>CAJGYO010000012.1:71185369-74115853 GCA_904845875.1 Miscanthus lutarioriparius | reverse complement strand
ATTGCCTCCAAAGTCCAATCTTAGAGTTGCATGCTGAATCACTTGCTGTTGTGAGTTGTGACTACTACTTGGTGCAAAATCGCATCAACACCTGTTATGCTGATTTGAACTAAGCCAGTAATGACCCAGAAGCCAAGAAATGACCATCACAAATGTCTAGAGACTCAAGTTGCTCTTTTTCAACATTTTCTATTATTTTTTCTTGTTTTTTACACAAGGTTCACAAATGAGATGACAGACCGATGATAGAAATTGGATGAGGGGAATGGAAGTACAACTGGCAGTTGTAACATATCTGCCGGCGAGTTTATTGTGCACCGAATATCCAGATTCCAGTGCCCTGTTTGATTGGCCAAATTAATCCACTGGCACTGGTTCCATGGCTTCAGCCTCCTTTCTCAACTCATCAAACAGCGCCGACGACAAGTATCGCTCCCCAAGGCTTGGAAGAACAGTCTGTACCAATGGTTCACTGGTCAGTACTTTGAAATTGCCTTCATGTCAACACTGTAAAGCAATGTAAAAGGATTCGATACGTGTCACATACCACAATGAGTTTTCCTTTGTTTTCCGGCTTCATTGCTAGCTCAAGAGCAGCAACAGTGTTCGCTCCTGATGATATCCCAACCTGCAAATATTTAACTAGTTCAGCCTTCAACGTCTTTTAAAAACAATATGCATCTTTCTTTATTCAAAATTGGTTCATGATGCAGCATCCACGTGCCACATCACCTCCAAAAAAATATTAAACCACTTCAGGATGAAGTCTAGATTTTGAATGTTTTATCAGGTCTTCCTAATAGCTTTCATCTTTTTTAAGAGAACATCACTTATTTATCTCACTTACCAAAAGACCCTCCTTGACTGCCAATTCTCGAGCCATCTTAACAGCATCCTCACTTTTCACCTGTCATATGCCCAATTCAATTAGCATTACATAATTACATAGTATTCATGATTTTAAAAGAGCATCAACTACAAATAGTTTCAGCATTACCTCAAGAACCTTTTCCATTATATCCATATCCAAAATATCTGGCTTAAACCCTACTCCATTTCCAGTGATGAGGTGAGGCCCTGCAATTAGGTTCCGCAAACAATATTAAAAGATATGAAACCCATGCACAGTGGGGAAAGTAGTTCTTTTAGAGAATGCCAAAACTCACCTGGCTTTCCACCATTCAGAACATTTGCTTCAGCAGGTTCAACTCCATAGATCTGCAAGTTACCATGGAAACGCTATGAGATTTACAATACAACTGAATACAAGTTCCAGAAACTACACCTTATTGAGCATCTAGCTATGAGATTTTGTTCTGTCTGGTCTATGATAGTACCTTTGCATTAGGGTTCTTCTCCTTGAGGTACTTGCCGACGCCCGTGACAGTACCGCCACTCCCGATCCCCATGACGAAAATATCAACCTGTCCAAGTGTGTCCTCCCATATTTCTGGACCCGTTGTCTCATAATGTACCTGTAAGATTCAGTCAGTAACCCTTAAGAAACCGCATCAACTGGATACTAAATACTACCCCTACAAAGTGAAACTCATGGCCAAAGCAGGCAAAATTGTTAAAGAAGAAGAAAGCGAGAGTACCTTGACATTAGCAGGATTCTGAAACTGTTGAAGCATGTATGCACTAGGATGTTTCTCATAAAGCTCTGCTGCTTTTCTCACTGTCCCACCCATCCCTTTCGTTGGGTCGGTAAGGACCAGATTTGCACCGAAGGCCCTCATGGTCACCCTCCTCTCAAGACTGGTGTATGACGGCATCGTAAGAATGAGTTCGTACCCTTTTAGCGCAGCCATGAACGCCAAGCCAATGCCCATGTTCCCAGATGTGGGCTCGATCAGTGTGGTCTGTTCAACAAGTGATTTATTTTGTATTTCAGTGTGCAATCAAGTTAATGCTTTGCTGGAGGGGAAAAAAATACTGAAATTCGAATTAGGGTGTTTTTTCTGGGTCAAAGTTCATATTTCCTCTTATTTGTTAGGTAGATATTAATTTTACAGATAATTTTTATAAACTGTTGGTGATAACTACTGACCTTTCCTGGAGTGATCAATCCCCTCTTTTCAGCATCTTCCAACATTGAAATTGCTGGTCTGGATCACAGCACACCCGAAAAAGAATATCAACATCAGTCGTTGAATCATAGTTCTACAAGTAGATGTCACTGCTGAATTATTTGGCTCTTGAAATAGGTATCGCACAGTTAGCCAGGATCGCGAAGTTTCTCATGAACTACGACACCAGCTAAAGGGGAGGATGCAGCAAGTACTTTTCAGATGAAGATCTTCAAGAGCATATGAGTTTGTAGAAAAAAAATATAAAACTGACTTCCAGTTGAAGATCAACTTTTGGGAAACAATTATCAACTGGTATATGGCAGGTAACGTATTAGCACTTTAGTGAAATTATTTTTTAAACTTTATCCATCCACCTAATTACTCTATGCCATCACAACTAATCTGTTGATTATTACTGAACCGAATGTATCAGAATCAAACAGTGACAAACCCTTAAATTTTCTCCTCTCCGGTGATTTCCATATATATGTACTCCATACATTAACATCCTAGTTCCCTATATCCTGCGATTGGGGCAATAGTTCATCCAATTCTAAAAGTGATAGATGGACTCCCTTGCAAATGGAAAGAAAAAGAAACTGGACTAATCTGGTGTGTAATCTTGACTCTGAGCTCCCATAGTCCATGGTTCATTTTCCTTGACTTTTGTGGGCAGGCAGGACACTCATCCCCAATTGCTATCATCATCTGCCGAAAGCGATAAGATGTTTTCTTCTTGCACCAAGCACTCTTGGATGTTATTGTCAGTAGTAGTATTATTACTCCAGACACCAAATATTGGTCCCCATCAAACCCAATAATGGTCCCCATTAAAAATCACTATCCATCATATATTACTGCATATTTCCCATTCCATATAGCCATTCCTTATACACCACAAGTTGGGTTCTCTCTTTATTATCCTTTCGTCCATATGCCCATTATCAGCAATTTATGGAGAGTAACTCTACACCCATATATATATATATATATATATATATATACATATATATAATATAGACTTACTGTTATGTAGCTGGCCGCAGAATAAGTTATTCTGTGACCACTTTGAGTTACGATAATTACTATACTAATTTACGAGATTATGGTAACTATCTCATAAGTGATTTACTATAACATTATGATAAGTATCATCTTGAATTATAGTAACCCATGTATCGTAAATGTGTATTGTCATTATCGTAAATTGGTACAAACATTATCATAAATCAAGGTGGCTATAGAATAAGTTATTATGTGGCCAGCTGCAGAATAGCCTTACCGGTATATTCAGTAGCCAGCTACAAAATAAGTTATTCCGTAGCCATCTCCATTTATGATAATTTTATATATTAATTTACGATAATGTCAATACATATTTACGATAGTTGGGTTACTATAACACATAGAGATATTTACCATAACGTTATAGTAAACAATTTAGTATGGAGTTACTATAATATCGTAAATTAACATAGTTATTATCGTAACTCAAAGTGGCTACAGAATAAGTTATTCTATAGCCAGCTACAGAGTAGTAGTTATATATATATAGAGATAGAATAACTTGTACTCTGTAGCCACTTTTTTTTGAGTTACGATATATATATATATATATATATATATATATATATATATATATATATATATATATATATATATATATAGCCTTGGGCTTCCAATAACTACAAGAAGCCCGAACCCAAACATCCTCTTTTGGTTAGACCAAACCAAATTAATGACTGCTTCGGTTGGTTTGTTTCGTATAGTCATTCTTGGTTCACGAAGAAGATCATCTTTATTTGTGGTTTGTGAGAGAAAATATTGTTCGATTTGAAATTTACGATCATTTACGACAAGCCACGCCAAACGAACAGGCTGTTATAAATCTGCATGCAGCATCTCACGTCAGCGATTCTCAGCGAACGCATAGAAACTTCACACCCCCCCAACCACCGCTTTATTCAACGGCACGAGATCGCAAATCCAGCCATGGTCGCCTGCCTCCTTGTCGCTCTCCCCGGCGGTGCGCGTGTCCACCGGTGGCGGTGGGCAAAGCGGCTCTGCTGCTGGGCCTCGCGGCGGTGGGCAACGTGGCTCTGCGCTGGGCCTCGTGGCGGGGCTGGGCCGGTCGCGGCTGCGGCTCTGTACGCGCCAAGGGTATGACCGACGGCGGTTGGCAGCGCGTGCGCCCGGCTGCGGCCAGATGCGTGGCCCCCCGACGTCCCTCCCTACTAGGGCCCGTGACGGCGCCCCTCCCTTCTGGCCATGGCGGGTCCGCGCGGGGCAGGCAAAAGGGCAGATTGCGGCCAGATGCGTGGCCCCCCGGCATCGGCGCGACCAGCCGCATGGCCCCTGGCGTCAGCGCGACCATGTTGTTGTGATTTTTGCATTAATATAGCTGACATTAGTTCCATGAATAGATTTTTGCGCATGCTAAAATATGTTTATATGCCTTTCATGCATATGAGCAGCGAGGTAGCCTGGTCCGGAGACGGTGACCGGCTCATGGAGTTGGATGCGCTCGGCTCGGCTCTGCTCCGGCGACATAGAGGCGCTCAGCATCCTCACCAATGCGCTCGCCGTCAACCACACGACGGTGGGATGTTTATGCATAGGGTGGTTTCTATGTTTTTTTGCACAAGCGACTTGGATCTGGATTTTAAATCATATCTATTGTTCGAGGATGTATCGATCTGATTACTATCACTACTGTTTCGACTTGTTGGTTTTAAATGGCCAAACATCGGTCACCACCAATAGTGTTTTTCTCTCTCACAACAAACAAGATCAAATTTGCTTATCATCGACCAAACTAGCCAAATGTGACGGGATCTATATGCTTAGGATTTTGAATCATGTCGTCAATCACTATATGTGTATTCTATTCTATATATTATTACAACAAATTTGTATACATTGTTGGAGCAGTTATATGTGCACTTCTATACATTTATATACATGGTTGGAGCACTCTTCTATGCATTGTTAGAACACTTCGGCATACATTGTTGGAATAATTATCTGTGGGCTTCTATACAATTATATACATTATTGGTACACAATTCTATATGGCAAGAAAATTATTTTTTATTCATCTAACTACTAGTTTCTATGCAATCTCGGTGCCAAAAACGTTTCTGCGCATCTTGACAATTGATTCTATAAATCTGATCGTCCATCACTTGCTACTTTTCAAATTTCAAATGCGCTGTTCTGTGCATTGTTCCCATATTAATTATACATCCTCATATTGGGAAGCATGATGCTGGTGGAGGCAATCACGATTATGTCAGATGGAATGTCCATCTCGTGGAGAGGTTTTCACACGGTAATAAAATTAATTTTTATTCATTCGACCACCAATTTCTATGTAACGTCGGTGCCAAAAACTTTTCTACGCATCTTGACTGGTGATTCTATGCATCCAATCAGCCATCACGTGCCATGATTCAAATTTCAAATCTTAGAAAAAAGACAGAGATCGTCTACATGTTTCTATGCTCTCGCTCACAAGTTTCTATGCGTAGACAAAGCATTATGTTAGTGGAGGCAATCACGGTTGTGCCTTGTGGAATGTTCATATCGTGAGAGGTTTTTACGCAGCAACGAAACTATTTTTTATTCATCAAACCATTAATTTCTATGCAACGTCAGCGCCAAAAACTTTTTGATGCATCTTGACAATTGATTCTATGCATCCAATCGGCCATCACGTGCCATGAATAAAATTTTAAATTTAAGAATTTTAATTTTTTTTAAAAAAAATATTTACAATGGATCTTGAATCGTGCACAAAAATGTCAGGAGTTCAATAGTGAAAACCGTTTTTGAATCGGATGTTTCGTTAAGGAATTATAATGAAAAAAACAAAAGAGATTAGATTGACTGCGTGCATGCATGCATGCGTCAGCTCTGTCAGGTGGAACATCCAACTTGCGAGGAGGTTTCTATGCAATAACGAATTAATTTTCATTCATCCAATTACTAATTTCTATACAACGTCACGACAAAACATTTCTACCCAGCTTGAACTAAGTTTGTATGCATCTGATCTGCTGGGTGCAATGGTCTCCTACTTGCGCGTACGTCGGCCCTGCGGACCTGAATGGTTGGGCTGGCTGATCCTCTCCATTAGCTATCGGAAGCCCCGGACTCCCCAAAGCGGGGATATATATATATATATATCGCGCGCCACCGCTCTTCTACACCCTAGGTGTAGAATATTCTACACCACAAGCCAAAACTGATCAGAAAAAATACTGAGTAGTACTGAACTGCGTTTAGTATAGACTACACCCAGTATTCTGAAATACTGAATAATACTGAAACGTGACTATTGAACAATACTAAATTTTATTCGGTATAACAGCTTGGTGTAGAATAGCGCGTGTATATATATATATATATATATGGTGTTTAGATCCAGTGACTAAAATTTAGGAGGTGTGTCGGAAGAATGTTGTATGGGGTGTTCGGATACTAATAAAAAAACAAATTACATAATCCGTTAGTACTCCACGAGACGAATTTTTTAAGCCTAATTAATCTGTCATTAGCATATGTTACTGTAACACCACATTGTCAAATCATGGACTAATTAGGCTTAAAAGATTCGTCTCGCAAATTAGTAGCAAACTATACAATTAGTTTCGTAATTAATCTATATTTAATACTTCATGCATGTGTCAAACATTTGATGGGACAACGACTAAAATTAAGGAGGGGCAACCGAACACCACCTTTGTCTCAGTCTTGAAAAGTGTACATGCATGTTTTTGTGTGATGGAATTGAAGGTGCATCAGTCTTCTTCATCACTACATGAAAGTATCAACAGATATGGATAATTTCCGTATCCGGAAATAAAAATGAATAATAGACAGACTTGTACAAATTGTACTTGTGTAGTACCGGTGAATCTGGGACCCATATGGTCCCATTCGTTTGGAGGAATTTGGAGAAATCTGAATAAATCTGGAGAAATTTGTAAGAACATGAACAGTGATTTTCAGCTGTGAACAGTGAATTCTGGCTGATTTTAAGGGCAGCCGAACGGCGCCTATATATAATGCTGGGACTGATAGACGCCCTGTTCGTTTGGGCTTATTTGGCTTATAAGCCATGGCTGAAGGTACTGTTGCTGGTTTGGTGTAAGAGAAAAATACTGTTCGTTGACTGATATACCATGACTTATAAGCCAAATACGACCGACGAACGGGGTGAGAAGATTTGCGGGCCCCTTTGTTTGATTATTGGTCGGAAGCGACAATCCAACTTTTTCATAATTTGTAGTAGTAGTATATATATTTTGCAAAGTATTGAAGCAACCAACAAACCGGCCAGCTAAGAATCGCCGTCAGTGCTGGGATGGGATCAGAGCAGCCAGCAGCCACGACATGTGGGCCGGCTGCGCGCCATCCTCGACCGTGCACTAAAAATGTCCGTCCACCGCACATGATACTGACAGGATTGACACGTGTAGCGGAATTATTGGATTGCTGCCGGTTGGAGTTGGAGAGCAGAAAAGAAATATGCTACTAGAGAAACGATAACCCGGTCGGTCCCTGGGTAGCTGCTTGGCGTTAAATTAAATTAATTATGGGATTGGAGTTGAGAGATCCTGCGTGTGGGCGCTATTAGTAGATTAATTAATTAAGGTGAGAGGTGAGAGATGGAGGAGGGCCTACCTGTCTTTTACGCTGAAGGAGGGCTGCAGGACTCGAGCTTGGCAGCGATCCGGGCGCCGCATCCCTCCGTCACCTTGTTCAGGTACACCATCGGGGTCCTCCCAATCAGCTGCACGTACGTACGTACGTAGATATGTATTTGGAGGATAAATTAATCAGACCAAAACCAATGAACCGTCATCAGTGAACTAGATACGTACAAGTATCTTGTTCACTACTCTTATTTTATTGGCAAACACAGAGGTAAAAATTAAAGAAGCCGTAAATAAATAAATATAAATGCGGGAAAACAAAATCGCACCGTGGCCTAAGATGTTACTACTACCAGGGTAGTCCGTCGCTACGCTGCATTTTAATTCACTACTAAACACGTACTATACTAGTAGTACATAATTAACCGGTGTTGAGGCTGTGACGGTGGAGGATTATGAATCGACGTACGACGCACCTGGGACGCGGAGTCCCTGATCTTGAGACCCGGCAGGGCGGCGGCGGCCGTGTGCTGCTGGTGGTGGTGGGAGAAGAGCGAGGAGTCCTGCAGCGAGGAGGGCACGGCCACCACCGCCGCTCCTCTCTGTCGTCTGTGATTTTGGTGAGAGAGACGATCCATGCTGCTGCGTGCGAGTACTACTACCCCATGCCCATGCGTGCGCAACTGGCAACGGTCCTAATAAGCAAGGAAACACAGACACTGGTTTTTCTTTGCTTGTTTTAATTTGTTTGGTGCCCGCGCCGTCTCGTCCTCGTTTCCTTCGTCTCGTGATGACACACCCAAAACAAAAGAGCAGGTGGGGGCGCACAAGCGCACTTGGGGCACACACCTCGCTCGTGGGCTGCTCTGCTCCGCTATCCATCTCCGCCGGCAGCGCGCAGGATGCAGATGCAGTGCACCGCGGCGCAAGTGAAGCTGCAACGACGGCTCGCAACAAACTTCGTCCAAGCCACATGCAGGAAAGGCAGGCATGCATTCCACCCTCGCTAGCTGTGTGTGCCACTGTACATCATGTCCGTCTATCAAAATCAAATCAACCACCATCGACATTGACAAGCGACCTACTCCCTCCATCCTAAAAAAAAATAAGAGTCGTTATGGAAATCGTATTGATCTAACTTTCTTAACTTTGACTAGATTTATAAAAAATACGTGCAATATTTATATCTCTAAATAAGTTTATTATGAAAGTATACTAATTATGTATCATAAATATTAATATTTTATAAAATATATTTGGTCAAAGTTAAAAGTTGTTGACTTTCTAGAAGCGAGAATGACTCTTTTTTTAGGGACAGAGGGGGTAGATACATACAATTCAAGGTAGTATTTTTTTTTTTTTTGCCTTTTCCCTTTCCTCTTCTTAGAGCATGTGCAATGTATAAGCCTAAGTGTTTTTTTCTTTTGTTAAAAGATACTCAGAAGAGTATCCATATGTGATATATATTAAGAAAATCAAAGGCTAGTATAAAAAATGGACATCATGACACAAAAACGGCCTCTATAAATTAAGAGTACATCAAAACCCTATCCGTTTGTCTTCTTTCTTTGATCGTCCATTGTCTATTGAACTTGAAAATCGAACTATAAACATAGCAACGAAAGAGACACCTGCACACACTCCCACCAAATAAGCCTATGAAAAATCTCGCAAAAACCGTGCTCGCCGCTGACAACGAATCTAGTATCCACTATGAAGCCTTTCACCATCGGTTGGAGAAACCGTCCAACAAACGCAGGTTTACAATCCTTCACCATCAGAATAGAGTATTAGAGATGCCGTACTTTGCTATACAACAGACCAAAAGAAGAGGTCGAAATCACCACATTAAAATCTAATCGATCGCTTCCCTTGATCAACACACCAGCTGCCAAAATCCAAAGAGAACAAATAGGTCAATCTAAAAAACCATACTCACATCACCGGCCATTCGTCGACGCCAGATTGAATTTCGTCGAGGTAGAGACATACTAGAGTGACATTAATACAATGCACCATCATCGTCGCCACCTCGTTGATGACGCCAGAAACCAAACCCTAGATGAACAAGGAAACAATAAAACCTAAATCTACAAAGGAATCAGATCCTTGCTCCTCTGGCCACCGATGGGTCGCCTGCTGGAGAGAGAGGAGGGGGGCCAATGCAAGTGTTGGCGCAGGGGAGAGCAGCGGTTGTATAGTCGTGGAGGCGCCATCGGTTTTTTTGCGTGATGCAAGTGGTTTTTATGGGTACACCCTAGAGAAGTAGGCTTTAGTTATTTCTACTAAGCCACAATCCTGCTTGGAATTAAAAAGAAAAGGATCTCACGGCCCAATAGCTTCTTCCTGCAACAATCACATCCGCTTTTATGCGCCTCTGCACCAGTTGCCCCTCCCTCGAAGCTATGATGACCGGTGGTAATGATGTTTATCACCGCCGGTTATGAATTGGTGGTGTTAACCTTGACTAATTATTACTACCCATTTTCACAAACTCGGAGAAAAACCAACGGTGAAGGAAGATTATGAATTGGCGCTCAGAAGTGAGATGGAGTTTTTGCAGTAGTGTATATGGACTATTTTAGAGGCTTTATGGACTGTTTTTTTTGGTAACAAATTGTGTGGCTACCCTTATTACTTTGGGTGCAAGTGTCGGCCGGAAGCAATGTACGTTTACTGTGATCATATCGTACATGCAAAAAACTATGTAACTAATAAAAAAAGTCAATATGTTTTCATATAATTTTTAGTTAAACATGAGATGGATTGACTCTGGACAAATGAAAATATGTTATATTTTCAGGACGGTGGGAGTACACTAACTTCGTTTAAAAAAATTACACACTATTTGTATCTAGAAAAGCTAAATTTAAATGACTTATAAATTAAAATGGAAGCAGTAGCAATCATGATCCAGTGGCATGTATATACACGACGTAAAGGAACAAACAAACAAACAAACAAATTTATGCAATGTCTCAGGAGAGTAGGGCAAACTTAACAACGTCGCCGGCTAATCCAAGTCATGTGCGTCAAGCCAAAAAGGTATCGATCCCCTTCTTCAGACAACCGGCATGTTCACTGGTTGATTTCTGGGCTGATAAGTCCGGCTGGTACTGGTTTGTTGTGAGAGGAAAGCACTGTTGGCTGACTGATAAGTCTTGCTGAAACCAACAAGCGAACAGGCTGAACGGTCGATGCGTCCCGGCACTATTCTTATATACTCCATTGTCTTATAATTACAAAAAAAAAAAAAATCTGCTCCGATGCGTCGTCTTATATATATATATATATATATATATATATATATATATATATATATATATATATATATATATATCGTACGACCGTAGTTGATTTATTTATGTTTGATTGATTTGATTTGAAGTCGATTTATTATTACTTTGAAGTGGATTTAGTACTTATGGCCTGCATACGCATATGATGGTGATGGCTAATAAGGAGAAGCATGGAATCTCATCATACCGAAGATTCCATCACAAAA
Source organism: Miscanthus lutarioriparius (assembly GCA_904845875.1). NCBI lineage: Eukaryota > Viridiplantae > Streptophyta > Magnoliopsida > Poales > Poaceae > Miscanthus > Miscanthus lutarioriparius. The sequence continues at coordinate 74,104,616 of CAJGYO010000012.1, read as the reverse complement.
GATGTCATCAAAATTTGGAGTTATTATATACTGCATGCGTATATATAATGCTGAGATGATTACAGTCCGGTGACGGTGATAAGCGCATTAGTTTGTCAGCAGGGCTAACACTGTCAGTGTCATCATCGCGTCACCTGGATCGAATTGTGTGTTTTTTTGTTTTCAATCAGGAATTTTTCCGTTGGGCCTCGCTCCACTGTTGCTGCTGAATTAGGAATTCCTCCTCCAGTCGTCCCAGCGCCTTCTGCTAACGCACACACTGACATACCTCTAGGGCCTGCGTGGACTGGAGGTTGTCTCGACGGATCATATCACAACTGAAACCGGACGGACGGTATGTCACGTGTATTATATTATTTATGTATGTATATCTTATATATTATATGTGGCGTATATCCCAACAACAATCGTGGCATCATGCATCGGCCGCCGGCATATGTCACGTATGTACTGACGCCCGCCGGCAGCTCTTTCTTAATTCTTCTCCGTGCCTTTTGCTTTTGTTTGTTGACTACTACATGTGCAGCCGGCGGCGGCGACAAGCCTTGCCTTGTGGCCTTGTGTTCACGACCAACAAGCTGACCACCTGGCTGACATAAATACCATTGCTGCCTGGGTGACCTTTACAACTTTAACGTCAGGTTTCGAATGCATCCATCATGTTGAAACGATACGATGGACTGCTATTCTGTGACCGGATTGGCGTGCACATACAAACACATGATGATTCCACAGTACTTGGGGGCCCGGCCAGCACAACGCTATCTTAACCATGACAACCGTCCGACCATAGATTAGTTATGCTACATTATATATTTCATTGAATTGAATAACCACCTAAGAGTTTGACAAACCCGACGAATCTCGATGCAACCAAACTTGTTCCACAAAAAGCACGCAAGATAAGCACGAAATTGCATTCACAGCAGTCAGAAGGCTAGCACGTCCCCGCAGGAACGGACGTCGATGGATGAAATGAAGCAACAGAATTCCAATCACCAGAATGCCACTGGGAATCTGGGATGGTACAAAACAAACACTCAATGCTTGCTCAAAATGAATTTGGCCACGTCAACTGGTTCAAATTCGGCATTCACACAACAACCGCTGCATATGCACCTATCATACAGCTAAATGTAGAATTAGTCATCCATTACAGTCTTCCCATGAACAGTGTACTGGTGAACGTGTAACACAGAATTTCAATTGGGCTCAGGGAAGCACCGAGTTGGGTTGCGCACAATTGGGGCGGCTCCAACGATCCCCACTAGCTTGCTAGCTTGTGGGATTTGAATATCGATCAATATCTTCGGATGTCCTTTGGGGGCTTGAAATTGATGGGATGAGTCTCTGGCGTCGCTGTTAAGTCCTCTTTCCACATCTTTATGGTCTTATCCGCCTCGCAGGACACGAGCCTTGATCCACTGACGTCATAGGACAGGGCATATATGCATGCCTCGCTCTCCAGTGATCCTGAAAATAGGGGAGATACCAGTAATGAGCATGACCATTTCAAAACATATGCTTTTCAACAGACATAACATAATCTAGATAACACCTAGATGATGGACCTCTAAAATAGTTTGGCTAGTTGCTATGGAGTAACCAAAGAACTCTAGGGTGATAACATTTAGGCTGATTTAAGCCGCCAGTAGCATTTCTGAATCTATTAGTGTTCTCAAGCACCTCTCTTTAAATATGAGGAAAAACATTGTGGAGACTCAAAACAGAGTTGCTTATCCTATTATCGTTGCCTGCATGATGCAAATTAAAACTTACCAGGCTGGACTATAGTCTGATCTTGTTGAAAGTTATGGCCACTCTTCCAGTCCCAAAACCACAGGCTTCCATTATCTCCTGCACAGAAGGTTTCAAATATTGACAGGTTATTAATACACACCACTGCACATCCACAACTTAGCTTAGTTTGACTACTAATAATTTTCAACCTAGTTATATAACCCAAAAAAAGCTATATTATTTTTTTTATTCAACCTTTCAAAACAAATGCACACATGATTCTGATATTTCCAATCAATACAATATTGCATTTAAAAACATTGTGTTTCTTAATAAGACTACATGTATGTTCAATTACAACGAACACGACAATTTTTACAGTACATACCTCCAGTTGCCAAGACACCATCCTCATTTACAGCCATTGAATTGATGATTGTTTTCTGCTGCGACCTGAACGTAATGAAGATACGAGGTGTCTCAGTGGCATGTAAGCAGCATTTAGGAAGAGCATAATGCAATGTCAAAGAGGGACTCAATGAGTTTCCTCTATATGTTACAAAGAATGCAGAATGTTGGAGACACAATATTTAAAAGCATAACACAATATCTAAAAGTATAACTGATCAGATCAGCTAAAAGAGAGAAAGGAGGGGGAAAGAAACCACAAGGCAATAAAGAGATTTGGTTTCCTTGCCAGGCTAAATTGGTTTCTATTTGAATCTAAATTTAGTATCTGCTTAGGAAAATATTGGAAGTACGATCCCAAGTCTACTCCCTGCTCATGTCAAGGAACTAGCAAAATGTGAAGATTCAAATTTATTATTGAAAAGGCAGGAAGGGAACAGTGTTGAAGTACAAAAGGCTGACAAGAATTCATCACAACCAGCATATGTATCAGGTAACTTAATCGGAAAAAGGAGGTAAATTTTGGAAACTCGCAGAAACGCCCAAGGTTTCTTGGCTCGTGGGTCGTGGCACCCAACACCATGTATTGACATTTAAAAGGCATTTCCTTCTGACATCATTATATGGTATGGCTTAATCATGTAGCAGTAAGCACGAACCACAATGTATTCAGTTACAATGTGAAAATGAAAATTAATTATATGAAAGACTCACAGCATGTTGTGCAGAAATTCGCCTCTGGGAAGGCTAAACTTCTTTATGTTGTCTGCTGACGCTGATGCAAATGCTTTCCTGAAAAAGGGTTGCTATATAAAGGTCCATAACATTGAAGACAATATTGAAAATCAAATCATGGATAAAAACTTACTCCTTTGGATGAAGCGCCATAGCTCGGACAGACTTTTTATGGTGTGTAAGGGTACACATAGTCCTCCCTGCAGGAGGAAACAACTGTAATAAAAATATATACGTAAAAACCGCAGTATACAGTGTTCCATTTGACAGATGAATTACCAGCTACAAGATCCCAGAATTTAATAGTTGTATCATGTGAACCAGTGACAACTTGAGGATCCTGAGACAAGAGAAAGCAAGAAGTAAGTTTTTTTTATGAACTGTAAGGCAGGACAGATCAGAGTATTTACCGTAGCACAAATACATTTTAAAATAGCGTAACTTAAATGGTAAAACTGCCGATGGCATAGGAGTTCTATCAGGGTTGCTCATTTGCCATTTATCATTGAACTTTAAACTTTACCAAAACAACCAATTGCTAGTATTTTCAAGGAGGCAAAGTATCCACGGAACCGAGAGAGACACTGCTTCAAACAGTCCATTGGCTAATTACGAGGGAGTGACTCCAAATAAAACCACATCATGAAATAAAGTGTATTGTTTGGCAGAACTCAATATTGTGGTGAATTGTGAATATGACAGGTGAAAATGCATTCTTACCAGTGGCCGAGCAAACACTGAACAGACAGTGTTGTCATGCCCTGTTAAAGCAGAAACATGTGCTTTTGTTCTGATGTCCCACACCTGTATATAACGCAAGAAAAAACAAATGAGCATTGTATACGGTGAGATTTTTCATAAGGTGCGATTGCAAGAGGGATCCATACCCTGCAAACTGAATCTCGACCACCAGTCAGTAAGATATCAATTGTTGGATGGAGAGCTAGGCAGTAAACACCACTCAGATGCCCATGGTAAGACCTAATAACCTTAACATAGAATACAGATCAGATGTCAAGAGAAGTCAAAATGCCACACAAAATACGCCATACTTAATAAAGTAAAAGTGCAAAACTAACCTTGTTTTGTTCAAGATCCCAACATTTTACTTGTTTGTCATCACCAGCAGAAAATAAATAAGTGTGACGTTGGCTGACAGCAAGTCCTACAGTAATGTGCAGTACATTCATCAGTTACTAAAGTTTTACACTGGGGCACAAATCTTAGTGTAAGAATGTTGAGTAGATCCTGCTCACAAAAACAAAGACAAACTTACCACGAATTTGTTCAATGTGACCAGTCAGTGTAAGCTTCAGGGTTCCTGATGCAAGATCCCATATCTACAGCAAGACACGAGTTGCAGGACGAATGAGCATACAAGAAAGTATAGTGACAAAATTGAACTGTTGACTTAACATTACACTAAGTAGATAACAGGAGGGGGAGATAGTCAACAAAAGGGCCAAGGTATGCAACATAAAGAAATATTCAAATAGGATCATCCTGATTACTAGAAGATTGAAAGTCAAATAATACTAGGATGCATGACCATAAGGAACGGCTGGTACATAAGCACTATCTCCCAGGTGTCAGGTGTGGAACGCAACTGGGAACCAACCCTGTTACTGGTCATGTCTGAAGCCAATTTATATAACCCACCCAAACAGTAGATTATCAGATTGTTACAAAGCTCTAGTATCGAAGTTGTTATCAACTTCTAATAGACTAACGAAGTGCAAAGAGAAGGGAAATGGAAATTTCGGTTCATAACATAAGTGACAATTGTGGCCTCACAAAGTACCACTGTCGGTGACATGTGGGCCATTGTCATAGCAAGTAGTAGATGAACATGAGTGTAACAGACTGAAAACCCCCAAAGAGAATAAAATCATGTCAAGAAATCAGAGTTGTTTTAGTGGAACAGATAGAGAGAACCTCAAGAGAATAAGATAATGACAAGAGCTCAGAGTTATTTCAGTTTGCAAGTGTAGGACAAATGAAATTTACCTTTATTGTCCTATCAGCAGAACCAGTGCAGAACCATTCATTCCCTGGATCAAATGCAATAGATCGAACCCATCCCAAGTGACCACTGATGACCTGCATGATTTAAAGTTCAAGACCTAATTTGTGGAACAAAATTCAAACTGCCTTTTAATTCATGAGAACCAGAATGCTACCATAAACCAATCTACTATTGTACTTAAATCACAAATGCGAAAAGAAGATGCAGGGTCAGTGGTTTTGGCTGACAATGGTTAGACTGGATGTTAAAAGTACATGCAAGTGCAGTACAGAGTCTTCGATCATGAATACTGAAACACAATGAAAAATTTGTACTAACTCCTCACTAATGTGCAAACCATTTAAATAATGAACTCAGAAAGGTACCACTATACTGGAAAGAGAAAGTACCCGATAGTTCTTCCAAGGAGCATGCCATGTAGGCCGTGGCCATCTACTGGGTATCCTTTCCATCAGTGCAGATGTAGAAAACCTGGGAGATATCTCAAGATATCAGCACTTCACAAAGTGAGTGGTAAACTCTATAAACTGCTCCATCCAAAAACAAATTATTCTGAATTGACCAGAAATCAAGGAGACTTGTTTGTGTTCTTGAGAGCTTACAAAGCATTTTTTTTATACAAAACTATTGGTGCACATGCACATAAAATAACAAAGTAATTTTATCATTGAGAAAATAAGGTTGCATGTATATTAAGAAAATACAGAAGATATGGCAAGCCATAATTTTAGAAAGACCAAGACCCAAACCATACAGCAAACTGCTAGTTTCTGATAGTAAGGAAGCACCGGTCTTTGTTAAGGAGCTTTATAATTTTTTGATTAGACCACGCCAAGGGCTATCAGGAAGTTGCACAATGATACACTACCAATACATAAGGTAACCAAAATATTTTCCAGTGCAAGTACACCAAATGTGCATAAGAATCAATGTATCATAGCCACAACACTTATCATAGCCGCAACCCAAAATATATTCATGTATCCTTTTTAATTCTTTGGTACTGACAGAACTCATGAAAGCACATAAAGTTACTAAATAATTGACTTCATTTATGCAATAGAAAATTTACGCCGGCAGAAAATCACACTATACAAATAAATAAATATAGACGATCCATGCAAGCAAAAGGGGAAAAGGGACGCAGGGGAGTCATAAAAGGTGTCATGACTCACGAAATTAACCACACCATGAAAAACATTGTAGCATAGCATATAACTACAAACAAAACAAGTACCCATACAAGCAAAAAAAAAGGAACACTAAACAACAGCAAGAAGGTTGAAGCACTAGCACTAGATTTTACAGCCTTTATAGCGCCATAAAATAAACAAAGGCTGTTCTAATGCAATAGAACATCAAGAAACAATTGCTGATATCAAGCCATTAAGTACAATAGAGTCATCAATAGAATAAAATACAAGTACAAGGGAATAAACCTGTCAGATGATCCAGGAATTGACAGAGTTGTATTTTTGCCAGGTATGGTAGACTCACTGAACAAACATCATATGGAGAAAATAGTTAATGAAAAAACAGCATTAACTAATTAATAACAAGCAACATTATGTGGATGAACTTACGGTGCTTTTGGCAGCATAAGTGGCACAGGGACAATGGCATTACTAGTGCCTTCTCCGTGACCATCTTTTGTATCTTTTGTTCCTGACAAGATAATTGCAAGTTAGATAATGAAACGCAAAAAAGAAAAAAAATGTACACAGCTAATAAACTAATTTGTCTGAATTTTTTAGCTTAAATTATCAGCGTGGATGACAATCCATGAAGGCTTGCAAAATACTAAACCAATTTTATGGAGTCATATTGTGGAGATCAAGTCCAGAATGTTGGAAATACCAGATTTTGGTTAGGCACTTGGCTAGAAATATCAATCCTCTAACCATTTGCAGTTTGTTCCTGTCCTGATATAAAGTAGATGTAGGGCATTTGTCGACAGAATATCGTCGGCAGTCCTCCGAGGGGTATCCCACGAAGGTAGATTGATCGGTAGAGGTGCACGTAATCAAAAACAAGAAGGCAACAGAGACACAAGAGTTAGACAGGTTCGGGCCGTCTGCACGACGTAATACCCTACTCCTGTGGTCTGTTGGTTTGTATTGGCTATCGTATGATATTGCGTGTGATCAGATGCCTTAGGCTAAGCCTGGGATCCGTATGGGGATGTCCACTAGGGGACCCCTGCCCCTCCTTATATGCTCTGGAGGGGTAGGGTTACAAGGAAAGTATCATATTTGGTATTATACAATATCTAATAAATAACATCTTCTTGTAGCCTTGCGGTGCACGCCGACCAGTGCCGTGCGCCGCACGCCTTGATCTTGTGGGTTGGGCCACCTTTGATGGTGCGGCCCATGTCCCTTGCCGTGGGTACCTGGGGTTATACCCCCCACAACACTAAATCCTACAGGTCAGGCCTTTCTCTGGGGAAAATGAGCTGCATGACTAGGAATTATTGACAGGAGAACTTGATATCCAACTTTCTCCAAAGAAAGCTTGGGTGAAACAAAATCTAAAAAGGTACGATTCCAATAGTACTTTTTATGTTCCGATGTGCTCTTGAGGCATGGTTACTCATAGGATTAGATTAACCATGAAAACAAACTTTGAAGGTAAAGACCTACTTTTCGCAGACCATTCAGGACATCATCTATACTGGTGATTAGTTGTATCTAAAAATGGTGCAGAGAGTAAAAACCTCATGTTTCATGGAGCCTTTACATTCCGAACTATCTTATTTTATTTTTTTATTGCAAATATAATTTGGAAAATTGGAAACACTTACATAAGCAGAGTGGAACCAAAAAGTTCATTCCCAATGCATTTGCTATTTTAGATGATATAGATATGGCTCTTCAGGCAAATCACAAACTGAATAGCAATTGAGGTAAACTAATTTATAATCGCAATGATTTTCGTGTAAGACAAATTTTCTTCTGTAGCAGCGACTGCATTTGATGAAAGCAGGGAAATCAGCAGATGCTGTACTAGATCATAAGTGGTACCCAACCCCAAGCTGAGTTACTGAAGGTAACCAGCTGAGTAACTCAACAATAGTTTCTTGTTGAATTGAAGCTGGGGGGTGCAACCTACCTTTTGCTATTAGGGGGTCTGTTCGTTTTTGTTACTAGTAGGCAGTATAAAGCCATGTGCCTACGGTATTTAATTCAAGGGGAAAAGGAACTATAGATCTTCGCAATACAAGTCACGATTTCTGGAATTCTGTGAGTAACTTAAAATCAATCAATATTCAATTGCTCTAGCAATTGAAAAATAGGGTAAACTCATGAATTCCTAGTACTGCTGCTAGCTGACCATTCTAAACGATCTAGAAAGACTTCTCCTTCATTGAACAGAAAACGAAAAGATGGTTTCTGTGAGAATAGGGAAGAAGAAAAGAGCGAAGCTAACCTGGCAGTGCCAATGCCGTCGACGACGGCGGAGCAGGACCCTTGCCCTGTCCTCCGCGCCCTTGCTCCGGCGGCAGGTCCTTCACCGCGCCGTACTCCGCCCTCACCTTGCACCCGGTACGAATCCTCTTGCTGCGCCAACACCGCCGCAGCGAGATCAAGACAATACGCAGTCAGAATCCGCGCTAGGGTTTCTGTGCCTCCGAGGAGAGGAAAGGAAGGAGGCAAACAAGGTTACCTCTCGGCGTCGGGCGTGAAGAGGAGGGCGTGCGCGGGGGCGAAGAGGTCCAGGGAGCGCTTCAGCGACCGGAGGCTCAGCTTCTTCAGGGACTGCGGCTCCACCGGGGGCCCGTCCGCCGTCGTCGTTGCCATCGCCGCCGCCGCAGCTTATTTCGCACGGCGAGCGAAACAGCTTCCGTTTCGTTTTGTTTCTTTCGCAGCCGCAGCAAAGGCCGTCTCAGACTGGGCTGGTTTGAAATGGGCCTCGGCCCATTGAGCCCAGCGGTGTGATGATACTACAGCTCGGCCCAACGGTTTCCTTCTGCAAACCCTGCTCCGACTCCGATCCGTCACGCCACCCTCGTCGCGCCGCCGCCGCCGCCGCCTGCTGCGTCCCCGGCCAGCTGCGCGGCCCCGCGGTCTCCTAGCCACAGGTCCGGCGCCTCCTCCTCCTCTTGTGCTGTATTTCTTATTAGATACGCTGGTTCTTGAGTTTATTATTCGCTTTCTTGAATCGAATCGAATGCATTGATTAATGAACTGACTGATTTGGTCCAAAGATGAGATGCCCCCTCTATGATTTCGGTCGTAATCTGTCACGCTTAGCGGAATGGTGATGTCTGCCATGAACAAGTCCTGGAACACGAGAATGAGAAGCCTACTGTTCTTATATACTCTGTACCCAGTACCTTGCAAAATACTCTGTTTCATGGCCTGATCTCCTTTTCATCTTGCTAAAACTGAAAAAAAAAAAGTAACATTCATGAAGCGAATACTCTTAAGGTTCAGCTCCCTCCATGTGTTGGATACCATTAAAAATCTGCTATTTTTGTAGCCTACATATCTGGCACCATTTTTAGGGTGGGTGATGATCAAGCGTGCATTTTATTTCTGTGGCTGGCACCGTTCTGCTGAGGCCAAGGCTGATTAAGTTTTAGATCATGTTGTGATTTATTTTCCTACATGGCAGATTCATCAGATAAGCTTCTCTGTGCTTCCTAAATTGATTACTAGGTCACTGCCCTGGCAATATGTCCAAACAATTGCATAACAGAAAATGATGTTGCATATAACAGATAAAAGATACTCTTTTCTGTCATAGATGGTTTTATCTATCTGGTTGAAGTGGAATGACAACTATTACCGTGCAGGGATAGTCAGCTAGCTATTTTAAGCAGGAGAGTCTCCTAGTTCTACTCCGGATCAAATATCCAACTGTGCCTTAGTTAGATGCTATAATTGTTTCTTTTTCGTTCTTTAAAGCTTGTAACTTTCTGATGCATTTTCACCCTGTCAACAAGGTTGGAAAACAAATAACTCCACACCTTTTTTCTGTTGGTCCTACTACAGATTGTCATACTGTTTGCATCCTTGTTTTTAGAACCCATGATGATGCGTTACCAATTTACTGCTTCAAGGCTGGTTTGTACACTGTTGTCCTTCTCTATTCTGTATTTGTTCCCACAGGGTTATTATAGAAATGCAGTCATGTTGTGTACTAGCCACTAAGCCTTTGTTGCTCCTGTTCACTTGCAGCAGAGAGACCAGAAGTCATGGTGATCCCTCCACCAGAAAGGGCAGCTAGAGTCACCCGTTTCCTCAAGCCCTACCTGTTGAGGATGCATTTCACAAACAAGTATGTATCTGCTCAGGTCATCCACACCCCAACATCAACTGTTGCATGTTCGGCAAGCTCACAGGAGAAGCTGCTGAGACCAAACATGGAGTCAACCCGTGACGTCGCAGCAGCTACGAAGATCGGAAAGTTGCTTGGTGAACGCCTACTGCTCAAGGGAATACCTGCAGTGTCCATCCACATGAAGAGAGAACAGAAATACCATGGGAAAGTGAAGGCCGTTATAGATTCAGTCAGAGAAGCTGGAGTCAAATTGTTGTGATTGTGATGTTGAAATATTGAACTTAGCATTTGTGCAATACCTGAGCTGTTGTAATTCTGAAGTGTTGATCAATGGAAAAATGGCTCTGGAACGTTGTTGTTTCGAAATTCAGAGCCAAATGGGACATGTTCTAGGTCAATAAAAGGATTTTGTTTGGACTGGGTGCCTTGTTTTTCTTTTTTCTTTTTTGTGGAATGGACCAGGAATGTTATCTATCTGAATATATCACTATTATCATTTATCAGGCAGTTATGGAAGATAATTGCAGGAGTCTATGGACCCCTGTTGATGCTATGTTTTGGAGATGCCATATCTGGTTATATGCAATTCTTACTTTATTTCATAATGATGGTCATGTTGAGCTAATGGACCAATGGTCATGCTGAAGTCACAAATCTTGTTTTCTGTATCGTTGGGTACTTATGTGTTAACTGGTGTGATTACCATAGTATGGTGGTAGAATTGGGACTTGATCGTTGCAGTTATGTACATATGAGACTGAAATTGACCATAAGCCACTGAATCACTGCTGACCAGTGCAAAGAACCACCGGGTCAAAATTCTAGCATGCTGCATGAAGCCCTCAATTTGCTTTGGGTAACCTGAACCTTTGGGTAGATAGAATTCCATCTTACCAGAGCATGGTAGAAGAAAAAGAAGGGGAAAACAGAAGGTCTCCTCTGGACTATATATCCAAAGTTACAATGTTTCTCCAGAGCACTCTGATATTAAACTCGGGATTGATGGATATACATTAGGAAATTATTACCTAAGAAACAGATATGCAAACAAAAAAAACTTTGCACAGTCCATGCATTTAAATCAATCAAAACCATCTTTTACTACATACAGAGTTGATCACAAACTAGACAAACGTTTCCTTGAGTAAGTCTCTGAGCAATCCAAGCCAAACATACATCAGGGACATGCATGCACATCCCCCCTTATTTCAAATTCAAGCACACACGCACACTCACAACCACAAACCAATTAAGTCTTAAACACAACCAATTCGGTGGATGCATACAGCGTCGAACCACCTGTTTATCCTTGACAGAAATAAACATTCTTGCAAACACACATTACACCAACTAGTGAAGCAACCATTCCTTGATGATCCATATTGCAGCAGCAACAGCTTGCAGTGGAATTGAAAGCGGCAACACATGACGCATGACAGGCTTGGCACCGCCTAAACCTAAGAAAAAATAATTACATCAATATAAGGTATAAATGCATGACAAAATACGTACGTGAAGTGAAGAGAAAAAAAGACAGCACGCGTATGTAGAGCACATACAACAGTATACATACATACCTGGATAAATGATATATGTGTCTTTACCGAAGAACCGTGCCCCTGAGGAGGCGCTTCTTGTAGTAGGCCGACGAATAGCGCGGCTCGTAGAGTGATGGATCGTGGCCGGCCTGCAGTCCATCCCACTCCAGCTTCGTCCACCAGTCCTCCTGGCAGTGCACGACTGGCCGACGGTGTCTGTTGTTTCGATGGCCGATACTTGGGGGGCGCCTGAGGGCCCAGCAGCCTCTGATCCTGACGCTCTCGAGCATGGGTGCGGTCATCTTGGCCTCGCAGATCTCCTGCAGGCTGAAGAGATCGTGCAGGAGGACATGCTTCAGCTTGGGGAATTTCTTATATGACATTGGTGCAAGGCTGCTGCGCCAAATCCTTCCCTTTCTTATATGATCCTCTCTAATATTTGTAGCCACTTGCTCTTGTATTTCTTCAGGGAAAGGCAGTTCCCAATCTGTTTGGCACACATCTAGTACCCACAGTCTCTGAAAAATTTCCATCGCCACTGCACCTTTCTTCTCCTCCTCTGCCAGATTTTCTTGATCCATGCAACTATCAAGTCCAAGGAATCTTAAGTTGTAACAACCATGGAACGGAGGTGATGAAAAGCTGAAGGTACAGCCACATAACTTGAGTACACGGAGTTGGTCTGCTTGTTGGAACATGTCATTAGGTAATGATGATGCCGATGGTTGATCGGATTCTCTTTTGAGTGCTAGGAAAAGGGACGTGGTCTCTGCGTGTGCCTTCTCTTGCATGTAAGAGTTGGTGTCCAACAGAATCCAACGTCTTCGGGGATGAAAGAATCGATCACCAAACACGGGCAGGCTATTTGATGAGTAGTCCTCTAGCCGTGTCTCCTGATGGAGAGCACGAGCAACATCCCAAGCTGCTTGGCTGTCCTTGCCTCCTACAATCCCCATCACAAGGCCATGTTTATGTGCGTACAAAGTGATTTCTCTAGCCTCTGCCTCTATTAATTCGTGGTAGCTGGTAGCAGAACCTGAAGCATCAACAAAAAGATGTGAACTGTCCACCTTTTTCTGAATTTCTCTGTTCAGACGAAACCTGAGCTTCCCCTAAAGGTCCATAGTACTGTACAGGGAAACCAGTCAAATTGGAAAACACCGAAATCTGCCATGCCAACCATGCTGTCACTTCCATTGTGAAAAATCACCATATAACAAAGGTCCCTCAGGTTTTGATAGATCTCTCTTGTGACGTCTCGTATCTCCACTCTAGAGGCTTTGCTCTACCCCGCTGAAATCATCCTCCTCATCTTGCCTGTCAAGATGAGCCACTACATGTCGAGGAAGCTTAAGTTCATCTACAATCGCCCTCTGGAGTGCTCTTCGGCTCTTCCATCTTGAGCAGTCAATGTGGATAATCTTGTCAAATTTCTTCTTCAGAGATGGTGGAGGCCTCTCTGCTATTGCTCTCGGCACCGCAGAAGCACCCAGTCCGTTCCATCCGTCGAAGTAGACGGTCTTGTGTGCAGTGCCCTCCAAGTAAGGAATTATTGCACCTACTGCCTCCTGGACGTTATACTCATAAATATACTGCATTAAATTATTTGATGCTAATTAGTTTTAGTCGAGGTTTCTCTCAGTCCATAAAACACAGCAGTATGTCAGAGTTCACCAGCAATGATCACCAGAGAACCACGCAAACAACACACACGAACACAGTGGAAACATGACTTCAGTGCTGCCTAACAGACGCAGCATTTTCTAGTTATCTAGTAGTACTCCTTTTTTATTTAAGTGCTGCCTAACAGCCCGCGTCCATCCCCACGACGAACGACGGGTGAGCTCGCGCATGTACAGATTTGCTAACGACGACTAGTATGTACAAGTACAACAGTACAATGAGATTTGACACAGTGAAAACTAGCTTGACACGCTAACGACTAGTATGGATTGACGACTTATTAAACATTCCTAAAAATTCTTACAAAAATTAGAGACATCCGGTCATCAATCTAATAGCCATCAGATCTATTCTACTTTCTTAAAAAAAAACTATCCATCACTGCTATTGTGTACTCCCTCTGTTCCAAATTATAATTTGTTTGACTTTTTTGACCCCAAGTTTGACCTCTTGTCTTATTCAAAAAACAATTTGTGCAAACATAGTCGAATTTAAGTCATTCTTGAAGAACTTTTGTTAATAAAGCAAGCCACAACAAATGAAGTGATATCTAGCACAAATTTTTGAATAAGACGAGTGGTTAAACTTGGAGTCAAAAAAGTCAAACGAACTATAATTTGGAACGGATTTAGTAGCAAATACTCCTAGATCCCATCTAATTACCCACCTTTATCATTATGAAATATAATCTAAATTTACCCTCTAAATTTGTATCTAAACTACCCCACATTGTCATTATAATAGATACTACATAGCTCTGTATTTAAAAATAAATACCCATCTCCGTCATTATTAGAAATAACCCAAATGTTCGATCAACTCTATATCTAAATTATCGATATATGCTTTCTTAGAACAATTGAATAACCAAAAAATACTAACATTACGCAAGAATGATAAATATATATATTTCTATATATAACCCTAAACTCTAATTAATGGATCACACACCGATGACACTAACAGTTTATTTTTGAGCTATATTAATAATCCATGACACTGAATTATGTAAGTTGTTACTTTTTTCTCTCGAAGGTGCAGGAGAGCTGCGCACCTTTTGTATTATAGGGAGGAAAAAAGGATCGGCCCCTTACATGAACACCACCACCTCACTTCGGGCCGAGCCATGAGGGGTTGAATAAAACAAAAAGTTTGCACTTGATAACAAAAAACATAAGGATATAAGTTGTTACTTTGATAAGTATATAAATTTTAACATCATAAAATGTTCACATTATAGTTTAACTAAAAGACTGTTAAGCATATAAATTTTAAAATTATAAAATGTTCACATTAGAATAGTTTAATTATAATACTGTATTTTTAATAAAAAAATCTACTAGAAATGATAGTTAATAATAAATACGATAACTCAACGAGCATTAGGGGGTCAACTTAACATGTGAATAAAACACTTAATAAAGTCAAGAGTTGAAATTCAAAATCTCTCTATATATTTATATACATGATGACACATGGCTGCGACAAGAGCTGGCATAATTTAATCTAAGGTTTAACTAAACACACTTATTGAAGGCACAATTTTTGGTTTGCATAGAGTTTTCTGTTCTTGAAAGTGCCTTCTGATTTTTGGAAGCAAACAATATAATATACTATCTGTCCATAATAATTGACTGTTTAATAAGAGGACAATTTTTCGTTTAGGATTTACATTAATAATTTCAACCAAGTCCCTACCATATATACGATCTCCTACTTCATCTATCTATGTCCTGTTCGCTTGGCTGATAAGCCATGGCTGAAAGTACCGTTGACTGATTTATTATGAGAGAAAAACACTGTTCATTGGCTGAAAAAGTACGGTTTATAAGCCAAGCGAACAGGGCGTATGGATGGCCTTGTCATTAGACAATTTTTCCTCGTATAGTACTGTATTTAATATGAGAACGAGCCTTTTTTTTAATTACACAAGTAAAGACGCAGACGCTCTAACACGCACGCACACTCACTCCTATAAATACACGTACGCAAACTCTACCCATATGAGCATCTCCTAAAGATTGTGCCGGCACATCTCGAGATTAACGAAGTAACCACAGGGGCCTCGCTATCGACGGGAACGTCGCCTACCACTGAAAAGCACAACGCCGTTAAATCCTATATTAAATCCAGGAAAATGCAAGCACCTGTGCCAAGTCGAGGATTAGAACCCGGGTGGATAGGTTTCACCACGATGAACCTAACCAACTGAGCTATGCTCAGTTCGCATGAGAACGAGCCACAATCCAGAGTTCCTAATTTGTTTTGAGTATGCATATATATACATTGAAACCAATGGCCCTTGGCCATACTTTCAGCAGCTACAAAACGTTGCTGACCACACAAGTGACCATGTCGATCTATGTTTCGCAAGTATTGTATGTATCTGTATTACTAGTTTTTTGGGCGCGCCCATGCGCGCGGTCCACTGGCCACACGTTTTTTTTGGAGAAAAAAAAGATATAATCAAAGTTGGGCTGTATTTTGATTTGAGAAAAATCTGAGGATGTTTTCGCAAAAAACGGTGAGAGTGTCTGGGGAGCGCGAGTTGATTTTCGATAAAGTGGAGGTCTTTTTTGCAAACAAACCAGTGCCCATCCGGTCTGGACTGAGCGTTGATTTGGAAATAATACGAGGCGTTTTTTGTAAAAAATTCTGAGAGGACGTCTGGAGCGCGGGTTGATTTCCGAAAACTTAAAGGGGTTTTTCGTAAAACGACCGCGGCTCGCCTGATCTGGACCGTCCGCGCGGCCGATCGAACGGCCGCGAAAAGCCGGCGACGTGGCCACCCTGAGGCCGCGCCATGGCCACACCAAATCATATCTTTAGATGAGAAGGGAAAAGAGGTACCTCTCGAGGCATGATGAGTCTCTGTGAATAGGAAGGACCAGCAAATTAACCGAAGAACCTCCACATATCTGTTACATCTCGATCTGCACCTCACACCAAATACGAGCTCTCTGGCCCACACATGTTAATCCATATAGCATAGCTACCTATTATTGAGAAAAATTAAACCAGTGGTGCAATTAATAACTGCTATTAGGCACGTATAGTTCAGAAGTGTTACCTCTGGCAGGCAGCTAGCTCCAGGATATTCAGAAATTAACTGGTATGTGTTGAGGGGATCCAAGTGGTGGAAACAGGTATGTGGCCTATGTGTTTTCTAGCAACCTCTCTTCAATCCATAGCAAGTGAAGTGAGCTTCAGGTAAGAGCTTTGGACATAGCTAGCTTTCAGAAAAAGAATAGCTCTTTGCTTGGAGCTGGAGAAAAGAATAAAGATGGATGCAGCTGTCGTCCAGCGCTAAGTAAAGTAGCTCAGCAAATCGTCATATGGACCCAAAGAGAAATCAATCTATGTGGTGATTATAATCAGATGAATGCAGAAATTATCCAAACAAATTCACCATAACAACAATGGGAAGAAATCTCACCTTCTAAAACGGCTGGTTTTGTGGCATGCCCATGTTTGGCGATGCGTATAAGGAACTCCTAAATTGTCCAATATGGAGTCAAATTTGCTCTGTTTCACTTCCAAAACTATATTATATTAACCTGATTGTCCTTGCAAAAACTGTGATGTAAGTTCTCGAATGTAGTATGTGGATGAGATCTCAATTAAGTTCTGATCCATGCCTCCCTAGCCTAATGCTAGCAGCATGGTCCAACTGAAGAAGGTGCAGATTGTGGTTGCGTAGGCACATTGAAGAAGACGAATCACATTCGCAGAATGTAACCGAGTAGCAATAATCCACCTGTGTCCATATTGCCCATGTCAGTATGTTTAGGCAAGTTTTTGTTCTTGAGGGGAAACAGTTGGGGGAAAAATATAATAATATAAGAAAAGCAAAAGGCAAACATGTTTCTCTTATAAGAAAATAAGAGGAGGAGAGCTAAAGGTGGCCCAAAAGGCCCAGCTGGTCACTCAACAAGGAGAGAGGAAAGTGATGAAAGCAAAGTTTATGCAAGATGGCCTATTAGTTCAGTTGCTGATGTTGGAATACGATCATTGACTGACAAAGCAGTTTAGTCCAAAATTTAAGACAACCCGAACAACACTGAAGCAGTTTCAAGTCCAGTTTATGATTGTGCAAAATAGCAGATTATACTGAAATATAGAGTACTCAAGTTGCTACACTGGAGCAGTGGTGACCGTTTCTTCCTCCAATTCGACCTAAATTCGAGGTAAGACTCAGCATGCATATAGGGAAGAAAATTACGTTGGACCCTAGGTCATTCCACAGCCTATGGACCCTAGATGTCACATCAGGTATTTTGATACTAATTAGAAAGACTAAACATGAGCCTAATTAGGCTTAATAGATTCGTCTCGTAAATTAGTCTCAGTTTGTACAATTAGTTTTTATAATTAATCTACGTTTAATACTCTAAATTAATGTCCAAACATCTAATGTGACAGGAACTAAATTTTAGTAGGGAAAGCAAACACCAATTTTCTTCTGCATATAGGGGAAGCAAAAAGATGCTGCATGTTTGTTTGCGTGCATCTGGTCAAAGCCACTGGAGTTCAGCGAGGATATATGCACGGTGCACGTAGCTAGCTAGCTATAATTTGAGTCAGTGAGAGGATTTTGTTGCTGCTATGCTGGGATAACGAAACGGTAGTAACTAACCACCTATTATTAGTTCAGTGGTAATCCACCAAAGATCAATTTGCAAATTTTTTGTTCCTTTGCATCTATCTTTTATCTTGTATATGCTGATGAGTGATGACGTATATATTGATATACAGGTGTTTGATTTATTCTTTTGCAGAGTGTGGCTCTACATCTCCTGTGATGCAATAACCCATGACATGAGCGTTTTAGATTGTTGGGTAGTAAAAAAAAATGCTCGACCAAGAAATCAAAATAGGAAATATACATCACAAATATGCTCTCCAGTCTAGACGTATTTATTTATGGAGTAATATATACATGTTAGACTAGTACAATTTCATGCTATGCACAATCTAAAAAGAACAATATCTAAAATAACATGCAAACAAATAAGATCTGAACGGAAAAAATCTAGTGAACGCTGAAATTATAGAACTCGGGTTTTTTTTCGAATTTTTGCCCGATCCAACTTCCTCCCGCAAGAGTCCTCTTATTTCCATCCGACATTTTCCTATGTCGCAGCCCTATTCCTCCAGTCGCGCCGTCCCTTCATCTCCATGTCCATCTCTATATCGATTTGCCTTTTTTATTAGTCTAATGATTTACCTTAGACATCTTGCTTAAATTCACATCTTATATTTTTCCTATCAATTTCAATAATGGTTACTTGTTAATTTGAGGTAACTAAATTGGCATGGCTTCTAGAGATGATATTTGGTCATGCATAATGTTTGATAAAACTAATTTAAATTTCAATTTGTCGTTTTTTAAAACGTGAATTTGAATACGGTTCATTTATATGGTTTACAGATATTTAAGTTTGAATTATATCGTGTGCTAGGAAAGATATATACATGTAGGGGTCTACCAAGTGCAAAATCTCCCGCTCTGTGCGAGGTCTGGGGAAGGGTGTCAGTGGCAAGCCTTACCCTCGCCTGTGCAATGCGGGGAGACTACGACTCGAACCCGAGACCTTCCGGTCACAGGCAGTAAGACTCTACCGCTTGCACCAAGCCCGCCGTTCAAAGATATATACATGTAGGTTATATCAAAATACGAAAGAGAAATGAAATAGGGGCTTAAATGTTGAGGCTCTTGTTGGAGTTATGTGCTCAAATAGATCCCCGGAAAGTAGAGAAAGCCCCTACTCAAAAAGTGGGGACACTATTTTAGGGACGCAGATGCTCTAATGTATCAACAGTTTTCAATACATACGGTAATTAACATTCAAGCCCTAAAGGGATGGGCAATTTGCTATATGTTGACGCTCCACCAATCACTACAAATAACCACACAAGCTTAACAAGGGATTAGCTAAAGACGCCCCACCAAACAGTACAAATGACCAGCACCGGCACCTCCACTATATAGGAGGATTAATCGACCAAGGTGACAACAAGAATATTTGACTAACTGAATACTTGTAGCACGACATTAAAGAACGTACCCAGTGCAGAGAGCTCTCGCTCTGTGCGAGGTTTGTGGAAAGATATCAGTGGCAAGCCTTACCCTCGCCTGTGCAATGCGAGGAGACCACGACTCAAACCTGGAACCTTCCGGTCACAGGCGGTAAGACTCTACCGCTTGCACCAGGCCCGCCCTTCACTTGTAGCGCGACATTATATGAAAAATTACAAAGATCAGATTGCTAGCCTACCACTCTCGACATGATGGAAAAGAAGGCTTCACATAAGTTTCTCAATGACAAGCATAGTCTACAATGAACAACAGCACCACTTTCAGAACACTAACATCCACATATATATGCTCACTGCTCCATCCCACTTCGGAGAACTACACCAACAGGAGCCTGGAGCATTCAACCCACAAGTATACTTATTCCATAAGGATCTGGTTAATGATTCACAAAGGGAAAATCACACGGAGCACAGTTATCATCCGTTTTTACAACTTTACAATCTTAATTGATTTAGAATTGATTCTATGATCCTATTTAATAGAATATACAATTTTACGATCTTAGTTAATAGCTATAATCTTACGATTTGCAATCTTACTATTGAAGTTCCGTCTCAGGACAACAATTTTAACCTTAGCCCAATTCATTTGACCTTGTCTAAAGACCCAGGGTCAAATCGCAGCTATGCAGTGGCCTAAAGTACAAGCACAATATTATTACTTATACATATGTGACTATGTAGTGCAGCTACATATCACGTATAGAAAAAGTAAAATATTGGAAAAACATTCTCTCGTCATTCTTAAGATACGCCAGGACTTCGAAATGCATAGTTCCAAGAAAATCACAAAACAAGTTCAGTTTCAAGCTCTGATAGAACAACTATTAGATCCAAAATTTCATCGCATCATTCCCTCCACCGATTACCACAATCAGGGCTGCAGCACACAAAGAACAGGTTCATCCCCTCCTCCCCTCTTGCCATGGCCTGCAAATGATAAAAACAGCACTGGGCTTAAGATTGTCTCAAAACATTTAAGCAGGATCAGTGCCATCAATTGCAACTATTGAAATATAAATATCGCTTAACTGCAGACGTGGTAATTTTGAAGAATACAGAAACAGACATGAGTGATATGCTCTACGCCTCTAATGGCATTTAGTAGTATTATATTACTGCACCAAAGTGGACCACATTTTCTTGGGATCTGACTCCTGACATGTCAAATAGGACATGTTCATGTCAGGGATATAGATGCAGGCCTCAACATATAGGATAGATACTGCCAAAAAAAAAGGGATGCAATATCCAACGTTAACATTAACAAGGTGCAGAATTTTGGCATACTATTCTGTTTAACAAGTCATTCAGATAGCATAACAGGATCACATGAAAATGCAACCCATTAAAATGTGACAAGGCAAAACAAGAAAAAAACCTGGAAGAAAACAGCCTCTCCATGCCCACAGACATTGCAGCGGACAGTCTTGGTTCTGGGAAGAGTTGGGTCAGAAGCAACATCCTGCAAGACCTGCGTTCGCTCCCCAGCCGTGTGGTGCACCTCGTTCCGATAGACACAGTTATTGTCAGAGACCTCCTGAATCAGATCAGCAATAGTACTGTTAACTTGTAAGCAGAAGAAAAGATGTTTGAGGGATGGAAAATTATTCAATTCACCATTCATTAAACACAGATATGACTAACACTGTAGGACAAGTGTAGTATTTTTCAGTGTGTAAAGAAGCGTGTTTAACTTTTGCTTTGCATACATGCAATAAATGAGGGAATTAAGTAGCCAAAGCTGGAAATGAAGGGCACACATAGCATTGGCATGACCCTACCAAAATCTTAGAATATGGGAAAAAAGAGAACCCCATCCCATAAGCATTTTAGTGCTCATTCGAACCCCATCATCCAAGTGTTGTGCCCAAACTCCATTCTTGTAGTGATGCACTGATGAGATGGGTAATATCACGAAGACTGGATTGGATTTGTTGGTGGAACAAGGATAGATGTTGATGAGTTGTACCTGGTGCTCGCAGTTGCGACATGCGAAGAATAAGGTGCGCCTGTCCCTGTCCTCCTTGGGGTACAGGATGTTGTTGCTACACATCCATCCATCATCAACTAACTGTATGATCAATCTAATGCAAGAGAGAGGAAGATGAATGATGTAGAAGTGTGCATACCACTCGCGGCAAAACTTCATGGTGCTCATGGTTGCAGCACTAGTGTCTTCTTCAAACCCTAAATAGAAACCAGAGAGATTTCAGATTGTCCAATGGTAGAAACGGAACAGCTAAATTTATCTTGTATCTCTGTAGTGAATTACCATCTGATTATTCTTGATACAGTGAATTACAAATCGCATTGCAATTTTAAAGTGCAATTGGGAGATCTGAGGATAAGTTAGAAAAATATAAGCTCCCTACAACCGAGAAATGAAATGGTAAATTTGTGAATTTTCCTTAGATGCGGTATCTGACAGACACAGAGACATTTATTAACCTGATGGCATCAACAGGGGTAAAGTTTTCTCCTACGACATGCTAAAGTTCTGATTAGTACATTTATGCTCAACGACTAATGTCTCAATAACCCAGCAGCAACTGATTGCAGACTTCAGGTTGCTGGTTACCTAGCACCCATCAGTACCCAAGCAGATACAACGTTGCACATCTACTATTTTTTATAGGGAAAAAAGGATTGACCTGACCATCTTGCACCAACATTACAATCAGCTAGAGAAAAGAAAAAAAAAAACTTAAGGCTTCATTTGGCATGTGGGGGTTACATTCTAGAGGAGAAATAAATGACCCAAGGGAGGATTGGGTTGATCCCTCCCTCCCAGTCCCAATCCCCTTTCACCATGGGGGTTTAAACCACTGCTGAAGTTAATTATTTGGGATGGCTTGGATTGACATGGAAAGGTTCCATGGCAAGAAACACTACAGTGTTGCTGTCTATGTTTTATTACTGTATTTATTTTCTTCTCAACAAACAAATAAAATAGTTTATACGACAAAATGAACATATGTCAGGGGTTTATTTTGAACGGCGTAAGTGCATACACATCATGTTCATACGATTACAACTTGCCAAAAGAATTAATTAGAAAAATGCAATGCTCAACACTTCTGATATTGATATGAATGTAACTACTTGTTTTCTACTGGAATTGCAATCTGATTTCGCCGAACCTGGATAAAAAATAAAGACAAGATTGCCTTCACACCTATTATCTGATGGTAATTTAGAAACGCAAATAAGCTAAAAAAATAATAAAGCGCAGGGATAGCTAAGTTTATCTAATAGGCCAATTCAAACTACTCTTCTAAGAGCTACCAACTCTGATTGAATTCAATAGAATACAGATTGCATTAGCAGAGAGCCAGAGACTGATAGGTTCATTGAAAAAACAGAAAACAGAGAAGGAAACAAAAAGTTGGGCAAACTCACATATACTATCATTAAAGTATAATATATATAAGCTAGTTCATGCTACACAATGCTCAACAAATCCAAGTGGTAAGTCAATGACTAGTCTCAAGAAAGTAAGCTTTAAATGGTACAATAAGAATGTCACTGAGCATAAAAAATCTAGGTGGTAAATTTCTGAAGCTGCTCAGATGTTTTTTTCCTGAGATCTCTACTCAATGACAGCCACAACAATGACCATCCATACCCAGTTCCCATCTATCATTAAGAACTTAAAACTGAAATATACATCAGGCATAAAAAAGGAGATCAGGCTCTGCATCATTAAGCTCGCATTCAGAAATGGGATATCATAGATGTACTGAAACTGACCAAACAAATGGATACACATGTTGGACAGATAGGAGAAGGAAACAGAACAAAGCTAAACCTCCTATTGTCATCCCTTACTGCCAAGTGAAAACTGAACCATTATATGGTGATCCTATGCACTGAAATAAAAAGGACAGGATGTACACAATTGAAATAATTTCTCCTACCAATACCATACAGTCCGTCTTGAGCAACTCTTGCCAGGGCATGGCGATAGTTGCATGTAACTGCTACTATTGTGCTTCAAATTTATTGAAATTGGATATAAACTCAGATCTCCTAGCAATTAGTCAGGCTTGATCACTGAAACATGATCACAAGAAATGAAACCATCCACTATCTATATTGCCTTGCAGCTGGTTACAGCAGCAAACAGTAAGAGCAACAACAAAAAAACTGTGTCATTTTAGGAAGGAAAATAAAATTTAGTA
The DNA here is from genome assembly GCA_904845875.1 of Miscanthus lutarioriparius. Classification (NCBI taxonomy): domain Eukaryota; kingdom Viridiplantae; phylum Streptophyta; class Magnoliopsida; order Poales; family Poaceae; genus Miscanthus; species Miscanthus lutarioriparius. The sequence continues at coordinate 74,080,917 of CAJGYO010000012.1, read as the reverse complement.
CAATAGTTCCTGCAGACTGCCATTAAAGAGTAACAAGAATAAGTGCCCAGCTTTATGTGAGGAACACAAAGATTGTGGCACAAGAAGCATGACATGTGTACAGGATACTCCCAAGGGTGAAATAAGATAAATGGTACATTCACAAAAACATCATAGTAGACAACATTTGGATTACTGCAGGTGGAAAATGACACATTCACCATTCACAGAACTAATAATTACCACACAGTGTTTTCCTTTGTCAAAGGTGCAAATCATCAATGTTGGGTGGTTTGTTAAGACTAATATCCAAGGAACAAATAACAATAAAGTACATAATACCAGAGGAAGGATTAAGCAAGTATATGAATAAAAAAGAGAGCACTTGGATACGCAGAGATATTTAGTGCTAGCAATTGAGTTTTCCGCACCTTGGAGGCATGAGATTCCGATGTGAGTTTTGTTCACATTGGGGCACAGCCCATCCAAGAACATACCAAGAACTCGCACAAAACCATCTCTGATGGTTAGTTCAGTAGGCTAGCAGTCGGTGGAGGCGAAGGGGACGAGGGTGGAGGGATACAATGCAACAGGTGAAGCCTCCAACGGAATCGCCCCTAGTCAAGCACCTGTGCTTGTAGAAAACTCAAAACCCTAGCAAGAAGGGGATGGGTCCGGAGGACAGGGGGAGATGGGGAGGCAATGACGAGACACGCCTTGGATTTGCAGGGAAAACGGGATGAGGAAAAGCCAGGGGAAGGAGGAGGGGAGAAGGAGGATGGGCAGCGTACCTTGATTGGCGCAAGCGGTGGCGGCGCTCGTCTTCGGCGGCAGCGGTGGCGGCGGAATCGGAGTCGGGGGTCACCTACGGCAGCGGCGCGGCGCTCGTGGAGTCGGGGCGAGGCGGAGGCGGAAAAAAGGACGGCCACCGCTTACGGGAACTGGGAACAACGGAAGTCGGTGTCGGTGACAGGTGTCAACGTGTCAGGTGCGGCTTTTGTTGGCCCGACCTCCCGAGGGGGACACCGGAGCGCGGAGACGAGTGGCCAGGGGTCGTCTCTTTTCCTCCTCTTTTGCAAGCGTGTGTATAGTAGCATCTCTATTAGATTAAGAAAAACAATCCTATTTTTTCTTAAACATGACATATTTATATATTAACGTTAGAGAGTCAAAAATTTTGCCTTTAATTTTTTGTTAAGTCCAATCATTTATAAGGTGTTTGGTTTAAGTAATCAAACTATTTTAGATGAGGTGGTGCATCATTTGTTATTCATCAGATTTGGTAGAATGACTTTATTCCTCGCACCAGTATTAATTATTAGCTTGTAAAAAAATAAGGTGATGACACATCTACCTATTCTATTTCACAGAACAAAACAAAAGAAAAAAAAAGAAAAGAGAAGATGATGGACTAACCGATTCCTCAAATCAAACATCATATTCCGTGTCCCTTGTCTTTTTCGTTTCGGTTTCCGTTTCTTATCTCGCTCGAGATGTTCTCCTAGTACATTCCGTACCTCTCCCTCTCCTGGTGTTTCATACTTTCCATGACTTCTTCTTTTCTTGATTAAAATTTATTGGCAATCCTTGAACTTGTATCGGGTCCTCATCCAGGTCTCGGTACTTATAAATTGTACATTCGACTCTTTAAACTTGTACCGAGTTCTCATCCCGGTTCTGGTACTTATAAATTGTACCCATTGCTCCCTAAACTAACGCATTTAGGTCCCTAAACTTGTCCCAAGCTCTCATCCTGGTCAAGGTACTTGCAAAATGTACACTCAGCTAGGTAAACTTAAATTATTGTGTCATCCCGATCTAACTCCTCCCCTCCCACCCCCACACTGTCGTAGGACCTGCGGGGGCTCTAGAAAGCGAGATGTGTAGAGCTAGCTTTCTAGATCCTACCATGCCGCTTGCTTGCCTATGTCGTGCTTGCCCTATCTCACCTCCCGCCCGAACCTTCACCACGTGGGCCTCCTCAGTTCCGCTTGACTTTGCTCCTACACCACCTCATCATGCCTTTGGCCCCTGCCTTGCGGTAGTTCCAATCGACACTGCCATCGTCACTGCCACACTCCTTTAATTTCTCACCCCTAGCGTGCAAGATCTCATGCATTTACTCCATCGTTCTCGACATCTCATACCACTTTGCTACCCTTTCTAGACTTCCTTGCCTTCCTCGGCAAGGACAGGGCCATGTGGCACTGTAGGGTGACATGTGTAGTGCACGGCGTGGCGACATCGGCAGCACGTCAGGTCCTAACGTGGCAACATGGGTGCAGAACCACATTGATGATGCAACATAGGCATGCAGACGCGGGGTGGTAGGGCGCACACGAAGTTGTACTGCTTGTCTAAACAGGTGAGGCGGGCATGTGTGCAGCGTGGCGGGGGCGAGGCTGGATGGACCAGAATGGTAAAATAATGCAATAGATGGACAAGAATGGTAAATAATGCAACTTTAGGTAGCTTAGTGTGTAATTAGGAAGTACCAAGTCCGGGATGAGAACTTTAGACAAATTTAGGGATCTAAACGTGCAATTTATAAATATCAGGACTAGAATGAGAACTCTATATAGGTTTAGGGAGCCGAACGTGCAAGTTACAAGTACTTAGATGTATATGAGAATTTAGGATAAATTTAAGGACCGCTAGTGAAATTTATTATTTTTTCTTTCCATCCCATGCTGTCTATTTCGTGACTTCTTTTCTTTTATAAGTACCTCTATTTTTTCTTAGTAATATAAAAGTAAACAATAAATACAGTAATATAGGTCCTTGAAACCTTGGTCCTTCCATAATAAATAAATATTTCCTACCAAGTTGTTGATGTAGTTTTGATTATGAATAAAATTTATTATTATAGGAACTAGATCAGCTGATGAACTGAAATTTTTGACAGTTTGTCATCCAATCTAACCAAAATAAATGTCTCCCCAGCCTAATGCTAGCGCCTAGCAGCATGGTCGAACTGAAGAAGGTTGCAGATTGTGGTTGTGTAGGCACATTGAAGAAGACGAATCACATTCGCAGAATGTAACCGAGTAACCATCCAAATGTGTCTATACTGCCCATGTCAGTATGTTTAGGCAAGTTTTTTTTTTTCTTAAGGGGAAACACTAGGTGAAAAATATATTAATAATATAAGAAAAGCAAAAGGCGAACATGTTTCTCTCTTTTTTTTTTTTGAGCAACGCGAACATGTTTCTCTTAAGAAAATAATGCTGCAGGGGTAGACACCCCCGAGCAATTTTAGCTTAAGGTAGAGGACATCTCACTCAGCCCGAGAGAACCCCCGAACCCCATGCTCCACCCGCACACAAGGGTCCGTTACCCGGTAAGAGGGCCAGTCCATTTTACCTGTGTTTTGGAAACACGGGACAAGCGAGTTTTTTTTTTCTCTTAAGAAAATAAAAGAGGGGGCGAACTAAAGGATGGCCCAAAAGGCACAGGTCACTCTAGGAGAGAGGAAAGAGGTGAAAACGAACTGCACTGTAGCAGTTTAGTCCAAAATTTAAGACAACCGAATTACACTGAAGCAGTTTCAAGTCCAGTTGATGATTGTGCAGAACAGCAGATTATATTATACTGAAATAATAGTAGTTGCTAGAAATAGAAGAGGCTAAATTCGAGGTACTTATTCTAAAGAAAAAAATCGAGGTACTCAGTCAAAGCATGCATGCATATAGGGGAGCAAAAAGATGCTGCATGTTCGACTGCTTGCATGCATCTGGTCAAAGCCACGAGATTTCAGCTCCCGTTCGCTTCGCTAAAAAAATAAGCTAAAATACTGTTCCAACTAATTTATTGTGAAAGAAAAACACTGTTCCGATTAAAAAAACAAACAAAAAAATATAGATTATAAAAAAAAATACTGTTTCGACTGCTTGCACGTGAGTGGAGTCTGTGGTGCTTTGCTGGGATAACGAAACGGTAGTAATTAACCACGAATTTATCCTCTCACTAGTCATTATCATGAAGAAAAGAAACGGTCGCTGATCCCATTTTCTCTGATGATCAACAAATAATGGGCTGTTTGATACAGCTTATAAGCTGCTTATGGCCAAAATAAGCTGAAATCAACAGCTAAACGCTACACTTTTTTTTTTAGCTTATTCTAGTCACGCTTATTCTCACAACTCCTATTTATACTATAAAGTAGAAGTTGGATCAGACCAGCTTATTTTGACCGTCACTTTTACTCTATTTGTGCAGCTTATCTGGGAAGCGCTTTCCACATAAGCTGTACCAAACAGGGCCAATGACTAGCTATAAATATATGATCTCATTTGTATCTCCTCTGTGTGACAATTTTTCATATATCGCAGATATCACAGACAATGAATACTAAAGCCCCCTTTGGCACGACTCATCTAAAACGGCTTCACCGGTAAAGCCAAAACCGGTGAAGCCAGAAAAACTGGTTTTTTCCGGCTTCTAGTTCATTTTAACCTCGACTTACAAAACGGCTTCATACTATAATGCCTCGATTTGCGCAAAATAGACGAGGCCGAAGCCGACATAAACCGTGCCAAAGAGGCCCTAAGAATGTTCTCTGCTGTCTTCTTTTCTTGCTCGTTCTGTACACAGTTAATGCTCTAGCCGGTTCGTGTTCCTTTGCATCTATCTTTTCTTTTATGTTCTAGGTTTTTAGTTCAGTTGTAATCTAACAAAGATCAATTCGTAATTTTTTTTGTTTCTTTATCTTTTTATCTTCTTTTGTGTTCAGTCTTCAGACTTTTCATTTAAGATGTAAGAAAAAAAAACTCTTCTAATCATTTTCTCGAGACAAGCTCTTTTTTTTTTGGCATTTCCACGTGATCAGTATCACACGCCAAGATATGGTAGCTGATGACATACATATGGATATAAATACATGTGTTTAACTTATTCTTTTTGCAGAGTGTGGCTATACGTATCCTATTAGAGCCCTTTTACAATGGTTGAAAATGCTTCCTAACGTTTGCTGACGCTTCCTCGTGCCTACCCAAAATAGCTATTTTTATTGATTTTATTCGTTCAAGGGCATTATAGTCATTTCGCAAAGCCAACTCACCACCCCCGCCGGCCCACCTCCCAGCCCGCCCACGCACCCACGAGAAGGGAAACGTCCCCAGCTGCCCGACATCCGCCTCCCCACAGCACCGGCGCCCATCCCTCGCGCTAGCCCTAGCTGTCACGCTGGCTGCATTAAGCCCTCGCGCATGCACACCGTCTGTCGCTGGGCCTACCTCGCTTTGTGCCTAGCACCGTCGCTCTTCCCTCCTCCCGGCTCACTACTTTGACGCGAGCGGCACCTCCGCCGACCTCCGCCGCCGCAGCCGGCGGTGTCCTCCGCATCAGGACCCCCGCCTCCACCAACACTGCCCTATCGCCTCCTCCCATCCAGGTATAATCTATGCACTTCCCCATAGGCCATAGCACGTCCATACACGCTGCTTGCGTTGTTGCCCATCTCTAACAAGATTGAAATTTAGTCAGCTGCTGCCTCAACTATGGTAATGTCACTGTCTTCTAGAGGCAATTTGTTCTAGGGTTATGGATCTAGAGGATTCTTGTTCTAATTGGAATTAGAAGCTCGTGTATCTGAAAATGTTTGATTTATGTTTAGTTAATTTCCTAGATCTTTAATCTGTATCCTTTTAATTGCCCAATGCTTCTTTATTTTAGGCAAATAGTTAATTGTAGTGAACATCAGACTGAGGTATACTACAATTATTATGAATTCTTTTTACTACTTAGTTATTATCCAATTTGTTTTAGGTTGTCATGCCTGTTGGTTAAATTGATTGCAGCTAGCAGATGGAGTACCTAGTTTTCTGAAAAATTAATCGCTTGCGGTGGGGAGGATTACTAAAGTTGCTATCTTTAGTTAGGATGTTTGGGAAAAATATACATATGAGTGCCTCTAAATTATATAGTGTTAAAAAGCTAAAAAATGGTTCTTAGTTCATAGTTCAGTGACTGTTTAAACTGCAACAACAAAAATTTAGAATTTATCCTGGTTAAGAACTTGCTTGATGTTCAGAGTTAAACGTGAATGTACACTGGATTTTGGTTGCCAATGTTATTTTTCATATAGTCGTATGGATTTGTTGCTTTAAATGTTGAAAGTGAAAAAACAGTGCTGCTTGATAGGTTGCATAATACATGTTCTTATGGAATGTTAATTATTTTTCTTTTACTGCTAAAAGCCGATCCAATTTTTTTTTCCTGCTCAACGTAATAATGCCTCGGTTTCATTAGTGTTTTTTCTGTTCAGAGCAGTATGGGGAAGAGAAAATAGAGAGTATTGTCACCAGACACCTTTGGGTGATAACCTGATATACAAAAAAGGTGAGGTCATTATTATCTGGTGGTATATGCGAATATGAGATAGGACCCTACACAATTGTGATTTAGTATTGTGACACATTGCAAATTCATTATCAGTTTTTCTTAGAAAAAATGCAAAGCATACTATGATACTAATACTAACATTTGAAAAGTCTGAGTTGGTGGTGCTTTATTTCTATAGTATTCATGCTTCGACTTAACATTATCAGTTTTTCATATAATTCATGCTTCGACTTGACTTGATTTTTTTTCATTTCAGAACTAATATAGGTGGTATGGCAAATCAGTGTAGCAATAGTATGTGATCATGTGTGTGTCACCAGTGAATCACGGCCTAGATGACTCTGCGCGTCCTTTTGTCGTCTCCCGACTGATCGTTCTCCATCACCTGCTCGCCGCCGTGAAGCCACAGTCGGTCTCCATCATCTGTCACCGGCTTTCATTTGCCTCTCCACACTTCACTGCAGAGGTTTTCAAGTTCTCGCTGAGGTTGTTGATCTAGTTTCTTCAGTTACCTTGCGTCGTAATAATGTAATGCAGAAAACAAGGTGTGACCTCTGTGAGAGGCTTGTGACAAAGAGGTCACCTTGGGGTTCTTGTAGAATTGTACGCACTGGAGATTTACCAGTTGCTGGTGTTCTCCCATGCTCCCATGTCTACCATGCTGAGTGTTTAGAGTGGACCACTCCCAAGGGGCAGAAGCATGACCCTCCTTGCCCTGTGTGCGAGAAGCTGGCTGATAACGTTCACTAGGGGAAGGGCCTTCTCGAGTTTGGAGCTATGCTCATGCTGGAGATTGTGTTGCTGGGGCTGTCCAGATGCCAAGATCAAATAGCATTGCGCTATTGACTGGAGTGGTCACAAGAGGCATGCATCTTCGAAGGGAGAGCCCAGCAAAGACTGGGCTGAAACATCAAAAAATACTTGCATGTAACTTCCTAATGCACTCAGTAGGTTATATTCATGACCTCACATTGTTATAGTTGCAAGGTTATGTATGATTGTCCCTACAGCCCTACGGCCCTACTTTGTATGATTGTAACGTTGTTAATGTTGAGACGAGATTTGACACTGCAATGAGACATCGATAAGCAGAATCTGTTGGCTGTAACATTGAACTTGGTCGCTACTCTGTATGATCTGTAAACCAAAACGCAAATTGGATCATGCTAGAAAAGCAATTTTTCAGGTGCTCGTGAAACCTTTCCCAGGAGGTGTTGACATTGCTTTGGTTGGCTCTGAATGGAATCTCGAGTTTTTTAAAGTGTGAACTCGAGTTTTTCTTATTTTGAAGTTCTGGCTTTTTATTAGCAATTAGTAGTGTAACTCAAAACAATTAGCATGGATTATGGATGAGGAAAAGATTGTGGAGGGTGAAAAATAAATACAATACATAGAATTTGGATATGAATGGTGATAGCCTCACTAGCGGCAGATATAAAAAAAATAAATTTTAAAATAAATGGTGGCAAAAAAAATTGTTGCCACGGGCCAGCGTCAGCTAGGTCGGGCTCGACCACGGAGGGAGCCCAACCAGGCCGAGCCAGCCCGATTGGCCCAAGTGACGAGTGAGAGTACGTACTGTATAGTTTAGGAGTTCAATCCCTGCTTCTTCTCCTGTTCTTTTAAGCTGCGTTCTTCGCTGCTCAGCGAGCGAGGTGGGACTAAACCGGGTGCAGATGGCTGACTGCCGTATTCACGTAGCTTAGTTGGGCAACGACCTCGTGATGGGCAGGCCCAGCCGCCGCCCGCTCCCCCTCCTCGATTCATCGCGTGTGCGCGCATGCCGATAGGCCCAGCAACCGCGGCCGGGCGCACGCGTCAGCGACCCGGTCCCTTCCCCGCTGCGCCGCATCGACCGGGTGAATCCACCGCCGACCGATTCCCGCGCACGCGCCCCCTGAGGTTCCCCGCGCCCGTGCATATGAAGATTAGGCCCAGAGCACCGCGCCGCACCCTTTGAACCCTACAGGAGCCGCCCCAAGCCCTAGCCCTAGAACGCGCACCGCCATAGCCGCCACCCGGAGCTCTACCCACCACCACCGTTGATCTCCGCCTTCACCTCGTCACCGGCGTCTAGAACCCTCCACGACCTTCGCAGCGAGGTGAGCAATCCGTCGGTGCCATTCGTGTATCTCTTATGTAGGTATTGTTGGTTTGGTTGATGGAAATCGACGAGGATTTCAGTTGCAAATGCAATTGTTCTTCATTGTTTCTTTCAATTTAAGTATTCAGAATTACATACACTGCAGAGGCAGGAGCAAACGTAAACTCATTTCAGATAAACACATACCATACTACTCTAATCCAAAGTCTACTGCGAAAACTACTCACACAATTGGTAGATGGCCACACTTATTGGTAGATGGAATATATATTCCTTTCTAGCAGCGTTGTTTTACCAGACAATGCTAGTACTGGTTTTCTACTACCTGTAATCAAATGAGCACACCCTGAAAAGGGATTTATCTGCTAAATCACCTGTAAATAAAAAAAGCCTCTAGTAACATAACATCAAAAAATCAAAAACTACTATCAGAAACATTTTTGAGACAAGCTTCTTCAAATGTGCCCCAGTGATTTCTTTATTTTTCATAGTTAACAAGTTCGTTGTTTCTTCATATTCAATGCCACATCATTAGCATTCAATCATAGAATTTTTGCAAAGCCTAAATGCATATCCCATAGAAGATCTAAAAGATTTAGAAATAAACACCACAACCACATTGCTAAATAATGGGCATATGGGAAAGCCACCGTGAAGCTGTCCTCGTCCGCGAAGAAGGTATCCAATCACTCTAAGATCGTCAGGGGCGTCAAGTCATGCCGCAACTGCAGGAACGGACAGGCTCCGTGTCTGTCCCTGGGGAGCGTCAACATGTGCTGCAACTGCTTGAACCCAGAGTGGCACACCTGCGTGAACGGATGTCTATCCTCGGATACGGGCACCGACGGTGAGTCAAGCTACAAGGTATCTTATTGCACGTTTGTTCCTTAGGGCCTGTTCGTTTTACTTCAAATCCATGTGGATTGGGAGTTGAGGGGGATTATTAGATCCCCTACAAGTCAAAAACATCTAATTAATGAACTTTATCTTCCACAGTTATCGCCACAGTTATCGCCGAACCGGTACATTCAGGAACTGCAGATCAAGAAGCTCCAAGAGAATGCTGAAGCCATGGCTAGGCAGATCGACGACCTCCAAAAGAAGCAGGTCGCCATGTCTAGTCAGACTGTGGACCCCAAAAAGGAGGTCGATGCCAACTTTGCCAAGATTTAGAAGCCTTAGAAGTGTCTAGTTTAATTTAAATAAATTTTCTTGTGGTTTCAGTAGTTCATAGAACTTTTTGAGTCATTTGTATGGTGGTCTCTTCAATTTATTGAAGTCTTCTTGATGAGTCGTTTGCATGCAGCACAAAGACGACGCAAATAATAAATCACATTACCAATTACATTAAATCATCATAATAATTAGACATTCCAACAGAATGGGTCCTCCAAACATAATACTTTGTACAACATGTAACATACATGTACCAGCCATACAGAATGTCTCAGAGTCTCACATCCATACAGAATGACACAATCGTCCATAAAACATACAAAATGCCACCAATTAGTAGTAGGCAGCTTCTGCTATAAAAATAGATCAAATCACCCATGCAGAAAATTTCAGCTATAGATCAACCACACAGATGGGTTGCAACGAGCTCAACTGTACAGTGGGTGCATCTTCTAACCTACAAATAACTAAATAAGAAAACTGCACGTAAGCCATCATTGGTGTTTAATTAGTGTCCAGCAACAGATCAGCTTGTGAAACGAACAGAAGTTATGCAACTAGAAAAATATAATAATGATTCACAGCAGATGTTGTCTAGTTGCCAAACTTTTCTAACAATACAGCAAGTCAGCAACATTTAGACACTAGGATTCACCCTTGATTACATAAAAACAATTAGACACTAGGATTCGCACAAACTCCAAGATTACAGTTAAATGATGTCAATGTGGCTCTGAGTTGTAGCAGTGTCCAAAGCTGTGGCATTTACAAAATTTGTTGTCATAGCTAACACGGGAAAGGCCTGCAATAATAGCTCTTTCAAGACATCTGCAAAACCAAAATTGAACTAATATGAGTCTGTTTTTCTGAAAGAACAAAGAGAATATTATACATGCTTTGCAAAGAAATATCACATTCATGGACATGAAGTGTACAATGCACACAAAGCTGGTTAGGGAATGCAAAAAAATAGGAGCAATTCAATAAGGGCAGTTTGCATCAGCCTGGACTAAGCTTTTGACTTACAGGAAGTAACCTGAGCACAAATGCTTGTCTTTTCAGCATGTGACACAAGGAGGCACCCAAAATAGAACCATAAAACAAACAAGGTATGAGTAAGCAACAAATTATCAACAATGGAGCTTCATTCATGTAAAAATAACACTACAGGAACATACTGCCTCCTAATTATGTGTTTGTCTTCTCAAAATTCACTGATAGGAAGTCATTTGCTTGTCACCACTATTTATAAAGTCCTAGAGAAACAAAGTCATATGGACAAACTATTTTTCGGTAAATCTAGAGATTACCTGATCCTCCAGATCAGATTCTTCAGTAATGCCAATGCCTCCATTTGTATTGCCCTTGCCATTATGAAGGAACAACCTTCAACAGAACTCTTCTTGACGAGTCCGTTTCTTCAACAGCTTGGTTAATTTCACAGTTTCTGGATCAGTAAGAAAAGGTCATCATCCTTAGCTTCCCTAACCATTCAATGTACAATACAGTAAGCATGTACTCCCTCCGGTTCTCTAAAGCAGGTCGTTTTGGACATCGACACGGTCTTTAAGAAACGACTTTGACTGCAACTTTTTGCTATAAAATATAGTCAATATATACTTTTATGAAACTACATTTCGAGATGAATCTACTTACATCACTTTCATATTTTTAAACTCAACCCAAAAAGTTATTTGTAGTCAAAGTTTAAAATGTTTGACTTAAGACAACCTCAAAACGACTTGCTTTAGAGAACCGGAGGGAGTAGGTGTACTACATGTAGATGCACCCACCTTATCTCCAACTCCAGTTAAAATTGAACCACTCTTCATAGGGCACAAGGTAGCCCTAAAATAAAAAGTAAGAAACTGAAAGAAAATAAATATGAATATTGAGCCACTTCTCAAATGATGTACAGTAGGTAAAAAGTATAGTATGATTTGTCATAGTAGAGAATATTTATGATGTTTGATGACCCAATGAATGGGAACCCCTGTCATTGTACACCATATATATGAGGTATAACATGAGTGCTTACCGTATTGGGTGCCCAATCCATTGAAAAGCTTCAGCAGGTCCTCTAGAGAAAGATGATGCATGCTCATCCATGGCAAGCATCTCAAAGTAACTTTTTACTGAAATATTAGAGCTTGAACCTTTTGCTGGTGGATTCCTTTTGTAATACAGATCCCTCATGAGATGAGCTGTTTCAATTATCCTATTCCTATAAAACTGAGGAGAAAAACATATTGCAAATGTTAATCAACATAGATACATAGCCTCAGAGTTTTGAGAACACTCATCCAACAACCGAAACAGGAGAAATGCATGAAACAGAAAAGGTCAAACAGAAAACATGGTCTAATACTCTATCGCAAGAATTTATGGTACAAAAATTGGTACCAAGAACCAGCAATAAAATTGACTTAAAAGCGTTGTAGACTATGCACATACATCCTTATTAATACATAGCACAAGTTAGCCTCATCAAGGTATCATGGTTCAGATCAGGATCACAAATAAATGGTGAGACCAAAATGCATCTCGGAGAGCTACAAGCCCATGGCTACGCCTACTCCATCTGTGATCCAGTGACTCAAAATCATGCACTTGCAGGTGCATGATCTACTTTGTAGCACAAGAGACCCAATCTAATGGTTCAGGTGTTCTCTTGCAGCAAATAGGGTGCATCATAATAGCACATAAAACACAGATAGAAAATAGTCCAGCATGGTGAGTTGCAAATAATTCCACTAAAATAACAAATCTCTGTCCAGCTTCCTGGTGAAATTGTTACCTTTGTACCATAAAAATTAGTCTTTTTTCCCTCTCCAAAGAAGATAGAGCTAGTGTAGAACAGAAACCCCCGAATGAGTTCACCAACAACAGGCACAGATTTACGGCCAAAATCATGGATGAACTAACTACTAAGATTAGCCACGGAACGAAACAAGTTATCGTATAACGAAGGGACCGGCTGATTGTAGCAACCAGGAGGACATCTGCGAAAGGGAAAGAGGGAGGAGGAGGAGCAGCTCACCATGAGCCGCACACGGTGGAGCAGCGGACAAGGTCGAAGTGGTCGTCCAGGCGGGAGAAGACGAACCGGAGGATGTCGTCGTTCAGCGACTGCGCCGTGTACCCGGAGCAGGTAGCCGCGGGTCGTCGATTGGACCTCACTGCCGCAGCGGCCCCACCCGTCAGCTCCATCCCTCTCCTCCGTCCCTCCCCTCCGCTCTGGCCAGGCTTCCGAGCCGGCCAGGTGACCGCGCTCCCCACCGTTCGACTTAGCCCGCGTCCGCGCGACCCACATGTGACCGAGCAAACCGCGCCGCGCCTATCCGGTCTCTGCTCCACCGAGTCCACCCTCGTCCACTCGTCCCGCCCAAACCGAGTCACGACACCCGCCATTGACGGGCCGCACCAGCTCCTCTCGACCGATAGGCGAAAAACATTTGGCCGTTGGTGAGGAGCGGCACATTGGGGGCGGGGCTAAAGCCGGGATGCACGTACCCGCCGCGGCCGTAGCTCATCTGCGACCTGAGCATGGACTCGGCGACGTACAGCAGGTCGTCGTCGTGCCCCGCGCTGCCGTCCTGCAGGCCGAACTCGCCCTCCAGGTCCTCGACGCCGTCCTCCTCGTCGCCCGTCCACACGCAAGCAGCCCTCGCGGCGCTCGTACTCGTAGCAGGCGCGGCAGTTGGTGGTGGGCACCGGCATGCCGAGCACACCCTCCAGCTTCGCCACCAAGGACCGCCGCGTCCATGGACGCGCGCACATCGCCACCCGCACCTCCCGGGGCAGCGGGGACGGCCGCCGCCACCACGACCGGGAGGGCAGTCGCCGCCGTAGCCTCCACGTGCTCGGTTGGGGAGCTGAGGGCTAGTGAGAAGGGGTCGGGCCCGGATCTCGACGGAGACGATGAAGGAGCGGCGCTGCGCGTCGAGGTCCTGCCGTGGACAGATCAACGGCGGCGGCACGGAGAACACAGAGACGGCCGCGAATGAACCCTAAAAGATGAAAATATTCATTTAACTACAGTACTTAAATCATACCTCCCAACTAAACTACTCAAAACATTATTTTTACAATTATAGATTTACCGTTTTACCCTTGATGAAAAAAATTAACTACGAAAAAGAAATTATCACTCTTTTATTTGAAGTCATAATCCTCAGGCGTTGGGAGGCGTTACGACGCATATGGGCCCACCGACCATAGACACATCTAACGCCTCTCGATGCCTCCCTCATTGAAGCCTCTCAACGCCTTCCCTCATATGGGCCCACCAATCATAGACACATCTAACGTTTCCCTGACGTCTCCTCAACCATAGTAAAAAAGTTCATCCTATTATGCCATTCTGCAAAGCATGGATGTGCAAGAGCGAGTGCTGGATGGAGGCCAAATTAATCGCAGCCAAAGTCATGGTACACAAGTGTATGAAAGGCGGGATCAAGGGCTATTGTTACTGCAGCTTTTGCCGTTAATTAATTTGCCACCGTCCAAGGAGAAGAATCATCAGTTCAATAGTTCACCATGCCTTTTCTTGGTCTTGCCTAAAAAAACTAAGATTGTAGTTAAGTCTCTAGAGTTGTGTGTGTGTGTTGCTTTTGGCATGCTAGTGTTTACTATTGTATTTAAATCCTTATTATTAGTTGAATAATTTATAAACGCCTATCATTTTCTTTCTTGATCGACAGATTTATTTCTCATTGTTTCATCAACGATGCAATAACCCATGACATGGGCATTTTTTATTGCTGGGTAGTAAAAAATATGCACGACCAAAAAATATGCTCTCTAGTCTAGATGTATTAATTTACGGTAATGCTCTCAATAGGACGTCCGGACGGATGGACGCCCCGCCTGAGCTGCCCACCCGCGATCCGTGCCTCCCCCCTCCCCCATCCAGACTCGCGCCTCCCGTCGTGGCCGCGCTCCATCCGCCTGCCACGGCCACTACTGAGGTTCGTGCCGCCAATGAGCCCCGTACCGGAGACCTCCGCGCCACTCTGTGGCATCGAGCTCCATGCCAACGTCAAACTTCGAGCTTCTATTTGCCCAAGCAGCAAGGAGATGAGCACAGTTGCGTTTCATATGTTTCATCTGGATGTTATATGCGTTTTATCCGGATATTTTCAAAAGTAGATCTGATGTTGCATATGTTGCAATGGCTATATATGTATGTTGCGAGTGTGTGTTCTAAATGTTTCAGCTGTTTTCAGACGTATGTTTTTTTAAAGTGTTTCAGATGTACGTTGAAAGTGTTTATCTAGATGTTATATATGTTGCAGTGTTATTACACATATATTGCAAACGTGTATTCCAAATGTTTCATATGTTTTAGACAGATGTTGCAGCAAGTGCTTAATATTGCAAGTGTTTCATGAGTAGGCGTAGACAGAGAGACGGTCCCTGCATGCGAGAAACGGAGCAGCCCAGATGTACAGCAGCTGGCGCAACAGGCGGGCAGCCGTAGGAGCATGCGTGGGCGTCCGAACGTTCGGGGGCAGCCTAGCCCATTAATTTAGAGCTTGTTCGTTTGATTTCAGGAAGAAAAGGGTTGTCGAGGATTGGGAGGGATTAAATTCCAAAATTCCCCTCAATCCCCTTCAAACCTCTTGAATCCCTTTGATCTTGGGATCTAACGAACATGGCCTTATGGAGTAATATGCCTGTCACTAGGGATAGACCCCCCGCGCGCACATGCTTAGCCCGTGTCATTTGCAGTTGTAGGGATACACCCAACCAAACACCTAACAATGATCAACCTATCCAAAAATAAAGGCTTCACTGTGAAGGGCCATATGTAAGTGTGACGGGCAAGCTCGCACAAGCAATCACTACAAATGACCAACACAAGCACCTCCGCTATATAGGAGGATTAATCGACCAAGGCGACAACAACAATATTTGACAGGCTTTTACGGCTTACACATCGAAGATATGCACATGAAGTATCCTTTCTGGACACATAAAAAAAAATGAAAAACCGTTTTCTTGTCTTCTCTTCTGGACCAACATGTGACTGAGCGAATACGTGTAGCACAACATTCATATCATATGAAAAATTACAAAGATCATATTATTGCTAGCCAACCATTCGACAGGATGGAAAAGAAGGCTTCACATAAGTTTCTCAACGACAAGCAGAGTCTACAATGAACAACAGCACTACTTTCAGAACACTAACATCTACATATATGCTCACTGCTCCATCCCGCTTCGGAGAACTACAACAACAGGAGCCTAGAACACGCAACCAACAAGTATACTTACTGGATAAGCACCCGGTTAATGATTCACAAAGGGAAAAAGAAAGCTACAAAAAAAGTCGAAACAGACTATACACATAATGATGAAACTGTCAAATCATTGCATTTCTCACTCTGGATGTGCATCCATGTAAGTAAGTGCTCAATGACCAGTACGACCTGAATTCCCTATCAGAACTTGAGTTTCAAATTTGATTGGATCAGCCTACAATCCATCTATGCAGCAGTAACTAATTGCTTGGATGCTTGGCTTCTCGCAACTCATGTGCACTGTCAGCAACGTAACTAAATCACTACTGAGAGGAATATCATCAGCTCAATCTCCCAAGTGAACTAACTGCAGAACTAAATCAGCTTCATAAAATACAATCAACAACTACTCGTCCAGGTCCATAGAGTGTGTATTTTCAATGCAGATGGTGTGTTTGGTACTGTGATACTTAGCTGCACAGTGACCAAGTCGATTCCCTAGGAATCTAAATTCTGTTTCTTCGTCATCATCACTGTCTATGTCCTTTGGAGTGATCCTGTTTTGGTAGCACCTCCTTCTAAGCAGAAAACAATTAAAATAATAGCTCACCAGTTCTTTCCTCCCCTTAAATTGAAAAAATAAGTGGAGGCGGTTCCAGAAATTCCTGCCAGAAGATGCAGCACTATGTTGTGCTGCGGCCTTGAAACTTGCCTCCTCTTCATCCGTCCAAGAAAGTGCAATCTCCTCACCCATACGATTGAATCCCCATGCATAGAAAGCCACACCAAGTTCGCGTTTCAACTTAAGTCTCTGTTCTGCTACATGAAACCGAACACATTCCACTGATCCAGGATAGTTGCAACCACAAACAACTTCTCTGCCTTTGCCAATAGGATCACCACA
The DNA here is from genome assembly GCA_904845875.1 of Miscanthus lutarioriparius. NCBI lineage: Eukaryota > Viridiplantae > Streptophyta > Magnoliopsida > Poales > Poaceae > Miscanthus > Miscanthus lutarioriparius. The sequence goes on along the minus strand of CAJGYO010000012.1, from coordinate 74,064,164 downwards.
AAACAATGTTTTACAGCTTTCATTTTCTGGAGGCCAGACCTTTGTTCCCAACCATTTCAGAGTTTCTGGATCATCATAATTTACAGGCACCTCACCAGTCCATTGTGGCACGTGTACTTGATAGTCTGGACCAACAGGTATTTCATTCTTCTGGTGGCTTGTAAAAAGCCAACCATTAGAAGAATTATGAGTCCTAGTCCCATGTTTCCCTTCTCCAGCCAAGTTGTTCTCCTGTTCTGTGAGCACTAAAGAACCATCCAGTAATTTTGCTTTTGAACAAATTCCAACACTGGTAGGACAAGTACAGCAATTGCAAGCCATTGGGAATATTTCCTGAGTTGAAAGAGAAAGAAGAGTCAGTTTCACTCAGTAAGCAATATATAAGCTTCTAAAGAATTACAAAGAGAAGACGGTATGTTAATAAAAACAATGTACAGTGAACAGTATCATAAAAAAATGATGAAGGTGGATCTAAAACCACAGATGGTACTAAAAGAATAATAAAAATTAAGAAGGGTTACAACAGAGTATACATGTCAAGTCTGAGACCCCCAATGCCTGGAAGTTGTGAAAACTGTAACATGCAGCTTCTGATGATGATCATTGATAAAAAAAATCATGGTAAACCCTTCTACTGAAATGCAGAAGTTGATCGAAAACTAAAACCAGAACTGCCTGTAGCAAGCAGGTTTTTCTTTCTAAAGCTGGAACCACCCTGAAAGCAACAGAATTTTGGCATGTGCAATAAAATAAAAACAGAGAATTTTGTGCATGCATTTCATAACTATGATTTCCATGAATAGCATTTTGAGATATCTGATAAGAAACCATTTTATGGAGGTTTATGTGGGCCAGGATTAAGAAAATCAGTGGCTGCCATCATCTGTTTAACAGCTAATTTGGTAAATCTGTTGACAAGCCTTAGGAACCACTACAGTACCTTTTGCCAATTGAACCATAAAAGCTTTATGACTTGATGGGGTGGCATTCTAAGCTTCCATAATCCACATTTATTTTCATGTTTATCTACCAAGAACTAAATCACTAATCAGATCATTAAATTTCACAAATACAGGGACGACAAAAGAATACCTGATTTCAACCAATTGATGTAAATTAAGTTCCCTTTATTTCAGATTTTTCTGTTATGTCTTACATAATGGCTATTAGACATTAGGGAGTGAATGTTAATTCTTACTTTCTTAAAGATATTGTGATCTAATGAATAATTAATGTTGAGTACTACAACACAAGGCCTACAACAGGCTTTGCCCTCTGCTACATGATGTTACCTTTTCACTTTTCACAGCTCTAGAAACAAGTATAGAAATTGCTAAGAAGAGCAAGATCGCTAAACGAAGTAGCAATTAGGTACTGGTGGTGTTGAGATATTTGGAACCAACAGTTTTATTCCTGGAAAACAAAGTGGCCTAAAGGGAGTAAAACTAAGGAAATACACAATTTAAGGGAAAAGGTATGTGAAACTACATATTAGACAGCATAAATAACAGGCCTTGAATTGGGGGTCTCTCACATGCTAAATAGTGTAGGGTTCATAATTCTGAAGATTGTACATGTATCCACACAGTGTTGTCTAGAAAGGAATTGTTATAGAAAAGAAAACCTGGAATCATGTCAATGGCATGTTATCAGGGAGGTTGTTTAACAATTATCATTCCTACACACTCAAATCTAGGACTAAACCAGAAGCCCGTGCACCTTTAGTGAAAACTCCATTGTTTTTTCTTTTCTCGAGCAAGCTCTAGTTATAGGCATAGTCCCAGAATCCATGTGTGGTTATTATCTTGGTTTCTTCATGACTACAAAAGATTATACATCTTACCAACAAGGTAGAAATTATTAGTACTGCATGTTCTTTTATGAGAATGAATTCACCCGATTATGGATAATTTATGGAGCCAATAATGGCAATAACCAAGTAACTCAGAACAGGCTTATTCCTTGACTAAATTGTAATGTCAAACACAGTTAACGCCCTCAGAATCAGTTTCTAAATTGTAATGTCTACCAGGAAGTTTCCTCCATGCACATGTCTTTTGATAAGCTTATTCAAATTTGTCAAGTAACAAAATCAAGAGTGGACTTGAGAGTCGATCTACACCTCTGCATCACAAAGACCTTATTGTGGAACGAAGGTCAACAATCCAAAAAGTAAAATCTTCTGAACACAGAAATGACTCATACTAGTAAGACAGCCATTCAACAATAGAAGTTGATAGTTGTGCCAAATATCCAAAAACAGAAGAACATGACACCAGAGGACTTTCTCGTGAACTGACAAGTATTTTAGCCACAAAGCATCAAAACTTAATTGTTTCAAAACAGACCCTTAACCATTTAAACTTGCCACATGATCAGATGCATGTACTACCCCATTGTTCTTTCAAGCATTAGTAATACATATTTGATGAAGTACTTGAACAATCTTAGTGGTTCATGGTAAGAAAAATCAAATGCTGAATTGAGTACTTCTATTCAAATGCAATGAGACAACATCAAACTGTAAAACATTTGGCCAACAAACTCTTCAAAGGTATTGAAATTACCTGAAAAAGTGAGCCATTCAACATGCTTGCTCGGCGAGCCCTCTTCCCGGTAACCATCTCCCTGACCGCCAATGCCATTGAGAAGTACTCATCCAAGGACCCAGCAGCCACAGCAACACCATTGCCAGCATTCTCGGCTATCTCCCTCACCCAACCCAGCATCCCAACCACGTCCCCCCTCTTCCTCTTCAACATCACATGCCGCTGCTCCCTCCCGTTGCAGTTCAAGAGCCCTTCTTCTTCTTCCTCCACACCATTGGCACCAACGAACAGCTCTTGCCTCTTCCTGATGTCGACATCCAAGAAGGGCCCGTGCGCTTCCACGAGCCTGTGGATCCAGCGGTCTAGGGCGCCAAGGTACTTGGCGTAGACCAGCTTGACGGGCGCCGCGAGGGCGGGGTCAACGCCGGCAGACTCGGCGGCAGCGGCCCAGCCACCTGGGGAGTTGGGCACACCGGCGTAGCCCCCCGCGGCGCGGACGGCGAGGAAGAGGCGGAGGAGATCGACGCATCGGCCATCGCCAAGCGCCACCGGGATAGGCCGCGCCTCGCGGCCGCCGGTGTAGGCCTCGCGCAGGAACGTGGCGAGGACGGCGTCGAACGCCTCCGAGGGGTCGGAGGCCGCGGCGGCGTCGGGGATCCGGAGATCGGCGCAGAAGCCCAGGGACTGCAGCTTGCTGAGGATGGCGAGGACGGCGGCGGCGGAGTCCATGGACCGGTGACTGTCACGACGGTTGGCCGCGGTGGCGCATATTCTCTCCTCTCTTTTTTTCTCTCTCTCTTTTGGGTTTTTTTGGTTGTGGGCTGAGTATGGATTGGATAGAACGTTTAGTGTGGATTTATGTTTTTTTCTTCTTCTTTTGAACCTTCCTGTTTTCGAATGAAATTGGAAGGTCTGCGTCCATCCAATGCATAGGATAGAGAGGATTTTACGGGGGCCTGCGATGGCTCGTTGGGATTAGACTACAGGGTGTTGGTTGCCCCTCCTAAATTTTAGTTATTGTTTTATTGAATGTTTGGATATATACATATAGTATTAAATATAGATTAATTACGAAACTAATTACATAGTTTACGATTAATTTGTGAGACGAATCTTTTGAGCCTAATTAGTCCATAATTTGACAATGTTTTGCTACAGTAAACATGTGCTAATGACGGCTTAATTAGGCTTAAAAAGTTCATCTTGTGGAGTACTGACGGATTATGTAATTTATTTTTTTATTAGTATCCGAATACCCCATACAACATCCTCCCGACACATCTCCTAAATTTTAGTAGCCGGATCCAAACACCCCCTATCTCTATTAAGCTATGCATCGCGCTACCATACCCAAAATACCTAGTTCATAGTAAAAAGACGCCCTACAACAGAGTAAGTAAAGAGATGACCTATTTTGCATCGAAAGTGAGAGGTAACTCAAATCTACGTCTGTCTCTCTCCTCGACCCAAATGTGCGCCGTCGACCATGGTGGGCCCATAGGAGAACACGTAGGAGGTGCCGGGGTGGGGCAGCCTTTGGACGACGACGACGAGGTGGGCGCGCCAGCGCACTGAAGGGCTCATGAACGACGACAACAGGGCGCTCTCATGAGACGACACAGCGATTCGGACTCCTGACGGGAAGCGGCCAGCAGCAGAGGCGGGTCCATGAGGAGGCGAGTGGCGCATGGAGAGAGAGAGAAAGCGCGCGCATTGAGGAGAAAGCCGGCCGGGGCATGCAAGGCCCTTCGGCTCAGCGGGGAGGAGGGAGGCTCAGCTCTCGGCATGGAGGGAAGCAGCGGCGCATGCAGGGATCTGCTCGGGGCTCTCCTTTTGGGTCCACTGATGGAAAACGGAAGTTTTTGGTGCGTGGCCCTTTTTTCCTACGTAACCTAAACGAACGAATGCATCTCGTATTTAGGTGAGGGCTGTTGGAGACAGTTTTAGATGGGGTTATGGGTTGAGTAACAAAAATATCTTCAATGTCCATATTTCTTAGAATAAAAAATTAAAGAAAATTAAGGGGCCACTTGAAAATGTTGGCTAAGAGGTGGTCCCAAATCTCTTTAGAGACATCCGATAAAATTAGTATGATGCAGAGTAGAGGTGGTCCCGGTGTTAATAGTTTCTACCCACATGAAACTTGTGATACAGCATCAAACCACTCTCCTCTCTGTCTATATATTTTTTCTTCTTCTCTGAGTTAAAACCGCAAGCACATCAAAGAGGTCAAGATCCATTGAAAAGCCCGCTAAACGGTTACCTTGGTGAATGTATGCGGCTTGGGCATAGCCCGTGCATAGTAGCTCGGACTCAGCGCGACCATGTCACCACGTGGTAGCACGTGACCGTGACGAAGTGAGGCAAGCCGATAAGTTGGGCTCCACGCGACGAGCAAGCTACAACAGATTGGGAGGAGCGACAAGCGAGGCTAGCATCCGGCGAGTGAGCAAGGGGCGAAGTGGTCGATAGCAAGTTCAGTGTCGATGGGCAAGATGCTGTAGCAAGCGCCATCGGTGGTGACTAGTGAGTGCCGGTGGCGGCGGGGGCTTTAGCCTAGTGGTTAGAACACCTTAGTAGCATCCAAGAGCCTAGGTTTGACTCCCCTTGGGAGCCAATTAAAAGGTCTAGAATAAAAAAAATTAAAAAATATGTTGAGATTTCCCGGTGACTTGGTCAAAAAATGTGAGTGCCAGATGAAGGGTGACATGCCCACCTATGAAAACTACTCTACCATCAATGCTAAAGTGGTGGTTTCTTGCATCGTCGGAGTCCATGCGATCTCGTGTTTTTTCTCTCTCCTCAATAAGTTAGTTGTCAATGCTAAAGTAATGGTTTCTTGCATCATCGGGGCCCACGCCGTCTCATGTTTTCTTTTCTCTCATCAATAAGTTAGTTGTCAATGCTAAAGTAATGGTTTCTTGCATCGTCGGAGCCCATGCTCACCCCTATTAGTTGTCAATGCTAATTGCTAAGGTAATGGTTTCCTGCATCGTCAAATCACTCTTGTTTTTCTTCTCTCTCCTCGATAAAATAGTTGCTATATTATCGATTTGCTGACGTGATAGGCTTCATCAATAGCAATAAACTACGGCATGTTGGGTTTGCCTTTTGATATCATAAATTTACTGCTTTAGGTCTTTTGAATTTGCATACGCTACTCACGTATTTTCAATTAACTCTTTCGAACGAAGAGAGTCCTTGGTATCACGAGGCGATTCACAAAGCTCTTGCATTTTGACAAACAGGTGTCTAAAAACTCGATTGAACTTTTTGGAGAAGCAAATATGCTGATTTGTTACCACGCATCTCTAATCATAGTAATACATTGTGCGCGCTAGTAGCCCGACAGTCATCCAATTTGTTATTTTATCCCATTTTAGTGATTTTATCTTTTTGCGACATCTAGAACCAAGTATATATGTTCCGTAGTTTTAGAAAATATCTCCTATGAATTAAGCGATTGTTAACCAACAGTTCTATATACGCTGACCCCGGGCCCATGCCTCACCAAGCATGAACTACGTTATCGAACTCTCTACGACAACAACAAAAAAAACAGAAATACTTAATCACGGGCATCCGTTCAGACACGGCTTCCTACTCCGCATCACCCGCCTCTATCAATAAAAAAATCTCTCCACTCCGTCTTGCCCTCCCTGGAGCAGCAGATCCCCACGCCGCCACAGCTGCCTCCTTCCTCCACCCAAGCCCACCGCACCGCCTCCTCCCTCAGTTCGCATAGTACCTACCCGACCTCTTCCTCACCGCCACGGCCCACAACCGCTGTCCCTGCTGATGGTGGCTGGGCGCATGTGCTGGGGCACCTTAGGTCGTTTCCAACCGAGCCAAGGGCACCCACGAGCATGGGTGGTGCTCGCGTGCGGCCGGCTCCCATCCTGACGGCCGGAATCGATCGACACCAACCTCTCCCCCCTATGTTGTAAATTCTTATTTCAAGTGTTTCAGATATATGCTACAAGTGGTTCATATTGATGTTGCAAAAGTAGATCGAGATTGAAAGGATCAAGATGCCCAAGAGGGGGGGGGGGTTGAATTGGGCTAATTCTAAATTTCTTTGCAATAATTAAATCCTATTGTTAGCCCAATTAACCCCTTATGCCTAGAAAGTGTTTCTAATTGTTCTACCACACAAAAGACTTGCAACCTAAGTTCCAAACCTACTATAGCATGGCAATTCTATGAATTTAAAGACAAGAATTGAATTGCTCAAAGTAAATGCTCAAGGTAAATAGACAAGGAGGAACGCGGCGATGTTTTGCCGAGGTATTGGAGAGTTACCACTCCCCACTAGTCCTCGTTGGAGCACCCACACAAGGGTGTAGCTCCCCATTGATCCACGCAAGGATCAAGTGCTCTCTACGGGTTGATTCTTCGACACTCCGTCGCGGTGAATCACCCACAACCGCTCACAACTTGAGTTGGGCCATCCATAAGCTCTCTGGATGATCACCAAGCTCCCAATCACCACCATGCCGTCTAGGTGATGGTGATCACCAAGACTAACAAGCACGAACTCTCACTTGACCACGACAAGCCTAATAAGAAGGGTGGCTGCACACTTTACTACTTTTGATCTCACTAATGAGGGCTCTCTTTGGGATTCTCAAATCTCAATGACCTCACTAGGACCTTGCTCTTCTTGGCACTCTCTAAGGTGTTTCTCAGCTGTTGAATAAGCAAAAGTACCCCCACACACGAGTGGAGGTGGTATTTATAACATGGGCTAAAAAACAGACTGTTATGTGCCTCTGCGGGGTGACCGGATGCTCCGGTCATGTTGACCGGACGCTCCGGTCAGTACACCCCGAACTCCAGTGTTTATAGTGTGACCGGATGCTGGCCAGCGCTCGGTCAGCACTGACCGGTCGCGTCCGGTCATGATTTTCCCTCTCTAGAACCTTACTGGAGTCGATCGGACGCTGGCTCTCAGCGTCCGATCACTTCACCTCTCAGCGTCCGGTCACACCAGACGATTTCATCTTGGTCAAATGAATTGACTGGATTCTGCACCAGCATCCGGTCAGTATTTGACCCTCCATTCACTTCCAACTCTCGATCATATGTGAATGAAGTTTGCTCTATTGGATCTAAGGGCTATTTTGGAGCTACCTAGCGCTAGATTTAGCAAGTGTGCACCACACCTAACTCACTAGACTCACCTAGGTCAAGCTACCCATCCATAACCCCCTTAATAGTACGGCCAAAGGAAAAACAAAGTCATAAACTACTCTAAGTGTCTCTCCAACTCCAATCGACACTTAGAACTAGTTCATCCTTAACCTTGTCGTCCATCCTTTGAAAACCGAAATGATTTCCATCGTAGGGGATGACCACCATGATTGCCCAATCGATCTCCATTACCATGACCTAACTTAATTGCCTTTGCAAAACACACGTTAGTCATAGTAATCGCGTATTGTCATTAATCACCGAAACCTAACTAGGGGCCTAGATGCTTTCAATCTCTCCCTTTTTGGTGATTGATGACAATACCACCTCGAGTATGTGAAAGAGTTGAGGTTTTTAACATGCTTGGATCATACAAGCTTTTGTCAATAAGAACAAAAGAGTTAGGCAAGCTTATATGAACCAAGCCAACATGATGTACTCAAAAGATATGAAATAAGCATGAGTACAAGTAATAAAGCTCATTTGCATCGGAGTAAAACACGGAAGCAAAGACAAATGAGCATAACACAAGTGATATGACATATAAATAAATCAAAGTAGAGAGCACACATGTCATATATCATGATCACGTAGATATCACTATCACATAAATATAGTTTTAATGCATAAGAGTAAACACATGACGAATGCATAATAGTGTATCACACATAAAAACTTCAAATATAATAATAGATAAGCTAATATAATAACTAAGCTCCCCCTAACTATGTCGCTCCCCCGAAGACTAGCATACTCGAACCCTCTCCCCCTTTGACGTCAAACACCAAAACCTAAGGGTCGGTCGGCGGGGCTGCAGCGGACGAGCCGGACGCTGAGGTACAAGGAGCGAACTGGAACCGGATGCCATCATCATCTGATCTGGAGCTCTGAGCTATCTGACCCTCTATAGCTGGAAGCGATGTTGTAGCTGTCTGGGTCAGATCAGGGACTAGAGCTGCTGTAGGCTGTGCTGGTATGACTGAAGCAGCCAGCTCTGATGATGCCACTGAGGAAGGGAGCATCTCTGTAGTCCCGGTAATAGGTGCAACTGTAGAAGGACCTAGGACATGTAAGTATGGAGGAGTAGGCTGCCCTATCAACTCACTGAAGGAAGCACCAAGGCTCCTGGACACTGTGGTCTCTGGCACTAGCAGCGAGGACGTCTCAGCCGGTGTGAAGCCCGTCTGAAAAGGTGTGAACTGTGGGCCTAGCACTGGCGAAGCAAAATACTAGGACACCTGCTCTGTGGGTGAAGCAAACTGTGCTGGTGGCTGTCCCTGACTCTGAAGCCCACTAGGCTGTAACGCTAGAGTCATAGAAGTAGTGGCAGTCTAACCAAGCTAGGGCGAAGGCTGTGGCGGTGGAGCCCCAATAGCAGTCACAACATGCTACATAAATCCAAGAAGCTGCTGCTCCGTGAGGATCTACTGCTGATGCATGGCCTGCTGCTGCTGAATAGCCAGGTGCTGTTGCTGGCGCTAGAACTCATCCTGCTGAGTCTGGAACTATGCAAATGTAGCAGCTGTCTCCTGAGCCTGGCGTGCCTAGTCCTGCCTCATCCGCTCAAGTATAGCAAGGAGAGTGGGGTCTGTCTGTGGGGCAGGTGGCGCTGAACTGGAGCTGCCGGCCTCATTATCATGTCATCGTGGAGGCATCTGAGGAATGGGCTGGTAGTCATCATCAGAACTATCACTAGGGCCGCTCATGACCATCCCCTCCTGCTGAGCAAGCTCCTCCTCTATAGCTGCAATGCCCCTGATAATATCATTCTACTGGGCTATAGACTGTGGCACATCGGGATGATGGCGCGGCTGGCTAGGTGCCTGTGGCGTGCTGTGACAGATCATCTGAGTCATGTTGTATGCAGGGAATTCCGTCATAGCACCACTATACTCAGCAAGCATCTCTGGTGGCCTCACAGTAACTGCCTTATGAATAAGAAAAGTGATCCAGTGGGCATATGGCAGTTGCCTATGACCTCTGAAGCCCTCAGCAATAGTGTCCTCCATCTCTGATAGAAGAAGATTCCAGATGTCAAATACCGTCTGCTACATCAGAGAGTTGATAAGCCACAACTGTATGCGAGTCAAGCCCTCGCGATACCCTATCCTCGAAAGCAATGTCCTCCTCATGATAGCCTCAAGCACGCGAGCAGTAGGAGTAAGATCATTGGGGTTCCTGCGTGACCCCTCGCCAAAGGGCTCTGTGAAGCAGTGGCGAACCAAATCTGTAGGGGGCACCAAACCACCATGAGGGCGTCTAAGAGGCGCTGTCTGTCCATCGCAAACCTCATGTAATCTGACGGGATGCTCCTGAAGCCTGAGTATCTCCCCGACCCTAGTGCTCGTCAGCCGGTAATCTCTGCCCCTGAATGCAAAGTGAATATAGTTATGCTGCGGGTCAATCTAGAGAGAAGCATAGAACTGACGAACCCAAGATGGAACATATAATCCAGTCCATCCAATCAAATCTGTCAGCCTCGGCAGATATGCAAGATAGGGGCGAATGTGCTCTCTAGCTGCTGCAACTATAGAATCAATGTGGCACACCCTATGAGATCTGAATACAGCACCACTATTAAGGTATGCATTGTAGAAATCCTCCTGGAGTGGTGTGTAGAAGCCCTCTAATGCTCTATCATCTCTCCTCAGTGGGAACCACTGTTCAAAGTCCACAAACCTGAGCTAACGCACCTGCTTGGCCGTGGCGGCCCTCAAGTCCAAGTGTGTCACTAGGGGCAGACCCTGTGGTCTGGGCGGTGGACAAGAACCCCTCCGCTATGTATCTGCCCTTGGCGTGACTGGAGCACGGGTACGACCAGAGCAGCGAAGCTATGGCTGAGGTGCCTACTCTGTCTCCTCAGCCTGCTGTCCCTCCTAAGTCTGCTCTGCTGGCGGTGCCTGCTGCTGTGACTCCCCCTGAGGCTGACTCTCATCAATAGCATGACACCGTCCACTAATCATGAGAGTCCTAGCTAGACCACCATGAAGGCGCTCAACCTGCTCAAGTGTAGCCCTCGCTTTTGGTGCAAGCTGGTCTGCAATGACAACACCACTACGAGCACCTCCTCTCTCGGCACGCTCTGTGGCCTTTGCAACTGCTGCTGCTCTAGCTGTCTCTGCATCTGGGTACTTGCGCTTCTTTGTTGCAGTCTTCTTTGTTGCCTTGCCTTTTGGATCTGTAGGCAAGCGAGGCGGACACCTCGGATCCTCATCACCTGGACCACCTCCGGCGTTCTTCACACGAGCCATCTGAAGAATGTGAAGAGAATAACTGCCGCTGATAAGAAACAACTGCCAATTATCACTTCCGAGGCTTGGCCTCGATCCGTACTCGCAAGCTTGGCCTCGAGTTGACTGACAACTACCACTAAGACCTCAACAGCACCGACTCGCTGCACGATTGAATAGATAGGATATACAAATAATTTCAATTATTCATCTAGAGAAATGAAACCCTAAGAAAGCAAGCAATTAGGTACCAAATTAGAACCGAGGGCTTGCTACCTGACGAGAAGAGGAACGAATCAGGGAACCACCGAATCAGCTAGGGTTTGCGGTGAGCAGTTAATCGATGGCCCTGGATGCAATTGAAGTCAGTACTGTGATGCCGAGCTAGGTCATGGGGAAGGTTGCAATGTGGGTGCTAGGGCACGACGACGTTAGGGCAGGGCCTTACCAGCGCTGGACGTGGACGGCGTGAGGAGTAGCACTGGCGCAGGCGTGGACGCTGCAGTGGCACTGGCGTGGAGGAGCTACTGCAGTGAATTTTGGCGGCGTGCTGGCACGGTGTGGTGCGGCGGCGGCTAGGGCAGTGGATGTGCTCGGCGGCATAGGAGCACGACGGCGCTAGAGTGCGGCGGCTCGGGCGGCTCTGGTGCGGTGGCGTGGGCGCTGCAGGGGCTACGGCACGGCGGTGTGATGTGGCACTGGGCAGCATGACAGCGTGGGAAGAGGCAAGCGCGGGCAGGAGTTGCGGTGGCGAATCCGGCGGCTTAGGGCGCAAAATGGCGGCTCGGGCGATGTCGACGCGGCGATGGTGAGGAATAGGATTAGGTCACCACGCACGTGGATTATATGGGGTCCCCCGTGAGATAGAAAAGGAAACGAAGAAGGAAGTTCGTATGCCGCACGATTCCTATTGACCAGACGCTCCGGTGGTAGCGACCGGACGCTGCCACCCAGCGTCCGGTCGATTCCAGAGAGGTCCAAATCCTCTGGAATCATGATCGGATGTGTCCGGTGGACACCGACCGGACGCAGCCAGAGTTCGGTCACCTTGCCTTGACGCCTTCTTGCTCGACCGGACGCTGAAGCTCCATCTGACTGGACGCTGGGAAAAGACTGTTTCAGTGTCCGGTCACTCCTTCTCGGCAGCAATTCACCTCCTGTGAACTGACCGGACGCTGGACATCAGAGTCCGGTGCAGCGTCCAGTCACTCTTTCTTCAGCAAATCTTCAAAGTCCTTCATGCTACTTGTTCCCAATCAAGTCCCTGCTCAAATAAGATCCAAATAAACACCAATTGGGACTGATGTGAGTGACCTCTCTCAAACCCTCATATTTTTCAAAAATATTTTGCCTTAGGCTATGAATTTTTTTTAAGAAAATAGGCAATAAGGGGGCAATTTAAGATAAATGACAAACAACAATCATGCATATGCAATGCAATACTTGAAAGTAAATCTAGTTGCTTATCAAGTTTGATCTAAGGTTAAGCTTCTTCACACACTTTTTGGCGGTTATCTTAACCATGTCAGACAAGCCCTATATGCATTACCAAAGATTAAACATGTTGTATTTAAGATAAATGACAAACAACAATCATGCATATGCAATGCAATACTTGAAAGTAAATCTAGTTGCTTGTCAAGTTTGATCCAAGGTTAAGCTTCTTCACACGCTTTTTGGCGGTTATCTTAACCATGTTAGACAAGCCCTATATGCATTACCAAAGATTAAACATGTTGTATTTTACAATGCAATGCAAGGGACAACACAAGCTCATCTTTTAGTAAAGTTGCTAAAATCAAGAACATTGAGCTCATTCTGCAATCTACAAAATGTTGCCTCATCTAGCGGTTTAGTGAAGATATCTGCCAATTGATCCCCGGTCCTTACACTTTCTAATAATATATCATTCTTTGCAACATGATCTCTAAGAAAGTGATGGCGGATATCTATGTGCTTGGTGCGAGAGTGTTGAACCGGATTATTTGCAAGTTTTACTGCACTTTCATTGTCGCACAAAAGAGGTACTTTTTCTAGAACTACACCATAGTCTAGCAAAGTTTGTTTCATGTAAAATATTTGTGCACAACAAGAACCCACGGCAATGTATTCGGCTTCGGCAGTGGACAAGGCCACACTATTGTGTTTCTTGGAGGACCAAGACACAAGTGATCTACCAAGCAAATGGCACCCTCCGGATGTGTTTTTTCTATCAACTTTGCATCCGACATAATCCGAATTGGAATAGCCAATTAATTCAAATCTAGCTCCTTTGGGATACCAAAGGGCAATGCTTGGTGTGTGCTTAAGATACCTAAGGATTCTTTTTATGGCAATTAAATAAGTTTCCTTAGGATTAGCTTGAAATCTAGCACGCATACACACACTAAACATGATGTCGGGCCTATATGTGGTTAAATATAACATGCTACCAATCATAGAGCGGTAGAGAGTTTGATCAACCTTGTTACCTCCCTCATCTAGGTCGAGATGTCCATTAGTTGGCATTGGTGTCTTGATTGGCTTACATTCATCTATCTTAAATCTCTTGAGAAGATAAAATCCCTTCTCTCGAGAGATGAAAATCCTTTCTCTCATTTGCTTGACTTGAAAATCAAGAAAGAATGTAAGCTCTCCAATAATTGACATCTCGAACTCCTTCGACATCAATTCACCAAATTTTTTGCAAGAATCTTCATTTGATGATCCAAAGATGATATTATCAATATAGACTTGACAAATGAAGATATGCCCATCAAGCTTCTTAGTGAATAGTGTGGTGTCGACCTTCCCAATGGTGAAGCCCTTCTCAATGAGAAAGTCCCGAAGGCACTCATATCAAGCTCTTGGGGCTTGCTTAAGCCCATATAATGCCTTGGACAACCTATAAACATGATTAGGATATCTATGGTCTTCAAACCCGGGCGATTGATCAACATAGACTAGTTCATTAATAAAGCCATTTAAAATGCACTTTTCACATCCATTTGATATAGTTTCATATCATAATGAGATGCATATGCAAGGAGGATACGAATGGCTTCTAGTCTTACAACCGGTGCAAAGGTCTCTCCAAAATCTAAACCTTCAACTTGAGAGAACCCCTTTGCAACTAGTCTTGCCTTGTTCCTCACAACAACACCTTGATCATATTGCTTATTTTGGAACACCCACTTTGTTCCAATGACTTTTGCACCATTTGGCCGCTCTTCAAGAGTCCAAACTTCATTGTGGGTGAAGTTGTTCAACTCTTCATGCATTGCATTTATCCAATCCGAATCTTGAAGAGCTTCTTCTACCTTAGTAGGCTCAAAACAAGAGACAAAAGAGTGATGAGCAATAAATGAAGCAAATTTTTGTGAGCGAGTCATTACACCCTTTGATGGACTCCCTATGATGAGATCTTGTGGATGATCTTGTAGTAGAGGTGTATTTCTTCTATTGACCACTTGAGAAGGAGGTTGTGGAGCATCAACATCTTGTGCTTGTACAACCATTTGCTCATGGGAGACATGAGTGTCTTTATTTTCTACTATCCCATCTTTTTCATCATCTTGTTGCACACTTGATGAAGAGGGTGGATCAATCACTTGTACATCATCTTCATCATCTTTAGGCTTGATGTCTCTAACCAGAATGTTCTTCATAGCATCCCTCAATGGTTCATCACCTACATCATCAAGATTCTCATGTGCTCCTTGGGAGCCGTTAGATTCATCAAATTCCACATCATATGTTTCTTCAACCAAGCCGGTGGCATGATTAAATACTCTATATGCTTTGGACTTTGATGAGTAACCAACAAGAAAATCAATATCACAACGTCTTTCAAACTTCCCTAGGTGTTGCCGCTTCTTGTAGATGTAGCATTTGCAACCAAACACCCTAAAGAAGGAGACGTCCGGCTTCTTCCCATCGAGCAACTCATAAGGTGTCTTGCCAAGAAACTTTTGAAAGAATATACGGTTGGATGCATAACATGCGGTGTTGATATCTTCCGCCCATAGAGCTTCGGGGGTGTTGTACTCATCAAGCATTGTTCTTACAAGAGTGATCAATGTCTGGTTCTTCCTCTCAACTACACCATTTTGTTGAGGAGACCTCATGTTTGATTCTAACTTCATCACAATAAGCTTCTATATTTGTGTTGTTAAATTCCTTCCCATTGTCACTTCTTATCTTCTTTAGCTTCACTTCAAATTCATTTTGAGCTCTCTTGGCAAACTTCTTGAAGCAAGATGCAACTTCGGATTTGTCATGAAGGAAGAATACCAATGTACACTTTGAATAGTCATCAACAATCACAAGACAATAAAGATTTCCTCCCAAACTCTTGTATGTTGTTGGTCCAAATAAATCTATGTGAAGGAGTTCTAGCACTCTTGTGGTTGACATGAAAGCTTTTGTTGGATGAGTATTTGCAACTTGCTTGCCGGCTTGACATGCACTACAAAGCTTGTCCTTCTCAAACTTCACATTCTTCAACCCTCTCACCAAATCATTCTTCATTAGCTTCTTGAGTGAGCTCATCCCAACATGAGCAAGTCTTCTATACCATAGCCACCCAAGTGTTGTTTTGGTGAATAGGCAAGTCTTCAAGTTTGCATCTTCGGAGGTGAAGTCCACTAGATATAGGTTGTTGTATCTAAATCCTTTGAATATCACTTGTTCATCATCCTTCTTAGATACAACAACTTCCTTCTCGGTAAACAAGCATTGGAAGCCAAGATCACATAATTGTCCAACGGATAGCAAGTTGAAACTCAATGAAGCAACATATAGCACATTTGAGATAGAATGATCATTTGATATTGCCACTTTGCCCAATCCTTTAACCTTGCCCTTTGAGTTATCTCCAAATATGATTCTTTCTTGTCCATCTACTTCTTCATCTAGTGAGGTAAGCATACGAGGATCATCGGTCATATGTTGTGTGCAACCACTATCAATAATCCAATGACTTCCACCGGTCTTGTAGTTCACCTACACACAAGAGATCAAGCTTTAGTAACCCAAACTTGTTGAGGGCCCTTCACCTTCTTAACAAGTGACTTTGCAACCCAAATTTTCTTAGGCCTATTCTTGTTGGGAGGTCCTAAAAACATGACTTTTATTTTTCCACTAGAATCCTTTCTAAGCATGTAGTGAGCATTGAAGGTAAAAGGTCTAGCATGCTTGGGCAAGGATTGTGGTGGTGGAGTTTGGCACTCATGAGCAAAGTGGCCTTCTTGTCCACACTCAAAACACCTCTTTGACTTTGGCTTTTGTTGTTGTTGAGCTTGAGCCTTCTTCTCTTTGTTTGCCATGTACCCAATGCCACTTCTATCCATCTTTATGACGGTGTTCATAAGTAGCTCACTTTGTAGGTGCTTGCCTCTAGTGAACTTGCTCAATCCAATCTTAAGATGCTCTTTCTCTAACTTGAGTTTCTTGTTCTCTTCCTTAAGAGCATCATTGTTCTTCTCTTCCTTGAGCTTCTTGTTTTCTTCTTTGAGCTTCTCATTCTCAAGGATCAAGTCACCATCATGATCAAGAGTTTCTAGCATAATAGTGTTGTGGCTTTTGATTTCTTTAAGATCTTTCTTGAGCTTTGCATTGTCATTCTTGAGCTTGACAAACTCATCATAATCATCGGCCTCAACCACTTGCTTGCCCTTGCTACTAGAACTTTGCTCAATGCTCTCAATGATCAAGTCATCACATGATGTAGCTATATCAATCTTAACAACATGGTTAGTAGCATCATGTGGCTCATTGGATAGAAATTCTTGAGCTATGACAAGATTATCATGATTAATCTTAAGAGTTATATATTCTTCTTTTAGCTTGTTGTAGCTAGTGATGAGCTCTTTGTGCACCTACTCAAGTTTATCATGTTTATCTTTATGCTCTTTCTTAGAAGATTTGAGCTCCTTGAGTTTGGATAACATAACATCATTTGCTTCTCTAAGCTCAACACTAGCCTTTTCGGCTATATCACATTTAGCTAAAAGGGAATCATTTTTAGCCTCTAGCTTTTCATTCTTAGCTCTAGTCTTTATAATGATCTTAGTGTATTGTTTGAGCAATCTAGCAAGATCATCATAAGAAGGTGACTCATATTCATCATCATCACTATCGCTACCATCATTACTAGCATGTTCATCACCACTACTATCATCATCATTTGTTATCCTGTGTTCATCCTTGGCCATAAGGCATAGGTGTGTAGAGGATGATGGTGGTGGTGGCGGTGAAGATGATGAAGAGTCAATAACAATAGCGGCCACCTTCTCGTCGTCACTATCATCATCGGATGATCCACTAGATGAATCAATGTCCGTGAGCCAATCACCGACGATGTAAGCCTTTCCACTCTTCTTCTTCTTGTGGAAGTCCTTCTTCTTGCCATCTCTCTTCTTGTACGGATTGTTCTTTTTCTTCTCATCTTCATCTTCATTGCTTGAGTCATCTTTTTTGCCCTTGTTCTTGTTCTTGAATTTGTCTTTCTTGGGCTTGGTGCATTGGTGTGCTAGATGACCAAGTTATCCACAATTGTAGCAATCCATCTCAGAGATTGGCTTCCTTCTAGAGCTTGTGAAGAACTTCTTCTTCTTACCATCGAACTTGATGCCACTCTTGTTGAGCTTCTTTAGCATCTTGGCGGTTTTCTTCACCATGAGAGCAAGGCTTTCATCATCAAATTCATCATCACTTGAGCTCTCATACTCAAGCCTTGCTTTGCCCTTTTCTTGGCTAGCTTTGAATGTTAAATCTTTTTCTTTCTTCTTTGTAGAGGATGAGCCATCTTGAGGTGTGATGTGCATGTACATCTCATGAGCATTGATCTTTCCCAAGATTTGTGTCGGTGTAGCGGTGGAAAGATCACCTTGATGTAGCACGGTCACAATATGCCCATATTTGTCAATGGGGAGGACACTCGAGATCTTTCTTACAACATCGGATGGTTGCATTTGAGTGAGTCCAAGCCCATTGACTTCCTCTACAAGAACATTCAAACATGAATACATTTCATTAGCATATTCTTTGGGAAGCATTTCAAAAGAGTTAAGCTTTTTCATGACAAGATGATAGCGTTCCTCACGCTCACTCTTTGTTCCCTCATGGAGCGCACAAATGTCCTACCATAGTGCATGGGCGTCTTTGTGATTCCTCACCCGGTTGAACACATCTTTACAAAGGCTTCTAAAAACGGTATTTCTAGCCTTTGCATTCCATTTTTTGTAGTTCAACTCATCGCCTTGTGGGTGTGCGACATCCCAAGGTTTTGGGAAACCTTGTGAGGCGGCTCTAAGTATCCCAACATCTAGAGCTTCTAGAAACGCCTCCATGCGGATTTTCCAATATGGAAAATCATCCCTCTCGAAGATAGGAGGAGGTCCATCCATGTGAGACATCTTTCACTAGGCGGTTAAGCCTAAACACGTGAGCACGAGGCTCTAATACCAATAGAAAGGATCAAGATGCTCAAGAGGGGGGGGGGGTGAATTGGGTTAATTCTAAATTTCTTTGCAATAATTAAATCCTATGGTTAGCCCAATTAACCCTTTGTGCCTAGAAAGTGTTTCTAATTGTTCTACCGCACAAAAGACTTACAACCTAAGTTCCAAACCTACTCTAGCATGGCAATTCTATGAATGTAAAGACAAAAATTGAATTGCTCAAAGTAAATGCTCAAGGTAAATAGAGAAAGAGGAACGCGGCGATATTTTGCCGAGGTATCGGAGAGTCGCCACTCCCCACTAGTCCTCGTTGGAGCACCTGCGCAAGGGTGTAGCTCCCTCTTGATCCGCGCAAGGATCAAGTGCTCTCTACGGGTTGATTCTTCGACACTCCGTCGCGGTGAATCACCCACAACCGCTCACAACTTGAGTTGGGCCATCCACAAGCTCTCCGGATGATCACCAAGCACCCAATCATCACCAAGCTGTCTAGGTGATGGCGATCACCAAGAGTAACAAGCACGAACTCTTACTTGACCACGACAAGACTAATGAAAAGGGTGGATGCACACTTTGCTACTCTTGATCTCACTAATGAGGGCTCTCTTTGGGATTCTCAAATCTCAATCACCTCACTAGGATCTTACTCTTCTTGGCACTCTCTAAGGTGTTTCTCAGCTGTTGGAATAAGCAAAAGTACCCCCACACCCGAGTGGAGGTGGTATTTATAACATGGGCTGAAAAACGAACCGTTATGTGCCTCTACGGGGTGACCGAACGCTCCGGTCATGTTGACCGGACGCTCCGGTCAGTACACCCCGAACTCCAGTGTTTACAGTGTGACCGGACGCTGGCCAACATCTGGTCAGCACTGACCGGACGCGCCCGGTCGTGATTTTCCCTCTCTGGAACCTTACTGGAGTCGACCGGACGCTGGCTCTCAGCGTTCGGTCACTTCACCTCTCAGCGTCCGGTCGCACTAGACGATTTCACCTTGGTCAAATGAACTGACCGGACTCTGCGCCAGCGTCCGGTCAACCCGGAACCAGCGTCTGGTCAGTATTTGACCCTCCATTCACTTCCAATCCTCGATTATATGTGAATGAAGTTTGCTCCATTGGATCTAAGGGCTATTTTAGAGGTACCTAGCACTAGATTTAGCAAGTGTGCACCACACCTAACTCACTAGACTCACCTAAGTCAACCAACCCGTCCATACCCCCTTAATAGTACGGCCAAAGGAAAAACAAAGTCCTAAACTATTTTAAGTGTCTCTCCAACTCCAATCGACACTTAGAACTAGTCTATCCTTAACCTTGTCGTCCATCCTTTGAAAACCGAAACGATTTCTATCATAGGGGCATGACCACCATGATTACCCAATCGATCTCCATTACCATGACCTAACTTAATTGCCTCTGCAAAACACACGTTAGTCATAGTAATCACGTATTGCCATTAATCACCGAAACCCAACTAGGGACCTAGATGCTTTCAGGGATATTGCATATGTTGCAAGTGTTTCAGAGGCATGTTGCAAGCGTTTATTCAAAATGTTTCATCTATTTTCAGACGTATGTTGCAAGCATTTTGATCTGGATGTTGCATATGTTTCACACATATGTTCGAAATGTTTTAGCTATTTCAGTCTTATGTTGCGGTAAGTGTTTTCATGTTTGCAAGTTGCAAGTGTTTTATCTTGATGTTGCAAATGTTTCACACATATAGTTCAAGTGTATGTTACAAATATTTCACCTGCTTCATACGTATGTTGCATTCAAGTGTTTCATGTTTCTGTGAGAGTCATGGGGGCACGGTCCGGCAGCCGAGATGGGACGCAGCGACCAGGGGCCAGCGGATGGGTCGCACTACGAGCCTGCAGACGGGGCGTGCTCGTCCTTATCCCGGCTACGGGTCCCACCGTACAGAGAGAGAGAGGAGGGGGTCAGGGGGAAGGAGTTGCAGGTGCGGCGTTTCCTGTGGGCACGCGTGATGGAGGAGGTGCGGGCGTCCGGACTCACACACACACACACACACAGAGGGGGGGAGAGAGGGGAGGGGGTCAGGGGAAGGAGAGGTGGGCGCGACGTTTTTTCCGCAGGCATACGTGACAAAGGAGGTGCGGGCATCCGGACGCGCGCCTTCATCCGGATGTTTAGGCGCTAGCAGTGCCGACAAAAACAAAAGATACACCTAAAAATGGCATATCTTACCTTGATTACTTTCAAAGTGTGATACAATGCCCATCCAGGGGTGGACGGACTTCGAGGCCTTTTCTTGGTCCTCCCAGCCCACTCATAAGAAAATACTTGGTTCATCCTAAAAAAACGATAATTTTAGTTTTAAATTTAAACAAGCGGTTGTCTAGGTTTAAGGCTAGAATTATATTCTTTTTAGAACCAAGGAAGTATAATTATTATTAATTCAATATATCTTGGTGGAAGTTTTTGCTCTAATGTCCGGTCCTTTTTTAATCACCACATCTCCATCGGTCAAGCTTAGCTCAAGAGACTCCAGAATTGGGCTACTAGAGCTATTTCATCTACGGAAGACTTGTCCTTGTACGTTCTTCAATTCCACATGAAAGCTTTGACCTCTGCTTACAGATGAGCAGTACGGGGCTGTTTGCTTGGCGACCTGGCCTGGGAGCGCTGGCCAGACATCTCGATTCAGTTCTAGTAGTCGTCGTATACAAAACCGAACGTCTGAGATGGCTGCCTGAGCTAGCCAAGCTTTCCAGTCCATGCACGAAGCAAATATGCCCTGCTATCCAAGAGGGGCAGAGTAGGGCACATTGGTGAACTAATCCACCTCGTGCTCTTAAACGAAGATAGCGGCAACCTTTGCCTACGGTAATGACAACCGCCTCCTCTATATTTTCCACTTTGACTACTTCAACTAGGACAAATACGCATTTTATTTAAAGTGTGCTCTTTCCCTTTATTTGATAATCAGTATTATTTATGCTCAAAAACTTTGTAAGAGTCGGCTGTGTACATATGTAGAGTCCAGAATTATTCCTTAAAAAAAACTAGGACAAACACGTACTTCATCTGTATTTTCCACCTTTTACTACTTCCACCGCGGGCTATAATCAGAGCCTTGAGCCGATAAATGCCCTATTCGCTTGAGCTTATTTAGAACTACTTTTTAATTATGGAACAATGTTTTTCTCTTACAACATTCAGCATAAGCATCAACATAAGCCAAATTTCAGCATCAACGAACAGGGTGAAAGGCTTCATTGCAAAAATGTCGATACCATCAAAGCGACCGAATCGATTGCATCTCATCTATCCCTATCTATCCGTTGAGGGGGTCCTGACGGAGACTCCCCGGTCCCGCCGGATCTCGCATATTATATATGAATCTTTATATTATTGAAGAGAAGAAACATGCATTTTTGATTAATTATTATTCTTTCAACAACAAACAACGTAGCACACACATATACATGAATCTTGAAAGATATCCACGCAATCTCATTAAACCATTTCTGGAGACCATTATATTACTCAAGCAAAGAATTTTTTTTTCAAGAAAATGGAATACTGAAGCAGATTGCCAAGAGAAAAAAAAAACAGACAACTATAGAGAGTCTAAGGCTAATAAACTACTACTATCTCAAATGACGGTGAGGTCCCTGACAAGAGACATGGCCAATCCATTACCAGGTCTATTCTCCTCTGCTTTGTTCTTCTTCGACAATAATGATGGTACGGTTTCATCACTCTCTTAATAATAGAGATTAATAACGATGGGACTATTTCTTACAGAAGAGGCAGCGACACAACCCATTGAGCCCTCCTTTGATGCAGTTGTGTTCCTTGATTGTATTCGAAGTTATTAGCTGCGACTCTATCCAGCACTCAGTCTTGCACATCCAACTCTTACAGAATGGAACCGAACGAATTGAATAGCTGCAGCTATCTGGAAAAAAAATTGGTATATATTCACATGTTATTTAAGTATCATAATCCGTGTATCGTGGCTTGATCGAATGCATGGTTCTCATGAAAATGTGTATGAAATAAACAAAACTATAAATATCACTATGAGTTTGTTAAAGGGAAAAGGAGTCGAATGAGGGTTTTTTCGAATAAAAAGAAGATTAGAAAACTCAACACAAGGTGAAAAGGTGTGACATGGATATACTGCAAATCTCTCCTAGGGATCAGATTAAACACCGAATTAAAAAACAGAGATAAGACAGATATGAAGAGGAAATATATACGAACCAGCAGCAGATGTTTGATCTGAATACTGCAGCACGAGCACTAAAAGAAGACAGCAGTGAGTAGTAACATGTTTCATAGTCATCTTGTTTAGCATGGAAAAAATGGTAGGCCAAAGACAGTAAACATGAGGATATATTTATAGATATCAATAGCATTGATCGTCAGAGTGAAAGTGCTTGATGACCGTTTATTTCCATTACAGTGCCTTGTGCATAACAGCATATGACAACAAGCTGAGATCGAGATGCTTTGACTGGGTTCTTGAATAACATGCAGCCACTATATACATAGTCTAGCGCAGTCTGTTTGCTGATCTGATTAAATAGAAGTTTTTTTTATGAAAGATTAAATAGAAGTTTTTGTCAGTCTCTTGCCGCTCCTGAAATTAAGCCAAGTCTTTTCCCTCAAACAAACCACCATCTATATATAATATATAAACCTTTAACTTTAAACTTGGGGGGAGAATCTTCATGTTTATCCATAGTGTTTTCTGTAGATCTACAGTGTTAGAAACCAGGGTTTTTTCCCCCTCTTGGTTACCTAAATTAACATGTCCACTGCCTTCACGCTGATGAAAGGATTTAAAGGCAATCTTTATTTGCTTTTGCGTGCCAAGAAATCATAGCTTGATCCATCTATGTTGGCACTTTTCCAATGAGCCCGCACGAAGCATGGGGTTCATGCTAGTTTCTACACATGCACATGCATGAGGCATGTGGTTTATGAGAAACATATAGGTGTGTTTGGGTTCGAGGACAAATTGAATGGGACTGGATGATCATTTATGTCTGGATAAAGCAATCTATGTTAAGTGTTTTGTTGGGTGGATGAAATAAGCCTTACTGTTTGGATAAGGCATCCATGTTAGGTGTTTGATGGGATGAAAAATGTAGTTAACCAATTATACCTCTTAACTTTAAATAGGAACGATTACCGATATACTTAATAATGACAATAGACACTAGTATTGGCAACATATAGTTACAAATAAATAATAAAATAAGTTAATTATCATTAAGCTTACTCTCTTTAATATTAATTTACCACAAAATAGACTAATTGCTCATAATCAACAATAATCTTAACATAATAATTGTAAAAACAGCTAAATAGCCTAATTACGACTAATTGGTTACGAACAATGAAGGTTAGCAAAGTCGGATGGATTCGTCCGGCCAGTTTTCACTAAAGAAGCTCACCTAGCATCTAGCAAAATTATTCCCTTGAACAAACACCCTGCCCCAAACCAAACACCATCAAAACATGGTCCGCCGTCGTCCATCCAACCTCATCCACCAAACCAATTAACCAAACACACCCATATTTGAGCTATCCTTTCATTCACACCCACACAAAACTATATATAGAGCCATACTAAGTTCCTCCCTCCTACAAAGAACTTCCATTCATTCCTAGTATGGATGCTTTATATGATTTGGAGAAAACAGAAGAAGGGGCAGAAGCTGGCATGTGAGCTGCGATTTTATGTTTCTCTGTTCGTGACAATTAGCAGAGAGAAAGAGAAGCTTGCCCAGGTGCTTACCGATTTGAGAGAGATGGTGGAGCTACTTCTTGTTGTGCTTTGCGGAAGAAGAACAGAAAGCTGAAGGGTGATGGTGCTGCTGATTTGCTCCTTGGGAGGAAGCAGTGTAGAGGTCTCAGCTGTGCAGCATTCAGAAGAGTTGTCACCCATAGACTTCTGTTCAACTATTGCAAATCAGGTTGGTCGCAAATCAGCTTCCAACCTGTATATAGCTTCGGGAGTTCGGGTTCACATAGCCATCAGGTTCTCTTTGGGACTGTCAGTGAACTTAACAAAGAAATACTTTTTTGAAAGGATTTAACAAAGAAATATTGCTTATTCTTTGCTGACATTATGTCAGTAGATGCATATTATGATCAGTTTTCACAAGCTGTCCAATTAAACTGAAAAGAAAAGTGTAAGCGTTTGATTAGTTTCTTCTGCCTCCATTGAAGACAGCCCCATTGGCTGTGGTAAAAGAAGAGATGTCAGAACCTTAATAGCAGATTGATTGGCATTGGGACAAAACTATCTCTGCATTTCTGCTGCTGTTTGCAATCACATGAATTTCACTTTTGTTGTCTGCGATAGCGTGAAATGAAGCTGAATTTTGTTTTTTTCATGACAATTTTGCTATTGCTTTTGGCATTCAGAGAACTCTTTTGGGATGCTATCATGGTTTCCTGAACTTATTTTGTATTGATTCTGTGATAGAGGTGTAGAGCATATACTAAACATATGCTTTGATGATGCTTGTGTGATAAATGGCCCAACTTGATATAATCCACATGTAGAGAATTGTGTTTCTGATGCACGACAACTTGTGCTCTTTTTTGTCCTTTGCATTTGGAGATAGAATTCATTGATAGTTGTTGTACATTTGTTATTATATCTTATTATATTGATGGTTCTAAATGATTTTGTTGTTTTTTGAGGGAATAAATGATTTTTTTTGTTATTATGTTTATTACTTGATCATTGCTACTTGTGAACTAAATGATTTTGTCATTGTCTATACTTGTTAGTGCCTTCTCTGATGCGGACTGGGCAGGATGCTCAGATGGCCTTCTCTGATCCGAATTGGGTAGGATTGTATCCGGACAAGATAGTTGGAGACATTCTTTTGTATTCTTTTCCATGTAATACAAGCCTTGGCCGGATCAATCTCCTATTCTTCTTCTTCCATGTATTCCTACAGCAGATGTATTCATATGTTGCAATAAGCAGGGGTGTGGCACCTATGTTTTTACTCGCATCATGCATGCTTCAGTGTCTTCAGTCTTATATCGGTACAATTTATTTATTTTTTCTTCAGGAACGAGAGTTTTAGGTCATGTGGAGAAACATGTATTTTTTATTAATTATTTATTCTTGAAAAAAACAACAACGTAGCGTACATATGAATCTGGAAAGGTGCCCACCGAATCCCATTGAACCAATGCTGGAGACCATTATATTATTCATGCAAAGATTTTTATTTCTAGAAAAAATGGAAGATTGAAGCAAATATTTAGAATGCCCAGTTCAAAAACAGACAACTATAGAGAGGCTGAGGCTAAACTACTATCTAAATGACCGAGAAGTCCCTGACAAGAGACATTGAGTATGTTCCTAAATAAAAATTAATGAAGACGAGACTACTACTACTTTTTTTTACAGAAGAGGCAGCGACACAACCCATTGAATTCTCCTTTTATACACTTGTGTTCCTTTACTGTATTCATGAGGCGTTATTAGCTGCGACTGAAACCAACACTCACTCTTGCACATCCAACTTTTACAGAACCGAGCTGAAAGAATTGCATACCTGCAGGTGTCTGCCAAAAAAAAAGTTATATATTCACATGTTATTGAAGTACTGCTATATAATCCATGTATGAATGAAATAAACAAAAGTATAAATCACTATGAGTTTGTCAAAGGAAAAAAAAGAGTAGAATTTAATAATACTTTTTGGAATAAAAGAGAAAACTAGAAGATTGAAACACAAGGTGAATAAGTGTGAAACAAATTAAATGGACGTACTGTCAATCTCTACTGGATCTGATTAACGTCCAACTATAATAAATAAACAGAGAAGACAGATATGATGATGAGGAAAGAAAATAGACGAACCAGCAGCAGATGTTTGATCTGAATGCAGCACGAGCACTAAAGAAGACAGCAGAGAGTAGTAGTAGTAGTAACATGTTTTGTAGTCATCTTATTTAGCATGGACAAAATGGTAGGCGACAAGAGGATATATTTATAGATAGCGCATGCAGTAGCACTAATCGTGAGAGTGAAAGTGCTTGAGGACCGTTTAATTATTTCCCTTATAGACCTTGTACTTATCCCAACAAATTAAACTGACATCGAGATGCTTTTGACTGGGTTTCATGCATAACGTGCAGCCACTCATTTTAGATTCCTAGTCTAAGGCATTCCGTTTGCTGATCCGATTATATTATATAGAAGTTTTGTGAGTATCTCATTGAAAGCCGAGGTTATTTCCTCCAACAACTCGCCATTAATTTCTATATACACAGGTGCATGCGTTCTATGATAAATAAACATATACTTTACCCACCGTATGTTACAACCACACAAATTATGGGCCTGTTTGGTAGAGCTCCATCTAATTCTGATTCTCTATGGAAGCTGATTCTTGGAGAGAAATAATTTTACGACTGAAAGTGATTCTCTTTGATTTTTTTTGCAAAAACTCTCAAAACCACGATTGAGAATCACTTCACAGTATAAGGAGAAACTAATTTTTCAGCTCCTAGCCTCTGGTTCATTTTAGAGAGTCACTTCACAGAATTGGTAGAGAGTCACTTCTATTTAAAAAACTGTTTGGTAGAGCTCCTCCTGAATTCAGCAGAGAATCAACTTTGAATGCTTGTCGATCCATGGTTGTTTTTGTTTTGCGAGATCCATGGTAGGTCTTGTTCTATAGGAGAGATAATTAAGTTTCTTCTGTGTTTAGACCTTGAGGCCCAAGAAAAAAACGATCCGCCAAGTTGAGAGCCTAATAATTTGGTTCTAGGGCACCACACGAGCAGCTAACAAGAGCTAATAATTTTTTTTGAAAGGAGGTTTCAAGAGCTAATTTTTTTTTGAGGAAAGCAGGAGGGTGCAGGCCCCTTCTGTGCTTTTATTAAAGTAATGCAGGAGTTTACAACAAACATCAAGATACAAAAAAAGCTACAAAGAAGATCAAGGCAATTACACATAAGCTTTTAGCCATTGACTAAGGTTCATAAGATTTCTTTGCTCTAAGAATAACTTGGGCAAAATCATTCCTGAAGTGTGGACGTTTGGATCCTTCACATCGCGCATTTGAGCCCTCATGCTGGTGCATTTTTTTGTTCGATTCGTCACGCGTACGCCGGCTGGGAGGCTGGGTTGCCTACGCTTGAGGCATGGGATGGGCTTGAGTGGACTTGAGGCATGGAATGGGCTTGAGTGGGCTGCGCATTGCTGTGTGCGTCAGTCCGCTGGAAGGTGCTCCTGCATGGGCTTAAGGCTAGGCTGCGCGAGTGCGCCGGCCCATTTCGTTGGAGGACTTCTAGGCCATCTGCGCGCCTAAGGCTGGGCCACTTTGATAGGTTAAATAGGTGGAATAAATACATGGAAAAAATGAAAAAATGCACATTGGACCCACTTGACTAGGTGGCAGTTGGGTCCACAAGGAATCTTGGACAATAATATTTAAAAAATTAATAAAAGAATTTATGATACACCATCCTTGTCATATAAAATATTTTTGACACACCATCCTTGTCCTAATAAATATATGACAACTGCAATCGGTGTTTATGACAAGACAAATATTGCCACAATATGGAATTTGACTACCTTTAAGACATTTTTTGTGACATTTATTTAGTTATATCACTAAATTGAAATGCTTCCAAAGCAAATGTCATAAACAAACCGATTTAGTAACCTTGTGATCGAATGCCATGCCATAAACGTTATAAAACAACACATTTCTTGTAGTGATATTAGATAGTGACAATGCAATCGAATATACCGCTGGCGGTTCACAGGCACGTATAAGAAGTAAGTATTACTCCTCCACATGCCATTTATTCAATACATATATAGGGCGCACCTGTACGTAACGCTTGTGTTGGTGCCACATATATGATCACTATACTAGTGGTTGGTGTCCCAGAACCGAGACTTGAGCCAATCTAAGAGTTTCTTTTCCACCTGGAACGCCTTGGCCAAAACATCATCCGAGATCGGTGGCTTTGATCCAAACACCGCACTGGAGATAGTGATAACTCCAGGGTTTTGGCTGCTGAGCGATGACAAGGCAGCCGCTGGCTTCTCATGGTCTAGGTTCATCTGGAAGTGGATCATGGCCTTGGGGAAGATGAACACGTCACCCTTCTTGACCACCTTGGAGAAGAGCCTGTTGGTGTTGGACGTGACGAAGCCAAGGTAGAGGGTGCCCTCGAGCACGGTGAGGAGCTCGGTGGCGCGGGGGTGTATATGGGGCGGGTTCACACCCAGGGGCGCGTAGTCGATGCGCGCCAGCGAGATGCCTAGGGTGTTGAGGCCCGGGAAGCTCTCGACGTTGATGTTGGTGACGTTGGATCCCACCTTGTTGTTGGTGTCCCTGCGCTTGCCGATGATCATGGCTGGGTTGAAGAAGTCGTCCGGGGTGATGGCCATTGGGTCCTTGCAAGGAAACCCATTGTGATGCACTGCACCCATGCACGCACAAGAAATATATATGCACAAAATTAAAGCTGGTCAGAAACTATAAAGCTTAACAACAATATTCTACGTCAGAAATATATGTGGATGCATATCGATTGAACCCACAATTTCAGATCGTGATCTATATCGTAGCTTCGATATATATGTTACACAGACATTATTTTTAGCATCCATCTTGGACCGAATTAAGCAGGATGAATATACGTCAATACCAGGCGAGTTCTTGTCTGCAACACAGAAGTCTTGGAGAGGGCTAGGATCGTAGGCGATGGCCTGCTGCCATGAGGCCAGCGCAAGCAGGGCCGCTGCAAGGAGGAGCAAGGACGAAGAGGAGGCCATCTTTGTGTGTCGTTTGCAGTGGATGAGTGAGTGAGGTGCGCATTGTCCAGGGTAGATGTTCTGCTTTTATAGCTAGCTGTAGCAGAAGGAACGAGGTGGCGTACGTAATGGCGCAATAGTGAGGATATATACGTGGAGCTTGCATGCGATAGACAGAATGAGTTGTGAGGCTCAGGCCGTACGTGTGAGAGACAAGCAGTAGTACGTGTGATTCTAACACCAAGTGTAAATGAACCCGTAAAGAAGTGGCAATCAGGACATGCTCCTAAACCAGATGTAATAGATCCTGACACATATCTCAAACCAGGAAAATCAATAATAGTCTACAATATTGCTACCCGTAATTGGAAGTACTCACCCTCGAAGCATCATAAGTTCTAACACCATTTTCAAACATATCTATCAAGTCATTAACAAGTGGCTCACAATAGAGATTCATATCACTACTTGGAGCATCTTTACCAGGTATAGAAAAGACAAAATGAAATTTGATTGCTTCATGCACATTGATGGTGGAAAATTTAAGGGAATACAAATACCGGGCCAAATGCTGTAGTTAACATTCTGCATTCTATATAGATTAAAACCATCAGTGGCGAATGCTAGACGGATATTCCGACTATCTGCAGCGAACTCTGGATGTTTCTTATTAAAGTCCTCCCATAGAGGTGAATCTGCAGGATGTCTTAGGAGACCATCTTTTTTTCGGTCTTCATCATGCCATCTTGTTAGACTTGCTGTTTTTTAGGACAAAAATAACCTTTGGAGTCATTTCTTTATTGGAAAGTAGCGTAGAACCTTCTTAGGAACCTTATATATATATATGTTTCCCATCTAGAGACTTCCTTACTAATTTTCACCGTGAAACCTTACACTTTGGACATGATTCCAAATCTACATTCCTCTTCCAATAGAGAATGCAATTGTTTTCACAGGCATGGATACTAATATACCCAATTCCTATAGCTTTCACCAATTTCTTAGCCTCATAAAATGTTTTAGCTAGTGCTGAACCCTCAGGGAACGCATCATTAAGTAGATCTAGTAGCTGGTTGAAAGATTTGTCAGACCATCCTCCAAGGAGTTTGATGTGGAGTAATCTAATAGTAAATCGAAGTTGTGTGTATTTCTTGCAAGTAGGGTACAATTCTTTGCTGTTTTCTGCGACTAACTTCTGAATGGCAACTAGCTCCTCACAAGGATCAGGAACTGAACTGTTTTCCTCATAATCTCCACTATCATTTAAGCCAGCTGCTAAGTCTCTAAGTGTCGGGTTCATAAACTCGGGGTCCCTCGCGGACCGGCTTCCCAACAAAGGCTCGGCCCAGCAGGCAACGTTGCAAACAACGCATAACTCATGGGCCGGCCCAAGTACCTAACCAACAAGCCAGAGGGGTGATCCAATCACCGACCGGAAGGCCTGGCCGAGGAGGAACAGCGCCCGTTTTCTGACTTCGGCCCACCTCTCCGACCGGAGCGCTCACTTCGGTCTCCAGCCCGCCTCCGGATGGCCTCTCCAACCGGAAGGCTTGGCCAAAGCACTACTCCCGACTCCGACCCGCATCTTCGACCGGGGATACGCCAAACCCCTGCTCATAGCTCTTCTCCGACTGATGCGATCAGAGCCAACTAGGACTAACCGACCGGGGATGCCCGCTCGGTAAGGACCAGGAAACAGATGGAGAAAGCAAGACAGGGCGCACAAGTCAAACTACGATATCAGGGACCGTACCCTGTACACCTACAGAAACGGTACTCTACAACCTCCCTGGCACAACAGAGCCCAAACAGTGTTGTAGGTGCCGATATTTTCCCCTACAGTATTGTGGGCGCCATTAACTCTCATACGGTAAGGCCCCCCACAAGCCTGTAGGCATCGACAGTGTTGTGGGCACCGGAATTTACCGTACCAGGCGAACATGGTAAAACCCTTGCATGCCTCCAGGCGTCAACAGTGTGGCAGGCACCGACGTCTGCCATATCCGAAGAAGACAACGCAACCTCCCACTTGCATCTGACATTCAACAGTGTTGTGGGCGCCTACCATCATCCTGTACCCGCCGGCGTGGGCAACAAGGCTTAGTAGCAAACATACTCCTTCCCTCTCACTTGTAAAGCTATCCCCTTCATCTATAAAAGGGGATGCACTCTCTCCCAATCGAGTTCACTAGTACAAAACCACAGAGCCGCCAGGTTTGAACCACGAGCACACGCTTGACCACTTAGCTCATAGCAAGGCTCCCGTCGCTTTCGGTCCCTCTGACCAGAGTCCGACCGGACCTCTTGTACCCCCCATCTTTCTCTTTCTAGTTTGTAACCCCACTGCAAACTTCGAGCACCTAGGCTCAGGAATAAAGTCACCGACCGACTCAAACTGGACGTAGGGCACGTTGCCTGAACTAGTATAAACCCTGTGTCATTGAGTGCTAGGCCACCTCCGATCACAACGTACGACAAAACTATAAATATTTACTTGTTGGTCACGTTCTGCACCGACAGTTGGCGCCGTCCGTGGGGAAGACGCTGTACGTTCAACACTTTTTGGTCATCGGATGGCCCACTTTTCCGCCACCATCACCATGGTAGGCTCAGGCGAGACGATTCACTTTGGCTCACTGGAGTTTCCCGCACTCCCACCTGTTGGGATGTGGGTTCCACCCGTCTCCAAGCCATCCCAGACCTTCCTCTTTGGAAGCCTGGACTTCATCGCCGACCGGCTCGGCATATTACACCTCCGCGAGGAGGCACTCGTTCCGGTGTCTGTCGGAGGGGCGCCCTCCATCGACTCTGGGACACACGAGGACTTCAACGATGAGGCATCTGTGCTTCATTCCGAGCAAACTCTCTGCTCAAACCCCGCTATAAGTAATATGCATACTGTTATTTACTCTCTATTTACTAGCTCCCGCCGATTATCCGGAGGGAACGTATTGATCGCACCACGAACACCGTACAACCGGTTCCCCTGCGGCCTCGTGTCCCTCGTAGACGCGTGCGCTCGGGGGCTCCGAAGGATGCTGTCGCCATCCCCTCTCACATTTGAATTCATGGGATTGGCGAGCTATGCTCCTAGCACTTTCCATGAACTCTTGGATGACGAGGGTGAGAGCGACGGCTTCAGCATCGGCGACGTAGCACCTAGCCACCGTCCGTCTCGGGAGTGCGCTATGGCGGACGCTCTGGGACAGCCACCGGTCATTGTGGAGTCTGTGTAGACTCACACCCCTCCGGACCCATGTGCGGGGACCCTCGCATTTGCGCAAGTGCACGCCGAGGAACTACGACAACAGCGGTAGAACCAGCCACCGCCTGTGCCGACACGCTCGGTACAACTCATTGCGCTCCATGCGCACGACCGGGTGGGCGGCGCCCGGGGTCGCGCCCGCTAGGTCCAACACGACATCATAAACGAGGGGAACAATCTCCCACAATTCACTCGGGCTAGCCAGAAGATCGCTGTTGTGGCAATTCTTCTACGTGGCGTTCCCGAGCCCATCGACCCCTAGGAGCGGGCAGTCTACCGGAACCTCCGGGTGCTGGTAGAAGCCGTCGCCATTCAACATGTGGAAAGCTCCGCATCACGACTCCGACATGCACCCTCTATCCCCACCAGGGGAGTGGGGACGCGCTAGACGGATCGCTCAGTCCGCTTGCCGCTACAGCCTCCAAGTGCGGCTCGGGAGGCAGCGGTTGCCCCATAGTCCGACCTGGCGCCTGCTCTACACCGACCGCCGGTATGCGGATGGCCCGGTCCACACCAAGATGCTCGTAGCGTCATCAACAACCGACATCAGGACCGACATGATGATGACGACCACCGAGCGGCGATGAGGGCAGGCAACATGGGTCCCGGCCAAACCATCGAGGGGAGCAGTGAAACGCGCCCCAGGCATGGTCGCCGGCCAGGCGACCAGAGTCCCAGCCCTGAGGGCCCAGGACCACGGGCCTTTGACTAGAGTATCCAGAGAGCACCGTTCCCACAGCGCTTTCGACCACCCACCAACATCACCAAGTACACCGGGGAGTCAAACCTTGGTATTTGGCTCAAAGATTTCTGACTCGCCTACTGGGTCGGAGGGGTGGATGATGACTATTTCAGCATTCAGTATCTCCCCATCTGTGTGGGGGAACATGTTCGAGCATGGCTTGAATTCCTTCCGCACGACAGCATCCGTGACTAGGCGGACCTCAAGAGGGTCTTTGTCGGAAATTTCCAGGGGACGTATGTCCGCCCTGGAAACTCCTAGGACCTCAAGAGCTGCTAGCAGGAGCCCAGCGAATCCCTGCAGGATTACATCCACAGGTTCTCCCAATGATGCAATTCCCTTCCTGATGTCGTCGACACGGACGTCATCAGTGCATTCCTCTCTAGGACGACCTGCGAGTCCCTGATCCACAAGCTTGGCTGCCTGAAGCTCCGTACCACCCACGACCTTCTCGACATCGCCACTAACCATGCCTCTGGTGAGGAGGTGGTTAGAGCGGTCTTCAACAGAGGCTGGGGCAAAGGCAAGGCCAAGCGCACGGACCAAGACGAGAGCCCCTCCACACAGAGGGGCAAGAAGAACAAAAAAGATCGGCGCCGATCGGACAACACCGCATTGGTCGCCATGGCTGATCGCACGGGTAAGCAGCCCTAGCAGGGGCTGCCTGACCACTTAAACAAGCTCATGGAATGCCTGTGCACCAACCACGCCTACCCTGTCAAACACATCTACAAGGACTACGAGCTCCTCAAACGTTTCCTCCAACAGGCCGGCGGGCCGAAAGAGGGGGATGGCAAAGAGGCAGCGGCCAAGAAAGGAGGTGAGGCGGGCAAGGACGGAGACGGTTTCCCCGACCCTAAGGAATGCATCATGATCTTCAGCGGATACGACGCCATCTGGACCAAACGCCAGCACAAGGTGCGCTATAGGGAGGCAAGCGCCGCCGAGACGGCCGTCCCCTCCTTCCTCAGCTGGTCAGAATCTCCGATCACCTTCGATCAGAGGGACCATCCCTCCCACATCGTGAGACCGGGACGTTACCCGCTCGTCATCGACCCCATCGTCCGCAAGAAGCGCCTCACCAAGGTGCTGATGGACGGAGGCAGCAGCCTCAACATCCTCTACGTCGACACCCTCGACGCTATGCGCATCCCCTGGTCAGAACTCCGCCTGGCTGGCTCTCCCTTCCACGGGGTGATATCGGGAGTGTAGGCATACCCGCTCGGGCAGATCGACCTACCCGTTATATTTGGCAACCGAGCCAACTTCCGCTAGGAGGTCCTCACCTTTGAAGTGGTGGACTTTCCAAGGTCCTACCATGCCATCTTGGGGTGGCCATGCTATGCCAAATTCATGGTAATCCCCAACTACACCTACCTCAAGCTAAAGATGCCGGGACCAAGCGACGTTATCACCGTGAGCAGCGCCTTCTCGCACGCCTTCACGTGTGACCACGAGCATTTCGAGCTCGCCACCATGGTCGTCAACTCATCCGAGCTTCCGTGGCTCGGGGAGTCGTCGACCCCGGTAGTCCCAGGCTGTAACAAACCAACCTCCTCGATGGCCTTCCGCCCACTTGAGGAAACCAAGGTGGTGGGAATCGACCCCACTGACCCAACCAAGATGGTGCGGATTGGGACCCAGCTCCTGGCCAAATAGGAATGCGAGCTCATCGACTTCCTACGTGCCAATCATGATGTCTTCGCATGGCTGTCTTCTAACATGCTGGGCATACCACGGGAAGTCACCGAGCACGCACTGCGCCTCATCCCGAGCTCGAAGCCTACCAAGTAGTGCCTGCGTCGCTTCGACAATGAGAGACGCAGGGCCATAGGCGAAGAGATCGCCAAACTCCTAGCGGCCGGATTCATCAGAGAGGTATTCCACTCCGACTGGCTTGCCAATCATGTTCTTGTTAAAAAGAAGACCGGGAAGTGGAGAATGTG
The DNA here is from genome assembly GCA_904845875.1 of Miscanthus lutarioriparius. NCBI lineage: Eukaryota > Viridiplantae > Streptophyta > Magnoliopsida > Poales > Poaceae > Miscanthus > Miscanthus lutarioriparius. The sequence goes on along the minus strand of CAJGYO010000012.1, from coordinate 74,029,003 downwards.
CGTTGATTATACTGGCCTCAACAAAGCGTGTCCAAAGGATCACTTCCCTTTGCCACGCGTAGACCAGATAGTTGACTCTACCTCGGGTTGCGAGATCCTCTCCTTTCTGGATGCCTACTCGGGCTATCACCAGATCGCGATGAAAGAGTCTGATCAGCTCGCAACCTCGTTCATTACCCCGTATGGTTCGTACTGCTAAGTAACCATGCCTTTCGGCCTGAAGAACGCTGGCGCCACCTACCAAAGGTGCATGCAGCAATGCTTCGCCGACCAAATCGACCCGCTCAATCAGCCCGATCAGGCCGAGCGGCCAAAACCAACAATCACCGTCTATGTTGATGACATAGTGGTCAAAACAGCTTAAGCTTGTGACCTGATCGCAAACTTGGCCGCAACATTCGCGAACATCCGCAGGTTCAACATTAAGCTGAATCCCAAAAAATGTGTTTTCGGGGTTCCAAAGGGGAAGCTGTTAGGATACATTGTATCCGAGCATGGCATCGAGGCCAACCCCAAAAAGATCATGGCCATCTCTAGCATGGGTCCCATACGCAACGTCAAGGGCATGCAAAGGCTCACCGGCTGTCTGGCCGCTCTGAGCCAGTTCATCTCTCGGCTCAGCGAATGAGGGATGCCGCTCTACAAGCTCCTCAAAAAGACGGACGCCTTCGTCTGGAGTGAGGAAGCTCAGCATGCTCTAGAGAGCCTCAAAGCGTCCTTGACGATGGCCCCAATCCTCGTCGCTCTCGAACGAGGAGAACCCCTCCTCCTCTATGTCGCAGCCAGCAACCATGTGGTAAGCGCCGCCCTGGTCGTCGAGATGGAGGAACTAGGACACCACCTTAGGGTCCAGCGGCCCGTATACTTCATCGGGGAAGTACTCACTGACCCCAAGGTCCGGTACCCCTAGGTGTAGAAACTCCTATATGTCGTTCTGATGGCGACCCGGAAGCTCCTGCACTACTTCACCGACCACGAAGTCACGGTCATCACTTCATACCCGCTCGGAGATATCATCCGCAGCCGCGGGCCAGATCTCCAAGTGGGCACTCGAACTCATGGGCCATGACATCAGGTATATCCCCCATATCGCCATTAAATCTCAGGCTCTCATGGATTTTGTCACCGAATGGACAGAGGTGCAGCTACCGACCCGGACGTCACCCACGAGTACTGGACAATGTACTTCGACGGGTCCGTAATGGCGCCTGGCTCGGAGGCTAGAGTGGTTCTGATCTCCCCAGATAGGAGTAGGCTCTGCTACGCCATCCGCCTCCACTTTTCATCCTCAAACAATACCACGAAGTACGAGGCCCTCATCAACGGACTACGCATCGCCATCGAGCTTGGTGCTATGCGACTCTATGTTCATGGTGACTCGAAGCTGGTCGTTTATCAGGTCATGAAGGAGTCCTCCTAGAAAAGCCCCCTCATGGTAGCATACTGCCAAGAGATGCGCAAGCTCGAGGACAAATTCCAGGGGATCAAGCCGCATCACGTCCCCCGAAAGGACAACGCCGTCGCCGATTTTCTTGCAAAATTGGCCGCCAGGCGGGATCCATCCCCAAGCGGGGTCTTCATCAATGATGTCCACAAGCCGTCCGCCCGCATCATGGAAGGTCCGGTCCAGACACACCCCGATGCCCAGCCGGCGCCCGAGGGCTCCGACCCCGACACCAAGCCAGCGCCCGGGGGCTCCGACCCCAATGCCAAGCCAGCGCTCGGGGGCTCCGATCCTAGTACCCCCATGACAACGTCACCCACCAGCATCGCCATGTTGGCACTCGATCAAACTGACTGGCGAGCGCCGCTACTCGCCTACCTACTCGAGGAGGTTCTCCCACCCGACAGGACTAAAGCCCGACAGATCGCTCGACGCGCCAAGACTTTCGTCGCGCTCGGTGACGAACTCTACAAACGGAGTCCATCGAGGGTACTCATGAAGTGCATCCCCACCAACTAGGGGAAGTAGCTCCTCCTCAAGGTGCATGCTGGAATTTGCGAACATCACGCGGCCCCAAGGTCGCTGGTCGGAAAAGCCTTTTGCCATGGTTTTTACTGGCCCACCGCGCTACGAGATGCAGAGGAGGTCGTCCGTAGGTGTGAAGGATGCCAGTTCTACGCTCGGCAAACCCATTTGTCGGCACAGGAGCTCCAAACCATCCCTATCACCTGGCCATTCATGGTTTGGGGCCTCGACATGGTGGGACCCCTCAAAAAGGCCTAGGCGGTTTCACTCACCTACTCGTAGCAGTCGATAAATTCATCAAGTGGATAGAGGCCAAGCCCATCACCAACATCCGCTCGAAAGAGGCGGTCAAATTCTTCCTCGACATCATCTACCGGTTCGGCGTTCCTAACTGCATCATCACTGACCACGGGACTAACTTCATCGGGAATAAGTTCCTGGACTTCAGTGATGGATATGGCATCAGAATCGACTAGGCCTCGGTAGGACACCCACGCACTAATGATCAGGTCGAGCGTGCCAATGGCATGGTCCTCCAAGGACTCAAGTCACGTATCTTCGACCGACTCAACAAGTACTCCGAACGATGGGTTGTAGAGGTCCCAATGATCCTCTGGAGCCTGAGGACGACCCCGAACCGATCCACAGGGTTCACACCCTTCTTCCTGGCCTACGGAGCTAAAGCAGTACTGCCCTCTGACCTCGACCATGATGCCCCAAGAGTGAAGGCTTTCGACCATGACCGAGCCACGGAGGCTCAGCAAGATGTAGTCAACCTGCTCGAGGAGGCCCACGAAACGACCGTCATCCGCTCCGCTCACTACCAACAAACTCTCCGCAAGTACCACGAAAGGAAGATCAGGGGGAGGATACTCGAAGTGGGCGATCTCGTACTCCGAAGGACCTAATCAACGAAGGAAAAACACAAACTCTCTCCACCATGGGAAGGACCCTATACGGTGATCGAAGTAATCCGACCGGGCACCTACCGACTGGAGGACGACAACGGCAACGTTCTTACCAACACTTGGAACATTGAACAGCTACGTCGTTTCCCCCCTAAATTTGGTCTTACCGCTTTTTAGTCAAACACTTGCTCCTGTAAAGCACCCCAGCCCGAACACTTTCAGCTCGGGTCGCTCGGGGGCTCCATGAGGGTACAATACTAAATATTACCTCTCTTTTTACTATCACATGGTAAACAACCTTGTCCCTGAACGCAAGCACATTCCATTCCTGTGATTGCCCTACGTAACTTTGTTCTTACTCCTAACCGAACGCACCCTGCCACGACCTACGGTTACGAGCAGCCGAGCCCCGCGGGCCATGCCCAGGTTCTTAAAAGCTGCAGCCTATGGAACTAATGGGCAGGTGCGAAAAAGAAAGGACAAAAACAAAGGTTATGCTAGGAAAAAAAACAGGGAACGGATAGTAATTTTATCACAAAAACAGAACTGATGTATTCATTGATACAAAAAACTGTTCACACGGGGACTCACCCACGAACTCAACTATTACATTTTCTAACTACTTCTTATCCAAATACTACTGCGGTCGCTCGACAACATCGCCTGATGCCAAAGGAGAGGCCACGACACACGCCACCGGACGTAACCACTGCCACAGGGGCCCCGCCCGGTTCCGCTCCCTCGACTTCGGTGAGCGCAACGGGTACCTCAAGGGACCCGCCTGGTTTTGCTCCCTCGACTTTGTCGAGCGCAACGGGTACCTCAAGGGCGTCGCACCCATAGATGCTCAGTAGAAGAGCATGGAGCTCCTGACCTTCTCATGCAGTCAATGCAGCTCCTAGGCAGGGATGCGGCCATCGAGGTATGGCCACCATGGCTGGAAGAGATCTCATCAAACTTTATTAACTGGCCAACCTGAGCAGCTGCAGGCATAGAACCCTCCACTAGCACGATCCTGGGCAACTTCCCCTCCGACAAGGCTCGCTCGATGAAGATCCACCGGAGAAAATCCACACACGGCTCCATCCCGAAAAAGGCCTTGCAGATGAATCCAGAGCGTCACCTCCTTCAGCGGAGGCCGCCCCTTCTCAGGCAAAGACGGCCAGCACCGCCCCAGACAGCCTCCAACTCGACATCGCGCTCCGGATTCATGAAAGGATCTGTAAGTCCTCCCCCTCGCTTACCCTCTCTCTCACTTAGGAACCACCATGACATATAGGCACTCTCGGTGAAGAAGAAGGAGGAGAGACAATAGTTGGAGAGCAGGCAAAGGACTGTGATGAGAAACCCTCTCCCTCCCCCTATTTAAGGAGGAAACGTGACAGCTGAAGAGGGGCAAAAGATCAGAGCGAAAAAACTCTCTCCCTTCCCCCATTCAATGCGGATGGGAAATGATGGGACGCAACCTGACCGCTGGGACACACACTAACCGACGGAACGACGCCCGGTCAGACGGAACGACACCTGGTAAGACAGGATGTGGCCTGGGTATGGCCCACCACTACTGCATGCCGGGCGCAAAAACCAAAGCGCCACCACACGTAGGTGGCTCTCCGCCTCCCCAGGCGGGACTTGGAAAAACCCAAACAAAGAATCTCCGCCAGGAGAGACCATTGGGCTTCCTAAGTCGATCGAATGGCTCAAAAAAACACGCTGAAAGACAGGTAAGGAGTAAAGGGACGCCCCCATGTAGGCCGTGCCGACTCCTATACGAACGACGAGCACGGGTCCCGGTCGGACATTTCCGATTGGAGCTCTTCAAACCCCGTCACTCGAGTCATCAAGGTAACACTACCGACCCCTGCTATTTCTTTATAAACATTTCATACATCCATACGCGCATTCATTCCATACGCCCATGCCCCCCGAATGATTCGGGCCCAGAACCGCCCGGGGGCTCGGGAACTAAGCATCGCACGTGCAGCAAAATGCATCACAACGCTCCATGTTGAGTCACGAAACGGTAGTTGCTTCATTCTACATGAGCAACGACCGACCGGGGTTCGAGGGCCGGCCCACAAAAGGCTCGAGGCCGCCCCATGTCAAACATAGCTAGGGGAGAAAACGTAGATGAGCCCCGTGCAGCCCTCGCCCCATTTGCCCCGAAGCAGACAGGGTCATCTCAACCTTCTCGTTCGATCCTAAGCCTCTGCTAAGCCCACATAATCTTCATCGAGGGGAGGCCATTAGGCCACCTGGGTCGGTCTCCGGAACGACCCAGGCATCTGCCGGGTTGAGGTAAAGGAGCAGTGGAATGTCATAAGAGGGCTATGCTGACCCTGTCATGAACAACGGAACCGGATTCCACTCGATCATACCCGTTAGCGATCTCACCGAGCGCATCACTCAAGCCCGAGCGATCGAGGCAAGCGACAAAACTCAGCCCCTCCGGTTGTGAGAAACCAAGGACGGAGTAACACACACAACTCAAAACTGACCCCTACTAAGGCCCAAACAGGGCTCAGGGCTCAAGACACCAAACGCCTAGGTCTACGACCCCGAACTCGCCCCATCCATTGGCTACGCTTTGACTACACACCAAAATGCCTAGGTCTACGACCCTGAACTTGCCCCATCCATCACCAAACACTTGGGCCCGTGACTCCAAACTCGCCCCATCAGGATCCACGAGCTTCGGCTCGCCCAATCCCTAAAACTAACTAACTAATTGCCTCGGCTGCACGGGACTACACCGACGCCAAGATCTATGACTCTGACTCGCCTGATCCCACGGCGCGCACCAACACCAGGATCCACGAGCTCCGTCTCGTTCGATCCCTAAAACTAACCGCCTCGATCCCACGGCGTGCGCCGATGCCAGGATCTACGACTCTGACTCGCCCGATCCCACGGCGCGCACCAACGCTAGGATCCGCGAGCTCTGTCTCGCCCGATCCCAAAACTAAATGCCTTGGCTGCGCAACGACGCCTTGGTTAACGACTCCGTCTCGACTAAAAAACACGCACACATGCCCGCTGACAACAGCCCCCAGACGATTCTGCCCAAATCGCCCGGGGGCTACACCCGTGCGCACCCACCGACAAAATAAAACCTCCCCCGCTGGCAACACGAAACCCCCCCAACGATTCTGCCCGAATCGCCCAGGGGCTCGGGGGCTACACCCGCTGGTGCGCTCGTGCGCACCCGCCATCGAGGCAAAAATCTGCCAGATGATTCTACCCGAATCGCCTGGGGGCTCGGGGGCTCCTGTAGACTTCATAAACCCAGGGTCCCTTATGGACCGGCTTCCCAACAAAGGCTCAGCCCAGCAGGCAACGTTGCAAACAATGCGCAACTCATGTGCCGGCCCAAGTACCTAAACAACAGGCCAGAGGGGCAATCTAATCACCGACCGGAAGGCCTGGCCGAGGAGGAACATCGCCCATTTTCCGACTTCGGCCCACCTCTCCGATCGGAGTGCTCGCTTCGATCTCTAGCCCGCCTCCGGACGACCTCTTCGATTGGAAGGCTTGGCCAAAGCACTACTCCTGACTCCGACCCGCGTCTCCGACCAGGGATACACCAAATCCCTGCTCACTGCTCTTCTCCGACTGACGCGACCAGAGCCGACTAGGACTAACCGACCGGGGACGCCCGCTCGGTAAGGACAAGGAAACAGACAGAGAAAGCAAGACAGGGTGCACAAGTCAAACCACGATACCAGGGACCGTACCCTATACACATGCAAAAATGGTACTCTGCAACCTCCCTGGCACAACAGAGCCCAAACAGTGTTGTAGGCGCCAACATTTTCCCCTACAGTATTGTGGGCGCCATTGACTCCCATATAGTAAGGCCTCCCCACATGCCTCTGGGCATCGACAGTGTTGTGGGTGCCGGAATTTACCGTACCAGGCGAACATGGTAAAACCCCTTGCATGCCTCCAGGCGTCAACAGTGTGGTAGGCACCGACGTCTGCCATACCCGAAGAAGACAACGCAACCTTCCACTTGCATCTAACATTCAATAGTGTTGTGGACGCCTACCATCATCCTGTACCCGCCGGCGTGGGCAACAAGGCTTAGTAGCAAACATACTCATTCCCTCTCACTTGTAAAGCTATCCCCTTCATCTATAAAAGGGGATGCACTCTCTCCCAATAGATAGGTCGATTCAGGTTGATTCAGATTCATTAGATCGATCGAGTTCACTAGTACACAATCACAGAGCCGCCAGGTTCGAACCACGAGCACACGCTTGAACACTTAGCTCATAGTAGGGCTCCCGTCGCTTTCGGTCCCTCTAACCAGAGTCCGACTGGACCTCTTGTACCTCCCATCTTTCTCCTTCTCGTTTGTAACCCCACTACAACTTCGAGCACCTGGGCTTAGGAATAAAGTCACCGACTAACTCAAACTGGACGTAGGGCACGTTGCCTGAACCAGTATAAACCCTATGTCATTGAGTGCTAGGCCACCTCTGATCACAACGTACGGTAAAACTACAAATATTTACTTGTTGGTCACTTTTTGCACCGACACTAAGCAAGTTAGATATGTCATCATCTTCATTGGACTCGTCCACAACCTCAACATCTTCACCATCAAAGTCTCCTTGATTCACACAAGGGGTAGGTTCTCTATGTAGATTCCATGTTCTATACCCTTTTATAAACCCATCACATACCAAATGTTCACGGACCTCACTAGCCTCTTTCCAAAAAGAATTGACACACTTTCTACATGGGCATAATATCTTTCTACCAACAGCTGAGTTACTAAATGCAAAAGCTAAGAAATTGTTCACTCCTTGCAAATATGTCTTACTGTGCCTACATGAAACCTTTATGTTAAAAGACATTTTACATAGCTACATATACCACTTTCAGTATTTGTGAAGATATTATTTTTTACCTAGCATCGTCATCAATCCAAGATTTATCCATCACTGTTACAAGGGCGAGAACAAAATGATGCCCAAATTATATAATCCATCTATGAAATTTGGGGTACCATAAAATAATGCTTCTTAAAATAAGCATGCATACAGACTAGAGGGGGGAGAGCATCACCTGGTCCTCTTGCTTTAAATCCACACACACGATGACTTCTTCCAGCTCCTGCCCAACACACAACGACAACCGCAACTCCTGCTTGTCCGCAGGACACCGGATCTGAACTCCTAGTTCAAGCAGGACGACATCTCGCAGCTCCTACTCCCTCCTGTTGTTTTCAGCACATGGGAATTCTCTAAATCTTGAGTTGCAGAGTTACAGAGAACGCCAAGCATGTGAATATTTATAAGCTAACTCAAATTAAATACAAACTGAAACTATGAGTACATATGCTACGCAACCCTGAAATAGTGATTTGTATTTATCTTGCAGAGGGGTGTACTCTTTATATACGAAAGACTGATTGGTGTAGGTAAATTGTTTGTTCAAGAAATAAAATATAGCTTGGAGTCATTAAACTCTATCATTAGTCCTAAACAAAAATCATGTTGCATCGTGTGCTCATTTATGGAACAGCGCATCTAATAGGAACAAGTAGACCGTCATTAAAACTCTACATCACAGAAAACTCAACTTTGGCATTGCCAAACTCTGTACAGCCAAACAAACTCGATGCAACTGGGCAGCGGAGTATGATGCTGCACAATACTAATATACCAATCCCAATCGAAGTGAAGCAGAGGAGGTCACCTTAACGAACGTGGGGAAGAGAATCGCGACGACGGAACAGGAGATGGGGGGCCGCGCCTGGGGGAGCCGCCAGGGGTGGGATGGGGGCACCTGGGTAGCCGGGAGCCGCGCTGGTCGTCGAGGGGGGGTCTGGTGGTTGGGGAGCCGTGCACAGGTGGCGGGGTGCTGCGCTGGGGGCTACGTGGGGACCGCACTGGATGGCCGGCCATGAGCCGCCGGGGGACACCTAGGTCGCCGGGGAAGGGGGAGGGGGGCGCCGGGGGGGAAGGGGGAGTGGGGGCGCCGGGGAGTCGCGTCCTCGATCTGGGTCGCGCTCGCATGCGGGAGTGTGGCGGCACGGAGGGAAATTTGGACAGCCACTAGGTTTTTTTCCAAAAACAGAGTGAGGATGTGGTATGACAGGTGGGATCCGCTAATTTTAGGGTCCACTAAATTTTAGGCGCGAAATGGGCTGAGCATGCGCGCACAGGCCCAATCCAATATACCGACGGACCGGTGGACCCAAATAATTAGATTTACCGACCCACCGTCTAACGGTAAACCAAACTAAAAATACCGACCGACCGTCTGACGAAAACATAGGATATAGCGACCAACTGTATGTTACTAATCTATACCGACCAACCATCCAACGGTATTTTGATATTTTTACCGACCCTTTGTTCGACGCTACTTTGGACTGTGGTATAGTGAAACCGGCACTAATGGTACCGGCATTGAATGTCGAATCTGTAGTAGTGGGAGGGCCATCTGCTTAGTTACTCGTGGTTGTGGGCCTCTCGGATGACGCGTGGCTTCACGAAATCGTAGAGAAATCAGCTAGTGGGGGTTTTCTATTTAGCTGTAGTAGATTATAATAGACTAAAGCTGAATATAAAATATTTGCAATAATCGTCGCCCGAAAGAAACTAAAATTCAGCCACCCAAATTTTAGAAGTCCCTCCCTTTGTTCCAGCTGTCCCGTGATGCTTAATCCTTCATCAAAGAAAAAATCTCTTTATTTTGTACTGGGTACAAACTAAATGATTATTTTTTATCAACACTAAAATAGTTAATTAATTTGCTCCTGTTGGTTCAGTTTAATTTGTCAGGCGGCAGAAATGGAACTTCGCGTACATGTACATCCAAGTATAGAAATACCATGAATAATGCCCAATCATTAATTAGATTTTCAATGAACTCTTATTTCCTATATTAGATAGTGACAATGCAATCAAACATACCACTGGCAGCTCGCACGCACGCATAATAATAAGTATTACTCCTCCACATGCCATTTATTCAATACATATATAAGGTGCACATGTACGTAACGCTTGTGTGTGCAACATATATAAGCACTAGTAGTTGGTATCCCAGAACTGAGACCGGAGCCAATCTATGAGTTTCTTTTCCACCTGGAACGCCTTGGCCAAAACATCATCCGAGTTCGGCGGCTTGGATCCAAACACCGCGCTGGCGATCGTAATAACACCAGGGTTTTGGCTGCTGAGCGATGACAGGCAGCCGCTGGCTTCTCAGGGCAGTGGTGGACCCAGGATTTTTGCATAGAGTATGCGCCGCAAAAAAATTTTTTATACAATTCGGTAAACCATTTATAATTCGGTAAAACCATATTATAATTCGGTAAAACGACGTCAAATCTTAATATAAATTGTTCAAATGAAATACAAATACTTCGAAATATAACAATATGAGACTTACAATATTACTTGTTTATCCGCCGCTTTCTCAATGACATGAATGTCTCCATTATATCATCTTCATTAACTTGGAAGAAAATATCCCGCTCAATAAATGTGACTAGACAATCATCCAAAACAATATCAGCTATCTTATTCCTTGACTTTGTTTTCACTATAACCAATGCAGAAAATACCCTTTCAACACTCGCAGTTGCCACTGGTAAAAGCAATATCAATTTGAGAAGCAAGTACACCATATCATACACTTTGTGCCTCTTTGTTTCAACAAGCTTAACTGAGAGATCAACAATGTTGTCTAGACCTTGGAAACTAGCATCTTGTCGCATGTCATCAATATAATTATCAAGTTGCAATTCAAGTTTTAACAAATCATTGTTGGAGAAGTCCTTAGGATAAAATTCAGCCAATATACGTACCTTCCGTGCATCAAAAGAAGCAAAGGAGTTGGAAGGACTGAAGGCTGACATACAAGAGAGTAGCTCCATATTGATCTCATCAAACCGATTATCAAGCTCTTGACTAATTTGATCAATGACACCAATGTATACTTCTCTTCGGAAATGGTCATCATTTGTTTGGTTTCGGGCACGAGCATACCGTGCTGATTTTCCATAAGGCACATAAGCACCATCCATAGCAGAAACTTCAACACCATGTTTAATACAAAAAGAAGTGACCTTCTGAAGAAAATTATCCCAACCATTAGACCTCAACTCCTGCATTCTACTCTTTGCCACATTAACAAGTGAGATTGCATTAAGAATATCTTGATCCCTTCTCTGCAAGCACTCGGATAACTCATTTGTATATCCAAGAATAACATACATTAAGTGCACAAAGAAAACAAACTCAAAGGTTTCAAATGCTCTAAGCACAAAATGTATCTTTGTCCAATCTTCCTTATATGCATTATCAGCACCAAGTTCAATGAGCACATCATGAATTGAGGAATATATAGTGATGATGCTACATATAGTTTTGTAATGAGAGCCCCACCGAGTGTCACCAGGCCTAGGCAAACCCATCTCTTGATTTAATCCACTCCCTGATTCAAGCTCACCACACTCTAGTGCTTTCTTGACATTCTCAAGCCTAGCATTTCGAAGCATATCATGACGCTTGCAAGAAACCCCAACAATGTTCAACAAGATAGATACTTGATCAAAAAAAGTCTTGCAGTTAGTATTTCCTTTGGCAACAGCAACAAGAACTAGTTGGAGTTGATGTGCAAAGCAATGAATATAATAAGCGGAAGGTGATTCTTGCATGATTAAAGTTTTGAGCCCTTTAATATCTCCTTTCATATTGCTAGCCCCATCATAACCTTGACCTCTAATCTGCTGCATACTCAATCCATTACTAGCAAGTAAAACTTCAATTGCTTTCTTAAGTGACAAAGAGGTAGTATCATCTACATGAACAACTCCAATAAAGTGCTCACATGGCCTTCCAAGTTTATCAACATAACGCAAGCAAAGAGCTAGTTGTTCTTTATGTGATATATCACTAGACTCATCAGCTAAAATTGCATAGGGCTCATCACCAAGTTCCTCAATTATTTTCTTTCTAGTTTCTATGGCACAACAGTGAATAATTTGCTTTTGTATCTTTGGGCTAGTCAAAGTGCAATTACCTGGTGCATTGTTCAAGACATACTTGTTCACTTCTTCACTATTTCCTGCAAGAAACTTTAAAAGTTCAATGAAGTTGCCTCTATTGCTAGACTCTTCACTTTCATCATGTCCACGGAATGCCAATCCTTGATACAAAAGAAACTTGATACATCTAAGTGAATATGTCAATCTTTTCTTGTAAAGACGAAGCTCCTCCTCACTCCACTTGTCAATGTTATAATCAATTGCTACCTTGGGATTCATAAAACCAATGTACCTCTCTTGAGCTGCTTTATGTGCCCTAGAACTAGAATGCTTGAGAAGTGCTGTGTTTCCTATATTCCAATTATTCCATCCATCAACAATAAAAGTTTTTGACCCATTGCCCTTCTTGAACAAGTAGCATATGAAGCAAAATGCAGAATCCTTCTTGACACTATATTCGAGCCACTCATAATTATACAACCATTGTATACTGAATCGATGAGGTACACCTCCAATGTTTTGGTATGGAAAATCATGTATATAAGGTTTGCAAGCACCTTTAGTAATATATGCTCTACGGATTGCATCTTGATCATTAACAGGATAATCTTCAATGGGCAGCCTTTCACCTGGATCATATGGTAGGCGATTGATGTCATACGTCGGCGGCTTTGATGCGGGCGGTGGCGGTGATGCTAGCGGGGGCGAGGGCAAATGATATGCAATTTCTTCAACTTGATTCTGCTCTTCCACAATATTTTCATCCGGAGGTGGGTCAATAGCAGCCTCCTTCTTTGCTGCTTTCTGAAAAAGGGATCGAATGTCTCCGTTTCTTTTCATAATTCAAGACTCAAGAGTTCTGGAAAAAACACTCGCCAATTAGCAAAACTAACGATCGGAAGAAACCTGGAACTGAGGAAGGACGGGGATGGATGTGGAGTATCACCTAGGGAACTGAGGAAGTATTGGCGAGTGGCGATCAGTCTTGCAGGCGATGGCGGCAGTCCATGGCTCCTGGCCAGGCAAAGCGACGGGCGATGATCAGCTATTCCGCTGGTAGGGCGGCGGCGCATGCGATTCACGAAGAGCCCTGGACTGCTGGTACGACGTGTCGTAGACTCGTAGACGAGGCCCGGGTCCAGCGCATGCTTGGGCCGGACGTGGCCTGAGCCGTAGTCCATGTGCCCCGCGCCCCCGCGACCGAGCCGTCCCCGTTCATTAGTGGGCCGCCTTCCGCGTTGTTGGTCGTCAGGTCGTGGCTGGAATTATGGAACACACAGTCAGGTCGTCGCTCGGTTCAGTGAATCAGATGTATGGTTGGACGGGTGACCCGCAGGGTGGTCGGTGGACCACCCTGACCACCCACTAGGTCCGCCAATGTCTCATGGTCTAGGTTCATCTGGAAGTGGATCATGGCCTTGGGGAAGACGAACACGTCACCCTTCTTGACCACCTTGGAGAAGAGCCTGTTGGGGTTGGACGTGATGAAGCCAAGGTAGAGGGTGCCCTCGAGCACGGTGAGGAGCTCGGTGGCGTGGGGGTGTATATGGGGCGGGTTCACACCCAGGGGCGCGTAGTCTATGCGCGCCAGCGAGATGCCTAGGGCGTTGAGGCCTGGGAAGCTCTCGACGTTGATGTTGGTGACGTTGGATCCCACCTTGTTGTTGGTGTCCCTGCGCTTGCCGATGATCATGGCTGGGTTGAAGAAGTCGTCCGGGGTGACGGCCATTGGGTCCTTGCAAGGAAACCCATTGTGATGCACTGCACCCATGCACGCACAAGAAATATATATGCACAAAATTAAAGCTGGTCAGAAACTATAAAGCTTAACAACAATATTCTACGTCAGAAATATATGTGGATGCATATCGATTGAACCCACAATTTCAGATCGTGATCTATATATCGTAGCTTCGATATATATGTTACACATACATTATTTTTAGCATCCATCTTACTGACCGAATTAAGCAGGATGAATATACGTCAATACCAGGCGAGTTCTTGTCCGCAACACAGAAGTCTTGGAGAGGGCTAGGATCGTAGGCGATGGCCTGATGCCATGAGGCCAGCGCAAGCAGGGCCGCTGCAAGGAGGAGCAAGGACGAAGAGGAGGAGGCCATCTTGTGTGTCGTTTGCAGTGGATGAGTGAGTGAGGTGCGCATTGTCCAGGGTAGATGTTCTGCTTTTATAGCTAGCTGTAGCAGAAGGAACGAGGTGGCGTACGTAATGGCGCAATAGTGAGGATATATACGTGGAGCTTGCATGCGATAGACAGAACGAGTTGTGAGGCTCAGGCCGTACGTGTGAGAGACAAGCAGTAGTACGTGTGATTGAAATAGTCTCTGGCTGCTAGAAATTGAATGCTTCCACTATACTCCCTCCGGTTTTATAAAGCAAGTCGTTTTGGACATCGACACGGTCTTTAAGAAACGACTTTGACCGCTACTTTTTGCTATAAAATATTTATAAAATATAGTCAATATATACTTTTATGAAACTACATTTTGAGATGAATCTACTTGCATCACTTTCATATTTTCAAACTCAACCCAAAAGAAGTTATTTGTAGTCAAAGTTTAAAATGTTTTAGTTAAGACAACCTCAAAACGACTTTCTTTAGAGAACCAGAGGGAGTATATGTTTATCAATCTATCTGCCACTAGTCAACTAATCTATAACGTGTGGCGCCTTGGCCTTGTGTGTGACGTTTTTTTGGGATTGTCATGTGATGTGCCACCGAATTAGCATTGGTGGATAGATTAGGTACATGGTGGTACACTGGTATATACAAAACTAAATCATTCATTGAGATTTGAGAGGCTAATAATCGCTCTTCCATGTTAGTCTCCCTCTTAGACCTTGTGAAAGCACATTCAAATAGAAGAATAATTTAGTGCCACCTTTTTTTTTTGTAAAAACAAGAGCCATAATCATAATATATACAGCACAGGCCGGGAGTCTAGTCGCTCCTCCAAAGAAAACATTTGCTAGAGAAACCAAATGGAATTCGTTTTGTGAATAAACTATAGCCGGCCCGGCGGCAAGAGGAAGGGCAAAAAAAAAGTTCGTTAATAAGCACATACATATTGTATATATCTCTTGCACCGACGAGTCACGGGCCGGGATTACGTGTGCAGTGTGCACCAACATACAAAGACTAGCTGGCTTCCAGTTAGGGTTGTCACTTTCCATGGCTGACGCAACACTGACTTATCACCAGTTTTTCATGGCTGTGGCAAAGACCAAATTACCTTTTCGGTTGAATTGTCTTTAAGGAAAAAACAGACATATACATGCATTGAAAGTTTCAAGAGGTTTAACTCGATCTGGTCTGTAAGATATGAAGCTGAAAATTACTGAATGAAACACGAAAATGTAGTTCAATTAGACGACTTGTTGGCTCAATTTCTGTCTTGATCACATGTTTAATAGTGTACCAAAACTTCTGACACACCCTTTAGGACATTGTTTAATTTCCTGTGCGTCACCAAACAAAATCAAACACAAAATTTTGCATTATAAAGCTATGAGATCCTCCGGATGGGCCTCAAAAGATTTGGGTCCACACGGTGTGGAGGTCATGCACGGCATATAACTTATAATTCAAGGGTTGCGTAGAATAGGGGCAGATCATATTAGTTCAAGTGTAAACGAAGCGGGCAAACATGGATTAGTTACCCAAATTGACCTACCCCATGCTAAGGTAATAAGAATTTTAATTTGGTGC
This sequence comes from Miscanthus lutarioriparius, assembly GCA_904845875.1. NCBI lineage: Eukaryota > Viridiplantae > Streptophyta > Magnoliopsida > Poales > Poaceae > Miscanthus > Miscanthus lutarioriparius. The sequence continues at coordinate 74,013,386 of CAJGYO010000012.1, read as the reverse complement.
TTTCATTTCTTATCCTTCATAAATCATATAGATATTATCTTATGTAAGATCGCATTGCTCGTTTAAACTTGTATTGCCTACATTTTGTGCCCCCAATGACATGACTTTCTTCCTAATTGTTGTGAAAAGCAATGTGCAATAACAAAATAGTCCGTGTGGATGGTGCAATACAAGGGAAATTGGTAAGAAATTCACCAGAATTACAACTTTGTTACTAATACCCCTCTTTATGAGCCCTCTGTAAAAGAAGAGCTGCCAGAACCTTAATAGAAGATTGATTAGCATTGGGACAAAACTATCTGTGCATTTCTGCTTCTGTTTGCAATCACATGGATTTCACTTTTGTTGTTGTCTGTGATAGCGTGTAATGAAGCTGAATTTTGTTTTTCCATGACAATTTTGCTATTGCTTTTGGCATTCAGAGAACTCTTTTGGGATCCTATCATGGTTTCCTGAACTTATTTTGCTATTGATTCTGTGATAAAGGCATAGAGCACATACTAAACATATGCTTTGATGATGCTTGTGTGTTAAATGGACCGGCTTGATATAATCGACATGTAGAGAATTGTGTCTCTGATGCACGGCAGCTTGTGCTCTTCTTTTGTCCTTTTGCATTTAGAGAGAGAATTCATTGATAGTTGTTGTACATCTGTTATTATATCTTATTATATTGATGGTTCTTAATGGTTTTGTTGTTACTTTATTACTTGATCATTGCTACTTGTGAACTAAATGATTTTGTCATTGTGTATCTCTACCACATATCTCTATCTCTACTCTCTACCACATATAATGCATCGATGTAAATTTTTCTAAAGCCACACCAAAACCTTTCCACCACGGTCATGAACTCTACTAAGTGCACCCAAAAAATACACCCAAAGCCAGCCAATATTTGAAATGAAGGGACGAGATCCACTCTGATCTCTCCTTTCTCTTACTCACTCAAATCCAACGAATCAGATTGCTTGGACTCCGACGCCCACAGCCGTGGCCACTGCTGCACCCGCACCATCCCTGTCCGCCTCCCTCCGCCTTGGCCTCGGAATTTATGTTGTCATTGGGGGAATTCCTTGCCTAATCCTGGTCGGCGATGTGGTGGCAACATACTGGGCCTTCTCTTGGCGTGCGACGAGGTCTGAGCCCGGTCGACGATGAGACAGAGCTCGCTTGCTATACCATGACTGCGACGTCTCCATCCTCCAACTCCTCAGACTGATTTGGTGAGTAACTGTCGCCCTGTTAGTGCTCGATGACATGCGTTGCTGGTGTTTGGTGGATTTACATGCCGATGTTATCTTGGATTAATGGGTCTATCCAGGATTCAACCCAAGGTGTTTGTTGAAATGCCTGTCCAGTCTCCTAGCTACTAACTCAAGGTGTTTGTTGAAAGGTCCTTATGCGTGATGATTCAAAATAAAATATTTTTCGTTGCTGTCTTTTTATTCAAACTGGAGATGTTTCTACGACTATCCTGATAGTTTTTTTTAATCCTATTTTGTTGTGAGGCGGGGTGGTTGGGATGGGATGGATTCTTCTTCGTTCGTTGAGTTAGGTTTTTACAAAGGTAAGTTTGAGGTAGTGAGGTGGTCCAATTGGAGGTCAACTGAGGATGCAGATATCTGACATGAGCGCACAGTGTTACGAATTTCGATTGGAGTTTTTACTAGCTTCAAAGGTTGTCACTAATTTTCTATGATTCAGCCTGTTCGCTTGCTTGTATCTGGCTTATAAACCAACGAACAATATTTTTCTCTCATACCAAACAGCCAACAGTACTTTCAGCCATGGCTTATAAGTCAAACCAGCTCAAACAAACAGGGCGATTGTCACCACGTCATCAATAACTTCTTTTCGTGCAAGGTGGAATTTTTTTATTGCGTCTTTTCTGCTAGGAGATTTATGATTGTCTGTTTTGTCAAATCCAGATAACAGACCAACACTCATGGTGAACAGAAGACTGCTTCCCTTGCGCCTGCATCTGCTGTTGCACCTGTACCTCCTGCAGCACCAGTGCCTGACACCACTGCAGACGCCCTCTTTGCCGAGTGCTGGGGGCACTCGGCAAAGCCAGCCAAACACTCGGTAAAGGTCTCTCAGCAAAAATTTTATTGACAAAAATTTCTTTGCCGAGTGCTAAAAATCGACATTCGGCAAAGTCTTTGCCGAGTGCCAAGCCCGCACTCGGCAAAAAAATAACTGCCGTCAACATTTGACGCCGGCTTTGCCGAGTGCCTAGGGACTGACACTCGGCAAAATTTAAATTTTTACCAAGAGCCAGGGCTCAGCACTCGGCAAAGAAACCATTTTTAAAAAAAAAATCTTTTTAAAAATAGTCTTTGCCGAGTGGTACCTGACACTCGGCAAAATTGACCTCTTTGTCGAGTGCCAGGCTGTGGCACTCGGCAAAACTGGGGAAGTGGCTGTTTTTGCAGCATTTTTTCCCAGCTTTGCCGAGTGCCACACCCCTGGCACTCGGCAAAGACTTCTTTGCCCAGTGTTGACACTCGGCAAAGCTGGAAAATTTGCTATTTTTTTTGTTTGTTGCTTTCCTTCGAAAGCAAACACGCAAAACTCATATATAATACATGAGACAGCACACAGGCATTTAGCATCACACAAAACGCATACATAATTCATCACATACATCCATAATACATCACAAACACATCCAACATCCATCACAAGCACATCCTCCTGCATAATCCATCACACGCACATCCAATGTGCAAATCCATGACAACATCTAAGAAGTCTTCATCCAACACAAGTCCTAGATCAAGAAAAGTCAATGAAACATGAAGGGGCACCACCTGCTGCCACTAATCCCAATGGGAGCCTGAAGGGGCACCTCCGTGCGGTGGTGGACCTGTCCAGCCGGGGTGTGTGTGCTGAGGCGAAGGAGTCGGGTTCGAACCCGACGACTGTTGATGCACAAAGGAGAATTGAATTCATTAGTATCTACACAAGCTAAAGGACTTGATCAACCATATATATATACTCACCGGAGTGCCTAGAGTTAGAGGAGTAGGAGGCACAACTGGAGCGAGCAGCGACTGGGGCACCACCACACCCGGGAGAGTGGTGCCGAGGCTCGACATGAATGAGAACATGTCCTGCATCCTCTGCGCTTCGGGCCGCGCCCTCCTGGCCCCCTCAGGACCTCCCACTCGCCCTCTCGGCCTCCCTCCGGGCCCTCTCCCTCTCCCTCTCGACCCTCTCGGCCTCCCTCTCGGCCTCCATCCTCTCCACAAAGGGCCTGCAATATTCAATCACCAACGCTTTAAACAATGCAAATGCAAGGTACATGTGTAAAAGTAATGAACGGCGAATGAAATAGAACTAACCTGAGTGCCACCATCTGCTGCAGCAGTGCTCGCTTTGCCGAGGTCGAATGGGGACGGAGGAGCTCATGCTCTGTGCTCGGATCTCAGGGCGAGGTTGGGCACAGAGGTCGAGTCGACCATGTTGGAGGCCATCCAAGACTGGCCGTGGTTGCTTCCCTCCTCCGAGCCTCATCACGAGGTCGGTATCAAGGGGCTGGGTGGCGGGGTCAAGTCCTCCCATGCCGCTCGCGGGCCACCGAGGCGTAGTCGGTGAGCTTGCTGTGGATGCTCGTGTTGCTGTACGCCTCGGCCCCGTCCTCCGGGTTGTAGACGGTGTCCGGGGCTGTCACCTTGCCCTTGTGTGCCATGGCGTACGCCATGAACTCGTTGCATTCCTGGCCATCATGTGACTGGGACTGCGAGGAAAACACAAAGATGATTAGAAGTAATGAGAATTGAGCGTTAGAACAAATAAATAAATAAGTGCGTAGCGTGTACCCAGGCCTGGGCGTATGAACTGAGGGGCCGGTTGCCTTGGTGGTGCGCCGGCCCACCCATCTACAGGCGGCACTCCCGACGGAGGGCGTGCCTCTCCCTCCACTCATCGGAGACCCACTTGTCCACGATGGCCGCCCAACAGTCTCTGTGGGTGGCGCACCAAGAAGGACACATCTGCATGCCATCTAGTATTAGAAATGTTAGAATATAAAATGAAGGCTACCTATTCTTCATGGAATGAGTCAGTAACAATGTTTTATAACTTACTGCGAGGTACTGCTCCCTGGTGAGTGTCATGGTCCTAGCCTCGCTCTTCCCCGGGTACCGACGAAGGACATCGCACGAGTGGTTGATGTGGCACTGCAGCCTCGCCTCGTAGTACAGGTCCATGACTCGGCCCCTGCATGCCCTGTCCTGCACCTTCGTCACTCAGGCAGGGTCATGCCCCTCCTCCAACGTGAAGAAGTCCTGCATACAGACATCATGTGTCCTTTCATTATTTCAAGAACGTCTAATGAATTCATAGTATTGAGCAATGTAGTGTGATGTAGACTCACCCAGAACTCACGCCTGATCCGCTCCTGTACGGTGCCGTGCACGGGCGTCCACGACGGAGTTGAAGTGGTCCCACGTCTAGGGAGGCGACTCAACCTGGGCATGGGTGACCAAACCAGGGTAGTGCAGGCGGATCAGGCCGCCGAGGATCCCATTGCACTGCCGATGATCGCCCCCAGACACAAGTTCCCAGTTCCTATAAGAGTCAGTAAGAAGAATTGTTAGTCCGCAGTTCGGTTTTTAGCATATGAACAAGAAGAGATGCAAATTGAACGGATACTTACTTGTCGCCCTTGGGACGAATCACCAGCCTCCTCTGAAACGGGATCGGTCGCGCTAGGAGCTGCGAGGACCCGCGCAAGTACGGTACCGATGAGGTGCTTGAAGTGGAACCCCCTGCCACCCCCCCAGAGGAAGTGTCACCCCCCGCCACCCCCCAGAGGAAGTGTCACCCCCTCCTGTCTAGGGGGCCAGCTGCTGGTCCTCGTCGTCAGTGGTCATCATCCGGTCCTCCTTGGCCGGGGGACGGCAGACGACTGCACCGCCCTCCTCGGACGGCCACGGGGGCGGCGGGCCGGACGGCTCCTCGCCGACGCCTCCGCCTCCGCCTCCTGAGTCGTCCTCGCATAGAGCGAGTTGCAGGTCCGGGGCCGCCTTCCGCCCGACATTTTGTCGAGTGCCTGCAAATACAAAGAGTAAACCAGTTAGCACAATATAGACAAATATAGAGATGCAAAATGAACGAAACATAACTAGAAAATAATAATAATATAGTATTACATGAATTAGAAATAATCCTCAGGATTGGCAGCGGCCGGATCATAAGTGTCGTCATCACTATCAATATTGTCTAACATTTCCGCCTCATCTCCATCGTTGTCATCAATGGCAACGCCAAACCGTAATCGCTCAAGCAGTGCTAAGTCTTTGGCATTTTGCACCTCTTCTCCATCGTCCTCATCTCCATCGTCCTCATCAATGTCATTGTCTACTTCCATGCCCATCAGCGAAAACATGTCTATGTCAAACGTGCCATCTAGCCCCTCGGGTTGATAGAACTCCCTTGTATATGTGTTTGGGTCAAAGTTGTAATCCTCACCGTTTGGGATAGGCACTTTGCCATGCGGTGATACCAACTGCGCAAGGTACCAACCCTCAAGAGTGGGATCTTTTTGGCACGCCCATGGAAGATAATAAACTTGCGTGGCCTGTTGAGCCACAATATAGACATCGTCTCCTTGATAGAGGGAATCTTGTCGAATTTCAACTTGTCCAATCTCAGGGGCTCTTCTCGTGACATTGGGATCGAACCAATGGCATTTGAATATGACTGGCTTATGACCTCCGCAAAGCTCAAAGTTGAGCTCGTATATTTCTTCGACTATGTCGTAGTAGTCGCGGTCATCGGTGCCGACTCCAGTATTCGTGGTTTTTCGATTGGGCCGACTGAGCTCGTGGCTTCTTATGTGGAAGCGATAGCCATTCACATCATATACAGTGAATGACTTGACCCTATAGGGGAAGCCTTTGACAACCTGTTTCAACTCTTCATCCATTTCCGCATCCGTGCGTGCCTGTAAGGTGAGGGTGGATAGATCATTACTCGCTCGTAGGAGCAAAGTGCACGAAGAAGTTTCTGTGACTCGTACAAGTTCTTCGGCAGGATGTGATCCTCCGGAAGCAGGGATCCAAAAACTGCCAACATACCATCGAAGTTGTCCCGACTCATGCTAAACTGTGACTTCAACCCCATGATGCGTCCAATTGCATCCAGCTGCGATATCGTTGTCTTTTCGCAAGGGCTTCCTGCATTTGAAGACAAACATATCATAGAACGCCTTTATGCTTTCCTCTAGCTTCTCCTCCAATCCTTCACCGAACCGTGCCTGCTGAATGTCATCCATCCAGTCTGCTACCCCGCCATCTCCATCATAATCCTCGAGACGCTGTCTCACCACCTCCTCTCTAATATGATCGGCTTCACCATGGTGGATCCAAATGGTATAGTTTGCCGTGAATCCATACTTGATAAGATCTTCCCCACGAGCCTCTTAATTTTTCTTTTCTTGTTGCCACATCTCGCTACACGGACACGGCATCCGGCTGACCCTTTAGCACCCTCGCCAAATGCATGCTCCAAGAAAGCATTGGTCTTGGTCATCCATTCTAGGGTCATACTTGCGCGGGCGTGTACATCCACTCACGGTTATCCATCCTCCGCACATGCATATGTAAGCGAGTAATAAAAACTGCAGTAAATCCACAAGGCGTTCCTACTATACATCTAATAGGTGAAGGATAGGTCCTAATCCCACCGAGGATGCTTAGATGAGGTTGGCTTCCATGGTTCTGCTCCTATCCAAGATGTATTTTGGCGGCACCTCCTCATTGTTCTCCCGATACACGCCCCAGCGCAGGAGATTGTGTATCGAGAACAACGAGGAGGTGGTGCCAAACTCTGCTCTCCGGGACAGAGCGGGCCACGGAAACCAACCCATCTACGCATCCGCGCTGGCTGTCCAAAAAAAACGTGGACAATCCAAAATAGGTGCAATTTGGTATGCAAAGATCTGCATACCAACGACCGTATCTCTTTTTTGACGGAGACGCCTTAACTGGGTTACACGAGATACAAGTATGGAAGATGGGTTATACCTAGGGTGTCGGTGAGGTCAGGCTAGTGGGGCGGTGGCGAGTCGTTGCAGTGGCGAGGAGACGCGGTGCAGGTAGAACCGCAACGCCGACGAAGACGATCGGGGTCGCCGAGTGCCTCCCAACGGTCCTCGTCCTACAAAGAAAAGGCAAATGGTTAGACTCCATTGAAAATTTCGGCAGCACCTCCCCTACACGAAGAGGTTCCCAAAATCTACATAAAACATTTTCACGAAGGCCAACAACCACATGTATACCAAACATAGGCACGAAGGCCATCAACCACATACATACAACAATAACTACTACTAACACTAAAACTATGAACAACAACTACAACTACTACTGTCACTACGACTTACTAACTAATACTAACACTACTAATTAACTACTACTACTAACACTACTACTTACTAACTAATACTAACATTAGGGCATACCTTGCCAGCGAGAATGCGAAGACCGAGGGCCGGCGACGACAACGGGGACGACCGCTACGGTGTGAGGGTCGACGAACCAAGGCGGCACCTTTCTTCTCCTCTCTTCTCCTCTTCTCCCCTTCTCCTTCTCTCCTCCCCTCCTCCTCTCTTCTCCCCTGCCTCCTCCTCCCTTCTCCTTCCTCTCCTCCTCCTCCTCCCTTCTCTTTCTTCTTCTTCCTCCTCCCCTTCTTCTCCTTCCTCCTTTCCTTCCTCCTCTTCCTCCTACCTCCTCCTCCTTCCCTCTGCATGGGCCTTGGGGGGAGCAGGGCCGGGCGGCATGGCAGCGGCAAGCAGCTCTGTGTGTGCACGGGGCAGCGCATGGCAAGCACGTGTGTGTGTGTGTGTGTGTGTGCGTGGTGTGTGCATGGTGTGTGTGCGTGTGTCTGGTTTTTTATATTTCAAACCTCTTTGCAGTGCGGATCCGGCACTCGGCAAAAAAGTATTTTGCCGAGTGCCCCGATCCGCACTCGGTGAAATAAAAATTAAAAAAAATCTGTCACAGCTTTTGTTAGAGTGCCTAGGTTAGCACTTTCGGCAAAATATTCACTTTAGTGCCAAACCTTGGCACTTTCGGCAAAATAAATTTTTTTGTTTTTTGCCACCAACTTTTTTTTCTTAGATTTGTATTTGTACCATGAACAATATGTTCAAATTTTATATCTCATATCATATGTTCACTGATGTCCTCGTTTTGTGAACACCATTTAGGAAAATGACGCCCTCCAAACGCTTTTCAAATTTTTACCACCGCATATGCATGTGATATCAAATCTATACATCTCTTCAAGTTTCATGATTTTCGGATTCGCTTGAATTTTATAGAATTAAATAACCACTGCACGTTAAAGTTCATGACGCTGTCCCCATGAGCACGCTGATCAAATTTGGAGACAGCTTCCTAGATTTAGCATAAAGTGACACTAACAAACAAGAATAACATTTTGGAATGGATCAAAACTATTATTCGATGCACGTATGGTTCAAACTTACATTTTCCTAAAATTGCAAGAAAACGAAATAAAGTGAAGAAATATAGCAAAACAACAATGAAATTGTGCCAAATTTGAACATATTGTTCATGGTACAAATACAAATCTAAAAAAAAAGTTGGTGGCAAAAACAAAAAAAATTGATTTTGCCGAAAAGCCAAGGTTTGGCACTCGACAAAGTGAATATTTTGCCGAAAAGCTAACCCTAGGCACTCGGCAAGTTAGTTATATTTTGCCGAGTGCCAAATGAAGGCACTCGGCAAGAGGACGGCGTTGGGTACCGTTATCCCCGCACTAGTAGAGAACAGACCTTTTATCCGATGCTTAAATGGGCTCTAGTCCCGCATTTTTGCGCCGGGACTAGAGAGACATTTAGTCCCGGTTGGTGTCTCCAACCGGGACTAAAGGTTCTCTGCTTAACGGCTCATCAAGCTTCGAAGACAATGGCGAAGACCTTTAGTCCTGGTTGGAGACACCAACCGGGACTAAAGGTGGATTTTACTCCCGGTTGGAGACACCAACCGGGACTAAAAGTCCTCAACCTTTAGTCCCGGTTGGTAACACCAACCGGGATTAAAAGTAGACCCTTTAGTCCCGGTTGGTAACACCAACCCGGACTAAAGGACCCTTTAGTCCCGGTTGGTGTTACCAACCGGGACTAAAGGTCCCCCGATGGGTTAGTTCAAAAGGAAAACATCCCATCCATTGTTAGATGTGTTGTGTAGGTGGGGTGGTAAGCTACGCGCGAGGCAATGCATGGGGTCTTGGGTTCGAATCTCACGGGACGCAGCGGTGGAAGACATTATTTTTTTAAAGCTGGGAGGACTTTTAGTCCCGGTTGGTGTTACCCACCGGGACTAAATGTCCCCGTTTAGTCCCGGTTCTTGACCCGGGACTAAAGGACCCCCCTTTAGTCCCGGATGCTTACTCCCGGGTGGGGAACCGGGACTAAAGGGGGTTCCCCACCGGGAGTAAAGCTCTGTTCTCTACCAGTGCCGGGTGCCTCTTTGCCGAGTGCCCAACTTTACCGAGTGTCTGGCACTGGGTAAAGTTTGGCTTTGCCGAGTGCCTTATTTTGCCGAGTGCCAGACACTCGGCAAAGCCCTATTTGCCGAGTGCCAAGTTTCGCTGAGTGCGGCACTCGGCAAAGGTGGCCTTTGCCGAGTGCTTGATATTTGGCACTCGGCAAAGATTTGAGCACTGGGCAAAGTCCCGGTTTCCTGTAGTGTGAGGCTGAGCCTGCTCTTTTGTCTGCCCCTGTGCGATGCTCATCTCTCCAGTTACTGCAACACCATATAGGGGCACATCATATTGTTCCTCTGGTATGCAACCTATTTTGATTTTTGATCTTTCTCTTGCTAGATTGCTTGATCTTAATACCATGTTTTCTCTATGGTTTCATTACGTATCTAATTCTAATACCTAGTACTCCTTATTTGCGGGCTTGGTTAATCTAGATTCCATTCTGTTGTTGAATTAGTTCTATAAGCCTATTTCTGGTTTGCTTTTGTACCAAGACATTTACGCTTTAGAGATAACCTACTGAAATCTAAATATCTGCAACCGGTTTTGATCCCCATGATTAGTGACATTTATTCTTTAGAGATAACCTACTGATATCTAAATATCTGCAACCCGTTATCTGCTCAATTGTGCCATTTAATTGATCTGGTGCTTTGTTGAGATGCCATCTCTGTTCCATCTCTTGGTTCTAAAAAAGACACATTGAGCTGAACTTATAACTGATTATTTTGTGTGTATCTGAGAGAACAGAATACGGGTTCCCCTTTTTTTACTTGTACCACTTCCATTCTCTTGAGTTCTGATCTACTTGTTTCAGTATTATGTGTATCTATGTGATGCATAGGAATTATTTTCTATATTAAATATATGTACCGTGCTCAAGGCATGATTTATTCTATATATTTCTCTGAAATTGAACCGTTTCTTTCCATTTCATTTTTCTAATATATGACAGAGGCTATAAAATCAATATGTTGAGAATATTTCCCATTGGCTTCCCTGCAGAAGTACACACCCTTGTTTTGATTTGGAAAAGAAGCCCATTGCTCTCTTGTGGGTGGAGTAATCTCAATTTTAAATCTCATGTAGTTTATGAGAATCTGGCCTATAAATTTTAATAATCTATCCATAATATGTGCATGTTTGTTTCAGTTTATAGATTATAAGCTGGATTACATAGTTTGGGGTGGGGAACAAACCCCTTGGAACAGGTCGAGACCTTGATGTCATATAGTTGTAAAATTCATTTCTTAATGAAATGACTTGGTTGTTTGAGGGGAAATGACATAGTATTTTTTTTTTCTTACATATAGTATTTTTTTCCATAGTATGTTGTTTCCCCTCAAATATCATCGTTTGATTGTTTTTATGTGCATCCCTGAAATGCCGCCGTGGCGTTAGCATGAGCACTATACTATTTGAGATTAAATAATATAGTGGTTGTTTGGTTAATGGGAAATACAAGGTCTGCTAAAAAATCTTGAATGCTCCCCAACTATGTGCCATAGAAGGGATTGCCATATTGCCGTACTAGAGGGCCTGCCATTTTTTTAGCCCCATCTCAAAACCGCGGAATTAGAATGTATTGTTTTTACTAACACCATATGTAGGTAAATTATCTGTATGTCTCTTACACTTGATCACATAAATTTCATTATCTGTTTCACTTCCATTACCAGAGATTCTGTGAATTATTTATTTTGTAAGACTAATATTTGAAAGCAACCAAACTACCTGCTACTATGTGCAATTGTAAGAAGCAAAGCATATTATTCATTACTACATATAGTTAGAACTGTACACAGTTTGTAGGAGAGATCTGGTAAGGGAAATTCCTTTTTTTTTCTAACTTGAATGGCATTGGAGTACATGCACTCCACGAATGCCGACAATCTATTTTTTTTCTTTTAGCAAGAATATATTCCTTTGACCACCATTGTAGTAATCACACTGACTTAACTTCTATTGTTACGCAGTAGACTAAGACTTATGCAACCTATGTTGATATAATTATTGGTGTGTTCAAAGAAGAAGGTCCCCTTAAATGTAGACGCATACCTTTTGTCTAATCTTCTAAGCTTGACGTTCTTAATTCAACTTAATTTTGTTTTCACTAATCTGTAGTGTATAGCCATTGCAGGTCCTAAAGGTCAGTCAAACGTGTTTATGATGTCTGGACATCACCTGAACCAATAAGATGACATTGGCAGATCGGTATCGGACCAGCGTGGTAGCTAGAATTGAGAATTTATGTTTTATAGCTGGATAAATGTTTCTGATGTATTTTTTTTGTTAAATTTAGTTGTATAATACACATTCTCTGAATTGCGTATTGGCGTATGTTCAGAAAAAAAATTCTATAATATACTGAAAATAATGTAATGAATTAGAATCTCTCTTAATTGTCTTGCTGTACTCTATTTATGTAACGAAATACCACCGTAGTTTGGTTGTTTTCATGTGCATCCCTCAAATGAAGCTGTGGCCTTAGCATAGGCACTGTACTAGTACTTGTCAGTGCCTTATAGGTGCGACCTATGTTTGTACAAATCTAGTCTTTCATGCAAGGATAAAATATATATATTGAGGCGGATTATCATTTTGTTCGTGCGAGAGTTTCTCAAAAGTTGTTAAATATTCAACTGGTGTCTACTGGAGATCAAGTCACTTATGGTTTTACCAAGCACCTGGCTGCTTGAAGTTTTCAAAGCCAATCTCAACCTATATATGTGACTGAGATTGAGGGGGAGTCTTTTGTATTCTTTTTCCATATAATAAAAGCCTTGGCCGGATCAATCTCCTATTCTTCAATGTATTCCTACAGCAGGCGTATTCCACAACTCGCCAGGGTGCGTGGCACCTATGTTTAACTCCCATCATGCATGCTTCAGTGTCTTCAGTCTTATATCGGTACAATTTATTTTTTTTTCTTCGAAAATTAGAGTTTATTAGGTCCATGTGGATAAACTTGTCTTTTTTATTATTTATTCTTTCAAAAATAAACAAGGTACATATGAATCTGGAAAGATGCCCACTGAATCTCATTGAACCAATACTGGAGACCATTATATTATTCATGCAAAGATTTTTTTAGAAAAATGGAAGATCGAAGCAAATATTTAGAATGCCTAGAGCAAAAACGGAGACAACTCTAGAGAGGCTGAGGCTAAACTACTATCTAAATAAAATTTAATAAAGATGAGACTACTACTTTTTACAGAAGAGGCAGCGACACAACCCATTGAATCCTCCTTTGATACACTTGTGTTCCTTTACTGTATTCGCAGGCGTTATTAGCTGCGACTGAAACCAGCACTCACTCTTGCACATCCAACTTTTACAGAACCGAGCTGAAAGAATTGCATACCTGCAGGTGTCTGCCAAAAAAAAAGTTATATATTCACATGTTATTGAAGTACTGCTATATAATCCCATGTATTGTTGTTTGGTGGAATCGTTCACACGAAAATGTTAATCTATGAATGAAATAAGCAAAAGTATAAATCACTATGAGTTCGTTTGTCAAAGGAGAGAGAGAGTAGAATTCGATAATACTTTTTTTCCAATAAAAGGAAAACTAGAAGATTGAAACACAAGGGGAGTAAGTGTGAAACATAGATATACTGCAAATCTCTATGGGATGAGATTAACATCGAACTAATATAAACGAACAGAGGAGACAGATATGATGAGGAAAGAATATAGACGAACCAGCAGCAGATGTTTGATCTGAATGCAGCACGAGCACTAAAAGAAGACAGCAGAGAGTAGTAGTGACATGTTTCATAGTCATCTTGTTTAGCATGGACAAAATGGTAGGCGACAAGAGGATATATTTATAGATAGCGCAAAGTAGCACTAATCGTGAAAGTGCTTGAGGCCGGACAGTTTAATTATTTCCCTTATAGACCTTGTACTTATCCCAACAAATTAAACTGACATCGAGATGCTTTGACTGGGTTTCATGCATAACGTGCAGCCACTCATTCTAGATTCCTAGTCTAAGGCATTCCCTTTGCTGATCCGATTATATAGAAGCAGTTTTGTGAGTATATCTTAAAAGTCCGGTTTATTTCATCCAGGAACTCGCCATTAATTTCTATATGCGTCCGTGCATGCATTTTATGATAAACATATACTTGATCCATCGCATGTTCGTTCACAGGCACACAAAACTATGGGGCTGTGTGGTGAGGCTCTGCGCAGCTCTAGTTCCGTGGCTGTAGCACACTGTACATGGAACACCCAAACTGCAGCACCGTCTGCTCCTTTCTGAGTTGGGGCATAGCCAGAGCCATTTTACCAACAGGCACAGTACACATACAGTGCTAATAGTGCTACACAGTACCCATGTACAGGGAGCCGGAGCCCCTCGGAGCCACGCCAAAGGATGCCTATACATACAATGAATGTTTGTCGATGCATGGTTGTTTTTTATTTTGTGAGATCCATGGTAGATCTTGTTCTGTAGGAGAGACAATTAAGTCTCTGCTGTGTTTGCACCTTGAGCCCCAAGAGAAAAACGATCCGGTAAATTGAGAGCCTAATTTGGTTCTAGGGCATCCACTAGTAGAATATGTATTTATATGACGAAAATCTTAATGACGAATCCAAAACTATTATAGAAGATCGCTTTCTACGATGAATATTTTCGTTTCATCATAGATCAGTGATGACGATCCTCCAACACTCCTTATCTATGACAAAATCAGATATCGTCACAAAAAATGTCATAGAACAGCACATGGTTTCGTCACAGATCACTCGCTGCTCATCTGTGACGATCTTCTTTAGAACTGTGACGACCAGGGCTTCGTTATTGAATTAATTACACATCTGTGACGAACAATATTCGATCTGTAACGAACGACACTTCATCATAAATCTTCACATGGTCCTTTCTCCATTCGACGTGTACCTGTGGAACCTGCAGTTACTCATCCCTGACGCTTTGCAATTCATCATAAAGTCTCCGCTCAGTCCTTTCTCCATCCGACGTGTACCTATGGGACCCTTCTGCATCCGACGTATATCTATGGGACTTGTAGTTGCTCATCCGATAAAAGTCTCCACTCGGTCCTTTTTCCATCCGACGTGTACCTGTGAGACCTTTCTCCATCTCCATTCGACCTGTGGGACCTTTCTCCATCTCCATCCAACCTATGGGACCCGATGGCTTACGTGTCACTAGTACCTTGTGTGCCGCCGGGTTTTAATAAATTCAAAAAAACCATGATACCTGAGAGTCAAACCCCTACCTAGAGCAAGAAATGGACCGTCTTTACCATTGTGCTATACGTCTGGTTGTGTTGACATGTCTTTGAAGTCGTTATAGTAGTATATATTCTCTGTGTGGATGCCATACAGGTTGACCTATATATTGGATATCTCCTATAAGTGGAAACAAATCTGTACCCGTTGGAGTTCTCCTAGTGTTTTTAAGTATAAAACACTACCACTAGTCATAGCACATGATAATCCGCACTAAGAGGCATTTGGTAGGAAAAGTTTATACAAAATCTTGAATGCTAAAATACTAGAAGAACCCCATATCACTAGAAGTTGCAGATTCTAGTTGTGACATGAACAACCACTACTACACCCAGGCTCTGTAGTGGCGGCTAGCTTGCATCTACCTCTGATATTCCGTCTCTCCAAATCAGTGATTTATAGAGGTAGTTGCCCAGCCACTACAAACTGATTTACAGAGGCAGCTATTGACACCTGTGGTAACACAGAGACAAAATCTACAAGCATACGGGTATCGAAGTAGTTTTTACTCGGAGTATTATCGAGTATCGTATTCACGAGGAAACATGTGTTGTCTAATTACTAGTTTGTCCAGGGATATCAATCAAGGTATAGGTATGAGTAGAGAGGATTCCTATGGTTATGATCCTATGAAAGCAAGGCTTATGATTCTAGTGTTCACTTTAGGACGCCGCTTAGATGGTAAAGTACCGCTAATAGATAACTCTGTCGACGCGACTACGGTCCTACTAATTTAAGAACATGCTCAATTCGGAGTGGACTACAAAGGATGATGGGGCTGTCACCACCCACTACTACCACACAACCAGGGAGCAGGGAGCAAACATAGGTAGCCGATAGCCTAAGCACTACGCTTATGCTAACGATTACTACTTTAATCTAGCTAGCAAGAACTAGAGTACTCAAAAGAACTATGAATCGATGAACAAAAGGGCATAATACTTACTTTAAACAGAAATCAATTACCAGAAGTATCTCAGATACAGACTTGGAGAAGCCTGGATCCACCAAGGTACAAACCGTAGAGTTAGCATCAACAAGCCGGTACTTTATCCATACTCTTTTCTCACTCTCTAACTCATTATTTTCTAGGTACAACAAGAGTAGAGTTTACTACAGGACTAATCTCTCTTGAATGCGATCATCTGATCCTGAGATGAGGATGCTTCCAGGGGGGTATGGGTGGACTTATATAGGGGAAACCAGGGGTCCATCATCAAATCCGAGCCCTCGGATCAAACTGACCTTAAGCAACGGTGTAAGATTGATCCATAGAGGCGATGGAGAACTGACGCTGAAGCAGAGGTTGGCTCATGGGTCCCACAGGCTGACTGGCCTGTAGGTGGGGCTGACCGGCCCCACATAGTAGCCCCTCGGTCTCTGTCGCAGTGGTTTGCCTTCTAGAGTGTTCTGGAGTCTTCCCAAGTCGGTTTTGTCACGGATAAACATGATTTAATCTGACAATTGAGTCTATCTTGATGGTTTTCTGAATAAACTCTGCTGAAAATACAGATTCACCAAAACTTATGGAATTTATTAGTTTAAACCCCTAGACTTATGTTTGGTGATTGAATTGAGTATATATGCAGGTTATATTGATCATTTATGATTGATGTTAACAACTGTCAACAAGCTTCCCCAAGTTTAACCTTTGCTCGTCCTTGAGCAATGCTAAACTCAGCATTAGATCAGGAGTTGCATCAATGTTTTCACTCAGAAGTACATATGAGTTCAATTAAAAATTCTCCTCTAGATTAGAATAAACTGATCCGACTTTTAAACTTACCCATATTACCTTCAACCATGGGGCTTCTTACGCTTCACTTGGGTCTTGAGTAATTGAAAGACAGAACGATCAAGTCGAGTACTATGTCTCATGTTCTTTGTTCCATCATTGTTCTGGAGTTTTTATAAGTTTTCAAAATAAAACTTAGAAATTCCATTGTATGACACTCTCAAGTCTCTCAATATATGTGGTATTTGTGGATCCTCACCATAGCAATAATGATGTTACGTCTTTTCTTTTCCTACAACTAAGGCTTATGTGGAGTTCATAGGTAGGGAGAAAGCTAGAGCATACTTACAATGCATATATTATAAAGTCAAACAACGGATCCAAAGAGAAATGAATTATACAATCAAATCAAGATGTGCATGTGTGTGGATATATGTGGTGGATATATATGGTGGCTAACCTAATTCTACTATGCTCCTTGAAAACACATCTCTCTCTTGAAACTTGGAAATATTTTTATGAGAGAACAGGGGCCATCTTATTAATCTATTCTTCTTCTTTTTTCAGGTGGACATCTAAGTACCCATTGTTTTAAATAGCTCGGACATCTTTGTGTCCATTTTTTTCTCAACTCTTATTTCTTTTTTTTTTCATTTTTTATGAATAACTTTGGCATAATCCCATGTCTCTTTTTTTGTGACAAAACTTTGAGAGATAGCTTACAAGAACTTGGAGTATTGATTTGGTGAATGAAAGACCTAACAAGCATGTTTTTGTTTTCTCTCAGTGTAGGAGCAAAATATTTTTGGGTGGATCTAAATGGAATAACATGTTTTTACGCATACCACCAGTGTACGAGTTGTGCATATTTGGGTGGTGTGTACGTAATCTTGATTTTAAGAGCATAACAAATCACTCATAAGGGTCAACAAAGCTTGACAAAACTCAATGTAAAACAAGCAACATATATGAGTGGAAGTTTTCCTAGCCTAAATAACGTATATGGCTCTGGTGGAAATTTAAGCTTTGTCATACAGGAACTCGTCATGTAACATTTTTATGTTTTTCTAAAGATAAATCTCTAGAATGTTAGTGTCACTTGGAACAAGATAAACAACAACTCAGACCTTCTCATATCATATCCGTCAATTACCTAGACTTAGATCAAACATATACTACTCATGAGTTTTAAGTTCAGAGTAAACCCTTATATCAAAACAATTTTATCCAAAACTCGGGAGAATACAAGGCTTAAAACTAGATACTTGAAAGGAATTACAATAGAGCAACTATTTATCATTTCCATTTTAAGAGATTATATTTAGAGTCCCTTTTTATTTATTCAGCTCTTAAAAGAAATTAAAGCAAATTAGACACACTCTTTTTATTTTGTTTTCAATTTTTACTATTATAGGGATAACTATTTATTTTTTGCTTTTAGTTTTACATTTTTTTAAAGCAAACTAAATATAATAAAACAAAGGAAGACAAATACTTAGCTGGATACACGGGGGTGCCTCTCCTCGAAGCTGGTTGATGGTAAACCTGGCCGAGGATGAAGTGCAAGGCTAGCAGACCTAAGACAGGTCGGCCTACCTTTCTCGTGGTTCTTTTGTCGTTTGTCGATGCCGTGCTTTGCTTGGGAGGTTTGCCTCCCCCCACTTGAATTCTGTTACCTTGCATAAACAACATGTGGAGATAAGTACCAACAAAAGACTAGAGAGATCCTGGCGATACTCTATTCGAATGTATAGATAGCAGGTAAACATGGGGTTTTAAGGTTTTTCATAGAGTAAAGAAGAAGAGCTTGAATTGAAAATATTATTTAAATTTTATAAAGTTAATTATATCCAATTCTTCTTCTGGCAATTGTGTGTCATGGAAAACTTTCAAACGTTGACCATTTACCTTGAAAAGCGTACCTTTGTCATTTTGAAGTGTGACTGCTCGATGAGACGATGTGCTAATTACCTTGTAAGGTGCTTTCCATTTGCTTCGTAGTTTCCCATGTCCAAACAACTTCACTCTATAGTTGAAAAGCAACACCTTGTCACCTGGTTTGAATTCCTTCTTTTTCAATCTTTTATCATGTCATCTTTTTGTCCTCTCCTTATAGAGTTTTGCATTATGATATGCCTTTTCTCGCCATTCCTCTAGCTCAGAGAGTTGCATTTTTCTTTTCTTCTCGGTTACTTCAAAGTCCATATTCTACCTTTTTATGGCCCAATGTGCTTTGAATTCCAACTCGACAGGTAAGTGACATGTTTTCCCATAGACAAGTTGGTATGGTGACATTGCAAGAGGTGTTTTGTAAGCTGTTCTTGTCACACCCCAAAATTTCTGATTTTGGGTTGTGCATAGAAAACACAAATTAAAATAAATGTTTTGATATTTGATAAAATTTTTCAAGTTTAGTTTAAGTTAGCGTTAATTAGTTATAGGAAAAATGTGAATCTTCAAACTTTTTTGAATTAATTTGATGGGATATTGCTTGATGTAATGTTTGCTTATTGTTTCTTTATATGTTGAGAGTGAGCAAAGTCTTTAAAATGCGTTTAGTAGGTTGACCTATCTTCTTTGGCACGCCTTTATCATTTTTTTCAATCAAATTCCTTGTTTCTCAGCTCAAGCTTTCGTTTGCAGTCTCTCAAAATCTTTTCTTTGTAACCAAATCACTCCTTTTAATTTCTTGTTCGTCAATCAATCTCTACAAACTTTTTGGGAATTTTTCTGGCTTTCCCTAGAACTTGTTCTCACTTTTATGTGAGCACAATCTAATTTTTTATATGATCCAAAATATCTTTTCATGAGCTTCAAATACTTTACTTGGGTTCCTCATGTTCCAAAATATGTCTGAGAATTTTTCCCAAATTTTTAGAGCTTTTAGAGTATTTTTCGCACCTTAAATAATAATTCTGGTTTTTTCTAGAATTATTTTATTCATAAAATTAATTAATTTCGAAAATAATAAAATATCTCCTTTTTCCACCAAATCTTGTGTGTAATAATCCTAATAAATCTAAAATGCCTATGTCTTTATTTACTAATAGGCTTTAATATTTATTTAGGCCCATTAATGCAGGTGGATGGTGCAACATTAATTAGTACTATATCGCTAGTTGACGTGGAGATGGGGAGTTTTTCTCCCTATATATATATGTACCAACCCCTTGGGCAAAGCACACCAAAACTACCGTAAGGAGAGCCCCTAGTTTGGAAAATCCCTCGTGTAGTAAATTAGATTTTTCTCCTCCATCTCATGTCGCCGCCAGCTTACCCAGATGACGTTTCCGGTGAAAACCATCGCCACAAGTGTTTTTCGGTGAGCTCCACCATGGACGTCATTTTCTTCTTTGTTTCAGCCAACCTGGCCCTCGTCGTTGTAACACCCTAGTGTTAAGCATGTCATTTGACACTTGCATTTCATGAGCACAGGCATCATCCAAGCATTCATGAACATGAGCATATGAAATTTTATCTCATTCTTATACATTATTGCATGAAATGTTAATTATATATATGCTTATGCTTGTAATCATGTATGACCAATGTATAAAATAGTTGTAAGGTCACAACAATACCTTAGATACATCTAGAATGGTAAATGGAACAACTTTTGTATTCATGACATGAACCAATTTTGCTTCTAAGTGTTGGGTTACCTTGGAATGTCATTTTCATGATGCTAGTTTGACCAAAGTTGAATAGTAGCTTAGATTGTTTGCATGGCTGTGTGACCTAAATAAAAGTTGCAGTTCACATCAAGGGCAACAAACTTTATTTAAGGGTCATGAGCTAAATCAGTGCCTACCAGGGTCAAATAGAGCTCACAAGTTTCAACTTAATGCTGTTTGTAACTTAGAAAATTTTTCGAAGTCTTGAAGCTGTTTTCAGTTTCAATGTAGCCTATTTTGTAGCCTTATAGTTTGAAAACCATTGCAATTTAGACAAAACTCCTTTAAGCAATCTTGTATTACTCATGTAGCTCTACACTTTGTATTAATGAAGTTTTCACTGATTTGCCACAGTTTGGGAGATTTAGAGGTTTGAAAATCGACTATTAGACGGACTGAATCGGCCCTTGTCGATTCAAATCACCGGACGTCGTGGCTGACCATGCCCAGGCCGCTTGCGCCATGTGGCGGCAGTCCACCGGCGCTGGCCCGCCCTGCCACGCCAAAAGGGAGAGCCCTCGGCTCTCCACTCACCCACGCGCTCACTCTCGCTCTCGCTTTCTCTCTTGCCCACACGCCTCTCTAGAGCGGAGCAGCATCGCAGCAGCGTCACTGCCATGCCTCCGCCATGCTCGAGCGCTGCCACTGTAGTACCACCGCTCAATCACTCATGCCCATAGCTCCGCCATCACCTCCTCCACCTCACTGACCCGCCATCGCCTTAGCTCGAACCAAGCTAAAGGCCTACGGGCCATCGCTGTTGCCGCCATAGCCACTGTGTGCCACCAAGCTCCAAGCTCACCCATGGCCTGCCCTATCCACCATAGCTCCTACCTTCTTCTCCGTCGATCCGTCGTCGCCTTAGGTCATAGGTGCTTGCGCCGTAGCCTAGTTCACAATTACCGCCGCCGTCTCGTGGGAACGTGTGACTGCACCACGTGCACCCGCCATGGCCGCGAGCTCTAGCTCGCTGCGTCCGACCTTAGCTAGACCCCATTGTTCCCCTCTAGCACGTGTTTCTGCACCTCCACTAATCCTAGCATCATCACCGAAGATGGAGACTCATCACCCATCACCGGCTCATTGGAACGACGACACCACCACCATGCTCTGTGTGCCACCGCGCCGCCATGCATGAGGCCAAGCTTCACCGCCGCTCCACCGGTGCCCTAACCTAACCCTAGAGCTCCGCAAGGACCTGCTGATGTTGTAGCCGCGCTCGCCTAGACATGCCGTCACCGGAGACGATGAGTCCACCACCGCGCGCTACCGTCGAGCGGCCATGCTCGTCGGTGAGGTCGCTCCAGTGATCCGCCGAGCCAGCCATGGGTACCAATGGGTACGCAAGGGTGTGGGGAGCACAACATCGGTGACGCTACCGCCGATGACCTTGCCGTTGGCGAGTTCACCGCCGGTCAACCGCGCGCTCTGCTCTGGTTCCACTGACAAGTGTGGCCGAGTTGACTGCGGACCCGCATGTTAGCGCCTGAGGGTGTATAGACCAGGTGTACCTAGCATTTAGGGCTTAGTTGGTTTTTGAATTATTTTCATAGATTTAAATACAAACTTCAAAAATTCATATCTTAAGCTTGAAGTATCCAAATGGGGTGAACCAAATTTTGTTGGATTTATCTTGAAGTGTACTATTTAATAAAATTGAGCTAGGAAGATGATAAAATTGTGATTCCAATTTTGCTGGTCTTGTGTTGACATGATCTAGCTAGGAAAAATACTAAACCTATAGTTGGCATACTTTAAATATGGTCTTCATATTTAATTCTAATTAATTGCTAGTTTCTAGTGAAATTAAATGGGGTAAAAATACATAACCTATGATCATACAATTTTTTATATAGTAGTCTTGTTCTAGGAGGAAAGTAAGAAAAATATTAAATCTGTTGTTTGACACTTTTCACTATGCTAAACTATTTTTGCTAAACTAAGCATATGTAGCTTGTCATTTGTGTAAAGGTGGCTATACTTATCCAAATGGCATGAAAATTATACAGTAGACTATTGGGGTCATTTGTAGGCTACCGTAATTGTCTCAGCATTTATTGAGTACTAGAAATATTTATCCTTTAAATCCCCTTATTATATAAGGAAATTGATAAATGAATATAAATAAATTAGTTAGGCATAACCATGATGTTTTCTATGATGCTTATGATGCATATGATATGTTGGTGCTATTAGTTAGGCTTAGAAGTAATTGGTTATAGGTAGCTAGTTAATTATTGCTTTATAATTCAACTAGATGGCTGCATATATAGTTTCTGTTGTGGTGGTAAATTCATGATGATAATGATCTTTTCTGTGAAACTTGTTAATAACAAAGTTGTAGATAACTTACTTATCTACCTTATTTTAAATTTTCATAGTCATAGGCCTTATGGTTTGAGAATTATAGCTGTTAGAAGTCTGTTGTTAGAAATACTTATTCTCTGGATAGATCTGAAAGATGGAATTGTTTGGCCTAGATAACTACTAAATCACATTAAAATGATTAAAATAAAGTTGTAGGAAATTTCATAAGCTTTCCATAAAGTCCACAACCATATTATTTAGATGTGTATAACTCTAGTTATGGTCAAAACAAGTGGCTGCTGTCTTGTAGTCAAAAAAATTGCTTAGATGAGAATTTGTTTAATTACTAGAGAAGAGATATACACCTACTCAGTAAAATTTTTTTTATCTTGTTATCACCTTAATGCAATGCTGTTGAGAACACTTATGAGGATGCATTTCATCACCCCATATCATATCATGCATGTCAGTATATATGCATTCGTGATATCTTATTTTATGCTCAAGCATATAGGATCATCCGAGGAGATCACTCTATTGGAATTCAATGAAGAAGAGGAACATAAGGAGGCACCTCAGCCCATAGCTCCAGAAGGCGAGGAGCAAGCTCTTGAGGACCTACCCGAGTGCTCGGATCATCGGTCAACTTCCTTTCTCAAAGGCAAGCCCCAGAGCATTTTAAGCCTCCCATATTTTACAAAATATCACTTGAGTCCTTTATGTTTGATGCATTAGGTTATAAGAGTTGAATTGGAAACACTTGATGCATAGAACTACCTTGTCCAGATAAATATACCTTTAACCCTGTGTAGGTCCAGGATCGAATATATGCTTAGCCATCCTTAGATCGGTAGAAGTCGGGTGATTTTTTGTCACCTGCGAGATATAGATGTATACCGGAGCACGGTTGGCTATATTTGCTATCGTGGAAAAGAACCATGGGGTAATATAATTGGAGCTCAGATGGAGTCTATACGTAGGTTGGTTCATGTGATTTCGTTTATGCCGATTAAGGACCGTACCGTTGTTGGAACTTCTGTTGAGATTGAACGCATGCCTCTCACTTAGCTGGCCGGATAACTTGTTTCGACCGCGAAGCTGAGTAGCTCAACTCAGGTCGGGCCTCGTTCTATAAGAGTGCGCACTCTGGATGGTAGTAAGGATATGCGGGGAGCTAGATGTGAACCCAAGGGCAGGGTAGTCCTGATTGTCTTGGCAGCTGGTTGTCCCTGGTTGTGAGGCGCTGATCGAACCCGTGAAATGTGTACCTGAGTTATACCAAAGGTGACCTAAGGTGACCGTTGATCTGGTCTGCCTGGGTTTGTGTTGAAAATAAATTCCCAGCTGGTTGAAATTGATTCGAATCGCCGTCTCTCTCGGATAGTGAGAAACTTGGCTACCTCCAACATTGTAGTAACTGATTATGGAATGATGGTTATGGTGAACTTGGAACTTTTACATCGGCTATGGTTACCACTGTATGCTACTAAATGATATACCACATGTTTGGCATAGGTTAGTTGCTAATCTAGAGATGAATAGCTATAATTAACTTGATGACCGAATTATAAATGTATAACTAAATTAGTAGCTATTCATGGAAAATGTTGTCAAGCTAGCTCCACTTATAAAGCCTTGCATGATCCTTAGAGTCACTTTCTTTTTAGTTTACGATAGGTAAGTCTAGCTGAGTACCTTCTCGTACTCAGGGTTTATTTCCCACTTGTTGCAGATGGTAGTCTATCATGGCTACTGTAAGAACTGCTTCTGTTGAGCCGTGGACGAGGAGTAGGGCCCTAGGCAAGGCGTCTCTCGTTAATTCCCTCTATCATGCTTTTGTGGTTGTGATCATGGACTGGCACTGTATTGGAACAATGATGTGAGGTGTTGGTTTTCAAACTTAATTGCTTCCGTGACTATTTTATTTGAACATGGTTTGTAATAACTCTTAATCGTACTCTGATGTATGACGTTGTATTTTTGAACTGATGTAACATGTGACATGTCTGTTGAATCATGTACGATCTTGGTTGTATGTTGATGGTTAATCGGGACCCTTCGTGGTACTCGATGGACTACTGGGTTTATATGGGCTCAAGTATGATAGTATGACCGCTTGCGGGCTGCCATTGTACTTGTGCTCTTATAAATTGGACGGTTCTGCTACAATCATGCCCCACACCGCCGGTGGCCATCACGCCGCAGTCCTTGCCCAGGCCGAGGCCCCTCCGTTCCTTTTCTTCCTATGCTTCACGTGAGGAGAAGGATGGAGGTAGAAGATGAAGTATCTACGGTTCTGCCACTAGTTCGTAATATCTTCGCCGTTTGTTTGTTTTAATTCTGTTTTGCTCCGTTCTAGTTGCATTAGTTTCGTATAGTTGCGCTCTATGCAGTAGTGTTAATGTTTTCCATGTCACATGTTTTTCTATATATAATTAAATATTAAACTAATTAATATACTTGCATCTAGTTTTATAATTAAAATCAATATAGGTTCTATACTTATGTATTTTATATATAACTAGTAACAAGATTAATTGCTAACATAAATGTGTTTCTAAATTATAATTTGCTTAGGATAAACAAGGTCATATAAAACTTGTTTATATGCTCTCACATGCACCTTTGTTTTGAAATATTAAAGTTTAATCTGATTAAATTATATGATGACACTTATAACTAAAACATGATTTGCTATAACTCGACTTTTGAAACTAAATATGTTTTGATTAATATGAATTAATACTATTCACATAGTTTTTCTTAATTAAAATAAATCAAGCTCGTAGTTGTTTCTTTTATAATATAAAACTTTCGATAGTCGTTTCTTTTTAACGATAGTTCCATTATTGGTGTTTCTTGCGTTCTCTGGATCGTAGCAGCAAGTTCTCTCTTAGCACGCTGTTTTAAAGCTCTTGCTCTGTTGTTGTTAGTTGCTTTTATTTGTTGCTTGTATGATTGCCTATGTGTGGTGCTTGCTACGAGTGGACGAGAACCGTTTGTGGGCGCTGAAGATAAGAAGGTGATGACCGAAAGCTGATGGTATGAGAGTTGAGCAAGTGTTTAAGTCAAGTATAGCATGGGATCTTCCTTGTTGTCATGCTGCATGTGTCCACCTTGACTACCACTAAGGATTTCCTAGTACTTTGTTACCTTGTACCTTGATTCCTATGGGTTTATGCATTTGGGTAGTATGATACTAGCACTCAATTAAAGACCATGATCTTGTAACTTAACTAATAGTATATGCAATAAACGTTAAAATATGCTTTTTAGCAACTTGGCTTAAGAGGGTTGGAGTATTGAGTTTTTATAGTGCTCTAGTTTCTCTCCCTAAGGACTTATCTGTAAGTGATAATCTAGGACTTACAGTACAACCATAAGAGCTATGGCTTCGGCATTGGCTTTAGCTAAGTAAACTGAGCTTTTCTAGCTCGTTAGTGGCTACCGAAAGACGCATGAGAGGCCTAGGTTGTAGAATGGCTTCTTGTCTCTTAGGGTGTGTATAACCTACGTGGAATGTGCCACTCTGTTAGTGGGGCTCCATTCGCCTAGCTACTGAAACCTAGCGGCTACAAAGGCTTCATAGTGAACCCTGCCGACCTTCCTTGGAAGTGGGTCAAGAGGCTCATGACCTCGGGCGAAAGGACAAATCATGACTCATGGGTAAAGATGTACAACCTCTGTAGATTGTCTTAAAACTGGTATATCAGCCATGCTCACGGTCACGAGCGGCCTGGACCCCTTATGAAATAGATGATGAACACTGATGACACTAATGATTATTGTTTCTTGCTATACGTTAATCTTGTTTACATGATCATGTGGTTATTTGGGGCTGATGCTAAACTTGTTGCTACTTAATTGCTAAAATTATGACTCACTAAAAGCTAACCGCAGTTAAACCTGTGTCAACCTTTTGAGCCTCATGATCCCCATGTTATATTTACTGAGTATGACATGTGCTCACCCTTGCTATTTTCCCCACACCTTAGTCTGTTGCATCAGAAGATTGATGAGGACACAAAGGAGTTTCCAAAAGATTGATAGGAGTGCTAGGCATATGTTACCCCAGTCAGTCGTCCCTATGAAGAATGGAGCTTGAAAATTAGTTACCGTTCCGTGATACTCTGATGTAAGTGTTAATATAGCTATGTATGCGTTATTTAATAACATTGTTTCTGATATTTGTCATTCTGTTGTTGTATGTGTGGACTTCCTGGGCACACATATGGCGAGCTTGGTTTTCTTTGGAAAACTGGGTGTGATAGTTCTGTAAGCCCATAGTGCTCCGGATAATTTATCTTTCCACGTTGTCCCCATCTCATTGACAGTCTTCTGTAGAATGTTCTTGATTTGCTTGTTTGATGTTTCTACTTGTCCGCTAGTTTGAGGATGATATGGTGTCTCAATGTTATGACGGACCCCATGATTGGATAAGAAGTGTCGAAACTTTCTATCAATGAAGTGAGGACCTCCGTCACTAATTACGACGCGTGGAACTCCGAAGCGTGGAAATATGGTCTATGAAAACATCCTCTTTGCATTATTGGAGTCTGCAGCTTGACATAGTAAAGCTTTAACCCATTTTAAAATATAGTTGACAGCTACCAGGATATATTCACACTGTCGGGATTTTGGAAATTGTCCCATGTAGTCGATTCCCCAGACAACAAAGAGTTCTAACTGGAGGTTGATGATGAGTAGCATGGCATCTCTTTCATTAATACTCCCATGTTTCTGACACGGGGTGCACCTCCGTAGGAAGTCTTTGGTGTTGTCGTACATGGTTAGCCAGAAGAATTCACTTTGCCAGATCTTAGCATGAGTACGGAATGCCCCACAATGTCCTCTGTATGGTGCCAAGTGACATCTCTCGATGATCTTGGTTGCTTCCTCAGTCGGAACACACCTCCTGAGTAGTCCATCAGTGCAGACTCGGTAGAGGTACGGTTCATCCCATAGGTGTTGGCGACTTTCATGGATGAGCTTTCGCTTATTCTCCCCTGGTGGTACTGTTGAGACCAAAATTTGGCAAGTTTAGCCTGGACAGAAGGAATCAGCTGATAGTGTCGATAGCAAGGAATTTGGCCTAATTAAGAGATATTTGTGAGCCAATCAGAAAATATTATTTATCTCAAGAAATATGACGTCCATGACCTCTTAGCATGAAGAGAGGGGAAAAGCAAGGAAGGCCAGAAGAGGAGATGTGTTTTCGTCATCTTGAAACCTGATTGAAGAATATTAAAATATTTGTTGGATGGCAAGTTGGATGCACATGCATACAAAACGTCGTTCAGGTTCCCTTAATTAACACGACGCAAGGCAAGTTCAAGAAGAATTATGAGGACGTACGGATTCATATAAGTGACCAATAATATATTATTTTGGAATCTTTTGGCCGAAGCAAGGATTAACATGGCTGCGTATGTACAGACCCGTACGTTTCCCTTCGGCTAGGAATTCTATACTAGAGATACAAAGGCATGCCGAATAGGTGCCCTTCCAGAGTGTCTACGTATATTTTATTTAGTTGGTGCGTTAGATAGAAATTTCATGACTCAGATAAAACGCGTCACAACCAGCCTTCCTCCATGCATTCGGCAGTGGATAGATGAAGCAAGTGCACGTATTCAATGAAGTAGATGAAAAATTGAATAACTATATATGCAAGGACAATTTAAACTGTAGGTGTACTTTGCATATAAAAAATTACTACGGTAGGAAGATTTACATCACTGTGCTTTCACGTGTCCTTTACATAACAAAAGGTTACTATGACAGGAGAAATTTACATCACATATGCCTTCTTCTTTTATATTAATGAATATACTATCAATAGATACTAGGCAGTAAATTTTCATGCATGCACGAGTGCCTCCCTAAGCTATCCATAAATTCACTCAGTAAATTTGAAAGCATGGGACATCTTCACCTACGCAGTGCACACATTTTATATCTTCCCTCCATACTACCATCACATAAAAACAAGTCGGGTAGGTGGACACATTTAATACCTCTCCTCCTCCGAAACATTTGTACGCTCAGCACGGCTCCCATCCCGTCTCCATCTCCAGTTCTCATCCCCATCTCCATTTCTCAGTCGCACAGGCACCCGACCCCGCCGCCTCCAACCCTAGCCACATGAGCTACACCTCGCCGCCGGCACCGGTCCCTCCTCCGCTGGCCTCCCCCTCCTTCCCCCTGCAACCCTAGCCTCGACGAGCTCCACGACCCTGTCACCGCCGCAGCCGCCGGTCGTCTCTCCGGCGTCGGCGGCCACCCCTCCCCCGCCTGCCTCCCCCTCCCCTACCCCTCCATCTCCCGACGGCGCGACCACTACCCCGCGATGGTGCGACCGCGTCCGTCCCACCGGAACGTGCCGCGCCTTCTGTTTCTAGCGAGGGGCTCGCGGCCAGCATGGAGGCGCTCAAGGACTCCATCCGGGGCCTCGACATGGGCGTGGGTCGGCCGTGCGGAACATGGCCACCTCGCTGCGCGGACGAATGACGTCGTGTCCTCTTCCTCCCCTCGGCGGCTACGGGTCCAGATGCGGCAGCTGCGCGGACCGGTGGCCCTTGCCGGCGGCAACGGCGCTTGGGTTACAACCGGCCTCGGCTGCAAGCGCTTCCCTCATCTTCATCTGCCCAAGCTTGGTACTCCCCAAGGTCTACCTCACCGCTGTCTTCGAGTAGATCGACGCCGTCCAGGTTCGTGTCCCCTTCTTCTCAGTTTGGATCTGGGGTTCAATCTCAATGGGGTTGTTGCGGCCTTCTCGATTTGGTTAGGTTTTGACTGACATCTCTATGTTTGCTTTTCCTGAGGCCCTGTAGCTTACTGGGAACGCCGCCAAGGATCCACATGGTCATCACTGATAAAGGTCAGCACAGGTCTACCACTAATGATCCTTTGTCCTCTCATCTATTTGTTCATATTTGCAGATATAGGTTGCTCAAACCGATTACAAAAATAATCTTAGTAACTAAGCGCTCTGGGAACCCACTATTAATTTCCACAAACTTTCCTTCAGGTTCTATTTGTTTTGTTTTTCAAGCAGTACATCTACTTTATCAATTTGTGAACAAATTGAGCTCTTACATGGTTGTGATAGTTAGCTCTGAAAAAGAAGAGATGGTTCATGGATTCATTGTGGCACCGTCTATTCTTGGCTATATAAGAAGCATCTCTATTTAATGCCTTCGACTTGCTGAACATATGTACATGAATCCACTGCCTATCTATCTCTGCATATTTAAATATTTAAGTGCTTCCTAATATCCTAATTGATTTGTTTTTCTAGATGGAAAGTGACCTATCAATTGCCATGTATATGTTGGATTTCCTACACCTTAAATGCAGACATGTCACATGGTGCTTAGTATTTCTGTCAGTTTTATTTATTCACAGGTTTTTGTTCTACATCCATTTGTATATCCAAATTTGTTCCCTTTCATGTCATTCACAATTTTCCTACTGTATGATTATAAACCTCAATACATGATACATGGTCTATATGGTTTAGTTTCCATATTGTTTATATTTCTTTGCGACTTTTTGCTGCATGACCAAAAAGCTGGCTGATGAACTCTATAATTATGCCTTTATGTTTCTATATGCATCTCTAATTTTGTAAATCTCTCTTATGTTGCTAAGGTTCCATTGATATCTTGATGAAAAATTATTTATCTGATTGTTTTCCGAAATAAAAGAGTGGAATGTGATATACTGTCTCACATCTGACGAATTATTGTTTGGTGTTAATATTTGACCTTCATTCACGGATTACAATTTTAGCATTTCTTTGTGATATAGAGCATGCTTTGGTGATACAGATGAGATTTGTAGTGCATTTCTTTGCTTTATAGACCACTACGTTTCCCAATTTCACACTTGCTCAGCCATCATGTAGTCATGTGTTTTAATTTAAATTGTCACATTCACGTTTCTTGAATGCTTGCAGGGAAATAAAGTACCAAGAATACTTCTTTTGATGTTGAATACCAAAACTTACATACCTGGTGCAATGATTAATTGATAATCAAGATATTTCTTAGTTCATCCAAAGTGGGAGTAACTTAGCAGCAAGGATGCCAGCTTCCTTATCCATGAAATTCTTTTGTCACCTGTTTCAAAGGTAAACCTATAGTAACTTTTTTCCTTATTTGCCAAGCTAATCGGATGCACCTTGATTAGTGATCGCATATAACCCAGAAGCCACAAGGATAAGTATATGCTTTTATCTGTTGTTTTTTTATGATCTACCAGTCATTCCTATGTGTTGACATCCTAATGCAATTCCAAAGTTGAAACTTGAGTCCTGGCCATATGGGAGATGAGCCAAATAATCTACATGCAATGTATTATTTGATTTTCTTTGGTCACTTTTAATTCCCAGTGGTCGTTGGTCATATTGTTTTTAGTCAACTCACACCTTGGCCTTATTTTCCAAACAATTGCAATGCCACTTGTGATTTATGCAGCCTGTTATGCCTTCTTTGTACTTTTCCTTATCCCAACAAGTGCGAATGTTTCTGCCTGGACATTTCATCTGACTTCTGTAATTTAATGGCATAGAAACTATGCTACAACACTGTACTCATGCCAATCTTTTTTTTATACAAGTATAGATCCTATATATATATATTTTGATAAAGGAACATTTTGTTAATTTTCAGGTGCGATACATTGAGGTGATAAAAGTCTTAAAAATATAGATCCTATATGAGCTTAATTCACCTAGCAGGCGTCACCTGACCTGAGCTTAATTTTGATTAAGGAAATGTTTAGAACTTTGTTTGTTCTAATACAATAAATTTATTAGGCATGCTAACATGTTTTTGGTATGAAGCACTTTAGTTGGGATGGCATATTTCAGAGGAAAGATGGACTTTAGTGTTCGTTGAATAAAATTGCTATAGTAAAATTAAGGCCATCCTGAATTGCAGAGTGCGAAGAAAAATATTGGATAAAACATTTTTTTTGATAAAAACAACAGCATGCATTGTTTTTGCCACTACCATTTCAGACATAATACCTTTTAAATTGTTGCTAATGTTTTTTTTTGGCCACACATACCGCCGGTTAGGCTCTACTAACAGAAATTGTTGTGTACTGTGACGTATGTAATGCAGCCTTGTATGCAATAGCGATAGTGAGTGTCTTATAGCCTACGAGATAACTACCTTATCCATCTCAAAGCAGCGAGTTCAGATGACCTGTGAGGTAAGCCGACTTGCTATGTCATGGATATGTTGTCAGCACAATGATGCTATGCTGAAATTCATCTTCTTATATAGGATATCAATACATATTTTATAAATCCATCCATCATTCAGTCCTCCACCTATCAGCAACCAGCTCTCCTGCCTCCAAAGGCACAAGAAATTACTATATGTAGTGTTTTCCTTAGGCGCAGTGATACTATAACCCAAATATATCTTGAATTAGTGGATTAACTGTACTGTTGTTATTGATCAGCTCTGCAGAGAAGGTAGTATGGAAAAACTAATGGTGTTCTTGGATGTATGGAGCAACGGGATGCTATGCCAAATACTGATGCTGCAATTGTGGGCAATTGTGTTCAACCCTTGACAAAGGTGAAATTATTTGTCCTCACTTTTTATTAGTTTACATCTTTGGAAATAATCTGAACTTTGCAATTTGGGAATTAGTCTATGAAATGAATGATGTGTTAACTGCAATTAATAAAAAATACATTTACTATGTCCGCAAAAGGACTGCCTCTACTGGTTAAACTGCACGTCGGTACTTACAGAGGCTCAACTAGAAAGAAGAAAAGACCTTTTAGTTTTTCTCTCATACTCGTGTACCCTGCCATTACTGATAATAATATAAATTATAAATGTCATAATAGCATACTATATATAATACCCATAGGCATTTGGTCGTAGATTACCATTAAATTTGAACTCTAAGCAAAATTTGTACTGTTTCCCCATGGCAAACATCAGTCCAGGGAAAAGCTCATCTATAGCGCCCTTCCTGAACGTGGTTATGTGTCCGAGCATGCAAAACAATGTTCCAATTCTTTCGTCAATGGTGATGCTCCTTTTGCCACCAAGTAATACATATTTAGTGTATTTATCGATCTGAAATGCACCCTACATGAAAGAAGACCAAAGAAACCCAATCACACACTGTCCCTGAGTTGCTAATGCCTCCTCATGTAACCCTTTTTCCCTTTTAATGCAAGATGTGATTGAAGACTTCAGTTTAGCATGTGTAAGCAACTTGTGATATTAAGGGAGTCCTTTTTTTTGCAGGTATCAGTATCTGGTACAGCACGCACTGTCGGTAGTTGCGCAGGCCAGCGACATTGTGCCAAATACAAGCTGAGAAGAGCTCCTACTTTGCACAGGCTGGTCTGGTGGAAAGATTCTCGCTCAACCTTTTCTTCTCGCCTACCGAACTAGCAATGGCTGCTCCCCTACAATTTTACAGTTTAGGCCAAACAATTCCTCATGTATGGGATTGCCGTTGCACTATGCAGCCTTACAACTATCGAGCTATACATATACATATATGTGTGCGCATAATCAATTAATCATCTATAATGATGGTATTAAGATCAATAAGGACCCACGTAGACTGTGAAGTTACCAATGTTACCATATGAGCCTCATATATGTTATTTTTTTTTCTTAAGTTGTTACGTTACTTGAATGGTGAAATAGGTTGATTTACCATTTTTTCAGGTGCAGGTATATCTGGACAAAGTAAGTATTTGGTACATAATTTCTCGTGGTTCCTATCTAGATTTTTTTGGAGTGCTACTATGGAGAGGATAAACTTATATGTGTTGATATCTTAGGGAATTTATCTTTTGCTACCCTTATCTATGTACGCCACAAATAATTGATGCATATACGTTTCAGAGACCAAAAAACCAATAATGTCAGCGTGCTCTGCCTAGCCCGTGGCAATCATGGCGTCCCTCTCTCGAGGATAAACTTATATGTCCTTGTAGTTCATATACGAGGAATCAGTAGCTATGGCCTCATGGGCACCGCAGTGGTGAGTCGACCCATCTCAGATAAAGGCAGCCACGTCAACTGAGCTAATGAGTCGACTCCTGGCCCAACGGTACCACAAGCCCCACGGCAAATTAAAAAACGATAAACAGCGTGACCTTTGTTTCTTCCATTGTACTGCTTTCTTTCACCTCCGGTGGTTCTGAATGCTGAAGCGTCGTCACATGCTTGGTTCAGATAGAGGTTGCAGTTCGCGCACGTTGCCGCTGCCAGGGCCGGCGTACACTGGACGGCCAGCGCCGGATTGGTAAAATTGTGGGCGGCGCCTGCTATGGCTCCAGGATGTCGACATCGTCATGTGGGAGCATCCGAGGGAGGCGGCCCCGTTGGTGCTGTGATGTGGGAGCATTCGAGGGAGGTACTGCTGTAGGATGACGACATCCGAGGGAGGTACTGCGCGGGGGCTGGGCTCGGTGATGTGGCACAGCTAATGGAAAAGTCATCAACAATGAAGTTGTAGAACTCATCGAGATCTATAAATTTTGTTTTGTTCATATCTCAATCTATAAATTTTGTTTTGTTCATATCTCAATCCGACTTTATTTGAACGATTGAAAATTTGAATTTCAAAATATGAAAACTTCGAACATAATTTTGGGGTCTTAAATAATTTGAAATGGAAATGTCGTCAACAACAAAGCTGTAGAACTCATCAAGGTCTATAAACCTTGTTTTGGTCATTTCCTCATCCAACTTTTTTTAACAATTAAAAAATTGAATTTCAAAATATATGAAATTTGAAAAGAATCTTAGGATAGTAACTGATTTCAAATGATAAAGTTATTAACAACAAAGTTGTAGAATTCATTGAGATCTATGATGGCCGGGCTCCCTCTGTGTGGAGACGATGCAAACTGTCGCCGCCGGCATTCAACTCATTGGCCGCCGCCGCCGCCGCCGTTTGACTCGTCACCTACCGCCGCCGCCTGAGTCGCTCGCCCCCGCTCGACTCGGCTCCGGCGCCGCCGCTCCGTCTCCGCTCTTGGCTCTTACAGGTGGGCCGAATTATTTGTTTATTCGGGAAGAGTCGATTTTTCTCTCTCTTCTGCGTGAGTCGTGTACTCCAGTCGGTCAAATTTTCCGGCCTCCACGTTGGATGATGAGTCGCTTTTCTATCCCCACTAGAGAAGCCCTCATTGTAGTTCATCCCTGCAGTAGTTTGTGTGTACATTGGCTATGTGTAAGCTCGCATATGTACCTGCCCCTGTTTTCCACCTTCAGATATATACATGTGGTGCGCATTTGTGATGACATGTATTCCATATTGAATGAGAAGGAGCGTCTCCTAATCAAACTCTATTACCGTGTTAACAAGCAACTTGGCCGCAGAACGCTTGAAGCCTAAGCATCATTAGCATAATTCTGGGCAAGCACACTTGCCTATGGCGACAAGGACTAGCACACCCGCTGGCACCTAGTGGCAGTACTCTCAAAAAATCACGTGTACCTAGGGACATTCTATAAGTGCATTAACTTACCTGCCGTGTGTCATGTAACCAAAGACATACTGATACATACAAAGTGTACAATGTTTCAGCTAGCTGGTAAACTGTTCTAATGCCTATGGACTACTTTTCTGCAACATTGTGGTTACTCTTAGATTATGTTTTCGATGGTGTTTCAATTCCACGACTAGGTAAACAGTAGCTTGCTCACAACATAAAAGCAGGCAACCACGGGACATATATAATGTGTCTGCTGGTTGTGCTTTAATGGAACGTTGGCATGGTTAAGATGGTTGAATTATAGACACGTGAGCAAGAAATAAAACAGTTTTGATGACTTGGTCCTTCGTTGCCCGATGCCCGACAATGGCGCGTGCGCCGACCCCACCACCATCGCTGCTGCAGCGCACCAGCGCCCGGATGCCCCTCGCCGACTACGGCAGCTTGCACGCTGCCACGACAGTGGGTCCCACCTCCCGCCTTTCCTCCCTCTCCCTTCTCCATGCATGGCAGCAACACGAGTAGCACAACCGTATATGCGCAGCAAATAGAGCAAGGCAAGCATGGACGCAGACAACCACCATATTTACCATGCACGCACTAGCAGCACCTTGTTACCTTTAACCACGCTAACTAGCCACCGTCCATTTGCATGCACCATGCAAAGTTAGCACGCAGGCACAAGCAAAGGCCTCAGCAGCATGCACGCGGTTCAAACTCGCATGCGTGCCGACCATCACGCTACGAGCCACCGGCCATGCATGCCGAGCATCCACCCCCCCCGCTACACGCCGCACCGCCCACCTGTAGTGTCGTCCCATCTTCCTGTGCAGCCATGGCGCCACAGTGACACCATTAATGGCGAGAAGCTGAGCACCGGTGGCACAACTCCTCCCCGACCGCAAGTAGCGAAGTATGAATCTAAAAAGAATGGAGGTGACCAAATTTGAACAAACTTTTCCAACGCCTTGGAAGCGTAAACCGTGTCTGTAAGATTTTGTATGGTCCTGACAAAGTAGAAGGCAATTCCTGAGGTTCACATCATGCTATCTCTGGCCGTGTCTTTAAAACCACACCCTCTATCTTATTGATTAAATTTAAAATTGTCTGACATATTGAGAAGTGAGAATTATATTCATTTTAGGACGGAGAGAGTACTTAAGTGTTAACACTCAAAATTGCCCACGAATAAAGTTTTATAGTCCACTAAAAGCATGGTAAAGACCCGCCAAAAAAAGCACAGTAAAGATGAAGCAATAAATGGTGGTCCTCAGAGAATTTATACGAGGAGTGCAACAGACTGAATGTGCAAAGTATATAAAACAAGATGGCGAGTGCCTCCCTAAGCTATCCAGAAATTCACTCAGTAAATTTGAAAGCACTGACATCTTCACCTACGTAGGGTGGGTCGAAAGCAGGTGGACACATTTAATGCCTCCTCTCCATGCTACCATCACATAAAAACAAGTCGGGCAGGTGGACACATTTAATGCCTCTCCTCCTTACCATCAGATAAAAACAATTCACCAACCATGCAGGAACATTTGTACTTACACATGCATCCATGCATCTAAGAGATGGCTTGGGTTGCGTACACGTTGCTCCCGAGGTGGTCGGTGGTTGGGGTTGGTCGCCATTAATACGGCTCCCTAGCCAGTGTAGGTTCAACTTCCTAGCCATGCAGCGTCCCATCATCTCTTAGCACCTCCGTGTCCACCTCACCATGGCAAACATCAGGGCGATCGCTGCGGACTACGGCCGAAGATCTACTGCCTTGCTTACACCGCTCGTGTTCCCTACACTACCAGCAACACCATCGGCATAAATGAGGAAATAAAGCTTCAAAACCTATTTCTAAACTAAAACTTGACAACAAATTCTTTTCAAAAAGTTAGGACGTTGCATGCAAAGTTATATAAGTAGCCCTATTACTATGGTTATGTATCCAGGATAGATGGCACTCTGCTGACTTAGGTAGGCTTAATCAAATTCTCTGCAGGTACATTGACCCCGAGCATAGTTCGATAGTATCGACTAGCTACAGGGAGAGATCGGTGTGCCAAAAATCTAAGAACGGTTGCCCTATATGTTGGCAACAGTAGAAGGACGTATAGGATGTGCATTCATGCATATCCTATTTGTGCATTGTAGTGCCCGTATTGCTTGCAGATACGCCATCCATAGGTGTCACGCGTGTCGTATGGTGCACGACTGACTCGTTCCTATTCTGAAGTTAATGCTAAATTGTGACTTTGTGCTTCGCGTCGCCTATGGTTCACGCCTGCCGTGACCCATGTCTCCCCGTACTCTTTTCTGGGCTCTTGTCAGAACCTTGTCTTGCAGCCGTATTAGTCATTAATGGCCTCAAACATCGCTCGCCTCGAACGCACGAAAAAATCGATCGATTCATTTATAGTGATCTTGTGCTGGAACCTTGGTGGACCACGCTAGGACAACTGACCACTCTACCTTTATAAGCAGGGTCTGGCTTAGCTGTTGGTACCACCACTCGGTGCACTTTAGCTCGCCTAGCTTTTCCTTTTGAGCCAGCTTTTCACTCAGTCCTTCCTTGCAACCACCGCCAGCGATGGCAGGAGCCTGGGTTAGTAGTTACTGCCTAAACACTGAGGGTTTTCCCAAGATCCTGTATGCCACCCTGCAAAAGCTCGGAGTCAAAGATCGTCCTGAGTATGAGGGCCATGAGTATGAAAAGCACGGCACTGAGCGGTGTGAAGTTACCGTCTACATTGGGAAGAGTGAAGAGTTGCCTGACATCACTGAAGCCTGGAATGTGACCGCAACCGGGTTTTGCTTCATCGACACCTACCAGGTTGTGGCTCTCAAAGCCTTGCGGTACCTTTGCCAGATCTATGAAGAGCCCATTGCTCGTACCCCCATGAGGTTCTTTCCACCTTTGGAAAAGAATCGACGGGCATGGAGGGCTCACATGGAGGCTTTGCAAGGGTGGGATGCGCAAGAAGATAGTCCTACCGTGGTGCACTTGACCACGTATCTGCTTGCTCTAGATGAGCAGTATGACTGGCAAGCCTCGGAGCTGAGGAAGTGCCTTCGGTGAGCCAAGGAAGCCGATATCTTCTCTAGGATGCTCCAGGTGCAGCTTGCCGAAGCGCATGCCAGTGTGACAACTGCTGAGAGTCGGGAGACTGCCATGTTGGAAGCTCTAAAGGGGGCTGAAGATCGACATGCCCATCAGTTGGGAGAGGCCTACCTTGTCACCAGGGCCAAGCGGAGGACGCTGGCTGCTGAATGGTAGGATCCCTTGATCGTGGAGGGGATCCCTGTCCACCCCCCAGAAAGAAGGAGAACTGTTGTTGCAGTACCGCCAGCACCTCCACCCTCAGAAGTGTCAGAAGTAGAACCCTTGATTCCTCTCACTCAGCCATTGCCAAGAGAGGAGGCAAATCCATAGCTAGGGCGGTAGAAGAATCCGCCGAGCCCGGGAATGAAGATGCGTGGTCCAAAGTAGATTAGTTGCCTTGGGATGATGTACCCGTAGTTAGTAGTGTCTTTCATCGCTGTCCACCGGTATTGTAATCTTTCCGTTGTATTTCGTCCATAGTTGTTGAGGTAGTCCGATCGTATGAAAGGTGAACGATGTGTCGAGAATGGAAGAGTAAGTGCCTGTATGTTGTACTAGCATAAGTACGTTTGGCATATGCATTTTATTTATTTCGCTGTGTTATTGCGTCCATCTACCTTAAGTCTTGTAAGACATGCTTACGGTTTTCGAGGGCGATGTTAAGTGGGTTACAAGAGAAATTACCATTCGGATGCGAGCAGACCAGCCGTGATTGGATAACATAGGACACTGTATCGACTAATTATGGATGTCCCGGTAGAACACTTGAATCTCTTTAAATCAAATCTGTTGTTGGATTTGAAGTCCTTGTCCCTTGTTGCAAAAGGAACCCTTGTTGTTTGAATCTTCCCTTGCAATACTACTCTGATTTTGTGGTCTTTGACCCCACCATCTTCATTGCGTGTAAGTTGGTAGTAATTGCCTGGTTAATAGCTTATGGTGCCACGACAAAACCGAGGGCCCCTGTGGAACTGTTGCCACATGGTGACGCTGCTCGGCACGTGCTAGTATCGAGGTTGTTGACCAAGTACCTTTACCAAGTTATACCGCCATACCACTTTTGATACAAATATTCGGGTGTTTGAACGGGAAATCCATAATGGGTTGATGAAATAGTGTTCTCTCAATGTAAACAAGAGGAGGTGGTTTCAGAGGAAGCATGTATGTTGCGATCTCACTTCATACAAAGGTTGACGCATATTGTGGACAAGGAAGGGAAGGAAAGAAGAACACCTAGAAAAAGTTAGCCTTGGGTAGTAGGGAGTGCTTAGAAAAGCCTGAGTGGATGTCAAGTCCTAAGCACTGTGCCCAGCTCGGCCACGCTACGCACGTGGGGTCACTGTCACTGTGTGCCCCGCGGCCACCGTCGGTGTCAGGCCCATTAGCACCCTATCCTCGCATGTCCGTGACATCGTGCCGCACTCACCGTCCTCGTGCACTGTGCGCTTCTCCTTTTCTCGGCCTCCGGTCCACTGTTGATCCTTGCCCTTGTCCCCGTACCGGACCCCCCTCCCTTCTTTCTTCTTTTGGGGACATGGTCGCTCGCACGCCTCCCTCATCGAGCGAACCCTCTCTCCTCTCCTTTATTCCCCCCCTCCGCTCGCTTACGCAGGGAGTGCGCCATGGTCGACTTTATCCCCACAACATGAACTGGCCGTGTATCCCATCCATGCTGTCTCCACTTCCGGTGCGCTACGCCCCATCTCCATTTGCCACTATAAGATGCCCTTGGTCCTTGCTCTTCTTCTTCATCCCCATCCCTCTCGAATCCGAAGCAGAGCTACGAGATCCAGTCGTCATTGTGGAACTAGGTTCGTCTGATAGAGGCGATGGTGTAATCTAAGAAGAAGGGATCTGGTTTTCGAAGAAGTTCAAGTCTACCATTGGTTAGTTTGGTCTTAGGGTTCACGATGTTTGACTTCTCAGTCTCCTGTTTTTGGATCTGTTGGTCATACGCCATGTTTTGGATAATCATTATCTTGTTGTTTCTCCATTGCCCTTGCCTATCCCAACTTCTGGAGTAAGCCTTGGTTGTACTAGGTTGCTCTTAACCATGTAACTTTAAATCCCGGTGTAATTTAGTGTTCGATGTCGTGTAATCTTTCGTGTAATTCCAGATTTACGAAATGTGTTGTAGTTTCACCTAAGGGGAGTGGATCTTAATTCACTCTTTTGTAAACCCTCACATTAGGAGACGTACTTGTGTTATAGTTTTTGCTCTTTCCACCTATAATATAATCCTAGCCAATGTTGTGCTTTGAATCTAAGTGTGTTAGTTGCTTGAGGCCAACTCCATCAAATACATCTTTCCACTAACATGTCATTGATTTGCTGGCCTAGAATAGGCACCATGTAATGACAACCAACCTCTATGTTCGTTTACAACATTGTAATGAAAAAAGCCAGGTTACCTTTCCTTCCCATATTTTCCCATTTAATGTACCAAATAGACCAACCTTTCGTAGCAACGCGATGAGAAAGTATATTAGACATATGAGCCATATTTCCCAAGATTTTTCCTATACCAAGTACATCACCCGCAGCGAAGCGCGGGCAGTAGTGGCTAGTTTAATATGAAGACCACGCCATCGGCTCTGGCGTGAGGAGGATATGCTCTACCAGAAAGGAAATTATGGAGTATTTATTGTATTAAATTAGCCTTCTTTTTAGATAAGGAATTGTTTAGTTCATATTCGTCTTGGACTCTATTAGCCTAGGGTATAAATATAAACATCCGGCTATTGTATCAAGGACATCTTCAATGATCAACACAAACTAGTACCTTTACTTTTCGGCTCATGCCACCCGTTAGGAGTAGGGGTAGAGTAGATTTCGATGAGTTCTTCGGCAAGCAGGGCTGCCCTCGGTTAGGTCCAATCTTTGGTTTGTCTGTGAGTATCCGTCACGACTTATATTGTGTTTGTAAGGCTGCCCTCGGTTAAGTATGATCTCTTGCAATTGTTGATAGTTATCTTTGGTTCTTATCAAAATCCACACGGCTGCCCTTGGTTAAGTCTGACCTCGTACGAATTTTGATACGAATCCCCTGCCTGGTTAAGATTGAGATAGATCAGCTTTTGTATCTTTTTTGAATCGTCATCTCGTCGCACTACATTGTTTACATCTTACTCTGACGATGGTTCTTGCTAGTCTAGCCATTCTATTCCAATCTTGATCGAAGATAGTGTGTGGTCAAATGCATGTTTAGCCCTAGGTAAGGCTTGCTATTCGATGAGATCCGATCTAGAAGTGCTTTTATGGCTGCATCGGTTAGGTCTGACCCCACTGCTAGCATCATAGATTGGAAATCATCAAATAGTAAGCCTTGCTTATGGCCAAGCATAGTCTTCGGCTGCATGCTATGTCTGCATCGGCTATTTAGCTGATCGCCTGAGCTTTCACGATCATAGTATGTTCCCACGATCTCGTTAAGCATTTATAGATCTATATGCTTTGAAGGTTTAATTTGTTATCCTTATTATGGCTGCATCGGTTAGGTCTGACCCCCACTGATAAAGATAGTAGATTGGACCTGATAGGCATACGGGTTTATACACGTCTAATGGTTGAGTGGTTGCATGCTATGACTCTTCTTTCGCTGGAATCGGCTATTTAGCCGATAGCCTATCTTTTGAGAATATATATTGGCTGTTTATATGCTCTTTACTTGTTTTTGTCTTGGTTAAAAGCTAGTATATTTCTCAATCAAGTCATATGCTTTCACGTCTATCTTTTTACATCTTTTGCATGCTTTCATGATAATTGATAGGTTAGATCTATGTAATTGAGTAACTGATGATTGCTGATATGCTTGTTCTACTTATCATACATCATGAACATATTGGATATTGACTCTCTAGTCGATAGCCTTGTCTTACTGGCCACTTGGCCACACATTTGGAACTATCTGGACAAACAACCGACATGTTCCACCTTAAATTACTGATCAATCGTGCTCCCTTGTCAATTGTAGGTCAAATTGACTGGCACGTCCCTAAGGTCATGATCGTATGGTCCGGTGGTGCCCTCCCTAAGCCCAGAGAGAAGCTCAGGATCTGCTCCGCGCGGCCTCTCCCCAACGTTGATCACTGTGTCCTCAGCGCCGATTTTTTGCGTCGACGTGTACATAACCTGTAACCATAAAATTAACAATATTTGCATACCAAGAGTTGGATCCTATGACCTTTAGGAGCATGTTGTCTCGTAGAAAATCATTGACGGGCTTCTCCTGTGGATTCTCGAACTACATCCTTGACAAGTGATCGGCTACAAAATTTTTTATTCCCTTCTTATCTTTAATTTCTAAATCAAATTCTTGGAGCAAAAGGATCCATCTTATAAGCCGAGGCTTAGCATGTTTCTTAGTAAGGAGTTATTTAAGAGCAGCATGATCAGTGTAAACAATAACTTTGGCTCCAAGTAAGATTTAAACTTGTCAATTGTAAAAACAATAGCCAGAAGCTATTTTTCAATTGTTGCATAATTAAGTTGAGGTCCTGACAGAGTTTTACTAGCATAAGAACTTGCATGATGCTTTCTATCCTTTGTTTGACCCAAAACTTCCCCCACAGCATAATCA
The DNA here is from genome assembly GCA_904845875.1 of Miscanthus lutarioriparius. NCBI lineage: Eukaryota > Viridiplantae > Streptophyta > Magnoliopsida > Poales > Poaceae > Miscanthus > Miscanthus lutarioriparius. Next base: position 73,970,699 of record CAJGYO010000012.1, on the reverse strand, counting down.
CTAGCATCACACATGATTTCAAAAGGTAGCGACCGATTAGGGGGTTGAATAATTGGTGCAAAGATGAGTGTTTTCTTAAGGATTTAAAAAGCATTTAAACGCTCATCATATCCGTGGCTAACAAACTTGTAAGGGGTCTAGCAATATGAGAAAAATCTTTTATAAAACGATGATAGAACCCCACATGACCAAGAAAACTTTGTACCCCTTTGATGTTTGGAGGAGGTAGTTGTTCTATTACTTCTATCTTAGCTCGATCTACCTCAATCCCACGTTCGGACACCAAGTGTCCAAGCACTATGCCTTCTCTAACAATGAAATGACATTTTTCCCAATTTAAGACCAGTGCTTTTGCTCACATCTTTGCAAAACTTTGTCTAAATTTTCTAAGCAATCATTGAAAGTTTTTCCATAAACAGAAAAATCATCCATAAAAACTTTCATGATTTCTTCTATCATATTAGAAAAAATAGACACCATGCACCTTTGGAATGAAGCTGGTGTATTGCACAATCCGAAGGACATCCTGTGACAAGCATATGTTCCATAGGGACAAGTAAAAGTAGTTTTGCTTTGGTCATCAGGATGGATCAGGATTTGATGATAATCTTAATACCCATCAAGGAAACAGAAGAAAGAATGCTTTGCAAGCCGTTCCAACATCTCATTGATGAAGGGTAATGGGAAGTGATCTTTCTTTGTTTCCTTGTTAAGTTTATCATAATCAATGCACATCTGCCATCGAGTTATTGTTCATTGTGGGATTAATTCATTTTTTCATTTTTTACCATAGTCATGCCCCCTTTCATTGGTACAACTTGTACCGGGCTTACCCACTCACTATAAGGCACGAGACAGATTATCCCTACATGCAAAAGTTTCAAAACCTCTTTCTTAACAAGTTTCATCGCATTTTTAAGTCTATGTTGGGGCTCCCTAGAAGGTGGATATGCTAGATCTATGGGAATGCGATGGGTGCAAAGGACACGACTAATCCCCTTGAGGTCTTTGAGTGAGTAGCCAAAAGCAGAGCGATGCTTTTCCAAAACAGTTAGGAGCCAGAGGGTCTCGTCCTTAGAGAGTTTATCGCTAATAATCACAGGAGACTCCCTATCGTTGTTTAGAAAAGCGTATTTCAAACCTAAAGGAAGGGGTTTGAGCACAATGGAGGGTTTTGGCGGCTCTTGAATTTTATCCAAAGGGAAAGGATCTCACAGTTCTTCTTCTTGGATGGAATCCTAGGAGTCTTCTTCGAGATCTTTGTCGGAGGCTTCCAAGAGAGATGCTGCCACAACATCTTCCACTGGATCTTGCTCGGGACTCATCTCCATCTTAACATATAATGAGCGAATGATGGGATAGAAAGGTTTATACTTTTCCCAAGACTTACATTTATACTCCCTTTTTTCCTTCATGTAGAAGTCTCTCTATTGGATGCCCTATCAAAAGGTCGAACTCCCAAATATCAAAAATATAAAAACTAAGATACACCTTGGTTTTGTCTACTTTGATAGGGATGAGGTGAAGAATTCTTTCACTAGGAAGGATTTGCCCTAAGAGACTTTTTAGAAACTTGGTTATAGGAGTTAAGTGCATATTTTTAGAAAGGGTATGTGCAAAAGATTTAGACATAAGATTTGCTTCTACAATCGGATTATAAAAAGCATCAAAGGAGGTTTTATGAATCTAACAATGAATGGAGGTAGAAGGAGAAACTATATGAATAACTTCAGGTGAAAGCTTGGATTCTCCCAACCACTCATTGCTTACGATTGTTATCAACTCCTTCATAGTCTTTTTAAGGAACTTCTCTTCGGTTGGGTCCGAAAGATGCTGGCTAGGTGCTGATGGTGCCGAAGATTTCCTTATTGCATAATAATTCAAGGTGTTTCCAAAGTCGGAAAAAAGATCTTCCTTGAATTCAAACATATTTTCCAAAGGCAGAATTTCTTCCTTCTTTGGTGGTTCAGGAACTTGGAGGACAGTTGAGGGTTCAAGTGGAGTTGCTAAAGGTTCGGGCGCCACTATCAAAGGTACTACTTCAGGAGTTTTCTCAACTACATCTTCTAGGCTATCATCATGAATGCTGGTGTAGGGGGTGTTATCTAGGATTTTTTCTAAGAATTTTTCTCACTTCACAAGCTGAACAATGTAGGAAAGCACCTCTAGAAGCTGTATCGAGAAACTGTGCGGTCTCCCCACTAAGACCCATATAGAAGTGTTGTAAAAGCATGGAGTCTTGAATGGCAAGGTCGGGGCCAGAATTGACTAGGTCATTAAAACGCGCCCACACCGCACCAAGAGATTCTTTTTCTTTATTTTTAAAAGATAGAACCTCTATTCAAAGGCTAACCACTCTAGAGATGGGAAAGAAAGATAAGCAAAAGCTAGAACATAAGGCTTCCCAATCTCCTTGTACACTCCCTATGGTTCTGTTATACCAGGGTTTACCTGTTTTCATGAAAGAGAACATAAATAGCTTGCACTTTAAAGTTTCATATGACATGCCTGCGATATGCAAGCATGCACAACTTTGCTCAAACTCTCGTAGGTGGGTATATGGGTTTTCATTGCCTTCTCTAGAGAACAATTGTTCCTGGACCATACTTATTAAACACGGACGCAACTCATAGCCAGGTGTAAGGATAGGTTTTGAAGATTCTGGTGGCTCTAGTTGTGCACCCGTGGAACCAGCGAATTGATTGATAGGCATGATGTTGTCCATGCTTAAAGATAAAAGATATAAGGACAAACCTGGTTCGATGAAATTACAACAACCGTTTCCCGGCAACGGCGCTAGATAACAAGCGCACGGGTATCGAAGTAGTTGTCACCCGGAGTATTATCGAGTATTGTATCCATGGGGAAACGTGTGTGTGTTGTCTAATTACTAGTTTGTCCAGGGATAGCAATCAAGGTTAGGTATGAGTAGGGAGGATTTCTATGGTTATGACCGTATGCAAAGCAAGGCTTATGATTCTAGTGTTCACTTTGGGATGTCGCTTAGATGGTAAAGTACCGCTAACAGATAACTCTGCTGACACGACTATGGTCCTACTAATTTAAGAACTTGCTCAATTCAGAGTGGACTACAGAGGATGATGGGGCTGTCACCACCCACTACTACCACACAACTAGGGAGCGAGGAGAAAACATAGGTTGCAGATAGCCTAAGCACCACGCTTATGCTAACGATTACTACTCTAATCTAGCTAGCAAGAACTAGAGTACTAAAAAAACTATGAACCCATGAACAAAAGAGCATAATACTTACTTTAAACAGAAATCAATTACTAGATGTATCTTAGATGTAGACTTGGAGAAACCTAGATCCACCAAGGTACAAGCTGTATAGGTAGCACCGATAAGCTGGTACTTTCTCCATACTCTTCCCTCACTCTCTAACTCACTATTTTCTAGGTACAGTAATGTCACACCCAATTTTAAGGATAAAATGGGATGCATAATCTTATGTGCACCCAGAGATCAGTCACACACATAAGCCGGCAAATTATAAATAGTATCATCACAAGTGTTTATTACGTCACGAATAATAAGACATAGTCTTCACATAAATGTAGCGGAAGTATAAATAAAAATCTCTCGTGGAAGCTCCATATCACAGGGACGTCAACTGGTTGACCACAAGTCTAGTACTCCTCAGGAAAGTCGTCATTACCATAGCCATCTGTTACCCATCTAGGATTTTTATCCAAATAATTAAAATAAACAAGCGTAAGTACGTGTCATACTCAACAAGTGTAAGATGGGGTTCATGAGGCTCAAAAGGCTTGACACAGGTTTAACAACATTTAGCTTTTAGTTGTCACAATTTTAGCATAAAAGTAGCAACAAGTTGTTTCAATCCCAAAAGTAAAACACATGATCAATGTAAACATGAATAATGAATAGCATAAACGGATAATTCTTAGTGATCATCTATTCCATAAATGTTCCAAGGCCGCTCATGACCGTGAGCACGACTGATATACTAGTTTTACACTCTGCAGAGATTGTACACTTTCACTGTGAGTCATGATACCCATATGCCCGGGTTTATAACTCCCAAAACACTTCCAAGGTGAGCAGGCAAGGTTCACTATGAAGCCTTTCAAAGGTTCATCTAACAAGTTAGGGCCGCTAGGTTTTTGTGGCCTGCAAATGTAGGGCCCCCCTTCCGACAGGCACAATGACGCGCAACCTATACACTGACGGACAGAGGCCACACTATATCCATCCCAAAACACACCCCTCTTGTGCCATAAAGGTAACATCTAGCTAGAAAAGGTCCTCATACTGAGCTAAAGCTAGAGCCATGTAGCCCTGACAGCTATACCATAAGTCTCGGATGATCACTTACAGATAAGTCCTTAGGGAGAGAAATCTAGAGCATTTAGAAAGTAGCTAAACACTCTAGCCCCTGTTTCCAAGTTGCTAAAAAGTGATGTTTTAATGTTTATTACATATACCATTAATCAAGTTACAAGATCATGGTTTAGTTGAGCACTAGCAAAGCTACCCAATGCATATCCCATAGGAGTCAAGGCATAAGTACAATTCTGGAAATCCTTATCAAGGTGACACATGCAAATATGGATTGATTATTAAAGTGAATAGATAACAAGGATGATCCCATGCTATACTTGCCTTGAACAAAGTGCTCCTGCTGATCCTGCTCATCAAAGTAGTACTCTTGTTCACCCACAAATTGTTCACCGTCTATACTCGATAATCACAGCAACATACAAGCATCCAAAAGCAATCATGCATAGCAAACAAAATCTATAGATTAGAACAGTACATCAACACCATAAAATCAAGATGAAAAGTTTGTACAACGAATCTACGTCTCACTACGAACACACATACGTGAAGATCACACAAATCAGAGCTAAAACGAAGAAGTTATGAATTAAATAAGATTTCCTTTAGTAAAATAATAGATTAAATCTAACCTCAAATTTTAAAAGTTGAAAACAAACCTTACAGTAGTATGAACATGTAGATTATGGAATTACGAACCTACGACAAGTTGAACAGATCAAATCAGAGTTAAAACGAAGATTTTCTGGCTACATAAGGTAGTGGCAGTTCTATAAATAGATGAAACTTAATTTTTGAATTTAAATAAATAAAATCAGATTTTAAACCAAGCCAGGGACTGCAGCCATGAAAACAAAGAAATACATGGGCTCTTTAACAAAATTGCAGGGACGGCGGGTCGAGATCCAAATAATTATAAGGGCCTTTTTGCAAAACGACAGGCGAAGCAGTATCTTAAGATCTGGACCATTGGATCGAAATTGGACGGCGCAGATCAGATCAGAGGGGAGGGGAATCGGCGGCGAGCTCCACGATGGCGCCATGGCCAGAGGCGGGCAGCGCTCATAGAAGACGGTCTACGGACCATGAAACAGCAAACCAAGGGCACCGGGAGATAGAGGAGATGACGGCGAGCCCGGCTAGGTAGCTTACCTCGGCGTGAAGTGAACGAGAGCGACATGGTGCTCGGCGAGGTGGGCGGAGATGGCGGTGGTGCTAGGGTTAGCGTGGCTCAACGCAATACAAGGGCAGCTGCAACTCTGAAGGTTGGGACGGGAGCGGCACGATGCGGACATCCAATTTTTATAGCCAGGAGCAGTTTTAGGCGCAAGGGAAGGACATGGTGTATCAGCTACGGAGTCAGCGATGGCGGCAGTGAGGACTCCAGCATGGACACAGGAGGAAGGAGACACGTTTGACTAGTGGGCTTGGGCTGTCAGTGGGATAGGAGGCGCGGGCCACGATGTTAGCGAGAGAGAGAGAATGCGCGGGCAGCTAAGGGGCTTGCTGGGACGCGACCGGGCCACTGCGGAGAATAGGAGAGGTGGGCCGTGCGGGGAGCCTCATCGAGCTGGTCCAGCAGAAATAGAAGGCCGAGCGGGAGCTGGGCTACACGGGTCGAATACAGAGAAGGGAAGAATAAAATCCTTTTCTATTTTCTAAACTAATTTCCAAAGAAATTTTGAATGTAAATTCAAATCAATTTGGAATTTGATTTCAAACCACACAATGCAAAAATAATATGCAACAGCATGAATGCATATACATGTATGTAGACCTATATTTGATTTGAATTTTACAAAGTGGTTATTCTTCTAAATTTAAATGCTCACAAAATGCATAATTAAATCATTTTTCCTATTTTTAAAATTATGCAAATCTTAGGGTGTTACAATTCTACCCCCCTTGAAATGAATCTCGTCCTCGAGATTCGGACGATGCTTACTCAAAAAGCTACAGGTATGTTTTCCTTAGATCCTCTTTTCTTTCCATGTAGTCTCATCTTCTGTATACCGATTACACTGAACCTTACACATTTTTATAACTTGGCTCCTCGTAACCCTTTCTGTCGTCTCCAAAATCTTTACCAGAAATTTCTCATAGGTAAGATCTTCCTTAACTATAAGCTCCTCTAATGGTATCTGCTCCTCTAGTACACGCAAACACTTCTTTAATTGGGACACATGGAACATGTCATGTACACCTGACAAATTCTCAGGCAATTCAAACTGATAAGCTACTTCTCCATGTCTCTCGAGAATCTTAAAAGGTCCAATATACCTTGGTGCTAACTTTCCTTTCATGTTAAACCTTCTCACACTTCTCATAGGTGACACCTTCAGGTAAACGTAATCCCCTATTTCAAAAACTAATTCTCTTCTCCTAGTATCGGCATAACTGTTCTGTCGAGACTGTGCCACTCTCAAGTTATCTCTAATCATCCTTACTTGCTCTTCTGCGTCTCTTAAAACATCTGGTCCAAACACTTGAGTTTCTCCCGTTTGATTCCAAAACAACGGGTTCTACACTTTCGTCCATACAAAGCTTCAAAAGGTGCCATATTGAGACTCTTCTAATAACTGTTGTTGTACGAGAACTCTACATAAGGCAAACTCTTGTCTCAACTTATACCATACTGCAATGCACAAGCTCTCAACATGTCCTCTAATATCTGATTAATCCTCTCAGTTTACCCATCGGTCTAAGGATGATACACTGTACTAAAATTGAACTTTGTTCCCAACGAATTATGTACTGTTTGCCAAAAGTGTGACGTGAATTGAGTACCTCTGTCAGACACGATCTTCTTTGGAACACCATACAAACATACTATTCTTTCCATATATATTGCAGCCAATTAGGGTCCAGTATAGGTAGTCTTGACCAATAAGAAGTGAGCAACTTTAGTTAACCGATCCAGTATCACCCAAATTGAATCATAACCTCTTTGAGTGCGTGGTAACCCAATTATAAAATCCATACCAACTTCTTCAAACTTCCACTCAGGTATCTTCATGGGTTGTAATAATCCTACAGTCCTTTGATGTTCAGCTTTTACTCTCTAACATGTATCACATAAAGCAACATATTCAGCCACATCCCTCTTAAGTCCATACCACCAATACTTCTCTTTCAGATCCAAATACATCTTGGTGCTCCCAGGGTGAATAGAGTAAGCAGACTCATGTGCCTCATGAAGAATTGCATCTCGTATAGCCTTATTTTCAGGCACACATAGTCTTTTCCCAAACCACAGAGTTCTATTATCATCCATATGGAAACCTAGTGCCTTACCAATCACTATGTTCTCCGCTATCTCCTTCACCTTCGTATCCTGTAACTGACCCTTGCGTATCTCTAGCTCCAATGTAGGCTCTATCACCAGCTCTATTGCATTAGTAATGAAACCCAAGTTTAGTTGCTTAAATTTAGCACACAACTTACTTGACATAGGTGCCACTTGCACCTCATTGGCATAACTCTTCCTTCTAAGAGCATCGGCAACAACGTTTGCCTTTCCAGGATGATAGTGTATCTCTAGATCATAATCTTTAATCAACTCTAACCATCGACGCTGTCTCATAGTCAGATCCGTCTGAGTGAAAATGTACTTCAGACTCTTGTGATCAGTATAGATGTCACTCTTATGCCGATAAGATAGTGCCTCCATATTTTTAGAGCATGAACCACTGCTGCTAACTCCAAATCATGAGCAGGATAGTTTAGCTCATGCTTTCTCAATTGTTGGGATGCATAGGCCACTACTCTGCCTTCTTGCATAAGAACACATCCAAGACCTTGACGAGATACATCACAACAGATAGAGAAATTCTTGCTCAGATCTAGCAAAACCAACACTAGGGTGGTAGTCAACCTCTTCTTCAATTCCTCAAAGTTAGCTTGGCACTTCTCGGACCACACAAACTTAGCATTTTTCTCCAATAGAGCTGTCATAGGCTTGGCAAGTTTAGAGAAACCTTCTATGAACCTCCTATAGTATCCAGCCAATCCCAAGAAACTACGAACCTCTCCCACATCGGTTTGTGGTTTCAAATTCAACACTTCTCTCACCTTGCTTGAATCTACTGCTATTCCACCATTAGAGACCACATGGCCTAGGAAAGAAACTTTTTTCAACCAAAACTCACACTTTCTTCGTTTAAATACAACTTGTGTTCTCTGAGCTTTTGCAAGACCAACCTTAGGTGTTCAGCGTGCTCTTCTTTGGTTTTGGAGAATACCAATATATCATCGATAAATACCACAACAAACTTATCCAAAAACTCCATGAACACCTTATTCATCAAGTACATAAAGTATGCAGGTGCATTAGTCAAACCAAAGGACATAACGGTGTACTCATACAAACCATACCTCATAGTAAAAGCTATCTTAGGTATGTCAGTTGCACGAAACTTCAACTGATGATAACCAGAACAAAGATCAATCTTAGAGAAAACACAAGCACCTCTCAACTGGTCAAACAAGTCATCAATTCTAGGTAGCGGGTACTTGTTCTTGATAGTAACCTCATTTAGTGACCGATAATCAACACACATTCTCTAGGTACCATCCTTCTTGTCTACAAATATAACCGGTGCTCTCCAAGGTGACGAACTAGGACGAATGAAACCTTTCTCCTATAACTCCTTTATTTGTTTCTTAAGTTCCTCTAGTTCATTAACCCCTATTCTATATGGACGCTTAGCTATAGGTGCAGTTCCAGATAATAATTCAATAATAAACTCAATGTCACGGTCAAGTGGCATACCTGACAAGTCATCGGGGAACACATCCGGAAACTCATCAACTACTGGGTCCTCCTTGTTGACGTGATCATCAAGCTGGTTCACTATGGTGGTCGGTTGTGCTTGCACTACAACCTCAACACTGATTCTGTCTCCCTTTGGTGTTGTCAAAGCTACTGCCTTTTCTTTACACTAAATCACTACTTGTTGTTGCATCATCCAATCCATACCCAAAATAAGATCAATTCCCACTGTTCTCAACACAATGGGGGTCCCTTGAAACTCTACCCCCCTCAAGGATAGACTAGTCGGGAGACAACGGTAAGAAGCTGCCATACTCCCTCTCGATGAATTTACTAGTATGGGTTTTTTCATGGCACACAAAGGTATGCTATGGTTTTTAACAAATGCTTGTGATATGAATGAATGTGAAGCTTCAGAATAAAAAAGAATAGTGGCGGGAGTTGAGTTGATATCAAACGTACCGAGCATGACTTCTGGTTCCACAAGCGCTATCTCTGTAGACACATGATTCACCTTCCCATAATGTGGTGGCTTCTGGTTGCTATTCTGCCTCTGGGGGGTTTGCTGGTTGGGCTTCTCCGGGCAGTTATAAGACAGGTGACCCTCTTTTCCACAATGGAAACACTTGTTGGGAGTGCTAGGGGCACTGGTCTTCATGGGAGTGTTGTTAGGCGCTCCCTGTCATGGTGTCTGCTGGCCACTCTACTGCTAGGGACGTTGATTTCCATTCTGCTGCTCATACGGTGGACGCTGCTGGTTCGGGTTGTGCTGAGGGTACTAACCACGATTCCACTGATTGGGTGGTCCCTGGTACCTCTACTGGAAGCCTTGCTGAGGGTTTGTGCATGGACAAGTATTACTTCCAAATGCCTATCCCTGAAGCCTCCTCTTCTTGGCCTCCATCTCTTTGCGCTTATTGTCAATAACAATAGCACGATTCACCAGCGTCTAAAAATTGGGGTATGTATTGGACATAAGCCGGAGTTGCAGACTGTCATACAAACCCTTAAGAAAGCAGCATTGCTTATCAGCATCATCAGCCACCTCATTTGGAGCGTAACATGACAACTGAGCGAATTTGTCATGATACTCAGCCACAGACATAGATCCCTGTTTCAGAGCTCTAAATTTTTCCTGCTTGAGCTCTATCAATCCTTCAGGTATGTGGTAGGATATGAAATTCTCTCTAAATTCTTAACAGGTGACAGGAGGAGCATTAGAGGGACGTACATACTCGAATGCCTCCCACTAGTCCTAAGCTTCTCACTGAAGTTGTCCCAACACATACAACACCTTATGTTGGTTGTCGCACTGCACTATGTTGAGTTGCTTTTCCACCGCACGAAGCCAATCATCTGCTTCTAGTGGATTAGTGGCATGAGAAAACACTAGGAGGTGGCCCTTCAATAATTCACCACGCTTGTCACGCGGTGCTCCATGAATTGGTTGATTCTGCACCAGAGCTTGCATAAGCTGTGTCTGCACTGCCAGAAGCTACTCAATAGTAGGTGGCGGTGGTGGTGGTGGATGTGGGGGAACACCTCGATGATCTCGGCCTCTTCCTCTTCTAGACATCTGACATCCAACACAACTATTCATAATTTAGAGATTTCCTAATTATAGACACTTATAGAGATATAGAATACATTCTGAATTTTTTTTGGACGAGTTCCAACATCAGCAGCATGGTAAAACAGTAATATCTCAAGTTATAGATATCCAAATGATACGTTCTTTACATGGTTGGAAAGCTTAATAAATTATCCACAACTTTTATTCAGTCCTCATTTCCAGATTCTGTCGTTAAGTTACTCAAAAACAGGATACAACCAAAACTATTGTAGGTTCCAAACTGCGCAGAAACTTGAACTTAAAACAGCTATATCTCTTAAACCAAATCTGCTATAGGGGTGATTCTAGAGGCATTAGAAAGATACTTAAGTCTAGTTGCTCCCATAAAATTTCATAGTTTTTGGTCGAGCAGACTACTCCAAAAAATAGATCCGAGAGAACATGATGTACCAAACCCAACTATTTATTTATTGACTCAAACTTTAATATTCTTAACTATGGAACTTGCAGACATGCCCACAAGGTTCCAGCACTCATTACAAAAATCCAACTCACACATAAATATAATACTAATCCAACTAGGCACACCAAAGTTCACACAATACTACTAGACTCGACTTGACTCATCTTTACCCGTGCTACTAACGTCTTATGACATAGAAAGGACTCCAACACTTATGGGCAAAATTTATGGGGAAGCTCCTCATAGATCCTTGGCAGGTTGAGGCACACCCTTTGCTTGTCTATCACTTGTTGGTATCTCTTAAGGGTCACCTCCTGTGCCTTCAATTGATCTTTCAGCCATCGATTCTTGTCTACTAATTCACAGGCATAGTGCACCATCACTTGAGTAGTGGGATCCATGCCTTTAGGGTCCATTATTGCCCATCCCAAGTTAGGGTGCTGGCGAGGGAGGAAGCGATATTGATCTTCCTTCATATCATCAAAGTGACGACCACGGAGACCCATGCAGGCTACTGCGGCTGCATCTTCTATGCTATCTTCCATGGTGGCATAGTGAGCATGATGCGCATAGTTCGAGTCCAGCTGGTATACTTCATTCTCTTCATCCTAGATGGAGAGGCACACCCTGGTCTTCCAATAAGTGTCCTCTAGAGGGTGCGTATGCTCATTATAGACGTACTCCACAGCTGCGTCCCAATCACCATAGTAGGTCTGAAGAATCCCCATAAGTCAGTGGTGCAAGACAGATGATTCGCACCCCGGCTTGTACCAAACCTTTGTAGTCCATCCTAGGGGAGGGATTGGCTCATCCTCTTGAACGGCGTCCTCCCCATCATCATCATCATCAAACAATACAACGACCTCCACTTCTTTGGGTTCTTCTTTGGGCTCTTCCTGGAATGGCCTAGGCGTAGGTGTAGGTACTGGCGAGTCAACTTCTTGCTCCTAGGATTCCTCCTCCTCACTTGGTTCCATGGACTCATACAAGCCACGAGGCAGGTAGTAGCCTCCGCTGCTGATGCGAGCGGTCTTATTGGCATGAGGCATCTACAGAATTAGATTTAGTCAGATTAAAAGCTATAATTTTCATAACAGAGTGAGGCAAAAGAAACATAAAATTTAGCAAATAACAAGGGTGAGATGGGAAGCATGAAATAAGTGAAGCAAAAGAAGCTAAGACGACCATTGCTAACTAGGCTTGCGTCCTACAGTCAACACGGCTTTGATACCAATTTATCACACCCGATTTTAAGGATAAAATGGGATGCATAATCTTATATGCGCCCAGAGATCAGTCACACACATAAGCCAACAAATTATAAATAGTATCATCACAAGTGTTTATTAAATCACAAATAATAAGACATAGTCTTCACATAAATGTAGCAAAAGTATAAAGAAAAATCACTCGTGGAAGCTCCATATCACAGGGACGTCCACTGGTTGACCACAAGTCTAGTACTCCTCAGGAAAGTCGTCATTACCATAGCCATCTATTACCCATTCAGGATTTTTATCCAAATAATGAAAATAAACAAGCGTAAGTACGTGTCGTACTCAACAAGTGTAACATGGGGTTCATGAGGCTCAAAAGGCTTGACACAGGTTTAACAACGTTTAGATTTTAGTTGTCACAATTTTAGCATAAAAGTAGCAACAAATTGTTTCAATCCCAAAGTAAAACACATGATCAATGTAAACATGAATAATGAATAGCATAAACGGATAATTCTTAGTGATCATCTATTCCATAAATGTTCCAAGGCCGCTCATAACCGTGAGCACGGCTGATATACTAGTTTTACACTCTGCAGAGGTTGTACACTTTCACTATGAGTCATGATACCCATATGCCCAGATTTATAACTCCCAAAACACTTCCAAGGTGAGCAGGCATGGTTCACTATGAAGCCTTTCAAAGGTTCATCTAACAAATTAGGACCGCTAGGTTTCTATGCCCTGTGAATGTAGGGCTCCCCTTCCGATAGGCACAATGACGTGCAGTCTATACACTGATGGACAGAGGCTGCACTATATCCAACCCAAAACACACCCCTCTTGTGCCATAAAGGTAACCTCTAATAAGCTTGAAAAGGTCCTCATACTAAGCTAAAGCTAGAGCCATATAGCCTTCACAGCTGTATTGTAAGTCCCGGATGATCACTTACAGATAAGTCCTTAGGGAGAGGAATCTAGAGCATTTAGAAAGTAGCTAAACACTCCAGCCCGCTATTTCCAATTTGCTAAAAAGTCATGTTTTAATGTTTATTGCATATACCATTAGTCAAGTTACAAGATCATGGTTTAGTTGAGCACTAGCAAAGCTACCCAATGCATATCCCATAGGAGTCAAGGCATAAGTACTGAAGGGGGACCGTGATGCCTAAGAGGGGGGGTGAATTAGGCAACTTTTTACATGATCTAATGTGATGCACCCCATGAAATGCACCCATACTTTGCCAAGCCTCCAAATTCCCCGAAGTCCATTGGACTTCTCACTTCCCTTTCGGGATCCAAACCTTTTTGGTGCTCTTCATGTTGGAAATGATCTCCTTTGGCACCCAAATGAGTTTGGCCCCATTGTTGGTTTGCTTGTTCACCTTGATGGCCACCACCTTGTCATTTTTCTTCTTCTTCAAGATATAAGGTGTAGAGGCCTTTTTGTCGACCTTGTTGGTGTAGTGTTGGAGAGCTTGCTTGTTTGCTTTTTCTCATTTTTCTTTGCTCCTCCCGCATTCTTCACCTTGCACTTATAGGACTTGTGGCCTTCCTTGTGGCATACATAGCAAACCATGATTTGTCCTTCATCAAGCTTCTTCACACCCTTGACGGTGTTATCTTGATGAAGTTGGGCTTGCTCCATTTTGCCTTTTACTTGAGTCAAGTCCTTGGTAAGGCGAGTCACTTCTTGTTTGAGTTGCTCATTCTCCATTGCAACCTCTTGTGTGCATGTATCTACAACAACTTTCTCAACACAAACTTGGTTGCACAAGGATGAGTCTAAATATAAATCATTGTAAGAAGTAGAGGCATCCTTTTTAGGCATGTCAAAGATAGAACTTTTTCTTTTTAGCTGCCTCGGTGGGGGTAGTATCGACGGCTTCAAGATTAGCAACTTTATTAGATAGCTCATTACAATGTTTGCACATACTTTCCATTTTAGCAAGCAAACTTTTATAAGCATCTTGTGAGCTAGCTAACTTTTTCTTTAATTTTTTTTCTTTACAAGTTGCTCATCATTGATTGTGCAATTATTTGTGTTTGCACTAGTCTCAAGTTGCTCAATTTTAGTAGATACCTCCATATTAAGATTGGCAAAAGTTTCATATTGTTCAAGCAAAGTAGCATAAGCTTGTTGTGAGCTATATAGTTTTTCTTTTAATTTTTCAAGCTTCTTTTGTTGACTAGTGCAAACTTTAGCAAAGTTATGATTTTGTTGCACAATTTCATCATAAGAAGGTAACTCATCATCACTATCACTGTTATTAGCACTCTCACTAGAGGATGAACTTTCGTTACCTCGTGCCATAAGGCACACACGACAAGAGCTTGATGATGAGTGCTTGTGCCCTCGCCTCTTGTGATGGTCTTCTTTTTCACTTGAAGAATCATCCCATGACCTTATTGATGTGAGGGCTTTGTCCTTGCATGCCTTCTTCTTTGTCTTAGGTGTGGGCTTGTTTGGACAAACTTCCACAAAGTGCCCCAACTCGCCGCATCCATAGCATCCTTTCTTTCTTTGCTCATTTCTTTGATTGGTGAAGATGAAATCTTGAATTTGGATGAGCACACCCTTGACATTGAGCCTTTGGATCATTTTCTCCACCTTGTTGATAAGCTTGATTGATTCTTCATCGATGTCAGAGGTGGTGGAGGAAGATTGATCATCACTTGAATCTTCATCATCATCCTCATCTTCTTCTTCATCTTTACTTCAGGAGCTTGAGCTTGAGCTTGTCTCAACTTGCTTGCCCTTCATCTTCTTTTTCTCACTACATGTGAGAGCTTTGACTTTGTTTGATGAAGAGGCTTCTTCTTGACCCATCTTGCATGACATTTCAAATGCCACTATCTTGCCAATGACTATGGCCAGGGTCATGGTGCTCAAGTCCTCCATATTGTGAAGAATGGTGATGATACTTGCATATTTCTTTTGTGGTAGCATGGAGATGATCTTCCTCACTATGTCTGCATCATCTAGCTTGGTTAATCCTATTGAATGGAGCTCATTGATAATTAAATTCAAACAAGAATACATATCATGAACAAGCTCATCATCATTCATATTAAAGGAATCATAATTTTGTTTAGATAGATAATGTTTTTGCTCACGGACATTAGTTGTGCCATCATGGAGCTCTTGGAGTTTTAACCAAATTTCATGAGCCATATTTAAAGTGAACATTTGGTTAAACACATCCATGCTAAAAGATACAATTGGTATCAGAGCCGTATTTTTACCTTTAGCATTGAAATGAATTTCTTTCTCCTCACTCTTTGTGGGTTTATCGAGATTCTTAATAGGTTTCATCTCGTCACGAGTGACTCTCCAAACACCCAAATCTACTGCCTCAAGGTGACAAGCCATTCTAGCTTTATAGTAGGGGAAGTTAGTGCCGTCAAAGTGCGGAGGCCTAGAGGTATCCATCCTAACCACTCTAAACATCGTCGGCTCAACGACGGTGAAGCCAAAGGTCCAAATTGAGCCAACCGGCTCTGATACCAATTGAAGGGGGACCATGATGCCTAAGAGGGAGGGGGTCAATTAGGCAACTTGAAACTCTAACTCTAAACTATGACCTCTTTTTCTACACTTAGCAAAACCTATGGAAAAGATAAATTATCTAGATGTGCAACTACAGTTTTGCTAGTGTGTTGCTATCTCTACCACAAAAAGGAGTTATGCAAAGTTATGCAAATAATGCAAATGCAGAATCTAAAGAGTAAGGTAGAGATATGCAAACTCTTGTCGATGACTCCAGTATTTTTATCGAGGTATCGAGAAGCGCGCAAGCTTCCCCCTAGTCCTCGTTGGAGCCCCTCGCAAGGAATCCCTCGCAAGGGCCAAGCTCCCGGTCAGGTAACTCTGTGGATAGCCCCGAGCCTTCCCCACACACAAGTGGGTCTCCGCTGTGCCTTACAGCAAGCCTCTCCCGACAGCTCCCCGCCATCTTCACTATCAAGTTTCTGGCCGAACTGCCGCGGGCCTTGTTCCCTTCGGTACACGGTGGCAGCCACACCTCAAACACGGTTGGTGTGATCTTGCAAGACTACAAGCCCCCTCGATGTACAACAATGGTGCATGCAAGCACCGAGTGGTAAGAGGTATGCAAACCTCACTAAACACTAGGCCTCAACCTAGAGCAAGCACTTAAGCAGTGGTCTAATCAACCTAAGCACTTCGCAAAGCATCTACGCTAATCACCTAATGAATCACTGAGCACTATGCAAGTGGAGATCACTAAAATGGTGTATCAACACCCTTGGTATGTTTCCTCAGCTCCACTCTCACCAAATGGACGGTTGGGGTTCTATTTATAAGCCCCACTGAGAAAGTAGCTGTTGGGGATGAAACCCACTTTTCTGCTACTGACTGAACGCTGATCACGAGGTGCAGCGTCCGGTCATCCTGACCATTGGAGCGAGCGCATTGATCGGACTCAGCTCAGAGTCCGGTCATCATCGACCGGACATGTCCGGTCGCACTGGCGCCGCTCTGGACTCTATCGTACGCTGCACCTCATGCGTCCGGTCATCCAGTCTGCTGCATCCGGTCACGCTAAAAACACTTCTGTGACGATGAACAGTGTCACAGGTGTGTCTGGTCACTGCTTCACTCAGCGTTCGGTCATTGCTGCTCAGCGTCCGGTCACAGCTGCCGACGCCTGTTGTTGCCTGGCACCTGATTGGAGCGTCCGGTCACTGCTTTGCCCAGCGTCCAGTCACAGCTACCGACGCCTTCTATTGCCTGGCACCTGATCGGAGCATCCGGTCACTGATAGGGCCACGTCCGGTCACCTCTGTCGGGTTTGTTTCTTCGCTATCTTGCGTCTGGCTTGGTTCTAATCTTCGTGCTTGGACTTTGCTTGACCTTGTATGTCTTCTATGCATCTTCACATATCTTTCTTGAGCTGTTGATCATTGGATCGTCACGTCGCCTTCGTCCAAGTCATATTTTGCATCCTATTGAACTACAAAACAAACACTTGCAAATTCATTAGTCCAATTTGGTTGTGTTGGTCATCATACACCAAAATCCAAAGTAAATGGGCCTAGGGTCCATTTTCCTTACAAGTAGAATTCTAGGAAATCCTTATCAAGGTGACACATGCAAATATGGATTGATTATTAAAGTGAATAGGTAACAAGGATGATCCCATGCTATACTTGCCTTGAACAAAGTGCTCCTGCTGATCCTGCTCATCAAAGTAGTACTCTTGTTCACCCACGAATTGCTCACCGTCTATACTCGATAACCACAACAACATACAAGCATCCAGAAGCAATCATACATAGCAAACAAAAGCTATAGATTCAAACAGTACACCAATAGCATAAAATCAAGATGAAAAGTTTGTAAAACAAATCTACGTCTCACTACAAACACACAGACGCGAAGATCACAAAAATCGGAGCTAAAACGAAGAAGTTATGAATTAAACATGATTTCCTTTAGTAAAATAATAGATTAAATCCAACCTCAAATTTTAAAAGTTGAAAACATACCTAACAGTAGTATGAACATGTAGATTATGGAATTACGAACGTAACGCAAGTTGAACAGATCAAATCGGAGTTAAAACAAAGATTTTAGGGCCTACAGAAGGTAGTGGCAGTTTGTAAATAGATGAAACTTAATTTTCGAATTTCAATAAATAAAATCAGATTTTAAACCGATCCAGAGACCGCGGCCATGAAAATGAATACAGAGGAGGGAAGAATAAAATCTACTATTTTCTAAACTAATTTCCAAACAAATTTTGAATGTCAATTCAAATCAAATTGAAATTTGAATAGGTAACAAGGATGATTCCATGCTATACTTGCCTTGAACAAAGTGCTCCTGTTGATCTTGTTCGTCAAAATAGTACTCTTGTTCACCCATGAATTGCTCACCGTCTATACTCGATAACTACAGCAATATACAAGCATCCAGAAGCAATCATGTATAGCAAACAAAAGCTATAGATTAGAACAGTACACCAATAGCATAAAATCAAGATGAAAAGTTTGTAAAATGAATCTACGTCTCACTATGAACACACAGATACGAAGATCACAAAAATCAGAGCTAAAACAAAGAAGTTATGAATTAAACAAGATTTCCTTTAGTAAAATAATAGATTAAATCTAACCTCAAATTTTTAAAGTTGAAAACAAACCTTACAGTAATATGAACATGTAGATTATGGAATTAGGCACCTAATGGGAGTTAAAATGATGATTTTATGGCCTACAGAAGGTAGTGGCAATTCTATAAATAGATGAAACTTAATTTTTGAATTTAAATAAAAAAAATCAGATTTAAAACCGAGCCAGGGAGTGCGGCCATGAAAATGAAGAAATACAGGGTCTCTTTAACAAAATTTTAGGGGCGGCGGGTTGAGATCCAAATAATTATAAGGGCCATTTTGCAAAATGACAGGAGAAGGGGTATCTTAAGATCTACACCGTTGGATCGAAATTGGACGGCGCAGATCAGATCAGAGGGGAAGGGAAACGGCCGACGAGGACGGCGACGAGCTCCACGGCGGCGCCATGGCTGGAGGCAGGCGACGCTCATAGAATATGGTCTACGGACCATGAAACAGCAAACCAAGGGCACCGGGAGATAGAGAAGATGACGGCAAGCCCGGCTAGGTAGCTTACCTTGGCGTGAAGCGAACAAGAGGGGCATGGTGCTCGGCGAGGTTAGCATGGCTTGGCGCAATACGAGGGCTGCTGCGGCTCCGAAGCTTGGGACGGGAGCGGCACGATGCGGACATCTGATTTTTATAGCCAGGAGCAGCTTGAGGCGCAAGGCAAGGACAGGGTGTATCGGCTGCGGAGTCGGCGACGGCAGTGAGGAGTCTGGGGTGGACACGGGAGGAAGGAGGCGCGTCTGATGAGCGGGCTCGGGCTATCAGCGGGATAGGAGGCATGGGCCACGATGTCAGCGAGAGAGAGAGAGAGTGCGCGGGCAGCTGCGCGTTTTGCTGGGCCATGACCAGGCCGCTGTGGAGAATTGGAGAGGCGGGCCGCATGGGGAGCCTAACCGAGCTAGGACAGCGGAAATAGAAGGCCGATCGAGAGCTGGGCTACACGGGCCGAATACAAAGAAGGGAAGAATAAAATCCTTTTCTATTTTCTAAACTAATTTCCAAACAAATTTTGAATGTAAATTCAAATCAATTTGAAATTTAATTTCAAACCACACAATACAAAAATAATATGCAGTAGCATGAAAGCATATACATGTATGTAGACCTATATTTGATTTTAATTTTACAAAGTGGTTATTCTTCTAAATTTAAATGCTCACAAAATGCATAATCAAATCATTTTTCCTATTTTTAAAATTATGCAAATTTTAGGGTGTTACAAGTAAGAGTAGAGCCTACTAGAGGAGTAATATCTCTTGAATGCGATCATCTGATCCTTAGATGAGGATGCTCCTAGAGGGGTATGGGTGGACTTATTTAGGGGGAACCAGGGGTCCATCGTCAAATCTGAGCCCTCAGATCAAATAGACCTTAAGCAACGGTGTAGAATTGATCCATAGAGGTGGTGGAGAACCGACGTTGAAGCGAAGGATAAGCCATGGGTCCCACAGGCTAGTTGGCCCCACATGGCAGCCCCTCAGTCTCTGTCATGGTGGTTTTCCTTCTAGAGTGTTCTAGAGTCTTTCCAAGTTAGTTTCATCATGGATAAACATGATTTAATCTGACGATTGGGTCCACCTTGATGGTTTTATGAATAAACCCTGCTAAAACATAGATTCACTAAAATTGGTTGAATTTATTAGTTTAAACCCTTAGACCTATGTTTGGTGATGGAATTAAGTATATATGCAGGTTATATTGACGGTTTATGATTGATGTTAACAACCGTCAATAGCGGCTAGAAGCTTCAGCCACCTCTACAAATAGGTTTAACACATGCGGCCAGGAATGAAAGCCACCTCTATAAATCCATTTGTAGCCACCTCTGGTACATTTGCAGCCAAGATTCAAACTATGTTTGTGAATTAATATGCATACACTTGTTCAAAGATTTGAAAGGAGGTTGAAAGAGCTAATATATATTTTTTGAAAGGTGGTTTAAAGAGCTAATATTTTGTTGATATGGATGTATGCACATGTAGGATTCTAAACATGTTCTGGCTAATATGGAGTAGCTAAAAAGGAGTTCATGGCACATGCAAAAGCTTCAAACCAAAGAAAGGAGTTGTATGTACCAATGGCCAACGAGGCTATTACACCCTCGTTTGTGCGCTTCCTCAAGCAAACACTATGTTGTCCATGATGAACAAGATGGCTAGCTCATGTTATTGCTCCCAAATAAATCTATTCTACCTTCTTGTACTATTGGCGTCTATAGTCTAAATTTCCTATTCGAACTCCAAAACTAGATATCACATCCCCTGAACTTTGAAAACCGTTCAAATTATCTCCCTACTCTAATTTGGAGTGGTTTTGAATGTATCTTTTTAGTTAAAAACCGGTAAATACTCACGAACACATAGTGGATATGTGCCCATGTGTATGTGTGATGAGTGATTGTCAAGACATAATCGGAGCTTCGGTTTAGTGGGTTGAGACTAACCATGGCATGAGTTTTGTGTGCAACAGGTCACTTGACTTTGTCATGTGCAGGTGTTGAGCAAAATACTTGTATTTTGTACCTTGTGGATCATGTTGGAGAAGTTTGTGTCCTTGATTTGAATGGCGTCACACCTCATGCTTTGTGGATAGTAAATTCCCATAGATCCTGTAGGAATCGGCCACGCTTATTTGTAAATTCAGCAAGGCTGATGTTTTTACGTTGGCTAGAAATCACCACCTGTTGGCACTCTGATATATTTCTCCTTGACTTCAGGGGTGTCATCTCTTCAGACTTGGTGTTCTTTATTAACCGAATGTTGTTCGGCTATAATGAGGCTCATGAATGACAAATAGTCAGTAGATAAATACACAACCCCTTTAGCTTCTAAAAGTCAAGCCTAGCCAATTTCTTGAGCTTCCCATGCTTTCCTATAGCTAGACTTATTTCTTGAGATGGAATTGGTTTAGAATCGATATTGTGTTGTTCAGCTTTGTCAGCGGAACATTCGCTTATATCAGAACCAATTCTTTCTTTGCCCACTATGTCAACTAGCAAGTCTTTCTTTCTTATATCTCTAGCCGATGATTCAGATGTGTGATCGGCTTCTTCATATATGGGCAAATAGCATGCCATAATCTATTGTCATGACTTTTTTAAATTCTTCAAATATGATGGAATACAAATCGCTAATTCTATTGATTTAGCTTGAGTTACTAGTAACATATGAAGTCGAATCATGATTACTAGCGTCCACATATCTTGCTAAATTTTCATTGGTTCAGTTATAGATAGGAGCAACATATGAAGTTGAACCTTGAGCATTGATAATACTCGCATACCTCGCTGGATTTTCATTGATTTGGCTATAGTTATTAGTAACACATGAAGCCAAATCTTGAGCATTAACATTTGCATATGATGCTAGATTTGTAAGTGGAACATGTGTTCTATTAGCATATTGTGTACCATATGAGAATCGAGAGTGACTAGCTGGATAGTTAACATCATTGTAACCAATTGTCTAATTTATTGGCATGTTTTGTGATTGAACCACATATTGTCAATTTGCAGCCGATGAATAAGGATATGATGTTGTGTGTTGCTAGCAGCATTGAAATTCAAAGAATTCATAATTAACCTTGGCTTCTCAGCATGATATCTAGAATTATGATATGTATGATGATGAACGTGAGCAACATAAGTATTGGCTGATGATGCAGTATATCTACCATCATTGTGACTTGCAACCCCAATATGAGAATTCAAGGAACTTGCAAAATAACTATTAGAATCACATGGCGTATTTACATGTTGTACCTCAGGCATGTTGTAGTAGTATTACAATGCAACACCTTGGTACTCCATGATATAGAATTCAACCACCTTGCTAATTTTTACAATAGCAATGACAACACATTGCACAACAACAAGCAAGATCCAAGGGGTCAAAACCATATGCCTTTTGGGGTAGATGCAACGATGATGGTGACTGACGAGATCCTAACATATGGGTATGTTAAGCTTTGGGATCAATGATTTTTGACCGAAGGGACCCCCTGATCAACGCCACCAGAATAGCCCAGGGGCTCAGGGGCTATACCCATCAGGTATGCTCACGCGCACCCTCCGATGAAGAAACCTGACCAAGACTGGTCACGGCTCAGCCCTCGCTCAAGGCTTGGGGGCTCGCCCGAGCCCTAGGCTTCTGATCAATGACATGCCAGAGCTCGGGCCTTGGCTCTTGTATGGCCTACGATGCCAGCCAAGGCCCAGGCGCAAGAAGACAAGCCCTGAGCTACCAAGGCTCGGGGGCTCCCAGACGCTGCGCTTTAGGTGTGGCCTTGTTGGCCACTCCCACGACCGGGTCACGAATAGGGCGTAACACAAGAATACAAGCTCCCTTCGGCCTCCAGGGGCTGGGCGACTCCCTAGCCCACAGTCAGCCCCTAAAGCTGACCTCCTTTGCCACCAAGAAGACTCTCGAAGGTCCACCTAGGGGAGGCTGGTCCAAGCCAACATAGCCTAACACATAGAGTGTCAGAACAGAGTAGCCAGATGATGCCCAAGGCTTCTTCGGCTCCACGACATTGCCATGGTCCATAGAGCATCACTGTAAGACCCACCTAGACTCCGACGCATGTATACCGTAGACTCATCTCACCAAACCATCATGTACCCGACCTATCTCGTTATATAAGGATTAAGGTCAGACCTCGGGGGAGGAGGAATCCAAGACAGATCATTCCCTTCCATCCGCTCCTGCTCAACACTGAGAGTAGAGCAACTTAGAGAGGGGCATCGAGAGCTCTGCCGCATCCGGTTGTCTTCCTCCTCTCCGACAAGGGGAAGACTCCACCGGCGGTGAGGCAATCATAGGATTAGCACCAAGCTAACCCCCTAGCAAATCTCTCTTTATACTCTATTGTAACCCCCCGATTTTGGGTGCTTTTGAGTATAAGGATCATCAGCTGCTGGACATAGGGCATCGATTGGCCTGAACCAGGATAAACCGTTGCGTCCTCTCTGTGATTCTTGTGTTCTTGAGTCCACACGAGCCACCAAATACACATGCTCTGAGAATGACTTGAACAACTATGCTTGCCATGGTTCTAACCCCACGACAGCTGGCGCGCCAGGTAGGGGGCAGCGTCAAGTGCGATTTAGGCTCTACGGTGGCCGGAGCCACTGTTGACGGTCACCAACATGAATTATAAACCATCAACATGACCTATATTTATAATTAATTCCATCACCAAACATAGGTATAGGGGTTTAAACTAATAAATAACTAGTTTTGGTGAATCGATGTTTTCACCAGGGATTATCCAGAAAACCGTCAAGGGGAACCTATTCGTCAAAATAAATTACAGAATTCCACCACGTAATCAATGTGGGAAGACTCTAGAAGACTCCAGCAGGTGAATCACCGAAGCAGAGCATATGTCCCTAACATGTGGGGTCGGCCAGCCCCACCTAGAGGCCGCCCGACCTATGGGCCCCCTAGGTTAGCCTCCCGTTGCTATGTTAGTTCTTGACCGCCTCCTAGGTTGCATCTACGCCATCCTTTAAGTCGGTTTGACCCAAGGGCTCACGTTGGATGCTCTGGGCTATATATACCAGCCCCT
Source organism: Miscanthus lutarioriparius (assembly GCA_904845875.1). Lineage (NCBI taxonomy): Eukaryota > Viridiplantae > Streptophyta > Magnoliopsida > Poales > Poaceae > Miscanthus > Miscanthus lutarioriparius. The sequence continues at coordinate 73,946,638 of CAJGYO010000012.1, read as the reverse complement.
GCCACCCTCTTAGGAGCCATCCTAAAACCCTAACTCATATTCTCCTCGTTAGGATCAGTGCTAGCTATCAACAGAAGATTAGTCCTCTATAGGATTTAGTCTTATAATTAGAAATAGTGAGACAGAGAGTGAGGGAAGAGTTTGGAGGAGACGCCGGCCTATCAGTGCTCTCTCTATGGCATGTACCTTGGCGGAATCAAGTTCTACTTGAGCTTGCTTCTGAGATTTCTCTGGTAATCAACTTCTGATTTAAGTAAGTAATTGTTTATATTGTTCATCAGGATCACGACTCTCTTTTGAGTGCTTTAATCTATAGATGCTCTAGGTTAAAGTATTAATCATAAGTGTAAGCGTGGTCCTTAGACTTAGGTTAATTGTGGATGCACCCTGCTGTAACACCCTAGGTTTTAGTCTTGCATAATTGCACTTGCATTGCATGAGCATATGCATCAAGCATTCCTATATGAGCTTTCACATATGAAACATGCAATTGAAACATGTGAAACATGACTTGTTATTTTATGTTTTCCCTATGTGTATGCTTTTGATCATGTGTGATTGAGTGCAAGTGGTTGATGTTGGTCACTAAAATACCTTAGCTACACTTAGGATGCCTATTGGAACAATGTTCATGTGGATCACTTTACCTAATTAAGCTCCTAAGTGATGATATGCTGAGTTTGACCTAGGGTTTACATGTGATCAATGTATGAAATGATTGTGGAACCTTAGGAGTACTTCTAACATGTTTATAATGTCACTAGGAACCACTTTTGGTATTCATAACTAAACCTAGTTTGGCCTCTAAGTCATACCTATAGTGTTAAGTACCAATTTAACGTGGTATGTTTGACTGGAGTTGAACTACATTTTAGAAACTTTTCATGGATGTGCACCCTAAAACAAAGTTGTAGTACTTGAGTAGTGTAACAACTTTTATTTTTGGGTCATAGGCTGATTCAGCTCCTAACATGCTTGAATTTGGATCACAAAAATCATTGAAATGCTGTTTTTCAAACTTAGAAAATTTTCTAAGTCATAACTGAGTTTATAGTTTGACGTAGCCAACTTTGGGTTGATGTAACTCTTAATCCTTTGCGAATTAGCTGATGCTTTCTAAAGCAAGATTGTAGCCCTAACCTAGTTCTACAACTCTTATTCAAGGGGATTTTGCTAACTCGCCATAGATGTAGAGTTTGGAAGGGGAGAAAATGCGCTGTTAGTCGAAAGTCACCATGTCAGATGGCTGTCATGCTCACGCTGTCGTGGTCGACCGGCGTCAGGCCGCTCGTGCCAAGTGGAGGCCGTACGCTGGCGTTGCCCCCACTCGTCAGGCCATCGTGGACACGACGATGCCACGCACCTGCTTGCTCACTTACTTGCCTCATCCATGTCCATAAGCCTTGTCCGCGCCACTCAAAGCCAAGTGTCGTGCCACGCCATTGCTGCCGAGCAAGCCTCCACCACATAGCTCCTCCACCAGCCAACCATCACGCAATTGCTCGTGCAAGTAGACACGACGTGCTTCGCTCTACTCCCGTGACTCATTTGTTGTCGCGTTCATGACCAGGTGAGGGCCTATCGCCCATTCCCATCACCGCCGCCATGACTGGCACCTCGCTGGACCGTGAGCTCACCGTGGCCCGAGGTCACCACCATTCCTTCATGCTTCCTTTCCTTTGCATTGACTTCCCCATGTCTCGTAGATGCTTTTACCCTACCTCTCCTAACCGCCAACCCTCTGACATCGCTGGCGTGTGAGACTCGCTGGAGTGAGCTCCGCCGCTGCGCAGGCATGCCCGCGGCCAGGCTTGCTGAGCTCACTAACTAACCCTAGAGTTGCCCTAATAGCTTTGCCTAAGCACCGTGGTACCGTAGTACCTCTCGCTGGGACCTACCGTGGCTGGAGACGGCCGGCGCACCACCGTGCAGCACCACCGTGCCACCATGGCCGGCGACGAGCCACCTCCGGTGTGTCTCCATGCTAACCACCTACACGTATAGATGCGGAATGTTGTGAGGATCATCATGGTGGGGTCGGTTTCACCGGAGAGTTCGCCATCGGTGACCTACCATCGGTCTACAGCCATCCCCTACTCTGGTTTGACTGACCTGTGGGGTCCCCTGACCTATGGGTCCCGAGTGTTAGTGTCTGTAGTTCTAGGTTTTGATATTTCTTTTCCTGATTTTTGTGCTAACTTTGGAAAATGATATCTAGGACTAGGAGTGTCCTATTTGAGTGAACCAAATTTTTTTGGGTTCCTCATGAAGTGTAGTATTTAATAAAAATATGAAATGCACTATTTCTTGTATTTTTCTAGGTGAATAAAATAGAGTTTGATAAATGCTTTTAAATGGTTTTAATCTTGTAAAAATCCATAACTTGAGCTAGGAAAGTGCTTAAAATGTGATTGTCGACAGAATATCATCGACAGTCCTCCGAGGGGTATCCCACGAATGTAGATTGATCGGCAGAGAGGAGTGTAATCAAGAACAAGAAGGCAATAGAGACACACGAGTTAGACAGGTTCAGGCCGTCAGTATGACATAATACCCTACTCCTATGGTCTGTTGGATTGTATTGGCTATCGTATGATATTGCATGAGTTTGGAGGGGGTCCCTGCCCGCCTTATGTAGTCCAGGGGGCAGGGTTACAAGTCTGTCAGATCTGAGAGATAACCAGAAAGTAACAACAGATTACAGGAATCATGGAATCATACGTATCCTAACAGATCTTGTAGTATCTTCAAGATATCTTCCCGGTGTCTTGCAGGAGATGGTGAGCAGCGTCGTGCCTCGCAAGGCTTCATCTTGTGGGCTAGGCCACCCCTAGGGGCGCAGCCCATGTGGTCTGCCATGGGTATCCGAGGTCGTACCCCCCATAGCTAGTCCCCGAGCACCTTGTACCCATTGTGCAACACCGTCTTGAGCTTGTCCGAGCAGGTGCGAACAAAGCCGAGCAGCCAAACTCATGGTCCGACCATCGTGATGAGATGCTGAGCAGTTGTGAGCAATCGCCGAGCAGCGTGAGCCATCGCCGAGCAGTGTAACCCATGTATGGATTGCCATAAGGGTGTAAGGAGCTCAAGTTTAGAATCAAAAATTTCTTCGTAGTGGACCAAGTGTGCCCACTTAGAGTCCGGCCATGAGAAAGGGAGATAGTCTTCTTTAGCTTCAAGAGGCATGGAGTCATTCAGAATAAAGCAAACACATTCACCGCAAGGTGAAGTGTGCCCACTTAGTCCTTGAGCCTGACAGTAGATGACGTAGTCATGTGGTGCCAGGGTCCAAAGTAGAAGAATAGTAGAAGACTAGCTGAGCAGGCAGCCAGTCCTCGGGCGTAGCCCCAAAATGAGAAAAAATCACATTCACCACAAGGTGAAGTGTGCCCACTTAGTCCTCGGGCCTAACAGTAGGTGACATGGTCACGTGGTGCCAGGGTCAGAAACAACAGTCAATAGAAGAAAATCCCCAATGTGGTGAGGAACCGAGACGTAATGCTAACGTAGTCCCCGAGCCACAAGAGGAAATCTTGGAGAAAACAAATCGTGGAGAAAAACCCGGTGTAATGGTTGTACAGCAGTAATTACTGAGCCATAACGGTTGGCAGAGATGTCGACAAATATTCGATGAGCCATAACATATTGTGGAGACAAATGAGCCAAACGGGCCATGGTTGCATGAAAGCCAGGTAACGGCCCACCTTGTTGTTGCAGAGAATTCGGAGAGGCGCAAATAGTGGGAGCGGTTTCTCAAAAACCCTCGAATGCGAAAGGGTGGGGGAGTGCTTTATAACTGCGCCACCACACCCCGCGCTTCCACCTTTGCCACTTTGCCATTTCATCTTCCTCCTCAGCCCTCGCACTTCTAGATTCATATCCACGCGCGCTTCCACCGCCAGCCCCAGTTTGGATCTGAGAGATGGCGCCTAAGAGGGGAGCTGTGAACCCAAAGAAGGCAAGCCCAAAGAAGGAGAGTGCCGAAGCTAGGCGTGATGAAGAGTGGGTGCCGTCGTGGACGGGAGAGGCGGAGCTCAACAGATTGGTGGAGGCGGGCGTTCTTCCTAACCATGTCACCACCGGATGGTGGGCAGCCCTCAGTGAGCCCTTCCCAATGCCTCATACTGATGACGTAGTGGTGTTTGAGGACTATTTCTGGCGTGGGCTAGGATTTACTGTTCATCCTTTCCTAAGGGATCTGTTGGAGTTCTGGGTGATTAGTCTGTGCAATCTCCACCCGAACACCATCTTGCACATCTTGATCTTTATCCATTTCTGTGAGGCATATCTAGGGGTTCTTCCGCACTTCAACCTCTTTAGACACCTGTTCTGGTTGAAGAAGAAGGGCGGTGGCGGTTCCAAGGTGGTCGGTGGCGTATATCTGCAACTCTGAGACGAAATGGCGAGCGAGTACATCATCGTACCGCTGAATACTTCTCTGAAGGGGTGGAACGCCAGGTGGTTCTACATGAAGCAGAGCCATCCTGCCATCCGTTGCGATGTCGACCACGTCTCGGAGAGCTAGAAGGGCTGGTCGGAGAAGCGGAGCAGTGTTGACATGGAGAAAGTGAAGGAGCTCCTTGGCTTGCTAAAAGGCATGAAGACCAATAGAGGACTGGTTGCGGCGAGCTTCATAGTGCGCTGTGTCTAGCCCTGCAAGGAGAGGGCCCATGTGGGCTATGACTTCAAGGGCGACGACGATGGCACCTGGGAGAGACCGGAGAGGCTAACGAGGGAGGTTGTGCTAGAGCGGGCCGCAGAGCTATTCGCTCCGTTTGCCTCATTCAGTGTGTTAGGGCAGATGAGGCCCTTTAACTACATGAGCCTGCCTCCTTAGGTAAACATCTCAACTGTGTGTTCCTGATATGTTATTATTCTGTACCATTGCCGAGCAGTGTGCTAATTGACTTGTGGAAAGATCCATTCGCAGGACCGAGCAGTGTACTTCTCAGACATGCCAAGGGGCAATTGGCCACAAGCGGTAGAGGCTCGACCACCAGCTCAACCCGAGGAGGGAGCCGTCAGTGCCTCGTCTGAATCTAGAGGCGCGAACGCTGGGCGGACGAAGAGTTCTCCCCCGGTTTTGGAGAAAATCCAGGGAAAAGGGCAGCGGTAGACGAGCCAGCCCGGAAGAAGAGGAAGACAGCTGGTGCCGCCCCTCGCAAGCTTGGAAGACGAGCCATCCTTGGCGATGACCATTGCACTCGGACATAGAGCGCGGCGATGTTTGAGTGGTCGGATGACGACGGGGCTCCAATGCCCCCTCATTCGAGCACCAAAGCGCCTCCTCACAATGCGCACATGGAGGAGCAACCGAAGGGAGGGGAGGGAGTCCCCGAGCAGGTGGTGAAAGGAGTCCCCAAGTAGTAGGCGATGGGAATCCCTGAGCGGCACTCGGAGAAGCCGACGGCAGAGACCGTGAAGCCACCACCACAGGCCACGCAAGTCGACCCCAAAGCCATGCCTAAGGGCTCGGGTAGGCATCACCGGTTCAAGAAAGTTTACCGACAGGCTGATACGTAAGTATCCTTGACTTGGAGTTATCTTGGTGTCATATCCTTATGTCTTCTGGCGACTGACAAGCTGATCTGAAGCAGTGCGAGGCATGCGAAGGATCCAACCCCGCCCGTCCAAACCGACAAGTAGCCGAGGGTTGGTCCCGGGGCAGAGGCAATGCCAACGGCTCACGTCCTAGAGTTCCCGGGTGCTCAGTAGCCAGCGAAGGAGTCAACCGCCCCTACTGGTGGACTTGGCGGTGACGAATGGTTGGCGTCAGTGGAGAACGGGTTGGCGATGGTGGACATCTCCAACCGGGTCTTTAGGAGCGGAGGCTGGAGTCATCGATGCGGCGCCGGAGGCTGGAGCGGAGAAACCTGTAGTGCCCGAGGAGCAAACGGCGCTCCCTAAGGCGTTGATGAACGTGGTCGGACATGCTGTCCGGCCATGGAGCCCCCCGATGGTGCCTCCAGCTACAGCGGAGGAGGATGAGGTGGAAGAGATCGAATGTGAGGAATCTCGACCCCAAGCTATCCGAATCCTCCGCAAACGCGGCGATGAGGAGGTGGTTGTTAAGGAGGAGGACAACACCAGGGAGCTGAGGAGACTGTAGTCTGCCCTTGCCAAAGTGATGAAACAAATCAAGGTCAGTACTACATCTGGAGTGCTTGTCTTTGACGTTGGAGATCGGAGTTTGTCATTGTCATTATGCATTTGTAGGGGATAACTCGGACTACCGAGCAGTGCTGCCAGCTGATCAAGAGGATGGAGCCCCTCACCAAGGAGAATGAAAAACTCAAGGAGGCAATGAACCTTATGGAGAAGAACATCCAGTCAGCCCAGCGCGAGCAAGACCTTGCTGAGTCCAATGTGCAGGAAATGGAATACCAGAAGGGCATCCTATATGAGCAGCTGGCGACCATGTCCGAGCAGCTATGGGGCAAGTCCGAGCAGCTGGCCACTATCTCTGAGCAGCTAGTGAGTGCTTCCAAGCAGTTGAAAACCAAGTCCGAGCAGCTACGGAAAGTCTCCGAGCAGAAGAAAGGTATGGGGGATCGGTGAAATTGCTTGGTGTTGCTGAAGTATTATTGTTGCTGACGATCATTGTGCTTGTAGAGCAAGATGCGGAGCTCGGCCAGCTATGCCAAAACATCGAGCAACTCTGAGAGGAGAAGGCGAAGGAGTTAGGGCGAGCGAACAAACTGGCCAAGGAGCTGAAGGGTGAGTACTTCCTGGTTGGAATTACTGTTGAAGTAGTTTCCTTGCTTGATGGAACCTTATAATGCTTGTAGACTACCGTCGGAGGGTCAAGGCACTGTTTGATGTGCTGGAGTAGGAGGTCAGGACCAAAGGAAGAAGTTCGACGCCGTAGTCGCTAGAGTGAAACCGGTGCTCAACTACATCGACCTGGAGGTGGCTCCTCAACCCGACAGCAGGCCACCACATCTAGACACCATCATCGAGAGGTGCAAGGCGGCGTGGGTGAACTTCAAGAACTTCAACCGCGACGCCATTGTTACCGCTGTTACTCACGCCCTTGCGGTGGTCCGGTCCCACTACCCAGCCATTGACCTTCAGGCGATAGGGGCCGGCTTCGCCGGAGGGATGGGCGAGGCGGAGCACCAGTAGCTAGAAGATGAGGTGGAAGACACGGCGAAAGAAGCTGGCTAGCGACATCGACCTGTTCGACAAGATGGATGGCGATGGTGAAGCTCGGTGATCTGCTTGGAGAGTTCTGCTATATTAACTAGAGAGAGTAGTTAGAACACATAGGGGCACAGATAAACTTTGATGGATATGTATAAATGATGTAAAGTAACAAGTGCATGTTTATGCAGTTTGCTGGTGTTGCGGGAAAAAAATCATTGTAGTATTAACCCTAACGCAATTGTACATAGTATAAGTAGCGTCCGAGCAGTTAGTTCGTTACTGAACTCTTTGGCCTTAGCTAGCCCATAGTCCATAACGTCGAGCGCGAAGCCCATGCACATGTAGGAGGAACAGGCATGACCAAGGAACCATAGCTGACCACCCATAACACAGAGAGTGGAGCCCATAGAATGTGTAGGGAGAGATCAAAGACTGGGTCTTCTCCATAGAGAACAGAGCGGAACGTGTGTTGCTCGGTGGTTAGTGAAATAACTTGGAGATAAACGTAGTATAAGTGGCGTCCGAGCAGTTAGTTCTTCACTGAGCTCTCTGTCTTGGCTAGCCCATAGTCCATAACATCGAGCACAGAGCCTGTGCATGTGTAGGAAGAACAGGCATGACCAAGGAACCATAGCCGACTACACATAACATACAGCGTTGAGCCCGTAGCACATGTAGGGAGAGATTGGAGACTGGGTCTTCTCCATAGAACATAGAACAGAACGTGTGCTGCTTGGTGGTCGGCGAAAAACTTTAGAGATATGGAGAAACGTGGCGGAGCGTACATGGTGATCACATGTTGGAGATATGGAGAAACATGATGGAGCAGTTATGGTGATCTCGTATTGGAGTTCGTTAAGGAGTCGCTTAGAGCTCGACGACCGTAAGTGGAGATTAAATCGTAATGGAGAAATAACGGAGACAAATTATGGCGACCAAAACTTTATTCATCATGGAGTGGAGAATACATATCTGGAGCGTTTCAAGGATAGAAACATATAAGGTGCTTGATGTGCCATGAGTTGGGGATATCGATTCCGTCCAAGTCACATAGTCGATAAGACCCTGGTCGGGTAACCTCCTTGATGACGTAAGGCCCTTCCTAGGGGGAGGAGAGCTTATGCATCCCTTCGGTTTTTTGCTACGGAGAACAAGGTCGCCGACAGCAAATGAATGACCTTTGATATGTTGCGATTGTAGTACCTCTGCAAGCCTTCTAGGTATTTGGCTGTGCAAACGCAGGTGACTAGGTGTTCTTCCTCAGCCCTGTCGACATCCTCTGTCCGAACAGTTGCAGCTTGCTCTTCATTATAATGTTCCACCCTAGGTGCTTGGAAGGCAATGTCCGCTGGTAGTATAGCTTCTGAGTCGTAGACCAAGAAATATCAAGAAGTAGTTTCACCTCCTCTTCTTGGGTGATGCATTTCTGCAGTATCCCTTCCTTGGCACTTTTCCTCATCAAGTTGCCATCCACCAGCACGTAATACTTGCTTCGATGGATTAGGCGTTCGGTTTTGGTCTTGTCGGTGGGTACTTTGGCGCTGGTGAGGTACTTGATGAACTGTTCCCTCCAATCAGCATCCAGCGAAGGTACCATAAGTACCAGCTGCTCGACGGGGGGAATTTCCTGAACTTCCTTCTCTTCCTTAATGGATGGCCGCAAAAGATCTTAAACAAAGACCCTCGGCAGAATCATGGTGCGAGAGGAGCCTAACTTGGATAGGTGGTCGATGAGCTAATTTTGATCTCGTACCACGTGGTGGTACTCGATACCGTAGAATTTTAGTTCAAGCTTCCTGATTTTGGCGCAATATGCATCCATCTTGTCACTGGAGTAGGACCAGTCTTTGTTGAGCTAGTTGATGACCAGAGCGGAGTCCCTATATACCATGAGGCCTTTGACGCCGAGCTCAACGGCTATACAGAGTCCGTGGAGACACGCTTCGTATTTGGTGGCGTTGTTGGAGGCCGAAAAATGTATTCGGAGAACATATCAAAGCTTATCCTTGGTCAGCGTAATGAACATAATGCCCGCACCATCACCGTTGATGTTAAGGGCACTATCGAAGTACATCACCCAGTGCTCGGGGCAAGTAGTGGTGATGGGCTCTTGAATCTCGGTCCACTCAGTGACGAAATCAGCGAGTGCCTGAGACTTAATGGTAGGCCTGCTTTTGAATTCGATGGAGTAAGTGTCGAGCTTGACAACCCATTTGATGATGCGGCCGTTGGCCTCTTTGTTGCAGAGAATGTCCCCCAGAGGGAACTCAGTAACCACGGCGATCTTATAATACTCGAAGTAATGACGGAGCTTGCGTGACATGATCAGGATAGCGTATAACAGCTTTTGAACTTGAGGATAACGAGTCGTGGGCTCGTTAAGGACCTCGCTGATGAAGTAGACTGGATGTTGCACCTTATAGGCGTGCTCGGCCTCCTCGCGTTCGATGACGATAGCTGTGCTAACGATGCGAGAAGTGGTGGCGATGTAGATCAGTAGAGTTTCATCTGGTCGAGGCGCCGTCATGATCGGAGGCTTTGTTAAAAACAACTTGAGCTGCTCAAAAGCTGTATTTGCCTCCTCCGACTAGGAAAAGCGCTTGGAGGCCTTGAGGAGTTTGAAGAAAGGTAGTCCCTTTTCGCCAAGGCGCGATATAAAGCGGCTGAGAGCAGCCATGCAACCTATAAGCTTCTGTATGTCCTTGACGCATGTTGGCCTTTTCATGTTGGTGATGACAGAGACCTTGTCGGGGTTGGGTTCGATGCCACGTGCACTGGCGATGTAGCCCAGGAGTATACCAGACGGAACTCCAAAGATGCACTTTGAATGGTTCAGCTTCCATCGGTACCTTTTTAGGTTGGCGAACGTTTCTTCGAGGTCGGCGATGAGATTATCGGCGGTCTTGGACTTTACGACCACATCGTCGATGTAAGCTTCGACGTTGCGGCTGATCTGTTGATCGAGGCACATCTGGATTGCCCTTTGGTAGGTCACCCCGACGTTCTTGAGTCCGAAGGACATGGTGGTATAGCAGTACGCACCAAAAGATGTGATGAATGATGTCTTGATCTGGTCTTCTTCCTTGAGGGAAATCTGGTGATAGCCGGAGTAACAGTTGAGGAAGGAGAGCAGTTCATAGCCGGCGGTGGAGTCTACAACCTCATCTATCTAAGGCAGACTGAAGGGGTCTTTAGGGCAGTGTTTGTTAAGATCAGTGTAATCAACGCACATTCTCCATTCTTTATTCTTTTTTTGAACGAGAACAGGTTTTGCTAACCACTCAGGATGATACACTTCTTTTATGAATCCAGTAGCTAGGAGCTATTTTATTTCTACCCTAATAGCCTCCTTCTTGTCTGGCGTGAATCATCGGAGTTTTTGCTTGATCGGTTTGGCGGTCGGCGAGACATTCAAGGAGTGCTCAATCTTCTCCCGTGGTACCCCTGGCATGTCTACAGGTTTCCAAGCAAACACATCGGCATTAGCACGTAGGAAGGAGACGAGCGCGCTTTCCTATTTGGGGTCGAGGTGAGCCCCAATCTTCACTATCTTGGAGGGGTCGTCGAGGCCGAGGCTAACTTCATTGGTTTCCTTGGACTTGGCGGGGGCACGAGGAGGCTCCAGCGATGGGATCTCCAGGTCATCGGTGGGCACCGTCTTGGCATTGGTGACTACATAGGCCATCTGGATGGAGAGGTCAGTGGCTTCGGCGAGGGTGAGACTCTCTGTCTCATAGGCGTAGGCGATGGAGAGGTTGGCCCGCAGGGCCAGGACTCCTGCAGGTGAAGGCATCTTCAGCACCAAATATATGTAGTGCGATACAGCCATGAACTTGGCCAGAGCTGGCCGACCAAGTATGGCATGATAGGTAGTGTTGAAGTCGGTGACGTAGAAGTTGATGTGCCCGACGCGGTAGTTGCTTGCCGTGGCCAACTGTACTGGTAAGGTGATCTCTCCAAGCGGTTTGAATGCCCTACCAGGTACCACACCCCAGAAGGAGGAGTCTGAGGGTGTGATATATGTTATTCCAAGCCCAACTCCTTTAGAGCTCCGGCGAAGAGGAGGTTCGGAGCACTCCCACCGTCGACGAGCACTTTTCTAAAAAGCACTTTCTGGACGGTTGCGTCGAGGACAAGGGGGAAACGCCCTGTGTAAGGGATATCCACCCACTGGTCAGCCCTGCTGAAGGTGATTGGGACCACAGACCAAGGGCAATAGCTGGGGTTGGCGGCGGCGTCTTCCGTAGTGATGGCGAGCACCTTACGGGCGGCGAGCTTCTGTTCTCTTCTGCTCTCGGTGGAGGCAAGGCCCCCGAAGATGGTGGCGACCACCTTGTCGTTATCCTAGAAGGCATTGTTGTTGCCCCCAGGTGGTCGGCGGCCTCCGGTGTCATTGTTGTTGTTGTCGTCTGGCTTTTTGGCCTGGAATTCCTTAGCCAAGCTGAGGCAACCCTTCATGTTATGCTTGGCATTCTTGTGGAGAGGGCACGGGGCATCGAGGATCTTCTTGTACTGCTTGTTGTAGTTGCGCTTGGCTCGAGGCTCATCAACAGTGGCGATGATATGGTCTAGTCGGTGGCGGTGATATTGACCAGACTTGGAGCCTTCTGGCCGATCACGGCCACTGTCCCGATGATGACTGCGGTTGTCGTAGCGACAGTCATTGTGGTGCCGGTCGTCGGGGTGATCGTCGCTGCAGCGAGTTGGGCGATGAGTGCCCGCATCCTCATTGAAGCACACCTTGGCTTCCTCAGTGTCGGCGTACTGGTTGGCGGTCGTGATCATCTCACCAATCCCTGCGGTTGAACTTGGAGCAAAGGTCACGGTGATGGAGTCCTCGGATGAAGGCGGTGATGACCTTAGCTTCCATGATGTTGGGAATAGAATTCCTCATCTCGAAAAAGCGTCTGATGTAGCTATGGAGGAGCTTGGACGGCTTCTGGTAGATGCGGTTCAGATCATGCTTTGTGCCTAGCCGAGTACACGTAGCCATATAGTTGTCGATGAAGACTTTTTCAGCTCTTCCCAGGATCCAATGGAGTTCGGGGCAAGGCTTGTCAACCAGTTCATGGCTGTTGGCATGAGCATGATAGGAAGATAGTTCGCCATGACACTGGTATCTCCTCCGACAGCACGCACAGCAGTGGCGTAAGCCTGTAGCCACTATGTGGGGCTCATCCTTCCCTCGTAGGGCTCGACCCCGGTGATTTTGAAACCATGGGGCCACTAGAGTGTTTAGAGCACCCTTGTGAATGCTGGGGGCCCTTCGAGGTTGTCGGCACCATGATCTGCAACATTGGTGGTGTTGAGCGGCTCAAGGGCTAAGTCCGAGTTACCGTACTCTTGCTCGTACTCTTGGTGGTGGCGTACTTCTTCATGGAGACCGAAGCGGCATTCGTCAATATGTCATCGTGCGTCTCGGAGATTATTGAGGTGCACTCGGATGTCCTAGTCGACCTCCTGGTCATGTTGGCGGTGATGTTCGATGCGGTTGCCCATAGCTCCCCCTAGAGGGGTTGTCTATCATCGTGGTCCTGGTCAGTGAAGTGACTTGGGTGGCCATCGGATCATGGCATGGCTTATCGGTGAATCGAGGTTGTGGAGTATGAAGGTCTCTGATCCTATCGGATCTCATTGACCTGACATTGCGCCTCTTTAAGCATGGCGGTGACCTTAGCGACCTCTGGTGTCTACAGGAGCCGGGTGAGCTCATTGACGGCCACTGCCAGATTGGTGCTTAGAGTCTTGTAGACGTCATGGCCGTCAACATGGACAAACTCGTCGTCGAGGTTGCGTTGGAGTGGCCTTCCTTGCGAGTCAAGCTGAGCCTCGGCCATCATAAGGGTAGCCTCGTTTGCTTGGCGCTACGCACGGTTGATGTTCCTGTTGACATGAGCAGCGCGGTCCTCCTCGGTTTCCCCTTCCCACGGGGGGCTGTCGACGCTGACATTGAAGATTGCACCCCCACAGAAAGGTGGGAGAGGAAGTAGTTCGGTGGTGGTTTCGACGATGGTCTCCATAGAGCCCTAGGACTCGGAATCCGAATTATCCTCTAGGATGGTTTCAAGGGATGCTCTAGGGCGTCGACCGACATGCAGCATGTTGACGGCCGATGGAGGCAGGTCGGCGAGAGGATGGACATCTCCAGCCTGGTCGGCGAATTTGGCCCTTAGGGCATCTTGGCAGGTGGCGGCGACATTGCTGAGCCCAAAGGGTAGGGCCATAACCCCCAAAGTTTCCCGAGCAGCCTCCGATAGATCTAGATCGGAGGGTGGTCGGCGTTGAACGATAGTGTCTAGAGCCGATTCGGCGATGGAGAGGCAATCAGAGATCTTCTGACCAACCTGATAGATTGATGCGATCTAATCATCCTTGTTGATCTTCCTCCTCTAGTAGCGAGGAAGCGAGCGGTGAGTTGTTGATGAAGGCGACCTCGGAGGCGGTTTCAAGATCGGATCTACAGTCGTAGGTGTTGGGGTGATCGGTGCAGAATCGATCTGCACCGGCTCGATGAGCTCTCTGACTCCATCAGCGTTGATGATCCACGAGATCAAACTGACTGTGAAGATCTAGCCAGGCTGTGGGAGGGACGAAGAGCCTGCGAAACATACCATAGTGTAACAACTTTTATTTTTGGGTCATAGGCTGATTCAACTCCTAACATGCTTGAATTTGGATCACAAAAATCATTGAAATGCTATTTTTCAAACTTAGAAAAATTTCCAAGTCATAACTGAGTTTACAGTTTGACGTAGCCTACTTTGGGTTGATGTAACTCTTAATCCTTTGTGAATTAGCTGATGATTTCTAAAGAAAGATTGTAGCCCTAGCCTATCTCTACAACTCATATTCAAGGGGATTTTGCTAAATCACCATAGATTTAGAGTTTGGAAGGGGAGAAAACGCGCTGTCAGTCAAACGTCACCGTGTCTGATGGCCATCGCGCTCACACCATCATGGCCAAGTGGTGGCCGTACGTTGGCGTTGCCCCCACTCATCAGGCCATTGTGGACACGACAACACCACGCACTTGCTGGCTCACTTACTCGCCTCGTCTGCGTCCATTCGCCTTGTCCGCACTACTCAAAGCCGAGCGCCGCACCGCGCCATTGCTGCCGAGCAAGCCGCCGCCGCATAGCTCCTCCGCCAGCCAACCATTGTGCAATTGCTCGCGCAAGTAGACACGCTGTGCTTCGCTCTACTCCCTTGACTCATTTGTTGTCACGTTCATGACCAGGTGAGGGCCTATCGGCCATTCCTGTGGGAGTATTAACCCCTATACCCTTACGGCTAGGTTTGGGCCGGCCCGGACCAGGGGGTTCAGCCCACCAGAAGATGACGCGCCGATCTACTCGGAGTCCCGCGCAAGGAATCAAGGCAAACTTGGAGATCAAGCAAGATCCTGGTCGGTTAGAATAGGAATCCTTATCCGGCCACCTATGGCAATTGTAACCGGTTGGGATTAGTTTCCAGATCTGTAACCCTGCCCCCCAGACTATATAAGGTGGGCAGGGGACCCCTCTCAAAAATCATCTCATTTGCATACAGCAATACAATCAGAAGCAGGACGTAGGTATTATGCCCTCACGGCGGCCGAACCTGGATAAAACCTCGTGTCTGTCTTGCATCACCATCTCGTTCGTAGCTTGCGCACCTGTCTGCCAATAATCTACTACCTTGGGCATACCCCTAGGTAGACTGCTGACCATATTTCATCGACAATTCCCGTCACCGCCGCCATGACTGGCACCTCGCCGGACCACGAGCTCACCGTGGCCCGAGCTCAGCACCATTCCTCCATGATTCCTTTCCTTTGCATTGTCTTCCCCGTGTCTTGTAGATGCTTTTACCCTACCTCGCCTAACCGCTAACCCTCTGACATCACCGGCGTGTGAGCCTCACCAGAGTGAGCTCCGCCGCTACGCAGGCATGCCCGCGGCCAGGCTTCCCGAGCTCACTAACTAACCCTAGAGTTGCCCTGATAGCTTCGCCTGAGCACCATGGTACCGTAGCACCTCTGGTCGGGACCTACAATGGCCGGAGACGACCGGCGCACCACCGTGCAGCACCGTCGTGCCACCATGGCCGGCGATGAGCCACCTCCGGTGTGTCTCCATGCTAACCACCTACACGTATAGATGTGGAATGTTGTGAGGATCATCATGGTGGGGTCGGTTTCGCCGGAGAGTTCGCCGTCGGCGAGCTACCATCGGTCTACCGCCATCCCCTGCTCTGGTTTGACTGACCTATGGGGTCCCCTGACCTGTGGGTCCCGAGCGTCAGTGTCTGTAGTTCTAGGTTTTGATATTTCTTTTCCTGATTTTGGTGCTAACTTTGGGAAATGATATCTAGGGCTAGGAGTGTCCTATTTGAGTGAACCAAATTTTGTTGAGTTCCTCATGAAGTGTAGTATTTGATAAAAATATGAAATGCACTATTTCCTATATTTTTCTAGGTGAATAAAATAGAGTTTGATAAATGCTTTTAAATGGTTTTAATCTTGTAAAAATCTATAACTTGAGCTAGGAAAGTGCTAAAAATGTGATTCTAATTTTGTTAGTCTTGTATTCTCATGTACTACCTGGGAAAAATATTGTTTGCACTGTGATCTTGCTGGAAATAGGAGTTTGCTCTTTATCTTAAATAACTGCTAGATTCTTGTGCTATTTTTCATGGTAAAAATATGTATCCATTGAGTATGAAACTTTTCATACAGTGTTATTGTGCTGTGATGAAGCTAAAAAAATATGAATACTGTTGTTTGACACCTTTTAATAGGATTTCTTATTTATGCTATTTTAAGCCCTGCTGGCTTGTCATTTTTGTGTAGGATGTTATACTTGTTCAAATGCTATGAAATTTATACAGTAGCCTATTGGGAACATGTATAAGCTACTGTAATCTTTGTGGAATTTTCTGTACACTTTAGCTATGTGTTTATTATTTAACCTAATTATCTAAATAAATTAATAAAGGAATGAAAAGAATTTATTTAGAAATGGCCACTATGTTTTCTAGTGTTCATTTGATATATGTTAACTGTTGGTCACATCTGTAGTGCTCGAAGTACCATTCTTGTATGTAGTGAAATATTATTTTCACTATAATTCACTTATAGTGAATTTCTGGACAGATTTTAGAGTTAAGCAAATTAACTGGTGAAGATGAGGTTTGGTATTAATCTTGTCTATAACAAATTTGTAGATAACTCACTTAGCTAGCTTGCGTTAAATTTTCATGGCTTTTGGCCAAATGGTTTGTGATTTATGACTGTTCAAAGTTAGTCTTCAGAACTTGTAGTTCTCTGGAATTTCAGGACCAGATTTGATAAATGTGCCAGTTTGACCTTGTTAACTTGGGAATCATGCTTGCATGTTTAAATATGAATTGTAGACAATTTCATAAGCTTTCCATACTGTCTTATTGCATGACTTTTGGATCAGTACAACTCCAGATATGAGTTAGACTAGCAGCTGCTGTTTACAGCCTTGAATCTGTGAATGCAGTGAAGGACTTGATTGCTTTATTTGAGTTGATGTGATGATTTAGAGGCTTAGGCTAATTAAGATAAATTGTTAGTTGCAGGTGCTAGACTTCTTACTGAAGATTAACAACTTTATCTTAGGTTGTTAGAGCTTAGTGAGTGAGTAGTTCTTGCTTTCATGAAGAGATATGCATCTACTGAGTAAAATAAACGTTAATCTTGAATCATCATGTCATTCATGTGTCCGTCTTGACATGGCTGTACATTTCATCATCACCTTCCATCTCTTGTGCATGCATCACTCTTATGCTGTGCATATGCATGCAATAGGTGTTCTGGAGGGAGTCACACTTCTAGAATTCGAGCAAGGACTTCTGGAGGAGCAGCAGCAAGCTCAGGAGCAGGAGGTGCAGGCCCTAGAAGAAGGAGCCAACAAAGAAGAAGTCCTTGAGTGTCCCAATCACCAACCATCCTCTTTTCTAAAAGGCAAGCCCTGGAGCATTCTAAGTCTCCTATGTTTTAAAAATGTTACTTTGAGTATCTTTACAGGTTTGATGCATTAAGTTATAGGCGTTGGATGCAAACACTTGTTGCATATTTACCTATTCCTTGTCCAGTAAACGTACCCTGAACCCTATTTAGGTCCAGGAGCGAATCAAAGCTTAGCCATGCTTAGACCGGTAAAGTCAGGTGATTTCCTGTCACCTGCAAGATAGGATGATGTCTGGTCACGGTTGGCTATATTTGCTATCGTGGAAATAACCATGAGTTAATAATGAATGGAGACCGGGCGGGATGTCGATAGAGAAGCAACAAGGCAAGGAGGTCTTGGGTGTGGATCTATCCCCGTCTATGTCGGTTAAGGACCGATTCATTGTACGTCCTCATGTTATGTTGAACGTATGCCTATCACTTAGTTGGCTGGATAACTCGTTCCGACCGCAAAGCCGAGTAGCTCAACTCAGGCCGGAAGCCGGGAAGTGAAAATGCGCACTCTAGCGGTAGTAAGGATGTGCGGGGAGCCATTGGCGTAAGTCCAAAGGTGAGATTGACCACCTAGCAGAGTGGATTCCCTGAGAGTGCGGCGCTGCTCGGACCCATGAATTTGTTCCTGAGTTGTACCAAAGGTGACCCAAGGCAACCACTGATCAGGTTGATTGTGTTTATGTTAGGAATAATTCACCAGCTGGGTAGGAATCGATTCGAGTCGCCGTCTCTCTCGGATAGTGAGAACTTGACTAAGCAGCGGCAACGTATAGACACTTAATTAAACTTGATGGTTAAAATGATGATGATGATGTTACAACATTATACCGGATATGGTTACTAATGTTTGGAGTTTAATTAAGTGCTTGCTATAGTACAGGTGCTAATCTAGATGACGGGTTAATATTGATAACTTGCTGCATAACTAATAATTTAAATGATGCTCTTGTATCATTAAAGCTTTTATGCAAGATGGTTGTCAAGCGAGATCCACTGATAAAGCCTTGCATACTCCATGGTGTCATTTATTTTGGTTTACGACGGGTAAGTCTAGCTGAGTACATTCTCGTACTCAGGGTTTATTCCCTCTTGTTGTAGAAGACATGCTTTATAACGGCTACTGCAAGTATTGTCTCCACCCTATGGGGGATGAAGACTAGATCATGGGCATGATCTTCTCTGCTATCTTATCATGTTGCTTTTGCTGGAAATGACTACGGAACTGGCTTGTATTTGAACTAAGTGTGTGTGATGGTCTCAAACTACTTTGCTTCCACTATTTGAGAACTCGTGTCGTAATAACTATGTGAACTCCGATGTATGAGATACTTGTGAACTACTTGTGAAATGGATGTAACATGTGGCTTGTTATGTTGAATCACTATGATCTTGGTTGTATGCAAGTTGGTTTGAAATCCTTCGTGGTTTCAGTTAACTACCGGGTTTATATGGGTTCAAGTATGACAGTTTGATCACTCCGGTGATTGCTTTCGTACTTGTGCTCTTATAAATTGGTCGGTTCTGTTACACCTGCATTCTGGATGGTGGTTGATCGTGTGTGTGACATCAGTTCTATATAGCATGTATTATATAGCTTCGTTGATCCTTTGTAGTCGACCTCCCGTCTGTAGGAGCAAGTAGGATGTGGTTACAAAGGAAAGCATCCTCTAGTGGTGTCTTTCCCTAGTAATATCCCCAGTTGAATATTAGAAGACATAGCTTACCAAAGTCAGAACTAGAGAACCTTAGTTTTGCTCTTTACACTCCTGTTTATCCTAACCTTGTTGCTACTGCTAGATTAAGTTAAACCTTAACCTAGTTGCTACCCCTTGTTAAGTTAAACCGTAGTTAGTCTCACACGTTTCCCTATTGATACGATACTTGGAATATTTCTAGGTGAAAGCTACAGTGGTATCCGTGCGCTTGTGAATTTATCTGTTTACGTTAAATATACCAACAAGCTTTTTGGCGCCGTTGCTGGGGAAATGATTACTGAATTAACTTTAAGCCTAGCATAACATTTTATCTTTTATTCTTTCTTTTATTTTACCTTTTCTTTTAACATGGATTCCATTCCATCTATCAATATGCTAAACCCACGAGCGCAAGCCTAGAGCTACCAAAATCTTTAGAGCCCATCCTAACACCTGACTATGAGTTGTGCCCGTGTTTTATAAAATTGATAGGGGATAAATCTTTCTCGGGAGAAGGCAATGAAAACCCATAGTCACACCTACAAGAGTTTGAACAGACCTATGCATGTTTGCGTATCGCTGGCATGTCTGACAAAACTGTAAGATGGAAGTTGTTTCCATTCTCTTTGATGGGAAGAGCTCAACATTGGTACAGTCAAACCGTAGGAAGTATGCAAGGAGATTAGGAAATGCTATGCTCTAAATTTTGTTTACGTTTCTTTCCTATCTCTAAAGTGGTTAGCCTTCGGAAAGAGGTTCTAAATTTTAGACAACTAGAAGAAGAATCTCTTAGCACATCGTGGAATCATTTGAATGACCTCATCATCACTGGCCCAGACCTTGCCATTCAAGACCCTGTACTTCTTCAACATTTTTACATGGGTCTTAGCAAGGATTCCATGGAATCCCTTGATGCAGCCTCTAGAGGAGCTTTCCTTCATCTGTCTGCTAGTGAAGCAAGGTCTATGCTTCATAAGATTAGTGAAAAAACTCCCTGCACTAGTATTCATAATGAACTCCCCTAGAAAGGGAATGAATCATCTCCCGAATAAGAAGACGAAGTTTTGATATCCAAATCACAACCACTCCAATCCCAAGATTTAGCTATCAATCCCGAACCATCAATACGACAAAATCTTCCAAGGGAAGAAGAAATTCAACCTTTTGAAATTTCTTGTGAGGATGATCTTTTTGAGGTTGATTTTGGGAAAAGCTTAAACTTCCAGTTCCACAAGAGACCATGGAGTGAATATAATTCAATTCATCTCAAGAAGGGATCTCTTAGAAACCGTCCTTATTCTCATATAGGACATTGGGACGAATTTAAGGATGGCATTTCAAGTAATGCCATAGAAGGAGAGCTAAGCCATCTAGAAGCCATTCCTATCCTCTCTCCTTCTATGTCCACATTAGATGTCTCATCTGAACCCATCTTTCAACCCATCCTTGACCCCGATGATCCCTCTTATGCTCTCTCTCCTAAGACTCATGATGATCCTATAAATCCACTAAGACACCCAAAGCATAGGAGTCATGAAGGCCACAAGGAAGACCAAGAAGAGCAACAACAATGGCTGGAGGATATTAAGAACTTATGTGCCATTGCCATTGAATGGATGGATGAGGCCTTAGACAAGATCAACCTGAGAGTCACTAATCCAAGGGAAATCTTGGACAACAAAATGACCAATGAATGTCATAGGCATGGAATGATGGAGATAATGTTTCCACTTATAGACATTCATGAAGAAACACCCTTAGAGCTTGAAAAGGAAGATAACATCAACGAGCATGGAAGTTATTTCATGAACACCTCATCAAATCCATGCTTGTATGAGAAATCTCCTGAATTAATTGGTCTCTCTAACATTGCCACACACAAGATCTTCAACCCCCTCATTCTCCTTGTTCATAAAGACTTTGAAAGGGTGGTTGTAGATGCATATGCTTATCATAAATATTGTAGATCTCGTTGTGTGAATCTTGAGATAAGAACATAAAGGTTGATGTTGGAGGGAAAACCACTTCACCAACTTGAGTGCAATTAGAAGGTTTCCCAAGGATGAGCTTTTGTCCTAAAGCAAGTACTTTCGGGAGATAACATGAGTTTTCACCTTCTGCTATGATACCCTTGTGAAATGAGCATAAAAATATAATTGTGAAAATATTCCTTCGGGTATTATTGTCACTAACCATTCCAGGTTTGAAGCAAAAAGGACGAACGATGATGACTCAAGGTACGCTCAACTAATCATCATGCAACATTGAATCACATCCATCCAAACTTGATTTTGCCTTGCAAAATTCAAGTGTGGGGGATGAACTACTCTAAAAAATCTTATGCCATGTTGCTAATTCATCTTGGTTGTCTCTACCTTTAAGCCATGCTCAATTTGCTTAATAACAATCATTCTCTTTCATCTCTATTTGAATAAATCTCTATAATGCTTTCATTCTACCTTTATTTACTATAGTATGCTTAAGGTTTGGAGTATGATCTTACATCTTCTAAATTAGGCATGGTGCTTAGTTTAAACTGTTTTCCTGAAATAAATTAGACACGGTGTATATTTTGATTCTTGAACCAAAAGGTGTGCTGATTTTACTTCTAAATGCTTTTAAATTAAGAATGGTGCTTAGGTTAAAATGCCTTCCTAAATTAAATTAGACGTGGTATCTAGGTTGATTTTTAAACCAAGAATATGCTATAGTAGATATTGGTCATTTTTTGGACTAACCTCATACAGGAAACTCTTAATTCAATATTGGTAAGTCATGAGATGAATTCAAATTGGAGATGAAGCTAGGCACATGATGAACTCCAATAACATTGCGCAAATGAGACACAACTCATTCATGATGGATCGAAGAACTCTACGCCTGTTCATGGTTTGGCATGAATCTACAAACCCAGCCACCACTATAGCTGAGGAACAAAGAGGAAGAAGAAGAGTTCCATAAAACGATGAGTGAAGCGGAAGGACCAACAAAGTGGCAAGATCAAAGAAGCAAAAAGATATCATGATAAAAGGATGAGAAATAAAAGGTGCGATCTAGAAAACAAGAAGCTCATGAATAGGTCAGGCTGCGAGACTAGCCAAACAAGAAAAACTTCAAGCAAAACGGAAGCACCATCACGAGTCATTTGCCCTTTGTCATATGATGACATTACGCTTCAAGGACAAAGGTAACATCGTAAGGTAAATGGTCATTATTTAAAAGTTTTTCCTTGATTCTGGTATGCACATAAATAAGAAACAAACATGTTTGAGTTACAAATTTACTTGATCCAACTTGATTAACTCAACATGTTTAGTTCTTCAAGCTTGTTCCTAGCACCACTTTATTGATCTCATAGTTTTAACCAAATGAGCTAAAATATTGCACATCCTATCTCTGAAAGATGATGGTCATAATCATGTAAAGTTTGATATATTATGTAAAGATAGACAATCCTTCCATAGGTTAAGCAACTCAATCTTTTCTGCCAAATGAACTTAAACAATCTTCTAATCTTATCACCCAAGTTATAATTCAACAAAGCACATAAACATTAACTTCATCATATTCAATGTGTCTAAGGTTGGAGAAGAAGAATAAATTTTTGGTTCTATTGGTGTTTTCTCACCAACAGAGCCCATGCACTTGATCTCTACCTTATCTTTATGAGCAGGACACATTCAAGCAAAGTGTGGGGGAAGACATTAATTCCCCAATTTCTACAACTAAAAGTTCTGAGCCTGTCAAACCAAAATCAAAACTCAAAATCAAGACGTGTTTGACGGAAGAAGGTGACATTACCATTAGTGGCGTCATCACAAGAATCCTCGTCTTTAGAGTGAACCGAGGTACTTGATCAATGAACTTCACAAGGAGAAGTCCGATCTAAAGGATTTACAACACCAAACCCTCACCGAAAGACCTAGCTTGGGGGAGAAGCACTCCCGTGTATCCAGGTAAGTATGCTTTCCCTTTGTTCTAGTTTTAGTTTCTTTTAAATAGTTAAGAAAATGGTGAATGAAAAACAAAATAAAAAGTTATCTTTATAATAAATATATATAGCTATTGTAATAATGTGTGATCTAGTAAAATTGAAAACAAAATAAAAAGGTGTGTCTAGTTTGCTTTAATTTATTTTTAAGAGTTGAATAAAATAAAGAGGACTTAGAATCTCTTAAATGGAAATGATGAATAGTTGCTCTAATGTAATTCCTTTTAAGTACCTAGTTTTCAGTCTTGAATTCTCCCGAGTTTTGGATAAGATTGTTTTGATATAAGGATTTACTCTGAACTAGAAACTTGTGGGTAGCATATGCTTGATCTAAGTCTAGGTAATTGACGGATACGATATGAGAAGGTCTGAGCTGCTATTTATCTTGTTCCAAGTGACACTAAAGTTCTAAAGATTTATCTTTTGAAAAACACAAACTTGAATTCCCACCAGAGCCATACATGTTATTTAGGCTAGGAAAACTTCCACATATATGCTGCTTGCTTTTGCATTGAGTTTTGTCAAGCTTAGTTGACCCTTATGAGAGGTTTGTCATGCTCTTAAAATCAATATCACGTACACACCACCCACATATGCACTACTCCTACACTAGGGGTAGTCGCAAAAACATGCCTTCCATCTAGATCCACCCAAAAATATTTTACTCCTACATTGGGAGTGAACACGAAAAACATACTTGATAGGTTTTCCATGCACCAAATAAATGCTCCAAGTTCTTGTAGCTATCTCTCAAAAGTTTTGTGGTAGAAAAGAGACATGGGGCTATGCAAAAGCTATTCATAAAAAAAGAGATTGAGAAAAAATGGACAAGTGTCCGAGATATCTAAAACAATGGGTACTTAGATGCCCGCTTGAAAGAAGAGATGAATAAAATAGCCCATGCTCTCTAGCAGTTATTTCCAAGTTTCGAAAGAGAGATATGTTTTCAAGGAGCAAAGTAGAATTAGTGTGGGGGTATGACCCCGGATACCCACGGTAGACCACATGGGCTGCGCCCTCAGGGGCAGCCCAGCCCACAAGACAGAGCCTTGCGGGGCATGACTCTGCTCGGCGTCTCCCATAAGACATCTAGAAGATATCATGAAGATACTATGAGATCTGTTAGGATATGTATGATCCCAAGATTACTGTAATTCGTTATTACTTTCCGGTTATCTCTCAGATCTAACCAACTTGTAACCCTGCTCCCCGGACTATATAAGGCGGGCAGGGACCCCCTCCAAACTCACGCAATATCATACGATAGCTAATACAAACCAACAGACCATAGGATTAGGGTATTATGTCATACTGACGGCCTGAACCTGTCTAACTCATGTGTCTCTATTGCCTCCTTGTTCTTGATCACACGCTACTTGGCCGATCAATCTACCTTCGTGGGATACCCCTCGAAGGACTGCCGACGATATTCTATAGACAGTTGGTGCGCCAGGTAGGGGCTTGTGTGCTATTTCCCTATCGAACAAGATGGTTTTTTCTGTAGTCTCTTCGTCCCTCCCGTAGCCTAGCTAGATCTTCACGGTCGGATCCATCTCGTGGATCATCAACGCTGACGGAGTCGGAGAGCTCCTCGAGCCGGTGCAGATCAATTCTGCGTCGATCACCCCCGCACCTACGACTATAGATCCGATCTCAGAGCCACCTCCAAGGTTGCCTTCATCGATGACTCACCGCCCGCTTCCTCGCTACCAGAGGAGGCAGATCAGAAATGATGATCTGATCGCATTTATCGATTAGGTTGGTCTGAAGCTCGCCGATTGCCTCTCCATCGCCGAATCGGCCCTGGACACTCTAGTTTAGCGCCGACCAACCTTTGATCCAGATCTATTGGAGGCTGCTCGGGAAACTCCAAGGGCTACGGCCATACCCTTTGAGTTCACCAATGCCGCCGCCGCTTACCAAGATGCCCTAAGGGGCAAATTCGCCGACCAGGTTAGAGATATCCATCCTCTCGCCGACCAGCTCGCCGACCAGCTTCCACCGGCCGTCAACATGCTGCATGTTGGCCGATGTCCCGGAACATCCCTCTAAACCATCCCAGAGGAGAATTCGGATTCCGAGTCCTAGGGATCTATGAAAACCATCGCCGAAACCACCACCGAACTACTTCCTCCACCTTTGTTCTGTGGCGGCACAATCTTTAACGTCAGCGTCGACAGCCCCCCTCGGAATGGCAAAACTGAGGAGGAACACACCGCCCGCGAGAACTGGAACATCAACCGTGCACAGCGCCGAGCAAACAAGATTGCTCTCACGACGGCCGAGCAACAACTTGACTCACAGGGAAGGCCACTCCAACACAACCTCGATGACGAGTTTGTTCGCGTTGACAGCCATGACGTCTACAAGACCCCAAGCGCCAATCTGGCGGTGGCCGCCAATGAGATTGCCCATCTCCCGCAGACTCTAGAGGTCGCCAAGGTCGCTGCAATGCTTAAAGCGGCGCATTGCCAGGTCAACAAGATCTGCCAGGATCAGAGACCTTCTTACTCCACCACTTCTATTCGCCGATCAGTCACCACAAGAACCGATCGCTGCCCAAGTCGCTTCATCGACCAGCACCACGATGACAGGCAACCCCTCCAGGGTGGATCTAGGGGCAACCGTGTCGAACATCACTGCCAACGTGACCAAGAGGTCGACCAGGACATTCGAGTGCACCTCAACAATCTTCGAGATGCACAATGGCGTATCAACAAATGCCGTTTTGGTCACCACGAAGAAGAAATACGCCGCCATCAGGAGTACAAGCAAGAGTATGGAAACCCAGACTTAGCTCTCGAGCCGATCGATGTCGACAACGCCGTAGATCCCAACGCCGACCACAACCCCGAAGGGCCCCCAGCATTCACGAGGGCGCTCTGAACACTTTAGTGGCCCCGTGGTTTCAAGATCACTGGGGTCGAGCCCTACGAAGGAAGAATGAACCTGACACAGTGGCTATAGGCTTACGCCACCGCTGTCCGCGCCACTGGAGGAGACACCAGTGTCATGGTGAATTATCTTCCCATCATGCTCACGCCAGCCGCCATGAGCTGGTTTACAAGCCTTGCCCCGGACTCCATTGGATCGTGGGAAGAGCTAAAAAAGTCATCACTAACAATTACATGGCTACGTGTACCCGGCCAGGCACCAAGCATGATCTAAACCGCATCTACCGAAAGCCGTCCGAGCTCCTCCGTAGCTACATCCGACGCTTTTCTGAGATGAGGAATTCTATTCCCAACATCATGGAAGCTAAGGTCATCACCACCTTCATCCGAGGACTACATCACCGCGAGCTTCACTCCAAGTTCAACCGCAAGCCACCAACAGGGATTGGCGAGATGATCATGACCGCCAACCAGTACGCCGACACGGAGGAAGCCGAGGTGCGCTTCAATGAGGATATTGCCTTCCGAGCACCTAGGGTGGAAAATTATGATGAAGAGAAAGCCATAGCTGTTCGGACAGAGGACGTCGACAGGGCCGAGGAAGAACGCCTAATCACCTGCATCCGCACAGCCAAATATCTAGAAGGCATGCAGAGGTACAACAACCGCAACATCAAAGGTCGTTCATTTGCTGTTGGCGACCTTGTTCTCCGAAGAAAACAAAAAACTGAAGGGATGCACAAGCTTTCCTCCCCATGGGAAGGACCTTACGTCGTCAAAGAGGTTACCCGACCAGGGTCTTATCGCCTATGTGACTTAGACGGAATCGATGTCCCCAATTCATGGCACATCGAGCACCATATACATTTCTATCCTTGAAACGCTTAAGATATGTACTCTCCACTTCATGATGAATAAAGTTTTGGTCTCCACAATTTGTCTCCACTTTTTCTCCATTATGGTTTAATCTGAACTTACGGTCGCTGAGCTCTAAGCTACTCCATAACGGACTCCAATACGAAATCGCCATAACTGCGCCGACCACGTTTCTCCAAATCTCCAACATTTTCGCCAAACGCGTTTCTCCAAATCGCCGAACACGTTTTCTCCAACTCACCAAACACATGTTCTCCAAATCGCCGAACATGTTTTCTCCAACATTTTCGCCGAACATGTTTTCTCCAAATCGCCGAACACGTTTTCTCCAAATCGCCAACGTATTTCGCCACATGTTTCTCCAAATCACCGAAGATTTTTCTCCAAATCTCCAAGATATTTCATCGTTCAGCGAGCAGCACACGTTCTGTTCTATTTTCTATGGAAAAGACCCAGTCTCTGATCTCTCCCTACACGTGCTACGGGCTCCGCGCTCTATGTTATGGGTGGTCGGCTGGGTTCCTTGGTCACGCCTATTCCTCCTACATTTGCACGGGTTCCGCGCTCGACGTTATGGACTATGGGCTAGCTAAGGCCGAGAGCACAGTAAAGAACTAACTGCTCGGATGCCACTTATGCTACGTTTATCTCCAAGTTATTTCGCTAACCACCGAGCAGCACACGTTCCACTCTGCGCTCTATGGAGAAAACCCAGTCTCTGATCTCTCCCTACACGTGCCACAGGCTCCGCACTCTGCGTTATGGGTGGTCGGCTGTGGTTCCTTGGTCACGTCAACAACTCCTACACGTGCACGGGCTCCACGCTCAATGTTATGGATTGTGGGCTAGTTGAGGTCATAGGGCTCAGTAGCGAGCTAACTGCTCGAATGATACTTATACTACGTATAATTGCGTTATGGTTAAAACCACGAAGACTTTTTCACCGAAATACCAGCAAACTGCACACACTTGCACCATATAACATTTATACATATACATAAATGTTTTTTGTGTTTTCACTTGTTCTAACTACACCGTCCAGATGTTACAGATGATAATCTCCGAGCAGATCACCGAGCCTCGCCATCGCCGTCCGTCTCACCAAACAGGTCGTTGTTGCCGGCTAGCTTTTTCGCCACGTCCTCCACCTCATCCTCCAGCTGCTGGGTCGTGGTTGAAGCTCTTGAAGTTCTCCCACGCCACCTTGCACCTCTGGATGATGGTATCCGAGCATTGCCGCCTGCCGTCGGGCTGAGGGGCCGGTTCTAGGTCGACGCAGTCGAGCACCGGTTTAACTATGGTGACTACAACGTTGAAGTTTTCCCTTTGGGTCCTGGCCTCCTGCACCAGCAGATCAAACTATGCCTTGGCTTTATGACGGTAGCCTGCAAGCATTACAATGTTCCATCATACAAGGAAACTACTTCAACAATAACTTCGACCAGGAAGTATTCACCTTTCAGCTCCTCGGCCAGTTTGTCTGCCCGTCCTGACTCCTTCGCCTTCTCCTCCCGGAGTTGCTCGATGGTTTGGCATACCTGGCCAAGCTCCACATCTTGCTCTACAGAGCACAACAGTCATCACAACAAATATGGTTATCCAACTGTACAAATCACATTTGGTGATATATCGTACCTACTTTCTGCTCGGATACGCTTCTAAGCTGCTTGGATTTCTGCTCTAGCTGAGTGGAAGCACTCGCTAGCTGCTTGGACTTGCCACATAGCTGCTCGGACACAGTCGCCAGCTGCTCGGATAGGACGCCCTTCTGGTACTCTAGGTCCTGAGCGTTGGACTCAGCAAGGTCTCGCTCGCGCTGGGCCCTCTGGATGTTTTTCTCCATAAGGTTCATCGCCTCCTTGAGTTTTTCATTCTCCTCGGTGAGGGGCTCCATCCTTTTGATCAACTGGTGGCTGCTCGGCAGTCTGAGTTATTCCTTGCAAGTACACAATGATAATGACAAACTGTGATCTCCAACATCAAAGACGAGCGCTACAGATGCAACACTGACCTCGATTTGTTTCACCACTCCGGCAAGGGCGGACTTCAGTCTTCTCATCTCCCTGGTGGTGTCCTCCTCCTCGACAACCACCACCTCGTTGCCACGCTTGTGGATAATTTGGACAGATTGGGGTTGAGGTTCCTCACGCTCGATCTCCTCCACCTCATCCTCTTCCGCCGTAGCTAGAGGCACCATTTGGGGGCTCAGTGGCCGGATAGCATGCCTGACCACGCCCTCCGGTGCCCCATGGAGTGCCATTCGCTCCTCCAGCACTGAAGACTTCTGCGCTCTAGATTCTAGCATGGCGCTGGCACCTCCAGCCTCTGCTCCTGAGGACCTGGCGGTTCCCGCCGTTGCCGTATGCGCTGCCGCCGACCCATCTACCATCGATGCCAACCGTTCGTTGTCGCCAAGTCCAGTAGAAGGGGCGGTTGATTCCTCCGTAAGCTGCCGAGCACCAGGGGACTCCTGAATGGGGTCCACCGGCATCTCATCCACCCTAGGGCCAGCCTTTGGCTACTCGTCAGTCTAGACAGGCGAGGCCGAATCCTTTGTACGCTTCACTCTACATCAGATCAGCTCGTCAGTCGCCAAATAAACTAAGCAACAACGGCAAAATAACTCCAAGACAAGGATACTTACGGTTTGGTCTGCCGATACAATTTCTTGAACTAGCGATGCCTACCCGATCCCCCAGCCGTGGCTTTAGGGTTGGCGCCTGCGTCTTGGGGTGGAGGTGCCGCGATCTCTACCATCGGCCATTCCAAAGCCCACTGCTCCGGGGCTCCCCTCGCCCGCTGCTCGGGGACTTCCTTCGTCTGCCGATCCAGGGCTCCCCTTGCTTGCTGCTCAGGGACTTCCGTTGCCTATTGTTGGGGAACCTCCTCCCTTCCCCTGGCTGATCCTCCACACGCACGCTGCATGGAGGCGACTTCGTGCTCGGTGGAGGAGCAACCAGAACTTCGTCAGCGTCTGACCACTCGAACACCGCGGTCCTTCGCGTCCAAGTGGTCTGGTCATCACCAAGCGAGATGTCGTTCGGCTTGAGGAGAGCGGTACCCACCATCTTTCTCTTCTTCCAGGCCAGCTCGTCTGCTGCTGCCCTCTTCCCCCAGATTTTCTCTGACACCGGAGATGGACTCTCCGATGAGATACTGATCGCCCCCTCCTTAGGCTGTGGCGGTGGCCGAGCGTCTACTCCCTTTGGCCATTCGCTCCTCGGCACGCCTGAGAAGTACACCGCCCTATCCTACGAGTGGATCTTCGCATAAGTGAATTAGTCCAATGCTCAGAAATGTCAAAAGGTAAAAAGCATCAGGAACACACAACTGAGATATTTACTTGAGGAGGCAGATTCGTGCAGTTAAAGGACTTCGTATACCCCGATATGCTGAATGTGGCAAACAGAGTGAACAGCTCTGCCGCCCGCTCTTCCACAACGTTCCTCGACAGCATCTCTGGCCTCTCCCTTGAACTTAAAGGCAGGGTGGGCTCTCTCCTTACAGGGCTAAACGTGGTGCACTATAAAGCTCGCCGCTACCAATCCGTCGTTGGTCTTCACACCCTGTATTGAGCTAAGGAGCTCCCTCACTTGCTCCATATCAGCGCTGCTTGGCATCTCCGACCAGCTCCTCTAGCTCTCCGGGATGTGGTCGGTGTCGCAGCGGATGGCCAGGTGGCTCTGCCGCATGTAGAACCACCTGGCATTCCACCCCTTCAGTGATGTGTTCAACGGCACAGTAAGGTACTCCCCCACCATTCCATCATGCAGCTGAAGGTACACTCCACCGACCACCTTGGAACCACCGCCGCCTCTCTTCTTCAGCCAGAACAGGTGACGGAAGAGGTTGAAGTGGGGGAGGATTCCGAGATATGCCTCATAGAAATGGATGAAGATAGAGATGTGTAAAATGGTATTTGGGTGGAGATTGCACAGACTAACCACCCAAAGCTCCAACAAATCCCTTAGGAATGGATGAATAGGGAATCCCACCCACGCCAGAAATAATCCTCAAATACCACCACTTCATCGGTATGAGGCGTTGGGAAGGGCTCACCGAGGGCCAGCCGCCATCCGGCGGTAGCACGGTCAGGAAGAACGCCAGCTTCCACCAGTCTGTTGAGCTCTGCTTCTCCCATTCACGATGGCACCCATTCTTTGTCATGCCAGGCTTCAGCGCTCGCCTTCTTGGGGCTCGTCTTCTTAGATTTGGCAGCTCCCTTCTTCGACACCATCTCTCAGATCTGATTAGGGTTTGGCGGTGGAAGCAAGTGTGGATGTGAATCTAGAAATGTGAGAGCTGAGGAGGAAGACGAAATGGCAAAGTGGCAAAGGTGGGAACGTGGGATGCGGTGGCGCAGTTATAAAGCACTTTCCCCACCCTTTCGCATTCGAGGGTTTTTGGGGAACCGTTCTCACGATTTACGCCACCCTGAATGCTCCGCAACAGCAAAGTGGGCCATTACCTAGGCCTTTGCGTAGCCCCAGCCCGTATTGCAGATTTATCTCCGCAATTTGTTGCGGCTTGCCGAATGCTCGCCGATATCTCCGCCAACCGTTACGGCTCAGTAATTACTACTGTACAGCCGTTACTCCGGTGTTTTCTCCGTGATTCTATTTTCTCCAAGTTGACTGCTTTTTCTAACCCTGGCACCACGTGACCACGTCACCTACTATCAGGCTCAGGGACTAAGTGGGCACACTTCACCTTGCGGTGAATGTGCTTTTCGAGGCTATGCTCGTGGACTGGCTACCTGCTCGGCTAGTCTTTTATTTTTCTTCTACTTTGGACCCTGGCACCACATGACTACGTCATCTACTATCAGGCTCGAGGACTAAGTGGGCACACTTCACCTAGCGGTGAATGTGCTTGCTTTAATCTGGAAGACTCCACGCCTCTTGAAGCTAAAGAAGGTTATCTCCTTTTCTCGTGGTCGGACTCTAAGTGGGCACACTTGGTCCACTACGAAGAAATTTTCGATTCTGAACTTGAGCTCCTTACACCCTTATGGCAAGCCATATTTGGTTCACACTGCTCGGCGATAGTTCACGCTGCTCGTCCACTACTCGCAACTGCTCGGCAACTCATCACGGTGGTCGGACCATGAGTTTGACTGCTCGGCTATGTTCGCACCTGCTCGGACAAGCTCAAGACAGCATTGCACAATGGGTACAAGGCGCTCGGGGACTAGCTGTGGGGGGTACGACCCCGGATACCCATGGCAGACCACATGGGCTGCGCCCTCAGGGGCGGCCTAGCCCACAAGACGGAGCCTTGTAGGGCACGACTCTGCGACGTCTCCCGCAAGACATCTGGAAGATATCCTGAAGATACTACGAGATCTGTTAGGATATGTATAATCCCAAGATTCCTATAATCAGTTATTACTTTCTGATTATCTCTCAGATCTAACCGACTTGTAACCCTACTCCCTGGACTATATAAGGCGGGCAGGGACCCCCTCCAAACTCACACAATATCATACAATAGCTAATACAAACCAACAGACCACAGGAGTAGGGTATTACGTCATACTGACAGCCTGAACCTGTCTAACTCATGTGTCTCTGTTGCCTCCTTGTTCTTGATTACACGCTACTCTGTCGATCAATCTACCTTCGTGGGATACCTCTCGGAGGACTGCCGATAATATTCTGTCGACAGTTAGGATAGCCACCATATATATATGCACCATATATTCCACACATATACACATCTTGATTTGATTGTATGACTCAACTCTCTTTGGATCCATTGTTTGACTTTACAATATATGCATTGCAAGTATGCTCTAACTTTCTCCCTACCTATAAACTCCACATAAGCCTTAGTGGTAGGAAGAGAAAAAAGTATAACATCTTCATTGCCTTGGTGAGGATCCACAAATACCACATATATTAAGAGACTTGAGAGTGTCATACAATGGAATCTCTGAGTTTTATTTTGAAAACTTATAAAAACTCTGGGGCAATGGTGAAACAAAGAACTTGAGACATATTCTTGACTTGATTGTTCTGTCTTTCAATTGCTCAAGACCCAAGTGAAGACTGAGGAGCCCCATGGTTGAAGGTAATATGGGTAAGATTGAAAGTTAGTTTATTCTAATTCGGAGGAGAGTTTTTGATTGAACCATGTGTACTTTTGAGGTGTGAAAGCATTGTAGCAACTCCTGATCCATTGTTGAGTTTAGCTTTGCTTAGGGACTGGCAAAGGTTAAGCTTGGGGGAACTTGTTGACGGTCACTAACATCAATTATAAACCGTCAACATAACCTGTATTTATTCTTAATTCCATCAGCAAACATAGGTATAGGGGTTTAAACTAATAAATTTCACCAGTTTTGGTGAATTTGTGTTTTCAGCAGGGATTATCCAGAAAACCATCAAGGGGGGCCTATTTGTCAAAAGAAATTATGGAATTCCACCGCGTAATCAATGTGGGAAGACTCTAGAAGACTCCAGAAGGTGAATCATCGAAGCGGAGCACGTGTCCCTGGTATGTGGGGCCGGCCGGCCCTAGCTAGAGGCTTCTCGACCTATGGGCCCCCCATGTCAATCTCCCGTTGCTATGTCGGTTCTCTCCCGCCTCCTAGGTTGCATCTACGCCGTCCTTTAAGTCGGTTTGATCCAAGGGCTCATGTTAGACACTCCAGGCTATATACACTAGCCCCTACCACCCCCCCCCCCGGGAGCCATCCTAAAGCCTAATGTGATAGAACTGCCCAATTCATACAAACTCAAGTACGGCTATCCCTGTTTAACATGTTGACGCGCAGATACTTTCACTTATATAAACCCGGTAGTCTGTCAAGTGTCATGAAGGACCTTGGTAAATCAACATCACAACTAAGATCACACGATTAAGCAAATACACATCATATATACAGAGTTACAGAGGAAATAATACTTACAATGAGTTCACAAATGATAATACAAGTTTGGGTTTCAAACCCGATTAGTGAAAACCACATAGCTTTCAAATGATTACAATAATATACGTTCCAAATACATTGCTAGCATACGTGACATCCTCTGATAAAAGCACATAGATAAGAACACTATATAGAGTCGTCGAGCCCACCGGCGGTTAGCCACCATCTTTAGTAGGCCAAGAACTTCACCTGCAACATGATGGGATAAACCCTGAGTACTCAAATGTACTCAGCTAGACTTACCCATCATAAACCAAAAATAAAGTGACACCAAGGATCATGCAAAGCTATATAAGTGGAGCTGGCTTGACAACATTTTGCATAAAAAGACACTAGTTGAGCTATACATTTTATAATTTGATTCCAAGTTAATTGTAGCTATTCATCTCTAGATTATCATCTAACCTGTGCCAAACATGTGATATATCATTATGTAGCATCACAATAATAACCATAGCCGGTGTAGCATTCCCATGTCCAATATGACCATCAAATTCCATAGTCCAGTTACTACAATGCTGGGACTAGTCGAGTTTCTCACTATCCGGGAGAGACGGTGATTCGAATCAGTTGCAACCAGCTGGACAGTTATTCCTAACACAAACCCAGACATACCTGCGCTAATGTAGTCTTAGGTCACCTTTGGTACAACTCAGCTCCAATTCGCGGGTTCGATCAGCGCCACACAATCAAGGACAACCAGCTACCAGGACGTTCAGGCCCGGCCTGCCCTTGGGCTCATGTCTGGCTCCCTGCACATCCATGCTCCGGTATCCACCTATACCTCGCAGGTGATAGGAAATCACCTGACTTCTACCGGTCTAAGCATGGCTAAGCATATATTCGATCCTGGACCTACACAGGGTTTAAGGTGTATATATCTGGACAAGATAGTTCTATGCATCAAGTGTTTCCAAATCAATTCTTATAACCTAATGCATCAAACATAAAGGACTCAAGTAATATTTTATAAAACATAGGAGGCTTAGAATGCTCCGGGGCTTGCCTGGGATCCGACACAAAGTCAGTTCAGTTAGCTTGCATCATCTTGGTGACATCTCCAGTCCTAGCACTTGCCTAGTCCTTCCATCTTTGGGATAGGTTCACCATACACCGTCTTCAGGTTTGGGTCCAACATCACGTCCTTCACATGGTGCATCCAGTGTACCTAGATGAGATGAAGCAAGTGCATGAATGCGAAGAATGGTATAATGCGATGCATCATATAAAAGCATTCAAGACAAGTATAAGGTTACACCTCAAGACATATGCACTTAGAGAGCAAGTCATTTAACTAACTATCACTCAAGTCTAGCATAGGGGTAGCAAGCATAACAAGCATGGCACAGTAGTTAACTCAAGTCAAACTATTACAAGCATTTAACAATCAAGAACTAATTAAGCCTAGCATCACATAAGAACTAGGGCTGCGGTGAATGACACCAACATAATTAAAGCTCTAGCAAAACATGCATCAAGATCATTTTGTGGCAACATGCATACATGACCATTTATTAATTATGTGCTTGACCAACATTATATAACACATTTATAAGATACCTCAGGTAGATCAATTTAACTCTAGTAGTGTCATGCGCTAACACTAACAAGTATACAAAGCAATGCAAAGTGAAGCAAACAACTTTAGGTACATGCTCAGATTCTGGACAGCAGCACAACAGTCACTTGTTTTAACCATACCCAGAGTTCTAGGCATGCAAAAAGTGTGATCCTAAACTTTCTGGAAAGCTTAGGAAATTTTCTATAACTTTGTTATTAACACCAAAAGCTGATTCAACAACAAACAAGGTCAAAATACATCATGAAGCGGAACCTATACAATTAAGGGTAGAAACCTAATAGTAGCTTCAAAAATGCATATCTCGAGTTCTATTCATCCAACAAGCATGATCCTTAACTTTATAGAAATATTATTAAGTTATCTACAACTTTAGTATTATCATCTTAAGATAATTCTATAGCTAACAAGGTTAAACAACATCAAGAAGGTATCTCTGTCCAGATTTGGACAGAACCTGTCATTTCACTTTGAACATCCAAAAAGGGTGTTCTTGGATAATTTGGAAAGCTTAACAAAATCACTACAACTCTTCTATTATCACCAATACATGATTAAAATCTTATCTAAGCCAAACAACGCAATCTTTGAGATCTGCACAGATCTCATGCAAAACCTGATAGGGGACTTGTAAAATCTATAACTCTTAGATCTGTTGCCCTAAAGTCATGAAACTTTAGGACAAGGAAGGTAAGGGAGTTATCTACAACTTTTGTGTTCACTACATCCACAAAAAACATCATTATCACCACGAAATTAATTTCTCAACCAAAACTGTACATGCAGCCCAAACTGCAGATGCATACTGCATTCATCTATCATTTAGTTGCTATAAACTAACATATTCTTGACATATATGCTACCCCAAATATCTTGGAATCATATTCAAATAATCATAGCATGTAGAAATAGCTACTAGAAGCATCACATGACAATAGATACATGTATATGCTCACAACATTCATCCTCTACTTTAATAATGCAACATATGTATTATTTTTAGTACTATATGAGAACAACTAGTTTGGGGCTGAGACTTTTATGAGTGGTAGATGTTATCAAAACATAGCTACTTCACAAATTTCATATGCTCAGGTTTTATAATTTAATTGCTCTGAAAAAGACATATCTTAATTATTAATAAACATGTGAGAACAAGACAAATCTAAAGATCATTATTTTCTATAAACATATAGCCATATTAAGGTTTCTTAGGCCACATTATCACCATGCAAGGGCAAAGGAACCACATTTCACATTTTTGCACATATAAATTATTTATAAGCCATTTAAAACCATTTATTAAGCATTAAAATAGTTAAATCAATAACTCAATCACACTACATCCAATGACCATGAACTTTTTACCACAGCATACACATAGCATCAGTAGACTAACCAAAAAATTTCACAGCAATTGGAGCACCACGACTTTATATATGAATTTATTCCTAGAAAACCTAATTAACATAGATAAATAAAAACAGCAAAAACCTTCTACTAACATATATCATATTATCACTCCACTGCATAGATCTACTCTCAAGGATTCCAAAAAGTCTTCATTTAATATTTTAAGATTTTTGTATGATTTATTGTGATTTTCCAAAGTTTCAACCGAAAACACATAAAAGAAAAAGATTAAACGAGAAAGAAAATGACATCTTGCACTTAGGACCCCGGACTTTCCTCTAATGTACCCGTAGTTCATAAGGCACTATTCATATGAGTCATATCCTTCACAACTGGACCCACAAAAGAGTTTCTAATTCGTTTTTGCCCTTCCCTTCATCGTCCTCATGGGGACAGAGCATGGGACGGAGCCGAGGACGGGCTCGTGGTCGGCCTTGGCGAGCGGTGGTCAGAGATGGCAGTGAGGAAGGGCTAGCGAGGCTGGGACAGGGCCACGCCTAGCCCATGGCTCGGCCAGCTACAACCCATGGCCAGCTAGCCATGCCAACAGGCGACGGCCATGGCCGTAGGGCAGCACATGCAGCAGCGGCACAGCGATGGGCAGCGACGGAGGGAGGTGCGACGCACGCTAGAGGGGCTAGGAGAAGGAAGTGGATGTGGGGCTTCTCTTGGTTGGACACAAGGTGGCATGGAGGTGAGGGATACGTGGGCAGTTTGGAGCTCTGCTCCGGCGTCCATGGCGTCCACGCGCTCCGGCGCTGAGCAGAGCAAGGGAGAGGGCCAAGGAGGGCGAGTGAGAGCGTTGGGAGGAGAGAGCGAGAGCATGGAGGCATGGAGGAGCTTGGAATCCACTGTAGAGGAGCAGTGGCGCATGGCAGCAATGATGGAGCACGCTCCCCTGCATGACGGACGTGGCGGCATTTCTCCGAGCACGTGGCATGTGACGGTGTGGGTGTGGTGGGTGCCGATTTTGGGCTAGCTACAGGCCGATTTGGGCCTTGGGCCTTAAATGAAGTTTGCTGTACTCCTGATGTTCTCCAACTTTTATTAAGGCACTCAGGTCATTAGGGCAACGTATTAATGTCCAAAGTTGACACTGTCAACAGTTTAAACGAGATTAAGCTTTGCCTGATTGGATCCCAATTTAACTGGTCAAACTTTGTCAAACTAAGTCCAAATTTTTCTGAGCTCTTCTCTAAGAAATTATCTCTAACCTTTATTTCTGGATCAACTCAAGTTGCTTAATCAAATCATGAGAACGCGACATGCCAACTGAATTGCTACTAATCCCGGACTTGGAATATTTGTAAGTCTAAAAACAGTCGTATTCGATACTCTAGCACCTATTTGACTTGTTTGCAAATTGACATGGCTCTTGGTCCAACAATAAAGTTTTCTACACTCCACTTAGACTTCGACTTTGCTTAAAGGTCAAACTTCATAACTTGTTGTCAAACTATTATTTAACCATGGTCAAAGCGGTATCATGATAAACCTTAGAATTAGGGTTTTCGACCGATTGAGGCATTTTCTTGATATTTGCTCAACATGAACCCTTCATAACTTTTGTTCATGAGTTGAATTAGGACTGTTTGAGCAAGGTTTCAAGGTTTGATCGACATCCCATGTTCCCATTCACTTGATGAAGCAATTCAAGAAAGGTTATAACTTATCATTTCATGTGACTTTTTGATTCCAAACTTCATGAAACTTTTCCAATTGTCAAGATGGCTTGATGCTAAGGTGATGCTCATGGAAGAGGCATGTTGAACGCTACTCAATCCTATATTTGAAAATGGTCAACATGTACGCAAAGTGTATTGTCTAAGTTCAAGTTGGGCCTCATTTTTAAAGATTTGATCTTAGCACTTCCATCACCACTTCCAAGATTATAAACTAGAGATCATGATCATTGCTTGACATATCCTACTAAAGTCCAAATTCGTTGCTTAGCTTGTGACTAACAACCGGGGTGTTACACCTAATTCATATTCTCCTTGTCAGGATTAGAGGCAGCTATCAAGAGAAGATTAGTCCTCCATAGGATTTAGTCTTATAATTAGAAATAGTGAGATAGAGAGTAAGGGAAGAGTTTGGAGGAGATGGCGGCCAATTGGTGCTCTCTCTATGGCTTGTACCTTAGCGGAATCAAGTTCTACTTGAGCTTGCTTCTAAGATTTCTCTAGTAATAAACTTCTGATTCAAGTAAGTAATTGTTTATATTGTTCATCAGGATCATGACTCTCTTTTGAGTGCTTTAGTCTATAGATGCTCTAGGTTAAAGTATTAATTGTAAGTGTAAGCGTGGTGCTTAGACTTAGGTTAATCATGGATGCACCCTGCATTCCGGATGGTGGTAGATCGCGTGTGTGACATTAGTTCTATATAGCCTGTACTATATAGATTCGTTGATCCTTTGTAGTCCACCTCTCGTCCGTAGGCGCAAGTAGGACGTGTTACGAAGGAAAGCATCCTCTGCTGGTGTCTTTCCCTAGTAATTTCCCCAATTGAAAAGTAGAAGACATAGCTTACCAAAGTCAGAACCA
Organism: Miscanthus lutarioriparius; assembly: GCA_904845875.1. Lineage (NCBI taxonomy): Eukaryota > Viridiplantae > Streptophyta > Magnoliopsida > Poales > Poaceae > Miscanthus > Miscanthus lutarioriparius. The sequence continues at coordinate 73,907,595 of CAJGYO010000012.1, read as the reverse complement.
GAGAACCTTAGTTTTCCTCTCTACGTTCCTGTTTATCCTAACCTTGTTGCTACTCCTAGATTAAGTTAAACCTTAACCTAGTTGCTACCCCTTGTTAAGTTAGACCGTAGTTAGTCTCACATGTTTCTCTGTGGATACGGTACTTAGAATACTTCTGGGTGAAAGCTACAGCGGTATCTATGCGCTTGCGGATTTATCTGTGTGCGTTAAATATACCAACAGCCACCCGCCTTGTTGTCGGAGCAAGCAGTGCCACCCCATACGGTGGTATCCGCTTCCCTAGCGAGTTCTTCATCACAACCAGTGTCTTCGCTCTAGGTTGGATCCTCAACTTTGGGAGCCTAGCCTACATCGTCGACTGCTACAGCAAGCTTCATCTGCTCAATGGGGTTGCGTCGACGAACAGTGAGTTCCTAGCGCCGCCCCCACCGCCAGGGCCCCGGGAACAGATCTCGGGGCCCTAGCTAATCAGGTCCGCCATGGATCTACCATAGACCGGGTACGGTGGGAATAGCACCCTATGCCTGGGTTGGGCTCTTCCACGGGGCAAGGAAGATTCCCCTTTACTCCCTGGGCCGGCCGAGGCGGGCGGTGCCTGGTCCTCTAGGCATCTGCCACCGATTGGCCAAGGAGTCCCCCAATGTCACTAGGGTGCCGTGGATGGGGTACTCCCCCCACCCGCAGGAAGGCGGGTCACGGGGGAGCTCGCCCCCGACGCGACGTGACTCTGCCCCATGGTCTTTGGGGGAGGGCTATAATAGAACCATCCAATTTATAAGAGCGCAAGTACAATAGCAATCACCAAAGTGATTGAACCGTCATACTTGAACCCATATAAACCTAGTAGTCCGATGAAATCATGAAGGATCTCAAACAAACCAAAATACAAACCAAAATCGTACATGATTCAACACAACCAGTCACATGTTACAATAGGTTCACAAATAGTTCTCATTCATCAGAGTTTCAATGAAGTTATTACAACTCAAATTTAAAAGTAGCAGAAGCATCATAGTTTTGAAACATCATCAAGATAGTTCAAATACATAGCCAATTTAGGATCATCTCCAACAAAAGCACATAGGTGAGATGATATAGAATGACCATGCCCTTGGTCTTACTCTCCATCAACTGCAGGAGTTTATGCAATGCTTGTAGTAACCATGGTACATCACATCATCTGCAACAAATGGGAATAAACCCTGAGTACGTGAATGTACTCAGCTAGACTTACCTGTCATAAACCAAAATAATAAGACACCAAGGAGTATGCATGGCTTTAAAAGGTGGAGTTAGCTTGACAATATTTTGCATAAAAGCTTAAGTAATATAACTTGGAGATTTAGTCCCTCTAGCATCAATTTGAATACCTATTCAATTAAGCATCTCTAGATTAGCACTTGTACTAGAGCAATCACTTGATTAAGCTAACAAGCATTAGTAACCATATCCGGTATAAAAATAATTTGAGCATCATCATAACCATCAAGTTTCAATTAGTGCTTCTACATTGCCGCTGCTCAGTCAAGTTCTCACTATCTGGGAGAGACAACGATTCGAACCGATTCCTACCCAGCTGGGGAATTTATTCCTAACACAAACCAAGGCACACCCCATGAAGGTAGCCTCAGGTCACCTTTGGTATAATTCAGGACTAACTCGTGGGTCCAATCAGCATCTCACCCTCAGAGATTCTACCAATCTGCCAGGAAGATCGGGACTCGGTCCCGCCCTTGGACTCACGCCATTGGCTCTCCGCACATGTTTACTGTCTCTAGTGTGCGCACTTTCACTTATCGGGGCCCGACTTGAATTGAGCTACTCGGCTTCATGGTTGTATCATCGGATCCGGCCAGCTAAGCGCTAGGCATGTGTTCAACATGACATGAGGACGTACAGCGAATCGGTCCTTAACCGACAAAGACGGGGATAAATAGGCACCCAAGACCTCCATGCCTTGTTGCTTCTTTATCACAATCCTGCTCGGTCTTCTTTATTCATTGAGAAATGGTTATATTCCTTGCTAGCATATATAGCCAACCATGATTAGTTATCAGCCTATATCATGCAGGAGACAGGTAATCACCCGACTTCTAATGACTAAGCATGGCTAAGCATATATTCTATTATGAACCTACATAGGATTCAATATATATATATATGGACAAGGAAGATATATGCAGCAAGTGGTTCCAATCAATTCCTAGTACTTAATGCATAGTACTTAATGCATCAACATAAAAGGACTCAAGTTGATAGTTCGAAAACATAGGAGGCTTAGAATGCTCCGGGGCTTGCCTTTCACAAAGGTTGAGGGCTGGTGATCTGGGCACTCAGCCAACTGTTCACCATCAGGCTCACCTTCTCCTAGGGCCTCCTATTGCTGCACTTCCTGATGCTCTTCCTGGGGATCGACTTCGTACTCCAACATGGTGATTTCTTCCGTCGCACCTATTGCATCCACATGCAAAAAGTGAGAATCATGAATGCATAAGAAGGGTCATGGATGACATGTCATGATAATGCACATGGTTAAATGATGACTATAATATTAGGTCATTAGGATGATCACAAGGTTAAATTCTTATTTACTGAGTAGATCCATATCTCTTCTCTAGAAATTTCAAGAATCCACATTAAGTCCATTTCTGGACCACAACACAATAGCTACAAGTTTATATCATAACTAGAGTTCTACTCAACCAAATGCTATGATCCTAGACTTTCTAGAAAGCTTATAAAATTTCCTACAACTTTCATTTAATCACCAAAAGCAGATTCAACTACTATCCTAGCCAAAACAGGTAAACTTCCTGGGTCTGTCCAGAAATTCCAAAGAGTAAGCATTTCAGAAGACCAACTTCTAATAGCTATAACTCTCAAACCATTTGGCCTATTGCCCTAAAATTTTGAAACAAGATAGATAAATAAATTCCCTACAATTTTGTTATTAACCATTTTTACAGAAAACTCCATTTTACCAATGCAAAACACATAGCAACAGAATCTGTCCAAACACCTTCTATAATTGAATTTTAGAGCCATAATATTTTACTGCACACAAGAAATCAAAATTGAGCACAACCAAAGGTACCAACAGTTCATAGACATCATAGACACTGTAGAAAATATGATCGTCAAGTCCAAATAATTTATTTAAATGTCTTTATTAATTCATTTGGACACTAAGGTGAAATAAAGAAAACATATCAAAGGTGCACAATAAATTCTGAGAAAATTACAGTGGTTCATATATGATCCCAATAGGCTACTTTAAAAATTTCATGCCAAAAGAAAGTACAGCACCCTCTACATAAATGACAATTTATAAGGGCTGATTTTAGTGAAAATAGTTATCCCTATTGAAAGATGTCAAACAATAGATTTCATATTTTTCTTAGCTTCCCTAAAACCCATTAACACTGTACAAAAATTTGCATGACAATAAGTTACTTATTTTTCTCCTTATGAATTTCCTTAGAAAACACCATTTATTAAAAGATAAATAGTAAGACCCTACTCCAATCAAGTTTACTGGAAGTTCAACATTTTTCCTCACTAGATCAAGTCAACATAAGATCAACAAAATTGGAATCACAATTTTATCACTTTTCTAGCTCTAGTTATGCATTTTACAAGATTGAAAACAATTTAAAAGCACTTATCTAGCTCCATTTAATTCTCCCAGAAAAACATTCGAAATAGTAAGTTTAATATTTTTATCAAATACTACACTTCATAATGAATCCAACAAAAATGGTTCACTCCATTTGGACACTTCTAGCTCTAAATATAAATTTTTGAAGTTGGTATTCAAATCTATGAAAAATAAGAAAATCAAAACAAACACAGTGACTGACAGATGGGGCCCGCTGGTCAGCAGGACCCACACGTCAGCAACATCGGGACAGGGGAAGCGCTCTAGCCAGCCATATCTCACCGGCGGTGAGATCACCGACGACGACGGTGACACCAACGTGTTCCCCACAACGAGCCACGTCGGTTGGTGGTGAAGACACGACCTAAGGTTCACCGGAGACGGGTCGCCGGTGGCAATGGCGGATGGTGGAGGCAGCGCGGCGATATGCCGGCATTCTCTGGTCATCAAGGGCTCTGGTGAGGTGCGCTACGACTTTGTGGAATCATAGCAAAGCTATCTAGGGTGGTTAGGGTTCCGGTGAGGCGGCGGTGAGCTCCGACCGCGTGCATGCCATGACGGCGACGCATAGAGCAGGGTGGTGCTCTCACTGTTCTGGCTAAATGGCGGTGAAAGGCAAGTCTCCATCATGCCATCCACTAGGTCTAGGCTTACTCAATCTATGGTGCGTGAGAGAGAAGGGAGGCAATCGGTCAGCTCGGCAACGGTGAGCTCGAGCACCCCGGCGGCCATGGTGGCCGCGGCGGGAGCAGCGGTGTGTTCCCACACGACCAACCAGTAGCATCTAACCTAGTTCCTGCCTAAGCACAAGGATCACAAAGCGACTATAGACCAGAGAAGAGGAGGACAGGAGCTACGGTGGAACGATGTGACCACAGTAAGCCGAGCGCATGGCGGCGCTCTGACGAGATCATGGCGACGGCGATGCGAAATGTGCCCTTACCAAGGCTCGGCAAGTGGGACTAGTGGGTCGGGGTGGAAGAGGTGACAACGATGGAGCTGCTGGCGAGCTAAATTGAGTGGTGGTGCAGCAATGATGGTGCTACACGGTGGTGGAGCTGGCTGTGACAATGGTGAGCTCGGCGTTCCGCTGGCGGGTGTGAGAGCGAGCGAGGGAGAATAAATGAGCGAGAGAGAGCAGACGGGCGCGTCGTGGCAATGTTGAAGCCCTCCCTAGCCAGACTAGTGGGGCCCACTCCAGCATACGGCCACTAGATGGTGAGCATGTCCTGATGACGGTTGGCCACCACCGGCATGCCCTGAATCGGCATGAGCCGTTTCAGTTCGACTGAAACCGCCCCCTTCCTCACTCTATATCTCTCAAACCAGCGTGATTCAGCAAAAACTGTAATAATCAAAGTTGTAGAGCTTCATGAGTACTCCAACTTTGCTTAAATGAGTTTGGTTTGAATTGGACTAGTTAACAACTACAGCGTGTCAAACACAGGTACATCGAAACTGTAAACCACTTCTAGACTTAGAAAATTTTCGAAGTGCTAGAACAGTATTTTATTGCTAATTGAGAGCTATTTTTGAGCATGATATGCACCGATTTAGGTCTTGACCCAAAAATAAAAGTTGTTACTCTTGTCAAGTACAACAACTTTGCTTAAGGGTGCACTTCCATGCAAACAATCTATGATATAGTTCAACTTAGGTCAAACATACAACTTGAAAATGGTAACTTACACTATAACCATGACTTAGAGGCCAAATTGATCCAAGTCATGAATACCAAAGTTGTTCCATGTGACATTCTAAACATGTTTAAGGTACCACTAAGGTCCCACAAGCATTTTATACATTGGTCACATGTAAACCCTAGCATATGTAAAGCATTTAGTGACAACACATGTGATATAAGCAATCATAGAGATAAAATTTGAGATGCTCATCCTCATGAATGATCAATGATGCTTGTGCTCGTGCAATGCCAATGCCAAATGCATGCTTGACACCATGGTGTTACAAGGACCGACTTCACCACCTCCATGGCCCTCCGGGGCCCTACTACGGGGGTCACTGTGGTGAACAAGGTGCCTCAACGGTGCCTCCACTAGTTGGAGCTGCCCATCATCTTTGGTCGCCAAGACTTCCCCTGGAACATCCCTAGCCTAGGCTATTTCCCTCTCATCATCAGCCCAATCGTCGGATGAGTGCGCCTCCCGAAGGTGCTGATGGATGGTGGGAGAGGCCGCAACATCCCCTATGCTGGCACCCTCGACCACATGGGGATCTTGGGGGCAAGTCACCGCTATGGCAGAGCCCCCTTCTTTGGGGTCATCCCTAGAATCCAGGCCACTCCTCTCGGAAGCATCCAACTCCCTATCACATTCGGGGACCCCTCCAACTTCTGGAAGGAGTTGCTCGACTTCGCCAGCCCCTACCACGCTTTGCTAGGGCAGCCATGCTACGCTAACTTCATGGCCGTCCCACACTACGGCTGCCTAAAGCTCAAGGTGCCTAGCCCATGGGGGGTCATTGTACTGCCCCCCTCTACGGTCGACGTGTACCTCTACGAGCAAGAAGGCACTGCCCTCACCGCGACCGACGTCACCACCACCGATTTCTCCCAGATCTAGCGTCGACCGGGAGAAGAGCCCCCTCATAGCACAAAGCAGAACCTGGCAGCAGCCTTCCGCTCGGCCGATGACACCAAGATGGTCTAGATCCATCCTCAAGACTCAGAGAAATGGCTCTATATAGGCACCGGCATGTCCCTAGACATGGAAGCAGCCCTCACAGAGTTCCTGTGCGACAACGCTGATGTCTTTGAGTGGAAACCCTCTGACATGCCTGGCATCCCCCACGGGATTGCTGAGCACCGACTTAACATCAAGGTTGACACCAAGCTAGTGCAGCAGAGCCTCCACCACTTCGATGAAGAGAAGCACAAGGCGATTGGTGAGGAGCTCGCCAGGCTCCTGGCCGCTGGCTTCATCAGGGAGGTTGTAACGACCTAGGTTTTCCAAGAACCCAAAAATCAGAACTTAAAATTTTTTCTAACTAAACCCATGCATGGTGAGTGTGCATACTAGGAAACCACCCTTGTAGTTGCACAAGTGGTTGTGGTGATGATGATGATGAGACCTGCGTGGCAATGAGACATGACTCACCTTCTGAAGTAGAGTAGATTGTCCCTCTTTTGAAACCTACCTGCATGTGGGGGGTACAACCCCGGATACCCACGACAGACCACATGGGCTGCACCCCCAAGGGTGGCCCAGCCCACAAGATGAAGCCTTGCCAGGCACAACGCTGCTCGGCGTCTCCCGCAAGACACCGGAAAGATATCCTGAAGATACTATGAGATCTGTTAGGATACGTATGATCCCATGATTCATGTAATCTGTTATTACTTTCCGGTTATCTCCTAGATCTAACCAGCTTATAACCCTGCCCCTCGGACTATATAAGGCAGGCAGGGACCCCTCCAAACACACGCAATATCATACGATAGCCAATACAATCCAACAGACCATAGGAGTAGGGTATTACATCATACTGACGGCCTAAACCTGTCTAACTCGTGTGTCTCTGTTGCCTTCTTGTTCTCAATTACATGCATCTCTGCCAATCAATCTACCTTCATGGGATACCCATCGGAGGATTGCCAATGATATTCTGTCGACAGTTGGCATGCCAGGTAGGGGTGTGCGTGCTATTTCCATGTCGAACAAGATGGTACGTTTTGCAGGCTCTTCGTCCCTCCCATAGCCTGGCCAGATCTTCAAGGTCGGATCGATCTCGTGGATCATCAACACTGATGGAGTCGGAGAGCTCATCGAGCCGGTGCAGATCAATACTGTGTCGATCACCCCAACACCTGTGACTGCAGATATGATCTTAGAACCACCTCCGAGGTCATCTTCACTGACAATTCACCGCCCGCTCCCCCGCTACTAGAGGAGGCAAATCAACAATAATGATCTGATCGCATCCATCGTTCAGGCTGGCCAGAAGCTCGCCGATTGCCTCTCCATCGAGGAATCAGCTCTGACCACTCTGGTTCAGTGACGACCACCCTCCGGTTCAGATCTATCGGAGGAAACTCCAAGGGTTATGGCCCTACCCTTTGGGCTCACCAACATCATCGCCACTTATCAAGATGCCATAAGGGGCAAATTCGTTGACTAGGTTGAAGATGTCCATCCTTTCGCCGATCAGATCGCTAACCAGGTCTTGCCGACTGTCAACAAGTTACACGTCGGCCAATGCCCCAAAGCATCCCTCCAAACCATCCTGGAGGAGAATCCAGACTCCGAGTCCCAGGGCTCTACGGAGACTATCACTGAAACCACCTCCAAATAACCTCCTTTCCCCCCTTCTGTGGAGGCGTAATCTTCAACGTCAGCATCGACAGCCCCCCATGGGAAGGGGAGACCGAGGAGGGCCGTGCCCCCCGCGTCAATAGGAACGTCAACCATGCTCAGCGCTGAGCAAATGAGGCTGCCCTTGTGCTAGTGGAGGCTCAGCTCGACTCGCAAGGAAGGCCACGCCAACTCCAACATGACCTTGAAGATGAATTTGTCCGTGTTAACGGCCACGACGTCTACAAGACCCCAAGCGCCAACTTGGCCATGGCCACCAACGAGCTCACCTAGCTCCTGTAGACACCGGAGGTCGCCAAGGTCGCCGCCATGCTTAAAGCGGCACACTGCCAGATCAACGAGATCCGCCAGGATCAGAGACCTTCCTACTCGACGAGCTTGATTCACTGATCAGCCATGCCAAGATCTAATCACCGCCCTAGCCAAAGTCATTTCGCCGACCAGCACCACGATGATGGACAACCTCTCTAGGGGGAGCCAGGGGCAACCGCGTTGACTACCCTCACCAACACGACCAGGACATCCGAGCGCACCACAACAATCTCCGAGACGTGCGATGACGTATCGACAAGTGTCGTTTTGGTCGCCATGAGGAAGAAGTACGCCACCGTCAAGAATACGAGTAAGAGTATGGAAATCTAGACTCAGCCCTCTAGCCACTCAACATCGGCAACGCCGCAGATCATGATGGTGACAATCCCGAAGGGCCCCCAGCATTCATGAGGGCACTCCGAACACTCCAATGGCCCCGTGGTTTCAAAATCACTGGGGTCAAGCCCTACGAGGGACGGATGAACCCCACACAGTGGCTACAAGCTTATGCTACTACTGTGCGCACTGTCGGGGGAGATATCAGTGTCTTGGCGAACTATCTTCCCATCATGCTCATGCCAACCACGATGAACTGGTTCACAAGTCTCGCCCTGGACTCCATCGGATCCTAGGAAGAGCTGAAGAAGGTCTTCACCGACAACTACATGGCTACCTGTACTTGGCCAGGCACCAAGCATGATCTGAACCACATCTACTAGAAGTCGTCTGAGCTCCTCCATAGCTACATCAAATGCTTTTCTGAGATGAGGAATTCTATTCCTAACATCATGGAAGCTGAGGTCATCACCGCCTTCATCCGAGGACTCCATCACCACGACATCCACTACAAGTTCAACCACAAGCCGCCCATGGGGATCGGTGAGATGATTACGACCGCCAACCAGTACGCTAACGCCAAAGAAGCCGAAGTACACTTCAACGAGGACGCGTGCACTAATCGCCCAACTCGCCGCAGCGACAAACGACCCGATGACCGACGCCACAACGACCGCCACTACGATGATCGCAGTCACCATCAGGACAGTGGCCGTGATTAGCCAGAAGGATCCAAATCTAGTCAATATCACCGCCGCCGACCAGACCACATCATCACCGCCGTTGATGAACCTCACGCCAAACGCAACTACGATGAATAGTACAAGAAGATCCTCGAAGGCCCATGCCCCCTCCACAAGAACACCAAGCATAAGATGAAGGACTGCCTCAGCTTGGCTAAGGAGTTCTAGGCTAAAAAGCTGGACGACGACAACAACGATGGAGTCGGAGGCCGCCGACCACCTAGGGGCAACAACAATGCTTTCTAGGATCATGACAAGGTGGTCACCACCATCTTTGGGGGCCTCGCCTCTGCCAAAAGCAGAAGAGATCAGAAGCTCATCGCCCACCGGGTGCTCGCCGTCAATGCGGAGGACGCCGTCGCCAACCCCAGCTATCACCCCTGGTCTGAGGTCCCCATCACCTTCAGCAGGGCTGACCAGTGGGCAGGCATCCCTTGCATAGGGCATTTCCCGCTTGTCCTTGATGCAACCATTCAGAAAGTGCTTTTTAGAAAAGTGCTCATCAACGGTGGGAGCGCTCTGAACCTCCTTTTCGCCGGAGCCCTAAAGGAGCTAGGCCTCGAGATAGGAGATCTCACACCCTCTGACTCCTCTTTCTGGGAAGTGGTACCTGGTAGGGCATCCAAACCACTTGGAGAGATCACCCTACCAGTACAGTTCGGAACAGCTAGCAACTACCGCATCGATCACATCAACTTCTACGTCGCCGACTTCAACACTACCTACCACGCCATACTTGGTTGGCCAGCTCTGGCCAAGTTCATGGCCGTACCGCAGTACGCCTATTTGGTGCTGAAAATGCCTTCACCTGTAGGAGGCCTGGTCCTGCGGGCCAACCTCTCCATCACCTACACCTGTGAGACAGAGAGTCTCGCCCTCGCTGAAGCCACCAACCTCTCCATCAAGATGGCCAGTGTGGTCACCGACGCCAAGACGGTGCCCACCGATGACCTAGAGATCCCATCGCTGGAGCCTCCTCGCGCCTCTGCCAAGTCTAAAGAAACCAAGGAGATCGGCCTCGGCCTCGACAACCCCTCTAAGACCATGAAGATTGTGGCTCACCTCAACCCCAAATAGGAAAGCATGCTCGTCTCCTTCCTACGTGCCAACACCGACATGTTTGCTTAGAAACCTGCAGACATGTCAGGGGTACATGGGAGAAGATCAAGCAGTCCTTGAATGTCTCACCGATCGCCAAACCGATCAAGCAGAAACTCCAATGATTCACGCCAGACAAGAAGGCTATTAGGGTAGAAATAAAATGGCTCCTAGCTGCCAGATTTATAAAAGAAGTGTATCATTCTGAGTGGTTAGCAAACCCTATTCTTGTTCAAAAGAAGAATAAAGAATGGAGAATGTGCGTTGATTACACTGATCTTAACAAACACTACCCCAAAGACCCCTTCGGTCTGGCTCGGATAGATGAGGTTGTAGACTCATCGCTGGCTATGAACTGCTCTCCTTCCTCGACTGTTACTCCGTCTATCACCAGATATCCCTCAAGGAAGATGACCAGATCAAGACATCATTCATTACGCCTTTCAAGGCGTACTGCTATACCACCATGTCCTTCGGGCTCAACAACACCAGGGCAACCTACCAAAGGGCCATCCAGATGTGCCTTGATCAATAGATCGGCTGCAACGTCGAAGCATACATCGACGATGTGGTTGTCAAGTCCAAGACCGCCGATAATCTCATCGCAGAAACGTTCGCCAACCTGAAAAGGTACAGATGGAAGTTGAACCCTTCAAAGTGCATCTTTGGAGTTCCATCCGGTATACTCCTGGGCTACATCGTCAGCGCCCATGGCATCGAACCCAACCCCGACAAGGTCTCCGCCATCACTAACATGAAACGGCCAACATCCATAAAGGATATACAGAAGCTTACAGGTTGCATGGCGGCTCTCAGCCGCTTTATATCGCGCCTCGGTGAAAAGGGACTACCATTCTTTAAACTCCTCAAGGCCTCCGAGCGCTTCTCCTACTCGAAGGAGGCTGATACAGCTTTCAAGCAGATCAAGTTGTTTTTAACGAAGCCTCCGATCATGACGGCGCCTCGACCAGATGAAACCCTACTGATCTACATCGCTGCCACTTCGTGTGTCGTTAGCATAGCTATCATCGTCGAACGTGAGGAGGCCAGGCACGCTTACAAGGTGCAACATCCGGTCTAGTTCATCAGCTAGGTCCTTAATGAGCCCAAAACTCATTATCCTCAAGTTTCAGAAACTACTATACGCTATTCTAATCACGTCACGCAAGCTCCGCCATTACTTTGAGTATTACAAGATCGCTATGGCCACCAAGTTCCTTCTGGGGGACATTCTCCGCAATAAAGAGGCCAATGGCCGCATCATCAAGTGGGTTGTTGAGCTCAGCACTTACTCTATTGAATTCATAAGAAGGCCTACCATCAAGTCACAGGCGCTCACTGACTTCGTTGCCTAGTGGACCGAGATCCAAGAGCCATCCCCGCTACGAGCCCCAAGCACTAGGTGATGTACTTCGACGGTGCCCTCAACATCAACGGTGCTGGTACTGGCATTCTGTTCATTACGCTGACCAAGGATAAGCTCCGATATGTTCTTCGAATACATTTTCTGGCCTCCAACAACGCCGCCGAATATGAAGCATGTCTCCATGGACTCCGTATAGCCATCGAGCTCAGCGTCAAACGCCTTATGGTATATGGAGACTCCGCGCTGGTCATCAACCAGCTCAACAAAGGTTGGTCCTGCTCCAGTGAGAAGATGGACGCATATTGCGCTGAAATCAGGAAACTCAAAGGGAAGTTCTACGGTATCGAGTACCACCACGTGGTACGAGATCAAAATCAGCTCACCGACCACCTATCTAAGATAGGCTCTTCTCGCGCCGCGATCGTGCCTGGGGTCTTCGTTCAAGACCTCTTTACGTCGTCTATTAAGGAAGAGAAGGAAGTTCAAGAAATTCCCCCCGCCGAGCAGCTGGTACTTACAGTACCTTCACCGGTCGCCGACTGGAGGGAACAGTTCATCAAGTACCTCACCAGTGCCGACATACCCACCGATAAGACTAAAACCGAACGCCTAATTCGTCGAAGCAAGCATTATGTACTGGTGGACGGGAACTTGATGAGGAAAAGTGCCAAGGAAGGGATACTACAGAAATGCATCACCCAAGAAGAGAGAGTGAAACTACTTCTCGAAATTCACTCTGGTTCCTGCGGCAACCACGTGGCCTCGAGAAAGCTTTATGAGCTAGTTTTTACTGGCCCACGGCCATCTCTGATGTAGAAGACCTCGTCCGACGTTGTGAAGGATGTCAATTTTTCACCAAGCAAATCCATGTGCCGGCACAAGAACTGCAAACCATCCTAGCTTCCTGGCCTTTTGCATGCTGGGGACTAGACATGATTGGGCCTTTCAAGCCAATGCCAGGTCGTTTCTGATACGTTTACATCGCCATCGACAAGTTCTCCAAGTGGATCGAATACAAACCACTTGTTTCAGCTACTACAAAGAAGGCAGTCGAGCTATTCGAAGATATAATCCACAGATTTGGTCTCCCGAATAGCATTATCATCGACCTCGGAACTACATTTACTGGTCATCATTTTTGGGACTTCTACGAAGACCGATGCATCTCCGTCAAATATGTCTCCGTCGCCCATCCTAGAGCCAACGGCCAGGTTGAACAAGCGAATGGCATGATTCTAGATGCACTCAAGAAGAGGCTATATCAGAAAGAGGAAAAGCATCCAGGTAGATGGCTCAAAGAGCTAACAGCTGTGGTTTGGGGACTACGCACTCAAGCTAGTCGCAGCACTGGTGTGTCTCCATATTTCTTGGTCTATGGCTCCGAAGCCATACTACCAGCAGACATTGCCTTTTGAGCACCTAGGGTGGAACATTATAATGAAGAGCAAGCAGCAGCTGTTCGAACAGAGGACATCGATAGGCCAAAGAAGAACACTTGATCACCTATGTTTGCACAGCCAAATATCTAGAAGGCTTGAGGAGATACTACAACCGCAACATCAAAGGTCATTCATTTGTTGTCGGTGACCTCATTATCCATAGAAAACAAAAAACTGAAGGGATGCACATGCTCTCCTCCCCCTAGGAAGGACCTTATGTGGTCAAAGAGGTTACCTGACCAGGGTCCTACCGGCTATGCAACTTGGACAGAATCGATATCCCCAATTCATGGCACATCGAGCACCTTATATGTTTGTATCCTTGAAACGCTTTAGATATGTACTCTCCACTCCATAATGAATGAAGTTTTGGTCGCCATAATTTGTCTCCATTATTTCTCTATTATGGTTTAATCTCCATTTGCGGTCGCCAGCTCTAAGATACTACTTAACAAACTCCAATACATGATCTCCATAAATGCTCCTCCATATTTCTCCATATCTCCAAGATATTTCGCCAACCACCGAGCAGCACACATTCCATTCTGTGCTCTGTGGAGAAGACCCAGTCTCCGATCTCTCCCTACATGTGCTACGGGCTCCACGCTCTGCGTTATGGGTGGTCGGCTGTGGTTCCTTGGTCACGCCTGTTCCTCCTACACGTGCATGGGCTTCATGCTCGACGTTATGGACTATGGGCTAGCCAAGGCCAAGAGCCTAGTAAAGAACTAACTGCTCGGACGCTACTTATACTATGTATATCTCCAAGTTATTTCACCAACCGCTGAGCAGCACATGTTCTGCTCTGTTCTCTAGAGAAGACCTAGTCTCCGATCTCTCCCTACACGTGCTATGGGCTCCGCGCTCTGCGTTATGGGTGGTCGGCTACGGTTCCTTGGTCACGCCTGTTCCTCCTCCACGTGCACAAGCTCCATGCTCGACGTTATGGACTATGCGCTAGCCAAGGCCAAGAGTTCAGTAATAAACTAACTGCTCGGACGCTACTTATACTACGTATAATTGCGTTAGGGTTAACACTACAATGATTTTTTCACCGAAATACTGGCAAATTGCATAAACATGCACATGTCACTTTACAACATTTATACATATATATAAGTGTCTGTCTGCGCCCTTGCGTGTTTTAACTAACCTCTTCAGTTATTATAGAATATTCTCCGAGCAGATCATTGGGCTTTGCCATCGCCATCCATCTGGCCGAACAGGTCGATGTCGCCATCCAGTTTCTTCACCGTGTCTTCCACTTCATCTTCCAGCTGCTGATGCTCCATCGCGCTCATCCCTCTGGCGAATCCAGCCCCTATCGCTTGAAGGTCAATGGCTGGGTAGTGGGATCGGACCACAGCTAGGGCGTGTGTAACAGCGGTGATGGTGCCATCGCGGTTGAAGCTTTTGAAGTTCTCCCACGCCGCCTTGCACCTATCGATGATGGTGTCTAGATGCGGCGGCCTACCATCGGCTGAGGAGCCACCTCTAGGTCGACACTGTCGAGCACCAGCTTGACTCCGGCAACTACGACGCCGAGCTTGCTCCTCTGGGTTTTGGCCTCCTACTCTAGTACATCAAACTATGCCTTGGTCCTCCGACGATAGTCTGCAGGCATCACCAGGATCCGTCAAATAAAAGAAATTACTCCAGCAGTAACTCCAACCACGAAGTACAAACCTTTCAGCTCCTCGGCCAACTTCTCCGCTCATCGAGTTGCTTTCTTCTCCTCCTCCTAGAGTTGCCTGATGGTTTGGCGTAGCTGGCTGAGCTTCGTATCTTGCTCTACAAGCACAATAGTCGTCAGCAACAATATGATTGTTCAACAATGCAAAGCAAAATCGCCGATACGCCATACATTTTCTCTGCTCAGAGATGTTTCTGAGCTGCTCGGATTTCCACTCTAGCTGCTCAGAAACACTCATCAGCTGCTCGGAGATGGTGGCCAGCTGCTCGGACCTGCCCTGCAACTGCTCAGACACGGTCACCAACTGGTTGGATAGAGCCGCACTTTGGTATTCTAGATCCCGCGCTTGACACTTGACAAGATCCCGCTCGTGCTGGGCCCTCTAGACGTTTTTGTCCATAAGCTTCATCACCTCCTTCAGCTTTGCATTTTCTTCAGCGAGGGGCTCCATCCTCTTGATTAGCTGTCGCTGTTGTTCGGCAGTCTGAGCTATCCCCTACAAAAGCACCAAGACTATGAAGAACTCCAATCTCCAACGTTAAAGATGAACATTGATGACGCAATACTAACCTTGATCTGCTTCATCACCGTTGACAAGGTGGACTCCAGCCTCCTGAACTCCCTGGTAGTGTCCTCCTATTCAACGACCACCACTTCGTCGCCCCACTTGCGGAGTATTCGGACAGCTTGGGGTCGTGATTCTTCATGTTCAATCACTTCCACCTCGTACTCCTCCTCCGTAGCTGGCGACACCACTAGGGGGCTTGGTGGCCGCACGGCGTGTTCGACCATGCCCTCCGATGCCTTAGGGAGCGTCGTTGGCTCCTCCGGCACCATAGGTTTCTCCGCTCTGGACTCCAGCGTGGCAACTCCAGCCTCTGCTCCTAAAGACATGGTGGCTCCTGCTGTTGCCCGGGGCACCGCTGCCGGCTCCTTCACCATCGATGCCAACCATTCTCCGCTACCAAGTTCATCAGCAGCGGCGGTTGACTCCTCCGCCGGCCGTCGAGCACCCGAGGACTCCAGGACAGGGCCTGCTGGTGCTGCTTCCGCGCTAGGATCAGCCCCCAACTGCTCACCGGTCTGGACAGATGGATTCAAATCCTCGGTATGCCTCGCTCTTCATCATATTAGTTCATCATTCGCTAAAAGAAATAAAGATATGATAGTAAAATAAGTCCAAGGGAAGGATACTTACGTGTCGGCCACCCGGTACACTTTCCTGAACTGGCGCTGCCTGCCCAAGCCCCTAGGCGCGGCCCTAGGGTCGACTTGCACCTCCCGAGGTGGAGGTCTTGTGGTCTCCACCATTGGCCTCCCCTTCGCCTACTGCTCGGGGACTCCCTTCGCCTATTACTCAGGGACTCCCTCCCCTCCCTTCTCCCCTCCATTCGATTGCTCCTCCACATGTGTGTTGCATGGAGGCGCTTTAGTGCTCAGAGGAGGAGCTACTAGAGCCATGTCGTCATTGGACCACTCGGACATCGCTACACTCTAAGTCCGAGTGGTCTGTCCACCACCAAGCGAGATATCGATGTTCGAGTGTTGTCTTCCTCATGTTTCAAGCTGGCTCATCTGCCACTGCCCTCTTCCCCCGGACTTTCTCTGACACCATGGGAGGACTCTCCGTTCGACTAGCGTCCGCGCCTCCGGACTCCGATGAGGCGCTGACAGCACCTTCCTCAGGCTACGTTGTTGGCCGAGCGTCCACTACCCTCGGCCAATCACTCCTTGGCACGCCCGAGAAGTATGCCGCTCGTTCCTGCTCGGCAACGCTATAGGATAAAAAGGATGATGAACAAACAATTAAGACTTTTACCTAAGGAGGCGGGTTCACGTAGTTAAAGGCCCTCATTTGCCCTGACACGCTGAACGAGGCATTTGGAGCTAAAAGCCCTACGGCCCACTCTAGCACGTCATCCTTTGTTAGCCTCTCCAACCTCTCCCGGGTACCGTCGGTGTCCCCCTCGAAGTCAAAGCCCGCATGGGCCCTATCCTTGTAGGGCTGGACGTGGCACACTATGAAGCTCGCCGCCACCAACCCATCGTTCATCTTCACGCCCTTAATTAGGCTGAGGCGCTCCCTCACCTGCTCCATGTCAGCACTGCTTGGCCTCTCCGACCAACTCCTCTGGTTCTCCGGTACGTGGTCGATGTCACAGCGGATGGTGGGATGGCTCTATTTCAAGTAGAACCACCTAGCGTTCCACCCATTTGGCGAGGTGTTCAGCAGTATAGTGATGTACTCACCCGCCATTCCATCACAGAGTTGAAGATAAATGCCGCCAACCACCTTCGAACCGCCGCCACCATTCTTCTTTAGCCAGAATAGATGACGGAAGAGGTTGAAGTGGGGAAGAACTCTGAGATATGCCTCATAGAAGTGGATAAAAATCGAGATGTGCATGATAGTGTTTGGGTGGAGATTGCACAGACTCACTCTCCAGAACTCCAATAGGTCCCCCAAGAAAGGATGAACGGGGAATCCAAACCCGCGCTAGAAATAATCCTCAAATACAACTACTTCGTCAGTATGCGGCGTCAGGAAGGGCTCACAATTGGCTAGCCGCCATCTGGCAGTGACATAGTTAGAAAGGATGCCCGCCTCCACCATCCTATTGATCTCCACCTCCCCCATGTTCAACGGCACCCACTCGTTGTTGCGGCTAGCTCCGACGGTCGCCTTCTTCGGGTTTCCAGCTCCCCTCTTCGGCGTCATCTCTTAGATCTAGTTTGGGATTGGCGGCAGAAGCGTGTGAGAATATAAATCTAGAAGTGCGAGGGCTGAGGAGGAAGATGAAATGGCAAAGTGGCAAAGGTGGGAGCGCGGGGTGCGGCGGCGCAGTTATAAAGCACTCCCCCACCTTTTGCATTTGAGGGTTTTTGGGAAACCACTCCACGATTTGTGCCTCTTCGCATTCTCTGAAACAGCATGGTGGGCCATTACCTAGGCTTTCACGCAACTGCAGCCCATATCGCCCATTTATCGCCACAAGTTGTTACTGCTCACTGAATATTCACCGACTTCTCCGCCATCTGTTACGGCTCAGTAATTACTACTGTACAACCGTTACTCCGGGTTTTTTTCTTCACGATTTGTTTTCTCCAAGATTTCCACTTGTGGCTCAGGGACTGTGTCATCAATATGACTTGGTTCCTCACTGCACTAGGGACTTTCTTCTGTTGACTGTTTCTAACCCTGGCACCATGTGACCACGTCACCTACTGTCAGGCTTGGGGACTAAGTGGGCACACTTCACCTTGCGGTGAATGTGCTTTTCTCATTTCAAGGTTACACCCGGGGACTGGCTGCCTGCTCGGCTAGTCTTGTGCTTTTCTTTACTTTGGACCCTGGCACCACATGACTACATCACCTACTATCAGGCTCGGGGATTAAGTGGGCACACTTCACCTCACGGTGAGTGTGTTTGCTTTAATTTGGAAGACTCCACGCCTATTGAAGCTAAAGAAGACTTTCCCTTTCTCGTGGTCGGACTCTAAGTGGGCACACTTGGTCCACTACGAGGAAATTTTCAATTTTAAACTTGAGCTCCTTACATCCTTATGGAAAGCCTAACTTGGGATACGCTGCTGGGCGACGGTTAACACTGCTCGGCGATAGTTCACACTGCTCGGCGATGGTTCACGCTGCTCGATGACGGTTCATGCTACTCGGCGACGACTCGCAACTGCTCGGCAACTCATCGCGGTGATCGGACCATGAGTTTGACTGCTCGGCTTTGTTCGCACCTACTCGGACAAGCTCAAGACGGCGTTGTACAACAAATGCAACGCGCTTGGGGACTAGCTATGGGGGGTACAACCCCAGATACCCAGGATAGACCACATGGGCTATGCTCCCAGGGGTGGCACAGCCCATAAGATGATGCCTTGTGGGGCACAACGCTGCTCGGTGTCTCCCGCAAGACACTAGGAACATATCCTGAAGATACTATGAGATCTGTTAGGATACATATGATCCCATGATTCCTGTAATCTATTATTACTTTCAGGTTATCTCCTAGATCTAACCGGCTTGTGCCCCCAAACTATATAAGGCGGGCAGGGACCCCCTCCAAACACATGCAATATCATACGATAGCTAATACAATCCAACATACCACAGGAGTAGGGTATTACGTCATACTGACGGCATGAACCTATCTAACTCGTGTGTCTCTGTTGCCTTCTTATTCTCGATTACATGCATCTCTACCGATCAATCTACCTTCGTGGGATACCCTTCGGAGGACTGCCGATGATATTATGTCGACAGTACATGTAGTGCGTGCTTCACGAGTCTTCTAGTGTAGCTGCTACAGACATCACTGTGTAATAAACCAATGTAATGAATGTTTGGTTCTTAATGCTTCTCATGGTTGTTCTTGCTTCTTTGCTTGAGTGTATGGCTAGAATTAAAAACTGTTATAAATCACTTGACCACTTAATAATTCATGACCACAACCTAACAATGTTTGCAGCAAGATGTCATGCCACCATTTTTAGCGTCTGCTCTACCATTCCACTTCCCCTGCACTAGGTGTCCGAGGCAGAGGCTGTGGTTGCGGTCGTGAAAGAGGTGTTAACCTCGTCCTCTTCAACCTTGCGGAGGATGCACCACCCACGGGAGCACCACGGGTTGTAGTTGCTAGAGGAATCGACAAGAGTACACCAAGTGTTCCAAGTGTCGTAGCTACGTAGGTGCTTGAAGCTACCTAATTAGCAGGAACCCACAGAGGCACTGGATATATAGGACACTCTAGAGTACAGGGAGCACCCGATCTAGATACCTGATAGAGCTGATATGGAAACTAGAAGCACCACCATACCTATGTGCAAGGCTCGGTGGAGCAACCACACCGAAGGAGAAGCCACCTGGGAAAAAGAGTCAGAACTTCGAATGCTCTACCCCTACCTCTTCGAAAGGTGCGTCAGACTTTAAATATCAGGACAAGATTCCTGTGAGGAGGGAGGACTGTAATGACCCAGGTATTCCAAGAACCCAAAAATTGGAACTTAAAATTTTTTCTAATTAAACCCACGCATGGTGAGTGTGCATACTAGGAAACCACCCATGTAGCTCCACAAGTGGATCCCAAGTTAGCATGTTTGAGCATATGCATATAAATAACTTGTGAGTTGCATTTACTTGATTTTATGTGATGTACTAAAATCAATTAACCTCTTTTAATAAACTTGTGGTGTGTGTGTTGCCAACCCCTTTGGCTTGAACCCTAATACCCTAGATGACCCTTATTGGACCCCACAAGGATGTATATATGCTTGGCCACACATGTATACATGCATAAGAACTCAAGGTGTAGAATAGAAATTACAGAAGGAATTAGATTTTGGAAAAGGGCCAAAGGAAGGAAAGCAGCCTAGCACAGCAGTCGACCTAGCTTCACTGTGTGGCCCAACAGTGATGTAGCTCCGCTCCCGTGTGGCCCAGCCTCGCCCGTGTAGCCCAGCAGCACCGCGGTCCACATCATGCCCAAGGAGAAAATGCCCGTGCCCTATCCATTTTCTCTCTCGCCCTCGCTGACAAATGGACCCCGCAGGACCTACCTATCATCCCCCACCCCTAGCTCCCTCCTCTGCTTTTGTAAAATAGGGCAAGCACCAGTAGGGAATCTCTAAGCGTCGCTCACCCTGAGCCATCTACCTCCTAGCCATTGGATGCGCGCCCATGGATGGACACCACGTCCATGATCCGTGGCTCACCAACCCGCCCTAGCTAGCGTGGCACCATGCTAATGTCGCCGCCATGGCCCCAGCCCGCTGACGCCACCCCGTCCTCCTTTTGACCACCAGCATCCGGAATTGGTGAGCACCAAAGCCTCCCGCGCTCCCTGCCTAACCCTAGACCCTAGACTTGAGGCCCTATCCACCCTACACGTGCCCCTCCACCTTCATTCGTCGTCCACCATGCTTGCCATAGCCGAGCGTGGCTATATAAGCCACCCCGGTGCCCTAGCGCCTCTCCTAAAACCCCGTGCACCACTCTATGGCAAACCACACATAGTACCGAGCCAAAGAGGAGGAAGGAGGGGGAGGAGCGGAGGGCCACACCACTGGAGCCATTCGTGCTCGTCGAAGACAAGGACGATGCTGGACGTCTTCTTCCCTACTGCGGATCGACACAGCACAGCTACCTCTCGACACGGCCATGACTCACCACTGTGTCGCTAGCCTTTCACCCTCAACACCACGGTGGCCATGATGCTGTGTTCTTCCGCTAGGGAGGACGAAAGGCCGAGCCTTTCACTGTAGTGATGCACTACACACATGCACGCACGCATAGGCCGGTAGAGGTTCCAAAGCCTCCATCGCTAGGTTTGCCTTGCCGAGTAGTATGCGAAGCCCCCACCATTATAGCCATAGAGAGCTCGAACGCTAAAGTTGGAGTTCACCTCATCGGTGCGGTCGTCCGTGGAGCGCCACCATGACATTGATGTTCCCATCATTTCTAGCCACCTCACGACATGAGGAGAGGCCGATGATGCCCGCCGTTGGCCCATGAGTGTAGCTGAGTATAAGGATGAGCCTAGGATCTACCCTACCCCTAGGTTCCCTAGAGCCAAGAGCTCGTCGGAGCTCTGCCATGTCCGCCACCTTGCAGCTGACCCCACCATGGCGTAGTCCCATTCCGACCGCCTCAAGCCGGTAGGGGTACAGAGACCACCATGACAAGCTTTGCCTCGCCGAGGGACGTGCCGTGCGCTAGATGGATGAAAGGGGAGAGTCCCAGGAACCACTGGTCGTGTTCTGCTTCATCGAAGCCTCATGCCTCCCATGCCGCCGTTGTGCTATAGACAATCCCGTTGATCCCGGCCACCTCACGAGATGAGGAGGGGCCGGTGATGTTTGTCGTGTCTCCGCGAACCCAGCCGCCTAGGTAGTAGACTCAATAGCCGCCCTGACCCCCAGATCACCTCACCGAGGCCTCGCTGGAGCACCGCCACGTGTCCTACCACTAAGCGGACTCCACCGTGAAAAAAGGTCACCGGCGCTGCCCTCGTTAGCCTTTCGATGACCCAAATCACGTGAGAAAGGAGCGCCTTGAGCCCTAGAGGCTCGCTTCACTAGAGCCGTCGCGGCCTCCATCACCGCCGTTGTCCCGGTTGGCGTAGTTGAGCCACAAGCCACCGCCATGCCCTCGACTACCCTCGCCTGAGTGCCAAGAACGCCGCTGGTGGCTAACCTAATTCTACTATGCTGCTTGAAAACATATCTCTTCTTGAAACGTAGAAACATTTTTTGCGAGAGAGCAGTGACTATCTTATTCTTTTCTCTTTTTTTTAGGCGGGCATCTAAGTACCCATTGTCTTAAATATCTCGAACACTTTTGTGTCCATTTTTTATTTTTTCAACTTTTTTTCTTTTTTTATGAATATTTTTTGCATAGCCCTATGCCTCTTTTCTGCAACAAAATTTTTGAGAGATAGTAACAAGAACTTGGAGCATTTATTTCGTGAATGGAAAATATATCAAGCATGTTTTTGTTGTTCACTCCCCGTGTAGGAATAGAATATTTTTGGGTGTATCTAAATGGAAAGCATGTTTTTGCGCCTACCCCCAGTGTAGGAGTAGTGCATTTTGGGTGGTGTGTACATGATCTTGATTTTAAGAGCATTACAAATCTCTCATAAGGGTCAACAAACCTAACAAAATGCAATGCAAAACAAGCAGCATATATGTGGAAGTTTTCCTAGCCTAAATAACATGTATGGCTCTGGTGGGAATTCAAGCTTTGTCATACAGGAACTCATCATGTAGCATTTTTATGTTTTTCAAAAAGTAAATCTCTAGAACTTTAGTGTTACTTGGAACAAGATAAACAATAGGTTAGACCTTCTCATATCATACCCGTCAATTACCTAGACTTAGATCAAGCATTCGCTACCCATGAGTTTCAAGTTCAGAGTAAATCTTTATATCAAATCAGTCGTATTCAAAACTCAGGAGAATTCATGGCTGAAAGCTAGGCACTTGAAAGGAACTACAATAGAGCAACTATTCATCATTTCCATTTAAGAGATTATTCTGAGTCCTCTTTATTTTATTCAACTCTTAAAAATAAATTAAAGCAAACTAGACACACCTTTTATTTTGTTTTCAATTTCACTAGATCACACATTATTACAATAGCTATATATATTTATTATAAAGATAACTTTTTATTTTGTTTTTCATTCACCATTTTCTTAACTATTTAAAAGAAACTAAAACTAGAACAAAGGGAAAGCATACTTACCTAGATACATGGGAGTGCTTCTCCCCCAAGCTAGCTCTTTCGATGAGGGTTCGGTATTATAAGTCCTTCGATCCAAACTTCTTGTGAAGTTCATTGATCAAGTACCTCGGTTCGCTCTGGAAATGAGGATTCTTGCGGTGGTGCCTCTAATGGTGATGCCACCTTTTTCTGCCAAACCCATCATGATTTTGTGTTTTGATTTTGGTTTGATAAGTTCAGGACCTTCACTTATAGAAATTGGGGAATCGACTGTCTTCCCCCACACTTTATTTGAAGTGTGTCCTGCTCATAAGACAAGGTAGAGATCAAGTGCATGGGCTCTGTTGGTAGGAAACTTTACTTATTCTTCTCTAACCTTAGGCACATTGAACAAGATGAAGTTGATGTTTATGTGCTTTGTTCAATTACAACATGGATGAAAGGATCAGAAGATTATGCATGAATGTAGCATTTAAGTATATTTGGCTAAAAGGGTTGAATTGCTTAACTCATGGAAGGATTGTCTATCTTTATATAATGTATCAAACTTTATATGATTATGACTATAATTTTCCAGAGAGGATATGCAATATTTTAGCTCATTTTGTTAAAACTATGAGATCAAGAAAATGGCGCTAGGAACAAGCTTAAAGAGCAAGACATGTTGAGCTAATTAGGTATGATCAGGTAAATTGTAACTCAAACATATTTTATTTCTTATTTATGTGCCTACCAGAATCAAGGAAAAGCTTTTTAAATAATGACCATTTATCTTAGGATGTTACCTTTGTCATTGGAGCGTAATGTCTCCATATGATGAAGGATAGATGACTCATGATGGTCCTTCCCTTTTGCTTGAAGTTTTCCTTGTTTGGATAGCCTCACAGTATGAGTTGTTCATGAGCTTCTTGTTTCCTAGATTGCACCTTTTCTTTCTCATCCTTTTGTCATGCCATCTTTCTGCTCTTCGATCTTTTGACACCTTGTTAGACCTTTTGCTTCACTCATTGTTTTATGCCTATAAAGGATTAGTGGACAACACATACCCGAAGGACTATACAATTTTGAAACATAGGTTGTTTGTCCAGAATTTTGTAATTTTCCTCTATGCTAATGAAAATATGGTTTTGGGATTACTTTAGTATAGAGATTTTGTTTATTATGTTGTATACAAGCATGGCTCAAAGGTAACTTGCAGTAGAAGACAAAGTCAATGAACTTTGGTACTTACAGTTCTTCCATCATTATGAATGAGCTGTGTCCTCTTTACGCAATGTTATTGAGGTTCGTCTTGTGCCTTGCTTCATTTCCAATTTGAATTCATCTCGTGACTTACCAATATTGAATTAAGAGTTTTCTGCATGGGGTTAGTCCAACAAAATGACCAGAATCTACTATAGCATATTCTTGGTTCAAAAATCAAACTAGACACCTTGTCTAATTTAATCTAGAAAAGCATTTTAACCTAAGCACCATGCTTAATTTAAAAAGCCTTCTGAAGTAGGATCAACACTCCTAAACT
The DNA here is from genome assembly GCA_904845875.1 of Miscanthus lutarioriparius. Classification (NCBI taxonomy): domain Eukaryota; kingdom Viridiplantae; phylum Streptophyta; class Magnoliopsida; order Poales; family Poaceae; genus Miscanthus; species Miscanthus lutarioriparius. The sequence goes on along the minus strand of CAJGYO010000012.1, from coordinate 73,882,861 downwards.
AAGCACCATGCTTAATTTAAAAGATGTATAAACATACTCCAAACCTTAAGCATACTATAGCAAACAAAGGTAGCATGAAAACATCAAAGAGGTTTATTAAAATAGAGATGAAGAGCATGATTGTTATTTAGCAAATTGAGTGTGGTTTAAAGGTAGAGACAACCAAGATAAATTTAGCAACATGGCCAAAGATGTTGTTAGAGAAGTTTATCCCCCAGACTTGAATTTTGCAAGGCAAAGTCAAGTTTGGATGGATGTGATTTAGTGTTGCATGATAATTGGTTGGACATACCTTGAGTCATCATCCTTCATTCTTTTTGCTTCAAACTCGAAATGGTTAGTGACAAAAATACCCGAAGGAATATTTTCACAATTATATTTTTATGCTCACTTCACAAGGGCATTACAACAAAAAGTGAAAGCTCATGTTATCTCCCAAAAGTTCTTGCTTTAGGACAAAAGGTCGTCCTTGGGAAACCTTCTAATTGTGTTTTAAATTGGTGAAGTGGTTTCCCCTCAAATGCCAACCTTTGTGTGCCTATCTCAAGATTCATGCCAACGAGATCTACAATATTTATGATAAATATAAGCATCTACAACCACCCTTTCAACAATTTTATAAACAGAAAGCATAAGGGGGTTGAAGATCTCGTGTGTGGCAATGTTAGAGAGACCAGTTAATTTAGGAGATTTCTCATGTGAGCATGGATTTGATGAGGTGCTCATGAAATAACTTCTATGCTCGTCGACATCATCTTCCTGCTCCAAGGTTGTTTCTTCATAAATGTCTATTGGCAGAAATATTGTCTCCATCATTCCGTACCTATGACATTTATTGATCATTTTATTGTTCAATATTTCCCTTGTATTGGTGATTCTAGGGTTGGTCTTATCTAAGGCTTCCTTCAAACTTGGAAGAGTTGTGTTTATTAAAGAGATTGATTTAAACTCACCGTTTGGATCTAAGCCAAGTTTGTATTCTACCCATAAGGCTTCGTCCTTGTCCATCCATTCTTTAGCAATGACATATGAGTTCTTTATACATTCTAGCCATTGTCATTGCATTTCGTGGTCATCCTTTTGGTCTTCATGATTCCTATGTTTTGGTTGTCTTAGTGGATTTCTAGGGTCATCATAAGACTTAGAAGAAAGAGCATAAGAGGGATCATCGGGGTCAAGAATGGGTTGAAAGATGGGTTCAGATAAGACATCTAATGTGGGCATAGAAGGGGAGAGAATAGGAGTGGCTTCTAAATGGCTTGGCTCTCCTATGGCATCACTTGACATGCTATCCTTGAATTCTTCCCAATGTCCTACATGGGAATAAGGATGCTTTCCAAGAGATCCCTTCTTGAGAGGATTTGAATTATATTCGCTCGAATGTCTCTTGTGGAACTAGAAGTTTAAGCTTTTCCCAAATCAGCATCGAAAAGGTCATCCTCACAGGAAATTTCAAAAGGTTGAATTTCTTCTTCCCTTGGAGGATTTTGGGGTATTCATGGTTTAGGATTGATAGCTAAATCTTGGGATTGAAGTGGTTATGATTTGGCTATCAAAACTTCCTCTTCTTGTTCGGGAGATGATTCCTTCTCTTTCTCAGGGAGTTCATTATGAATGCTAGTGCAGGGAGTCTTTCCACTAATTCTATCAAGCATAGACCTTGCTTTACTAGCAGATAGATGAAGTAAAGCTCCTCTAGAGGCTGCATCAAGGGATTCCATGGAGTCCTTGCTAAGACCCATGTAAAAATGTTGAAGAAGTACAAGGTCTTGAATGGCAAGGTCTGGGCCAGTGATGATGAGTTCGTTAAAATGATCCCACGATGTACCAAGAGATTATTCTTCTAGTTGTCTAAAATTTAGAACCTCTTTGTGAAGGCTAACCACTTTAGAGATGGGAAAGAAACGTAAACAAAATTTAGAGCATAGCATTTCCCAATCTCCTTGCATACTTCCTATGGTTTGACTATACCACATTTTACCTCTTCCCGTCAAAGAGAATGGAAACAACTTCCATCTTAAGGTCTTGTTAGACATGCCAGCGATACGCAAGCATGCACAAGTCTGTTCAAACTCTTGTAGGTGTAAGTATGGGTTTTCATTGCCTTCTCCCAAGAAGGATTTATCCTAAATTAGTTTTATAAAACACGGGCATAGCTCATAGCTAGGTGTTATGATAGTCTCTGAAGATTCTGGTGGCTTTAGACTTGCGCTCGTGGGTTTAGCATATTGATATATAGGTGTGTTATTCTTGCTAAAAGAAAAATTAAAACAAAAGAAACAATAAAAGATAAAATGTTAAGCTAGGCTCAAAGTTAATTCAGCAACCATTTCTCCGGTAACAGCGCTAGAAAGCTTGTTGGTGTATTTTATGCACACAGATAAATCCGCAAGCGCACGGATACCGCTGTAGCTTTCACCCAGAGGTATTCCAAGTATCGTATCCGTAGGGAAACGTGTGAGACTAACTATGATCTAACTTAACTCAGGGTAGCAACTAGGTTAAGGTTTAACTTAATCTAGGAATAGCAACAAGGTTAGGATAAACATGAGCATAGAGAGGAAAACTAAGGTCCTCTAGTTCTGACTTGGCTAAGCTATGTCTTCTAGTATTCAACAGGAGATATTACTTAAGGAAAGACACCAGCAGAGGATGCTTTCCTTCGTAACCGGATCCTATGTGCGCCTATAGATAGGAGGTCGACTACAAAGGATTCAACGAGGCCATAATAGTCACCCTTACAAGCTACCACCGATCCGGAATGTAGGGTGCATCCACGATTAACCTAAGTCTAAGCACCACGCTTACACTTATGATTAATACTTTAGTCCCCCTATGTAGAGAATAAAGCACTCAAAAGAGTCGCAAACCTGATGAACAATATAAACAAGATGCTTACTTGAATCAGAAGTTGATTACTAGAGAAATCTCAGAAGCAAGCTCAGATAGAACTTGAATCCGCCAAGGTACAAGCCGTAGAGAGAGCACCGACAGGCCGGCACCTCCTCCAAACTCTTTCCTCACTCTCCATCTCACTATTTCTAATTATAAGAATAGATCCTATGGAGGACTAATCTTCTCTTGATAGCTGGCTCTATTCTTGACAAGGAGAATATGAATTAGGGTTTTAGGATGGCTCCAGGGAGGGGGGTACAAGGCTATTTATATAGGCCATAGCATCCAACGTGAGCCCTTGGATTAAACCAACTTAAAGGACGGTGTAGATGCAGCGTAGGAGGCGGTGGGGAACCGACATTGCGATGTGGAGGCTAACAGGTGGGCCCAGGGCCGGACGGCATGTAGGTGGGGCCGGCCGACCCCACATGGCAGCCACCTGCCCTCTGCTTTGGTTGTTTGCCTTCTGGAGTATTCTAGATTCTTCCCACATCGGTTTTACTATGGATAAACGTGATTTCCTTTGACGAATAGGTCCCCCTTCATGGTTTTCTGGATAAACCCTGCTGAAAACACAGATTCACCAAAACTCATGGAATTTATTAGTTTAAACCCCTATACCTATGTTTGGTGATGGAATTAAGTATAAATACAGGTTATGTTGATGGTTTATAATTGATGTTAGTGACCATCAATAGCCATGGAGCCTGAAATCGCCTCACCAAGCAACCGGGTGCGTGATCCTCGCACCAGCATAGAGCCACCGGAGCCGCCACATCGCCGAGCAGCGCTGCTGGCCTCACCATGAGCCAAGAGGCCGCCTTTAAAGCCTCCTCATGTCCACCTAGGCCTAGGAGGACCCTAGGAGTGTTGTAGAAGATCGTCGAGCAGCCGCAGAGCGCCGCACGGTAGCCTTGCCGTTGGTGAGCCACGTAGTGCATGCGCCCGGCGTGGAGACGCCGGTGCGCCTGGTGCACCATGAGCCGAGGGAGAAGGGTGGACGCGGTCCACCATGACCCCAGGGAGTGGTCCGTGGACCTTTGTCGTGCTATCCACCATGAGCCACGCTCGTAGACCACAGCCCAGCAGAAGCCCAAGTCCACCACATGGCCAGCCCACCGATCGACACGTGTTTGAGCTGGCCCGTCCCATACCGGCCCAACCCAGCCCAACCCGGCCTACCAGGCCTAGTCCAAGCCCACTCAACGTTGACCATTGATCGTTCAACGCTAACCATTGACCTTCCCCCACCTGTCAGTGACTGAGCCGCCTCACCCAATCAGAGCACACCACGTGTCAAGCCTTGGAATTTCTAGCCCTTTTTCTTTTTGAGAAATTGATTTAAACTTAAGAAATTCATAGTAAATTCATCCGACTTTAGAAAAATATGAACCTAGTGACCAAATTTTTCTAAAAATGAGCTATATGTCATAGGCTTGTGTTTAAGTGCATTTGGATCTTTTGAATTTCTATTGCATCTTTGTGATCTTCTATAGGAGTCGCTTATTGCGGCTATATGTCTCGTTTTACAGCCCCAGAAGAGCAGAATCCTGAGAAGGAAGACTATGACTACATAGAGGAGTTGGGAGATGACTTGCCTACAGGTGCCATGTCCCACCCAACCTCATAGGATCCTATTAGACATGCAACAATGTAGCTGCTAGTGCTTTACTTTTATGCAAATGATCTGTGATAGGGTGCATGGTAGAATTGCTTGAAAGCCATTACCTTGATGCAATCTTTACCCCTGTACACCCGCTGTTAGGATAGGCGCTCACATACTACTTACTACTTGCTTCTACTATGCATTATATCTGTGATGTGATGCTTGGTGGAGGATTGTTTGTGAGTGGCTAGGGCACCTGGTGCCGATAATATGGTAATAATGTGATGACAACTTGGGGAGATCTTGGTGTGTGTCTTAGATGTGTGGTGAGGGTTGAGTGGAACAAGCAGGATCTACAATGAGCTATCAAGCGAGTCTTGCTAGAGTGTGACCTAAGCGCTCCTTGAGAGTTGTACCTGTGGCAGGTACCGATTTGAGGTATAGACTCCGAGGAGGAGTGTTCTTCGTGGGATGAATCCCCAGAGTAGAGGTGCTATTGAAGCACGGGGTGTTGGAACCCCTTTGTGAAGATGTCTTGTTCGGTCACCCTAAAGACTTATATGTTTTGGGAACCGGTTCATTGGAATCCTTGGACCCCATTCGTTCCTCTCTAGGGAGGAGACAGTTGTGGACTAATCTGGGCGATGCCATTACTATTAGGCTATAAGTTGACAGTGTGGGGGTGAGGATGTTGAATCCAGGCCCCCTCTAGGTGCGTATTACCACTTGTTGGGCCTGGTATTTGCATTTCACAGTCTCAGCGTGCTGGAGAAATCCAGGGTGCCTCAGGGTTGAGTGGCAGGATGGTATCGTTCTAGACTAGAAAGCAAGCGGAATCAGCCTAGATGATGATGGACGTTGATGATGGAAGATCTTGTGGATAGTGTAAACCTCTATAGAGTGTATGGTTGATTGATTGTTACATGTGTCGTCTTTTCGGCTATGGACCTCTCCTATGTTACCGTTTCACTTGACTAGTGAGTGGAGTCCTTTCTTCTCTCCCCCTAGGTTTGTTGGATTTCAGTGGTTAGCCGCTAAGGCAAGGTACGAGAGGGAGTCATCCTTGCTGCTAGAGAGTGAGAGTGTGGTAAGATGTGTGTGATGGGTGGGAAAACATGTGTGGATGATATGGGTTAAAACTTGATGAATTATTATTAAAACTTGACATACTTGCATAGGAAACTATAGCCTTAAATAGGTCTTTTGCTCTACCCTTGCATCCCACTACCACAAACCAAACACAAAGCATAGGGTGGGAGCCGGTGGCCAGTACAAATTGTACAGATAATTGTTTGGTAGGTTCTGAGTCCGAGTATGACTTCCAGGGAGATGGTTGGGAGGATTAGAGGTCTTGTCCTTTGCTCAAGTTGGGTTCGGAAGATGAAGTATACGCCCGCTGCCGTTCTACCTGATGTTGTTCTAGATGATGTGTGCCCTGAGTGATTCCACCATGTGGCGATGTAATAATGAGTAAACCTTGTTATTTGTACTCTGTAAGACAGGTATTTGATGTATGACTTGTGATATCGACTGTTATTTGATAATGTGATGGTATGATCATCTAGGACTATCACGTTATGTTTCAAATCTGTGGATTTCCCTTCATGGAAAATCGAGATCATTTCAGTTGATATCAGAGCCATACTTGACCCTAGGACGAGATCCTTAGGACTAGATGATAGAATTAGGGGTGAAACTTGTCTTTTCGGTTATATGTACTGAACTTGCATGTTTACATGCATGGCTTACCTCTTTTGCTACCCTGCTGATCCTGTTCTATGGACCAGTTTGTAGATGGCACCAGCAGTTGAGCTTCCCGTTGATGGCCAGAGCTATGGAGGCTTCCCTCAAATGCTTCGTCAGATGCTCTAGGAGCTTGGTGTCCCCACCAAGTGGATCGAGTACGTCTGCCATGGCGAGATAGGACCCGATGGACTTTAGGGGCACATCATCATTCACCTCAAGGTTACTACAAATGATACCATGCCAGAGCTACCCACCTTCACTAAGTTCGAGGTGGAGACCTCCGTTGAGGCCTGTGTCTAGTTCGTTTCACATTCGGCTCTTCACCGCTTGATGAGTGACGCACACGAGCACCTCAAGAGGGGACCACACCGCTTGCCTTGCCGGGCCTTGGACTTCGCCCAGAGCACCAAGAAGCAGGTGGTAGCTACTAATCAGACTACATTGAACGAGGAGAACCTTTGCCTCCAAGTATTTGGATAGTACATCCTTGACTAGGACTAGTACATCATGGAGGTCAAGGCAGACAACCGTCGCTGCCAGGACATGCTGCTCCAAGATGATGAGGCCTTCTTGGTTGAGGAACGGGAGAAGAACATGTTGTGGGAAGCCATGTGTGCTGACCTCCACTCCTATAGGTGTAGCCAGGCTATCCATAAGGATCGTGAGGAGAGGCTACAAAGGGAGATTGCAGATCTAAAGGCCCAAGTAGATAGGGACCAAAAGTATAAGCACATAAAAGTGAGGCTAGGAAGACGCTATCGAGCGCAAGAGATGGAGCTGAAAGAGATGAGAGCCAGAAATGTATCCAACAAAGTTCACCTTATCGAGTTCATGAGAGCAACACACTATATATAGGACATGGTGAAGAGAGTATGGAAGTCCTAGAGGAGGTCAGATGCCCGCCACATCAAGGAGTATCAAGAAATACAGGCTAAGCTTCCCCGTGTCTCTCAGAAGGAGCCTTGAGAGGAGGAATTCTTGCTAGCATCTAGCAAAGTCAACCTATCTTCATGCTCACCCGATGCACTTCCCATGCCTTAGAAGACCTAGGAGTATGAGGAAGCCTTGGAGTACGTTGCTAGGATGCATCGCTCCGACGCCAAGCTTCAGGACATGGAACGTAGCACCACCCCATGTCAGGGTTAGATTCCCGGAGATGATCCAATAAGGTAGTGGTTGTAGTGATGATGATGAGACTTGCGTGGAAATGAGACATGACTCACCTTCTAAAGTATAGTAGATTGTCCCTCTTTTGGAGCCTACCTGCGTGTAGTGCGTGCTTCCCGAGTCTTCTAGTGTAGCTGTTGGAGATGTCGCTATGTAATAAACCAATGTAATGAATGTTCGGTTCTTAATGCTTCTCATGGTTGTTGTTGCTTCTTTGCTTGAGTGTATGGCTAGAATTAAAAACTGTTATAAATCACTTAAGCACTTAATAATTCATGACCACAACCCTAATGATGTTTGCAGCAAGATGTCATGCCACCATTTTGAGCGTCTGCTCTACCGTTCCACTTCCCCCACACTAGCTGTCCAAAGAAGAGGTTGTGGTTGTGGTCGTGGAAGAGGTGTTAACCCTGTCCCCTTCAACCTTGTGGAGGATACACCACCCGTGGGACCACCACAGGTTGGAGTTGCTAGAGGAATCAACAAGAGTACACCCAGTGTTCCATGTGTCGCAGCTACGTAGGTGCTTGAAGCTACCAGATGAGCAGGTACCCATAGAGGCATTGGATATACAAGATGCTTTAGAGTACAGGGAGCGCCTGATCTAGATACCTGACAGCGCTGATAAGGAAACTAGAAGCACCACCATACCTATGTGCAAGGCTCGGTGGAGCAACCACACCAAACGAGAAGCCACCTAGGAAAAAGAGCCAGAACTTCATATGCTCTACCCCCACCTCTTCGAAAGGTGCTTTAGACTTTAAATATCGGGACAAGATTCCTGTGAGGGGGGAGGACTGTAATGACCCAAGTTTTCCAAGAACCCAAAAATTAGAACTTAAAAAAAATTCTAACTAAACCCATGCATGGTGAGTGTGCATACTAGGAAACCACCCTTGTAGTTCCACAAGTGGATCCCAAGTTAGCATGTTTGAGCATATGCATATAAAACAACTTGTGAGTTGCATTTTCTTGATTTTATGTGATGTAATAAAATCAATTAACCTCTTTTAATAAACTTGTGGTGTGCGTGTTACCAACCCCTTTGGCTTGAACCCTAATACCCTAGATGACCCCTATTGGACCCCACAAGGATGTATATATGCTTGGTAACACATGTATACATGCATAGGAACTCAAGGTGTATAATAGAAATTAGAGAAGGAATTATATTTTGGAAAAGGGCCAAAGGGAGCAAAGTGGCCCAGCACAACAGCCGGCCCAGCTTCACCGCATGGCCCAGCCTTGCCCGCATAGCCCAATAGCACCACGGTCCACATCACGCACAAGGAGAAAACGCCCACACCCTGTCCGTTTTCTCTCTCGCCCTCGCTGACATATGGACCCCGCAGGACCTACCTGTCATCCTTCACCCCCGACTCCCTCCTCTGCTTTTGCAAAACATAGCAGGTGCCGGTAGGGAATCTTCGGGCGCTGCTTGCCCTAAGTCATCTACCTCCGAGCCATAGTACATGCGCCCATGGATGGACGCCACATCCATGACCCGTGGCTCACCAACCCGCCCTAGCTAGCACCACGCAATGCTGATGTCACTGCCATGGCCTCGGCCTGCTAACACCACCCTATCCTCCTTTTGACCGCTGACATCTAGAATTGGAGAGCGCCAAAGCCTCCCGTGCTCCTCGTTGAACCCTAGACCCTAGGCTTGAGGCCCTATCCACCATACATGTGCCCTTCCACCTTCATCTGCCATCCGCCGTGCTCGCCATAGCCGAGCGTGGCTATATAAGCCACCTTGGTGCCCTAGCGCCTCTCCCAAAACCCCACGCGCTACTCTGTGGCAAACCATGCCCAACATCGAGCTGAAGAGGAGGAAGAAGGAGGAGGAGGGGAGGAGGGCCACGCTGCTGAAGCCATTCAAAGATAAGGATGACACTGGTCATCTTCTTCCCTGTTGTAGATCAGCACGGCACTGCTACCTCTCGACACGGCCATGACTCGCCACTGCACCGCTAGCCTTTCACCCTCAACACCACGGTGAACCTTCCCTCGTCGCCCTTGTTCGCTTGTGTGCACGTGCCATGGCCGCACCACCGCGTTCTCCCCCTTGGGAGGACCAAAGGCCGAGCCTTTCGCTGTAGTGATGCACTGCACACACACACGCACGCACACAAGCCCAGGGCGTGGTTTTGCTGAGCCACATGGGCTCGGGAAACACCCATGCCACCGTGACACGCCCGCCACAGTCGCCATGGTTAGAGCCACCCATGGCGCTGCCCTGTTCTGGCCACCTCAGGCCGGTAGAGGTTAAAAAGCCTCCACCGCTAGGTTTGCCTTGCTGAGTAGTATGCGAAGCCCCCACCTTTACAACCATAGAGAGCTCGAACGTTGAAGTTGGGGTTCGCCTCACCGGTGCGGCCGTCCACGCAGCACCGGTGCGCCGTCGATGTTCCCGTCGTACCCGGCCGCCTCACGACGCGAGGCGAGGCCGATGATGCCCGTCGTCGCCCTGCGAGCACATCCAATTATAAGGATGAGCCTAGGACCTACCCTACCCCAAGGTTCCCTAGAGCCGAGAGCTCGTCGAAGCTTTACCGTGTCTGCCACCTCATAGCGGACCCTGCCATGGCGTAGGCCTGTTCCGATCGCCTCAAGCCGGTAGAGGTAGAGAGACTACCACGGTGAGCTTCGCCCTACCGAGGGACGTGCCGTGCGCTAGATGGATGAAGGGGGAGAATCCCAGGGAACCGCTGGCCGCGTTCCGCTTCGCCGGAGCCACGCGCCTCTGAAAGGTCCGAAATGTCTAGAGGGAGGTGAATAACCTATTTTAAAATTCTACAACAACACTTAATACAAGAGGTCAGACAAATAAGTGGCGAAGCGAGTGTTGCGCTAGCCTGCTAAAAATACAAGCCACCTATCTATAATTCTAGTTTCTATAATTTCTATGTCACACAAAGGCTAAGTTGCTACTCTCTACAACTAGTGAACAAGCTAGTAAAGAATAAAACAACTAGTTACAACTAGTTACAGCTGTCCTAAACAACTAGCATGAAAATTGGTTGCGACCGGGTACAACAGGTTCTAACTAGCTGCAACTGGTTTCAACTAAGTTAAACAACCAGTGAGAAAACTGGTTACAACTAGTTGCTACTGGTTACAACAAGCTCCAACAGGTTATAGCAGGTTACAAAAAAGACTAGGCAAAGAAACTCGCAGCTACCACAGGACAAGTATATCAATGAATTATAATACAAGTGAGGTAGAAATATATACCGCCGTGGCAAGTGATAATTAATCAATATATCAATGAAAATCTTGGAGACAAGATGACACGAAGATTTTTTCTTTAAGGTTTACTTGCTTGCCGACAAGCTAGTCTCCGTTGTGGCGATTCACCCACTTAGATGTTCCCGCGCTAATGGCATCCCACGCCTAACCCGCAATCGAGTGCCGCAGAACCAACACAAGATGGGGATCACACGAGCCACGTACAATCCACTAGAGTACCTTTTGGCTCTCCGCCGAGAAAAGATCAAGAACCCCTCATAAATATAAACCTTGATTGGGAGCGGATACAATCACCAAATCCCCTCACTAATCACAGAATCACCAACCGTATAGGTGACGGCAATCACGAAGAGTAATAAAAAATCCACAGTTGCAATCACCACCTATTGCCACCAAATATGCAATCACAAATGCACATATCACGGTTTCCCTCAAATTCTCTTAAGAATGAGCACCACGCTTGAGGAAGGAGAGGAGATGGAGGAGATGCTTTTGAAGCTCTCCATCAATCACTAGAGCTCGATCTCTCACTTGAATAGAGCACAAATGCTTGAGTGAGAGAGGAGGAAGAGAGAGAGCTTGTTCTCTGTTCTTGGTTCACAGGATGTCAGAACGGGGAATGGAGACCAGAGAAAGGAAGGAAGGGGAGCGCACCGGCCAGGCTAGACAAAGCACACCGGCCAGGCTCCCCAACAGGTTGAACCAGCGCCGCGCACCCACGATATGTTCGGTTAGCTGATTCGTATCGTTACTGGTTCGTTTATGTAAGAAAAAAGTACTGCTGTCTGGTTCATATAAATAGTATCCATGTGAGGGGCAGGCCAGCCAGCCCCAGCCTATCAGGGCAGCCCAATGGCTGACTCCACAACAACGGCACAGGCAACGGGCGGCAACAGCCTGAGCGGGCCCGCTCTGCAGCTGTGCCCCACACGCACCTGCGCCCTCTCAGCGACGAGCGAACAGCAGCGGCAACGCCTCCTCCTTTTCTACAGTGCGGGCCCCGCGCGACCCCACGCCCTTTCCTTCTCACGCACGAGAAGCAGTGGCACCGCACGCCACACTCTCGGTCAAAGCAGAGATGCGGGCGTACCAGTAGCCGAGCGCCACGTGCTCTCGCGGGCCCCAGGTGCCGCACGCCTTCGCTTCTTCACGCGGTCGCCAGCGCATGCACGTGCTCCTGCGCGGCTCTCCCTCTCGCAGAGTGCAGGCCACTCTGTCTCACAAAGTCAAAAGGGACGAGCAGCTCACAAATTTTCTTTGCATGCGAGAACTCTCTCTCACGAGCTCCAAGAAGCAGCAGCATGCAAGCGGGCCCCACGGCTAAAAATAAATGGTGCATGCAGTAGCTGATAGCTAGACCCCCGCGGCCATAGATCAGCAGCAGCACGCCCAAGCGGCACCTGCAGCCAGCAGCAGCAGCAGCTCCTTTCAACCCATTCCAACTGCTTATAACTGTTTACAACTGCTTTCAACTGGGCAACAGTCTGAGGATTTCCAGCACCTTTTCATGCCTTTTCAAGTGCTAACTTTACCGAAGTGTACCAAAATAAATTGGACACTTAAGTTAGCTTTTCACAAATTTTTTTAAGGGCTATTTCATGCGTCCCACCACGTCACTAAGCACTAAGTATATGCAAATTTGAGTCACACTTAATGGCACTAGATAACCCATTGCAATTAAAGATTTCCCCTCTTTATCATACGGTTATCTATCCTAAATCCACTCATACCCACTTGATGTCTTGAATGGCAAAACAAAATGACACTATCAATTATACCTTTGCCTTGAGTCCATTTTATTTTTCTCTTTCTTATTTTCCAAGTTTACAGCATGATCGTTATCATCACATGTCCATCACCATTACCATGGACTTCATCTTGCTCCACCACTTGGATTGGACCATCCTATCTAGTCACACACTTAGATGCAAGAATTAATCGAAATAAGTTTCATCAATTATCCAAAACCAAACTAGGGCTTCTGCCTCCCAAGTCGCCGTCGTGCCATAGGCGTTCCTGTTGATCCTGGCCACCTCGCGAGACGAGGACGGGCCCATGATGTTCGCCATGTCTCTGCGAACCCAGCCACCTAAGTAGTAGATTCGATAGCCGCCCCGAGCCCCTAGATCGCCTTCACCGATGCCTCGCTAGAGCACCGCCGCGCGTCCTACCGCTGAGCAGACTCCGCCATGGAAAAAGGTCACCGGTGTCGCCCTCGTTAGCCTTTTGGTGACCCAAATCACCTAAGAAAGGAGCGCCTTGAGCCCTAGAAGCCCGCTTCACCGGAGCCGCCGCAGCCTCCATCACCGCCGCCATCCCGGCTGGCGCAGTTGAGGCACAAGACGCCGCCTTGCCCTAGACTACCCTTGCCTAAGTGCCAAGAACGCCGTGGAGGCCGAAATCGCCTCATCGAGCAACCGGGTGCGCGATCCTCGTGCCACCGCAGAGACGCCGGAGCCACCGCATTGCCGAGCAGCATCGCTGGCCTCGCCATGAGCCAAGAGGCCACCTTTAAAGCCTCCTCGTGTTCACCTAGGCCTAGGAGGATTCTAGGAGTGCCATAGAAGACTGTCGAGCCGCCGTAGAGCGCCGCCCAATAGCCATGCCGCCAGCAAGCCACGCAATCCATGCACCTAGCATGGAGGCACCGGTGCGCCTAGTGAACCATGAGCCGAGGGAGAAGGGAAAAGGGTGGACGCGGTGCACCATTAGCCCAGGCAATGGTCCATGGACCTTTGCCGTGCCGTCCACCATGAGCCACGCCCATAGACCACAGCCCAGCAGAAGCCCAAGTGCGCCACGTGGCAAGGCCACCGATCGACACATGTCCGGGCCGGCCCGGCCCAGACCGGCCTAACCCCGCCCAATATACGGCCCACTAGGCCCAGTCCGAGCCCAGTCAACGTTGATCGTTGACCGGCCAACGTTGACCGTTGACCTTACCCCACCTATCAATGACTAAGCCGCCTCACCCAATCAGAGCGCGCCATGTGTCAAGCCTTGGAATTTCCAACCCTTTTTCTTTTTGAGAAATTGATTTAAACTGAAGAAATCCATAGTAAATTCTTCCGACTTCAGAAAAATATGAAACCAGTGTCCAAATTTTTCTAAAAATGAGCTCTACATCATAGGCTTGTGTTTGAGTATATTTGGATATTTTGAATTTCTATTACTCCTTTGTGATCTTCTATAGGAGTCGCTTATTGCGGCTATATGTCTCGTTTTACAGCCCCGGAAGAGCAGAATCCTGAGAAGGATGACTATGACTACACAGAGGAGTTGGGAGACGACTTGCCTGTAGGTGCCATGTCCCACCCAACCTCGTAGGATCCTATTAGACATGCAACCATGTAGCTGCTAGTGCTTTACTTTTATGCAAATGATCTGTGATAGGTTGCATGGTAGAATTGCTTGAAAGCCATTACCTTGACGCAACCTTTACCCCTGCACACCCGCTGTTAGGATAGGCGTTTGCATACTACTTACTACTTGCTTCTACTATGCATTATATCTGTGATGTGATGCTTGATGGAGGATTGTTTGTGAGTGGCTAAGACGCCTGGTGCCGATAATATGGTAATAATGTTATAACAACTTGGGGAGATCTTGGCGTGCGTCTTGGGTGTGTGGTGAGGGTTGAGTCGACCGAGCAGGATCTACGATGAGCTGTTGAGTGAGTCTTGCTGGAGTGTGACCTGAGCGCTCCTTGAGAGTTGTACCTGTGGTAGGAATCGGTTGGAGGTATAGACTCCAGGGAGGAGTGTTCTTTGTGGGACGAATCCCCGGAGTAGAGGTGTTGTTGAAGCACGGGGTGTCGAACCCCCTTTTTGAAGATGTCTTGTTCGGTCGCCCTAAGGACTTATATGTTCTAGGAACTGGTTCATAGGAATCATTGCACCCCATTTGCTCCTCTCTAGGGAGGAGACGGTTGTGGACTAATCTAGGTGATGCCATTACTGCTAGGTTGTAAGTTGACAGTGTGGGGGTAAGGATGTTGAATCTAGGACCCCTCTAGGTGCTTATTACCACTTGTAGGGTCTGGTATTTACGTTTCACAGTAGCAGCGTGCCAGAGAAATCTAGGGTGCCTTAGGGCTGAGCGGTAGGATGGTATCGTTCCAGACTAGAAAGCAGTCGGAATCATCCTAGACGACGACGGTCATCGATGACGGAAGATCTTGTGGATAGTGTAAACCACTATAGAGTGTATGGTTGATCGATCGATACATATGTCGTCTTTTAGGCTATGGACCTTTCCTATGTTACTGTTTCACTTGACTAGTGAGTGGAGTCCTTTCTTCTCTCTCCCCCTAGGTTTGTTGGATTTTGGCGATTAGCCACTAAGGCAAGGTACGAGAGGGTGTCGTCCTTGCCGCTAAATAGTGAGAGTGTGGCGAGATGTGTGTGATAGGTGGGAAAACATGTGTGGATAATATGGGTTAAAACTTGATAAATTATTATTAAAACGTGACATACTCGCATAGGAAACTACAGCCTCAAATAGGCCTTTTGCTCTACCCTTGCATTCCACATCACAAAAGCAAACGCAAAGCATAGGGCGGGAGCTGGTGGCCAGTACAAATCGTATTGATAATTGTTTGGCAGGTTTCGAGTCCGAGTATGACTTCCAAGGAGATGGTTGGGAGGATTAGAGGTCTTGTCCTTCGCTCAAGTTGGGTTCAGAAGATGAAGTCTACATCCGCTGTTGTTCTACCTGATGCTGTTCCAGATGCTGTGTGCTCGGAGTGATTCCACCAAGTGGCGATGTAATAATGAGTAAACCTTGCTATTTGTACTCTATAAGACAGGTATTTGATGTATGACTTGTGATATCGACTGTTATTCGATAATGTGGTGGTATGATCATCTAGGACTATCATGTTATGTTTTGAATCAGTGGATTTTCTCTTCGTAGAAAATCGAGTTTGTTTTAGAGGTCCAGCACCCCGATTGGCTGGCCAACCCAGTCCTGGTCAAGAAGAAGAACGAGAAATAGAGGATGTGCATTGACTACACCGGCCTCAACAAGGCCAACCCAAAAGATCCATTCCCCTTCCTCGAATTCACCAGGTGGTCGATTCCACCACCAGCTATGAGGCCCTCTACTTTCTGGACGCGTACTCTGGGTACCACTAGATTGTGATGGACCCCTCCAATCAGCTAGCCACTTCATTCATCACCCCATTCGGCGCCTTCTGTTACACTTCCATGCCCTTCGGCCTCTGAAATGCTGGAGCCACCTTTCAGCGGTGCATGCAGAAGTGTTTCAAGGAGTAGATCAGCCACAACCTAGAGGTCTACATCGATGACATTGTTGTCAAGACCTGCACGACCACGCGACTGATTGATGACCTGGAGGAGACCTTCTCCAACCTCTGCGCCAACCACATGAAGCTCAAGCCGGAGAAGTGCATGTTCAGAGTCCTAGCTAGAAAGTTCCTAGGTTTCATCATCTTCGAACGTGGCATCGAAGTCAACCCCGAGATGGTCTCCGTGATCATGGACATGGAGCCGATCAAGAACCTGAAGGGAGCCTAGAGGCTCACCGAGTGCTTGGCGGCGCTTAGCTGCTTCACATCTCGCCTTAGGGAACGAGGTATATGCAGCTGTACAAACTCCTTTAGAAATCTGGGCACTTTGAGTGGACGCAGGAAGCCTAGGAAGCACTTACAAGGCTAAAGGACTTCCTGACCACACCTCCGGTCCTGACCTCCCCCACCGAGGGGGAAACTCTAATCCTATACATGTCCGCCACCCCGCACACCGTCAACGTGGCGCTAGTGGTAGAACACGATGAGGAAGGCCACACCCTTAAGGTTCAGTGACTAGTGTATTTCATTAGTGATGTCCTATCTGACTCAAAGAACCGCTACCCAAGAGTCTAGAAACTCCTCTATGTCGTCCTCATCACCAACCGCAAGATCCGGCATTACTTCGATAGCCACCCTGTGGTAGTTGTATCCTCTAGCGGCCTAGGTGACGTCATCAACAATCGAGAGTCCACTAGCCACATCGCCAAGTGGGGGCTCGAGCTCATGGGCCTCGACATCACCTATGCCCCCACATGGCAATCAAGTCCCAAGTCCTCGCCGACTTCGTAGCAGAGTGGACTAAGGAACAGGCCTCGATCGTCCCTACTATGATCGAGTACTGGACCGTGTATTTTGATGGCTCCCTCACTAAAAGCTCTAGTTTGGTTTTAGTGAATTGATGAAACCCTAAGTGCTAACCTAGTTTATCAAGTGATCATGACATAGGTAGCACATTCCAAGTGGCGAAGAAAATGAAGATCATGACATGATGATGGTGATGCCATGGTGATGATCAAGTGCTTGGACTTGAAAAGAAGAAAGAGAAAAACAAAAGGCTCAAGGGAAAGGTATAAATGGTAGGAGCCATTTTGTTCTGGTAATCAAGACACTTAGCAAGTGTGATCACATTTAGGATCAATAGCCGTACTATTAAGAGCGGTGAAACTCATATTGGAATGCGGTTAACAAAGTGCCACTAGATGCTCTAACTCATTGCATATGCATTTAGGATCTAGTGGAGTGCTAACACCCTTGAAAACATTTGTGAAAATATGCTAACACATGTGCACAGGGTGATACGCTTGGTGGTTGGCACATTTGAGCAAGGGTTAGGAACTTCACCGGTGGAGTGTCCGCCCATAGAGTGCGGACAGTCCGACGGTGCCACCGGTGCCCTAGACAGAAAAGACAGAGGTCACTATAAGTGACCGGACGCTGGCCTCGATTGGACCGACGCGTCCGGTCAGTAGAAGCTGCAATGATGCTAGCGTCGGTCTCTGACCGGATGCTAGGTCACTTAGTGATCGAACGCTGGAAGGTTGCGGTTGGTCCTGTAGACGTGGCAGCGCACAGGGGAGTCACCGTGTGACCGGACGCTGGGTGAGTCCGGTCGAGCATGACCGGATGCGTCTGGTCCTGAAAAGTCATCTCTAGATGCTTACTGGAAATGACCAGACGCTGGGGTTCAGCGTCCTGTCACTTTGAGCGGCTGCGTCCGGTTGTCACTCTACCGTTGAGATCGGGCGATCAACGTTTGAAGAGAGGGGACATGTGGCACGCATCGCGTGACCGGACGCTAAGGTCCAGCATTCAGTCAATATGATCGGAGCATCCGGTCACCCCATGTTGTGCCTAGTGAAGGGGTACAACGGCTCTATTTTGTGGAGGCTTTTATTTAAGCCCCATGGCCGGCTCTAGCTCACTCTCTTGGCCATTTGCATTGACATAGCAACCTTGTGAGCTTAGACAAAGCCCTCCCACTCCTCTCCATCATTGATTCATCATCTTTGTGAGATTGGGAGAGAATCCAAGTGCATTGCTTGAGTGTTTGCTTCTAGAGGCACTTGGTGTTCGTGTTTCGCTGTGGGATTTGCTTGTTACTCTTGGTGGTTGCCGCCACCTAGATGGCTTGGAGCAGGGAGGATCGTCGAGCGGAGGTGGTGATTGTCTCCGGCTCTGATCGTGGAGATTGTGAGGGGTTCTTGACCTTTCCCTGATGGAGAGCCAAAAGGTACTCTAGTGAATTGCTCGTGGCTTGTGTGATCCTCATCTTGTGTTGGTTGTGCGGCACCCTATTGAGGGCTTGGCGTGTGATGCCAATTAGCGCGTGAGCCTCCAAGTGAGTGAATCACCACAACGAGTAGTAGCTTGTCGGCAAGCAAGTGAACCTCAGTAAAAAATCATTGTGTTCATCCTTTGATTCTGAGGTGATTGGTCTTCATTAATATTGATTCTTGTGATTGATTGGTTCACTCCTCGACACGGCGGTATAACTATCTTGCTCACTCTCTTTACATTACCGCAAACTAGTTGTCAAGCTCTTTAGTGTAGCTAGTTGTGAGAGCTTGTTAGTTTGGTTAGTGTGGGTCTTTAGTTAGCCTTTGAGAGCACACTAACTTAGTGTAGTGACATAGCTATTGTGTGGATAGAAACTATATCAACTAGAATTGTGGTAGGTGGCTTGCATTTTTGGTAGGCTAGCGCAACACTTGCGTCGCCTCATAATTGTCTAACCGGTTTGCTAAGTGTTGTTGTAGAATTTTTTTATTAGGCTATTCACCCCCCTCTAGCCATTAGGTCCTTTCAAGTGGTATCAGAGCCGAGGTCACCGTGATTTGAGGCTTAACAACCTTCGGTGTAAAAATGGCTCAAATCAACAACACCAAGAAGCCACCCCAATTTGATGGCACAAATTATCCGTATTGGAAATCAAAGATGACCACACATATCAAGTCAATCAATAGAAAAGTGTGGAAGGTGGTAGAAACCAAAATTGAGATTGGTGATCCGGACTATCCCACCATGGCCGAAGAAGTGCTTCTCCAAAATAATGACATTGCTCTAAGTGCCATTCATGATGCAATTGATGAGAGAACATTTGAGCAAATCAAGAATATTGGATGGCTCATGAGGCTTGGAAGAAGTTGGAAGAATCATTTGAGGGCACTCAAGCCGTGAAGGGTGCAAAGGCATACATTCTCAAAGACAAGTTTTCAAGCTTCAAGATGAAGGATGATGAGAATGTGTCGGAGATGTTTCATAGGCTTCAAGTGCTTGTCAATGATCTCAAAGCACTTGGAGAAGAGGTGAAGGACAAGGACTTCCCCCACAAGTTCTTAAGATGCTTACCTTCAAGATTTGGCACATTGGTCACTATTCTAGTGAGGAGTGGTTTGGATACCATGACACCAAACCAAGTGTTGGGAGATATAATGACCTATGATACATATAGAGATGATGATGAGAAGGAAGAAAAGAAGGAGAAGAAAGATGAGAAGAAGAAGAGTGTGGCATTCAAAGCCACATCATCCAAGGGCAAGGCAAGGCAAGAAACATCAAGTGAAGATGATGGCTCATGGGATGATGATGATGATGATGAGAAGATGGCTCTCTTTGTAAAGAAATTTGGCAAGTTCATGATGAAGAAGGGCTACCGTGCTAGAAGAAAGAAGTCTTCATCCAAGAACAAAGAAGAATCAAGAAGGTTCTTCAAGTGTGGAAGCAAAGACCATCTTGTTGCTCAATGTCCATACAATAGCGACAATGATGATGACAACAAGAAGAACAAGAAGGAAAAGAAAGAGAAGAAGGACAAGATGACCTTCAAGAAGAAGAAGGGTGGTTCATATGTGGTCACTTGGGATAGTGATGCTTCCTCAAGTGATGATGATGATAATGATGATGACAAGACCACCAAGAAGAAGGCACTTGCAAACATTGCTATCAATGAGAAGCCTTCTCTCTTCGACACTCCATCATGCTTCATGGCTAAGGCCACTAAGGTACAAACTTGTGATGATGGAAGTGATGATGAACATGATAATGAAAGTGATAGTGATGATGATGATGATGAACCTACTAAAGATGAATTATTTGACATGCTAGAAGATGCTAAAGAACACTTTGACATTAAGAGAAGGGAATGCAAGAGCTTGAATAAGAAGGTAAAAGCCCTTAAGCAAGCCCTTGATGAGCTCAAAGCAACTCATGAGAGGCTAGAGGAAGCCCATGAGAAGCTTGGCAAGGCTCACAAAAAGCTTGAAAAGGCTCATTCCTCTTTGCTTGATGAGTAAAATAAAAAGAAGCATGTTGAAACTTGCAATATAGGCTTAACTTGTGATATAATTGACGAATCATTATCTATGCCTATCATTGTTGCTCCCACTAACCCTTCTTGTAGTACTTCTACTTCCACCTCATCTAGTAGTGATGGTCTCACTTGTGATACCTCACTAATGGTTGAGAATGAGAACCTCAAGAAGGAGGTCAATAAGCTCACTCACACCTTGGTTAAGGCCTATGGTGATGAGGACCGCTTGCTTATGTGCTTGGGTAGCCAAAGAGCTTCTCTCTACAAAGAGGGATTGGGCTATACCCCCAAGAAAGGCAAGGTAGCCTTTGCTGCTCACAAGACTAGTTTTGTGAAGACCAATGGTCGATTTTGCACTAGTTGTAAGTAAGTTGGTCATGTAGAGCAAAAGTGCATGAACAAGAAGTCACAAGCTAATGTATCCTCCATTAAACTTGATTCTTTCTATGTACTTACAAAGGGTGCAAATGGTATAAAGGCTAAGTTCATTGGTAAACCATGGATGGGTTCAAAGAAGAAAGCCATTTGGGTACCAAAGAGCTTAGTGACTAACCTTCAAGGACCCAAGCAAGTTTGGGTACCTAAAAAGAATTGATCTTCTTTTGTAGGTCAATTACAAAGCTAGAGGAAGGCATTGGGTTCTTGATAGTGGGTGCACTCAACACATGACCGGTGATGCAAGAATGTTCAACTCAATCAACACCAATGGCAATGATGGTTATGATAGTATCCCATTTGGTGATAATGGCAAAGGCAAGGTCAAAGGGCTTGGTAAGATTGCAATATCCAATGACATGAGCATTTCCAATGTGTTGCTAGTAGAAAGCTTGAACTTCAATTTGCTATCCGTGGCTCAATTGTGTGATCTTGGATTCAAATGCATATTTGGGGTAGATGATGTAGAGATCATAAGTGTAGATGGCTCTAATTTGATCTTCAAAGGCTTTAGATATGAGAATCTATACTTGGTTGATTTCAATGCTAGTGAAGCTAGATTATCTACATGCTTGTTCACTAAGTCTAGCATGGGTTGGTTATGGCATAGAAGGCTTGGTCATGTTGGAATGAAACAATTGAATAGATTGGTTAAGCATGACTTGGTTAGAGGCTTGAAATATGTTGTGTTTGAGAAGGATAAACTTTGTAGCTCTTGTCAAGCCGGCAAACAAGTTGGAAACACCCATCCTAAGAAAATCATGATGAGCACTAGTAAAGCACTTGAGTTATTGCACATGGATTTGTTTTGGCCAACACAATACACTAGCATTGGTGGAAACAAAAATGGCTTTGTGATAGCGGATGATTACACTAGATACACTTGGGTATTCTTTCTAGTGGACAAGAGTGATGTGTTTGCAACATTTAAATCATTTGTCAAGGGCATTCACAATGAGTTTGAAACAACCATCAAGAGAGTTAGAAGTGACAATGGTAGTGAGTTCAAGAACACTAGAATTGATGAGTTGTGTGATGAATTTAGAATTAGACATCAATTCTTGGTCAAGTACACTCCACAATCAAATGGCATTGTTGAGAGAAAGAATAGAACACTTATTGATTTGGCAAGGTCTATGCTTAGTGAGTATAATGTGAGTCAATCTTTTTGGGCCGAAACTATCAATACGACTTGCTATTATAGCAACCACCTCTATTGTCATCTATTGAAAGAGAAGACACCATATGAGCTCTTGAATGGTAGAAAGCCCAACATTGCATATTTTTGGGTCTTTGGTTGCAAATACTATATCTTGATGAAAGGCACTAGATTGGGCAAGTTTGACAAGAAATGTGATGAAGGATTCCTACTTGGTTATTCCACTACAAGCAAAGCATATAGAGTTTGGAATTTGGATAGTGGTACTCTTGAAGAAGTTCATGATGTTGAATTTGATGAAACCAAGGGTTCACAAGTAGAGAATAAGAACTTGGAAAATGTTAGAGGCATTCAACTTTCAAATGCCATGAAGAACATGGATGCTGGTGAATTGAGGCATAGGCAAATGAATAATGATGAAGATGATCAAGTACAAGTGCTCTCTAACTCAAATGTGCAAGATGATACAAATCAAGCTAGTACAAGTGGCTCTCATGACAATGAACAAGATCAAGTGGCTAGTACATCATCTCAATCCAATGATCAAGCAAGTCCAAGCAATCAAGTTCCAATACTCCAACTAACCAATGTTGCAAGGGATCATCCATTGAACACTATCATTGGTGATATTTCTAGAGGTGTACAAACAAGATCAAGATTGGCTTCATTTTGTGAGCATTTCTCATTTGTATCATCCATTGAACCAAAGAAGATAGATGAAGTATTGAATGATGTTGATTGGGTGAATGCTATGCATAAAGAATTGAATAACTTCACAAGAAATCAAGTATGGGAATTAGTAGAGAGACCAAAGGGACACAATGTGATTGGAACCAAATGGGTCTTTAGAAACAAGCAAGATCAAGATGTGATAGTAGTAAGGAACAAAGCAAGATTGGTAGCACAAGGCTATACACAAGTTGAAGGTCTTGACTTTGGAGAAACATATGTCCCGGCTGCTAGATTGGAAGCAATTAGAATCTTGCTAGCCTATGCTTGTGCCCACAATATCAAACTCTATCAAATGGATGTTAAGAGTGCATTTCTCAATGGTTGCATCAATGAAGAAGTATATGTTGATCAACCTCCCGGTTTTGAAGATGACACGAAGCCTGACCATGTGTACAAGTTGAAGAAGGCATTGTATGGCTTGAAGCAAGCACCGAGAGCATGGTATGAGAGATTGAGGGACTTCCTACTCTCTAAAGAGTTCATGATGGACAAGGTTGACACCACTCTTTTTATCAAAAAGATTGGAAAGGATTTGTTTGTGTTGTAAATCTATGTTGATGACATCATATTTGGAACAACTAATCAAGACTTTTGTGATGAGTTTGGAAAGATGATGGCTAATGAGTTTGAGATGTCCATGATTGGAGAGTTAAGTTACTTTCTTGGTCTTCAAATCAAGCAATTGAAGAATGGTACTTTTGTGAGTCAAGGCAAGTATATCAAGGACATGATCAAGAAGTTTGACATGAGTGATAGCAAAGCTATTAGTACACCGATGGGAACAAATGGGAACTTGGATAGTGATGCAAGTGGCAATATGGTGGATCAAAAATTGTATCGGTCTATGATTGGAAGCCTACTCTATGTGACCGCATCAAGGCCGGATGTCATGTTTAGTGTATGCATGTGTGCAAGATTTCAAGCCTCACCAAGAGAAAGTCATTTGAAGGCTACAAAGAGAATATTGAGGTACTTGAAGCATACACAAAATATTGGTTTGTGGTATCCCAAAGGAGCAAAGTTTGAGCTAGTTGGTTACTCCGACTCGGACTACGCGGGATGAAAGGTTGAAAGGAAGAGCACCTCGGGCACATGTCAATTGTTAGGAAGATCACTTGTTTCATGGTCATCAAAGAAGCAAAATAGTGTTGCATTATCAACCGCCGAAGCCGAATACATATCCACCGGTAGTTGTTGTGCACAAATACTTTGGATGAAGGCCACATTGAGTGATTTTGGAATCAAGTTTAAGAGAGTGCCATTGCTATGTGACAATGAGAGTGCAATCAAGTTGACCAACAATCTGGTTCAACATGCAAGAACAAAGCACATTGATGTCCGCCACCATTTCATAAGAGATCACCAACAAAAAGGGGACATTTGCATTGAGAGTGGGCACCAAAGATCAACTTGCCGATATATTCACCAAGCCATTGGATGAGAAAAGGTTTTGCAAGCTAAGGAATGAGTTGAACATATTGGATTTCTCAAATATGTGTCGATGCACACCCACTCATATGACATGCCTCTCCTTCGAGCAATCCAAGGTAAAAGTTGATTGGCATGGCATACATCCTTGCTAAGGACATGTTTAGTGCATCTAGACATCTTTCACATTTAATAGGCTCATTCATGAAAATCAAATGAATTTTATGATTATATGGTACCACTATTGCTTCTATACTTGTTTTGGTCTAGTGGTAGCATATGACATGTTTGTGGGCTTGTAAACCTAGTGTTTGATCTAGAAAATGAGCTTTAAGTGTTTAACTCAATATGGTACAAGATAACCCTTATTTGGAGGTGTGAAGAAGCTTGTCCTTGGATCAAACCGAGTTAAATATCTTTGGTAAATGATCTAGATTGGACCAAATTTGGGAAAATAATCCTCACCCCATTGATTGACATTGATAATCTCAACTTATCTACTTTTTGAACCTTTTGTGGTCATTGATGACAAAGGGGGAGAAAAACAAAGATATTAGTACATGGGGAGAAAAACAAAGATATTAGTGTACTAAGATTATGAAAAGACAACAAAGGGGGAGAACTTAACATAGGGGGAGAGATATGACAAAGGAAAGGGATCAATTAAAATTTTGAGCACACAAGTAGGGGGAGCAAGCTCATGAACTTGTATGGTGCATTTGAATGTGCATTTCATATGTTTGCTTGCATGGCACAAGTTTTAAATTTCAATATCTATGCTTGTGTGGTGTATGCTAGTTGTAGGTTTGAATAATGAAATGAAAATCTAGCATGCATAGGTTATCTAGTGATTTCATTTCCAAGTGTTTCCAAGTGGTATCAAGCTAACCATGATGCTAGGGATGGTATAATGGTGCACTCTGATTGGTATCACGCTTCAAAGGTCCATCTTTTATACCTTAGCATCATCTGGTAGACATTGTCTACTATATTTCCTATCTAAGCATATGTGCAAGCTTCAATCCAAACTCTTAGCACATAAGTAGGGGGAGCAATTGCTACCATTTGGGGTTCATGAGACTTGTCCATAGCATTTTACACATGGTAAAAATGCCTGGGCAAGCAACATGGATTCAATTGAATTTCAATTCATATCTTTGTGTAAGGGTTGTCATCAATTACCAAAAAGGGGGAGATTGAAAGCTCTAGTTTGATTTTGATGAATTGATGAAACCCTAAGTGCTAACCTAGTTTATCAAGTGATCATGACATAGGTAGCACATTCCAAGTGGCGAAGCAAATGAAGATCATGACATGATGATGGTGATGCCATGGTGATGATCAAGTGCTTGGACTTGAAAAGAAGAAAGAGAAAAACAAAAGGCTCAAGGCAAAAGTATAAATGGTAGGAGCCATTTTGTTTTGGTGATCAAGACACTTAGCAAGTGTGATCAAATTTAGGATCAATTGCCGTACTATTAAGAGGGGTGAAACTCGTATCGGAATGCGGTTATCAAAGTGCCACTAGATGCTCTAACTCATTGCATATGCATTTAGGATCTAGTGGAGTGCTAACACCCTTAAAAACATTTGTGAAAATATGCTAACACATGTGCACAGGGTGATACACTTGGTGGTTGGCACATTTGAGCAAGGGTTAGGAACTTCACCGGGGAGTGTCCGCCCGTAGAGTGCGGACAGTCCGACGGTGCCACCGGTGCCCTAGACAGAAAAGACGGAGGTCACTATAAGTGACCGGACGCTGGCCTCGGTTGGACCGACGCGTCCGGTCAGTAGAAGCTGCAATGACACTGGCGTCGGTCTCCGACCGGACGCTGGGTCACTTAGTGACCGGACACTGGAAGGTTGCGTCCGGTCCTGCAGACGTGGCAGCGCACAGGGGAGTCATCGTGTGACCGGACGCTGGGTGAGTCTGGTCGAGCATGACCGGACGCTGGTCAAGAAAAGTCATCTCTGGATACTAGAAACGACCGGACGCTGGGGTTCAGCGTCCGGTCACTTTGAGCGGTTGCGTCCGGTCGTCACTTGACCATTGAGATCGGGCGATCAACATTTGAAGAGAGGGGACATGTGGTAGGTACCGGTTGGAGGTATAGATTCTAGGGAGGAGTGTTCTTTGTGGGACAAATCCCCGGAGTAGAGGTGCTGTTGAAGCACGGGGTGTCGGAACCCCTTTTTGAAGATGTCTTGTTCGGTCGCCCTAAGGACTTATATGGTCTAGGAACTGGTTCATAGGAATCCTTTCACCCCATTACTGCTAGGTTGTAAGTTGACAGTGTGGGGGTAAGGATGTTGAATCTAGGACCCCTCTAGTGCTTATTACCACTTGTAGGGTCTGGTATTTACGTTTCACAGTAGCAGCGTGCGGGAGAAATCTAGGGTGCCTCAGGGCTAAGCGGTAGGATGGTGTAACATCCTAATGGGCCAAAGTGGGCCCAATCCATCTAGTCGTGGGCCGGTGGTACTGTAGCAGAATGGGCCGGTTACTATAGCATCCGAAACCCGGGTACTGTAGACCGAGCACTGTTCACCCCGAAAATGGGCCAGCCAGATTCGGGGGTACTGTTCACCCGTACTACTATAGCACCGCGAAAAATACTGCGCAACCAGTTTAGTACCATACTGGAAACTCTGAGATCACCGGATCGACTTAAATACCAGGGCCAGGGACGCGTAGTAACCTTCGGTTAACCGTTTTGAACGAAGCGAGGACGAAAGTTCAAGCGGGTTGCTACGTGGGTCGGACCACTCCTAGGAAGAGTGGGCCAGGGCCATGTATGTCGGGACTGGACGTTACAGATGGTATCGTTCCAGACTAGAAAGTAGTCGGAATCATCCTAGACGACGACGGTCGTCGATGACAGAAGATCTTGTGGATAGTGTAAACCTCTATAGAGTGTATGGTTGATCGATCGATACATATGTCGTCTTTTAGGCTATGGACCTTTCCTATGTTACTGTTTCACTTGACTAGTGAGTGGAGTCCTTTCTTCTCTCTCCCCCTAGGTTTGTTGGATTTTGGCGATTAGCCACTAAGGCAAGGTACGAGAGGGTGTCGTCCTTGCCGCTAGATAGTGAGAGTGTGGCAAGATGTGTGTGATAGGTGGGAAAACATGTGTGGATAATATGGGTTAAAACTTGATAAATTATTATTAAAACTTGACATACTCGCATAGGAAACTACAGCCTCAAATAGGCCTTTTGCTCTACCCTTGCATTCCACTACCACAAAAGCAAACGCAAAGCATAGGGCGAGAACTGGTGGCCAGTACAAATCATATTGATAATTGTTTGGCAGGTTCCGAGTCTGAGTATGACTTCCAAGGAGATGGTTGGGAGGATTAGAGGTCTTGTCCTTCGCTCAAGTTGGGTTCAGAAGATGAAGTCTACACCCGCTGTTGTTCTACCTGATGCTGTTCCAGATGCTGTGTGCTCGGAGTGATTCCACCAAGTGACGATGTAATAATGAGTAAACCTTGCTACTTGTACTCTATAAGACAGGTATTTTATGTATGACTTGTGATATCGACTGTTATTCGATAATGTGGGGATATGATCATCTAGGACTATCACGTTATGTTTTGAATCAGTGGATTTTCTCTTCGTAGAAAATCGAGATTGTTTTAGAGGTCCAGCACCCCGATTGGCTGGCCAACCCAGTCCTGGTCAAGAAGAAGAATGAGAAATAGAGGATGTGCATTGACTACACCGGCCTCAACAAGGCCAGCCCAAAAGATCCATTCCCCTTCCTCGGATTGACCAGGTGGTCGATTCCACCAGCGGCTATGAGGCCCTCTACTTTCTGGACGCGTACTCCGGGTACCACTAGATTGTGATGGACCCCTCCAATCAGCTAGCCACTTCATTCATCACCCCATTCGGCGCCTTCTGTTACACTTCCATGCCCTTCGGCCTCTGAAATGCTGGAGCCACCTTTCAGCGGTGCATGCAGAAGTGTTTCAAGGAGTAGATCGGCCACAACCTAGAGGTCTACATCGATGACATTGTTGTCAAGACCTGCACGACCACGCGACTGATTGATGACCTGGAGGAGACATTCTCCAACCTCTGCGCCAACCACATGAAGCTCAAGCTGGAGAAGTGCATGTTCAGAGTCCTAGCTGGAAAGTTCCTAGGTTTCATCATCTTCGAATGTGGCATCGAAGTCAACCCCGAGAAGGTCTCCGTGATCATGGACATGGAGCCGATAAAGAACCTGAAGGGAGCCCAGAGGCTCACCGAGTGCTTGGCGGCGCTTAGCTGCTTCACATCTCGCCTTAGGGAACGAGGTATATGCAGCTGTACAAACTCGTTTAGAAATCTGGGCACTTTGAGTGGACGCAGGAAGCCTAGGAAGCACTTACAAGGCTAAAGGACTTCCTGACCACACCTCCGGTCCTGACCTCCCCCACCGAGGGGGAAACTCTAATCCTATACACGGCCGCCACCCCGCACACTGTCAACGTGGCGCTAGTGGTAGAACACGAAGAGGAAGGCCACACCCTTAAGGTTCAGTGGCTAGTGTATTTCATTAGTGATGTCCTATCTGACTCAAAGAACCGCTACCCAAGAGTCCAGAAACTCCTCTATGTCGTCCTCATCACCAAGCGCAAGCTCCGGCATTACTTCGATAGCCACCCTGTGGTAGTCGTATCCTCTAGCGGCCTAGGTGACGTCATCAACAATCGAGAGTCCACTAGCCACATCGCCAAGTGGGGGCTCGAGCTCATGGGCCTCGACATCACCTATGCCCCCACATGGCAATCAAGTCCCAAGTCCTCTTCGTAGCAGAGTGGACTAAGGAACAGGCCTTGATCGTCCCTACTATGATCGAGTACTGGACCGTGTATTTTGATGGCTCCCTCACTGAAAGCTCTAGTTTGGTTTTGGTGAATTGATGAAACTCTAAGTGCTAACCTAGTTTATCAAGTGATCATGACATAGGTAGCACATTCCAAGTGGCGAAATAAATGAAGATCATGACATGATGATGGTGATGCCATGGTGATGATCAAGTGCTTGGACTTGAAAAGAAGAAAGAGAAAAACAAAAGGCTCAAGGGAAAGGTATAAATGGTAGAAGCCATTTTGTTCTGGTAATCAAGATACTTAGCAAGTGTGATCACATTTAGGATCAATAGCCGTACTATTAAGAGCGGTGAAACTCATATTGGAATGCGGTTAACAAAGTGCCACTAGATGCTCTAACTCATTGCATATGCATTTAGGATCTAGTGGAGTGCTAACACCCTTGAAAACATTTGTGAAAATATGCTAACACATGTGCACAGGGTGATACACTTGGTGGTTGGCACATTTGAGCAAGGGTTAGGAACTTCACCGGTGGAGTGTCCGCCCATAGAGTGCGGACAGTCCGACGGTGCCACCGTTGCCCTAGACAGAAAAGACAGAGGTCACTGTAAGTGACCGGACGCTGGCCTCGATTGGACCGACGCGTCCGGTCAGTAGAAGCTGCAATGACGCTGGCGTCGGTCTCTGACCGGACGCTGGGTCACTTAGTGACCGGACGCTGGAAGGTTGCGTCTGGTCCTACAGACGTGGCAGCGCACAAGGGAGTCACCGTGTGACCGGACGCTGGGTGAGTCCGGTCGAGCATGACAGGACACGTCTGGTCATGAGAAGTCATCTCTGGATGCTTACTGGAAACGATTGGACGCTGGGGTTCAGCATCCGGTCTCTTTGAGCGGCTGCGTCCGGTCGTCACTTGACCGTTGAGATCGGGCGATCAACATTTGAAGAGAGGGGACATGTGGCACGCATCGCATGACCGGACGCTGAGGTCCAACGTCCGGTCAATATGACCGGAGCGTCCGGTCACCCCGTGTTGTGCCTAGTGAAGGGGTACAACGACTCTATTTCGTGGGGGCTTCTATTTAAGCCCCATGGCCGGCTCTAGCTCACTCTTTTGGCCATTTGGATTAACATAGCAACCTTGTGAGCTTAGGCAAAGCCCTTCCACTCATCTCCATCATTGATTCATCATCTTTGTGAGATTGGGAGAGAATCCAAGTGCTTTGCTTGAGTATTTGCATCTAGAGGCACTTGGTGTTTGTGTTTTGCTACGGGATTCACTTGTTACTCTTAGTGGTTGCTGCCACCTAGATGGCTTGGAGCAGCGAGGATCGTCGAGTAGAGGGTGGTGATTGTCTCCGGCTCTGATTATGGTGATTGTTAGGGGTTCTTGACCTTTCCCCGACGGAGAGCCAAAAGGTACTCTAGTGAATTGCTCGTGGCTTGTGTGATCCTCATCTTGTGTTGGTTGTGCGGCACCCTATTGAGGGCTTGGCGTGTGATGCCAATTAGCGCGTGAGCCTCCAAGTGAGTGAATCACCACAACGAGTAGTAGCTTGCCGGCAAGCAAGTGAACCTCGGTAAAAAATCATTGTGTTCATCCTTTGATTCCGAGGTGATTAGTCTTCATTGATATTGATTCTTGTGATTGATTGGTTCACTCCTCGACACGGCGGTATAACTATCTTGCTCACTCTCTTTGCATTACCGCAAACTAGTTGTCAAGCTCTTTAGTGTAGCTAGTTGTGAGAGCTTGTTAGTTTGGTTAGTGTGGCTCTTTAGTCAGCCTTTGAGAGCACACTAACTTAGTGTAGTGACATAGCTATTGTGTGGATAGAAACTATATCAACTAGAATTGTGGTAGGTGGCTTGCATTTTTGGTAGGCTAGCGCAACACTTGCATCGCCTCATAATTGTCTAACCGGTTTGCTAAGTGTTGTTGTAGAATTTTTTATTAGGCTATTCACTCCCCCTCTAGCCATTAGGACCTTTCACTCACCCTCAAGGGGGCAGGTGTGGGGGTCCTCCTCATGTCCCCCAGCGGAGACAAGCTAAGGTACGCCCTCCAGTTCCACTTCCGGGCCACTAACAATGTTGCAAAGTATGAGGCGCTCATCCACAGCATTCGGGCGGCCGCTGAGCTCGGAGCTCGGCACCTCTTTGTACGAGGAGACCCCAAACTGGTCATCAACTAGGTTATGAAGGAGTCAGTCTGCCGCAACGTAAGAATGGAGGCCTACTACGCGGAGGTCCAGAAATTGGAAGACAAGTTCGATGGCATCAAACTCCACCACGTCCTTCGGAGGGACAATGAGGAAGCCAATGCCCTGGCGAGGCTGGTGTCTTCTCGAAAGCCCCTGCCACCTGGGGTCATCCTCGATGTCCTCGACACCCCCTCGATCCGCCTCTAGGGGGCCAAGGCGCCAGCCCTAGCTGGCACCACCTCAACCTTGAACAACATCGCTAGAGGGGCGCCGTCCCCCTAGGAATGCATGCTTGTAGTCACCACGTGTAGCTCATGGGGCTCCGAGCCACTGGCTGACACCCTCCCTGACCCTTTGGCACACCTTGCGAAAGTGTAGAAGACAAGTGTCAGCCACCCTAGCGGCATGGCTGGCGGCCCACTTATCGAGGTCCCCGAGGCGGCCTCAAAACAGGTAGCCAACACTCCTGAACACCAAGGCATGCCTCCGTCGAGTCCGAAGTTAGTCCACCAGGACGCCGAGGGCGCACCGAGTGAGGGCACCCCACATTCACAAGACTGGAGAGCTCCCTTCCTCAACTTCTCGAGTGGGGGGTCCTCCCCGCCGATGTCACCGCCGCCCGTAGGCTGGTTCGGCGCGCCAAGAACTACAGAGTCCACGGGTAGCTCTATCGCCAGAGCTCCTCTGAGGTGCTCCTATGGTGCGTCGCCCCGGAGGATAGGAAGAAGCTACTCCTTGACATCCACAGCGGCATCTGTGGGCACCATGCGGTGCCAAGGGCCCTCGTGGGAAAGACCTTCAGGCACGACTTCGACTGGCCGACCACCCTCGCTGACGCTCGGGACCTCATCAAGACATGCAAAGGATGTTAGTACTACGCCAAGCAAAGTCACCTGCCCGCCCAAGCGCTCCAGACGATCCCCATCACTTGGCCGTTCACGGTCTGGTGCCTCGACATGGTTGGAGAATTCAAGAAGGCTCCCAGAGGCTTTGACCATCTGGTGGTCGCCATCGACAAGTTCACTAAGTGGATCGAGGTCCGACCCATCATCAACCTCAAATCAGAACAGGTGACCGAGTTCATCTAGGACATTATCCATAGGTTCAGAGTTCCCAATCACATTATTACTAATATTGGCACTCAGTTCATAGGCCACAAGTTTCTGGATTTCTACGATGCCTGGCGAATCCAAGTGGATTGGGCCTCGGTCTATCACCCTGAGTCCAACGACTAAGTCGAGCGCGCCAACGGGCTAGTCCTCCAAGGGATCAAAACCTGCATCTACAACAAGCTCAAGATCCACGCTAGCCACTGGGTGGACGAGCTCCCCTCCATGCTCTGGAGCCTGTGGACGAGCATGAATCATTCCATGGGGTACACACCCTTCTTCCTCATCTACGGAGCTGAGGCGGTCATCCCCTTCGACCTCGACTTCGATGCCCCACGCGTCCACTTCTACGATGAGCAATGAGCTGAGGAACAATGCCAGGCGGACATGTACATGCTCAAGGAGGTACGAAACACCATCATGGTGTGATCTACCGGCTACCAGCAAGGACTTCGCCGCTATCACGATGGACGGGTACGTGAGCGTTCCTTTGTTTTAGGTGACCTCATCCTTTGGAGAGTCGCCCCGTCCAAGAAGGGCCACAAGTTAACTCCACCTTGGGAAGGCCCTTTCTGTGTCTCGTGGGTGATCCAGCCAGGTGCCTATAACATTAGCACCATTGCGGGGAAGGAGTACGATAATGTGTGGAACATCAAACAGCTACGTCGTTCTATCCATAGCTCGTTACTTCCCGTATTTCAATACCGTACCTCTAACCTCCTGGTAGGATCCCGCCCCTCAATGGGATGGAAGAGACGCCCCTGCTAGAAAGAGGGGCCGCCTCCCAGGGTTCAAGGTCAGCTCATCCGAGCTTCAAGGCCACCCCGGGGAAAGAATTGGAGTGCAAGGGACGCTCGGGAGATGAGCCCACGCGATTGTAGCTAGGACGCCCAGAAGCGTCCCAACCATCTAGACGAGCGATGTCTAAGTACCGACCTTGAGCCGCTCGTGGTGACCCATCATGGGAAGCAGCGAGCCCCCAAGCACCGATAGACAGGCTCGGGAACTATCAAGTGGCTCAGTCGAGAAGCCAAGAATCTACCCTCCAGGGGATATGACCAAGGCATGGAACGACCGTAAACTTGAGGTTCTCACGGACTTACTCACTAGTAGCACGGGCGTGACAATCTTGGCCACCGAGGCCGTTGTCATCCGAGCCCTTAAGAAACTCCGAGGCCCCACAATGGCCTCGGGGGCTGCACTGACTCCCCAGACGGAGCAACACGACCCCCGATCGACGGGCGCTCGAGCGGCGCACCCCCAAAAACCAACCAACTCCCTGAAGTTGGGCCAGGAGCCGCTGAGCGATGTGATAAACAATCATTAGTTTCCGGGCAAACTAGCAAATGAACCATTGAAGCTCCCACTCGGGAGGGATCCCATAGGGGCAAGGATGTCGTTGGGTTGCCCTAGGTCGGCCAGCAAGCCTAGGGCACCATCCTTGGTCGTTGGATCAAGTGATGTACAACAACATGGAGGATGGAAGGGCAAAAAAGAGATAGTAGATTTATTTTGACGATTGTGTATTTGGGATATCTCAATTGGTTGTTGTGGTCCTCTAATATATATAAAGAAGGTGGTCTTATCCAGTAGGAAACCTTTCTCAAACAAAATCTATAAGTTTCCCATGACATTGGACGATTTTCCATCGAGTAAAACTCAATTTGCACTTGGATGTTTGCCGGTTTTTGTGGGGGCTGGAATGATGTTTATCGAGAAATCCAACCTGGCTAGTTCTAAAATCTAGCCAAGCCAGTTTTTTGGAAAATCTAGCCTGGCCTATTATGAGATCCGGCTAGGTCCGTTTTTCTGCATCAACCCTAAAATCACTTTTCTTCATTCGGACTCCAAATGAGACGATCCATGTATGCTTTTGGATCGCCTCGACGATAGGGACATAACGGTGAAGTCTATTATGCATTTTGACCAATTTTGGCTATCACCGTAGGTGTTTGCATAGTGAACTTTAGTCGAGTTCTTGTTCTCCTAGGTTGAGCTCTGCGTATATAGGACTAGTTTTATCTCAATCCTTGGAAATATTTGCTGAAATAATTTCTCATGTGTTGATGTCTATGAATAATTTATCAAGACTCAAATGCTTTGCCCACTAGAACTTGTTTTATGAAATATTTTGTACATGGAAGAGTGCGCTGGCTGTTTGGCGCGCTGCGGACGGAAGGATTCCCGCCAAACTTCACGCTGACTGTTCGTGCACGGCTTTCGTCCGGCTGTTCTACGAAGATTTTTTTTTGATAGTACAGAGATGAGTGGAACAAAGACGCCCTGTTCGAAGGTTTGAAGTGCATAATACGGAGCAATTGCCCCATTGTTCAGCGCTAATTTAGCAGTATTTTTCAGCGAAAGACTATTATTTTTTCTCGTAACAAATTAGCATAAGTATAGCATAAGCCAAATTTCTATGAAATGAACAGTATCAATGCCTATAAGGAGCTCGTACTTGCTAAAAAAAGAATTCCAATTATCAGTGCTTTTTATAACAAATTATCAGTGTTGAAGTACGTATGAACCTAGTGTTAATCAACCATTTTTTGTTTATTATAAAAACACAAAACTGCTCTATGTACCCCAGAAATACTGTATCACCAATTCTTTAATGTGTACGAGTATAGTGTACACGTATCTGTAA
The DNA here is from genome assembly GCA_904845875.1 of Miscanthus lutarioriparius. Lineage (NCBI taxonomy): Eukaryota > Viridiplantae > Streptophyta > Magnoliopsida > Poales > Poaceae > Miscanthus > Miscanthus lutarioriparius. The sequence continues at coordinate 73,848,029 of CAJGYO010000012.1, read as the reverse complement.
AACATTTATTGCCACAAGAGTAAAAGTTAAAAAAAATAGAAAAAAATCACTTCTCACTCACCGAGCCGTCGCCTCGTGCTGTTTGCCGCGGCCCTTGCCGATTCCCCAATCCCCGCTGCCGGCCGCAGCGCAGCGCCGCCATGGGGAAGGTCGCCGGAGCCAAGCGGAGGAGAAGACTGGAGAAAGGGGGAGGAGGAGATCGCCTCCAGGTCCTGGACCGGATCAGCAGCCTCCCCGACGGCGTCCTCGGCAACATCAATTCCCGCCTCCCCACCAAGGACGGCGCTCCTCTCCTCTCAACCTCGAGCTCCCCTGTTGGCCGGCGCCCGACAAGCGACGCCTCTCCCACGGTGAGGTCTCCCGCATCCTTTCCTCGCACCAGGGATCCGGCCGCCGCTTCTCCGTACCCATTCAGTACTTATTACATCTGCGTGACCGCTCCGCACTGGAAGACTGGCTCCGATTCCCCGCCCTCGACAAGAGCTTGAGTTCCGCTACCGATCTATACATGCGGAGCTTCCGCCGCCGCTGCCGCCATCGGTGCGCCGCTTCTCGTCCACTCTTTGCGTTGCCAACTTCGGCGGCTGCGCTGGCTTCCCGGATGGAAGCAACGCCAGCGCGCTACTCCACTTGCCGGTTCTCAAGCAGCTCAGCCTCTGGGATGTCACAATCTCTGAGACTTCTCTAAACTCCCTACTAGCTGGCTGCCCTGTCCTGCAGAGCTTGCTGCTATCTCACACCATTGACTGCTCTCGAGCCCGAATCATGTCTCCTACGCTTAGAAGCCTTTGTGTGATCATGGATGTGATTGGCGGCAAGTGTCCACAGATCATCCTCGAGGATGTCCCTTGTCTTGAAAGACTGCTGCTTTTTCCGGAGCAGGGTTTTCCACATTGGACATCCATGGAAATGGTCATCACGGTGATCTCAGCACCAAAGTTGCATTCTTTGGGGCTATTTTCTAGGGACAGCCCCCGGCTCGAATTTGGCTCCACAGTTTTCCAGGTATATCTGTATCTTCTCACTTTCACTTTCAGAGGAATCCAAATCTCCTTGACCAATCATGATCTTACCTTTTATATTCTGTTCTTACCTTAGGGATCAAGCCTTGTTAGATCAATGACTCTGGTGCCTAGTGTGAAGATTTTAGCTTTACTGAATCTGCATCTTAGTCTGGATATGGTTGTCGACGTCATGAGATGCTTTCCTTGCTTGGAGAACTTGTACATCAAGGTGATCAAACCTACTCCCATCTGCATTAATTCTTTTGGTACCTATAATTACATCGATACTTTTTCTAGTGTTAGATTTTCACCACTTTATGTTGGTTGTGCTTTTTCCAGACTACAATGGCGGGGGAGAAAAATGTGTGGTGCCATAAATACCGGAATCTTGTCAGTACCCTTGACATTCCACTGAAGAAAATTGTGTTGTTGAACTACAGAGGCAACAAATCGCATGTTAACTTTGCCAAGTTCTTTGTACTTAATGCAAGGTTGCTAGATTCGATGGTTTTTGAGGTAGATTATGGAAAATCCAAGCAGTGAATGGATTGAAGAACAACATAAACTTCTCCAGATCAAAAATAAAGCTTCTAGGACTGCACAGTTTGATTTTGTGTATCATGCCACTGGGCTTATGCCGCCTGACCAGGGTTATACTCTAGCACATGATATGTCAACATCTGACCCCTTTGTAAGGTTTGACGAGTGGGATAATTGGGGCAATTGTTAGTCTATACTGTTTTACAGAAACCTGATGTGTCACTTGTTTGCAGTGTTTTGAGTTTCGACATTTGGCATCTCCATTCCTAGAATATTGTAATTTGTCACAAACTAAGTGCTGTGTTTTGTTTTTTACCAGTGAAGTGCTTGATGAGTGGGCTGATCCATATAAAAAATAGGCCTTCCAGAGATAATTTGATTTTGGGTATCACAATTGGCCTTCTAATTTCTTTGTAGGTACTGGACAATTTGTCTTCCAGACCAAAAATAGGCCTTCTAGGAAAACTTGGCTTTGTAGGTACTGCAGGGCAAGCAGATCATTGTCAATGCTGACCCTTTGTAAGATTTAGTGATTCGGTATAATTTCTTTTCATGTGTTAGCCTATACTGTCCTTCCCAATTTTGATTAGTCACTTGCATGTAGTAATCTATGGTTTTGTTGTATAAACCCTTTGGAGTCCTCAAAAAGAAATTTCTTTGGTAAGAAAATGAGGGTATTATCTAGAAGCTAGTCATGTTCATGCATTGTGTCAAGTTGACAATTTGTGGTATTGCTTTTCCTTTAGATGTAACATGAGGACTCTCACCTGTTTATGCATATGCATTCAACTCTCTCTCACTCATTTCTCTTTTCTGCCATTTCTAAATGGAGAGCATTGATTATATAGTGATTTTACATATTGATTCCGCGTACAGGTTACATGTTGAATTCACATGCTCTTTTTTGTTTTTCCATGTCCTGATTTGTAGTGATTTTACATATTTTAATGACCGCCACTCGCAAGGTGAGGAATTGTGAGGTGGGTCTCCTACGATCTAACCTTCTTAAGTCATAACAAGTCTCATAGATAATCTGAGGTTCCAGGTGGCACTAAAAGATGCAATTCTGTGGGTTGATTGATTATATGTAGTTTTCTAGGGTGATTTTGAATTGTTGGGTCAGTCTTGATTGGATTATCTTTTTTTGTTCTTTTTTCATGAATAAATAAATTGATGAGACATGAGTTAGTTTGAGATTATGGCTGTCAGAGCGAGGGAGATGGGGAGAGGGCAGATTGGGTCTGATATGGTTATGGTTAGGGAAACTAGTTATGGTGCCGCTTTGGCTTTTGGCAGTGATGATGCTGAGCGGGATTTCCATCTGTAACAGTGCAGTAGTGCAAAGTGCTAACTACTGTGTTGTACATAAACTCAGGGACTGCTATCAAGTCAGACTTTTAAGTGAGATGTAGAAGCTTAAAATTGAGTTCCTAGACTTTGAGAGTCAAGAGTTGTAATTGATCATCAAAGCTTTCAGCTGAGATGGCAAACTTTCAGGTGTTTGATCGAACTCTGAAAGGGCATTTGAAAGTCAGTGATCAGAGATTTTGTTTATTTTTAGGTGACTGCAGCGTCAAGTTTGAGTTGCAGCTTGAAAGCATAGAGTGGTGGCAGATGTTATGAAGTTAAAGCTGTTCTCAGTTACTCTGCTAAAAGCACGCTTTTAATTTCACAATTGTAGTAGGACTACATTAAGGTGCATACAGGAGCCAGGTTGTAGTTTTAGTCACTGGTAATCGTCTTTTTTTACTTTCCATTTGGCATGAAGTGCAATTCATGAGAAACATCGAAGTGCCAGTGGATTCTTAAAAAAGGTTCAGTTTCATTTCTTACAGTTACAGCATACATACATAAGCCTTCTCCACAAGCTGCAAGTTTATAAGATCCCAAAGTTTGTACTGCCCGATCAATGTCGAGTTCAATGGGAACACACTGATTAATTTCATTAATTCCTATGCATAGGACCTGTTTGGTCCAAGCCGCTCAGATTCACTCCAAGCTCAAGTGATTCTGAACTCTGATGGTTCCAGAACCCTGTACAGAACAGTGTACCAAGCAAAGGTTTAAAATAGCCTGGGGCATCGAATTTGCGAACCATCCGACAGGCAGGAGATACAAAGCCAAATAAAAAACATTTCAACAAATTATCTTTATTTAATTTCGCAAAAAAATATGATTTTTCTAAGATATATTAATCATATCAATTTTTTTTTGCGGAATTAAATTAAGATAATTTTTATATGAAAATTATAGATCTCGATGAGATCTACAACTTTTTAGTTTTTAGTTTTTTCATTTGAAGTCGTTAAGATGCTCAAAAAAAATAATGACATATTTAGACTTAAGGGTATTTTTGACTTTTCACACCTGCAGTTTGACAGCGTTAGAGCCTAGACTAACAACAGTGGCATGGAGGGCACAAAAAAGTTGGAGCAGTGGCGCTGAAGACCGCTGAACTTTTTCAGGGGCTCACAGAGTATTACGATCTTTTTTAATGGCACACAAGAAATTCCCCCTTTTTAGCCCTAGGTGATTAAAAATTGTATAAATTAGCACAACATTCCAGGTTAGAATCCTTCCAGGATCCAATCCCTGGAAACCGAACAAGCCCCTAAGCAGTTCCAAAATTATGATGCCAAAAGCTCACTGGGTCAGACTTAAGAAATAAAAGGACTCGGTGCACTTAATGATCATAAATGTTTCAGACAACTAAAGCATACATAACCAGGTGGTCTCAAGCTTGGACACTCCATTTTGGAGGATTAAAAAGACCGATTCATTCGGTTCTGACATGCCATCCTCATGCTCGATGTCGTCAGCTAACTTATTTCTAAACATTTCATTAATAGTAGCCACAGGTTGCGTGTTGACACCGGTTTCTTCGTTAGTAACAGCCTCGTGGAGGGTTAGGCTAGGCATGGCCACATCATCATTGTTTCTTACGGAACATTCTCACCAACCGCCCCATGCATACTCCATATCCTACAGTTTGATATGAACCCCTGGTAATCAAGTGCGTTTGTATAGACTCAATTTTACCCTATTTTCTTTGATTTTTGCAATCTGCTTTGCATGGACAGAATACAAGGTTTCCATCCCCAGCATCGGCTTTGGCAGCCACAAGGAAGTTGCGGATGCCAACGTGTACCACGTGTCTGTTCGGGATAGACCGTACATCCACCCTCGACTCATCTCTGCACAAAAAAAAATATTTAGACTTCATGCCACGTAAAAATGGGGAGAGTAATTGTAGCTCAAAACTACAACTTATTCTACAATAATTTAATTTGGCAGTCCCATTTTGAAAAACAATTATTCTACATAAATTATTGAAAAATTAAAATGGGTAGCCCTATAAAAATTGAAAATTGTAGCGCCATAAAAAACAAGTATTTTACACTCATCGAGGACAATTATTCTACTTCATGCCACATAAAAATGGAGACACTAGTTACAAAAAAAATTTAAAATTGGACACTTAAGCATGAACAACAATATAGCTCCAATCAATGGGTTGGCAGGTGTCACACTAATTTGCTCAACAAAATGGAAATTGGCAGCCCTATTTGAAACAATCTATTCTACTCCAATCGTACTAACAATCATCAAAACCATGTAATTAGCTAGGAATTTAAATGGGTTCATAGGCACCAACCTTTTGGAAGATGGATTCACCACAATTTGCTTGGATGCCTTCTTCAAAATCCAATTGGAAAGGGCTATCTAAAATGGAGAAACAACTAGAATGAGAATCAAGCAATGTAGCCATCAAAATAACGGTAAAGCAACAAAATCGAAGAAGTGGGTGCTTGTTACTAACCTTAAAGCAAGAAGATCATGCTCATGCTTGAAAATCCAAGGGCTTCATGGCAAAGAACGACCGCAACAATAGAGGGAGTGGGGGAAAACGCGAGGCTGCTGGATGGGTGTGCTCGGGATGGAAGAGAGGACAACAACTTTTTGTACTATCAGTTTATCATTGTCGGCTTAAGCCAAAAACCGATAGTGATATCACCACATCATTGTCGGTTAGTGGCTAGAACCAGCGTGATATATCACCGTCCATTTACTGCCGGTTCCAGCCATAAACCGGCAGTGATGTGGACTTTAACTGCCGTTTTTTTTGCCATCCCCAATTAGTTTCTGATTTTGAAGCTCACAACCGACAGTAAAAGGTTATCACTGTCGGTTCTCCAAAAACCAGCACTGATGGTACCGACAGTGAATGTCGAATCTGTAGTAGTGGGAGGGCCATCTGCTTAGTGACTCGTGGTTGTGGGCCTCTCGGATTACGCGTGGCTTCACGAAATTGTAGAGAAATCAGCTAGTGGAGGTTTCCTATTTAGCTATAGTAGATTGTAACATACTAAAATTGAATATAAAATATTTGCAATAATCGTCGCCTGAAAGGAAACTAAAATTCAGCCACCCGAATTTTAGAAGTCCCTCCCTTTGTTCCAGCTGTCCCGTGATGCTTAATCCTTCATCAAAGAAAAAATCTCTTTATTTTGTACTGGGTACAAACTAAATGATTATTTTTATCAACACTAAAATAGTTAATTAATTTGCTCCTCTTGGTTCAGTTTAATTTGTCAGGCGGCAGAAATGGAACTTCGCGTACATGTACATCCAAGTATAGAAATACCATGAATAATGCCCAATCATTAATTAGATTTTCAATGAACTCTTATTTCCTATATTAGATAGTGACAATGCAATCAAACATACTACTGGCGGCTCGCACACACGCATAATAATAAGTATTACTCCTCCACATGCCATTTATTCAATACATATATAAGGTGCACATGTACGTAACGCTTGTGTGTGCAACATATATAAGCACTAGTAGTTGGTATCCCAGAACTGAGACTGGAGCCAATCTATGAGTTTCTTTTCCACCTGGAACGCCTTGGCCAAAACATCATCCGAGATCGGCGGCTTCGATCCAAACACCGCGCTGGCGATCGTAATAACACCAGGGTTTTGGCTGCTGAGCGATGACAAGGCAGCCGCTGGCTTATCATGGTCCAGGTTCATCTGGAAGTGGATCATGGCCTTGGGGAAGACGAACACGTCACCCTTCTTGACCACCTTGGAGAAGAGCCTGTTTGGGTTGGACGTGACGAAGCCAAGGTAGAGGGTGCCCTCGAGCACGGTGAGGAGCTCGGTGGCGCGGGGATGTATGTGGGGCGGGTTCACACCCAGGGGCGCGTAGTCGATGCGCGCCAGCGAGATGCCTAGGGTGTTGAGGCCCGGAAAGCTCTCGACGTTGATGTTGGTGACGTTGGATCCCACCTTGTTGTTGGTGTCCCTGCGCTTGTCGATGATCATGGCTGGGTTGTAGAAGTCGTCCGGGGTCACGGCCATTGGGTCCTTGCAAGGAAACCCATTGACACGCACTGCACACACAAAAAATATACATGCACAAAAGCTGGTCAGAAACTAATAAATTCAACTTAGAGATAATATTCTGCTTAGACTGGATTAAGCAGCATGCATGCATAGACGTGCGTACCAGGCGAGTTCTTGTCTGCAACACAGAAGTCCTGGAGAGGGCTAGGATCGTAGGCGATGGCCTGCTGCCATGAGGCCAGCGCAACAAGCGCCGCTGCAAGGAGGACCAAGGAAGAAGAGGAGGCCATCTTGTGTGCCGTTTGCAGTGGATAAGTGAGTGAGGTGTGCATTGGCCACGGTAGATGTGCTGCATTTTATAGCTGGAGCAGAACGACCGAGGTGGCGTATAATGCGCAATAGTAAGGATACGTGGAGCTTGCATGCGATAAACAGAACGAGTCAGAGCGAGGTTCAGGTACGTGGGAGACTAGCAATAGTACGTGCGTTTGAAATAGTCTCTGACTGCTACAAATTGAATACTTCCACAATGTTCATCAATATCTATCTACTAACTGATCTATAACGTGTGGCACCATGGCCTTGTGACGTTTGTGACTTTGTGGGGATTGTCATATGTGTTGTGCCACCTAATTAGCATTGGCGGATCCATTAGCTACATGGTGGTATACTGGTATATATAAAACTAAATCATTCATTGAGGTTTGAGAGGCTAATAGTCGCTCTTCCATGGTACTCTCCCTCTTAAACATTGTGAAAGCAAATTCATATAGAAAAATAATTTAGTGCCACCATTTTTGTTAAAAACAAGAGCCATAATATAATACGCCCGTATGTTGCACAGGGTCACAACACTAGTAGAGAACAGACCTTTGATCCTCGGCTAAAATGGGCTCTAGTCCCGGAATTTTTTGCGCCCGGGACTAGAGATACCTTTAGTCCCGGTTGGTGGCTCCAACCGGGACTAAAGGTCCCTGCCCCAACGGCTACTCGCGCCAGCATGTAGGTGGCGGGGACCTTTAGTCCCGGTTGGAGCCACCAACCGACTAAAGGTATACTTTTACTCCTGGTTGGTGGCTCCAACCGGGAGTAAAGGTCTACTCCCGGGCCGTGGCTGCGCCCTGGGTTGAAAGTTACCTTTAGTCCCGGTTGGATCCACCAACCGGGACTAAATGTTCTCCTTTATAAATCGGCCGCCTCCTCCTTCCTCTCCGAGCCCGAGCTCAAAGACATTTTGAAGCTCACTGCAGTAGTGTTCTTGCTTCCTCCCTTCCTCCATTGTTCCTCCATCCATTATTCGATTCCTCCATCGATTTCTTCGATTCCTCCGTCGATTCTTCAGTTGTAAAGGTTACCAATCTCATACTCTCATTTTTCACCATTGTCTTATCTCATTTTGTTCACTATATATATATATGGTTCTTTATTTTGGTTTTTTTCATTTGTAAGCAATTTGAGCTCAAAATCACTTCAAGCTTGCATATTTACATGAAATAAGGTTAAAGTAGCTAGTTGAACTTATGGACCGTGTTCATCTCGGCGAGCACGTTCTCTGCCGAAAGCGATAACGGACGTCAAGGAGGAGCTTTGATTCTACGAGGGAGAGCGGCAATGGTCGTGGAAGACCGTGTTCCCTTCCTCGTAGAATTGGAGCTCTTCCGTGGTCAAGCACGGTGCCGTCTGTGGAGAAATGCTCACGAGATGATCACGTAAGCAAGGTCAACTAGTACGGATGGTTATTTATTCACATGTCCCGATATCGCCGCAGAGTCTCACAATCACCGTACCCAAACGTAGTATATATATAAATATAAACTTAGAAAATAGTTAGAAAATTATAGAAAATCCATACTAGTTGAACTTGCGGACCGTGTTCATCTCGGCGAAACACGTTCTCCTGCCGAAGCGGTAACGGACGTCAAGGAGGAGCTTTGATTCTACGAGGAGAGCGGCAACGGTCGTGGAAGACCGTGTTCCCTTCCTCGTAGAATTGGAGCTCTTCCGTGGCCAAGCACGGTGCCGTCCGGTGGAGAAATGCTCACGAGATGATCATGTAAGCAAGGTCAACTAGTATGGATGGTTATTATTCACACGTCCCGATATCGTCAGTAGTAGTCTGCATTATGTGTACATTCCCATTCTTCTCATTAATTTGCGAAAATATCATATGAATTACTTACCGCCGCATAAAAAGACGAGAACACAATGACCATTAAAAATATCATTGTTTAGAGATCTAGATAATTTTATAGTTTGTTAATTTTATTTGTTTATAAAAGAAGAAATTTATAGTGTATTAAAAATGAGTATAGAGAGTAGATGGCAATCGCTTTCCGGGTCCTCGGCCTCTCATGGGTTTCCAAAGCGACTTAGGTAGGGCCTTCCTCTCATTCCATGCGGCAAGTGTCGTGATGAGATGAAGATTGTGATGGAGTACCGAGTGAAGAAGGAGGGTCCCAACAAGGATCGTATCTTCTACAAGTGTCCGGATCGCAATGTGAGTTATTTTATCGTATTTAATGATTATGGTTAGTTTATACCTATTTTCATGATGGTTGTGATTAAAGTTCTAATTTTTGTTTTAATTTCAAAGGGGATGGCGGTGGGACGATGTTCAGGCTTCTCTTCGGGAGGAAGAGTATGTTGAACTCGTGCAAAAATATCTTGCACAACAAAGCGATACTGGCGGCTAATGAGGCGTTGATCCAGCCAAGAAGCCCAAAGATGTTGCACAATCGGGGATCTGTCTGCTTTAGTTGAGATTGGTCACAAATCCTTGTGCTCCTGAAATGTATTTTAGCTTTAGTTCTTTTAGTGGTAGTTGGGATTGTCTACATTGTAGCGATGCTTTCATAAATTTGTATCTTTTGTGGTGGCACGCATGTTGTATAAATAATTAATTATGATCTAGGTTTTAATATGATATTTATGTCATGTAATGCGATGAGCCGTCATTGGATGTATAATGCTGATCGCCACTCACAAGAGTTCATTGACGGCGCATGCATTCTTTATTACGTGCGTACCGAGACAAACAAAAACGCGACGGTTTCATGTGCTTGCCATGTGCCATATGTAAGAATACGGTGGAATATCCTTGCTCAAGGACTCTTCATTCACACTTGTTCAAGTCGGGTTTCATGCCAAACTATATTTGTTGGACAAAGCACGGAGAAACCGTGTTGTAATGGAAGAAGATGAAGAAGAACAATGGGACGACAATGATATTATTCCTCGATGGTGCGTGCTTCAATGATACCGCAATGGGAGAAGTCAAGAAGAGGTAGTCGCAGAAGATGAGCTGGTGATGATCTTTGTCGTCGTCATTCGTGATGCACAAAGAGAATGTGAAAGTGAAAAGGAGAAGATCAAGTTCGAGCGGATGCTAGAAGATCACAAGAAATTGTTGTACCCAACTTGTGATGCAGGCGAAAAAAGTTGGGAACCACACTAGAATTGCTGCAATGGAAGGCAAAGAATGGTGTATCCGACAAGGGATTTGGAGAGTTACTAAAATCCAAAAGAAGATGCTTCCGGCACAATGAATTGCCCGCCACTACCTACTGAAGCAAAACAAGTTGTCTGTCCTATGGGGCTAGAAATAGAGAAGATACATGCATGTCCTAATGATCGCATCCTATACCGTGGCAAAGAGTACGAGAAATTGGATGCATGCCCGGTATGCCATGCGTCATGATATAAGATCAAAGTGAGATGACCCCGTGATGTTGAGGGCGAACGTCCACGTAAGAAAATCCTCGCCAAGGTTATGTGGTATGCTCCTATAATACCACGCTTGAAACGTCTGTTCGTAAACAAAGAACATGCAAAATTGTTACGATGGCACAAAGAAGACCGTAAGGTAGACAATATGTTGAGACACCTCTGCCGATGGGTCCCAAAGGAGAGCAATCGACAGAGAATTCCCGAGTTTGCAAATGACGCAAGAAACTTAAGGTTTGCTTTAAGTACATGATGGTATCAATCCTTTTGGAGAGCGTAACAGTAGTCATAGCACTTGGCCCGTTACTCTAAGTATCTACAACATTCCTCCTTGGTTATGCATGAAGCGGAAGTTCATTATGATGCCCGTGCTCATCCAAGGCCCAAGCAACCTCGGCAATGACATCGATGTGTACCGAGACCACTTATTGATGAACTTCTCATTTTGTGGAATAAAGAAGGTGTACGTGTGTGGGATGAGTACAAACAGAACACTTTGATCTCATGAGCATTGTTGTTCGTAATAATCAATGATTGGCCTGCTCTAAGTAATCTTTCGTGACACCAAACAAGGGATATAATGCATGCACACACCGCTTGGTGATATTAGAGGTGTATTCTTGAAAAATGTCGAAAGGTCGTGTACCTTGGCCATCGCGATTTCTTCCTCGCAAATCACCCCGTAAGAAAGAAAGGTAAGCATTTTAAAGGAAATCGACCACCGACCAAGCCTCGCAAACCGAACCGTGAGGATGTACTCGATATGGTCAATGATGTGAAAGTCGTCTTTGGAAAAGGACATGGAAGCCAACCTATTCCGAAAGACGCTACCGGTCACGCACCCATGTGGAAGAAAAAGTCCATATTTTGGGACCTACCCTATTGGCAAGTCCTGGAGGTCCGTAAGCTCGATCGACGTGATGCACTGACGAAGAATCTTTGTGTGAACCTGCTAGGCTTTATGGGTGTGTATGGAAAGCCTAAGGACACATTTGAAGCACGACAGACCCAAGTTGTTTGAGAGAAAGAGACAACCTACATCCGGAGAGAAGATGATGATGGACGCCATTACTTACGTCCCCGCTAGCTACACTCTAAGCAAAGAGGAGAAGGAAATCATGTTTGAATGCTTAAACAACATCAAGGTACCATCTGGATTCTCCTCGAATATAAAGGGTATTATAAATGTGCCGTAGAAGAAATTCAAACTTAAAGTCCCATGATCATCACGTTCTCATGACGCAATTACTTCCAGTTGCATTAAGAGAAATTCTACCTCCAAATGTACGCCTAGCCACCGTAAAAGCTATGTGCATTCCTCAATGCAATTTCTCGTAAGGCAATTGATCCAACCGATCTAGCTAAACTACGTAATGATGTGGTTCAATGTCTCGTCGACTTTGAGTTAGTGTTCCCTCCTTCCTTCTTTGATATTATGACACACCTCCTAGTTCACCTAGTCAAGGAGATTTTCACTCTCGGTCCTGTGTTCCTACACAACATGTTCCCCTTAGAGAGATTCATGGGAGTCCTAAAGAAATATGTTCACAACCGTGTTTCGCCCGTAAGGAAGCATCGCCAAGGGCTATGGAACGTAAGAGGTCATTGAGTTCTGTGGTTGACTTTATTCCCGACCTTGACTCGATTGGTGTTCCCGAATCGAGACATGAGGGAGACTAAGCGGAAAGGGGACACTAGGGAGGAAAACATATATTGGTACGGATGATGATTATTTCAATAAAGCGCACTACACAGTTCTACAGAACTCCTCTTTGGTAGATCCGTATATTGAGACACACAAGGATCTCTTACTATCCGAGTTTCTGGGAAGATCAAGCTTGGATTACGCATAAGCACATGGAAACTTTCGGCGGTTGGTTGCGAAAAAATGTCAAGGTGATGAGAGCATCCATGAGCAATCAGATTTATTGGCTATGCAACCATCATGGCATATCGTCACATACAAAGGGTACGAGATAAATGGGAACATATTCTACACAAGAGCCCAAGATAAAAGGAGTACCAACCAAAATAAAGTGGTGTCCGCATAGATGCCACAGAATCTTAATGGGAATAAGCGCATATATTATGGACGATAGATGAAATATGGGAACTAGAATATGCACCTACTTTGAAGATCCCATTGTTCAAGTGCCAATGGGTCAAGGTGACCGGAGGCGAATGTAGATGAGACAACGAGTATGGAATGACAACAAGAGACCTTAGTAATATTGGGTACAAAGACGAACCATTCGTCCTTGCCAAGGATGTGAATCAGTGTTCTATGTCAATGATATGTCTACCAAACCAAAAAGAGGAAAATGATAATGACTCAACCAAAGAGCCAAAGCGCCACATAGTTCTTTTCTGGGAAAAGAGTCATCGTGGGAATTGAGGACAAGTCGGACATGTCGGAAGAATATGAAAAGGATGACCGAATTCGCCCTCTTCAAAGTGAACAAAGACCCTAGCATCTTGGTAAATGATGAGGACACTCCATGGTTACTGGTTATCATAACCAAGGGACATACATAAAGAAGAAGTTCACTGCTGTGCCCACTTGATGATATAGTGATTTAATATAGTGTGTGTTTGAGATATTATGTAATAATTGTGAATTCAGATGTTTATTATGTCATGTTTTAAATTAAATCAATGTTTGATTTGGTGGGATTTCTCTCTCAAAAGGTAAATTATTAGGATACTTGGTGATGAAAAATTAAAATATTAACGTTAAAATGATATGAAAACAAATTTCCTGTCCAAAACCAATAATTTTAATAATTTTAATTAAACACTACATTTTTGCATTAACGAAATAATAAATATTAGTTCCATTATGTTTTATAATTCTAACAAAAAATAAAAAAAGTTAGGTTATCGATTTTTCCTATGTGCAATAAACAAAAATAAAATTCATATTTTTAACAAAATAATTTTATGCCTTTTATTTAATTTACTATGTATTTAATAAAAACTATTGCATTTCTATTGTATGTAACAAGACTATTGCTTAAAACAGTCGGGAAACGAAACTGCAGGCCACCTTTACTCCCGGGTGGGAAGCCCACCCGGGAGTAAAGGTGGGCTGCAGTTTCGCGGCCCGCCAAAAAAAATCCTTTACTCCCGGTGCGTGTTACCAACCGGGAGTAAAGGTATACCTTTACTCCCGGTTGGTAACACGCACCGGGAGTAAAGGTACCTTTACTCCCGGTTGGTAACAGCCACCGGGAGTAAAGAGTTTTTACTCCCGGTTGGTGGATGGCACCGGGAGTAATTCTCCTCTGCTATATAACCTCCAGCGCCTGGCAGATCGATCCGCTCGTCTTCTTCCTCGTCGAACACCGCCGCGCCCTCTTCTTCCTCGCAAGGCCAGGTCTGCTCGCCTTCCGTGACACCGTCGCCGCTGCTTCTTCCTCGTGGCGGCCTCCACTGCAAGCGCCCAGGGCCTCCTCCTCCGCTTGCCCGTGGCCTCCACCGCCCTCCTCCGCGCCTCGACACGCCTCCACACCAGCGTTGCTGTGGCCTCCACCGTGCCCTCCTCCGCTTGCTGCCCGTGGCCTCCACCGCCCTCTCCTCCGCGCCTCGACACGCCCTCCACTGCTGTTGCCCCACCGCCGCCGCCCGAGGCCCTCCAAGAGGTACACCGCCGATATTTGGAACTCTAAATGATTTTAAATAAAAACATATCTTAAGGCAAGTTTTGAATATTTGGAACTCTAAATGACAAGTATAATTAAGGATCACCAATAAAATTACTTTAGAAATTAATTGGATCGATATAAATCCATGGCTTGTATAATAAACACGCTATATATTATTCGGAAACAACGCTACGAACCATCCGCTTGCTGTTAAGATATGTTTGTTAATAAACACGCTATATATTATTCGGAAACAACGCTACATTAATAGAAGAATTTTTTCTATCTTCATAGATCAATGTTTGTTAACGAAATTTTATCCAAATATATTCATGTAGGGTCTTTTTTTTTGAAGGATTTGTTGTAGGATATATAATGGTCAAATAGGAACTCAATTTTGATACCCAGTTTGTAAACTAAGCGTTTTTTAGTTTATCAAAAATATCACATGTTTCTTCATTTGTGAACTTTGAATATACAGATATAATATATTAATGTTGCTAAAGTAATATGAGCATTACATATTTTTTCCGGGAAGACTATCTTCAAACTTTATATCATAGCATCAGAGATCGCCTGTAAAAGAAGAAAATAAATTCTTATCATTTCGGAAATAGTAATGGTTATATGAGCAATAAGACACATATACTTACATTTCATAATGACTTATACTTATATTATTAACATAGAATTTTCTCATATGATGAATGACTACATGGTTGATCACATGGTACATAGGATCACAACATCACGCACCGACACCGCCCCGGCCCGCCTCACGTCGTCAAGTAAATTGCCGCTGCCATCGCTGCCCGCCTCACGCCATCGTTGCCAAACACACCGCCACCACTACCGACACGATATATATACGTCATTTGTATTCATATGCATTTCGTCCATGCGTTTTATGTATATCACGCGGAGCACCGCCGCCTCGCTTCACCCATGTGTACAGACATATATATACGGGCGGAGTGGAGCACCGCCACTCTTGTCACACCGCCTTTTCTCGCGTGCCCTAATTAGCCTTAGTACCGACGTAGTTCGTCCTAGTGTGGCGAATTGCGTCCGTGATCGAGGGGCAAGATTTAATAATGCATATTGTTTGTAGATTTTACGCATGTAATAAGCAAAGATTTGACGTACTATATATTGGTTTTGTTTTTTGAAGCTAGATGGCCGACCCGAGAAATATGGATGAGGAGGAGTTGATGATGAATTTGATCAACACTGGCACTCAAGTTGCCGGCGATGATGGTGCTAAAAATAACATGCAAGAGGATGTAGATGACGGGAGTCAGTACTTAGCTCTTGAACAAAATGAGCAACAACATATTGGCCAAGTATATATTTTTTATTATTAGCTATATATATATATTATCATATGTCCTATGTGTGCTCATGACATTAAAAATAATGTTTATGTTTTGTAGCCCTCTGGATCGACATCAACAACTACAAACGAAGAGTAAAATGTTCGAGGTCCCAAAAAGCCATTGAGGGTCGCTTCATCATCTCGAGTTCAATGTGGATACAGGAGAACCGGGGGCCGAATAAAATGAAATTTGTGCACCATCAGGTTTACCTTTGTACGGACCGACTCCCGATTAGTACCCGTGAATGGAAGAAGAAGACCAATGCTCCTCATATCAGTTTTGTCTCCGATCGTGACAAGGCGTTAATTTGGAATGATGTCTTGGTACATTTCACGCTCCAAACAGATGATTATGATGATATAATAGATGGTGATGAATTGAAGGAGCGAGTTAGGGATTGGGCAATGAAGAAGATGGCCACCCGGTTTGGACTTGGAAGAAACACCTATACACGACGTGTCAAGAAGAAGAACATAGCACCAGATTTTACCGTCCCCAGCCCGATCTCAAAGCAGAGGCCCTATTGGGATGAGTTTGTACAAGACAAGACTTCGGAAGAGGGTGTGAGTCGGGTGATAAAGAACCAACATAATGCCCAATGAAAGATATACCACCATACCTTGGGATCGGTGGCTACCCGACCGCCATTAAGAAGTGGAACAAAATGGAAGCAGACCTTCTTGCCAAGGGTATCGCACCGTAATCACTCGAGTGGGGAGAACGTGCAAAGAATTGGTTTTTCGCTCATGGGGAACACTAGACCAGGAGATGTGGAAGTGCGTTTATGGCGCAAAGACCGCAAGAAGCAAAGCAGAAGATTGCTTTATGCTCGAGAGAGCTATCGCTAGTGGTGCGCTCAGGCCCAACAGAGAGAAGGATGAGCCGACATACGCCATCGGGACTATTGAACATGGTGGCGAACTAGAGGCAAAGGAAGTGTCTCGTGGGAGCATGGATTCCCTCAGATGCACCTTCCTCTGTAAGTCGCCAGAGAAAGAAGGAAGAAGAGGCACACCGCTCCAGAGAGGTTGGAGGAAGCGGTGCGTGAAGCACAGAGCGGAAAAAAAACCTTGAAGCGAGAATGCAGGAGGAAATCAAAAGGCAAGTGCAAATAGCGGTGAGTGCAAGCAAGCGAGCATCGAGCCGAGAATCAACATTAGCCAACTGCTTGGGTTGAAAAGCAACAAGCTTCCACGGAGATACCAAATCAAGGGGACACAGGATCGCTTCCCAGTGGATGACGTCCATCGAACCTTGTACAACGTGTGAGCTACACATTCGAAGGAGAATTCCACAATCAAGGTGGCTATCGGTCTTGTTAATCCTATCGACCAACCAAGACACCAAGGATTCATGGGAATATAATCCAAGAAGGATATGCCACCATCTCGGAGATAAAGTCGAAAAAAGGTTTTAGTGATTTGCCTCTTGACATTCCCGGGAGGTGATGGCGAGAAGACTCTAGGAGAAGCGGAGAAGACATTCATTCTATGGCGCAAGCGCTACATCATCATTCCAGGGATGTCGGCTCCACCTCCTCCCCGAACTACCTCACCATAGGTATGTGCGGATGAAAACACTACATCATTAATTTGTATTGGCTTAAATAATTAACAATCTGCTCATAATAATATGTCATTCCTTTTTTGTAGCAGATCCTCCCCAATCTAAATCCAATTGTTCAATCGCCAGATCATCATAGTGCTCAGTCACGATGACATTGTGTTGGAAGACGAGGTCGCATCCACACCCTCTCCAAGGAGGTCTCCAACGCCAGCAGCCGCCACCTCCAAGGAGGTCTCCAACGCCACCGCCAACACCTCCAAGGAGGTCTCCAACGCCACGCAACACCTCCAAGGAGGTCTCCAACGCCTCCCCGCCCGCCTACCAAGAAGCCTAGCAAGAGGTCAGCCCTCAAACGAAGAACCCAGTCCCGCAAAAAGAAAGCCACCGTGAAACCAAGGGTTATTCCCAAAATAATATCTCAAGAGAAGGAAGAAGGAACTGATGCATATAAAAAAGACATGTCTAGATTCTATGACAAACTTAAAATGAATCAAGAAGCAAGGAGAAACCCAGAGAAACCGTACTTCTTCAGTAGCTCCGGATATTTTAAGAAAAAGGTGATTTCTTACCAAAGATCAACAAATGGGAATCTCGTAAGCCGTCCAAATCAACGTTATCGGACTATGACCGCACTCTCACCAAGTCAATTGAGGCGACATGTAAAAAAGAAGCGGGCAGGGAAAAGGAGTTGCCTAACTCGGACAACAAGCGCACCAATCAATCCCCGCTAGTTGTTGGTAATGAATATGGTTCAATTTAGGATTAATGCATCGAGCAAACATACCTCCTGGATGTCGATTTGGATCACCTTGGTGAATTTCTTGATGAGACCGGTCTCGACCTTTACCAGATGTTTGGTGATGGAAACATTGAGAGTGCGGCGGAGGTTGATATTTGGAAGAAAAATTTGTACTAGGCCGAGTCTATACAACCCTCAAGCCTTATCTCGATCTGGGGACGCAAATGTACCGCTAAACAGTGGTACATGCAAAGCGCCTACCAAAGGAGACTTCTAACGTTGGTGTCGTAATTAGAGACGAACATTGGTTCCGTATGGCGATGATGTTATGTATGTTGACTTTGCGAAATTTCATCAACTATGCCACCGACCTCTCTCGGACAAAGTTAGTTATCATTAGTCGCTATTGCCTTCGTAAGTAATAATTCTTTCGATCTATTATTAAACTCATCATATGTGTGTATATGCATATAAATTATCCTAACAAGTACTATATATATGCGATTTACAATGACAGAGCTCGTAAAGGAAGGTCAAGAATGAAATTGGTTTTGTTGATCCCCATATAGTATTCAAAGACCCAATTACTCCAATGACTAATTGGAAGTCCGAGTCGAGAGTAACCTCATGAACTTCTTAGTGAACCAACGCCACAAGAAGGATATACTCTTTCCCTATAACTTCAAGTGAGTGTTAATCATGTCGATCATAGCCTTAATGGCTCATATGTTGATTCTAGTTAATTAATGAGTGTTATGCGTTATATCCTATAAACACATGCAAAGAATCAATCGGATATTGATGGACATCGATCCGGTGAAAAGTCACTTGATAATCTATGACTCGATGAGAAAACCACAACAAGACTACCAAGATATGATAGATATTATCCGGAGGTAATTTCGAGATCTCTAGCAACTATATATACACACAAACATGATGATTAACTATATCCGATGACGTGGCAAATTTTTATTGGGCAAGGTTTGGAAAACCTTTATTGAGAAGCAACACATGGAAAAATGCAAAGCGCCACCGAATGTAATCCCTTTGAAAGTAAGTCCCCGAATCGCATCATCTTTATTAATTCAACATATAGCTTTCACCGGATCACCGATTGGATGACAAATCTTTTTCTCGTAAAGTGGTGTCTAAGGCAGAACAGGGGAACAACTATCGTGGTTACTATGTTTGCAAGTTTATCAAGGTGCTCTCCCAAAGAACTCCTACAGAGAGACTCAAAGCACGTTAAAATACACTATATATTCATTTAATTATTATTATTGATTGTGTTACTATGTCTTTATATATATATATATGTACATATATTAATTTATTTTCCTTTAATTCAAACTCAGAGACTCGATGGTTGGAGGAAAAGGTCATACTGCAAGACCAAATCAAAGCAATTCAAGAGTCTATAGCCGGATTTTTTAATGAGCAAAATCATCGATTCCAAGGGCGAGTTCTACTTCACCCAACACCGCCATTGAAGCCAAGCTAGAGGATGAGAAGAAACTTGTTATGTCACAACAACTATAATGCAATCTTTTGTAATATATGCACATGAAATAATATAATGTAAAATACACATATGCATGCATGCATGTAAATATATATGATGCATGCATGCATATATATATATATATATATATATATATATATATTTTTCTATGATTGAATTGTGTGATTTAATACGCTCATTGTGCTTGACCGAAACATACTATATGCGCGATAAATGTATAATTAGCAGCGCATACAATACGACTTCGAAAACCTATTTTGAAAAGAAAACAAAAAATGAAAAGAAAAGAAAAAGAAAAAACCTTTAGTCCCGGTTCAGATACCAACCGGGACTAAAGGTGCCGCCATCGTGGCATGTCGGAGGCACCTTTAGTCCCGGTTGGTGTTACCCACCGGGACTAAAGGTCCTCCTTAGTCCTGAAGTTCTCACGACCCGGGACTAAAGGACCCCTTTAGTCCCGGATGCTTGCTCCCGGGTGGGGAACCGGACTAGAGGGGTTCCCACCGGGAGTAAAGCTCGGTTACAGACTAGTGCAATTTTTAAATTGAACCTCGAGAATCTGGCACAAACACGTAAGCTCAGGGACTTCGTGTCGGACGTGAACACGTGGATTCTATCTTCATATCGGAAACGGATAGGACATGGACATGTGAGCTCCGAGTGAAGTAAGATTTGTATTAGATGCGACCGTGAGTAGGGATTAAGATTTGGTATCACCGGGTGGATAATAACTTTAAAGTATTTCTAGGTGTAGATAGATAAGAGAAGCGGCAATTCTAGAGCCGGGACGTCCGCCACAGAAAAGCGTCCCCGACACCGGTTCGCTTCCCAACCCCCCCCCCCCACCCTCCACCCCGCCTCATATAACCGAGTATAAAGAACTCACTGCCCTCTCTGCTCCCCACCGCGCCCATATCCCCGTTCCCCCCACCGCACCCCTGTCCCAAAAAAGAGCACGAAATACTTCAAGTGCAACATTTAAACATATAAATAAACTATATAGTGTAACATCAGGATAAATACTGCAACATCGTAAAAATACATAGTGCAACATTGAAAAACATGTACTGCAACGTCGAAAAACATGTTCTGCAACAACGAAAAATATGTACTGCAACAACAAAAATTATGTACTGCAACATCAAAAAAACATGTACTGCAACATCGAAAAATATGTGCTGCAACAACGGAAATTATGTACTGCAACATCCAAAAAATGTATGTTGCAACATCGAAAAACATATACTGCAAGATCAAAAAAATATGTACTGCAACATCGAAAATTATGTACTGCAACACCGAAAATTATGTGCTGCAATATCTCAAGCACTAGTACTGCAATATCTCAAGTAGTAGTACTGCAACATCGCAAAAAACATTTGCTGCAACGACCCAAAAATCTCATTGCAACATTCGAAAATCATATATTGCAATATCTAAAAAACCTATTGCAACACAGAAGAAACAGCAAAAAAAGCGTACAAAGCAGCTCGTGGCCTGTCACCTCGAGCTCGCCAGAGGGAGGAGGGAATAGAACCACAGAGCTCGCCGGAACTCTAGCCACCGCCGCGTCCCCTCAAATCTAGAGGAGGAGGAGGAGGAGGAGGAGCGTTCAGATCTAGAAGAGGAGGGCTCAGATCCAGAGAAGAACCGACCTACCTCATCAGAGACGACGCCGTCGCCCTCATCTCCAGTGAGGGGAGCGAGAGCCGGGTCGCTTGGGAGCACGAGGTTGCATGGAGGCCACGGAGGGGCAAGGGAGGGAGACAGGGTGTGGAACGGTGCGTCCGGTCGCCCCGGACGTCCGGTCTATATCATTATCGTAAGAGAATATATACATCATACGGCGTCTAGTCGCTCCTAAAAAATACATTTGCCGGAGACACCAAAGGAAATTCATTTTGTGAATAAACTATAGCCGACGCGGCGGCGAGAGGAAGGGCAAAAAAACAAATGTTCGTTAATAAGCACATACATATGTCTCTTTCACCGACGTACGGGTCTCAGGGTTGTCACTTTCCAAGGCTGACGCAACACACTGACTTATCACCAGTTTTTCCTGGGTGTGGCTGTGGTTTCCTTGCACGCAATCAAAATGCAACAAATGCACACCTACTCTCGGCAAGGTAATCAAAGACGAATGAAATTACCTTTTCGGTTGAATTGTCCTTGAGGAAAAAACAGACACATACATGCATGTAAAGTTTCAAGAGGTTTAACTCGATCTGGTCTGCAAGATATGAAGTTGAAAATTACTGAGCCCTTGTTTAGTTCGCGAAATTTGGATTTTGGAGCTACTGTAGCACGTTTGTTTTTATTTGGTAAATAGTGTTCAATCATGGACTAATTAGGCTCAAAACGTTCATCTCGCAATTTCCCACCAAACTGTGCAATTAGTTTTTTTTCGTGTACATTTAATGCTCCATGCATAAGCCGCAAACATTCGATGTGACAGATACTGTAGCAACTTTTTGGAAGTTGGGGTGGAACTAAACAAGGGCTGAATGAAACACGGAAATATAGTTCAATCAGACGACTTGTTTGCTCAATTTCTGTCTTGATCACATGTTTAATAGTGTACCAAAACTTCTGACACGGCCTTTAGGACATTGTTTAACATCCTGTGTATCACCAAACAAAATCAAACACAAAATTTTGCATTCTAAAGCTATGAGATCCTCCGGATGAGCCTCAAAATATTTGAGTCCACAAGGTGTGAAGGTCATGCGTGTGGCATATATAACTTATACTCACAAGGGTTGCCTAGAATAGGGGCGCATCATATTAATTCTAAGTGTAAACCAATTGGGTAAACATGCATTAGTTACCCAAATTAACCTACCCATGCTAAGGTAATAAGAATTTTAATTTGGTGCTTTCATTTGTTATCCTTCATTCATGAATCTTATAGACATTATCTTATGTAAGATTGCATCGCATGTTTAAACTTGTATTGCCTACATTTTGTGCCCGGCCCAATTACATGCACTACTGGAAACTCGCATTCTTCTGTGCGAAAACACACAGAAAAATGCGAATACCGTCAGAAAAATATTTTTCTGACGGTGTACCCTCAGAAAAATACACACGGAAATATAATGACAGAAAAATTCAATTTTTCTGTGTGTTCGCCGGTAGAAACAATTTTTCTGTGGGTGTTACATGCACAGAAAAATTGTGTTCGGCCAGATTAAAATAAAATTTCTGTGCATTATTCCTCACAGAAAAAAGAAAAAACCGACAGAAAAATCATTTTTCTGTGGGTGTTACATGCACAGAAAAATTATATTTTTCTATCGGGTTAGGTGAACGCACAGAAAAAATGTATTTTTCTGTCAGGTGTTAATAAACCAACGACAGAATAATATACACTTACCCATACAACAAATTGGATACAGTAATTATTTGGAAACAGTAGCAACAGCATATTAAAATATGGACTGTCCATACAGTAATTTTATCACAACATATAAAGATGGAGTTAAAATGTTTAGCACATTCATTCATAGCACCCAGGCTACATGTAGATGATGTCCAAATATTCCGGCATCAATACATTCAAAAGCATTACCATCTCATCTCAGCATTTCATGAATTTCACTACTTCAGTTTCCCTCTCCTAGGTAATGATGGGGGTGCAGAGTAGCGAAGGCCAGGTGATGTTCTCCTCCATCGCCCCGCTGCAGCAAAGGTTCAGGGAGCTGGAGAGGATTAGGGAGAAGCGGGAGGAGAGGCTTCTCCACGTGCTCGTCCCCGACCTGCGGCCACCGCCTCCCCGAGGGAGATGCCCGTGAAGTGGTTCTTCCACCCAGAGTTGCTCTACCCATGCAGGGCGCTGCGAGACACCACTGCCGCTGTCGCCGCCGCCTCCTTATTCCCGGCCGTGCCAACCACTGTCTGTGAATATAGCCAAAAGATGCACAGACAAAACCAGACACCGTCTCATACTGATGCCCCTGCCAAAAGATATTGTCCAAGTGTCTCAAGATATCAGCCAATCTACGAGAAACATGACAGAAATACACAACACCATATAATGATGACTGCCAAGGGCATATCTCACAAATAGAACATTTGTGAATATTTTGTTGACCTAAATATTAAATGTCCAGTTTCCACAAAAAAATAGATATAATAACGTCATATCTGTATAGATTCTGCAAACCAGTCATCATACGGTGTCCACTCCAACAATATACACATGTCTAAGGGAATGTGTCGCTACAGAAAGTGACCAACTAATGAATATTTGTAGTTTTGCTGTACGTTGTGATCGGAGGTGGCATAGCACTCAATGACATAGGATTTATACTGGTTCAGGCAACGTGCCCTACGTCCAGTTTGGGTCAGTCGGTAACTTTATTCCTGAGCCTAGGCGCTCGAAGTCTGTAGTGGGGTTACAAACGAGAAGGAGAAAGGTGGGGTGTACGAGAGGCCCGGTCGGGTCCGACCGGAAGGGCCGAGGGCGACCGGAACTCCACTATGAGCTAGGTGTTTAAGCGTGTGCTTGAAGGGTTGTGAGCTATCAATCTAGTGAGTCTCAACTTGAAGACGTCGACCTTCTTCGTTGGAGGGAGCGCATCCCCTTTTATAGATGAAGGGGATGGCTTTACAGGTGAGAGGGAGAGAGTACGGATGTTACGAAGCCTTGTTGCCCACGCCGATGAGGGCAGTGACGATGCTAGGCGCCCACAATACTGTTGATGTCATTGTAGAACATCAGGTGCACATGGGAGGTTGTGTTGTCTTCTTCAGGAAGGGTAGATGTCGGTACCTGTAAAATACTATTGGTATGTGAGGAGCCCTACCACGTGTACCAGGTATGGTGAATCCTGGTGCCCACAGTACTATCGATGCCCAAAGGCATGTGGGGGGCTTTTTGCCATATGGGAGTCCAACGGCGCCTACAATACTGTAGACACAAATGTCGGTGCCTACAATACTATTTGTGTCAGGGCGGTTGTGGAGTACTGTTTCCGCAGGCGTACAGGGTATGGTCCCTGGTATCGTGGTTTGACTTGTGCGCTGCCTTTTCCGTTCACCCCTGGTTCCTTTCGAGCGGGCGTCCCCGGTCGGATGGCCCCAGTCGGTCCTAGTCGCGCCAGTCGAAGAAGAGCGGCAAGCAGGCTTCCTACGGGTCCCCGGTCGGAGACGCGGGGTCGGAGTAGGAAGCAGCATTTTGGGCCAGGCCTTCCGATCAGAGAGACCGCCCGGAGGCGGCTGGTGCCTGAAGCGAGTTCTCCGGTCAGAGAGGTGGGCCGAAGAAATTGACGAGCGGGCGCTTGTTCTTTTAGGTAGACCTTCCGATCGGCGACCGGACTGTCCTTCCGGCCCGTTGTGTTTTAGACTCTTGGGCCGGCCCAGGAACTACATGCTGATTTCTTGGGCCGAGCCCTGGCGTGGAAGCCGGTCTCCGAGGGACCCCGGGTTTATGAACCCAACAGAATGCATATATGATTTGCATGCAAAAAAGTCTTGTTCTTCTACAAATAGCAATGCAAAAATCACATAGCTCTATTGGACTGAGCTAATAGAAAAGAAACTATTGGTCATTCCAGATCCATTAGAGAGCAGTATGTCACAAGCACAAGAACTACATATATTTCAACTGGAGCAAAAGAACAAGAGCAAAAGAACTCGAGAAATGGCTCAGATTTACCCATTATCAGCATGACAACTGCAACTTAATTTCACCTGGAACTTAATTGAATTCTCTCTCTCTAATGGGAATTGAACTGGCCACAGAACTGGTTGCTTGTACTAGTACAAGCCATCCTAGTTAAGCAGCAAACAGAACAAAATATCCCAAGTACCAACTCATAAGGTGCTAAAGTGTATAAGTTCTCTAATGGAAACTTGATTCATCACAGCCACTCAAGAGTAGTACAAAACAAAAAAAGTCACAAGGCATAGTTAGGGAAGGGGAGAGCAGCGCGGCACAAGACTAGGGTTCCATATCATCTCAGCTCCGCAAATATCACATATCAAAATGATTGATCAGGTTGATATATGCAAGATATTCAAGATACTATTTTCATAGCATCTCACCTGAAAAGCAACCAGGGTAACAAAACAAACAAGTTAAAATTGTATTTTAACTTTGCAGTAAAATCTTCTTATTACATTGCTCCCTCAAATTCAAATATAATGACATTATTTGAGTGGTCCATCCATGTATATTTCTTACATTACAGTAAATTATGTTAGTATAGTTCTACTTGTGATTTTCAAAGATGTCAAGTTATTGATAAAAGACAATGAAGAGCTCCCATTTGGATCAAACTGACAGCTCATTGCTCATATATGTTCAAGAAATATTTGATGCACTACTAATCGTGAATTATGTTAGTATAGTTCTACTTGTGATTTTCATGAATCAAAATGGCAGTGAAATCAGAGGTGCTACTACTACTAAACCAGCTGGAACAACCCAACAATGCAACCAAGAGGTCATCTTACTGTTAATAAAACAGGAGTAGTGGAGGAAGCAGCTCCAGTAGTGAATACATACCCATGGTGGTAGTAGCTCCAACAGCTCCGGATCTGGGAGAGGGAGGGATGGCGCCTGGGAAGAAGGCCAGGGAGGGACGACGTCAGGGAAGAAGAAGGCCGGGGACCACCACCACCACACCAGCACCACGAAGCCCATCGCCACGCCACATGTCGCCCGCCGCCCACCACCACCAGAGCCTAGATCCGGCCGCCACCGGCCTCCACCGGCCGGATCCGGGAGAGGGAGGGGCGGCGCCAGGGAAGAAGGCTGGGGAGGGGCAGCACCGAGGACCACCACCACCACGCCAGCACCACGAAGCCCACCGCCACGCCGCCCGCCACCACCAGAGCCCAGATCCGGCTGCCACCGGCCTCCACCGGCCGGATCCGGGAGAGGGAGGGGCGGCGCCGAGGAAGAAGAAGGCCAGGGAGGGGCGGTGCCCGGGAAGAAGGGGAGAAGAAGGGGAGGGGCGGTGGTAAGGAGGGGAGGGGTGCTGGGGCTGGGTGCCGGGGAAGAAGGGAGGGGAATGGCCTGGGTCCCAAAAGGAGGAAGAAGAAGGGAGGGGAGGGGGTGTTGGGTTTGGTGTGAGGAAGACAGGTCTGGAGGAAGAAGAAGAAGGAGGGAGGGGGCGCTGGGGTAAGAAGAAGGGAGGGGATGGGGCGCTGGGGTTTGGGGGTGAGAGGAAGACGGCAAAAGCGGAGGAAGAAGAAGGGAGGGGAGGGCGCTGGGGTAAGAAGAAGGGAGGGGGTGGGGGCACTGGGGTTCAGGTGCAGAGGAAGATGGGACTTCTTTATTTTTTTATTTATTTTTTCTGTGCGTGCATATATTTTTTCTGTGCGTTTTTAAAGAACCGACAGAATAAATTGTATTTTTCTGTGAGTGCTTATTTTTTCCGTGTGTGTATTGTCACGCACCGAAAAATCACACAATTATTCTGTGGGTTTTCATATTTTTCTGTCGAGGTATTTTGAAATCGACAGAATAATCGTAATTTTTCTGTGCGTATCGAAAAAACGCATAGAAAAATTCGTCACCGACAGAACAATGCGAGTTTCCAGTAGTGATGACTTTTCTCCCTAATTGTTGTCAAAAGCAATGTGCAATAACAAAATAGTCCCTGTGGATGGTGCTACTAACAAGGGGAATTGGTAAGAGATTCACCAGAATTACAACTTTGTTACTAATGACGCCTCTTTATGAGCCCTTTGGAGATTAGATGACAAAGGGGCATAGATAGTGGAAAACTCACATTTCCAGGGAGAGATAGCTCAAACAAGATGACAAAGGGTGAGAGCCTTGACAAGAGGAAGTAAAGGCAAAGGAGGAGGTCAAGGACCAAGGGAGACTGCATACGCCTATAGTTCAATACGGGATTTGAATTGGAAATTTTATCATATATACCATGGACATGGGAGGAGCATGCATGCACATTCAAGTAATATCTACAATGCTATTATGTGTATGCAAGAAGTTAGGGCTCACTCCAAGGATGATAGTCTTTAGCCGATATCAAGATCTTGAAGTCATTTATAAGTGGTACCAAGACCATGAGCCAAAATAAGGGTAGTTGGATGGTTGGTAAGGCATCCAAGTAATTTTGTAGTTAGTTTAATCCATGTGTTCATCAGTTGTTTCAATTTTGTGTATTTTTATTCTTACATTGATTGTTGTGTCACCGGTCACCGAAAAGAGGGAGATTGTAAGGAACATGGGTGCAATGCCATATTCTATTGTGGCTTTGGTGACTCTAATGATAATCCAATCAATAGTACTCATAACATGTGCACTAAGATGTGTTAGCTAGGTTTACTTAGGTCCTATGGATACAAGGAAACAAGTGGTGTAAAGTCGAGAGAAGAAACATGGATGTATAGGACGTGACCCATATGGGTATCACCACAATGTGCATATGTCCAACCCCGGGCATAAGGTGGGTTACACTGACTAGATAGAGTCATTATCTCTGATGATATCTCTAGTATCTTAGAGATATTGTTGAAACACTTTAAGAAACATATCAGTAAACTCAATTAGGGGCAGCGTGACCTTGTAACCCCAACCCAATTATATATGAAGCAAGTAGGAGGTCCCTGAATCATCGGTCTCCCATCATCTACATCACATCATAGTACAAGCAATTCAACAAAAACATAGAACATATAGGCTATTACCTGCTCACAGTGTCCCAAACTGGTATAAACTTCAAGGGTGCCCCCTTATCAGTATCCCATCATCTACCTCACATACAAAGTACAAGCAATACAACAACAAACTTAGAACATAGGGTATTACCTGCTCATAGTGGCCCAAATTGGTATAAACTTCACATGTCTTCTGCTACCATCTAGCTTTGTCTTGCACACAATGGGCCATCAAAAATTTGTCAGTGACAAATTAAAACATCGACAACAAAGAAATAAGAAATTAGAGAAAGCATTGAACATCAACCGGTCCAACAACGTCGGGAATGAACCATCTAACTATCAGGTAAAAGTCTAGTGGCCAAAAGAGACTTTGCAGTGTTCAGGAAAGAACAGTGGACAAGCTGGCAATAGGTCAAGAAAGAGCGCAAAAAATAGGTGATCACCCGGACTTTCAAAAGAGGTTGGTGGTTCTTGGGAATGGTCTCCACCAGATGATCTGACAATTAGCTCTGGAACTACACCATACAATCCAAAGTGATCCAATCAAGACTAGAGAGATGTCCGCTGTGCATTTGCACTCACTGGGTGTCACGATAATGCATCACATAGCACCACCGGACGAATGATGTTAGTAGTAGAGGTAATGGCTAATACTTACCGGATAGTTTGGTGATGGAAAAATGATTACCATAGAACCATCCAGTATGTAGACTTTTTGTCAGCCTTTGCGCCAAATGTTAATTTTTGGTGGATGGCCTATTTGTGTTCAAGTACCTAGAGATTATAGGAAAGCTATTGTAGGTGTTGGAACATTCCATCCAATATGGAAACTTAGTAACCATATCCAACACTAGGTTTCACTACCCCAGACCAGGACATCATTGTTGGTTCAAAACCCCTATCATTGCCGGATTTCAAACCGATAGTGACATACTGGAACTGATGGGAGTCACATCGCTGCCGGTAACCAAAAACTGAGAGTGATGTCAAGACAACACTGTCTGTTCCAGGCGCCATCCGGCAGTGTCTAGTTGTACCAACATTGCCGGTTTGTGGCTCCAGCCAATAGTGATGGTCTAGACAACACTGTCAGCTGGTGGCTCAAGCCAGCAGTGTTGGTCGAGCCATCATTGCCGTCTAGTGTCTCAAGCCGGCTATGTTGGTCGAGCCATCACTGCCGGTTGGTGGCTCTAGCCGGCTGTGTTGGTGAAAGCAACACTGTCGGCTGGTAGCTTAATCGGGCAGTGATGGCTTCAACAACACTGTTGGCTTGACACACAAACCGATGGTGATGTCTTGAGCAACACTGCTGACTTGTAGCTCAAGCCAGCAGTGCGCTCTTTATTATCACTGCCGGTTTTGTGCTAACCGGCAATGGTCTCTTTTCGCATTTTATTTTTTATAATTTATTTTATATCTTTTTGTGGAATCTAGTTTTGCTTTATATTCACTACGTAGACAACAGGTCCATCAACATTAAACATTACAAATGTTACGATTACAGTTTAAATGTACTTATCAAGATCTCGATCCCTCAAAATAAAAAAGAAATTACAATAGCCTAGCGAGCCGCTCTGGCCCAAACTATTTCTTGTACTTCACAGACTGTGCAATGGAGAATACTCCGTCTCTTTCTAATACCTCAGATAAGATGAAGGATGCTAGCTCCGATGACAGTGCTATAATCTCCATTTCTGTCAGCCTTTGTAGTCAAATTTCTTGCGCTGTCGTTTAAAAAAGATGATATCCAAAGGCACAAATGTAAGAGAAAACAGCAGATCGTTTTGTTGAATTAACAGATATAAATGAAATAGAGATTATACACATCAAAGCATCTACCTTTTCCGATTTCCCGCCGAGATAGCGAAGCATTGCCCCCATTACGTAGAATCTGCATTCATTGTTTTCCGCCGGCTACTTTAGGGTCTCTAATTGCATTTCTGCATCCTAGAATGGGACCTTCGTCCCACTGACCATTCTTCCCTGGGCACTATGCCACATTATAAAGTGTGAAAAAGGGGCAACATTCACTCTCGATTCATCTCTGCAAAAAAAATATTGAGACAGGAATTACAAAGAAATTAATAACAAGTGGGGCTTCATGATAGTTCAATTGTAGCTCAAAAGTACAATTTATTCTACACTTCTTTAATTTAGTCACCCCAGTTTAGGAAAATATTATTCTACACTAATTATTGCAAAATTGAAATTGGTAGCCCCGGCCATATAAATTGAAAATCATAGCCCCATAAAAAACAATTATTGCACAATAATGAAGAATAATTATTCTACTCCATGCCACATAAAATGGAGACACTAATTTTTTAAAAAAAGACTAAAATTAGAGACATGATCATGAACAACAATGTAGCTCCAAACAATATGTTGGTAGGTGACACATGGATTAATTTGCTTATTAAAATTGTAAAAGAATCTACTATACTCCTAACAAGAACTAATTATACCATCACATACTAACAATCATCTTGACCACCATGTAATTAGGTAGGAATTTAAATGGGTTCATAGACACTAACCTTTTGGATGATGAATTCTCCACAATTTGCTTGAAAGCCTTGCACAAAGTCCAATTTGAAAGTGCTCTCTAAAATGGAGAAAGAACTAAAATGAGAATAAAGCAATGTAGCCATCAAAACAACGCTAATTAAGCAATAAAATCAAAGGAGTGGATGCTTAGTACTAACCTTAAAGCAAAAAAATCAAGCCATTCTTCAAAATTCAAGAGCTAGCTTCATGGGGAAGAGTAGCCGCAACAATGGAGAAAGGGGGCCAAACGCACGCCTCTGTGCTCGAGATGGAAGAGATGAGGGAGGAGAGGACTACGGTAGCTTTTTGTACTGCCATTTTATCACCGTCGGTTCTTGCCTAGAACCAACAGTGATAGCACCAAAGCAATGTTGGTTCTTGGCTAGAACCGACAGTGATATGTGGCCATCAACTCAATGCCTGTTCTGGCCACAAACCGACAGTGATGTGGACCTTCATTGTCGATTTTGATCCACCCCCAATCATTTTATGATTTCGAAGCCAAGAACTGGCAGTGAAGGGTCATCCCTTGGCCGAAATCCGGCAGTGATGCCCGATTATGTAGTAGTGATTGTACTTAGTGCCATCATTAGTGAGTTATTAGGACTCAATTTGAGAGAGGAAGTGAGTCAGACTATGCGCCCTTGTTCCCAAGTGATGGGCAAATCTTTGGTGTTTTTCGGCTATTGAGCTTTATTTGAAACACAGTGGACACATTATACATTTCCACTAAGTTTATCCACTTTGTACGGTTTGTTAACTGATCTATTAATTAATCTAAAGTGTTCTTGACCGTGATAGCTTCAAAATGTCAACAACTTATTAAAATATTTCGAAAATGCGTAGCAGTTATGATTATTTGATGTGCCACGTAAGAACGTTGGATTACAGTACGTATGTAACATGCTGCACGCAGAATGTCATTATCTATAGTCTAGTCAGTCCTCAGAGATTATCCATACTCACTACCGGAGACAGCTTCTTTGTCTGAGTGTCCCACACTTTGACGAGTGTTTTTTATCGGGCACTCGGCAAATAGGCTGTTTACCGAGTGCCAGAGATAAAGCACTCGGCAAACAACTGACACTCGGCAAAGAGGTGGTTTATCGAGTGCCAAGCACTTGGCAAACAATAACACTCTGCAAAACTGGCTTTGCCGAGTGTTATTCTCCTGACACTCGGCAAAGGGCCGCCACCGTTAACCCTTTGCCGAGTTTTTTCTTCTAACACTCAGCAAAGTGGTGATTTGCCGAGTGTCATTTTTTGACACTCGGCAAAGCGGTTATTTGCTGAGTGTATGACACTCGGCAAACCATATTTTTTTCGTTTTTGACCTACAAACTTTTTCTGCAGTCCTCATACAATATCTGGTGCTCCACGTTCCAATGTGGCACATTTCTCGGACTTTTTCTATATTTCTTTAATTTATTTCATTTAATTGAATTTTCTTGGATAATTCAAATTATAACCGCTAGTCATTCGAATAATGAAAACAATAAATGGAAAAATGATATTCATGTTTTTTAGTATAATGTGAGGCTGTATCCAGGACCAGACCACCAATTTCGAACATCTTGTTCACGAAACATGACTATGAACTCGCGATCAAGTTGTTTTTAAATTCTATAAAAAGCAAACGAAGTCCGAAAATCATGAAACTTGTCAAGATGTCATGATATTATATGTGGAGGGTGTGATAAAAATTTGAGAAAGTTTCGCGTAAGTTGTCATGTACGATGCTTGCAAACCGAAGAATCTCCGAAGAAGTTTCATGATTTCGTGAAGAGGCCGACAAGGTGAAGCATGTACCCACTTTGATGGCATTCATCATAAGAAAGCTAAAGAGGCTCGTAATGTACGTGTTGCGCTGGTAACAGATGGGTTCAATCCTTATGGAATGATGGCTGCCCCATACACATGTTGGCCCGTGTTCGTTACCCCCCTCAATCTCTCCCCCGCCGTATGCTTTCAACCACATAACGTATTCTTGTCGTTGATAATTCTTGGACACCCGGGGAATAATATGGGTGTGTTCATGGAGCCTATGATTGATAAATTGATCCGTGCTTGGAAGGAAGGGTATGGACATACGACTGAGCTACAAAGAAAAACTTCAAAATGCATGTTTGGTACCACTACTCTCTGCATGACGTCCTGGCGTATGGGATATTCTGCGCCTGGTGTGTTCACGGGAAGTTCCCATGTCCAGTATGCAAGGAAGGTCTTCATTTGGTTGCAGAAGGGTGGCAAGTATTCATCATTCGACAAACATCGGCAATTCCTCCCTCTTGACCATGCATTCAGACGAGACATCAAGAACTTTACAAAAGGTGTCATAGTGACAGACCCTGCACCACCGATAATGACTGGTGCCACGGTTCATGAACAGATAGATGGTCTCGTGGTCAATCCAGAAGGTGGTTTTGTGGGATATGGAGAGCAACATATGTGGACTCATAAGTCGGGCTTGACTCGGCTCCCCTATTTTGATGACCTTCTTCTTCCACACAACATTGATGTAATGCACACTGAAAAGAATGTCGCCGAGGCACTTTGGGCAACAATCATGGACATTCCTGACAAGTCAAAGGATAATGTTAAGGCTAGAGTGGATCTGGCAGCGTTATGCGATAGACCAAACCAACATATGAAGCCTCCTAGTCGCGGCAAGACATGGAGAAGGCCTAAGGCTAATTTTGTCTTGAGCAAGCCCCAAAGGAGGGAAGTACTAGAATAGATCCAGGAGTTAATGTTCCCTGATGGGTATGCAGCTAATCTGAGGAGGGGAGTAAACTTATCTACTATGCGAGTCTTAGGGATGAAGAGTCATGACTACCACATATGGATTGAGCGGCTTCTTCCGGCGATGGTTCGAGGCTATGTCCCTGAGCATGTCTGGCTAGTGCTGGCAGAGTTGAGCTATTTCTTTCACCAGCTTTGTGGCAAGGAGTTATCTCGGACCGTGATTGCTGACATGGAAAGAATGACACCTGTGTTGCTCTATAAGTTGGAGAAGATCTTTCCACCCGGCTTCTTCAATCCGATGCAACATTTGATTTTGCACCTCCGTATGAGGCACTGCAATGGGGGGGCCGTCTTGAGGCCATTGGTGCTATCCAATCGAGAGATGTCTAAAGGTTCTTGAAAGAAATGTAGAAATAAATGCAAAATCGAGGCTTCCATTGTAGAGGCATACATTACAGCAGAGGAGGTGGTGAACTTCACAACAACATACTATGGTGACAACCTCCCTAGCGTGCATAATCCACCCCTCATTAATGTCTTTGGCGAAAATGAATCGAACCTCACCTTTTCCGAGGGCAACTCGGGCGCAAAGTGCATCGACCCTAAGACCTTGAATCATGAAGAGTGGCG
The DNA here is from genome assembly GCA_904845875.1 of Miscanthus lutarioriparius. Taxonomy (NCBI): domain Eukaryota; kingdom Viridiplantae; phylum Streptophyta; class Magnoliopsida; order Poales; family Poaceae; genus Miscanthus; species Miscanthus lutarioriparius. The sequence goes on along the minus strand of CAJGYO010000012.1, from coordinate 73,813,998 downwards.
CCATATCATGCTATACGTGTTGACCAACCTTGACGAAGTGGCGCCAGTACATGCGATAGAAGTTCTCAACGAACTTGTTAAATATGCCATCACTATTCGCATCTAACCCCTTGTTTCTCGTTGGTGCAGGAATTTCTTCATGAATTCTAAGCGTCAATCAAGGGATCCTACCCATGGCGGTAGATACCCTTCTTAGATGTGGTGCGGAAATGGAATGCCCGATTTCATTTCTTGGTTCAAATGGAAGGTACCGTCCAATTTAGCTCGTACTTAGTTTGACATTCCAAGTTACTCAAATGCGTCATGAATAATATAACGATGTATCCTGCTTGAGCTTGCGGGGCGAGAGGATGCGTCTATGCATGACGAGTTGAGACAAAGTTGCCGATGGCTTTGCCTATAGGGTCGAGTAATTTTTGATTCTGACGAGAATGGATATCGCTTTTCGCACAACAAGCTACTGACGAGTCACCCAATCGAAGAACCACAAGTTCCGGAGTTTTTACGCCCGGCGTTGATGAGGTCGAGTATTATGGAAGAATTGAAGAAATATACGAACTTAAGTTTCATGATTCCAAACCTTTTAATCCCGTCATATTCAAATGCCATTGGTTTGATCCTGAAGTAACGAGACGGACATATTCTAATCTTGGGCTAGGCGAAATTCGATAGGATTCTGTCTTACCGAGAGACGATGTCTATATTGTGGCCCAACAGGCCACGCAAGTTTATTATCTCCCATATGCATGTCAAACCAAAAGTCATCTTAAGGATTGGGATATTGTGCACATGGTATCGCCACACGGTAAAGTGCCTGTCCCAAACGATGAAGATTACAACTTAGACCCAAACACATATGACGGAGAGTTCTTTCAAGAAGAGGGACTAGAAGGGAGGTTTGAGATAGACTTAACCGAAGCAATCGGAATAGAATTAGACAATGATACTGTTATTGAAGAGGACGCTGGAGATGAGGTGCAAAATGTGAAGGACTTACAAATGCTTGAGCGATTACATTTAGACAATGACAATGGCAACATTGCTCATTCAGATAGTGTTGATTATTTCGACATGATTGATAGTGATGATGAGACTTATGATCCAGCTAATCCTGATCATGAAGATTATTTCTAATACATATAATACTATGCTATTTTGTAATTACGTTTTGTTTATTTTGCATCTCTTTCTAAGTACTTCTTGTTTATCTGTGTATATTGGTTTACTCTTTTTAAATGCAGGTGATTGAAAAAAGATGGTGGGCAGTGGGATGAGGAAGCTAGGTGATGATACTTGTGGTTGTTAATGGTACTTCTATTTACAATTGTGGTTGTAGATGATGGAGCACTTGGGTTACTTGTGAACTTATTTGTGATATATTGTGAGACATGTGACGTTTGTGATATATATGTGGTGTTGGATATCTGTGCTGTTGATGATATATATATCATGTTGGTGATGTTTGTTATATATATCTTCTGTTTGTTTGGATGGAATGTAAAAAATAAATAAAAAAGACTGTTTTCAGTCACTTTGCCGAGTGCAATGGTCATGACACTCGGCAAAGTGACGACCTGGGAACATACCTGGGAACATGCTTTGCCGAGTGCACAGGCCATTGCACTCGACAAACATCACAGATTTGCCGAGTGCCACGGGCCAGGCACTCGGCAAAGGTCGCCTCTTTGCCTAGTGTCTTGCCGGTGGCACTCGGCACAGTGGCCACCTTTGCCGAGTGTTTGAGTCAACGGCGCTCGGCAAAGAGGCGACCTTTGCCGAGTGCTTGACCTTGACACTCGGCAAAGCCGCCGTCACAGTGGCGCTCGCCGTCACGGCGACTTTTCTTTGCCGAGTGTTAGATTAGCACTCGGCAAAGGCTTTGCCGAGTGCCCGATAAAGTACACTCGGCAAAGAGGTCTTTGCCGATCAACTGTTTACCGAGCGCCCTTTGCCGAGTGTAACACTTGACAAAGGCTTTGCCGAGTGTATATCGGCCTTTGCCGAGTGCCTGAGGCACTCGGCAAAGAAGCCGCCTCGGGTAGTGACTATTTAGTAAAGCACGTAAGTCGTCAACGTTTTGTCCACATTATTTTGTTCAGTCACAGAAGATACACCTCACCTGCCTGACATTAAGGAATTCAATTTCTTTTAATAATAAGCTAGCTATTTCACTGTCAAAGCGACGAGGCATATCGCTGACGGAGCTGCTTATAATAATCTTGCTTGTACACTCGACACAACTAGTTGTCCTCTATCCTCAGAGACTTGTCTTGACATTTTAAGTTATTTGTAACATTGGCTTGATGATCATCGATCTTTCCTAAGAGAGTTTGCTTGCACGCGATAAGTTAATGCAAGAAATCCATATCTAACAAAGGCATTACCATATACAAACACTTGTTTAACTATGGTTATATAGTGGAAATCAACGTGTCCTATAAATTCTAGTACACAAACTATTTCTATTGATTGTAAAAAATCAATATCTACTGATGTGAATGAAAACCATTATTGTAGTATTAAAAATATGCGTAGATGGTTTTAGAAGCGTCGTCCATGGACATTAAACTTCAATGTCAAGCTCGAGCATCTTTATTTAGGCATGCAGATTGCGGAGGGAGCCACCGATGCTCCAAATTCTCTCATGCAAGAAAATAGGAGCAGGTTTAAATAAACCTAATGTTTTGAGATTTTTTTCTCCGAAACGTTACTATCACTTTCATAATTCAAACGGGCGGGTGCACAAAACTGTTCAAAAGGACAGAGAACTCCAATCCACAGGACTGGGTCTAACTATCAGCTGGTTACTCAATCTTTCCCTGACATGTCCAAAACTGATTACCTCACTAATATCTCTCCGTACATTGTGCATGAATGTGTCCAAATCAGCACTGGTGTGAAAAAATAAAAAAAAACGACTACTAAGATCGGCCATTCTGGATATTTTTCATCCCATTTTTTGCCCTACAACAATAATTCAATAAAGGGTTGATGAAGAAACAATTACTCAATGGAGAATATATATTCAATCACAAAAAAATGGAGAATATATATTCCGTCTTCAGTTATCCTCGTTTCAGAATGAATCAGTCCACAATTATTGCTACAGGAGGCAACCAAAACAAAGAAAGTGCGTGACCAAATGGATATGTAGCCAAGACATTAGATAGCTCATAGCTCTGATGTACCACACCCTAGAAACCAAAAACCGAGAATAAAATCACAATCTCCAACAGGCAACTCGTGTAGTTATCCCAAGGCAATGTGGCTTGTCTCAACTCCAAAAGGGCCATGTTCTCCATAAATCGGGTCAACATAGAACCAGAACTTGAGCGAAACAAGCAAATGATGACAACCTTAACTTCGAGCATTGATGGGACTTTGACCACGCCAAGCCAAGAAAGCCTACCAAAATGTCCTCACCGCCCAGAAGCAAAGTGAGACCATAAGACACTGGCTATCGTTGGAAACTCAGGATGCTGGAACATGTCAACACCTAGAAAACCTAGGCGTGCTAGGCTACTATCGTTGAACAAGGCCTGACATCACACAACTGGCACATTCCACTTCCCGAAATGACATCTCCAACAAGATCAGAGCAAGGTTTTTCATTCAAGCATATTGCACCAGATATTGCTTGTGGCAATGGTATCAACGGCATTCATTTCAATATATGCTACATCTATTAAGGAACAATGGGGTTTATGTTAGTGCGATCGAACAGAATTAGTAGTGGTGGTTCTCCATAATCTGAGACAAGGGCAAATCTATGAGTTTCTTTCCCACCTGAAATATGCATTTTGGCTGAGGTGGCTTATTTGATCCAAACACTGCACTGGCAATTCTAGTGACCCTAGAGTTTAATTTTGTCTGCTGAGGGATGAAAATTAATGCAGCTGCTAATAGCTTGTCATGGTCCTAGGTCCATTATTTGAAAAATGGATCACTGCTTTAAAACTCATCACCCTTCTTGACCACCATGGAGAATATGGAGAAGAAGAGCTTGTTTGTGTTGAGCTGATATTACGTGTTTTAGTTCCATAATGCAGAATACATTCAGATGTGACAACGGAAGTGCATGCGTGCATGCAACATGGACGTTACAACATCATGTTCATATGAGCAAAGCAGAAATGTCTTGTAGAGGGCAAGGGTCAAAGCCAAGAGCAACAAGATAAACAAGGAGGAAGGCTCTAGCAGGGGTAGCTAATACCCGCTGCTGGTGTTTATTGTTCAACCTGCTGAAACCGACTAAGCGATTGAAATAGTCCCTGGCGGCAGGTATATACATGGCAGTTACATATTTCCACAATCTTGATGGATTCTTCAAGCAGTATATCCTTACCTGTCCTAGTAAGTACAGACGACTAATCTCGGCATGCTTGACTTGACCGCGTATATCTGGATGAATGAGTAGCAAGTTTGATATGTCACCTAGCAATTATGGTCGGCAACACAAATTACTAGTTACATAGTCAAGTCAGGCATGATCCATACAGCTCAGCTAATTCGTGTCCATCTACTGCTCCATCCGGTAGTCCTTACTTGTTTCCTAAGTCATTTTTTCTCTAATTTTGATCGTATTTATAGAAGATACACCAGCAACTATACAGTTACACTATCAAATTAGTTTTAATAAACGTACATGAAATAATTCTGAACAATATATTAATTTTGTATTGTAGATTTTGACACATTTTTCTTGCCCTTGATGTTTGTCAAAACTGTTGCATAAAATTATTCATTTCTTTTATAACGAAACAAAGGAATAATCTTATGATCCAACGCATAAAAATGCTCGTGCATCCTTGCTTGTGCATCAAACCATATATCATCGTTGATAACATTTGTGCACTTGACCACGTTTCCAACACACGCAATTGGTCATCACCATTTTTTCCTGGAACAAATGTACTATGTAGGACCGACACACAGATCGAGTTGTTGGTGAATGATATATAGAGCAAAGCGAAGGGCCAGCAAACCGGAATTCCAGCCCATAGGAAATATGATGGCACTACGGGAAAAACGTGATTTGCCGAGTGCAAAAATCTTTGCTGAGTGCTAAATTTCGGGCACTCGGCAAAGACCTGCTTTGCCGAGCGCCGCACTCGGCAAAATATGGCACTCGGCAAAGAGGCCTTTGGGACTCGGCAAAGATCTGCACTCGGCAAAGGATGTCTGGCACTCGGCAAAGATTGGTAGGGGCCTAACAGCATCCAGCGTCGTCCTCCTTGCCGAGTGCCCCCCGTTTGACACTCAACAAAGAATTTATTTTGCCGAGTGCCAAAATTTGGCACTCGGCAAAATATTTTTTTTTGGTTTTTTGCCACCAATTTTTTTGAAGCTTTAGTACACTACCACAAACAACATATTTAAATTTAGGACATTTTCATTGCCTTTTGACATATTTCTATAGTTTATTTTGTTTTGTTGAATTTTTTCAGAAAATGTAAGTTTGAACTGCAGGTGCATCGAATAATGGATTACATTCGTTCAAAAAATGTTATCCTTGTTTCTTAGTGTAAATTTAGGCTAAATCTAGGATCTGTCTCGAAATTTCGATCAACGTGCTCACGGGGCAACGCCGCCAACTTGCGTGGGAGTGGTTTTTTAATTGTATAAAATGCGAACGAATTCCGAAAATCATGAAACTTGTCGAGTTGTCGCCGTATCGTATGCGTATGCCGTAGAAAAAATTTGAAAAAGTTTCGAGCATGTTGTCACGTACGATGCTCACAAACCAGGACATCTCCACATGTGCACCGCGCCTCCCCGCCCTGGCCACCGTGCCACTACAGAAGAGAGGAGGAGGCACGGGAGAAGAGAGGAGAAGGGGAGAAGAGAGGAGGAGGGGAGAAGAGAGAAGGAGAAGGAGAAGGAGAGGAGAAGGAAGGTGCCGGCCTAGGCCCGTCGACCCTCACGCCGCTGTGGTCGTCCCCGCCGTCGTCGCCGACCCTCGTTGTTGCCATTCTCGTCGTGAAGGTATGCCCTACACCTGTAGTAGTTAGTAGTAGTACTTAGTAGTGTTAGTAGTAGTTAGTAAGTAGTAGTAGTTAGTAGTTAGTAGTTAGTAGTGTTAGTAGTATTGTTAGTAGTAAGTAGTGATAGTAGTAGTGTTAGTGTTAGTAGTAGTTGTAGTGGTAGTAGTACTTGTTGTTGTACTACTTCGATACTTTCATCTGCATGGAAAGAGAACTAAAGTACATGGCTCGTCTTGGTATATATATGTTTGTTGGCCTTCGTGCCTATGTTTGGTATATATGTGGTTGTTGGCCACTGCCACCCTAGGTATAACCCCCTCCTCCTTTGCATGCATGTTTTATATGGTCACGTAGCCCAGTTAGGCGTCTCCCGTTCGAAAGAGATATGGTCGGAGGTATGCAGATCTTTGCATATCTGCGACCGTATCTCTTTCGGATTGTCCACGTATTTTGGACAGCCCGCGGATGCATAGATGAGGTTAGTTTCCATGGTTCGCTCCGGTCCGAGACAGACTTTCGGCATCACCTCCCTATTGTTCTCCGGATACACACTCTCCCTTGCAGGACGTGTATCGGGAGAACAACGGGGAGGTGCTGCCGAAATTCTGTCTCGAATAGGAGCGGAGCATTGAAACTGACCTCATCTACGCATCCGCGGGTGGGATTAGGACCTATCCTCACCTATTAGATGGTAGGAACGCTGTGCAGATGCAATTGCTGGTTATATTACTCGCTTACATATGTATATGCCAGAGGATGGAGAACCATGATTGGATGTACACGGGCCATGCAAGTATGACCCCAGAATGGATGACTAAGACTAATGCTTTCTTGGAGCATTCATTTGGCGAGGCTGCTAGAGGGTCGAGTCGGATGCTGTGTCCCTGCAGCAAATGTGACAACCATGTAAGAAAGAATAGGAAGAATGTGGGGGAAGATCTTTGCAAGTATGGATTCACACCAAACTATACCTGCTGGATCCACCATGGTGAAGCCGATCGTATTAGAGAGGAGGTGGTGAGACCACGCCTCGAGGCTTTTGATGGAGATGCCGGGGTAGCAGACTGGATGGATGACTTTTAGGAGGCATGGTTCGGTGAAGGATTAGAGGACGAGCCAGAGGAATCCGCAAAGGCGTACTATGATATGCTGTCTTCGGCACAGAAGCCCCTTCACGAAAAGACAATGGTTTCGCAACTGGATGCCATTGGATGCCTAATGGCGTTCAAGTCGCAGTGTAGCATGAGTCGAGACAACTTCGATGGTATGTTGACAGTTGTTGGATCCCTGCTTTCGGAGGGTCACATTCTGCCGAAGAACTTGTACGAGTCACAGAAACTTCTTTGTGCCCTTAAGATGCCGTATGAGCACATCCATGCTTGTCCGAATGGTTGCGTCCTATTTAGGAAAGATCACAAGAAAGCAATGCACTGTCCAAAGTGCAAATCCTCTAGGTATCTGGAGGTCGACAATAGTGATGGCAAGAAGGAACAGCTTGGTATCCCCGTGAAGGTCCTACGGTACCTTCCTATCATACCGAGGATCCAATGGCTGTACATGATAGAGGAGTCCACGAAACAGATGACATGGCACAAACATGGCAAAAGATATAATGCTGACAAGATGGTACACCCATCGGATGGCGATGCATGGACCCATTTCGATGGCATACATCATGGTAAAGCTGAGGAGGCTCGGAATATACATGTAGCGCTAGCAACAGATGGGTTCAACCCCTATGGATTGCTGGCGGCCCCGTACACTTGTTGGCCCGTGTTCGTGATCCCCCTCAATCTCCCCCCGGTGTCATGTTTCAACCCAAGAACGTATTCTTGTCACGGATAATTCCTAGACACTCGGGGAACAAGATGGGTTTGTTCATGGAGCCTCTCATTGATGAATTGATCCTTGCTTGGGAAAAGGGGGTACTGACATACGACCGAGCTACAAAGAAGAACTTCACAATGCATGTGTGGTACCACTACTCCCTGCATGACTTCCTAGCGTATGGCGTATTCTACGCATGGTGTGTTCACGGGAAGTTCCCATGCCCAATATACAAGACAGCTGTGAGGTTCACTTGGCTGAAGAGGGGTGGCAAGTTTTCTTCATTTGACCAACATTGTCAATTCCTCCCTCTTGACCATCCATTCAGACGAGACATCAAGAACTTCAGGAAAGGGGTTCAAGTCACTGACCCTACACCTCAGATGATGACCGGTGCCAACGTCCGTGCTGAGATAGAGGCTCTCAAAGATGATAAAGAGAAAGGTGGTTTTATTGGATATGGTGAGGAACACTAGTGGACTCATAAATCGGGCTTGACTAGGCTCCTCTATTTCAATGACCTTCTTCCACACAACATTGATGTAATGCACACAGAAAAGAATATCGCCGAGGCGCTTTTTGCAACACTCATGGACATTCCTGATAAGTCAACGGACAATGTTAAGGCTAGACTGGACCTGGCAACGATGTGCGATAGGCCAAAGCAAGTGATAAAGCCTCCTGCGTCCGGCAAGAAATGGAGAAGGACTCCGGTCGATTTCGTCTTGAAAAAGGACCAAAGGAAGGAAGTACTGCAGTGGATCCATACGTTAATGTTCCCTGATGGGCATGTGACAAATTTGAGTAGGGGAGTGAACTTGTCCACTATGCAAGTCTTAGGGATGAAGAGTCATGACTACCGCATATGGATTGAGCAGCTCCTTCCTGCAATGACCCGGGGATATGTCCCTGAGCATGTGTGGCATGTGCTGGCAGAGTTGAGCTATTTCTTCCGCCAGCTTTGTGCCAAGGAGTTATCTTGAGACATGATTGATGACTTGGAGAAAGTGGCACCTGTGTTGCTCTGCAAGTTGGAGAAGATCTTCCCACCCGGCTTCTTCCTGGCGATGCAGCATCTCATTTTGCACCTACCGTATGAGGCACGAATGGGGGGGGGGCGTGCAGGCCCGTTGGTGCTATACAATTGAGAGATGTCTAAAGATTCTTCGGAAAAAGTGTAGAAATAAAGCCAAAATTGAGGCTTCTATGACAGAGGCATTCATTCTGGAGGAGATGTCAAACTTCACAACAACATACTATAAGGATGGCCTTCACAGCGTGCACAATCGTCCCCCTCGTTACAACGCGGACGAGAGTTCATCGAACCTCAGCCTTTTCAAAGGGCAACTCGGAAAGGCAAGCGCATCGGGCACCAAGACCTTGCGGCATGATGAGTGGCGCACTATCATGCTGTATGTGTTGTTGAACCTTGATGAAGTGAAGCCTTATGTGTGTAAGTTCTCAATGAGCTTGTTACATACGCCCTTGCCACTATCCTCCATATATCCAACCCCGTTATCTCTTGTTTTTTAGGGAATTTCTGATTAAATACTGGAGAGGGAATATGGCTCCTTCCCCTCAAGAAGAAGATAGTCTTCTCAAAGATGGTGTGCCCGATTTCATATCTTGGTTCGATATGAAGGTACCGTCCAATTTACCTCGTTCAATCTTTGACATCCCACTTTGCTCCTACGAGCGAGTAATGTAACGATCTATTCGGCCTCACCTTGCGGGCCCGCAAGGATGCGGAAATGGATGCTGAGTTGAAAGGGCTCGCCAAAGGCTTCGCCTACAAGGTCAAGTCATTCACCGTTTATGATGTGAATGGCTATCGCTTTCACACAAGAAACTACGAGCGGAGTCAGCCCAATCGGAAAACCACGAATACCGAAGTTCGTACGCCCGGCACCGAAGAGCGTGACTACTACGGCATAGTAGAAGAAATATACGAGCTCAATTTTGAGCGTCGCAAAGCTCCTAATCCAGTCGTATTCAAATGCCATTGGTTCGATCCTAATGTCACGAGAACAACCCCTGAGATTGGACAAGTCAAAATTCAATAGGATTCTGTCTATCAAGGAGAGGATATTGTGGCTCAACAGGCCATGCAAGTTTATTATCTCCCATGGGCGTGCCAAAAAGACCCCAATCTTATCGGTTGCTACCTTGTGCAGTTGGTATCGCCGCATGGTAAACTGCCTATCCCAAACAATGAGGATTACAACTTTGACCCAAACACACGGGAGTTCTAACAACCAGAGGGGCTAGAAGGGAGGTTTGACATAGACATGTTTTTGCTGATGGGCATGGAAGTAGACAATGACATTGATCAGGATGATGGAGATGAGGACGACGGAGAAGAGGTACAAAATGCTAAGGACTTACAAATGCTTGAGCGATTACAGTTAGGCGTGACAATGATGACAACGATGGAGATGAGCCCGATTTACTCAACAATATTGATAGTGATGACGACACCTATGATCCAGCCGCTGCCGATCGTGAAGAATATTTCTAATTCATGTAATACTTTATTATTATTATTATTATTGCAATTATGTTTCGTTCATTTTGCATCTCTTTATAAGTACTTGTAATTTAACTGTGCTAATTGGTTTACTCTTTGAAATTGCAGGCACTCGACAAAATACCGGGCGGAAGGCAGGCCCGTCGAGGGGTCAACTCCCTCTACATGAGGGAGCGCTCACCACCCCACACTGAGGAGGACCCCTTGCCAGAGCCGCCGACGAGGAGGACGAGGACCGGCTGCCCCCGTGGCCATCCGAGGACGAGGGTGCAGCCGGCTACCACCCCATCGGTGGACAAAGACGACCAGGCGGTGGGCCTGCACATAGGAGGGGGTGGCACTTCCTCTGACTCGTCGGACCACGGGGAGGCGATGATAGCGATAGCTGGGGGTTCCACTTGCACTGCCTCTGGCTCTACCTCGTCGGGAGTCTACTTGCGCGGGCCCTCGTAGCTCCCAGCATGGCCGATCCCACTTCACCAGCGCCCGGTGATTCGACCCAGCGGCGACAAGTAAGTATTATTTCACTACTATTTCATATGACATGTTGAAAATCAAACTGGAGACTAACAATTCTTAATGACTCTTACAACAACTAGGAAGTTGTGTCCGGAACGGGCCGGCACATCAATGGCACCATGGACCTTCGGATTCGGCAGCACTACCCTGGCAAGGTCACCTACGCCTCGGTGACTTCGCCGCCCTGGACGTGGGACCACTTCTACGATGCCGAGGACAGCGAGTTCGGCACTGTTGTGGCGCGGATCAAGGCCGAGTTTTGGGTGAGTCTGCATCGCACTAAATTGGTCAATACTACGCATTCATTGGTCGTTCTTGAAATAATGAAACGATACATGATGTCTGTATGTAGGACTTCTTCAGGTGCGACGAAGGGTTTGAGGACTGGGCGGCGTGAGTGTAGGACAAGGTCTGTAGGTCCCGACTCTCAAACCTGTACCATGAGACGCGGCTCCAGTGCATCATCAACTACAGCGCAGACGTCCTTAGTCAGGTGGTGAGGAAGGCTGATGCCAGGACTAGGACGCTCACCAAGGAGTAGTACCTCTCGGTAAGTACAAAACATTAATACTGACTCCTTCCATGAAGAATAGATAGGCTTTATTTCATCTTTTGACATATCAATAACTTGATGGCATGCAGCAATGTCCTGATTGGTGCGCTAGGCACCACCTCTGCTGTGGCTCTCAGAGGAGTGGGCGGAGAAGCACAACATCCGTTGGGACTGCCGCCTGCAGATGGGTGGGGCGCCACACCACCAAGGCAACTGGAGCCTCAGCGTGTACGCCCAGACATGGGTAATCTCCTTTGTGTTTTCATCTTTATTTATTTATTCTAACGCTCAATTCTCATTACTTGTAATCATCTTTGTGTTTTCCTCGCAGTCCCAAGCGCACCAAGGCCAAGAATGCAACGAGTTCATGGCGTACGCCCTGGCACACAAGGGCAAGGCGACGGCCCCGGAAGTCACCTACAACCCGGCAGACGGGCCCGAGGCGTACACCAACGCGAGCGTCCACAGCAAGCTTAGCGAGTACACCTCGGCGGCCCGCGAGAGCCACGGGGAGGACTTCGATCTGGCCACCCAGCCCCTAGACACAGACCTCCTAATGAGGATGGGAGGAGGGAAGCAGCATGGCCGGTACTGGATGGCGTACAGCACAGTCAACTCCGCCTCTGTTCCCAACCTCGCCGAGATTCGAGCAAGGAGCACGAGCTCCTCCCTCCCCATACGCTCTCGGCAGCAGAGCTCACAGCAGCAGATGGCGGAACTCCAGGTTAGTACTGTTTTATTCGTCGTTCATTGCTTTTACACATCTACCTTGCCTTTGCATTGTTTAAACATTGCGGGTGGAATGTTACAGGCGACTTGCGGAGGTTGGAGGCCCAGCAGGCGGCCCAGGTGGAGGCCCATCGGCTGGAGATGGAGGCTGTACAAGCCCAGAGGGCGGCCGAGGTGCAGAGGCTGCAGGACATGTTCAGCTTCATGGCGAGCCTTGAGCCTTGCTGTGTGTGGTCGTGCCCCCGCATTGCTTTCGCTCCAGATTGTGGCTCCTCCTCCTGTAGGGACTCATGAGTATATATAGGTTGTTTATTCCTTTAACTTGTGCGGCCCTCCCAGATACTCATGAATTCGCTTCTCCTTTGTGCAGCCCCAAATGGCGGGTTCGAACCGGACTCCTCAAGGTGGCCCTTCTCCACAGTCGGGTGGCCAACCGCCCTCCTCAAGGTGGCGATTCACACTCCCGGGTGGGGAGGCCGGCAATGAAATACCGTTTATTTGTTTCTTTTCATGTTGCATGGACATGTGTTAGACTTAGCCTTATGTTGGACTACTATTAGAGACATATATATTGTGATGGATATTGTCATGGATGATGCGAATGTATGTGATGGATTATGGACAATGGATTTGTATGTGATGTATTATGGATGGTGGATGTGTATGTGATGGTTTATGGATGTGTATGTGATGGAATATGGATGTGTATGTGATATATCCTGTGCTGTGTGTTGATATATATGTGATTTCTTTGTTTGTGCTGATGGAAAGCAAAAACAAAAAAATAGCATTTTCCCCCCTCTTTGCCGAGTGCCACACTCGGCAAAGAGGGCTTTGCCGAAAAGTTGTGATTATGGCACTTTCGGCAAAAGCTGGAAGCAGACCCAATTTCCCGCTTTTGCCGAAAGTGCGAGCCATCGCACTTGGCAAAGATTTTTTTTTAAAAAAAGAAAAAAATTCTTTGCCGAGTGCAATAGTATGGCACTCGGCAAAGAATTTTCAAAAAAAAAAAGAAAAATTTATTTGCCGAGTGCCGCTGAGGTGGCACTCGACAAAGAGGCCGTCAAAGTTGACGTCGGATTTTTTTTTGCCGAGTGCTGACGTAACACTCGGCAAAGGCTTTACCGAGTGCCCGATATGTGGCACTCGGCAAAAAAACCTTTGCCGACGGGTTCTTTGCCGACTGCTCTTTGTCGAGTGCGGCACTCGGCAAAGCCTTTGCCGAGTGCCCTAAGCACTCGGCAAAGAGCCCATCTGCAGTAGTGTGGAGTCGCCAAATTCATCCACATGAGTTCTGATGTATGTCACCAAAGAGAGCAACGTTGCAGCCTTTCATTTGTCCTTTCAATCTTTCCTCAACACACACATATAGAACACATCTAGAAGTTCACGTCATCATTTACTGTAGGAACAAAACACTACTTCATTAACAGATTTTTTTTTTCATAACTTCAACTCTCCCTATCTTGAAATACATGTAGCATGTTTGGTTGCCTCGGTCTTGCCCAGCTAGGTTCTCTAGATGCAACTTTCAGGTGTTTGCGGTTGCCCGCATCAAGGTATAAATAACAGCTTGCATCTCCAGTCTGCCCTACGTGAGCCTAGTTCCCAGATGCGAGCCAGGCTCCACTCAACAACAAACCAAACACGATGAAGGTATTGAAGCAATTTTATGACCAAACAAGGAGTTTAGCAAACTTACTTACCCCTCAATATAATTAGTTGTTCCATTGTTAACTTCCTAATTAGTTTCCTAGTAATACTGTATGAAAAGGAATGAATAATGCATGTCATTTATTTCGGTTATCAATTACGTGAGTCATTTTGGACAAGATGATGTTCAAAAGGCATGCATTTATAAGGATTAAAAGGCAGATACACATGAATAAGGTCGAAATTATAATTTAAGATAAGGTTTGAATCTTCAAAACTTTGTATTTCAAGACAAAGGAAGTAGAGTACTTTTTATGTAATAATATATATATATATATATTATAAGTAGACCCTCAACTATATATCTTTCAAAAACAGGGGTCAAGCTCAGTTGGTTGGATTCCTTGCGGTGGAACCTGCCCACCCGGGTAAGTCTCCGACTTGACACGGGTGCTCGCATTTTTCTAGATTTATTACAGGATTTAACGGCGCTATTTCTTTCAGTGGTAGGCGACGTGCCTGTCGACAGCGAAGCGCCTGTGGTGACTTTGTCAAACTCAGGATTTGCCGGTCCAATTCGGTTCTTCGTAGGTGCTCATAGGGGTAAGGTGTGCATGTGTGCGTTCATAGGGGTGAGTGTGCGCTTGTGTATGTAAACGTCTACATGTAACTGGGTCTCACAAAAGAAAAATACCACAATTAACTTTAAAAACACATTTTCAAAGACACACTCTTCGGTCAAACTATGGGAAACGGGATTATGCGTGGCCAAATTGGCTACTAGCCAAATAAAGGATTAATTTAGCCACGTTTACCTAAACCCATGGTGTAACAATTTATTTTTTGAACCTAACTTTGGGAAAGATATATTCATACAAATTTAACGAAAACATATTTATTGATCCAAATGGCTCAATAAAGAACCAAAGGTGCACAACGGAATACAATATGGTGGGCTACCACCTGCCCCAGCCGAGCCAACCGCCACTTCTAAAAAAAGATTTTTAAAGATACTTTTTTTGAAAAAAAAGATACTTTTTTTTATTAATACAGGTGATCGGAAAGGATAATATTCGAAAAGCAGAATGGATTTAGAGGCATTTCACTCATTTAAGGTGGTAGCTAACTCATGGCCGTCTCTAAAAACCAATGTAGAATTTTTACAATGGTTGTCGGAAAATGGACTGCTCACGAGGAGCGATGTGACGGCTAAAAACGCAGAGGCACCAAGAGAAACCAATTGGAGAGGCGCTAGAGGCACCAAGTGCGTACTAAATAGTGGGACCATACGTCCAGGTGCGTACTAAAATTTGTGGGATCAGTGATTTTTTTGGGATAATTCTATTTTTGATTTTTTTTTTGTAATTAAGGGTAGAATGGTAAATTTATAATAGAAAAATAATGTTTGAGAAGTATAGAGATAATTGAAGTAGTATAGTTTGTCACGTGTATTTCTCAAATTCCGACCACGCCAACCCTAGCAGTCTCTCTACTCCGTGCTGCGGCGGCGCCGGCTGCCAGAGCGAGGGCGAGGGCAAGGCAGAGCTGCGGCGGCCAGGGCACGTGATCCCTCCTCACCAGTCCCTAGCGAACGGTGGCACCACGTAGATCCGGAGAAGGCGAGGTCCCCATTCGCGGCGGCGGAGGCTGTCCCCACTGTCGAGAGGGTGCGGGAGGCGAGGTGGGCTCATCCGCGGACGCGGCGGTCCGAGGTGGCGAAGCTGGAGAGCGGGCTCGGCAAGGTGTGCGTGTCCGCCCCACCCAATAAGCGGCGGTGGCTTCGCCGTCCCCGACTCCTGCTCCATGTGCCACTTCCCTTCTGGTGGTCCGCGCCCACCTCGGACAGCTCCGCCAGCCCGCTCGTAGCAGCCATGGCAGGGATCGACCTCAATGACACCGGGGGCAAGGTGGAGGAGGACCTCTACGACCTCCCCTGCTACACCTACCGCAAGTCATTCTCACTCCCCTTCCGCATCGGCCTCTGGAACTAGTCCGTGCTGCCCCTTGCTCCCTCCCTCCCCTTCCATGTCTCTCTGCATCTCTACAGACACTACAAACTTCTAACCCTTGCGCAACGACGAGAAAACATTGCAATAGGCCCAATTTTGTTGCAAAAGGTAGTTCATACCACGAAATCGCGTTCGTTGGCAATGGTTGCAAAAAGTCACGTTGCAATAAGAACTTGCAACCGTTGCTAGTTTGGCGTTGCAAGAGTTAGCTTTTCTTGCAACGTTGCCAAGCATTGCAATAGGACGTTATCACAACATTCATTGGCGTGGCAATACGAGCACTTGCCACGTTCGTCTTCGTAGCGAGAGGTGGTAAATACAACGAGCGATAGCGTGGCAATAGATTTTTGTTGCCACGCTATAATTTTGTTGCTTAAGGTGTTGTTGCCACGACCGTTGTGCCGTGGCAAGTAAATCATTTGCCACGCAAATGTAATCGTTGCGAGAGAGTATACATTATTGCCATGCTTATCTTGGCGTGGCAATAGTATCATTTGCCACGCAAATTTATCCGTTGCGAGATATCGTTCATTATTGCCACGGCCGCGTTGCCGTTGCAACAGTATCATTTGTCACGCAATTTTATTCGTTGCGATATACCGTTCATTATTGCCATGACCTCGGTGCCGTTGCAACAGTAGAATTTGCCACACAATTTTATTCGTTGCGGAAGATTAATTGTTATTGCAACAATAGTCATGTCGTGGCAATAGTATTATTTGCAATGTAAATAAGTCTGTTGCCATACAACATATTGCCACGCATCACGGCTTGTAGGTATAACTTTTATTGCAACGCTAGTAACATTTAATTTTGGTTTAATAAATCATCATTGCAAATCAATAAACCATATCAAAAGCAATTGCACCCACATATATTAATTATAATTAATCATTCAATATGTTGCCAAACCCATGAAATAGTAGCTAAAATCATAAACGAGTGTACAATTAACTCATTGTTTGACAACTTTTTACAAACTTCCTAACATCTATGCAGCACTTGAGAAATTCCTAGCAGCCCAACTTGTCATCTCCTCGGCTATGCCCTCGCTTGATTATGAGCCTCCCACTGAAACCTTGTCCACCTACTGCCAAAAGAATATGATTGGGATGTTAGAACAATATTAAGTTTACTAATTTTATATAAATGTAAAGAGATGAAGATATAAAATGGTTCTAATTTCTAATTTCATATACAAAAGCCATCAACCAAGCTTTTGCATAGTTGAAGTTCTACTGCAATTCTGCAAATGAGCAAATGTTGTCGGTCTAGTTGCTGCAATTCCTTTTTCCATGAAAAAGATGGAAGTCATGTTCCATTGTTCCAGAACCACAAACGTATGAATCAATTTCTAGTTTTACTCAAATTCTTATTGTATGCTTATTACAATTATGTTTTTCCATGAAAATAGCATTCCGTGTTTTCACAATAACTTGATATTTTGTTCTCTACTTTCTCAATCTTTATTTTGGTCTCTGTATATCCCTCTCTTTTCAGAGTTTAAATGTTGTTCAAGATGTCAGCAATCCTTACTCCTTGGAAGCGTAGATGGCTGGGAATTTTAGCAAAATTTCATTGTAAGTATAGGTCGATTATATAAGTTCAATTGACTTTACAAATGATAATCTATATTTTTTTTGCAGGCTACATACTGAAGGCATGGTTCTACTGGGTAATACAAGTTTTTGTAGCAGTCTAGCAGACACATGCAGCTGTGTTCCATTTGATTGCATTATAAGATGTATGCATTCTCTTTTGCTCTTTATAAATTCTGCTAAAAGAAGCAGAGTCTATCAGCAAGCCTTGGGGAGGGATGGAGAAGAAAATGCGGCTTTGATCCTATCCATCGTGGCCTTTTCAACGGATCAGATGCAGCTACTGCATATGTTACAGTAGCAGCTGCCTTCTCTGAATTTTTAAGGCAGCAACAGTTTAGTTGATTAGAAAAATCATAACTTGAGTTGTAGACAACGAAAAATTATATTCTTTAACAATACGGAAAACCCATGAAATTCTCTACATCTTTCTAGTTATTTGTTAAATAAGATTCTGCAGTTATCATGGTCAAAAAACACAAACACCCACTGCTGTCCAGACCAAGGTCAAAACCTGACCGGCTACTTTCAAAATTCATAACTCTAATTCTCTAGGTCTAAAATCATGACCTTTCACGACAACAAACATCTTTAAACCCTCTACAACTTTTGTATTATCAAGTATCACAGAAAAGGTAGATTACTACTCAGAACAACTCACCCAATCAAACCTACACAAGCTGCAGTTTTCAGCACGCATGTTCAATGTATTTTCTACATTTCCTAGTTCAACAAGGAAGGTCACATTTGATAAACTTTTATTAAATCATGCAAGAATTTAGATTCCAATTAGCAGGTTGTTACCTTCCTCCTTTTGGGATTATTTCTTGTTCTATTCATCAGCTGCTGTGAAGTGATATATGTCTTCGATGCAGTCATATTTGTAGTGTTTTCGTTGAAAAGAGCTCTGCTGGGAGGTGCAGTACTTCTAGTTGAGCGAGTAGTTGCTGGTGCACCTTTTTGTACGGTGACAACGCTTCCAGGCTGAGTCTACAAATATCAAGTTGTTTGATCTATTTTAGCTACAGTTCAAGGTACATGGAACATAGTGAAATAATGTCATTACCTCCTATAACCCATCTTCATTTTCATTTTCATTTTCATGTCCACTGGTCTCATCTTCCTCTTCTATGATTGGTGCAACTTGTGTACTGGCATTGTTTTGCAGGGTACTGTATACATACAAATATTGGGGGTGAAAGATTAGGCATCACAATCATAAGATTATCAAGAGTACAAAGGATAAAAAATTATTCTAATACCATAATCATAGCTCATTTGTGCTGCGCTAGCATATTAAGAAATTCTTGCTTCATTTCTTCTCTTAAGTTTATCTTAGCATTTTCCAGCTCCTCTTGCATCCTCCTCCTATTTTCTTCTTTCTCCCTTTCCCTTTCTGTAGCTTCTTGCGCAATCTGTTCTTTGAGCTTGTCAACCTCCGCTTCTAAAGCAATGCACTTCTCCCTAGCTGCAGCTTGAGCATGTGCATGTACTTCAAGGTTCCCTTTCATAAGTTCTCTACGAGTTTGATACGTAGCCAAATATCCATGCCCATGTAATTTGGATGATTTGATTTGTGTTGTTTCTTTGTAGCATGACTGGAAAATCATGTTCTCCTCAACAGTTGTAAGTGCTGGTCTATCAGGTTCTAATCCAATCTCACCAATTTTCATGGTTGCATTTTCCTAAATTAAATAACAGAACCTATAAAGAGTTGCTTGACACTACCAGCAGCTATAAAAAAGGTTGATGAAACATTTACTTACATATACTGAAGCTGATACAGGATTTGACGATGCGCCATGTTTTGTGTGAGTGGTCCTCCTAAGAAGAAGATCACTTGACTCTTCACCAGTTTCTTGGTCTCTCTAGGATGCCAAAAAATTTAGCACACAAGTATTGCATCATACAAGGGAAGGACTAGATTAGTGTATCTAATTATTACCAGCTCAAAGCTACATTGTGAGAAGTTCTTTGAACCCATCACATGCTTGGTTCTTTGTTGCTGACGGTTGGAGGAGTTCTGGCTGCTAAGTTTCTGCAGAATGAGAACAAGTGGTATGTAACAATGCAACTTTGGTCCATCAATTTTGTTTGACAAAGTAGATTTTACTAGCACTGACCTTGAATACCTAAACCGAGTGATATCAATATCGATGACCCCATATTTATCCTTATTGTACCCTCTCGATCTGCTACTACTAGCTGCAGGGACATCAAACCATACACACTAGAACAACATAACTTCCTTGTCACCTTGAAAATCAAGGCAAATGATTTTCTTTTGCACACCATACCAGCCCATGTTTCCTGTATTTGCATCGCCCTTCACGAATACAACACTATTTTGAGTAGTTAAGCAGTTCTCTATGGAAGAGACCCGAAAAAGGAAGCCATTTATGAAACACCTATTGAACACACGAGCCCGAGGGTCTGGACCGCGAGATAGATAATAAATCATGTCATCTATTTCCCCTTGTGCACGCAATGTGCTGATCTGCATTTAATCATTTTAAAAATATATTAGGGACTAATAAACCGACAAAGTGGCTAGCTATTATTACGGACTAATAAATTTACAAGAAGCATGTGGAAACTATAGAAATAAAATATGGATAAATATATTAGGGACGACTCACTTTACGCTCAAACCATGATACAAACTCCTCCTTGTGTCTTTTATCAACATGCCTTGAGCTAATTTTCTTCAGCTCATCCATATGCTCACTATCCACAACAATTGAAAATACGTTCATTAGTTACATATATATTTTAAACATTCATGACCACCATAAAAACAATTTAAAATATAGCTTACTTTATCCATGGAGTGACCTCGTCACAGTTGGTTAATATGTAATGCCTCATCCTATGCATTTCAATATCAGAAACTTTCTTGAGAGTACTTCCTTTCCTACTGTAGTCAAGGCTCCCAAATATAATTAGCCTAGATGGTGGTTCACTAGCAGCGGCACTTTCATGACGCTCTGGACGATTAAGCTTGGTACTAATATTTTCAAAAAAACGAGAGCAAAATGTGAGGCACTCCTCAGATATATACCCCTCTGCAATTGAACCTTCGGGGCACGCTTTGTTCTTCACATAGCCTTTAAGAGTACGAAGGTACCTCTCAACTGGATACATCCATCTATAACAAACCAGGCCTCCAAGTCTAGCTTCGTCAGCAAGATGAACCGGTAAGTGCATCATAATATCAAAAAAAGTCGGTGGAAAAATCATTTCTAACCGACAAAGGGTCTCCCTAATCGAAGTGCTCAGTTTTTCAATTTCTGAAAACTCCAACTCCTTTGAACACAGTGAGTTAAAGAACCTACTTAGCTCCATCAATGGGGTCACCACATCTTCAGGCAATATGTTGCGCACCACTAAAGGCAAAAGTTTTTGCAAGATTACGTGTAGGTCATGAGTTTTAAGTCCGAAGCTTGCAACCATTGACGTCCACACATCTCCGAATATTTGCGGCATAACCATCGTGGAACTTGACGCCATGTAAAAATTTGCACAGAATTTCCTTGTCATCCTTACCTAGAGAGTACTGGTATTGGTGGCAAGGTGTACTTACCCTTTTCGAAATCGGATGTTGATCGGCCTTATACACAAATGTTGCATATCAAGTTGAGCCTTCTCACTTTCCCTTGCATTTACCTTGTAACTCCAACAAAGTCCCCATGAAGCTCTCACATGTGTTCTTCTCTATATGCATGACATCCAAATTATGTCGTACTAGCAATGATTTCCGAAGAAGGAAGCTGAAAGAAAATACTCTTCTTCCTCCAGTTGTGCCACCTATTTTCTTCACACGTTGCTTCCTTTTCCTTGTATCCTTTCCAAAAGTCACTTGCTCGGAAACTTTCATAGTCCCATGACACTGCTCACCATCGAGTGGCATTGGAGCTTCCTAGTTTCAGCCTTGTTATTGAAGCTCGTCTTGTTCCTTCACCACTTATGGTTCATGGGTAGAAATCGGCGATGTCCCAAGTAGCAATGCTTTGAGCCATGTTTTAACCACAAGTAATTAGTATGCTTGTGACAATAAGGACAAGCAAACTTACCTTTTGTGCTCCAACCGGATAACATCGCATATGCGGGGAAATCATTAATTTTCCACAATGTAATTGCATGTAGAGTAAAATTCTTCTTCTCCTTCTCATCCCATGTTAAAACTCCATTAACCCATAGATCATGTAGCTCATCGATCGAGGTTGCAAATATACATCAATGTTCACTCCGGAGATTTAGGCCCGTATCAACATCGACATCATCCAATAAGGTTGTTTCAAACACACGACCAAGGAGGCGGTTATAAGGAATCGATATCACGGGCCAACAAGTGTAATTAACATTCAACATCCCAAACGGATTGAAGCCATCGGATGCAAGTCCCAGTCTAACATTACGTGGATCAGAATCAAACCACTTATACCTGTCATTCACGTGCTTCCACGCCAATGAGTCTGCTGGATGCCGCATTTTCCCATCACTAACCAATTCTTCCTTGTGCCACCGCATCAATGATGATGTTTCCTTTGACATATATAATCTTTGCAATCGAGGAGTAAGTGGAAAATACCTTAGAACTTTGCAAGGAGTGCGCTTCTTTGCTCCACCACTTTCGCTAGACTCGCCAATCTCATCAGAATTTGTGTCGTCTTTCTTCCACCTACTCTCACCACATGTTGGACACGTGTCCATATCAACCAACGGCCCACAAAATAACACGCAGTCATTCACACAAGCATCGATCTTAATGTATGAGAGGCCAAGGTCGCGGATAATCTTCTGTGCTTTCTTGATAGTGTCTGGGATACAATGTCCTGGGGGGAGCGTATCTCTCCATATTCTAAGTGTTTGCTCTGCGTTCTCCTTACTCCATCCACCCATGCACTTAAGCTGAAAGAGCTAGACCAAGAATGATACCTTGGTAAGCTGTGAGCCTGGCCACACCTCTTGTCGCGCAACTTTCAACAAATCAAAGAATTTGTTTGCACTCTCACAAGGCTCTTCATTGGTATTGCCACTGGTCGCACCCCTAATTAATGTGGACAACAGATTGTTGGTGGATGATGCATCATCTGGTGGGCCTACATTCAGATCCCTATCATCATTCAAAAATATGTCAGCGTTACCTTTCTCTTTGACAAAGTTCTCATCAAAGCCTTTAGTTAGCAAGTCCATTTGAACCTTGGATTTTCTTTTGTACACGACTCCACAACACCTTGAACATGGACATGGTGCAATTTTTTATGCATAGGTGCCTTCGAAAATAGTATCAATAAATTTATCCAGACCTGCTTGCCACTCAACTGATGACCGAGGCAACAGCATCCAACTTCGATCATCGTCATGTGCCATTAATTATATCTTCAAAATATCACAATGATTTCCTGTAGCACGTTAAATTGAAGGGATCATAACATTATTATAAACTTTATTTATCAGAGATAAAGAAAATTAAAAATCTTTCAATTTTCTGAGCCAAGCTTAAAAAAGGGCCCTTTACTTTAACTATAATTTAATAAACTTTAATGCATCCAAAGGGCATTTTTTATCAAACTTTATATACTAGTATATCTAGAGCAATATTCAGAAGCTTAGCACTGTCCATTGTGACAACAGCTACCCAACGTGTTTTGCTGTTTTCTCCATCCATGCTCACAACAGAAGTTAATGGAAACAAATGATTATCTCCTTAAAATAAATGTCATGAACCGAAACTCAGATTGGAGTATTACACATTAAGTCACAATAACTAATCAACACTGCTAGACCAAGCCAAAAATGAAACAGCTAGACCTCAGCATAAATAGAGTACCATTGGCTAAGAATGGAATGTTTTTGCACTGAACCAGACAAATTAAAAAAATGTGTGGATTAGCCAATGCATCTGAATAAGAATCTTGCAAAAATTTGTCTGGATTATCAACAACAGTGAGTAATTTGATCTAGTCAAGTACCAAACTTAACATTAATATGTAGAGAAAAAACTGAGCAATAATGCAAGCATACGTGATTCTCTTTTTCACGTCGATGATCGCTGGCCGGCCACTGATCGTCTCTCTCGTGGATGATGAAGGGTGCGAGGTGAAACTGGTTCAACGCTCCGTCCCTTCTCGCATGCCGAGGAAGGACTGGACGGTGCTCGCTCTCCTTATCTCGTCGATGATCAGGAAGGAACTAGGGCAACAATATGACATAGTCGCTGCAGGGAATTCAAGGGCCGTGACGACTACGGCCATAGGGAAGGGGCGCCGCGACGACAAAGGCTTCAGGGAGGCCTTGACCACGCTAGTTGCTGGTGCTGGCTGTAGGGATCAGGGGGGGCCTCCACCACGTTCTTCGCAAGGAGACAGCACGTGGGGGAAGAAGAGAGGCCGCGGGAGAGAAGGAGCCGCGACAGGAGTTACAGGCCGCGACCTCTACGTGATATGTAAAATTAGATTAGATCCTTTTTCCAATATAACTGGTCAACATTAATTAATATAGGGTACTTTCGCTATTACTAGCACAAACATAGACGTAGCCAAGTGGTAGGAGCTTACTTTCGAGACCAAGAGGTCTCAGGTTCGAAGCCCTTATTGTTGTCATTTTTTTAAAAAAAATTATGCAACCATTAAAGTGGAAAGGCTTAGGTATTGCAACAATGTAATTTTTCGTTGCTATATTATAACCTTTTTGCAATGAACGAAACTGCTACATACAACGAAACCATAATCGTTGCAACCTTAGTGATTGCAACGAACTAGTTTTTTTCGTTGCTATATGTACCAATTTTTTGCAATGCAAGCGACTATTATATACAACGGAACATATTCGTGGCGATATAGATGGGCCATTGCAACCATAAAATAAAGAGTTGCAATATCACCTTAGTATTGCAACGAAAATAAACTTGCCCGCAATGCAAATCAAATCGTGGCAACATTAATCACTTATTGCAACCGTTCAATAATTTGTTGCGATAACACTTACTTTTTGCAACAATCTCCACACTTATGGCCACAAAACAATCTTCATGGAAAAAAACCAATCTATCGCAACCAAAAGTGAAAATCGTTGTGATAACAACGCTTGTTGCAACGAAACCATGCTGTTGTGACAAAAAAGCGTGGTATAAGGGTTAGAAGTTAGTAGTGAGATGTGTTCAGAAAGTCTGTGCTTTGTTGGTTCTCATGTCAGATAGGATGCAAAAGTTTCAACTTTGGTAGTGATTAGTGCTCCTAATTTGTGTGTGAATCATGCGCTTCTGAATCCTAGATCGATGGATGTTGTTTCTTCATATTGAGGTTTCTGGAGTTAGTTTGCTGATTTACATGTTCATGATGTATATCGCTTGTTTTCCTAGAAAAAATGGTTTTATGAATTGGTTCTCTGCTTGTTTACAGAAATAGTATATTATTTTTATTCTCTACTCGTGTTAATGATTCACTGCTCAAAACTTAAGCCATTTCTATTTGTTTATGATTTATGAAACTGCTACGTCAAAATACAAAAGGTATCATGGATCCTAGCGCAACCACATGCAACAAGTTCAGAAATTCACGAAGAAAATGATGGCAACATAAAGAAAGAACAAGCCAAAGTTGACTCCATGATTAAGCAGGCAGGGGAACAAACGGATAAGGAGTTGGAGAATGAGCTCTCAAAATTGAAGTCCCTGATTGAGTCCTTGATCCAACAAGAGGAGGTCTGTGCCAACATGAATGTAGAGGTCCGGCCATCTTCTCTCTTTCCCCTCTCTTTTAATCTAAACCTAGGGTATTTTATTTCACCGGTCATAGGTGTGTAGAGAAGTTGATGACCGGGTTTAGGATAGATGGCCGTACTATCAAGAGGGGCAAACTTGTTTGCATATCGGTCATCTAGTGTCACTCGAGTGATCTAACTTTGCATCATCACTAGGATCATGTGGCGTGGCAAGTTGAGTGGCTAATCCTTTCAAAAATGTTTGTGAAAAGCTAACACACATACACATGGTGGTGTACACTTGGTGGTGTTGGCACATTTGCAAAGGAGAAGAAGTTGGAGTTGAAACGGATCAACTCGGCGAAGAAATGGAGGCGATAAGTGGTCACTGGAGGTGACCGGACGCTGGATCCGGGGGGACCTACGTGTCCGGTCATGCTCTGCAGTGAAGGCGTAGGCTTCGGTCTTCGACCAGAAGCTAGCATTGAACATGACCTGATGCGCAGGGGCTACGTCCGGTTAGTGATGACATACGCTGACGTAGCACCCTGAGTTGATCTAGAGGGGATCAAACGCAGAGGCAAGTCTGGTCACCAGGGACCGGACGTGTCCGGTCGCAAAATAGAGGCTCAGGGAGCTCTCTGGAAATGATCGGACTCTAAGGCTCGCGTGTCCGGTCTTGGCGCAGAGGTGCATACGGTCATCACTTGACCGTTGGTGCGTGGCAGCCGGCCGTTGAGATCAAAAGACTGAGGTTGAACAGGGGCGACTCATGGCGTGCATCCATTAACCGGACGCTGGTCGGGTGCGTCCGGTCACCCCGAGCAGTGCCTAGTGAAGGGGTACAATGTCTCTATTTTCTTGGGGCTATAAAACCAAGCATTGGCCGGCCATGGGCTAGTAGCTTAGCACACTAGAGCTCTCCAACTCACTTGAGCTTGATAGTGTTCATCCGATCGAGTGAGTGAGCGATTCTAGTGTGATTGTATTGTGAGGTTGCATCGAGTGGCTCTAGGTGATCGAGTTGCAAGCCGGTGGTGCTTGTTACTCTTTGAGGTTGCCACCTCCTAGATGGCTTGGTGGTGGTCTCTGTCAAAGCCCGCAGAAGCTTGTGCGGTGCTCTGGAGAAGAGCTTTGTGACGGGGATTGTGCTCACCCCGCAGGAGCCGCGAAGAGCAACTCTAGTAGAGCGAGACGCGAAGGACGACAAGTGGTCCAGCCAGGTCAAGTGCTAGAGCTTGTGGTAAGCACTCCACGTGGGAGAGTGTGACTTGCGGGTCATCACTAGCAAGAGGACCGGTGGCAACCTTGGAGCTTGTCTCAACGGGGACTAGCGTGTTGGCAAGCACGTGAACCTCGGGATAAAAATCATCGTGTCATCCTTGTTTTTTCATTGGTTTGCATCCTCGTTACACAAGCTTGTATTTACTTTATTTATATTGTGCTTGTGTAGTTGCTCTTGCAATTAGTTAGCTTGTGTAGCTCACTAGTTACCTTCTTGCTTGTGTAGCATAGAAGGAGCTCCCTTGCATGGCTAATTTAGTTTGTGTAACCTTGTTAGTCACATTGCTTAGTTTGTGTAGCTAAGTATTTGCGCTCTCTAATTTGGCATTGGCTGTCTTGTTATTGAGCTTTGCTAGTGAGCTTTGGAGCTTTGTGCTTTTGCTTATTAGAATTGTATAGGAGCTCCCCAGTGTGCAAAATACTGGTGATATAGGTTTGTGTGACCTTGCTTCTAAAATTGGTTACGTGAGCTCTAGCTAGTCCGGCACCTTTGTTGCCTAATTAGGATCTTTATAAGGTGCTTGTGAACTTAGATAAAGGGTGTGTAGTCTTGGCTAGACCGATTATTTTAATATCGTATTTGTTTCGATTAGCCGGCGCGATTAAATTTAAAAAGAACTATTCACCCGCTTAGTCCACCATCTCAACTTTGTCCATCAGCCAAACAGGACACAGACCACCGGAGCGCTACTGTATTTTCGTGGAAGTCGGGTAGGCTTCTACATGATCGGGCTGTCAATAATGAGTTATTATAACAGACAGCGAGAGCATATACTAGCAAGCAATCAAAAACAGGACCGTAGAAGATTTAAATAACTCCAAGCTTGGCACCTTAGGATAGAGTATGATTTTATCCTAGGAATTAAAATAAATTTTCTATGAATTTTGAAATATTAAATAAACCAGATTTTTGGATAGAAAAATTATTTAGATAATTCTTTGAGGAATCATCTGTACAAATTCTCTATTATTCATACTTAGAGTGGGCATCGGACGTGAACTCACTCATGTAGGAAAATTCCCCTGTGCAATACCACGACCGCAGTGCGCCAATATAATATCACAGTGAACCCATTCAGTTGCTGAACAATGCAAGCATTGTGATGTGTCCAATAGGATTCACGAAGCACGGATCCATGTCGCAAACCATGCATGCATCCAAATTCAGTGTCTCACCGATTAATTCTCTGAATGGTTGCTCGACATGTCACTTCATGGCAAGTTAAATACAACCGCCACGCATGAAACTGAGTCAGGCTCCCCATATATATCAAGCCAAATTGTACTTCGATAAGTATGTGACCGGTAGAGTACTTGGCACCTTAACAAGTCAGTCAACGCGCTTTGTCGTGACCTCAATAATAGGGAATGCTGGATTAATTAGATTCTTAGGATGCATCACTAACTTTTCCAACTTGCTCAACTTTGTTTTTTATATGATTTTTAGACCATATCACGCGGTAGGGTTGCGTCAACATACTATTAATACATGTCACGATCCAGACGACTAGACGTATGCCGTCGTAATCTGACATGGAAATGATGCCTAGTAGCGTACTTTTATGTGTTGCTACGGTAGTATTTATAACAATCAAACTTTCTTCGGTCTAACTAGATTTGTAAAAAATATTAGTAATATTTGTATATTCAAACAAGTTTATTATAAAAATAAATTCAACAACCTATCTAGTGATGCTAATTATGTAACATAAATATTAATATTTTCTTATATATATTTGTCAAAGTTGAGCATGTTTGACTTATGGGAAAGCCAGAACCATAATTGAAAACGTTTGGATAGAGTAAGGCTGTTTACTTTCAAACTTGCCAAGATGTTTTCTTAGTAGGATGGACGTGTTCCTTTGTGCCCAAACTGCATAGCACTAGTACCATGACCAACACACTTAATCATAGAAATTGTGGCTTAGCTTAAATTTTTTGCTAAAGAGATTACACATGAAGACGCTCATGTACATAAACACGTACAAAGTCCAACGAACTTTGTGCCTTTGCTGTTACACTACGCTACTACATCGTTTGTGCGTCTAAACCTGGCATCACTGCCGGATTCAGATCCGACAGAGAGCAACCGGACATCAGGATTCAAACTCAAGACTTTAATGTTCTCTCGAGCATTCATACCAGCTTAGCTACGTCAAACTTGTATCTATGCATCTGGTGCTATTCTTTTAATTACCCAAATTTGAATCTTATATTATATATTTTACACTCAATATGATATCAAATGAAAAAGTTATTTACTGCAAAATTATTGATCTCGTGGAGTACTACAACTTCGATGTCGACTTTGTCTCCATTTGGCATTGTTAGCCATCTCAAATCCGATCTGAAAACTTATATTAAATATTTAGACACGTAAACCATCTTAAATTAAAAAGCTGTCAACTACAAAGTTTATACTTCTTTGAACTCTACTATTTTGTTATGAGGTTTATCTGGACCCCACTTCATATAAAAAAGTATGATTGTTTTATGCAAAACAGCCTATCACTGCTGGTTGTAGCCACAAACCAGAAGTGATAGATCGACCTTCACTGCCTGTTGTACTATAATTATCGGGTATAGCCACAAAAGTAGTGAAATTTCACTTATCACTGCCGGTTAAAGAGGTAATGATACACTATCACTGCGACTTCCAAAGCATCCGGCAATGATTACCTATTCTAAGGTAGTGTTAGCTCAACTGTTCACCATTTTGTTAAATTTATTTCCACACCAGAAATTGGCCAACAAAAAACAAAAGACATAACATAAATCAGCAAAACCTAAGGAAATCATGGAATCAATCACACTATTTCGATCACCTTACACTAGTATATTTTTCGAAGAAAAAACTGTTCCTATACAAGCTTAATGTGTCAAGAACTATTCTTACACAACCCTGGTCATCTGCATACCTGTAATTAATGTCTATGGTGAACCAACCATAAGAGCAAAACATGATAAGATACAGTGAGATGTGAGCACTCTGTCATGTTATTACAGCACCACCAGCTTCAACTTGAGCATCATCGCCATGGATTGGTTCACCATAACCTCATGCTTGCCCAATAAGCACCACGGATTCCGTGCGCTCATCGCATATATATATAGGCACACACACCCAAGGTCATTAGCTTCTCCTCCATCTCAGCTTGGTCTTGGTCACCAATGGTCGTTGGAACCTTGTGTACTGTGTTCTTCGACGTTCCTGGCTTCGTGCTTTGTTGTTGTGGTATGATAGTGTCTTGCCGTCATTGTGCACCAATGTTTTACATTACAATTTGCACATGGGCAGCGATCTTATTTTGGAACAATATATGTTCATATAATTACTTTTATCATTTGGAACCGCTATCTAGGTGTATTTGATCAAGATATTTGCTTAGATGTGTTAGTTGCTCTGGTGTTTGCGAAAGGGCCTATACCCTAGTGGTTACAGAAGTCTCCGCAGTATCTCAGGTCTTGGGTTCAACTCCCCGTAGGAGCAAATATTTCAGTATTTAAGGGCATTGTGCTTTTAGTAGTAAGTGATGTTTCGGTCGACAGCGAGACGACTGTGGTGACTTAGTCAATCTCTCATAGGGGTAGGCTTTCTTAGGGGTGAATGTGCGTGTGTGCTGAGCATCTGTATTGTACTATTTAATTCGAAAAAAAATTGTTATAGTGTTTGCATGGAAATAAACTACAAAAATTTTATATATTTTTTATTTTAAATATTTTATTTCTGCAAACCGAATGTAGCTATATATTAGTCGTGTTAGGTACATATAGAGCCTTCTGTTAAATCTATTTAATCACAAAATCAAACAGTTTTTTTTTTTTGCTTTTATCAGATTAATCTCATGACCTGTAGACGATCCTGAAATGGAGACACTAGTTACAAAAAAAAATAAAATTGGACACTTAAGCATGAACAACAATATAGCTCGCATCAATGGGTTGGCAGGTGTCACACTAATTTGCTCATCAAAATGGAAATTGGCAGCCGTATTTGAAACAATCTATTCTACTCCAATCATACTAACAATCATCAAAACCATGTAATTAGCTAGGAATTTAAATGGGTTCATAAGCACCAACCTTTTGGAAGATGGACTGGCCACAATTTGCTTGGATGCCTTCTTCAAAATCCAATTGGAAAGGGCTCTCTAAAATGGAGAAACAACTAGAATGAAAATCAAGCAATATAGCTATCAAAATAACGGTAAAGCAACAAAATCGAAGAAGTGGGTGATTGTTACTAACCTTAAAGCAAGAAGATCATGCTCATGCTTGAAAATCCAAGAGCTTCATGGCGAAGAACGATTGCAACAATAGAGGGAGTGGGGAAAACGCGAGGCTGCTGGATGGGTGTGCTTGGGATGGAAGAGAGGACGACAACTTTTTGTACTGTCAATTTATCATTGTCGGCTTAAGCCAAAAACCGACAATGATATCACCACATCATTGTCCGTTAGTGGCTAGAACCAGCGTGATATATCACCGTCCATTTACTGCCGGTTCCAGCCACAAACCGGCAGTAATATGGACTTTAACTGTCGGTTTTTGGCCATCCCCAATTAGTTTCTGATTTTGAAGCTCAGAACCGTCAGTGAAAGGTCATCACTATCGGTTCTCCAAAAACCGGCACTGATGGTACCGGCAGTGAGTGTCGAATCTGTTGTAGTGGGAGGGCCATCTACTTAGTGACTCGTGGTTGTGGGCCTCTCAGATGACGTGTGGCTTCACGAAATTGTAGAGAAATCGGCTAGTGGGGGTTTCCTATTTAGCTATAGTAGATTGTAACAGACTAAAGCTGAATATAAAATATTTGCAATAATCGTCGCCTGAAAGAAAACTAAAATTCAGCCATCTGAATTTTAGAAGTCCCTCCCTTTGTTCCAGCTGTCCCGTGATGCTTAATCCTTCATCAAAGAAAAAATCTCTTTATTTTGTACTGGGTACAAACTAAATGATTATTTTTATCAACACTAAAATAGTTAATTAATTTGCTCCTCTTGGTTCAGTTTAATTTGTCAGGCGGCAGAAATGGAACTTCGCGTACATGTACATCCAAGTATAGAAATACCATGAATAATGCCCAATCATTAATTAGATTTTCAATGAACTCTTATTTCCTATATTAGATAGTGACAATGCAATCAAACATACTACTGGCGCCTCGCACGCACGCATAATAATAAGTATTACTCCTCCACATGCCATTTATTCAATACATATATAAGGTGCACATGTACGTAACGCTTGTGTGTGCAACATATATAAGCACTAGTAGTTGGTATCCCAGAACTGAGACTGGAGCCAATCTATGAGTTTCTTTTCCACCTGGAACGCCTTGGCCAAAACATCATCCGAGATCGGCGGCTTCGATCCAAACACCGCGCTGGCGATCGTAATAACACCAGGGTTTTGGCTGCTGAGCGATGACAAGGCAGCCGCTGGCTTATCATGGTCCAGGTTCATCTGGAAGTGGATCATGGCCTTGGGGAAGACGAACACGTCACCCTTCTTGACCACCTTGGAGAAGAGCCTGTTTGGGTTGGACGTGACGAAGCCAAGGTAGAGGGTGCCCTCGAGCACGGTGAGGAGCTCGGTGGCGCGGGGATGTATGTGGGGCGGGTTCACACCCAGGGGCGCGTAGTCGATGCGCGCCAGTGAGATGCCTAGGGTGTTGAGGCCCGGGAAGCTCTCGACGTTGATGTTGGTGACGTTGGATCCCACCTTGTTGTTGGTGTCCCTGCGCTTGTCGATGATCATGGCTGGGTTGTAGAAGTCGTCCGGGGTCACGGCCATTGGGTCCTTGCAAGGAAACCCATTGACACGCACTGCACACACAAAAAATATACATGCACAAAAGCTGGTCAGAAACTAATAAATTCAACTTAGAGATAATATTCTGCTTAGACCGGATTAAGCAGCATGCATGCATAGACGTGCGTACCATTCGAGTTCTTGTCTGCAACACAGAAGTCCTGGAGAGGGCTAGGATCGTAGGCGATGGCCTGCTGCCATGAGGCCAGCGCAACAAGCGCCGCTGCAAGGAGGACCAAGGAAGAAGAGGAGGCCATCTTTGTGTGCCGTTTGCAGTGGATAAGTGAGTGAGTTGTGCATTGGCCTGGGTAGATGTGCTGCATTTTATAGCTGCAGCAGAACGACTGAGGTGGCGTACGTAATGCGCAATAGTAAGGATACGTGGAGCTTGCATGTGATAAACAGAACGAGTCAGAGCGAGGTTCAGGTACGTGGGAGACTAGCAATAGTACGTGCGTTTGAAATAGTCTCTGACTGCTACAAATTGAATACTTCCACAATGTTCATCAATATCTATCTACTAACTGATCTATAACGTGTGGCACCATGGCCTTGTGACGTTTGTGACTTTGTGGGGATTGTCATATGTGTGTTGTGCCACCTAATTAGCACTGGCGGATCCATTAGCTACATGGTGGTATACTGGTATATATAAAACTAAATCATTCATTGAGGTTTGAGAGGCTAATAGTCGCTCTTCCATGGTACTCTCCCTCTTAAACATTGTGAGCATATTCAAATAGAAAAATAATTTGGTGCCACCATTTAAAAAAAAACAAGAGCCATAATATAATACGCCCGTATGTTGCACGGGGTCACAATTTTTTAAATTGAACCTCAGTAATCTGGCACAAACACGTAAGCTCCGAGGACTTCGTATCGGACGTGAACATATGGATTCTGTCTTCATATTGGAAAAGGATAGGACATGTACATGTGAGCTCCAAGTGAAGTAAGATTTGTATTGGACGTGGACTATGAGTAGGGATTAAGATTTGGTATCACTGGGTGGATCATAACTTTAAAGTCTTTCTAGGTGTAGATAGATAAGAGAAGCGGCAATTCTAGCACCCGGGCACAAACACGTAAGCTCCGAGGACTTTGTATCGGACGTGAACATGTGGATTCTGTCTTCATATCGGAAAAGGATAGGACATGGACATGTGAGCTCCAAGTGAAGTAAGATTTGTATTGGACGCGGACTATGAGTAGGGATTAAGATTTGGTATCAAGTGAAGTAAGATTTGTATTGGACGCGGACTATGAGTAGGGATTAAGATTTGGTATCACTGGGTGGATCATAACTTTAAAGTCTTTCTAGGTGTAGATAGATAAGAGAAGCGGCAATTCTAGCACCCGGACGTCCGGCGCGCGAGTGCGTCCAGACACCGGTCCGCTTCCCAACCCCCCCCACCCCCCCACACACACCCTCCACCCCGCCTCATAGAATAGAATAGAAACCGAACCCACCCCTTTCCTCCGCGACCCTATCCCCGTTCCCCCCACC
The DNA here is from genome assembly GCA_904845875.1 of Miscanthus lutarioriparius. Classification (NCBI taxonomy): domain Eukaryota; kingdom Viridiplantae; phylum Streptophyta; class Magnoliopsida; order Poales; family Poaceae; genus Miscanthus; species Miscanthus lutarioriparius. The sequence goes on along the minus strand of CAJGYO010000012.1, from coordinate 73,780,290 downwards.
GCACCCCTGTCCCCAAAAAAGAGCACGAAAATACTTCAAGTGCAACATTTAAACATATGAAAAAACTATGTAGTGTAAAATCAGGATAAATACTGCAACATCGCAAAAATATGTAGTGCAGCATTGAAAAACATGTACTGCAACGTCGAAAAATACGTACTGCAACAACGAAAATTATTTACTACAATATCGAAAAACATGTGCTGCAACATCATCAAAAATTATGTACTACAACATCTCAAGCATTAGTACTGCAATATCTCAAGCAGTAGTACTGCAACATCGCAAAAAACATTTGCTACAACGACCCAAAAATCCCATTGCAACATTCGAAAATCATCTGTTGCAACATCCTAAATAACCCATTGCAATACGGAAGAAACAGCAAAAAAAAAAAAAAAGCGTACAAAATAGCCCGTGGCCCATCACCTCGAGCTCGCCAAAGGGAGGAGGGCATAGGACCACAGAGCTCGCTGAAACCCTTGCCACCGCCACGTCCCCTGAGATCTAGAGGAGGAGGAGGAGGAGGGCTCAGATCTAGAGGAGGAGGAGCGCTCAGATCCAGAGGAGGAGGGCTCGGATCCAGAAGAGGACCGACCTACCTCGTCAGAGACGCCGCCGTCGTCCTTGTCTTCGGTGAGGGCAGCGGGAGCGGAGTTGCTGGGGAGCGCAGGGTTGCATGGAGGTCGTAGAGGGGCGAGGGAGGGAGGGAGCACGGGCGGGCGGGGCGCGCAGCGAGCTTGCGTGCACAGACGTGGACGTGGCATCCCCATCCCCGGGACGGCCCGGAGAGCGGACGGGCGAAGCAGGGGGAGAGCGAGTGCGGGAGAGCGGGCGGAGCGTGGGAGAGCAATATGTGAGGGAGCAGGGTGTGGAATGGTGCTTCCGGTCACCCCGGACGCCCAGTCTATATCTTAATCGTAAGAGAATATATACATCATACGGAGTATTATCGCTCCTAAAAATACATTTACCGGAGACACCAAAGGAAATTCATTTTGTGAATAAACTATAGCCGGCGCAGCGGCGAGAGGAAGGGCAAAAAAAACAAATGTTCGTTAATAAGCACATACATATGTCTCTTTCACCGACGTACGGGTCTCAGGGTTGTTAGCGCGTGTTTAGTTCCAGAAATTTGGAATTTGGGGCTACTGTAGCATGTTTGTTTTTATTTGGTAATTAGTGTTCAAACATGGACTAATTAGGCTCAAAACGTTCGTCTCGCAATTTCCCACCAAACTATGTAATTAGTTTTTTTTCGTCTACATTTAATGCTCCATACATAGGCCGCAAACATTCGATATGACAGGTACTGTAGCACTTTTTGAGATTTTGGGTGGAACTAAACGAGGACTTACTTTCCAAGGCTGACGCAACACACTGACTTATCACCAGTTTTTCCTGGGTGTGGCTGTGGTTTCCTTGCACGCAATCAAAATGCAACAAATGCACACCTACTCTCGGCAAGGTAATCAAAGACGAATGAAATTACCTTTTCGGTTGAATTGTCCTTGAGGAAAAAACAGACACATACATGCATGTAAAGTTTCAAGAGGTTTAACTCGATCTGGACTGCAAGATATGAAGTTGAAAATTATTGAATGAAACACGGAAATATAGTTCAATCAGACGACTTGTTTGCTCAATTTCTGTCTTGATCACATGTTTAATAGTGTACCAAAACTTCTGACACGGCCTTTAGGACATTGTTTAACATCCTGTGTATGACCAAACAAAATCAAACACAAAATTTTGCATTCTAAAGCTATGAGATCCTCCGGATGAGCCTCAAAATATTTGGGTCCACAAGGTGTGAAGGTCATGCGTGTGGCATATATAACTTATACTCACAAGGGTTGCCTAGAATAAGGGCGCATCATATTAATTCAAGTGTAAACCAATTGGGTAAACATGCATTAGTTACCCAAATTGACCTACCCATGCTAAGGTAATAAGAATTTAAATTGGTGCTTTCATTTGTTATCCTTCATTCATGACACTATGTCACAATTGCACTTCACTGCCGGTTCAAAATACCCCATCACTGTCAGATTTTGAACCGGCACAACCATACCGGTAGTGATGAGGGTAAGCTATCACTGTCGGTTCCTACGAACCGGCAGTGTTCTTCAACTTCACTGTCGGTTCTTTACACAACCGGCAGAGTTTCGTTCCACCAACACTGCCGGTTCATAAGACCACCCGATAGAGTTCATTTCCACCAATACTGTCGGTTAATGTTTGAACCGGCAGTGTTATCATATGAATCACTGCCGGTTTGTGACAAGAACCGACAGTGATGGATAAGCCAACGCTGCCGGTTTATGGATCCAGCCGACAGTGCCATCACTGTCGATTTGTTGCTAACCGACAGTGATGTTTACGACAACACTGCCGGTTTCTACTAACCAGCAGTGATGTCATATTTGTATTTTATTGTTTTATAATTTATTTTAATTTATATTTTTACGTGGAATTGGGTTTCGTTTTACAGGTCCATCAATATTAAACGTTACAAATGTTACGGTTACAGTTTAAATGTTCTTATCAAGATCTCGATCCCTCAAAATAAAAAAGAAATATTCTCGGACTTTATAGATTGTGCAATGCTTCTCGGACTTCTTACAATAATCTGGCGAGCCGCTCTGGGCCATACTGGTCCATGAACTTCACAAATTGTGCAATGGAAAATACTCCATCTTTTTCCAATACCTCGGCTAAGATGAATTTTGCCAGCTCCGATTGCAGCGCGACGATCTCCATGTCTAACAGCCTTTCGTGGTTATATTTCTTGTGTTGTCGTTCAAAAAAGATGATATCCAAAGAGAAATCAGTAAATGATTTTGTTGAATGATTAACAAATAAATGAAATGGGGATTATACACACCAACTTATCGGCTTCTTCCGATTTCCCGCCGATGTAGCAAAGTATTGCCCACATTACATAAAACCCGCATTCATTGTTTCTCGCCGGCTGTTTTAGGTACTTTTCCTCCATTTTGACAACCTTGAATAGGACCTGCGTCTCACCGACATGTCTTCTTCGTACACTGAGCAACTTTAAAAGGAGAAACGTTAGAAAGCGGTATGTGTGATTAGAAAATAATATGTTATTAGGATCGCTTACTAATTCAGCACTACCACCAGTGCATCCAGATGATGAAATGGTTTTTTCTTCGAGTCCCACACCTCGATCATATTTTTGGCAAGATTAACACAAATGAAGACGAAATGGTGGTTGCAATCACAGAATCCTAATTATCGAATAATCTTAACGAAAAAAGAAGCATAAAATTAAAAGCCGAGAACACATACTCGCAGTTGTAGGCTAGAAGTATGTGGGTTTTGTTCTTCATCTTGAATTCATCGAAAACAACAATCAATCTCTGTTTTAGGTCTTCTACGTCACATCCATGGAGGCCTAGACATGTCTTCTCATTGACTCGCATGGTGTACAAGAAGCCTATGTTATCCCATTTACTCTTTAGAATGCAAAATTTTACTATACACCTACATAAAATCATGGAAAGTGCTCAAAAGTTAACAATTTGTGTCCCGAGAGAGTAGTTAATTGTAATATCGTGCGTGTATGGTACTTACAAAGTCCACAGCGTCAATATTTGTGTATCGAGAGAGCGTTTCTGGTATAGCTGGAACAAGCACTCCCACTCGACGTCGAATTTCTCTTCTTTTGGATAATTAAAAACATATGGCGAATGGATAATAACCTTAAAACCAAAGTCTTCCATCTCTATTGTTTGAGCTATGTAATATTCATGCAACTGGCACATATATGTTGTCAAATTTTTATACTCGTGATCGGGAACTAAAAGATTGCCCCTTTCATACTTCATTGCCGGTGTTGCCGTCCCTTGTACATCATAATAGATGGTCGCGGCCTCTTCCATGGTTAATTCGGGGTTGTCTTAGATGAACTTCTCTATCTTCCTTAAATCTTCATTGTGTATTTCATCGGCTCTTATTGTAGCGTACTGATTCTGTGTTTGCCTTTCGAATTCGAACTTCAACAAAAACAGAGGCAGTGAGGCACAGAGATTGAAGAAACTAATACAATCTTCCTTCGAGATGTGTGTTGTAAATTTTCCTTCCATCAAGTTTGTAACGCTGCCACTGAACGACCTTTTTCTTTTTTGTTGGTCCACTTTGGGAGCATTAGCGACCGAATCCAAGGACCTTTTCTACGACTACGAGGATGCCTTTGATCTTGTTTTGGGCTGAGGTGGATGATGACGAGAATTCTGTTTTTCCAGAGCTGATGAAGATAGAGGAGGAGGAGAAGTAGTCTTCTCTTTTCTTAGGGCTGATGAAGATGGAGTCAGACGAGGAGGAATAGGAGACCTCTATCTTCTTAGGGGTGATGGCAAGGGATGAGGAGGGGGGTGATCTCTGTTGGGAGATGGTGAGTGATCATCGTGGGTGGGCGAAGACTCCCAATTGGTGGTCAAGCTTAATGAAACGCTTGCGCCAGGCCACTTGAGAGGCCTTGTTATGACCAATTTTCAGCCTGTCTCAATGTGTATCTTGTTATACTTCTTATCAAGTATTTTGTCAATGCTGACACGAGCGTACCCCTATGGAATTGGACGGCCATTAATGGTCCCGTCTCCCACAGGACAGGCCTAGCCAAGCGCCACCTTGTCCTTTGTCCATTCCTGATGGATGTACAACTTGACATTGATGGGTTCAGTGATGCCGTCCACCGGATGAGGCACATTCGAATCTTCTTCGTCGAGCGGGGTCGATCCGCAGCTGCTGTGACCCCTAAACTGTGGGCTAAAGGCAGTAGGAGTAGGGTTTTATGGTACTCCTGACCCCTTGGATAGCAAAATTTGCTGGACTCGTGCTTCAACAGTCGCCTCAATCCGTGCGTCCATTCTTTCTTCCATCTCTTTTAGTTGCCTCAAATACTCTGCCTCCTGATTCACTCTACCCCTTGAGCGGCTTCGGTAAGTGTTAGATTCTTGGGGGAATCCTAGTTTCCAAGGAACAACATCGATTCCTCTAGTGAGACCAGGGTGCTCCTTGGTTCTGAGTGCTTGGGTGAGCACGTCTTTCTTCCTATTAGAAGTGTAAGTCCCTTGCCTCACCTCCTTAGTTACCTAGGAGATCCTCTGGATGAGTTCACTCATGGGTTCATTTGTGGAGCTAAAGCTCCCGTCCTCTGCGTGGCGTACCTTCCTCCCCATACAGTATATTACCGATCTTGGCTCCCAATTGGCGGTCTCAACTTGAATGCCTTCCTCAGCAAGGCGATCCATCTTTTCAAGTTCTTCTTCAAATTCTGGCATCTTTTTGGCATAGCCACGAGAGCTGAGATGATGAGGATTCGTCGCTTTTTGCGAGTTCTCCTTATTCTTCCTGCTCGGTTCTAAGTACTCCTCAGATAACCTGTATTCCTTAAAAACCTGCTAGAAGTCCTACTTGCTAAGCTATCTACCATCAAAATCTAGCTCTTTATTTTAGAGGACAAAATTCTTGTACAATGTCCCCTTGAAATTCTTGAAGCATGTCCCCATGTTTTCTTTTGCTTTTTTCTTGACTAACTCCTTGTCATACTTCATTGGGAAAGTGAAATACTCTGGGATCTTGATATCCCATATGTAATCCTTCTCACTTTTGGGAACCCTCCACGGGTCAACATCTTTCCCAATCCACTTCCTGTACCTAATCGGGATGAAGTCCCTAACAAGTAACCCGATGATAGTCTTATATTTGGTCAAAGCTATAGGCGGTGAGAGTAGATCCCCGAATTCATCGAACTCAGTAATATGCCAGTGTGTATTCCTACCAATAGAAATCTTTGACACGCCTCGCTTGGATCTGGCCTTCCTGCTACTCGAACCCTCTGGCTCCTCGGCCAGCGGAGGCTCCTACTAGAGACACCAAGTAAGCTATGACCCTCTCAATTGATTAGCGTGTGTGGCTACATAGTCACATGATACCAAAGTTACCTGGCCATCTTGGTCATTTTGACCTAGATCGAGTAGGCCGGACAGGGTCCATGGCTGCTTGTTCTCACCATCCTGATTGGCACCATCACCGTTTATCGGATCATGCGGCTCTCCTGTCCTAGCGATATCAGCCGCTTCTTGTTGCTGATCTGTTCTTCGGCGACGGGGAAACAGGTGACGATGAGTCATGGCTGTGACACGATCGTGGTTAGTTTTGGCTGCGGACAACTACTAATAGCATATGCTCATATATATATAATATGTTTAATGCAAAGTCTAATAATAAGTCCACATACAACAAAGTCAAATAATAGCATATGTTCACCAAGAACAAATTCATTGTTTGATTGACCACATACAACAAAGTCCACCTACTGTTCTACGAAACTAAGCCTACATCAACTTTCAAATAAGAAAATCAATGACCATAGCCATAAATAAAAAGCATGACATCTTTCCAAGACCAAGGAGCAATTCTCCTAATCTTCACATCTCCGGCGGGTGGCTTTTCTTCAATCTCCAGTGCCAGCGGATGGCCATGGTTTGCATTCATTGGACCATAGTAGGCTGGTTGCCCATGGTTTGCAATGTAGGCCGGATGACTATAGTAGGCCCTGAAAGCTCCAGCTTCTGTGTTGTATTTTTTTGTGCAAATTACCAGGGTAGCGATTGACTTGAGCATATCAATCTTCCCAGGTTCAATAAATCCCAGGCATGTGACCAACATGCACTACATACCATGCCATGGTTGCCTATATATTTAAGTAAATTAGGCATGTGATAAGTGGTAATGGTAACTCACTGAACAAGTGTTATTATTCAAGTTATATGGCCAAGCTAAATCTATTTAATGTTCTTTATCCTTGACATGATAAAAAATTACCTAAATAATGGGACTATTTATTATTCGGAGATCAATGTGGTTTAGTAATCATACTTGCTAGCATGCAGCATCATATGTCATTGGTTAATAGTTAGCAACTGGGGTGCTCATGTGAATTTCTCAAGTAAGCAAGCATACTTTACTTTGGACAGGCATGGACACCCTAGCCTGTAACAAACAAAACATTGAAGTAGGTTGCTAGGAATGCAAATAAAAGCATGTTACTCATCCTCCAAGCAATCCAGGTTACATTTCAAATGAAAATTTTGCAGGGCTGCAAAGTCTATTTTACTAAATCATATAATGCACATAAAATACTCGCTTTGCAATCATTGATCATGAGAGAAAGTAAAACAGCTTATTATGTGCATTGCTTTGCTAGTATTGCCTGTCGCTACTGCAATAGTTGAGAGATGCTTTTCGGGAATGAAGATTGTCAAAACAACTTTCTCTAATCGCATGGGTGATTAGCACTTGAGTCATAGACTTATTTGCTATCTAGAGAAAGAAGAAATGAAGAAAGTGACCAATGAGGCCGTGGTTCGACGTTTCATGACAATGGAAGGAAAATGGCGTAAATATGATCTCTGATAGGTAATGCAATGCATCTACTATTAATAGAAAATTCTACAGTTTATTTGCTAAATAACTAACCTATCTATTTTCTTTCCTTTTAGGCTAGTGGGATCTTCATCATGGTCTCCTAGATCACATATTATGCTAAATGGGCATGTTTTGTTCATGATTTTGGGACTCTATCAATGAAGACTATACTAAAGTGATCAATGCTGTCTTCTTTTTGTTAAATGGTTAGTGTAATGTTTGGACCAAAATCTCATCTCTATTGCTAGAAGTCAAATTTGATATTAAAATATGGTAGTTGCACATTAGTTATGCTATTTTTGATTGAACATCATATCGGTTAGTGTAGTTATGAATTAAGTGGTGCACCCCCAATCATTTTGCTCTAGCTTCGCCCCTGACCAACAGTACATGAATAGCCAAGAAACATAATCACATACTGTCACTTAATGTAGACATGAGTCAACTTTTCTCTTCTTAGAAGTTCTTAGAAGTGAATTGGTAAAAATGTGTTACACAAACATTCCCCCAAAATAAGTATTACTGGATTCAAGTAAGCAACAACACATCTACTAATTCACGTCAACACCTCTACTGATTCAAGTAAGCAACAACACCGTGGGACATTTCGTCAGACACATAGCGGGCAGTGAGCCAGGCACTCACCGTGGGGGTGGGAAAGCAGCTGTCCACGCGCTCCTGAAGGCCTCGGCGTTGGGAGTGCAGGCGTGGCAGAGGAGCGGCTCGACCGGTGTCATGGATGAGGAACGAGGGCACGGACGGTGTAGTGCTTCAGCTTGGGGTAGTGGACGGCATGGGGCGGTGCTCCGACGCGGGGTTGTGCTCCGGCAACGTGGGGGGAGGGGTTGGTGCGGGGTTGAAATGAATTTGAATAATTTCAACCAGTGCCTCTTTTATACTAGTAGCTCATCACTGCCGGTTCTGATTGTAAACCGACAGTGATGGGGTACATCACTGTCGGGTCATTCCCCAAGCCGGCAGTGGTGTAGCAGTTAGGTGTTAAGTAGGACAACTTTTTATTTTCTTTCAAACTCCTCCTACTGGCGCAATGGTTAAGACCCCTCAACTTAGCCCCCGAGACTCGTGTTCGAGTCCTAGGTGGCCCAAATTTTTTTGTTCTATTTTATAAATTATTTATTTACTTTGGGAAATAGCTCATCACTGCCGATTTTGATTGTAAACCGACAGTGATGGAGTACATCACTGCCGGGTCATTCCCCAAACCGGTAGTGATGTGGTGTAGCAGTTAGGTGTTAAGTAGGATAACTTTTTGTTTTCTTTTGAACTCCTCCTACTAGCGCAACAGTTAAGACCCCTCAAGTTAGCCCCTGAGACCCGTGTTCGAGTCCCAGGCGGCCCAAATTTTTTGTTCTATTTTTTAAATTATTAATTTACTTCGGAAAATAGCTCATCACAGCTGGTTTTGATTATAAACCGACAGTGATGGGGTATATCACTGCTAGGTCATTCTCCAAACCGGTAGTGAAGTGGCGTAGCAGTTAGGTGTTAAGTAGGATAACTTTTAGTTTCCTTTCGAACTTCTCCTATTGGCGCAACGGTTAAGACCCCTCAACTTAGCCCCCGAGACCCATGTTCGAGTCCTAGGGGGCCCAAATTTTTTTGTTCTATTTTATAATTTATTAAGCAGCCTAAAGGTGAAAAGGAAAAAATAAATAACCCTTGGCACACATCCTATACTAGCGCAGCGGTTAAGTCTCTAAACTCTGCAGCCTGAGACCCGAGCTCAAACCCGAGGGCTGACATAATTTTTTTAATTTTTTATATATCACTGTTGGTTTTTAAAATAAACCGATAGTGATAACCAGCATCACTGTCGGTTTATTCTCATCCATGCCATTTTTTTTGAAACCAACAGTGATATTTATATATATTAAAAAATTTCTTTTATATACTGAATAAATAGAAGCATATGTATTCCTATGTCGAAATGGCTTGAAATTTTTTTGGCAAGCTTGTACACCCAAATTAAGACCCCACACAGGATCTTAGGTTTTTTTGATCAGTTTTTATTTATTTATTATATTTTTCTGTGTGCTGAATGAGACAAAAGAGGGTGAATTTCATCTTGGATCCAATAGATTTTTTCATCCATCTCCACAAAATTCTTATCCCTAGGGCATATTAGAGCCTGTGTAAAAGTTTGGCACCATTCTGGATCTTTTCGTGGGTAGACTCAGTTCAACCTATAATTAATTGGTGTCGTTGCGTGGAAATTCAATTAAACCTCATAAAGTAGCAAATCATCTTCGAAAAATCCCAAACTAGGTGTTTCCTTCACACGTGGCACGTGCAAGCCTAAGAAAAAGTTTGAGACCAATATGACACCGGAATGCGTATGAACCAGAGAAACCTTGATAACCTATGTGTATAGTCATGGTTCGATGAAAGAGCACATGTACCTCTGTGAAGCATGTATACTCCGCCTATGTCGAAATTGCTTGAATTTTTTTGGCAAGCATGTACACCCAAATTAAGACCCCACACAGGATCTTAGGTTTTTCTGATCAGTTTTTTTTGTTTATTATATTTTTCTCTATGTCGAATGAGACAAAAGAGGGTGAATTTCATCTTGGACCTAATAGATTTTTTCATCCACCTCCACAAAATTCTTATCTCTGGAGCACATTAGAGCCTGTGTAAAAGTTTAGCACCATTCCGGATCTTTTCGTGGGTAGACTCAGTTCAACCTATAATTAAACGGTGTCGTCGCACGGAAATTCAATTAAACCTTAGAAAGTAGCAAACCATCTCTGTAAAATCCCAAACTATGTGTTTCCTTCACACATGGCACGTGGAAGCCTAAGAAAAAGTTTGAGACAAATACGACAATGGAATGTATATTTCTAGTTGGCCAACAAATGTTACACGAATTACATGCATGAGAATAATTAAACACACAAAGCCGTACAAATTAAAATTAGAACCTAATTAAACTACGACCTTGAAAACAACCTAATAAACATTAATTACTATCGGAATCACTACCGTATTCGATCGGGCTACGCACACTAACATGTCTCTGTAGCCATATATGGTAATTGATGTCATGGAATATGTATCTGCTTGTATCGATGAAATCCAATGCCCGTATGAGTGCACTCTCTCGTGCCTCACAATACTAAAAGAATGGTTGGCCATAGATGTAACCTACTGAACAACCACTGCCCCTGTTAGTCATCCTTATGCAGTACTAGTGTCCTTCTACAGTGAGCTGGCCGAGGTTACCATTGCAAAAGTCTCAATCATACCCGAGTTGCTCCGTAGCTTGGTCTAGAACGGCCCACAAGCCACATGCAGCATAGGTAAGGTCCTGGAGCGCAATCTGCATGTGGAGAAAAAGAAAAAAAATAGAGAATGTTATTACAATAATAAACAACAAATAACCACAACTCAGGTATAAGTGACCATTTTACCACATCTGCATGATTGTAGCTCACAAACCATTCGCTTGCTTGCGGGACGGGGATATCACCAGCATTCAAAGCAAGTGCCTTGAAGTGCGAGAAATCAGGCACTTCATAGCAAACACATCGAAGTGCCTCTAAACAGATGCGCATGGCACTGAATCGGGCGCTTATCATGTCCGGGCTCTGTCTTCCCATCTTGTGGATGTGGTTCCGATGATTTGCACCCCTCAAAGGGATGGAAAAACTGAGTTCACACATCCATAGCCTACAACTTGCATTAAATGTCGTGTTCTCGACGATGTCCGAGATAAAGAGCCAGCTAAGTGTTGTTCACAGCCAATCTATTGGGGATATAGTCTGCGACATATATGTATGCAACAATGATATTAAACTAATTACACTTATTTGTTAGCATCAAAAAACAAAAGATGTTGGAAAATATTTCATACAATAGCTGGAACAAGGAACCGTGGAATGGCCACATTAGGAGCGAATGGCTTATCGCCAGGGTGGATACCTGGTTCTTGTGGTGGGGGAGGTCCATTGTTCATACCACCTGATCGATAAAATGCCAAAAAATATGAACATAAAATATATGCACAAAAAATTCTTCCAAGTAAAATGTGGCAACATAATTAAATATAGATCGAATGCAAGGAATAAGAATATATATAAATGTAGAATGCAAAGAAACATGAATATAAATATAGATCAAATGAATATAGATAGAATATTGGAGAAGACAATATATTAATACCATTGAAAAATGCAGGAGCCATGACCAAATCACGTAGAGAGAGTGGATTTCTTAAGAAGTGAGAGTGAAACGTGAGAAATGAGACTGTGAGAGTTCGTGGGTGGGTGGGATCGATGTATGTGGCCGGTGGTTTGTTTTATATAGGGGGGCATGGACATCACTGCCGGTTTTTAAGTAGAACCGATAGTGAAAGTTAATATCACTACCGGTTTTTAAATAGAACCGACAGTGAAAGTTAATAACACTATCGGTTTGTAAGTAGAACCGACAGTGAAGGTGCATATATTTAAAGGATATATTTATTTAGATAGTACAGTGGGGAAGTTTTAACAACAATGATATATTTATTTAGATAGAAATGAAATACATAAAAAATAACAAAAATATTAGAAATAAATTACATATACGATAACAAAGACCTTACACTAAAATTTCATATACGATAACAAAGACCTATTTGCGTACAGGTCAATGTTACAATCAATGTGTATCAACACATTATAATGTAACCACCTCAGTTGCATTCTTCTAGCACCAACTAGGGGCAAACAGCAGCACCGAGGTGGTCTACGAGCTATACTGGTTGGAGATGACAAGGTGGCATCGATGAATCCGCCTTGTCTGTACATGGCCTTTTTCCAGATGCTTACCGCAGCGGATGGCTCTGTGAACCTCATGGCATCTCCAATCTTCGGCGTTGCTCTATCTTTAGTAGCATTCTTCTAGTACCTCTTATGTGCACCATTTTGGTAGACTACGATGCATAACGATATCTGTGGTTTGTTATGAGAGGAAAACATTGTATCATGGCTGATAAGACCTGGCTGAAACCAACATGTATGGTGTAACAACCCAAAAATCCATACACCAAAAAATACCAACTACCAAAATTTTTTCTCAAAACTCCCATGTGATGATGAGTGTCATGTATAGAAACCCAACCTAAGAGATGCATTAGGTCTAACCCCAACCTAAGTCAACACACAAGCATGGCATGCCATTGTTAATCATGCATATTTAAATACTAACAAATGAAACATGGCATATAATGTGAACTCAACTTGTGATTTGGATTTCTATTTGCTTTATGTTATACTTAACAACTTCTTTAAAGAAATACACCATAAAGTAATTAATACTCAAACCAGGGAATAAAGGTTTAAAGAGAAAACAAATTCTATTTTTGTATAACAAAACTACACCTATTTTTGTTATACAAAATAGCTAAATAAATTTCTAATATTTATATAAGTATGTGGTGGGCCTCATATCTAAAACTCCAATGAATTTGGTGCACCCATTTTGAATTCAAATACCAAAAAAAAATTTGAATTCAAATCAAGGGAGAAGAAAAAGAAAACAGAAAAAGGAAATGAGGAAGAGGGCCTCGCAGCCGGCTCGGCCTGCTCGGCTTCACGGCCCAGCTAGCAATCGGCCAGCCCTGCCAGCGCACAGCAGCAGGCTGGCCCATGAGCTCGCGTAGGCCCAGCAGCCTAGCGACAAGCCCCGTGCACCCCTTTTGCTTCGCCTGCAGCCGCTGCCAATGGACCCCACCCGTCAGCCACCTCCAACAATAGTGCTTTCTTCCTCCCCACGCCGATTCTTCTCTGACCAAGTCTCGACAGCGATGGCAGGAGCGGGCCAAGGGTCACGCCGGGAGCATGACCCTGTCTCCCCCTTGGCGTCGTGCCCACGACCGCGCCACGGCCCCAGAACCCTAGCCCAGCCTCGCTAGAAGCCCTCCGATCACCCCTAGTTCTCCATCCGCCGTCCACCGAGCTCCATGGATGAGTGCGGCTATAAAAACCCCAGCCTCGGATGCCAAAGCGCTCTCCTATGCCCTGCCACCACCTTGTGGCCGTCCACCGCTCACCCGAGCCAAGAGAGAGAGCCAAGAGGGAAAGGGGATAGAGGAAGAAGAAGGAGCGCCCGACGTCGCCGGAGTTGCCGCAGCGGAGGGCAACGCCGTCGTCGTCATCATGGTCGCGGCTCGGCACTGCATGGCTTCCGGAGCTACACGGCCTCGAACCGCCACTACATCGCCACCCTATCACCATCGACACCAACGGTGAGCCCCCTCCCGGTCTGTCCCTGCCCGTCGCCGGACCACACCTTGTCGGCCATGGCGCTCCACACCGGGAGCGCGTATGCCAGGGCCATCTCCGGTCCTTGGGAACACACGCACCCACGCGCACACCCACGACCACGCCGTGACCACCCCACTGGAGCACCGTAGCTCACCCGCGCGCCTCACCGTCATCACCATGTCGCCGTGGCCGCCGAGGAGCCCCTACCGGCCACCTGGAAGCCCGAAGCCCCGCCTTGAGCCCTGGACGCCCTCACCGCGTCCCCATGGATCCGTAGAAGCTTACACACCCCCAGGATGCTTCACCGTGGCCGTAGCCACCTCACCGGTGCCGCCGTCGTGCTAGGAAGACTGCCGTCGTGGCCGGCACACCACAGGACCCCGCACGCCGTGGTAACCCCACCAATGAAGACGCCGAGGCTCAGCGTAGCTTCCACCCGTGTCAATTGTGCACTAGCACCGCCACGGAGGCTCACCAGCGAGCTCGCCGTCAGCAAGAGCATGGCGGCGGGAGAAACAGGGGAACACCCCCGCTCGCCGGCAACCCGCGCGTGCACCTAGTTCACGAAGACCGCAACGGAGGAGATGAAGGGAGGACTTGGTCCACCATGGACCCTGTCAGAGGTCAATGGACCGTGAACCTACGTCCACCATGAACCACGCACCGTGAGCCAGCGTTGTGGATGAAGCTCAGTAGAGGCCCACGGCTACGACGTGGCAGCGTCACAGCCTGCCACGTGTCCGGCCCGGCTCGACCCAGATCGACCCAAACCGAGCCCACCAGAGCCCATCTGAGACCCAGCCCATGATGACCGTTGACCGGTCAACGTCGATCGTTGACCTGGCCCCACATGTCAGCGACACCGAGTCGCTGGACCCACTTGTCAGTAGGTGACGTCATGCTGACCTCATGATGACGTCATGCAGGACCCACACGTCAGACACCAACACAGCCAGGGTGACGTCATGCTGACATCACGATGACATCAGCTGCTGACGTCAGCAGCCCTAGGCCCACATGTCAGTGACCCTGACCGTAGACCGTTGACCGTTGACTACCGTTGACTACCGTTGACTTTGACCGGACCCACATGTTAGTGGCCCAAGAGCCCCTGGACCCACCTGTCAGCTCGGAACCGAGATGCTGACGTCATGCTGACATCATGCTGACATCAGCATGCCACGTGGACCAGTCACAGTGTGACACGTGTCAGCCCAGGATTAATTTCAGCCTTTTTCCATTTTCAGAAATGATTTAAACTTCAGAAATTCATAACTAATTCATATGACCTCAGAAAAATACGAAACCAGGACCAAAATTCATCTAAAATCGAGCTCTACGCAATGAACCCATGTTTGAGTGCATTTGGCTCTTTTGAATTTTCATTGCTTCTTTGTGCTATTCTATAGACGTGGCTAACGCGACTATAATGCGAACGTTTGCAGACTCAGAGGAGAACCGGATGGACGAGGATCGTGAGCACCATGAGGATTACAGAGACGACTACACTGAAGGTGCCACATCCCACCCAATCTCATAGCACCTATTACGCATGGCTAAAATAGAAATGCTAGTGCTTTACTTTATTGTCGTGATCACACTATGGTAGGACTTGCATGGTAGTATGCTTTCTTGATGGCCATTACCTTGACGCAACCTTATCCCTGCTCACCCTGCTGTTAGGCTAGTCACATGCTTGCTATGATATTTCATTGCTTATTACTTCTACTACGCTTGCACTACATTGATGCTTGGTGGAAACTGGTGTTATCTGGACCATGAGGAGAGTGCTGCGTGTGTGACTTGGGTGCATGGAGGGTGAGGGCTATGTCGACCAAGTTGGAGTATACGATGAGCCTGGGGCAAGTCTTGCCGTGGGGTGCTACCTAGGCACCCCTGGAATGGATACCTGTGGTGGGTAAATGGTATATGAGGTGACCCTGGGTGTGAACCTATGATGGGAGGAGCCCAGGGTGGAGGTGCTGTGGTGGCACGATAAATGGAAACCCTGATGAAGACATTCTGGCTTGGTCATCCCTAAGGATTCACCGGGAAGCCTTACGTACCACTCGCCCTATGTGGTGCGGGACGACCGGACTACTTGGTAGGGTATTGCCACTACTGCTAGGTTGATAGCGGACAGTGTGAGGGAGGTACGGGGTGCGGAGAATTTCCCCCACACCCTTCTGAGACTTCATGGAGACCTTGTGGACCCAGCTCATGACTCACAGTTTCAGCCACCCCAGACTAGACTTGGGGTGTACCAGGGCTGAATGGTACAGTGGCATTATCCTAGGCTAGCAAGCGGCCAGAATCAGCCCAGTTGATGACGGTCAGCGAGAAAGGCGGATCTTGTGGTTATGTAAAACCTCTACAGAGTGTATGATTGATCGATCGATACATATGCCGACTTGTTGGCTATGGACCTTTCCTGGGTTTCGCTTAAACTAGATAGTGAGATAAGTCCTTCTCTTCTCCCCCTAGGAGTGAGTGTTCGGACGTAGCCAGAGGCTACGGGCCTTGAGACAGTGCCGAGAGGGAGTTGGCCTGTCGACTGAGCGATGGTATGGATGTGGTATGGTGATGGTGTGGAGATGGTGGTATATCGATCCTTGGATCGAAACCTGGCTCGGGAGTGGGAATGGGGTGGAACGAGTGGAAATGGTGTTAAAACTTGACCAACTATTAATATGTACTTGATAAGCTAATACATAGGAAACCCTAGCCTTATAGGTTTCTTTTGATTATATCCAACTTGCATCCAATTTCCACAAAGCAATGCTCATATGGTGGGAGTGGCCAGTACAAATCGTACTGATAAATTTTGGCACACATGTTCTGCTGAGGAGTATAGCTCCGAGGAGTTTGACGGTTGAGGGGTTCGTTCCTACGCTCGAGTTTGGCGATCTTATCTTCAAGCTGTTCTGAATGAATGCTACTTTTGATTCCGCCAATGCGGCGATGTAATAAATTTATGTAATTCCGCACTATTTGTACTCTGATATTATCGTTGTATGGATGTGATATTCGACTGGAATTTGGGTAATATGATCTACAATGGTCTTATTACACTTCGACACTGTGGATTTCCCTTCATGGAAATCGGGGTCGCTTCAGTTGGTATCAGAGCCATACTTGACCATAGGACAAAACCCTTAGAAATGGACGATAGAATAGGACGTGAACAACCCCTCTTTCGGTTATATACCGACCCTGCATTTACTTTTATACAAGGCTTATCTATCTATTGACCTGCTAACACCTGTTCCTTAAAAAATGCAGATGGCAACGAATGTCGACTGGCCGCCTCTAGGACCGCTACCTCTGGACCACGCCAAGCTTACCTTCGACCTACGTGAGCTCGGGGGTTTTGCACAGACCCTCTGTCGAGTTCTCGTCACGTTAGGAGTCCCTGATGAGCTTGTAAAGGTCACCTGCACTGGAAAGTCAGCTCAAGAAGGAGGAATCGAAGGACCTGTTGTCACCTCAGCCAAGTTCCCAGCTAGCACTACCTTACCTTCTGTCCCAGCTTTCACCGAGTTGACTATAGAGGACATAGTTGAGGAGGGACTATGAGCTGTCTCACACAAGGCACTTCACAGAGTGATGAGGGACCACTATGAGCACCTGAAGACGACAGAGTTTCGTCTACTCCCCTAGGCCCTTGACCTCAACCTTATCCATAGTGAGTAGAGTTTCACAGCCGGCAGAGTTATCTTTGCAGAGGAGGACAGATGCCTTCGTGTCTCAGCTATCCACCTACTAGACCAGGATAGGTACGTGACCCAGCTTGAGCAGAAGAGACGTCAGGACCAGGCTCTTCTGTGGGAGTACCAGGAGCGAGACTTGTAGGGAGCACAGGAGCGAGCTAGTCTGCTCAAGACAGTTGCCAAGCTATAGGACGAGCTCAACCGTCGTGAAGAAGTCCACAGAGCCAAGGTCACTGACTTACAGGACAAAGCAGCTGACCTAGGCAACAGGAACTACTACCTCAACAGTAAGGTCTTGGAGATGCAGAGGGAGTTGGATGACAAGAACGTCGAGGTCCACCGCAGAGGAGACAGAGAGAGGTCCAAGGGGATTGATATGCTGAAAATCCAATCCCAGAACATGACCATGACCCAGGAGCTAGAGGAGTCTAGGAAGAAGGCCGTTCGCAACTAGGGTCACCTGATCGAGGCACTCAGGTAGAACGAGTACCTACAGGACAAGTGTGAGAGGACTTGGTAGGCTTGGCAGAAGTCTTACAAGAAGCGCCTCAGGGAGATGAAGGGTATGTGGGATCAGCTACCCAAGGAGATTCGCAGCAAGACGAAGCCGAGGATAGAGGAGTTTGAGTTAGCACCGACTCGCCTCAACCTAGATGCCTGCCCTACCCTACCTGGAGCCAAGCCTACTAAGGAGCTCGCCGAGGCCTTGAAGTACGTGTCCCGACTTCACAAGTCTGACGAGGAGATCGAGATCGAGAACAGTCGTATCCCAGCTGCGGTGTATGAGTTAGAGTAGATGACCCTACGTGGTCATGAGTTATGTCAGTGGCTTCCATAAGTTGTACCCCATGATGTACCCCTTATGAGATGTATTATGAGGCATTATGTGTAGTACGATTCTCACACATCTTCAAGTGTAGCTACTGGAGATGATGCTATGTAATAAAACCAATGTAATGAATGTTTTGGATCTTATTGCATCTTATGGATCTTATTGCTTCTTTGTAATGAGTGTTGGATAGTATGAATGTTTTTCTTTAAATTGTCAAAATCATGTAATCATATTGAATTATAAGCACTTATGGCACAAGCACTAAAATTCCTATGATCCATGTTGCAGATGCCGAACCGCCGATCTGCTCGCCTAATGAACCGTGGACGTGCGCCCATCCCCGAACCAGTCGAACCCAACGGGGGCCGTGGTGGCAACAACCGTGGCAGTGGCAGTGGCTGTGGCCGTGGATGCGGAGGGATACCCTTCAACCTAGAGAATACCCCGCCGCCTGCCGAGGAGAATATTCCGCCACCACCACCACCGAACCTGGCAGAAGTGATGGCGCAGCAGACCCAACTTCTTGTAGCTCTTATAGAAGGAGCAAACCGTCGCTAGGGAGGTCAGCAGAATGATTTCCAAAGGAAGCTGGCAGGATTTCTGAAGCTAAGGCCACCTACCTATGATGGCACCGACCCTGACCCTCTTGTAGCCGATGACTGGCTCAAGGAGATGGAGAAGAAGCTTGACCTCACCACTTTCATCGACGACGAATGTGTTGGAGCTGCCGCACACTAGCTCATAGGTGCAGCACGCGCCTGGTGGGACAGTTTCAGTGACTCCCATGAGGACCCTGCCAACATCTCGTGGGATGAGTTTGCCGAAGCATTCACTAAGTATCACATTCCTAGGGGTATCATGGAGGCCAAAGCCGAGGAGTTCCGCAACATCAAGATGGGAAAGGACAAGGTGATCGAGTACACTACTCGTTTCACCAACCTTCTGCGCTATGCCCTTCCTATGTTGTGAACTCTAAGAAGGAGAAGTTGTACTATTACCGCAAGGGACTTAACCCGCACATCAAGCTAAAGTTTGGCGGTATTGAGAGTAACACATTGCGTGCACTGGTAGATCGCTGCATCCAGATTGAGAAGGATCGTGCTGAAGCTGGAGAAGAGTATAGGGAGAGGAAGCGTAAGCCTGAGGAGTCCTTCCGTGGCTGTGATCGCAAGAGGTTCCGCAAAGATGCACCATCCAGGGAACGCTCATGCCACAACAGGGATGACAACCTCGGATCGAGTAGGGGAAGTGGAGGCTACACCACCAAATACTCCCGCCCTGCTCAGGATCGTTACACCCGGGACCGTTATGCTCAGGACCGCAACACTCAGGACCGTTTCAACCGTTCCCGCTCTGTGAAAATGAACGCCCAGCACAAAACCGCTCCGCACCAGGCACTGGAAACTGGAAGGCACCCGCGCCAACCCCTATAGGCGGTGCGCCTTTCACCTGCTTCGCTTGTGGACAACCAGGTCACAAAGCCACTGAATGCCCTCAGAACTCAGCTGCTCAGAAGTCTCAGTTCAAGGGATCTACTACCCGTGGACGTCTCAACCATCTAGACGCCGAGGAAGCACAGGCTGCTCCTGACGTTGTGTACGGTATGTTTTTAGTTAATGGCAATACTGCATCAGTTCTATTTGACTCTGGAGCAACTTGTTCTTACATATCATCCAAGTTTGCACGAGAGCATGACCTGCCTATAACCCCACATGAAAAGCCTATCATCACCAGCTCACCTTTAGGAGACCTAAAATGCACCCACATCTATAAGGGAGTGAGTCTAACCATTGAGGGTCTTATCTTTAAAGCCGACCTAACCTTGTTACCTTCCACTGACCTAGATGTCATCTTAGGCATGGATTGGTTAACCATTCACCGAGGTATCATATCATGTTCACCTAGATATGTCCAAGTGACCCACCCATCAGCCCAAGTCATTAGATGCGAACCCCAGTCCAGAAAGTCCACCTTTATCCTAAGTGCTCTTAAAGCAAGTTTAGAATCACAAAAAGAGGAAAAGACAGTTCATGATGTGCCTGTGGTCAGAGACTATCCCAATGTATTCCCTAAAGAATTACCGAGTATGCCACCAGACTGTGATGTAGAATTCATCATTGATCTTTTGCCGGGAACAGGACCCATTGCCAAGAGACCCTATCGCATGTTAGTTGATGAACTGGCCGAGCTCAAGAAACAGCTTGACGAGCTCATCTCGAAGGAATATATCAGACCTAGTGCTTCACCCTGGGGATCCCCTGTTCTGTTTGTTAAGAAGAAGGATGGCTCGATGAGAATGTGCATTGATTACCGGAACTTGAACGCAGTCACCATCAAGAACAAGTACCCTCTACCAAGAATTGATGATCTGCTTGACCAGCTCAGAGGTGCCAAGTATTTCTCCAAGATTGATCTCAGATCTGGCTATCATCAGATGAAGATTCGAGAGAGTGACATCCCTAAGACAGCTTTCGTGACTAGGTATGGACAGTTTGAGTTCACTATGGTATCCTTTGGACTCACAAATGCTCCCGCATACTTCATGAACATGATGAATAAGGTTTTCATGGATGACCTGGATAAGTTCGTGGTAGTATTCATTGATGACATCCTTGTTTATTCACCCACCGCCGAAGAACATGAACATCATCTGAGAACCATGCTTGAGAAACTAGCCCAATATCAGCTCTATGCAAAGTTCAGCAAATGTGAGTTTTGGTTATAGGAAGTTGCCTTCCTAGGCCATGTACTATCAGCTGAAGGTGTCACAGTTGACCCAGCTAAGATTGAAGCTGTGAAAGAATGGGAACAACCCCGTAATGTGACAGAAGTCAGAAGTTTCTTGGGATTGGCTGGATATTATCGCCGATTCATCAAGAAATTTTCCAAGATAGTCCATCCAATGACCAACCTTCTGAAGAAGACCAAGGAGTTTGAATGGATGCCCGAGTGCGAACAAATCTTCTAGGAAATTGAAACAAAAACTTACCACAACTCATGTGTTAGCATTGCCTGATATCAGCAAGGATTTCGTGGTCTATTGTGATGCATCCCGTCAAGGACTTGGTTGTGTATTGATGCAAGATGGAAGAGTGATAGCTTATGCTTCCCGATAGTTGAAAGAACACGAGAACCGTTACCCTACTCATGATCTTGAGTTAGCAGCAGTTGTTCATGCTTTAAAGATCTGGAGGCACTACTTGATAGGCAACAAGTGTGATATCTACACCGATCACAAGAGCTTGAAGTACTTTTTGACTTAGGAAGATCTGAATATGAGGCAACGCCGATGGCTAGAGTTGATCAAGGAATATGACCTAGAAATTCACTATCATCCGGGAAAAGCTAATGTAGTCGCAGATGCTCTCAGCCGCAAGAGTTACTGTCACATTTTGATTACTGAATCCGTACCACCTGAGCTCAAGGAAGAGATTGATGATTTCCAACTTGAGATACTACCACATGGCTTATTAAATGAGCTCCGCATACAGTATGATCTCACAGATTGCATCCGTCAAGCCCAGAAAAATTGTGAAGAGATCGAATATCTCCGTGGTCTGATGAAACTAGGCTACAAGAACAACCACCATGAAGATGAACAAGGGACCATCTGGTTCAAGGACAGAATCTGTGTACCTTCTGATCTAGCCCTACGAGAGGAAATTCTGTCAGAAGCTCATGATTCTAAGTACTGTATTCACCTTGGAGGTTCAAAGATGTATCAAGACTTGAAGAAACACTTTTGGTGGAAAGGCATGAAGACAGACATTGCAGGACATGTGGCACGATGTGACACCTGTAATAGAGTCAAGGCTGAACATCAAAGGCCTATAGGATTGCTACAGCCTCTTGATGTTCCCGAGTGGAAATGGGAGAGCATATCCATGGATTTCATAGTTGGATTACCCTGTTCACAGAAAGGCAATGATTCCATCTGGGTGATCGTTGATCGTTTGACCAAGATTGCTCACTTTGTACCAGTGAAGACCAAGACCAATGCAGAAAAATTAGCAGATCTATATATTGAGCATATTCTCAGACCGCATGGAGCTCCCTCTAGTATTGTATCTGATCGTGGTCCTCAGTTTGTGTCCCGATTCTGGGAAGCCCTGCACAAGTCCATTGGAACCAAACTTGATTTTAGTACCTCTTATCACCCATAGACAGATGGACTGACAGAACAAGTAAATAAGATCTTAGAAGACATGCTTCGCGCTAGTGTACTGAATTATGGCTCTGATTGGGAGAAATGCTTACCCTATGCAGAGTTCTCTTACAACAACAGCTACCAAGACAGTATCAAGATGTCACCGTTTGAAGCTCTGTATGGTAGACCTTGTAAGACACCTTTGATGTGGTCTCAACCGGGTGAAAGATCGTTCTTTGATTCCGCTAAAATACAAGATGCAGAAGGAGTTGCTCAAGTGAAGGAGAATTTGAGAATTGCACAAAGTCGATACAAGAGCTATGCTGATAAAAGGAGAAGAGAACTTGAGTTCAATGTGGGAGACTTCGTCTATCTCAAGGTATCGCCGCTACGTGGGACTGTCAGATTCCATGTGAAAGGGAAGCTTGCCCCTAGATTTGTTGGCCCATACAAGATTTGCAAGAGGATTGGAAAGCCCGCCTACAGACTTGAGCTACCTAAGGAATTGGTGGGTGTACATCCCGTATTCCATGTCTCACAGCTACGCAAGTGTTTGAGAGTGCCCGATGAAGTAGTTCCAAATGAGACACTTGACATTCAAGATACACTTGAGTATAAAGAACATCCTATCAGAATTCTGGGCACAGATACCAAAGAGACCCGAAGCAAGACTATTCCTATGTGCAAGATCCAATGGAGTAATCACACTGAGAGAGAAGCAACATGGGAGAAAGAGTCTGACCTCCGGCTATGATATCCTTACCTCTTCGAAGAGTACGTTATGCTTTAATCTCGGGGACGAGATTCTGTTAAGGGGGTAGGACTGTAACAACCCAAAAATCCATACACCAAAAAATACCAACTACAAATTTTTTTTCTCAAAACTCCCATGTGATGATGAGTGTCATGTATAGAAACCCAACCTAAGAGATGCATTAGGTCTAACCCCAACCTAAGTCAACACACAAGCATGGCATGCCATTGTTAATCATGCATATTTAAATACTAACAAATGAAACATGGCATATAATGTGAACTCAACTTGTGATTTGGATTTCCAATTGCTTTATGTTATACTTAACAACTTCTTTAAAGAAATACACCATAAAGTAATTAATACTCAAACCAGGGAATAAAGGTTTAAAGAGAAAACAAATTCTATTTTTGTATAACAAAACTACACCTATTTTTGTTATACAAAATAGCTAAATAAATTCCTAATATTTATATAAGTATGTGGTGGGCCTCATATCTAAAACTCCAATGAATTTGGTGCACCCATTTTGAATTCAAATACCCAAACCAAATTTGAATTCAAATCAAGGGAGAAGAAAAAGAAAACAAAAAAGGAAATGAGGAAGAGGGCCTCGCAGCTGGCTCGGCCTGCTCAGCCTCACGGCCCAGCCAGCAACCGGCTAGCCCCGCCAGCGCGCAGCAGCAGGCCAGCCCACGAGCTCGCGCAGGCCCAGCAGCCCAGCAACCAGCCCCGCGTGCCCCTTTTGCTTCGCCCGCAGCCACTGCCAACGGACCCCACCCGTCAGCCACCTCTGACAACAGTGCTTTCTTCCTCCCCATGCCGATTCTTCTCCAACCAAGTCCCGACAATGATGGCAGCAGCGGGCCAGGGGTCACGCCGGGAGCATGACCCTGTCTCCCCCTTGGCGCTGCGCCCACGACTGCGCCACGGCCCTAGAACCCTAGCCTAGCCACGCTAGAAGCCCTCCGATCGCCCCTTGTTCTCCATCCGCCGTCCACCGAGCTCCATGGATGAGCGCAGCTATAAAAACCCCGGCCTCGGATGCCCAAGCGCTCTCCTGTGCCCCGCCGCCACCTTGTGGCCGTCCACCGCTCACCCGAGCCAAGAGAGAGAGAGCCAAGAGGGAAAGGGGATAAAGGAAGAAGAAGGAGCGCCCGACGTCGCCAGAGTTGCCGCAGCGGAGGGCGACGCCGTCGTCGTCATCATGGTCGTGGGTCAGCACTGCACGGCTTCCGGAGCTACACGGCCTCGAACCGCCACTGCATCGCCACCCTATCGCCGTCGACACCAATGGTGAGCCCCCTCCCAGTCTGTCCCTGCCCGCCGCCGGACCTCACCTTGTCGACCATGGTGTCCACACCGGGATCGCGTAGGCTAGGGCCGTCTCCGGTCCTTGGGAACAAAAGCACCCACGCGCACACCCGCGACCATGCCGTGACCACCTCACTAGAGCACCGTAGCTCACCCGCGCACCTCATTGTCATCACCATGTTGCCGTGGCCGCCGGGGAGCCCCTACCGGCCACCTGGAAGCCCAAAGCCCCGCCTTGAGCCTTGGACGCCCTCGCCGCGTCCCCATGGATCCGTAGAAGCTTACACGCCCCCCGCAGGACGCTTCACCGTGGCCGTAGGCACCTCACCGGCGCCGCCGTCGTGCCAGGAAGACTGCCGCCGTGGCCGGCACACCACGGGACCCCACCAATGAAGACACCGAGGCTCGGCATAGCTTCCACCCGTGTCAATTGCGCACTAGCACCGCCACGGAGGCTCACCAGCAAGCTCGCCGCTGGCAAGAGCACGACCGCGGAAGAAACAGGGGAACACCCCCCCTCGCCGGCAACCCGCGCGTGCACCCGGTTCACGAAGACCGCAACGGAGGAGATGAAGGGAGGACTCGGTCCACCATGGACCTTGTCTTAGGTCCATGGACTGTGAACCTGCGTCCACCATGAACCACGCACCATGAGCCAGCGCTATGGATGAAGCCCAGTAGAGGCCCACGGTTACAACGTGGTAGCGTCACAGCCTGCCACGTGTCCGGCCCGGCCCGGCCCAGACCGGCCCAAACCGAGCCCACCAGAGCCCGTCTGAGACCCGGCCCATGATGACCGTTGACCGGTCAATGTCGACCGTTGACCTGGCCCCACATGTCAGTGACACCAAGTCACTGGACCCACTTGTTAGTAGGTGACGCCATGCTGACCTCATGATGACATCACGCGGGACCCACACGTCAGACGCCAACACAGCCAGGGTGATGTCATGCTGACGTCACGATGACATCAGCTGATGACGTCAGCAGCCCTGGCCCCACACGTCAGTGACCCTGACCGTTGATCGTTGACTCGTTGTTGACTGATGTTGACTTTGACCGGACCCACATGTCAGTGGCCCAAGTGCCCCTGGACCCACCTGTCAGAACTAATGACGTTGCTGACATCATGCTGATGTCAGCTGGACCCCACCTGTCAGCTCGGAACCGAGATGCTGACATCATGCTGACATCAGCATGCCACATGGACCAGTCACAGCGTGACACGTGTCAGTCCAGGATTAATTTCAGCCTTTTCCATTTTCATAAATGATTTAAACTTCAGAAATTCATAACTAATTCATATGACCTAAGAAAAATATGAAACCAAGACCAAAATTCATCTAAAATTGAGCTCTACGCAATGAACCCATGTTTGAGTGCATTTGGCTCTTTTGAATTTTCATTGCTTCTTTGTGCTATTCTATAGACGTCGCTAACGCGACTATAACGCGATTGTTTGCAGACTCGGAGGAGAACCGGACGGACGAGGATCGTGAGTACCATGAGGAGTATGGAGATGACTACACTGAAGGTGCCACATCCAACCCAATCTCATAGCACCTATTACGCATGGCTAAAATAGAAATGCTAGTGCTTTACTTTATTGTCGTGATCACACTATGGTAGGACTTGTATGGTAGTATGCTTTCTTGATGGCCTTTACCTTGACGCAACCTTATCCCTGCTCACCCTGCTGTTAGGCTAGTCACACGCTTGCTATTATATTTCATTGCTTATTACTTCTACTACGCTTGCACTACATTGATGCGTGGTGGAAACTGGTGTTATCTGGACCATGGAGAGAGTGTTGCGTGTGTGACTTGGGTGCATGGAGGGTGAGGGTTGTGTCGACCAAGTTGGAGTATACGATGATCCTGGGGCAAGTCTTGCCGTGGGGTGCTACCTGGGCACCCCTGGAATGGATACCTGTGGTGGGTAAATGGTATATGAGGTGACCCTGGGTGTGAACCTGTGATGGGAGGAGCCCAGGGTGGAGGTGCTGTGGTGGCACGATAAATGGAAACCCTGATGAAGACATTCTGGCTTGGTCATCCCTAAGGACTTACTAGTACTCAGATTCACTAGGAAGCCTTACGTACCACTCGCCCTATATGGTGCAGGATGGCCGGACTATTTGGTAGGGTATTGCCACTACTGCTAGGTTGATAGCAGACAGTGTGAGGGAGGTACGGGGTGTGGAGAATTTCCCCCACTCCCTTCCGAGACTTCATGGATACCTTGTGGACCCGGCTCATGACTCATAGTTTCAGCCACCCCAGACTAGACTTGGGGTGTACCAGGGCTGAATGGTAGAGTGGCATTATCCTAGGCTAGCAAGCAGCGGGAATCAGCCCAGTTGACGATGGTCAGCGAGGAAGTTGGATCTTGTGGTTATGTAAAACCTCTGCAGAGTGTATGGTTGATCGATCGATATATATGCCGACTTGTCGGCTATGGACCTTTCCTGGGTTTCGCTTAAACTAGATAGTAAGATGAGTCCTTCTCTTCTTCCCCTGGGAGTGAGTGTTCGGATGTAGCCAGGGGCTACGGGCCTTGAGACAGTGCCGAGAGGGAGTTGGCCTGTCGACTGAGCGATGGTATGGGTGTGGTATGGTGATGGTGTGGAGATGGTGGTATATCGATCCCAGGATCGAAACCTGGCTCGAGAGTGGGAATGGGGTGGAACGAGTGGAAATGGTGTTAAAACTTGACCAACTATTAATATGTACTTGATAAGCTAATACATAGGAAACCCCAGCCTTATAGGTTTATTTTGATTATATCCAACTTGCATCCAATTTTCACAAAGCAATGCTCATAGGGTGGGAGTGGCCAGTACAAATCGTACTGATAAATTTTGGCACACAGGTTCTGCTGAGGAGTATAGCTTCGAGGAGTTTGATGGTTGAGGGGTTCGTTCCTACGCTCGAGTTTGGCGATCTTATCTTCAAGTTGTTCTGAATGAATGCTACTTTTGATTCCGCCAATGCGGCGATGTAATAAATTTATGTAATTCTGCACTATTTGTACTCTGATATTATCATTTTATGGATGTGATATTCAACTGGAATTTGGGTAATATGATCTACAATGGTCTTATTACACTTCGACACTGTGGATTTACCTTCACGGAGATCGGGGTCGCTTCACATGGAGAGGCTAGCTCCTGGCCGAGGGCCATTTTATAGGGGCTAGCAGTCGTGGTACATTTTTATTTCTGAACTAAAGTTGTCGGGGTTGGTGGGAGCATTGTTCCAACTGTTGTGGTCAGTGGGAGCACTATTGGCATGTGAGGAGCATCTACACATCACTGTCAGTTTTAGTTTAAAACCCAACAGTGAATGGAGCGTTCTGTGTCGGTTCAAGCAACCGACTGTGAAGAACCAAAACCGGTAGTGAAGGGCCCTGCCGCCATCGCAACCAGTTAGGGGTTAAGTAGTATAACTTTTCCCTTCCTTTTGAATTCCTTCGACTGCCTCAACAGTTAAGACTTTGCAACTTAGCCCATGAGACCCGTGTTCGAGTCCCAGGTGGCCCAAATTTTTTCTAAACCGACAGTGATGAGGAAATATCACTACCGGGTGAATCCTCAAACCGACAGTGATGTGGGTGTAGCAATAAGGGGTTAAGTAGGATAACTTTTCCATTTCTTTCTAATACCTCAGACTAGCTCAATGGTTAAGACTCCGCTGATTAGCCCCCGAGACCCGTGTTCGAGTCCTAGGCGGCCCAAATTTTTTGTTTCAATTTTATAAATTATTAAATGACTTTGGGAAATTGCTCATCACTGCCGGTTGTAATTCTAAACCAACAGTGATTAGGAACCATCACTGCCGGGCCATTCCTCAAACAGGCAGTGATGGGGCCGTACCAGTTAGGGGTTAAGTAGTATAACTTTTCCCTTCCTTTTGAATTCCTCCGACTGCCTCAACAGTTAAGACTCCACAAGCCACAGGCATTCCCATTCACATCTCCAGGACCACATACATCAATGATCAATGAAGGTTGGAGGAGGAATGGAGCTACTACACCTTTGCTCAATGTCTACTATGGGCTGGGCTCCTTCGAGTATTGTGAACATGGACTACAAACTGGTTGGGGACTAGTGGCGTCGAGGAGCTATGGATCCCTCACTACTAGTAGTAGCTCGAAAGAGAATGGCTGCCCCAATGTCCTTCTATCGGAAGTCTAGACATATATATTTATATTTATATTTATATTTAGCTAGTGTTTCAATTTAGAGAGCAAAGTTTAGAAATGTTACGTCCGGTGTCTAATCGAGTGTTTGAATAGTAATAAGGTCAGTCTCAATGGTAGTTTTAAATAACTTTCATTCTCATTAATTGCTATGATACGTCGGCATATTTGCTGAGTTGGAAGAGTATTAACGAGGAGGAGAGAGGAGATGAGAGTTTCATTAGGATCAAACATCCTTCGTGGTTATGTGCATAATGATTACATAGTTAACAATAATCTAACTATCTTTAGGTGCATCAACAATGAGGGCCTCATTGTGATCAAGCCGTACATAAGCAAGTTCGTCATCCTCTTGAATGATAGGTAGGGGTACGTTCGCCCCAAATGGAGGCATTTCCTGATAGCCCCTGTAGTCTTCTTTGTCCGTCACAACATCGACACCGACAATCTTCCTTTTCCCTTCTTGGACTACTTTTAGCCTTCCTTTTGTCTTGTTGTCCTTTGCATAGAAGACTTGCATAACATCTCTTGCAAGGATGAAGGGGTCGTCTCTATATACGGTCTTAGTGAGATCAACGGTAGTGAACCCTTCGCTGTTAGTGTTGATTTCCTCGAACCGGACCCACTGGCAGTGAAAAAGATCTGCCTTCAATGGACCATAGGCTAGCTCCCATATCTCCTCTATGAAACCATAGTATGTCGCCTGCACGTTGCCATTTTCGTCGTGAGCATCAAAACGAACACCACAATTTTGGTATGTGCTCTTTCTATCTTGCTTTTTTTGTGTAAAATGTGAATCCATTGATCTCATACCCTTGGTACTTAAGATATGTACTCGAAGGTCCCTTGGCTAAGGCATCCAGTTGATTACCCAACTTTATTCCAAGCAAGCGACGTCGCAACTAGTTGACAAATTCCTCCTTATGTTTTTTATCCAACCAAGCTTGTGACCTGCTTGGATATAGAGTTTGCAGCGACTGCCTGTGTTCATCAATGTATGGCATCACACCCTCGGCTTGCTGGAGAACAGCGAACTGTGCCTATCTGAAAGAAACAGGGTCATCTACTGTAACAGATTTCTCCCCAATCGTTCCTTTGCCTAGTAGTCTTCCCTCATGATGAGATTCTGGAACTCTAAACCTTTTGATGTCTAGATAATATGTGTAGAACTCAATGGCCTCCTCCATTGACCATCCTTCAACCATGCCCCCTTCTGGCCTAAATCTATTCCTAACATACCTCCTAAAAACTTTCATCAATCTTTTGAAAGGGAACATCTGATGTAGGTACATTGGGCCAAGGGCTCCAATTTGGTCAACAAGATGAATGAGCAGATGCAATGAGATATCAAAGTAAGTCGGTGGGAAATGCATCTCAAGCCTAACAAGAGTTTCGGCTATGTCCCGCTGTAGCTGCTCTAGCGTGGACACATCAATGACCTTTTTTGAGATCGCGTTGAAGAACGAGCAAAGCTTTATGATTGGGGCACGGACCTTTGGGGGAGGATACCATGCTGGGCAATAGGTAGCAGCTAAGTCATAATGATATGACAGTCATGGACCTTCGGGTTTGCATAGTAGCCCGTCGGGACTTTGAGTTCATTGAAGAAAGAAATAAGCGCACGCTTTTCTTCCTTCTTCAATGTCCATGACACAACCGGAAGTTCAAACTGGCCATTCTCTAGCTCCACGGGATGCAGCTCCTTCCTGATTCCCAAGTGTTGCATGTCCAGGCATGTGGCTAGTGAATCCTTCGATGTCCCCTCGGTGTCCATCAAGGTGTTAAGTGTGTTAGCGCACATGTTTTTAGTGATGTGCATAGGATCAAGACAGTGGCGTACACTCAGAAATGTCCAGTAAGGTAGTTTCCAGAAAACCGATTTTTTCTTCCAAATGCTCCCATCAGGCGCTGCTACTGCATTGTCCCCCTTCCCAAGGACAACCTCTAATTTGTTGAGTTCTCGAAGTATCACAGGCTCGTCTCGATATTTTGGAGCTAAGCGTTTCTTAATAGTACCATTGAAATCTTTTCTGTTCCTGCGGTAAGGGTGATCGTTAGGTAAGAACCTACGACGTCCCATATAAACGATCTTTGAGTTATTTGGCAGATTTACCGCATCGGTGTCATCCAAGCACTCGACACATCTAGTATAGCCTTTTGTCTTCTCTCCGGACAACAAACCTTGACCTAGCAGGTCGGTGATTGCAGCGATAAGTACTCCCTTGATCGTGACATGTTCCTTTTTGTACTTGTCCCAAACATCCGGCACACCCTTTTGAAACATCTCCACTTGTTCATTGATCACTGGTTCTAGAAACACATCGATGTCATTCCCAGGTTGTCTTGGCCAAGCTGTTGCGCTGGCATGGCGAAGAGCATAAGAAAGATACAATGATGAGGCACCCCGCCGATGGGCATGAATGGAGGACTATTAATACTATGTTCTACAAGGACATCGGTGGAGAGGTAAGCCACCTTTGGTTTGCTTTGAGCATAGATGAGATGAATCCTTTCAACTAGGTTAGAAGCAAGACTTTGCACATGCAAACAACCTATGCACCCAGGGAGCTATAGGGAAATACCAAACGACCTTTACGGGACCTCCTCTGGTCTTGGTACCCTCATCTGACAGCCCTTCCTTGTATCATGGAGCTTCACACTTGGGGCACTTGTCCAAGTCTTTGTATTTTTCTCCACGGTACAATATGCAATCATTGGAACACGCGTGGATTTTTTCAACCTCGAGGCCAATAGGGCAGATCATTTGCTTGGCCAAGTATGTCTTTTCTGGCAACTCATTTTTTTCTAGGAGCATTTTCCTTATTATATTTAACAACTGATCAAAGCCTTTATTGCTCAATCCGTTTGTCGATTTGAACTCTAACAGCATGATGTCGGCTTCTAGTTTGCTCATTGGACAATTCCTATACAATGGTGTTTTGCCATCTTGTCTTATTTTCTCTAGCTTTCTCAGCTGTCTTTCACTAAGACATCTGGTCTCTACATTACGTAGCAGCTGAGAAATGCCATCGTTATCCTCGGTGTCGTCAGCTAGCGTGTTCCTAAATACATTATTAACTATGGCCATAGGTTCTGTATTGACACCGGGTTCCTCGTCAGCATCGTGGATGGCTACGTCATGCATGTCCACATTATCATCGTTTTCCTGCAGAACATTCACACCAACCTCACCATGCATAGTCCATATCATATAGTTTGGCATGAACCCCCTGGTAATCAAGTGCAATCGTATAGACTCAATTTGACGAAAGTTCCTATGATTCTTGCAATCTTTGCATGGGCAGAAGACAGGGTTCCCATTCCCAGCATGGGCTTTGGCATCGGTGATAAACTGGCTGACGCCATGCATGTATCACTTGTCCGTTCGGGACAGATGCATCCACTCTCGATCCATCTCTACACACCAAAATACTGAGACAATAATTACAAAGAATTAATAAGAAATCGAGTTTCATGAACAACAATTGTAGCTCGAAAGTACCATTTTTGGAAAATATTATTGTACACTAATTATTGGAAAGTTGAAATTGGTAGCCCCGGCCCTATAAATTGAAAATCATAGTAAAAAATAATTATTGCGCAATAATGAAGAACATCTATTCTACTCTACTTCTAAGAACTAATTATAGCATCACATACTAACAATGATGATCTTGACCACCATGGAATAATTAGCTAGGAATTTAAATGGGTTCATAGACACCAACCGTTTGGATGATGGATTCACCACAATTTGAGACTTGCACAAATGTCCAATTGGAAAAGTGTTCTCTAGAATGGAGAAAGAACTAGAATGAGAATCAAGCAATGTAGCCATCAAAACGAAGCTAATTATGCAACAAAATCAAAGGAGTGGATGTTTGTTACTAACCTTAAAGCAAAAAGATCAAGCCATTCTTCAAAATCTAAGCACTAGCTTCATGGTGAAGAGCAGCCACAACAATGGAGGGAAGGGTCCAAACATGCGCCTCAATTCTCGGGATGGAAGAGAGGAGGAAGGAGAGGACGGCTGCAACCTTTTTGTGTTGTAGGCTTATCACCGTCGATTCTTGGCTAAAACCGACAGTGGTAGAGCCCAATCACTGTCGGCTCTTGGCTTAAACCGGCAGTGATGAGTGGTCGCCAAAACACTTTCGGTTCAAGCCACAAACCGGTAGTGATGTGGTCCTTCACTGCTGGTTTTAGCCCAGCCCCAATTATTTTTTTCATTTTCAAGCTCATAACCAACAGTGAAGGTACATCACTGCCGGTTCTCACAAATCCGGCAGTGATGTGCAAATCTAGCGTAGTGTGAATCATATAGACATTATCTTATGTAAGATTGCATCACATGTTTAAACTTGTATTGCCTACATTTTGTGCCCGGCCCAATTACATGACTTTCTCCCTAATTGTTGTCAAAAGCAATGTGCAATAACAAAATAGTCCCTGTGGATGGTGCTACTAACAAGGGGAATTGGTAAGAGATTCACCAGAATTACAACTTTGTTACTAATACCCCTCTTTATGACCCCTTTGGAGATTAGATGACAAAGGGGCATAGATAGTGGAAAACTCACATTTCCAGGGAGAGATAGATCAAACAAGATGACAACGGGTGAGAGCCTTGACAAGAGGAAGTAAAGGCAAAGGAGGAGGTCAAGGACCAAGGGAGACTGCATATGCCTATAGTTCAATATGGGATTTGAATTGGAAATTTTATCATATATACCATGGGCATGGGAGGAGCATGCATGCACATTCAAGTAATATCTACAATGGTATTATGTGTATGCAAGAAGTTAGGGCTCACTCCAAGGATGATAGTCTTTAGCCGATGTCAAGATCTTGAAGTCATTTATAAGTGGTACCAAGACCAGGAGCCAAAATAAGGGTAGTTGGATGGTTGGTAAGGCATCCAAGTAATTTTGTAGTTAGTTTAATCCATGTGTTCATCAGTTGTTTCAATTTTGTGTATTTTTATGCTTACATTGATTGTTGTGTCACCAATCACCGAAAAGAGGGAGATTGTAAAGAACATGGGTGCAATGCCATATTCTATTGTGGCTTTGGTGACTCTAATGATAATCCAATCAATAGTACTCATAACATGTGCACTAAGATGTGTTAGCTAGGTTTACTTAGGTCCTTTGGATACAAGGAAACAAGTGGTGAAAAGTTGAGAGAAGAAACATGGATGTATAGGACATCACCCATATGGGTATCACCACAATGTGGATATGTCCAACCCTGGGCATAAGGTGGGCTACACTGACTAGATAGAGTCATTATCTCTGATGATATCTCTAGTATCTTAGAGATATTGTTGAAACAGTTTAAGAAACATATCAGCAAACTCAATTAGGGGTAGCGTGACCTTGTAACCCCAACCCATTTATATATGAAGCAAGTAGGAGGTCCCTGAATCATCGGTCTCCCATCATCTACATCACATCATAGTATAAGCAATTCAACAACAAACATAGAACATATAGGCTATTAGCTGCTCACAGTGTCCCAAACTGGCATAAACTTCAAGGGTGCCCCCTTATCAGTATCCCATCATCTACCTCACATACAAAGAACAAGCAATACAACAACAAAAATAGAACATAGGGTATTACCTGCTCATAGTGGCCCAAATTGGTATAAACTTCACATGTCTTCTGCTACCATCTAGCTTTGTCTTTCACACAATGGGCCATCAAAAAATTGCCAGTGACAAATTAAAACATCGACAACAAAGAAACAAGAAATTAGAGAAAGCATTGAACATCAACCAGTCCAACAACGTCGGGAATGAACCAGCTAACTATCAGGTAAAAGTCTAGTGGCCAAAAGAGACTTTGTAGTGTTCAAGAAAGAACAGTGGACAAGCTGGCAATAGGTCAAGAAAGAGCGCGAAAAATATGTGATAACCCAAACTTTCAAAAGAGGTTGGAGGTTCTTGGGAATGGTCTCCACCAGACGATCTGACAATTAGCTCTAGGACTACACCATACAATCCAAAGTGATCCGATCAAAACTACAGAGATGTCTGCTGTGCATTTGCACTCACTGGGTGTCACGATAATGCATCACATAGCACCACAGGATGAATGATGTTAGTAGTAGAGGCAACGACTAATACTTACCGGATAGTTTGGTGATGGAAAAATGATTACCATAGAATTGTCCAGTATGTAGACATTTTGTCAGCCTTTGCACCAAATGTTAATTTTTGGTGGATGGCCTATTTGTGTTCAAGTACCTAGAGATTATAGGGAAGCTATTGTAGGTGTTGGAACATTCCATCCAATATGGAAACTTAGTAACCATATCCAACACTAAGTTTCACTACCCCCTACCAGGACATCACTGTTGGTTCAAAACCCCCATCACTGCTGGATTTCGAACCGATAGCGACATACTGGAAGTGATGGGAGTCACATCACTACCGTAACCAAAAACCTACAATGATGTCAAGACAACACTATCGGTTCTAGGTGACATCCGGTAGTGTCTAGTTGTACCAACACTGTCGGTTTGTGGCTCCAGCCAACACTGATGGTCTAGACAACACTATCGGCTAGAGGCTCAAGCTAGCAGTGTTGGTCAAGCCATCACTGCTGGCTGGTGTCTCAAGCCAGCTATGTTGGTCGAGCCATCACAGCCGGTTGGTGGCACTAGGCGGCTGTGTTGGTGAAAGCAACACTGTCGGCTAGTAGCTTAATCCGGCAGTGATGGTTTCAACAACACTGTCGTCTTGACATACAAACCGATAGTGATGTCTTGAGCAACACTACTGGCTCGTAGCTCAAGCCGGCAGTGCACTCTTTATTATCACTGCCAGTTTTGTGCTAACCGGCCGTGATCTCTTTTTTGCATTTTATTTTTTATAATTTTTTTTTGTGGAATTGGGTTTTGCTTTATATTCGCTACGTAGACGATAGGTCCATCAACATTAAACATTACAAATGTTACGGTTATAGTTCAAATGTACTTATCAAGATCTCGATCCCTCAAAATAAAAATGAAATTACAATAGCATAGCGAGCCGCTCTGGCCAATACTATTTCTTGTACTTCATGGACTGTGCAATGGAGAATACTCCGTCTCTTTCCAATACCTCAGATAAGATGAAGGATGCTAGCTCCGATGATAGTGCTATAATCTCCATTTATGTCAGCCTTTGTGGTCAAATTTCTTGCGCTGTTGTTCAAAAAAGATGATATCCAAAGGCACCAATGTAAGAGAAAACAACAGATCGTTTTGTTGAATTAACAGATATGAATGAAATGGAGATTATACACACCAAAGCATCTACCTTTTTTGATTTCCCGTCGTGGTAGCGAAGCATTGTGTAACACCCTAAAATTTGCATGGGTTTAAAATAGGAGAAAATGATTTAATTATGCATTTTGTGAGCATTTAAATTTAGAAAAATAATAACTTTGTTAAAATTAAAATCAAATATAGGTCTACATACATGTGTGTGCATCCATGCTGCTGTATATTTGTTTTGTGATGCTTTGATTTGATTGGAATTTGCAAAAGAATTTGAATTTGAGTTTAAATTGGATTTGAAATTGTGTTAAGAAAATAGAAAAGGAGTTTTATTTTTTCCTTCTCTCTCACCCTTGATTTCGTCCTGAGCAGCCCAACTTGGCCTAGCTCCCCGCATCACCCATTTCTCCGCTGGCCTGCTCGGCTTTCTTTTCCCCCAGGCCCTCATTTCTCCGCGGTGGCCCAACAGGTGGCCTAGTTGAGCCGCGCCCGCGCTCCCTCTCCCCTCTCGCCTATCGCTGACGACCTAGGCCCGTAAGTTAGCCACGCCATCGTCTCCTACCTTCCGATCATGTCCGAGTAGGACGCCGCGCCGCCGAGTCTACCTCCGCTATGCCGCGCCTAGCGTGACCTGCAAGTCAGCCCTTCTCATAGATAGCAGCCCTGCACCGCCACTTTTTCCTAACCCTAGAGAAGGCCGCTATCTCGTCCTAGGCTCACTGTAGCAGCTCTCGTTTGGAACTCATCGGAAATGGAGCTCGACCCACCACCACAGGCGTCGTCGTCCGCGGCTTCCTTGCCCCTATAAGCTGGTCTCTGAGCTTCGCGTTGGTTTTGCGAAGTCGCCGAACCTTTTTTTCCCTCTTTTCCTCGCTCTCTTTTGCTTACACGCCGACGCCAAACCCTTGTAGGAGCTCACCGTCTGCCATCCCACGTCGTGTGTCATCGTTGGTCCGCTCCCGCCTCTGTTCTTGGTCTTGGTGAGTTCGCCTTGATCTCCTCTATCTCTTGGTACCCTTGGTTTGCTATTTCATGGTCCATAGATCGCATTCCCTGAGTGTCGCCCATCTTCGGCCATGGCGTCGCTGGCGTCTTTCATTCCCCTCCCATCTGATCTGCACCGTCCAATCTCGATCCAACTGTCTAGATTCACCCATACCCCTTCGCCCGGCTGTTTTGCAAGACTCCCTGAAGTTTTATAGTATAGAACCCACTGTCCCTGCACTTATTCTAAAGAGCCCCTGTCTTTTCTTTAAATTGTATCCGCAGTCCTTAGGCAGATTTAAAATCAGGTTTTAATTATTTTTAATTTGGAAATTAAGTTTCATCTATTTACAAAAATGCCACTACCTTCTATAGGCCATAAAATCTACGTTTTAACTCTGATTTGATCCGTTCAACTTGCATTAGGTTCGTAATTCCATAATCTACATGTTCATACTACTGTTAGGTATGTTTTCAACTTTTAAAATTTGAGGTTAGATTTAATCTATTATTTTATTAAAGGAAACCTTGTTTAATACATAACTTCTTCGTTTTAGCTCTGATTTTTGTGATCTTCGCGTCTTTGTGTTCGTAGTGAGACGTAGATTCATTTTACAAACTTTTCATCTTGATTTTATGCAATTGGTGTACTATTCTAATCTATAGCTTTTGTTTGCTATGCATGATTGCTTCTGGATGCTTGTATGTTGCTGTTATTATCGAGTATAGACGGTGAGCAATTCGTGGGTGATCAAGAGTACTACTTTGACGAGCAGGATCAGCAGGAGCACTTTGTTCAAGGTAAGTATAGCATGGGATTATCCTTGTTTTCTATCAACTTTAATATATTTAATTCATGTTTGCATGTGTCACCTTGATAGGGATTCCTTAGAATTGAACTTATACCTTGTCTCCTATGGGATATGCATTGGGTAGCTTTGCTAGTGCTCAATTAAACCATGATCTTATAACTTGACTAATGGTATATGCAATAAATATTAAAATATGACTTTTTAGCAACTTGGAAATAGGGGGCTGGAGTATTTAGCTACTTTCTAAATGCTTCAGATTCCTCTCCCTAAGGACTTATCTGTAAGCGAACATCTGGGACTTACAGTACAGCTATGAGGGCTACATGGCTCTGGCTTTAGCTCAGTACAAGGACCTTTTCTAGCTTGTAAGAGGTTACCTTTATGGCGCAAGAGGGGTGTGTTTTAGGTTGGATATAGTGCAACCTCTGTCCGTCAGTGTATGGGCTGCGTGTCATTGTGCCTGTCGGAAGGGGAGCCCTACATTTGCAGGGCATAGAAACCTAACGGCCCTAACTTGTTAGACGAACCTTTGAAAGGCTTTATAGTGACCCCTGCCTACTCACCTATGAAGTGTTTTGGGAGTAATTAACCCGGGCATATGGGAATCACGACTCACAGTGAAAGTGTACAACCTCTGTAGAGTGTAAAACTGGTATATCCACCGTGCTCATGGTCACGAGCAGCCTTAGACCCTTATGGAATAGATGATGACTAAGAATTATCCGTTTATGCTATTCATTATTCATGTTTACATTGATCATGTGTTTTACTTTGCGATTGAAACAACTTGTTGCTACTCTTATGCTAAAATTGTGACAACTAAAAGCTGAATGCTGTTAAACCTGTGCCAAGCCTTTTTGAGCCTCATGAACCCCATGTTACACTTGTTGAGTATGACACATACTTACACTTGTTTATTTTAATTATTTGGATAAAAATCCCGGATGGGTAACAGATGGTTATGGTAATGATTAGTTTCCTGAGGATTACTAGACTTGTGGTCAACCAGTTGACGTCCCTGTGATATGGAGCTTTCACGAGAGATTTTTCTTTATACTTCCGCTACATTTATGTGAAGACTATGTCTTATTATTCATGATGTAATAAACACTTGTGATGATACTATTTATAATTAGTCGGCTTATATGTGTGACTGATCTCTGGGCGCACATAAGATTATGCATCCCATTTTATCCTTAAAATTAGGTGTGATAGATTGGTATCAAAGCTGTGTTGATTGTAGGACGCAAGCCTAGTTAGCAACGGTCGTTTTAGCTTCTTTTGCTTCACTTATTTTATGCTTCCCATCTCACCCTTATTATTTGCTAAATTTTATGCTTCTTTTGCCTCACTCTGTTGTGAAAATTATTGCTTCTAATCTGAATAAATCTAATTTTGTAGATGCCTCGTGCCAATAAGACTGCTCGCATCAGCACCGGAGGCTACTATTCGCCTCATGGCTTGTATGAGTCCATGGAGCCACATGAGGAGGAGGAACCCCAGGGGCAAGAAGTTGACTCGCCAGCACCTGCACCTACGCCTGAGCCATTCTAAGAAGAGCCCAAAGAAGAATCCGAAGAGGTAGAGGTTGTTGTATTGTCTGATGATGATGAAGAGGAGGATGCCATTCAAGAAGATCAGCCTACCCCTACCATGGGATGGACTACAAAGATCTGGTACAAGCTGGGTGTGAATCCTCCGTCTCGCACCACCGACTTATGGTGATTCTGTAGACCTACTATGCTGATTGGCACGCAGTTGTGGAGTACGTCTGCAACGAGCATACACACCCTCTGGAGGACACTTATTGGAAGACTAGGGTGTGCATCTCCATCTAGGATGGAGAGAGGGAAGCATACCAGTTGGACTCAAACTATGCGCATCACGCTCACTATGCCACCATGGAAGATAGCATCGAAGATGCAGCCGCTGTAGCCTTCATGGGTCTCCATGGTCGTTGCTTTGATGATATGAAGGAAGATCAATATCGCTTCCTCCCTCGCCAACACCCTAACTTGGGATGGACAATAATGGACCCTGAAGGCACAGATCCCACTACTCAAGTGATGGTGCACTATGCCTATGAATTATTAGACAAGAATCGACGGTTGGAAGATCAGTTGAAGGCATAGGAGGCGACCCTTAAGAGATACCAACAAGTGATAGATGAGCAAAGGGTGTGCCTCAACCTGCCCCGGATCTATGAGGATCTTCCCCATGAATTTCTCCCGTAGGTGTTGGAGTTCCTTTTTATGTAATAACACGTTAGTAGCACGGATCAAGTTGAGTCAAGTCGAGTCTAGTAGTGTGGTGTGAACTTTGGTTTGCCTAGTTGATTTATTATTATGTTTATGTGTGAGTTGGATTTTTGTAATGTGTTAGAACTTTGTGGGCATGTTCGCAAGTTCCATAGTTAAGAATATTAAAGTTTGAATCAATAAATAAATAGTTGGGTTTGATACATCATGTTCTCTTGGATCTGTTTTTTGGAGCAGTCTGCCCTTATCTCAATGCCGATCTAAATATACTTGACCAAAAATTGTGAAATTTTTATGGAAACAACTAGACTTAAGTATCTTTCTAATTCCTTTGGAATCACCCCTATATTTGATATGGTTTGAGGTATATAACTGTTTTAATTTGAAGTTTCTGCGCAGTCTATAATCTGGAACAATTTCGGTTGTATCCTGTTTTTGGGTAACCAACGAGAGAACCTGGGCATGTGGTCTAAAATAAAAGTTGTAGAAAATTTCTTAAGATTTCCAACCATAAAAAGCATGCTTCTTTTGGATATCTGGAACTCAAGATATGACTATTTTATTGAGCTGCTAATATTGGAACTCGTCCAGAGAATTTTCAGAATGTATTCTATATCTCTATAAGTGTATATAACTTGGAAATCTCTAAATTTTGAATATTTGTGTTGGATGTAAGATGTCTAGAAGAGGAAGTGGCTAAGGTCATGGAGGTGTTCCCCCACATTCACCACCACTACCGCCACTGTTTACACCAAAATTTGGAGAGAAAAACGCGAGAACTCGAAGCTTCCAAAATTGTGTCAATCAAGGAACCGATTGCATAAGGATTAATATCAACAAGTTTAGATACGACTCTAGAATCGGATCGCTTTGGATGATGTCAGCAGATAGCGATGATGAGCTATGGTTGGCGCCAGGAAACTACATGTCGAACTCTAGAAAAAGGGAAAGATTAGGGTCAAGTTATCTTAAATTAGGAATGTTTTCGTCTATGCCGAAGACTGTAATGAGTCGTGCTCGAGTAGGATTCATGTCTAGGCTCCGAGTATAAATATTGGACCCCCGGCCATTGTAATGACACACAATCAATCAAATACAAGTTTCTTACTTTTTTTGGCTCCGGCCACCTCTTAGGAGTAGGAGTAGGAGTAGAGTAGATCTCGGTGAGTTCTTCAGCGAGCAGGGCTTCATCGGTCTGGCCGACCTCCGGCTTGTCTATAAGTACCGTCATGGCTTATACTTCTTTTCGTACGGCTGCATCGATCCGGTCGACCTTCACTACGACTCTGGTATAAGCTAGTTATCAACTCTTGTTTAGTTCAAGTACGGTTGCATCGATTCGGTCGACCTCCGCTGCTCGAACTAGATTAAGGTCAAGTTATCGGCTCTATCTAAGGGCGGCGTTCCTTTGGATAGATTCATTAAGTTACCGATACTGCTTATTGCTTCCATTATTTATTTAATTACAGCAATATCACTTCGCTCGATTGTGATTGATCTAGATCGGCCTTATATCATTTATAACCCATCGTTTGTTAATCTAAATTGATCTAATCTGCACCTTAAATGATGAGTTATGTTTTATCGGCCGTTTTATGTCAATCTTGATCGTGCATAGTGTGTGGTTAAGGCATGTTTTTGTCTTGAATAAATCTATTGGCTAACGAAAACTGTTCCGTGGCCTGTTATCATGGCCTATGTGATTTTGCCTCACACACTACTGTTAGCACCGTGGTGTGGGGATCATTATTTGGTAGATCTATTCCTGATAGGCACGATCTTAACTGTGTGTTATGCCTGAATCGGCTGTTTTAGCTGATATCGAGCACTTTCACATACATGGTTCACGTCACGAGACTGTTGAAGTAAAGATAGGTTGAAAGATGTGTTAGCCCCATGATCTTATTATTGTATTACGGCCTGCATGATTCTGCCTCATGCCCCACTGATATTAGTAATAACTTAGGATCATCAAATCTATTGTTGTTTCTACG
The DNA here is from genome assembly GCA_904845875.1 of Miscanthus lutarioriparius. Taxonomy (NCBI): domain Eukaryota; kingdom Viridiplantae; phylum Streptophyta; class Magnoliopsida; order Poales; family Poaceae; genus Miscanthus; species Miscanthus lutarioriparius. The sequence continues at coordinate 73,738,289 of CAJGYO010000012.1, read as the reverse complement.
GCCTGCATGATTCTGCCTCATGCCCCACTGGTCATAACGATATATGAGATCTAATACGTTCATTAGATTTATCTTTATTAAATGGTTAAATAATGATGAGCTGCTTCTTTTATATGAAAAGGGATTTGGTTACTTGCAGTCATTGACTCAGTATAAACTGATTATTGTTGATATCTTACTGCCATTGACTAATATTTGTCTAAATAATGATATTCATCCTGAATGATAATCGATTTTTCTTCCACAACCCCATGAACTTTAACTGATTCATTCTTATGAGTATGCTGGAATCGACTCTTTAGTCGATCTCCTTTCATATCGGCTCTCAGAGCCGCACATCCGGGACTATTTGGCAACACCGGCACGTTCCACCTTAAATTATTGATTAGCTTTCTCTCCTTGTCAATTGTAGGGTCAAATTGACTGGCACGTCTCGGGAGGACTACGCAGGATCGACCACCCAGGCGTTGAAGCCAGGTGGATCTATAGCTCCATCGAGCAGACCCTTCTGGCTTGCTCGTGTGCCCTCTGCATGGGACAAAATTTCATGCCGACACACGTTCTGGCACGCTCGGTGGGACCCCACAGTCGTCATGGTGGTTTACAACAACAACGACATCCTTATGGTACATTACGAAGACCTACCTGATGGAGATAAAGATGTCATCGACAAAGCTATAGAAGAATTTCAGAACAAGTGTTTGTTGTCCTACACCAAAACACATGACAATACAATTGTTCAGAAATATCCACTACTAAGAGTTCTATTGCACGGGTAGACAGATGTAGATGAAGCTGAAGATAGGCGTTTCTTCACGGAAGCTGTAAACAAATCTGTTCATAATGCCATATCAAGCCATAATGAAGCTTTCTTGGACACATTCCACAACTCCATGAAAGAGGTGTTTCATGGGTTTCTAGTTGGTCAGGTTGGGCTGGCTTATTACAACATTCCACATCCGTCGACCCAATGGACTAATCAAGTCGGTACCAGCCATCAAAAAGAAGCACCAGCTAGCAATGATGATGTCCAGGTAGTTCAGAGTTCATTTGAACAAGCTCAAGACGTTACTACAAATCCGATATAGTATAATCCTAGATCATCAGTGCAGCATGTAAATCAGCCGGTGGGGCAAGGTCAGAACTAGATGATTAATTTTGGCACATCGGGCCATATACCGTCGTCGGCTCAAAAAATAGCGCCATCAATTCAGAGGATCCGTAGAGATATAGATCCTAATGTCTATAATCAGAGACTTCAAGCAGCAAACCAGCAAAGGACCCAGCAGATAGAGATTCCACAAGGGTATCATTATAGCACAGATTATAACACCCTTCACATGATTCTAAATCCAGGATATCAAGGCACACGGGATTTCAATCCATAGATGGGTCAGCAGGTGCAGAGAAATCCAAATTCACATGCTGATGAGTTGTTGCTAAAGGTGACCAAGATGATGAAGAATTAGTTCAGTCTGAAGCCAAAAGGGTTGACCTTTTCATATAAACGCCCACATCCAGAATGGTATGATTTGGTCACTCTTCCTGCAAATTATAGGCTTCTAGTGTTTGCTAAGTTCACTGGCCAAGATAGCACAAGCACAATAGAACATGTTAGTCGGTATCTTACACAATTGGGCGAGGCATCAGTTGAGGAGGCCCATCAAGTTTGTTTCTTCTCCCTGTCACTGTCAGGGCCAGCCTTCACTTGGTTTTCATCACTACCAGTCAACTCCATTGCCAATTGGGTGGACCCAGAAAAGAAATTTCATACATATTTTTATACTAGGACTGGAGAAAAGAAGATTACCAATTTGACAACTATAAGGCAGAAAACTAACGAATCAGGCACTGAGTTTCTTCAGAGGTTCCGAGAGACTAGGAATTTGTGCTTCTCATTAAACTTGACTGATGATCAACTAGCTACTTTGGTCGTTCAAGGAATGCTGCCAACATGGAAAGAAAAGCTGCTGGGATAAGAATTTGACAACCTAGGTCAATTGGCTCAACGAGTGGTGGCACTCAATAGCCAATTCCAGAGTATGCGCAGAGATATCCAATTCCAAAAGAGTACCACAGTGGCCGAAGCTTATAATCCATACTTAGTCGATGATGGTTATGAAGATGAAGAAGAAGAGGTTGCTGCGGCTGAATGGGATTGGGGTAAAAAGATAGTAATGGTGCCAAATCCTTAGGGAAGAGGAGTCGAGGAGAGCTATGACTTTGATGTCACAAAATTAGACAAGCTCTTTGATTTCTTGCTTAAGAAGGGACATATCAAGCTGCCCGATAATCATGTTATGTTGCCCCCTGATCAGTTGAAGAATAAGAAGTTCTGCAAGTTGCATACGCTACTTCTCATTCCACTAATGAATGTAGAATTTTTTAGCAGCATATACAGAGGGCTATTCAACAAGGAAGACTCAAATTTGATACACCTTGAAAAATGAAAGTTGATGATAATCCTTTCCCAGGAGATCAAAACATGGTCGATGCTAGGCTGCTTAGAGGAAAGACTAAGGTCCTAACATCAACCAAATCAAGAGAAGCTAAAACAGTTGATCCCGAGAGGCAAATATCGGCCGATGAATACAGAGAACTTAAAAGACGCCGCGACAAGCAAAAAAGCCGATATGAGCAGGGAGAAACGTCAAAAGAAGGGGCAACAAAGCCACGGGTTACATCTCGAATTCTGTTGAATAAATGACAGCGGTAGAAGGAAAAGGATTATCAATGTTGGTTAGAAAAGAAAGAATACCAGTGGCAATAGGAAAAAGAGAGGTATGAAAGAAAGCAAGCTGAATTGCATTGGAATTGTCCTTTCTTAAGACATTGCTGGAACGAAGGTTTGAAGTTACCTACCAGGAATAGCTGTCTAGAGTGCAATGATCAGTATTAGGAGTTTAGGCAATCTCAAGCCAACCGCTAGTCTGTTCATACTCAAAATGTGTATCATCATAATAACATGGATTGGCACTTAAAAAATGGAAATGTTCATAATCGGCTTGGAAAAAGAGTTGTTGATCAACACTGAGCTAATTATGAAGAAGAAAGTAACGAGAAAGAATACATTTGGTAGGAAGGCCAATGGTCTCCAGGAGGTTGGACCAGAAGCCAGAAGGGAAGGGTGCAACGCCTAAGGAATAAAGAGTTGGAATAGGCTCAAGCATCTGGTAAACCTCAAGTATGGCGTACTAAGCAAATAGCCGATAGAAAGCAACCATCGGCTAATATTTAGATGACTTTCCTATTGCCATCAGAGTTCATAGCTCCGGCAGATCAAGAAGTTTATTTGGATTTCGATGAATCGGAGTATGAAGAAATAGTTGCCAAGCTAACGGTTATACAACAAGCAATATTTGATAAACTAATCAATCATCGGCACTTAAAGGCTTTATATGTAAAAGAATTGGTTGATGGGAAGCTGATGAACAAGATGTTGGTAGACGAAGGTGCTTCTATCAATCTCATGCCTTACACCACTTTTTGTAAGCTTGGCAAGGGACCAGGAGATCTGATTAAGACTGACATGATGCTTAAGGACTTTGGGGGTAATGCGTCTAAGACCCGGGGGGCAATGAATGTCGAATTGACAATTGGGAGTAAGACTCTACTCACCACATTCTTCGTCATCGATGGAAAAGGATCATACAGTTTGCTCCTTGGTCGCGATTGGATTCATGCAAACTATTGTGTACCATCGACCATGCATCAGTGTTTGATTCAATGGCATGGAGATGATGTCGAACTGGTTCACGCTGACAAGTCTGTGAGCATCGCAATAGCCATTCCAGTCTTTTGGGAACTAGGAGACTTTGAATGCTTTTTTGGAAGGTTATGGGAAGGAGACTTCATTAAAATCAGTAATGAAAGCCAACAGCCGATGCAAGCAATCAGCTCTGAGAGTTTGTTTTAGTAAATAGTCATGGCTTCATGTCGGCCATTGAATTAAGGAAGAATAAGCATTGATCCTAGAGATAGGCTTAGGCCGACGTATGTGAAAGCTGAGTCGAATCATGAGTGCAATTCAAAGTTGATAGATCTATTAAAGGAAGTTTTGTTTCGCTTAATGAGGTGCTTGCCTAGATTGATTGATCGTTTAACTTTTGGTATGAAAAGTTCTGCTGCAATCTATCAATAGCGGTCGACGAAAAATATTTAAAGGGATGTTATCCTAGCATTTGATCAACACTTGATAGACGATTCGTTTAGTCATCGGCTCTAATAGCACGTACAAAAAGGTATCGCCTCTAGTTCAAAAAAAGATCTTTGAATATATAAAACCCGATACAATATGTATCGCCTCTAGAGCAAAAAACAAAAACAAAGACATTCATGAGACATACAGGGGCATTGCACTAAGATACATTCATGAAAGAACAGAAGGTTTCATTCATTAGTTTGCCCTAATTATAGACTAATCAAAGACCTTGTTCACCACATCCTGAGCAGATGTGATGTCCACGATGGCCTCCGCTGCAATGATGAATTCTTCAAGCAAGTCCTCATGTTCCTCAGGGCCATCACCCGTTGGGAAGCCGGTCTCCATGGCGTGGAGCTCATACCCAGTCTGGACTTGTGCCGTGGTCAGCGCCACTGATGCGCCATGATGAACACCGTGGAGGGTGATTTCCTGAACGCGGGCCGGGATGTCTTGGAGGCGAGCGTTGATGAGGGAACCCTGAGCATTGACGGCGTCCACGACCACGTTTGCTACCAGTTGGAACTGTCAAGGCTATCGATTGCAGAAAATAGAAGAACTATCAAGATAGAGACAGTGGAAGTCAGAATAGAAGCGTTCATGGAGCTCATCTTACCTGCCACCGCGGCGTCAGACTCAGCCATCCACGCTCGAACGGCACTGGCCTCCTCCTCAGCCGCATGAAGGGCCACTTGGAAGACCTCGAGATGGGTCTCAAGCTAGGCGTTTTTCCGAGTCACCTTGGAATAGCGATCCTAGGCCACCCTCCACTCTCGGAAGAAGCGTCGGGCATCATCACCGTTGTATGAGTTGGAAGAATATGACGACGAGGCCAGCGTAGAAGATGCAGCATCAGAGGGCTCTCTGGCCCTAGGAAGAGGACGGAGATTGTTATTCAAAATAAATCTATAGACAAATCAGAATAGTTCATCGTCACAAGCAGAAGATGTCGATCTCACCTCATGCATCGGAGGCACTGATTCACCGGCATGTTCTCCTATGGAACCTCCTCCGTCATGCGCTTGCCGTGGTTCTCCTCGCCAGCCATGAAGTTGATCAGATCTACAGGAAGGGAGGGAGGCCGCTACAGAGTTCTGTGAGGGCAGAGAAAAGCAAAGGAACAGGAGCGGTTGTGAGAGCGGATGTGTTCGAGGCCGGAGCCCTCGGCTGGTATTATAAGCCATGGAACAAAGAGGTTGATGCCTCGGGACGTGCAAAAGGCAACCACAATTAATAGGACGTGAAGCGCCACCTCGCTAATACCGAAGAGAATACGACACCGGGTGACTAAGGATGGAAGATCGAAGGGCTCTCTTAATAAAGGCTACGTTTTCAAACCTAAATAGGATTAAGATCGGGAGTCTGGAATCAGTTATTTTCAAAATTAGCTCTTTAGCTAGAACAAAGAAAAACACAATGAGACAATGGAAAGTGTGGTTGTCATTGGTTCTACACAACACATTTGTCGACACACGAATTACAATTTTAGAACATCCTGGATCGCTTTCAACACTTCTAGCCGAATAGCATCAGCTTCTACGATCTGTTGTTTAACTTCTTCGGTTGATCTAGGAATGCTCTCGAGGCTACTTCGGATGGCTCTGCCTTCTCTAACTTTGGCCAACAGTTCCTGTTTCTTTTGTTGAATGGCAACATGTATTTGAGGTAGGGTAGACATATGATGATCAATGGTAGCCTTCATGTTTTTTAGCTCCTTCTCAAGTTATACATGCCTGGCTTCTAGTTGAGACAATTCTGGGTCAATACTGAGGAAGGAGTACTTCAAGTGATCAATCGACTGTGACAATTCTTTAGCCTCTTGCCTGTTAGAGTTTCCCTTAGCCAATAAAGTTTCACGATCAAACAGATTCCTCTGAGGTTGTTTCACCTTCAGGACCTGATCTTCAAAGATAGAAAAAGGAGACAAGACTCTAGAGAGAGCTAGGGATGGATTACCCTTGATGGCCAAGAAGACTCTATGCATTGGATCAGTGTCTTGGACCAAATCAGCTATATTTTTCTCAAATATTGGCAGAACATCTCTTAGATGATTTTTCGTCTCTTCTGGCAAGTTTCCTTGGAGGAAGTGGCTGACAAACTGATTTCATTTTCATCAAAATACTCCTCAAGATTGAAAGAGTAACTCAGGGCTGGAAGATTGAGTGCCTGTGTATAAGGAAATCTTGATTAGGAGGCTTAAATCAGTTTATAACAAATGAATGGCAAAGAGGATACAATACCTTCTCTATAGTAGCCTCTACCTAGAGAGGAGGAACAACTGATGATGTACCAGTGATGTCTAGTTGAATCGGCTCTGAGCTCTCAACGTTGACATCTGCAAACCTCAGGGAGGATTTTTAGTTCATGTTTGTTGTAGAGAAATGAACTAAGCATATAACTTTCTTACCATCAGTTGTGTGTTGAACCGGTGAAAGCTCTAGTTTGGTTTTGGTGAATTGATGAAACCCTAATTGCTAACCTAGTTTATCAAGTGATCATGATATAGGTAGCACACTCCAAGTGGTGAAGCAAATGAAGATCATAACATGATGATGGTGATGCCATGGTGATGATCAAGTGCTCGGACTTGGAAAGAAGAAAGAGAAAAACAAAAGGCTCAAGGCAAAGGTATAAATTGTAGGAGCCATTGAGTATGATCACATTTTGGATCGATAGCCATACTATTAAGAGCGGTGAAACTCGTATCAGAATGCGGTTATCAAAGTGCCACTAGATGCTCTAACTCATTGCATATGCATTTAGGATCTAGTGGAGTGCTAACACCCTTGAAAATGTTTGTGAAAATATGCTAACACATGTGCACAAGGTGATACACTTGGTGGTTGGCACATTTAATCAAGGGTAGTGAAGTTTAGGTGCAAGGGTAAGAAACTCCACCGGCGGAGTGTCCGCCCGTATAGTGCGGACAGTCCGATGGTGCCACCAGCACCCTAGATAGAAAAGACGGAGGTCACTGTAAGTGACCGGACGCTGGTCTCGGTTGGACCAGCGTGTCCGGTCAGTGGCAGCAGAGGGCGTGCATTTCGGTCTCATGATCGGACGCTGGGTCGCTTAGTGACCGAACGCTGGCGCAGTGCGTCCGGTCAGTGCTGACGTATGCTGACGTAGGGCGTACAGAGGAGACGTTGTGTGATCGGACGCTGGCTGTGTCCGGTCAAGCATGACCGGACGCGTCCGGTTGGAAAAAATCGTGTTTGGATCCTTACTGGAAATGACCGGACGCTGAGGTCCAGCGTCCGGTCACTTTCTAACTGACGTGTCTGGTCAGCAGACGACCATTGAAATCTGACGAACAACATTTGAAGCAGGGGACACATGGCGTGAATCACGTGATCGGACGCTAAGGGCCAGCGTCCGGTCACCCCGCATTGTGCCCAGTGAAGGGGTACAACGGCTCTATTTCGTGGGGGCTTCTATTTAAGCCCCATGGCCAGCTCAAGCTCATGCTCTTGGCCATTTGCATTGACATAGCAACCTTGTGAGCTTAGCCAAAGCCCTCCCACTCATCTCCATCATTGATTCATCATCATAGTGAGATTGGGAGTGATCCAAGTGCATTGCTTGAGTGTTTGCATCTAGAGGCACTTGGTGTTCGTGTTTCGCTGCGGGATTCGCTTGTTACTCTTGGTGGTTGCCGCCACCTAGATGTCTTGGAGCAGCGAGGATCGTCGAGCGGAGGGTGGTGATTGTCTCCGGCTCCGATCGTGGTGATTGTGAGGGGTTCTTGACCTTTCCTCGGTGGAGTGCCAAAAGGTACTCTAGTGGATTGCTCGTGGCTTGTGTGATCCTCATCTTGTGTTGGTTGTGCGGCACCCTATTGAGGGTTTGGCGTGTGAGGCCAATTAGCGCGTGAACCTCCAAGTGAGTGAATCGCCACAACGAGGACTAGCTTGCCGGCAAGCAAGTGAACCTCGGTAAAAATCATTGTGTTCATCATATTGATTCTGAGGTGATTGGTCTTCATTGTTATCCACACTTGTGATTGATTGGTTCATACATCTATACGGCGATATAACCTTCTTGCCTACTCCTTACCTTACCGCAAACTAGTTATCAAGCTCTTTAGTGTAGCTAGTTGTGAGAGCTTGTTTGCTTGGTTGGTGTGGCTCTTTAGTTAGCCTTTGAGAGCACAATAACATAGAGTAGTGTCATAGCTATTGTGTGGTTAGATACTATCTAAACTAGAATTGCGGTAGGCGGCTTGCATTTTAAGTAGGCTAACGCAACACTTGCTTCGCCTCATAATTGTCTAACCATTTTGATTAAGTGTTGTTGTAGAAATTTTATTAGGCTATTCACCCCCCTCTAGCCATTAGGACCTTTCAACTGGGAAATCGACAGTTTGGATATCAGCAACAACAGGATTATTTTCAATAGGGAGACTGTTAGACTCCTACTCCTGCATAGGTGTTTCCTTGGGAAGTATCTCACGTGGCAAGGAATCAGATGAAGGATGGAAATTGAATAAAATCAGGAACTTTTGAGAAAATACTTCAACGAGCATCAAGGATAAAATGGAAAAGACTCACATTTTCTACCGTTGTGGGAGCATCGGTTATTGCCACTGAAATCGGCTCCTTGTGAGAATCAGCCGATGAAGGTTCAGTTGGCGCTGAATCAAACACCTAGGACAGCAGCTCCGTACCCAGGGCAGATTGGGACACAATGGTTGATAACTGTGAAAAAGGGGGATCAGAAGTTGACCATCAATTTGAGAAGAATATGGATTGTTTACCTGAGTAGCTGATGGTCTCATTCTACGAAGTCTTTTCCCAGTAACGACTTTCTGAGTTGTCCCTTGGACTGCCTTGCACTTTGAAGATTGGTATGTCACGATCATGGGGGCAGCATGAGTTTTCATCAATTTCTTCAATGAAGGTGCGGCTGACTCTATTCTTGAGACTGGGCATGGTGGCTGATAATCTATAGGATGCCCTTTCATATCCAAACTTGGAGGATCGAATTCAGTATCCTGAAAGGGTCGGTTAGAACAGTTGGCAGGAGAATTCACCAAGTAATTTCTCAGAAAAGGGAATAAAAAGTTACCTCACTATCAGAAGCAAATTCCCCATCCAGAGCTATGCACAAAGGTTGAACCAGCCCACAGAAGAGGTGGGAGCGCCATTCTTGCCACCAGGAATCAAAAAGAGTGGAAGATAAGATAGCCCTGATCCAGTCATGCATGCAAAGGGAAGGAAGATCTAATCCCAATTGAAAGACTCTGGAGGCTTCCATCACCTCACTGATATCTTCCCGTGGCTTCAGTGTGTTCTTGAAGAACAGTTGAGGAGGCAATTGACCAAGGCCAAACTGACGAGTCACAAATGAAGGGTTGTAAAACTCATAAGTTGGAAGGTTGCCTGGGGTGAAGGAACCTATAGCCATTTGCCATGGCCATGATGAAATTTGGCTGGAAGGACACAGAGTTTGATAAAAGAATTGAAGATTGCAGCCGCTGTCTCATCCAAACAGCCTGATTCAAATTGGAATTTGAATGGAAAGATCAACTCATTATTTTTATCCTCATCATATGGCAACCAAGTTAGGACTTCTGCATCAAACCCTTTGTAAATTTTTTTGAAGAAATGGCCAACATCGACATCAATTACTATGGCCGATGCAGCCTCGCTGTAGCTCAAGCACTGGCGGGTTCTTCCTTCTTCACCCTTATATTCCTCATCAAAGTTGGAGGAAGGAAAGCTGAGGTTTCTGAGATCAAACCTTACAATCTTGTGCATATACAGGTTCAACCTTAGCTGTATCAACCACCAAGAGCCACTGATAGTATGCACTGGTTTGTTCTTCAGTAATTGGGCAGTTACCTGATACATCAGATGATAAGCAACCCCTAGTAGATACTTTCCAAGGGAGACTTCCTTGCCTACTGCCAGATGCTCTGCCATAAGCTTATGGTTGTAAGTCAGGCCACAAGATAACCCACAGCAGATGAATCTCTCCAGCCACATATTCAAAAAAGCTACATAATCCCTCTCACTAACAGTTGATTCATCTCCAATATGGTTCATAATATAACTTGCCCATCCTAAGCAATCTGATATTTTGGCTAATCTCTTGGAACCAGCGCTCAGGTATTCATAAGGCTGCATTGATCCAGTTATTCTAAGGCCGGTCAAAATGTAGACATCGGCTAGGGTAATGGTCATCGGGCCATGACCGAAAATGAAGGCATTCAGGGCATTGGACCAGAAATAAGATGCGGAAATCAAGAGTGAATCATTCCTCTCCATCCCAAAAAATGAGAGTGTCAAACATTGATTTAAATCATACACCTCCCAATCTCCGCCCTTCTTCTCGGATACCCTATGGAACCAATCTCTCCACCCCTTGGTCATTTTAGGCCAATTTCTAAAGGGAGTTTTGGTATTCCAAGAGGACAAATCCACTGCAGACTGTTTGAAGGGGATTTGGTTGGTTTCTTGATGGATGAAATCAGATGGATCAGGATCACCCGTAGGCCTAAGAAAATAAACATTGGAAGCAACAGCTGATGGAATCAAGATTTCGTTCCTCATTTCCTAGAAATCGGATAAAATGAATTTAAGGACAAAGGAAATACAGGGTAGCGACCAACATTTCGAGAATGGGAATTTGAAAGCATACCTCGGGGATGTGGTCGATGGTCGCCATCAAAACCAAAGTAAATTTGAATCTGGGGAAGGCCACTTGAATAAGGGCTTGATGGGGTGAAAGATTTGCTAGGGTTGAAGCTTTGGCGATGGCGGCGTCGGCTGTTGAGATTTGTTCGAGAAAGAAGGGAAAGCAAACAGGCTGAGTGGTCAGAAAGGATACTATTGGGGCATTATATAAGACTCGGTCTGGGAAGTCAGGAGTCACGCATATATCTCGGAGCAAAACGGTTGCGGCGTGGTAAACAGATAAATAGGAATTTTGGAATAAAATCACTTTTATCCCAAAATTGGGGGGCATGTGTTTACACCAAAATTTTGAGAGAAAAACGCGGGAACTCGAAGCTTCCAAAATTGTGTCGATCAAGGAACCGATTGCATAAGGAATAAATATCAATTGGTTCAGATATGACTCTGTTATTGGATCGCTTTGCATGATGTCAGCAGATAGCGATAATGAGCTACGGTTGGCACCAGGAAACTACATATCGAACTCTAGAAAAAGAGAAAGATTAGGGTCCAAGTTATCTTAAATTAGGAATGTTTTCATCTATGCCAAAGATTGTAATAAGTGGTGCTCAAGTAAGATTCATGTCTAGGCTCCGGGTATAAATATTGGACCCCCGGCCATTGTAAAGACACAATCAATCAAATACAAGTTCCTTACCTTTTTTGCACCCCTTAGGAGTAGGAGTAGAATAGATCTCGGCGAGTTCTTCAGCGAGCAAGGCTGCATCGGTCCGGCCGACCTCCGGCTTGTCTGTAAGTACCATCATGGCTTATACTTCTGTTCGTACGGCTGCATCGATCCGATCGACCTCCACTACGACTCTGGTATAAGCTAGTTATCGACTCTTGTTTAGTTCAAGTACGGTTGCATCGATCCGGTCGACCTCCACTGCTCGAACTAGATTAAGGTCAAGTTATCGGCTCTATCTAAGGGTGGCGTTCCTTCGGATAGATTCATTAAGTTACCGATACTGCTTATTGCTTCCATTATTTATTTAATTATAGCAATATCACTTCACCTGATTGGGATTGATCTAGATCGGCCTTATATCCTGTTTAACCCATCGTTTGTTAATCTAAATTGATCTAATCTGCACCTTAAACGATGAGTTATATTTTATCGGCTATTTTATGTCAATCTTGATCGTGGATAGTGTGTGGTTAAGGCATGATTTTATCTTGAATAGATCTATTGGCTAATGAAAACCATTCTGTGGCCCGTTATCACGACCTGTGTGATTCTGCCTCACACCCCACTATTAGCACCATGGAGTGAGGATCATTATTTGGTAGATCTGTTCCTGATAGGGCATGACCTTAACTGTGCGCTATGCCTAAATCGACTGTTTTAGCCGATATCGAGCGCTTTCACATACGCGGTTCACGTCATGAGACTGTTGAAGTAAAGATAGGTTGAAAGATGTGTTAGCCCCATGATCTTATTATTGTATTATGGCCTGCATGATTCTGCTTCATGCCCCCACTGATATTAGTAATAAGTTAGGGTCGTCAAATCTATTGTTGTTTCTACGGCCTGCATGATTCTACCTCATGCCCAGTGGTCATAACGATAGATGAGATGTAATACGTTCATTAGATTTATCTTTATTAAATGGTTAAATGATGATGAACTGCTTCTTTTATATGAACATGGATTCAGTTACTTGCAGTCATTGGCTCAGCATAAACTGATTATTGTTGATATCTTACTGCCATTGACTAATATCTGTCTAAATAATGATATTCGTCCTGAATGATAACCGATTTTTCTTACACAACCTCATGAGCTTTAACTGATTTATTCTTTTGAATATGTTAGAATTGACTCTTTAGTCAATCTTCTTTCATATCGGCTCTCAAAGCCGCACATTTGAGACTGTTAGGCAACACCGGCACGTTCCGCCTTAAATTACTAATTAGCTTTCTCTCCTTGTCAATTGCAGGGTCAAATTGACTAGCACGTCTCAGGAGGAGTACGCATTATCGACCTCCCCTGCGTTGAAGCCAGGCGGATCTATAGCTCCATCGAGCAGACCCTTCTGGCTTGCTCGTGTGCCCTCGGCACGGGATAAAATTTTATGCCGACAGCCACCTACTATTGAGTAGCTTCTGGCGGTGCAGACACATCTTATGCAAGCTCTGGTGCAAAATCAGCAGAATCAACCAATTGGTGGAGCACCGCGTGACAAGCATGGTGAATTCTTGAAAGGCTGCCCCCTGGTGTTTTCTCATGCCACTGATCCACTGAAAGCAGATGATTGGCTTTGTGTAGTGGAAAAGCAACTCAACATAGCGCAGTGCGATGACTAGTAGAAAGTGTTGTATGCATTACGACAACTCCAGGGAGAAGCTCAAGACTAGTGGTAGGCATTCGAGTATGGACGTCCCACTAATGCTCCTCCTGTCACCTAGCAGGAATTTAGAGAGAATTTCAGATCCTACCACATACTTGAAGGATTGATAGAGCTCAAGTAGGAGGAATTCAGAGCTCTGAAATAGGGATCTATGTCTATAGCGGAGTATCATGACAAATTTACTCAGTTGTCATGTTACGCTCCGAATGAGGTGGCTGATGACGCTGATAAGCAACACCACTTTCTCAAGTGTCTATATGATAGTCTGCAACTCTAGCTTATGTCTAATACATGCCCTAATTGCCAGACACTAGTGAATCACGCTATTGTTATTGACAATAAGCGCAAAGAGTTGGAGGCCAAGAAGAGGAGGCTTTAGGGACAATCCTCTGGGAGCAATACTCGTCCGAGCACCAACCCTTAGCAAGGCTTCCAGCAGAGGTACCAGAGACCACCCAATCAGTGGAATCGTGGTCAGTACCCTCTGCGCAACCCGAACCAACAGCGTCCACCGTACCAGCAGCAGAATGGCAATCAACGTCCCCAGTAGCAGAGTGGCCAATAGACACCATGATAGGGAATACCTAACAACACTCCCATGAAGACTAGTGCCCCTAGCACTCACAACAATTGTTTCCACTATGGAAAATGGGTCATCTGTCATATAACTGCCCAGAGAAGCCCAACCAGCAAACCCCCAAAGGCAGGATAGTAACCAGAAGCCATCGCATTATGGGAAGGTGAATCATGTGTCTGCAGAGAAAGGCGCTTGTGGAACCAGAAGTCATGCTAGGTACGTTTGATATCAACTCAACTCCTGCCACCGTTCTTTTTTATTCTGTAGCTTTGCATTGATTCATATCACAAGCATTTGTTAGAAACCATAACATACCTTTGTGTGCCATGAAAAACCCTATACTAGTAAATTCATCGGGAGGGAGTATGCCAGCTTCTTACCGTTGTCTTCCGACTAGTCTATCCTTAAGGGGGGTAGAGTTTCAAGTGACCCCAATTGTGTTGAGAACAGCGGGAATTGATCTTATTTTGGGTATGGATTGGATGATGCAACAACAAGTAGTGATTCAGTGTAAAGAAAAGGCAGTAGCTTTGACAACACCAAATGGAGATAGAATCAGTGTTGAGGTTGTAGTGCAAGCACAACCGATAGCCACAGTGAACCAACTTGATGATCGCATCAACAAAGAGGACCCAGTGGTGGGTGAGTTTCCAGATGTGTTTCCCGATGACTTGCCAGGTATGCCACCTAACCGTGACATTGAGTTTATTATTGAATTATTACCTAGAACTGCACCTATAGCTAAGCGTCCATATAGAATGGGGGTTAATGAACTAGAGGAACTTAAGAAATAAATAAAGGAGTTACAGGAGAAAGGTTTTATTCGTCCTAGTTCATCACCTTGGGGAGCACCGGTTATATTTGTTGACAAGAAGGATGGTACCCAGAGGATGTGTGTTGATTATCGGTCACTAAATGAGGTTACTATCAAGAATAATTACCCGCTACCTAGAATTGATGACTTGTTTGATCAGTTGAGAGGTGCTTGTGTTTTCTCTAAGATTGATCTCTGTTCTGGTTATCATCAGTTGAAGATTCATTCAACTGACATACCCAAGACAACTTTTACTACAAGGTATGGTTTGTATGAGTACACCGTTATGTCCTTTGGTTTGACCAATGCGCCTACAAACTTTATGTACTTGATGAATAAGGTGTTCATAGAGTTTTTTGATAAGTTTGTGGTGGTATTTATCGATGATATATTGGTATTCTCCAAAATGGAAGAAGAGCATGTTGAACATCTAAGGTTGGTCTTGCAAAAGCTCAGGGAACACAAGTTGTATGCTAAGCAAAGCAAGTGTGAGTTTTGGTTGAAGGAAGTTTCTTTCATAGGCCATGTTGTCTCTAATGGTGGAATAGCAGTAGATCCAAGTAAGGTGAGAGATGTATTGAATTAGAAACCACCAACCGATGTGGGAGAGATTCATAGTTTCTTGGGAGTGGTTGGATACTACAGAAGGTTCATACGAGATTTCTCTAAACTTGTCAAGCCTATGATGGCTCTGTTAGAGAAAAATGCTAAGTTTGTGTGGTCCGAGAAGTGTCAGGCTAACTTTGAGGAATTGAAGAAGAGGTTGACTACCGCCCTAGTGTTGTTTTTGCCAGATTTAAGCAAGAATTTCTCTATCTATTATGATGCGTCTCGTCAAGGTCTTGGATGTGTTCTTATGCAAGAAAGAAGAGTAGTGGCCTATGCATCCTGACAATTGAGAAAGCATGAACTAAACTATCCTACTCATGATTTGGAGTTAGCAGTAGTGGTTCATGCTCTGAAAATATGGACACTATCTTATCAGACATAAGAGTGACATCTATACTGATCACAAGAGTCTGAAGTACATTTTCACTCAGACAGATCTGAATATGAGACAACGTCGATGGTTAGAGTTGATTAAAGATTATGATCTAGAGGTACACTATCATCCTGGAAAGGCGAATGTTGTTGCCAATGCTCTTAGCAGGAAGAGTTACGCCAAAGAGGTGCAAGTGGCAGCTATGTCAAGTGAGTTGTGTGCTGAATTTGAGCAACTGAACTTGGGCTTTGTCACTAATGCAGTGGAGTTGGTGATAGAACCCACGCTGGAGCATGAAATACGTAAGGGCCAGCTATAGGATGCGAAGTTGAAAGAGAAAGTAGAGAACATAGTGATTGGCAAGGCACCAGGATTCCATATGGATGATAATGGAACTTTCTGGTTTGGGAAAAGACTATGTGTGCCTGAGATTAAGGCTATACGAGATGAAATTCTTCGTGAGGCACATGAGTCTGCTTACTTTATTCATTCCGGGAGTAGCAAGATGTATTTGGATATGAAAGAGAAGTATTGGTGGTATGGACTTAAGAGGGATGTGGCTAAATATGTTGCTTTATGTGATACATGTCAGAGAGTCAAAGCTGAACATCAAAGACCTACAAGATTATTACAACCAATGAAAATACCTGAGTGGAAGTGGGAATAAGTTGGTATGGATTTTATTGTTGGGTTACCACGCACTCAGAGAGGTTATGATTCAATATGGGTGATAGTGGATCGGTTAACTAAAGTTGCTCACTTTATACCAGTCAAGACTCATTATAAAGGACCGAAGTTCGTCCAAATATATATGGAGAGGATAGTGTGTCTACATGGAGTTCCCAAGAAAATTGTGTTTGATTGAGGTACTCAATTTACATCTCATTTTTTGCAACAAGTACAAAGTTCATTGGGAACAAAGTTTAATTTTAGTACAGCATATCATCCTCAGACCGACGGGCAAACTAAGAGGATTAATCAGGTATTAGAGGACATGTTGAGAGCTTGTGCATTGCAGTATGGTACAAGTTGGGACACGAGTTTGCCTTATGCAGAGTTTTCATATAACAACAGTTATCAGAAGAGTATCAATATGGCACCTTTCGAAGCTTTGTATGGACGAAAGTGTAGAACCCCGTTGTTTTGGAATCAAACGTGAGAAACTCAAGTGTTCGGACTGGATGTTTTAAGAGACATAGAAGAGCAAGTTAGGATGATTAGAGATAACTTGAGAGTGGCACAGTCTCGATAGAAGAGTTATGCTGACACTCAGAGGAGAGAATTAGTTTTTGAAATAGAGGATTATGTTTACCTAAAAGTGTCACCAATGAGAAGTGTGAGAATGTTTTACATGAGAGGAAAGTCAGCACCAAGGTATATTGGGCCTTTCAAGATTTTAGAGAGACGTGGAGAAGTAGCTTATTAGTTGGAATTGCCTGAGAGTTTGTCAGGTGTACATGATGTGTTCCATGTGTCCCAATTAAAGAAGTGTTTGCATATACCAGATGAGCAAATACCGTTAGAAGAGCTTACAATTAAGGAAGATCTCACCTATGAGGAATTTCCGGTAAAGATTTTGGCGATGGTAGAAAGGGTTACGAGGAGCCGAGTTATAAAGATGTGTAAGGTTCAGTGAAATTGGTATACAGAAGATGAGGCTATTTGGGAAAGAGAAGAGGATTTGAGGAAAACATACCCGCGGCTTTTTGAGTAAGCATCATCCGAATCTCGAGGATGAGATTTATTTTAAGGGGGGTAGAATTGTAACACCCTAAAATTTGCATGGGTTTTAAATAGGAGAAAATAATTTAATTATGCATTTTGTGAGCATTTAAATTTAGGAAAATAATAACTTTGTTAAAATTAAAATCAAATATAGGTCTACATACATGTGTGTGCATCAATGCTGCTGCATATTTGTTTTGTGATGCTTTGGTTCGATTGGAATTTGCAAAAGAATTTGAATGAGTTTAAATTAGATTTGAAATTATGTTAAGAAAATAGAAAAGGAGTTTTATTTTTTCCTTCTCTCCCTCCCTTGATTTTGGCCCGAGCAGCCCAACTCGGCCTGGCTCCTCATGTTGCCCCTTTCTCCACTGGCTCGCTCGGCTCTCTTTTCCCGCAGGCCCTCATTTCTCCATAGTGGCCCAACAGGCGGCCTAGTCGAGCCGTGCCCGTGCTCCCTCAGCCCTCTCACCTGTCACTGATGACCTAAGCCCATGAGTCAGCCACGTCGTCGTCTCCTACCTTCCCGATCGTGTCCAAGCAGGACACCGTGCCGTCGAGTCTACCTCCGCTACGCCGCACCTGGCGTGACCTGCAAGTCAGCCCTGCTCATAAATAGTAGCCCTGCACTGCCACTTTTTCCTAACCCTAGAGCAGGCCGCTATCTCGTCCTAGGCTCATTGTAGTAGCTCTCATTTGGATTTCGTCAGCAACTGAGCTCGACCCGCCACCACAATCACCGTCGTCCGTGGCTTCCTTGCCCCTATTAGCTGGTCTCTGAGCTTCGCGTTGGTTTTGTGAAGTCGCTGAGCCTGTTTTCCGTCTTTTCCTCGCTCTCTTTTGCATACATGCCGATGCCAAACCCTTGCAGGAGCTCGTCGTCTGCCATCCCACACCGCACATCATCGTTGGTCTGCTCCCGCCTCAGTTCTTGGTCTTGGTGAGTTTGCCTTGATATCCTCTATCTCCCGGTGCCCTTGGTTTGCTATTTCATGGTCCGTGGATTGTATTCCCTGAGCGCCGCCCGTCTCCGGCCATGGCACCGCCGTCGGGGATCGCCGCCGACGTTGCCGGCATCTTTCATCCCCCTCCCGTCTGATCTGCACCGTCCAATCTCGATCCAACGGTCCAGATTCACCCGTACCCCTTCGCCCGGCTATTTTGCAAAAGAGTCCCTGAAGTTTTCTAGTATAGAACCCGCCGTCACTGCACTTATTCTAAAGAGCCCCTGTCTTTTCTTTAAATTGTATCCGCAGTCCTTAGGTAGATTTAAAATCAGGTTTTAATTATTTTAAATTTAGAAATTAAGTTTCATCTATTTACAAAACTGTCACTACCTTCTGTAGGCCATAAAATCTACGTTTTAACTCCGATTTGATCCGTTCAACTTGCGTTAGGTTCGTAATTCCATAATCTACATGTTCATACTACTGTTAGGTATGTTTTCAACTTTTAAAATTTGAGGTTAGATTTAATCTATTATTTTATTAAAGGAAACCTTTTTTTAATACATAACTTCTTTGTTTTAGCTCCGATTTTTGTGATCTTCGCTTCTATGTGTTCGTAGTGAGACGTAGATTCATTTTACAAACTTTTCATCTTGATTTTATGCTGTTGGTGTACTGTTCTAATCTATAGCTTTTGTTTGCTATGCATAATTGCTTCTGGATGCTTGTATGTTGCTATGATTATCGAGTATAGATGGTGAGCAATTCGTGGGTGATCAAGAGTACTACTTTGACGAGCAGGATCAGCAGGAGCACTTTGTTCAAGGCAAGTACAGCATAGGATTATCCTTGTTTCCTATCAACTTTAATACATTTAATTCATATTTGCATGTGTCACCTTGATAGTGATTCCTTAGAATTAAACTTATACCTTGTCTTCTATGGGATATGCATTGGGTAGCTTTGCTAGTGCTCAAGTAAACCATGGTCTTGTAACTTGACTAATGATATATGCAATAAACATTAAAATATGTCTTTTTTAGCAGCTTGGAAACATGAGGCTGGAGTATTTAGTTACTTTCTACATGCTTCAGATTCCTCTCCCTAAGGATTTATCTATATGTGAACATCTCGGGACTTACAAAGACAACTGTGAGGGCTACATGGCTTTAGCTTTAGCTCAGCACAAGGACCTTTTCTAGCTTGTTAGAGGTTACCTTTATGGCACAAGAGGGGTGTGTTTCGGGTTGGATATAGTGGGGCCTCTGTCCATCAATGTATAGGTTACGTGTCATTATGCCTGTCGGAAGGGGAGCCCTATATTCGTAGGGCACAGAAACCTAGCAGCCCTAACTTGTTAGACGAACCTTTGAAAGGCTTCATAGTGACCCCTGCCTGCTCACCTATGAAGTGTTTTGGGAGTAATTAACCCGGGCATATGGGTATCACGACTCAAAGTGAAAGTGTACAACCTCTACAGAGTGTAAAACTGGTATATCAGCCGTGATCATGGCCACGAGCGGCCTTGGACCCTTATAGAATAGATGATCACTAAGAATTATCCTTTTATGTTATTCATTATTTATGTTTACATTGATCATGTGTTTTACTTTGGGATTGAAACAACTTTGTTGCTACTCTTATGCTAAGATTATGACAACTAAAAGCTGAATGCTGTTAAACCTGTGTCAAGCCTTTTTGAGCCTCATGAACTCCATGTTACACTTGTTGAGTACGACACGTACTTACACTTGTTTATTTTCATTATTTAGATAAAAATCCTGGATAGGTAATATATGGCTATGGTAATGACGACTTTCCTAAGGATTACTAGACTTGTGGTCAACCCGTTGACGTCCCTGTGATATGGAGCTTCCGCAAGAGATTTTTCTTTATACTTCCGCTACATTTATGTGAAGATTGTCTTATTATTCGTGATGTAATAAACACTTGTGATGATACTATTTATAATTTGTTGGCTTATGCGTGTGACTGATCTCTGGGTGCACATAAGATTATGCATCCCATTTTATCCTTAAAATCGGGTGTGACACATTGTTCCCATTACATAGAACCCGCATTCATTGTTTCCCGCCGGCTACTTTAGGGTCTCCAATTGCATTTCTGCATCCTAGAATGGGACCTTCGTCCCATTGACCATTCTTTCCTGGGCACTGTGCCACATTATAAAGTGTGAAAAAGGGGCAACATTCACTCTCGATTCATCTCTGCAAAAAAAATATTGAGACAGGAATTACAAAGAAATTAATAAAAGTGGGGCTTCATGATAATTCAATTGTAGCTCAAAAGTACAATTTATTCTACACTTCTTTAATTTAGTCACCCCAGTTTAGGAAAACATTATTCTACACTAATTATTGCAAAATTGAAATTGGTAGCCCCGGCCATATAAATTGAAAATCGTAGCCCCATAAAAAACAATTATTGCACAATAATGAAGAACAATTATTCTACTTCATGCCACATAAAATGGAGACACTAATTAAAAAAAAGACTAAAATTAGAGACATGATCATGAACAACAATGCAGCTCCAAACAATATGTTGGTAGGTGACACATGGATTAATTTGCTCATCAAAATTGTAAAAGAATCTACTATACTCCTAACAAGAATTAATTATACCATCACATACTAACAATCATCTTGACCACCATGTAATTAGATAGGAATTTAAATGGGTTCATAGACACCAACCTTTTGGATGATGGATTCTCCACAATTTACTTGGAAGCCTTGCACAAAGTCCAATTTGAAAGTGCTCTCTAGAATGAAGAAAGAACTAAAATGAGAATGAAGCAATGTAGCCATCAAAACAACACTAATTAAGCAATAAAATCAAAGGAGTGGATGCTTGGTATTAACCTTAAAGCAAAAAGATCAGGTCATTCTTCAAAATCCAAGAGCTAGCTTCATAGTGAAGAGCAGCCGCAATAATGGAGGGAGGGGGCCAAACACGCGTCTCTGTGCTCGAGATGGAAGAGAGGAGGCAGGAGAGGACTGCGGTAGCTTTTTGTACTGCCATTTTATCACCGTTGGTTCTTGCCTAGAACCGACAGTGATAGCTCTAAAGCAACGTCGGTTCTTGGCTAGAACCGGCAGTGATATGTGGCCATCAACTCACTGCCGGTTCTAGCCACAAACCGGCAGTGATGTGGACCTTCACTGCCGGTTTTGGCTCACCCCAATCATTTTCTGATTTTGAAGCCAAGAACTGGCAGTGAAGGGTCGTCACTGCCGGTTGGCCAAAATCTGGCAATGATGAGGCCGACAATCATGCCCGATTATGTAGTAGTGATTGTACTTAGTGCCATCATTCGTGAGTTATTAGGACTCGATTTGAGAGTGGAAGTGAGTCAGACTATGTGCCCTTGTTTTTCGGCTATTGAGCTTTATTTGAAACACAGTGGACACATTATACATTTCCACTAAGTTTATCCACTTTGTACGGTTTGTTAACTGATCTATTAATTAATCTAAAGTGTTCTTGACCGTGATAGCTTCAAAATCTCAACAACTTATTAAAATATTTCGAAAATGCGTAGCAGTTATGATTATTTGATGTGCCAGGTAAGAACGTTGGATTACAATACTAGTATGTAACATGCTGCACGCAGAATGTCATTATCTATAGTCTAGTCAGTCCTCAGAGATTATCCATACTATTTAGTAAAGCACGTAAGTCGTCAACGTTTTGTCCACATTATTTTGTTCAGTCACAGAAGATACACCTCACCTGCCTGACATTAAGGAATTCAATTTCTTTTAATAATAAGCTAGCTATTTCACTGTCAAAGCGATGAGGCATATCGCTGACGGAGCTGCTTATAATAATCCTGCTTGTACACTCGACACAACTAGTTGTCCTCTATCCTCAGAGACTTGTCTTGACATTTTAAGTTATTTGTAACATTGGCTTGATGATCATCACATCGATCTTTCCTAAGAGAGTTTGCTTGCACGCGATAAGTTAATGCAAGAAATCCATATCTAACAAAGGCATTACCATATACAAACACTTGTTTAACTATGGTTATATAGTGGAAATCAACGTGTCCTATAAATTCTAGTACACAAACTATTTCTATTGATTGTAAAAAAATCAATATCTACTTATGTGAATGAAAACCATTATTGTAGTATTAAAAATATGCGTAGATGGTTCTAGAAGCGTCGTCCATGGACATTAAACTTCAATGTCAAGCTCGAGCATCTTTATTTAGGCATGCAGATTGCGGAGGGAGCCACCGATGCTCCAAATTCTCTCATGCAAGAAAATAGGAGCAAGTTTAAATAAACCTAATGTTTTGAGATTTTTTTCTCCGAAACGTTACTATCACTTTCATAATTCAAACGGGCGGGTGCACAAAACTGTTCAAGAGGACAGAGAACTCCAATCCACAGGACCGGGTCTAACTATCAGCTGGTTACTCAATCTTTCCGTGACATGTCCAAAACTGATTACCTCACCAATATCTCTCGGTACATTATGCATCAATGTGTCCAAATCAGCACTGGTGTGAAAAATTAAAAAAAAAGACTACTAAGATCGGCCATTCTGGATATTTTTCATCCCATTTTTTGCCCTACAACAATAATTCAATAAAGGGTTGGTGAAGAAACAATTACTCAATGGAGAATATATATTCAATCGCAAAAAAATGGAGAATTTATCCTCGTTTCAGAATGAATCAGTCCACAATTATTACTACAGGATGCAACCAAAACAAAGAAAGCGCGTGACCAAATGGATATGTAGCCAAGACATTAGATAGCTCATAGCTCTGATGTACCACACCCTAGAAACCAAAAACCGAGAATAAAATCACAGTCTCCAACAGGCAACTCGTGTAGTTATCCCAAGGCAATGTGGCTTGTCTCAACTCCAAAAAGAGCCATGTTCTCCATAAATCGGGTCAACATAGAACCAGAACTTGAGCGAAACAAGCAAATGATGACAACCTTAACTTCGAGCATTGATGGGACTTTGACCACGCCAAGCCAAGAAAGCCTACCAAAATGTCCTCACCGCCCAGAAGCAAAGTGAGACCATAAGACACTGGCTATCGTTGGAAACTCAGGATGCTGGAACATGTCAACACCTAGAAAACCTAGGAGTGCTAGGCTACTATTGTCGAACAAGGCCTGACATACAACTGGCACCTTCCCCTTCCCGAAATGACATCTCCAACAAGATCAGAGCAAGGTTTTTCATTCAAGCATATTGCACCAGATATTGCTTGTGGCAATGGCATCAACGGCATTCATTTCAATATATGCTATATCTATTAAGGAACAATGGGGTTTATGTTAATTCGATCGAACAGAATCAGTAGTGGTGGTTCTCCATAATCTGAGACTAGGGCAAATCTATGAGTTTCTTTCCCACCTGAAATATGCATTTTGGCTGAGGTGGCTTATTTGATCCAAACACTGCACTGGCAATTCTAGTGACCCTAGGCCCTTTCGCTTCTCCTATAATCCGTCTTTTTCAGCTTGTTTTTTCAGCCGGAATAGTACTTTCCCCCCACAACAAATCAGCCGGAACAGTATTTCGGCTTGTTTTTTCAGCGGCTTAACGGGGGCCTAGAGTTTAATTTTGGCTGCTGAGGGATGAAAATTAATGCAGCTGCTAATAGCTTGTCATGGTCCTAGGCCCATTATTTGAAAAATGGATCACTGCTTTAAAACTCATCACCCTTCTTGACCACCATGGAGAATATGTAGAAAAAGAGCTTGTTTGTGTTGAGCTGATATTACGTGTTTTAGCTCCATAATGCAGAGTACATTCAGATGTGACCACGGAAGTGCATGCAACATGGACGTTACAACATCATGTTCATATGAGCAAAGCAGAAAAGTCTTGTAGAGGGCAAGGGTGAAAGGCAAGAGCAACAACATAAACAAGGAGGAAGGCTCTAGCAGGGGTAGCTAATACCCGCTGCCGGTGTTTATTGTTGAACCTGCTGGAACCGACTAAGCGATTGAAATAGTCCCTGGCGGCAGGTATATATATGGCACTTACATATTTCCACAATCTTGATGGATTCTTCAAGCAGTATATCCTTTCCTGTCATGCTTGACTTGACCCCATATTTCTCGATGAATGAGGGGGTGTTTAGTTAGTGAGGCGAAAATTTTTTGGTGTCATATCGGATGTGTCGGAAGGATGTCAGGAGGGGTTTTTGGATACTAATAAAAAAATAAATTACAGAACCCATCAGGAAACTGCGAGACGAATCTAATGATACTAATTAATCGGTCATAAGCACATGTGGGTTACTGTAGCACTTAAGGCTTTTCATGAACTAATTAGGCTTAAAATATTCATCTCGCGATTTCCAACCAAACTGTGTAATTAGTTTTTTTTCCGTCTACATTTAATGCTCCATGCATGTGCCGCAAGATTCGATGTGATATCTTGGGTTGAAAATTTTTGAAACTAAACAGGGCCTGAGTAGCAAGTTTGATTTGTCACCTAGCAATTATGGTCGGCAACACAAATTACGAGTACATAGTCAAGTCAGGCATGATCCATACAGCTCAGCTAATTCGTGTCCATCTACTGCTCCATCCGGTAGTCCTTACTTGTTTCCTAAGTCAATTTTTCTCTAATTTTGATCGTATTTATAGAAGATACACCAACAACTACATAGTTACACTATCAAATTAGTTTTAATAAACGTACATGAAATAATTCTGAACAGTATATTAATTTTGTATTGTAGGTTTTGACACATTTTTCTTGCCTTTGATGTTTGTCAAATCTGTTGCATAAAATTATTCATTTCTTTTATAATGAAACAAAGGAATAATCTTATGATCCAACGCATAAAAATGCTCGTGCATCCTTGCTTGTGCATCAAACCATATATCATCGTTGATAACATTTGTGCACCTGAACACGTTTCCAACACACGCAATTGGTCATCACCATTTTTTCCTGGAACAAATGTACTATGTAGGACCGACACACAGATCGAGTTGTTGGTGAATGATATATAGAGCAAAGCGAAGAGCCAGGAAACCGGAATTCCAGCCCATAGGAAATATGATGGAGTCGCCAAATTCATCCACATGAGTTCGGATGTATGTCACCAAAGAGCAACGTTGCAGCCTTTCATTTGTCCTTTCAATCTTTCCTCAATACACACATATAGAACACATCTAGAAGTTCACGTCATCATTTACTGTAGGAACAAAACACTACTTCATTAACAGATTTTTTTCATAACTTCAACTCTCCCTATCTTGAAATACATGTAGCATGTTTGGTTGCTTCGTTCTTGCCCAGCTAGGCTCTCTAGATGCAACTTTCAGGTGTTTGCGGTTGCCCGCATCGTGGTATAAATAAGATGCAAAAGGCAGCCCAGAGCCTGGCTCTCCCGATATACGGATTTTATTTGCGTTTTTGACGAGCTATGCTCACATGGTGCAGCACAGAGTTCTGTAAGAGATACTATGAACATGTGATTACCGTGTATTAAGTGATATTAGTGTTTTCTTTGACAAATATATTAATGTATTTTAATGTAGATTAAAATATGAAAAGTAAAATAGGGACTAGCTACTAGATTCAGATACACAAGTTAAATATTATAAGATTACTTGTTTTTTTCTATTTTTGTTTCATATGATAAGACAACCAAACACTATCTAATCTCAGCCAAACTATATACATACGACAACCAAACAACAGCTTGCATCTCCAGTCTGCCCTACGTGAGCCTAGTTCCCAGATGCGAGCCAGGCTCCACTCAACAACAAACCAAACACGATGAAGGTATTGAAGCGATTTTATGACCAAACAAGGAGTTTAGCAAACTTACTTACCCCTCAATATAATTAGTTGTTCAATTGTTAACTTCCTAATTAGTTTCCTAGTAATACTGTATGAAAAGGCATGAATAATGCATGTCATTTATTTCGGTTATCAATTACGTGAGTCATTTTGGACAAGATGATGTTCAAAAGGCATGCATTTATAAGGATTAAAAGGCAGATACACATGAATAAGGTCGAAATTATAATTTAAGATAAAGTTTGAATCTTCAAAACTTTGTATTTCAAGACAAAGGAAGTAGAGTACTTTTTCATGTAATAAAAAATATATATATTATAAGTAGACCCTCAACTATATATCTTTCAAAAACAGGGCCAAGCTTAGCTGGTTGGGTTCCTTAGGGTGGAACCTGCCCGCCCGGGTAAGTCTCCGACTTGACACGGGTGCTTGTATTTTTCTTGATTTCTTATAGGATTTAACGGCGCTATTTCTTTCAGTGGTAGGCGACGTGCCTGTCGACAGCGAGGCGCCTATGGTCTCGAGATTTGCCGGTCCAACTCGGTTCTTCGCAGATGCTCATAGGGGTAAGGTGTGCGTGCGTGCGTTCATAGGGATGAGTGTGCGCTCGTGTATGTAAACGTATGCATGTAACTGGGTCTCGCAAAAGAAAAATACTACAATTAACTTTAAAAACACATTTTCAAAGATACTCTTGGGTCAAACTATGGGAAACTGGATTATGCGTGGCCAAATTGGCTACTAGCCAAATAAAGGATTAATTGAGCCACGTTTACCTAGACCCATGGTGTAACAATTTATTTTTTGAACCTAAGTTTGGGAAAGATATATTCATACAAATTTAACGAAAACATATTTATTGATCCAAACGGCTCAATAAAGAACCAAAGGTGCACAACGGAATACAATATGTTGGGCTACCACCTGCCCCAGCTGAGCCAACCGCCACTTCTAAAAAAGATTTTTAAAGATGCTTTTTTTGGAGAAAAAAAGATACTTTTTTTTTATTAATACAGGTGATCGGAAAGGATAATATTGAAAAAGCAGAATGGTTTTAGAGGCATTTCACTCATTTAAGGTGGTAGCTAACTCATGGCCGTCTCTAAAAACCAATGGAGAATTTTTACAATGGTTGTTGGACAATGGAGTGCTCACGAGAAGCGATCTGACGGCTAAAAACGCAGATGCACCAAGAGAAACCAATTGGAGAGGCACCGAAGGCACCAAGTGAGTACTAAATAGTGGCACCATACATCCAGGTGCGTACTAAAATTTGTGGGATCAGTGAAAAAAATTTGGGATAATTCTATTTTTGATTTTTTTTGTAATTAAGGCTAGAACGGTAAATTTATAATAGAAAAATAATGTTTGAGTAGTATAGAGATAATTGAAGTAGTATAGTTTGTCACGTGTATTTCTCAAATTCCGACCACGCCAACCCTTGCAGTCTCTCTGCTCCGTGCTGCGGCGGCGCCGGCTGCCAGAGCGAGGGCGAGGGCGAGGGCGAGGCAGAGCTACGGCGGCCAGGGCACGCGATCCCTCCTCACCAGTCCCCAGCGAACAGTGGCACCACATAGATCCAGAGATGGCGGTGGAGGAGGCGAGATCCCCATTCGCGGCGGCGGCGGCCATCCCCACTGCCGAGAGGGTGCGGGAGGCGAGGTGGGCTCATCCGCGGACGCGGCGGTCCTAGGTAGCGAAGCTGGAGAGTGAGCTCGGCAAGGTGTGCGTGTCCACCCCGCCCAATAAGCGGCGGCGGCTTTGCCGTCCCCGACTCCTGCTCCGTGTGCCGCTCCCCTTCCGGTGGTCCGCACCCACCTCGGCCGGCTCCGCCAGCCCGCTCGCAGCAGCCATGGCGGGGATCGACCTCAATGACACTGGGGGCAAGGTGGAGGTGGACCTCTACGACCTACCCTGCTACACCTACCGCAAGTCACTCTCACTCCCCTTCCGCATCGGCCTCTGGAACTGGTCCGTGTCCGCCCCTTGCTCCCTCCCTCCCCTTCCATGTCTCTCTGTATCTCTGCAGATTTGTTCAGAAAGTCTGTGCTTTGTTGGTTCACATGTCGGATAGGATGCAAAAGTTTCAACTTTGGTAGTGATCAGTGCTCCTAATTTGTGTGTGAATCATACGCTTCTAAATCCTGGATCGATGGATGTTTTTTCTTCAGATTAAGGTTTCTGGAGTTAGTTTGCTGATTTACATGTTCAAGATGTATATCGCTTGTTTTCCTGGAAATGGTTGTATGAATTGGTTCTCTGCTTGTTTACAGAAATAGTATATTATTTTTATTCTCTGCTACTGTTAATGATTCACTGCTCAAAACTTAAGCCATTTTTATTTGTTTATGATTTATGAAACTGCTACGTCAAAATACAAAAGGTATCATGGAACCTAGCGCAACCACATGCAACAAGTTCAGAAATCCACGAAGAAAATGATGGCAACATAAAGAAAGAGCGAGCCAAAGTTGACTCCATGATTAAGCAGGCAGGGGGACAAACGGATAAGGAGTTTGAGAACGAGCTCTCAAAATTGAAGTCCCTGATTGAGTCCTTGATCCAACAAGAGGAGGTCTGTGCCAACATGAATGTAGAGGTCCGGCCATTTTCTCTCTTTCCCCTCTCTTTTAATCTGAACCTAGGGCATTTCATTTCACCGGTCATAGTTGTGTAGAGAAGTTGATGATCGGGTTTAGGATAGATGGCCGTACTATCAGGAGGGGCAAACTTGTTTGCATATCGGTCATCTAGTGCCACTCGAGTGATCTAACTTTATATCGTCATTATGATCGAGTGGCGTGGCAAGTTGAGTGGCTAATCCTTTCAAAAATATTTGTGAAAAGCTAACACACATACACATAGTGGTGTACACTTGGTGGTGTTGGCACATTTGCAAAGGAGAAGAAGTTAGAGTTGAAACGGATCAACTGGGCGAAGAAACAGAGGCGATAAGTGGTCACTGTAGGTGACCGGACGCTGGCTCCGGGGGGACCCGCGTGTCCGGTCATGCTCTGCAGTGAAGGCGCAGGCTTCGGTCTTCGACCGGACGCTTTCGTTGAACATGACCTGACTCGTAGGGGCTACGTCCTGTTAGTGATGACGTACACTGATGTAGCGTGCTGAGTTGATCTAGAGGGGATCAAACGCAGAGGCAAATCTAGTCACCAGGGACCGGACGCGTTCGGTCGCAAAACTGAGGCTCAGGGAGCTCTCTGGAAACGATCGGACTCTAAGGCTCGCGTGTCCGGTCTTGGCGCAGAGGTGCATACGGTCATCACTTGACCGTTGGTGCGTGGCAGCCGGCCGTTGAGATCAAAAGACTGAGGTTGAACGGGGGCGACTCATGGCGTGCATCCACTAACCGGACGCTGGTCGGGTGCGTCCGGTCACCCCGAGCAGTGCCTAGTGAAGGGGTACAATGTCTCTATTTTCTTGGGGCTATAAAACCAAGCATTGGCCGGCCTTGGGCTAGTAGCTTAGCACACTAGAGCTCTCCAACTCACTTGAGCTTGATAGTGTTCATCCGATCGAGTGAGTGAGCGATTCTAGTGTGATTGTATTGTGAGGTTGCATCGAGTGGCTCTAGGTGATCGAGTTGCAAGCCGGTGGTGCTTGTTACTCTTTGAGGTTGCCACCTCCTAGATGGCTTGGTGGTGGTCTCTGTCAAAGCCCGCAGAAGCTTGTGCGGTGCTCTGGAGAAGAGCTTTGTGACGGGGATTGTGCTCACCCCGTAGGAGCCGCGAAGAGCAACTCTAGTAGAGCGAGACGCGAAGGACGACAAGTGGTCCAACCAGGTCAAGTGCTAGAGCTTGTGGTAAGCACTCCACGTGGGAGAGTGTGACTTGCGGGTCATCACTAGCAAGAGGACCGGTGGCAACCTTGGAGCTTGTCTCAACGGGGACTAGCGTGTTGGCAAGCACGTGAACCTCGGGATAAAAATCATCGTGTCATCCTTGTTTTTTCATTGGTTTGCATCCTCGTTACACAAGTTTGTATTTACTTTATTTATATTGTGCTTGTGTAGTTGCTCTTGCAATTAGTTAGCTTGTGTAGCTCACTAGTTATCTTCTTGCTTGTGTAGCATAGAAGGAGCTCCTTTGCATGGCTAATTTAGTTTGTGTAACCTTGTTAGTCACATTGCTTAGTTTGTGTAGCTAACTATTTGCGCTCTCTAATTTGGCATTGGCTGTCTTGTTATTGAGCTTTGCTAGTGAGCTTTGGAGCTTTGTGCTTTTGCTTATTAGAATTGTATAGGAGCTCCCCAGTGTGCAAAATACTGGTGATATAGGTTTGTGTGACCTTGCTTCTAGAATTGGTTACGTGAGCTCTAGCTAGTCCGGCACCTTTGTTGCCTAATTAGGATCTTTATAAGGTGCTTGTGAACTTAGATAAAGGGTGTGTAGTCTTGGCTAGACCGATTATTTTAATATCATATTTGTTTCGATTAGCCGGCGCGATTAAATTTAAAAAGAACTATTCACCCGCTTAGTCCACCATCTCAACTTTGTCCATCAGCCAAACAGGACACAGACCACCGGAGCGCTACTGTATTTTCGTGGAAGTCGGGTAGGCTTCTACATGATCGGGCTGTCAATAATGAGTTATTATAACAGACAGCGAGAGCATATACTAGCAAGCAATCAAAAACAGGACCGTAGAAGATTTAAATAACTCCAAGCTTGGCACCTTAGGATAGAGTATGATTTTATCCTAGGAATTAAAATAATTTTTCTATGAATTTTGAAATATTAAATAAACCAGATTTTCGGATAGAAAAAATATTTAGATAATTCTTTGAGGAATCATCTGTACAAATTCTCTATTATTCATACTTAGAGTGGGCATCGGACGTGAACTCACTCATGTAGGAAAATTCCCTTGTGCAATACCACGACCGCAGTGCGCCAATATAATAGCACAGTGAACCCATTCAATTGCTGAACAATGCATGCGTTGTGATGTGTCCAATAGGATTCACGAAGCACGGATCCATGTCGCAAACCATGCATGGATCCAAATTCAGTGTCTCACCGATTAATTCTCTGAATGGTTGCTCGACATGTCACTTCATGGCAAGTTAAATACAACTGCATCGCATGAAACTGAGTCAGGCTCCCCATATATATCAAGCCAAATTGTACTACGATAAGTATATGACCGGTAGACTTGGCACCTTAACAAGTCAGTCAACGCGCTTTGTCGTGACCTCAGTAATAGGGAATGCTGGATTAATTAGATTCTTAGGATGCATCACTAACTTTTCCAACTTGCTCAACTTTGTTTTTTATATGATTTTTAGACCATATCACGCGGTAGGGTTGCGTCAACATACTATTAATACATGTGACGATCCAGACGACTAGACGTATGCCGTCGTAATCTGACATGGAAGTTATGCCTAGTAGCGTACTTTTATGTGTGCTATGGTATTTATATCAATCAAATTTTCTTGGGTTTAACTAGATTTGTAAAAAATATTAGTAATATTTATATCTTCAAACAAGTTTATTATGAAAATAGATTCAACGACCTATCTAGTGATACTAATTATGTAACATAGATATTAAGATTTTCTTATATATATTTGTCAAAGTTGAGCATGTTTGACTTGTGGGAAAGCCAGAACAATAATTGAAAACGTTTGGATAGAGTAAGGCCGTTCACTTTCAAACTTGCCAAGATGTTTTCTTAGTAGGATGGACGTGTTCCTTTGTGCCCAAGCTGCATAGCACTAGTACCATGACCAACACACTTAATCATATAAATTGTGGCTTAGCTTAAATTTTTTGCTAAAGAGATTACACATGAAGACGCTCATGTACATAAACACGTACAAAGTCCAACGAACTTTGTGCCTTTGCTGTTACACTACGCTACTACATCGTTTGTGCGTCTAAACCTGGCGTCACTGCCGGATTCAGATCCGACAGAGAGCAACCGGACATCAGGATTCAAACTCAAGACTTTAATGTTCTCTCGAGCATTCGTACCAGCTTAGCTACGTAAAACTTGTATCTATGCATCTGGTGCTATTCTTTTAATTACCCAATTTTGAATTTTATATTATATATTTTACACTCAATATGATATCAAATGAAAAAGTTATTTACTGCAAAATTATTGATCTCGTGGACTACTGCAACTTCGATGTTGACTTTGTCTCCTTTTGGCATTGTTAGCCATCTCAAATCCGATCTGAGAACTTATATTAAATATTTAGACACGTAAACCATCTCAAATTAAAAAGCTGTCAACTACAAAGTTTATACTAAGTTTATACTTGTTTGAACTCTACTATTTTGTTATGAAGTTTATCTGGACCCCACTTCATATAAAAAAGTATGATTGTTTTATGCAAAACAGCCTATCACTACAGGTTGTAGCCACAAACCAGTAGTGATCGATGGACCTTCACTGCCTGTTGTACTATAATTATCGGTTATAGCCACAAAAGCAGTGAAATTTCACTTATCACTCACTACGTCAGAACTGCACTTCACTGCCGGTTCAAAATACCCCATCACTGTCGGATTTTAAACCGGCACAACCATACCGACAGTGATGAGGTTAAGCTATCACTGTCGGTTCTTAGAAACCGGCAGTGTTCTTCAACTTCACTGCCGGTTCTTTACACAGCCGGCAGAGTTCAGTTCCACCAACACTGCCGGTTCATAAGATCACCCGGTAGAATTTATTTTCAGTAACACTGTCGATTTGTGTTTGAACCGGCAGTGTTGTCGTAAACATTACTGCCGGTTTGTGGTGAGAACTGGCAGTGATGGCTAAGCCAACGCCGCCGGTTTGTGGCTCCGGCCGACAGTGCCATCACTACCGGTTTGTTGCTAACCGGCAGTGATGTTTACGACAACACTGCCGGTTTTCTGCTGATCGACAGTGATGTCACGTTCGCATTTTATTGTATTATAATTTATGTTAATTTATATTTTTTCGTTGAATCAGGTTTCGCTTTATATACGCTACTTGGACGACAGGTCCACCAATATTAAACATTACAAATGTTACGGTTACAGTTCAAATGTTCTTATCAAGATCTCGATCCCTCAAAATAAAAAAGAAATATTCTCGGACTTCACATATTGTGCAATGCTTCTCGAACTTCTTATAATAATCTGGCTAGCTACTTTGGGCCATACTGGTCCTTGAACTTCACGGATTGTGCAATGGAAAATACTCCATCTTTTTTCAATACCTCGACTAAGATGAATTTTGCCGGCTCCAATTGTAGCGCGACGATCTTCATGTCTAACAGCCTTTTGTGTTTATATTTCTTGCACTGTCGTTCAAAAAAGATGATATCCAAAGAGGAATCAGTAAATCATTTTGTTGAATGATTAACAGACATAAATGAAATGGAGATTATACACACCAACTTATCGGCATCTTCCGATTTCTAGCCGATGTAGCGAAGCATTGCCCACATTATATAAAACCTGCATTCATTGTTTTCCGCCGGTTGTTTTAGGTACTTCCCGCCCATTTCAACAACCTTGAATGGGACCTGCGTCCCACCGATATATCTTCTTCGGACACTGAGCAACATTAAAAGAAGAAACATTAGAAAGCGATATGTGTGATTAGAAAATAATATGTTATTAGGATCGCTTACTAATTCAGCACTGCCACCAGTACATCCAGATGATGAAATGGTTTTTTCTTCGAGTCCCACACCTCGATCAGATTTTTGGCAAGATTAACATAAATGAAGACGAAATGGTGGCTACAATCACAGAATCCTAATTATCGAATAATCTTAACGAACAAAGAAGCATAAAATTAAAAGCCGAGAACACATACTCGCAATTGTAGGCTAGAAGTATGTGGGTTTTGTTCTTCATCTTGAAATCGTCAAAAATAGCAATCAATCTACATTTGTGTCTTCCACGTCACATCCATGGAGGCCTAGACATGTCTTCTCATTGACTCGCAAGGGGTCCAAGAAGCCTATGTTATTCTATTTGCTTTTTAGAATGCAAAATTTTGTTATACACCTACATAAAATCATGGGAAGTGCTCAAAAGTTAACAATTTGTGTCCCGAGAGAGTAGTTACTCTTTGTGGCGAATGGATAATAACCTCAAAACCAAAGTCCTCCGTCTCTGTTGTTTGAGACATGTAATATTCATGCAACTGGCGCATATATGTCGTCAAATTTTTATACTCATGATCGGGAACCAAAAGATTGCCCCTTTCACACTTCATTGCCGATGTTGCCGTCCCTTGTACATCATAATAGATGGTCGCGGCCTCTTCCATGTTTAATTCGGGGTTGTCTTCGATGAACTTCTGTATCTTCCTTAAATCTTCATTGTGTATTTCATCGGCTCTTGTTGTAGCGTACTGATTCTGTGTTTGCCTTTCGAATTCGGACTTCAACAAAAACGGAGGCATTGAGGCACAGAGATTGAAGAAACTAATATAATCTTCCTTCGAGATGTGTGCTGTAAATTTTTCTTCCATCAAGTTTGTAACGCTGCCACTGAACGGCCTTTCTTTTTAGTTGGTCCACTTTGGGAGCATTAGCGACCGAATCCAAGAAACTTTTATGCGACTGTGAGGATGTCCTTGATCTTGTTTTGGGCTGAGGTGGTGGAGGAGGAGGATGACGACGAGAATTCTGTTTTCTTAGGGCTGATGAAGATGGAGGAGGAGGAGGAGGAGGAGTCTCTTTTCTAGGGGCAGATGAAGATGGAGTCGGACGAGAAGGAATAGAAGGATACCTCTATCTTCTCGGGGGCGATGGCAAGGGAAGAGGAGGGGAGTGATCTTTGTTGGGAGATGGTGAGTGATCATCGTGGGTGGGCGAAGACTCGCAATCGTCCTCATCATCAGGGGACAATTGGTGGTCAAGCTTAATGAAGCGCTTGCGCCAGGCCACTTGAGAGCCCTTGTTATGACCAAGTTTTGGCCTGTCTTCCGCTATGGGGTACTCAATGTGTATCTTGTTATACTTCTTATCAAGTATTCTATCAATGGTGACACAAGCGTACCCCTGTGGAATTGGGCGGCCATTAATGGTCCCGTCTCCCACAGGCCAGGCCTGGCCGAGCACCACCTTGTCCTTTGTCCATTCTTAGCAGATGTATAACTTGACATTGACGAGTTTAGTGATGCTGTCCACCGGATGAGGCACATTCGCATCTTCTTCGTCGAGCGGGGTCGATCCGCAGCTGCTGCGACCCCTAAACTATGGGCAAAAGGCAGTAGGAGTAGGGTTTTGTGGTACTTCTGACCCCTTAGACAGCAAAATTTGTTGGACTCATGGTTCAACAGTCGCCTCAATCCGTGCGTCCATTCTTTCTTCCATCTCTTTTAGTCGCCTCAAATACTCTGCCTCCTGATCCGCTCTACCCCTCGAGCGGCTCCAGTAAGTGTTAGATTCTTGGGGAAATGCTAGTTTCCAAGGAACAACAACGGTTCCTCTAGTACAACCCGGGTGCTCCTTGGTTCCGAGTGCTTGGGTGAGCACGTCTTTCTCCCTATTAGAAGTGCGAGTCCCTTGCCTCACCTCCTCAGTTACCTAGGAGATCCTCTGGATGAGTTCGCTCATGGGTTGATTTGTGGAGCTAAAGTTTCCGTCCTCTCGTGGCGTACATTCCTCCCCATACAATATATTACCGATCTAGGCTCCCAATTGACGGTCTCAACTTTGAGCGCCTTCATCGAAGAAGGTGATCCATCTTTTGAAGCTCGCTTCAAATTCAGCATCTTTTGGTGTAGCCACGAGAGTTGAGATGATGAGGATAACTCCTTTCCGATTCTAGGTACTCCTCGGATAACTCAGTATTCCTTGAAATCCTGCGCCAAGTCCTTCGCTTGCTAAACCGCCCACCATCGAATCGGCTCTTTATTTTGGAGGACAAAATTCTTGTACAATGTCCCCTTGAAATTCTTGAAGCATGTCCCCATGATTTATTTTGCTTTTTTCTTGACTAACTCCCTGTCATACCCAATTGGGAAAGTGAAATACTCTAAGATCTTGATATCCCATATGTAATCCTTCTCACTTTTGAGAACCCTCCACGGGTCATCATCTTTCCTAATCAACTTCCTATACCTAATTGGGATGAAGTCCCTGATAAGTAACCCGAGGATAGTCTTGTATTTGGTCAAAGCTATAGGCGGTGAGAGTGGATCCCTGAATTCATCGAACTCAGTAATGTGCCAGTGTGCATTCCTACTAACAAGAATCTTTGACACGCCTCGCTTGGATCTAGCCTTCCTTCTACCCGAACCCTCTGGCTCCTCAGCCGGCGGAGGCTCCTGCTAGAGACACCAAGTAAGCTATGACCCTCTCAATTGATTAGCGTGTGTGGCTACATAGTCACATGATACCAAAGTTACCTGGCTATCTTGGTCATTTTGACCTAGATCGAGCAGGCTGGACGGGGTCCATGGCTGCTCGTTCTCACCGTCCTGATTGGCACCATCACCGTTTGTCGGATCATGCGGCTCTCCTATCCCAGCGATATCAGCCGCTTCTTGTTGCCGATTTATTATTTGGCGACGAGGTAACAGGTGACGATGAGTCATGGTTGTGACACGATCATGGTTAGTTTTGGCTACGGACAACTACTAATAGCATATGTTCATATATATATAATATGTTTAATGCAAAGTCTAATAATAAGTCTAGATACAACAAAGTCAAATAATAGCATATGTTCACCTAAAACAAATTCATTGTTTGATTGACCACATACAACAAAGTCCACCTACTGTTCTATGAAACTAAGCCTACATCAACTTCCAAATAAGAAAAGCAATGACCATAGCCATAAATAAAAGCATGACATCTTTCCAAGACCAAGGACCAATTCTTCTAATCTTCACATCTCCGGTGGGTGGCTTCTCTTCAATCTCTAGTGCCAGCGGATGGCCATGGTTTGCATTCATTGGACCATAGTAGGCCAGTTGCCCATGGTTTGTAAGGTAGGCCATATGACTATAGTAGGCCCTCAAAGCTTCAGCTTCTGTGCTGTACTTTTTGTGCAAATTACCAGGGTAGCGATTGACTTGAGCATAGCAATCTTCCTAGGTTCGATAAATCCCAGGCATGTGACCAACATGCACTACATACCATGCCATGGTTGCCTATACATTTAAGTAAATTAGGCATGTGGTAAGTGGTAATGGTAACTCACTGAACAAGAGTTATTATTCAAGTTATATGGCCAAACTAAATCTATTTAATGTTACTCATCCTCCAAGCAATCCAGGTGACATTTCAAATGAAAATTTTGCAGGGCTGCAAAGTCTATTTTACTAAATCACATAATGCACATAAAATACTCACTTTGCAATCATTGATCATGAGAGAAAGTAAAACAACTTATTATGTGCATTGCTTTGCTAGTATTGCCTGTCGCTACTGCAACAGTTGAGAGATGCTTTTCGGGAATGAAGATTGTCAAAACAACTTTGTCTAATCGCATGGGGGATCAGCACTTGAGTCATAGACTTATTTGCTATCTAGAGAAAGAAGAAATGAAGAAAGTGACCAATGAGGTCGTGGTTCGACGTTTCATGACAATGGAAGGAAAAGGGCGTAAATATGATCTCTGATAGGTAATGCAATACATCTACTATTAATGGAAAATTCTATAGTTTATTTGCTAAATGGGGCATGTTTTGTTCATGATTTTGGGATTCTATCAATGATGACTACACTAAAGTGATCAATGCTGTCTTCTTTTTGTTAAATGGTGAGTGTTATGTTTGGACCAAAATCTCATCTCTATTGCTAGAAGTCGAATTTGATACTAAAGTGATGGAGTTCATGAATTAACATCATCTGCACAAGAAACGTGTTTTTATGGCAATTAAAAGGGCTTTCTTGTCTGTAGAATGATGTGGGGAATGATCGCCGGGGCAACAGGGCCATCCAGAAGTCAAAGTTTGATCAGGTCAGGGTGGACGAAGATATGATGACAGCTGATGTGAAATTATCAGATTGTAGGGATACAGGAAACTCTCTTGCAAGTGAAGGTAAGAGGGCGGTTCCATGGCAATACCGGTTAGCGTTGAAGGCCTAGGCCCTCAGTTGATGTGGCTAAGAAATAAGCTACTTCTCTGTTAGCTGACTTTGCAACTGTATCCCTCAAATGCTCAGTAGTGCTTTGTACAGAAACAATGGGACATGATAGTTATATGCATGTTACATTACCTGATTGACAAACTCAGATGGTTGTACCATGCTCCTAAGCAAGTTAGACAAGAGGATTGTGATTTTATGAATGGTTCTGTCCAGATTTTGGATTGACTGCTTTGAATATTCATTTGTGCACTGAATGTATTTTCAGTCTTCTAGACAAACAAATGCTTTAGCCATGATCATGAATTCTATGAATTGCAAGTTTGGAGTATTAAATTTCTGGTTTCATAGTTTAGGGTTTAAATAGGCTCTTTAGCAATGATCATGAGGACAAATGTAATAATTGCTTTTTGGTTTTGTGTAGCAAGTTTTAGGTTTGGGTGTTGCATTTTTAAAATTGGAGTGCACCATGGTCAATTGGCATGTAGATTCATCTCAAGGAATATTTGATTTTTTAATATGTACCCTTTACTGTGAATTGCAAGTTTGGAGGGTTAAATAATATCTCACCTTGTTTCTAAATTATCTCTTTAAAAATGATGGGTGTGGGGGCTGTTGCATTTTAAAAATTGGAGTATAGCAGATATTATTTAACGAGATGTACATATATTAGTTCTATAGGTCTAAAATATATATACTCCATCCTCACATCCAAAAACATTGAGCATTGGTGGCACTACAGACTAGACATTCATGATCAAACTGTATGCTAGCATTGCAATAAAGTAGCAGTAACATAAATTATGGCAAGTAAATTATCATATCAAACAATAAGTTGTAGTACTTGATAAATGAAAGGCCTCTAATGATTCAAGTAAGCAGTTGTGGGACACCGTGGGACATTTCATCAGGCACATAGCGGGCAGTGAGCCACGCACTCACCGTGGGGGTCGGAAAGCACCTGTCTGCGCGCTCCTGAAGGCCTCAGCGGTGGGAGTGCAGGCGTGGAGGAGGAGGGGCACGACCAGCATCGTGGACAAGGAATGAGGGCATGGACGGAGCGGTGCTCTGGCTTGGGGCGGTGGTTCGGCATGGGGCGGTGCTCCGGCGTGGGGTGGTGGATGGAGTGGGGC
Source organism: Miscanthus lutarioriparius (assembly GCA_904845875.1). Taxonomy (NCBI): domain Eukaryota; kingdom Viridiplantae; phylum Streptophyta; class Magnoliopsida; order Poales; family Poaceae; genus Miscanthus; species Miscanthus lutarioriparius. The sequence goes on along the minus strand of CAJGYO010000012.1, from coordinate 73,699,003 downwards.
GGTGGACAGCGTGGGGTGGTGCTCTGGCGGCGCGGGGGAGGGGTTGGTGTGGGGTTGAAATGAATTTGGATAATTTCAACCCGTGCCTCTTTTATACCAGTAGCTCATCACTGCTAGTTCTGATTGTAAACCGACAGTGATGGGGTACATCACTGCCGGGTCATTCCCCAAACTGGCAGTGATGTCGTGTAGCAGTTAGGTGTTAAGTTAGATGTTAATTAGGATAACTTTTCATTTTCTTTCAAAATCCTTCTACTGGCGCAACGGTTATGACCCCTCAACTTAGCCCCGAGACCCGTGTTCAAGTCCTAGGTGGCCCAAATTTTTTTGTTCTATTTTATAAATTATTAATTTACTTTGGGAAATAGCTCATCACTGCCGGTTTTGATTGTAAACCGATAGTGATGGGGTACATCACTGCCGGGTCATTCCCCAAACTGACAGTGATGTGGCGTAGCAGTTAGGTGTTAAGTACGATAACTTTTCATTTTGTTTCGAACTCCTACTGGCGCAACAGTTAAGAGCCCTCAACTTAGTACCTGAGACCCGTGTTCGAGTCCTAGGCGGCCCAAATTTTTTTGTTCTATTTTATAAATAATTAATTAATTTAGGAAATAGCTCATCACTGCCGGTTTTGATTGTAAACCGACAGTGATGGGGTACATCACCGCCGGGTCATTCCCCAAACTGGCAGTGATGTGGTGTAGCAGTTAGGTGTTAAGTAGGATAACTTTTTGTTTTCTTTCGAACTCCTCCTACTGGCGCAACAGTTAAGACCCGTCAACTTAGCCCCCGAGACCCATGTTCGAGTTCCAGACGGGCCAAAATTTTTTGTTCTATTTTATAATTTATTAAGTGGCCTAAAGGTCAAAAGGAAAAAGTAAATAACCCTTGGCACACATCCTATACTAGCGCAGCGGTTAAGTCTCTGAACTCTGTAATCCGAGACCTGAGCTCGAACCCGAGGGCTGGAACAATTTTTTTTAATTTTTTATATGTCACTGCCGGTTTTCAAAATAAACCGACAGTGATAACCAGTATCACTGTCGGTTTATTCTCATCAATGCCGGTTTTTTGAAACCGACAGTGATGTTTATATATATTAAAAAATTTCTTTTATATACTGAATAAATATCGAAATGGCTTGAAATTTTTTTGGCAAGCTTGTACACCTAAATTAAGACCTCACACAGGATCTTAGGTTTTTTGATCAGTTTTTTTATTTATTATATTTTTCTATGTGCTGAATGAGACAAAAGAGGGTGAATTTCATCTTGGACCTAATAGATTTTTTCATCCACCTCCACAAAATTCTTATCCCTAGGGCACATCATAGCAAACACGTCGAAGTGCCTCTAAACAGATGCACACAGCACTAAATTGGGCGCTTATCATGTCCGGGCTTTGTCTTCCCGTCTCGTGGATATGGTTCCGTTGATTTGCACCCCTCAAAGGGATGGAAAAACTGAGTTCACACGTCAGAGCCGACCACTTGCATTAGATGTCGTGTTCTCGACGATGTCCGAGATAAAGAACCAGCTAATTGCTATTCGCAGCCAATCTATTGGGGATATAGTCTGCGACATATATGTATGCAACAATGATATTAAACTAATTACACTTATTTGTAAGCATAAAAAAACAAAAGATGTTGAAAAATATTTCATACAATAGCTGGAACAGGGAACCGTGGAATGGTCACATTAGGAGCAAATGGCTCATCGCCAGGGTGGAAACCTAGTTCTTGTGGTGAGGGAGATCCGTTGTTCATACCACCTGATCGATAAAATGCCAAAAAATATAAACATAAAATATATGCACAAAAAATTCTTCCAAGTAAAATATGGCAACATAATTAAATATAGAACGAATGCAAGGAAGAAGAATATATATAAATGTAGAATGCAAAGAAACATGATTATAAATATAGATCAAATGAATATAGATAGATTATTGGAGAAGACAACATATCAATACCATTAAAAAATGCAGGAGCCATGACCAAATCATGTAGAGAGAGTGGATTTCTTGAGAAGTGAGAGTGAAACGTGAGAAATGAGACTGTGAGAGTTCGTGGGTGGGTGGGATCGATGTATGTGGCCGGTGGTTTGTTTTATATAGGGGGGCATGGACATCACTGCCGGTTTTTAAGTAGAAACGACAGTGAAAGTTAATATCACTGTCGGTTTGTAAGTAGAACCGACAGTGAAGGTGCATATATGTAAATGTATATTTATTTAGATAGTACAGTGGGAAAGTTTTAACAACAACGATATATTTATTTAGATAGTAATGAAATACATCAAAAAATAACAAAAATATTAGAAATAAATTACATATACGATAACAAAGACCTTACACTAAAATTCCATATACGATAACAAAGACCTATTTGCGTACAGATCAATGTTACAATCAATGTGTATCAACACATTATAATGTAACCACCTCAGTAGCATTCTTCTGGCACCAACTAGGGGCAAACAACAGCATCGAGGTGGTCTACGAGCTATACCGGTTGGAGATGACAAGGTGGCATCGATGAATCTGCCTTGTCTGTATATGGCCTTTTTCCAGATGTGCACCGCAGTGGATGGCTCTATGAACCTCGTGGCATTTCCATTCTTCAGCGTTGCTCTATCTTTAGTAGCATTCTTCTAGTACCTCTTGTGTGCACCGTTTTGGTGGACTACGACGCATAATGATATCTGTGGTTTGTTGTGAGAGGAAAACATTGTATCAAGGCTGATAAGGCCTGGCTGAAACCAATATGCATGGAGAGGCTAGCTCCTGGCCGAGGGCCATTTTATAGGGGCTAGCAATCATGGTACATTTTTATTTCTGAACTAAAGTTGTCGGGGTAGGTGGGAGCAGTGTTCCAACTGTTGTGGTCAGTGGGACCACTGTTGGCATGTGAGGAGCATCTACACATCGCTGTCGGTTTTAGTTTAAAAACCGACAGTGAATGGAGCCTTCTGTGTCGGTTCAAGCAACCGACTGTGAAGAACCAAAACTGGCAGTGAAGGGCCCTGCCGCCATCATAGCCAGTTAAGTGTTAAGTAGGATAACTTTTCGTTTTGTTTTGAACTCCTCCTACTGGTGCAACGGTTAAGACCCCTCAACTTAGCCCCCGAGACCCATGTTCAAGTCCTAGGCGGCCCAAATTTTTTTGTTCTATTTTATAAATTATTAATTTACTTCAGGAAATAGCTCACCACTGCCGGTTTTGATTGTAAACTGATAGTGGTGGGGTACATCACTGCCGGGTCATTCCCCAAACCGGCAGTGATGTGGTGTAGTAGTTAGGTGTTAAGTAGGATAACTTTTCATTTTGTTTCGAACTACTACTGGCGCAACGGTTAAGACCCCTCAACTTAGCCCCCGAGACCCGTGTTCGAGTCCTAGGCGGCAAAAATTTTTTGTTCTATTTAATAAATTATTAATTTACTTTGGGAAATAGCTCATCACTACCGGTTTTGATTATAAACCGACAGTGATGGGGGTATATCACTACCGGGTCATTCTCCAAACCGACAGTGAAGTGGTGTAGCAGTTAGGTGTTAAGTTGGATAACTTTTAGTTTTCTTTCGAACTCCTCCTACTGGCGCAACGGTTAAGACCCCTCAACTTAGCCCCCGAGACCCGTGTTCGAGTCCTAGGCGGCCCAAATTTTTTTGTTCTATTTTATAATTTATTAAATGAATTTTCTCTATGCACCTTCTTTCTCCGTGGCCTTCTCTCATCAAGTAAATGGATCACTCAATAGTCAACACACAAGCCATAGGCATTCCCATTCACATCTCTAGGAGCACATACATCAATGATCAATGAAGGTTGGAGGAGGAATGGAGCTACTACACCTTTGCTCAATGCCGACTGTGGGCTAGGCTCCTTCGAGTATTGCGAGCAGGGACTACAAAGTGGTTGGGGACCAGTGGCACCGAGGAGCTGTGGATCCCTCACTACTAGTAGTAGCTCGGAAGAGAATGGCCGCCCTAATGTCCTTCTATCGGAAGTCTAGACATATATATTTATATTTATATTTATATTTAGCTGGTGTTTAAATTCAGAGAGTAAAGTTTAGAAATGTTACGTTCAGTGTCTAATCGAGTGTTTGAATAGTAATAAGGTCAGTCTCAATGGTACTTTTAAATAACTTTCATTCTCATTAATTGCTATGATACATCGGCATATTTGCTGAGTTGGCAGAGTATTAACGAGGAGGAGAGAGGAGATGAGAGTTTCATTAGGATCAAACATCCTTCACGGTTATGTGCATAATGATTACATAATTAACAATAATCTAATTATCTTTAGGTGCATCAACAATGAGGGCCTCATTGTGATCAAGCCGTACGTAAGCAGGTTCATCACCCTCTTGAATGATAGGTAGGGGTACGTTCGCCTCGAATGGAGGCATTTCCTTATAGCCCCTGTAGTCTTCTTCATCCGTCAGTCCATGGACACCGACAATCTTCCTTTTCCCTTCTAGGACTACTTTTAGCCTTCCGTTTTGTCTTGTTGTCCCTTGCATAGAAGACTTGCATAACATCTCTTGCAAGGACGAAGGGGTCATCTATGTATGCGGTCTTAGTGAGATCAACGGTATTGAACCCTTCGCTATCAGTGTTGATTTCCTCGAGCCGAACCCACTGCCAGTGAAAAGGAGCTGCCTTCAACGGACCATAGGCTAGCTCCCATATCTCCTCTATGAAACCATAGTATGTCGCCTGCACGTTGCCGTTTTCATCGTGAGCATCAAAATGAACACCACAATTTTGGTATGTGATCTTTCCATCTTGCTTTTTTGTATAAAATGTGAATCCATTGATCTCATACCCTTGGTACTTAAGATATGTACTCGAAGGCCCCTTGGCTAAGGCATCCAGTTGATTACACAACTTTATTCCAAGCAAGCGACATCGCAACCAGTTGACAAATTCCTCCTTATGTTTTTTATCTAGCCAAGCTTGTGACCTGCTCGGATACAGAGTTTGCAGCGATTGCCAATGCTCGTCAATGTATGGCATCACACCCTCGACTTGCTGGAGAACAGCGAACTATGCCTATCTAAAAGAAACAGGGTCATCTACTATAACAGATTTCTCCCCAATCGTTCGTTTGCCATGTAGTCTTCCCTCGTGACGAGATTATGGAACTCCGACCCTTTTGATGTCTAGATAATATGTGCAGAACTCAATGACCTCCTCCGTTGACCATCCTTCAACCATGCCCCCTTCTAGCCTGAATCTATTCCTAACATACCTCCTGAAAACTTTCATCAATCTTTCAAAAGGGAACATCTGATGCAGGTACATTAGGCTAAGGGCTCTAATTTGGTCAACAAGATGAATGATCAGATGCAATGAGATATCAAAGTAAGTCGGCGGGAAATGCATCTCAAGCCTAACGAGAGTTTCGACTATGTCCTCCTGTAGCTGCTCTAGCGTGGACACATCAATGACCTTTTTTGAGATCGCGTTGAAGAACAAGCAAAGCTTTATGATTGGGGCGCAGACCTTTGGGGGGAGGATACCACGCAGGGCAATAGGGAGTAGCTGAGTCATAATGACATGACAGTCATGGGCCTTCATAGGGCCATAATTGAACTTGAGTTCTCTCATGTTCACTAGCCTCTTCGGGTTCGCACAGTAGTCCGTCGGGACTTTGAGTTCATTGAAGAAAGAAATAAGTGCACGCTTTTCTTCCTTCTTCAATGTCCATGACGCAACTAGAAGTTTGAACTGGCCATTCTCTAGCTCCACTGGATGCAGCTCCTTCTTGATTCCCAAGTGTTGCATGTCCAGGCATGTGGCTAGTGAATCCTTTGATGTCCCCCCGGTGTCCAGAAAAGGGAATAAAAAGTTACCTCACTATCAGAAGCAAATTCCCCATCCAGAGCTATGCACAAAGGTTGAACCAGCCCACAGAAGAGGTGGGAGCGCCATTCTTGCCACCAGGAATGAAAAAGAGTGGAAGATATGATAGCCCTGATCCAGTCATGCATGCAAAGGGAAGGAAGATCTAATCCCAATTGAAAGACTCTGGAGGCTTCCATCACCTCACTGATATCTTCCCGTGGCTTTAGTGTGTTCTTGAAGAACAGTTGAGGAGGCAATTGACCAAGGCCAAACTGACGAGCCACAAATGAAGGGTTGTAAAACTCATAAGTTGGAAGGTTGCCTGGGGTGAAGGAACCTGTAGCCATTTGCCATGGCCATGATGAAATTTGGCTGGAAGGACGCAGAGTTTGATAAAAGAATTGAAGATTGCAGCCGCTGTCTCATCCAAACAGCCTGATTCAAATTGGAATTTGAATGGAAAGATCAACTCATTATTTTTATCCTCATCATATGGCAACCAAGTTAGGACTTCTGCATCAAACCCTTTATAAATTTTTTTGAAGAAATGGCCAACATCGACATCAATTACTATGGCCGATGCAGCCTCGCTGTAGCTCAAGCACTGCCGGGTTCTTCCTTCTTCACCCTTATATTCCTCATCAAAGTTGGAGGAAGGAAAGCTGAGGTTTCTGAGATCAAACCTTACAATCTTGTGCATATACAGGTTCAACCTTAGCTGTATCAACCACCAAGGGCCACTGATAGTATGCACTGGTTTGTTCTTCAGTAATTGGGCAGTTACCTGATACATCAGATGATAAGCAACCCCTAGTAGATACTTTCCAAGGGAGACTTCCTTGCCTACTGCCAGATGCTCTGCCATAAGCTTATGGTTGTAAGTCAGGCCACAAGATGACCCACAGCAGATGAATCTCTCCAGCCACATATTCAAAAAAGCTACATAATCCCTCTCACTAACAGTTGATTCATCTCCAATATGGTTCATAATATAACTTGCCCATCCTAAGCAATCTGATATTTTGGCTAATCTCTTGGAACCAGCGCTCAGGTATTCATAAGGCTGCATTGATCCAGTTATTCTAAGGCCGGTCAAAATGTAGACATCGGCTAGGGTAATGGTCATCGGGCCATGACCGAAAATGAAGGCATTCAGGGCATTGGACCAGAAATAAGATGCGGAAATCAAGAGTGAATCATTCCTCTCCATCCCAAAAAATGAGAGTGTCAAACATTGATTTAAATCATACACCTCCCAATCTCCGCCCTTCTTCTCGGATACCCTATGAAACCAATCTCTCCACCCCTTGGTCATTTTAGGCCAATTTCTAAAGGGAGTTTTGGTATTCCAAGAGGACAAATCCACTTCAGACTGTTTGAAGGGGATTTGGTTGGTTTCTTGATGGATGAAATCAGATGGATCAGGATCACCCGTAGGCCCAAGAAAATAAACATTGGAAGCAACAGCTGATGGAATCAAGATTTCGTTCCTCATTTCCTAGAAATCGGATAAAATGAATTTAAGGACAAAGGAAATACAGGGTAGCGACCAACATTTCGAGAATGGGAATTTGAAAGCATACCTCGGGGATGTGGTCGATGGTCGCCATCAAAACCAAAGTAAATTTGAATCTGGGGAAGGCCACTTGAATAAGGGCTTGATGGGGTGAAAGATTTGCTAGGGTTGAAGCTTTGGCGATGGCGGCGTCGGCTGTTGAGATTTGTTCGAGAAAGAAGGGAAAGCAAACAGGCTGAGTGAGTCAGAAAGGATACTATTGGGGCATTATATAAGACTCGGTCTGGGAAGTCAAAAGTCACGCATATATCTCGGAGCAAAACGGTTGCGGCGTGGTAAACAGATAAATAGGAATTTTGGAATAAAATCACTTTTATCCCAAAATTGGGGGGCATGTGTTTACACCAAAATTTTGAGAGAAAAACGCGGGAACTCGAAGCTTCCAAAATTGTGTCGATCAAGGAACCGATTGCATAAGGAATAAATATCAATTGGTTCAGATATGACTCTGTTATTGGATCGCTTTGCATGACGTCAGCAGATAGCGATAATGAGCTACGGTTGGCACCAGGAAACTACATATCGAACTCTAGAAAAAGAGAAAGATTAGGGTCCAAGTTATCTTAAATTAGGAATGTTTTCATCTATGCCAAAGATTGTAATAAGTGGTGCTCAAGTAAGATTCATGTCTAGGCTCCGGGTATAAATATTGGACCCCCGGCCATTGTAAAGACACAATCAATCAAATACAAGTTCCTTACCTTTTTCGCACCCCTTAGGAGTAGGAGTAGAATAGATCTCGGCGAGTTCTTCAGCGAGCAAGGCTGCATCGGTCCGGCCGACCTCCGGCTTGTCTGTAAGTACCATCATGGCTTATACTTCTGTTCGTACGGCTGCATCGATCCGATCGACCTCCACTACGACTCTGGTATAAGCTAGTTATCGACTCTTGTTTAGTTCAAGTACGGTTGCATCGATCCGATCGACCTCCACTGCTCGAACTAGATTAAGGTCAAGTTATCGGCTCTATCTAAGGGTGGCGTTCCTTCGGATAGATTCATTAAGTTACCGATACTGCTTATTGCTTCCATTATTTATTTAATTATAGCAATATCACTTCACCGATTGGGATTGATCTAGATCGGCCTTATATCCTGTTTAACCCATCGTTTGTTAATCTAAATTGATCTAATCTGCACCTTAAACGATGAGTTATATTTTATCGGCTATTTTATGTCAATCTTGATCGTGGATAGTGTGTGGTTAAGGCATGATTTTATCTTGAATAGATCTATTGGCTAATGAAAACCATTCTGTGGCCCGTTATCACGACCTGTGTGATTCTGCCTCACACCCCACTATTAGCACCATGGAGTGAGGATCATTATTTGGTAGATCTGTTCCTGATAGGGCATGACCTTAACTGTGCGCTATGCCTAAATCGACTGTTTTAGCCGATATCGAGCGCTTTCACATACGCGGTTCACGTCATGAGACTGTTGAAGTAAAGATAGGTTGAAAGATGTGTTAGCCCCATGATCTTATTATTGTATTATGGCCTGCATGATTCTGCTTCATGCCCCCACTGATATTAGTAATAAGTTAGGGTCGTCAAATCTATTGTTGTTTCTACGGCCTGCATGATTCTACCTCATGCCCAGTGGTCATAACGATAGATGAGATGTAATACGTTCATTAGATTTATCTTTATTAAATGGTTAAATGATGATGAGCTGCTTCTTTTATATGAACATGGATTCAGTTACTTGCAGTCATTGGCTCAGCATAAACTGATTATTGTTGATATCTTACTGCCATTGACTAATATCTGTCTAAATAATGATATTCGTCCTGAATGATAACTGATTTTTCTTACACAACCTCATGAGCTTTAACTGATTTATTCTTTTGAATATGTCAGAATTGACTCTTTAGTCAATCTTCTTTCATATCGGCTCTCAAAGCCGCACATTTGAGACTGTTAGGCAACACCGGCACGTTCCGCCTTAAATTACTAATTAGCTTTCTCTCCTTGTCAATTGCAGGGTCAAATTGACTAGCACGTCTCAGGAGGAGTACGCATTATCGACCTCCCCTGCGTTGAAGCCAGGCGGATCTACAGCTCCATCGAGCAGACCCTTCTGGCTTGCTCGTGTGCCCTCGGCACGGGATAAAATTTTATGCCGATAGCCACCTACTATTGAGTAGCTTCTGGCAGTGCAGACACATCTTATGCAAGCTCTGGTGCAAAATCAGCAGAATCAACCAATTGGTGGAGCACCGCGTGACAAGCATGGTGAATTCTTGAAAGGCTGCCCCCTGGTGTTTTCTCATGCCACTAATCCACTGAAAGCAGATGATTGGCTTTGTGTAGTGGAAAAGCAACTCAACATAGCGCAGTGCGATGACTAGTAGAAAGTGTTGTATGCATTACGACAACTCCAGGGAGAAGCTCAAGACTAGTGGTAGGCATTCGAGTATGGACGTCCCACTAATGCTCCTCCTGTCACCTAGCAGGAATTTAGAGAGAATTTCAGATCCTACCACATACTTGAAGGATTGATAGAGCTCAAGTAGGAGGAATTCAGAGCTCTGAAATAGGGATCTATGTCTATAGCGGAGTATCATGACAAATTTACTCAGTTGTCATGTTACGCTCCGAATGAGGTGGCTGATGACGCTGATAAGCAACACCACTTTCTCAAGTGTCTATATGATAGTCTGCAACTCTAGCTTATGTCTAATACATGCCCTAATTGCCAGACACTAGTGAATCACGCTATTGTTATTGACAATAAGCGCAAAGAGTTGGAGGCCAAGAAGAGGAGGCTTTAAGGACAATCCTCTAGGAGCAATACTCGTCCGAGCACCAACCCTTAGCAAGGCTTCCAGCAGAGGTACCAGAGACCACCCAATTAGTGGAATCATGGTCAGTACCCTCTGCGCAACCCGAACCAACAGCGTCCACCGTACCAGCAGCAGAATGGCAATCAACGTCCCCAGTAGCAGAGTGGCCAATAGACACCATGATAGGGAATACCTAACAACACTCCCATGAAGACTAGTGCCCCTAGCACTCACAACAAGTGTTTCCACTATGGAAAATGGGTCATCTGTCGTATAACTGCCCAGAGAAGCCCAACCAGCAAACCCCCAAAGGCAGGATAGTAACCAGAAGCCATCGCATTATGGGAAGGTGAATCATGTGTCTGCAGAGAAAGGCGCTTGTGGAACCAGAAGTCATGCTAGGTACGTTTGATATCAACTCAACTCCTGCCACCGTTCTTTTTTATTCTGCAGCTTTGCATTGATTCATATCACAAGCATTTGTTAGAAACCATAACATACCTTTGTGTGCCATGAAAAACCCTATACTAGTAAATTCATCGGGAGGGAGTATGCCAGCTTCTTACCGTTGTCTTCCGACTAGTCTATCCTTAAGGGGTAGAGTTTCAAGTGACCCCAATTGTGTTGAGAACAAATGGAATTGATCTTATTTTGGGTATGGATTGGATGATGCAACAACAAGTAGTGATTCAAATGTAAAGAAAAGGCGTTAGCTTTGACAACACCAAATGGAGATAGAATCAGTGTTGAGGTTGTAGTGCAAGCACAACCGACAGCCACAGTGAACCAACTTGATGATCGCATCAACAAAGAGGACCCAGTGGTGGGTGAGTTTCCAGATGTGTTTCCCGATGACTTGCCAGGTATGCCACCTAACCGTGACATTGAGTTTATTATTGAATTATTACCTAGAACTGCACCTATAGCTAAGCGTCCATATAGAATGGGGGTTAATGAACTAGAGGAACTTAAGAAATAAATAAAGGAGTTACAGGAGAAAGGTTTTATTCGTCCTAGTTCATCACCTTGGGGAGCACCGGTTATATTTGTTGACAAGAAGGATGGTACCCAGAGGATGTGTGTTGATTATCGGTCACTAAATGAGGTTACTATCAAGAATAATTACCCACTACCTAGAATTGATGACTTGTTTGATCAGTTGAGAGGTGCTTGTGTTTTCTCTAAGATTGATCTCTGTGTTACGTTATCATCGGTTGAAGATTCATTCAACCGACATACCCAAGACAACTTTTACTACAAGGTATGGTTTGTATGAGTACACCGTTATGTCCTTTGGTTTGACCAATGCGCCTACAAACTTTATGTACTTGATGAATAAGGTGTTCATAGAGTTTTTTGATAAGTTTGTGGTGGTATTTATCGATGATATATTGGTATTCTCCAAAATGGAAGAAGAGCATGTTGAACATCTAAGGTTGGTCTTGCAAAAGCTCAGGGAACACAAGTTGTATGCTAAGCAAAGCAAGTGTGAGTTTTGGTTGAAGGAAGTTTCTTTCATAGGCCATGTTGTCTCTAATGGTGGAATAGCAGTAGATCCAAGTAAGGTGAGAGATGTATTGAATTAGAAACCACCAACCGATGTGGGAGAGATTCATAGTTTCTTGGGAGTGGTTGGATACTACAGAAGGTTCATACGAGATTTCTCTAAACTTGTCAAGCCTATGATGGCTCTGTTAGAGAAAAATGCTAAGTTTGTGTGGTCCGAGAAGTGCCAGGCTAACTTTGAGGAATTGAAGAAGAGGTTGACTACCGCCCTAGTGTTGTTTTTGCCAGATTTAAGCAAGAATTTCTCTATCTATTATGATGCGTCTCGTCAAGGTCTTGGATGTGTTCTTATGCAAGAAAGAAGAGTAGTGGCCTATGCATCCTGACAATTGAGAAAGCATGAACTAAACTATCCTACTCATGATTTGGAGTTAGCAGTAGTGGTTCATGCTCTGAAAATATGGACACTATCTTATCGGACATAAGAGTGACATCTATACTGATCACAAGAGTCTGAAGTACATTTTCACTCAGACGGATCTGAATATGAGACAACGTCGATGGTTAGAGTTGATTAAAGATTATGATCTAGAGGTACACTATCATCCTGGAAAGGCGAATGTTGTTGCCAATGCTCTTAGCAGGAAGAGTTACGCCAAAGAGGTGCAAGTGGCAGCTATGTCAAGTGAGTTGTGTGCTGAATTTGAGCAACTGAACTTGGGCTTTGTCACTAATGCAGTGGAGTTGGTGATAGAACCCACGCTGGAGCATGAAATACGTAAGGGCCAGCTATAGGATGCGAAGTTGAAAGAGAAAGTAGAGAACATAGTGATTGGCAAGGCACCAGGATTCCATATGGATGATAATGGAACTTTCTGGTTTGGGAAAAGACTATGTGTGCCTGAGATTAAGGCTATACGAGATGAAATTCTTCGTGAGGCACATGAGTCTGCTTACTTTATTCATTCCGGGAGTAGCAAGATGTATTTGGATATGAAAGAGAAGTATTGGTGGTATGGACTTAAGAGGGATGTGGCTAAATATGTTGCTTTATGTGATACATGTCAGAGAGTCAAAGCTGAACATCAAAGACCTACAAGATTATTACAACCAATGAAAATACCTGAGTGGAAGTGGGAATAAGTTGGTATGGATTTTATTGTTGGGTTACCACGCACTCAGAGAGGTTATGATTCAATATGGGTGATAGTGGATCGGTTAACTAAAGTTGCTCACTTTATACCAGTCAAGACTCATTATAAAGGACCGAAGTTCGTCCAATTATATATGGAGAGGATAGTGTGTCTACATGGAGTTCCCAAGAAAATTGTGTTTGATTGAGGTACTCAATTTACATCTCATTTTTGGCAACAAGTACAAAGTTCGTTGGGAACAAAGTTTAATTTTAGTACAGCATATCATCCTCAGACCGACGGGCAAACTAAGAGGATTAATCAGGTATTAGAGGACATGTTGAGAGCTTGTGCATTGCAGTATGGTACAAGTTGGGACACGAGTTTGCCTTATGCAGAGTTTTCATATAACAACAGTTATCAGAAGAGTATCAATATGGCACCTTTCGAAGCTTTGTGTGGACGAAAGTGTAGAACCCCGTTGTTTTGGAATCAAACGTGAGAAACTCAAGTGTTCGGACTGGATGTTTTAAGAGACATAGAAGAGCAAGTTAGGATGATTAGAGATAACTTGAGAGTGGCACAGTCTCGATAGAAGAGTTATGCTGACACTCAGAGGAGAGAATTAGTTTTTGAAATAGAGGATTATGTTTACCTAAAAGTGTCACCAATGAGAAGTGTGAGAATGTTTTACATGAGAGGAAAGTCAGCACCAAGGTATATTGGGCCTTTCAAGATTTTAGAGAGACGTGGAGAAGTAGCTTATTAGTTGGAATTGCCTGAGAGTTTGTCAGGTGTACATGATGTGTTCCATGTGTCCCAATTAAAGAAGTGTTTGCATATACCAGATGAGCAAATACCGTTAGAAGAGCTTACAATTAAGGAAGATCTCACCTATGAGGAATTTTCGGTAAAGATTTTGGCGATGGTAGAAAGGGTTACGAGGAGCCGAGTTATAAAGATGTGTAAGGTTCAGTGAAATTGGTATACAGAAGATGAGGCTATTTGGGAAAGAGAAGAGGATTTGAGGAAAACATACCCGCGGCTTTTTGAGTAAGCATCATCCGAATCTCGAGGATGAGATTTATTTTAAGGGGGGTAGAATTGTAACACCCTAAAATTTGCATGGGTTTTAAATAGGAGAAAATAATTTAATTATGCATTTTGTGAGCATTTAAATTTAGGAAAATAATAACTTTGTTAAAATTAAAATCAAATATAGGTCTACATACATGTGTGTGCATCAATGTTTCTTTGCATATTTGTTTTGTGATGCTTTGGTTGATTGGAATTTGCAAAAGAATTTGAATGAGTTTAAATTAGATTTGAAATTATGTTAAGAAAATAGAAAAGGAGTTTTATTTTTTCCTTCTCTCCCTCCCTTGATTTTGGCCCGAGCAGCCCAACTCGGCCTGGCTCCTCATGTTGCCCCTTTCTCCACTGGCTCGCTCGGCTCTCTTTTCCCGCAGGCCCTCATTTCTCCGTAGTGGCCCAACAGGCGGCCTAGTCGAGCCGTGCCCGTGCTCCCTCTCCCCTCTCACCTGTCACTGATGACCTAAGCCCATGAGTCAGCCACGTCGTCGTCTCCTACCTTCCCGATCGTGTCCAAGCAGGACACCATGCCGTCGAGTCTACCTCCGCTACGCCGCACCTGGCGTGACCTGCAAGTCAGCCCTGCTCATAAATAGTAGCCCTGCACTGCCACTTTTTCCTAACCCTAGAGCAGGCCGCTATCTCGTCCTAGGCTCGTTGTAGTAGCTCTCATTTGGATTTCGTCAGCAACTGAGCTCGACCCGCCACCACAATCACCGTCGTCCGTGGCTTCCTTGCCCCTATTAGCTGGTCTCTGAGCTTCGCGTTGGTTTTGTGAAGTCGCTGAGCCTGTTTTCCGTCTTTTCCTCGCTCTCTTTTGCATACATGCCGATGCCAAACCCTTGCAGGAGCTCGTCGTCTGCCATCCCACACCGCACATCATCGTTGGTCTGCTCCCGCCTCAGTTCTTGGTCTTGGTGAGTTTGCCTTGATATCCTCTATCTCCCGGTGCCCTTGGTTTGCTATTTCATGGTCCGTGGATTGTATTCCCTGAGCGCCGCCCGTCTCCGGCCATGGCACCGCCGTCGGGGATCGCCACCGACGTTGCTTAAGCATCTTTCATCCCCTCCTGGCTCGATCTGCACCGTCCAATCTCGATCCAACGGTCCAGATTCACCTGCACTTTCGCCTGGCTATTTTGCAAAAGAGTCCTGAAGTTTTCTAGTATAGAACCCATAATCCTTGCACTTATTCTAAAGAGCCCTGTCTTTTCTTTAAATTGTATCCATGAGTCCTTAGGTAGATTTAAAATCAGGTTTTAATTATTTTAAATTTAGAAATTAAGTTTCATCTATTTACAAAACTGTCACTACCTTCTGTAGGCCATAAAATCTACGTTTTAACTCCGATTTGATCCGTTCAACTTGCGTTAGGTTCGTAATTCCATAATCTACATGTTCATACTACTGTTAGGTATGTTTTCAACTTTTAAAATTTGAGGTTAGATTTAATCTATTATTTTATTAAAGGAAACCTTTTTTTAATACATAACTTCTTTGTTTTAGCTCCGATTTTTGTGATCTTCGCTTCTATGTGTTCGTAGTGAGACGTAGATTCATTTTACAAACTTTTCATCTTGATTTTATGCTGTTGGTGTACTGTTCTAATCTATAGCTTTTGTTTGCTATGCATAATTGCTTCTGGATGCTTGTATGTTGCTATGATTATCGAGTATAGATGGTGAGCAATTCGTGGGTGATCAAGAGTACTACTTTGACGAGCAGGATCAGCAGGAGCACTTTGTTCAAGGCAAGTACAGCATAGGATTATCCTTGTTTCCTATCAACTTTAATACATTTAATTCATATTTGCATGTGTCACCTTGATAGTGATTCCTTAGAATTAAACTTATACCTTGTCTTCTATGGGATATGCATTGGGTAGCTTTGCTAGTGCTCAAGTAAACCATGGTCTTGTAACTTGACTAATGATATATGCAATAAACATTAAAATATGTCTTTTTTAGCAGCTTGGAAACATGAGGCTGGAGTATTTAGTTACTTTCTACATGCTTCAGATTCCTCTCCCTAAGGATTTATCTATATGTGAACATCTGGGACTTACAGTACAACTGTGAGGGCTACATGGCTTTAGCTTTAGCTCAGCACAAGGACCTTTTCTAGCTTGTTAGAGGTTACCTTTATGGCACAAGAGGGGTGTGTTTCGGGTTGGATATAGTGGGGCCTCTGTCCGTCAATGTATAGGTTACGTGTCATTATGCCTGTCGGAAGGGGAGCCCTATATTCGTAGGGCACAGAAACCTAGCAGCCCTAACTTGTTAGACGAACCTTTGAAAGGCTTCATAGTGACCCCTGCCTGCTCACCTATGAAGTGTTTTGGGAGTAATTAACCCGGGCATATGGGTATCACGACTCAAAGTGAAAGTGTACAACCTCTACAGAGTGTAAAACTGGTATATCAGCCGTGATCATGGCCACGAGCGGCCTTGGACCCTTATAGAATAGATGATCACTAAGAATTATCCTTTTATGTTATTCATTATTTATGTTTACATTGATCATGTGTTTTACTTTGGGATTGAAACAACTTTGTTGCTACTCTTATGCTAAGATTATGACAACTAAAAGCTGAATGCTGTTAAACCTGTGTCAAGCCTTTTTGAGCCTCATGAACCCCATGTTACACTTGTTGAGTACGACACATACTTACACTTGTTTATTTTCATTATTTAGATAAAAATCCTAGATAGGTAATATATGGCTATGGTAATGACGACTTTCCTAAGGATTACTAGACTTGTGGTCAACCCGTTGACGTCCCTGTGATATGGAGCTTCCGCAAGAGATTTTTCTTTATACTTCCGCTACATTTATGTGAAGATTGTCTTATTATTCGTGATGTAATAAACACTTGTGATGATACTATTTATAATTTGTTGGCTTATGCGTGTGACTGATCTCTGGGTGCACATAAGATTATGCATCCCATTTTATCCTTAAAATCGGGTGTGACACATTGTTCCCATTACATAGAACCCGCATTCATTGTTTCCCGCCGGCTACTTTAGGGTCTCCAATTGCATTTCTGCATCCTAGAATGGGACCTTCGTCCCATTGACCATTCTTTCCTGGGCACTGTGCCACATTATAAAGTGTAAAAAAGGGGCAACATTCACTCTCGATTCATCTCTGCAAAAAAATATTGAGACAGGAATTACAAAGAAATTAATAAAAGTGGGGCTTCATGATAGTTCAATTGTAGCTCAAAAGTACAATTTATTCTACACTTCTTTAATTTAGTCACCCCAGTTTAGGAAAACATTATTCTACACTAATTATTGCAAAATTGAAATTGGTAGCCCCGGGCATATAAATTGAAAATCGTAGCCCCATAAAAAACAATTATTGCACAATAATGAAGAACAATTATTCTACTTCATGCCACATAAAATGGAGACACTAATTAAAAAAAAAAGACTAAAATTAGAGACATGATCATGAACAACAATGCAGCTCCAAACAATATGTTGGTAGGTGACACATGGATTAATTTGCTCATCAAAATTGTAAAAGAATCTACTATACTCCTAACAAGAATTAATTATACCATCACATACTAACAATCATCTTGACCACCATGTAATTAGATAGGAATTTAAATGGGTTCATAGACACCAACCTTTTGGATGATGGATTCTCCACAATTTACTTGGAAGCCTTGCACAAAGTCCAATTTGAAAGTGCTCTCTAGAATGAAGAAAGAACTAAAATGAGAATGAAGCAATGTAGCCATCAAAACAACACTAATTAAGCAATAAAATCAAAGGAGTGGATGCTTGGTATTAACCTTAAAGCAAAAAGATCAGGTCATTCTTCAAAATCTAAGAGCTAGCTTCATAGTGAAGAGCAGCCGCAATAATGGAGGGAGGGGGCCAAACACGCGTCTCTGTGCTCGAGATGGAAGAGAGGAGGCAGGAGAGGACTACTGTAGCTTTTTGTACTGCCATTTTATCACCGTTGGTTCTTGCCTAGAACCGACAGTGATAGCTCTAAAGCAACGTCGGTTCTTGGCTAGAACCGGCAGTGATATGTGGCCATCAACTCACTGCCGGTTCTAGCCACAAACCGGCAGTGATGTGGACCTTCACTGCCGGTTTTGGCTCACCCCAATCATTTTCTGATTTTGAAGCCAAGAACTGGCAGTGAAGGGTCGTCACTGCCGGTTGGCCAAAATCCGGCAATGATGAGGCCGACAATCATGCCCGATTATGTAGTAGTGATTGTACTTAGTGCCATCATTAGTGAGTTATTAGGACTCGATTTGAGAGTGGAAGTGAGTCAGACTATGTGCCCTTGTTTTTCGGCTATTGAGCTTTATTTGAAACACAGTGGACACATTATACATTTCCACTAAGTTTATCCACTTTGTACGGTTTGTTAACTGATCTATTAATTAATCTAAAGTGTTCTTGACCGTGATAGCTTCAAAATCTCAACAACTTATTAAAATATTTCGAAAATGCGTAGCAGTTATGATTATTTGATGTGCCAGGTAAGAACGTTGGATTACAATACTAGTATGTAACATGCTGCACGCAGAATGTCATTATCTATAGTCTAGTCAGTCCTCAGAGATTATCCATACTATTTAGTAAAGCACGTAAGTCGTCAACGTTTTGTCCACATTATTTTGTTCAGTCACAGAAGATACACCTCACCTGCCTGACATTAAGGAATTCAATTTCTTTTAATAATAAGCTAGCTATTTCACTGTCAAAGCGATGAGGCATATCGCTGACGGAGCTGCTTATAATAATCCTGCTTGTACACTCGACACAACTAGTTGTCCTCTATCCTCAGAGACTTGTCTTGACATTTTAAGTTATTTGTAACATTGGCTTGATGATCATCACATCGATCTTTCCTAAGAGAGTTTGCTTGCACGCGATAAGTTAATGCAAGAAATCCATATCTAACAAAGGCATTACCATATACAAACACTTGTTTAACTATGGTTATATAGTGGAAATCAACGTGTCCTATAAATTCTAGTACACAAACTATTTCTATTGATTGTAAAAAAATCAATATCTACTTATGTGAATGAAAACCATTATTGTAGTATTAAAAATATGCGTAGATGGTTCTAGAAGCGTCGTCCATGGACATTAAACTTCAATGTCAAGCTCGAGCATCTTTATTTAGGCATGCAGATTGCGGAGGGAGCCACCGATGCTCCAAATTCTCTCATGCAAGAAAATAGGAGCAAGTTTAAATAAACCTAATGTTTTGAGATTTTTTTCTCCGAAACGTTACTATCACTTTCATAATTCAAACGGGCGGGTGCACAAAACTGTTCAAGAGGACAGAGAACTCCAATCCACAGGACCGGGTCTAACTATCAGCTGGTTACTCAATCTTTCCGTGACATGTCCAAAACTGATTACCTCACCAATATCTCTCGGTACATTATGCATCAATGTGTCCAAATCAGCACTGGTGTGAAAAATTAAAAAAAAAAGACTACTAAGATCGGCCATTCTGGATATTTTTCATCCCATTTTTTGCCCTACAACAATAATTCAATAAAGGGTTGATGAAGAAACAATTACTCAATGGAGAATATATATTCAATCGCAAAAAAATGGAGAATTCATCCTCGTTTCAGAATGAATCAGTCCACAATTATTACTACAGGATGCAACCAAAACAAAGAAAGCGCGTGACCAAATGGATATGTAGCCAAGACATTAGATAGCTCATAGCTCTGATGTACCACACCCTAGAAACCAAAAACCGAGAATAAAATCACAGTCTCCAACAGGCAACTCGTGTAGTTATCCCAAGGCAATGTGGCTTGTCTCAACTCCAAAAAGAGCCATGTTCTCCATAAATCGGGTCAACATAGAACCAGAACTTGAGCGAAACAAGCAAATGATGACAACCTTAACTTCGAGCATTGATGGGACTTTGACCACGCCAAGCCAAGAAAGCCTACCAAAATGTCCTCACCGCCCAGAAGCAAAGTGAGACCATAAGACACTGGCTATCGTTGGAAACTCAGGATGCTGGAACATGTCAACACCTAGAAAACCTAGGAGTGCTAGGCTACTATTGTCGAACAAGGCCTGACATACAACTGGCACCTTCCCCTTCCCGAAATGACATCTCCAACAAGATCAGAGCAAGGTTTTTCATTCAAGCATATTGCACCAGATATTGCTTGTGGCAATGGCATCAACGGCATTCATTTCAATATATGCTATATCTATTAAGGAACAATGGGGTTTATGTTAATTCGATCGAACAGAATCAGTAGTGGTGGTTCTCCATAATCTGAGACTAGGGCAAATCTATGAGTTTCTTTCCCACCTGAAATATGCATTTTGGCTGAGGTGGCTTATTTGATCCAAACACTGCACTGGCAATTCTAGTGACCCTAGGCCCTTTCGCTTCTCCTATAATCCGTCTTTTTCAGCTTGTTTTTTCAGCCGGAATAGTACTTTCCTCCCACAACAAATCAGCCGGAACAGTATTTCGGCTTGTTTTTTCAGCGAAGCGAACGGGGCCTAGAGTTTAATTTTGGCTGCTGAGGGATGAAAATTAATGCAGCTGCTAATAGCTTGTCATGGTCCTAGGCCCATTATTTGAAAAATGGATCACTGCTTTAAAACTCATCACCCTTCTTGACCACCATGGAGAATATGTAGAAAAAGAGCTTGTTTGTGTTGAGCTGATATTACGTGTTTTAGCTCCATAATGCAGAGTACATTCAGATGTGACCACGGAAGTGCATGCAACATGGACGTTACAACATCATGTTCATATGAGCAAAGCAGAAAAGTCTTGTAGAGGGCAAGGGTCAAAGGCAAGAGCAACAAGATAAACAAGGAGGAAGGCTCTAGCAGGGGTAGCTAATACCCGCTGCCGGTGTTTATTGTTGAACCTGCTGGAACCGACTAAGCGATTGAAATAGTCCCTGGCGGCAGGTATATATATGGCACTTACATATTTCCACAATCTTGATGGATTCTTCAAGCAGTATATCCTTTCCTGTCATGCTTGACTTGACCCCATATTTCTCGATGAATGAGGGGGTGTTTAGTTAGTGAGGCGAAAATTTTTTGGTGTCATATCGGATGTGTCGGAAGGATGTCAGGAGGGGTTTTTGGATACTAATAAAAAAATAAATTATAGAACCCATCAGGAAACTGCGAGACGAATCTAATGATACTAATTAATCGGTCATAAGCACATGTGGGTTACTGTAGCACTTAAGGCTTTTCATGAACTAATTAGGCTTAAAATATTCATCTCGCGATTTTCAACCAAACTGTAATTAGTTTTTTGTTCGTCTACATTTAATGCTCCATGCATGTGCCGCAAGATTCGATGTGATATCTTGGGTTGAAAATTTTTTAAACTAAACAGGGCCTGAGTAGCAAGTTTGATTTGTCACCTAGCAATTATGGTCGGCAACACAAATTACGAGTACATAGTCAAGTCAGGCATGATCCATACAGCTCAGCTAATTCGTGTCCATCTACTGCTCCATCCGGTAGTCCTTACTTGTTTCCTAAGTCAATTTTTCTCTAATTTTGATCGTATTTATAGAAGATACACCAACAACTACATAGTTACACTATCAAATTAGTTTTAATAAACGTACATGAAATAATTCTGAACAGTATATTAATTTTGTATTGTAGGTTTTGACACATTTTTCTTGCCCTTGATGTTTGTCAAATCTGTTGCATAAAATTATTCATTTCTTTTATAATGAAACAAAGGAATAATCTTATGATCCAACGCATAAAAATGCTCGTGCATCCTTGCTTGTGCATCAAACCATATATCATCGTTGATAACATTTGTGCACCTGAACACGTTTCCAACACACGCAATTGGTCATCACCATTTTTTCCTGGAACAAATGTACTATGTAGGACCGACACACAGATCGAGTTGTTGGTGAATGATATATAGAGCAAAGCGAAGAGCCAGGAAACCGGAATTCCAGCCCATAGGAAATATGATGGAGTCGCCAAATTCATCCACATGAGTTCGGATGTATGTCACCAAAGAGCAACGTTGCAGCCTTTCATTTGTCCTTTCAATCTTTCCTCAATACACACATATAGAACACATCTAGAAGTTCACGTCATCATTTACTGTAGGAACAAAACACTACTTCATTAACAGATTTTTTTCATAACTTCAACTCTCCCTATCTTGAAATACATGTAGCATGTTTGGTTGCTTCGTTCTTGCCCAGCTAGGCTCTCTAGATGCAACTTTCAGGTGTTTGCGGTTGCCCGCATCGTGGTATAAATAAGATGCAAAAGGCAGCCCAGAGCCTGGCTCCCGATATACGGATTTTATTTGCGTTTTTGACGAGCTATGCTCACATGGTGCAGCACAGAGTTCTGTAAGAGATACTATGAACATGTGATTACCGTGTATTAAGTGATATTAGTGTTTTCTTTGACAAATATATTAATGTATTTTAATGTAGATTAAAATATGAAAAGTAAAATAGGGACTAGCTACTAGATTCAGATACACAAGTTAAATATTATAAGATTACTTGTTTTTTTCTATTTTTGTTTCATATGATAAGACAACCAAACACTATCTAATCTCAGCCAAACTATATACATACGACAACCAAACAACAGCTTGCATCTCCAGTCTGCCCTACGTGAGCCTAGTTCCCAGATGCGAGCCAGGCTCCACTCAACAACAAACCAAACACGATGAAGGTATTGAAGCGATTTTATGACCAAACAAGGAGTTTAGCAAACTTACTTACCCCTCAATATAATTAGTTGTTCAATTGTTAACTTCCTAATTAGTTTCCTAGTAATACTGTATGAAAAGGCATGAATAATGCATGTCATTTATTTCGGTTATCAATTACGTGAGTCATTTTGGACAAGATGATGTTCAAAAGGCATGCATTTATAAGGATTAAAAGGCAGATACACATGAATAAGGTCGAAATTATAATTTAAGATAAAGTTTGAATCTTCAAAACTTTGTATTTCAAGACAAAGGAAGTAGAGTACTTTTTCATGTAATAAAAAAAATATATATTATAAGTAGACCCTCAACTATATATCTTTCAAAAACAGGGCCAAGCTTAGCTGGTTGGGTTCCTTAGGGTGGAACCTGCCCGCCCGAGTAAGTCTCCGACTTGACACGGGTGCTTGCATTTTTCTTGATTTCTTATAGGATTTAACGGCGCTATTTAACTGCCCGCCAACGAACTTTGTGCCTTTGCTGTTACACTACGCTACTACATCGTTTGTGCGTCTAAACCTGGCGTCACTGCCGGATTCAGATCCGACAGAGAGCAACCGGACATCAGGATTCAAACTCAAGACTTTAATGTTCTCTCGAGCATTCGTACCAGCTTAGCTACGTAAAACTTGTATCTATGCATCTGGTGCTATTCTTTTAATTACCCAATTTTAAATTTTATATTATATATTTTACACTCAATATGATATCAAATGAAAAACTTATTTACTGCAAAATTATTGATCTCGTGGACTACTGCAACTTCGATGTTGACTTTGTCTCCTTTTGGCATTGTTAGCCATCTCAAATCCGATCTGAGAACTTATATTAAATATTTAGACACGTAAACCATCTTAAATTAAAAAGCTGTCAACTACAAAGTTTATACTTGTTTGAACTCTACTATTTTGTTATGAAGTTTATCTGGACCCCACTTCATATAAAAAAGTATGATTGTTTTATGCAAAACAGCCTATCACTACAGGTTGTAGCCACAAACCAGCAGTGATCGATGGACCTTCACTGCCTGTTGTACTATAATTATCGGTTATAGCCACAAAAGCATTGAAATTTCACTTATCACTCACTACGTCAGAACTGCACTTCACTGCCGGTTCAAAATACCCCATCACTGTCGGATTTTAAACCGGCACAACCATACCGACAGTAATGAGGTTAAGCTATCACTGTCGGTTCTTAGAAACCGGCAGTGTTCTTCAACTTCACTGCCGGTTCTTTACACAGCCGGCATAGTTCAGTTCCACCAACACTGCCGGTTTATAAGATCACCCGGTAGAATTTATTTTCAGTAACACTGTCGATTTGTGTTTGAACCGGCAGTGTTGTCGTAAACATTACTGCCGGTTTGTGGCGAGAACTGGCAGTGATGGCTAAGCCAACGCCGCCGGTTTGTGGCTCCGGACGGCAGTGCCATCACTACCGGTTTGTTGCTAACCGGCAGTGATGTTTACGACAACACTGCCGGTTTTCTGCTGATCGACAGTGATGTCACGTTCGCATTTTATTGTATTATAATTTATGTTAATTTATATTTTTTCGTTGAATCAGGTTTCGCTTTATATACGCTACTTGGACGACAGGTCCACCAATATTAAACATTACAAATGTTACGGTTACAGTTCAAATGTTCTTATCAAGATCTCGATCCCTCAAAATAAAAAAGAAATATTCTCGGACTTCACATATTGTGCAATGCTTCTCGAACTTCTTATAATAATCTGGCTAGCTACTTTGGGCCATACTGGTCCTTGAACTTCACGGATTGTGCAATGGAAAATACTCCATCTTTTTTCAATACCTCGACTAAGATGAATTTTGCCGGCTCCAATTGTAGCGCGACGATCTTCATGTCTAACAGCCTTTTGTGTTTATATTTCTTGCGTTGTCGTTCAAAAAAGATGATATCCAAAGAGGAATCAGTAAATCATTTTGTTGAATGATTAACAGACATAAATGAAATGGAGATTATACACACCAACTTATCGGCTTCTTTCGATTTCTAGCCGATGTAGCGAAGCATTGCCCACATTATATAAAACCTGCATTCATTGTTTTCCGCCGGTTGTTTTAGGTACTTCCCGCCCATTTCAACAACCTTGAATGAGACCTGCGTCCCACCGATATGTCTTCTTCGGACACTGAGCAACATTAAAAGAAGAAACATTAGAAAGCGATATGTGTGATTAGAAAATAATATGTTATTAGGATCGCTTACTAATTCAGCACTGCCACCAGTACATCCAGAGGATGAAATGGTTTTTTCTTCGAGTCCCACACCTCGATCAGATTTTTGGCAAGATTAACACAAATGAAGACGAAATGGTGGCTACAATCACAGAATCCTAATTATCGAATAATCTTAACGAACAAAGAAGCATAAAATTAAAAGCCGAGAACACATACTCGCAATTGTAGGCTAGAAGTATGTGGGTTTTGTTCTTCATCTTGAAATCGTCAAAAATAGCAATCAATCTCTGTTTCAGGTCTTCCACGTCACATCCATGGAGGCCTAGACATGTCTTCTCATTGACTCGCAAGGGGTCAAAGAAGCCTATGTTATTCTATTTGCTTTTTAGAATGCAAAATTTTGTTATACACCTACATAAAATCATGGGAAGTGCTCAAAAGTTAACAATTTGTGTCCCGAGAGAGTAGTTACTCTTTGTGGCGAATGGATAGTAACCTCAAAACCAAAGTCCTCCGTCTCTGTTGTTTGAGCCATGTAATATTCATGCAACTGGCGCATATATGTCGTCAAATTTTTATACTCATGATCGGGAACCAAAAGATTGCCCCTTTCACACTTCATTGCCGATGTTGCCGTCCCTTGTACATCATAATAGATGGTCGCGGCCTCTTCCATGTTTAATTCGGGGTTGTCTTCGATGAACTTCTATATCTTCCTTAAATCTTCATTGTGTATTTCATCGGCTCTTGTTGTAGCGTACTGATTCTGTGTTTGCCTTTCGAATTCGGACTTCAACAAAAACAGAGGCATTGAGGCATAGAGATTGAAGAAACTAATATAATCTTCCTTCGAGATGTGTGCTGTAAATTTTTCTTCCATCAAGTTTGTAACGCTGCCACTGAACAGCCTTTCTTTTTAGTTGGTCCACTTTGGGAGCATTAGCGACCGAATCCAAGGAACTTTTATGCGACTGTGAGGATGTCCTTGATCTTGTTTTGGGCTGAGGTGGTGGAGGAGGAGGATGACGACGAGAATTCTGTTTTCTTAGGGCTGATGAAGATGGAGGAGGAGGAGGAGGAGGAGTCTCTTTTCTAGGGGCAGATGAAGATGGAGTCGGACGAGGAGGAATAGAAGGATACCTCTATCTTCTCGGGGGTGATGGCAAGGGAAGAGGAGGGGAGTGATCTTTGTTGGGAGATGGTGTGTGATCATCGTGGGTGGGCGAAGACTCGCAATCGTCCTCATCATCAGGGGACAATTGGTGGTCAAGCTTAATGAAGCGCTTGCGCCAGGCCACTTGAGAGCCCTTGTTATGACCAAGTTTTGGCCTGTCTTCCGCTATGGGGTACTCAATGTGTATCTTGTTATACTTCTTATCAAGTATTCTATCAATGGTGACACAAGCGTACCCCTGTGGAATTGGGCGGCCATTAATGGTCCCGTCTCCCACAGGCCAGGCCTGGCCGAGCACCACCTTGTCCTTTGTCCATTCTTAGCGGATGTATAACTTGACATTGACGAGTTTAGTGATGCTGTCCACCGGATGAGGCACATTCGCATCTTCTTCGTCGAGCGGGGTCGATCTGCAGCTGCTGCGACCCCTAAACTATGGGCAAAAGGCAGTAGGAGTAGGGTTTTGTGGTACTTCTGACCCCTTAGACAGCAAAATTTGTTGGACTCATGGTTCAACAGTCGCCTCAATCCGTGCGTCCATTCTTTCTTCCATCTCTTTTAGTCGCCTCAAATACTCTGCCTCCTGATCCGCTCTACCCCTCGAGCGGCTCCAGTAAGTGTTAGATTCTTGGGGGAATGCTAGTTTCCAAGGAACAACAACGGTTCCTCTAGTACAACCAGGGTGCTCCTTGGTTCCGAGTGCTTGGGTGAGCACGTCTTTCTCCCTATTAGAAGTGCGAGTCCCTTGCCTCACCTCCTCAGTTACCTAGGAGATCCTCTGGATGAGTTCGCTCATGGGTTGATTTGTGGAGCTAAAGTTTCCGTCCTCTACGTGGCGTACATTCCTCCCCATACAATATATTACCGATCTAGGCTCCCAATTGACGGTCTCAACCTGAGCGCCTTCATCAGCAAGGTGATCCATCTTTTGAAGCTCTGCTTCAAATTCTGGCATCTTTTTGGTGTAGCCACGAGAGTTGAGATGATGAGGATAACCTGCTCAGTTCTAGGTACTCCTCGGATAACCTGTATTCCTTGAAATCCTGCCAGAAGTCCTTCTGCTTGCTAAACTGTCCACCATCAAAATCTGGCTCTTTATTTTGGAGGACAAAATTCTTGTACAATGTCCCCTTGAAATTCTTGAAGCATGTCCCCATGATTTATTTTGCTTTTTTCTTGACTAACTCCCTGTCATACCCAATTGGGAAAGTGAAGTACTCTAAGATCTTGATATCCCATATGTAATCCTTCTCACTTTTGAGAACCCTCCACGGGTCATCATCTTTCCTAATCAACTTCCTGTACCTAATTGGGATGAAGTCCCTGATAAGTAACCCGAGGATAGTCTTGTATTTGGTCAAAGCTATAGGCGGTGAGAGTGGATCCCTGAATTCATCGAACTCAGTAATGTGCCAGTGTGCATTCCTACTAACAAGAATCTTTGACACGCCTCGCTTGGATCTAGCCTTCCTTCTACCCGAACCCTCTGGCTCCTCAGCCGGCGGAGGCTCCTGCTAGAGACACCAAGTAAGCTATGACCCTCTCAATTGATTAGCGTGTGTGGCTACATAGTCACATGATACCAAAGTTACCTGGCTATCTTGGTCATTTTGACCTAGATCGAGCAGGCTGGACGGGGTCCATGGCTGCTCGTTCTCACCGTCCTGATTGGCACCATCACCGTTTGTCGGATCATGCGGCTCTCCTATCCCAGCGATATCAGCCGCTTCTTGTTGCCGATCTGTTCTTTGGCGACGAGGTAACAGGTGACGATGAGTCATGGTTGTGACACGATCATGGTTAGTTTTGGCTACGGACAACTACTAATAGCATATGTTCATATATATATAATATGTTTAATGCAAAGTCTAATAATAAGTCTAGATACAACAAAGTCAAATAATAGCATATGTTCACCTAAAACAAATTCATTGTTTGATTGACCACATACAACAAAGTCCACCTACTGTTCTATGAAACTAAGCCTACATCAACTTCCAAATAAGAAAAGCAATGACCATAGCCATAAATAAAAGCATGACATCTTTCCAAGACCAAGGACCAATTCTTCTAATCTTCACATCTCCGGTGGGTGGCTTCTCTTCAATCTCTAGTGCCAGCGGATGGCCATGGTTTGCATTCATTGGACCATAGTAGGCCAGTTGCCCATGGTTTGTAAGGTAGGCCATATGACTATAGTAGGCCCTCAAAGCTTCAGCTTCTGTGCTGTACTTTTTGTGCAAATTACCAGGGTAGCGATTGACTTGAGCATAGCAATCTTCCTAGGTTCGATAAATCCCAGGCATGTGACCAACATGCACTACATACCATGCCATGGTTGCCTATACATTTAAGTAAATTAGGCATGTGGTAAGTGGTAATGGTAACTCACTGAACAAGAGTTATTATTCAAGTTATATGGCCAAACTAAATCTATTTAATGTTACTCATCCTCCAAGCAATCCAGGTGACATTTCAAATGAAAATTTTGCAGGGCTGCAAAGTCTATTTTACTAAATCACATAATGCACATAAAATACTCACTTTGCAATCATTGATCATGAGAGAAAGTAAAACAACTTATTATGTGCATTGCTTTGTTAGTATTGCCAATCACTCATCTTTAGCAGCTTGAGAGATGCTTTTCGGGAATGAAGATTGTCAAAACAACTTTATCTAATCGCATGGGGGATCAGCACTTGAGTCATAGACTTATTTGCTATCTAGAGAAAGAAGAAATGAAGAAAGTGACCAATGAGGTCGTGGTTCTGACGTTCATGACAATGGAAGGAAAAGGGTAAATATGATCTCTGATAGGTAATGCAATGCATCTACTATTAATGGAAAATTCTACAGTTTATTTGCTAAATGGGGCATGTTTTGTTCATGATTTTGGGATTCTATCAATGATGACTACACTAAAGTGATCAATGCTGTCTTCTTTTTGTTAAATGGTGAGTGTTATGTTTGGACCAAAATCTCATCTCTATTGCTAGAAGTCGAATTTGATACTAAAGTGATGGAGTTCATGAATTAACATCATCTGCACAAGAAACGTGTTTTTATGGCAATTAAAAGGGCTTTCTTGTCTTCAGAATGATGTGGGGAATGATCGCCGGGGCAACAGGGCCATCCAGAAGTCAAAGTTTGATCAGGTCAGGGTGGACGAAGATATGATGACAGCTGATGTGAAATTATCAGATTGTAGGGATACAGGAAACTCTCTTGCAAGTGAAGGTAAGAGGGCGGTTCCATGGCAATACCGGTTAGCGTTGAAGGCCTAGGCCCTCAGTTGATGTGGCTAAGAAATAAGCTACTTCTCTGTTAGCTGACTTTGCAACTGTATCCCTCAAATGCTCAGTAGTGCTTTGTACAGAAACAATGGGACATGATAGTTATATGCATGTTACATTACCTGATTGACAAACTCAGATGGTTGTACCATGCTCCTAAGCAAGTTAGACAAGAGGATTGTGATTTTATGAATGGTTCTGTCCAGATTTTGGATTGACTGCTTTGAATATTCATTTGTGCACTGAATGTATTTTCAGTCTTCTAGACAAACAAATGCTTTAGCCATGATCATGAATTCTATGAATTGCAAGTTTGGAGTATTAAATTTCTGGTTTCATAGTTTAGGGTTTAAATAGGCTCTTTAGCAATGATCATGAGGACAAATGTAATAATTGCTTTTTGGTTTTGTGTAGCAAGTTTTAGGTTTGGGTGTTGCATTTTTAAAATTGGAGTGCACCATGGTCAATTGGCATGTAGATTCATCTCAAGGAATATTTGATTTTTTAATATGTACCCTTTACTGTGAATTGCAAGTTTGGAGGGTTAAATAATATCTCACCTTGTTTCTAAATTATCTCTTTAAAAATGATGGGTGTGGGGGCTGTTGCATTTTAAAAATTGGAGTATAGCAGATATTATTTAACCAGATGTACATATATTAGTTCTATAGGTCTAAAATATATATACTCCATCCTCACATCCAAAAACATTGAGCATTGGTGGCACTACAGACTAGACATTCATGATCAAACTGTATGCTAGCATTGCAATAAAGTAGCAGTAACATAAATTATGGCAAGTAAATTATCATATCAAACAATAAGTTGTAGTACTTGATAAATGAAAGGCCTCTAATGATTCAAGTAAGCAGTTGTGGGACACCGTGGGACATTTCATCAGACACATAGCGGGCAGTGAGCCACGCACTCACCGTGGGGGTCGAAAAGCACCTGTCTGTGCGCTCCTGAAGGCCTCAGCGGTGGGAGTGCAGGCGTGGAGGAGGAGGGGCACGACCAGCATCGTGGACAAGGAATGAGGGCATGGACGGAGCGGTGCTCTGGCTTGGGGCGGTGGTTCGGCATGGGGCGGTGCTCCGGCGTGGGGTGGTGGATGGAGTGGGGCGGTGGACAGCGTGGGGTGGTGCTCTGGCGGCGCGGGGGAGGGGTTGGTGTGGGGTTGAAATGAATTTGGATAATTTCAACCCGTGCCTCTTTTATACCAGTAGCTCATCACTGCTAGTTCTGATTGTAAACCGACAGTGATGGGGTACATCACTGCCGGGTCATTCCCCAAACTGGCAGTGATGTCGTGTAGCAGTTAGGTGTTAAGTTAGATGTTAATTAGGATAACTTTTCATTTTCTTTCAAAATCCTTCTACTGGCGCAACGGTTATGACCCCTCAACTTAGCCCCCGAGACCCGTGTTCAAGTCCTAGGTGGCCCAAATTTTTTTGTTCTATTTTATAAATTATTAATTTACTTTGGGAAATAGCTCATCACTGCCGGTTTTGATTGTAAACCGATAGTGATGGGGTACATCACTGCCGGGTCATTCCCCAAACTGACAGTGATGTGGCGTAGCAGTTAGGTGTTAAGTACGATAACTTTTCGTTTTGTTTTCGAACTCCTCTTCAAGCGCAATGTGCTTAAGAGCCCTCAACTTAGTACCGAGACCCGTGTTCGAGTCCCAAAGTGCCCAAATTTTTTGTTCTATTTTATAAATAATTAATTAATTCAGAAATAGCTCATCACTTTGCGGTTTTGATTGTAAACCGACAAAGCGGATGATGAACATCACCACCGGTCATTCCCCAAACCGGGCAAAGTGATGTGGTGTAGCAGTTAGGTGTTAAGTAGGATAACTTTTCGTTTTCTTTCGAACTCCTCCTACTGGCGCAACAGTTAAGACCCGTCAACTTAGCCCCCGAGACCCATGTTCGAGTTCCAGACGGGCCAAAATTTTTTGTTCTATTTTATAATTTATTAAGTGGCCTAAAGGTCAAAAGGAAAAAGTAAATAACCCTTGGCACACATCCTATACTAGCGCAGCGGTTAAGTCTCTGAACTCTGTAATCCGAGACCTGAGCTGGAACCCGAGGGCTGGAACAATTTTTTTTAATTTTTTATATGTCATCGCTGGTTTCAAAATAAACCGACAAAGGTGATAACCAATATCACTGTCGGTTTATTCTCATCAATGCCGGTTTTTTGAAACCGACAGTGATGTTTATATATATTAAAAAATTTCTTTTATATACTGAATAAATATTGAAATGGCTTGAAATTTTTTTGGCAAGCTTGTACACCTAAATTAAGACCTCACACAGGATCTTAGGTTTTTCTGATCAGTTTTTTTATTTATTATATTTTTCTATGTGCTGAATGAGACAAAAGAGGGTGAATTTCATCTTGGACCTAATAGATTTTTTCATCCACCTCCACAAAATTCTTATCCCTAGGGCACATCATAGCAAACACGTCAAGTGCCTCTAAACAGATCTTGCACAGACTAAATTGGGCGCTTATCATGTCCGGCTTTGTCTTCCCGTCTCGTGGATATGGTTCCGTTGATTTGCACCCCTCAAAGGGATGGAAAAACTGAGTTCACACGTCAGAGCCGACCACTTGCATTAGATGTCGTGTTCTCGACGATGTCCGAGATAAAGAACCAGCTAATTGCTGTTCGCAGCCAATCTATTAGGGATATAGTCTGCGACATATATGTATGCAACAATGATATTAAACTAATTACACTTATTTGTTAGCATAAAAAAACAAAAGATGTTGAAAAATATTTCATACAATAGCTGGAACAGGGAACCGTGGAATGGTCACATTAGGAGCGAATGGCTCATCGCCAGGGTGGAAACCTAGTTCTTGTGGTGAGGGAGATCCGTTGTTCATACCACCTGATCGATAAAATGACAAAAAATATAAACATAAAATATATGCACAAAAAATTCTTCCAAGTAAAATATGGCAACATAATTAAATATAGATCGAATGCAAGGAATAAGAATATATATAAATGTAGAATGCAAAGAAACATGATTATAAATATAGATCAAATGAATATAGATAGATTATTGGAGAAGACAACATATCAATACCATTAATTAAAAAATGCAGGAGCCATGACCAAATCACGGAGAGAGAGTAGATTTCTTGAGAAGTGAGAGTGAAACGTGAGAAATGAGACTGTGAGAGTTCGTGGGTGGGTGGGATCGATGTATGTGGCCGGTGGTTTGTTTTATATAGGGGGGCATGGACATCACTGCCGGTTTTTAAGTAGAAACGACAGTGAAAGTTAATATCACTGCCGGTTTGTAAGTAGAACCGACAGTGAAGGTGCATATATGTAAATGTATATTTATTTAGATAGTACAGTGGGAAAGTTTTAACAACAACGATATATTTATTTAGATAGTAATGAAATACATCAAAAAATAACAAAAATTTTAGAAATAAATTACATATACGATAACAAAGACCTTACACTAAAATTCCATATACGATAACAAAGACCTATTTGCGTACAGATCAATGTTACAATCAATGTGTATCAACACATTATAATGTAACCACCTCAGTAGCATTCTTCTGGCACCAACTAGGGGCAAACAACAGCATCGAGGTGGTCTACGAGCTATACTGGTTGGAGATGACAAGGTGGCATCGATGAATCTGCCTTGTCTGTATATGGCCTTTTTCCAGATGTGCACCGCAGTGGATGGCTCTATGAACCTCGTGGCATTTCCATTCTTCAGCGTTGCTCTATCTTTAGTAGCATTCTTCTAGTACCTCTTGTGTGCACCATTTTGGTGGACTACGACGCATAACGATATCTATGGTTTGTTGTGAGAGGAAAACATTGTATCAAGGCTGATAAGGCCTGGCTGAAACCAACATGCATGGAGAGGCTAGCTCCTGGCCGAGGGCCATTTTATAGGGGCTAGCAATCATGGTACATTTTTATTTCTGAACTAAAATTGTCGGGGTAGGTGGGAGCAGTGTTCCAACTGTTGTGGTCAGTGGGACCACTGTTGGCATGTGAGGAGCATCTACACATCGCTGTCGGTTTTAGTTTAAAAACCGACAGTGAATGGAGCCTTCTGTGTCGGTTCAAGCAACCGACTGTGAAGAACCAAAACTGGCAGTGAAGTGCCCTGCCGCCATCATAGCCAGTTAAGTGTTAAGTAGGATAACTTTTTGTTTTGTTTTGAACTCCTCCTACTGGCGCAACGGTTAAGACCCCTCAACTTAGCCCCCGAGACCCATGTTCAAGTCCTAGGCGGCCCAAATTTTTTTGTTCTATTTTATAAATTATTAATTTACTTCAGGAAATAGCTCACCACTGCCGGTTTTGATTGTAAACTGACAGTGGTGGGGTACATCACTGCCGGGTCATTCCCCATACCGGCAGTGATGTGGTGTAGTAGTTAGGTGTTAAGTAGGATAACTTTTCATTTTGTTTCGAACTACTACTGGCGCAACGGTTAAGACCCCTCAACTTAGCCCCCGAGACCCGTGTTCGAGTCCTAGGCGGCAAAATTTTTTTGTTCTATTTAATAAATTATTAATTTACTTTGGGAAATAGCTCATCACTACCGGTTTTGATTATAAACCGACAGTGATGGGGGTATATCACTACCGGGTCATTCTCCAAATCGACAGTGAAGTGGTGTAGCAGTTAGGTGTTAAGTTGGATAACTTTTAGTTTTCTTTCGAACTCCTCCTACTGGCGCAACGGTTAAGACCCCTCAACTTAGCCCCCGAGACCCGTGTTCGAGTCCTAGGCGGCCCAAATTTTTTTGTTCTATTTTATAATTTATTAAATGAATTTTCTCTATGCACCTTCTTTCTCCGTGGCCTTCTCTCATCAAGTAAATGGATCACTCAATAGTCAACACACAAGCCATAGGCATTCCCATTCACATATTTAGGAGCACATACATCAATGATCAATGAAGGTTGGAGGAGGAATGGAGCTACTACACCTTTGCTCAATGCCGACTGTGGGCTAGGCTCCTTCGAGTATTGCGAGCAGGGACTACAAACCTGGTTGGGGACCAAAGTAACACCGGAGTCAGGGATCCCTCACTACTAGTAGTAGCTCGGAAGAGAATGGCCGCCCTAATGTCCTTCTATCGGAAGTCTAGACATATATATTTATATTTATATTTATATTTAGCTGGTGTTTAAATTCAGAGAGTAAAGTTTAGAAATGTTACATTCAGTGTCTAATCGAGTGTTTGAATAGTAATAAGGTCAGTCTCAATGGTAGTTTTAAATAACTTTCATTCTCATTAATTGCTATGATACGTCGGCATATTTGCTGAGTTGGCAGAGTATTAACGAGGAGGAGAGAGGAGATGAGAGTTTCATTAGGATCAAACATCCTTCACGGTTATGTGCATAATGATTACATAATTAACAATAATCTAACTATCTTTAGGTGCATCAACAATGAGGGCCTCATTGTGATCAAGCCGTACGTAAGCAGGTTCATCACCCTCTTGAATGATAGGTAGGGGTACGTTCGCCTCGAATGGAGGCATTTCCTTATAGCCCCTGTAGTCTTCTTCATCCGTCAGTCCATGGACACCGACAATCTTCCTTTTCCCTTCTAGGACTACTTTTAGCCTTCCGTTTTGTCTTGTTGTCCCTTGCATAGAAGACTTGCATAACATCTCTTGCAAGGACGAAGGGGTCATCTATGTATGCGGTCTTAGTGAGATCAACGGTATTGAACCCTTCGCTATCAGTGTTGATTTCCTCGAGCCGAACCCACTGCCAGTGAAAAGGAGCTGCCTTCAACGGACCATAGGCTAGCTCCCATATCTCCTCTATGAAACCATAGTATGTCGCCTGCACGTTGCCGTTTTCATCGTGAGCATCAAAATGAACACCACAATTTTGGTATGTGATCTTTCCATCTTGCTTTTTTGTATAAAATGTGAATCCATTGATCTCATACCCTTGGTACTTAAGATATGTACTCGAAGGCCCCTTGGCTAAGGCATCCAGTTGATTACACAACTTTATTCCAACCAAGCGACATCGCAACCAGTTGACAAATTCCTCCTTATGTTTTTTATCTAGCCAAGCTTGTGACCTGCTCGGATACAGAGTTTGCAGCGATTGCCAATGCTCGTCAATGTATGGCATCACACCCTCGACTTGCTGGAGAACAGCGAACTATGCCTATCTGAAAGAAACAGGGTCGTCTACTATAACAGATTTCTCCCCAATTGTTCGTTTGCCATGTAGTCTTCCCTCGTGACGAGATTATGGAACTCCGACCCTTTTGATGTCTAGATAATATGTGCAGAACTCAATGACCTCCTCCGTTGACCATCCTTCAACCATGCCCCCTTCTAGCCTGAATCTATTCCTAACATACCTCCTGAAAACTTTCATCAATCTTTCAAAAGGGAACATCTGATGCAGGTACATTGGGCTAAGGGCTCTAATTTGGTCAACAAGATGAATGAGCAGATGCAATGAGATATCAAAGTAAGTCGGCGGGAAATGCATCTCAAGCCTAACGAGAGTTTCGACTATGTCCTCCTGTAGCTGCTCTAGCGTGGACACATCAATGACCTTTTTTGAGATCGCGTTGAAGAACAAGCAAAGCTTTATGATTGGGGCGCAGACCTTTGGGGGGAGGATACCACGCAGGGCAATAGGGAGTAGCTGAGTCATAATGACATGACAGTCATGGGCCTTCATAGGGCCATAATTGAACTTGAGTTCTCTCATGTTCACTAGCCTCTTCGGGTTCGCACAGTAGTCCGTCGGGACTTTGAGTTCATTGAAGAAAGAAATAAGCGCATGCTTTTCTTCCTTCTTCAATGTCCATGACGCAACTAGAAGTTTGAACTGGCCATTCTCTAGCTCCACTGGATGCAGCTCCTTCTTGATTCCCAAGTGTTGCATGTCCAGGCGTGTGGCTAGTGAATCCTTTGATGTCCCCCCGGTGTCCATCAAGGTGTTAAGAGCGTTAGCGCACACGTTTTTAGTGATGTGCATGGGATCAAGACAGTGGCATACACTCAGAAATGGCCAGTAAGGTAGTTTCGAGAAAATCGATTTTTCTTCCAAACGCTCCCATTAGGCACTGCTACTGCATTGTCCCCCTTCCCAAGGACAACCTCCAGTTTGTTGAGTTCTCGAAGTATCGTAGGCCCATCTCGATATTTTGGAGCTAAGCATTTCTCAATAGTACCGTTGAAATCTTTTTTGTTCCTACGGTAAGGGTGATCCTTAGGTAGGAACCTATGGTGTTCCATATAAACTATCTTTGAGTTATTTGGCAGATTTACCGTATCGGTGTCGTCCAAGCACTTGACACATCCAGTATAGCCTTTTGTCTTTTCTCCGAACAACGAACCTCGACCTGGCAGGTCGGTGATTGTAGCGATAAGTACTCCCTTGATCGTGACATGTTCCTTTTTGTACTCGTCCCAAACATCCGGCACACCCTTTTCAAACATCTCCACTAGTTCATCGATCACTAGTTCCAGAAACACATCAATGTCATTCCCAGGTTGTCTTGGCCCTTGGATCAGTAGTGGCATCTGGATGTACGACCGCTTCATATAGACCCAAGGTGAAAGATTGTATATACAGAGCGTCACTAGCCAGGTGCTATGATTGCTTCTAACCTGGTCGAAAGGATTCATCCCATCTGTGTTCAAAGCAAACAAAAGGTGCCTTACCTCTCCATCGATGTCCTTATAGAACATAGTATTGATAGTCCTCCAGTCATGCCCATCGGCAGGGTGCCTCATCATTGTATCTTTCTTACGCTCTTCGCCATGCCAGCGCAACAGCTTGGCTGACTTTGCACATGCAAACAGCCTATGCACCCGGGGAGCTATAGAGAAATACCAAATGACCTTTACAGGACCTCCTCTGGTCTTGGTACCCTCATCTGACGGCCCTTTCTTGTACCGTGGAGCTTCACACTTGGGGCACTTGTCCAAGTCCTTGTATTTTTCTCCATGGTACAATATGCAATCATTGGAACACGCATGGATTTTTTCAACCTCGAGGCCGATGGGGAAAATCATTTGCTTGGCCAAGTATGTTTTTTCTGGCAACTCATTTTTTTTCTAGGAGTATTTTCCTTATTATACCTAACAACTGATCGAAGCCTTTATCGCTCAATCCATTTGTCGATTTGAACTCTAACAGCATGATGTCGGCTTCCAGTTTGCTCATTGGACAATTCCTATACAATGGTGTTTTGCCATCTTGTCTCATTTTCTCTAGCTTTCTCAGCTATCTTTCACTAAGACATCCGGTCTCTACATTCCGTAGTAGCTGAGAAATGCCATCGTTATCCTCGATGTCGGCAGCTAGCTGTTCCTAAACACATTATTAACTATGGCCATAGGTTCCGTATTGACACAGGGTTCCTTGTCAGACATGTCCACATCATCGTTTTCCTGTAGAACATTCACACCAACCTCACCATGCATAGTCCATATTATATAGTTTGGCATGAACCCCCTGGTAATCAAGTGCGATCGTATAGACTCAATTTGACAAAAGTTCCTATGATTCTTGCAATCTTTGCATGGGCATAAGATAGGGTTCCCATTCCTAGCATGGGCTTTGGCATCGGTGATAAACTGGCTGACACCATGCATGTACCGCTTGTCCGTTAGGGACAGATGCAGCCACCCTCGATCCATCTCTGCACAAAAAAATACTGAGACAGTAATTACAAATAATTAATAAGAAATCGAGCTTCATGAACAACAATTGTAGCTCGAAAGTACCATTTTTGGAAAACATTATTGTACACTAATTATTGGAAAATTAAAATTGGTAGCCCTGACCCTGTAAATTGAAAATCATAGTAAAAACAATTATTGCGCAATAATGAAGAACATCTATTCTACTCTACTTCTAAGAACTAATTATAGCATCACATACTAACAATGATGATCTTGACCACCACGAAATAATTAGCTAGGAATTTAAATGTGTTCATAGACACCAACCATTTGGATAATGGATTCACCACAATTTGAGCCTTGCACAAATGTCCAATTGGAAAAGTGCTCTCTAGAATGGAGAAAGAACTAGAATGAGAATCAAGCAATGTAGCCATCAAAACGAAGCTAATTATGCAACAAAATCAAAGGAGTGGATGTTTGTTACTAGCCTTAAAGCAAAAAGATCAAGCCATTCTTCAAAATCCAAGCACTAGCTTCATGGTGAAGAGCAACCGCAACAATAGAGGGAAGGGTCCAAACGTGCGCCTCTGTTCTTGGGATGGAAGAGAGGAGGAAGGAGAGGACGGCTGTAGGCTTTTTGTGTTGTAGGCTTATCACCGTCGGTTCTTGGCTAGAACCGATAGTGATAGAGCCCAATCACTGTCGGCTCTTGGCTTAAACCGACAGTGATGAGTTGCCGCCAAAACACTACCGGTTCAAGCCACAAACTGATAGTGATGTGGTCCTTCACTGTCAGTTTTAGCCCAGCCCCAATTATTTTTTCATTTTCAAGCTCATAACCGGCAGTGAAGGTACATCACTGCCGGTTCTCACAAATCCGGCAGTGATGATGCTGGCAGTGATGTGCAAATGTAGCGTAGTGACTGCCGGTTAAAGCGGTAATGATACACTATCACTGCGACTTCCAAAGCATCCGGCAATGATTACCTATTCTGAGGTAGTGTTAGCTCAACTGTTCACCATTTTGTTAAATTTATTTCCACACCAGAAATTGGCCAACAAAAAACAAAAGACACAACATAAATCAGCAAAACCTAAGGAAATTGTGGAATCAATCACACTATTTCGATCACCTTACACTAGTATATTTTTCGAAGAAAAAACTATTCCTATACAAGCTTAATGTGTCAAGAACTATTCTTATGCAACCCTAATCATCTGCATACCTGTAATTAATGTCTATGGTGAACCAACCATAAGAGCAAAACATGATAAGATAGAGTGAGATGTGAGCACTCTGTCATGTTATTACAGCACCACTAGCTTCAACTTGAGCGTCATCGCCAGCACGGATTCCGTGCGCTCATCGCATATATATAGGCACACACACCCAAGGTCATTAGCTTCTCCTCCATCTCAGCTTCGTCTTGGTCACCAATGGTCGTTGGAACCTTGTGTACTGTGTTCTTCGACGTTCGTGGCTTCGTGCTTTGTTGTTGTGGCATGATAGTGTCTTGCCATCATTGTGCACCAATGTTTTACATTACAATTTGCACATGGGCAGCGATCTTATTTTGGAACAATATATGTTCATATAATTACTTTTATCATTTGGAATGGCTATCTAGGTGTATTTGATCAAGATATTTGCTTAGATGTCTTAGTTGCTCTGGTGTTTGCCAAAATGGCCTATACCCTAGTGGTTACAGAAGTCTCAGCAGTATCTCAGGTCTTGGGATCAACTCCCCGTAGGAGCAAATATTTCAGTATTTAAGGGCATTATGCTTCCAGTAGTAAGTGATGTTTCGGTCGACAACGAGATGACTGTGGTGAGTTAATCAATCTCTCATAGGGGTAGGCTTTCTTAGGGGTGAATGTGCGTGTGTGCTGAGCGTTTGTATTGTACTGTTTAATTCAAAAAGAAATGTTATAGTGTTTGCATGGAAATAGACAACAAAAATTTTATATATTTTTTATTTTAAATATTTTATTTCTGCAAACCGAATGTAGCTATATATTAGTCGTATTAGGTACA
Source organism: Miscanthus lutarioriparius (assembly GCA_904845875.1). Classification (NCBI taxonomy): domain Eukaryota; kingdom Viridiplantae; phylum Streptophyta; class Magnoliopsida; order Poales; family Poaceae; genus Miscanthus; species Miscanthus lutarioriparius. The sequence goes on along the minus strand of CAJGYO010000012.1, from coordinate 73,658,886 downwards.
TATAGAGCCTTCTGTTAAATCTATTTAATCACAAAATCAAACAGTGTTTTTTTGCTTTTATCAGATTAATCTCATGACCTGTAGACGCTCCTGAAATGGAGACACTAGTTACAAAAAAAATTAAAATTGGACACTTAAGCATGAACAACAATATAGCTCCCATCAATGGGTTGGCAAGTGTCACACTAATTTGCTCATCAAAATGGAAATTGGCAGCCCTATTTGAAACAATCTATTCTACTCCAATCATACTAACAATCATCAAAACCATGTAATTAGCTAGGAATTTAAATGTGTTCATAGGCACCAACCTTTTGGAAGATGGATTCGCCACAATTTGCTTGGATGCCTTCTTCAAAATCCAATTGGAAAGGGCTCTCTAAAATGGAGAAACAACTAGAATGAAAATCAAGCAATGTAGCCATCAAAATAACGGTAAAGCAACAAAATCGAAGAAGTGGGTGCTTGTTACTAACCTTAAAGCAAGATCATACTCATGCTTGAAAATACAAGAGCTTCATGGCCAAGAACGACCGCAACAATAGAGGGAGTGGGGAAAACGCGAGGCTGCTGGATGGGTGTGCTCGGGATGGAAGAGAGGACGACAACTTTTTGCACTGTCAGTTTATCATTGTCGGCTTAAGCCAAAAACCGACAGTGATATCACCACATCATTGTCGGTTAGTGGCTAGAACCAGCGTGATATATCACCGTCCATTTACTGTCGGTTCTAGCCACAAACCGGCAGTGATGTGGACTTTAACTGTCGGTTTTTGGCCATCCCCAATTATTTCTGATTTTGAAGCTCAGAACCGACAGAGAAAGGTTATCACTGTCGGTTCTCCAAAAACCGGCACTAATGGTACCGGCAGTGAATGTCGAATTTGTTGTAGTGGGAGGGCCATCTGCTTAGTGACTCGTGGTTGTGGGCCTCTCGGATGACGCGTGGCTTCACGAAATCGTAGAGAATTCGGCTAGTGGGGGTTTCCTATTTAGCTATAGTAGATTGTAAGAGACTAAAGCTGAATATAAAATATTTGCAATAATCGTCGTCCGAAAGGAAACTAAAATTCAGCCACCCGAATTTTATAAGTCCCTCCCTTTGTTCCAGCTGTCCCGTGATGCGTAATCCTTCATCAAAGAAAAAATCTCTTTATTTTGTACTGGGTACAAACTAAATGATTATTTTTATCAACACTAAAATAGTTAATTAATTTGCTCCTCTTGGTTCAGTTTAATTTGTCAGGCGGCAGAAATGGAACTTCGCGTACATGTACATCCAAGTATAGAAATACCATGAATATTGCCCAATCATTAAATAGATTTTCAATGAACTCTTATTTCCTATTTTAGATAGTGACAATGCAATCAAACATACTACTGGCGGCTCACACGCACGCATAATAATAAGTATTACTCGTCCACATGCCATTTATTCAATACATATATAACACCACGTGAAAAATGATTTGTAGCAATGGGACAAGTTTTTTTAGGGGCGGCTGGTGATGGAGTCACCCCTACAGTGGCATGTTCGGGAGCCACGAGACTAGCCGCTGCTACAAATGGAACAGCAGCCCGGCTGGTGATACGACCCGCTCCTACAAATGGGTCGGATTTGTAGGGGCGGCTTACTCACCAGCCGCCCCCAGTGTTGCTATTTGTAGGGGCGGCTGGTGATTGAGCCACCCCTACAAATGGTTGTAGGGGCGGCTCAATCACCAGCCGCCCCTATAAATGACCCACGTATAAAAAAACTGCAGCACCTTCCTCCTCCTCGGATCACTCACTCCAACCCATGAAAGAAAGGTGGGAGGCCTTGGGCACCTCCCAAGAATTGCTCTACTAAGGGGGAAAGGTTTTGGTCTCAAATTCTTTGGTGGAGAGGTTGTAGAAGGTAAGAAAATGCTATTCCACACTTTTTTTGAAGTTTTAATGGTTGGTTAGTGAGTAATTAGAGTTTTGTTTTTCTCTCTCTTCTATGGTGCTTGAGCTACTTATGAAGGAAATTAGACCCAAGTTTTGAATGTACTCGGGTAAATTAGGTAGGGGAACAAGATCATACCCTTATCTGGCCCATATTTCTTGATTTTAGTGAACAATTAGTTAGTTTTATGGATGTTTCATGTGCATGTAGATCTAGATCTAGGGTTTGGTTTTTTTATTAATTTTGTTTTTATAAATTTATGTTTGATGAAATTGGACTAGAGTTTGCATGAAAGATATTGGGTAAAATATAATTGTTGCTAATTGTTGTCTTTGAAATTGTTTATTGTAATCAACAAATATGTATTTTAATTATTTATGGATAAATGGTCCATTAATTAATATTCCTCTACCATGGTGTGTTTGTATGCTTCATGTAATTATATTTGATTTATATTCATATATATCTGAAGTATATACAATGTTTGTTTTGTTGTTGTTGTAAAAGATAGAGTACATGAACTCTAGGATGTATGGTTCATTAAGGTTCAAGGCAGGTTTCCATGAAGAGGTGGATAAATTTATTGAAGCCGCAAAGAAGCATGCAACGATGTTGACAGAGAATAAGGATACAATTATTTATCCCTGAAAAGATTGCAAGAACCATATGGCATGGACAGATGTGACTATCATCAGATCACATTTGATTATGCGAGGATTTGTTGAGGACTACACATTGTGGATTCATCATGGTGAAACAGTTATTGTTAACGACGAGGATGAGGAGGAATACGACGACGAAACCCAAGAATCCCTGTCCCAATATTCTGCAGAGCTTGATGCACGAATGGATCCTGAGTTTGGCAATGAATAAGGTGGTGATGCTGGTGGTTGGGATGGTAACGACGAAGGTGGTGCCAATAATTATGGTGGAGCATGTATTGGGGATGAAGATGATTTGGAGGACATGATTCGAGCCCTTGGACCAGAGATTTTACTAAAGAGCCTGAAAGGTCTAGAAAATTTGGAAAGGGTGACAAAAGCATCGAAGGAGACTATGTATGGTGTTGAAAAGGGTTGTCTGACACATTGGACATTGCTACATTTTGTGCTTGAGCTACTCATCCTGAAGGCTAAGTACGGCCGGTCAGATTGTAGTTTCAATGATCTATTGCGTCTCCTGTCATGGATGCTGCCACAACCAAACTCAGTTCCCGCCAACACATACCAAGCGAAGAAGGTCATAAGTCCATTGACAATGGGGGTTGAAAAAATCCATGCATGTCCCAACCACTGTATACTTTTTCATGGTGAACCGTTCAAGTCACTAGATAAATGTCCCCAGTGTGGGGCCAGCCAGTACAAGAACAATGACCTTAACGGTGGGGACAAAGCCTCCACAGGGAAAAAGAGGAATAAGAAGGGTACAAAAAAGGTGGTACAAGAATCTTAGCCCCCAGAGGACACTCCATTAGGCAACGATGCAAAGCAAAGAAGAATTCCTGCCTTGGTAATGTGGTACCGGCCAGTGACCGACCGCTTGAGACGCATCTTCCTAAACCCTAAAGAAGCCACACTCATGACATGGTGGGATGAGGAGCGCAAGGTGGATGATGAGAAGATTGCACATCCGGCTGATTGTAGTCAGTGGCAAAGGTTCGATTAGAAGCATAAAGAATTCAGCGATGACCTAAGGAATGTATGGTTTGGCTTGAGCACCGATGGAATGAATCCCTTCAATGAGAGGATGAGAGACCACAACACTTGGCCAGTGATCTTGACCATGTACAACATCCCAACGTGGTTGTGTCAGAAGAGAAAGTGCCTTCTCCTCACTATTCTTATTTCTGGCCCTAAACAACTAGGCATTGATATAGACATGTTCCTCGAGCCTTTGATGCAAGAAATGGAGAGGCTATGGAGGCATGGGGAGCCGATGTATGATGCGTTCCAAAAGGAGGACTTCATATGTAGAACAATAATATTTGTTACTACCAATGATTACCCTGCGCTATTTGCTTTGTCTGGATAGATCAAAGGGAAGACAGAATGCTTGGTTTGCTTGGATGGTACTACATGGGTGTACCTAAATGCATCCAAGAAGATAGTTTACCTAAGGAACCGACGCTTCTTAAAGACAAGTCACAAGTACCGCAGCAAATTATTGTTTAGATTTTATGACAACACCCCGGAGATTGACCCCCCCCCCCCGGAGAGACGTCATAACGGAGAACACGTGTACAGAATGGTGAAAAACATATGCATCGTCTATGGAAAGAAGAATCCGGATGGGACGAACAGAGATAGAAGCACATTTTCTGTCGAAGGCGTACCTTTCAAGAAACAATCGATCTTATTTCAGTATCTGCCTTATTGGCCAGACTTGAAGGTCCCCCATACCATTGATGCTATGCACATGCAAAAGAATGACTTTGAGAGTCTCATTGCTACCTTGATGGACACATGCAAGTCAAAGGATGGTCTGAAATCATAGAAAGACATGGTGCTGCTAAACATGATGCCATAGCTTCACCCGGTACCTGAGGCTAATGAAAAATACACTCTGCCCGTGGCATGCTTCAACCTAACACCAGACGAGAAGAGAGCTATATGCACTTTCCTAAGGGAGGTCAAAGTCCCGACTGGGTTTTCAGCGAATGTGAAGAAGCTAGTGTCGATGAAGAACTTGTCAATAACACACTACAAGGCTCATGATTGTCATGTGATGCTGACAGTATTTCTACCTATTGCAATCAGGGCTATAAAGCTAGAGTTCTTGAAAATGGCCATCACCTGCATGTGCTACTTCTTTTCGAAGATCTCATAGAAGACGATTGGCAAGCAAGAGCTGAGTGACCTACATAAATTTGTGGTGGAGACATAAAACCAACTAGAGATGTGTTTACCTCTTGATTTTTTTATATAATGCCACATCTCATGATTCACATGGTTCATCAGATACAGGCGCTGGACCCTTGCTACTTGCATAAAATGTGGTCCTACGAGCGGTTCATGTCGGCTCTAAGTCAATACGTGCATAATCGAGCATACCTAGAGGGATCTATGATATAGGGTTACAATACTAAAGAAGTCGTTGAATGCTGTCAAGAGTACCTAAAAGTACAGAAAGGGATTGGTAAACCCGATTCTCGTCACAAGGGTAGGCTGACTAGGAAGGGCACCAGTGGTAGAAAAGTGTTCATCGACCATGATTACAAAGTGTTCAAATTTAAAAAAAATGACAAGTTCTAACAAGATTTTGAAACAACAAATGATTTCAGCTAAAAAAGTGATGAATACCAAAGTTGTATAACTCATCAAGATCTATAACTTTTATTTTGGCCATTTCTTCATTTGACAAAGTGATAGTAAACATTGTTGACAAATCAACATGTCTCTCGTATAGTTTATGAAACTATGAGTGATATGTGGATTTGTGAACAATGTTTACTAACACTTTGTTAAATGAAGAAATGATCAAAATAAAAGTTGTAGATAGTGATGAGTTCAACAACTTTATGTTTATGACTTTTCTAGTTGAAATCATTTAAGGTTTCAAAATCTTGTTTGAAGTTACTATTTATTAAAATTCAAAATTTGAATTGTTCAAATTTAGTCAAATGAAAAGATGACCAAAATAAAAGTTGTAGATAGTGTTGTGTTCAACAACTTTTATGTTCATGACTTTCTTATTTAAAATCACTTAAGGTTTCAAAATCTTGTTCGAAGTTGCCATTTGTTGAAATTCAAAATTTGAACTTTTCAAATTTTGTCAAATGAAAAGATGACCAAAATATAAGTTGTACATTTTGATGAATTCTACAACTTTGATATTTACAAAATTTTCATATGAGGTCATTTCGTGTGCTAAAATTCTATTAGTTGTTGAAATTCAAATTTTCAATTTTTAAAATATTGTTTTTGTAAAGAAGAAAATATAGAATTATATCTAGATATATAATAAAAATTGTTTATATATACATATATTTACATATATAGAATAATCAAAAACTAATATATAAATTTACATTGTGTTATTTATATAAGAATGAATTACAGAATTAGTAATTAAAATAAATTGAAAAATATTTGTAGGGGCGGCTAACTCACGAACCGCCCCTACAAATCGATTTATAGGGGTGACTAACTCAGGAGCCGCCCCTACAAATGAACTCCGGTATATAAACTAGAGCCCACGAGCAGGCAGAAATTTTTCTAAGTCTAGGCGCTATTCTCCTCCACGACGCCGGCAGGCTACCGCCTCTACGCCCTACCTCTGCCGCCTCTGTGCCCTACCTCCACCGCCTCCATGCCCTACCTCCATCACACCATACCTCCCCCGATCCGCCTCCAACCCCCGGTCCATCTCCTGCCCTACGCGCCACCATTCCCCCTGGCAGCTAGGGTTTCCGCCACCGTTCCCCTTCCCACGGCAGCTAGGGTTTCCACTGCCGGTACCCGTGCTCCCTCCCCCCGATGGCCCTGGTGCCCGTGCGCTCTCCCTCCGCCGCCTCTGTGCCCTACCTCCACAGCCTTCGTGCCCTACCTCCGTCGCGCTATACCTTCCCCGATCTACCTCCAACCGAGCAACCAAGGAGAGGTCTGACTTTTGCCTGCCCACCGTCTGCCGGCCTGCAGCACCGACTCCTACCACCATCTTTGCCTTCATCGGCATCTTCTTCCGGTGGCAGCAGCAAGGGAAGGGAAGGAACTCTGTCCCAGTCCTGGCTTGCATCTTCTCTCTTGAGTTGAGTCCTCACTAGATCTGGTACGTACTGCTCCTCGCTTCTGTATCATACATACCACGCCGTGCTCCTCAATTCCGTTTTCAATTTTAATTACTCAACCTGACTCGATCCATGGTCTACGCTTTCCTACTATTTGTTTAGATTTATGGCAACCATTTCGAATTTTAATAACTCGACTTAGACCTTCGCTCGATCCATGCTCCACACTTCCGTATGTTTTGTTTAGATTCATAGAACAAATGAGATTTTTTTTGACGGAGTGAGTAGTGTATGTTCGTAGCAATTTAGAGGAGGAGAACAACATGTTGTTGTGCATGGGATGTTTAGTGTTTATTATCCACCACTTTAGTTGTTTGCTTAGAATGGTGTTTAATTTCTTAAGTTCTAATGCACTATCCATGATTAAATATAAACAACTGATGAGAAATTGAATTTGACGATGTAGCGGTACTATTTTAGTACATAAGATTAGACTAAGGATCCCATGCCATGGCTTTCGTGTTCTATTTTTTGTTGTCTCTTCTCAAATGTTCTGATTTTGTGGGAGTAAGAATTTTTTTAATCAAAAACCATCGAGGCCACATCCTATTTTGTAGTCTACAGTTTTTAGCATGAGTCAACCCTCCGAATCTAGTTTCAGAGGTGGAAGAATTTCGCTTTTGCTAGTTCTGTTCGAAAGACCACATTAATCATTGGACTTGCAGGCAGGCAGGTAGGTAGGCAGGCATATCTTGACTTGCATTGGGATCTTTCCGTGCATGCCGTGTTCATTGGAATACACTTATGTTACTTAATTAGAACATTGGAGCTTTTCTTTATTAATTCATGTTAGATATTTTGTAGATGTTTCAAGCATCATTTCTTCACCTGAATCAGTCCACTAGCTGGTTGCTACGATTCTAATCTCACCTATTAATTTCTTTTTTCATGATTCTTTTTCATTTCTTTTGTAGTGCCCCAGCAGGCCAGCACTAGTAGGTAACATTGATATATTTGCAGTGCACTTTCTAGATTGCACATGCATTAGCAAACGTCACATTAGCAAACGTCACATTAGTAAATTGATGCTTCTGGCAATGCCAATGGTACCTGCTGCACTTCTACCATTGTTTCTGCATCACCAACACTATATTATTATGGTGCTTCAGTCTTAAATTGCTTTCTGGATTGGTATGCTCGCTTGCTTCCACGCACCCATCTAGTTCGTCCTCCACTGTTGCTTCTCTAGTTTCGTCGACCGATGATGCAAACTATAGCAATCTGAGGTGGCTGTGGGTATTCTTCCTGTTGGTGCTTTTTTGTCTTCTTGTGTTATCTCATGTCTTTCATCAAACCGTGGGATACGTCCATTCCCAAGCAACTATTGTAGGCATGCCTACCTGATGGCTGGGATGGACGTGTCCCACGCTTCCATGGGAGCCATGAACTTGCCTCAGCAATTTGTGTTCTTATTTGCCACCTGGGATGATTGCAGTTAGCTTGCAAGATGATCATAAGTTACTTTGCAGTTAGTTGAGACCTACATTTTTTGTGCCTATGATGTCCACCATTTTTTTGACTGAGGCTAATACAATTGTGAGATCCTTTTCATGCCTATGAAGATAACAGTGCTAGTTGAGTAATGGATTATGCACATTGATGACCTTGGACTTGTGAGGTACTAGAGCATTGTTTCTTCTATCTTCTGCTTATGCTTCTCATGGCTGTCATCAAACCATGTGAGACAACCGTGCCCAAGCAACAGCTGGGCGGTTGTGATAATCTGATGGCTGGGCTGGATGTCTCTGATGGTTTCATGCCTGTCATGATCTTGGTTTATTACTATCTGTTTGAGGTTTGTTACTGTCTATGTTTCTTAAGCTCCAAGTTCAAGGTCAAATGAAAAGGCAATTAAATCTGAGGCAAATTGATTGAACTAACCCTCATCTTATCAACATCTTATACTTGCTTTCATTGATCTACATCTATCTATCTATCTTCGATCCATCCATCTAGCACTGGTTCCTTCCTTCATCATGAACTACCACTGCTCATGTTTGCAATGATATGAGATGGATGCTACTACTCTTTGGCTGCTGGTACACCTGTCCATCATATTATTCATTCCACATATATATCATGGGCCATGGCTGCTGCCTACTACATGCAGATGCAGCTAGCCTACAGGCCAGCCGTTGCATTGAGAGATATTTCACAACAACTCCCTGTGATGCCTACAATAGTTTTTCATGCCCCATCTTCTTGTTGCCTATGCTGCCTGTGCTGAACCACCCTAGCTACCTGTGATGCCTGTGATGTACCCTAGCAGCATGTACCACTGCCTATGATGCCATTTTTTAACCTAAGCACTGATCATATGTCATTTTCTATGATTGTTACTGCCTATGATGCCTCTATTATGTTTCAACTAAGCATATGACATTTTTGCCTACTATGGCAAAGATTTTTGAACATGACCAGAAAGTGTTCATGGAGTCAGCTATAGCTGCCACCCCTACCAATGGATTGTGCTACTATAATGTTTTGTTCCTTCAGTTCAAGAATATCAAATTGGGACTTCCTTTTTGCCTCCTATTCAATAGTGAAGCCATGTTTCAACCTCATCATTCCATAGTGTCCTGGTTCCTCTAGTCTACTGACTGCTGGTGAGCTGGCATTTTTCTTTATTTTTTAATTTCTTGTAACACCAAGAACACTATATATATTGGTGGCCATCTTATGCCTGCAATACTACTGGAAGAATTCATTTACATTTGTATTAGTTTTCAGTTGCTGCCTGTGTTGCATTAGATGCTCTTCATTCCCTGCTAACTAGCTCTTTTGCTGCTGGTACACCTGTCCATCATATTATTCCTTCCACATATATATCATGGGCCATCATATTAATCTTGTGTTTAGTAGATGGTAGTTGTCTTTTGCTAAACATTGACCCCTCTTATACCATATCATTTGCAACTGAAATAGATGTTAGCTACCTTTTGCTAAACACTGACCCCACTTATACCATGTCATTTGCTTGCTTGCCTGCTTGTTGCTTCACCTGCAAGCACCAACTGTGAATGCTTGCTTGCTTGCCTGCTTGTTGGTTCATTCATACACACTGCAATCCTAAGATTTTGTGGAACATTCTATATGTTTGTCTATGTAGTCATGAGTCCAATTTATGAATCTTTTTTGCTTACAGCTTTTTGTTAGTAGGATGTGGATAAGGACACGCTGCTACGTGCTAGCTGCCATATACTCCGTAGGTGGAATCGATGTTTCTGTTGATGCAATGTGACAGCTATTTTGGTAGTTTTCTCACGGTACATGCATTCTTACATGTAAGACATATACCTGCTAAGAATTAAGCTTTTTATCCCTAAGACCAGCGATTTTGCTTTAGCATTTAAGGTATGTGTTAGTTCACTTGTTATGCCAGAATTAGAATTACAAGCAACAAGTGCATTACTACATCAAAACACAATTATTTGATAAACAGTAAGGAACAGATATGGGCACACAGGTGATATAGTATCAAAGTTAAATATTTGCATGCTTGTGGAATGTCCTGAAAGCTAAACAATAAGGCCAATAATCCTCCTCAACTATTTCTATACTTGCCTGGCACTATACTAGTCTGATCCAATTGTTTTGATGCAACGTGCATGCTATTGGCTTGTAGTGACCGTCCAGGCACAGGTCCAATCAGGCGATGGAACTGGCTCATTACTAGCTGTACTTTACCTTAATACTATAGAAGCAAAGGCTAGTTTAAAGCAATACAATTGCTAGAATAAGCTTGCTTTGCGATAGTTCAAAGTAGTGTATCCATTTATATTGCATGAGCTGTAGAAATGATTTACCTTTCTATTGCTATGCTTCATTCTAAGGTGATAACTTGCGTTGCTGTCTAGCCAATTGCCTCATTTGGTGTCTGTCATATGTGAGATATGGCATGCTCGATAACCTTGCAGTTGACCTTAATATCATGACTAGAGTTGACCACTTTGTTTTACATACTTTTGCTGGTAATACCTCTGTCCTGTGATGATAGAAGGTAATGAAGGGGACCGTGACGCCTAAGAGGGGGGTGAATTAGGCAACTTAAAATTCCAACTCTAAACTATGGCCTCCTTTTCTAACCTTAGCAAAACCTATGCAAAAGATAAATTATCTAAATGTGCAACTACAATTTTGCTAGTGTGTTGCTATCTCTACCGCAAAAGGAGTAAAGTAATCAATGTAAATGCGGAAGCTAAAGAGCAAGGTACAGATATGCAAACCCCCATCGACGACTCCGGTATTTTTACCAAGGTATCGAGAAGCGCTCAAGCTTCCCCCTAGTCCTCGATGGAGCCCCTCGCAAGGAATCCCTCGCAAGGGCCAAGCTCCCGGTCGGGTAACTCCATGGATAGCCTTGGGCCTTCCCCACGCGCAAGTGGGTCTCCGACATGCCTTCCGGCAAGCCTCTCCCAGATGCTCCCCGCTGTCTTCAGTATCAAGCTTCCGGCCGAAACGCCGCAGGCCTTGTTCCCTCCGGTACACGGTGGCGGCCACACCACAAACACAGTTGGTGTGATCTCGTAAGACTACAAGCCCCTCTGATGTACAACAATGGTGCGCGCAAGCAACGAGTCATAAGAGGTATGCAAACCTCACTAAACACTAGGCCTAAACCTAGAGCACGCACATAAGCAGTGGTCTAATCAACCTAAGCACTTCGCAAAGCACCTATGCTAATCACCTAATTAATCACTAAGCACTATGCAAGTGGAGATCACTAAAATTGAGTATCAACACCCTTGATATGTTTCCTCAGCTCCACACATCTCAAATGGCCAGTTGGGGGGTCTATTTATAAGCCCACTGAGAAAGTAGCCGTTGGGATGAAATCCTGTTTTTCTACTACTGACCGGACGCTGATCACGTCCTGATCGGATGCGTTCGGTCGTCCCGACCGTTGAAGCCATGAACAACTGATCGGACGCTACCAGCGTTCGGTCACCTGCCATCGGACGCGTCCAGTCGCATTTTCGCCGCTCTAGAACCTCTCTATACTCGACCGGACTCTACTGTCCTACGTCCGGTCGATCTGCCGCCAGCGTCCGGTCCAGCGTCCGGTCATGCCTGTTGTCGAGTCTCTTGATCGGAGCATCTGGTCACTTTCCTCCAGCATCTGGTCCAGCGTCTGATCACCTCTGTGAGCTCATTTCTTCACGATCTTGCGTATGGCTTGGTTCCTATCTTCATGCTTGGACTTTGCTTGATATCTTGGGTCTTCTCTTGTGCTCCTAGGCTCTTGCTTATGGTGTTGATCATCGGATCATCACATCGCCTTCGTCCAAGTCACGTCTTGCATTCTATTGAACTACCAAACAATCACTTGCAAATTCATTAGTCCAATTTGGTTGTGTTGGTCATCAAACACCAAATTCCAAAGTAAATGGGCCTAGGGTCCATTTTCCTTACAGGTAACAACCAATGGCTTTGTAGTTCTTAGATAAAATGAAATGAAGAATAATGGATGTTTGTTTGATAGCCTTAGGGTTTGAGCACTTCAAAAGTTGTACACTAGCTTTGTCATTTCCACAGAACATCATGTAGCTGGCTTCATCTATCAAGTGATTCCTACAATGTTATTGTTAGGAAGTTTTCACTGTTCCATGTTAGTAGCTGTGAAAAGCACATTTCATCATCAGTAGCTATTCTTTGGCAATTACTTTCAATTCCTGCTCAGTTCCAACTACTTGCAAGTTACTAGCTTACTGTTAGTACTACTGCTAGTACTATTGTTGTCTTACTACTACTCCAACTACTTCTACTACTTACTATTGTTGTCCTACTATTAATACTACGGTTGTCCTACTACTAGTACTACTGGTTGCTGTTTTTCCTATGTGTTAAATCCCTGGTATTATGCATCCCTATGTATTAACTTGCTCTATGTTTGCTAAGCAGTTGTTGCTTTTTTTGCCAAATCTCCCAGGACTCTCCTAGGACATGTTGTCCAGTATTTTTCCATCAGCTGCTCCTCTATGTTTGCTAAGCAGTTGTTGCTTTTTTTTGCCAAATCTCCCCTCTCCTCTCCTCTCCTTTGTTTTGCCAATGATGAAATTATTCAAGTCCATACATTATATGGAATATGAGCTTATCATCAAGAACTTGTGAGGAACTTGGCATCATTAGCAGCCGCCCCTACATTACCTTCTCCTATCTTCTCTGTTATGATGTCTTGATGCTCCAAGTTCAAGATTAGATGATGATTGACATGTTTCTGAGGCCGCTACTACTTCTACTACTAGTTTTTTTGATATATTGTTGTTTTATAGGACTACTTTGGTTTATAGACCTTTTTGATTTCTTATACCTACTCGCATACCTAAATCACACTTTCTTGCATTTATTAGAACAAAGCACGAAATAATGTCGTGGACACCAGACAGTGCAGCCCGATGCCCCGAGCATGATGAGCAGCCAACCTATGAGGAGCAAGCACTAGAGGACCAGCTTACTCAGGAGCAGTTCGATAACGAGTTAGAAAAGGATCTAGAAGTGATGCTTACTCAGGAGCAGTGTGACGAGGAGGAAGGGGGGGGCAGAAGGAAGAGCAGGAGAGGCTGCTGAAGGTGAAGAAGAAGATGATGACAAGGAGGAGGACTGAGAAGAGGGATATGTAAGTCCCAAGGATCCTTTCCCACTTGAAGCCAGAAGGAGGCCAACGAAGGAAGATTTGGACAAGGATTTTGACCCGAACGAGGAGGTAGGGAAAAAGCCTTTGTCGACATGGAATTTTCGTCCCGTGCCGAGGACACACGCAACAAGCCGGAAGGGTTCGCTTGATGGAGCAGATCCGCCTAGCTTTAGCGCAGGGATGGTCGATCCTGCACAATCCTCCCGAGATGTGCCAGTCAATTTGACCCTGTAATTGACAAGGATAGAAAGTTCAGTAGTAATTAAGGGCGAAACTTGCCGGTGTTGCCAGACAGTCCCAAATGTGCGGCTATGAGAGCCGATACGAAAGGAGATCAACTATATAGTCGATTCCAGCATATTCATGAGAATTAGTCGATTAAAGCTCATTGGGTTGTATAAGAAGAATCAATTATCATTTAGGGCACATATCATTAATCGAACAGATATTAATCAATGGCAATAAGATGTCAACAATGATCGGTTTGTGCTGAGCCAATGATTATAAGTAACCGAACCCCTTTTTATATAAAGAAACAATTCAACATCACTTAACCGTTTAATAAAGATAAATCTAATGAACATGTTAGATCTCATCTATCCCTATGACCGGTGGGGCACGAGGCAGAATCATGCAGACCATAGAAATAACAATAGATTCGATGTCCCTAACTCATTACTAATATCAGTGGGGCATGAGGCAGAATCATGCAGGCCGTAATACAATAATAAGATCATGGGGCTAACATATCTTTCAACCTATCTTTACTTCAACGGTCTCGTGATGTGAACTATTCGTGAATGCACTCAATATCGGCTAAAACAGTCGATTCAGGCATAGCGCACAGCTAAAGTCATGCATTATCAGGAATAGATCTATGAAATAACGATCCCCACTCTACGGAGCTAACAGTGGGGTGTGAGGCAGAATCACACAGGCAATGATTACGGGCCATGAAATGGTTCTCGCTAGCCAATAAATCTACTCAAGACGCAACACGCCTTAACCGCACGCTATGCACGATCAGGATTGACATAAAACAGCCGATAAAACATAACTCATCGTTTAAGGTGTAGATTAGATCAATTTGAGGTTAGCAAACGATGGGCTAAACAAGATATAAGGCCAATCTAGGTCAATCCCAATCGGGCAGAATGATATTGCTGTAATTAGATAAATAATGAAAGTAATAAGCAATATCGATAACTTAATGAATCTACCAAAGACTGCCATCCTAAGGTAGAGCCGATAACTTGACCTTGATCTAGTTCATGCAGTGGGGGTCGACCGGATCGATGCAGCCATACTTGAACTAGGCAAGAATCGATAACTAACTTATACCAGAGTCATAGTGGAGGTCGACCGGATCGATGCAGCCATACGAACAGAGGTATAAGTCATGACGGTACTTACAACAAGCAGTGGAGGTCGATCGGATCGATGTAGCCATACTTGCTGAAGAACTCACCGAGGTCTACTCTACTCCTACTCCTAAGGGGTGTCCGAAGCCAAAAAAAGTAATTGACTTGTATTTGGATTGATTGATGTTTCTTTATAACAGCCGGGGTTTGGTATTTATACCCGGGCCTTGTGCATGACTCATGTCTAAGCACGACTCATTATAATTTTTTGACCCAAGAGAAAACATTCCTAATTTAAGATTACTTGGACTCTAATCTTTCACTTTCTGTAGAGTCCAACATGTTTCGTCCTGGCGCCGAACGTAGCCTTTGTTGTTATCTGCTGACGCTATCTGAGGAAAGCCGATTCCAATTTCTGCATCCGAATCAGCTGTTTCCAATCTGCACACAACTGATTCCTTAGTGACACGATCTTGGGAGCTTTTGAGTCCCTGCAACATCTTCTTCCAAATTTTGGTGTAAACATATTGTAACAACCTAGAAATCCACACACCAAAAATCACAACTATAATTTTTTTTTCTTAAAACTCCCATGTGATGATGAGTGACATTGTAGGAGCCAACCCAATGAGTTGCATTAGAATTTGCATTAGAAGTAACCCAACCTAAGTCAACACATAAGCATGGCATATCATTTGTTGATTATGATTATTAAATTTCCAACAAATAACATGTTGCATACATTGTTAATTCAAGTTGTGAATTGGATTTCCATTTGCTTTATGTTATGCCTAACAATTCCATTAAAATAATAAATCATAAAGTTATTATTAAGCAAAATTCTCTAAACTTCAATGAATAATTTACCTCAGTTTTGAATTCAAATTCTAAAACAAATTTGAATTCAAACAATGGAAAAGAAATGTAAAACAGAAAAAGAAAAAGGAAGAAGAAGGCCTCGTGGGCTCGACCTGCTCGGCCCGCGCCGGCCAGCCAGCCTCAGCGCGCGCGCACGCGGCCCAGCAAGCCGGCCTAATAGGCAGCTCACGCCCGCGCACCCGTCAGCCCCACCAGCAGTCGCTGCCACATTGGCCCTGCGCGCTTATCAGTTTCGCCCGCAGCCGCTGCCAATGGACCCCGCCTGACAGCGCTACTGTGCATCTTCTCCATGCCCATGCTGAATCCCTCCTCCGACAGAACACCGACAACGGTGGCAGGGCGGGCCAGGGGGTCATGCCTAGGGCATGGTCCTGTCTCCCCCTTGGCGTCACGCCCACGCAACCCCGCGTGACCGTAGGATTCAAGCAAGCACCGCGATTGCCCTTGATCCCTGTCCGCCGATCACCGAGCTCCATGGCCAAGCTTGGCTATAAAGGCCACGGTCCTCAGAGCCCTAGCGCTCGTCCCGTTGCCCGCCGCCACCTCGGTGGCCATCCACTACGCACCCAAACCTAGAGAGAAGAGGGAGAGGGGGGGAAAGAACGCCAAAGCCGCCGTAGGGGAGGAGATCGCCGGAGCCGGGAGCGACGCCATCGGCTACATCACCGACGCGGGTTGGCACGGCACTGCACGGCTTCCGGAGCTACATGGCCTCGAATTGACACTGCACCGCCATCCTATCTCCCACAACACCTACGGTGAGCCTTCCGATCCCTCTCTGCCGTCGAACCTCACTGTCGGCCATGGCGCTCCACACCTGGAAGCACGTAGGCCAGTGCCTTGCCTCAGCCACTTGGAACACATGCACCCACGCGCACACCAAGATCACCGTGACACCCCACCGGATCCCATAGCGCACCAGCGTGCGCATCACCGTCGACGCCGCCGCCATGGCGCACCAGACCACCTTCGAGCATTAGACCACCGTGCTGAGCACCAGACCACTGGTCCGAGCACGCGACCACCGGTCCGAGCACCAGACCACCGTGCCGAGCACCAGACCACCGGTTCGAGCACCCGACCACCGGTCAGAGCACCGACCACCATGGCCAGTATTGCTGGGAGTGCCTGGCACCTCCTTGACTCGCCCATCCCATTCGCTGAAGCCGCGGGTAACTCACGCGCACGCTGTGACCACCCCGCTGGAGTCCCGTGGTTCACCCGCGTGCCTCGCCATCGTCTTCACCATCGCCGTGGCCGTCGGGATGTCCCCACTGGCCACAGGAGAACCGAGCCTCGCCTTGAGTCTAGATGACCTTGCCGCGTTCCCACGAATCCGTAGAAGCGTGCATGCCCCACCGAGACGTTTTACCATGACCGTAGACACCTCACCGATACCGCTGTCGAGCTCGGAAGGGCGCTGCCGTGGCCAAAGCCACCGGAGGCCCTAGAGGACCCCTCAACCTGCCCAACATGCCCTATGGGGTGTTGTGTCGCCCAAGCGCACCACAGAACCGGCCTATGCCGCAGCCCCACGCCATTCCCGCACGCCGGTGGAGCTCGAGCCACCGCTCGCCGTGGCCAGCAACTTGGGGAAGCTCTAGCCACCACTTTGACCCCACTGACACAGTCGCCGTGGCCTAGGGAAGCTTTTCCCCTCCCCAATCGGACACCAGCGCCACCGTGGGGGCTCACCGTGAGCTCGCTGCCGGCGGGAGCACCGCCGCGGTAAGAAATAGGGGAACACCTCCCCTCGCCGGCCACATGCCCATGCACCCGGTGCACGTGAACCACAGAGAGAGAGGAGAGAGATGGACTTGGTCCACCATGGACCCTGCCTTAGGTCCATGGACCGTGAACTTGCGTCCACCGTGGACCACGCCTGTGGACCACAGCCCAGTAAGAGCCCACGACTACGACGTGGCAGAGCCACAGCACGCCACGTGTCCGGGTCGGCCCGGCCTAGACCGGCCCAACCCGAACCCACCAGAGCCCAGTTCGGATCTAGCCCGTATTGACCGTTGACCGGTCAACGTTGACCATTGACCTGGCCCCACATGTCAGTGGCACAAACACTCCGGGCCCACACGTCAGATGGTGACGTCATGCTGATGTCACGCGGGACCCACACGTCGGAAGCCAGCGCAGCCGGGGTGACGTCACGCTAACATCAGCTGCTGACGTCAGCAGCCCAGGCCCCACATGTCAGTGACCCTGACTGTTGACCGTTGACCATTGACTAACGTTGACCAACGTTGACTTGACCGGACCCACCTGTCAGTAACCCAATAGCCTTTGGCCCCACCTGTCGGTGAGCATGACGTTGACGACGTCATGCTGACGATAGCTAGACCCCACCTGTCAGCTCGGAATCGTGATGCTGATGTCAAGCTGACGTCAGCAAGCCACGTGGACGAACCATAGCGTGACACGTGTCAGCTCAGGATTAACTCAGCCTTTTTCCATTTTCAGAAATAGATTTAATCTTCGGAAATTCGTAACTAATTCATACGACCTCAGAAAAATAAGAAACTAGGACTAAAATTCATCTAAAATCAAGCTCTACACAATGAACCCATGTTTGAGTGCATTTGGCTCTTTTAAATTTTTCATTGCTTCTTTGTGCTATTCCATAGACGTCGCTAACGTGACTATAATGCGGTCGTTTGCAGACTCGGAGGAAAACCGGACGAACAAGGACCGTGAGTACCGTGAGGAGTACGGAGATGACTACACTGAAGGTGCCACATCCCACCCAATCTCGTAGCACCTATTACGCATGGCTAATATAGAAATGCTAGCGCTTACTTTATTGTCATGATCACATTATGGTAGGACTTGCATGGTAGTCTGCTTTCTTGATGGCCTTTACCTTGACGCAACCTTACCCCTGCTCACCCTGCTGTTAGGCTAGTCACACGCTTGCTAATATATTTCATTGCTTACTACTTCTACTACGCTTGCACTATATGGAGGCGTGGTGGAAACTGGTGTTATCTGGACCATGGTGAGAGTGCTGCGTGTGTGACTTGGGTGCGTGGAGGGTGAGGGTTAGGGTTGTGTCGACCAAGTTGGAGTATACGACGAGCCTAGGGCAAGTCTTGCCGTGGGGTGCTACCTGGGCACCCCTGGAATGGATACCTATGGTGGGTAAATGGTATATGAGGTGGCCTTGGGTGTGATCCTATGATGGGAGGAGCCCAGGGTGGAGGTGCTGTGGTGGCACGGTAAAAGGAAACCCTGATGAAGACATTCTGGCTTGGTCATCCCTAAGGACTTACTAGTACTCAGATTCACCGGGAAGCCTTACGTACCACTCGCCCTATATGGTGCGGGACGGCCGGACTACTTGGTAGGATATTGCCACTACTGCTAGGTTGTTAGTGGATAGTGTAAGGAGGTACGGGGTGCGGAGGATTTCCCCCACACGCTTCCGAGACTTCATGGAGACCTTGTGGACCCAGCTCATGAATCACAGTTTCAGCTGCCCCAGACCGGACTTGGGGTGTACCAGGGCTGAATGGTAGAGTGGCATTATCCTATGCTAGCAAGCGGCCGGAATCAGCCTAGTTGATGACGGTCAGCGAGGAAGGTGGATCTTGTGGTTATGTAAAACCTCTACAGAGTGTATGGTTGATCGATCGATACATATGCCGACTAGTCGGCTATGGACCTTTCCTGGGTTTCGCTTAAACTAGATAGTGAGATGAGTCTTTATATTCTCCCCCAGGAGTGAGTGTTCGGACGTAGCCAGGGGCTACGGGCCTTGAGACAGTGCCGAGAGGGAGTTGGCCTGTTGACTGAGCGATGGTGTGGTTGTGGTATGGTGATGGTGTGGAGATGGTGGTTTATCGATCCTAGGATAGAAACCTGGCTCTGGAATGGGAATGGGGTGGAATGTGTGTGTGTGGTGTTAAAACTTGACCAACTATTATTATATATTTGGTAAGTTAATGCATAGGAAACCCCAGCCTTTTAGGTTCCTCTTGATTATAACCAATTTGCATCCAATTTCCACAAACCAATGCTCATAGGGTTGGGAGTGGCCAGTACAAATCATACTGATAAATTTTGGCACACAGGTTCTGCTGAGGAGTATAGCTCCGAGGAGTTTGACGGTTGAGCAGTTCGTTCCTACGCTCGAGTTTGGCGATCTTATCTTCAAGATGTTTTGAATGAATGCTACTTTTGATTCCGCCAATGCGGCGATGTAATAAATTATGTAATTCCGCACTATTGTACTCTGATATTATCATTGTATGGATGTGATATTCGACTAGAATTTGGGTAATATGATCTACAACGGTCTTATTACACTTTGACTCTGTGGATTTCCCTTCGTGGAAATCGGGGTTGTTTCAGTTGGTATCAGAGCCATACTTGACCATAGGACGAAACCCTTAGAAATGGACGATAGAATAGGACATGGACAACCCTTCTTTCGGTTATATACCGACCCTGCATTTACTTTTATGCAAGGCTTATCTATTTATTGACCTGCTAACACCTGTTCCTTAAAACATACAGATGGCAACGAACATCGAATGGCCGCCTCTAGGACCGCTACCTCTGGACCACGCCAAGCTTACCTTTGACCTACGTGAGCTCGAGGGTTTTGCACAGACCCTCTGCTGAGTTCTCGTCATGCTAGGAGTTCCCGACGAGCTTGTCAAGGTCACCTGCACTGGGAAGTCAACTCAGGGAGGAGGAATCGAAGGACCAGTTGTCACCTCAATCGAGTTCCCAGCTAGCACCACTTTACCGACTGTCCCAGCTTCCACCGAGTTGACTATAGAGGACACAGTTGAGGAGGGATTGCGAGCTGTCTCACACAAGGCACTTCGTAGAGTGATGAGGGATCACTACGAGCACCTGAAGACGACAGAGTTTCGTCTACTTCCCCAGGTCGTCGACCTCAGCCTTACCCCTAGTGAGCAGAGTTTCGCAGCCGAAAGAGTTATCCTGGCAGAGGAGGACAGATGCCTTCGTGTCTCAGCTATTCACCTACTAGAGCAGGATAGGTACGTGACCTAGCTTGAGCAGAAGAGACGTCAGGACCGGGCTCTTTTGTGGGAGTGCCAGGAGCGAGACTCACAGGGAGCACTGGAGTGAGCTAGTCTGCTCGAGGTAGTTGCCAAGCTACAGGACGAGCTCAACCGTCGTGAGGAAGTCCACAGAGCCAAGGTCGCTAACTTACAGGACAAAGCAGCCGACCTAGGCAACAGGAACTGCTATCTTGACAGTAAGGTCTTGGAGTTGCAGAGGGAGTTGGACGATAAGAAGGCCGAGTTCAACCGCAGAGGAGATAGAGAGAGGTCCAAGGGGATTGATATGCTGAAAATCCAATCTCAGAACAAGACCCCGACCCAAGAGCTAGAGGAGTTCAGAAGAAGGCCGTCAAGACTGTGGTCACCTGATCGAGGCACTCAAAGTGCACTGAGTACTTACAGGACAAGTGTGAGAGGACATGACAGGCTTGGCGTAAGTCCCACAAGAAGCGCCTCGTGGAGATGAAGGGTATGTGGGATCAGCTACCCAAGGAGATTTGGCAAAGAAGACGAGGCCTAGGATGGAGGAGTTTGAGTTAGCCCGACTCGCCTCAACCTAGACGCCCGCCTCTACCCTACACGGAGCTAAGCCTCACCGAGGAGCTTGCCGAGGCCTTGAAGTATGTGTCCCGACTTCACAAGTCCGATGAGGAGATCGAGATCGAGAACAATCGTATCCTAGCCATGTGTATGAAGTTAGAGTAGATGACCTCAAGGTGGTCATGAGATATGTCAAGATAGCTTCCATGAGTTGTACCCCATGATGTACCCCTTATGAGATGTATTATGAGACACTATGCGTAGTATGATTCTCGCACGTCTTCAAGTGTAGCTACTGGAGATGATGCTATGTAATAAAACCCATGTAATGAATGATTTGGATCTTATTGCATCTTATGGATCTTATTGCTTCTTTGTAATGAGTGTTGGATAGTATAATGATTTTCTTTAAATCGTCGAAATCATATAATCATAATTGAACTATAAGCACTTATGGTACAGGCACTAAAATTCTTATGGTCCATGTTGCAGATGACGAACCGCCGATCTGCTCGCCTAATGAACTATGGACGAGCACCCATCCCCGAACCAGCCGAACCCAACAGGGGTCGTGGTGGCAACAACCGTGGCCGTGGCCGTGGACGCGGAGGGATACCCTTCAACCTGGAGAATACCCCGCCGCCTGTTGAGGAGAACATTCCGCCACCACCACCACCGAACCTGGCAGAAGTGATGGCACAGCAGACCCAGCTTCTTGCAGCTCTTGTTGAAGGAGCAAACTATCGCCAGGGAGGTCAGCAGAATGACTTCCAAAGGAAGCTAGAAGGATTTCTGAAGCTGAGGCCACCCACCTATGATGGCACCAATCCTGACCCGCTTGTAGCTGATGACTGGCTCAAGGAGATGGAGAAGAAGCTTGACCTCACTACTTTCACCGATGATGAGTGTGTTGGAGCCGCACACACCAGCTCACACAAGCAAAGACGCTACCGTGGGACAGCTTCATGATTCCCATGAGGACCCCGCCAATATCTCGTGGGATGAGTTCGGCCAAGCATTCATCGAGTACCACATTCCCAAGGGTATTATGGAGGCCAAGGCCGAGGAGTTCCGCAGAACATCAAGATGGGAAAGGATAAGGTGACTGAGTACACTACTTGTTTCACCAACCTTCTGCGCTATGCACCTTCCTATGTTGTGAACTCTGAGAAGGAGAAGCTGTATTATTACCGCAAGGGACTTAACCCGCACATCAAGCTGAAGTTTGGTGGTATTGAGAGTAACACACTGCGTGCTCTGGTGGATCGCTGCATCCAGATTGAGAAAGACCGTGCTGAAGCTAGAGAAGAGTACAGGGAGAGAAAGCATAAGCCTGAGGAGTCCTTCTGTGGCCGTGATCGCAAGAGGTTCCGCAGAGATGCACCATCCAGGGAACGCTCATGCCACAACAGGGATGACAACCCTAGATCGAGTAAGGGAAGTGGAGGCTACACCGCCAAATACTCCTGCCCTGCTCAAGATCATTACACCAGGGACCGTTATGCTCAGGACCGCAACACTCAGGATCGTTTCAACCGTCCCCGTACTATGAATGAACGCCCAGCACAGAACTGCTCCACACCAAGTACTGGAAACTGGAAGGCACCCGCGCCAACCCCTACAGGCGGTGTGCCTTTCACCTGCTTCATTTGTGGCCAACCAAGTCACAAAATGCCCTCAGAACTCAGCTGCTCAGAAATCTCAGTTCAAGGGATCTGCTACCCGTGGACGTCTCAACCATCTGGATGCTGAGGAAGCACAGACTGCCCCTGATGTTGTGTATGGTATGTTTTTAGTTAATGGCAATACTGCATCGCTTCTATTTGATTCTCGAGCAACTTGTTCATACATATCATCCAAGTTTGCATGAGAGCATGATCTACCCAGTAATCCCCACGTGAAAAGCCTATCATCACCAAATTTCACCTTTTAGGAGACCTAAAATGCACCCACATCTGTTAGGGAGTGAGTCTTACCATTGAGGGTCTTACCTTTAAAGCCGACCTAACCTCATTACCTTCCACAAACCTAGATGTTATCTTAGGTATGGATTGGCTAACCATTCACCGAGGTATCATATCATGTTCACCTAGATACGCCCAAGTGACCCATCCATCGTGCCAAATTATTAGATGTGAACCCCGATCTGAAAAGTCCACCTCTATCCTATGTGCCCTTAAAGTAAGTTCGTAATCACAAGAAGAGGAAAAGACAGTTCATGATGTGCCCGTGGTTAGAGACTATCCCGATGTATTCCCCAAGAGTTACCGGGTATGCCACCGCACCGTGATGTAGAGTTCATCATTGATCTTTTGCCGAACAGACCCATTGCCAAGAGACCCTATCGCATTTCAAGAGATGAACTGGCCGAGCTCAAGAAATAGCTTGATGAGCTCATCTCAAAGGGATATATCGCACCCAAAGGCTTCACCCCGGGATCCCCTGCTCGCTTTGTTAAGAAGAAGGATGGCTCAATGAGAATGTGCATTGATTACCGAAACTTGAACGCAGCCACCATCAAGAACAAGTACCCCCTGCCGAGGATTGATGATTTGCTTGATCAGCTTAGAGGTGCCAAGTACTTCTCCAAGATTGATCTCGATCCGGATATCATCGATGAAGATTCAAGAGAGTGACATACCAAGACAACTTTTCGTGACTAGGTATGGACAGTTTTGAGTTCACTGTGGTATCCTTTGGACTCATGAATGCACCTGCATACTTCATGAACATGATGAATAAGGTTTTCATGGATGATCCGGATAAGTTCGTGGTAGTATTCATTGATGATATCCTTGTCTATTCATCCACCGTCAAGAACACGAACATCATCTCGAGAACTGTGATTTGAGAAACTAGCCCAACATCAGCTCTATGCAAAGTTCAAAAATGTGAGTTTTGGCTACAGTGAGTTGCTTTCCTAGGCCATGTACTATCAAATTGAAGGTGTAGCAATTGACCCAAATAAGATTGACACTTGTGAAAGAATGGGAACAACCCCGTATGTGATGTAAGTCGGAGTTTCTTGGGATTACCGGATATTATCGCCGATTCATCGAGAACTTTTCCAAGTTAGCCCGTCCCTGATGACCAACCTTCTCAAGAAGACCAAGGAGTTTGAATGGATGCCCGAAAAGTAACAAAGCTTCCAGAATTGAAATAGAAGCTTACCACCACTCCCCGTGTTGGCATTGCCGATATCAACAAAGATTTCGTGGTCTATTGTGATGCATCCCGTCAAGGACTTGGTTGTGTATTGATGCAAGATGGAAGGGTGATAGCTTATGCTTCCCGACAGCTTGAAAGAACATGAGAACCGCTACCCTACTCATGATCTTGAGTTAGCAAAGTAGCCAGTGCATGCCTTGAAGATCTGGAGGCACTACTTGATAGGCAATAAGTGTGATATCTACACTGATCACAAGAGCTTGAAGTACTTCTTCACTCAAGAGGATTTGAATATGAGGCAACGCCGATGGCTAGAGTTGATCAAGGACTATGACCTGGAAATTCACTATCATCCGGGGAAAGCTAATGTAGTCGCAGATGCTCTCAGTTGAAAGAGTTACTGTCACACTTTGATCACTGAATCTGTACCACCTGAGCTCAAGGAAGAGATCATTGATTTCCAACTTGAGATACTACCGCATGGCTTGTTGAATGAGCTCCGCATACAGTATGATCTCACAGATCGCATCTATCAAGCTCAGAAAAATTGTGAGGAGATTGAATATCTCTGTGGTCTGATGAAACTAGGCTACAAGACCAACCACCATAAAGATGAACAAGGGACCATTTGGTTCAAGGACAGAATCTGTGTACCTTCTGATCCAGCCCTACGAGAGGAAATTTTGTCAGAAGCCCATGACTCTAAGTACTGTATTCACCCTGGAAATTCAAAGATGTATCAAGACTTGAAGAAACACTTTTGGTGGAAAGGTGTGAAGACAGACATTGCAGGACATGTGGCACGGTGTAACACCTGTAATAGAGTCAAGGCTGAACATCAAAGGCCTGCAGGATTGCTAAAGCCTCTTGACGTTCCCGAGTGGAAATGGGAGAGTATATCCATGGATTTCATAGTCGATTGCCCTGCTCATAGAAAGGCAACGATTCCATCTGGGTGATAGTTGATCGCTTGACCAAGATTGCTCACTTTGTACCAAAGAAGACCAAGACCAACACAGTAAAAATTAGCGATCTATATATTGAGCATATTCTCGACCGCATGGAGCTCCCTCTAGTATTGTATCCGATCGTGGTCCTCGCCAGTGTCCCGATTCGGGAAGCTCTACACAAGTCTATTGGAACTAAACTTGATTTCAAGATCCGCTTACCACCCGCATGATGGATGGATGTATTGAAACGAGTAAATCAGATCTTAGAAGACATGCTTCACGCTAGTGTGTCAATTATGGCTTTGATTGGGAGAAATGCTTACCCTATGCAGAGTTCTCTTATAATAACAAATACCAAGCCAAGATCAAGATGTCTCCGCTTGAAGCTCAGATGGCGTACCTTTGTAAGACACCTTTGATGTGGTCTCAACCGGGAGAGATCATTCTTTGACTCCGCTAAGATTCAAGAAGCGTAAGAAGGAGTTGCTCAAGTAAGAGAGAATTTGAGAATTGCTCAAAGTCGATACAAGAGCTATGGCCGACAAAAGGAGAAGAGAACTTGAGTTTAATGTGGGGATTTCGTCTATCTCAAGGTATCCCCGCTTACGTGGGACTATCGATTCCATGTGAAAGGAAAGCTTGCCCCTAGATTTGTTGGCCTGCATAAGATTTGCAAAAGGATTGGAAAGCTCGCCTACAAACTTGAGCTACCTGAGGAATTGGCGGGTGTACATCCCGTATTCCATGTCTCACAGCTACGCAAATGTTTGAGAGTGCCCGATGAAGTGATCCCGACTGATACACTTGACATTCAAGATACACTTGAGTATAGAGAACATCCTATCAGAATTCTGGACAGAGATACCAAAGAAACCCGAAGCAAGACTATTCCTATGTGCAAGGTCCAATGGAGTAATCATACTGAAAGAGAAGCAACATGGGAGAAAGAGTCTGACATCCGGCTACGATATCCTTACCTCTTTGAAGAGTACGTTATGCTTTAATCTCGGGGACGAGATTCTGTTAAGGGGGTAGGACTGTAACAACCCAGAAATCCACACACCAAAAATCACAACTACAAATTTTTTTTTCTTAAAACTCCCATGTGATGATGAGTGACATTGTAGTAGCCAACCCTAAGAGTTGCATTAGAAGTAACCCAACCTAAGTCAACACATAAGCATGGCATATCATTTGTTGATTATGATTATTAAATTTCCAACAAATAACATGTTGCATACATTGTTAATTCAAGTTGTGAATTGGATTTCCATTTGCTTTATGTTATGCCTAACAATTCCATTAAAATAATAAATCATAAAGTTATTATTAAGCAAAATTCTCTAAACTCCAATGAATAATTTACCTCAGTTTTGAATTCAAATTCTAAAACAAATTTGAATTCAAACAATGGAAAAGAAATGTAAAACAGAAAAAGAAAAAGGAAGAAGAAGGCCTCGTGGCTCGACTCGACCTTTCCCACACCAACCAAACAAATTTCAACAAGACAGACGACGCTGCCCAAAGAAGCCGCCCAAGAGGGGCCGCTCACACGCACAAGACCACAGCCGCCAGCAATAGCATGCTGCCACATTGGCCTCAAGACGTCACCGTGACGCTGCCATGCCACCAAGGCTTATCGCCTTTGCCTTATAGTACGCTAAACGGACCCGCCGCTGTCGCCATCATCTGCATCATCTTCCACCACGCCCACGCCGAATCCCTCCTTCGACAGAACGCCAACAACGGTGGTAGGGCGGGCCAGGGGGTCATGCCCGGGGCATGGTCCTGTCTCCCCCTTGGCGCCGCGCCCACGCAACCCCTCATGACCGTAGGATGCAAGCAAGCGCCACGATTGCCCTTGATCCCTGTCCGCCAATCACCGAGCTCCATGGCCGAGCTTGGCTATAAAGGCCACGGTCCTCGGAGCCCTAGCGCCGTCCTGTTGTTCGCCGCCACCTCGGTGGCCATCCACTATGCACCCAAACCTAGAGAGAAGAGGGAGTAAGGGAGAGGGGGGGAAAGAACACCGAAGCCGCCGTAGGGGAGGAGATCGCCGGAGCCGGGAGCGACGCCATCGGCTACATCACCGACGCGGGTCGGCACGGCACTACATGGCTTCCTGAGCTACACGGCCTCGAATTGACACCGCACCGCCATCCTATCTCCCACAACACCTACGGTGAGCCTTCCGATCCCTCTCTGCGCCGTGAACCTCACCACCGGCCATGGCATGGCACACACTGAAGCACGCCGGCAAAGGCCTTGCCTCAACCACTTGGAACACATGCACCCACGCCACCACACCGAGATCACCGTGACACCCCACCGGAGCCCATAGCGCACCAGCGCAGGCGCGACGCCATCGACGCCGCCGCCATGGCGCACCAGACCACCTTCGAGCATTATACCACCGTGCCGAGCACCAGACCACCGGTCCGAGCACGCGACCACCGGTCCGAGCACCAGACCACCGTGCTGAGCACCAGACCATAGGTTCGAGCACCCGACCACCGGTCAGAGCACCGATCACCATGGCCAGTATTGCTGGGAGCGCCTGGCGCCTCCTTGACTCGCCCATCCCGTTCGCTGAAGCCGCGGGTAACTCACGCGCACGCCGTGACCACCCCACTAGAGTCCCGTGGTTCACCCGCATGCCTCGTCGCCATCTTCACCGTCGCCGTGGCTGCCGGGATGTCCCCACCGGCCACAGGAGAACCGAGCCTCGCCTTGAGTCTGGATGACCTCACCGCATTCCCATGAATCCGTAGAAGCGTGCACGCCCCGCCGAGACATTTTACCATGACCGTAGACACCTCACCGATACCATCGTCGAGCTCGGAAGGGTGCCGCCGTGGCCAAAGCCACCGGAGGCCCTATAGGACCCCTCGACCTGCCCAACACGCCCGTTGGGGCGTTGTGTTGACCACGCGCACCGCAGAACCAGCCTATGCCGCAGCCCCGCGCCATTCCCGCACGCCGGTGGAGCTTGAGCCACCGCTCGCCGTGGCCAGCAGCTTGGGGAAGCTCTGGCCACCACTTTGACCCCACCGACATGCCGCCGCGGCCTCAGTGGAAGCTTTTCCCCTCCCCAATCGGACACCAGCGCCACCGCGGGGGCTCACCGTGAGCTCGCCGCCGGCGGGAGCACTGCCGCGGTAAGAAACAGGGGAACACCTCCCCTCGCCGGCCACATGCCCATGCACCCAGTGCACGTGAACCACAGATAGAGAGGAGAGAGATGGACTTGGTCCACCATGGACCCTGCCTTAGGTCCATGGACCGTGAACTTGCGTCCACCGTGGACCATGCCTTTGGACCACAGCCCAATAAGAGCCCACGACTACGACGTGGCAGAGCCACAGCACGCCCATGTCCGGGTCGGCCTGGCCCAGACCGGCCCAACCCGAACCCACCAGAGCCCAATTCGGACCCAGCCCGTATTGACCATTGACCGTTGACCTAGCCCCACATGTTAGTGGCACAAACACTCCAGGCCCACACGTCAGATGGTGACGTCATGCTGACGTCACACGGGACCCACACGTCGGAAGCCAGCGTAGCCGGGGTGACGTCACACTAACATCAGCTGCTGACGTCAGCAGCCCAGGCCCCACATATCAGTGACCCTGACTATTGACCGTTGACCGTTTACTAACGTTGACCAACGTTGACTTGACCGGACCCACCTGTCAGTGACCCAATAGCCTTTGGCCCCACCTGTCGGTGAGCATGACGTTGATGATGTCATGCTGACGTCATGCTGACGACAGCTAGACCCCACCTGTCAGCTCGGAACCATGATGCTGACATCATGCTGACGTCAGCAAGCCACGTGGACTAACCACAGCGTGACACGTGTCAGCTCAGGATTAACTCAGCCTTTTTCCATTTTCAGAAATAGATTTAATCTTTAGAAATTCGTAACTAATTCATACGACCTCAGAAAAATACGAAACCAGGACTAAAATTCATCTAAAATCAAGCTCTACGCAATGAACCCATGTTTGAGTGCATTTGGCTCTTTTGAATTTTCATTGCTTCTTTGTGCTATTCCATAGACGTCGCTAACGCGACTATAATGCGGTCGTTTGTAGACTCGGAGGAAAACCGGACGGACGAGGACCGTGAGTACCGTGAGGAGTACGGAGACGACTACACTGAAGGTGCCACATCCCACCCAATCTCGTAGCACCTATTACGCATGGCTAATATAGAAATGCTAGCGCTTACTTTATTGTCATGATCACATTATGGTAGGACTTGCATGGTAGTATGTTTTCTTGATGGCCTGTACCTTGACGCAACCTTACCCCTGCTCACCCAGCTGTTAGGCTAGTCACACGCTTGCTAATATATTTCATTGCTTACTACTTCTACTACACTAGAACTATATGGAGGCGTGGTGGAAACTGGTGTTATCTGGACCATGGGGAGAGTGCTGCATGTGTGACTTGGGTGCGTGGAGGGTGAGGGTTGTGTCAACCAAGTTGGAGTATATGACGAGCCTGGGGCAAGTCTTGCCGTGGGGTGCTACCTGGGCACCCCTGGAATGGATACCTGTGGTGGGTAAATGGTATATGAGGTGGCCTTGGGTGTGATCCTGTGATGGGAGGAGCCCAGGGTGGAGGTGCTGTGGTGGCACGATAAAAGGAAACCCTGATGAAGACATTCTGGCTTGGTCATCCCTAAGGACTTACTAGTACTCAGATTCATCGGGAAGCCTTACGTACCACTCGCCCTATATGGTGCGGGACGGCCGGACTACTTGGTAGGATATTGCCACTACTGCTAGGTTGTTAGCGGATAGTGTAAGGAGGTACGGGGTGCGGAGGATTTCCCCCACACCCTTCAAAGACTTCATGGAGACCTTGTGGACCCAGCTCATGAATCACAGTTTCAACTGCCCCAGACCGGACTTGGGGTGTACCAGGGCTGAATGGTAGAGTGGCATTATCCTAGGCTAGCAAGCGGCCGGAATTAGCCTAGTTGACGACGGTCAGTGAGGAAGGTGGATCTTGTGGTTATGTAAAACCTCTGCAGAGTGTATGGTTGATCGATCGATACATATGCTGACTTGTCGGCTATGGACCTTTCCTGGGTTTCGCTTAAACTAGATAGTGAGATGAGTCTTTCTATTCTCCCCCGGGAGTGAGTGTTCGGACGTAGCCAGGGGCTACGGGCCTTGACACAGTGCCGAGAGGGAGTTGGCCTGTCGACTGAGCGATGGTATGGCTGTGGTATGGTGATGGTGTGGAGATGGTGGTTTATCGATCCCAGGATCGAAACCTGGCTCTGGAATGGGAATGGGGTGGAATGTGTGTGTGTGGTGTTAAAACTTGACCAACTATTATTATATATTTGGTAAGTTAATGCATAGGAAACCCCAGCCTTTTAGGTTCCTCTTGATTATAACCAATTTGCATCCAATTTCCACAAAGCAATGCTCATAGGGTTGGGAGTGGCCAGTACAAATCGTACTGATAAATTTTGGCACACAGGTTCTGCTGAGGACTATAGCTCCGAGGAGTTTGATGGTTGAGGGGTTCATTCCTACGCTCGAGTTTGGCGATCTTATCTTCAAGCTGTTCTGAATGAATGCTACTTTTGATTCCGCCAATGCGGCGATGTAATAAATTATGTAATTCCGCACTATTGTACTATGATATTATCGTTGTATGGATGTGATATTCGACTGGAATTTGGGTAATATGATCTACAATGGTCTTATTACACTTTGACTCTGTGGATTTCCCTTCGTGGAAATCAGGGGTTGTTTCACATATGCCCCCAATTTTGGGATAAAAGTAATTTTATTCTAAAATTATCATGTCTGTATCCCTGATCGGTCCACAGTCATGGGTAGAGAACCTTGATCTGGGGCCCACTGTTCGTCGCCGCTTGCGTCAACTCATGAGCCTATGCCTCAAAACTTTTACAAGAGCATTATTGCTTCACGGGCACTTGGATTCATCTTCCCAAGCCGGCTATAAAAGGCCTATCTGACCATGGCGAGAGCAGCTCAACAATTCAGCCATGTTCTTCTTCCATCTGCTTCCTCGAGTGCTCTCAACTCCGCTGGACCCTCCGTGGTCTATCCTTTTGCTATGAAGATCTTGAGAGGCTAGAAGAATTCTTGTGCATAGGGCGACTGTGTCTCCCATCTTAGCACCTTGTCGAGCAAGAGAATCAGCTACTGCGGTTAGAAGAATCCTTGTGATATCACCTGGGTCTTCTCTCCATTCTCGCAGAGCTGTTATAGTGTTTGCAAAGGCTAAAATGCGTGGACACTTTCCCCTTGTTTGCTCAGTCAAATGCCCACCAGGAAAGCCACAATCTTCTTTTCAGCGGCTTCGAGAAATCAGCTGGGCATTCGTTAGACAAGCGGCCTTTTCCTTCCCTATCACAATTTCATTAACGGGCCGATGTAACTTGGTTTATGATGACTTTTTGGCCCTGTGGGGATTCAAACTCCCTTCAATCCAAAGAGGCCTTGGTGGGTTGATTGCTGGTCAATGTAAATCTTTTGATCTATCCCATGGCATTCTGTAATTTGGTAGAGCAATAAGTCTGAATCTGTCATCTCTTCGTTATCTGTTCCCTGAATTCTCGCAGCATCGATCCTTTTCCGTATCTGATTTCAATTTCACACTGCTGGTGAGATCTATCTCTCTATCTTCCCGGGCCATATATATAGGCCATGGCTGGGGATCGAAAAAGCACTCGCTTCACCTCAAACCTTCCACGTCCTTAGTATAGTTCCTGCTTCTTCGTAGGCTTGAGATCATGGAGAACAACAAGAAGTTCACTGAGGAGGCCCTCAACGGACTTGCATCATCGCGTCAGCGCCTTCAACGGTAGAAGAGTGCAACTCGTGGTGCCTCCACTGCTTCGGGGAATAGGACAGACTCCATTTGGCCTTTAGGGCCTTCCTCTTTAATAGCTTGTCACCAGCTCCCTTGTTATCGAAGGAGGCGGATTGACAACGATGATCTGCTTGCCTCCATTGATTGGCATGGTCAGAGTCTTGCTGAATGTCTCTTCCTTACAGAATCAGCTCTGGCCATGGTTCGATGTCGATCGCCTCCCAAGGCCGATTCAGTGGAGGATAGGTTGGCTAAGGCCGAGGCAAAAATCACGGGTGAGACATCTGTCATGACCATTGCTCCTTTTTCATTTTCATTTTCAAGATCCTAATCACCTTCCCCTTGAATCTTCTTAGATTTGTCTGCCCAACTAGAGAGCCTTTGATCAGCCACAGAGCACGTGGCAGGATTCGTCAACGCTAGATGTGCCGTCCCGTTGGTTCGCCTATACAATATGCCGAATCGCGTTAGGGAGGTCGCTTTGCATGGCGTTCGTCATGGTGCCGCCATGGCGCTGGCTCCCGCGCAAGCTCATTCTGGCCATGAACTTTGGTTTCTCCCCCATGGTCTTCTAGCAGCGGCGCACCCTAGGGATCACCAACGCCTGATTGAGGATTTCTTCAGTACTGCTAACTCTGTAGCCTTTATCTCCTAGGCCGATGACATAATAGCCAAAGTGTTTTCTGGCCCGTAGTTTGTAATAGGTGATATTAGCAAACAATTCCTCTGTCTTGAGTGATTTTTCTTTTGCTTCATACTTCATACTATATGCATCACTCGATTTATGTTTGCTTTGCTCCTGCGGGTGATACACATTGTACCGGCTTTTACCCTTCTAGGTTTATTTTTTGCACCAGAAGTGATATCCTTACGATATCGGCCATTAGAGCTGTCAAACAAGCAAATTGGTTGTCAAGCATTAATCCAAACGTTAGGGTAATATTCCTTGAAATATTCCCCATTCGATTGCTCTGCCGAATCCTTCTTCCCCTTTTAGTGTTTCCAAAATATAGATATTACCCGATGCACAACGCTTGATCCAATAGAGTCTCTCCCAATTAGTTGACTACCTTTTGCCAGATTTGCTGTTCTTTGACCTGATCGGCAATTTTACTTTTCAAACCAAATCTCTCTCAAAGAATTGTTCATTCTTGCCCTTTTAATCGTAACATTACAATCCTCAGTTTATGGGCTTCAATGCTTTTTCAAGATCGCACAACCGAAGGCAACACAAATCTTCTAAGCTATTCACCACAAAATCCTTGTAGACTTCGGCATAACGCACCTTGATCCGGTTTGAACTCCCCAAGGAGGGACTATATTATGGCTATACATGGGTCCATAAGGTGACTCTATCAGCCCTTTTGCCCTTCGTCATCAAGGGTAACTCATTCCCAGCCTTCTCAAAAGTCTCATCTCCCTTCTTCATTTGAAGATCAGGTCCTTTGTTCCGACTGAAGAACCAATTTTAAAAATAGCCGATCCCAAACTCTTGGCTTTGATTCTATCACATCCTTTATTAAGGGAGCCTTTCGATCTTCCATCCTTAGTCATATGGCACCGTATTCTCTTCGACATTGGTGAAGTTGCGTTTCGCCTTCTATTAATTCCGGTTGCCTTTTGCGCGCCCTGAGGCGTCCGCCTCTTCACTTCATGTCTTCAAATACCAGCCGAGGGCTTCGGCCTCAAACACATCTCTATCCGCATTTGTTCCTTCGCTCTCTTCCGCCTACCAAAACCCTGCAGCGGTTCCCTTCCTCTCTTCTGTAGATCCAATCATTTCTCATGGCCGGCGAAGGTAATCGAGGTAAGCGCGCGGTAGAGGAGATCTCGGTAGAAGACATGCCAATGAACCAGCATCTCTGACACATGAGGTGAGATTGGCAACCTCTGTTCATGATGATGATCTATTCTGACCCGCCTATAAGTTCGTTGTGAATCACAGCCTTCATCCTTTCCCTAGGACTGACAAACCCACTGATGCTGCATCTTCCGCGCCGCCTTCATCGTCAGGTTCTTCCAACTCATATGACGGTGATGATGCCCGACACTTCTTCCAAGAATGGAGGGTGGCCGAGGACCGTTATTCTAAGGCGATTCGGAACAACGGCCAACTGGAGATTCATCTAGGAGTCCTCCAAGTGGCCCTTAATGCGGCTAAGGAGGCGGCCAGCACCGTTCGAGTGCGGCTGGCTAAGTCTGATGCCGCGGTAGCAGGTAAGATGAGCTCCATGAACGTTTCCATTCTTGTTTTCGTTGCCTTTGTCTTGATATTCTTCTACAATCGCTAGCTCAAATGGCGCAACTGGAATCTCTCCAACTGGCGGTGAACATGGCCACAGACATCGTCAATTCAAGGCGTTCCCTCATTGACGCTCGTCTCCAAGACATCTCATGCCGCGTCTGTCACAGAACCAACCAATTTATAAGAGCACAAGTACAAAAACAATCGCCGAAACGATCAAATTCTCGAACTTGAGCCCATATAAACCCGGTAGTCAACTGAAATCTCGAAGGATTTCAAACCAACTTGCATACAACCAAGATCACAGTAATTCAACATAACATATCGTACGTTACAATATTTCGCAGACGTTCGCAAATAGATTACATCATCACAGAGTCATCGTTATTACAAAACAAGTCTTGTAAAACATGCGGAAGCAAATAGTTTAACTCACACACTCGAGTTCAAATACACATACTGGTTCGCCGATCACAACTCGCAAAAGCATTCAGATAAGGGAACAGAGATCATGCCCGTGATCTAGTCTTCATCACCCGCCGGGTGGAGACAATACTTACAGAATCCCTGATATAGACGGTCATCTGCAACAAGAGGGAATAAACCCTGAGTACGGGAATGTACTTAGCTAGACTTACCCGCCAGAAACCAAAATAAATGACACCAAGGATTATGCAAAGCTTAATGTAGTGGATCTGGCTGACACTTTCTTTTTGCAGAAAAGCATAAGTAATAATGATCAAATCTTAGCCTGGACTAGCAGTGACTTTTTAGCCATTAACCTGTCAACTATATTAGCACCTGTACTAAGCAATCATATTATTAGGGTGCAAACATTAATAACCATATCAGGTATTCATTGTGGCAACCTTATCATCATCCTCCATTTAACCATATCGTTAAATTAATTGAATCTACGTTGCCGCTGCTCAGTCAAGTTCTCACTATCCGGGAGAGACGGCGATTCGAATCGATTCCTATCCAGCTGGAGGGGTATTCCTAAACACAAACCCTGCTTCTCCCGTCGGAGTCACAAACAAGTCACCTTTGGTACGATTCAAGAGTCGCGAGTCCGATCAGATCGACATTCTTAGAGAACCACTCTGCCAAGGTTGTTTGGGACTCTAACCCGCCTTGGACTTATGCCAATGGCTCTCCGCACATCCTTACTACCTCCAGAATGCCGCCACTGCTCGCGTCCCCGGCCTGAGTCGAGCTACTAGGCTTCGCGGTCGGAACGACTTATCCGGCCAGCTAAGTGTTAGGCTGCGTTCAACATGACATGAGGACGTATAGCGTATTGGTCCTTAAACGACTCAGACGGAGTCACTATGTTCAAACCTACACAAGACTCCGCCCGGTCTTAATTCATTAATCACATGGTTCTTTTCCACGATAGCAAATATAGCCAACCGTGATCCACCTCATCCTAAAGCTCACAGGTGACAGGAAATCACCTGACTTCTACCGCACTAAGCATGGCTAAGCATATAACCTGTTCCTGAACTTAAATAGGATTCCAGTGCGATATCTGGACAAGGAAGGATATATAATGCAGCAATTGGTTCCAACCAATTCCTATACTTAATGCATCATCAACAATAATAGGTACTCAAAGTATTTGTAAAAACATGGGAGGCTTAATATGCTCTGGGGCTTGCCTTTTAGGAACGAGGAAGGCTGGTGGTCAGGGCACTCGGGCAAATCCTCCGCGGCGACTGCTTCGTCGACTTCCTGCACCTTGGGTTCCTCCTCCTGGTCGGCTCCCTCGAACTCCAGCAACGTCACTCCCTCCGGCACACCTATTGCATGAATGCGCAAGATAAATATCATGGATGCACATGAACGAATGTCAGGGATGCTCGGGGAATGCACATGTTCGCTGTAGTTTGCATATTCCAACTTAAGCCCTATTCAAATCACTTTACTTACCAAGTTTATACAACCTAATGTATAATTGCTCATCTTCAGTTAATGACCTAGCACCTGCACCTAAGCATATTCTCAAGTTAGGCTAACCCCTAAACAATCAACGATTACATTGCAACACATTCACTCAAGCATTTGTATTTCAGCAAATGAAGACTATGTAGCGGTACAGTAAACTAGCCATAACTGGAGATTGATAATTCCAAATGACATGAAACAAGACAATATGGAAAGCTTATGAAATTGTCTACAATTCATTTTTAGACCTCCAAGCATGATTCAAACCTTTACCAGCTCGAATTCATAATTCAACAGAACTCTGTCCTCACAAGGCAGAGAGTAAACAAAACAGGAACCTAACTTTAAATAGCTGTAGTTTCTAAACTACTGGGCCAAATGCCCTCAAATTTTGACATGAGCTAGATACATAAATTATCTACAACTTTTGTATTCATCACAAGCACAGAAAACCACATTATCATGGGGAACTTTCCAAAGTCCCCAGATCTGTCCAGAGGGACATGATGCAAACAAATAATTGTTAACTTATGATATAAACGCTTAATTGGACAAAACCAACTTTACTGACATATCACACATATCACAAGAACACCAGAAAGTAGGGTGTCCATCACCAAAACATTTCTTTTAATACCTTTCTTAATTTATTTAATTAATTAGGGGAAATAGTAAACATATATGAAAACTGCCCCATTAATTCTACAAAAATTACAGTAGACACTACATGCTCTAAGTAGACTACCATAAAAATTTCACACCATTTGAGTAAGTATAACAACCTACACAAAAATGGTAAGGCAGAACGGCTTAAAATGGTATAATTAGGAAACCTTAGTGAAAAGTGTCAAGCAACATATTTCATATTTTTCCTTGCATCCTTAAGGTACCAGGACACTCTCCAACAAATTTCATGGTCATTGGATTCATAGATAATTTACAAAAATTCACCCAAGTATCTACCAGTGATAAAAGGACAATCTATAGCTCAAAAACTACGCATGCAATGACTCTCAAATTTTAACCAGAGCTGCTACTATACAAGACTAGCTTACCCACAAAATTTCATAATTTTTGGATCACAGAAACTCAAGATATGATTTAAACAAGTTTGCATGCATTCAAAAACACTTTTCAAGTTCCTATTTAATTCATCCAAAATGTCTACATAATGTGCTCAAGACATATTTTTCTTAAATACTAGACCTAACTGTGAGTCTAACAAAATTGGAACCACCCAATTTGGATCTACCAATTTGGAGTTACAAAATTTACAAAACAGCACAAAAATTGGAAATAATTGAACTGGCTTTCTATTCATAGTGACTGACAGGCGGGGTCCACATGTCAGCTGGCCCACACGTCAGCGATACGAAAAACAGAGCACGGCGGTTCGCTCGACGGGGACCGGCGGAGCTCGCCGACGATGAGGACTCCGGCGAAAACGAAGGCACCGGCATGTCCCCCAAGCTACCCCACGTCGATTGATACGCTAAGCCTAGACCCTAGCGGCCGATAAGCACGCCGGCCATGACGCACGGCGGCTCGGCCATGGCGCGTGGCGGAGCTCCGGCGAACCCCGGCATTCGGTGACCGGACAAGGCGCGCGTAAGCTTCCAGGGATCACGACGGACCTATCTATGCTACCGCTAAAGACTGAGGTGAAGTGCTCAAGCGTGGCCACGGGAGGTCCAACTCCGGTGAGCCTCGGACGGCGGCAGAACGGCCAAGCGGCCATACCAAAAGTCGAGTGGCTATGCGGAGATGACGACGAGATAGAGGAGCTCAAAGCCGAGCTATGGGCGAGATAGAGCGAGGTGAGACACGACGGCGAGCGCATGAGAGCTCGTCGGAACCACGGCGGCAATGGCGCTCCGACGCGGGGAAGAAGAAATGTGGCCTCACCCTTGACTCACAGGCACAACGGCGAGGTGGACGAGCAAACAGAGGCTATGATGGAGCTTTGGGTGGTTCGAATCGAGTGGAGACGCGACGACGACGAGGCGCGAGCTCGGCGTGGCCGCGGTGGCGATGGCATCGGCGGTGTGCTGCAGTGCTTCGGCTGTGAATGGGGAAGGCAGAGCGCGTGCGGGTGAGTGGAGAGGCAGCAGGCGTCGTCCACTTCAAGCCTGCCAGCACGTGGCGCGGTCAGAACGAGCAAGGCGCATGGCGGCCACGCGGCGGCAACCTCCTGGCCACGGTCGGCCATGACCGGTCGGTCAGAACGGCCATCAGGCCTGATGAAGCCGACTGACAGCGCCATTTGGAGACGATGGATTTCTGAATCCTTTGATCATTAGCGCAAACTCCCTAAACAAAAGTTGAAGACCTATGTGCCAGCTACAAAACTTATTTAGAGACCAAAGTCTAATTTGCAAAGGATGGAGAGTAAAATCATGCCAAAGTCGAGTTCATGAAACTGTTTTTCAGAGTTAGCACTTAGAAAAATTTTCAATTGTTGAAACAACTTTCAACCCTGACTTGTGGGCCATTTTTGAACATGTTGTGCACATTTTCAAGAGATGGCCATAAAAGAACTTTTGTTCCACATATAATTCTCTACAACTTTGCTTTAGGTTGCTCAGACATGCAAACATCCTAAGCTACAGTTTTTAAACAGTCAAACACAGGAGCTCTAGGGGTCCAAATTGGTCAACCATGACTTGGAAACCTAATTAGGCAAAATGATCAACATGAACATTGTTCCTAATGACATTCTAAGTATGACTAAGGTTCTTAGAATGATATTTAGCCACACCATACCTTGGTCACACAAGAATCAAGCAAGGTATGTACTGAAACAATGAAAAACACATGAAATGTTACAATTGTTTCATAGTCATGTTTCACATGTTTCATGATCTTGTTGCATAGTACTAACTAACCATGTTTCACTAAAGTGTGTTGTATATGTTGCACTTGAGTGTTGCACCCTATTCATTTCATAAACAAACATACATGATACATGACCATATGTTACAATGTTTCAAGAGCATGTTTCATGTAATATTAACTCATAAATGGATGAATGATGCTCATGTTTATGAAATGCAAGTGCAATTGTGGAAGCCAAACACCTGGGGTGTTACAGCCCCCCCCCCTTATAAAAATCTCGTCCTGAGATTTGAAAAGCGTACCATTATTGATAGAATTCCTTATAACCATCCCTCAAATAATCTTCCCTTTCCCACGTTGCATCGCGTTCACTACCCTGATTACTCCACATGACTTTGTAGAACTTGACCACCCGACTCCGAGTCACTCGCTCACGAGTGTCAATCACTCGAACCGGCTTTTCTTCAAAGGTCAAATCAGATTTTAACTCGATATCCCCCAATGGAACTCTCTCTTCAGGGACGCGAAGACATTTCTTCAATTGGGATACATGAAAGACATTGAAGATAGCACTCATCTCAGGAGGTAATTGAATCTTATACGCCACTTTACCACTTTGTCCAATAATTTCAAACGGACCAACATATCTTGGCGCAAGCTTTCGCTTCACACCGAAGTGTTGGACACTTTTCATAGGTGAGACCTTCAGATAAATGAAGTCTCCAACTTCGAACTCAATAGGTTTTCTACGTCGATCAGCATAACTTTTCTGCCTAGCTTGAGCTGCGGCCATGTGAGTTTGGATAGTACGGACTTGTTCTTCGGCTTCTTGAACAAAATCAATTCCATAATATCTCCTTTCACCGGCTTCTACCCAGTTCAACGGAGTTCTACACTGCCGACCGTACAAAGCTTCAAACGGTGCCATCTTTATACTCTCTTGATAACTGTTATTGTACGAGAATTCAGCTAGGGGTAACCATTTTTCCCATGAGCCCTTAGCGGAGATGACACATGCTATCAACATATCTTCTAAGATTTGATTCACTCGTTCAGTTTGCCCATTGGTTTGCGGATGATAGGCAGAACTTCTTACTAGCTTAGTTCCTAATAATCCGTGTAAGTGCTCCCAAAAGCGAGCAGTGAACTGTGGCCCTCTATCCGAGACAATAGTACGAGCGATTCCATGAAGTCGGACTATCTGGTTAAAGTACAACTCCGCATAGTCGGTGGGATGAAAGTCTATACGGACAGGAATGAAGTGTGCTGATTTGGTCAGACGGTCTACAATCACCCAAATAGAGTTAAAGTTCCTCTGAGTAGTAGGGAGTCCAACAATAAAATCCATACTTATCTCCTCCCATTTCCAACCTAGAATCGAGAGTGGCTGAAGTAATCCAGCTTTCATGTGCACAGCCTTGACTCGACAACAAGTGTCACACCTAGCCACATAAGCGGCGATCTCTTTCTTCATTTTGGTCCACCAAAATCAAGGCTTCAAATCATGATACATTTTGCTACTACCAGGATGAATAGATAATTTAGAGGAATGAGCTTCGGATATGATTTGATTTCTAAGCTCTCTATCCTTCGGAACTACCAACCTATCCTTGAACCATAACACGCCTTCCTCATCAACTCGAAAATGTTTGGTTTCTTGCTCTTTCATCTTGCACTTGATGTGAAACACACCTGCATCCGTCTTCTGTAGTTCGATAATTCGACTCTGTAGAGTACAACTGACACTGATGTTGTGAAGGACTGCAGGATGAAGGAGCTTCGACAAATGGACATCACTTTCAATCAAAGAGTGGCAATGAGACTTCCTGCTTAAGGCATCTGCTATGACATTTGCCTTGCCAGGGTGATAGTGCACGTGGAGGTTATAATCCTTGATCAACTCGAGCCATCTTCTCTGACGCATATTCAACTCAGGTTGAGTGAAGATGTACTTGAGACTTTTATGATCAGTGTAGATGTTGCACACATTGCCAAGTAAATAATGTCTCCAGGCCTTCAAGGCATGAACAACTGCAGCGAGTTCTAAGTCATGCGTTGGATAATTCACTTCATGCTTCCGAAGTTGGCGAGAGGTATAAGCAATGACTCTACCCTCTTGCATAAGAACACCTCCTAACCCAATACCTGATGCATCACAGAACACATCAAAAGGTTTCTCGATATCCGGTTGTGCCAAAACCGGAGCCGATGTTAGAAGAGTTCGCAGGGTATGGAAAGCCGCATCACACTCAGGAGTCCAGACAAACTTCATGTCTTTTTGCAGCAATCGAGTCATAGGCTTGGCTATTTTAGAGAAATCCGGGATGAAGCAACGATAATAGCCAGCCAACCCCAGAAAACTCTGAACCTCGTGCACCGAGATGGGAGCTTTCCAGTTCAATACTTCTTGCACCTTGGTGGGATCAACCATAATTCCACCATCGGACAACACGTGTCCAAGAAAAGGTACCTCGCGAAGCCAAAATTCACATTTGCTGAACTTTGCATACAGCTGGTGTTCTCGCAATCTAGTGAGAACCACCCGCAAATGTTCAACGTGATCTTCTTCATTCTCAGAATAGACCAGGATATCATCTATAAATACCACCACAAATTTGTCCAACTCGGGCATAAACACTGAATTCATCAGATACATAAAATGTGCGGGGGCATTAGTCAATCCAAAAGACATAACAAGATACTCATACAGACCGTATCTGGTAGAGAATGCGGTTTTTGGAACATCCTCGGGCCGAATCTTGATTTGATGATACCCAGATCTCAAATCGATCTTGGAAAAGACTTTTGCCTTGGATAACTGATCAAATAAGATATCTATACGTGGCAGAGGGTACTTATTCTTGATTGTAACGCATTCAAGGGTCTATAATCTACACACATGCGTAGGGATTGATCTTTCTTCTTCACAAAGATAGTCAGGCACCCCACGGAGATGAACTAGGACGGATAAGGCCTTTCTTTAGAAGTTCATTCAACTGGGTCTTAAGTTCAAATTTAGTTCATTGGGAGGCATTCTATATGGCCTTCTAGAGATAGGAGCTATACCAGAAGCAACTCTATCTTGAACTCCACATCCCGATCCGGGGTAATCCAGCAAATCATCGAGAAAAACATCCGGAAAGTCACACACTACGGGGATATCTCGCAATAGCCTTTGCTTGCACCGCATTAGCCGCACACAAGAAAGATTGATGTCCTCGGTAGTTGCACCGAAAACCTTCCCGACATCGGGATCTCGAGCATGACTACTCTAGTCGATGTATCAATAAGCACCCCGTGCACTGCTCATCCAATTCATTCCCAATATCACATCGATACCCAAATTTCGGTAAAAACTACCAGATCAACTGATAACTTCGCCTCTATCTCAAATTGTACTTCCCCAACTACCAAATTGGTTGGGATAACACCACCGGCAGCCCTAATACAATAACCCTCACCCTCAACAAAGATATGTTTTCTGCATAAACTTGGATGCAAATGTTGGACTAATAAAGGAATGCGAAGCACTGAATCAAATAGTACAACTACGGGGTGTTGATCG
Source organism: Miscanthus lutarioriparius (assembly GCA_904845875.1). Classification (NCBI taxonomy): domain Eukaryota; kingdom Viridiplantae; phylum Streptophyta; class Magnoliopsida; order Poales; family Poaceae; genus Miscanthus; species Miscanthus lutarioriparius. The sequence continues at coordinate 73,616,135 of CAJGYO010000012.1, read as the reverse complement.
ATCGAAACTTACCAAATAGCCACTACCTCTCCTGAAGGAATCTCAAGAATATTAGTGTGGTTCACCCGCCTCGACGACCACCTTGGTAGTTATTCTTCTTAGGGTAGGGGCATTCCCTTGCCCAATGGCTTTGTCTTTTTGCGCTTCCAAAGACGGCATGTTTGCTTGGAGGCCCTCGAACTGCCTTCGACCGGTAGTGCCCTTGGGAAGAGCAATCAGAAATGCCTTTACTTAAACCCAGGTCTTGGCGGGATTCTTCTTCTGCGGTGGGCGAAACTTAGCGTGGCCGACACTCGTTGGACGGAATGGAGCCCTCTGCGTGACGGAGCCTTGATTGTGAGGCACCCGCCTCATAGGCTCTCTTACGACTTTTTGAAGCAAAGATACACAAGATTGTTGTTCTCTTGCGATAAAGCATCACTCACAAACTCATTAAAATGAGCACACTTGCAATTTCCCATGGTCTTCATAAGTTTGGGGCTAAATCCCGCTTGAAACTTCATGATCTTTTTTGGCATCGGTGTCAACAAACTCGTGAGCATACCTTGCAAGGTTATTGAAAGCCCTGCGGTATTCATTCAAGCTCTTGTTCCCCGAGTCGACTTCATGAACTCAGATGCTTGATCACCATGAGACCAGAGGAATATAATTTCCCAAAGCGCATTTGAACCGATCCTGTGATTTGGGCATTAGCGGGCATAGTGGACCGATGATGACTCCACCAAATGCCAGCTGGCCCATGCAGTTGGTGAGATGCGTACTCAGTCTTCAGCACCTCAGTCAAGCGGAGCAGATGGAACTTCTGCTCGAGAGTATTCAACCACTCATCATCTTGTAGAGGCTCCTCAGCCTCCTTGAAGATCGGGGGTTTTGTGTCAAGGAAATCTTTGAAATCACTGTATTGATTTGGTTCCGGTCCTTGGCGTGGACCACGACCATCCCGATTCGCAATCGTACGGAGGGCCTCAGCCATAGTGCGTTGTCCTTCCGCAAGCATTGCTATCAATTCCGTTGGTGTGGGTGGTGGTGGCGGTGGAAGATCATCATCATCATCACTCGCACCGGTGGAACGAGTACGAGGCATCTACACAATGCGCAACCAGTAATTATTGATGATGTCAGCGCATTGGAGAGGAACAATGTAATTGTGCCAAACTTAATTTACTGACGAGAATGAAAACTTCATACAATAACAGAGGCAATAATTCATTCTCCAATCACCACATCATCAAGTAGATTACTAGCGCCATACGCAGTGCATTCCAACATGACAAGTTTTTAAACTTAACCATTACGATACGCGTCTCGAAGGGAGCGAATTAAAGTACATTACATGCCGAGTTCGAATTAAAAGAGTACATCCCACATCAGTCATCGTACTTAAGTCCGTTACATCAATGACTGCAAAAGCTTATACTAGCGAGACTTGCTAACGAACTACGCGTCGAAGTGATCGCTGTCCACATCGGAGACACCTTGGACTTCTTCTGGGTCTTCCTCTTCTTCTTCTTCCAGCTCAGCTGCATTGTCAACCATCTGCACGTCCTCTTCTTCCTCATCGGCCTCAATCACTTGAGGTCCACCCACATTTGGATACCTTGGTATGGGGTGAGGAATAGGAAACAGACGGTTGTGCAGTTGATGGTGCTCAACCTGAAGCTCTTCAAGCTGTCCTTGCAGTGCTTGCTCCCTCTGAAAGGCATTGTGGTTGGCCAAAATCCAACCCCGACGTCTTTCTTCTGCTAACTCTAAAGCTACATCCCGGTGACGTGTCACACGATCCAACTCTTGTGCAGCCTCATCTCTCTCAATAGTGAGGTTCATCACCGTCATCATGAAGCTCTCTCTCTAGCGTGCGGTTTGACCCCACTTATTGCGGACAATAATTTGCAATCCCACGAATCTCATCAACTTCTCGTTGAGCTCTCCCACATGCATTCGCGCCTTTACGACAATACTTGCGGGCACGCAACCTGAACTTGTCTTTGAGCTTCCATTGCACAGGCCGGCTTCATCAAGCACACTCGAAAGGGTGTTTTGCACGACTCGATAAAGCTTCGGGACTACCATCATAGCACTCATTCCAAATTGTCGCTCTGCACCCGTTCGCCACGGCCTCGAACCAAGGCGACCAACGTCCCGAGTCCACTCACCTCGATAGGAGACACTCTGGGGAATGGATGAAGCAGTCCACCCACTAACTCATCCTCGAAGCTCATGCTATATCCATCAAGACATCCGGGCAGCAACCTAAGCGGCTTCCCATGGGCTTTGCCCATCGGTCTCAATGCTCCACCCATGCCACAATGGTCTTGTGGGGTTTTATGGCACGATGAAGGTCACGACGTACCATGGTACATCTCCCAATGGTACCGCCGCCTCCACGTGTAGCCGGGGTGCCTCCGGTACCCAACCCAACCGAGCACCCTCCAGAGCAAAGTGGGAGTACCGAACTGGTCCAAAAAGGTGTCTGCTACCAATGAGGGAAACACAGGCGTGGCCATCTGTATCAAAAGGGGATGCAATTCACGTGAGAGGATTATTTTGCTGAGAGATTGCACTTAACACTTGGGGTAAGCAATTATAAGGGAGGGTAATGCAATATGAATGACATGAGTGAATATGATGCATGCGTGTTCCGTACGTCCTCACAAACCTATTAAAATTTAAGCTTTAGCGGAATATACGGTGGCATACATACGTTCTCTCAATTAGCGGTAACTAGTCGATCTACACGGTGCGTTGTTAGCGTACCTGCAGAAACTTCATTGCAGCCCAACCCAACAAGATATAATGCTAATTACAGAAGCAGTAACTAAGATACTCTCCATATATGCATCCCTCGATATATATACTTTGAGATCCAAACTACCCGACAAATGTACCCACAATTAAGTACCTTCATATATACATGTATACAACATGTAAATACTCCAGTAACCACAACTAGCTCTCCCCTAGACCGACAGTTGGACGGTCATGCTCTCACAACTCACACTTACCTTAGCGTAGAGGCAATTGATCCATACATTACCATTCAAACGAATGGCATCCATACAATATCACACCGCATGGACGATGAAATAGAAACAATCAATTCCCCCAAGTTAGTAATTATATATAAGCCACCTAGAAGTCCTTAAGTGGGCTATAAAGGATGTGATCACCAGTATACCATAAATTTTTTTGATTTTTGAACACTTATATATAACTATAAGTTGGAAAACTATTTTTACAACAAAAGCTTTTGTTTTAAATAGCCGTAAGACATGTTTAATGTTGAATCTAGCTCTGATGCCAGCTGTCATAGAACCGACCAATTTATAAGAGCACAAGTACAAAAACAATCGCCGAAACGATCAAATTCTCGAACTTGAGCCCATATAAACCCGGTAGTCAACTGAAATCTCGAAGGATTTCAAAACCAACTTGCATACAACCAAGATCACAGTAATTTAACATAACATATCGTACGTTACAACATTTCGCAGACGTTCGCAAATAGATTACATCATCACAGAGTCATCGTTATTACAAAACAAGTCTTGTAAAACATGCGGAAGCAAATAGTTTAACTCACACACTCGAGTTCAAATACACATACTGGTTCGCCGATCACAGCCCGCAAAAGCATTCAGATAAGGGAACAGAGATCATGCCCATGATCTAGTCTTCATCACCCACCGGGTGGAGACAATACTTATAGAATCCCTGATATAGAAGGTCATCTGCAACAAGAGGGAATAAACCCCGAGTGCACGGAATGTACTCAGCCTAGACTTACCCGCCAAAAACCAAAATAAATGACACCAAGGATTATGCAAAGCTTAATGTAGTGGATCCGGCTAACACTTTCTTTTTTGCGAGAAAAGCATAAGTAATAATGATCAAATCTTAGCCTTGGACTAGCAAAGGACTTTTAGCCATTAACTTTTGTCAACTATATTAGCACCTGTACTAAGCAATCATATTATTAGGGTGCAAACATTAATAACCATATCGTATTCATTGTGGCAACCTTATCATCATCCTCCATTTAACCATATCGTTAAATTAATTGAATCTCGTTGCCACTGCTCTCGGTCAAGTTCTCACTATCCGGGAGAGACGGCGATTCGAATCGATTCCTATCCAGCTGGAGGGGTATTCCTAAACACAAACCCTGCTTCTCCCGTCGGGGTCGCAAACAAGTCACCTTTGGTATGATTCAGGAGTCACGAGTCCGATCAGATCGACATTCCCAGAGAACCACTCTGCCAAGGTTGTTCGGGACTCTAACCCGCCTTGGACTTATGCCAATGACCCTCCGCACATTCTTACTACCTCCAGAATGCCGCCACTGCTCGTGTCCCCGGCCTGAGTCGAGCTACTAGGCTTCGCGGTCGGAACGACTTATCCGGCCAGCTAAGAGTTAGGCCGCGTTCAACATGACATGAGGACGTACAGCGTATCGGTCCTTAAACGACTCAGACAGAGTCACTATGTTCAAACCTACACAAGACTCCGCCCTGTCTTAATTCATTAATCACATGGTTCTTTTCCACGATAGCAAATATAGCCAACTGTGATCCACCTCATCCTAAAGCTCGCGGTGACGAAATCACCGACTTCTACCGCACTAAGCATGGCTAAGCATATAACCCGTTCTGAACTTAAATAGGATTCGGTCATGATATCTGGATAAGGAAGGATATATAATGCAGCAATTGGTTCCAACCAATTCCTATACTTAATGCATCATCAACAATAAAAGGTACTCAAAGTATTTGTAAAAACATGGGAGGCTTAATATGCTCCGGCTTGCCTTTCGAGAACGAGGAAGGCTGGTGGTCGTGGCACTCGGGCAAATCCTCATGGCTGCGGCTCGCTTCGTCGACTTCCTGCACCTCGGGTTCCTCCTCCTGGTCGGCTCCCTCGAACTCCAGCAACGTCCTCTCCCTCCGCACACCTATTGCATGAATGTGCAAGATAAATATCATGGATGCACATGAGCGAATGTCGTGGATGCTCGGGAATGCACATGTTCATTGTGAGTTTGCATATTCCAACTTAAGCCCTATTCAAATCACTTTACTTACCAAGTTTATACAACCTAATGTATAATTGCTCATCTTCAGTTAATGACCTAGCACCTGCACCTAAGCATATTCTCAAGTTAGGCTAACCCCTAAACAATCAACGATTACATTGCAACACATTCACTCAAGCATTTGTATTTCAGCAAATGAAGACTATGTAGCGGTACAGTAAACTAGCCATAACTGGAGATTTATAATTCCAAATGACATGAAACAAGACAATCTGGAAAGCTTATGAAATTGTCTACAATTCATTTTTAGACCTCCAAGCATGATTCAAACCTTTACCAGCTCGAATTCATAATTCAACAGAACTCTATCCTCACAAGGCAGAGAGTAAGCAAAACAGGAACCTAACTTTAAACAGCTGTAGTTTCTAAACTACTGGGCCAAATGCCCTCAAATTTTGACATGAGCTAGATACATAAATTATCTACAACTTTTGTATTCATCACAAGCATAGAAAACCACATTATCATGGGGAACTTTCCAAAGTTCCCAGATCTGTCCAGAGGGACATGATGCAAATAAATAATTGTTAACTTATGATATAAACGCTTAATTGGACAAAACCAACTTTACTGACATATCACACATATCACAAGAACACCAGAAAGTAGGGTGTCCATCACCAAAACATTTCTTTTAATACCTTTCTTAATTTATTTAATTAATTAGGGGAAATAGTAAACATATATGAAAACTGCCCCATTAATTCTACAAAAATTACAGTAGACACTACATACTCTAAGTAGACTACCATAAAAATTTCACACCATTTGAGTAAGTATAACAACCTACACAAAAATGGTAAGGCAAAATGGCTTAAAATGGCATAATTAGGAAACCTTAGTGAAAAGTGTCAAGCAACAGATTTCATATTTTTCCTTGCATACTTAAGGTACCAGGACACTCTCCAACAAATTTCATGGTCATTGGATTCATAGATAATTTACAAAAATTCACCCAAGTATCTACCAGTGATAAAAGGAAAATATATAACTCAAAAAATGCACATGCAATGACTCTCAAATTTTAACTAGAGCTTCTACTATACAATACTAGCTTACCCACAAAATTTCATAATTTTTGGATCACAGAAACTCAAGATATGATTTAAACAAGTTTGCATGCATTCAAAAACACTTTTCAAGTTCCTATTTAATTCATCCAAAATTTCTACATAATGTGCTCAAGACATATTTTTCTTAAATACTAGACCTCACTGTGAGTCTAACAAAATTGGAACCACCCAATTTGGATCTACCAATTTGGAGTTACGAAATTTACAAAACAGCACAAAAACTGGAAATAATTGAACTGGCTTTCTATTCATAGTGACTGACAGGCGGGGTCCACATGTCAGCTGGCCCACACGTCAGCGATACGAAAAACAGAGCACGGCGGTTCGCTCGACGGGGACCGGCGGAGCTCGCCGACGAGGAGGACTCCGGCGAAACCGAAGGCACCGGCATGTCCCCCAAGCTACCCCGCGTCGATTGATACCCTAAGCCTAGACCCTAGCGGCCCCTAATTACGCCGGCCATGGCGCACGGCGGCTCGGCCATGGCACGTGGCGGAGCTCCGGTGAACCCCGGCATTCAGTGACCGGACAAGGCGCGCGTAAGCTTCCAGGGATCACGACGGACCTATCTATGCTACCGCTAAAGGCTGAGGTGAAGTGCTCAAGCGTGGCCACGGGAGGTCCAACTCCAGCGAGCCTCGGACGGCGGCAGAACGACCAAGCGGCCATACCAAAAGTCGAGTGGCGACGCGGAGATGACGACGAGATAGAGGAGCTCAAAGCCGAGCTATGGGCGAGATAGAACGAGGTGAGACACGACGGCGAGCGCGTGAGAGCTCGTCGGAACCACGGCGGCAATGGCGCTCCGACGTGGGGAAGAAGAAATGTGGCCTCACCCTTGACTCACAGGCACAACGGCGAGGTGGACGAGCAAACAGAGGCTATGATGGAGCTTTGGGTGGTTCGAATCGAGTGGAGACGCGACGACGACGAGGCGCGAGCTCGGCGTGGCCGTGGTGGCGATGGCGTCGGCGGTGCGCTGCAGTGCTTCGGCTGTGAATGGGGAAGGCAGAGCGCGTGCGGGTGAGTGGAGAGGCAGCAGGCGTCGTCCACTTCAAGCCGGCCAGCGCGCGGCGCGGTCAGAACGAGCAAGGCGCGTGGCGGCCACGTGGCGGCAACCTCCCGGCCACGGTCGGCCATGACCGGTCGGTCAGAACAGCCATCAGGCCTGATGAAGCCGACTGACAGCGCCATTTGGAGACGATGGATTTCCGAATCCTTTGATCATTAGCGCAAACTCCCTAAACAAAAGTTGAAGACCTATGTGCCAGCTACAAAACTTATTTAGAGACCAAAGTCTAATTTGCAAAGGATGGAGAGTAAAATCATGCCAAAGTCGAGTTCATGAAACTGTTTTTCAGAGTTAGCACTTTGAAAAAATTTCAATTGTTGAAACAACTTTCAACCCTGACTTGTTAGCCATTTTTGAACATGTTGTGCACATTTTCATGAGATGTCCATAAAAGAACTTTTGTTCCACATATAATTCTCTACAACTTTGCTTTAGGTTGCTCAGACATGCAAACATCCTAAGCTACACTTTTTAAACAGTCAAACACAGGAGCTCTAGGGGTCCAAATTGGTCAACCATGACTTGGAAACCTAATTAGGCAAAATGATCAACATGAACATTGTTCCTAATGAAATTCTAAGTATGACTAAGGTTCTTAGAATGATATTTAGCCACACCATACCTTGGTCACACAAGATTCAAGCAAGGTATGTACTAAAACAATGAAAAACACATGAAATGTTACAATTGTTTCATAGTCATGTTTCACATGTTTCATGATCTTGTTGCATAGTACTAACTAACCATGTTTCACTAAAGTGTGTTGTATATGTTGCACTTGAGTGTTGCACCCTATTCATTTCATAAACAAACATACATGATAGATGACCATATGTTACAATGTTTCAAGAGCATGTTTCATGTAATATGAACTCATAAATGGATGAATGATGCTCATGTTTATGAAATGCAAGTGCAATTATGGAAGCCAAACACCTGGGGTGTTACAGCGCCTAGGAGATTGTTCTTTACGGTGTTCGTCACGGCACATCAGTGGCGCTAACTGTGGCACAGGTCCAAACTGGGCATGATTTCCATGCCATGGAGATTGGCTTCCCAATTGGTGATGGCCCTGAGGGACATGAAGATTTGATAGAAGATTTTACCGCAGCTGCGGAGGCCATCGCGGACATCACATCTGCTCAGGATGTGGTGAACAAAGTGTTTGACTAGATTGTACATAGGGGAACCAATGAACAAAGACTTCTGTTTCATGAATGCACCTCAGTGCAATGCCCTACTATTTTTATATTTTGTTTTTTCTCTATAGGCGATACGTATCGTATCGGCTTTTATTGTCTTTGAAGCTTTTCATTTTTGAACTAGAGGCGATACCTTCCTGGTACCGACTATTAGAGCCGAGAACGAATCGACTATCAAATGTTGACCGGGTGTCAGAATAACATACCATAGAACTTTTCATGTCAAAGGTCGAACGATTAATCAACTTAGGTCAAGCGTCCTATTGAGTGAAATAGAACTTCTTTAAGAAATCCATTAACTTTGAATCGCACTTACACTTCAACTCAGCATTCACATACGTCGGCCTAAGTTCATCCCAACGCTTATTTTTCCATTAATCCAATGGCCGATGTGAAGTCATGATTTTTCTCTACTAAAACAAACTTTCAGAGCTGATCGCCTGCATCGGCTGTTGGCTTTCATTGCTGATCTTAATGAAGCCTCCTTCCCATGACTTGCCAGAAAAACATTCGAAATCTCCTAGTTCCCAAAAGACTGGATCGGCTGTTGCGATGCTTATGGACTCATCAGCGCGAACCAGTTCGACGTCATCTCCATGCCATTGGATTAAACACTGATGCAAGGTTGATGGTATGCAGCAATTCGCATGAATCCAATCATGACCGAGGAGCAAACTGTAAGACCCTTTCCCATCGATGACGAAGAATGTAGTGAGCAGAGTCTTGCTTCCAATTGTTAGTTCGACATTTATTGCCCCTCGGGTCTTAGACGTATTACCTCCGAAATCCTTAAGCATCATGTCAGTCTCCATCAGATCTTCTAGACCTTTGCCAAGTTTACGAAAAGTAGTGTAAGGCATAAGATTGATAGAAGCACCTCCGTCCACCAACATCTTGTTTATCGGCTTCCCATCGACCAGACCTTTCATATACAACACCTTTAAGTGCCGATGTTTGACTGGTTTGTCAAATATTGCTTGCTATATAACCGTCAATTTGGCAACTATTCCCTCATACTCTGATTCATCGAAATCCGAATAAACTTCTTGATCTGCCGGAGCTTTGAATTCCGATGGCAATAGAAAAGCCATTTGGATATTAGCTGATAGTTGCTTTCTATCGGCTATTTGCTTGGTACGCCACACTTGATTCTTACCAGATGCCTGAGCCAGTTCCATCTCTTTATTCCATAGGCATTGCACCCTTCTCTTCTGGCTTCTTGTTAAACCTCCTGGGCACCACTGGCCTTCCTACCGCACATATCTTCTTTCGGTGCCTTCCTCTTCATGATCAGCCCAGTCCTTATCAACGACTCTTTTTCCAAGCCGATCATAAACACTTTTATTTTTTAAGCGCTGATCCATGTTATTATGATGATATGCATCTTGAGCATGGATAGACCGGCGGTTGGCTTGAGACTGCCTATACTCCCGATATTGATTGCTGCATTCAGGACAGTCATGTCTGGTTGGCAATTTCAAACCTTCATTCCAGCAATGTCTGAAGAAGGGACAATTCCAATATAATTCGGCCTGTTCCCTTTCGTATTTCTCCCGTTTTAGTTGGTGCTGGTATGCTTGATCTTTTAACCAACGCTGATAATCCTTTTCCTTCTGCCGCTGCCATTTATTCAACAGAATCCAAGATGTGACCTGTGGCTTTGTCGTCTCTACTTCTAACGTCTTCCCCTGCTCGCATCGGCTCTTTTGCTCGGCACGACGTCTTCTAATCTCTCTGTACTCGTCAGCCGATATTTGCATCCTGGGATCGACTGTTCCAGCTTCTTTTGATTTGGTTGATGTTAGAACCTTAGTTTTTCCTTTGAATAGCCCAACATCCACCATGTTTTGATCTCCTGGGAAAAGATTATCATCAACTTTCATTTTTCGAGGCGCATCAAATTTGAGCCTCCCCTGCTGAATAGCTCTCTTTATATGCTGCGTGAAGATTCTGCATTCATTAGTGGAATGAAAAGTAGCATTATGGAACTTGCAGAATTTCTTATTCTTCAACTGATCAGGGGGCAACATGACATGACCATCGGGCAACTTGATCTGCCCTTTCTCCAGCAAGAAATCGAAGGGCTTATCTAATTTGGTGACATCAAAGTCATAGCTTTCCTCGACTCCTCTTCCCCAAGGATTGGGCACCATTATTGTCTTCTTGCCCCAATTCCATTCAGCTGCAGCAACCTCTTCTTCTTCATCTTCATAGCCATCATCGACTGAGTATGGATCATAAGCTTCGACTATTGTGGTACTCTTCTAGAACCGGGTATCTCTACGCATAATCTAGAATTAGCTATTGAGTGATGCTACTCGTTGAGCCAATTATCCCAAGTTGTCAAATTCTTGTCCCAGTAGCTTTTCTTTCCACATCGGCAGCATTCCTTGAACAGTTAAAGCAGCTAGTTGATCATCGGCCAAGTTTAAGGAGAAGCACAAGTTCCTGGTTTCTCAGAACCTCTGAAGAAATTCAGTGCTCGATTCATTAGTCTTATGTCTTATAGTTGTTAGATCAGTAATCTTCTTTTCTCCAGTCCCATTGTAAAAATATGTATGAAACTTCTTCTCTAAGTCAGCCCAATTGGCAATGGAATTGACTGGTAATAATGAGAACCAAGTGAAGGTTGGCCCCGATAAGGACAGAGAGAAGAAACGAACTCGATGGGCATCTTCAACTGACGCTTCGCCCAATTGTGTAAGATACCGACTGATATATTCTATCATGCTTGTACTATCTTGGCCAGTGAACTTAGTGAACTCTGTTAGCCTATAATTTGTTGGAAGAGCGACCAAATCATACCATTCTGGATATGGGCGTTTGTATAAAAAGGTCAGCCCTTTTGGCTTCAGATCGAACTGATTCATCATCATCTTGGTCACCCTCAGCAATAATTCATCAGCTTGTAGATTTGAATTCCTCTGCACCTACTGACCCATCTGTGGATTGAAATCTCGCAAGTCTTGATATCCTGGATTTGGCATCATGTGGAGGGTATTATAATCTGTGCCATAGTGATACCCTTCTGGAATCTCAATCTGTTGGGTCCTTTGCTGGCCTACTGCTTGAAGTCTCTAATTATAGACATAAGGACCTATATCTCTATGAATCCTTTGAATTGACAGTGCTATTTTTTGAGCCGACAACGGTATGTGGCCTAATGTGCCAAAATTGATCACCTGGTTCTAACTTTGCCTTGCCGGCTGTTGCACATGTTGTATTGATGGCCTAGGATTGTACTGTGTTTGATTTGCAGTAGTTCCTTGAGTTTGTTCAGATGAACCCTAAACTGTCTAGACATCACCACTACCAGCTGGTGCTGCTTCTTGATGGCTGGTACCGACTTGATTAGTTTCTTGGGTCGATGGATCTAGAATGTTGTAGTAAGCCAGTCCGCCTTGACCAACTAGAAATCCATGAATCACCTATTTCAAGGCGTTATGGAATACGTGGCATCACGAATAGATTTGTCCACAACTTCTTTAAAGAAATGCCTATCTTCAGCTCCAGTTATGTCAGTCTGCCCGTGTAATAGAACTCTTGGTAGTGGAAATTTCTGAACAATTGTGTTGTCATGTGTTTTGGTGTAGGACAACAAACGTTTGTTCTGAAACTCTTCTGTAGCTTTCCTGATGATACCGTTATCCCCATCAGGTACATCTTCATAATGCAGCATAAGGATGTCGTTATTGTTGTGAACCACCATGACGATTGTGGGGTCCCACCGGGCGTGCCAGAAACGTGTGTCGACATGGAATTTTTGTCCCGTGCCGAGGACACACGTAGCAAGCCAGAAGGGTCCACTCGATGGAGCAAATCCGCCTAGCTTCAGCGCAGGGATGGTCGATCCTGCACAATCCTCCTGAGACGTGCCAGTCAATTTGACCCTGCAATTGACAAGGAGAGAAAGTTCATCAGTAATTAAGGGCAGAACTTGCCGGTGTTGCCAGATAGTCCCGAATGTGCGGCTATGAGAGCCGATATGAAAGGAGATTGACTAAATAGTCGATTCCAGCATATTCATGAGAAGAATCGGTTATCATTCAGGGCAAATATCATTAATTGAATAGATATTAATCAATGGCAATAAGATGTCAACAATGATCGATTTGTGCTGAGCCAATGATTATAAGTAACCGAACCCCTTTTTATATAAAGAAACAATTCAACATCACTTAACCATTTAATAAAGATAAATCTAAAGAACATGTTAGATCTCATCCATCACTATGACCAGTGGGGCATGAGGCAGAATCATGCAGGTCATAGAAATAACAATAGATTCGACAACCCTAACTCATTACTAATAGCAGTGGGGCATGAGGCAGAATCATGCAGGCCGTAATACAATAATAAGATCATGGGGCTAACATATCTTTCAACCTATTTTTACTTCAATGGTCTCGTGATGCAAACTGTTCATGAAAGCACTCGATATCGGCTAAAACAGTCGATTCAGGCATAGCGCACGGCTAAAGTCATGCATTATCAGGAATAGATCTATTAAATAACGATCCCCACTCCACGGTGCTAACAGTAGGGTGTAAGGCAGAATCACAAAGGCTGTGATAACGGGCCATGGAACGGTTCTCGCTAGCCAATAAATCTACTCAAGATGCAACACGCCTTAACCGCACGCTATGCACAATCAGGATTGACATAAAACAGCCGATAAAACATAACTCATCGTTTAAGGTGTAGATTAGATCAATTTGAGGTTAGCAAACGATAGGCTAAACAAGATATAAGTCTGATCTAGGTCAATCCCAATGGGCAGAATGATATTGCTGTAATTAGATAAATAATGAAAGCAATAAGCAATATCGGTAACTTAATGAATCTACCAAAGACTGCCATCCTAAGGTAGAGCTGATAACTTGACCTTGATCTAGTTCATGCAGTGGGGGTTGACCGGATCGATGCATCCATACTTGAACTAGGCAAGAATCAATAACTAACTTATACCAGAGTCGCAGTGGAGGTCGACCGGATCGATGCAGCTGTACGAACAGAGGTATAAGTCATGACGGTACTTACAACAAGCAGTGGAGGTCGATCGGATCGATGCAGCCATACTTGCTGAAGAACTCATTGAGATCTACTCTACTCCTACTCCTAAGGGGTGGCCAAAGCCCAAAAAGTAATTGACTTGTATTTGGATTGATTGATGTTTCTTTACAATAGCCGGGGTTTGGTATTTATACCTGGGCCCTGTGCATGACTCCTGTCTAAGCATGACTCATTACAATTTTTTGACCCTAGAGAAAACATTCCTAATTTAAGATAACTTGGACTCTAATCTTTCCCTTTCTGTAGAGTCCGGCATGTTTCATCCTGGTGCCGAACGTAGCCTTTGTTGTTATCCGCTGGCGCTATCTGAGGAAAGCCGATTCTAATTTCTACATCTGAATTAGTTATTTCTGATCTGCATGCAACTGATTCCTTGGTGACATGATCTTGGGAGCTTTCGAGTCCCTGCAACATCTTCTTCCAAATTTTGGTGTAAATAGCCTTAGCTTGTAAATTTTGCTAAAACTTTGGCTGTGTTACCTCTGCTAACACTTTGACCTGACGTATATACAGGTCCCTCCTGAAACTCGAAAAAGACGACATCGATGTCCGTGACATCTCGCTGGACAAGACGAAGTAGAGGAAAGTAGAGCAGAGGCAACAGCCATAGAGACGAACATTGAGGCCTCTGCTCCACAACCTCAAGACACAACCACGACTACCAAGCCTAAGAGGAAAGGAGGGGATAGAAAAGCAAATCAATATCCAGATAAGGCATGCTATGTGATAACAGGGGTCAGGCTAGTAGGGGAGATCCTTGAGCAGAAGGAATTAAGAGGATGATTTCGTAATGTGATCGGGGCCCTAGTAAGAGATAAATTGAACCCAGCAATCCCTAAATAGAAAGAGGTACTAGAGAAGAAAAAGGATGAACTATGGGATATTTAGCTAAAGCTCAATTTTAGATTTCTGGAGGGTAAGCACGAACTAGTAAAAAAATGCTTTTAGGATCATGGGAGAGTCATTCCGATGTTGGAGGTCGGAGCTCAACAAGAAGTATATCCAAAAGGGGTTAACTCCCTTCAACGAGTTCGGCAACATAACTCCTAGTCAATGGGAGGAGCACGTGGCTCAGAAGACTTCACCGGAGGCATTGGAGCTCAGTGCCCGTAACACCGAGCTGGCGAAGAGGAACAAACACCACCATTGACTCTCCCATGACACCGAGCTGGCGAAGAGGAACAAACACTGAGCTCTAATGCCTCCAGTGAAGTCTTCTGAGCCACGAGCTCCTCCAATTGACTAGGAGTTATGTTGTCGAACTCGTTGAAGGGAGTTAACCCCTTTTGGATATACTTTTTGTTGAGCTCCGACCTCCAACGTCGGAATGACTCTCCCATGATCCTAAAAACATTTTTTTACCAGTTCGTGCTTACCCTCTGGAATTCTAAAATTGAGCTTCAGCTGCCTATCCCATAGTTCATCCTTTTTCTTCTCTGGTACCTCTTTCCAGTTAGGGATTGCTAGGTTCAATTTATCTCTGACTAGGGCCCCAATCGCATTATGAAATCATCCTCTTAATTCCTTTGGCTCAAGGATCTACCCTGCTGGCCTGACCCCCGTTATCACATAGCATGCCTTATCCTGATACGGATTTGCTTTTCTATCCCCATGTTTCCTCTTAGGCTTGGTAGTCGTGGTTGTGTCTTGAGGTTGTGGAGCAGAGGCCTCATTGTCTGTCTCTGTGGCTGTTCCCTCTGCTCTCCTTTCCTCTACTCCGTCTTGTCCAGTGAGATGTCACGGACATCGATGTCATCTTTTTCAAGTTTCAGGAGGGACCTGTATATACGACAGGTCAAAGTGTTAGCAGAGATAACACAGCCAAAGCTTTAGCAAAATTTAGAAGCTAAGGCTTTTTCCCTACCTCCTCGTTCGGATCAAAATCCTTGTTCAAATCTTCCTCCGTTGGCCTCCTTCTAGCTTCACGTGGGAAAGGATCCCCGGGACTTACATATCGCTCTTCTGAGTCCTCATCATCATCATCATCTTCTTCTTTGCCTTTAGCAGCCTCTCCTACTCTTCCTTCTGCTCCCCCTTCCTCCTCGTCACATTGCTCCTGAGTAAGCATCACGTCTATATCCTTTTCTAACTCATTATCGAACTGCTCTTGAGTAAGCTGGTTCTCTAGTGCTTGCCCCTCATAGGTTGGCGGCTCATCATGCTCGGGGCATCGGGCTACACTGTCTGGTGTCCGCGACATTATTTCGCGCTTTGTTCTAATAGATGCAAGAAAGTATGCTTTAGGTATGCGAGAAGGTATAAGAAATAAAAAAGGTGTATAAACCAAAGTAGTCCCATAAAACAACAATATATCAAAAAAAGCTAGTAGTAGTAGTAGAGGCCTCAGAAACATGTTAATCATCATCTGATCTTGAACTTGGAGCATCAAGGCATCATAACAGAGAAGAGAGGAGAAGGTAATGTAGGGGCAACTGCTAATGATGCCAAGTTCCTCACAAGTTCTTGATGATCAGCTCATATTCCATATAATGTATGGACTTGGACAATTTCATCATCGGCAAAACAAAGGAGAGGGGAGATTTGGCAAAAAAGCAACATCTGCTTAGCAAACATAGAGCAGCAGCTGATGGCAAAAGACAGGACAACAAGTCCTGGGCGAGTCCAGGGAGATATGGCAAAAAAAGCAATAGCTGCTTAGCAAACATAGAGCAAGTTAATACATAGGGATGCATAGTAATGCATAGTACTAGGGATTTAACACATAGTAAAAACAGCAACCAGTAGTACTAGTAGTAGGACAGCAGTAGTATTGATAGTAGGACAACAATAGTAAGTAGTAGAAGTAGTTGGAGTAGAAGTAAGGCAATAATAGTACTAGTAGTAGTACTAATAGTAAGCCAGTAACTTGCAAGTAGTTTGAACTGAGCAGGAATTGAAAGTAATTGCCAAAGAATAGCTACTGATGATTAAATGTGCTTTTCATAGCTACTAACATCGAACAGTGAAAACTTCCTAATAATAACATTGTAGGAATCACTTGATAGATGAAGCCAGCTACATGATGTTTTGCGGAAATGACAAAGCTGGTGTACAGCTTTTAAAGTGCTCAAACCCTAAGGCTATCAAACAAACATCCATTGTTCTTCATTTCATTTTATCCGAGAACTACAAAGCCATTGGTTATTACCTTCTATCATCACAGGATAGAGGTATTGCCAGCAAAAGTATGTTTATCCATATTTAAATTGATTACTTTACTCCTTTTGCGGTAGAGATAGCAACACACTAGCAAAACCGTAGTTGCACATTTAGATAGTTTATCTTTTGCATAGATTTTGCTAAGGTTAGAAAAAGAGGCCATAGTTTAGAGTTAGAATTTTAAGATGCCTAATTCACCCCCCCCCCCCTCTTAGGCGGCATGGTCCCCTTCATTACCTTCTATCATCATAGGACAAAGGTATTGCCAGCAAAAGTATGTGAAACAAAGTGGTCAACTCTAGTCATGATACTAAGGTCAACTGCAAGGTTATCGAGTATGCCATATCTCACATATGAAAGACACCAAATGAGGCAATTGGCTAGACAGCAATGCAAGTTATCACCTTAGAATGAAGCATAGCAATAGAAAGGTAAATAATTTCTCCAGCTCATTCAATATAAATAGATACACTACTTTGAACTGTCCCAAAGCAAGCTTATTCCAGCAACTGTATTGCTTTAAACTAGCATTTGCGTCTATAGTATTAAGGTAAAGTACAGCTGGTAATGAGCCAGTTCCATCGCCTGATTGGACCTGTGCCCGGACGGTCACTACAAACCAATAGCATGCACGTTGCATCAAAATAATTGGATTGGACTAGTATAGTGTCAGGCAAGTATAGAAATAACTGAGGAGGATTATTGGCCTTACTGTTTAGCTTTTAGGACATTCCACAAGCATGCAAATATTTAACTTTGATACTATATCACCTGTGTGCCCATATTTGTTCCTTACTGTTTATCAAATAACTGTGTTCTGATGTAGTAATGCACATGCTGCTTGTAATTCTAATTCTGGCATAACAAGTAAACTAACACATACCACAAATGCTAAAATAAAATCGCCGGTCTCAGGCATAAAAAGCCTAATTCTTAGCAGGTATATGTCTTACATGTAAGAATGCATGCACTGTGAGAAAACTGCCAAAACAGCAGTCACATTGCATCAACAGAAACATGGATTCAACCTACGGAGTATATGGCAGCTAGCACATAGTAGCGTGTCCTTATCCACATCCTACTAATGAAAAGCTGTAAGCAAAAAAGATTCATAAATTGGACTCATGACTACATAGACAAACACATAGAATGTCCCACAAAATCTTAGGATTGCAGTGTGTATGAATGAAGCAACAAGCAGGCAAGCAAGCATTCATAGTTGGTGCTTACAGGTGAAGCAACAAGCAGGCAAGAAAGCAAATGACATGGTATAAGAGGGGTCAGTGTTTAGCAAAAGACAACTAACATCTATTTCAGCTGCAAATGATATGGTATAAGAGGGGTCAGTGTTTAGCAAAAGACAGCTAACATCTACTAAACACAAGATTAATATGATGGCCCATGATATATATGTGGAAGGAATAATATGATGGACAGGTGTACCGACAGCAAAAGAGCTAGTTAGCAGGGAATGAAGAGCATCTAATGCAACACAGGTAGCAACTAAAAACTAATACAAATGAAAATGAATTCTTCTAGTAGTATTGCAAGCATAAGATGACCACCAATATATATAGTGTTGTTGGTGTTACATGAAATTAAAAAAAAAAAAGAAAAATGCCAGCTCACCAGTAGTCAGTAGACTAGAGGAACCAGGACACTATGGAATGATGAGGTTGAAACATGGCTTCACTATTGAATAGGAGGCAAAAAGGAAGTCCCAATTTGATATTCTTGAACTGAAGGAACAAAACATTACAGTAGCACAATCCTTTGGTAGGGGTGGCAGCTATAGCCGACTCCATGAACACTTTCTGGTCATGTTTGAAAATCTTTGCCATAGTAGGCAAAAATGGCATATGCTCAGTTGAAACATAATAGAGGCATCATAGGCAATAACAATCATAGAAAATGACATATGCTCAGTGCTCTGGTTAAAAATGGCATCATAGGCAATGGTACATGCTGCTAGGGTACATCACAGGCATCACAGGCAGCTAGGGTGGTTCATCATAGGCAGCATAGGCAACAAGAAGATGGGGCACGAAAAACTGTTGTAGGCATCACAGGGAGTTGCTGTAAAATATCTCTCAATGAAAGGGCTGGCCTGTAGGCTAGCTGCATCTGCATGCAGCAGGTAGCAGCCATGACCCATCATATATATATATGTGGAAGGAATAATATGATGGATAGGTGTAACAACAGCAAAAGAGCAGTAGCATCCATCTCATATCATTGCAAACATGAGCAGTGGTAGTTCATGATGAAGGAAGGAACCAGTGCTAGATGGATGGATCCAAGATAGATAGATAGATAGATAGATAGATGCAGATCAATGAAAGCAAGTATAAGATGTTGATAAGATGAGGGTTAGTTCAATCGATTTGCCTCAGATTATTTGCCTTTTTATTTGACCTTGAACTTGGAGCTTAAGAAACATAGACAGCAACAAACCTCAAACAGATAGTAGAAAACCAAGATCATGACAGGCATGAAACCATGAGAGACATCTAGCCCAGCCATCAGATTATCACAACCGCCCAGCTGTTGCTTGGGCATGGATGTCTCACATGGTTTGATGACAGCCATGAGAAGCATAAGCAGAAGATAGAAGAAACAATGCTCCAGTACCTCACAAGTCCAAGGTCATCAATGTGCATAATTCATTACTCAACTGGCACTGTTATCTTCATAGGCATAAAAAGGATCTCACAATTGTATTAAACTCAGTCAAAAAATGGTGGACATCATAGGCACAAAAGAATGCAGGCCTCAGCTAACAGCAAACTAACTTATGATCATCTTGCAAGCTAACTGCAATCATCCCATGGAAGCGTGGGACATGTCCATCCTAGCCATCAGGTAGGCATGCCTACAACAGTTGCTTGGGAATGGGCGTATCCCACGGTTTGATGAAAGACATGAGATAACACAAGAAGACAAAAAAGCACCAACAGGGAGAATACCCACAGCTACCTCAGATTGCTATAGTTTGCATCATCGGCCGACGAAACCAGAGAAGCAACAGCGGAGGATGAACTAGATGGGTGCGTGGAAGCAAGCGAGCATACCAATCTAGAAAGCAATTTAAGACTGAAGCACCATAATAATATAGTGTTGGTGATGCAGAAACAATGGTAGAAGTACAGCAGGTACCATTGGCATTGCCAGAAGCATCAATTTACTAATGTGACGTTTGCTAATGTGACGTTTGCTAATGCATGCACAATCCAAAAAGTGCATTGCAAATATATCAAAGTTACCTACTAGTGCTGGCCTGCTGGGGCACTACAAAAGAATCATGAAAAAAGAAATTAATAGGTGAGATCAGAATCATAGCAACCAGCTAGTGGACTGATTTGGGTGAAGAAATGATGCTTGAAACATCTACAAAATATCTAACATGAATTAATAAAGGAAAGTTCCAATGTTCTAATTAAGTAACATAAGTGTATTCCAATGAACATGGCATGCACAGAAAGATCCCAATGCAAGTCAAGATATGCCTGCCTGCCTACCTGCCTGCCTGCAAGTCCAATGACTAATCTAGTCTTTCGAATAGAACTAGCAAAAGCAGAATTCTTCCACCTCTGAAACTAGGTTAGGAGGGTTGACTCATGCTAAAAACTGCAGACTACAAAATAGGATGTGACCTCGATGGTTTTTGATTAAAAAACATCTTACTCCCACAAAATCAGAACATTTGAGAAGAGACAACAAAAAAATAGAAGCACGAACGCCATGGCATGGGATCCTTAGTCTAATCTTATGTACTAAAATAGTACCACTACATCGTCGAATTCAATTTCTCATCAGCTGTTTATATTTAATCGTGGACAGTGGATTAGAACTTAAGAAATTAAACACCGTTCTAAACAAACAACTAAAGTGGTGGACAATAAACACTAAACATCCCACGCACAACAGCATGTTGTTCTCCTCTAAATTGCAACGAACATACACTACTCACTCCATCAAAAAAATTCATTTGTTCTATGAATCTAAACAAAACATACAGAAGTGTGGAGCATGGATCGAGCAAAGGTCTAAGTCGAGTTATTAAAATTCAAAATGGTTGCCATAAATCTAAACAAATAGTAGGAAAACATAGATCAAGGATTGAGTTAGGTCAAGTTATTAAAATTGAAAACAGAATTGAGAAGCACGGCGTGGTATGTATGATATGGAAGCGAGGAGCAGTACGTACTAGATCCGGCGAGGACTCGACTCGGGAGAGTAGATGCAAGCTGGGACCGGGATGGAGTTCCTTCCCTTCCCTTGCTGCTGCCACTAGAAGAAGATGCCGATGAAGGCGAAGATGGTGGCAGGAGTCGGTGCTGCAGGTCGGCAGATAGTGGGCAGGCAGAAGTCGGACCTCTCCTTGGTTGCTCGGTTGGAGTCAGATCAGGGGAGGTACGGTGCGACGAAGGTAGGGCACGGTGGTGGTTGAGGTAGGGCATAGAGGCGGTGGAGGGAGAGCGCACGGGCACCAGGGCACCAGGGCCATCGGGGGGAGGGAGCATGGGCATCAGCAGCGAAAACCCTACCTGTCGTGGGAAGGGGAACGGCAGCGGAAACCCTAGTTGCCGGTGAGAACGGCGGCGCGCAGGGCAGGAGACGGACTGGAGATTGGAGGTGGATCAGGGGAGGTATGGTGCGACGGAGGTAGGGCACGGAGGCGGTGGAGGTAGGGCACAGAGGCGGTGGAGGTAGGGCACAGAGGCGGCAGCCTGCCGACGTCATGGAGGAGAATAGCGCCAAGACTTAGAAAAAATTCTGCCTGCTCGCGGGCTCTGGTTTATATACCGGAGTTCATTTGTAAGGGCGGCTCCTGAGTTAGCCGCCCCTACAAATCGATTTGTAGGGGCGGTTCCTGAGTTAACCGCCCCTACAAATATTTTTCATTTTATTTTAATTACTAATTTTGTAATTCATTCATATATAAAGAACACAATGTATATTTATATATTAGTTTTTTTTATTATTCTATATCTATAAATATATGTACATATAAACAATTTTATTATATATATAGATATAATTCTATATTTTCTTCTTTACAAAAACAATATTTTAAAAATTGAAAATTTGAATTTCAAAACAACTAATAGAATTTTAGCACACGAAATGACCTCAAATGAAAATTTTGTAAACATCAAAGTTGTAGAACTCATCAAGATGTAGAACTTATATTTTGTTCATCTTTTCATTTGACAAAATTTGAAAAGTTCAAATTTTGAATTTCAATAAATGGCAACTTCAAACAAGATTTTGAAACCTTAAATGATTTTAAATAAGAAAGTCATGAACATAAAAGTTGTTGAACACAACACTATCTACAACTTTTATTTTGGTCATCTTTTTATTTGACTAAATTTGAACAATTCAAATTTTGAATTTTAATAATTGATAAGTTCAAACAAGATTTTGAAACCTTAAATGATTTCAACTAGAAAAGTCAGGAACATAAAAGTTGTTGAACTCATCACTATCTACAACTTTTATTTTGATCATTTCTTCATTTAATAAAGTGTTAGTAAACATTGTTCACAAATCCACATATCACTCATAGTTTCATAAACTATACGAGAGACATGTTGATTTGTGAACAATGTCTACTATTACTTTGTCAGATGAAGAAATGACCAAAATAAAAGTTGTAGATCTTGATGAGTGAAAGGATTAAGATGCCCAAGAGGGGGGGGAAATTGGGCTAATTTTAAATTTCTTTACAATAATTAAACCCTATGGTTAGCCCAATTAACCCCTTGTTCCTAGAAAGTGCTTCTATTGATCTACCGCACAAAAGTTTAGCAACCTATGTTCCAATCCTACTCTAGCATGGTAATTCTATGAATGTAAATGACAAGAATTGAATTGCTCAAAGTAAATGCTCAAAGTAAAGAGAGAAGGAGAAACGCGGCGATGTTTTGCCGAGGTATCGGAGAGTCGTCACTCCCCACTAGTCCTCGTTGGAGCACCCGCGCAAGGGTGTAGCTCCCCCTTGATCCGCACAAGGATCAAGTGCTCTCTACGGGTTGATTCTTCGACACTCCATCGTGGTGAATCAGCCACAACCGCTCACAACTTGAGTTGGGTCATCCACAAGCTCCGCTGGATGATCACCAAGCTCTCAATCACCACCAAGCCGTCTAGGTGATGGCGATCACCAAGAGTAACAAGCATGAACTCTCACTTGACCACGACAAGCCTAATGAGAAGGGTGGATGCACACTTTGCTACTCTTGCTTTCACTAATGAGGGCTCTCTTTGGGATTCTCAAATCTCAATCACCTCACTAGGACCTTGCTCTTCTTGGCACTCTCAAAGGTGTTTTTCAGCTGTTGGAATGAGCAAAAGTACCCCCTCACACGAATGGAGGAAGTATTTATACACCTGGTTGAAAAATGAACCGTTATGTGCCTCTGCGGGGTGACCGGACGCTCTGGTCAGTTCACCCCGACCTCTAGTGTTTAAGTTGTGATCGGACGCTAGACAGCATCCGGTTCGGACGCGTCCGATCATGATTTTCCCTCTCTAAAACCTTACTGGAGTCGACCGGACGCTGGCACCCAGTGTCCGGTCACTCACATCTCAGCGTCTGGTCGCACTAGACGAATTCACCTTGATCAAATGAACTGACCGGACTCTGTGCCAGCATCCGGTCAGTATTTGACCCTCCATTCACTTCCAACTCTCAATCATATGTGAATGAAGATCGCTCCAATGGATCTAAGGGCTTTTTAGGAGCTACCTAGTGCTAGTTTTAGCAAGTGTGCACCACACCTAACCCACTAGACTCACCTAGGTCAAGCTACCCGTCCATACCCCCCCATAATAGTATAGCCAAAGGAAAACCAAAGTCTTAAACTACTCTAAGTGTCTCTTCAACACCAAACAACACTTAGAACTAGTACATCCTTAACCTTGTCGTCCATCCTTTGAAAACCGAAATGATTTCCATCGTAGGGGCATGACCACCATCATTGCCCAATCGATCTCCACTACCATGACCTAACTTAATTGCCTCTGCAAAACACACGTTAATCATAGTAATCACGTATTGTCATTAATCACCAAATCCCAACTAGGGGCCTAGATGCTTTCAATCTCCCCCTTTTTGGTGATTGATGACAATACTACCTCGAATATGTGAAAGAGTTGAGGTTTTTAACATGCTTGGATCATATAAGCTTTTGGCAATAAGAACAAAAGAGTTAGGCAAGCTTATATGACCCAAGCCAACATGATGTACTCAAAAGATATGAAATAAGCGTGAGTACAATAAATAAAGCTCATTTGCATCGGAGTAAAACGCGGAAGCAAAGCAAATGAGCATAACACAAGTGATATGATATAAAAATAATTCAATGTAGAGAGCACACATGTCAAATATCACGATCACATAGATATCACTATCATATAAATATAGTTTGATGAACGAAAGTAAACACACGAATGCATAATAGTGTATCACACATAAAAAGCCAAATATAATAAATAAGCTAATAGATAAACTTCCCCTAAATATATCGCTCCCCCTAAGACTAACATACTCGAACCTTCTCCCCCTTTGGCGTGAAACACCAAAACCTAAGGGTCGGTCGGCGGGGCTGCAGCGGATGAGTCAGGCGCTGAGGTGCGAGGAGCGAGCTGAAACTGTGTGCCATCATCATCTGACCCTGAGCTCTGAGCTGTCTAACCCTCTGTATCTGGAAGTGACGCTGAAGCAGTCTAGGGTGGATCAAGGACTAGAGCAGCTATAGACTGTGCAGGTATGACTGTAGCAGGTGGCTCTATAGTCTCGGTAATAGGTGCAACTGTGGAAGGACCTGGGACATGTAGATATGGTAGAGTAGGCTGCCCTGTCAACTCACTGAAGGTAGCTCCAAGGCTCCTAGAAACTATAGTTTCTGGCACAAGCAGCGAAGAAGTCTGAGTCGGTGTGAAGCCTGTCTAAAAAGGTGTGAACTGTAGGGCTGGCACTGGCGAGGCAAACCACTGGGACACCTGCTCTGTAGGTGAAGCAAACTGAGTAGCAGTCTATCCCTGACTCTAAAGCCCACTAGGCTATAAAGCTAGAGTCATAGAAGTGGTGGCAGGCTGTGCTATCTAGGGTGAAGGCTGTGCGGTGGAGCCCCAATAGCAGTGACTACATGCTGCATAAACCCAAGTAGCTACTGCGGCATGAGGAGCTACTGCTGATGCATGGCCTGCTACTGACACTATCGCTGGAACTCATCCTGCCTGGTTTGAAACTGTGCAAATGTAGCAGCAGTCTCCTGAGCCTGGTGAGCCTGATCCTGCCTCATCCGCTCAAATATAGCAAGTAGAGTAGGATCTGTCTGTGGTGCAGGTGGAGCTGAACTAGAGCTACCGGCCTCATGGTCATGTCATCGAGGAGGCATCTGAGGGATGTCCTAGTAGTCATCATCTGAGTTGTCGTTGGGGTCACTCTCGACCATCCCCTCCTGCTGAGCATCTAACTGCTCCTCCTTTGTAGCTGCTATGCCACTAATGGTCTCATCCTGCTGGGCTACAGTCTCTGGCACCTCTGGACGATGGCGTGGCTGGCTGGGTGTCCTCACTACACTATGGCGGATCATCTGGGTCATGTTGTATGCAGAGAACTCTGTAGTAGCACCACTGTACTCTGCCAGCATCTTAGGTGGCCTCACAGTAACTGCTCTGTGGGTCAAGAATGTAATCTAGCGAGCATATGGCAGCTGCCTGTGACCCCTGAACCCCTCAGCAATAGTATCCTCCATCTCTGATAGAAGGAGATCCCAAATGTCAAACACAGTCTGCTGCATCAGAGAGTTCAGTAGCCATAACTATATGCGAGTCAAGCCCTTGCCATACCCCATCCCCAGAAGCAGGGTCCTCCTCATAATAGCATCAAGCACTCTAGCAGTAGGAGTGAGATCATTGGGTGTCCTGCTCAACCCCTCGCCGAAAGGCTCTATGAAGCAATGGCGGACTAGATCTGTAGGAGGCACCATACCGCCATGAGGGCGTCTAGAAGGTGTTGTCTGTCCATAGCAAACCTCATGTAGCTAGACTGGCTACTCCTGAAGCCTCAGAATATCCCTAACCCTAAAGCTCATTAGCCTGTAATCTCTGCCTCTAAATGCAAAGTGTATAAATCTGTGCTGCGGGTCAATCAGAGTGTAGCATAAAACTCACGGACCTAGGATGGAACATATAAGTCGGTTCGTCCGAGTAGATCTGTCAGCCCTGGCAAATAAGATAGGTAAGGGCGAATATGCTCTCTATCTACTGCTATAATGGACTCAATGTTGCACACCCTCTGAGATCTGAATACTGCTCCACTGTTAAGATATGCATTATAAAAATCCTCCTACAGTGGTGTATAGAAAGCCCTCTGATGCACGCTCATCCCGCCTCGGCGGAAACCACTGATCAAAATCTACAAATTTGAGCTGCTGAACCTGCTTGGCTGTGGCGGCCCTCAAATCTAGATGAGTCACTGGAGGCGGACCCTGTGGTCTAGGAGGCGGACGAGAACCCCTTCACTATGTCTCAGGCCTCGGTATGACTAGAGTACGGGTATGACAAGAGCGGCGAAGCTGTGGCTAACGTGCCTGCTCTGTCTCCTCGGCCTGCTCTCCCTCCTGAGTCTGCTCTGCTAGCTATGGATGCTGCTATGACTCCCCTTGATGCTGACTCTCATCAATAGCAACACGCCGTCCTCCAACCATGATAGTCCTAGCTAGACCACCATGACGGCGCTCAACCTGCTCAAGTGCAGCCCTCTGTACTGGTGAAAGCTGATCTGCGATCTGGACTCCACTCTTAGCACCTCCTACCTCTGCACGCTCTACGGCTGCTCAGCTGTATCTGCATCTAGATACTTCCGCTTCTTTGTTGCCAGCTTCTTCGTTGCCTTACCTTTTGCATCTACAAGTTGGCGAGGCAGGGGCCTCAGATCCTCATCACCAGGACCTCCTCCAACATTCTTGACACGAGCCATCTGATGGAGCTAAAAAGAATAACTGCCACTGACAAAGATCAACTGCCAACTGTCACTTCCGAGGCTTGGCCTCGATCCATACTCGTGAGCTTGACCCCGAGTTGACTGACAGCTGCCACTAAGATCTCAGAAACACCAACTCACTGCACATTAGAATAGATCGGATTTATAAATAATTACAACATATCTAGAGATATGAAACCCTAAGAAGCAAGCATTAGGTACGAAATTAGAGCCGAGGGCTTGCTACCTGACGAACCGGCAATCCAAAGAGAAGAGAAATGACACACGGGGAACCACTAAATCGGCTAGGGTTAGGGTTTCGGGTCGATGAAGTTCGGCGACCGAGAAGATGCGGAGGAAGTGGCTAGGTCACCGATGAGGAGCAATGCAGCACGTGAGCATGACTGGGGCTGTTGGCACGGCGGCGCTAGGGCACAGCGTGGGTGAGTTGCGGCGTGGGCGTGGCGGTGCAGTAGGGCGGCTAGCTGGCATGAGGAGGCACGGCTATGCGGCGGCGCTGGCACGGGAGCAGGGCGGCACGGCGAATCGGGCATGGGATGCGCGGCGAGCTAGAGCAGTGGAGGCACGGCGGCGATGTCGGCGGATGCGGCTTTAGGTCAAAACACCAGCGTGATTAAATAGTGGCTCCCAACGTGACGGGAAAGGAAACAGAGAAGAGTTGGAATCCCAGACGATATCTACTAACCGGACGCTCCGGTGGCAACGACCGGACACTACCACCCAGAGTCCGGTCGAATCCAAAGAGGTCCAGAACCCCTAGTATCGCGACCGGACGCGTCCGATCACAACTGACCGGACGCAGCTAGAGTCCGGTCCAACCTGTCTCCATCGTCTTCGCTCGACCGGACGTAGGAACGCCATCTCACCGGATGCTGAACATCAGAGTCTGGTCACTCCATCGTAGTAGGTTAAACTCCTGTGAACTGACCGGACACTAGACTTCAGAGTCCGATGCAGCGTCCGATCACTCTTTTTCCAGCAAATCTTAAAAGTCCTTCATGCTACTGTTCCCAATCAAGTCCCAACTTCAATAAGATCCAAATAAACACCAATTGGGACTGATGTGAGTGACCTCTCTCAAACCCTCAAATTTTTCAAAAATATTTTGCCTTGGGCTATAATTCTTTTTTAGAAAATAGGCAGTAAGAGGGCAATTGAAGATAAACGACAAAGCAACATTCATGCATATGTAATGCAATACTTAAAAGTAAATCTAGTTGCTTGTCAAGTTTGATCCAAGGTTAAGCTTCTTCACACGCTTTACGGCGGTTATCTTAACCATGTTAGACAAGCCCTATATGCATTACGATAAAGTAAACATGTTGTATATTACAATGCAATGCAAGGGACAACACAAGCCCATTTTCTAGAGAAGTTGCTAAAATGAAGAACATTGAGCTCATTCCACAATCGACAAAAAGTCACCTCATCAAGCAGTTTAGTGAAGATATCTGCCAATCGATCCTCGGCCCTTACACCTTCTAATGAAATATCATTCTTTGCAATATGATCTCTAAGAAAGTGATGTCGGATATCTATGTGCTTGGTGCGAGAGTGTTGAACCGGATTATTTGTAAGTTTTACCGCACTTTCATTGTCGCACAAAAGAGGTACTTTTTCTAGAACTACACCATAGTCTAGCAAAGTTTGTTTCATATAAAGAATTTGTGCACAACAAGCACCCGTGGCAATGTATTCACCTTCGGCAGTGGATAAAGCCATACTATTTTGTTTCTTGGAGAACCAAGACACAAGTGATCTACCAAGCAAATGGCACCCTACGGATGTGCTTTTTCTATCAACTTTGCAACCGGCATAATACGAATCAGAATAGCCAACTAATTCAAATATAGCTCCTTTGGGATACCAAAGGCCAATGCTTGGTGTGTGCTTAAGATACCTAAGGATTCTTTTAACGGCAATCAAATGAGTTTCCTTAGGATTAGCTTGAAATCTAGCACACATACACACACTAAACATGATGTTGGGTCTAGATGCGGTTAAATATAACAAGCTACCAATCATAGAGCGGTAGAAAGTTTGATCTACTGTGTTACCTCCCTCATCTAGGTTGAGATGTCTATTAGTTGGTATTGGTGTCTTGATTGGCTTACATTCATCCATTTTGAATCTCTTGAGAAGATCATTAGTATATTTCTCTTGAGAGATGAAAATCCCTTCTCTCATTTGCTTGATTTGAAAACCAAGAAAGAATGTAAGCTCTCCAATCATTGACATCTCGAACTCCTTCGAAATTAATTCACCAAACTCTTTGCAAGAATCTTCATTTGATGATCCAAAGATTATATCATCAACATATACTTGACAAATGAAGATATGTCCATCAAGCTTCTTGGGGAATAGTGTGGTGTCGACCTTCCCAATTGTGAAGCCCTTCTCAATGAGGAAGTCCCGAAGGCGCTCATACCAAGCTCTTGGGGCTTGCTTAAGCCCATATAACACTTTGGACAACCTATAAACATGATTAGGATATCTAGGGTCTTCAAACCCGAGAGATTGATCAACATAGACTAAGTCATTAATAAAGCCATTTAAAAATGCACTTTTCACATCCATTTGATGTAATTTCATTTCATGATGTGATGCATATGCAAGAAGGATACGGATGGCTTCTAGTCTTGCAACCGGTGCAAAGGTCTCTCCAAAATCCAAACCTTCAACTTGAGAGAACCCCTTTGCAACTAGTCTTGCCTTGTTCCTCACAACTATGCCTTGATCATCTTGCTTGTTGTGGAACACCCACTTTGTTTCAATGACTCTTGCACCTTTTGGCCACTCTTCAAGAGTCCAAACTTCATTGCAGGTGAAGTTGTTCAACTCTTCATGCATGGCATTTATCCAATCCAGATCTTGAAGAGCTTCTTCTACCTTAGTAGGCTCAAAGCAAGAGACAAAAGAGTGATGTGCAATAAATGAAGCAAGTTTTTGTGAGCGAGTCATTACACCCTTTGATGGACTCCCTATGATGAGATCTTGTGGATGATCTTGTAGTAGAGGTGTATTTCTTCTATTGACCACTTGAGGAGGAGGTTGTGGAGCATCAACATCTTGTGCTTGTACCACCATTTGATCATGGGAGACATGAGTGTCTTCATTTTCTACTCTCCCATATTTTTTACCATCTTGTGGCACATTTCATGAAGAAGGTGGATTGATCACTTGTATATCATCTTCATCATCTTGAGGCTTGATGTCTCCAACTAGAATATTCTTCATAGCCTCCCTCAATGGTTCATCACCTACATCATCAAGATTCTCATGTGCTCTGTGAGAGCCATTAGATTCATCAAATTCCACATCATATGTTTCTTCAACCAAGCTGGTGACATGATTAAATACTCTATATGCTTTGGACTTTGATGAGTAACCAACAAGAAAACCAATATCACAACGTCTTTGAAACTTCCCTAGGTGTTGCCGCTTCGTGTAGGTGTAGCATTTGCAACCAAACACCGTAAAGAAGGAGACGTCCGACTTCTTCCCATTGAGCAACTCATAAGGTGTCTTGCCAAGGAACTTATGAAGGAATAGGCGGTTGGATGCATAGCATGCAGTGTTGATAGCTTCCGCCCATAGAGCTTTGGGGGTGTTGTACTCATCTAGCATTGTTCTTGCAAGAGTGATCAATGTCCGGTTCTTTCTCTCAACTACACCATTTTGTTGAGGAGTATATGTTGTGGAGACCTCATGCTTGATCCCAACTTCATCACAATAGGCTTCTATATTTGTGTTGTCAAATTATTTGTCGTTGTCACTTCTAATCTTCTTGAGCTTCACCTCAAACTCATTTTGTGCTCTCTTGGCAAACTTCTTGAAGCATCATGCAACTTCGGATTTGTCATGAAGGAAGAATACCCATATGTATCTTGAATAGTCATCAACAATCATAAGACAATAAAGATTTCCTCCCAAACTCTTGTATGTTGTTGGTCCAAATAAGTCCATGTGAAGGAGCTCTAGCACTCTTGTGGTTGACATGAAAGCTTTTGTTGGATGAGTATTTGCAACTTGCTTGCCAGCTTGACATGCACTACAAAGCTTGTCCTTCTCAAACTTTACATCCTTCAATCCTCTCACCAAATCATTCTTCATTAGCTTCTTGAGTGAGCTCATCCCAACATGAGCAAGTCTTCTATGCCATAGCCACCCAAGTGTTGTTTTCGTGAATAGGCAAGTCTTCAAATTAGCATCTTCGGAGGTGAAGTCTACTAGATATAGGTTGTTGTATCTAAATCCTTTGAATATCACTTGATCATCATCCTTCTGAGATACAACAACTTCCTTCTCGGTAAACAAGCATTGGAAGCCAAGATCACACAATTGTCCAACGGATAGCAAGTTGAAGCTCAATGAAGCAACATATAGCACATTTGAGATTGAATGATCATTTGATATTGCCACTTTGCCCAATCCTTTCACCTTGCCCTTTGAATTATCTCCAAATGTGACTCTTTCTTATCCATCTACTTCATCTAGTGAGGTGAACATATGAGGATCACCGGTCATAGGTTGTGTGCAACCACTATCAATAACCTAATGACTTCCACCGGCATTGTAGTTCACCTAGACACAAGAGATCAAGATTTAGGAACCCAAACTTGTTGAGGGCCCTTCACCTTCTCAACAAGTGACTTTGCTACCCAAATTTTCTTAGGCCTATTCTTATTGGGAGATCCTAAGAACATGACTTTCATCTTCCCACTAGAATCCTTTCTAAGCATGTAATGAGCATTGAAAGCAAAAGGTCTAGCATGCTTGGGCAAGGGTTGTGGTGGTGGAGTTTGGCACTCATGGGCAAAGTGGCCTTCTTGTCCACACTCAAAACATCTCTTTGGCTTTGGCTTTGACTTGTGTTGTTGTTGAGCTTGAGCCTTCTTCTCTTGGTTTGCCAAGTACCCAATGCCACTTCTATCCATCTTCATAACGATGTTCATTAGTAGCTCACTTTGAAGATGCTTGCCTCTTGTGAACTTGCTCAATCCAATCTTGAGATGCTCTTTCTCCAACTTGAGCTTCTTGTTCTCTTCCTTGAGAGCATCATTATTTTTCTCTTCCTTGAGCTTCTTGTTCTCTTCTTTGAGCTTATTCTCAAGAATCAAATCACCATCATGATCAAGAGTTTCCAGCACAATAGTGTTGTGAGTTTTGATCTCTGCAAGATCTTTCTTGAGATTTTCATTTGCATTCTTGAGCTTGACAAACTCATCATAATTATCGGTCTCAACCACTTGCTTGCCCTTGCTACTAGAACTTTGCTCAATGCTCTCAATGATCAAATCATCACATGATGTAGCTATATCAATCTTAACAACATTGTTAGTAGCATCATGTGGCTCATTGGATAGAAATTCTTGAGCAATAACAAGACTATCATGATTAATCTTTAGAGTAGTATATTATTCTTTTAGCTTGTTGTGGCTAGTGATGAGCTATTTGTGCATCCTCTCAAGTTTATCATGTTTATCTTTAAGCTCTTTCTTAGAAGATTTGAGCTCCTTGAGTTTGTATGATATAGTATCATTTGCTTCTCTAAGCTCAACACTAGCCTTTTCCGCTATATCACATTTTGCTAAAAGTGAATCATTCTTAGCTTCTAGCTTTTCATTCTTAGCTCTAGACTTTCTAATGATCTTAGTGTATTGATTTAGCAATTTAACAAGATCATCATAAGAAGGTGATTCATATTCATCATCATCATCATCACTATCGCTATCATCATTGCTAGCATGTTCATCACCACAACTATCATCATTTGATACCTTACGTTCACCCTTGGCCATAAGGCATAGGTGTGTAGAGGATGATGGCGGTGGTGTCGGTGAAGATGATGAAGAGTCAATAACAATGGCGGCCACCTTCTCATTGTCACTATCATCATCGGATGACCCACTAGATGAATCAATGTCCATGAGCTAATCACCGATGATGTATGCCTTTCCACTTTTCTTCTTCTTGTGAAAGTCCTTCTTCTTGCCATCTCTCTTCTTTATGGCTTGTTTTTCTTCTTCTCGTCTTCTTCTTCATTGCTTGAGTTATCTTTCTTGCCCTTGTACTTGTTCTTGAACTTGTCTTTCTTATGCTTGATGCATTGGTGTGCTAGATGACCAAGTTCTCCACAATTGTAGCAATCCATCTTGGAGATTGGCTTCCTTCTAGAGCTAGTGAAGAACTTCTTCTTCTTGCCATCAAACTTGGTGCCACTCTTGTTGAGCTTCTTTAGCATCTTGGTGGTTCTTCTCACCATGAGAGCAAGACTTGCATCATCAATTTCATCATCACTTGAGCTCTCATAATCAAGCCTTGCTTTGCCCTTCTCTTGGCTAGTTTTGAATGCTAAGTCTTTTTCTTTCTTCTTAGTAGAGGATGAACCATCTTGTGGTGTGATGTGCATCTACATCTCATGAGCATTGATCTTTCCAAAGATTTGTGTTGGTGTATCGGTGAAAAGATCACCTTGATGAAGCACGGTCACAATATGCCCATATTTATCAATGAGGAGGACACTCAAGATTTTTCTTACAACATCGGATGGTTGCATTTGAGTGAGTCCAAGGCCATTGACTTCCTCTACAAGAACATTCAAACGTGAGTACATCTCATTAGCACATTCTTTAGGAAGCATCTCAAAAGAGTTAAGCTTTTTCATGATGAGATGATAGCGTTCCTCATGCTCACTCTTTGTTCCCTCATGGAGCGCACATACGTCTGACCATAGTGCATGGGCGTCCTTGTGGTTCCATACGCAATTAAACACATCTTTGCAAAGGTCTCTAAAGATGGTGTTTCGAGCCTTTGCATTCCATTTATCATAATTCACCTCATCGCCTTGTAGGTGCGTGGCATCCCGAGGTTTTGGGAAACCTTGTGAGGCAGCTCTAAGTATTCCAACATCACGAGCTTCTAAATACGCCTCCATGCAGATTTTCTAATATGGAAAATCATCCCCCTCAAAGATAGGAGGAGGACCATCCCCGTGAGACATCTTTCTCTAGGCGGTTAAGCCTAAATACGTGAGCACGAGGCTCTAATACCAATTGAAAGAATCAAGATGCCCAAGAGGGGGGGTGAATTGGGCCAATTCTAAATTTCTTTGCAATAATTAAACCCTACGGTTAGCCCAATTAACCCCTTGTGCCTAGAAAGTTCTTCTATTGATCTACCACACAAAAGTTTAGCAACCTATGTTCCAATCCTACTCTAGCATGGCAATTCTATGAATGTAAATGACAAGAATTGAATTGCTCAAAGTAAATGCTCAAAGTAAAGAGAGAAGGAAGAACACGGCGATGTTTTGCCGAGGTATCGGAGAGTCACCACTCCCCACTAGTCCTCGTTGGAGCACCCGCGCAAGGGTGTAGCTCCCACTTGATCCACGCAAGAATCAAGTGCTCTCTATGGGTTGATTCTTCGACACTCCATCATGGTGAATCACCCACAACCGCTCACAACTTGAGTTGGGTCATCCACAAGCTCCGCCGGATGATCACCAAGCTCTCAATCACCACCAAGCCATCTAGGTGATGGCGATCACCAAGAGTAACAAGCACGAACTCTCACTTGACCACGACAAGTCTAATGAGAAAGGTGGATGCACACTTTGCTACTCTTGCTTTCACTAATGAGGGCTCTCTTTGGGATTTTCAAATCTCAATCACCTCACTAGGACCTTACTCTTCTTGGCACTCTCAAAGGTGTTTTTCAGCTGTTGGAATGAGCAAAAGTACCCCTTCACACGAATAGAGGAAGTATTTATACACCCGGTTGAAAAATGAACTGTTATGTGCCTCTACGGGGTGACCAGACGCTCCAGTCATGTTGACCGGACGCTCTAGTTAGTTCACCCCGACCTCTAGTGTTTAAGTTATGATCGAACGCTATCCACTAATCGGCCGCGTCCGGTCGTGATTTTCCCTCTCTGGAACCTTACTAGAGTTGACCGGATGCTGGCATCCAGCGTCCGATCGCTCACCTCTCAGCATTCGGTCGCACCAGACGAATTCACATTGATCAAATGAACTGACCGAACTCTGCGCCAACGTCCGGTCGCACCGGAACCAGCGTCCGGTCAGTATTTGACCCTCCATTCACTTCCAACTCTCAATCATATGTGAATGAAGATTGCTCCAATGGATCTAAGGGCTTTTTAGGAGCTACCTAGTGCTAGTTTTAGCAAGTGTGCACCACACCTAATCCACTAGACTCACCTAGGTCAAGTTACCTGTCCATAACCCCCTTAATAGTATGGCTAAAGAAAAAACAAAGTCATAAACTACTCTAAGTGTCTCTTCAACACCAAACGACACTTAGAACTAGTCCATCCTTAACCTTGTCGTCCATCCTTTGAAAACCAAAACGATTTCCATCGTAAGGGCATGACCACCATGATTGCCCAATCGATCTCCATTACCATGACCTAACTTAATTGCCTCTGCAAAATACACGTTAGTCATAGTAATCACATATTGTTATTAATCACCGAAACCCAACTAGGAGCCTAGATGCTTTCAATAAGTTATACAACTTTGGTATTCATCACTATTTTAGCTGAAATCATTTGGTGTTTCAAAATCTTATTAGAACTTGTCATTTTTTTAAATTTAAAATTTTGAATTGTTCAAACTTTGTTAAACAACAAGAATGACCAAATCAACACAGTAACTTGATAGGGCATGATTTCAGAAAATTTTAGTAAAAAAATCATCACATTTGGAGTTAGTACGAGGAAGAAAGACTAGTTACAAATTTTACCCAGAGATTAAAAAGAAAAATCACAACTGTTCGTGATGAACAAGTGTGATTTCTCTTTTTAATCTGTGGCTGAAACTTGTAACTAGTTTTTTTCCCTCATACTAACTCCAAATGTGATGGTTTTTTTTCCTAATTTTTTCTAAAATCGTGCTCTATCATTTTAGTCTAATCATCTATCTTTGTCACTAATTTTGAACAATTCAAATTTTAAATTTCAGAAAATGACAACTTCAAACCTGATTTTGAACCAATAAATGATTTTAGCTGTAAAGGTGATGAATATAAAAGTTGTTGAACACATCACTATCAACAACTTTTATTTTAGTCATCTTTTTATTTAAAAAAATTTGAACTGTTCAAATTTTGAATTTTAGAAAATGATAGCTTCAAACCTAATTTTCAACCACTAAATGATTTCAGCTGTAAAGGTGATGAATATAAAAGTTGTTGAACACATCACTATCTACAACTTTTATTTTGGTCATCTTTTTATTTGACAAAATTTGAACACTTCAATTTTTGAATTTCAGAAAATGACAGCTTCAAACCTGATTTTCAACCACTAAATGATTTCAGCTGTAAAGGTGATGAATATAAAAGTTGTATAACTCGTCAAGATCACCTACTTTTATTTTGGCCATTTCTTCATTTCATAAAGTGTTAAGTGATTTCATAAAGTTTTAGTAGTAATAGAGTGGACGTTGAAATAGATTCATCTAGATATTGCAAAGGGTAGTCTCACACACATGCATAAATATAGTCTCACACACATACATAAATATAGTCTTACACACATACATAAATATATAGTCTCACACGCATGCATAAATGAAGTCTTACAAACACACACTTACACAAACACTCCACGTTCAACAACTAGCTAGCCCGCTGTAATAACTTTTCCCTTGACACCTTTTCGTTCCCATGGCAATATATCTTTGGGCAGGTTCTTTTCCACAACACTGATCTTCTTAGGAAAGTCTGTGAATAGCGGCATCTCATCATAGTTATTGTAAGCTTCAACATCGTCCATGCCATCAACTCCGATAATGTGCTGTTTCCCGGAGGCAACCACGTGCTTTGTCATCTTCTTTGGGGGGAGGTTACTTTGTGGGTCAGACATATAGAAAACTTGTGCGACACGTGAAGCGATCACCCAAGGGTCATCTTGGTAGCTTAGATTCTCGAGGTCTAGGACTCTCAATCCGTTCTTGTTTAGTTAGTGTTGTTTGATCTAGCGACATCGAAACAGGGTCACCGTTATATCCCTTCCATAGTCAAGTTCCCATATCTCTTCAATGATGCCAAAGTATAGGATCTTTCACCCCAATCCATCGAGAGCCTCTATTCGAATGTCGTTGTTTTGGTTCACATATTTACTATCCTTTGTGTGGGTATAGTACGTATACCCATTGATGTAATAAGCATTCCAAGATATCAATTGTCTCGATGCCCCCCCGTCAACCTACTGATGGTAATATAGTCTATGGTTTCTCCAAGCGGTATGTTTTGGTCCTTCAACCATGTAGTTAGTCATTGCTTGTGTTGTTTCATGACCCAATCATCCAAACGACCATTTCTCTTCACCATAATGATAGCCAAGTGTTCATCAATGTACGGTTGCATCAGTTGTGTACTCTGTAAGACACTGTAATGCACCCGACTCACCTCTTTGTAATCATGGTCGATGAACACTTTTCTATCACTGGTGCCCTTCCCAGCCAGTCTACCCTTGTGACGAGAATCAGATTTACCAATCCCTTTCTGTACTTTTAGGTACTCTTGACAGCACTCAATGACTTCTTTAGTACTGTAACCCTCTATCATGGAGCTCTCTGGGTATGCTCGATTATGCACGTATCGACTTAGAACCGACATGAACCACTCGTAGGACCACATTTCATGCAAGTAGCAAGGGCCCAGCGCCTGTATCTGATGAACCATGTGAATCATGAGATGTGGCATTATATCAAAAAAAGCAGGAGGTAAACACATCTCTAGTTGGTTTTGTGTCTCCACCACAAATTCATGTAGGTCACTCAGCTCTTGCTTGCCAATCGTCTTCTATGAGATCTTCGAAAAGAAGTAGCACATACGGGTGATGGCCATTTTCAAGAACTCTGGCTTTATAGCCCTGATTGCAATAGGTAGAAACACTGTCAGCATCACATGACAATTGTGAGCCTTGCAGTGTGTTATTGACAAGTCCTTCATCGACACTAGCTTCTTCACATCGCTGAAAACCTAGTCAGGACTTTGACCCCCCTCAGGAAAGTGCATATAGCTCTCTTCTCATCTAGTGTTAGGTTGAAGCACGCCGCGGGCAGAGTGTATTTTCCATTAGCCTCAGGTACCGGGTGAAACTGTGGCATCACGTTTAGTTGCACCATGTCTTTCTATGATTTTAGACCATCCTTTGACTTGCCTGTGTCCATCAAGGTAGCAATGAGACTCTCAAAGACATTCTTCTGCACGTACATAGTGTCGGTGTTTCAAACAAGCACCAGCTAGTAAATTTATAATTATGCGCGTTAGGCCGGATGGTGCGCTAAAGGGCACAAGGTTTATACTGGTTTGGACTGAATGTCCCTACGTCTAGTCTATTGCTCCTCATGTTATTAGCACCGAAAGCGGTTCATAGTAGGGGGTACAAACGGTCGAGAGAGGGACTGGTCCTAGGTCTCTGATGGAAGGGTCGAAAGGAGGCCAAGAGCCTGGTGGCGGCTTGGCTAGGTATGTGATGTCGAACTGAACTCTCTATGAGATCATTTGTATGTGAGTTCGGTGTCAAAAGTCGGTCCCTTTAGTGGGGAGCCCTGCCCTCCCTTTTATAGACCAAGGGGGCAGCAGGGGTTACAGATGGGAGAAAGAGGAAAATACCATGGGTATAGAAGGTCCTTCGAAGGATCCGGGTCTTCGTTTTTCCCTGCGCCTGCCCTGTATAACATGGCAGACAGTGTTAGAAGTGACGTGTTCATTGATCTTCATAGGCCATGCCTTGGCCTCTTTTAGCAAGTGGGTGCGTCCCATCCCACCCCCACGGGCAGCGTGTCGAACAGGGTTGTTGAACTCTGACCCCGTGGGGAGCGGATGGCATGGTGACTGCTCGTTTTGCCACTGTAGAGGATGGGAGTCTCTCCTTGGAACGTAGTGGTTGTCGTATGTCCATGTCAGTTCTTCACCTGGTGGTTTGAAGGCGGCGCCTACCGCACTGTAGGGCGAAGAGCACGCGCCTACAACACTATTCAGGCTCTGTCACGCCTGGAAGGGTCTAAGCGCCCGTCCCGTCATGTCCTGACGGTACTTTCCTGCAGGGACGCAGGACATGGTCCTTCGACGCCATGGTTGACCCGAACGTCTTGTCTTACCCTGTGCCTATCATCATGAGGGAGCGGGGTGCAGTTGTTAGGCGAGGCGGAGCCAGTCCTTGGACATCGGGTGAGGCGAGGTCCGTCAAGCGAGGCGGAACCTAGCCTTCAAAGGTCGAGCGGGGCGAAGCCCAGCCCTCGGTGGTCGGGCGAGGCGGAGCCTAGCCCTCGGGGGTTCAGCGAGGCGGAGTCTAGCCCTCAACCCTCGGGCGAGGCGGAGCCGTCCCCTAGCCGTCGGGGGAGGCGGAGCTGGCCGATGGGCATCGGGTGAGGCGGAACCAAACTCCCATCGTTCAGGCAAGAAGCGCAG
The DNA here is from genome assembly GCA_904845875.1 of Miscanthus lutarioriparius. Classification (NCBI taxonomy): domain Eukaryota; kingdom Viridiplantae; phylum Streptophyta; class Magnoliopsida; order Poales; family Poaceae; genus Miscanthus; species Miscanthus lutarioriparius. The sequence continues at coordinate 73,577,002 of CAJGYO010000012.1, read as the reverse complement.
CGGTGCTCTTGTCCGTTCGGGAGTTTTTAACGTTCGATGGTTATTAGTTCCACCTCCTTGGGTACCCCGGTATTAGGTTCCCGACACATAGCATAAATGGCATGGGGGACCTCCAAGTCTGGCCAATAAGGCAGATGCTAAAAGAAGATTGATTGTTTCTTGAAAGGGACACCTTCGACAGGAGGTGTGCTTCTATCTCTGTTCGTCCCATCCGGATTCTTCTTTCCATAGACGATGCATATGTTTTTCACCATTCTGTATACGTGTTCTCCATTATGACGTCTCTCCGAAGGGGGTTCAATCTTTGGGGTGTTGTCATAAAATCTAAAGAATAATTTGCTACAGTACTTGTGACTTGTCTTTAAGAAGCGTTGGTTTCTTAGGTAAACTATCTTCTTGGATGCATCCAGGTACACCCATGTAGTACCATCCAAGCAAACCAAGCATCCTATCTTCTCTTTGATCTGTCCATACAAAGCAAACAGCGCGGGGTAATCATTGGTAGTAACAAATATTAGTGGTCTACATATGAAGTCCTCCTTTCGGAACGCATCGTACATTAGCTCCCCATGCCTCCGTAGCCTCTCCATTTCTTGCATAAAGGCTCGAGGAACACGTTTATATCAATGCCTGGTTGTTTAGGGCTAGAAATAAGAATAGTGAGGAGAAGGTACTTTCTCTTCTGACACAACCATGTTGGCATGTTGTACATGGTCAAGATCACTGGCCAAGTGCTGTGGTCGCTCATCCTCTCATTGAAGGGATTCATTCCATCGGTGCTCAAGCCAAACCATACATTCCTTGGGTCATCGTTGAATTCTTTGTGCTTCTCATCGAACCTTTGCCACTGACTACAATCAGCCGGGTGTGCAATCTTATCATCATCCACCTTGCGCTCATCATCCCACCATGTCATGAGTGTGGCTTCTTTAGGGTTTAGGAAGATACATCTCAAGCGGTTAGTCACTAGCAGGTACCACATTACCAAGGCAGGAATTCTTCTCTGCTTTGCATCGTTGCCTAATAGAGTGTCCTCTGGGGGCTGAGATTCTTGTACCACCTTTTTGTACCCTTCTTATTCCTCTTTTTCCCCGTGGAGGCTTCATCCCCACCGTAAAGGTCATTGTTCTTGTACCGGCTGGCCCCACACCGGGGACATTTGTTTAGTGACTTGAACGTTTCACCACGAAAAAGTATACAGTGGTTGGGGCATGCATGGATTTTTTTCAACCCCATTATCAATGGACTTATGACCTTCTTCGCTTGGTATGTGTTGGCGAAAACTGAGTTTGGTTGTAGCAGCACCCATGACAGAAGACGCAATAGATCATTGAAACTACAGTCTGATCAGCCGTACTTAGCCTTCAGGATGAGTTGCTCAAGCACAAAACATAGCAATGTCCAATGTGTCAGACAGCCCTTTTTAACACCATACACAGTCTCCTTTGATGCTTTTGTCACCCTTTCCAAATTTTCTAGACCTTTCGGGCTCTTTAGTAAAATCTCTGGTCCAAGGGCTCGAATCATGTCCTCCAAATCATCTTCATCCCCGACTCGTGCTCCACCATCATTATTGGCACCACCTTCGTCGTTACCATCCCAACCACCAGCATCACCACCTTGTTCATTGCCAAACTCGGGATCCATTCGTGCATCAAGTTCTGCTGAATATTGGGACAGAGATTCTAGGGTTTCGTCGTCGTATTCCTCCTCATCATCGTCGTTAACAATAACCGTTTCACCATGATGAATCCACACTGTGTAGTCCTCAACAAATCCTCGCATAATCAAATATGATCTGATGATAGTCACATTTATCCATGACATACGGTTCTTGCAATCTTTACAGGGATAAATAATTGTATCCTTATTCTCTGTCAACGTCGTTGCATGCTTCTTTGTGGCTTCAATAAATTTATCCACCTCTTTACGGAAACCTGCCTTGAACCTTAACGAACCAGACATCCAAGAGCTCCTGTACTCCATCTTTTACAACAACAACAAAACAAACATTGTATATACTTTAGATATATATGGATATAAATCAAATATAATTACATGAAGCATACAAACACACCATGGTAGAGGAAAATTAATTAATGACCCATTTATCCATAAATAATTAAAATACATATTTGTTGATTACAATAAACAATTTCAAAGACAACAATTAGCAACAATTATATTTTACCCAATATCTTTCATGCAAACCCTAGTCCAATTTCATCAAACATAAATTTACAAAAACAAAATTAATAAAAAAACCAAACCCTACTTCTAGATCTACATGACATGAAACATCCATAAAACTAACTAATTGTTCACTAAAATGAAGAAATATGGACCAAATAAGGGTATGATCTTGTTCCCCTACCTAATTTACCCAAGTACATTCAAAACTTGGGTCTAATTTGCTTCATAAGTAGCTCAAGCACCATAGAAGAAAGAGAAAAACAAAACTCTAATTACTCACTAACCAACCATTAAAACTTCAAAAAAAATGTGGAATAGCATTTTCTTACCTTCTACAAGCTCTCCACCAAAGGATTTGAGATCAAAATCTTCCCCCTTTAGTAGAGCGATTTTTGGGAGGTGCCCAAGGCCTCCCCACCTTTCTTTCACGGGTTGGAGTAAGTGACCCGAGGAGAAAGAAGGTGTTGTAGTTTTTTTATATGTGGGTCATTTGTAGGGGCGGCTGGTGATTGAGTTGCCCCTACAAATTGGAGGTATTAATACACGGGACATTTGTAAGGGCGGCTCAATCACCAGCCGCCCCTACAAATAGCAACACCCGGGACGATTGGTGATTGAGCCGCCCCTGCTGTTCTATTTGTAGGGATGGCTGGTCTCGTGGCTCCCGAACATGTCACTGTAGGGACGGCTCCATCACTAGCCACCCCTAAAAAAAACTTATCTCCTTGCTACAAACCGTTTTTCACGTAGTGCCTGCGCTTGTCGATGATCATGGCTGGGTTGTAGAAGTCGTCCGGGGTCACGGCCATTGGGTCCTTGCAAGGAAACCCATTGACACGCACTGCACACACAAAAAATATATATACATGCACAAAAGCTGGTCAGAAACTAATAAATTCAACTTAGAGATAATATTCTGCTTAGACCGAATTAACCAGCATGCATGCATAGACGTGCGTACCAGGCGAGGTCTTGTCTGCAACACACAGAAGTCCTGGAGAGGGCTAGGATCGTAGGCGATGGCCTGCTGCCGTGAGGCCAGCGCAACAAGCGCCTCTGCAAGGAGGACCAAGGAAGGAGAGGAGGCCATCTTGTGTGCCGTTTGCAGTAGATAAGTGAGTGAGGTGTGCATTGGCCAGGGTTGATGTGCTGCATTTTATAGCTGCAGCAGAACGACCGAGGTGGCGTACGTAATGCGCAATAGTAAGGATACGTGGAGCTTGCATGCGATAAACAGAACGAGTCAGAGCGAGGTTCAGGTACGTGGGAGACTAGCAATAGTCCGTACGTTTGAAATAGTCTCTGACTGCTACAAATTGAATACTTCCACAATGTTCATCAATATCTATCTACTAACTGATCTATAACGTGTGGCACCAAGGCCTTGTGACGTTTGTGACTTTGTGGGGATTGTCATATGTGTTGTGCCACTTAATTAGCATTGGCGAATCCATTAGCTACATGGTGGTATACTGGTATATATAAAACTAAATCATTCATTGAGGTTTGAGAGGCTAATAGTCGCTCTTCCATGGTACTCTCCCTCTTAAACATTGTGAAAGCACATTCAAATAGAAAAATAATTTAGTGCCACCATTTTTTTAAAAAAAAACAAGAGCCATAATATAATATGCCCGTATGTTGCACGGGGTCACAATTTTTTAAATTGAACCTCAGTAATCGGGCACAAACACGTAAGCTCTGAGGACTTCGTATCGGACGTGAACACGTGGATTCTGTCTTCATATCGGAAACGGATAGGACATGGACATGTGAGCTCCGAGTGAAGTAAGATTTGTATTGGACGCGGATTGTGAGTAGGGATTAAGATTTGGTATCACTTGGTGGATGATAACTTTAAAGTCTTTCTAGGTGTAGATAGATAAGAGAAGTGACAATTCTAGCGCCCGGACGTCCGGCGTGCGAGTGCGTCTGGATACCGGTCCACTTCCCAACCCCACCCTCCACCCCGCCTCATAGAACCGAATAGAAACGGAACCCGCCCCTGTCCTCCGCTCCCCACCGCGCCCCTATCACCGTTCCCCCACCGCACCCCTGTCCCCAAAAAAGAGCACGAAATACTTCAAGTGCAACATTTAAACATATGAAAAAACTATGTAGTGCAACATCAGGATAAATACTGCAACATCGCAAAAATATGTAGTGCAACATTGAAAAATATATACTGAAACGTCGAAAAACACGTAGTGCAACAACGAAAATTATGTACTGCAACATCGAAAAACATGTGCTGTAACATCGAAAAAACATGTAGTGCAACATCGAAAAATATGTGCTGCAACAACGAAAATTATGTACTGCAACATAGAAAAAATATTTGCTGCAACATCAAAAAACATGTACTGCAACATCAAAAAAATATGTACTACAATATCAAAAATTATATGCTGCAACATCGAAAATTATGTACTGCAACATCTCAAGCAGTAGTACTGCAATATCTCAAGCAGTAGTACTGCAACATCGCAAAAAACATTTGCTGCAACGACCCAAAAATCCTATTGCAACATTCGAAAATCATCTGTTGCAACATCTAAAAAACCATTGCAACACGGAAGAAACAGCAAAAAAAAAGCGTACAAAACAGCCCATGGCCCATCACCTCGAGGTCGCCAAAGGGAGGAAAGAATAGGACCACAGAGCTCGCTGGAACCCTAGCCACCGCCGCATCCCCTCAGATCTAGAGGAGGAGGAGGAGGAGGAGGGCTCAGATCTAGAGGAGGAGGAGCGCTCAGATCCAGAAGAGGAGAGCTCAGATCCAAAGAATGATTGATCTACCTCATCAGAGACGACGCCGTCGTCCTCGTCTCCGGTGAGGGGAGCGGGAGCCGGGTCGCTAGGGAGCGCAGGGTTGCATGGAGGCCGCGGAGGGGCGAGGGAGGGAGCACGGGCGGGGCGCGCAGGGCAGCGAGCTTGCGTGCGCGGACGTGGCGTCCCCATCCCCGGGACGGCCCGGAGAGCGGGCGGGCGAAGCGGGGGGAGAGCGAGTGCTGGAGAGCGGGCGGAGCGTGGGAGAGCAATGTGCGAGGGAGCAGGGTGTGGAACGGTGCATCCGGTCACCCGGGACGCCCAGCCTATATCATTATCCTAAGAGAATATATACATCATACGGAGTCTAGTCGCTCCCAAAAAATACATTTGCCGAAGACACCAAAGGAAATTCATTTTGTGAATAAACTATAGCCGACGTGGCGGCGAGAGGAAGGGCAAAAAAAACAAATGTTCGTTAATAAGCACATACATATTTCTCTTTCACCGACGTACGGGTCTCAGGGTTGTCACTTTCCAAGGCTGACGCAACACACTGACTTATCACCAGTTTCTCCTGGGTGTGGCTGTGGTTTCCTTGCACGCAATCAAAATGCAACAAATGCACACCTACTCTCGGCAAGGTAATCAAAGACGAATGAAATTACCTTTTCGGTTGAATTGTCCTTGAGGAAAAAACAGACACATACATGAATGTAAAGTTTCAAGAGGTTTAACTCGATCTGGTCTGCAAGATATGAAGTTGAAAATTACTGAATGAAACACGGAAATATAGTTCAATCAGACGACTTGTTTGCTCAATTTCTGTCTTGATCACATGTTTAATAGTGTACCAAAACTTCTGCACGGCCTTTAGGACATTGTTTAACATCCTGTGTATCACCTAACAAAATCAAACACAAAATTTTGCATTCTAAAGCTATGAGATCCTCTGGATGAGCCTCAAAATATTTGGGTCCACAAGGTGTGAAGGTCATGCGTGTGTAAGGCTGGATAACGAGCCGGCTCGGCTCGTTTCGACTCGGCTCGTTCTGGCTCGTTAAGATAACGAGCTAGCTCGGCTCTGGCTCGTTATCCTAACGAGCCAGAAAGCTAGTTCGGCTCGGCTCGTTAAAAGCTCGAGCTGGCTCGTTAAGCTCGCGAGCCAGGCATAAAAAATACACAAAATATAATATTTGCATTTATCTAAAGTTTGAGAATAATAATAATACAAAAGAAATGCATCTAACAACCTTAAATCGAATAAAAAATTAATATGTGCTAATATATATACAAGTATAATAAAATACTATAGTATTCATGCATCTAACAACCTTAAATGATACTTTTTTCCTGGAAGCTTGGCTCGTTTAGCTCGCGAGCGGCTGGCGAGCTGGCTCGAGTTGGCTCGTTATAGTTAACGAGCTAAAATCTTGGCTCGGCTCGTTATCTTAACGAGCCGAGCCGAGTCGAGCCAGCCACGAGCCGAGCGAGCTAACGAGCTTCGAGTTTTTATAACTTATACTCACAAGGGTTGCCTAGAATAGGGGCGCATCATATTAATTCAAGTGTAAACCAATTGGGTAAACATGCATTAGTTACCCAAATTGACCTACCCATGCTAAGGTAATAAGAATTTTAAATTAGTGCTTTCATTTGTTATCCTTCATTCATGAATCATATAGACATTATCTTATGTAAGAGTGCATCACGTGTTTAAACTTGTATTGCCTACATTTTGTGCCCGGCCCAATTACATGACTTTCTCCCTAATTGTTGTCAAAAGCAATGTGCAATAACAAAATAGTCCCTGTGGATGGTGCTACTAACAAGGGGAATTGGTAAGAGATTCACCAGCATTACAACTTTGTTACTAATACCCCTCTTTATGAGCCCTTTGGAGATTAGATGACAAAGGGGCATAGATAGTGGAAAACTCTCATTTCCAGGGAGAGATAGCTCAAACAAGATGACAAAGGGTGAGAGCCTTGACAAGAGGAAGTAAAGGCAAACGAGGAGGTCAAGGACCAAGGGAGACTGCATACGCCTATAGTTCAATACGGGATTTGAATTGGAAATTTTATCATATATACCATGGACATGGGAGGAGCATGCATGCACATTCAAGTAATATCTACAATGGTATTATGTGTATGCAAGAAGTTGGGGCTCACTCCAAGGATGATAGTCTTTAGCCGATGTCAAGATCTTGAAGTCATTTATAAGTGGTACCAAGACCAGGAGCCAAAATAAGGGTAGTTGGATGGTTGGTAATGCATCCAAGTAATTTTGTAGTTAGTTTAATCCATGTGTTCATCAGTTGTTTCAATTTTGTGTATTTTTATGCTTATATTGATTGTTGTGTCACCGGTCACCGAAAAGAGGGAGATTGTAAGGAACATGGGAGCAATGCCATATTCTATTGTGGCTTTGGTGACTCTAATGATAATCCAATCAATAGTACTCATAACATGTGCACTAAGATGTGTTAGCTAGGTTTACTTAGGTCCTATGGATACAAGGAAACAAGTGGTGAAAGTCGAGAGAAGAAACATGGATGTATAGGACGTGACCCATATGGGTATCACCACAATGTGCATATGTCCAACCCCGAGCATAAGGTGGGTTACGCTGACTAGATAGAGTCATTATCTCTGATGATATCTCTAGTATCTTAGAGATATTGTTGAAACATTTTAAGAAACATATCAGTAAACTCAATTAGGGGCAGCGTGACCTTGTAACCCCAACCCATTTATATATGAAGCAAGTAGGAGGTCCCTGAATCATCGGTCTCCCATCATCTACACCACATCATAGTACAAGTAATTCAACAACAAACATAGAACATATAGGCTATTACCTGCTCATAGTGTCCCAAACTGGTATAAACTTCAAGGGTGCCCCCTTATCAGTATCCCATCATCTACCTCACATACAAAGTACAAGCAATACAACAACAAACATAGAACGTAGGGTATTACCTGCTCACAGTGGCCCAAATTGGTATAAACTTGACATGTCTTCTGCTACCATCTAGCTTTGTCTTGCACACAATGGGCCATCAAAAATTTGCCAGTGACAAATTAAAACATCGACAACAAAGAAATAAGAAATTAGAGAAAGCATTGAACATCATCAACCGGTCCAACAATGTCGGGAATGAACCAGCTAACTATCAGGTAAAAGTCTAGTGGCCAAAAGAGACTTTGCAGTGTTCAGGAAAGAACGGTGGACAAGCTGGCAATAGGTCAAGAAAGAGCACAAAAAAATAGGTGATCACCCAGACTTTCAAAAGAGGTTGGAGGTTCTTGGGAATGGTCTCCACCAGATGATCTGACAATTAGCTCTGGGACTACAGCATACAATCCAAAGTGATCCGATCAAGACTAGACAGATGTCCACTGTGAAAGCATCTAGGCCACTAGTTGGGTTTCGGTGATTAATGACAATACGAGATTACTATGACTAACGTGTGTTTTGCAGAGGCAATTTAAGTTAGGTCATGGTAATGGCAATTGATTGGGCAATCATGGTTGTCATGCCCCTACGATGGAAATCATTTCGGTTTTCAAAGGATGGACGACAAGGTTAAAGATGGACTAGTTCTAAGTGTCGTTTGGTGTTGAAGAGACACTTATAGTAGTTTAGGACTTTGTTTTTTCCTTTGGTCGTACTATTAAGGAGGGTATGGACTAGTAGCTTGACCTAGGTGAGTCTAGTGGGTTAGGTGTGCACACTTGTCAAATCTAGCACTAGGTAGCTCAGGAGTAGCCCTAAGATCAATTGGAGCAAACTTCATTCATATATGTTTTCGAGTTGGAAGTGAATGGAGAGTCAAATGACTGACCGGACGCTGGTCTGGTTGTGACCGGACGGTGAAGGGTGAGTCCAGTCAGTTCATTTGATCAACTGGAGCCATCTGGTTGCGATCGGATGCTGAGTGTAAAGTGACCGGACACTGGGTGTTAGAGTCTGGTCAACTCCAGAGAGGTTCCAGAGAGGGAGATTCCTAATCCGACGCGTCCGGTCAGTGTTGACCGGACGCTGGTCAAGATCCGATTATTGACCGGACGCTGAACAGCGAAGTGACCGAACGCTAGGTGCTAGAGTCCGGTCAACATCAGTAAGGTCCAGAGAGCAGTTTTTGTGACCGGACACGTCCGATCAATGTTGACCGGACGCAGGTCAGAGTCTGGTCACAACTTAACGGCTCTTTGGCAGGGATAATTGACCGGAGTGTCTGGTCACCTTGACCGGAGCGTCCGGTCACCCGGTAGAATGCTGACTCAACCTCCTAACGGTTAGTTTTGAATGAGGGGGTATAAATACTTTCTCTATTCATCCAAGGAAGGTCTCTTGCCCATTTCAACAGCTGAAAAACACCCTTGAGAGTGCCAAAGAGAGCAAGAGCCTAGTGAGGTGATTGAGATTTGAGAATCCAAGATTAAGGCCTCATTAGTGCAAGGAGAGTAGCAAGTGTGTATCCACCCTTCTCATTAGGCTTGTTGTGGTCAAGTGAGAGTTCGTGCTTGTTACTCTTGGTGATCGCCATCACCTAGATGGCTTGGTGGTGATCGGGAGTTTGGTGATCATCCGGTGGAGCTTATGGATGACCCAACTCAAGTTGTGAGCGGTTGTATGTGATTCACCGCGACGGAGTATCGAAGAATCAACCAGTAGAGAGCACTTGATCCCTGCGCGGATCAAGGGGGAGCTACACCCTTGCGTGTGCGCTCTAACAAGGACTAGTGGGGAGTGGTGACTCTCTGATACCTCGGCAAAACATCGCCGCGTTCCTTTCCCTCTCTTTACTTTAAGCATTTACATTTGAGCAATTCAATTCTTGTCTTTACATTCCTAGAATTGCCATGTTAGAGTAGGATTGTTACTTAGGGTGCTAAACTTTTGTGCGGTAGAACAATAGAATCATATTCTAAGCACAAGGGGTGAAGTGGGCTAAGTGTAAGGTTTAATTATTGCTTAGAATTTTAGAATTAGCCCAATTCACCCACCCCCTCTTAGGCATCTTGATCCTTTTAATTGGTATCAGAGCCTCGTGCTTACTAAATTAGGCTTAACCACCTAGAGAAAGATGTCTCACGGGGATGGACCTCCTCCTATCTTTGAGGGAGATGATTTTCCTTATTAAAAAATCCGCATGGAGGCTTATTTAGAAGCTCTAGATGTTGGAATTCTTAGAGCCGCCTCGCAAGGATTTCCAAAACCTAAGGAACCCATAAACCTTCAAGGCGATGAAGTGAATTATGAGAAATAGAATGCAAAGGCTATTTGTGCGCTCCATGAGGGAACAAAGAGTGAGCATGATGAACGCTATCATCTTGTCATGAAAAAGCTTAATTCATTTGAGATGCTTCCTAAAAAAAGTGCTAATGAGATGTACTCACGCTTAAATGTTCTTGTAGAGGAAGTCAATGGGCTTAGACTTACACAAATGCAAGCATCCGATGTTGTAAGAAAGATCTTGAGTGTCTTCCCCATTGACAAATATGGACACATTGTGACCGTGCTTCATCAAGGTGATCTTTCCACCGCTACAGCAACTCAAATCTTGGGAAAGATCAATGCTCATGAGATATATATGCACATCACACCACAAGATGGCTCTTCTTCTACCAAGAAGAAAGACAAAGACTTGGTATTCAAGGCTAGCCAAGAGAAGGGCAAAGCAAGAATTGAGTATGAGAGCTCAAGTGATGATGAAATTGATAATGCGAGTCTTGCTCTCATGGTGAGAAGAACCACCAAGATGCTTAAGAAGCTCAACAAGAACGGTGTGAAGTTTGATGGCAAGAAAAAGAAGTTCTTCACTAGCAATAGAAGGAAGCCAATCCCTGAGATGGATTGCTATAATTGTGGAGAACTTGGTCATCTAGCACATCAATGCCCCAAGCCAAAGAAAGACAAATACAAGAAGAAGAACAAGGGCAAGAAAGATGACTCAAGTAATGAAGATGAAGATGAGAAGAAGAAAAACAAACCATACAAGAAGAAGGATGGCAAGAAGAAGGATTTCCACAAGAAGAAGAAAAATGGCAAGGCATATATCGTTGGTGATTGGCTCATGGATATTGATTCATCAATTTGCTCATTCGATGATGATAGTGAGAACGAGAAGGTGGCCGCTATTGTGATTGACTCTTCACTATCTTTACCGACACCACCGCCATCATCTTCTACACACCTATGCCTTGTGGCTAAGGGTGAACGAAAGGTATCAAATGATGATGATAGTAGTGGTGATGATCATGCTAGCAATGATGATAGTGATAGTGATGATGAATTTGAAACACCTTCCTATGATGATCTTGTCAAGTTGCTTAATCAATATACTAAAATCATTAGGAAGACAAGAGCTAAAAATGAAAAGCTAGAAATTGAGAATGATTCTCTCTCAGCTAAATATGATGTAGTTGAAAAGGCTAGTGTTGAGCTTAGAGAAGAACATAAAACTATGTCATCCAAACTGAAAGAGCTAAAATCATCTAAAAAGGAGCTTAAAGAAAAATATGATAAACTTGAGGGGATACATGATGAGCTCACCACTAGCTACAATATGCTAAAAGAAGAGTATACCAACCTCAAGGATAATCATGATAATCTTGTTGTCTCTCATGAGTTTTTATCCAATGAGCCACATGATGCTACTAACTATGTTGTCAAGATTGATATAGCTACATCATGTGATGATTTGATAATTGAGAGCATTGAGCAAGGTTCTAGTAGCAAAGGCAAGCAAGTGGTTGAGACCAACAACTATGATGAGTATATCAATTTCAAGCATGAGAACGAAAAGCTCAAGAAAGATCTTGAAGACCTAACAACCACCAACACTATAGTGATAGAGACTCTTGATCATGATGGTGATTTAATTCTTGAGAATGAGAAGCTTAAAGAAGAAAACAAGAGACTCAAGATAGAGAAAAATCATGATGCATTCAAAGAAGAGAACAAGAAGCTCAAGTTGGAGAAAGAACATCTCAAGATTGGCTTGAGCAAGTTCACAAGAGGCAAATCTCTCCAAAGTGAGCTACTCATGAACACCGTCATGAAGATGGATAGAACTGGAATTGGGTATTTAGCAAATCAAGAGAAGAAGGCTCAAGCTCAACAACAACAACAACACAAGTCAAAGCCAAAGCCAAAGAGGTGTTTTGAGTGTGGACAAGAAGGTCACTTTGCCCATGAGTGTCAAACTCCACCACAACCCTTGCCCAAGCATGTTAGACCCTTTGCTTTCAATGCTCATTATATGCTTAGAAAGGACTCTAGTGGAAAAATGAAAGTCATGTTCTTAGGACCTCCCAACAAGAATAGGCCTAAGAGAATTTGGGTTGCAAAGTCACTTGTTGAGAAAGTGAAGGGCCCTCAACAAGTTTCGGTCCCTAAACAAGCTTGATCTCTTGTGTGTAGGTGAACTACAAGACTGGTGGAAGTCATTGGGTAATTGATAGTGGTTGCACTCAACATATGACCAATGATCCTCGTATGTTCACCTCACTAGATGAAGAAGTAGATGGCCAAGAAAGAATTACATTTGGTGACAACTCAAAGGGCAAAGTTAAAGGATTGGAAAAAGTAGCAATATCAAATGATCATTCAATCTCAAATGTGCTAGATGTTGCTTCATTGAGCTTCAACTTGCTATCTATTGGTCAATTGTGTGATCTTAGTTTTCAATGCTTGTTTACCGAGAAGGAAGTGGTTGTATCTAAGAAAGATGATGATCAAGTTATATTCAAAGGATTTAGATACAACAACATATATCTAGTGGATTTCACCTCCGAAGATGCCAACTTGAAGACATGCCTATTCACCAAAACATCACTTGGATGGCTATGGCATAGAAGACTTGCTCATGTTGGGATGAGCTCACTCAAGAAGCTTATGAAGAATGAATTGGTGAGAGGGTTGAAGGATGTGAAATTTGAGAAGGACAAGCTTTGTAGTGCATGTTAAGATGGCAAGCAAGTTGCAAACACTCATCCTACAAAAGCTTTCATGTCAACAACAAGAGTTCTAGAGCTCCTTCATATGGACTTATTTGGATCAACAACATACAAGAGTTTGGGAGAAAACCTTTATTGTCTTGTGATTGTTGATGACTACTCTAGATATACATGGGTGTTCTTCCTTCATGACAAAACCGAAGTGGCATCATGTTTCAAGAAGTTTGCCAAGAGAGCACAAAATGAGTATGAGGTGAAGCTCAAGAAGATTAGAAGTGATAATAGAAAAGAGTTTGACAACACAAACATTGAAACTTATTGTGATGAAGTTAGAATCAAGCATGAGATCTCCGCAACATATACTCCTCAACAAAATGGTGTCGTTGAGAGAAAGAATCGGACACTTATCACACGTGCAAGAACAATGCTTGATGAGTACAACACACCCGAAGCTCTATGGGTAGAAGCTATCAACACCGCATGTTATGCATCGAACCGCCTATTCCTTCAAAAGTTTGTTGGCAAGACACCTTATGAGTTGCTCAATGGGAAGAAGCCGGATGTCTCATTCTTACGGGTGTTTGGTTGTAAATGCTATATCTACAAGAAGCAGCAACACCTAGGAAAGTTTCAAAGATGTTGTGATATTGGCTTTCTTGTTGGTTACTCATCAAAGTCCAAAGCATATCGAGTATTTAATCATGCCACCGGCTTGGTTGAAGAAACATATGATGTGGAATTTGATGAATCTAACGGCTCCCAAGGAGCACATGAGAATCTTGATGATATATGTGATGAACCATTGAGGGAGACCATGAAGAACATTGTAGTTGGAGACATCAAGCATAAAGATGATAAAGATGATGTATAAGTTATTGATCCACCTTCTTCATCAAATGTGCCACAAGATGGTGATAAAGATAGGAGAGTAGAAAATGAAGATACTCATGTCTCTCATGATCAAATGCTGGTACAAGCACAAGATGTTTACACTCCACAACCTCCTCCTCAAGTGGTTGATAGAAGAAATTCACCTCTAATACAAGCTCATCCACAAGATCTCATCATAGGGAGTCCATCAAAGGGTGTAATGACTCGCTCTCAAAAACTTGCTTCATTTATTGAACATCACTCTTTTGTCTCTTGCTTTGAGCCTAAAATGGTAGAAGAAGCTCTTCAAGATTCGGATTGGATAAATGCCATGCATGAAGAGTTGAACAACTTCACCCGCAATGAAGTTTGGACTCTTGAAGATCGACCACAAGGTGCAAGAGTCATTGGAACAAAGTGGGTGTTCCGTAACAAGCAAGATGATCAAGGCATTGTAGTGAGGAACAAGGCAAGACTAGTTGTAAACTGGTTCTCTCAAGTTGAAGGGTTGGATTTTGGAGAGACCTTTGCACCGGTTGCAAGACTTGAAGCCATTCGTATCCTTCTTGCATATGCATCACATGATGAAATGAAATTATATCAAATGGATGTCAAAAGTGCATTTTTAAATGACTTCATAAATGAACTAGTCTATGTTGATCAACCTCCCAGGTTTCAAGACCTTAGATATCCTAATCATGTTTATAGGTTGTCCAAGGTGCTATATGGGCTTAAGCAAGCCCCAAGAGCTTGATATGAGCGCCTTCGGGATTTCTTCATTGAGAAGGGTTTCACCATTGGGAAGGTTGACACCACACTATTCACCAAGAAGCTTGATGGAGAAATCTTCATTTGTCAAGTATATGTTGATGATATCATATTTGGATCATCAAATGAAGATTCTTGCAAAGAGTTTGGTAAATTGATGTCGAAGGAGTTCGAGATGTCAATGATTGGAGAGCTTACATTCTTTCTTGGTTTTCAAGTCAAGAAAATGAGAGAATGAATTTTCATCTCTTAAGAAAAATATACTAAGGATCTTCTCAAGAGGTTCAATATGGATGAATGTAAGCCAATCATGACACCAATGCCATCTAATGGACATCTCGACCTATATGAGGGAGGTAAAACGGTTGATCAAACTCTCTATCGCTCTAGGATTGGTAGCTTGTTATATTTAACCACATCTAGGCCCGACATTATGTTTAGTGTGTGTTTGTGTGCTAGATTTCAAGCTAGTCCTAAGGAGGCTCATTTGGTTGCCGTTAAGAGAATCCTTAGGTACCTTAAGCACACACCAATCATTGGTCTTTGGTATCCCAAAGGAGCTAGATTTCAATTAGTTGGCTATTCCGATTCAGATTATACCAGTTGCAAAGTTGATAGGAAAAGCACATCCGTAGGGTGCCATTTGCTTGGTAGATCACTAGTGTCTTGGTCCTCAAGGAAGCAAAATAGTGTGGCCTTATCCACCGCCGAAGCGGAATACATTGTTGTGGACGCTTGTTGTGCACAAATACTTTACATGAAGCAAACTTTGCTAGACTATGGTGTAGTTCTAGAAAAGGTACCTCTTTTGTGTGACAATGAGAGTGTGGTAAAGCTTGCTAATAATCCGGTTCAACACTCTCGCACCAAGCACATAGATATCCGCCATCACTTTCTTAGAGATCATGTTGCTAAAAATGATATTTCACTAGAAGGTGTAAGGATCGAGGATCAATTGGTGGATATCTTCACTAAACCGCTAGATGAGGCTACATTTTGTCGGTTGAGGAATGAGCTCAATGTGCTTGACTTTAGTAACTTCACTAGAAAATGAGTTTGTGTTGTCCCTTGCATTGCATTGTAATATACAACATGCTTACTTTTTGGTAATGCATTTAGGGCTTGTCTAACATGGTTAAGATAACCGCCAAAAAGTGTGTGAAGAAGCTTAACCTTGGATCAAACTTGACAAGCAACTAGAATTACTTTCAAGTGCTGCATTGCATATGCATGTGTGTTATTTTGTCGTTTCCTTTCGATTACCCTTTTATTGCCTATTTTCTTAAAAAGAAGTATAGCCTAAGGCAAAAAAAAATAAAAAAAATTGAGGGTTTGAGAGAGGTCACTCACATCAGTCCCAATTGGTGTTTATTTGGTCTTATTGAAGTTAGGACTTGATTGGGAACAGGCAGCGTGAAGGAACATTGAAGACTTGCTGAAAAAGGGCGACCGGACGCTGCACCAGACTCTGGATTCCAGTGTCCGGTCGGTTCACAGAAGCGCAAAGGAGTGACCGGATGCTGAAATAGTGATCTTCCTGCGTCCGGTCAGATGGTGTCCCTGTGTCCGGTCAAGCGAAGAAGATGAGCACAGGATCGACCGGACTCTGGCTGTGTCCGGTCAAGGGTAACCAGACACGTCCGGTCACGACTTGAGGGGATTTGGACCTCTCTGTAGTCGACCGAACTCTAGGTGGCAGCGTCTGGTCGTTGCCACCGAGCGTCCGGTCAGTAGAAGTCGGGTGGATCTAGGACTCTATTCCTTTCCTTTTCTTATCCGTCACCGTGGGGGCCACCATATAAACAAAATCGCTCGTGTTTTGCCCTAACCACGCCGAATCCCACCGACTTCGTCATCGCTCGCCCACGCCGCTGCGCTCCCTGCCCACACCGCCTGCTTGCACCGCCCACGTCGCTCCCGCACAGCACTGCCCGCGCTGCTCCCTCACAACACCGCCCGCGCTGCTCCCGCACAGCTGTGCCCGCGCCGCTCCTGCACTACTGTGCCCTAGCACCACCGCGCCCGCACCATCTCAGCCACATGCCCATGCAGCATTGTGACACTACACCCATGTCGCCGCCTACAACTACCCTGCCGCAATAGCGCCGTCGTGCCCACGTCAACACCGCCACCTGAGCCTCATCGGTGCCCTAGCTACCATCCACCACGCCCACTGCATTGCTCGGCCGCCACACCTTGTCACATCGCAACCCTAACCCAAGCCTCTCATTGCCGACCTGGTGGTTCCCCATGATTTGTTCCTCTGCTCTTCGGTCGCAGATTCATTAGGTAGCACGCCATCGCCTCTAATTTTGTATCCATTGCTTGCTTCTTAGGGTTTCGCATCTCTAGATGTATATTATGTTTATTTATATATCCTATCTATTCTATCGTGCAGCGAGTCGGTGCTTTTGTGGTCCTATTTGTAGTTGTCAGTGAACTCGGGGCCAAGTTCACGAGTACGGATCGAGGCCAAGCCTCGTGGGTGTCAGTTGATAGTTGATTCTTGTCCGTGGTAGTAGTTTCTTTCAGCTCTAGCAATGGCACGTGTCAAGAATGCCGGAGGTGGTCCCGGTGATGAGGATCCAAGGCCTCCACCTCGCATGTCTGCTGAGGTGAAAGGCAAGGTGAAAAAGACTACGGCGAAGAAGCGCAAGTTTGTAGATGCTAATACTGAGAGAGTAGTAGTTGCAGCCATCGCAGAGCGTGCAGAGAGAGGAGCTCGGAGTGGTGTCCGCATTGCAGATCAGCTTTCACTAGCATAGAGGGCCGCCATCGAGAGGGTAGAGAGACGTCATGGTAGTCCAACTGGGACTGTCATGCTTGAGGGACAGCGTGTCGCTTTGGAGGAGACTCAGCCTCAAGGGGAGACTATTGAGCAGCAGGCACAGCCAGCAGAGCAGTCCAAAGGTACCCAGCAGACAGAGCAGACTCAGGAGGTAGAGCAGACCAAGGAGACAGAGCAGGTACCATAGCCTCATATTCGATGCTCTGGTCGTACTCGTACCTAGGTGACACCGAGGCCTAAGACACAGAGGAGGGGTTCTCGCCCGCCTCCCAGACCACACGGTCTGCCTCTAGTGACTCACCTTGACCTGAGGGTAGCCACAACCAAGCAGGTGCAGCAGCTCAAATTCGTGCAGTTTGAGGACTGGTTTCCACTGAGGCGGGATGAGCGTGCTTCGGAGCACTTCTATACACCACTGCAGGAGTATTTCTATCAGGCATATCTTAATAGTGGGGTTGCATTCAGATCTCAGAGAGTTTGCTCTATTGAGGCACTTGTAGCAGCCGCAGGAGAGCAGATCCGCCCTCACCTCTCTTATTTTGCCAAGGTTGACTGACTTACTTGGATGGACTGGCCGATATGTTCCATCATGGGTCTGTGAGTTCTACTCTTTACTTTGGATTGACCCAGGGCACAGATTCATACACTTCATATTCAGAGGCCGTGACTACAGGCTGTAGAGCTCGAGAGTTAGAGAGATTTTTAGGATTCTAGAGTCACCCATTCAGCTACATGAGGTTTGCTATGGTCAGACAGAGCCTCCCAGATGCCCTCACGGTGGGCTTGTGCCACCCATAGATCTGGTCCAACCATGCTTCACTGAGCCATTCGGTGAGGGGTCGAGCATGACACCTAGAGACCTTACTCCTACAGCTAGGCTGCTTGATGCTATCATGAGGAGGACCCTGCTTCCGAGGATGGGTTATCGCAAGGGATTGACTCTCATCCAGTTGTGGCTAGTGAACTCTCTGGTACAACAGACAATGTTTGATATTTAGGATGTCATTCTATCAGAGATGAAGGACACTCTTGTAGAGGGGTTTAGAGGCCACAGACAGCTGCCTTATGCTCACTGGATCACATTCTTGATTCACAAGGTAGTTACAGTGAAGTCTCTAGAGATGATGGCTGAGTACACAGGTGCTACTATAGAGTTTCCTTCTTATAACATGACTCAGATGCTCCGCCAAAGTACTACGAGGACACCTCGCCAGCCTAGTCATCACCCAGAGGTCCTAGAGATAGTAGCCTAGCAGGATGAGATCATCAGGGGCATAGCAGCAACAGAGGAGGAGCAGCTAGATGCTCAGCAGGAGGGTGTGGTCGAGAGTGACCCTAGTGATAGCTTAGATGATGATTATTAGGCTATTCCTCAGATGCCTCCTCGACCACATGATAGAGAGGCCAGTGGCTCCAGCTTGGCTCCATCACCACCGCAGACAGACCTCGCTCTCCTAGCTATTCTTGAGCGGATGAGGCAGGATCAGGCATGCTAGGCCCAAGAGACCGCAGCTGCACTAGCACAAGTTCAGGCTAGACAGGATGAGTTCCAGAGACAGCAGCAGGCCTTGCAACAGCAGCAACTCCTAATTCAGCAGCAGTTACTTGGTTTCATGCAGCATGTCATTACTGCTATTGGGGCTCCACCGCCACAGTTTACACCTCAGATCGGCCAGCCTGCCACCACTTCAGTGACTCCAGCTGTACAGCCTAGTGGGCTTTAGAGTCAGGGACAGCCCGCAACTCAGTTTGCTTCACCTACAGAGCAGGTGTCCCAGTGGTTTGCTTCGTCAGTGATAGCCCAGGGTCCTTCCTTCACACCTATTATTATGGGCTTCACTCCGCCTCAGAGTTCCTCGGTGCTTGTGACTGACACCCCAATTTCTAGGAGCCTCAATGCTACTTTCAGCGAGTTGACAGGGCAGCCTACACCACCAGAGTTGCGAGTCCCTGTATCTTCCACAGTTTCTCCAGTTACTAGCACTACAGAGACGCTCCCATCATCTGTTACATCATCAGAGCCAGCGCCGACAGTGATACCTCCAGACTCATAGGCCGCACCATTCCCAAAGCAGACCCAGACCACTTCAGCTTCACCTCTAGTGATAGAGGGTCAGACCGCTTAGAGCTCAGGGTCTGAGGATGATGCTACTCAGTTCTAAATCTCTCATCGCACCTCAGCGCCCGACTCGTCTGCTCCTACCCCGCCGACCGGCCCTTAGGTTTTGGTGCTTGATGCCAAAGGGGGAGAGGGATCGAGTATGTTAGATCTAGGTGGAGCATTATATCTAGGGGGAGCTTAGGGGGAGCTTATGATTTAGCTTATGATTTATTTCTTTTGGATCTTTAAGTGTGATACATTATGCATTCACGTTTATTTTCATGCATTGAACTACATACGTGTGATTGTGATACTTATGTGGCATGTGTGCTCTCTACTTTGATTTATATATGTCATGTCACTTGGTTATGCTCATTGGCTTTGCTTCCGCGTTTTAACTCTTATTCAAATGAGCTTTAATTCTTGTACTCTTGCTTAATTCATATCTTTTGAGTACACCATGTTGGCTTGGGTCATATAAGCATGTCTAACTCCTTTGCTCTTATTGTCAAAAGCTTATATGAACCAAGCATGTTGAAAACCTCATCTCTTTCACATACTCGAGGTTGTATTGTCATCAATCACTAAAAAGGGGGAGATTGAAAGCATCTAGGCCCCTAGTTGGGTTTCGGTGATTAATGACAATACGAGATTATTATGACTAACGTGTGTTTTGCAGAGGTAATTTAAGTTATGTCATGGTAATGGCAATTGATTGGGAAATCATGGTTGTCATGCCCCTACGATGGAAATCATTTCGGTTTTCAAAGGATGGACGACAAGGTTAAGGATGGACTAGTTCTAGTGTCGTTTGGTGTTGAAGAGACACTTAGAGTAGTAGTTTAGGACTTTGTTTTTCCTTTGGCCATACTATTAAGGGGGGTATGGACTAGTAGCTTGAGATACGTGAGTCTAGTGGGTTAGGTGTGGTGCACACTTGTCAAATCTAGCACTAGGTAGCTCAGGAGTAGCCTAAGATCAATTGGAGCAAACTTCATTCACATATGTTTTCGAGTTGGAAGTGAATGGAGAGTCAAATGACTGGTCGGACGCTGGTCTGGTTGTGACCGGACATTGAAGGGTGAGTCCGGTCAGTTCATTTGATCAACTGGAGCCGTCTGGTTGCGACCGGACGCTGAGTGTAAAGTGACTGGACGCTGGGTGCCAGAGTTTGGTCAACTCTAGAGAGGTTCTAGAGAGGGAGATTCCTGATCGGATGCGTCCGGTCAGTGTTGACCGGATGCTGGTCATGATCCGGTTACTGACCTGACGCTGAACAGCGAAGTGACTGGACGCTGGGTGCTAGAGTCCGGTCAACATCAGTAAGGTTCCAGAGAGTAGTTTTTGTGACCGGACACGTCTGGTCAGTGTTGCCCGGACGCAGGTCAGAGTCTGGTCACAACTTAGAGGCTCTTTGGCGGTGATAGCTGACCGAAGTGTTTGGTTACCTTGTTCGGAGTGTCCGGTCACCCCGCGGAATGCTGACTCAACCTCCTAACGGCTTGTTTTGAATGAGGGGGTATAAATACTTCCTCTATTCATCCAAGGGAGGTCTCTTGCCCATTTCAATAGCTGAGAAACACCCTTGAGAGTGCTAAGGAGGGCAAGAGCCTAGTGAGGTGATTGAGATTTGAGAATCCAAGATTAAGGCCTCATTAGTGCAAGGAGAGTAGCAAGTGTGCATCTACCCTTCTCATTAGGCTTGTTGTGGTCAAGTGAGAGTTCATGCTTGTTACTCTTGGTGATCGCCATCACTTAGACGGCTTGGTGGTGATCGGGAGTTTGGTGATCATCCGGCGGAGCTTGTGGATGACCCAACTCATGTTGTGAGCGGTTGTGGGCGATTCACCACGATAGAGTGTTGAAGAATCAACCCATAGAGAGCACTTGATCCCTGCGCGGATCAAGGGGGAGCTACACCCTTGCGCGGGTGCTCCAACGAGGACTAGTGGGGAGTGGCGACTCTCTGATACCTTGGCAAAACATCGCCGCGTTCCTTTCCCTCTCTTTACTTTAAGCATTTACATTCGAGCAATTCATTTCATGTCTTTATATTCCTTGAATTGCCATGGTAGAGTAGGATAGGAACTTAGGGTGCTAAACTTTTGTGCGGTAGAACAATAGAATCACATTCTAAGCAAAAGGGGTGAAGTGGGCTAAGTGTAAGGTTTAATTGTTGCAAAGAATTTTAGAATTAGCCCAATTCACCCCCTCTCTTGGACATCTTGATCCTTTCACGCTGTGCATTTGCATTCACTGGGTGTCACGATAATGCATCACATAGCACCACCGGATGAATGATGTTAGTAGTAGAGGCAACGGCTAATACTTACCGGATAGTTTGGTGATGGAAAAATGATTACCATAGAACCGTCCAGTATGTAGACTTTTTGTCAGCCTTTGCGCCAAATGCTAATTTTCGGTGGATGGCCTATTTGTGTTCAAGTACCTAGAGATTATAGGAAAGCTATTGTAGGTGTTGGAACATTCCATCCAATATGGAAACTTAGTAATCATATCCAACACTAGGTTTCACTACCCCAGACCAGGACATCACTGTTGGTTCAAAACCCCCATCACTGCCGGATTTCGAACCGGTAGTGACATACAGGAAGTGATGGGAGTCACATCACTGCCGGTAACCGAAAACCGAGAGTGATGTCAAGACAACACTGTCAGTTCTAGGCGCCATCCGGCAGTGTCTAGTTATACCAACACTGCCGGTTTGTGGCTCCAGCCAATAGTGGTGGTCTAGACAACACTGTCGGCTGGTGGCTCAAGTCAGCAGTGTTGGTCGAGCCATCACTGTCGGCTAGTGTCTCAAGCCAGCTATGTTGGTCGAGCCATCACTGCCGGTTGGTGGCTCTAGCCGGCTATGTTGGTGAAAGCAACACTATCGGCTGGTAGCTTAATCCGACAGTGATGGCTTTAAGAACACTGTCGGCTCGACATACAAACCGATAGTGATGTCTTGAGCAACACTGCTGGCTCGTAGCTCAAGCCAGCAGTGCACTCTTTATTATCACTGTCGGTGTTGTGCTAACCGGCAGTGATCTCTTTTTCGCATTTTATTTTTTATAATTTATTTTATATTTTTTTGTGGAATCGGGTTTTGCTTTATATTTGCTACGTAGACGACAGGTCTATCAACATTAAACATTACAAATGTTTCGGTTACAGTTCAAATGTACTTATCAAAATCTCGATCCCTCAAAATAAAAAAGAAATTACAATAGTCTAGCGAGCCGCTCTGGCCCATACTATTTCTTATACTTCATGGACTGTGCAATGGAGAATACTCCGTCTCTTTCCAATACCTCGGATAAGATGAACGATGCTAGCTCCGATGACAGTGCTATAATCTCCATTCCTGTAAGCCTTTGTGGTCAAATTTATTGCGATGTCGTTTAAAAAAGATGATATCCAAAGGAACAAATGTAAGAGAAAACATCATATCATTTTGTTGAATTAACAGAAATAAATGAAATGGAGATTATACATACCAAAGCATCTACCTTTTTTGATTTCCCGCCGAGGTAGCGAAGCATTGCCCCCATTACGTAGAACCCGCATTCATTGTTTCCCGCCAGCTACTTTAGGGTCTCCAATTGCATTTCTGCATCCTGGAATGGGACCTTCGTCCCACTGACCATTCTTCCCTGGGCACTGTGCCACATTATAAAGTGTGAAAAAGGGGCAAATTCACTCTCGATTAATCTCTACAAAAAAATATTGAGACAGGAATTACAAAGAAATTAATAACAAGTGGGGCTTCATGATAGTTCAATTGTAGCTCAAAAGTATAATTTATTCTACACTTCTTTAATTTAGTCACCTCAATTTAGGAAAACATTATTCTACACTAATTATTGCAAAATTGAAATTGGTAGCCTCGGCCATATAAATTAAAAATCATAGCCCCATAAAAACAATTATTGCATAATAATAAAGAACAATTATTCTACTCCATGCCACATAAAATGGAGACACTAATTAAAAAAAGACTAAAATTAGAGACATGATCATGAACAACAATGTAGCTCCAAACAATATGTTGGTAGGTGACACATGGATTAATTTGCTCATCAAAATTGTAAAAGAATCTACTATACTCCTAACAAGAACTAATTATACTATCACATACTAACAATCTTGACCACCATGTAATTAGGTAGGAATTTAAATGGGTTCATAGACACCAACCTTTTGGATGATGGATTCTCCATAATTTGCTTGGAAGCCTTGCACAAAGTCTAATTTGAAAGTGCTCTCTAAATTGGAGAAAGAACTAAAATGAGAATGAAGCAATATAGCCATCAAAACAACGCTAATTAAGCAATAAAATCAAATGAGTGGATGCTTGGTACTAACCTTAAAGCAAAAGGATCAAGCCATTCTTCAAAATCCAAGAGCTAGCTTCATGGTGAAGAGCAGCCACAACAATGGAGGGAGGGGGCCAAACGCGCGCCTCTGTGCTCGAGATGGAAGAGATGAGGGAGGAGAGGACTGCGGTAGCTTTTTGTACTGCCATTTTATCACAGTCGGTTCTTGCCTAGAACCGACAGTGATAGCACCAAAGCAATGTCGGTTCTTAGCTAGAACCGGCAGTGATATGTGGCCATTAACTCAATGCCGGTTATAGCCACAAACCGACAGTGACGGAGACCTTCACTGTCGATTTTGGTCCACCCCCAATCATTTTCTGATTTTGAAGCCAAGAACGGGCAGTGAAGGGTCATTACTGTCAGTTGGCCGAAATCCGGCAGTGATGCCCGATTATGTAGTAGTGATTGTACTTAGTGTCATCATTAGTGAGTTATTAGGACTCAATCTGAGAGAGGAAGTGAGTCAGACTATGTGCCCTTGTTCCCAAGTGATGGGCAAATCTTTGCTGTTTTTCGGCTATTGAGCTTTATTTGAAACACAGTGGACACATTATACATTTCCACTAAGTTTATCCACTTTGTACGGTTTGTTAACTGATCTATTAATTAATCTAAAGTGTTCTTGGCCGTGATAGCTTCAAAATCTCAACAACTTATTAAAATATTTCGAAAATGCGTAGCGGTTATGATTATTTGATGTGCCACGTAAGAACGTTGGATTACAATACTAGTATGTAGCATGCTGCACGCAGAACGTCATTATCTATAATATTTAGTAAAGCACGTAAGTCGTCAACGTTTTGTTCACATTATTTTGTTCAGTCACAGAAGATACACCTCACCTGCCTGACATTAAGGAATTCAATTTCTTTTAATAATAAGCTAGTTATTTCACTGTCAAAGCGATGAGGCATATTGCTGACGGAGCTGCTTATAATAATCTTGCTTGTACACTCGACACAACTAGTTGTCCTCTATCCTCAGAGACTTGTCTTGATATTTTAAGTTATTTGTAACATTGGCTTGATGATCATCGATCTTTCCTAAGAGAGTTTGCTTGCACGCGATAAGTTAATGCAAGAAATCCATATCTAACAAAGGCATTACCATATACAAACACTTGTTTAACTATGGTTATATAGTGGAAATCAACGTGTCCTGTAAATTCTAGTACACAAACTATTTCTATTGATTGTAAAAAAATCAATATCTACTGATGTGAATGAAAACCATTATTGTAGTATTAAAAATATGCGTAGATGGTTTTAGAAGCGTCGTCCATGGACATTAAACTTCAATGTCAAGCTCGAGCATCTTTATTTAGGCATGCAGATTGCGGAGGGAGCCACCGATGCTCCAAATTCTCTCATGCAAGAAAATAGGAGCAAGTTTAAATAAACCTAATGTTTTGAGATTTTTTTCTCCGAAACGTTACTATCACTTTCATAATTCAAACGGGCGGGTGCACAAAACTGTTCAAGAGGACAGAGAACTTCAATCCACAGGACCGGGTCTAACTATCATCTGGTTACTCAATCTTTCCCTGACATGTCCAAAACTGATTACCTCACCAATATCTCTCGGTACATTATGCATGAATGTGTCCAAATCAGCACTTGTGTGAAAAAAAAAACGACTACTAAGATCGTCCATTCTAGATATTTTTCATCCCATTTTTTGCCCTACAACAATAATTCAATAAAGGGTTGATGAAGAAACAATTACTCAATGGAGAATATATATTCAATCGCAAAAAAATGGAGAATATATATTCCGTCTTCAGTTATCCTCGTTTCAGAATGAATCAGTCCACAATTATTACTACAGGACGCAACCAAAACAAAGAAAGCGCGTGACCAAATGGATATGTAGCCAAGACATTAGATAGCTCATAGCTCTGATGTACCACACCCTAGAAACCAAAACCGAGAATAAAATCACAATCTCCAACAGGCAACTCGTGTAGTTATCCCAAGGCAATGTGGCTTGTCTCAACTCCAAAAGAGCCATGTTCTGCATAAATCGGGTCAACATAGAACCAGAATTTGAGCGAAACAAGCAAATGATGACAACCTTAACTTCGAGCATTGATGGGACTTTGACGACGCCAAGCCAAGAAAGCCTACCAAAATGTCCTCACCGCCCAGAAGCAAAGTGAGACCATAAGACACTGGCTATCGTTGGAAACTCAGGATGCTGGAACATGTCAACACCTAGAAAAACTAGGCGTGCTAGGCTACTATCGTCGAACAAGGCCTGACATCACACAACTGGCACCTTCCCCTTCCCGAAATGACATCTCCAACAAGATCAGAGCAAGGTTTTTCATTCAAGCATATTGCACCAGATATTGCTTGTGGCAATGGCATCAACGGCATTCATTTCAATATATGCTACATCTATTAAGGAACAATGGGGTTTATGTTAGTGCGATCGAACAGAATCAGTAGTGGTGGTTCTCCATAATCTGAGACTAGGGCAAATCTATGAGTTTCTTTCCCACCTGAAATATGCATTTTGGCTGAGGTGGCTTATTTGATCCAAACACTGCACTGGCAATTCTAGTGACCCTAGAGTTTAATTTTGGCTGCTGAGGGATGAAAATTACTGCAGCTGCTAATAGCTTGTCATGGTCCTAGGTCCATTATTTGAAAAATGGATCACTCTTTAAAACTCATCACCCTTCTTGACCACCATGGAGAATATGGAGAAGAAGAGCTTGTTTGTGTTGAGCTGATATTACGTGTTTTAGTTCCATAATGCAGAATACATTCAGATGTGACCACGGAAGTGCATGCAACATGGACGTTACAACATCATGTTCATATGAGCAAAGCAGAAAAGTCTTGTAGAGGGCAAGGGTCAAAGGCAAGAGCAACAAGATAAACAAGGAGGAAGGCTCTAGCAGGGGTAGCTAATACCCGCTGCCGGTGTTTATTGTTCAACCAGCTGGAACCGACTAAGCGATTGAAATAGTCCCTTCATTTAAGGAACAAGGTGTGTGCAGCTTCAGTCTTCAGATGAGCTCCACGTACATGTTATTACTTGGCAGTTGTTGAGTAGATAAACAGTCACATCACTGATATCCCAAGAGTTGTGTGGCATGCTAATTGGGCTAGGAAGAGGATGGCCACATGTTCTCTGACCATATCTCACCTGAACATTTAAGGTTTACCTTTCAGCTATTCGTTGACAGCGACGATTCAGTTACTTAAGCTATTGGACATGACCAAGGTTTTCATTATCGGAAATAAAAATTTATCGGAGGTCATGGATAAACAGGATAAACAAGATATATCGGAAATATCAGACCAAGTTCAAAAAAAATTCAAATTGTTTAAAAAAAAATTCGTAGAATTTGACTTGAAACTATTCCTAAGCTATTAAACATCACTTGTTCACATATAAAAACAAGAATAAAACATTATAGTGTGGGACCGTCGCAAGGCTGAATTTGAGTTGTCTGTGTGGGAGCAGGAAAGAAGGGAAAATTTTGGCCGATGTCAAATTTTATCGGACTCTGTGGATAGAATGGAAATTTCGAAAATTTCCGTGAATTTCGGCCGATAAAAAAAACCTTGGACATGACAAGGAGTTAACATGTATGTAGCGGGTGTGCTTGCGCCACGAGTTCGCCTCCGATTCATCAATTGTGGAAGTGCCATTTGGCTAAGACTACTTCCTCTGATGCTAACCCAACCTGGATAAAGAAGTGGCCCTTTATAAATTAGTGGGGATAGATAGGTTTGATTACCCTATGGCCTATACTAGTGAGGGATGCCTTGTGATGTGCCCTGAGTGAGCTCATGATAGTGATGTAAGATGTTATAGTACATATATTTACCTTAATCAAGCAATCTTGAGTAAGCTCTGCTAAAAAAAAAGCAAGCTTGAGTAAGCAAATGATCTGACAGGTAGATTTGCATCGACAGTTGACTTCCGTAGAGTACATAGATGATTGTTTGTGTTGCTGATGAATTCATTTAATCATCAAGCAATCTACGTACGTATCTGATTTTTGGTAAGAGTAATAATATAATGCTGGGTGTGCATGCAGGGGATAGGTGGCTGAGGCTATAGATGGCCATTCGGGCCGCCCGGCCCGGCCCGGCACGGGCCCGTGCTCGGCACGGCCCAGAGGTCATCGGGCCGGCACGGCCCGCCAGGTGCATCAGGCCGTGCCGTGCCGGCCCACGGGCAGCACTGACGGCCCTAGCACGGCCCTAAAGGCCTCGTGCCGTGCCGTGACAGCCCGATGGCCCGACTGGCCCAGCGTGCCCGTGCCAGGCTAAGGTCCGACACCCCCCAGACTAAAAAAAAACATGTTCAGCTCAGAATTTTTCACAGATTACAAGTAAACAGGTTTCAACAAGTTCTCAGTTACATCTTTCAATAAATTCTCGGTTATCTTTCAACAAGTAAACATCTTTCACAGATCACGAGTAACATGAATGTAAACATAAATAACTAATATATTAGCTGCTTAGTGCAATGGCTGCCTTATTAAAAACCTTTCTGGGTAAAAACTCACACCTCGTGAGAAAACCCTAGAAAGGAAAAGAGTACGGCCCACAGCTTTAATAAGTGTTCATAAGTTCATTAAGTCTTACAGTCATCCAGAAAGAAAAGGAAAAGAGTACAAGCCCACAGGCCACAGCATTACACATTCTCATCATCAAGATATAAGTTCTCAAATGCCTCCACTAGCTCCACATTCTCCATGGTATGTTGAGTCTTTGTATCTGCTTGCTCCCAGTCCTTCACCAACGATAGCATCTCCACCATGTCTGAAGTTAGACGCCATCGCCGTTCCTCGATGAT
Source organism: Miscanthus lutarioriparius (assembly GCA_904845875.1). Classification (NCBI taxonomy): domain Eukaryota; kingdom Viridiplantae; phylum Streptophyta; class Magnoliopsida; order Poales; family Poaceae; genus Miscanthus; species Miscanthus lutarioriparius. The sequence goes on along the minus strand of CAJGYO010000012.1, from coordinate 73,548,337 downwards.
CCTGCCAGTTAGACTAAATGCAGATTCTGAAGATATAGTAGAAATAGGCACAGTCAAAACATCTTTGGCTAAGATGGAAAGAACAGGATATGACAGTTTGTGTTCATGCCACCAGTTGAGGATATTGAAGTCGTCGTCATATTGGTTGACAGGGTCACTGTCAAGGTATGCAGCCAACTCAGAAGCATTCAGGTTAGCACCAGTGTGTGCTGCCTGCAGCAAAACACATGCTGATGGCCTCCTAGTGGATGAAGATGCACCACCACCAAGTCCAGGAGGTAGACTAGCACTAGCACCAAGTCTAGCAGCAGCTAGACTGGCACCAGTACCAAGTCCACCAGCTAGGCTAGCACCAGCACCAAGTCCACCATCTGGAGTGCCACCAAAATTTTTCCCCCAAGCAGTCTTTCTCTTCCCTGAAGCAGGGCCTGGAACTGTGGCCCTTTGCAATCTCACAGCACCAAACTTGCTGTCATACTTAGCAAAAGTATCAGATAGGTTAGCCCTAACAGTGGTTAAATATTCGGAATAGTTCTCATTAGTTAGGTTAGACATAATTTGGAGAACATTGGTGAATCCTCTTATCTTGGCTCTAGGATCCAAGATAAAAGCAAAGGTATAAAGCATTGGAATTATAGACCAGTAGTCCTCAAACTTCTCTTTCATGGGGGCAACAACATTTCTCAGGTCCCTGTTTCTTTCATAAGTAGTATTTAAATGTCCAGCAATCTCAAGAACATGATGCATAATTAGTGGAGATGTTGGATAATAAACACCAGACAGCACAACAGTAGAATCATAAAACTGTTCAAGGAATAGGAGAAGTTTTTTAGCAGCTTTCTAGTCATTCTCTTTTAACAACGGCTGGCCATCAACCAAAGGATGGTTTGCAGTGATCCACACTAAAAAAGGGGCCATGTGTCCTATCAGATGCTTTAGCATCAGATAGGTTGCATTCCATCTAACATCCATGTCCAAGCCAAACTTATGAGGGCGGACACCTTTAGCAATGCAGAAATTTTTGTATGATGCAATGCGCAGATTAGAGGATTTCATAAATGAAATTGAAGTTCTAAAAGCATGCAGCATGGGCTTGAAGACTTCTAGCCTAGCTTTAACAATTAAGTTAATGATATGACAAGCACAGCGCTGATGCAAAAACAGTTCACCAACATAACCAGACAATGCAGGAGCAAGAATCTCCATTGCTTTAGTGTTTGCAGAAGCATTGTCTAATGTAATGGAGAAAACCTTATCAGTTAAGCCATATTCATCAATACAAGTAAGCACACGTTCAGTAATGTTCTCATGATTGTGTGACACATCAATCAACCTTAGACCCAAAATCCTCTTCTCTAATTGCCAGTCAGAGTTAACATAGTGAGCAACAATACTTAAGTAGTCTTCTTTAGCATTACCAGACCATATATCAGCTGTCAAAGCAACAGAACTAACAGACTTCAAAGTTTCAAGGAGTTTGCTACGACGTTCATTAAAGTACTTAACAAAGTCTCTGGTGGTGGTTTGCTGAGAGACAGGAACAAACCTAGGGTTATGAGCAAGTTTAATGTACTCCTCAAAAGCAGCAGATTCACCAAAACAAACTAGAAGATCCTCTCTAGCAATCAACCTGCACAATTGTGTTCTAGCAACCTCAGGGCTCTATTCCCGGTGATGGACAGAACCATCAGGATTAAACCTAAGCAGGGACTGAGACATGGCATTACTGCCAAGCTTTCTCGGTTTGCATGATTTGATATGCCTAATCAAATGACTAGTACCAGCACTAGAACGAGCAATCAAAGTTTTTTTGCAGTAATTGCACTTAGCATCGACTCTAACTTGAGATCCATTGCGGAGCTCAAACAACTCCTCAAAATCCTCCCATACCTCAGACCTGGTGCGTTTGTTGCTGGCGCTAGAGCCGGACGGTGCAGCGCTAGGAGCAGCACCGTGCTCAGGAGCAGCTCCAGGAGCAGCGCCGTGCTCAGGAGCAACTCGAGGAGCAGCGCCGTGCTCAGACTGTGGCGCCGCCGCCGGTGGCTTGTCTATGCCAACCTCGATCGGAGTGGCTGCAGTGCCGAACAGCTCCGTGCGCCCGTCCTCCAAGTCGTCTTCGTCATCACCTCGAAGCCCCATCATCCTCAACTCGTAATTGGTGGAGGTGGGATCGTCGCCATCGGCCATCGCGGGCACTCCGGTCCCTCAACGGCGGCTACCGCAGCTGAGCCAGAAGCCTGTAGCCTGCAAAACGATAGAAGTTAGAACAAGCTACACAAAGTTAGGGTTCGGGTTAGGAGTGTGGCTTACTTGCTCAACCGGAGCACCGAAGTTGCCGTTGAAGACCGAGATCCATAGATCTACGAGAAGAGGATGGAGAGACTAGGTTTTGGGGGACGGATCTGACGAAGAGAAGGACGGTGGAGAGAGCGAGCTGAGGAAGAGACGGTCAGAGCGGAGAGAAGAGGCTATAGATGGCCAAAATGGGACCGGATCTGGCGAGCGGTGACCGGAGATGAAGATGAAGACGAAGGAAGTTGGAAGGATGCGCGGAGCAAACAAGCGAGAGGAGTCGTTGATGCGCCTTTGATGGCCACAGTCATAGATCCGGCAAGGAAGCAACCTCAAACGAGCCAAGAAAAGCTCGCCAAATACGGTGATGGTTGGAGGCGAGTGGCAGCGGCGCTCCCTTTCTCCGCTCTGGCGCTAGGCGAGCGAGCGAGGCGGCGGCCGGCGGAGAAATGAGGATTAGGGTTTGGGATGGAGAGAGCCAGGGGAGAGGGGCGCTTTATATTGGCCGGTTGCCAAACGGGCCATGGTCGGGCCCCTCGTGCCAACCGTTGTGTCGGGCCGGGCCGGGCCGGCATGTCGTCTTAAAGTGAGGCCTGAGCACGGCCCAAAGGTCGTCTTAAGTTAGCCGGCCCGCCCACCACCGGGTCATCTTTGTGCTGGGCGGGCTAAAACATTGGGCCGTGGGCCGGGTCAATGGGCCTCGGGCCATATGGCCAAGTATAGCTGAGGCCTGAAGTGATCGCTGAGCCGGAGATCACCATCACGGATCGGACGGTGGAGGACCAGTGCCTGATCCTAGCGAGAGACGGGATGTGGGACGTGATCGACAATGACATCGCCGCAACGCCGCCGCCCTTTGGTCCTAGAGGATCGAACCCGCCTCCCTTGAACCCGCCGCCGCCATCCGCCACGCCGCTGCCTGCATTGCGGAGGAGCTCCGACCACCGGCCACCGGCGTGGTTGTCGGCCACCGTGTGGAGCCCGGTGCCTCCGCCGCACGCGCCTCGCTCTGGCGGGGCTCTCCCTCGGCGGGGAGACCGAGGACAACATCGGTGTCATCGTCGTCGACCAAAGCATGTGGGAGTGAGCATTGGCCGTGAGGTTTGCTTTGTTCTGTTGCCGTGCCACCGCATGTCCAAGTCGGCTTAATCGATCTAGGAGTACACTGATACTGTGAGGAGGTGATGATTGTCTAGACTGACATTTCCTTCGTTCTTTCGATTCTAAGACAAGAAGATTCTAGTTTTTTTTTCTTTCAGTTAAAGTGGATGGAAGATTGCCGTCCTTAAGTTAAATGAAAGGCAAAAAAAGAGGAAAAAGAAACAAGGAAAAGAGAGCAATTGTACAGCATTATTAATAGTATCTTGTTTCCATTTTCTCAAGGACAAGGAGGGAGGCTAAGCTAGCCGCAGTCTATAGGTTGTTCTGAAGTCCGGAATTTTTTTTAATTTTAACATTTTTTGTAAACTAATTTTAAATCTAACACTGTTTTAATTTTTTTTTCCAAAACTAACACTTTTGGCCGCGTCGATACCCATGGCGCGGCGAAACACCTGTTGCGTCATGCAAGGTGGTGCGGCTGGTGGATGACGTGGCGGCGGATCGTGTCACTTGACCGGTGACGTGGCGAGGTCTGTCGCCACCATCGATCTTAACGCAGCGCAATGATCCCTGATCGGTGACGTGGTAGAGCTGGGTAAATATTGCTCGCGCCCTCCGCCTACTGCACTCACGCCACGCGCTGCCTTGGCGCAACAGCCGGCTGGCCCCCGCCCGGGCCCCACCGCCCCCACCCGCACCGAAACACGCCGCCGCCCGCGCCAGGCCGTTACCACGAACGTCGGCGCGCCACGGCCGCCCGCCGCCCGCTACGCCCGCACGCCACCCCCTCCGGCCACGCACGGCGGTTGGCCGTTGCGCCCGCCGAGGCCAGTGAAAGGATCAAGATGGCCAAGAGAGAGGTGAATTGGGCTAATTCTAAATTTCTTTGCAATAATTAAACCCTATGGTTAGCCCAATTAACCCCTTGTGCCTAGAAAGTGTTTCTATTGATATATCGCACAAAAGTTTAGCAACCTATGTTCCAATCCTACTCTAGCATGGCAATTCTATGAATGTAAATAACAAGAATTGAATTGCTAAAAGTAAATGCTCAAAGTAAAGAGAGAAGGAGGAACGCGGCAATGTTTTGCTGAGGTATCGTAGAGTCGCCACTCCCCACTAGTCCTCGTTGGAGCACCCACGCAAGGGTGTAGCTCCCCTTTGATCCGTGCAAGGATCAAGTGCCCTCTACGGGTTGATTCTTTGACTCTCCATCGCGGTGAATCACCCACAACCGCTCATAACTTGAGTTAGGTCATCCACAAGCTCCGTCGGATGATCACCAAGCTCCCAATCACCACCAAGCCGTCTAGGTGATGGCGATCACCAAGAGTAACAAGCATGGACTCTCACTTGACCACGACAAGCCTATTGAGAAGGGTGGATGCACACTTTGCAACTCTTGATCTCACTAACGAGGGCTCTCTTTGGATTCTTAAATCACAATCACCTCACTAGGACCTTACTCTTCTTGGCACTCTCAAAGGTGTTTCTCAACTGTTGGAATGAGCAAAAGTACCCCCTCACACGAATGGAGGAAGTATTTATAACCTCGGTTGAAAAACGAACTGTTATGTGCCTCTGCCGGGTGACCGGACGCTCCGGTCATATTGACCGGACGCTCCGGTCATATTGACCGAACGCTCCGGTCAGTTCTCCCCAAACTCCAGCGATAAAGCACTGACCGGACGCGTCCGGTCGTGATTTTCCCTCTCTGGAACCTTACTAGAGTCGACCAGACGATGGCCCTCAGCGTTCGGTCACTCACCTCTCAATGTACGGTCGCGCCAGATGACTTCACCTTGATCAAATGAACTGACCAGACTCTGTGCCAGCGTCCGGTCAAACCGGAACCAGCGTCCGGTCAGTATTTGACCCTCCATTCACTTCCAACTCTCAATCATATGTGAATGAAGTTTTCTCCATTGGATCTAAGGGCTATTTTAGAGCTACCTAGTGCTAGATGTAGCAAGTGTGCACCACACCTAATCCACTAGACTCACCTAGGTTAAGCTACCCGTCCATACCCCACTTAATAGTACGGCCAAAGGAAAAACAAAGTCCTAAACTACTCTAAGTGTCACTTCAACTCCAAATGACACTTAGAACTAGTCCATCCTTAACCTTGTCGTCCATCCTTTGAAAACCGAAATGATTTCCATCGTAGGGGCATGACCACCATGATTGCCCAATCGATCTCCATTACCGTGACCTAACTTAATTGCCTCTACAAAACACACGTTAGTCACAGTAATAATGTATTGTCATTAATCACCAAAACCCAACTAGGGGCCTAGATGCTTTCAATCTCCCCCTTTTTGGTGATTGATGACAATACCACCTCGAGTATGTGAAAGAGATGAGGTTTTTAACATGCTTGGTTCATATAAGCTTTTAGCAATAAGAACAAAAAGGGTTAGGCAAGCTTATATGACCTAAGCCAACATGATGTATTAAAAAGATATGAAATAAGCTTGAGTACTAGTAATAAAGCTCATTTGCATCGGAGTAAAACACGGAAGCAAAACAAATGAGCATAACACAAGTGATATGACATATAAATAATTCAAAGTAGAGAGCACACATGTCAAATATCCCTATCACGTAGATATCACTATCACATAAATATAGTTCGATGCATGAAAGTAAACACATGAATGCATAAAAGTGTATCACACATAAAACTCCAAATGTAATAGATAAGCTAATAGATAAACTCCCCCTAAATATGTCGCTCCCCCTAAGGCAAACATACTCGAACCCTCTCCCCCTTTGGCGTCAAACACCAAAACCTAAGGGTCGGTCGGCGGGGCTGCAGCAGACGAGTCGGGCGCTGATGTAACACCCCAGGTGTTTGTCACTAGTTAAGCAATGGGTTTGAGCTCAAACATGACATGTCAAGTGGTAATCAAGGTGTCAAGATCAAATCTACATGATGGAGCTTCAACTTAAACTTGGGCCACGCACAATTGCTTACATATGGACCCTTGTTAAGATTATGCAAGAGTAATTCTAAACATGCTTCTTCCATGTACATTACATCCACATGCATCCATCTAGACCCGTGGAAAAGTTTCATGAAGTTTGGAATCAAAAAGTCACATGAAATGATAAGTCATATCTTTGCATGAATTGCTTTATCAAGTGAATGTAAACATATGAAGTCAACCAAACCTTGTAACCTTGCTCAAACAACTCTAATTGAACTCTACAACAAAAGTTATGAAGGGTTCGTGTTGAGCGAAGGTGGAGAAAATGTCCGAAAATAATGGAAACCCTATATTTTGTAGCCGAAAGGACTTTGCGTTGACCGAGAAATAAAGTTGACTTCTGGACCAGATATGAGGTTTGACCAAAAATGAAAGTTGAAGAAAAGTTTGAGTATAACAAACTTTGTTAAATGACCAAGTCATGATTTTACTTCGAAATAGATCAAAACAGTGCTCAAAGTATAAGAGAAAAAGCTGAAATCAACCCGACCGTGTTTGCAGTCCGGATTTCACCGACATCGACGTTGACATCCCGCGTTCTCCAAATTTTGCTAAGCAACTGGAGTTTGTCCAAAAATAAAAGTTCAAGGTTATGTTATGGAGAAGAGAATGCAAAAAGTTGCACTAAGTTTGATCGAGTTTCGACCTCCGAAAGCGAGTTTTCGTGATCGCTGTTAACATATTGACACTATCATATTGGAGCTTAATTATCCGCTGTTACAAAGCTCAAATGGCCGGGCACCTTAAATAAGAAACATAGAGCAGGCCGAGGTGAACAAATTTTGTTTATGGCCCAATGTCTAATTCGGCCTGGAAGCGGCCCAAAACAGCATTCCACCTTGCCCATGTCGCTGCCCGCCACGTGCTCGGTAGAATGCCTCAAGGGGCGACGCGTGCCGTGCGTGGCCGCCATGCACAGAGCATGCCCGCCATTGCTGCCGCGTGGTATGCCACTGTCACGTCGCTGCGCCCTCCTGAAGTGGATGCCGAGCTTGTTCCCTCTCTCACTCGCACCCTCTCTGCCTCTTTCTCGCCCAGCCTCTCTACGCCCGCGCGCGAACGCCGAGCTCCGCCATGGTCGTCGAGGCAGCTCCTTTGCCACTGCCGTTCCCCTTCCGTCGAGCGCCCTTGTAGTTCCCATTTGCCTCCACCGTAGTCGCTCCATGATCTACTGTCTGTGCCGCGCCTCCGGGCTTCCGTAGCTGACCACGCCATGGCCACCGTCGCTGGCTGCCGGTCGCCACCAACGGCCGTGCATGGCCAGGCCACTGTAGGGCGCCACAGACCGTGCAAAAGCCCTGAACCGGTGCGCGCAGGACCGCACGTGCTGCGACGCCACTACCGCGTCACCTTGCTGCTGCCACTGCTAGTCGTACACGAGCGCCGTCATGGCTGGGGCGGGCCAAGTTCGCCGCTGCCGTGGCCAAGCCACCTGTGGCCGCATCTCGGCCATCCGTGACCACCAGCGGGTGCGGGAGGACACCCTGGTGCTCCTCCTCCACTTCACCGCCGCCGTTAAGCCTCCTCCGGCCGTCAGTGGCGAACTCCCACGCCTCCCCTGCTGTGTTCTGCGACCAGGGGCCTCGGGCTCAAATTCGACAAAGTAAAGGGGCCTAACTGCGAAGTCAGTGACTCATGTGAATAGTGCCATAAGGACTGGTTTGTAATTATTTTGCAGGAACTTTGGAAATTCATAGTAAATCGTAGAAAATTCGTAAAATAGTAAATGTAGACTTTTTGGAATCCTTGTGAAATTCTCTATGCACTAGATCTATAATATTACATGTTTTACTTTAAAGTTTTAGCTGTAAAAATATATTTATGCAGCTAGGTTTGTAATGCTAGTGGTATTTGTTTTTTTATAACTGTAGATCTAGGGCTCCAAATGAAGTGAAATTTTTGTGGCATGCTACTCATGTGATAGTTGATGTGTGGTAAAAATTTCATGAGTATTGGATGAAGTATGAGTGAGTTATTGGTTTATCTTGCTCTCACATGATTTCTTGCTTTAGCAACTTGTCTTTTTCATAGAGGTTGCTATACATATTAAAATGGAGTGAAATTTGTACAGTAGACTATTTAGAGGATATGTGAGCCACTTTAATTTTTGTAGAATTTATTGTATACTTTTGGTATATGTTCATTAAGTCACCTTGTTATCTAAAATAAATTAAGAAATGCATTAAAAGAATTTATTTGGTCATGGACACTAGGTTTTATGGTGTTCTTTTGTCATGTGTGACATGTTGGTAAAGTTGGTTTTGTCTAATTATGTGTTTGCAACATAAGTTAATATTTAATTTCTTGCAAATGTGGTTTATGGACAGATCTGGGAGCTTAGCAAAGTTCTTCATGATAATGTGCTTTGTTGTGAAACTTGTTTATACAAAAGTTATAGATAATTCATGTATCTAGCTGCTGTTAAAATTTGGTGCCATTTGGCCAAGTAGTTTAAGAGTTACAGTTGTTCAAAGTTGGGTTATACAATTGATTGCTCTCTGTCTTGTTTAGATCAGTTTCTGTAAAGGTATAATTTTGATCTACTTAACTTGTGAATCATGCTATGATGGTTATAGATAAAATGTAGATAATTTCATAAGCTTTCCAAAATGTCTTCTTGCAAGTCATTTGGATTTGTATAACTCCAGTTATAGCTAAACCTTGTAGCTGCTGTTTGCATGTCCAGAAATTGGCAGATTCCAATTATAGTGTTTGCTTGTATATTGTTAAGTGTGACTTATGCCTTGAATGATGACTGAGTTAGAGCACCTGAGATATTGGAAAACTTGTGTCATGCTTGGTGTTGTCGGCTTCTTTGCCATCTTAGCATGATAGATTGTGTGATGTTTAAGTTAAGCATCGCAAAGTACTTAAGTGTGTTAGTGTAAACTATGCTTGTCTTGCTTGCTATTTTGTGATGCGTCTCATGGTACTATTCTTCATATTTATGCACTTGCATATTGCATCTCATCTAGGTACGCTAGATGCACCACGTGAAGGATGAGATGTTGGAGCCAAACCTGGAGACGGCGTTTGATGGACCTATCCCGAAGGTGGAAGGACTGGACAAGTGCTAGGACGGAGATGCTCACTTAGCGAGTGTCGTCTAACTAACACCGACTCGATGTGGGATCCCGAGCAAGCCCCTAGCATATTAAGCCTCCTAATTTTCGAAATGCGATTCTGATATTATTGTTACATATATATATTGTTGCATTAAGTTTAGGTGTTGGATGCAAACACTTGCTGCATTGGTTATCCAATCCTTGTCCGGATATTGATACACCGAATCCTATGTAGCTCAGGGCTCGTGTAGTGCTTAGCCCCGCTTAAACACGGTAGAAGTCGTGTGATTTCCTGTCACCACTGCGAGATAGGAAGATACATATGGCACGGTTGGCTATATTTGCTATCGTGGAAAAAGAACCAGTCTTAATTTGAAATGAAGACCGGATGGAGGCTTGCCGGTTTGCAGTGACTTCGTCTGTGTCGATTAAGGACTGAATCTTGGAGCCTTTCTGTTCATGTTGAACGCATGCCTCTCTCTTAGTTGGTAGGTGCGAGACCGACCACGGCCGAGTAGCTCACCTCGGGCCGGGAGTCGATAAGTATAAAGTGCGCCTCGGAAGGGAGCCGTGGGCGTGAGTCCAAGGGCGGTGATTTAAAAGTCCCGATCATCCCGCGGAAGGGTAATCCACGAGAGTCTTGGCGCTGATCGAACCCGAATTTGGTTCTGAGTTGTCCCAAAGGTGACCCACGGCTACCCTTGCAAAGTATGCCAGGTGAGAGTTAGGAATACCCCCTCGGTGAGTTGTAATTCGATTCGAGTCGCCGTCTCTCCCGGTTAGTGAGAACTTGACGGGCTTATCTCCAATGTAGACACACTAAATAACATAATGGTTCGGAAATGATGATATGATGATGACAGCCTTATTATACCTACTATGGTTAATATTGATTGCTCCTAATAAGTGAGTGCTCTAGTACAGGTGCTAATCTAGTGGACAGGTAAATGATGATAAGCTTGATGCTAAGTTTAAATTGGTCACTATATTCATAAGCTCTTTTATGCTACTATGTCAAGCTAGCCCACCTCATAAGCCTTGCATGATCCTTGGTGTCATTTGTTTTGGTTTACGACGGGTAAGTCTGGCTGAGTACATTCGAGTACTCAGGGTTTATCCCACCATGTTGCAGGTGAAGTTCTCGGCCTGTTGAAGATGGTGGCTAACCATCGATGGGCTCGGTGATTCTATAGTTACTTCTCATCTATATGCTTTTGTCGGATGATGTCACTTATGCTAGCAATGTATTTGGAACATATATTAATGTAATCTTTTGAAAGCTATGTTGTTTTCACTAGTCGGTTTTGAAACCCAAACTTGTACTATTATTTGTGAATTCAATTGTAATATTATTTTCCGCTGCAACCCTGCGTATGTGATGTGTATTTGCTTAATCACGCGATCTTGGTTGTGATGTTGATTTACCGAGGTCTTTTGGGACACTCGGCGGACTACCGGGTTTACATGAGTGAAAGTATGTGTGTGTCAACGTGTTAGCGGGGACAGCCGTACTTGATCTTGTATAAATTGGGCGGTTCTGTTACAGCTGAGGTGCAAGAAGCGAGCTGGAATGGTGTGCCATCATCATCTGATCCTGAGCTCTGAGCTGTATGACCCTCTGTCATTGGAAGTGATGCTGAAGCGGTCTAGGTCAGATCTGGAACTGGTGCGGCCTATGACTCTATATGTATGACTGTAGCAGGCGGCTCTGATGATGCAACTGAGGAAGGGAGCGTCTCTGTCTTGTCTGTCACTAGAGCAATGGTGGTAGGTATAGGGGCAAGTAGATCTGGCGGTGTAGGGTGCCCTGTCAACTCACTAAATGAAGCACCAAGGCTCTTGGAAACTGAGGAATCTGGCACGAGCAGCGAGGAAGTCTGAGCCGATGTGAAGCCTGTCTGAAGAGGTGTGAACTACGGGGCTGGCACTAGCGAAGCAAACCACTAGGACACCTACTCTGTAGGTGAAGCAAACTGAGGCGCTGGCTGTCCTTGACTCTGAAGCCCACTAGGCTATACAGATGGAGTCATAGAAGTGGTGGCAGGCTGACCAAGCTAGGGCAAAGGCTATGGCGGTGGAACCTCAATAGCTGTCACAACATGCTGCATAAACCCAAGCAGTTGCGGTTGCATGAGAAGCTGCTGCTGCTGCATAGCTAGCTGCTGTCACTGGAACTCATCCTGCCTGGTCTGAAACTGTGCGAAAGTAGCGGCGGTCTCCTGTGCCTGGCGAGCCTGATCCTGCCTCATCCACTCAAGGATAGCAAGTAGAGCAGGGTCTGTCTGTGGTGCAAGTGGAGCTAAACTGGAGCTACCGGCCTCATGGTCATGTCATCGAGGAGGCATCTGAGGAATATCCCGGTAGTCATCATCTGAGCTGTCGCTGGGGTCACTCTCGACCATCCCCTCCTGCTGAGCATCTAACTGCTCCTTCTCAGTAGCTGCTATGCCCCTGATAGTATCATCTTGTTGGGCTGCAGTCTCTGGCACCTCTAGACGACAGTGTGGCTAACTAGGTGTCCACACTGCACTATATCAGATCATCTGAGTCATGTTGTATGCAGGGAACTCTGTAGTAGCACCATTATACTCTGCCAGCATCTCAGGTGGCCTCACAGTAACTGCCCTGTGGATCAAGAATGTAATCCAGTGAGCATAGGGCAACTGCCTGTGACCCCTGAACCCCTCTACAATAGTATCCTCCATCTCTGATAGAAGGAGATCCCAAATGTCAAACACAGTCTGCTGCATCAGAGAGTTTAGTAGCCATAACTGTATATGAGTCAAGCCCTCGTGATACCCCATCCTTGGAAGCAGGGTCCTCCTCATAATAGCATCAAGCACTCTAGCAGTAGGAGTGAGATCACTGGGTGTTCTGCTCGACCCCTCGCCGAATGGCTCTGTGAAGCAGTGGCGGAATAGATCCGTAGGAGGCACCATACCGCCATGAGGGCATCTGGGAGGCGCTATCTATCCATAGCACACCTCATGTAGCCAAACAGGCTATTCCTGAAGCCTGAGTATCTCCCTGACCCTGAAACTCATCAGCCTGTAATCTCTACCTCTGAATGCAAAATGAATGAATCTGTGCTGTGGGTCAATCCAAAGTGTGGCATAGAACTCCCAGACCCAAGATGGAACATATAAGCCTATCCGTCCGAGTAAGTCTATCAGCCCTGGTAAATAAGCAAGGTAAGGGCGAATATGCTCTCCAGCTGCTGCTATAATGGACTCAATGTTGAACACCCTCTGAGATCTAAATACTGCCCCACTGTTAAGTTATGCATTATAAAAATCTTCCTACAATGGTGTGTAGATGCCCTCTGATGCACGCTCATCCCGCCTTGGCGGAAACCACTGATCAAAGTCCACAAATCTGAGCTGCTGCACCTGCTTGGCCGTGGCGGCCCTCAAATCTAGATGAGTCACTAGAGGCGGACCCTGTGGTCTAGGAGGTGCACGAGAACCCCTCCGCTGTGTCTCTAGCCTCGGTGTGATTGGAGCACGTGTATGACCAGAGTGGCGTAACTATGGCTGGGGCGCCTGCTCTGTCTCCTCGGCCTGCTCTCCCTCCTGAGTCTGCTCTGCTGGCTATGGCTGCTGCTGTGACTCCCCCTGAGACTAACTCTCATCAATAGCGACATGCCGTCCTCCAACCATGAGAGTCCCTGCTGGACCACCATGACGGCGCTCAACCTGCTCAAGTGCAGCCCTCTGTGCTGGTGAAAGCTGATCTGTGATCTGGACTCCACTCCTAGCACCTCCTGCCTCTGCACGCTCTACGGCTGCTGCAACTGTGGCTGCTCTAGTTGTATCTGCATCTGGATACTTCCACTTCTTTGTTGCCAGCTTCTTCGTCACCTTGCCTTTTGGATCTACAGACTGGCGAGGCGGGGGCCTTGGATCCTCATCACCGGGACTACCTCCAACATTCTTGACATGAGCCATCTGATGAAGCTAAAAAGAACAACTGCCGCTGATAAAGATCAACTGTCAACTGTCACTTCCGAGGCTCGGCCTCGATCCGTACTTGCGAGCTTGGCCCCGAGTTGACTGACAACTGCAAATAGGACCACAACGGCACTGACTCGCTGCACGATAGAATAGATAGGATATACAAATAAATACAATATATCTAAAGATACGAAATCCTAGGAAGCAAGCAATTAGGAATGAAATTGGAAATGAGGGCTTGCTACCTAACGAACCGGTGAAACGACGAGAATAGAACAGATCAAGGAACCACCGGGTCGGCTAGGGTTTGAAGTGGCGTGGATCGCTGGTGCACTATGGTGAAGGGACGCGGCGAGCAGTGGCTAGGGCACCGGGAGCTTTAGGGCAGAGGCTCGGCGGCGCTTGGGCAGAGCACGTGCACGGCGGCGCGGACTGGAGGCGGCTTTAGGAGCAGTGGCGTGGGCGAGCGGGGCGGCGGTGCTAGGGCACGGCACAGGCGAGCTGCGGCGGCGTGGGCACTGAACGATTCGGCGCGGCAGTGCTAGAGACGGTGGCGGTGCGGAAGCAGCGGGGAGGCGCAATGCGGCGGCTTGGCTTGGCGACTTGGATGCGGGAGTGCGATGCGGGTACGGGAGTAGGGCGGCACGGTGATGTCGGCGCGGGTGCGGGTGCAGGTGAGACCTTAGGTCAAACGGTGCGGCAATATATGAGGGTCCCCCGACGAGACAAAAGGAAACAGAGAAAAAGTCCTGAAACCGCACGTTTCCTATTGACCGGACACTCCGGTGGCAGCGACCGGACGCTGCCACCCAGCGTCCAGTCGATTCCAGAGAGGTCCAAAACTCCTGGAATTGCGACCGGATGCATCCGATCACACCTGACCGGACGCAGCCAGAGTCCGGTCCAACCTATCTCCATCGTCTTCGATCGACCAGACGTAGGAACATCATCTGACCAGACGCTGAACAGCAGAGTCCGGTCACTCCATCGTAGCAGGTTCACCTTCTGTGAACTGACCGGACGCTGGACATCAGAATCCGATGCAGCATCCGGTCACTCTTTTTCCAGCAAATCTTCAAAGTCCTTCGTGCTACCTGTTCCCAATCAAGTCCCAACTCTAATAATATCCAAATAAACACCAATTGGGACTGATGTGAGTGACCTTCTCTCAAACCCTCAAATTTTTTCAAAAATATTTTACCTTAGGCTATAATTCTTTTTAAGAAAATAGGCAATAAGAGGGCAATTGAAGATAAACGACAAAGCAACATTCATGCATATGTAATACAATACTTGAAAGTAAATCTAGTTGCTTGTCAAGTTTGATCCAAGGTTAAGCTTCTTCACACGCTTTACGGCGGTTATCTTAACCTTTTTAGACAAGCCCTAAGTGCATTACCATATAGCAAACATGTTGTATATTACAATGCAATGCAAGGGACAACACAAGCTCATTTTTTAGTGAAGTTGCTAAAATCAAGAACATTGAGCTCATTCCGCAATCGACAAAAAGTCGCCTCATCTAGCGGTTTAGTGAAGATATATGCCAATTGATCCTCGGTCCTTACACCATCTAATGAAATATCATTCTTTGCAACATGATCTCTAAGAAAATGATGGCGGATATCTATGTGTTTGGTGCGATAGTGTTGAACCGGATTATTTGCAAGTTTTACCGCACTTTTATTGTCGCACAAAAGAGGTACTTTTTCTAGAACTCCTTCGACATCAATTCTCCAAACTCTTTGTAAGAATCTTCATTTGATGATCCAAAGATGATATCATCAACACACACTTGACAAATGAAGATATATCCATTTAGCTTCTTGGTGAATAGCGTGGTGTTGACCTTCCTAGTGGTGAAGCCCTTCTCAATGAGGAAATCCCGAAGGCGCTCATACCAAGCTCTTAGGGCTTGTTTAAGCCCATATAGCGCCTTGGACAACCTATAAACATGATTAGGATATCTAGGGTCTTCAACCCCGGGAGGTTGATCAACATACACTAGTTCATTAATAAAGCCATTTAAAAATGCACTTTTCACATCCATTTGATATAATTTCATTTCATGATGTGATGCATATGCAAGAAGGATACGGATGGCTTCTAGTCTTGCAACCGGTGCAAAAGTCTCTCCAAAATCCAAACCTTCAACTTGAGAGAACCCCTTTGCAACTAGTCTTGCCTTGTTCCTCACAACTACGCCTTGATCATCTTGGTTGTTGCGGAACACCCACTTTGTTCCAATGACTCTTGCACCTTTTGGCCGCTCTTCAAGAGTTCAAACTTCATTGCAGGTGAAGTTGTTCAAATCTTCATGCATGGCATTTATCCAATCTAGATCTTGAAGAGCTTCTTCTACCTTAGTAGGCTCAAAGCAAGAGACAAAATAGTGATGTGCAATAAATAAAGCAAGTTTTTGTGAGCGAGTCATTACATCCTTTGATGGACTCCCTATGATGGGATCTTATGGATGATCTTGTAGTAGAGGTGTGTTTCTTCTATTGACCACTTGAGGAGGAGGTTGTGGAGCATCAACATCTTGTGCTTGTACCACCGTTTGATCATGGGAGACATGAGTGTCTTCATTTTCTACTCTCCCATCTTTTTCACCATCTTGTGGCTCATTTGATGAAGAAGGTGAATTGATCACTTGTACAACATCTTCATCATCTTGAGGCTTGATGTCTCCAACTGGAATGTTCTTCATAGCCTCCCTCAATGGTTCATCACCTACATCATCAAGATTCTCATGTGCTCCTTGGGAGCCGTTAGATTCATCAAATTCCACATCATATGTTTCTTCAACCAAGCCGGTGGCATGATTAAATACTCTATATGCTTTAGAATTTGATGAGTAACCAACAAGAAAACCAATATCACAACATCTTTAAAACTTCCCTAGGTGTTCCCGCTTCTTGTAGATGTAGCATTTGCAACTAAACACCCTAAAGAAGGAGACGTTCGACTTCTTCCCATTGAGTAACTCATAGGGTGTCTTGCCAAGAAACTTTTGAAGGAATAGGCGGCTGGATGCATAGCATGCGATGTTGATAGCTTCCGCCCATAGAGCTTTAGGGGTGTTGTACTCATCTAGCATTGTTCTTACAAGAGTGATCAATGTCCGGTTCTTTCTCTCAACTACACCATTTTGTTGACGAGTATATATTGCGGAGACCTCATGCTTGATCCCAACTTCATCACAATAGGCTTCTATGTTTGTGTTGTCAAATTCCTTCCCATTGTCACTTCTAATCTTTTTGAGCTTCACTTCAAACTCATTTTGTGCTCTCTTGGCAAACTTCTTGAAGCATGATGCAACTTTGGATTTGTCATGAAGGAACAATACCCATGTGTATCTTGAATAGTCATCAACAATCACAAGACAATAAAGATTTCCTCCCAAACTCTTGTATGTTGTTGGTCCAAATAAATCCATGTGAAGGAGTTCTAGCACTCTTGTGGTTGACATGAAAGCTTTGGTTGGATGAGTATTTGCAACTTGCTTGCCGGTTTGACATGCACTACAAAGCTTGTCCTTTTCAAACTTCATATCCTTCAATCCCCTCACCAAATCATTCTTCATTAGCTTCTTGAGTGAGCTCATCCCAACATGAGCAAGTCTTCTATGCCATAGCCATCCAAGTGTTGTTTTGGTAAAAAGGCAAGTCTTTAAATTTGCATCTTCGGAGGTGAAGTCCACTAGATATAGGTTGTTGTATCTAAATCCTTTGAATATCACTTAATCATCATCCTTCTTAGATACAACAACTTCCTTCTTAGTAAACAAGCATTGGAAGCCAAGATCACATAATTGTCCAACGGATAGCAAGTTGAAGCTCAATGAAGCAACATATAGCACATTTGAGATTGAATGATCATTTGATATTGTCACTTTGCCCAATCCTTTAACCTTGCCCTTTGAGTTATCTCCAAATGTGATTCTTTCTTGTCCATCTACTTCTTCATCTAGTGAGGTGAACATACGAGGATCACCGGTCATATGTTGTGTGCAACCACTATCAATAACCCAATGACTTCCACTGGTCTTGTAGTTCACCTACACACAAGAGATCAAGCTTTAGGAACCCAAACTTGTTGAGAGCCCTTCACCATCTCAACAAGTGACTTTGCTACCCAAATTTTCTTAGGCCTATTCTTGTTGGGAGGTCCTAAGAACATGACTTTCATCTTTCTACTAGAATCCTTTCTAAGCATGTAATGAGCATTGAAAGCAAAAGGTCTAGCATGCTTGGGCAAGAGTTGTGGTGGTGGAGTTTGACACTCATGAGCAAAGTGACCTTCTTGTCCACACTCAAAACACTTCTTTAGCTTTGGCTTTTGTTGTTGTTGTTGAGCTTGAGCCTTCTTCTCTTTGTTTGCCATGTACCCAATGCCACTTCTATCTATCTTCATGACGGTGTTCATTAGTAGCTCACTTTGAAGATGCTTGCCTCTTGTGAACTTGCTCAATCCAATCTTGAGATGCTCTTTCTCCAACTTGAGCTTCTTGTTTTCTTCCTTGAGAGCATCATTGTTTTTCTCTTCCTTGAGTCTCTTGTTTTCTTCTTTTAGCTTCTCATTCTCAAGAATCAAGTCACCATCATGATCAAGAGTTTCTAGCATAATAGTGTTGTGGGTTTTGAACTCTTCAAAGTCTTTCTTTAGCTTTTCATTATCACTCTTGAGCTTGACAAACTCATCATAATTATCGGTCTCAACCACTTGCTTGCCCTTGCTACTAGAACTTTGCTCAATGCTCTCAATGATCAAATCATCACATGATGTAGCTATATCAATCTTAACAACATTGTTAGTAGCATCATGTGGCTCATTGGATAAATATTCTTGAGCAATGATAAGATTATCATGATTAATCTTAAGAGTAGTATATTCTTCTTTTAGCATGTTGTGGCTAGTGATGAGCTCATTGTGTATCCTCTCAAGTTTATCATGTTTATCTTTAAGCTCTTTCTTAGAAGATTTGAGCTCCTTGAGTTTGGATGATATAGCATCATTTGCTTCTCTAAGCTCAACACTAGCCTTTTCGGCTATATCACATTTTGCTAAAAGAGAGTCATTCTTAGCTTCTAGTTTTTCATTCTTAGCTCTACTCTTTCTAATGATCTTAGTGTATTGATTTAGCAATTTAACAAGATCATCATAAGAAGGTGATTCATATTCATCATCATCACTATCGCTATCATCATTGCTAGCATGTTCATCACCACTACTATCATCATTTGATACCTTGCGATCACCCTTGGCCATAAGGCATAGGTGTGTGGAGGATGATGGTGGTGGTGGCGGTGAAGATGATGAAGAGTCAATAACAATGGTGGCCACCTTCTCATTGTCACTATCATCATCAGATGAGCCACTAGATGAATCAATGTCCATGAGCCAATCACCAACGATGTATGCCTTTCTACTTTTCTTCTTCTTGTGGAAGTCCTTATTCTTGCTATCTCTCTTCTTGTATGGCTTGTTTTTCTTCTTCTCATCTTCTTCTTCATTGCTTGAGTCATCTTTTTTGCCCTTGTACTTGTTCTTGAACTTATCTTTCTTGGGCTTGGTGCATTGGTGTGCTAGATGACCAAGTTCTCCACAATTGTAGCAATCCATCTCGGAGATTGGCTTCCTTCAAGAGCTAGTGAAGAACTTCTTTTTCTTGCCATCAAACTTGATGCCACTCTTGTTAAACTTCTTTAGCATCTTGGCGGTTCTTCTCACCATGAGAGCAAGACTTGCATCATCAATTTCATCATCACTTGAGCTCTCATACTCAAGCGTTGCTTTGCCCTTCTCTTGGCTAGCTTTGAATGCTAAGTCTTTTTCTTTCTTCTTTGTAGAGGATGAGCTATCTTGAGGTGTGATGTGCATGTACATCTCATGAGCATTGATCTTTCCCAAGATTTGTGTTGGTGTAGCGGTGGAAAGATCACCTTGATGAAGCACGGTCACAATATGCCCATATTTGTCAATGGGGAGGACACTCAAGATTTTTCTTACAACGTCGGATGGTTGCATTTGAGTGCGTCCAAGCCCATTGACTTTCTCTACAAGAACATTCAAACGAGAGTATATCTCATTAGCACATTCTTTAGGAAGCATCTCAAAAGAATTTAGCTTTTTCATGACGAGATGATAGCGTTCCTCACGCTCACTCTTTGTTCCCTCATAGAGCGCACAAACATCTGACCATAGTGCATGGGCGTCTTTGTGGTTCCTCACCCGGTTGAACACATCTTTGCAAAGGCCTCTAAAGATGGTGTTTCGAGCCTTTGCATTCCATTTCTCGTAATTCACCTCATCACCTTGTAGGTGTGTGGCATCCCGAGGTTTTGGGAAACCTTGTGAGGCGGCTCTAAGAATTCCAACATCTAGAGCTTCTAAATATGCCTCCACGCAGATTTCCCAATATAAAAAATCATCCCTCTCAAAGATAGGAGGAGGACCATCCCCGTGAGACATCTTTCTCTAAGCGGTTAAGCCTAAATACGTGAGCACGAGGCTCTAATACCAATTGAAAGGATCAAGATGCCCAAGAGGGGAGGGGGGTGAATTGGGCTAATTCTAAATTTCTTTGCAATAATTAAACCCTACGGTTAGCCCAATTAACCCCTTGTGCCAAGAAAGTGTTTCTATTGATCTATCACACAAAAGTTTAGCAACCTATGTTCCAATCCTACTCTAGCATGACAATTCTATGAATGTAAATGACAAGAATTGAATTGCTCAAAGTAAATGCTCAAAGTAAAGAGAGAAGGAGGAACACAGTGATATTTTGCCGAGGTATCGGAGAGTCGCCACTCCCCACTAGTCCTCGTTGGAGGACCAACGCAAGGGTATAGCTCCCCCTTGATCCACGCAAGGATCAAGTGCTCTCTACGGGTTGATTCTTTGACTCTCCGTCGCGGTGAATCACCCACAACCGCTCACAACTTGAATTGGGTCATCCACAAGCTCCGTCGGATGATCACCAAGCTCCTGATCACCACCAAGCCATCTAGGTGATGGCGATCACCAAGAGTAACAAGCACGGACTCTCACTTGACCACGACAAGCCTAATGAGAAGGGTGGATGCACACTTTGCTACTCTTGATCTCACTAATGAGGGCTCTCTTTGGATTCTCAAATCACAATCACCTCACTAGGACCTTGCTCTTTTTGACACTCTCAAAGGTGTTTCTCAACTGTTGGAATGAGCAAAAGTACCCCCTCACACGAATGGAGGAAGTATTTATAACCTGGGTTGAAAAACGAACCATTATGTGCTTCTACGGGGTGACCGGACGCTCCGGTCATATTGACCGGACGCTCCAGTCAGTTCTCCCCGAACTCCAGTGATAAAGTAGTGACCGAACGCTAGACAGCGTCCGATCAGCACTGACCGAACACGTCCGGTCATGATTTTCCCTCTCTGGAACCTTACTGGAGTCGACCGGATGCTGGCCCTCAGCGTCCGGTCGCGTTAGACGACTTCACCTTGATCAAATGAACTGACCGAACTCTGTGCCAGCGTCCGGTCAGTATTTGACCCTCCATTCACTTCCAACTCTCAATCATATGTGAATGAAGTTTGCTCCATTGGATCTAAGGGCAATTTTGGAGCCACCTAGTGCTAGATTTAGCAAGTGTGCACCACACCTAACCCACTAGACTCACCTAGGTCAAGCTACCCGTCCATACCCCCTTAATAGTACGACCAAAGGAAAAACAAAGTCCTAAACTACTCTAAGTGTCTCTTCAACTCCAAACGACACTTAGAACTAGTCCATCCTTAACCTTGTCGTCCATCCTTTGAAAACCAAAACGATTTCTATCGTAGGGGCATGACCACCATAATTGCCCAATCGATCTCCATTACCGTGACCTAACTTAATTGCCTCTGCAAAACACATGTTAGTCACAGTAATCATGTATTGTCATTAATCACCGAAACCCAACTAGGGGCCTAGATGCTTTCAGCCAGCGCCTGCGCCTCCCGGCCCAGTCTAGCGCGCCGCCGCCGCGAGGACGAGCGCTGCTGCCGCGAGGTACTCCCCTAGTGTATTTGTTGATTGAATCGACATTGTTAGTATAGTAAGTTAGTAAAATAAATAAAGTTTGTATAATTAGTAAAGTATAGTTAGTAAAGTTAGTTAGTTTAGTTAGTATAGGCAATATAGTAAGTTAGTATAGATAGTAAAGTTAGTTAGTTTAGTTAGTACAGTTAGTGAGTCTAGTTATACATTGTATTTAGTCTAATTAGTTGTTGTAGTTAGCCTTGTATAGATGTTAATATTAGATTTGTTAGTATAGTTATAGTTAGAATAGGTATTAATATTACTATGGACATTACGTACGATGATTTCGACGACTTGATGAAGTTTCTCGAAATGCCTTTGCAGATGGATTGTTGTGTTAGCGTTTTTTACAGAGGAAGTGTTAGCAGAGAAGATGGTATGTTTGAGGATATGGAAGAAGAATTGGAATGGTTTGATGAACCTCCTAGCTTCAATGACCTTTGTGTCCGTTTGAATGCAAAGTTTGGCGGTGATTTCACACTGAAGGGGAGGTTTGATACTGGAAAGACTAGGGCACACTATGTCCTCATGCCCTTGCGCGACCCTGCTCACTGGTCCCGCTACACTAGGGTGCTCTAAGGTTCCAATGTGCCCATGGCTGAGGTGGTGGTGAAGAATGGGTACAGGATGCAGGGTGTCCTGGACGGGCCGTCCATTGACGGTGTTGGAGGCAATGAGCAAGAATTGGGGGTCGAAGGGGAAGCAGCTCAGGGTAACATGGATTTGGACGGTTAGTTGACACAGGAGCAGTTTCATTCAAGTCAAGTAGGCTATATAAGCAATGATTTTGATGTGAATGGGTTCGAACTGGAAGAGGAGGAGCAGGAGGAGGAGGACAGGATCGGTGATGTAGTTAGCAGTGATTCGAACGATTCAGATAATGACCAGGGAGATAGACATGCTATGCCCACAACAGTTGATGCCATGCCAGTACCTGTTCATGGTATGCCATTACCAATACCAACTGAGGTTTTGCATGCTATCCAGGCTCAGGATAGACTAGTCATAGATTTGTCAGCAGATGATACCCCATATGATTCATGGCGTAGAATTAGCGAAGCGCAGCAGTATGTTCCACCACCACCTTACACAATGACTGAGCTTGAGCAACTAAGGTTGATGAACGTACCTTTCAGGGGTGTTCCGAACTATAGGGATATCAGCATGACGGATATGGCAGTTTGTGACACCGGTCTCTAGATGTGTAGGAAATCATTATATGACCATAAGAAAGAAACCCTTAGGAAGGGGATGATATTCAAAACAATGTCAGAGATGAAGCTCTTCCTTCAGGACTATGTTGTGTATCACCATAAGCTGTACACCATCACTCATTCGAACCAGAAGTTGAGGTACCACGTGATATGCAAAAATGATTGTATGTGGAGGTTAAATGCACGAAAGAGACAGAGTGATGGCAAGTGGAGGATAAGTAAAGTTGTTGAACCTCACACTTGCTTAACAAATAGGGGGAAGGAAAATCATCAGCGGCTCACTGCACGTTACCTTGCCCGTCGTATATTGGGGCTCGATGATGACAATAACGACATTTCAGTGTCTTCTTTACAACAGTCCATATCTAGATTTGTTAAGTACGATGTGAAGTACGGAAAGGCTTGGCATGCTAAGCAAATTGCCCTGGCGATTCGATGGGGTAGTTGGGAGCAAGTGTACAACAGGGTGCCCCGCATCTTATGTGCAATGCATTACTACAACCCTAGCTTGAAATCGTTTGTGGACACCGGAGGGATGTGTTTTTGGGACCCGTTGAGGCATGTCCTCTATCGTGTGTTCTGATCATTCGCACAAACGGAACATGCATTCCAGTTTTGTTGGCCAGTCATACTTGTTGATGGCACTTTCCTGATAGGAAAGTACAAGGGCACCTTGATGATGGCTGCTGTTGTTGATCCTGAGGACCAGATAGTACCCATGGCTTTTGCTTTGGCAGAGGGAGAGAATAATGAATCGTGGTCATGGTTCATGCGGCTTCTACGTGTACAAGTGCTTGGCCCATCTCGCACTATATGTTTGATCTCGGACCGTCACCCAAGGCTTCTTAATGCTACAGCTGAGCATATAGATGGGTTCTCACCTCTAGTGCATAGATGGTGCATGAGATACTTTGCCGCTAATTTCTGGCGGCGTCAGAGGAAGCAGGAGGTATGTGACAAGGTAAAGGTTGTATGTTGTGTACGTACAGAGCACCAGTTCAAGGAGACAAAGAGAGAACTAGACAAGATGCTAAATGAAGCGGGAAAGGCTTGGTTAGAGGCGCAGATGGAACAGAAGGCTCAGTGGGCGTTAGCATATGATGAGGGGGTTTCAGGTATGGCATCATGACCACTAACTCCTCGGAGTCCTTCAACCATGTATTCACCGGAGTTCGATCATTGTCTGTGTCTGGAATTATTGAGTTCTCCTTTCATAAGTGCAATGAATATTTTGTCAAGAGGTGGGAACTTGCGCAGAGGAATACAACTGAGCAGGGGCGTTTTGGAAAGGCTGGAGCTGAACATTTGAAGGAGGCCAAGGAATTGGCCAAGCAGCACACCACCGAGCCGTATGGACCCCGTCGCCATATCTTTAGTGTATGGGGCAAGGGTGGCACAAGCTTGGGTGGCGAACGTTATGGTGGATGGAACTACCGAGTTTATCTTGAAAAGGTAGAGTGCAGTTACAACGTCCCTCAGATCATGCATGCCCCTTGCTCTCATATGATCACGGCCTGCAGGGTTCGCGGGTACAACTATGAGGATCTACCATATATGTCACCCTTGTATCTACGTTCGAACACCGTTAGTATTTGGGAGATGAGCTTCGAACCATACCTTGACCTGACACAGTGACCACCTTATAATGGTTATGACTATGTGCCACATCCGGATCTAATTAAGGTAGGGAAGGGTAGGAGGAAGAAGAAGTGACTCAAGGGGGACATGGATGCTATGAGAGGGTACGGCGAAGACATGTACGGAGGGGGAGATTTCAACGAGACCCGTGGCAGGAATCTTTGCTCTGTTTGTAAAGAATCTGGTCACAAGGCTAGCAGGCATAGAAGATGAGGGCAGCAGGTGCTTTCATATTGTGTTCGTATTGCTTAACAAGTAGTTCAAATTTTGCAATGCTACATAATGTTAATTTGAATATTGTTAATTTGAATACTCTAACCCTTTGTTTATCAATTTGTAACAAGATGGCCCCTCCCACGCCGCACCAGATGTACCCCCTTCTTGAGGTGGAGTACAATGACCCCCTTCTTCCACTGGACGATGAGGTTTCCAAGAGGCGTCCGAGGGATCCTTACACTCCTGGGACTTGGTTATGTTGAACTTATGTCGAACGAATATTGTCGTCCGAAACTTATAGACTCATGAACCAATAAAAATGTTATGTGGCAACTTGTCAACTTGCGCATGGACTCTATTTATTTGCTTCATATTCATTTCAACTTGCGCACGGTCACGACAGCACTTGTAGTTGTTTACAGCACCGACAGCAGCTCCCGTTTAGTTGCAATTGAGGCTAGTCGGTTTCTGTCTGCGTCCAGGTCCTGCCGCGTCGTGGGGCTTGGCGCGTCAGTGCCGCGCCGCGGGCTAT
Organism: Miscanthus lutarioriparius; assembly: GCA_904845875.1. Classification (NCBI taxonomy): domain Eukaryota; kingdom Viridiplantae; phylum Streptophyta; class Magnoliopsida; order Poales; family Poaceae; genus Miscanthus; species Miscanthus lutarioriparius. The sequence goes on along the minus strand of CAJGYO010000012.1, from coordinate 73,523,266 downwards.
GGCACGGCAGAACCTGGGCTATGGCATGGCAGAACCTGTGCCGAACCGTATTCAAAATAATTTCACTCAATTTTGTTTGTTTTAGAAATTCTCAACGCATTCGCTATTATTATAAAAACTTAGAGAGCGATAAACGGATGGGTCGGAGGGTGACAAACGGATGGGATCACTTAAGATCGACCATGGGTAATCCAAGTACATGATACATGGGTACAATACATCAATAGTTCAAATAGAAAACAAGACAACACAATGGAAGTTCTAGTACATAGCTACATTGATCATTAATAAAGCATGGAACTAATAGACGGCGCAATAAAAAACCTTCAGTCAGAAACATACTGAGTAAGCAACTCATCGTCTGAGTACCAATCCTCTACCACAACCCTGTTGCTATGGCTAGGGTCACCTGCATTGCCCTGATCTGCCTTTCGCCTGTAGTAAGCAGCCTCTGCTTCATCTGCGGCCTGAGACAAGAACACGTTCTCTTCCTCCTCGTTTATGTGGCTAGGCTCACCTGCATTGCTCTGACCTGCGTGTCGCCGGTCGTAAGCGGCCTCCACTTCATCTGCGGCATCTGCGGCCTGAGTGAAGAACATGTCATCATCCTTCTCCGCCTGCAAGCCCGTCTCTGCTAGAGCGATGAGCTCGCTCAGTCTGCCAGTGTCGTCCTCAGCCTCCTCCGCCTGCAAGCCCGCCTCAACAAGAGCAATGAGCTCGCTGAGTCTGTCAGTGTCATCCTCAACCTCCTCCGCCTGTAAGCCCGCCTCTGCTAGAGCAATGAGCTCACTTAGTTTGGCAGTGTCGTCCTCATCCTCGTCTCCCTCATCAGACGACACAATCGGTGATTGAACGGTGCGACCAGCTCACGTTCTGTGCTCATCTAACTTCTTTTCCTCATACCTTGCATGAGCCACCTCTACAGCATGTTCCTTGCTGTATCACATCCCTTCATGTATAAAATGCAATCAGTTAGCAACGCGATTATATTACATTTAAAATCAGGCAACAAAAAAAGGCTTTCAAGCACTCACTGGCACATAATGCAACAATATGCTCGTTCAAGACCTACATATGTACTCTTGTCTCCTCCCTTGCCTCCTTCCTTGCCCTCTCCTCCTCTAACGTCATCCGTCTCTTCAATCCCTATTTGTCAAGCCCAATATCGATCAGGTTATAAATACCGCGCTGTCTAGCAAACTCACGTATCTTGTCTTTGTGATGTTTAACGAATAGGTTGACGTAGTCAGGTCCATATCCCATCTTCCGTGTAATTACTTGCTTCTCCTTCAGTTCATCCAAGAACTTAGCTTGACCGTCATAACATTCCCACCTGCATTTCCTAGTGCTCTGTTCAAACAAAAAATTATATCATATATGTCTTAGCAAAAGAAATAACATACGATTTCATGTTTACCACAAAAATAACCAACCTCGTCATAGTCAACCATATGACCGCAATAATGGCCTATTCCAAGCTTCAAAGGGACTAGGCCATAGTTGGATTTAATACCACATTCGCACATGACAGGAGGTGTTTTGTAAATTACCCTTTCTTTCTTCTTTTCCTTAACCTTTGGCAGTTCTTCCGGCCATTGGTTCTTAGGACCATACAACCACTCCTTCAAACGACACTTCACCATTGAAAACACCTAAATAAGGTGACATTAAGACATGAACGCATATAGCTCAACATTTCAACACATACACTTTGCACTTACTTCATGCTTGTTTGGACATACAAACTCTAACGTATTCTCAGGGTTTATCACAGCTCGATCTCCGCAATCGCACAGAGGAGGTTCCTTGAGTCGTCTAACTGTGGCTAAGTGCTTCTCCTTAGCCGTCATTGGAGGGGGGTTAGGGGGAGGTGGAACCCACCGCGCGAAGTGCTCTCATGGATGTCGTCGTCTCCACCAATCATTGAAAAGGAGGTACCTAGGGTCAAACTTGTCTGCACCGTCGATCCACTGAAAGAAAAAGCACCTCTAATGGGCTTACACAATAAAATTCCAATAAAATATTAGTAACATAGTAATACAAATGAAGAAAAAAAACATACGAAAACAATTACTTACATTAAAACGACTGCATGTGTAGATGCAACGAGCCGCTGTGTCTGGATGTCTCGATTGAAACACGTCGGCTGGACGACCACAGTCACAGTTAGGGACAGGGAGGTCAGAAGGGACGGGGGCATCTTTGCTAGATTCGTTAGGGTATAATTCTCTAGGACGACCCCGTTTTGACCACAACTGCTCCCAAAACATGTCTTCCATCTAATAAAACGGTTCAAATTAAACATCAATCAAAACAAGGCAAATTAATATAAAATATAATCATTTGCATTGCAACTCAAATAATATAACCAACACTTATAGCAACAAAAATATACATGGTAAATAAACTTCTAACTAAATAATTAACCTTAACATCGACAAAATCAAACTAATATATTTCTCCAAACCATAGCCCATAGTTCCCAAACATAATTTTTCTCCTAACCTATACTCTCATTCATAATATTTCAATCCACCATTCAAACGAAAATAAAAAGTGCGGCATTACCTTGAACGAGGCCAAGGAGGGAGGGCGGTGGCCAGGGAATGGAAGGGAAGGGAGGGAAGGAAGCGGCAACAGAGGACCGGACGCCGACAGCACTTGGGAGTGGCGGGCAGGTAGGTGGGCAGGCGCGGCGGGCGCGAAGGCACGGCGGACAGGTGGCCAGGCAGGCGAAGGCGCGAAGGCAGGCAGGACTGGGCCGCGGCGCTTTTAGCCGGCTCTGCCACGCCACCGATCAGGGCGCATCACTGCCGCGCCAATATCGGTGGCGCGGCAGACCTTGCCATGTCACTGGTCAGCGCCCCGGTCATCGCCACGTCATCCCTCTCGCCGCGCCACCATGCATGGCGCAGCATAGGCGTTTCGCCGTGCCATAGAAATAGACGCGGCAAAAAGTGTTAGTTTTAGAAAAAAAAAATTAAACAGTGTTAGATTTTAAATTAGTTTAAAAAAGTGTTAAAAATAAAAAAAAATCCCGGCAGGTATATATATGGCAGTTACATATTTCCACAATCTTGATGGATTCTTCAAGCAGTATATCGTTACCTGTCCTAGTAAGTACAGATGACTAATCTCGACATGCTTGACTTGACCGCATATATCTGGATGAATGAGTAGCAAGCTTGATTTGTCACCTAGCAATTATGGTCGGCAACACAAATTACGAGGTACATAGTCAAGTCAGGCATGATCCATACAGCTCAGCTAATTCGTGTCCATCTCCATCGGGTAGTCCTTACTTGTTTCCTAAGTCAATTTTTCTCTAATTTTGATCGTATTTATAGAAGATACACCAACAACTACACAGTTACACTATCAAATTAGTTTTAATAAACGTACATGAAATAATTCTGAACAGTATATTAATTTTGTATTGTAGGTTTTGACACATTTTTCTTGCCCTTGATGTTTGTCAAATCTGTTGCATAAAATTATTCATTTCTTTTATAATGAAACAAAGGAATAATTTTATGATCCAACGCATAAAAATGCTCGTGCATCCTTGCTTGTGCATCAAACCATATATCATCGTTGATGACATTTGTGCACTTGACCACGTTTCCAACACACGCAATTGGTCATCACCATTTTTTCCTGGAACAAATGTGCTATATATGTAGGACCGACACACAGATCGAGTTGTTGGTGAATGATATATAGAGCAAAGCGAAGGGCCAGGAAACCGGAATTCCAGCCCATAGGAAGTATGATGGAGTCGCCAAATTCATCCACATGAGTTCGGATGTATGTCACCAAAGAGCAACGTTGCAGCCTTTCATTTGTGCTTTCAATCTTTCCTCAATACACACATCTAGAACACATCTAGAAGTTCACGTCATCATTTACTGTAGGAACAAAACACTACTTCATTAACAGATTTTTTTTTCATAACTTCAACTCTCCCTATCTTGAAATACATGTAGTGTCGGGTTCATAAACCCGGGGTCCCTCATGGACCGGCTTCACCAGCAAAAGCTCGGCCCAGCAGACGGCGTTGCGAACGACGCGCAACTCCTAGGCCGGCCCAAACACCTAAAACGACATGCCAGAAGGACAATCCAATCTCCGACCGGAAGACCTGGCCGAGTAGGAATGGCGCCCACTTCCGACCCCGGCCCGCCTTTCCGATCGGAAGGCCTCAACCGCGCTCGCTTCTGACACCGGCCCATCTCCGGAGGGCCTTTCCGACCGGAAGGTCTGGCCGAACACTACTCTCCGACTCTAACCCCGCGTCTCCTACCAGGGATGCGCCGAGCCCCTGCTTACAGCTCTTCTTCGACTGGCGCTGTCAGAGCCGACTGGGACCAACCGACCGGGGACGCCCGTTCGGTACGGACCAAGAAAGCAGGCAGAGTAAGGCAGGACGCACAAGACAACCACGATATCGAAGACCATACCCTGTATACCTATGGGATAGTACCGACAGGATATGACAGAAGGGTGCCCTACAACCTTCCAGACTTGTCAGAACCCCAACAGTGTTGAAGGCGCCGACATTTGCCCAACAGTGTTGTAGGCACCATCAACTCCCATGCCAGACAAACACGGTAAGGCCCCCCACATGCCTCTGGGCATCAATAGTGTTGTGGGCGCCGGCATTTACCTTACTAGGCGAACACGGTAAACCTCCTCACATGCCTCTAGGTATCAACAGTATAGCAGGCACCGACATCTGCCATATCGGAAGAAGACGACGCAACCTCCCACGCGCATCTGACATTTACAGTGTTGTGGGGGCCTACAATCATCTTGTACCCGACCGCGTGGGCAACAAGACTTAGCGCACATACACACTCTCTCTCTTATAAGGCCATCTCCTTCATCTATAAAAGGGGATACGCTCTCTCCCGAAAGGAAGACTCAGTTCACTTAGATCGATTCAACACACCACAACAAAACCACCAGGTTCAGACCTCTACGCTCGAACACTTAGCTCATAGCTGAGCTCCCGTCACTCTCGACGGTTTGACCAGAGTCCGACCGGACCTCTTGCTCCTCTCCATCTTTCTCTTTCTCGTTTGTAACCACACTGTAAACTTCGAGCACCTGGACTCAAGAATAAAGTCACCGACCGACTCAAACTGAACGGCACGTTGCTTGAACCAGTATAAACCCTGTGTCATTGAGTGCTAGGCCACATCCGATCACAACGTACGACAAAACTATAAATATTTACGTGTTGGTCATTTTTCTGCACCGACATGTAGCACGTTCTTGCCCAACTAGGCTCTCTAGATGCAACTTTCAGGTGTTTGCGGTTGCCCGCATGAGGTATAAATAAGATGCAAAAGGCAGCCCAGAGCCTGGCTCCCGATATACGGATTTTATTTGCGTTTTTGACGAGCCACGCTCGCATGGTGCAGCACAGATTTCTGTAAGAGATACTATGAACATGTGATTACCGTGTATTAAGTGATATTAGTGTATTCTCTGACAAATATATTAATGTATTTTAATGTAGATTAAAATATGAAAAGTAAAATAGGGACTAGCTACTAGAGTTCAGATACACAAGTTAAATATTATAAGATTACTTGTTTTTTTTTATTTCATATGACAAGACAACCAAACACTATCTTCTCTCAGCCAAGCTATATACATACGACAACCAAACAACAGCTTGCATCTCCAGTCTGCCCTAGGTGAGCCTAGTTCCCAGATGCGAGGCAGGCTCCACTCAACAACAAACCAAACACGATGAAGGTATTGAAGCAATTTTATGACCAAACAAGGAGTTTAGCAAACTTACTTACCCCTCAATATAATTAGTTGTTCCATTGTTAATTTCCTAATTAGTTTCCTAGTAATACTGTATGAAAAGGAATGAATAATGCATTCATTTATTTCGGTTATCAATTACGTGAGTCATTTTGGACAAGATGATGTTCAAAAGGCATGCATTTATAAGGATTAAAAGGCAGATACACATGAATAAGGTCGAAATTATAATTTAAGATAAAGTTTGAATCTTCAAAACTTTGTACTTCAAGACAAAGGAAGTAGAGTACTTTTTTATGTAATATATATATATATATATATATATATATATGTATGTATTATAAGTAGACCCTCAACTATATATCTTTCAAAAACAGGGGCCAAGCTCAGCTGGTTGGGTTTCTTGGGGGTGGAACCTACCCACTCGGGTAAGTCCCCGACTTGACACGGGTGCTCACATTTTCTGGATTTATTACAGAATTTAACGGCGCTATTTCTTTCAGTGGTAGGCGACATGTCTATCGATAGCGAGGCGCCCGTGGTGACTTTGTCGATCTCGAGATTTGCCGGTCCAACTCGATTCTTCGCATGTGCTCATAGGGATAAGGTGTGCGTGCGTGCGTACATCATAGGGGTGAGTGTGCGCTCGTGTATATAAACGTCTGCGTGTAACTGGGTCTCGCAAAAGAAAAATACCACAATTAACTTTAAAAACACATTTTCAAAGACACACTATTCGGTCAAACTATGGGAAACGGGATTATGCGTGGCCAAATTGGCTACTAGCCAAATAAAGGATTAATTTAGCCACGTTTACCTAGACCCATGGTGTAACAATTTATTTTTTAAACCTAAGTTTGGCAAAGATATATTCATACAAATTTAAGGGACAATTGCAAAAATGAAAACATATTTATTGATCCAAACAGCTCAATAAAGAACCAAAGGTGCACAACGGAATACAATATGGTGGGCTACCACCTGCCCCAGCCGAGCCAACCGCCACTTCTAGAAAAATATTTTTAAAGATACTTTTTTTTTATTAATACAGGTGATGGGAAAGGATAGTATTCGAAAAGCAGAGTGGTTTTAGAGGCATTTCACTCATTTAAGGTGGTAGCTAACTCATGGCCGTCTCTAAAACCAATGGAGAATTTTTACAATGGTTGTCAGAAAATGGACCGCTCATGAGGAGTGATCCAACGGCTAAAAAGGCAGAGGCACCAAGAGAAATCAATTGGAGAGGCACCGGAGGCACTAAGTGCGTACTAAATAGTGGGACCATACGTCCAGGTGCGTACTAAAATTAGTGGGATCAGTGCAAAAAATTAGGATAATTATATTTTTGATTTTTTTTGTAATTAAGGGTAGAATGGTAAATTTATAATAGAAAAATAATGTTTGAGTAGTATAGAGATAATTGAAGTAGTATAGTTTGTCATGTGTATTTCTCAAATTCCGACCACGCCAACCCTAGCAGTCTCTCTGCTCCGTGCTGCGGCGGCGTCGGCTGCCAGAGCGAGGGCGAGGGCGAGGCAGAGCTACGGCGGCCAGGGCACGCGATCCCTCCTCACCAGTCCCCCGCGAACAGTGGCACCACGTAGATCCGGAGAAGGCGGTGGAGGAGGCGAGATCCCCATTCGTGGCGGCGACGGCCGTCCCCCATGCCGAGAGGGTGTGGGAGGCGAGGTGGGCTCATCCGCGGACGCGGCGGTCCGAGGTGGCGAAGCTGGAGAGCGGGCTCAGCAAGGTGTGCGTGTCCGCCCCGCCCAATAAGCAGCGGCAGCTTCGCCATCCCTGACTCCTGCTCCGTGTGCCGCTCCCCTTCCCGTGGTCTGCGCCCACCTCGGCCATCTCCGCCAGCCCGCTCGCAGCAGCCATGGCGGGGATCGACCTCAATGACACCGGGGGCAAGGTGGAGGAGGACCTCAACGACCTCCCCTGCTACACCTACTGCAAGTCACTCTCACTCCCCTTCCGCATCGGCCTCTGGAAACTGGTCCGTGTCCGCCCCTTGCTCCCTCCGTCCCCTTCCATGTCTCTCTGCAGATTTGTTCAGAAAGTCTGTGCTTTGTTGGTTCTCATGTCGGATAGGATGCAAAAGTTTCAACTTTGGTAGTGATCAGTGCTCCTAATTTATGTGTGAATCATGCGCTTCTGAATCCTGGATCGATGGATGTTGTTTCTTCAGATTGAGGTTTCTGGAGTTAGTTTGCTGATTTACATGTTCATGATGTATATCGCTTGTTTTCCTGGAAAAAATGGTTGTATGAATTGGTTCTCTGCTTGTTTACAGAAATAGTATATTATTTTTATTATCTACTACTGTTAATGATTCACTGCTCAAACTTAAGCCATTTTTATTTGTTTATGATTTATGAAACTGCTACATCAAAATCCAAAAGGTATCATGGATCCTAGCGCTACCACATGCAACAAGTTCGGAAACCCATGAAGAAAATGATGGTAACATAAAGAAAGAGCGAGCCAAAGTTGACTCCATGATTAAGCATGCAGGGGAACAAACGGATAAGGAGTTGGAGAATGAGCGCTCAAAATTGAAGTCCCTGATTGAGTCCTTGATCCAACAAGAGGAGGTTTGTGCCAACATGAATGTAGATGTAACTACAATACGCTAGTAATTCATATTTTGCATTATATAGATAGTCATGTAAACGTCGCGAATGTTTGCACTTTGAGGAACAAGATGGGATCTACATACCATAGAGATACATAGGAAAGCCTTGATGGACAGGCGATCTGTTAGACCATGGGATTTTCTCCTTCAAAGAGCGAGGCGGTGGCGCTTAGGGCTAGTGCGAGGGCAGGGCAGCCTCGCGTCCTTCGCGCTCGCCGCGTGCGGGTTCCTCGAGTCTCCGTGCCAGGGTCGTGGACGAGGGATGCCGGGGAGGGGGAGGCACAATTACCATACTAACCTTCGACGCAAAAAAAATTAATTAGAGCTAATAACGTGCTTAGGAACCAAGAAGTACCCCCAACCACGGTAAAAAGATCTCCAATCCCTCCATCCCAAATTATGTCATTTTAACTTTGTTAGATAGTGAAAGTATCTTAAGTTTGACGAAATTTATATAATAAAAATAATAACATTTATAATACCAAATAAGTATTATTAGATTCTTTATTAATTATATTTTCATAGTATACCTGTTTGATGTCATAATCTTTGTAATTCTCTTTATAATTTTGGTAAAACTTAATATAATTTGACTCTTCAAAAAAAAATTTGAATGACTTATAACTTTGAATGGAGGTAGTAATAGATACGTGAGACGTCCACAGGTTGTCTCGTCCCTCCAAACACGTTTGATCCAACAAGGATGACAGCGGCGGCGACAGGACAAGATGGTGGCGACGGCTGCGATTTGACTCGCTAGTGGTCCTTTTTAATTTTCTCGAGGATGGCTCGCTAGTGATCCTCGACCTCGTGCGTCGCCCCAATGTGTGAAGAGAGGAAAATGCACTGGGCTTGTTTTAACCTATGAACGTGGCCCAAGGACCATGAAACTAATTTGTGTTGCATGCCAGCCCACGGAGAGAGGAGAAAGGCTAAAAGGCACAAAGCCCATGTGACGTGCGGCAATATCCATCATCTCATGGTGCAATGAACAAGTAAGCGGTGCGGCCCGGTGGCAGGCGATCGAGTTCGCTCAGCGTAGCAGTGGTGGCCTGGTAGCTGTAGTTGAAGCAAGCATGGTGGCCCGGCAGCCCGGCAAACTTGCTCACCACAGCTGGTTGACGAGCTCGGCGCAGCCCAATACGGCTAGGGTGGTACAGCCCACGAAAGCTCAACAACACTCGCACGAAGGATGAGCCAGCACTCTATTTGCATAGCGCCTCCACTCCACACATCCCTAGTTGCTGGTCCTCCGTTCATTGGCAACCGATGTCAGCGCACATTACGGCAAACACATGTCTACCAGGCGAGTAAATCAATAATACTAGTTCTTGTTCTTCCCTTCTTCTAATTGCCACAAAAACTTGGTAATGCTCTTCATCAGAGAGATCGGTCTCAAATTTGTTGAAGTTAATCTTAACCACTAGCAGCACCATCACACCCAACCTAAAAGTGTAACATAATGACATGGAAGGCAATTGTCCAGCACCAACTGTAGTCCACACTCATTCAGACTGCAAACACATTGCTGGAAACATATATGATATGGAGAGAGTATGTGAAACTAAAAAAATTAGAAGATATTTCCCCAAACAGCAAGCAACAACGATGCTGGACAAACAATAGATACATAGCTACATGGTATTTTTGGTAGAAATATAAAATTTGATAGCTCGATACAAATATTGATTCCGAACATAGTTTCTCATATCTCTCCGTCCCATAGCTCCTCCAAGTTCTTGTATGGCCCGTCCGGTGACAAAAACAACTCCCCATGGCACGCTCTCCTCTGTGGAATCCCCATGATCTTCTCCTTGTCGTCGTCGCTCAACTCCCAATCAAAAAGCTCCATGTTTTGCTTCAACCTCTCCTTGTTAAAGCTCCTCGCCACAAAGCACACCCCTTGCTCATGCAGCCACCTCAATGCCACCTATAAATGTATAAAATGGATGATGACCAGTTCATAAATAGGTCACAGCCACAATGCTACAACGTTCGAAATCTTAGTTATTCCAACAAACACAATTTTGTCTTTTTTCTAAATAAAGAAGTTATAAACTAGGAGGAAGGAGTAACACAGTACCTTGTCTTTACACAAATTAAACAGCTTATCTTCGATTCAAAAAAGAATTTATCTTGATTATCCATGGAGCAAATTAGAAATACTTCTTGTTTATGTGTATATAACCAGTACAGGGCCACCTCTTCTGATTCTTCAAAAGGAAGAGTTGTGGTACTATTTACACAAACGATAGGCGCTGAATAATTCATTAGGTCAGAAACCCACATCATTGGATAATAACTATTTTGAGTTTTGCACCATTCCTAAACCAACGTCCCAATCCAAAAACCATAAGATAGTTTTACTTGTCAAGTCACATAAATATAGAAATCATATTCTAAATAGTTAGTTCTTGAGAATAAATTTTATCTAGTTGTTGTTGTAGTTATATGTTTCTCTCTTCTATCATCTACCTATTCTCTCTCTTTATAGTTCTTGCATAGATACAGTTTCTATTATGTATTTAGTAGATATTATCTACATACAAATAATAAAAAACGAGCCAATCTAATCTTTCCCCCTTTTGCTTTTAAATTTTTATTTACCTGGGCAATCGTCTTGCCTCTCTTGGCGGCGATGTCCTGCAGCACGCCGCTCTCCATGACGGCATTGGATCCCCACGTCGTGCCGATCGCGCCCAGCGGTGAGAAGGCGGTGACGACGACGCCGTTCTTGGCGCACACCTCCCTGACTTTCTCCTGACGCCAGCCGACGTTCAACTCCACCTGGTTCACCGCCGGCGGCACGGCAGCGAAGGCGAGCAGCCGGGACATCTTGGCCGCGGAGAAGTTGCTGACGCCGATGGACCTCGCGAGGCCGAGACGGTGGCACTCCTCCATGGCACGCCAGACGCCCTCCATGTCCAACGGCACGGGCTTCTTGTTCTCGTCGGCGGCGAGGGGCCAGTGGACGAGGAAGAGGTCGAGGTAGTCGAGGCCGAGGCGGGCCAGCGACTCCCGGAGCGCCGGGAGCACGCGGTCCGGGTGCGCGTCGTTCATCCAGAGCTTGGAGGTGACGAAGAGGTCGGCGCGGGAGGCGACGGCGGCGCCGACCGCGCCCTCCGTGCCATATACGGAGGCCGTGTCGATGTGGCGGTAGCCGAGGCGGACGGCGTGGAGGATGGTGGCTGCCAGGTCCTCCGGCGTGCTGGAGGAGCCGGTCCCGAAGCCCAGCACGGGGATCGCGTGGCCCGTGTTGAGCGCCACGCACGGGATGCTCGCCGACGCGCCGGCCATCGCGTTCTTGGGCAGTTGGGCGGTCAAAGGATGCGTTTGTGTGCTTCTTTGTTTGGGCAGTTTTTTTTTTTTTGTGAATTGTAAGGTCAAGATTCCTCTGTTTATATGGACTCTTCAAGATGATAAGAAAAGTAGTTGGTACGCTTAACGTTTCAAATTAAATCAAAGAATATAATCTATATTTAATGTTATTTTTTCATCCAGCCCATTTAAATTAGCCCAAGTGTCAGATCCACTACCTCTTTACTTGAAGCCCACTCGCTTGCGCGGCCCAATTTTGCCACCAGTCCCAACCGACCTACGCTCGCGTCCGGTCCAATCACGGCCCAGTCCAGCCACCAGTCCAAACCCACCTGCGCTCTACTCGTGGCCCACTCCGACCAAACCCACATGCGCAGGCGGGGAAAAAACCAAACACACTTTGCCACATTAGGGGATCGAACCGTGGTCTCCTTTCAAATACCAGGCCTTCCCACCACACTACAAAATTTGACGTGATGTCCAATGAACTTTTTTTTTATTTAGCATGGCAGAGACCTTCAAACTTTTTTACGGGAAATCACCCTTATGGTTAGCAAGACAAAAAAGATAAATAAAACTATAAACATGTGGTATTATTATATGATGAAATCACCCTTATGGTTGGCAAGACAAAAAGATAAATAAAATTATAAACATGTGGTATTTCATATATTATATGAAATAATATTAAAATTGGTCGATGCTAGTTTACTTTAGATATAACGCAATGGACTCTAAGACATATGTTCCAGCTCCTGAGTCTATACGAAAAGAAGAGAAGGAAAATCGGCATAAGCTCTAAATCCAATCGAAGAGGAGCTGGAAATCAAATAAAAAAATAACACAAGATTTTTCTGCACTATCCTCAATTTTAGAATATACTCAAATCAAAATTGTTTAAAGCATTGGAGTCCAAAGAAACAAATGTTTGAAAATAGCAATCGAACTTATCATCGCTCCTATCAATAAAAAAACCAACATCCCCTCAGGCAATATATCACAAATATAATTTAATAGAAAAAAATACAAACCGACTATCATGCTAGGTGGTTAGATCTGTAACAAATTGGACAAATCAATTTGTCAGGTCAATATATCTGCAACAAATTTTACAAATCAATTTGTTAGGGAATTAGATATGCAATGAATTTGTTTCTACCTTAAAAAACTAGATCGTACTAAACATGGTAGCAATGCAACAAATACACATAGAAGTATATTCTTTTTTTTTTTGAGGAAGCGAGTACTTTGGTGCAATTTGATAAATAGATGGCGTGTTTGAGATAGAAATTATAACAAAAGCTGAACGATTCTGTTGCAACGTAAGAATACGTTTACTTTTTAATATTAAATAAAGGAGGATATTTCTTGTCTAACAATGCTCACAACCATCTATAGGGGTCTGACGAACTGAATCTCTCTTGTGACTACGAGTTAGAGTGACATGTTCAAACATTGTACAGAGTCCCATTTCAAAATGAATTGGATTACGGAGTGTTTTCATAGTCTATCACTCTATCATGTAGCATACAAGTTAGGGTAGCTTGTGACCAGAGACATAGTACAAAGTCCGATTCCAAAGTGAATTCAAACACACAACAAGCTTTCGTTGCAATGCATGGCCATATTTGCTACTAAAGTGACAAAATTTCTGCCGTAATTTTTTTATGCCTCTTCCTATGCTCTAATATTCTTGTATATCTTTTCCCGTTTATGTCTAGGTTCTATCCGTATTCCTGGTTCCATCCGTATTCTTTTTTTCCATAACAGTACACCACCACGTTAACCGTATCTGCTTCGAGTCTGCGTTCTGCCCGTCCACCTCACTGTGAGAAATCCGGCCCAAACCTGATCCGTCAAAGTAGCAAAGCGTCAGTGTGATTGCAAAATTCTGTGTCTCCAGGAAACAAAACGAGAGCTTTTTGATACACATTATATTTCAAAGTTCTGTCCTCGCTCTCTGAATCAGTTTGCATTTCAGCCTTCTTTTGGGTGCCTCAGGGGGCATTCGTACAGTCCGGTTTGATAGTTTTTTTCTGGCGAGGTCGTCCACTCTACTAGTTTCATCCTCACTCTAAAGTTTACATGCAAATTGTCAAGTAAAACTTTTTATGTTTCCAATGTCTATGGCTCTGCTCACAGCCAAGATAAGCAAGATTTTGTCTACTGGCTGATGGATTTGGATGCTGCAAACTTTGAAGAGTGGATTCTTTTGGGGGATTTTAATTTGATTAGATCTTCAGATAATAGAAATATGCCTGGTGGATGTTCTTCAGAAATGTTGATGTTCAATAATCTGATCAGCTTTAGAGGCTGGATTGACTTACCTTTTCAAGGCCGTGCATTCACCTGGAGCAACATGCAAGATCCTCCTCTGTTGGTGAAATTAGATTGGGTTTTCTGTACTGCAGCATGGTTGCTAGCTTTTCCCAACAGCATGGTGTATCCTTTGGCTAGACCAGTGTCTGACCATGTCCCATATGTGCTTCAAATCAAAACTGCTGTCCCTAAAGCTCAGGTTTTTCGCTTTAAGAATCTCTGGAATATGGCGCCCTACTTCATTCAGCCAGCTAAGAATTTAACTGTTAAGCTGAAATTTGTCAGGCAAGGGATTAGAAAATGGAGCGAGAAAATTTACAACCTGCAGCAACTTATAGAAAATTGCAGCTGGGTCCTGGCACTTCTTGATGGTCTAGAAGAGCAGAGAAATCTCAGTCCGCTTGAATTAAATTTCAGATCTTTAGTGTGCAAACACATTGCATTCCTCCTAGAAGCAAAAAGATTTTTTTGGAAGCAACGCAGTACAGCTAGATGGGTTACTTTGGGAGATGAAAACACCAAAAATTTTCATGCCTTTGCCACCAGAAATTATAGAAGAAATTATATTGCTACTCTCAAGGTGGATGAGAACACTCTGGTTTCAGAGCATGATCTCAAAGTTGGAATTTTGTTGGCCACTTTTCAGGACAGATTAGGCTGCTCAGAGTTTACCAATATTTCTTATGATGATCTTGGCTCCTTCATCCAGCCAATTCTCCTGCCTGTTCTTGATGATCCGTTCTCTGATGAGGAAATTCTTATGGCAGTCAAGGCTATGCCCCCAGACCATGCTCCTGGTCCAGATGGCTTTAATGTCCTGTTTTACAAAAGGTGTTGTAACTTAATCTCCCCATTGTTCACAAACTTGTGTGATCACTTTTATCAGGGCAATGTCAATTTGCAGTCTATCAATAGTTCTTTTATCACTTTAATTCCAAAGAAACAAGACCCAGAGACTGTTAATGATTTCAGGCCCATTTCACTTTAAAATTGCTCTATGAAATTGCATACTAAAATGTTGGTTAATAGACAGCAGTCCGTAGTAACACAAGTGGTTCACACCAATCAATTTGGCTTCATCAAAGGGAGGACAATTCAGGATTGTTTGGTGTGGGCCTTTCAATTTCTGCATATATGTCATCAGTCCAAGAAAGAGATGATTTCTCAAGCTCGATTTTGAGAAAGCATTTGATAAGGTGGAACATCAGGCTATTTTACAAATGTTGCTTGTCAAAGGCTTTTCACAGAGATGGGTAAGCTGGATTTTCCAAGTTCTATCTTCTGGCACTTCTTCCGTGCTTCTCAATGGAGTACCAGACAAGGTCTTTCGTTGTCGAAGAGGGGTAAGGCAAGGAGATCCTCTATCTCCTCTCTTGTTTGTGTTAGCAGCTGATATGCTTCAGAGTATAATAAATTCTGCCGCTGAAAAAGGAATTCTTTCACATCCACTGGGTGATCGCTTTGAAGGGGACTTTCCTATAGTCCAATATGCTGATGATACATTGCTTTTTATGAAGGCTGATGCCCGAGAGTTTTTTGTGTTGAAAGGCCTGCTTAGCTCCTTTGCCTCCTCAACAGGACTGAAAATAAACTATTCTAAGTCATCTCTAGTGCCGATCAACATGACGGAAGACAAGGCCCTTCATTTGGCTCGCACTTTTGGCTGTGTGGTAGGGCAGTTACCTTTTACTTATTTGGGTTTGCCCCTGGGTACTACTCGGCCAGCAGTGGTGGACTTTTTGCCTTCGGTATGTCGAATTGAGCGAAGGATGGCAGGAATTGCTAGTATGCTATCTTATTACGGCCGACTAATTTTGGTTAATTCCTTGATCTCATCACTGCCTATGTACTGGCTCAGTACCTTGAAGTTTCAAAGTCTGTTATTAAACAAATTGACACTTTTGGGAAACATTGTCTCTGGGATGGTAAGGATTTGCATCGGCAAGGAAAATGCTTAGTGGCCTGGACAGCAGCCTGTCGATCCAAAGCTGAAGGGGTTTGGGAATTTTGAATCTCAGGTGTCAAAACACGTCACTCTTACTGAAATTTGCAGACAAATTTTATATTGGCACGGACACTCCTGGGTTCAGCTAACTTGGAAGGCCTTTTACACAAATTCAGTGCCCCCACATATGAAAAGGCCAGTGGGGTTTTTCTGGGGGCGTGACGTGTTGAGCCTGTCTTCAGATTTCAGAGGAATGGCATCCTGTGTTGTTGGTAAGGGTAATACTGTTTGCTTCTGGAATGATGTTTGGAATTTTGGATTACTCAAGTTTGAGTTCCCACAGCTTTTCTCCTTTGTCCGAGATCAAAGAATTTCAGTGGAAGCTTTTTTGGCCAAGAGTGTAGAAGAAAATTTTCGTTTGCCGCTATCAGTTATAGCTTCTGATCAGCTCTTACTGTTGGAAGAAAAGCTTTTATCCTTACAAGCTCATGTACAGGAAGATGATCAGTGGAGCTATTTATGGGGGCCTTTGTATACAAGCAAGAAAGCGTATAAATCTCTGGTTGGGACAGCAAGCACTCCTCAATTCACATGGCTGTGGAAAAGCTCTTGTAGAGGAAAACACAAATTTTTTCTTTTGGTTGCTGCTTCTAGATCGCCTCAACACAAGGAATATGCTACGAAGAAAGCATATGCATCTTGAGTCCTACAACTGTGTTTTGTGTGCTGCAAATTTGGAGGAAGCAGTAGAGCACCTGTTCTTTGAGTGTTCTTTCAGTCCTTGGTGTTGGCGTTTTCTGGACATCTCATGGGACCTGAGTGTGCCTATTTTTGAGAGATTGATGGCTAGTAGACAAGCCTTCGGGACTGTGCTCTTTATGGAAATTTCTGTTGTGGCTGCTTGGTGCATCTGGACAATGCGGAACAGCATCATTTTTTATGGGAAGATGCCCTCTCTTCGGTGCTGGAAGGAGCAATTTCGTGCTGAACTCTCTTTGACCATTCTTAGGTCCAAGTCAACTAAGAAATCTCTTCTTAGTGACTGGTTGTCTTCTTTTTAGTTTTGTTCTTTCCCTTTTGTACAGTTCTTTGTATTTTGTACAGACTTATATTTTATAAAATGAGTTCAGTAGGGGGCTTCCCCTCCTGTTTTGCTCAAAAAAAAGTAGCGAAGAATAAAAATAATAATACTCTCCGTCAAAGTAGCAAAGAAAGAGCCTAGCAAGACCGGCTTGTCCAACATTAAATAATAATATACTTGCCCAACATTATATAATAATATATTATAGATATATAGAGAACAAAAAAATGTCTGGAATTAAATAATGATATATTATATAGAGAACAAAAAACAATTGTCCGAATTCTACTCTATACCAATTACAGAGTTTGTATACGACTATGGTCCTTGTCTAAATAGAACTATGTATAACTTTTATACCAATTACAGATTCCGTATAGGATTATGGTCCTTGTCCAAATAGATATACAACAATTCCATTACTATATAATGAAAAAAAAAACTACCCTAGAGAGCATAAACCCCCTAAAAAGCAAGCATTTAGACGGCAAGACAACACTCCAATTTCCATCGTCCAATTGTAATACAAACAAAGAAATCAACGTCGTGGATATCAACATTGAACCATATGATGGAGATCGACATACCTTAATTAACCTCAATGAAGCCGCTATACATCAGGAAGATGCCAGGATTGATGCACGTGAAGACGTACATGCAGGAGGTGGCATATAGGCACTTGAAAACCAGGTTACAAACATTGATGAACTCGGTAAGAAAAAAAGAATTCTATGGGAACATAAAATCGAGAAGAATAGAAAGTGAAGGGGAGAAGAAGTGGATTTGCCCGTGGGGCAACGGGCCGACCGGAGGGAAGAACAGATGAGGACCGATTGGGATTTCCATTTATTTAAATGATGACTGTGTGGGTCCCACTCGTCATTATACAATTATAAAAGCCAAACATAATCTTTCTTTTATTAAAGAGAAAAGGAAAGTAACCATGCCTAGGCACAAGGATAATAAAATCAACAAAATCTACTATAAGAAGAAGAACAAGCTAAAACAGGGTAAAGACTTCATACCAGCGTTTTTTTCGTTTGTACGGCCACATGCTCCAACCCTCACGCGAGAGGCAGGCCACCTTATCCTTTCACGCGCTCACGCGTCGTCTTTCCCGACTCCGATGGCAGATGCCCACACCCGACCACAGCATCTTCCCAAACTCCACCGGGCTCCTCTCCCTCTCTTTCTCTCTCTCTCTCTCTCTCTCTCTCTCTCCCCCTCTCCCTCTCTTCTTCCCTGACTCCCGTGGGCTTAGAAGAGAAGGGGCCTAGGGGAGGCAGGCTGGCTAGGCAGTGGGGATAATGGGAGGGCGGCATTAGGGTTCTGGCGGCGGTGGAGGGGGCCGGGCCAGGTCGGGGCGAGGCGAGGCGCCTATGGCCAAGGTGGCGGTCGGAGGGGGAGGGGAAGAAGGAGGTCGCTGCGGACAGTGGGCAATGGCGGGGCGAGGAGGAGGAGGAGGGTGGAGTCGAGGGGCAGGACTGGGAAGGTGGGTGGCGTTGCCGAGTGGCGAGGCAGGCAAGCAGGTGGGGCGGCGGGCAAGGAATGCAGGGTGCTTGGCGCGAGGAGGAAGGCGGCCGTGCGGCTGACCTAATTCTGGCTGCCCGTGCATTAGCTGTGTCCAAAAAAAACCCAAACATTTTCAACTTTATCTGTCCAAATGATCTGTCTACCCGTACACAAGTTTTTCTAAGCGGATCCACACTCAGATTCTATTTTTACCATGTGGTGAAGATCGAACGCTCCCTATTGTATATTGTAAATCCAGTTTCTACTACCTCCAAACATTCATGGATTCTTTAAGAAAGACCCCCACACTGTCAACGTCCTTCAAAAAAAACCAAGTGTTGCATAGCATTCCATGTGCCAAATAAAAAAGAGGTACTTTTATAAAACACAAAAATCCATGGAAACAATTGCAGTAATTGGAGCCATAAATGGCTCCTTGTGATAATGAAAAAAAAATCAAAACTTACACAAAGATTAAAAACATTTTTGACTTGTTTTAGAAAATATATACATCACTATTTAAAAAAATATACCCATAGCAATCCACGAGCATATTTGCTAGTCAAAGAATAAAAAGATACCCCCTCTATCCCTATTTTATTTCTCATCGTGGAATGCGTGTCGGTCAAACTTTTTTAAGTTTGACTAGATTTATAGAAATATTAACAACATTGATATCTCCAAATAAATTTATTAAAAAAACTATATTCAAAGATCTATCCAATGACACTAATTATGTACCATAAATATTAATGTTTTTAGTCAAAGTTGAGTACGTTTGATTTCTCGGAGAGTGAGAAAGATAGATAAAAAGGGACATAGGGAGTACAGGACGATAAGCAACAATAGTATTACGATAATGATTAGACCTGGATGTCCGTCCGTCTCGATGTCGCACGCCCCACTCCGCCTCGCTGCTGCCGCCTACCCCCGCCGCTGTGCGGCCCGTCCCACGCGCGCTCGCTCCTTGCTACTGCACATCGCGCGCCCCACCCATGCCCTTCCCTCCTCGCTCCCGCCTGTCGCGCGTCCCACCCACGCCGCTTGCTCCCACGCCGTCACGTGTGCCACCTGCTTCTGCTTTCCCCATTCTTGCCCTCCCTATCTCTTGGTCTGTCTCTCTCTCTCTCTCGCGTGCGTGCGCGTCCGCTGGCAGCAGAGCGCCTCCCCGGCCTCTTCCCCAACCCCAGCGCCATCGGGATGCATGCCTCACTGCCACAGGCACTACTGCTGCCCCTACCGATGGTCGCTGGGCGCACGTACCATGGCACCTTAGGTCGTCCCCGGCCGAGCCAAGGACACCCACGAGCATGGCCAGTGTGCTGGTGGTGCTCGCGCACCACCGCTTGCCGCCGGATCCCACCCCAATGGCCGGAATCGACCGGCCCTGGCCTCGCCTTCCCTACGTTGCAAATGTATGTTTCAAGTGTTTTAGATGCTTCAGAGGCATGTTTCAAGTCTTTTATATGGGCGTTGCAAAAGTAGATCGGGATTTTGCATATGTTGCAAGTGTTTCAAAGGTATGTTGCAAGCATTTTCTCAAAATGTTTCATTTGTTTTAGATGTATGTTGCAAGTGTTTTAATCTGGATGTTACATATGTTTCGCACGTATGTTACAAATGTTTCATCAGTTTCAGTCTATGCTGCAGCAAGTGTTTTCATGTTGCAAGTTGCAAGTGTTTTATCTGGATGTTGCATATGTTTCACACTTATGTGGCAAGTGTATATTCTAAATGTTTCATCTGTTTTAGACGTATGTTGCAATCAAATGTTTCATATTGTTCGGAGAGTCACGGGGGCGCGGTGAGTGATGGGCAGCCCCCGGACAAGGCGAGATGAGGGCCTACGAATGCGGCGTTCCGGGGGCCTGCGGACGGGGCATGCTAGGGGCCGCGCTGTGGGGGCATGCAAAGCGTCGGGGCCTGCGTACGGGCGTGCTCATCGTTCATCCTCGCTCTCGAGTCATGCCCGTGTGGAGAGATCGGAGGGGATTAGGGGGAAGGAGCGACGGGGCGGAGTGTGCGCGCAGGGCGGGGAGAATCAGGGGCGGGCTGCGCGGGCGTGCAGACATCCGGGCGCTAGCCACACCGATAGTATTACAATACTGCTATGCAAAGTCCTACCTCGTAATTGCACATTCATAGACTAGCAAAATGTCAAATGTAGGAACCGAATCTATCACACTTGCTGAATTTATTTTTTTTAACAAACTTGCTGATTTTTCTTGTTGAGTATATATACCACTAAAACACTATCAAATAAGTGCATTATTAAGATAGATTTGTCGTGGTAAATTTTACTAAACTCATTCAATACTGTAGATCTCAAGGTCAGAGATTAGATTGCGGTATGTACAACCCACATGCAATTTGTTGCCTTTAAATTCTTTAAACTTCAAATAGAGACAACTGAACAGATAGCTTGTACAATCTGTCCATTATTTAATTGCGCCTAAACTTTGTAATGCTTTCAATCAGCCATGATTAAGTGCATGTTTGGAAGAGCTCTGACCGGCTAGTACTGTACACTACTACAGAATTTAACTGTA
This sequence comes from Miscanthus lutarioriparius, assembly GCA_904845875.1. Taxonomy (NCBI): domain Eukaryota; kingdom Viridiplantae; phylum Streptophyta; class Magnoliopsida; order Poales; family Poaceae; genus Miscanthus; species Miscanthus lutarioriparius. Next base: position 73,502,123 of record CAJGYO010000012.1, on the reverse strand, counting down.
GGGGCGGCTCTAGAGCCTCTGTAGGGGCGGCTGCGCCAGCCGCCCTTCCCAGGGTGTTCCTACAGAGGGTGTCTCTGTAGGGGCGGTTTTCTGACCGCCCCTGCAGTGCCCTCTGTAGGGGCGGCTGGTGTTTTCAGCCGCCCCTACAGTGACCTCTGTAGGGGCGGCTGGTAATATCAGCCGCCCCTATAGTGGACTTCTATAAGGGCGGCTGGTAATATCAGCCGCCCCTATAGTGGACTTCTGTAAGGGCGGCTGTATCACCAGCCGCCCCTACAGTGGATTTTCCAGCAAAAAAAATAAATAATTTAAATTCAAATCTGACCACATATATATATATATATAATTCAAATCAAGTAACAACAATCTTTTCTCAACTCTGACATATATTTAAGCATTTTCAGGAAGTACACCAATTCACACTAAACATTTTGACACTGGTTTCACAAAATCACAGCAAGTAAATACAACTAGAATAAACACTAGGCCTTTCAGAAGAAGTCTCAAAAGTGCTTATAGGCAGGTTAGTTGTTTAGTGGTGAAACATTAGGGCAAAGGAGAAAGAGCTGTTAGTTGCTATTCATGTGATAAAGTTAAGACCTGTCTGAAACACAGGAAATTCACCAGGACATGCTACAAATCATTCAGAATTACTACAAGATTCTCACATTCCAAACAGGGTTTGAGGTAGTTACTGTTTTGAATCAAACATACAGCATATGCCTGCCTCTCTGTTCTTCAAACCAAACAATAACTGGATCTTATCTTGAGGGAAGAGCACCTTAGACAGACTGGTAGCTCGCTTACCTCTCATCTTTGGTGAAAATTGCGCTAGTAGCTTCTGCGGATCCATGTGCTCCAGTAATAGGTCGAACACATTCAGCAGATACTCCATCCCAAATGTGCAAAGAACCATCTTTAGAAGCAGTAACATACAAGCTCCCAGTACAAGAGTAGCGTACCTGGCAGCGACATCAGTAAGCACGGCTAGCGGAGTAAAATTAACCTTTGATGAGAATATAACCAATGCAATATAATGCTTGTGAATCAGAAGGAAAGAGAAAAGCTACCTGGTTAATGGGAGAACTAGAATCCTGTGCATTTGCTGATAAGTAGCATGTAAAAGTATTTATATCATATAAATGAGCAACTGGGTGATCAGTCCCTGCAAATAACTTTATCAGTGTCACTTGCTTCCACGATATTCATCAATATATGAAAAATGAGTTATTTTTTTAAAATACGTATGTGGATGAAAATATTTGACTATAAGAAAGAAGAAAATTCCATAAGATATGCTTGCAGTATTTTTCAAATGCCCAAGAGAAAGGAACTGTTGATCCAGGAACGAAATCCAAATTCATGGGCCTGGATATCAAATTGTTTTGGTGAAATAATTAAATTACTTTACAGATAACAACTGAAAGCATGTTAAAAACTTATAATGCATAAAAATCAGAGCAAAACAAAATGATGTCAAAAATCACGAATCAGTTAATAACAACAGAAGTAGAAATTAAATTTAAATTAAGTGAAAAGATCATAGTACCTGCTAAAAGGTAATCCCCACAAGGATGAAAACATACAGATCTAACATTATGAGTATCCTGCCAAGCATTAACAATTGAGCCTGGTTAAATGCAATGAACACGCCATTTTACATGATATATACATAGATTAGGTTCCTAGAATTTACAACCTGAATAACTCTGAACGCTTTCCTCGCATTGGTTTTTGAGAAATCAAAGAATCTGTTGAGCAATTTTTTCATGTACAAAACAATAACACAGATAGCAATTAATACCACAAAAAAATCCTAAAAAATAAGAATCATGCTTAATCCCAGTATGAGCATTTCAAATAGACAATTTAATAGAAAGGAGTGTAGACATTAAGGATAAGCATACTTTATTGTATTGTCTTTTGCAGCTGATATCAGTATTGGACTCTTAGGATGAAAATCTAGACCATTGATGGCCTGCAAGAAATCAATCATATTTATGAGCACAGTGGAAATTCGAGCGATGGAAAATAAAATAAGCAACTAGTGAAAAATGGAGTTGTTTACTAAAAAATTGAATACCATGTCAATGCTCCAAACAGCTCAGTAAGCAAATATCTAACTATAAACTGCATGTGCTAGGTGTGCATCCAGTGTGCTAAATGTGAGTTGAGCATGTGTATATAAGTGTGGTGGCAGGTGGATTTGATCTACCCATGCATTTCAGTCTTTAGATAATGCAATGATATGCAGCTCTCCGCATATTCAAGGAAAAAAATACTACAGGAGACCTAACTCAGGAGCAATCTTGTGGAAGTGTTGAAAAGAGTCTCATGACCTTAAACAGTAAATAAACTGGCGTATATGAACAATACATGCCCACCTGTGTGTGATCATAAAATGTGCGAATCACAGGCCTGGCAGGACCATCTTTGGAGTCCCCTACCATAGTCTGCTTAATTTTAGCAACCTGAGAGAGAGCAATAGTGAGTTGCAAGTTGCAACTAAGTACAAAACAGCACAAGCCCACTTAGCACTCGACAATTTTACCTCAAAAACTTAATGGATGTATCAGCACTCCCGGTTGCAAAATACTTTCCATCAGGACTAAATTTCGCAAGCACCGGCAGCGCTCTCTGGAAAAAGTACAATGGTAACTTGATAATAAGCCAATGAACATCAGTAAAATATATGGATGGGTCAATCTCAAGTTATATACATAATCATGGTATGCTGTGACAAGTGCAAAATGTGCAAGAATAGTAGTAAATATCCGAGATAAGCAGGAGACTGACACAAAAGCTGTTTCAAGTAGTAAATTAGCAAGGAAAATTGGAACCATACGCACCTTATGGTCGAGACATGCTTCACCTCGTGCTTGGGGAAGCTCTTGGATGAGCCCTTGACATCCTGCATCTTGCCAACCAAAGACAAAGACCGGCGTCAACACTCCTCACCAATCACGGTTCAAACACCGAATAAAACATCGCCACTAGGCAACGCCCACGGGCGCAAAGGTTGGGGTTTACCTGAAATCCACGGCACTTTGGGCCGAGCTGCTGCACCAACCCACCGAACCCGTGGAGTCGAATGCGAAGCGGCGGCTCCTCCTCCAGCTCCGCCGTGAGGCCCTGCGAACCAACAAAGAGGGTTTAGGCCCGTCTGCAGAACAAATCCTAGGCGGGAGGAAGGGGAGAGTGGGGAACCTTGGCCATGAGACGTAGGGAGTTGATTGGCGGGGACGGATTCCACAATGGAGATGGGGTCATGGTGGCTGCTGCGCTTCCCCCATGTCTGTCGCCAGCTAGGGTTCGCCCTTCATCCGATTCAGGGGAAAATATGCATCCGAGAGTGCCGCACGACCAAGATGGAGGGCGCCTCCGCAAGTCCAGAGGCCGGGGCGCAAGGCGGGCAAGCAGAAGTGAGACCGGACAATCCCAGGCGGCGCGAGGGAATCGGCTCGACGGAGGACGAGCAGCAGCAGGGGAAGGTAATGCGTCCGTCTGGGATAAGATGCGTGTGTTCGTGCCTAGAAGGTGCGGGTTGGCTGAAAGGTGTATGCGTGGGCTGTAGGAAGAGATAGAAATATTTGTACCATGGAGAGGGCGAACCAAAATTTTAAAATATTTGAAATTTTAAAAAATGACAAGTTCGAACAAAAATTTGAAACCCTAAATGATTTCAGATGTAAAAGTGATGAATACAAAAGTTATTCAACTCATAAAGATCTACAACTTTTATTTTGGTCATCTTGTCATTTTACAAAATTTGAACCTTTCGATTTTGAAATTTTAAAAAACAAGAAGTTCGAACCAAAATTTGAGACCCAAAATGATTTCAACATAAAAAGTGATGAATACCAAAGTTGTTCAACTCATTAATATCTACAACTTTTATTTTAGTCATCTTGTCATTTGACAAAATTTGGACCATTCAAATTTGAAATTGTGAAAAACGACAAGTTCGAACCAAAATTTGAGACCCAAATTGATTTCAACATAAAAAGTGATGAATACCAAAGTTGTTCAACTCATGAATATCTACAACTTTTATTTTGGTCATTTATTCATTTGATAAATTTTTAGCACAAATTGTTCACAAAACTTACACATGTCTCATATAGTTTATAAAACCTTACGAGAGATGTGTCACATTTGTAAACAATGTCATTACCACTTTGTCATATGAAGAAATGACCAATACAAAAGTTGTAGATCTTGATGAGTTATTCAACTTTGGAATTTATCACTTTTTCAGCTGAAATCATTTGGGGTACCAAAATCTTGTCTGAAGTTGCATTTTTTTTAAAATTTAAAATTTACATTGCTCAAACTTTTCATATGTATATATTGACAAAACCAACAAAATAAATTGATAGAGCATGATTTTAGAAAATTTTAGGGAAAAAAATCATCAGATTTGGAGTTAGTATGAGGAAGAAAAACTAGTTACAAAGTTAACCCACAGATTAAAAAAAGAAATCACACTATTCACTATGATCATGTAAGAATCATCTAGAACAATGTGATTTCTCTTTTTAATCTGTGGGTAAACTTTGTAACTAGTTATTCTCCCTCATACTAACTCCAAATGTGATGGTTTTTTTTCCTAAAAATTTCTAAAATCATGCTTCAGCATTTAAGTATGATCAAACTTGGATGTGACAATGTTTACACGTTTTAAAATTTGAAATTTGAAATTTGATAAGTTCAAACCAAATTTTCAAACCCTAAATGATTTCAGATGTAAAAGTGATGAATACAAAAGTTGTTCAACTCATCAAGATCTACAACTTTTATTTTGGTCATCTTGTCATTTGACTAAATTTGAACCTTTCAAATTTTTAAATTTGAAAAATGACAAGTTCGAACCAAAATTTTAGACCCAAAATGATTTTAACATAACAAATGATGAATACCAAAGTTGTTCAACTCATTAATATATACAACTCTTATTTTAGTCATCTTGTCATTTCACAAAATTTGAACCTTTCAAATTTGAAATATTGAAAAACAACAAGTTCGAACCAAAATTTGAGACCCAAATTGATTTCAACATAAAAAGTGATGAATACCAAAGTTGTTCAACTCATGAATATCTACAACTTTTATTTTGGTCATTTATTCATTTGATAAATTCTTAGCACACATTGTTCACTAATCTTACACATGTCTCACATAGTTTATAAAACCTTACGAGAGATGTGTCACATTTGTGAACAATATCATTACCACTTTGTCATATGAAGAAATGACCAATACAAAAGTTGTAGATCTTGATGAGTTATTCAACTTTGGTATTTATCACTTTTTCAACTGAAATCATTTGGGGTATCACTTTATCACATAAATGTAGTTTCAAACACATATACATAAATGTAGTCTTACATACATAAATGTAGTAACAAATATTATTGCTTTGCATATGAAGTTCTCCCGCCGGAACGCATCGTACATCGGCTCCCCATACCTCCATAGCCTCTCCATTTCTTGCATCAGAGGCTCCAAGAACACATCTATATCAATGCCTGGTTGTTTGGGGCCGGAGATAAGAATGGTGAGGAGAAGGTACTTCCTCTTCTGACACAAATACGTTGGGAGGTTGTACATGGTCAAGATGACTGGCCATGTGCTGTGGTCGGTCATCCTCTCATTGAAGGAATTCATTCCATCGGTGCTCAAGCCGAACCGTACATTCCGTGGGTCATCACTGAATTCTGCTTTGTACTTGGCATCGAACGCTTGCCACTGGTTACAATCGGTCGGGTGTGCGATCGTATCATCATCCACCTTGCGCTCATCATCCCACCATGTCATCAGTGCGGCTTCCTTAGGGTTTAGGAACATACGCCTTAAGCAGTCGATCATTGGCAAGTACCACATAACCAAGGCAGGAATTCTTCTCTTATTTGTATCGTTGCCTAATGGAGTTTCCTCTAGGGGCTGAGATTCTTGCACCACCTTCTTCCCACCCTTCTTCCTCTTTCCTGTGGAGGCTTCCACCCCACTTTGAAGGTCATTGTTCTTATACCGACTAGCCCCACACCTAGGACATGTATCTAAAGTCTCGAACGATGTGCCACGTCAAAAAAGGATACAGTGGTTGGGGCATACATGGATTTTTTCAACCCCCAATGTGAGTGGACTTATAACCTTCTTCGCTTGGTATGTGTTGGCGGGAACTGTGTTTGGCCGTGGGAGCAACCGTGACATGAGGCACAACAGATCATCGAAACTGCAGTCCGACCAGCCGTACTTAGCCTTCAGGATGAGTAGCTCAAGCACAAAACGTAGCAGTGTGAAGTATGTCGGACAACCCTTCTCAGCATCATACACAGTCTTCTTCGATGCTTTTGTCACCCTCTCAAGATTTTCTAGACCTCTCTTGCTCTTTTCTAATATTTCTGGTCCAAAGGCCCCAAGCATTTCGTCTAAGTTGTCATCGTCATCTGCATCCCCCTCACGTGCTTCGCCATCATTGCTGGCACCACCAGCATCATCACCACCTTGTTCATTGCCAAAGCCACCACCTTGTTGATTGCCAAAGCCACCACCTTGTTGATGACCATAGTCACGATCCATTTGTTGCTCAAGATCGTCTGTGAATCGGGACAAGTATGCTTGGGTTTCAGCTTCATCAGCTAGATCATCGTCGTTGTCATCAACAACCACTGTTTCACCATGATGAATCCATACTGTGTAGTCCGGAACAAATCCTCTTCTAATAAGATGTTCTTCGATGGTACTCACATCTCGAAATGCAATAAGGTTCTTGCAATCTTTGCAGGGACAAATAATCGTGTCGCTATTCTCTTTCAACATCGCTGCATGCTTCTCTGCGGCTTTGATGAATTTGTCCACCTCATCACGGAAAAGAGCGTCGTGTCTTAACGAACCATACATCCAAGAGTTCCTGTAGTCCATCTTATAGAAATAAAATAACCAAAGAAAGAATATTACTCGAGAATAATTGTATATACCTGAGACACGCACCATCGTAGTAGAGGATAGTTAATTAATTGACTATTAATGCATAAATATTTTAAAATATAAATTAATTGGTTCAAATAAACAATTTCAAATAAAACAATTAGCAACATTTAATATTTCATCCACTACCTTTCATGCAAACTCCATTCCAATTTCATGGTAGAGGATAATTAATTAATGGCCTATTTATCCATAACTAATTAAAAACACACATTATAGAAATGAATCAAAATAAATATTAAATGATAATTAGTAGCCATGGTAGAGAATATTTTGCACATTAGCAACAATTAAAATCTTACACATTCACCTACATGCAAACCCTAGTCACATAAAGGAAAAATTGAAAAAGAAAAAAAAACAAAATCCTAGATCTAGATATAGGGTTTCATGACACATGCATCAAACTTCACTAATACTACACTAAAATCAACAAAGATGTACTAATAAAGGGTGCAACCTTACTTTCCTACCTAATTTATCCTAGTATAGTGAAAATTAGGGTCTAATTTCACTCATAACTAGCTCAAGCTCCATGGAAGAGAGAGAAAACCTAAAATCAAATTACTCACTAACCAACGAATTAAACTTAAATAAAGAGTTAGAGACACATTTCCTTACCTTTTAGAGCCTCTCCACCAAAGAATTTGAGATCAAAACCTCCCCCCTTAGTAGAGCAATTTTTAGGAGGAGCCCAAGGCCTCCCAACCTTTTTTTGTGTGTAGAAGAGTGTGTCCCTAGGTGGAAGAAGAGGGTGGCTGATATTTATTCGTGCGCCATCAGTAGGGGCGGCTGGTGATTCAGCCGTCCTTACAGTCAGAACTGCAGGGGCGGCTGGTGATTGAGCCGCCCTTATAGATCAGCCCTAACTGTAGGGGCGGCTCAGGTTACCAGCCGCCCCTACAGTGACATCTGCTGCAGGGGCGGCTGGTGATTGAGCCGCCCCTACAGATCAGTCCTAACTATAGGGGCGGCTGAGGTTACCAGCCGCCCCTACAGTGACATCTGCTGCAGGGGCGGCTGGTGATTGAGCCGCCCCTACAGATCAGCCCTAACTGTAGGGGCGGCTCAGGTTACCAGCCGCCCCTATAGTGACATCTGTAGAGGCGGCTAGGCTGCTAGGGCCGAGGACGCCCACTGTAGGGGCGCCCCCAACCCCAGCCGCCCCTACAGTAAAAATGTCCCCGTTCCTGCTGTAAGAATCTGGCGTAGTGGTAGTAGAGCCAGTCGGGACCCAAACTCTAGCTTCTTCGGACCCTCCACTTCTCAATTCATTACTGAAGGAGGAGGAGACGATTTTTTTTCCATGTGCTACAGTAGCTACGGTATTACACAGTGCTCTTTGGAGCTGGAGCACCGGAAGCCACACCAAAAGGAACCTAAGCCTAAATATGATTTATTTATAGCATTGTGTTGCTCTTGATACAAAACAAATCAAGCATATGTAAGATAAACATAATTACAATATTTTAAAACCATAAACATAAATAATATATTATAATATTTTTATGATTCAAACAAAAATATAATAATGCTTCTCTCGCTATTTTATTTCTTGTTGAGCCGAAGCATCTCGGGTCTGAATGAAACAGATAACAAACCACATGTAACCAAGATTTCAGCTCATTTGTTCACAACATATTGTAATATGCCAGAGTTCAAATATGGAACATATGAAACGCATGTTCACATACTGTCAACTCACCTCACCATTCATCACCAGCATCAAGTTGGGCTCGCCTTCTCTCCAATTGTTCGCGTTGTTCTGTTAAGTTCAAATATTGGTCAAGAGCCTTTTGGCTTACATGACTAAATTGCTTCAACTGCTCCTGTGAACAGAAAAAGTAGACTATAATTAAACCAAATAAAGCGCGATATTTTAACAAAACACCCATAGCTGCATGTAATTAAAATAGGAGACTGAGAGCATCATACAAGGTTCACATACACATGGACACAAATGTTCTTTTTGGTATCATCATTCAGTAGACAGAATGTTCCATTTGGTACAGTTATTTTCGATATGAAAGCCATATACATGCACAGCACGGAACTAAAAATTATAGTCAATATACCTCTGCACTTAGCTATATAATTCAATCAGATTGAGGAGCAAGACAAACATGCATCAGAACTAGCAGCTGCAGTAGGCCAACAACAGTTACATTACTTCAATCAGATCACAAAGTTCAATACGCGTGAATAGACTATGGTGCAAGGCAAAAAAAAAAAAAAGGAGCTTCAACACACACGCAACACCAACTACGCTATCACAAGAATCGATCCAGTCATCTAAGGCCCTGTTTGGAAACATTGTATTGTTTGTCACCTGGAAGCGCATTCCATCTGTAATTCTTTGTGCACAAGGATACAGAGGTAATATTTTTCACCGGTAACACTTGCTGTTTGGGGTGCAGAGAAAACCTGCTATGCAAATATCTGTTGAATATGAACTGCAAATAACATTCACACACATGCAGCCATTCAATTACCATTCCAATTGGTTCAGGTTCTGCACGTATTCTGAATTTGCAAACAACTGCGATGCATTGAATCTTATGCTTGCACAACATGCTCAAGAATGAAATTTATCCATGGAATTTAGATCAAGCTAGTGAGAATGACCATTGCGTCAATCACTGAAATTTCAAAACAAAGCATAGTAAAAGATCAGACCAAACTTCAGTTTTGAGAGCAACCTTGGACAAGTTTCAGATCAGAAATCCAGAACTTAAATCGAGGGCTCGAGGCATAGACCATAGAGAGTTCAGACCAAAGCATCAATTTGGGCTTGCAGGAAGAGCTTGCTGTCGATGTCATCCATGGGAAGCCATCCTTGCAAAAGAGGACGAACTTACCATCACAGCACAATAGATGCAAATTAGCAGATCACAAGGACTAAGAGCAGTGCACGGGTGATGATTCGATGGGCCTGTTGCGCCGAGGTGATAGTAATCCTCGGCATCGAGGGCTCCGCCGCATCACGAGTCATCCCATCTAATTGACGGCGTGAATCGAGGCCAGTCGCGACAAAGGATGAAGAGAGGTATCGCTGCAGATTGGAGTCAAATCAACAAGCTACAAGGCGGCGGCGGAAGCGGATGATCCTATTGGTATGGGTGAGCAATTAACAAATGGCGCCGATGTGGCGGCGCGGGGAATTTGGCCGATGAGCTCCTCAATGGCGACCGTGTAATCGCCATGTGCTCCGCTTCGAAGGTCCAGTCGCGGCAACGTGGACGAGGAGCGGAGGAGGGACCCGATAGTTGTCGTATTATTTTCCAGACCTCCTCAGATGCTTATATTTTTTCCGACGCTATTAGGCCAAACCGGTTGTAAAATTTGTGTAAAATAATTAGGGCCTGTAATTTACAGGAGTTTTGGTCTAAAAACATGTCTTCCAAACAGCCCCTAAACCCCTCTCATGTCTGCCATGCCCACGCTGCTCTGCCCAAATTTCTTCCTGTATTCACTGCGTCCACCCCAAACCCGTCCATGGCATCGACCTCCCCTCTCTCACCAGTGCTTCCCCTCCCTCACCGTCGCTAAATTCATCCAAATTGTGCTCATAGCTAGCTGCGTTAGCAGAGAAAGGATGCTTACCATGCAGGATCCCCCAAGCGGGTGGATGCCCAAATTGAGGAGAAATTAGGATGCGCCATTTCTCTCCCTCGAGACGTATTCTTGATACGGAGGCATCACTACTCTTATCACCAGATGATACCCCGCACGTCGCTGCGGGAACTTTGTAGTGTTGCCCTAAATCATGTAGCAACTTTTAAATATTAGAGTTGAAAATAAAAAAGAATGAAAAAAGAAAAAAAGGGGAAATGATTGAACTACCATGCATACAGTCTAGTGTACTGAGGTTCCAAACGTCCTTTCACCCGAGTCCTCGGCGCTACACCGATACTCCTGTTTTCGGTCACAACGTGGGACATATTCTCGAGTAAAATACTGTACAACAGCATGAGCGGATGAGCCGACGGCCCCTTCCCCTCTGACTTCCTTTGCGCGTGAGAATAATTTCGCACCTCTCCGTTCCTGGATGAACTCTACAAAAATCCCTTGAATCCATCTCCTAGTCTCACACAAAATAAGACTCCAGGAATTCTTGCAGGAGCACGTCACGGCGGAGGCCAACACCGACGTGGCCGCGAAGGTGCTGAACACCGCGGCCGTGGTCGCGGCAGCCTCGGCTAGCAGCCCGGCCACCTTGACTTCCGTGGTTCTGCCGCGCCGCCAAGGCCGAGGCGAGAGGGACAGGGACTGCTGGCGTTGGTGCTGTCCCTAGCAGAGGCCGCGAGGCGGGCAAGGTCCTTGCCGGCCTTGTGCTGCAACCTGAGCGTGGAGAAGGCGCACGCCGTCGTGGTGGACTGGCGGACGACGGCTAGGGCCTTGGCCACGTCCCGCTTCAGCTGCACCATCGCCTCCTGGGAGCTGCTGTGCGCGTCAGCGAGGTGGAAGAAGGCGTCTAGGAGGCGGTCGCCGTTGCCGCCGGCTGAGAAAAGTGCGCGGCCGGCGCCTCGTGGAGGTCGAGGAGATTGGCGAGCGCGAGACCCGAGGCGGTGCTGAAGGTGGCCGGCTCCTTCGCCCAGGCGCTCACGGCGCCGATGTGGGTGTGGAAGTGCGCGATGATGGGGTGGGAGCGGCACGGGAGGCTGGCAGAGCGGGCGTGGTACGCGGCCATAGAGGACTCGAGTGGGGGTTGATTTGGTACTCGACGACGAAGACCCTCAGGCAAGGACATGGAGTGGGCGAAGCTGGGGCGCCATGCCTCCGTTGAGCGTTCGTGTCTGTGTGTGTGAGCCGCGTGCATGTTCCTAGCTTATAAAGACACGGAGGCGGAGCTGGTAGGCGCAAGGCGGTGCATGCGTAGGTGAAGCAGCAGCTGCTGGTGGTGGAATCCGAGCAGACAGAGGGAGACCAATCACCAACGGACAGGAATGGCTCTTCAGTTCGTGTACCACTGTCCGGTTGGGGAATGTGAACGGAGAGTCACCTGAGTTATGAATATGGATGGCCTGATGGACATGGGAGGGAGCGGACTAGTGGTTGTGGGGTCTTTCTGATGATGTGGCTGCACGAAATCGCATGCTAATGAGTTCCTCCTATTTAGATATAGTAGACTAGTAAATGAAAGGAACCAAACAACGAAATATTTAGTCATTTTACGGTATGCTTTAATCTAGAAATAAGATATTACATACAACATGACATAAAGACCATGAGCAATCCATTAATCGCATAGGTAGATCTGCTATCAAACATCAGGCTTCACACGTTTGTCCCCTAACCACTTCAATAAGACATTTGTGTTTATTTGAGATATTCATCCTCCCAATTTTATGTTCATCTGATTTTAAAATAAATATTTGGAACCACTACTAGAAATATCAACTTCTATGACGAAAATCTTAATGACAAATCCGAAACCGTCATAGAACATCGCTTTTTATGACTAATATTTACGTTTCATCATAGATCCGTGGTGATGATCCTCTAACCCTCGCTATCTATGACGAAATCAGATATCGTCACAAGAAACGTCATAGAAGAGCGCAGGGTTTCGTCATAGATCACTTGCGTGACTTACCTGTGACAATCATCTTTAGAACTGTGATGACCAGGGCTACGTCATTGAACTAATTACATATCTGTGACGAAGTTTTTGATCTGTAACGAATGGTACTTTATCATAAATCTCCTCACTGTTCTTTCTCCATCCGACTTGTGCCTATAGGACCTACAGTTATTCATCCATGACGCTTCCAATTCGTCATAAAGTCTCCCGCTCGGTCCTTTCTCCATCCGACGTGTACTTGTGGGACCTGTAGTTACTCATCCGTGTCGTTTACAATTCGTCATAAAAGTCTCCGCTCGGTCCTTTCTCCATCCGACATGTACCTACGGGACGCTTCTCCATCCGACCTGTAGGACCCGACCGGTTTGCGTGTCACATGTACATGTGGGGACCATCCGACCTTTGGGACCCGACGGCTTACGTATCACGTGTACCTGTGGGACTGTTGATATTTCTTAGCATCACTCTTTACTAAGTTGTCATGCCTAGCATGATGCTAGAAATGCGTGGTTGGTAATTATTAGTGACACTTGTAAACTCAGAGAATTATATATGTTAAAGTCAAGTATCCGCAAGCGCATAGGTAATATACCATTGTAGCATTTCACCTGGGAGTATACCGAGTATCATTATTTATATTTTATCCACAGAGAGGAGCTTTGGGATTGTTGGCAAAGAGATATTGACAAATATATATACTTATGATAAAACCACTCTCATGCTATGGCAGGGGTAAGTCAAATGACAATAAATGATAAGTATGAAGTATTGATAATAATTTCAGAGATAGAAATAGAGACTCATAGAATGTAGTATGGCTAGGCAGGAGATTCGGTAAGATTAAAAAGATACCTAAGTCATTCCTTATTTACTAAGTCTTTTGTACACCAAGTATATACACTCTCATCTATAGCATAATTAACTTTGGATCTATGCATAAGGAACATTACTAAGGAAGATCAAGAACGAGCTTGTCTCCCTTACATATGATGTTCTACTTGCTATACAAACGGGAAGTGGACTACAAAGGACTCAATGGGAGTGTCACATCCACGATCTACCAAATGACCCAGAGTGCAAAATGCATCCACAGGTAAACAATATATAAGCACCATGCTTACATAATGTCAACCACTTAACCCACGCGCATCTTGGGCTAAGCGCTTTGCGAACATATACATAAACTCATTATAAATCACAACTATATCAAGTATATAACTAGAACAAACTTGGAACATAATAAATAGCATCATAATATTGAAGTAGCACAAAGTCATAAATAAAAAGATACAATGGCTATACCAGTCTTCAAACGGCAGATCCAGAATCCTGAGCAATAACCCACACTCTACTTGAACCTTGCTAGCTAGCCTCTACTAGAAACTTGAAGAATTAGAACTCTCTTCTCTTCTCTCTATAAACCCTAATTTCTAGTCTGATCTTGACTTATGGCAGCGTGCTCTGAAGGGGGACAGGGGCCGGTTATATAGGCCGAAGCATCAATCCTGAGCTCTCGGATCAAACCGACTTAAATAAATGGCGTAGATGCAATCCTTAAGGTGGTGGTGAATCGACATAACAACAGAGACTGACATGTGGGCCCTGGAGGGCCGGGCAGCCTATAGGTGGCGCCGACCAGCCCCACCTGGTAGCCACTCGGGCTCTGCCTCTGTGTGGGGTCCTCTCGAGTCTTCTGGTGTCTGTTTTGCTGCAGATAAGTGCAATTAATCCCGACATGTAGGTCCACCTTGACGATTTTCTAAGTAAACCCTACAGAAAACACAGATTCACCAAAACTCGTGAAAATTGTTAGTTTAAACCCCGAAGTCTGTTTTGGTGATGATATTTATGCCCTTATACATGTTTTATTGACGGTTTATGATGGATGGTAACTACCGTCAACAAACTCCCCTAAGCTTAACCTTTGCTCATGCCTGAGCAATGCCAGACTTAGCAATGGATCAGGAGTTACATCAATGTTTTCACTCCTCAAAACTACATATGCGTTCAACAAAGAATTCTCCTCTGGATTAAAATCCATTGATCTGACTTTCAAACTTACCCATATTACCTTCAACCATGGGGCTTTTAAACTTTCACTTGGGTCTTGAGCAATTGAAGGACAGAATGATCAAGTCAAGCAATATGTCTCAAGTTCTTTGTTCAACCATTATTTCGGAGTTTTTGCAAGTTTTCAAAATAAAACTCAGAGATTCGATTGTATGACACTCTCAAGTCTCTCATATATATGGTATTTGTGGATCCTTACCAAGGCAATAGTGATGTTATGCCTTTTCTTTTCCTACAACTAAGGCTCATATGGAGCTCATAGGAGTGGTAAATGTATGAGAGAGCATACTTGCGATACATATATTGTAAAGTTAAACCTTGAATCCAAAGAGAGTTGAGTCATACAATCAAATCAAGATGTGCATGTGTGTGGTGGATATAAATGTGGTGGCTAGCTTAATTCTACTATGCTCTTTGAAAACATATCATTCATTTGGAACTTGGAAACACTTGCTAGAGAGCAGGGGCTATCTTATTCATCATCATTTTTTTTCAGGTGGGCATCTAAGTACCCATTGTTTTGATATCTCGGACACTTGTCCATTTTTTTCTCAATTCTTCTTTTTCTTTTTTTTATGAATAACTTTTGCATAGTCCATGCCTCTTTTCTGCAACAAAACTTTTGAGAGATAACAACAAGAAGTTGGAGCATTTATTTGATACAAAACCTATCAAATATGTTTTTGGCGTTTTCTCCCAGTGTAGGAGTAAAACATTTTGGGTGGATCTAGATGGAATGCATGTTTTTGCGCCTACCCCTAGTGTAAGAGTAGTGCATATGTAGGTGGTGTGTACGTGATCTTGATTTTAAGAGCATGACAAAACTCTCATAAGGCATTGTCAGCGCAAAAACATGTCAATGCGTCGGGCACACAACAAGCTGGAAGGATCTGCTTAGGATGAGCCTAGAGATCCGCTTGGCTTCAACATAGGGTTAGTCGATCCTACATATTCCTCCGGAGGCGTGCCAGTCAATTTGACCTACAATTGAGAAGGAGAGAAAGTTTATCAGTAATTTAAGGTGGAACATGTCGGTTTTGCACAGATAGTTCCAAGTGTGCCACTTCGGGAGCAGCCAGACGGGAAAATCGACTAAACGACCGATTCGCGAAGAAATCGGCTGTTATGGACTGTGAAGCTAGTGGATCACGATTGATTTTATGTTGACAGGTACAATGCACGTGGATATAAGCAAAATCATCAGCTAGGTGGATATTACCAGTGTAAAGCATTGAGCCGATGAATCTAACGAGAAAGGACATAGCATGCGAACGAATCGACTGTTTAGTATAAATGGACCTACAAACGCTCTGAATCTAATCTGTTACCATCAACTGTGAGGTTCGACCAGATCGATGGCAGCTATGATGATAATAACAAACCAAAACTGAAGAATTTGTAAAACCATCTATACGTTGACAGGCTTTCCAAAAGACATGCTATGTGTGTGAAAGCTCGAGGGCGATTCAGGTGAAAAAGAACTACAACATGTGAACAATCGACTATTTAACATAGACAAATCTATAAACTCATTAGACTTAACCTGCTATCTCTAACAGTGGGGTTCGACCAGATTGATGACAGCCATGATAAAGACAACAAATCAAACCTTTAAAGTACACAGATCTATACACATTTAACAGAATCATGGAGACACACTATAGGCGTTAAGGCATAGGCGATCGGCTATTTAGCCAATGCAGGCATAGCAAACAGTTATGGTCATGCCTGATCGAGAACAAATCTACCAACTAGCTTCCTCCAATCTAAGGTGACATCAGTGGGGATCGATAGGATCGTTGCAGCCATAATAGCGAACTATAGACTAGATTTAACTAGCCAGCAAACCTCTTCAAGAGCATACGTGCCTTAACCGCGTACTATGCACAATCAAGATCAAAGTAGAACAACCGATAAAACGTAACCCGTCGCTCATTGTAAGAAACATCGTATTGTAACAAAGCAAACGATGGACTAAAAGGATGTGAGGCCGATCTAGATCGATCTCGATCGGGCAGATTGATGTTGCTGAAAACTAAATAACAATAAGAACATAAGCAAGATTGGTAACTTTGTGAATCTACCCAAAGGATGCCACTCTTAGGTAGAGCCGATAACTTGACCTTAATCTAATTCGAGCAGTGGAGGTCGAACTTAACCGATGTAGCCGTACTTGAACTAGATAAGAGTCGATAACTAGCTTATACTAAAGTTCGCAGTGGAGGTCGAACTTAACCGATGCAGCCGTACAAACAGAAGCATAAGCCATGGTGGTACTTACAGACAAGCCAGAGGTCGGCTGGACCGATGCAGCCCTGCTTGTTGAAGAACTCGCCGAGATCTACACTACTCCTACTCCTAAGGGTTGGCGTAAAGCCAAAAAAAAGTAACTTGTATTGATTGATTGGATGTCCTTTTTACAATTGTCGGGGTCCAATATTTATTCCTAGAACCTAAGCATGAATCCTACTTAAGCACGACTCATTATAATCTTTGGCATAATAGAAAACATTCCTAATTTAAGATAACTTGGACCCTAATCTTTCTCTTTTTGTAGAGTCCAACATGTTTTTCTCGACGCCAACCGTAGCTTTTCATCATTTTCTACTGGCATCATCTAAAGAGAGCCGATTCCAGTGATGCATTTGAATTAGCTGATATCGACCCTTATGCAATCGATTCCTTGATAATGCGATCTTGGAAGCTTCGAGTTCCCACGATCTTCTTCAAATTTTGGTGTAAACACAGGCCCCCCAATTTTGGGATAAAAGTAATTTTATTCCAAAATTACCACGTCTGTACTCCCGATAGGTCTGTAGTCACGGGTAGAGAATCTTGATCTGGGGTCTATTATCTGTCACTATTTTTGCCTGCTTATGAGCCCATGCTTCAAAGCTTTATAAGAGCATCTGTCGGGTTCATAAACCTGAGGTCCCTCATGGACCTGCTTCCCAGCAAAAGCTCGGCCCAGCAGACGACGTTGCGAATGATGCACAACTCCTAGGCCGACTCAAATACCTAATGACCGACCAAAAGGCCTAGACAGGAGGAATGGCACCCGCTTCTAACTCTGGCCCACCTCTCCGACTGGAAGGCCTAGCTGAGAAGGAATAGCGCTCGCTTCCAACTCCGGCCTGCCTCTTCGACCGGGGATGCCCTGAACCTCTGCTTATAGCTCTTCTCCAACTGGCACAGTCAGAGCCGATTGGGACCAACCGACCGGGGACACCCGCTCGGTGAGGACCCTGGAAACAGAGGAAGCAAGTAAGGCAGGTGCTCAAGTCAACTGCAATACCAAGGACCGTACCCTGTACACCTGCGGTGCCGATAGGATATGTCAGAAGGGTGCCCTACAACCTTCCAGGCATGTCAGAACCCAAGCAGTGTTGTGGGCACTAACATTTTACCCTACAATGTTATGGGCTCCATCAATCCCCATACCAGGCAAACACGGTAAGATCCCCCACATGCCCCTGGGCATCAACAGTGTTATGGGCATCGTCATTTGCCGTACATGGTGAATGACGGTAAAAACTTCCCACATGCGTCTAACATAAATAATATTGTGGGCGCCTACCATCATCTCATACCCGATGGCGTGGGTATCAAGACTTAGTAGCATACAAACACTCCCTCCCTCACTTGTAAGGCCATCCCCTTCATCTATAAAAGGGGATGCGCTCTCTCCCAATAACGATGACTCTCCGATGATCGAAGGATTCACGGACGATCAATCTCATAGATACACAGAGCACACGCTCAAATACTTAGGGCACGTAGGAGCTCCCATCACTCTCGGCCCTTCAGTGCAGAGTCCAATCGGGCCTCTTGCTCCCCCCATCTTTCTTCCTCTCGTTTGTAACCCCACAGCAAACTTCGAGCACCTGGGCTCAGGAATAAAGTCACCAACCGACTCAAACTGGACGTAGGGCACGTTGCCTGAACCAGTATAAACCCTGTGTCATTGAGTGCTTGGCCACATCCGATCACAACATATGGCAAGACTACAAATATTTATGTGTTGGTCACTTTCTGCACCGACAGTTGGCGCCGTTCGTCGGGAAGATGCCGTACGTTCATGCTTTTAGTCATCGGATGGCCAACCTTTCCACCACCATCGCCATGGAAGGCTCAAGTGATACAACTCGCTTTGGCTTGCTGGAGTTTCCCGCGCTCCTACCTATTGGGATGTGGGTTCCACCCGTCTTTGAGCCATCCTTAGCCTTCCTCTTCGGAAGCCTAGACTTCATCGCCGACCGGCTCGGCGTACTACACCTCTACGAGGTGACACTCGTTCTGGCACCCATCGGAGGAGGTGCGTCCTCCGTTGGCTCTGAGACTCCCGGTGACTTCAACGATGAGGCGCCTGCGCTTGACTCCGAGCTCGCACAGGGCTCAAACCCAACTGTGAGTAACGTACGCTTTGTTATTTACTCGCTCTTTACTATCTTTCGCTGATTCTCCGGAGGGGCCATGTTGTCCTTGCCGCGACCGCCATGTGACTAGTTCCCCTACGGCCTCATGTCCCCCATGGACGCGTACGCCCGGGGGCTCCGAAGGATGCTGGCGCCGCCCCCTCTCACATCCGAATTCATGGGGATGGCAAGCTACGCTCCTACCTCTTTTCACGACCTCATAGATGACGATGTTGAGAGCGACGGCTCCAGCATCGGTGATGTCGTGGCACCTAGCCACCCTCTGTCTCGCGAGTGGGCTATGGCAAACGCTCCGAGACAACCGCCGGTGGTGGCGGAGTCTCTATAGACCCACACCCCTCTAGACCCTCGCACGGATGCCCTCGCGTGTGCCCAGGTGCACGGTGAGGAGCTATGACAAAGGTGGCTGAACCAGCCGCCACCTGCGCTGGCGCGCTCGGCGCACCACGATGCGCCTCGTGCGCATAACCCGACGAGCGGTGCCTGGCACTACAAGGTTCTACCTCTAATGCCATGCCACATGATTGCAACACCAATAATTTGGTTGCCATAGGTGGGTCATATTGCAACCTTTTCAAAAAATGGTTGCAATATGTGCCTATAATGCAACGGACTAAATTTGTTGCAATATGTGTGGTTTGTCGTTGCAACAGGCTTGTGCTACTGCAACCATTTAAGAATTGTATTGCAATTAGTTGGCATTATTGCAATGGCATTTTTGAGTTGCAATAGTATTGGTTTTCGTTGCAATTACTTGGTGTTATTGCAACTATATTGGATTTGGTTGCTTTTGCTTGTAACTATTGCCATGGTTATTATGGGTTGCAATAATGTTCCATGGTGTTGCAATTGCTAGGGTGGTTATTGCAACAAGATTTCCGAATGGATGCAATAGCATGTTCCTATTGCCATGGTTTTCTAGGGTTGTAATAATTTTTTGTGGCATTGCAATTGTTAAGTACTTATTGCAACTACAATCCTAAATGGTCGCAATATCATGTTAATATTGCCATGGTTTTTTTGTGTTGCTATAGGCTACCGCTAATGCAACGGCCTAAAACTGTTGCAATATACAAAATTGGTTGCAATATACAAAATGCTCCATGCATTAGACTACCCTGATACAATGGCCTAAAAGTGTTGCAATATACCAAAAATGGTTGCAATAGACAAAATGCTCCACGCATTTCTGAATAATGTATTCTATTGACAACAAAAAATGTTCCACAGAGGATTTGATCCCAGGAACTAAAGTACAAGCAAACACTCATCTACCACTGGGCTACTGAGGTGTGTTCAACATTAAGCCGCCTTTATATTACTTGTTTACATGATGAAGATGGCTAATTCACTTCATATGTCAACAAGGACGATAACCATCCGCATCTTCCATGACAATTTCAGAAAACAAAAAAATTGTCCAGCTTGCTGATATTTGTGCTTATGATAGAAAACAAACATGAGTATAACAATTTAAAGACCAACTGTAGCTATTCATTATCCCGGACAATGAGATTGTTTTAAAAAAAATCCAGAAAAAGCATCACTGTTGTACAAAGGATAAGTATTTAAACAAAGAAATCTTCTTCTATGCTTTCTACCACAATTGGTGCAACAACTCCATCGTCAATGTAGGTGTCATCTTCGTCATCATCATCCTCATCAAGTAAGACCGCATCATTTGGTTTGAGAACTACTTCGCCACGCACCTGATTAATAACAGAGGCATCACCAGTTGTGGCTTCCTTGTCTGGTCTTGTCCAATTTGACAAATCCTCATTTGGGCCTAATAGATTCATGTCTTGGATTCCCACATCAAGTAGATCGACTTCCATTGTCACCCTCATTTTCTGCTTCTGGCATGGCAAACAAATTTCTTGGTCTCACCGCAACAACAATAGACCATCCTGGCTTGTTCACGAGGTTGACAAAAAAACACCGGTTTGGCCTGTGTTGCCAGAATGTAAGGTTCATTTGAATATCTGAACCTGGAAGTATCGATATCGATAACACCATATTTATCCCTACTGTATCCTCTACTTTTGCTGGTACTGGCTGTCGGCACATCATACCAATCACACTAAAACAATAAAACTTCTTTTTGTGCGGGGAACTCGAGTGAGATCATTCTTCTATTCACTCCATACCATGTCATGTTGCCAGTAGTACCATCACCCCTCACAAGCACACCACTGTTTTGTGTGACGAGGTTTCTCTCAATGGTAGTCATTCGAAATAGCCAGTTATTGATGTAGCATCTATTAAACACACGAACTCAGCATCTATTAAACACACGAACTCGATGGTTCGGTCCTTAAGAAAGGGCATACATAAGTTCACTTCCTTCACCTTTCTCGTACAGTTTGGTGATCGGTAAACATAGTTTGAAAACAAATGCCAGTTAATAAGTACATCGTTCTAACCATCACATGGAATAAAAAAATTAAAAAATAGAACTAACCTTGCCCTCGAACCACCTTACAAAGTGCTCCTCATGTCGTTTATTAAGATTCCTTATACTATTTTTTTAGTTCTTCCATGTGTTCGCTGCATCGAAATAGGCAATTAATTAATTAGTTGATGCCAGAAACAAAAAGTAGAGTAATTAATGATGGTATATTGCAACTTACTCGACCCATGGTCTGGCTTCATCGCAGTTACTAATTATGTAGTGCCTCATCTTCCGAACCTCATCTGCACCAAATATCTCGGTAATCTGTCCTCTCCTCTTGTAATCCATTTCTCCAAATACGCTCAGACCAGATGGCGGCTCATTCACTGTTGTACTTTCATGACGATCAGCGCGATTCAGCTTGGTGTCGACGTCCACGAATCTAGAGCAAAATGTAAGGCACTCCTCGGCTATGTATCCCTCGGCTATTGAACCTTCTAGGTGCGCCTTGTTTCTCACATAGCATTTAACAGTACGTAGATACCTCTCAACTGGATACATCCACCTATAACACACGGGCCCTCCAAGTTTAGCCTCTTCAGCTAGATGAACCGGCAAATGAATCATGATATCAAAAAATGCAGGTGGAAATACCATCTCAAGCCGGCAAAGAATCTCTTTAATTGAACTACTAAGTTTGTCAAGATCTTATTCCACCAGCTCCTTCGAACAAAGTGCACTGAAGAACCTACTAAGCTGAATCAATGGCATGACAACTTCTTCGGGCAAAATCTTTCTGACGACTAAGGGTAACAATTTCTATAGAATAATATGGTAGTCATGTGTTTTCAGTCCAGACACCTTACATGCATTTGCGTCAACACATCTCCTTATATTGGAGCTAAACCCATCAGGCATCTTCGCTCCATGAAGAAATTGTCATAAACTTTTCTTGTCATCCTTATCTAAAAAGTACAAGGCTAGTGGCAAGGTATAATTATCATTGTCAATGACAGGGTGCTGATCTTGCCTTATCCCTTGCTGTTCCATGTCAAGTCGGGTCTTCTCATTGTCCTTACATTTACCTTCAATTTCAAGCAAAGTACCCAATATGCTCTCGCATGTGTTTTTCTCAATGTGCATCACGTCCAGATTATGCCTTATGAGCAAAGAAGACCAGTAAGGGAGCTAAAAAAATACTCTTCTTCCTCCAATTGTGCCATCTTTTATCTTCGTCATGCTTCCTCTTTTTTGATGTCGCCTTTCCAAATATCACTTGATCAAAAGTTTCATACTGGTCCAATACCTGTTGACCAGACAGTGGTACTGGAGCCTCCCTGGTTTCCACCTCATTGTTGAAGCTCATCTTGTTCATGCGCCAAGGATGGTCCGACGGCAAAAAACGACGATGTCCCATGTAGTAGTGTTTTTTTCCAAATCTCAACCACAAATAATCTGTATCCTTGTGGTAGTATGGACATGCAAATTTGCCTTTTGTGCTCCAACCAGAAAGCATCGCATATGCAGGAAAGTCATTAATTGTCCAAAGCAGAATAGCATGTAGTTTAAAATTCTTCTTTACCTTGTCATCCCATGTATCAATTCCCTTTTCCCAAAGATCCTTCAGCTCATCAATGAGGGGCCTCAAATATACATCAATATTCATTCTAGGAGATTTTGGACCAAGAATCCACATCGACATAATCCAATAAGGCTGTTTCTCAAACAACCAAGGAGGCAAATTGTAAGGGATGAGGATAACAGGCCATGTGGTGTATGTAACATTTTGCATGCCAAAGGGGTTGAAGCCATCAAAAGCAAGACCCAGCCTAATATTATGAGTTTCCTTTGCAAACCAACCATACTTGTTATCCACATGCTTCCATGCCTTCGAGTCAGCAGGGTGACGCATTTTGCCATCATCGACTAATTCTTCCTTATGCCATCGCATTTGTGAGGATGTGCTCTCTGTCATATATAATCTTTGTAGCCGAGGAGTAAGAGGAAAGTACCATAGGATTTTACATGGGACACACTTCTTGTTTGTTGTATCAGCATCACCATCCGCAACATCCTTGTGAGCATCGTCGTCGGTCATTTTCCACCTAGACTCGCCACATTTGGGACATGTATCCAGATTTGCGTTTTCCTTCCAAAATAACACACAATCCATCTCATAGGCATGTATCTTTACATAGTCCAAGCCTAGATCTCGAACCACCCTTTGCACTTTCTCCATTGTGTCCGATACATAGTGGCCTTTAGGAAAAAACCTTGAGAACAGATTAAGTACCCCCTCCAATGCTTTGTTACTAATACCGTACAAGCACTTAACCTGGAAAAGTTCCACAATAAAAGAGACCTTAGTAGCATCCTCGCAACCTGGATACAATTTCTTTTCTGCCTCCTGTAATAATTTGAAGAATATCTTCGCATGTTCATTCGGCTGTTCATTGTCATCAGTATCTCTGATCTCTCCATGTATAGCACCTCTGATTAGGGATCTAACCAAATTAGTGACACCACAGTCGTCATCACTCGGTGCGCCTTCTTCGTTGTCTACTCCAACTTCATGTGGTGCAGATTCGTTGTCTACTTCTACATCAGCTGGTGGTGGTGCGTCATTGTGTACTTCTACATCAGCTGCTGGTGCGTCTTCGTTGTGCAATCCCACATCTGAACCTTCCCCTTCCCTGATAAAGCTTTCATCAAACCCTCTATGAAGCAAATGAAGCTGAACCAGAGGTTGCGGTCTGTATGCCATGCATACACATCTAGGACATGGACACGCAGTAGTTCCACCTCTCGATGTGCCACCAAATGTGATGTCCAGAAAATTTCGGAGATTCTCCTGCCACTCAATTGAAGAACGAGGCAAGCGCATCCAACTCCTATCGTCACCTAACATTATTCTGCAATGATGAGACACACCAACCGCGGTGGACGGGCGGAGGAGTCGTCGAACGGGCAGAGGAGTCGGACGGGCACTGGATCGACAGCGATGCTCGGCACCAAACATCATGAGAGGAGGCGGCATTGATGATGCAAAGGTTTGAACCAAACTAGAACAGGAGAAGAACTCTGTGTCGCACATAAAAAATTGCATCCATGTGCTACGCTGCGTGTAGGGCCCATGATGCTCTCGTGGCTGGCCCCTCTGGCACAGGCGCACTATGTACGAGAATTTGTGATCTGAAGCCCAATTTTTTGGGTAAATTTTAGTTGGCAACAGGCGTTAAAAAAAGATCACCATGAACAAGTGGAAAGCACATCCTAGTAACACGTTGAATAGGAGATCAATCTTCATTAAACACAAACATAGTTCCAGCACTACAAGTTGTGGCAACCAGCCATGGACATCATCAGGCAAATGCAAAAGAAACACAACAGCTACGCTAATTCATAGCTTGCATACATAGAGAGAATTAGTTTTCGATCCCCAGTCTCCTTTCGAATGCCACAATTTTGTGGTGTATCCTGCAGTCCTCGCTGCAAAATAGGCTAACTTCTTCCTAGCCCGATGCCTTGGGAACTACCGAAGAACAAGCGGAGGAGACGAGGAGACGGGGAGATGTATGTGTACATGCATTCATAGGCATACGTGCACATGCATTCAAAGGGGTAGATGGTGGACATGATAGATCAGTCTTAATTCCCCGCTACCGGTGCCTTAGGAACTGCCGAAGAACAAGTGGAGGAGGCGAGGAGACGGGGAGATGTATGTGTACATGCAATCATAGGCATACGTGTACATGCATTCAAAGGGGTAGATGGTGTACATGGTGATGTAGCAAAACATGACACGCCCAGAGATGGTAGATGATGAACATGACAGACCAGTCTTAATTATGAAGATAGCTTTCGCATGATTTCGTACATAGCATATCATATACTATGGTCTTCGTGGCAACGAGTCAACGACCAAGATGCATCGCCGCATATAGTACCAATCAAAGGGATGATGTAAGCAAAATGAGGTCATACAACGCAACATCCAATATGTAAGCAAATAAAACGAGGTCATACAATGCAAGTAT
This sequence comes from Miscanthus lutarioriparius, assembly GCA_904845875.1. Lineage (NCBI taxonomy): Eukaryota > Viridiplantae > Streptophyta > Magnoliopsida > Poales > Poaceae > Miscanthus > Miscanthus lutarioriparius. The sequence continues at coordinate 73,476,614 of CAJGYO010000012.1, read as the reverse complement.
CAACCCAAGGTGACGATGATCAAACAAAGGATTCGACGACATGGTTTTTTCAACACCAGTAAATTATTACATCGACCTAAGACATAGATTAATCACTAGTGCTACTAATTACTGCCGGTGCTGTCGCATGCGTCATCCCCCTACTGCCGATGCTCCTCTTCGCGCTTCTTCCGCTCAGCCCTGCTCTGGCGCTGTTCTGTGTCCATCACGAGAGGCCACTCAGTCTCCTCCTCCTAGCGGCGGCACTCCTCCTCCTTCTAGCGGCGGCGCTCCACCTCCTCCTCGTGGCAGCGCTCCTCCTCCTCATGGCGGCGCTCCTCCTCTTTAGAGATCTTGATGACGCGCTTCAGGATGCAGTCATTGGTCTCCTTCTACGTGATGGTGTGGAGGCGCCAGTCCTCCTCCTCCTTCCAAGCCATCTCCAATGAGTTGAAGACGACCTCCTCCACCGGAAGAGGTTCTGGTTCCTCCTTCGATGCGGTCTCATGGTCCGGATCGTCCTCGAGGTCCGACTTGGACGACGGTGTTAGCGGAGGCATCGGGGGGCGACGTGAGGATGACGTGTTCAACATCGCCCATGTTGTCTTCAAGCAGCGAGGCATTGTGGCGATGGGTCGAGGGCCGGGGCGAGGTGTGCGTGGGAAGGGTGCTTGGCTTCTTGACGCGCGGTGGTGCAATGGCAGCCGACGGTGCATGGGGGCTAGGCTTATATAGGCGTGTGGGTGGAACTGACGGTGCATTAACTTGCACCCCTCGGAAGATGGAGCGCCTGTGTTGGGAACCGGCGCGAGCAGCCGGTGGACTCCTGGGTAAATGCAGCGTCTCTTTGTGGGGAACTGAAGGGCCACGACTAGTTCAAGGACCGGGTAAAATGGTTGCTCTTCATGGGAACTGCATGACCAGCGTGGCCGGGGAGTTAAAGGGCCTACGCGCAAAGCAGGGACAACTAATCACTCAAAGGAATAAATTCCTTAAAATTTACCGAAATCTTGTGATAGCTCAATGGTTTGTCCGCTGCTCTGGAACTTGTAGGCTTCGGTTCGATTCAGGGATGCAACACATTTTTTTTTGCATTTTCTTTCAATTTATATTCCTTCATTTTTAATTTACAAGTTTTTTAGTCCTAATTTTTTGCCAATTTAGGTTTATACAATTCCAATATATATTTTCTTTAGTCCTAACACAATGTGCATGAGTGGATGCTATCGCAAATACAAAGGTAAGTGTATATCACTAGCTTGGTTTATCACAAATACAAATACAAATACAAAGATAAGTGTATCTTAGTGTCACGAACCCAAACCTAGGTAAAGATGTCACGCTGCAAAAAGATGGTTTGTGCGATAAATCCTATCCTTGAGGAGATCGATTACCAATTTGCACTGAAACATTGTCTTAGCTCCCACATGAAATCACCTCAAGGCAAAGAAGGTGACATTGAACATGATACACCTATATGATATGCCATATATATGATACACCTAACACATTTTTTTTGCATTTTCTTTCAATTTATATTCCTTCATTTTTAATTTACAAGTTTTTTAGTCCTATTTTTTTTGCCAATTTAGGTTTATACAATTCCAATATATATTTTCTTAAGTCCTAACACAATATGCATGAGTGGATGCTATCACAAATACAAAGGTAAGTGTATATCACTAGCTTGGTTTATCACAAATACAAATACAAAGATAAGTGTATCTTGGTGTCACGAACCCAAACCTAGGTAAAGATGTCACGCTGCAAAAAGATGGTTTGTGCGATAAATCCTGTCCTTGAGGACATCAATTACCAATTTGCACTGAAACATTGTGTTAGCTCCCACATGAAATCACCTCAAGGCAAAGAAGGTGACATTGAACATGATACACCTATATGATATGCCATATATATGATACACCTATATGATACACATTTGATCAAACAAGATTCCAACTTGCCTATTCATAATCCCCTGGTACCTTGGACACATTCGAAAAAGGTCTATTCATTGTAGAGTACGTAAATAGTAAAGCAAATGACAAAATGTTAATACAAGGGGTCGAGTAACACAATGCAAATAAAACCACGTGAAAGGAAAATTTTTTCCGAGCAATTGGAAAAAAGAATCACCTGATTTGGACAACAAATGCAAAATCTAAACACGTTTAACGTTTTTACAATGAATCAAAATAAAAAAATGAATACCATGAACCGAACTAGAACAACATATGAACCCGGCGCCGACAAGTGGGTCCCTCACGTTAGTGGCACACCGGCCCAAAACTATGTATAATAATGTTGACAAGCAAGAAGTGAAACAAAACAACCAGTAACTCAATGGTGTCTATGACAGTGATATAAATCGACTTTCCAGGTTCTATCCTTGTTCCCCACCCTTTTTCCACTTATTTTTTTGTAATTTTTGCCAAAAATTGGCTTGGTGCCTGCATGTAGCCATTTACCGCCTAATACCCCACCCATTATGCGAACAAAACGAATCTTAACCTCCCCACTTCCTCATTGTCCTCCCTATCTCCTCCAATTCTTTCCTTTCCCTCCTCCAACTCGGTTCCCGATCTACACCCACCGCCGCCGCTTGTCTTCATGGTCACGTCGTCATTGGAGGGGCACCGGTGCAGGACAGGCTGCACCCGGAGGCCGCCACAATGTGCCTCCCCACCGCCGGTGCTCAAGCCTCAAGGACTCCTGGACTTCCTCTTCGTTAGAGTTATGGCAACCCTAGGGCCATTGATCTATTCACTTTTCACTTACGAAAGAGTAATGCATGTACCTGTGTGTCTATGTAGTTAACTTGTTCAATGTAGCTGGACTGCAGATTGCATCAATGGAGACTCAATCGACATCACCTGCATTCAACACGCCAACACCTGCTTCATTGTACAGACCCAGGGCGACGATGTTGCTTTTTCAAACACCTTCATCCAGGATGGTGACACCTCCTGCCGATGAGGATGGAGGTGATGGCAGCCAATCACAAGAAAACCTCCGGCATTCCACTCAAGACGACGACAGGTAATAGCACAATGTCTATCTGGATGCTACTGCAATGATTTGGAATTCGACAAATTACTTCAATAATAGTGAGATCCTTCAATAAACCGTAGTGAGATGCTTCAATAATATGAAGGACACATTATTGTTTGCCATTCTCAAGTTGTTCCTTCTTTAAATATTGTTTAGGGTGTGCTTATGTTTCTCATTACATTATGTGACAGCTCAGAACAAACATGGACTGTTTCTTTCACTTGCAAGGGGGCACCGGGGGGACAACAATTTGCTCAGTATACAATAGCCAGGGACGAGCTCACGTTTGGTAACTTAATAACAATGAAATCAAATTTGGGGTATGGTACCAGGGACTACTTGTACTATAAGAAGAGAAGTGGTAACTCTGTAGCAACACTAAACGAGATCAAATAAGATGTCGATGCAAATGCGATGATATCAAGTAATGCAGAGGAGAGGGAGGTTAGATTAGTATTGTTAAGGGATCAAATAATAGAGCGAACTGTGGACATAACACCCATTAAATTGCCAAGAACTGTGGCATCAAATAGTGAACATTCCATAGATGAGTCACTTGATGATTACAAGGTGTGGCTTAATAATATGCATAGACAGGGCCAAGGCATGGGTAAGTTATGTTGCTGCCCTATTATGAATTGTTATATTATATTATATTGCAATGGCCAGATCACTAATATCAGCATGGCTTTCGCAGATTTTGAAGATATATACAGGGATGACACAGTCAAGACTTACAAAGAATGGTTAAGGGTGCAAGGATAACTAGATCAAATTAGTAATATATACCTTCTTTTCCCAAAATGTCAACCAACTTATTATTAGTCCTTCGCAATACATTTATAGTTTACACTTGTGACCTATTGTCTGCAGGTGCATATGACAACCCTACAAATCAGATAGATTTACTAAATTCAAGTCAAGATAGTAATCCAACACCACCTCTGAACCAGCCATCACATGCTCGGCGTGACAAAACACAGGGAGATAGTAAGTGATGCTTATTGTGATTTTAATTTGATGTTCAGTTCAGTTTTCCCTATGTAAATGATTTTGTTTAATCTCTTGCACTGTATATTATTTCGATGGACAAGACTCCCAAAAGAGGAAGGCATGAGGTACTATGAAAGGATTGGCAGCCAGCCACAAGAGATCCAAGCAGGGCAGTCAGAAGCTTAAAGTCCAATTTTCTAGACGTGGAGGAGCTGTAGGTGAGAACGCACGCACATTTACTGATGAAATAGTAGTGTACACAAGGAAAAAAGCACCACTCATTAGGGTGAGAACATGAAAGGATATCCACCAAGATGTCAAAAATTCAATAGTATCTGATATGATGGTAAGTTTCTGATTTGTTTTTGCTAGCATACACAGTTTTGTTACCAAATTATTTAAGAAGTGACCTATAATTTATGTTTTATATGTTGAACAGCATAAGTGGGACATTGAGAATAACGAAGAAAATAGGAAAAAGATATGGACCATTGCTAATGAGCGTTACAAAGGATGGCGAGCAACATTTAGTGCTATGTACAGGGCGTACACCACGTATGAGGAGAGAATGAGACATAGGATAGAAGAGTTGGACATTGTTGAATGGCACTATCTGGTTTTTTTATTTTGGCAAGACAAATTTTCAGGTTTGATGACCTTTACTTTATTCTTGCCATTTGCACTTGATGAAATAAAGGCTATGTTTCGGTACATTGCAATATTTTTTTATAATCAACTCCTTGTGCAGAGGATTAGTTGCAAGAATTCTCGGAATTGGCAGAATGTAAAGGTACACCATCGGGCAGGATCAAAGACTTTTTCTTAGTGTGGCTTTGAGAAGGTAATAACTTCAGAAGCACAGGACCATGCTTCCTTACCTTTTGAAATATCGCTAATTTGTTACATTCTTGCCTAATTAGAGGGACCCAATAATTGGTGATGAGCCAAATGATTTGGAGCTTTTCATGATCACGCACAGTAAGAATGGGCAATGAACAAACCAAGAATCTAGGGATGTCTATGTGAGTATATAATAGTTTGTACAAATCTTATCATTTTCAATTAACTACTTCAATTGTCCTCCTTTGTTAGGATAATGCATGCAGAAAAATTTCGGAGACAGAAACAAATGGAGAAGCACTCATCATCTCAGACGTGGAGCAAAATTAGATTTTACAGTCAGCCTACCAGGAAACAAGAAACTACAAATCAACCAAGATCTATGCTAATGGATACTTGGCAAAATACCCAACTAGAGGGCAACTACTGTCTAAGGATTACCAGTACCAAGTGCGTCAGGAATCGGCACTAGCCGAAGCATTTTCAAAGCTACAAGAGAGATTAGAATCTCAAGAGGCTGAAAGGGAAGCCGAAAGGGAAGAACATAGGCGTCAGATGGAAGAAATGATGAAGGCAAGGGAGGCCGATAGAGAAGCTCTTAGGCAAGAGTTTATGGCAATGATGCAAGCAACACATGTACAAGCATCAATACAACAGGTAATAGTCGGCTACAAACCATGCATCATTTTCGTAGTTTCAAACTCCACTCATGATTTTTCTGACCAAAATTGAAATGCAGGCTAACAAAGATGGGGGACAAAATGCAGTGGTTGCTGCTACAACAAACATTGATGAAGAAAATGTAAATACAGAAAGTGAAGAAATATCACATCGGCATGTAGTTTGAGAACTGAAGAGTGTTTAATGTTGTCATGTGATAGTCCTTAGTATGAGGCATAATTTTTCCTCCATCTATTGATTTGCAGGAAAACCAAGATATCATCCCACCACAAACACAACTAGTAGCTACAACAGTGGTAGGTACAAGTAATGGTCGCACAACTAGAAATAGTGCTGCGAATATGACTCAAACTGGCCAAAACAAAGGAGGGGATACGACAGTTAGTTTTACTACTACTAAAGCACTAAGGGATGCTGCGGCTAAGAAACAAGCATTATCCAAAAGGAATCAACAAGCTAGCAAAGCACAAGTGATTTTTGACTCCACTACCTGTGAATATTTTTGAATCAGATTTAGTTGGCTAGTTCCTGTTACTGTAAAGTGAAATGATACTTAGCTGAATACTAAGTTTCTATTTGCTGAATATACCAATGTTAATGATTATTTTAGGAGCAAGATAGAGTTTGAGTGGAGCGCACAACTGATGGACGGTCAATGTCAAGCCAACCTTTGCTATAGTGCTACACATAGCTTATTACATTTTGAACTATTCAAAGTAGCTACTGTGCATTAGATACCTTATCTGTTTCAGTTGTTGTGCGTGTGTTATCAACTAAGTTTGACATTGGATGTGGTTTCATTAATGAGTTGTACGAACAAAGCATATTTTGGATTAATGGATGTCTAAATGCTTCTTTCATCATATATTGTTCGGCATGCAATTATTGTTTGAAGCAAACAAAGTGTTGCAATATGGACTATCGACAAAATAATTTGGCGTTGCAATATATGATATAGCAACAAACAAACGGTGTTGCAAAAAACATCATACCAACATAATAGTGGGCGTTGCAATAGAGTCTCCAAACTGTAGCAACACAATAGTTAGCGTGGCAATAGAGGGTCCAACAATAGCAACCAGTATTGATCGTTGCAATAGAGAGGCAACCTCTAGCAACCAAATATTTACCATGGCAATAGATGGATGCACCTATAGCAACCACAATGTTTAGTGTTGCAATAGAGAGGCTACCTCTAGCAACCAAATATTTATCATGGCAATAGACGGTTCCACCTATAGCAACCAGTATTGATCGTTGCAATAGAGAGGCTACCTCTAGCAACCAAATATTTATCGTGCAATAGACGGTTCCACCTATAGCAACCATCGAGATAGCGTGGCAATAGAGGGTCCATGTATTGCAATGCTATTGATGCGTGGCAATAAGGTCTATTGTAACACCAAATATCGTTGCTAGTGCACCTATTGCCACACTTTGGGTTCGTGGCAATAGGTATTTCTGGTGTTGCAATAGGGGAAAATCTATTGCAACACCAAAGAGAGTCGTTGGGCAAACCTTTCCCCATGGTTACTATGGCAACGCCTGCCAACGAAAATTTTTTGTTGCAATTTTGTCTTTCGCAACCATTTTTGGTATATTGCAATGCTTTTAGGCCATTGCATCAGGGGTAAAACCTTGTAGTGTGGGTTCACGCCCGCCAGGTCCAGCGCAACATCATGGAAGGGGGGAACGATCCCCCACAGTTCGCTTGGGCTGGCCAGAACATCACCGCTGCAGCGATGCTTCTGCGCGGCCTTCCCGAGCCGGACGACCCCTAGGAACAGGCAATCCACCGGAACCTCTGGGCACTGGTGGAGACCGCCGCCATTCAACAGGAGGAAAGCTTTGCGTTGCGCCACCGACTCATGGCCTCTCTACCCACCAGGGGAGCGGGGACGCACCAGACGCATTGCTCCATCCGCTCGCCTCTACAGCCACTGGGCGTGGAACATGAGGGCACAGCTGTGCCAGAGCCTAACCCGCACCCGCTCCACACTGACTGCCTGTGCACGAACGCCTTAGGCCGAACCAAGATGCTCGCAGCATCATCAACAATTGGCATCGGGCCCAGCACGATGATGACGTCCATCGGGCGGCGGTGAGAGCAGATGACACGGGCTCCGGCCGCACCATCGAGGGGACCGGTGAAATGCACCCTAGGTATGGTCACCGACCCAATGACCGAAGTCCCAGCCTAGATGTCCTAGGACCACGGGCCTTTCGCTGGCGCATCTAGAGAGCGCCATTCCCACAATGCTTCCGACCGCCGACCAACTTCGCCAAATATCGGGGAGACGAATCCCGGTATATCGCTCAAAGACTTTTGGCTTGACTATTGAGCTAGAGGAGTGGATGATGACCACTTCATCATTTAGTACCTTCCTATCTGCGTTGGGGAACAAGTTCGAGCATGGATCAAATTCCTCCTACACGACAGCATCTGCGACTGGGCGAACCTCAAGAGGGTCTTCGTTGGGAACTTCCAAGGGACTTATGTCTGCCCTAGGAACTCCTGGGATCTCAAGAGCTGCCAGCAGGAGCCCAGTGAGTCCCTACGGGATTACATCCGTAGGTTTTCAAAGCAGTGCAACTCCCTACCTGATGTCATTGATGTGGACGTCATCAGCGCATTCCTCTCTAGGACAACCTGCGAGTCCCTGATCCACAAGCTTGGCTGCCTGATGCCCCGTACCACCCGTGACCTGCTCGATGTCACCATGAACCATGCCTCCGGTGAGGAGGCGGTCAAAGCAGTCTTCAACAGAGGTTGGGACATGGGCAAGGTCAAGCACGAGGACCAAGACGAGGGCCCCTCCACACAGAGGGGCAAGAAGAACAAGAAGGATCGGCGCCGATAGGGCGACTCCATGTTGGTCGCCGTAGCTGATCGCGTGGGCAAGTAGCCTTAGCAGGGTCTACCTAACCACTTCAACAAGCTCATGGATAGCTCATGCACCAACCATGCTTACCCAGTCAAGCACCTCTACAAGGACTATGAACTCCTCAAGCGTTTCCTGCAATAGGCCGGCGGGCCGAAAGAAGGAAAAGGCAAGGAGGTAGCAACCAAGAAAGGAGGCATGGCGGGCAAGGATGGTGATGGCTTCCTTGACCCCGAGGAATGCATTGTGATCTTCGGGGGAACTGATGCCGTCTACTCCAAGCGCCAGCACAAAGTGCGCTACCGAGAGGCGTGCGTCGCCGAAATGGCCATCCCCTCCTTCCTTCGCTGGTCAGAATCTCTGATCACTTTTGATCAGAAGGACCATCCATCCCACGTCGCTAGACTAGGGTGCTACCTGCTCATCATCGACCCCATCGTCTGCAAGAAGCACCTCACCAAGGTGCTGATGGACGGAGGCAGTGGCCTCAACGTCCTCTATGTCGACACCCTCGATGTCATGCGCATCCCCCAGTTGGAGCTCTGCCCAACGAGCTCTCCCTTCCACGGCGTGACCCCGAGAGCACAGGCATACCCGCTCGGGAAGATTGACCTGCCTGTCACATTTGGCGACCAAACAAACTTCTGCTCAGAGGTGCTCACCTTCGAGGTGGTGGACTTCTTGGGGTCTTACCATGCCATCTTGGGGCGGCCATGCTACACCAAGTTCATGGCAGTCCCCAACTACACCTACCTAAAGTTGAAGATGCCGGGACCGAACGACATCATCACTATGGGTAGCACCTTCTCGCACGCCTTCACATGCAACCATGAGCATTACGAGCTCGCCACTGCCATCATCAACTCGTCCGAGCTCCCATGACTCGGGGAGTTGTCGACCCTAGTAGTTTCGGACTACAACAAGCCAATCTCTTTGACTGCCTTCTGCCCACTCGAGGAAACTAAGGCGGTGGGGATCGACCCTATACGGTGACCGAAGTGATCCGACCGGGCACCTACTGACTAAAGGACGACAACAACGATGTTCTCACCAACACTTGGAACATCGAACAATTACATCATTTCTTCCCTTAAAAATTCGGTCTTACCATTTTTTTCATTCAACGTTCGCTCCTACAGAGCACCCCGGCTCGAACACTTTGAGCCCAGGTCGCTCGGGGCTCCATGGAGGTGCGGTACCACCTCTCTTTCTATTTACTATCATGTGGTAAATACCTTTCTACCCGAATGAAAGGGTAGTCCATTCCTTTAATTACCTTACATAACTTTGCTTTAAATATTTCGACCGATCGTACCCCGCCTCTACCTACAGTTACGAGCAGCTGAGCCTCGTGGGCGATGCCCGGGCTCTTAAGGTTGTAGCCTATGGATGAACGGGCAGGTACGGAAAAGAAAGAATAAAAAACAAAATTATACTAAGGTAAAAATAAGGAACGGACGGGACACGCTTCCCCGAACGAAGTGATTCATCACAAAATGAAATGGATGTATTCATGAATGCGAACTGTTCACACGGGGCCTCCCCCATGAACTTATCCCTTACACAAATTACTTGTTTCTACTTTTACATGCTAATTATGGCTGCTCGACGGCATCTGCTGTCAGCGCGACCGACGAAAGTAGGGGCTGCTCGTCCTCCGGTGGGACAACGTTCGATTGCGAGCCAGGCTCCACACCATCCGCAGGCTCAGCGACATCCTCCTAGTGCGCGCCTTCGGCCACGTTCGCTCGGTCAACATCCATCACCCACTGCGCGGAGACTTGCTCGGCCACCAACTATGCATGTGGCAGCAAGCTTTCCCCAAGCGCATGGATGGCCGCTGGGCTCTAGCCGTGGCGTACCCGCTGCAGATGGTGGTGAAGTCTAGCTTTGGGTGGCGCGTCGCCATCGATGTCAGCACCTTCGATGTTTTGTAGAACATCCCATCAGTGATGAGCGCCCACACTTTGTCCGAGACCTCCACCAGTCAGATGGCGGGCATGATGGTGCTCGGTGTCGACTCGAAGACCTCTAAGACGATGACCTAGGTGACGTTGCGAAGCTGGTCGAGCTCCCCCTCGAGAGCACATCGCTCTTCAAGGGACTTGGCCAGTGCCTCCGCATTCCAACCAATTGTCGTCCTGGCTATCTCTAGGTCATGCTCTAGCAACCCAACCTTTCTGCCCAGCTCTAGAAGAAGGATGACAAGCTCAGAAGCAGGCTAAAGGAAAAAACCAAGACATCAAAAGCAGAACAGATACATACCAAGATGGGTGTTCTTGAGGATGGAGAGTCCCTCCTCCTATCGAGTCACCTACTTGCACAACTGGGCGTTCAACTCCTCAGTCCCAAGCACCCAGCCCCAGAGCGTGAGCACTTCCTGGTCGACCTCCGATCGGGCCTTCCGCTCTGACTCCAGGGCCTTCTGCTCCATCTCTAGGGTCTCTAGGGTACTTTGGAGTGCTACCTCGTTCTTCGTGTAGGGACTTTTGTAGTGCCACCTTGGTCTCCTCCTGGTGGACCTTTGTCACCTCAAGCCCCCGCTCAACGGTGGTTGCCCGCTCCGCCACGAGCAGCTCCACCACCCATGCCTTTGTCACCTCAGCCGCTCGGCCTTGAGACTCATGGTGGGTGGAGTCCAGCTTGTTCTCAAGCTTGGTGACCCACCGTGACACCTTGGCCTCCCAGGCGTGCTCCATCCGGAGGAAAAAGACTTGCGGCTCAACATCTCCTCCAGACCCTGCAAAACAAGAAGCAAGCATGCTGAGGCAACCGACAAAAGATCAAGGAGTCAAGGATGAACGTAGAAAACTCAACTCTGCGACACAGGGTAGGTCGACCGTGACTGCCTGCTGGATGGACTAGACCCGCTCTAGGGCCTCCTCCCGCTTCACCCTGGTTTGGGTGAGATTGGACTCCATCACAAGTCCTCTCCCCCCAAGCACGTCCTAGAGCTAAACCTCCTGCTCATCCCGAAGGATGAACCAAACCTTCCTTGGGTCCTCGGGGTAGGGCCACACCAGGTCGGTCACCCCAAGCCCGCTAGAAGGACCAGCCAATGATTGGACCACTACTAGCTCCTATGACGGCACCGATGGCTCCACCCCATCACCTGCTTCACCATTGGAGACCTCCACTACCTCGATTTCATGGCCAGCCAGCGGATGTTCCACCTCCGGCCTAGCCGCATCCCCCCCAACACCTCTGACTCCGACCGGGAGGCTGAGCCATGTGGCCCTCTGCCGGGCGAGATAGGGAGCCCGTTCTCCCACCCCTCTTCTACCGCAGCCGGTGCAGGAGGAGTCGTAAGGGTCACCTCCAACGTGGCCTCTGCCATCACCACCAGGATCGCCACTAGCACCATCGCCACCGCTGCCGCCGTACTCACAACCGACCCAGGGGGCGTCGCCCCCGAAAGGGAAGGTCACACCACCGCCACCCTGCTCTCCCCACCACTCATTGCGACACGATGCAAGGTGTGCCTCCACTCCTCTCGCACAGGAGATGGGGCAATACTCAACCCCGGCAGCATCTGGTCGCTGTCAACAAAGTACAGGTCAGTCACACTCCAAAAAACTCAAACTATGAAATCAAAGAGTGCATACTAGGACATAGGCGGTAGAGCTCTAAAGCCCTAACCCGCTGGCAATGGGCCCATCGGGTGAGGACCGCTGATAGGCCACGACCCACGCCCCCTCACTTCGACCGAGGGGCGGGAGTTGACCCGGTCGGCACCCACTCGACCCGTGCGTCGCCGTGACCGCTGACTCGAGGCACGCCAACTAGAGCAACTGGTGGGGCATCCCCGCATTGTGGGTCGCACGCCGGCACTAGCCCCAATGATGCGCGGGTGTGAGCCCGCTCCTCCGACCGCCTGGCTTGCCCCACCGTGGCTAGGGCATGTGGGGATGAGGCCAGCGATGCCTCCGAAGGGCGCAGTGACCACGTCCGCTTCACCTCCCGCTCGCCAACGGCATCCAAGCTCGCGGCACACTTCCTCAGCATGGGAACATCGCCACGCCTCTCCACCTCCCGCTTGCCACCGACGGACGTGGCCGTAGGCTCACGATGCTCCACCGAGGTCACGATGACCTCCTCGCCCCTCTCGTCCTCGGAGGAGATCACGTCATCACCCATCTCCGTGGGATCCTTCGACTCGAGCTCTGACTCGATGTTGCTCCTATTTTCCTTGGCCCGCACACACTGAGCAATCTCCATCTCCTTCTCATGCTTCTTCCAAGCCTTCTCAACTCTCTTCTTCTTCTTCTCGACCGCCGCCTCCTTCAAGGTGGCTTGCCGGGCAGCACCCTCTAGCCCCTTTGGAAGATGCGGTCGGGACCTGTAAACTCCAAGTCCCTACGAAATGGACGACTCAAAGTCAAGATATAGGAGAGCAAAAGGAAAAAAGAAAAACATGGAGTAAGGAGAGGGGAGCGTACCAGTTTGGACACCTTCACGGTGTGAAGAGGTCCAAGCTTTCCATCAAGGGTCTTTGTGGCCCTTAGCTGCAACACCCGGTCAAGACGACTCCAGACCTCATCATTCGGTAGCTCCTCCGGCGATGCTTGGTCGGGGTCTGTTGGGCCAGTGTACATCCACATTGGCTACATCCTTTCCACCAGTGGGGTGATCCGACAGCGAAAAGAAGGTGTGGAACACCCGCACCCCGTTGAGGAAATGCCGCATCAGCTTCTGGAGCTCTGCCCTGATAATCTCTAGCTTCTTGTTCTGTCGGCTGGCAGGGCCCCACGACCAGCTCTCCTGCCTCTTCTCCGGCCTCCTATCAGTGAAAGGCGGGAATGGCAGCTCCACCGAGTTCCTGATGTAGAACCATTCCCCGTGCCACCCCCGATTGGAATCGCAGGGGGTGTACGTGGGGTACAAGCCCGACGCGCTCGGTTTCTTCTGCAGCGCAAAGACCCCGACCGGCGCGATCCTGAGCGGCTTCCCCTCGGACAAAGCTCACCCAGAGAACATCTGCCGGAAGAAGTCCACGTGTGGCTCCATCCTGAGGAAGGCCTCGCTCACGGTGATGAAGCCGGAGATATGCAGCACCCTAGTCGCATTGAGGTGCTGCAGCTCTAGGCCCCACTGATTAAGGAACCCATGTAGGAACTAGTGCGTGGGGTATCCTAACCCACGCTCATGGAAGCCAAGGAAGGAGACAACCTTGCCGTCCCTAGGTCATGGGAAATCCTCCCCCGTAGGAGCCCTCCAGTGCGCCACCTCCTTCGGTGGCAGCACCCCCTTCTCGGCGAAGTCGGCCAGCACCGACTCGCTCATAACAGATGACCTCTAGCCCAACATTGCGCTCCAGATTCATGAATGGATCTGTGAGTTTTCTCCTCTCCCTCACTCTCCCTTTTTTCTCCTAGGAACTGCCGCGGCACTCAAACACTCTTGGCGAGAAGGAAGATGGAGAAGAGGCGGCATATGAGAAATAGGCGAAGGAACGAAACGAAAGCCCTCTCCCTTCCCCTATTTATGGAGAAGGCATAGTAGTTGGAGAAAGGTGAGGGTTTAGGGCAAAAAACCCTCTCTCTTCCCCAATTTAATACGGATGGGATACGATGGGATGCGCCCTGACCGATGGGACGCACCCTGCCCGACGAGATGGTGCCTGGTCAAACGGGACGTGGCCTGGGTATGGACCACCACTACCACATGTTGGTCACGAGAAACAAGGTGCAACTACGTGCAGGTGGCACTCCGCCTTCCCAGGCAAGACTTGGAAGGGCCCAACAATGGGATCTCTGCCTAGGAGAGACCAACGGGCTTCCTAAGTCAATTGAATGGCTTAGGAAAATGCCGAGAGATAGGTAGGGAGCAAAGGGACGCCCCATGTGGGCCATGCCAACTCCGTCATGAACAACGAGCGTGGATCCCGGTCGGACATATCTGATAGGAGCTCCTCAAACCCCGTCACTCGAGTCATCAAGGTAACATTACCAAACCCCCACTATTTCTTTATATGATCATTCATTCATCTGTTGTCATTCATACATTCATGCACACATTCACATTCATTCATCCCATACATCCGAAGCATCGCATATGCAGCTAATGCATCACAACGCTTCGTGTTGCTTCACAAAATGGTAGTTGCCTCATTCAGCATGAGCAACTAAGGACCGGGGTTCGAAGGCCGGCCCACGAAGGGCTTGAGGCCGCCCTGTGTCAAATAGAGCCAGGGGAGAAAACACAGATGAGCCCTGAGCAGCCTTCGCCTGGTCTGCTCCGAAGCAGATAGGATAATCTCAACCTTCTCGCTCAATCCTAATCTTGAGCCATGCCCACAAAATATCCATCGAGGGGAGGCCAGTGGGCCACCCGGGTCGGTCTCTAGAACAACCCAGGCATCTATCGGGACACGGGTTAAGGAGCAGTGGAATGCCACATGAGGGCTATGCCGACCCTGTCATGAATGATGGACCCAGATTTCACTTGAATGTGCCTGTTAGCGAGCTCACCGAGCGCGTCACTCAAGCCATCGAGGCAAGCGATGTTAGCTCAGCCCCTCTGGTTAAGAAAACTATGGATGGGGTAATGCATGAAACTCAAACCAACCCCTACCGAGCCCAGCGGGGCTCAGGGGCACAGGACACCCAAACACCTCGGCACGTCCGACGCCTAGATCCACGACTCTGACTCGCCTGATCCCTCGTTGCACCCGGCACCTGGATCCACGACTCTGACTCGCCCCATCGTCTCGGCACGTCCGATGCCTGGATCCATGACTCCATCTCACCTGATCCCTCAACTATCCCTCGGCTGCACCCAGCGCCCCCTCGGCTACACCCAACGCCCGGGTCCATGACTCCGTCTCGCCCGATCCCTCGGTTGACCCTCGGCTACACCCAGCGCTGATCCATGACTCCAACTTGCCTGATCCCTCGCTGCATCGGACGCCTAGGTCCATGACTCCATCTCGCCCGATCCCTTAGCTGCACTCAATGCCTAGGTCTGTGACTCCGTCTCGCCCAATCCCTCAGCTCAACCCGATACCTGGGTCCATGATTCCATCTCTCCTGATCCCTCGGCTATCCCTCGGCTGCACCCAGCACCTGGATCCATGACTCCAGCTCGCCTAATCCCTCACTGCGTCGGACGCATGGGTCCATGACTTCATCTCACCCGATCCCTTGGCTGTCCCTTGGCTTCACCTGATGCCTGGGTCCATGACTCTGCCTCGCCTGATTCCTCGGCTGTCCCTCAGCTACACCCAACGCCTGGATCCATGACTCTGACTCACCTGATCTCTCGTTGCGCCCAGCACCTAGATCCGCGACTCCAACTTGCCTGATCCCTTAGCTGCGCCTAGCGCCTAGATCCACGACTCTGTCTCACCCTATCCCTCGGCTGCGCCTAGTGCCTGGATTCATGACTCTATCTCGCCTGATCCCTCGGCTGCCCCTTGAGCACGCCCGATGCCCTGGTTGATGGCTCCGTCTCACCCGATCCCTCGGACATGACCAAACACCTAGGACCTTGCTCCTAGAAATGATAGGTCAGAAACTAGAAAGAGGAGGCTACACCCACCAAGATGCACACACTCACGCCCGTTGAGAAAACCCCCAGGCGATTCTACCCAAATCGCCCGGGGGCTCAGGGGCTACACCCGCGGGTGCGTCCGCACCCACCGACAAAACAAAAAAAATCCCTCGCTAGCAAATACGAAAAACCCCCAAGATGATTCTACCCGAATCGCCTGGGGGCTCGGGGGCTACACCCGTGGGTGTGCTCGTGCGCACCCGCTATCAAGACAAAAATCCCCCAAACGATTCTACCCGAATCACCCGGGGGCTCGGGGGCTCCTATCGGGTTCATAAACCCAGGGTCCCTCATGGACCTACTTCCCAGCAAAAGCTCATCCTAGCAGATGATGTTGTGAATGACGCACAACTCTTGGAACGGCCCAAATACCTAATGACCGACCAGAAGGCCTGGCCAGGAGAAACGACACTCACTTCCGACTCCAGCACGCCTCTCCGACTGGAAGGCCTGGCTGACAAGGAACAGCGCATGCTTCCAACTCTGGCCCGCCTCTCTTACCAGGGATGCACCGAACCTCTGCTTACAACTCTTCTCCAACTAGCACAGTCAGAGCCGATTGAGACCAACCAACTGGGGACGGCCACTCGGTGAGGACCCCAGAAACAGATGAAGCAAGTAAGGCAGGGTGCTTAAGTCAACTGCAATGCCAAGGACCGTACCCTGTACACCTACGGTGCTGACAGGACATGTCAAAAGGGTGCCCTACAACCTTCCTGGCATGTCAGAACCCAAGCAGTGTTGTGGAAGCTGATATTTTGCCCTATAGTGTTATGGGTGCCATCAATCCCCATACCAAGCAAACACGGTAAGACCCCCCACATGCCCCTGGGCATCAATAGTGTTATGGGCGCCGTCATTTGCCATACATGGTGAATGACAGTAAAAACATCCCACATGCGTCTGACATAAACAATATTGTGGGTGCCTACCATCATCTCGTACCCGATGGCGCGGGTAACAAGACTTAGTAGCATATGGACTCTCCCTCCCTCACTTGTAAGGCCATCCCCTTCATCTATAAAAGTGGATGCGCTCTCTCCCAATAACGATGACTCTCCGACGATCGAAGGATTCACGGATGATCAATCTATAGAAACACAGAGCACACGCTTGAATACTTAGCGCACGTAGGAGATCCCATCACTCTTGGCCCTTCAGTCTAGAGTCCGACCTGGCCTCTTGCATCCCCATCTTTCTCTCTCTCATTTGTAACCCCACAACAAACTTCGAGCACCTAGGCTCAGGAATAAAGTCACCGACCGACTTAAACTGGACGTAAGGCACGTTGCCTAAACTAGTATAAACCCTGTGTCATTGAGTGCTAGGCCACATCTGATCACAACGTACAGCAAAACTACAAATATTTACGTGTTGGTCACTTTCTGCACCGACAGCATCATTGGTTCACGGGCTCTTGAGTCCATCTTTCCAGACCGACTATTAATGTCTATCCGACTCTAGCGCGAGCAACTCAACAACTCAGTTATGTTTCTCTTTTGCTTGCTTCCTCAAGTGCCCTTGGTTCCGCCAGACCCTCCGTGGTCTAATTCCTTGCTACGAGGATCTTGAGTGGTTAGAAGAATTCTTGTGCATAGGGTGATTGTGTCGCTCATTTCAGCGCCTTGTCGAGCAAGGGGATCAGCTACTATGGTCAGAAGAATTCTTGTGACATCACCTGAGTTTTCTCACCATGATCGCAGAGCTATTCTAGTGTTTGCAAGGGCTAAAATGTCTGGACACCTTCCCCTTGTTTGCTTCATCACATGCGCGTCAGGGAAACCACAGACTTCTTTCCCACGGTTTCCCAACCACCGAGAAATGTGCATCTTTTAGTAGGCGGCTTTCTTTCCCATTGTTTCCTAGTCACTGAGAAATCTATTGGGTATATGGGCATCTTTTAAGCAAGCGGCCTTTCCTCTTCCCCTGACGCAATTCTATCAGCGGGCCGATATGACTTGGTCCATGATGACTTTTGGCCTTGTGGGGATCCAGACTCCCTTCAATCCAAAGAAGTCTTAGTGGGTTGATCGTCAGTTAATGCAAACCTTTCGTATCAATCCCATGATATTTTGTAACTATGGGAAGCAATAAGTCCAAATTTGTTGTCTCTTTGTGATCCGTCCCTTGAATTTCCGGAGTGTCGATCCGTTTCCATATCTGATTTTAATTCCATAACCCCGACGATGCCTATCTTCTCACCTCCCAGGCTATATTTATGGGCCACGACTGTGGATCAAAAAACAACTTGCTTCGTCCCAAATAGTGTCTTTGGTGTGATTTTGCTTTCCCATAGGTTCGAAGGCATCGAGAGCGGCAAGAGGTCTGCTGAGGAGGCCTTTAACGGGTCTATGTCACCACGCCAGCGTCTTCATCATCAGGAGGGTGTAACTCAGGATGCTCCCATCATCTCAGAACATAGGGCCAATTTTGCTCAACTTCCGAGGTTGTCTTCATCAATGATTTTGCCGCCCACTCCCCTGCTACCCGAGGAAGCAGATCGATAATGACGATCTAATCGCATCCATCGATCGAGCTGGCCAGAAGCTCGCCAAGTGCCTCTCTATCATGGAATTAGC
Organism: Miscanthus lutarioriparius; assembly: GCA_904845875.1. NCBI lineage: Eukaryota > Viridiplantae > Streptophyta > Magnoliopsida > Poales > Poaceae > Miscanthus > Miscanthus lutarioriparius. The sequence continues at coordinate 73,458,058 of CAJGYO010000012.1, read as the reverse complement.
TCTGACCACCTTGGTTCAACGCTGATCACCCTTCGAGGCCGACCAAGTGGAGGAGAGGTTGGCCAAGGGCGAGGCTAGAATCATGGGTAAGATGCCTATCACAATTTTCTGTCTCTTCTTAGTTTTTTGCCTTTAAGATCCTAATTATCCCTTCCTCAAATCTTTCTAGATCAATTGTCCTAGTTGGAAAGCCTTCGATTAGCTGCGGAGCATGCGGTAGGATTTGTCAACGCCAGGGGTCCCGTGCTGGTGGTTCGCTTGTACGACGTCCCGAACCGCATTAGAGAAGATGCTCTTCAAGGTGTTCGTCATGGTGCTGCCATGGCACTGGCTACTGTGCAAGATCGCTCTGGCCACGAGCTTCGACGTCTTCCCCATGGTTTTCTAGCCACCGAACACCATGAGGATCATGAGCGCCTGGTCGAGGATTTCTTCAATGCTGCCAACTCCATAGCCCTTGCTACCCAGACCGAAGAGATAGGGAATAAAGTGTTCCCCGGCCTTTAGCTTGTAATAGGAGAAGCTAGCAAACAATTTCTTCATTTTAATTGGTTTCTTGTACTCATATTCCATGTATCAATCTGTGTTTGTTCTTGCTATATAGGCGATACATATCGTATCAGCTTTTACCCCTTCGGGTTTATTTTTGAACTAGAGGCGATACCCTTCTAGTATCGGCTATTAGAGCCAATGACCGAACAAATCGGTTATCAAGTATTAATCCAAACGCTAGGATAATATTTCTTTAGATATTTTCCATTGATTGCTCTGTCAAACTCTTCTGCTCCTCCTAGTGTTTCCAAAATATAAGCATTGCTAGGCGCACAACATTTAATCTGATAAGGTCCTTCCCAATTAGGTGACCATTTGCCAAACTTGCTGTCCTTTGATCCGATCGGCAATTTCACTTTCCAGACTAAGTCTCCTTTAGAAAATTGTTTGCTCTTAACATTTTTATTGTAATACTTTGCAATCCTCAGTTTATTGGCTTCAATATTCTCAACAGTACGTAGCCAATGACAATTCAAGTCCTCTAAGTCGTCTATCATAAGATTCTTGTAGACTTTGGCTGACAAATCATTTTGCAATGCGACATGCCTCGATCCAGTTTGAATCTCCCAAGGAAGGACTACATTATGACCATACACAAGTTCATAAGGTGACCTTTTAATCGATCCATGATAGGCCATCCTATATGATCATAGTGCCTCATTAAGCGTTGAATGCCACTTCCTTGGCTGCTCTTCAATCTTTTTCTTGATCAGCTTAATCATAATCTGATTGGACGCCTCTACCTGGCCATTAGCCTGAGCATAGTAAGGAGAAGAATTTAACAACTTAATTCCCATACTAGCAGCAAAATCTCCAAATTCTTCTGATGTGAACATTGTCCCTTGATCGATAGTGATAGTCTGAGGAATCCCAAAACGATACACAATATGCTCCTTGACAAAATCAACCATGTTCCTTGAGGTTACCGTCTTCAAAGGAATTGCCTCAACCCACTTAGTGAAGTAATCCGTTGCTACTAATATAAACTTATGTCCTTTACTTGAAGGCAGAAAAATCTAGCCAATTAAATCAATTTCCCAACCTCAAAATGGCCATGGTTTGATTATTGGATTCATAGCCGATGCGGGCGATTTCTGAATATTACCAAAATGTTGACAATCTTAACACCCCTTATAATATTTAAAACAATCTTCTAGTATTGTTGGCTAGAAATATCCAGTCCTACGAATAATCCATTTCATCTTATTAGCTGACTAATGAGCTCCACATATCCCTTCTTGTACTTCACCCATCAACACCTTAGCTTCTTCTTGATTTAAGCATTTAAGCAACACCCCATCGACTGTTTTGTAATATAGCTGATCATCTAGCAAAACATACTTAGTCGATCTATACCTTAGCTTCCTGGTAACCTTTTGTGATGGATTTTTAAGGTGATTGGATATTTCAACTTTCCAATCATTATTTGAGGTTTCACCACTTAAGATCTCTTGAAACACTCGATAACCTGACGCACTTTGAGCTAAGCGATTAGCCTCTTGATTCTGTGCTCTTGGAATATGTTGAAGAGAAACATGGGGAAACTCCTTGAGTAACCTTTGGCACTCATCATGGTACCTCTTCAGAGTATCTTCTTTACATTCATAAAGGCCAATCAACTAATTAATAACTACCTATGAATCTCCAAATATTTCAATTGCCTCAGCCTTTACTTCATGAAGAAGTTGAAGCCCCTTAAGAATAGCTTCATATTCTGCTTGGTTGTTGGTAATCATTGGTTTATTTGGAAAAGCAAACTCAAAACTTGCCCCCCCCGAGGTGAAATAATAACAATTCGAATGCCACCACCTTGCTTGCATAATGACCCATCACAGAACAACACCCAAGGTACTGGTTCTACATAGCCAATACTTGGCTTATGATGCTGGCTGACAAAATCGGCTATTACTTGCCCGTTGATCGCTTTAGCCGATTCGTACCTCGAGTCAAATTCTGACAATGCAAGAATCCACTTCCCCATTCTTCCATTCAATATTCGCATTGATAGTATGTGCTTGATCACATCAGCCTTGGAAACAACTGTACACTCAACTGATAATAAATAATGCCACAACTTAGTGCAAGAGAAATATAAGCACAAGCATAACTTTTCGATGGGAGAATATCTTGTTTCTGGGTCCAAAAGCCTTCTACTTAGATAGAAAACAGCTCATTCTTTTCCTTCAAACTCTTGTATCAAGGCCGATCCAATTGTTTGGTCATCGGCCGACATGTACAACTTAAAAGGCTTACCTTGCTGAGGAGGGACCAGCACATGTGGACACTTCATATATTCTTTTATCTCCTCAAATGCCTTTTGTTGTACGTCACCCCACTTAAATTCTTGATTATTCTTCAACCTCAACAAGGGAGAAAACGACAGAACTCTTTTTGACAAATTTGAAATAAATCTCCTGATAAAATTAATCTTACCAAGCAAAGATTGTAACTCTATTTTGGTAGTCGGGGCCACTGCCTCATCTATTGCTTTCATACTTTTTTGATCAATTTCGATTCCTCTCTCATGGACCATGAAACTAAAAAATTGTCCAGTTGATACTCCAAAGGCACACTTATTAGGATTCATCTTTAGACCATATTTTCTTGTGCACTCCAAAGTCTCCCGCAAATCAGCTAGATGTTCCTTGTATCCCTTGGATTTTACCATCACATTGTCAATGTAGATTTCAACAATCCTGCCAATCAACTTATAAAAAAATATAATTCATTGCCCTCTGATAAGCTGCACCGGCATTCTTCAAACCAAAGGTCATTACAACCCATTCAAATAAACCGATTGTGCCATGGCATCTGAAAGCTATTTTTGCTATGTCTTCCTCAGCCATAAAAATTTTGTTATATCCTGCATTGCCATCCATAAAACTAATAACCTTGTGCCCGGCTGCTGCATCTACCAACATATTGGCTATCGGCATCGGATAACCATCCATGGGTGTAGCCTTGTTCAGATCTCTGAAATCGATGCAATCTCTTAATTTCCCATTCTTCTTATACACCGGAACAACATTCGATATCCATTCTGCATATCGGCACGGTTGGATAAATTTTGCTTCTAGTAATCTTTCAGTCTCCTTTTTGATATCATCAAGAACGTTTGGGTTGAACCCCTCAGAGCTTGTTTAAACGGCCGATATCTAGGTTTGATTGGCAATCGATGTTCAACAATTGATCGGTTTGGACCAGGCATCTCATAGTATTCCCAAGCAAAACAATCTTTAAATTCCTTTAATAGCTATGAACTCTTGCTTATACTCAGGATCGAACTTAGCGCTCACATATCTCTAGGACCAATGTCTATTTCCCTTAATCCACCGGCCGACGCAAAGCCATGCCCTAACTCACCTCTTGTGCCATCTATTGGATTATCCATTAAAACAAACTCTCAGAGCCGACTGCTTGGATCGGCTGTTGGCTTTCATCGTTGACTCTAATGAAGCCTCCTTCCCATAGCTTGCTAGAAAAACACTCGAAGTCTTCTAGCTCCCAATATACTGGATCGACGGTTGCGATACTCATAGATTGATCAGCGCGAACCAGCTCAACATCATCTCCATGCCATTGAATCAAACATTGATGCATGGTTGATGGTACACAATAATTTGCATGAATCCAGTCACGACCAAGAAGTAGATTATATGAACCCTTTCCATCAATGATGAAGAATGTGGTCAGCAAAGTCTTACTTTTGATTGTCAATTCGACGTTCACTACCCCCTGGTCTTAGAGCATTACCCCCAAAATCCTTAAGCATCATGTCGGTCTCAATCAAATCTCCTGGTCCCTTGCTAAGCTTGTGAAAAGTGGTATAAGGCATAAGATTATCAGAAGCACCTCCGTCCACCAACATCTTGCTCATCGCCTTTCCATCAACAAAACCTTTTACATATAGAGCCTTTAAGTGCCGATGTTTGATTGGCTTAAAGAATATAGCTTGCTGTATCACTGTTCACTTGACAACTATTTCCTCATACTCTGATTTATCAAGATCTGAATAGACTTCTTGGTCTGCTGGAGCTCTAAATTCTGATGGCAATAGAAAAACCATTTGAATATTAGCCGATGGTTGACCTCCATCGGCTGTTTGTTTAGCATGCCACACTTGAGGTCTACTAGATGCCTGAACCGGTTCTAGCTCTCTGTTTCTTAGGCGTTGCACCCTTCTTTTCTGGCTTCTTGTCAAACCTCCTGGACACCATTGGCCTTCCTATCAAACATATTCTTCTTCATTAACTTATTCTTCATAATCAGCCCAATTTTGATCAACAACTCGCTTTCCTAGCCGATCATGAACACTTCTATTTTTTAAGCGCTGATCCATACTATAATGATGATAATCTTCTCTAGCATGGATAGACCGGTGGTTGGCTTGAGATTGCCTAAACTCCTAAAATTGCTCATTGCACTCCGGGCAGTTATTTCTTGTAGACAATTTCAAACCTTTGTTCCAGCAGTGTCTAAAGAAAGGATAATTCCAATGTGATTTGACTTATTTTCTTTCATACTTCTCTTTCTCTTGTTGACGCTAGTATTCTTGCTCTTCTAACCAATGCTGATAATCCTTTTCCTTTTGCCATTTATTCAACAGAATTCGAGATGTAACATGCGGCCTTATCGCCCCATCCCTTGATGGCTCTCCCTGTTCATATCGACTCTTTTGTTGGTCACGATGCCTTCTAATCTCTCTATATTCATCAGCCGATATTTGCATCTCGGAATTGACTGTTCCAGTTTCTCTTGATCTAGTTGATGTTAGGACTTTAGTCTTCCCTTTGAGCAACCTAGCATCAACCATGTTCTGATCTCTTGGGAAAGGATTATCATCAACTTTCATCCTTCGAGGTGTATCAAATTTGAGCCTCCCTTGCTTAATAGCCCTCTGTATATGTTGCCAGAAAACTCTGAATTCATTACTAGAATGAGAAGTAGCATTATGGAATTTGCATAACTTCTTATTCTTCAACTGATCAGGGGGCAACATAACATGATTATCGGGCAACTTGAGCTATCCCTTCTCAAGCAAGAAATCAAAGAGCTTATCTGATTTTGTGACGTCGAAATCATAGCTCTCTTCGACTCCTCTTCCCTAAGGATTTGGCACCATTACTATCTTCTTACCCAAATTCCATTCAGCCGTGACAACCTCTTCTTCTTCATCGTCTTCATAGCCATCATCAACTGAATATGGATTATAGGTTTTGGCAATTGCGGCATTCTTCTAGAATCAGGTATCTCTACGCATATTCTAAAATTGGCTATTGAGCGCTGCCACTCGTTGAGCCAACTGACCTAAATTGTCAAACTCTTGCCCAAGCAGCTTCTCTCTCCATGTCGGTAGCATTCCTTGAATGGCCAAAGCAGCTAGCTGATCATCAGTCAAGTTCAATGAGAAGCACAAATTTTTGGTCTCTTGGAACCTCTGAAGAATTTCGGTGCCCAATTCATTAGTTCTCTGCCTTATAGTCGTCAAATCGGTAATTTCCTTTTCTTCTGTCACAATGTAAAAATATGTATGAAACTTCTTCTCTAGGTTAGCCCAATTGGCAATGGAATTAACTGGCAGCGATGAAAACCAAGTGAAGGCTGGCCCTAACAGAGACAAGGAGAAGAAACAAACTCGATGGGCCTCTTCAATGGAGGCTTCACCCAACTGTGTAAGATACCGACTCACATGTTCTATTGTGCTTGTGCTATCTTGACCAGTGAACTTAGCAAACTCTGGGAGCCTATAATTTGTAGAAAGAGCGACCAAATCATACCACTCTTGATATGGGCGTTTGTACGAGAAGGTCTGCCCTTTTGGCTTCAAACCAAACTGATTCTTCATCATCTCGGTCACTCTAAGCAACAATTCATCAGCATTTGAATTTGAATTTCTCTACCATTGCTGACCCATCTGTGAATTAAAATTTTGGATACCTTGATACCCTAGATTTGGAATCATGTGAAGGGTGTTGTAATCTATGCCATAATGATATCCTTGTGGAATCTCTATCTGCTAGGTCCTTTGCTGGTTTGTTGCTTTAAGTCTCTAGTTATAGATGTTAGGATCTATATCTCTACGAATCCTTTGAACTGATGGCACTATTTTTTAAGCCGACGACGGTATTTGGCCTGATATGCCAAAATTGACCATTTGATTCTAAACTTGCCCCGTCGGCTATTGCACAAGCTGCACTGATGATCTAGGATTATACTATATCTAATTAGCAGTAGCACCTTGAACTTGTTCCGATGAACTCTGAACTGCTTAGACATCATCACTACCAGCTGGTGCTGCTTCTTGATGGCTAGTGCCAGCTTGATTAGTCCCCTGAGTCGATGAATGTGGAATATTGTAGTAAATCGGTCCAACCTGATCAATTGGATATCCATGAAACACTTCTTTCATGGTGTTGTGGAATGTGTTCAAGAAAACTGCACTATGGTTCAATATGACATCATGAATAGATTTGTTTACAGCCTCCATGAAGAAACACCTATCTTTGGCTTCATCTGCATCTGTCTGCCCATGCAACAGAACTCTTGTAGTGGATATTTCTGAACAACTTTATTGTCACATGTCTTGGTGTAGGACAACAAACACTTGTTCTGAAATTCTTCTATAACTTTGCTGATGACATCTTTATCTTCATCAGGTAGGTCTTCGTAAGGCACCATAAGGATGTCATTGTTGTTGTAATTCACCATGGTGATTGCGGGGTCCCACCGGGCATGCCACAACATGTGTCGGCACAAAAATATGTTAATGCATCGGGCACATAGCAAGCCGGAAGGATCTGCTTAGGATGCGCCTAGAGATCCGCTTGGCTTCAACGCAGGGTTAGCCGATCCTGCGTATTCCTCCCGAGGCATGCCAGTCAATTTGACCTACAATTGACAAGGAGAGAAAATTTATCAGTAATTTAAGGTGGAACATGTCAGTTTTGCCCAGATAGTTCCAAGTGTGCCGCTTCGAGAGCAGCCAGACGGGAAAATCGACTAAACGGCCGATCCGTGAAGAAATCAGCTGTTACAGACTGTGAAGCTCATGGATCGTGATTGATTTTATGTTGATAGGTACAATTCACATGGATATAAGCAAAATCATCAGCTAGGTGGATATTACCAGTGTAAAGCATTGAGCCGATGAATCTAATGAGAAAGGTCATAGCATGCGAATGAATCGACTGTCTAGAACAAATGGACCTACAAATGCTCTGAATCTAATCTGTTACCATCAACAGTGAGGTTCGACCGGATCGATGGCAGCTATGATGATAATAACAAACTAAAACCAAAGAATTCATAAAACCATCTATACATTGATAGGCTTTTCGAAAGACATGCTATATGTGTGAAAGCTGAAATAGCCGATTCAGGTGAAAAAGGACTACAACATGTGAACAATCGACTATTTAACATGGATAAATCTATAAACTCATCAGACTTAACCTGCTATCTCTAACAGTGGGGTTCGACCGTATCGATGGCAGCCGTGATAAAGACAACAAATCAAACCTTTAAAATGCACAGATCTATACACATTTCACATAATCATGGAGACACACTGTAGACGTTAAGGCATAGGCGATCAGTTGTTTAGCCGATGTAGGCATAGCAAACAGTTAAGGTCATGCCTGATCGAGAACAAATCTACCAACTAGCATCCTCCAATCTAAAGTGCCATCAGTGGGGATCGACCAGATTATTGCAGCCATAATAGTGAACTATAGACCAGATTTAACTAGCCAGCAAACCTCTTCAAGAGCATACGTGCCTTAATCGCGTACTATGCATGATCAAGATCAAAGTAGAACAACCAATAAAACTTAACCCATCGCTCATTGTAAGAAACATCATATTGTAACAAAGCAAACGATGGACTAAAAGGATGTGAGGCTGATCTAGATCGATCTCGATCGAGAAGATTGATGTTGCTAAAAACTAAATAACAATAAGAACATCAGCAAGATCGGTTACTTAATGAATCTACCAAAAGAATGCCACTCTTAGGTAGAGCCAATAACTTGACCTTAATCTAATTCGAGCAGTGGAGGTCGAACTTAACTGATGTAGCCGTACTTGAACTAGATAAGAGTCAATAACTAGTTTATACTAAAGTTCGCAGTGGAGGTCGAACTTACCCGATGCAGCCGTACAAACAGAAGCATAAGCCATGACGGTACTTACAGACACACTGGAGGTCGGCCGGACCAATGTAGCCTTGCTTGTTGAAGAACTCACCGAGATCTACACTACTCCTACTCCTAAGGGTTGGCGTAAAGCCGAAAAAAGTAACTTGTATTGATTGGTTGGATGTCCTTTTTACAATAGTCGGGGTTCAATATTTATACCCGGAACCTAAACATGAATCCTACTTAAGCACGACTCATTATAATCTTTGGCATAAGAGAAAACATTTCTAATTTAAGATAACTTGGACCCTAATCTTTCCCTTTTTGTAGAGTCCGACATGTTTTTCTCGACGCCAACTGTAGTTTTTCGTCGTTATCTGCTGGCATCATCTAAAGAGAGCCGATTCTAGTGATGCATTTGAATTAGCTGATATCGACCCTTATGCAATCGATTCCTTGATGACGTGATCTTGGAAGCTCTGAGTTCCCGCGCTCTTCTGCCCAAATTTTGGTGTAAATAGGCATCAACAAAGCTTGACTAAACTCAATGCAATACAAGTAGGATATATGAGTGGGAGTTTTCCTAGTCTAGATATCATATTTGGTTCTGGTAGGAATTCAAGCTTTTTCATACAGGATCTCATCATGTTACATTTTTATGTTTTTCAAAGGATAAATCTCCAGAATTCAAGTGTGACTTGGAACAAGATAAATAGCAGCTCTGCCTTCTCATATCATATCCGTCAATTACCTAGACTTAGATCAAGCATATGCTACCCACGAGTTTCAAGTTTAGAGCAAATTCTCATGTCAAATCAATTTCATCTAAAACTCAGGAGAATTCAAGGCTGAAAACTAGGTACTTGAAAGAAATTATAATAGAGGAACTATTCATCATTTCCATCATGTGAGATCATCTTTAAGTTTTTTTGGCTAGAGCTCTTAAAAACAAGAAAGGAAACTAAAACATATCTTAAGCAAACTTAAACTTAAACCTAAACTATATACACAGTCCTTTTATTTCATTTTTATATTTTTAGATCACACTATAATAATGATATATATAACTAAATTTTTATTTTGTGCTTTTTTACTAAATAGTAAACTTGAAAAATAAACTAAAGAAAATAATAAAATGCTAGGAAGAGAAAACTTACCTTTGGTAAATGGGGGCTCCTCCCTCAAGTTGGCTGTTGCTACGGTCTCTCAGAAAGGCGGGTCCATGTGGAGGTCCTAGAACAAGTATCGCCAATTCTTGTTTTCCTGCTCCTTGTGTTGCTGAATGGCGGCGAGGTGTTCTCCTGCCTCCATTTGCCACTGAGTGTGTTGGTGAAGTTGGTTCTAGATGTTATGCTGGTTCTCTTCGATGGTGGTGAGCCTATTGTCGAGGTGGGGGTGCTCCATCTACTGCTCATGATAGGCCATTGGCTGGTCATGGTAGCCATAGGAAGAGAAGGACATACGTCTTCCCTGATGGCCACTCAAGATCTCCTCATATGGCTGCTATTGGTAGTAGTCAAAGTTGCCATCCTGCCATTGCGCACTTGAGCCCTGATGCCAGGAGCTCTCAACATGCTGAGGAGCGGGCTGCTCCCAACCGGCATGCTCTAGCTGGTGAATGTGGGAAGATTCCCACCGAGCAGCTCGGGCTGGTACATGTGGGAAGATCCCGACTTGTTCTAGTCTGCATAGCTAGTGAAGGTAGGTCCTTCGAGAATAGAATCATTACCATGGTACCGAGGCAGCGGGTTGCACGTGAGTCTCGTAGAAGCGCTCTGGTGAGCGTGCTGCTTCCTTTTTCTACAAATCAAAGATAAAAGACTGCACCTCATACAGACCAATGGTTTGGTCTAGTAATGGGATTTTGTTTGTATAATCCATATACATCATGACAAGCTTCCCCTTTTTACCCTTTTTTAACATGTGTGCTTGGTTCAAATATTCATAATCAATAAGGCAATGGGGAGTGTCATCGATGTAAGCAACAGAAGCATTTCCCAACATACCCAATTTTTTAGCTATGCGTGTGACCAAACAAGTACACCCAACATCTCCCTTAAGATTATGAATTTCTTTCCATTGTTTCATCATAAACTAGACTGGTGAAACCTTTCTTCTTTTGACTATGGCATATAGCAGTTTAAGTTCATCGTTCCTAACAGTGCGAAACTCATTCCTAGGAAAAGAGAAAAACCTAGCCATTTATGCATGAATCGCAAAGTAGGGTGATGAATTTCATTGGTACGGGGACAGTAGCAAGTAAGTTCTATAGATATTTCCCTCCAAAATTTCATTCTATCAAAGTCTTGTATAGCAGTGTCCACATCAATCACACATTGTGCATGAAATCCTAGAAGTTCACTAAACTGTTTCCATGGGATAGAAAAATCTTTTCCGAACAATCTAAATGATACTTCTGAATCAGTGGGTTTTAGGGTGCATAAAAATTCAGCAGTCAGAAGCTTAGATCCTAGCTCATTAATTTCCCAAACATCCTCCCATCCTACAGCCTTAAAAATGAATTCGAATCTAGTATTCATACTTGTGGCTTGCAGTAGGGCTGGATAGTAAGCTGGTGTGAGGACGAACCTCCGGGTCTTCAGCTTCTTGTAGATGTCCTTCTCCATACCGTCCTAGAGCTTAAGCTGCTTCTCTTGCAAGAGAACATTTCTCTCTGTGGGGGCTGAATGGGATGCCACTCCGACAGCAGGAGATGGAGGGTCAACCTCCATGTTGGTGCTTGCCTAGGACAACGAACTTCTCATTGAGCAGAACGACACCGCATGCTTGAGCTTTCCAATGATCTTGCTCATTTTCCTGGAAAAAAGATGAAAGATAACACAACTCATGGAACATGATTAGGAGAATAAAAATGTTAGCGGTTAGCCATCCAAAAGTCAGTCATCCAGAGGGTTAGTTGTCCAAGATTGCCTAAAGATTTTTTTTTTCTAATCAATATTTTGGCATGACTTCTACCCTAATTTTTTTTTAATTTTCTCTCTTGATTTGGACAACACTACCACTCTTAAACCCTCTCTTTCTTGCTCAAATTTTAGCAGCACCTCTCTCTCTTACTCAAGATTTTAGCAACACTTTCACTCTCAACTTTCTCACCCTTTTCTCTCACTCCAAAACTACTTTTACCAAGAGAATTTTCAAACTACAAAATTGGATTATGGAATTTTGAACTCAGGAAGCTGGATTGCAGTGTGAGTGAGTGAGTTGAGCAGCCAAGAGGGGAGGTAATTATAGCCGGGAGAGTAGCAGGCCGGCCGGCCAAGTGGTGGGGCTGGCCAGCCCCCTTGGTGGCCAAATGGCCTCATCCTCCTGATTTTCTTTGCTTCGTGGTTAAGTAAGTTGAGTGCTCCTTTCGGTGGAAGTGGATCCTGGATGGCGTAGAGTGAAGGAGAGTGGAAATGGTGGAGATGTGGAGGTGATAATGGAGGTTGAGTGGAGATGGAGGTGATGGGTAGTGGTTTTAGAGGTGATGGGTGGTGGTTGAGTGGGTCCTATGTGTCTCCCGTATTTCTATTATAACACCCCAGTGTTAAGCATTGCATTTGGCATTCGCATTTCATGAGCACAAACATCATCTAAGCATTCATTAGCATGAGCATATGAAGTTTCATTTTGATCACTTTCTTCTTATTACATGTAGTGTTAATTATATATGCATATGCTTGTAATCATGTGTGACCAATATAAGGAATGGTTGTGAGGTCACCAAAATAACTTAGACACACCTAGAATGACAATTGGAACAATGTTTATATTCATGAGTTGAGCCAATTTTGCTTCTAAGTGTTGGTTTATTTTGAAATGCCATTTTCATGATGGTAGTTTGACCAAAGTTGAACTATAGCTTAGAGAGTTTGCATGGCTGTGCGACCTAAATAAAAGTTGTAGTTCACATCATGGATAACAAACTTTGTTTAAGGGTCATGAGCTGAATCAGTGCCTAACATGGTCAAATAGAGCTCACAAGTTTCAACTCAATGCTGTTTGTAACTTAGAAAATTTTGCTAAGTCCTAAACCGGTTTACAGTTTTAGAGTACCCAACTTTGGAGCACTGTAGTTTCAAAACCATTCGGATTTAGGGAAAACTCCTTTAAGCAATCTTGTAGTACTCATGTAGCTCTACATTTTTGTATTAATGAAGTTTTCATTGATTCACCATGGTTTGGGAGATTGGGAGGTCGAAAAATAAAGTTTTAGTCAACTGAATGGAGCTTGTCGGTTCAAAATCTCAGCCCACGTTGTGGCCGACCATGCTAGGAGCCACGCACCGCGTGTCACTACTCGCCTGACCGCGCGTCCATCGTGTCCCCTTGTTCGCGTGATGAATAGGAGAAGAGGCCGGGCGTTCGCTCTCCACTCTCACTCACGCGCCCTCTCTCATCACTCGCCCTCACTCGCCTCTACCTTGCCTCTCTCTCGCCCTCACCACGCCCAAGTGAAACACAGCGCTGTGCCATCGCCATCGCACCTCTGCCGAGCTCGCTCACTGCCACCACCGCACCGCCATCCCTCATATCTCTCCCACCACTCGGCCATCACCTCCTCCACCTCGTCGACCACCCATTTCCTTAACTCAAGCCAAGGTAAACGCCTAGGAGCGAGTTCGTTGTAGCCGCACCTAGCTCGCTGGAGCACCACCGAGGTCACGCTCACCGTGGTCGTGCTCCACTAGGCCATCTCGCTCATGCTTTTCTCTTGTTAGGGTTAGCCTAGGGTCATGTTTAGCTCACGCCGCTAGCCATCAAGCCAATGTCAGCACACCGGTGCCAGAACACGGCTACTCACTACCGTGCTCTCGCTGGCACCATGCCATGCACGTGGCCATGCTTCACCGCCGCTCCACCGTCACCCTCACCTAACCCTAGGTATTCACTATGTAGCCCTGAAGCCGTAGTAGTGCTCGCCTTGGCTTGCCGTCATCGGAGACAACGAGCCCGCCGAAGCACAGCACTGCCGCCCACCATGGCCGCCATCGAGCTAGCTCCAGTGAGCCTCTAAGCCAACCAAGGGCACCCGTAGATGTGAAATGGGTTGGGGAACATGTTGGGGGTGATGCTACCGCTAGCGATCTCACCGTCGGCAAGCTTTTCACCGGTCAACCGCCGCCTCTACCTCGGTCTCACTAGTGTGTGGATCCGGGTTGATCTACAGGCCTCGCTGTCAGCCACCGTGGGTGTAGTAGACCGGGTGTACATAGCATTTAGGGTTTAGTTGTTTTTTTGAATTAATTTCACAGATTTGAATACAAATTTCAAAAATTCATATATGGAGCTAGGGGTATCTAAATGGGGTGAACCAAATTTTGTTAGACCCATCTTGAAGTGTACTATTTGATAAAAATGTGAAATCTACTGCTTAGGGTATTTTTCTTGGAGAATTAAATTGAGCAAGATAAGTGCATTTAAAATAGTTTATATCTTGTAAAATGCATAACTTGAGCTCGAAAAGTGATAAAATTATGATTCCAATTTTGCTGGTCTTGTGTTGACATGCTCTAGCTAGGAAAAATATTGAACCTATAGTAAACAAACTTGTAATATGGCCTTCCTATTTAATCATAATTAATTGCTAGATTCTAGTGAAATTAATTGGTGTAAAAATACATAACATATGATCATACAGATTTTGACACATTATTATCATTGTAGGAGGAAAGTAAGAAAAATATTATATCTGTTTCTTAACACTTTTCACTCTGATAAACTATTTTTGCTAAAATAAGCATATATAACTTGTCATTTTTGTAGATGTAGATATACTTGTCCAAATGGCGTGAAATATGTACAATAGACTATTAGGGTCATGTGTAGCCTAGTGTAATTTTCTTAGAATTTATTCCGCAATGGAAATATTTACTCTATAAATAACCTTATTATCTAAGGAAATTAATAAATGAATATAAATAAATTAGTTAGTCTTAACCATGATGTTTTTTGTGGTGTGTGTGATGCATATTATCTGTTGAAACTATTAGTGAGGCTTAGAAGTATTTGTTTTTAGGCAACTAGTTCATTATTGCTTTATAATTCAACTAGATGACTGCATGTGTAGTTTCTGTTGTAGTGATGATTTTATGATGATAATTATCTTTTCTGTAAAGATAGTTCATAACTAAGTTTTAGATAACTTACTTGTCTACCTTGTGTTAAATTTTCATAGTCATAGGCCTTATGGTTTGAGAATTATAGCTGTTAGACGTCTGATGTTGGAAATACTTGCTATCTGGATAGATCTGAAAGATGGAATTGTTTGACCTAGATAACTGCTGAATCACATTAAGAAGATTAAAATAAAGTTATAGTCAATTTCATAATCTTTCCAGAATGTCTACAAACATATTATTTTGATGTGTATAACTACAGTTATGGTCAAAACAAATGGCTACTACCTTGTAGTCCCAAAAATGATTTACATAAGTGTTTGTTTAAGTTACTAGAGAAGCGGTATGCACCTACTCAGTAAAAGAAAATATAACCTGTTATCACCTTAATGCAATGCTGCTAAGAACACTTCTAAGGATGCATTCATCACATCATATCATATTATACACGTCATTATATATGCATCCATGATATCTTATTTCCTGCTCATGTATATAGGATCGTCCGAGGGGCTAACTCTATTGGAATTCAATGAAGAAGAAGAGGAACAATATGAGGCACCTTAGGCCATAGCTCCAGAAAGAGAGGAGCAAACTATTGAAGACCTACTTGAGTGCCTAGATCATAGGCCAACTTCCTTTATCAAAGCAAGCCTCGGAGCATTTTAAGCCTCCCATGTTTTATAAAATATCACTTGAGTCTTTTATGTTTGATGCATTAGGTTATAAGAGTTGGTTGGAAACACTTGATGCATAGAACTACCTTGTCTAGATATATACCTTTAACCCTGTGTAGGTCTAGGATCAAATATATGCTTAGCCATGCTTAGACCGGTATAAGTCAGGAGATTTCCTATCACCTACGAGATATAGGTGGATACCGAAGCATGGTTGGCTATATTTGCTATCGTGGAACATAACCATGGGGTAATGTAATTGGAGGCCAAGTGGAGTCTATGTGTGGGTTGACTCATGAGATTCCGTCTGTGCCAGTTAAGGACCATAATGTTGTTGGCGACTCTGTCGAGATTGAACGCATGCCTCTCGCTTAGCTGGCTAGATAGCTTGTTCTGACCGTGAAGCCGAGTAGCTCAACTTAGGCCAGGCCCCGTTCTGTGAAAGTGCACACTCAGGATGGTAGTAAGGATGTGCGGGGAGCCAGACGTGAGCCCAAGGGCAGGCCGGCCCTGAACGTCCTGGCAACTGGTTGTCCCTGATTATGCGGCGCTGATCGAACTCACGAATTGGACCAAAGTTGTACCAAAGGTGACCTAAGACTACCTTGGCGTAGGTATGTCGGGTTTGTGTTAGGAATAAATTCCTAGCTAGTTGAAATCGATTCGAATCACCGTCTCTCTTGGATAGTGAGAAACTCTGACTCACACCAACATCGTAGTAACTGTGTTATGGAATATGATGGTTCGGATGAACATGTAATTATTATACTGGCTATGGTTACTACTATATGATACTAAATGATATACCACATGTTTAGCATAGGTTAGTTGCTAATCTAGAGATGAATAGCTATAATTAACTTGATGACCGAATTATAACTGTATACTTGAATTAGTAAGCTTTTTATGCAAAATGTTGTCAAGCTAGATCCACTTATACAGCATTATATAATCCTTGGAGTCACTTTATTTTTGGTTTATGATGGGTAAGTCTAGCTGGGTACCTTCTTGTACTCAGGGTTTATTTCCCATTGTTGTAGATAGTACTACGTATCATGGCTACTGTAAGAACTGCTTCTGTCCCACCGTGGACGAGGAGTAGGGCCCTGGGCAAGGCATCTCTTTTTAATCCCTCTATTATGCTTTTGTGGTTATGATCCTAAGCTGGCATAGTATTTGAACAATGATGTGAGATGTTGGTTTCAAACTTTATTTGCTTCCGCTACTACTTTATTTGAACTTGGTTTGTAATAACTTTTAATCATACTCTGATGTATGAAATTGTAATTGTGAACTATATGTAATGTGTGACATGTATGTTGAATCATGTATGATCTTGGTTGTCTGTTGATGGTTAATCGAGACCCTTCGTGATACTGACGGACAACTGGGTCTATATGTGCTCCAGTATGATAGTGCGATTGCTTGCGGGCTGCTATTGTACTTGTGTTCTTATAAATTGGACGGTTCTGCTACATCTACCATATACACATGTATATAAATGCAAAATTAAAATATTTTATGATACTATGAAATATAAGAAGATGAATGATGGTATTTTTAAATTTTTATGCCAACATGGTAAATATTTTTGATGGTTTTTTATGCTCCATAAAAATTATTTACATGAGGCTTGAATTTTTATAATGCCATGATGAGTACTTTTATTTTATTTTTTCTAATGCAAGTGAAAAGTAAATATGCCGAAGTAATATATAATGCAAAAAATGATTATAGATAACTACCGAGTTACCTACCGGCGAGGGTTTGGTATTTGAAGTCCACCGAACCAGACTTCTCAGTTTAGGTTTATTCTTCGGGTGCATCCTTCAGTCCTAGAGATGGAGACCTTGACGGATGAACTTGTTTCTTACACCATTCTAAATTGGAGCATTGTTCTGGTCTTGGTTTGAAGGTGAATCGCTCTTCCTTGCCATTGATATAGAATTTGATTTCTCCAGCTCTGAGATCAATGTGCGCATTTGTAGTACTCAGGAAGAGTCTCCCAAGTATGAGAGGTGTCTTTATGTCCTCCTGCATATCAAGTACTACAAAATCCATAGGAACAAAGAAGTTTCGTATTTTCACCAGGATATTCTCGGTGATTCCTACTGGGTAGCGGACCGATTGGTCGGCTAGTTGTAAACACATCGATGTTGGTGTAAGTGTTGAGTAGTTGGGCTTATCGAAGATCTTCTTAGGCACGACACTAACGCTTGCTCCAAGATCGCATAACACATTCTCAAAGTTCTGGCTTCTGATCGAACAATTGATAGTGGGACACCTTGGATCCTTCTTCTTGACAGGTGATGTGTTTAGGATGGCCGCACTACACTCCTCCTTCAACTTGATTACTTCAGTGGTGGACAGTGGTCTTTTGTTGTTGAGGATGTATCTAAGGTACTTCGCATAGGTGGGTACTTGTATGGCATCTAGTAGAGATAATGATATATAACTTTTGAATTACCTCCACAAACTTACCAAACTGCTAATCCATTTTGGCTTTTCGATTTCTGCGTGGAAATGGAAGGAACGTAGTGTCATAAAAATCTTGTTGTAATTCTCGCTCTTGTGGCACAACTTCTTCAACTTCATCGTTTCTCTTCTCCTCTTCCTGTATTACCACTTGTGTCTGACTTGTCCTTGTCGGATACAGCGGATCACTAGTAGACTTGCCACCCCTTGTGGTTATAGCGTTGACCTTTTCAAGATTAGTAGCAACAGGCAGAGTAGCAGCCAACTGGGCTAATTGAGATTCTATCTTTTTATTATAGCTAAGTTGGTCTATTATGGCAGAAGAAAAGCTATCCATTTTAGTATTTATGTTTTCTAGACTTTATCATTAAAAGAAAGCTTTTAAAAATATTGTCATTAATCCTAGCTTGTTCTAAGATTAAGTCTCTTAAGGATGGTTGCTTGGGATTAAAAGAATTATAATTGTTACCTGGGTACTTACCTTGGTAAGTTGACCGTTGTTGTCGATTCCATCCGTGTCTCTGTTGTTGTTTACACCAGAATTTGGAAGATCATGTCATCCATGTCGCAGGGACTCGAAAGCTCCCAAGATCATGTCATCAAGGAATCAATTGCGTGCAGATCAGAACTAGCTGATTTGGATGCAAAAACTAGAATTGGCTTTCTCCAGATATCGCCAGCGAATAACGACGAAGGCTACGATTCGGCGCTAGGACGAAACATGTTGGACTCTGCAAAAAGGGAAAGATTAGAGTCCAAGTTATCTTAAATTAGGAATGTTTTTTTAGAGTCAAAATTTGTGATGAGTCATGCTTAGATAGGAGTCATGCGTAGGTCCCAGGTATAAATATCACGCCCCGGCTATTGTAAGAAAGACAACCGATCAATCCAAATACAAGTTATTTACTTTTTTGGCTCCGGCCACCCCTTAGGAGTAGGAGTAGAGTAGATCTCGGCGAGTTCTTCGGCAAGTATGGCTACATCGATCCGGTCGACCTCCACTGCTTGTTGTAACTACCATCATGGTTTATACCTCTGTTCGTATGGCTGCATTGATCCGGTCGACCCCCATTGCGACTCTAGTATAAGCTAGTTATCGATTCTCGTCTAATTCAAGTATGGCCTATGTGATTCTGCCTCACACCCCACTGCTCGAATTAGATCAAGGTCAAGTTATCGACTCTACCTTAGGATGGCAGTCTTTGGTAGATTCATTAAGTTACCGATATTGTTTATTGCTTTCATTATTTATCTAATTACAGCAATATCTCTCTGCCTTGGGATTGATCTAGATCGGCCTTATATCCTAGTTAACCCATCGTTTGTTAATCTGAAATTGATATAATCTACACTTTAAACGATGTGTTATCATGTTTTACATCAATCTTGAGTAGATTTATTTAGCTAGCAAATAACTTATTGGCTATGGCTCCATGGCCTGTTATCATGGCCTATGTGATTCTGCCTCACACCCCACTGTTAGCACCATGGAGTGGGGATCGTTATTTGATAGATCTATTCCTAATAAGGCATGACTTTAGTTGTGCGCTATGCCTGAATCAGCTGTTTTAGCTGAAATCAAATGCTTTCACGAATAGTTCGCATCATGAGACTATTGAAGTAAAGATAGGTTGAAAGATATGTTACCCCATGATCTTATTATTGTATTATAGCCTGCATGATTCTGCCTCATGCCCCACTTATATTAGTAATGAGTTAGGGTCGTCGAGTTTATCGTTATTTCTATGGCCTCTGCATGATTCTACCTCATGCCCCACTGGTCATAGCGGTAGATGAGATCTAACATGTTCTTTAATTTTATCTTTATTAAACGGTTAAATGGTGTTGAATTGTTTCTTTATATAAAAGGGGTTCAGTTAGTCGTAATCATTGACTCAGTATAAACCGATCATTGTTGACGTCTTATTGCCATTGATTAATATTTGTTCAAATAATGACATTTATCCTGAATGATAACCGATTCTTCTTATGCAACCCAATGAGCTTTAATCTATTTATTCTTATGAATATGCTGGAATCAACTATTTAGTCGATCTCCTTTCATATCAGCTTTCAGAGCTACACATTCGGGACAGTCTGGCAACACCGACAAGTTCTGCCCTTAATTACTGATAAACTTTCTCTCCTGGTCAATTGCAGGGTCAAATTGACTGGCACGCATCGGGAGGATTGCGCAGGATCGACCATCCCTATGCTGAAGCTAGGCGGATCTGCTCCATCGAGCGGACCCTTCTGGCTTGCTGCATGTGTCCTCAGCACGGGATGAAAATTCTATGTCAACACACGTTTCTGGCATGCTCGGTGGGACCCCACAATCATCATGGTGGTTCACAACAACAACGACATCCTTATGCTGCATTATGAAGATCTACCTGATGGGGATAAGGGTGTCATCAGCAAAGCTACAGAAGAGTTTCAAAACAAATGTTTGTTGTCCTACACCAAAACATGTGACAACACAATTGTTCAGAAATTTCCACTACCAAGAGTTCTATTACATGGACAGACAGACACAACTGAAGCTGAAGATAGGCATTTCTTTAAAGAAGTTGTGGACAAATCTATTTGTGATGCCATGTCAAGCCATAACGAAGCTTTCCTGGACGTATTCCATAACACCTTGAAAGAGGCGATTCATGGATTTCTAGTTGGTCAAGGCGGACCGGCTTATTACAACATTCCAGATCCGTCGACCTAGGGAACCAATCAAGTCGGTACCAGTCATCAAGAAGCAGCACCAGCTGGTAGTGGTGATGTCCAGACAGTTCAGGGTTCATCTGAACAAACTCAAGGAACTATCACCGTCGGAGACCACGGTACAATCTCGGACCATCGATGACAAAGATGTGCAACAACCGGCAGGGCAAAATTAGAACCAGGTGATCAATATTGGCACATCAGGCCATATACCGTTGTCGGCTCAAAAAATAGCACCATCAATTCAAAGGATTCGTAGAGATATAGATCCTTATGTCTATAATCAGAGACTTCAAGTAGCAAGCCAGCAAAGGACCCAATAGATTGAGATTCCACAAGGGTATCACTATGGCATAGATTATAACACCCTCCACATGATGCTAAATCTAGGATATCAAGGCCCACGAGATTTCAATCCACAGATGGGTCAGTAGGTATAGAGGAATCCAAATCCGCAAGCTGATGAATTATTGCTGAGGGTGACCGAGATGATGAAGAATCAGTTCGGTCTGAAGCCAAAAGGGCTGACCTTTTCGTACAAACGCCCATATCTAGAATGGTATAATTTGGTCACTCTTCCCACAAATTATAGGCTCCCAGAATTCGCCAAGTTCACTGGCCAAGACAGTACAAGCATGATAGAACATATCAGTCGGTATCTTTCACGATTGGGTGAAGCGTCAGTTGAGGATGCCCATCGAGTTCGTTTCTTCTCTCTGTCCTTATCGGGGCCACCCTTCACTTAGTTTTCATCATTGCCAGTTAGTTTCATTGCCAACTGGGCTGACCTAGAGAAGAAGTTTCATACATATTTTTACACTGGGACTTGAGAAAAGAAGATTACCGATTTGATAACTATAAGACAGAAGACTAATGAATCGAGCACTGAATTTCTTCAGAGGTTTCGAGAAACTAGGAACTTGTGCTTCTCCTTAAACTTGGCCAATGATCAACTAACTGCTTTAGCTGTTCAAGGAATGCTGCCGATGTGGAAAGAAAAGTTGTTGGGACAAGAATTTGACAACTTGGGTCAATTGGCTCAATGAGTAGCAACGCTCAATAGCCAATTCTAGAGTATGCGCAGAGATACATGATTTCAGAAGAGTGCCACAGTAGCTGAAGCTTATGATCCATACTCAGTCGATGATGACTATGAAGATGAAGAAGAAGAGGTTGCTGCGGCTAAATGGAATTGGGGCAAGAAGACGGTGATGGTGCCCAATCCTTGGGGAAGAGGAGTTGAGGAAAGCTATGAATTTGATGTCACCAAATCAGATAAGCTCTTCAATTTCTTGCTAGAGAAAGGGCAGATCAAGTTGCCCGATGGTCATGTCATGTTGCCCCCTAATCAGTTGAAGAATAAGAAGTTCTGCAAGTTCCATAATGCTACTTCTCATTCCACTAATGAATGCAGAATCTTTAGGCAGCATATACAGAGAGCTATTCAGTAGGGGAGGCTCAAATTTGATACGCCTTGGAAAATGAAAGTTGATGATAATCCTTTCCCAGGAGATCAAAACATGGTTGATGCTGGGCTATTTAAAGGAAAAACCAAGGTCTTAACATCGACCAAATCAAAAGAAGCTGGAACAGTTGATCCCAAGATGCAAATATTGGCTGATGAGTACAGAGAGATTAGAAGAGTCGTGCCGAGCAAAAGAGCTGATACGAGCAGGGGAAGACATCAAAAGCAGAGACGACAAAGCCACGGGCCACATCTTAGATTCTATTGAATAAATGGCAGCGATAGAAGGAAAAGGATTATTAGCGTTGGTTAAAAGATCAAGCGTACCAGCATCAATTGAAACAAGAGAGGTATGAAAGGGAACAGACTGAATTACATTGGAATTGTCCCTTCTTCAGACATTGCTGGAATGAAGGTTTGAAATTGCCTACCAGACATAACTGTCCAGAATGCAGCAATCAATATCGGGAGTATAGGTAGTCTCAAACCAACCGCCAGTCTATCCATGCTCAAGATGCATATCATCATAATAACATGGATCAGCGCTTAAAAAAAAGAAGTATTCATGATTGGCTTGGAAAAAGAGTCATTGATCAAGACTGGGCTGATCATGAAGAAGAAGGCGCTGAAAGAAGATATGTGTGGCAGGAAAGCCAGTGGTGCCCAGGAGGTTTAACAAGAAACTAGAAAAGAAGGGTGCAACTCCTAAGGAATAAAGAGATGGAACAGGCTCAGGCATCCGGTAAGAATCAAGTGTGGCGTACCAAGCAAATAGCTGATAGAAAGGAACCATCGTCTAATATCCAAATGGCTTTTCTGTTGCCATCAGAATTCAGAGCTCCAGTAGATCAAGAAGTTTATTCGGATTTCAATGAATCAGAGTATGAGGAGATAGTTGACAAATTGATAGTTGTACATCAAGCAATATTTGACAAACCAGTCAAACATTGGCACTTAAAGGCATTGTATATGAAAGGTCTTGTCGATGGGAAGCCGATGAACAAGATGTTGGTGGACGGAGGTGCTTCTGTCAATCTTATGCCTTACACTACTTTTTGTAAACTTGGCAAAGGTCCAGAAGATCTGATGGAGACTGACATGATGCTTAAGGATTTTGGAGGTAATACGTCTAAGACTCGGGGGGCAATAAACGTCGAACTAACAATTGGAAGCAAGACTCTGCTCACTGCATTCTTCGTCATCGATGGGAAAGGATCTTACAGTTTGCTCCTCAGTCGAGATTGGATTCATGTGAATTGCTGTATACCATCAACCATGCATCAGTGTTTGATCCAATGGCATGGAGATGACGTTGAACTGGTTCATGCTGATGAGTCCGTGAGCATCGCAACAGCCGATCCAGTCTTTTGCGAACTAGGAGACTTTGAATGTTTTTTTGGCAAGTCATGGGAAGGAGGCTTCATTAAGATTAGCAATTAAAGCCAATAGCTGATGCAAGCGATCGACTCTGAGAGTTTATTTTAGTAGAAAAGTCATGGCTTCACGTCGGCCATTGGATTAAAGGGAAAATAAGCATTGAGTCTTGAAGATGAGTTTAGGCCAACGTATGTGAATGCTGAGTCAAAGTGTAAGTGCGATTTAGAGTTAATGGATTTCTTAAAGAAGTTCTGTTTCGCTTAATAGGACGCTTGACCTGAGTTGATTAATCATTTGACCTTTGATATGAAAAGTTCTATGGGACGTTATCCTAGCATTTGATCAACACCTGATAGCCGATTCGTTCTTGGCTTTAATAGCCGGTACAGGTGGGTATCGCCTCTAGTTCAAAAAACGAAAATCTTCAAAGACACTAAAAGATGATACGATATGTATCGCCTATAGAGCAAAACAAAAAGGAAAAACAATTATACACAAGGGCATCGCACTGAGGTTTATTCATGAAAGAGAAGCCTTTGTTCATTGGTTCTCCAAAGTACAATCTAGTGAAAGAATTTATTCACCA
This sequence comes from Miscanthus lutarioriparius, assembly GCA_904845875.1. Classification (NCBI taxonomy): domain Eukaryota; kingdom Viridiplantae; phylum Streptophyta; class Magnoliopsida; order Poales; family Poaceae; genus Miscanthus; species Miscanthus lutarioriparius. Next base: position 73,433,954 of record CAJGYO010000012.1, on the reverse strand, counting down.
CATCCTGAGCGGATGTGATGTCCACAATGGCCTCCGCCGCCACGGTGAAATCTTCTATCAAATCTTCATGTCCCTTAGGGCCATTGTCAATCGGGAAGCCAACCTCCATGGCATGGAGATCATGCCCGGTTTGGACCTGCACCGCAGTTAGCACCACCGTCGCGCCGTGATGAACGCCGTAAAGAGCAATCTCCTGGATGCGGGATGGGATGTCTTGGAGACGAGCGTCAATGAGGGAACCCCTCGCATTGACGGCGTCCGCGGCCGCGTTTGCTGCCAATTGGAGAGATTCCAGTTGCGCCGTTTGAGCTGGTGATTGCAGAAGAATATCAAGACAAAAGCAATGGAAACTAGAATGGAAACATTCATGGAGCTCATCTTACCTACTACTATGGTGTCAGACTCAGCCAGCTACGCTCAAACAGCGCTGGCCTCCTCCTCAACCGCATTAAGGGCCGCTTAGAGGACTCCTAGACGAGTCTCCAGTTGGCCATTGTTCGGAATCGCCTCAGAATAATGATCCTTGGCCGCCCTCCATTCTCAGAAGAAATGCCGGGCATCATCACCGTCATATGAGTTGGAAGAACCCGACGATGAAGCCGGCGTGGAAGATGCAGCATCAGTGGGTTTGTCAGTCCTAGGGAAAAGATGAAGGCTATCATTCATAATGAATCTATAGGCGAGTCAGAATAGATCATCATCATGAATAGAGGTTGCCAATCTCACCTCATGCATCGGTGATGCTGGTTCCTCGGCATGTTTTCTACTAGGATTTCCTCTGCCTCGCGCTTACCTCGATTATCTTCGCTGGCCATGAGAAATGATTGGATCTACGGAAGAAAGGAAGAAAACTACTATAGGGTTTTGGCAGGCGAAAGAGAGTGAAGGAATAGTTATGAATAGAGATGTGTTTGAGGCTGAAGCCCTCGGTTGGTATTTGAAGACATGAAGCGAAGAGGCGGACGCCTCGGGACGCGCAAAAGGCAACCGCAATTAATAGAAGGCGAAGCGCCACTTCACCAATGTCGAAGAGAATACAACTCCATATGACTGAGGATAGGAGATCGAAGGGCTCTCTTAATAAAGGCCGTGTTTTTAGACCTAAGTGGGATTGAGATCAGGAGTCTAGAATCGGCTATTTTCAAAAATCAGCTTTTAGCCAAAATGGTTGTGATCAATCGATTGTGGTGGTTCTTTAAACCTCTTGCCTGTTCGAGTTCCCCTTGGCCAAAAGGGTTTCACGATCAAACAAACCCCTCTGAGCCTGTTTCACCTTCAGGACCTGAACTTCAAAAAAGTAAAAGGAAGATGAGACTCTAGGGAAGGCCGAGAATAGGTTGCCCTTGATGACCAAGAGTAAAGGAGCTGATATCATTGCCTTATGAACTTGTGCATATACACAATGCAGTCTCTCCTTGGGAAGTTCAAACTGGATCAAGGCGTGTTATGTTGAAGAATGATTTATCAGCTGAAATCTACCAGAATTTTAGTGATGGATGACTTAAAAGACTTGAGTTGCCTTCGGCTGTAGGCTCTTGAAAAAACATTGAAGCCAATAAACTGAGAGTTGCAAAAATATTACAATAAAAAGGTCAATATTAAGCAACTCTCTAAAGGAGACTTGGTTTGGAAAGTGAAACTGCCGATCGGGTCAAAAGGCGGTAAATCCGGCAAATGATCACTTAACTAGGAAGGACCTTATCGGATCAAATGATGTGCACCTGGTAACATTTATATTTTTAGAAACGCTGAAAGAGGAAAAGGAATTTAGTAGAGCAATCTAATAGGGAATATTTGAAGGAATATTGCCCTAACGTTTGGATCAATACTTAGCAACCAATTTGCTCGGTTATCGGCTCTAATAGCCGATATCAGAAGGGTATCACTTCCGGTACGAAAATAAACCCAAAGGGGTAAAAGCCAGTACAATGTGTATCACCTGCAGAAGTAAGGCAAACATAGATAGAGTGATGCGTATAATATGAAGTACGAGACAAAGGAAAGATCACTCAAGACGGGGAAACTGTTTGCTAAATATCACCTATTACAAGTTATGGGCCAAAAAACACTTTTCCTACTACAACATCGCCCAGGGTGTTAAAGGCTACAGAGTTGGTGGCGCTAAGGAAATCCTCGATCAAGCGTTCATGATCCCTAGGGTGCACCGTGTCTGGAAAACCATGAGGAAGAAGCCGAAGATTATGACCCAAATGGGCTTGTGCAGCAGCCAACACCATGGCGGCTCCATGACGAACTCCATGAAGGGAGACTTCCCTGACACGATTCGGGATGTCGTGCAAGCGAACCACCGGAACGGCGCCCCTGGCATTGACAAATGCCGCTGCATGATCCATGGCTGATCGAAGACTCTCCAACTGAGTGGTTAAATCTAAAATATTCAAGGAAAGAGTGATAAAAAATCTTGAGGACAAAATCAAGGAAAAAGAATAGAGAAATAATGGCAGACATCTCACCCATGATTCTAGCTTTAGCCCTGACCAACCTTTCTCTCACTAGGCTGATCTCGGGGGGTGATCGATCTTCAGTCATGGCCAGAGCCGATTCTGCTAGGGAGAGGCAGTTGGCTAGATGCTGGTCGGTCCGATTAATGGAGGCCAGCAGATCGTCATTACTGATATGTCGTCTCGAGTGATGAGGAAGCTGGCAGCGGATTGGTGCCAAAGATGACCCCGAGGGCTGGACGGAGTTCGCCCTTTGATCCGAAGCGATGGGAGTACCCCAAGATGCATCCTCTTGACGACAAGGGCGTTGATGTGATGATGTGGATCCATTGAGGGCTTCTTCAGCAGACCTCTTGTTGTTCTCCATGACCTCGAACCTAGGGAAAGGCAGGGGATATGCTAAAGACGAAGAAGGGTTGAGACGAAGAGGGTTGTTTTTGATTCACAGCCATAGCCCATATATATAGCCCATGAAAGCGAGAACGTAGATTTCGATGGAGGTATGAAATTGAAATCAGAAATGAAAATGGATCAGCACTCCGGAAATTTAGGGGACAGATAACAAAGAGTTAACGGACTCAAATTTATTACTTCCCCATATTACAAAATATCGTGGGGTGGATACATTAACCAGAGATTAACCCACCATAACTTCTTTGGATTGAAGGGAGTCTGAATTTCCACAAGGCCAAAACTCATTGTGAACCAAGTCGCATCGGCCCATCAATAAAGTTATACCCGAGAAGAAGAAAGGTCGCCCGCCTAACATATGCTCAACAAATTTCTCAATAAATTGAGGAACTATGGGAAAGAAGCCTGAGGCTTTCCCGGTGGGCGTCTGGAGGAGTAACAAGGGGAAGGTGATCACACATTCTAGCCCTCACAAAACACTAGAATAGCTTTGTGAGCATGGAGAGAAGACTCAGGTGATATCACAAGAATTCTTCTAACCGCAATGGCTGGTCTTCTTGCTCAACGATGCGCTAGGATAAGTAACACAATCACCCTATCCACAAGAATTCTTCTAGCTGCTCAAGATCTTCATAACAAAAGGACAAACCATGGAGGGTCTGACAGAACTAGAGAAGCTCGAGGGGGCAGATGGAAGAAAAACATGGCTGAATTGTTTGAGTTGCTCTCGCCAGGGTCGGATAGGCATTTTATAGCCGGCCCAGGAAGATGAATCCAAGCGCCCGTGAGGCAGTGACGCTGCTGTAAAAGGTTTTGAGGCATAGGCTCATGAGTGGATGCAAGTGGCGACAAATGATGGACCCCAGATCAAGGTTCTCTACCCATGACTGTGGACCAATCAGAGATGCAGACATGATAATTTTGGAATAAAATTACTTTTATCCCAAAATTGAGGGGCATGTGTTTACACTAGAATTTGGAAGAAGAGTCGCAGGGACTCGAAAGCTCCCAAGATTATGTCATCAAGGAATCAATTGCGTGCAGATCGGAACCAGCTAATTCGGATGCAAAAACTGGAATCGGCTTTCTCCAGATATCGCCAGCGGATAACGACAAAGGCTACGATTCGGCGCCAGTACGAAACATGTTGGACTCTACAAAAAGGGAAAGATTAGAGTCCAAGTTATCTTAAATTAGGAATGTTTTCTTTAGAGTCAAAATTTGTGATGAGTCGTGCTTAGATAGGAGTCATGCGCAGGTCCCGAGTATAAATATCAAGCCCCGGCTATTGTAAGAAAGACAACCAATCAATCCAAATACAAGTTATTTACTTTTTCGGCTTTGGCCACCCCTTAGGAGTAGGGGTAGAGTAGATCTTGGTGAGTTCTTTGGCAAGTATGGCTGCATCAATCCAGTCGACCTCCACTGCTTGTTGTAAGTACCATCATGGTTTATACCTCTGTTCGTATGGCTGCATCGATCCGGTCGACCCCCATTGCAACTCTGGTATAAGCTAGTTATCGACTCTCATCTAATTCAAGTATGGCCTATGTGATTCTGCCTCACACCCCACTGCTCAAATTAGATCAAGGTCAAGTTATCGGCTCTATCTTAGGATGGCAGTCTTTGGTATATTCATTAAGTTATCGATATTGCCTATTGCTTTCATTATTTATCTAATTATAACAATATCTCTCTGCCCGATTGGGATTGATCTAGATCGGCCTTATATCCTGGTTAACCCATCATTTATTAATCTAAAATTGATCTAATCTACACTTTAAACGATGTGTTATGTTTTTATTAGCTGTTTTACATCAATCTTGATCGTGCATAGCGTGCGGTTAAATCATGTTGCGTCTTGAGTAGATTTATTGGCTAGCAAGAACCATTCCATGGCCTGTTATCATGGCCTATGTGATTCTGCCTCACACCCCACTGTTAGCACCATGGAGTGGGGATCGTTATTTGATAGATCTATTCCTAATAAGGCATGACTTTAGTTGTGCGCTATGCCTGAATCGGCTGTTTTAGCTGAAATCAAATGCTTTCACGAATAGTTCGCATCATGAGACTATTGAAGTAAAGATAGGTTGAAAGATATGTTACCCCCATGATCTTATTATTGTATTATGGCCTGCATGATTCTGCCTCATGCCCCACTGATATTAGTAATGAGTTAGGGTCGTCGAGTTTATCGTTATTTCTATGGTCTGCATGATTCTACCTCATGCCCCACTGGTCATAGCGGTAGATGAGATCTAACATGTTCATTAAATTTATCTTTATTAAATGGTTAAATAGTGTTGAATTGTTTCTTTATATAAAAGGGGTTCGATTACTCGTAATCATTGGCTCAGCATAAACCGATCATTGTTGACATCTTATTGCCATTGATTAATATTTGTTCAAATAATGACATTTATCCTGAATGATAACTGATTCTTCTTATGCAACCCAAAGAGCTTTAATCGATTTATTCTCATGAATATGTTGGAATCGACTATTTAGTCGATCTTCTTTCATATCGGCTTTCAGAGCCGCACATTCGGGACTGTTTCACAATACCGACAAGTTCCACCCTTAATTACTGATAAACTTTCTCTCCTTGTCAATTGCAGGGTCAAATTGACTGGCACGCATCGGGAGGATTGCGTAGGATTGACCATCCCTGCGCTGAAGCTAGGCGGATCTGCTCCAACGAGTGGACCCTTCTGGCTTGCTGCGTGTGTCCTCGACATGGGACGAAAATTCTGTGTCGACAGTTGTGTACTTGAATTGTTGCCAATGATGTTTACATCCTCTTGATATTTAGGGAATTCAACCCCCAAATATTCTCCACTTATGTTTTGAGCATTGAAAGCATCTTGAATGGCCTGGTGATCTCTCTTGTAATTGGCTCGCTGTTCGAGCCAATTCAACAGTACGTCCATTTTGGTTGACAATGCACACACCTCTTCTAGTACTTCTTTACTCTTATTGCATGATTGGATGTTGCATGATGACCAGCCTTGATTAGAGGCTATCTTCTCCATAAGAGTTTCAGCTTTTCCAAGGGTGAGTGACATAAATGATCATCCAACAGTGGCATCAAGTTGTTCATGAGCTTTCTGAGTTAATCCATGGTAGAAACTTTGCATGAGCAACCAATCTTCCATTATATGGTGAGGACAATCTGAAATATATTCTTGGAAATGTTCCCATGCTTCTAGAATGGTCTCCCTTCTGCTGTTGGAAGTTGGAAATCTTTCCTCTTAAGGCTTTGGTCTTGCCCACTGGGAAGAACTTTTCTAAGAAGGCCTTTGAACACTTTGCCCATGTATTGATGTTGTCTTTATTGGTGTAGAACCATTGCTTCACTCTTCCCACTAGTGAGAATGGGAACAAGCAAAGTAGTATGATGTCTTGAGCAACGTCTTTGGTGATGACCGTACTACTGATCTCAAGAAAATTCTAAAGATGAGCACTAGCATCTTCATGTGCCTTTCCACTGAATGGGGTAGCTTGCACCATGTTGATGAGGTTTGGCTTGAGCTCGAACAAAAGGTTGTTTGTTTTGAGTGTTGGTCTAGTGCGAATGTTGTCGATGCTCAGAGTAGAGAACTCACGTAGAGTTTTGTCAGCCGTAGCTCAGAAACTGGTGTGAAGCTTCCTCTTGATTAGGTTGATTCTGATTGGAAGTTATTGGTGAATCACAACCACTTCAGCAATACCCTGTATAGAAAATGAACAACAACAAACAAGGGTAAACCTACTAAAGCATAGTTCTTATGGTTTTATCAATAAGTATTTATTTGATCAATTCTCTATAGCCTTATGCCCCTTCCCGGCAACGGTGCCAGAAATGCTTGTTGACATTTCTTAGCATCACTATTTACTAAGTTGTCATCCCTAGCATGATGCCAGAAATGCGTGGTTGGTAATTATTAATGACACTTGTAAACTCAGAGAAAATTATATATGTTAAAGTAAAGTATCCACAAGCACACAGATAATATACCATTGTAGCATTTCACCCAGGAGTATACCGAGTATCGTTATTTATATTTTATCCACAAGCAGGAGCTATGGGATTGTTGGCAAAGAGATGTTTACAAATATATATACTTATGATTAAACCACTCTCATGCTATGGCAGGGGTAAATCAAATGATAAATAAATGAAAAGTATGAAGTATTGATAATAATTCTAGAGATAGAAATAGACTCATAGAATGTAGTATGGCTAGGCAGGAGATTCGGTAAGAGTAAAAAGATTCCTAAGTCATTCCTTATTTACTAAGTGTTTTGTACACCCAAGTATATACACTCTCATCTATAGCATAATTAACTTTGGATCTATGCATAAGGAACATTACTAAGGAAGATCAAGAACAGAGCTTGTCTCCCTTCGCAATCGTGTTCTACTTGCTCTATAAATGGGGAGTGGACTACAAAGGACTCAATGGGAGTGCCACATCCACGATCTACCACATGACCCAGAGTGCAAAATGCATCCATAGGTAAACAATATCTAAGCACCATGCTTACATAATGTCGACCACTTAACCCACGCGCGTATTGGGCTAAGCGCTTTGCGAACATATGCATAAACTCATTATCAATCACAACTATATTAAGTATATAACTAGAGCAAACTTGGAACATAATAAATAGCAACCTAATATTGAAGTAGCACAAAGTCATAAATAAAAAGATACAATGGCTATACCAGTCTCCAGACGGCAGATCCAGAATCCTAAGCAATAACCACACTCTACTTGTACCTTGCTAGCTAGCCTGTACTAGAAACTTGAAGAATTGGAGCTCTATTCTATTAGTTATGGAAACCCTAATTTCTGGTCTAATCTTGACTTATGGTAGCATGCTCTGGATGAGGGGCAGGGGCTGGTTATATAGGCCGGAACATCAATCCTGAGCCCTCAGATCAAACCGACTTGAATAAATGGCGTAGATGCAATCCTTAAGGTGGTGGAGAACCGACATAGCAATGGAGACTACCATGTGGGCCCAAATGGGCCAGGCATCCTATAGGTGGGGCCGGCCCGCCCCACCTGGCAGCCACTCAAGCTCCGCCTCAGTGTGGTGGCCGGCTCCACCTGGTAGCCACTCGGGCTCCGCCTCGGTGTGGAGTCCTCTCGAGTCTTCTAGAACCTTCTGGTGTTCGTTTCACTACGGATAAGTGCAATTAATCCCGACATGTAGGTCCACCTTGATGGTTTTCTGAATAAACCCTGCAGAAAACATAGATTCACCAAAACTCATGGAAATTGTTAGTTTAAACCCCTAAGTCTATGTTGGTGATCATATTTATGCCCTTGTACATGTTTTATTGACGGTTTATGATGGATGGTAACTACCCTCAACAGGGACCTTTCTCCATCTCGATCCGACCTATGCGACCCAACAACTTGCATGTCACTTGTTACCACCAGGGTTTAATAAATTCAAACTTAAAATACCAAGAGACCTGGGAGTCGAACCCGATACCTAGATCAAGGAATAGACCATATTTACCATTGCACTAGATGTCTGGTTGTGTTGACATCTCTTTGGAGTCCTAATACTAGTATATGTTCTCTGTGTGGACAGGTTGACTTATATATTGGATGTATCCCCTACAAGTGGAAACAAATCTATGCCCATTAGACTTGCGGCGTTGGTGGCAGCGGAGGATCCCTGGTATGCTGTGGTGGCTCAGGCGTCCTTTTGAAGGCTAGGCAGTGGGCCTTCCCGGTGGAGCGCAGTAGCAGTGGCATTTGTGTTCATCGTGTGCCACGAGAGAGGCGACAGATCCGATCCGCAGGTCTCCTTTCTCACCTTTTCCTATTCGCTTCACTGTTTTGGTCCTTGCTTGAACATGAGGTATACAAGAAACATTATAGCATTACAAATCTGGTTAGGCCAATGCTAATGAAAAGAAATAGGAGGTGGCACTAGTTGATTTTCTGCTGGTGTCTTGGTTTTCTGCATATGCTTAGTGTTCTTACTATAAATGCCTGTGTGCAACTAGACCTGTTAATTGTGAAGTTCTTACTTGATTATACCTAGCTGTCTAGGCAAACATACAAGCCCTTTGCTTCTGCCTTAAACTATTTTTTCTGTCCAGTGCTTGCTTGATTCTACATTTTTGTTTTGTATGCTCCAGTGCCACCAGTGAGTCCTTATGGTATTTTGAACTTGTAACATATCTGAGGCCGCATTTCTGTGCCAATGATGTCTACATGGCTATTGGATGTATTAGGATGCAGCTCATATATTTGCTTTCTATGTCTTCTCCTTGTTAACAACCAAGTTATCCATTTGGTTCCAAACAAGTGGAAGGCATCGAAAGCAAATTAATGCTTTGTGTCCATCATTCATATCATTGAGGCCAATAATGTTTAAGCTGCACATGTTGCTACTGATACCAATGTTGATCACTACCACTTATTCACTGACATTCTACTTGTGAAAACTGAGGAAACTCAATTAACTGCTGAAATTGTAATATTTACAGCTCTATTAACTGCTACTCTAGTTTGAGTTATATATATCTATGTGGTGCTACTCTAAATTTACATGAGGTCGTACCATGAAAATTGTTAATGGTTGTTAAAGTTGCACTTTGGTATGAGTTGTGGACTTCACTAATGGATCTTTATTAGATTATTTTCCTCTTCAGTTATCTCATTACTAAGGAAGCTCTCATCATATCACACACTGACAAAATGGAGGAGGCCCCCAATAAGAGGAATGCACTGAAGAGCCTCTATGACCGCTCCTTGTTTTGCTACAAATGTGTCTGTCGCTCCGAGAAAAACCTCATCTCAGACGACAACAACCATAAGAAACTACCCTAGACTATGGTGGCTTCTTCTACGATAGTGAGAACGATAATCGAAACTTCATCAGCATCATCCGCAGTGTACGCCCCGCTCCTTGGAATTCTTGCCCTTCAACATTGAAAATGTAGCTGTCTTAGATTGCTGCAATGGCCTCATCCTATGTTGGTGCCTTGGGGCTGATGGATACCGCTATGTCATCTACAATCCAATGACCCAGAAGTTTAAAATTCTGCCACCTAGCACCCATGATGTTGGCCATGCTGTTGGTGAGGCTCACTTGGCGTTCTATCTGATAGTCTCCTCACACTTCCATGTGATTGAATATGTGGATGTCAACGCTGTGTGCGTAGGTGTGGAGATCTACTCATCCCAAACTATAGCATGGATCTATATGGAATCTAAATAGGATGGGCATACTGATGTGACATTTTACAGACAACCAAGTGTGTTTCTTAACGGTTGTTTGCACATTATGGGGCACTCTGGGGAGTAGTCTATGATACTTGATGTGGATATGGAGGGAAACACATGGAGGAAAATTGATAGGCCTAGTGGTCTTCAGCACTCCATGCATCAAGCTCAGGGTCACTTGTGTGTATGTACTGTTGTTGGTCCCAATGATTCCAAGCTTTCAAACTAGATCCTTGAATACTATGGTACTGATAATTGGATATTGAAGCATACGGTCACCATGCGGATCCTGTTTGAAAGGATTAATATTAGATTTGGTTACCCAGATTTTGTTGATGAGGACTTAGTGATCACAGTTCACCTAGAATGGAATTTGATTTTCTTTGCTAGGGAGGATGGAACAATCATCGCATATAATATGGACCGCAAAAAAGTTCATGTCATCTCTGTCCATGTCTTTCGGTATGGTAGATGTACTATTAAAAAAGAGTTCATCTGCAGACCATACTATCTTCCTTATGTTCCCTTGTTCTTGGTTCATTAGCAGAGCAGTAAATAAAGCTGCATTTGATGTTTCTCTCTGCCATGCATTTTAAATAGACCAAAGTTGTTTGCTTGTCTATGGACATGTTAATTTCCTCAATGATGGATGTTGTCATTATTTCAGCTAAACTAGTGTGCCATCTTTGTTTTGTTTGCAAATTGAATTATTTGTTTGGGGCACACATGTGTTACGGTGGTGTTATAGCTCTCGTCACTGTTTCATCCGTTAATTCAGCTATAGTAGAATACTTATATTTATTTCGAATGTCATGGGTACATGGGGTATGCTGATGAGGGCACTCCAAAGTACACAAAATTGACACTTCAAAAGCACTACAATGCACCTACCATATTGTACTACTAGGCTATGCTACTATTAAGTTAGCCAAACTTAAAATCGTAAACGACACAGTAACAAGCATCATAGGAAGACAAGGAAAACTATGGAGGATACTGTTAGACGTGTTCTAATGTACAGAGGTCAGACTTTCTTACTGTGCAATATCATTTCAACACCAATGGCTCCTCTGCTCTGCATTAGACTGAGGCGACACTTGCGATCGAACTTTCTTATGTGTGCAATAACATTTCAACACCAATGGCTCCTCTGCTCTACATTAGACTGAGGCAAGACTTGCTCCTCGCTGCAAGGTTCTTGCAAGTTCAACAAAAATTGACAAAGACACCAAGGCAACAAAAAAACAAATAGAAACCAAATGACCTGAGCTAAACCACGCTCAATAGATTGTAAGTGCGAGACTTGCTCCTAGTGCTAAAATTGTAATGGTTATCACATGTACCTTGTTCAGATTTGTTTCCTTTAGGGAGACACATATGTATTCAAATTTACTATGCACGCAAGAAAGTCCCAGTATCTTAAATCTAACCAGGCCGGATACATCTCATGTTATACATAGAAACCTATTTTGTACGAGTACTTTCGTTGAATCCCTAAAGGAAATAAATAAAATTGAAATAAAACAACAGAAAAGCAAAAGCAAAAACAATATTCTAGACTTGTTCTGATAAACTCCTTGCTACATGGTTCTTTTAAGTCAAACAAATTTTTATCAAAGACACAAGTTGGCTTCTACAGAGATCAAAGGCACTCATGAATGTTTAGCATATTATAGATCAGATCAAAGACAACTAGAAAGAAATCTACAGCGAAAAGCAACCAACAAAGGCTACAAACCAGCTATAAAATGACCAAAGGACCTGAGCTACACCACGCTCAACAGAGTTTAACCCACCTAAGGCCTTGTTTGGATGTGCGTGTATTCATCTCAATCCACATGTGTTGAAGTGGATTGGAGTGGAATTAAACTAAATTCCATTCCATTCCACTCCAATACATGTGGATTGAAGTGGGTACACATGCATCCAAACAAGGATGTCAATGTATTCGTCTCATTCCACACGTGTTGAAGTGAATTGGAGTAGAATTAAACTAAATTTCATTTCATTCCACTCCAACAAATGTGGATTGATGTGGATACACATGCATCGAAACAAGGCCTGATACAAAGTTCAACAAAAGTTAACACCAACATGCAAATAAGAGTTCACATATTTTGCAAGGGTGTCCCATAGATCAAACTTATTCATGACTACTAATACTACTGATATGTCCCACAGATCAAGGGTCGAGGTTGGCATGCAGGATCTCGTCCACATCCACCTTTGGTAAGACGACGTTGGTGGCCAGCTCAAAACTCTCAATCAGATAGGCGATGTCATTGTCCGTCGAACACGGTGGAAAACCCTACTCCGCCAATCCGAGGTTCACCGCTGTGCCAATCTGAAGCTGGGCAAAAGCCAGCGCCATGGCAGCCCCTTGACGAATGGCTTTGGTTTACCACAGCTCGAAGGCGAGCCGGCAGAGCTTGGAGGTGCTCCTCTACGGTGAACATATTATCCACTTTTCCATCAGGGAAGGCCACATTATAGGTGGCTAGCACGGACAGGTGCAGGGTGTCAACCCACGTGCTCTGTACCATAGTAAGGTTCATCATGTGTTGGGCCTGCTCCTTGGCGATCGCCAATTCACCTCGCGCATGGGAGGCCTGATTCTTGGAAGCTTGAAGTGTGTCGCACACGGCGTCTAGCTCACTGCGCAACATCTCAGCGTTCAGCCTGGTCGATGACAAAACTTCTTGGACCTCACAGTAATCCTTCAATAATTGATGGTGGTCTACGTCGTCTAAGGATTCATGCTCTTATGAGGATTCACCCACTTTAGAACCAGAGGGCTATGCGGGGATAGACGGGCTCGGTGGCGGCAAACAGCGATGGGACGACTCTCTAGCACCACCAGGGGAAATCCCCATGAGAAGGGATGGCATCGCCATGGAGGAAGCGCTGCACAATGCAAGCCAAGTTCAAGCCCATATAGGATAAGGGGGAGAGCTATCTAATTGAGAAGGCAAACAACTTTTATTGAACTGACCGACGCAGCATGGCATGAAATCACGGGTGGCTGCCTCCATCGAGGGATGCCTTGTGGGGCTGCCTTCCAAGCGCGATCGCGGACGAAGAACCGGGCTCTAGGGCCAACAAGGCTTGGGACACCATCAAGCCTATGATCATCTATTGAGATAGTAGGCAAATTTGAAATACTAGTTAAATTAAACAGCATGAACATATATACTAGTGTGAGCATTGCTCACATACTATGGTTAAATGAAGATAAACAACACGAAGAGCTGTGATGATCCACCTCCAAAGGGGGAACTGGCGGGTTAGAGAGCAGACCAATGAGAGGTCCATCTTTCGGTGGAGGATTGCCAGCGTTGAAGGCCTCCGGGGACTCCACATCGATAGATGACCTTGTCTGCTCCGCCATGGTCCTGGTCGGAGGCGTCAGCGCCATTGTAGGGTGGAAGGCAAAAGCTTTGGGATGAAATTAGGAGCTCTAGAGAGAGAAGGCAGCAGGTATAACCTTCCCTCTCGCCCCTTGTATTTGCTGTTATAGTTTGCGGCCCATCGACCACCCCACGACCGAGACGTTTGCATGGGTGGGCAGCGGGGCTTCGCCCCATCACATCAATGCGATGGGCTAGGAGGTGATGTCCCTTGCTACAATAGGCTACTAATGCTAACCATGCACGCATGCTTGCATGGGAATGTAGGAGCATGTCGTTTGGGTAGTCAAGATTTCAGACGGTTGGACCTTGTGTGATCCTGTAAAGTATAAAATTTCTGATTAAAAATAATCCATGATGCATGGTTCTTGCAAGTTCAACAAATCTTATCAAATACACAAAAATAAGATGAGTTGGGTTCAACATAGATCAAAGCCACTCATGACTACTACTACTGATACAAATGTTGTGACCGAGTGCACTCCATAGGCAATAGTTTTACTCATAGCTCTATACTATATAGTGTTCGACGAGATCAAATGTGTCATATTTCAGACTTTCTTGCGAGCGCAGTAAAATATGAGAGTGAAGCAAATGCGTCAGGAAAGCTGGACACAAGAAGTGATTCGAGATAGGAGCTTTTGACATGCTTGAGATTTGAATGCCTGGTATGGTTGTGATAGTTCTTTTATGTACTTATTTGATTCTAATCCAAGCAGTCACAGTAGTCGAGGGGCAGACTGAAGGTGTGTTCGGCTTGGTCAGATTTACAATGCTCGGACCATGACAGGGACTCCAGGGCAAGGCAAGATAAAGATTTTTTTTCCAACCGGTGTGCTTCGCCTCAGGTACCGTCGCACTCCCTGTGGAATCACAACCTGTCATACCACAGAAGGTGTGTTCGACCATAGATGTAGGAGCATTGATGTTCCCAACCATACACTCATGAGATGGCATGACCCTCGGCATTGGTTTTTACTACTTGTTAGCTCCTCCACTGATGCCCCATCAGTGCATGCACTCCTTGTGTTTGTGACAACACTAGAAACATGAAAAAGAAAGCCCCCCATGAGAGGAGAACCAGAATAGAGATATATAAGCAAGGATTCCTCAAGATTGTCAAGTTCCCTAGTTACCACGACAGGGCTGTAAGAAGACATGGCAGGACCAAGCTAGAGCGACCTAGATGCTTGAAGATCCTTCGTCCTAGAATGTATGCAGAAAAATTGGTAAGTGTGTGTTTTCTATTTGTAGAATCCGATCTATTGGGGTTTGCCATTGGGAATGAACTTATCCCTCTATCTGGCTATGTTGATCTTTGTGAATGCGGAAGCTACCGGCTGCGATTGCCTGGGCCGTCGGAGGTCTCTAGAAACTCAAGCTTTGTCTGGATGACGAGCAGAGCCTGGCCTAGTGGAAGGTGGAGGTGTTCCCCAACATCATCAATGGCAGCCACTTGTACCTTCACTGGGGATGGAGTCACTTCACCTACACCGTCGACCTTTGCGATGGGTACTCTCTTGTATTGTGGTATGGTGGTCAGTCATAGATTAATGTCAAGGTCTTCGACATTACCAACTGCCACAAGCACTACCCGCACAACTTTGAGGCCGGCGATAATCAGCTCTCCCTACCCATCGTGGAGCCGAGGAGTTTTGCAGTGATACTGAAGAAGTACCACCTCAAAGCAAAGTATCTGGTCAGCACTTGTGTGAGACATAGAATGCACCAATGATGTAGCAAGTTACCATTGTCCTCTTTGCTATCAGTCTTTTTTTGTGCGAGGCGAAGAACATGCAAGTGGACAGTGGTGCATCATCGAGCTGCAGATGGCTGGGCAATCCTGGTTTGTGGGCTTGGAGAGAACCTTCATGAACAAAGTCTTGCGAGTGTCATTCAAGTATGGGTGGGGCACCTTCTACGCTGACAACAACCTCAATGTTGGTGACACCTACTTCTTTAGTGTGATTCTCAAGGCCACCTGTATCAATGATGGTGATGAGGAATGGGAGGAGGAGCTAGAGGATGATGAAGCTATGCTCATGGTGGAGGTGCGCAAGACAAATGGTAGATGGAGATGGTGAACTCGGCGCAAGAGTTGACACGATCTATATTTTGTTGTTTCATCAAAAGTATTATCTGTCCTGCCAAGATTTCTATGTATCGGACTATCTTAGGCCCTGATTGGATGGACTACAACTAGTTACCAATGGCTAAAAATTAGCCAATTAGTTGTTTTATTAGTTCATACCTATTTGTATCCTAAACTAATTGTCGGGTTCCATGGACTAGTTGGATGGCCCCTAATAGTTGCCATCACTGTATTTCATTGTTCATCGACTCACAATGATCCGGATTGTCTATATTTCCTAGGGTCGGACTGTCTTACACTCCAAAAAATTTCAACATCTATATGTCCACGTCCTCCAATCAGAAAGGGTGAACACTGTTAGTATACTATAGATCTAAAAGAGAACCAGAAAGAGAACTGCAGGCAAAAGCAACAAACAGGGGCTAGACAGAGTTTAACCCACCTAATACAAAGTTCAACAAAAGTTAACACAGACATAGCAATTGCGTGGGTTAAACTCTGTTGAGCGTGGTGTAGATTAGGTCCTTTGGTCATGTGGTAGCCATTTTCTAGCCCCTGTTGGTTGGTTTTGCCTGCTGGTTTCTTTCTGGTTCTCTTTCTGATCTATAGTATGGTAAATATGCGTAATGGAATTCATCTAATCAAGTCTCCTATCGATCTAATGCCTAACGGAGGAGCCACATAGCTATTCAAAGTTTACTGCACACATAAGAAAGTCCGAGCATTGTAAATCTGAACGGGCTAGACACATTGTTGGTATTTATTAACGTGTGACTTGTTTTAAGTAGTCATCCTATGCTATTTACCTACCTTAGCATCTTTTACTAAGTTGTCATCCCTAGTGATGGTGCCAGAAATGCTTGTTGGTACTACCTAGTGCCACTTCTAGAATGACACTAAGAAGTACTTTAATATTTCATGTGACTAGAAAGAATATGTAAATGAAAGGAATCTACAAGCGCACAGATAATATACCATTGAGCACTTTACCCGAGAGTATTTCAGGTATCGTTATTTATATTTTTACCATAGGGAAGGATGGGCAGTGGGAATATATTGATAACTTATACACATGATGGAGAAATAAACCATAACCAACTTCTACTCACAACAGGGGTAAGTCAAGAGATAAATGTATATGAATGGTAAGTAATAACTAATCATTGATCACTCAGAGTACTCCTTTCTATGGCATTAGCATGGCTAAGTAGAATATTAGAGGAATAATTCCTAAGTCATTCTTAATTACAAGCCAAAACATACATTGATCAGTGCAATTACACTTAGTAGTCATGGCTAAGATCGACTTCATATCTACACATAAGGGATATTACTAAGGAAAATTAAGAACAGAGCTTGTATTCCTTCGTAACCGCATCCTACTTGTCCTATATTCGGGGAGTGAACTATAAAGGACTCAACGGAAGTGTCACATACACGATAAACAACGTATGTAGAATATAGGGTGCATCCGCAGATAAACAACATATAAGCACCATGCTTACACAATGTCGACCACTCACCCCGTGTACATTAGAGTGAGCACTATACGAACTTATGTTTGAATATAATGATAATCTAGCTATACTAAGCATATAATCAAAGTAAACGATGAACATTATAACTTGGAACATGAATGATACAAAGAACATTGTCATAACAATTGTAGCAAACATATAAAAGTAATGAGAGATACAAAGGAGAGAGGGGTACAAGAACTATACCAAACCTCGCTCTTGACAAGATCGGGAATCCAAGCGAAGCTTGCCTCCATCTAGACCTAGCCTAGCTAGCTATGCTCTAGATTATGGTGGAGCTCTGAGGATTAGGGTTTCTATCTTCTTGACTGACTTGATTAGGGTTTTATCAATGATGCCCTAAGGGTGGAAGGGGCTGATATATATAGGCCGTTGCATCCATTCTGAGCCCTAGGATCAAACCAACTTGAAAGGACGACGGAGATGGAAACCCTAAGGTGGTGGAGAACCGTCATTGCAATGGGGAGATAACATGTGGGCCCTAGGGGCCAGCCGGCCTATAGGTTAGGGTGGCTAGCCCCACCTATCATCCACCTATGGTCTTCTTTGGTGTAATGCCTTCTGGTGTCCTCTGGAACCTTCTAGAGTTGTTTTCGCTGTGTATAAGCATGATTAATTCTGACATGTAGGTCCACCTTGATGGTTTTCTAAATAAACCCTGCTGAAAATACATAGGTCTAGGGGTTTAAACTAATAAATTCTATGAGTTTTGGTGAATTTGTGTTTGCAGGAGGGTTTATCCAGAAAACCATCAAGGTGGACCTAAACGTTAGATTTAATTACAATTATCCACAACGAAAACTACTCCAGAAGGTTCTAGAAGACTCCAGGAGGCAAACCATCAAAGCGAAGGCTAAGAGGCTGCTAGGTGGGGCCAGTTGGCCCTATCATTAGGCTGGCCGGCCTATGGGCCCCCTGGTTAGCCTCCTCTTCGAATGTTGGTTCTCCACCGCCTCCTAGATTGCATCTACGCCATCCTTTTAAGTCGGTTCATCCAACGGTGATTGAGGGAGTTGACGTGGATCGATGATGTGGCAATGCCTTGCCTCCTACTCCATCTCCCCTATATAAGGTGCACCTACTGCCCTCCTGAAACCCTAATCCATCTCTCAAGAGAAGATTAGTCATGTATAGGATCTAGTCTTGTACCTAGAAATTAGTGAGTTAGAGAGTGAGGGAGGAGTTGGGAGGAGGTACCGGCCTATCGGTGCTACCTCTACGGCTTGTACTTTGGTGGATCTAGGCTTCTCCAAGTCTACATCTGAGATACCTCTGGTAATTGATTTCTATTTAAAGTAAGTTTTGTGTTGTTTTGTTCACAGGTTCATAGTTCTTTTGAGTGCTCTTGTCCTTGCTAGATCTCTGGATTAGAGTAGTAATCGTTAGCATAAGTGTGGTGCTTAGGCTATCGGCTACCTATGTTTGCTCCCTGCTTCTTGGTTGTGTGGTAACAACGGGAGGTGACAGCCCCATCTATCCTTTGTAGTCCACGCTAAATTGAGCAGGTTCTTAAATTAGTAGGACCATAGTCGCGTCAGTAGAGTTTATCTATTAGCGGTGCTTTACCATCTAAGTGGCATCACGAAGTGAACACTAGAATCATAAGCCTTGCTTTGCATAGGGTCATAACCATTGGAATCCTCTCTACTCATACCTTAAACCTTGATTGCTATCCCTAGACAAACTAGTTGTTAGACAACACACACACTCTTCCCTGTGGATATGATACTCGATAATACTTCGGGTGAAAACTACTTCGATACCCATGCACTTGTGGATTTTGTCTCTATGTGCCACCATAGGTGTCAACAGCTAAGGGCTGTGCTTTTCCATGAATATGGTTTGTATCTCGGTTAGGAAGCAAGCCTCCTGGTTGCCGACTTGGGTTAGGCTAGCAAGGAGGGTTTGTAGTCGACGGGGTCGTCCCATGTCCTCCTGCTCTGAACTGATCCAGTGCCAGACATTGACCGATAGCGGGGTCATAGAAGATGCAGTGCATGGATGAGCAGGTCTCCCGTAGGTTGCGGAGGTCATCCATGGGCCACTCCAAGGTCACAGCGAGGTGGTCGGCAATCACAATTTGCATCTCAGTAGGGAATGCTATCAGCGACATGATTGCCACATGGATCGAGCTATAGCGCGTGGATAGCGGCGAGTTAGAGGGTTGGAGAGGCAGAGTGGCGCGACGTACGTTGATTGAAGAGGAGGTGGGAGAGGCTGCTGAGTGGGGGCTACAGTAGGAGTCAAACAATAGGAGTGAGGCCAGGCTTTGTGCACATAGGGACGCCAGGGCTGGAACAAGCTTCTGACGTGAGCGCACTAGGTTCATCATTACTAGTATCCGAGTAATGAATATTTTAGATGGGTTAGACCTTCTGTCCTCCGGTGAAGTATATAGTGGAGTCCAATCCAAGTAGTCATAGGCTCACAGCAGCCGAGGGGCAGCAGCTAGCTAGAGATGGCTACATGGTTTCATAGGTTCTTATTGTCTGTAGTCCCTCGGCTATGTTTGAAGCTGCTCCTGTTTGTAGCATAGTCGACCAGGTAAAAGTTCTACTCATAGCTATACAAGAGTTACATGTCCAGCCCATTCAAATTTATGCTGCTCGGACTATCAGGCGAGCATACGGTTTACAAGAAAAAGGTAAACGTCATTTTGTCAAATATACTAGAGGAATGTGGTCGGGGGAAAAGTTGTGATCATTTCTTATAGAGTACACATCCATGGTATGGTAACTACTTGCCATCTATAAGCATGATTTTGGTTAGAATAAATGTCAATCGAGATCCTCAAACCAGCATGGAACGCAATAATAAGTTCATACTAATAGTACTATTTGATATGAAGCATGTTACCTTTATCCAGATCCTCAAACTAGCATGGAACGTGGTTGGGAAAATGCAAACGGGTGAGGGAAGGGGGGAGCCAGAACGTAGGTGATTGATGCAATGCTATCGGATCAGGGAATGGGGGATGCTCCTGTCATATAGACCTTGCACGGCTGACGAGAGTGAAGCAAATGTGGCAGGAAAGCTGGCCACAAGAAGTGAGTCAAGAAAAAGAGCTTTTGACCACCATGAAACGCTTGACACTTGAATGTGTCAGCGCAAAAACATGGTAGCCACGCCGGGTGGACACACAGCAAGCCGGAATGATCCAGAGATCTGCCTAGCTTAAATGTAGGACCAGTCGACCCTGTGAATTCCTAAGGGCGTGCCAATCAATTTGACCTGCAATTGACAAGGAGAGAAAGTTTATCAGTAATTTAGGGTGGAACGTGCTGGTTTTGCCCATATAGTTTCAAGTGTGCCGCTTCGGGAGCTGCCAAATGGGGAAAATCGACTAAATAGATGACACAAGAAGAAATCGACTGTTTAAGGACTGTAACGCTCGCAGGTCATGATTGATTTTATAGTAACGAATACAATGCACCTAGTTTTAATGATCCTTTCCCTTAAGCTATTAACATGTACGCCTCAAAGATGCATCACTGGTTAAATTAGATTTTGATCAAATACATGGTATAAAGCTAATGAATTTGGAAAAAGGGATACACAACGCAAACAATTGACTGTTTAATACAAACGGACCTATGAATCGTCTAGATCTAATTCATTACCATCAACAGTGAGGTTCAACCGGATCGATGCAGCTATGATGAAGATAGTAATCTAGAGCCAGAAAATCCATAGAACCGATCATACTTCAACAGATTCATGAAAATGTGACATATCTGTGAAAGCACAGGCGAATCAGCTAAAATAGCCGATTCAGGTAGAAAGGGGGTTACAGCATGTGAACAATCGACTGTTTAATATGGACACACCTATGAACTCATCAAATCTAACCTATTCTCCTTAACAGTGGGGTTCGACCGAATCGATGGCAGCCAAGATAAAGACAACAGATCAAACCTTCAAAGTAAACTGATCTATTCACATTTAACAGAATCATGAAAACACACTATAAACGTTAAAGTACTGGCAAATAGCTATTTAGCCGATACGAGCATAGCAAACAGTCAAGGTCACGCCTGGTCAAAAGCAGATCTACCAACTAGCATACTCCAATTTAAAGTGCTATCAGTGGAGATCGACCGGATCATTACAGCCATAATAGCAGGCTATAAACCTGATTTAACTAGCTAGTAAACCTTCCCAAGATCAAACGTGCCTTAGTCGTGTACTATGCACGACCAAGATCGAAATAGAACAGCTGATAAAACATAATCCATCGTTTGAAATAAGAACTGTAGCAATGCAACAAAATAAACGATGGACTAAAAGGATGTGAGGCTGATCTAGATCGATCTCGATCGGGCAGGTTGATATTGCTAAAACTAATGACAACAAGAACATCAGCAAGATCGGTAACTAATTGAATCTACCGGAAGGATGCCACCCTTAGGTAGAGCCGATAACTTGACCTTAATCTAATTCGAGCAGTAGAGGTCAAACTTAACCGTTGCAGCCATACTTGAACTAGATAAGGATCGATAACTAACTCATACTAGAGCTCGTAAGAGGTCAGCTAGACCGATGCAGCCTTACGAATAGAAGTATAAATCATGGCGGTACTTACAGACAAGCTGGAGGTCAACCGGATCGATGCAGCCCTGCTTGTTGAAGAACTCGCTGAGATCTATAGTACTCCTACTCCTAAGGGTTGGTGTAAAGTCAAAAAAAGTAATTGGTATTGATTGATTGTATGTTGTCCTGATTACAATAGCCAGTGTTTATATTTATACCCTGAGCTGATAAGAGTCCTAAACGAACACGACTAGATAACAAAAAGAAATATCAAGATACATGGACTCTAATTTCCCTTATGCAGAATCCTTGCTGATGAAGCTTCCTTGTTTGATACGTGTCCTTGTTTCTTTCATTGTGATATGCACCTGGACGTCATGTCTCTCTCAAATATAGTAAATAATATTTCCTGGCCGGCTTGTAAATATCCCTTAATTAGGAGACTTTCTTGATTTTGACATCATTGGCCGATCTCTTCCTTTCTAGGATAAGCTTACCAAATTTTGGTGTAAACACAGGCCCCCTAGTTCAGAGTATGAATTTTCATGCTTCGAACTATTTTGATCCAATAATCTCCTTTCCTGAGTCAGCGACATCTGATTGCAATACTTGGCATTGATGACTTACTTGGGTTGACTGTTCGTCTGCTTTAGACGATTAAGAGCTAGCCCCTGAGTTTATAACTATAATCAGCTATCAAATCACTGGTAAGGAGCTGAAGAATTCACTGGTAGCAATATTACCTTATTCCAAGTCTCACCTATACATGTGAACTTTGAAGTGTCTATCACGCCATCTTGGGTGGTTGAAGAATGGAACGGATTACAATCCAGTCATCCTCACTCCTGCTCAGAAAACTTGGGGTTTTTGAAAGATTTTTAAATTAAAACATAGCTTTGCTCCCCAAATGATTCTCTCATATCGCTCAATATGCATAGTTCCTCACCAAGACATTGTTTCGCCTCTATTTACCCTACTTCTAAAAAGCTTATGTGGAGTTCGGGTAGGGACAAGGTATGTAGCATACTTACCTTGCGTATCGTAAAGTCAAACCCCGGATCCAAGGAGAGAAGTGTCATACTCTTAGATCAAGATGTGCATATGTGTGGAATATTTAGTGGCTAACCTAATTCTACTATGCTCTCTGAAATATATTTCTCTCTTGTGGAATATTTTTGCGAGAACATGGGTTATCTTTATTCTCATCTCTTTTTCTTTTTCATTTTTTCTTTTTTACTTTGGACCTCTTTTGTGTCCACCTTTTTATATTTTTGCATAACTCATGTCTCTTTTTACAACAACTTTTGAGAGAAATATTATCAAGAACTTGGAGCATTTATTCTGATCAAACCCAGCAAACATATTTTTGTCTTCTCCTAGTGTAGGAGCAGAACATTTTGAGGTGGATGAAAAGCATGTTTTTGCGTACTTCTAGTGTAGAAGCAGCACACATATGTAGCGTGTACGTGATCTTGATCTTGCACTACAAGAAACACCCCCCTCTAGACACGTTTTCTTTGTGACGCTGGTTGAAAGCGTATGTACATGGGCACGTAACGACGCTTCTAAGCAGGACTTTGGAAACGTGTCAACTGGATACGACATTTGACACGCTTTCACTGTTACAAGACATGTAAAGACACTTCTGGAGATGATTTTGGAAATGTATCAAAATGACACGGTGTTAGACATGCTTTTAATCATCAATAGCGTCTAGACACGTTATAAAGTGTGTCATAACACCATCCATATATATCTAAACACACTAATTGACACGATACTAAAAACGCCACAAAACGTTACAGATATAGAGATGCTTCATATCGTTTGTACCATCTAGACACGTCACAGAACATATCAAACAACTGTTTATAGGCACGTAAAGGCACCTTTTGATACGATAATAAAAACATATCAAGCTAACACAAAATTAGAGACTCTATTTAACCGTTACATGCTTGTAGATACGTGATAAAGTGTATCAGCTTACCGTCAACAACTATCTAAAAATGCTTTTTTTGAACATGTAGTGCTGTGGTAACCTTTCCCTAATTCTCTACACGTGGTCAAGAGGTCAAAACTTCCTTGCCTGTATTTTTTCCATATTATTCATAAAAAATTGTTCTCACACTCAACATTCCATAATTTTCTCGCAACAATTCAAGCCAAATAAAATACATGTTTTTCCCCATATTTTTCCAAAATTTTCACACGCTCAACAATTTCATAATTTTCACTCAAAGATTCAAGCAAAAGAAAACACATGCTGCTTTTTCAATCATATGACTAACCTCAATTTCTCAATCATACGACCAATCTATAAATTACTGGACTCAATTTCTCAATAATTCAAGCATTACATGTGAGTGGCATTGATTTCTCACTTAGACCACCAATTGTAAATGAAACTTCTTAAAAAACATATTACAAAGAAAACACATTCTAGTAGCCTACAGAAACTAAGATGCTCTTCGATCCATCATGCAGGAACACATCCATCACCTGGGTGAAACAGAGCAACACACACCCTCCTGCATAGACAAGAGTAACCTGAAACAAATATGCCTTGTAATAAGTGCAACCTGAATAATTATTATTATATTTATGTATGTCAAAATTAGTGGCACTCAATTGTCCACATACTCTAAAAAAAGCCTGATAATACCTGAAAGCCAGTTAGTCTAATTTGCTTCATCCGGTGGCAGTTCATCACCACCCATGTCAAAAGTATCTCGTGGCTTAAATCTTACCACAGAATTCCATCCTTCAGCTTTTGGGTGTTCAACATAGAAGACTTGCTCCACTTGTGAAGAAAAGACACAGGGATCATGCTCCAGTTTTTCCCCAGTGTGTATTTTCTTTGAAAAATTCACAAGTAGTAATCCAAACTCATCGTTTCGTAAACCAGCACGATGATGGACATCATACCAATCATATTTGAAAAGAACAACGTTGTAGTCAGTGTATGTCAGTTCTATTATATCTGTTAATCTGCCATAATAATTAACCCCATCTTCTGCAATGTTCACTACACCACTATTTTGTGTCGACCTTGCAGCCTCACGACTCAGTGTGTGGAACCTAAAACCATTAATAATATAGCCGCTGTATCTCACACCATGTCTGCTCGGTTTGGCAGCCAAAGCTCGAACTTTTTTAGTGATTCCTAGTCCATCACCTAGGATAACCTGTAGTGAAGAAATTAATTATTAGATCAATTCATTTTATTAGACTCCTCGCCTAATAAGCTATTTCAGTTGTACTACCTTCTGTTCCAACCAGTCAGGGAAGTGCTGGTCTATCAACTTATCGATGGAAGCCAGAGTGAAAGTAGTTGAAGGACACGATTTTCCTTTCTCCTCATCCACAAACTCTCTACAACAATGGATTATTTGTTATATAGTGATGGCTTCAACATAATAAAAAATTAAAATAGAGTCAAGAGAAATTATAGTACACACTTGCGGAATTCTTCAAGTTCATTGCAGTGTCGCAACACGTATCGATGTGCCTGAATAAGAAGCTGGCTATCAAAATGGCTTATAGTAGCTTTTCCAATTGGTTCTCCAGCACTCTCAAACATGTACATATCTTTCATATTGCCTGAAGGTTTAGGATTTCTAGCCGGTATGTTAAAACGAGTATCTCCATCAAGAAATCTGGAACAAAATGTCATGCACTCCTCCATGCAATACCCTTCAGCAATCGAACCTTCTGGCTGAGCTCTGTTCTTCACAAGCGCTTTAAGCCAAACAAAAAATCTAAATGAAATCATGAACACTTGTTGTTAGTTGAACAAATTATTGACAATAACCCTGCAAAATGTAATTACATACCTCTCCATGGGGTACATCCACCAGTAGTGAACGGGGCCACCAAGTCTAACTTCTTCTACCAAATGCACCATCAAGTGCACTGTCACAGTAAAAAATGATGGTGAAAAAATTTTCTCCATATTATAGAGTGTTACCACAATACTCTCTTGAAGGGTTTGTAGCTCATCAGTATCTATCACCTTCGAGCATAACTTCTTAAAGAAATTAGATATTCCAATAACTATTTCCATGACATCTTTGCTGGGGTAACAGGATCGAAGTGCCACTGGAAGGATGTCATGTAGTAAAACATGATTGTCGTGACTTTTTAGTCCAGTCAATGTACAATCTTTCATGTTAACACACCTAGAAATGTTTGATGCATAGCCATCAGGTGTTCTTAGGTTTTGGAATACTGAACAGAGAACCTCCTTTTTTTCTCTAGACATGGTAAAAGGTGCATCAGGCACAGTTGCTTTCCTTCATTATCTACCACAGGATGAAGATTGTGTCGAATTCCAAGTTCCACTAAATCCAGTCGTGCTTTAAGACCATCCTTTGTTTTGGAAGGAATATCCATTAAAGTTCCAATTAAGTTGTCACATAGATTTTTCTCTAAGTGCATCACATCTAGATTGTGCCTTAGTTTGTTCTTTTCCCAGTATGGTAACTGAAAGAATATTGACCGCTTTTTCAACAAATCTTCTGGCTTCTTCTCCTTCTTGCCATTGTTCCCATCTTTCTGTTTCTTTTGTCTTCTTTTACGCTTGGATTTCTGATGGCTTTCATCACCTTGCTTTCCTTTCTTTTTTTCCTTTGTTATTTCCCTTTGTATTCTTTGTTGTGAGGTCCTTTTTCCCTAAAACAAAAACTCTACCTTCTAACATTTTTAAAATAGAAGTACCACTCATTATTTCAGGAGCAAGTCCAACCTCTACCATGCCATCAAACTGGTTCATTTGCCTTCGATATATGTGGTTCTGCGGGAGCCACCTATGATGTCCCATATAGCACATCTTTTTACCATTCTTCAGGTGAAATGATTTTGTTGCTGGACCACATGATGGGCATGCATATGTACCACTTGTGCTCCAGCCATATAGGTAAGCTAATGCAGGAAAATCATTTATAGTCCACAACAGTGCAGCTTGCAGAGGAAATTTCTTTCGAGAAGAGGCATCACATGTTTGCACTCCTTTCCATAATTCTAAGAGCTCATCGATCAAGGGCT
This sequence comes from Miscanthus lutarioriparius, assembly GCA_904845875.1. NCBI lineage: Eukaryota > Viridiplantae > Streptophyta > Magnoliopsida > Poales > Poaceae > Miscanthus > Miscanthus lutarioriparius. The sequence continues at coordinate 73,407,230 of CAJGYO010000012.1, read as the reverse complement.
GTAAGTATATATCAACATCATTCCCCGGAGAATCCGGACCAGGAATGATCATTGACAACAGTAAGGATGTTTGCTTCATGCAGATCCAAGGTGGCAAGTTGTAAGGAACCAGCATTACAGGCCATGTACTGTGCTTTGAACTCATATTCCCAAAAGGGTTAAATCCATCACTTGCAAGACCAAGGCGTACATTACGAGCATCTGCTGCAAATTTAGGATATCTACGATTAAAATCTTCCCAAGATTCACCATCCGCTGGATGTCGCATTTTTCCGTCTTTTGTGCGTCTGTCCTCATGCCATCTCATGTCTTCTGAAGTTTTGGTAGTTGAAAATAACCTTTGGAGCCTCGGTATCAATGGAAAATAGCGCAACACTTTCGCTGGTTTCTTTTTCTTCTTAGGTCTAACTGTAGAACCATTCTTCTTAAAATCTTTCCAGCGAGAGCTCTGGCACACATCACAAAAATCTTTCTTAGCTGAACTTCCTCGGAAAAGCATGCAATCTTTGGGGCAAGCATGTATTTTCACATAGTCAAGGCCTAAAGCACGGATGATTCTCTTCACTTGATAATATGTCTTAGGTAGGTCTACATGAGGAGGATATGAATCAGATAGCACACCTAGAAGTCTTGTAAATGATTCTTGTGTCCAGCCATTTAAGCATTTTAAGTGATATAAGTTTATCAAAAATGACAACTTAGAAAATTTACACCCAGGATATAAGCTTGTGTGTGCATCCTTCAAGTATCTTTCATATAGATTCTGTTCACTCTCCTTAGCATTGTCATCTGCAGGATGCACATCCTCAGCTACAGTTTGTTCCATATCTGCAAATCCTGATTCAACATCTACTACACCTTCAGACATACTTGGTAGTGACTCAAACATTTCATTCCTGAAAAAGGCAGCTTGAAGTAGTTCTTGCATGCCATCTTGTACTGCAGGAGCCCTTGAGACACCCAAAGTAGGCAAGTTTGTAGTGTCAGTTGGCACGTCAACCATTGTGCTTATTGGGCTCGCCTACGAATAATTTTGTTTTTTTAATTGGCTAAGGTTTTTTAATTTAAAAGACCATATAAAATTCAAATAATTCCAACCATAGATCGTACGAATTTTATAAGATTAAATCACGACATTATTCCAAATCAGGCAGCAGTGGAGAAGGAGCAAGTGGTGCAGCACGTCATCACCAACCTGTGCAAGGGTCGGCAGGCGGATCAGTTTCCTTGCAAGCACAGAGTAGTTTAGATCCGCCTATTATGTCAGTTGAATGCCAAGCTCTGTCACCAGAGACATCCACAGTTGCTCAGACTAGTCATAACACGTATACAATACCTGTGCCACCTGAGCCCACATCTGCGCACATCCAGCAAGATTATGTCAATCAATCTGTTTCCATTGATGATCAGTCTAGCCGAGAGTTAAACAATAACAACTCTGAAAACAACTTTACACTGATTGACAGGTTCTTAGATACAATTTCGAAACCCATGGAGGCCATCAAGATGCTCATTGAGCAGGAAGCCAAGAAGCAGAAGACAAGCGCCATCCAGAAGAAGGCTGCCGTGGCTCCGGCCATGGAGGCTTAGGCGCTGGTCATGAGGGGATCAAGTAATCAATGTTAACCCCTTCAGGCAAGGGGTTGAGGGCGATATGCCCTATGTATCGTAGGTTTCGTCGTATTAGTAGAGCCCTGTGTGGCTTCTTCGGGGCTGTCATGCCTGGGGAATACACAGCCAAAAGCGTCTATTGTATTCAATTCCAGGGCACATTCTGAAACTTCAACCGATTTGGAAAGCAAAGGCGGAACCCAAATGTAGATTTTTTACTTGGACTTTGCTGCATAAAAAAATCCTAACGGCAAACAATTTGATTAAAAGAAATTGGCCAAATGACCCAGTATGCAAGCTTTGTGGTATTGACCTGGAAACACCGACACATCTTTGCAAGGACTGCACTTTCTCAAGGCAAGTTTGGTCCTTCATCAAGAGATGGTTCAGCCTATCGGTGATTGATAATGTCGGAATGACAGGATCCCTGCACAAATACTGGCGAAAGTGCAGAATTAAGACAGACAAAGATCAGAGAAAGGCGTTTGATGGTATTATGATCTATTTTTGGTGGAATTTATGGAAGGAAAGGAATCGAAGAACATTTGAGAACAAGTCGCTGCAGCCTAGTCAGGTGGCACTCCTTTGCAAGGAAGATATAGAGCAATACCAGTTGGCAACAAGATTTCATGATGGACCACAACAGGAGTAGTTCTAGTATTTGTTGGTCACTGTTCGGTTGGTCTAGTTTTGCGTTTTTCTCGGCTTCAGGCTGTTTTTCTAGACTTTAATTTGTCGTTCAGGTGGTATTTAGTAGGGTTGTCGGCCGGTGTGCCGTGGTGGCGGTGAGCTTGGTCTCCCGTTGTTTGTTGTAATTCTTTTTTCTTGTTCCTTTTTGCTCGTCTAATAAAAATCCGGCAAATCTCTTGTCGCCTTTCTAAAAAAACATATTTTCTTGAAAGTTTTTTTGCTATTTTTTTGAAAATTATTTCAAAACAATATGAATATTGTTGGAGAGTAAAACAAATTTGGTGGTACTTCCACATATATTCATTAACATATATACAAACAATATTCCAAAAACATGAAACCAGCAAAAGATCCGATTTGGAAAAGTTCATAGATGTTCATTAACATATATATATACAAGATAATTACAATCAGAATTTCGTATGAACGTATTTTGTCTTGCCGCCTATTTTGTAGTGTACAATTGCAAAAACTTGCCGCGTAGTGGAGGGCTCGAACATTTTAATTTCACGCCTAAATCACCCCCACGGCGTGAGATTACGGAAAAAACGCATCTATTAACCTCCCCCACTCCTTCCCGTCTTCACATTTGCGAGACCGCAGCACGCGTAAGTGCGGCACACCCGCACCCCAAATTCCTCGACGCCAACACATCAACTGCCCAAGGCCTGGCCGCTCCTCGGACGGCGTAGGCCATCCGCCGATCGTCGACTAGTCCTGATCTGCCATCGGTGAGCCTCTCCCCTCCTGGCCTTCACCTGATCTCCACTCTCCAGCGCCTCCCAGACCGAGCGACCGGCCGGCCAGCAGCCACAGCCAGAGCCAGGGCTCCAGCTGCCCAGGCCGTCCCCGCCGCTCCTCTCTGTTATTCTGCTTCCGGCAGTCCAGCCTCTGCTAACGCGCATTCGTACCCCGACTGGCAGCCTGGGCGTGGCCGACCGTCCCGCCCCCGTGGTGCCCGGTGCCCCTACTACCTACTTCCTGCTGCAGTATTAGATTTTGTCTCTAAAATAAAGTACTGTAGATTCTCTGATTTTCACATCTTAAATAGTTGCCGTATGCATATTTTGATCCATGTCCTTTTTGTCTAGAACACATTTATTTATGATAGATCGAAACATGTACATGTGAATTTAGTAGAATTTCTTTCATGAACATAGGACTCAACCTCAGTTATGAGCTCTGAACAATTCTTATAAAAAAGACAATTTTATTTCTTATATGAAAACATATAACATTGTTTATGATTTTGTTTGTATTTTAGTGTTAAACGATTTTGTATAAAATTGATCTAAATTTACTCCATGAAACATCTATTAACTATATGTAATTATTTGGCTCTACGATTTCTCCGAATTTGTATGGAGTAGTTATTTGACTCCTGGATTTTGTATGGAGTAATTATTTGGCTCTATGACTTCTCTTTATTCGGTTTTGTCACTCTGTGAAAATCTAATGATCCCATTGTGTAGATTACTAGAGCGCAGTCAGCGCTACAAATTTATACTTATCCATCTCTCTTTTTCCTGTCAGAAAGATTCATGTTCATTTCCCCCTCTGTATGTATGGTTCTCACTGTGTTGGTTCCATGCGACATCTTATGAGTGCACTATGTGATTTACGATCAGCATTGAAACTTTTCTTGGTTATCTGTTTGTTGAGCAGCAAACTAAAACTGCTCTTTTGCAGTAGAAATCATGGCAAGAGGACCTCGACGATTAAGAAACTTGCACCTTGAAGCACAAGATGAAAGACATGAGCAACAGGAGCCTGATGATTTGGTAGATAATGAGATTGAGGAGAATTTACAAGGTCCTCCAGATGTTGACAATATATTAGCCCACATGCCAAACCGACGTGCAAGTCCAATCAAGATAATATGTAAGTTTGATTTTTGTTTTGGTGACACATCTAAATACAATGTCAAATAATATAATTTCATACATGTAGGGCCTAATGGACAGGTGCGACAAGTTTTAGGAGATTTTGGAGTCTCAGACTTATCAAAACTAAAAGGAGGAAAGGTAATTGTAGGGACGGATGAAAATGGTGTACCAAATGAAAGGTCAGCCTCTGTTCTTGGACAACACCTTGGTGATCTAGCACAAACACAAACATTTGCGCCATTACACATTCAAAGATGGGACAATGTTCTATTCAATAAACACAAGGAACTAATAATCATGGATGTTGAGGTAAATGTAATCTGTACAATGCTAGAAAAGTAGACCATTGTTTGTTCCAATCATCAACTATTTACTTTTTCTTTGTACAGTCAAAATTTGTCTTTCCTAGACAAACGCTACAGCTTACAAGAGATTGAATCTTAAGAACTGTAAACAATAGGTGGCGAGCCTACAAATCTAAGTTGAATAAAGAACATTTCAATCCTGAACAGAGATCTCTAGAACAAATTATACAAGGTAGACCAATAACTGTTAATGAACATCAGTGGAGACCTCTTGTTAGCTTTTGGTGTCAAGAAGCACATAAGGTGATATCTTTTTATCTAACATTTACAAGAAATTTGAAAGAAAGTAATGTAACATTTGTGCTTTACAATTTTGCTATGTTTACAGAAATTGTGTGCAACAAACTCTCGGTGTGCAAAAGAACAGAAGAATACGCACACAACGGGGAGGAAAAGCCATGCTAGACTGAAGAAAGAGATGGTGATATATATTCTAACTGTTGTTATGTGTAAAATTCAATGATCATGTAATAGAATTGATTGGATTCTCAATTTTAATATCTTGTGCAGGAAGATCGAAGGAAAGGAAAGGTTCATAGGATAGAATTATGGGACGCTGCTCATAAGAAAAAGAGTGGGAGATACAGCACCAACAAAGTGAAATTAGTAATGGTATATTTTTCTGCTACTTGTGGATTCGATTTGGAGTTATTGTTATGATTATGTGACCTTGCTATATGCTTATTTTGATAGGATGCATCATTTGAGGAATTAGAAAAAAGAAAAGAGCAAAACAATGGTAATCTTTCAGCTAATGATTTTAATGAGGTGTTCAACGAGATTCTTGCTAAACAATTAAAATCACGTGGGTACTACGATGATAAGTACTGGAGTCAAGTGCAAGTTTCTAAAGGTATTACTCTTGTTACTGAAACTGAAGAAGAAAGAAGGTACCGTGACAAAGTGAATACAATGGACAATAAGATGCAATGCATGAGTGGTGCTATGAAACTTTGGCTTGCTTTTGTGTCACAAAAGTACCCAGATGATGATATGCTAAAAAGAATGGAAAGAGCTCTACATGATGAAGTAAGCCTCCATGGGGTCCCTGTCTATGTCTCTCTCTCCTAGGAATGAGTTTATTCATATCTTGTAACTAAGCGTATGTTTTTTCATTTTTCTGTAGGTTGTTGATACTGAAATGGATGGTCAGACTGATACTGAGCAAGACTGTAGTGATGACGGTACCCATGGCGCATGTAGCGATGATGGTATTGAGATCGACAATGATAATGCGTACTCTCCAGAAAAATCTGTTCAGGGTAACACTAACCTTTCTTCATCCTGCTTGTTTGTGATTCTACATTATTGTAGCTATGAGATGCAGCTACAGGAATTAGAAGGGAGCACAACCCTTATTTCTAATTTCTAAGCTACAATATACCATGTAAGTACATTCGAATGTCTTAAATTCTAAGGTTACAAATATGCAGGGGGCACATACCCAGAATTCTAGTCAAGTCAACAAGGATTGTTCCGTGCTAGAGTTACCACGTGAGCCAATGGTTGCAAAGGTATGTTAGAAATATACAAGGGGCAAGAAAATTAAGGTCTGCTCTTTTTGGTTGTCCACGTAGCTTCAACAGTGTTTACTGCTGATTGCTTCTCAGACAGCCTGCATTTGTGATTTTCCAGGGATAGTTCTTGCCAAACTCTGCTCACCGATCTGCTCTTAGAAAATAAAACCTTGCAGATTTCAATTCACAAAAACTAGAGACAAACCTGAAAACTAAAACCTTTCAGATTTGAACCACAGATCATAACTCTTTTATTATTTAGTGTAAAATGGTCTCACTGGATGCTTTGTCCTGTAAGAAAGCACAAAATAAATATTCCAATGTATTGCTATTTTATGGTCACATGCAGCAACAATTATTTTGCTGTTATCCTTACTGCAGGCAAAAGAAAAAACTGTCATAGCAAGTAAATAGGCATGTGACTAAAAGTAAATTTACTTAGCAAGTAAATATTCCATACTTGGCTTGTTCAGATAGGAAAGACTGGTGGGAGACTGCAGTTTATAATTACATTTGAAGGGAAATATGCTGCTTCCTTAGTTCCATCTAGTATGTATGATATTTTTTTGAAGGGGTCTTAATGTGAGATTTGGTTAACAATCTTGCTATAGCTCCCAATATGAAGTTAAAAACAATAATCTGATTAAGAACTATTGTATGAGATGTGCTAACATTATGAACTATTCTAGTCATGTACATCTATTTGATTATCAAAATCCGAATTGAGTGCAACATAAACCATGTTACATGTCACAAAATTGATAGTGCAACTATGACTGCAGGTGGCACATATTGAGAATCAAGATCATGCAGATAAGGGTTCTGAAGGTCTAACTTTTCCAAGTGCTACCACAATGACCAATATTGTATGTCTATATTTTATATTATTGTAACACTTCAAAGTATGGCTGAACTTGCTAGATCAATGATATGGTTTGATTGTGTCTATTGCAGAGATCTCAAAGAATTGAAGCTCCTGCTTGTAATCAATCAGGATCGGTATGTGCTTGTTTCCTTTGTTTTGAAGCTAAATTAATTACAAGTTTGATGATCATGACTATGTTTTACAAAATGATAGAGCCAACTGGAAGTCTATCTTATTTCACTAAGAAACAATTATAAAATCGTGGCCAAAGGAAAGCTAGTGACTACTGATAGCACTCGAAGCATTGGTGGCACTGTGCTTGGAAAAGAATTTGTTGGGGTTTATGTTGAGACCCTTGAAAATAATGGCAATGGAAACAATGGAGATGAGATGTTACCTAGACCACTCTTTTCTATCAAAACTATGAAAGATGCTATTGGCTTTCTTGTTGCTTGGCCTCGTTCGCATGTATGTTCTCTCTTATATTATCGATTTTTTTATTTTGTATTTCTAAAAAATATACTACATATCCCTCTAAACACATGTCTCATTGTAGGTTAAAAAACTTAAGAGTTCAACTCAAGCTGGTACAGCCTTGGTATCTTTCATTCTTGCTATATTGGTTTTATTAGAATTCATGTGTCAACTCAATCTTGTCTTATTTTGCAGCTTGATGGAAACGTGTAACTTGATGTGATTGGAAAGAGAAGCTACAAGTTTCAGAGTGAACAAGATAGACTTTAGATGTTAGTGAAAAATATAGATATTTGTATAATATTGCCACTTTTCCTATGCTTCTTTATGAATATGGTTTGCTTCTAAGAGTGCACTTTAATGGGTCATTAAACATTATCTTGTTTTGTAAAGACAGTGGATTTTTCAATGCAATGCCTTCATGATTCACTTCCTCATTATCTAGTCATTCCAATTCATGTGTGTCCAAATTTGTAGAAGTCTCTTTATTTCTAGTAAGAATGTGTAACTATAAATATGGCTATAATAAAAATATACACATTATAAAATGGATAAATATATTTTTTTAGATGACGTTATAAAATGTTACTATATGATGTTTCTATATTAGTAGACACGAAATATAAATGTGTGTAAAATTGTCTCTATTTTCTTGAAATGCAAAATGATGTTACTAAACAATGTATCTATATTGTTAGACACATAATATAAATGTATTACTTAAACATCTCTATACTTCTTGATACACAATTTGATGTCATTACAAAACGTGACAACATTAGTACACACATAATATAAATATATCTATGAGAACGTTTCTACACTTTTTAACACACAATACAACATCATTACACACCGTTACTACATTAGTACACACATTATACAAATGTATCTATAAGAACGTCTCTAAATTTCTTAGCACATATGAAGCGCTGCTATATAATGTAACTACACAAATAACCACGTTATACAAATGTATCTATATAAGTGTATCAATGTCCGTAGGCATGCAACAAACGTATCTACAATACGTCTCTTTATCACCTTGACACGCTTAGAGAACTCGTCTCTACAAGTCCTGACACGGTCCATGCGAAGACGCTTCTAACACGCTTTATAAAAACATGCCTACAATCTTGTAGAGACGAAATAAAACGTGTCTATCATATAAATAAAACGTCACTACAGGGGGTATTTCTAGTAGTGTTGGGAGCATGATAAATCTCTCAACAAGGGTCAATGAGTCTTGACAAAACTCAACACAAAACAAGCAGCTTATGTGAAAGGTTTTTAATGATAACATATGGCCTTGGTAGGAAATTCAACATCATCGAGGGTACAAGCTATTGATTTTTGAATTTTTGTAATAAAATTTCCCAAGTACTTTGCAAAATAAGCAAGGTTCCTTTCATCATACCATATCTCATTTATAAACTACTTAGATAGCACACTTTCCCTATGATAGTTTGTTCACAAGTGATAGGAAAAGCAAGGAATAAAGAATATATACCTCACATCCACATGTATGTACCTCCATTCTGAGCCTGGTCACCTCAGTGTGCTTTGTGGCCTGCTCGGCGACCTCTGCTAGCTCGTGGCATCCCTGGTTGTCGCCGAAGTTGGAAGTGGCACTGGCCTAAACAAATGGACAAATCCTGATGTATGGTGGCCTCGAGCAGTATCTAACCACTATTGGTCGAACATGTTAGAATCAACCTTAAAATCATTGATCAAAATATTCAGCCGATGCGACTCTGGATTCCAATTTTCAATGATGTCTGGTCTTCATCAGCTTTTAAGGAACAAATGATTCTTCAGTTTGAAAGGCAGGATCTTGAACTAGTAGCTGGTTTTCTTCAGGGGAAGTCATTAGTTCAGATACTTCGCTAGAGGAATATGCTCAACATTTATTCCTTTTCCTATTGCTGCTTGTATTCTCTCTGTAGATGTAAGTAGACACTACATAAGCCTTCAATTGTCCTTCATGAGACGATGAGCACAACTTTTATTCAAACATTGCAAGCTCAATAAATGCAACCGGCCTTAGGGCCTGATCCATTGCCAGAAATAGATGTAATCGGCCTTGAGACCAGATGCTATGGCAATCACATGCAACTAGATTGATCCCTGCTGATCTTTGTATATCTACTGTCGCATCTTCTGGTAGGAGAAGTATTCATACCCCAGCACGTTTACCAGTTGCTTCATGTTGGCGTTGTAGATGATGAGGCCGAACGTGTTGAGTTCCAACTGCTGTACTAGAAATCAATATCTTACTGGCTTTATGCTCTTGCTGATCGGCTACAGATTTCATCTACTTGAAGGGTAAGGTCATGAAGTAACAGCCGATTCTATCTCAAGAGAAGTGATTGGTCTTTATTGGCTTTCTACTCGATCTGTCTCTGGTCTTCTCTGTGTCAACCGCCGAATCATGAATCCACCAGGAAGATCAAGATTGCGATGGCCATGCCATCTTAGCTTTGTCAATATCAGCAGCCGCTGCCAACGCAATTGAGGATGTTCGCCACTAGCAAGATAATAACAATGGTGATGATGCCAATAGCACAACAGGTGATGCTGGTCACTGATGGTGATTCCAGCGCTAGACCATGCGCAGACATTGCCGATGCACTTGCATCACATTCCAGTAGCCATCTATACTGCTGATGAGTACGCAATGGCCTTTGTCGATCTCCTTGTTGGGGATCTGGAGCGCCTAGGTGATCATGCCATCGGGTGGCTCATGGGTAGCCTCGACGAACGTCATGATGACGAAACCAACATTGAGCATGCTATAGAACATGAAGATGAGCTCAGCAGCGCGTAGGTGCATGTGCAGCGGTAGGCCCCCTGATGCATAGTTCCTGCAAGAGCTCGAGACACCGAGCGTATTCATCCAAAGGATCTTCTTGGTGTTGGTTCCATGATGAGCTGATCGTATCATTGGTGACATCAGGCTTGGCCACGATGCTGGAGAAGAAGTCATCCACAGTGGCCGCTTTCGCCTTATATGGGACTCATTCATTTTCATCCTGCCTTGTATCTGACATATCGAGATAAACGAATCGATATCTCTAGCCGATGTAATAAGTTTTATCATCGGCTTTTGTTTTCCCAAATTAGGATCATAGCTCTGATACTCTTCTTCTGATATTTGTGCACATAGGTCAGCTGCTCCTAACTTCCTCAGCCTTCCTCAAACTAGGCATTGGAGGTGGTGTCATGAACTAATACGTTGGGAGTTATCCTATTTTCCAATGCCGCCTTCCATGTATGTGCAGTCCTTCCTTTGAATTAAATTGATCTTGCCTTGGGTAGGAGTATGGTGTAGCAGATTTTGCCTCCTTTGTAAGTATACAGAGCACCACAGGAAAAGTATTTATCTATAGCAACTTGTAGCAGATGGGGTTTTCACTGGTTGTAACTGTACTGTTGCTTCACAATAGTCGATCATAATGGCCGATGGAAGGAGACTTAATCTGGTTTCAACAAACCCAGCGGCACCTCTAGTAGCAGCATCTATGTTCTCACGGGTGCTATTGGTCAACCCATGGTAAAAAGTCTGCATGAGTAGCCTATTCTCTATCCCATGATAAGGACATTCTAATATGTAGTATTGAAAGCACTCCTATGCCTCAGGGACAGATTCATCATGTTGCTATTGGAAGCTTGAAATTCTTCCATGTAGAGCATTGGTCTTTTCCTGTGGGAAAAAACTTTGCTAGGAAGGTAGTGGAGCAGTTGTCCCATGTAGTATTTCTATATTTGTTGGCGTAGAACCATTCCTTCGCCTTCCCCAAGAGTGAGAATGGGAAGAGGCAAAGTAGTATGGCATCTCTAAATACTCCTTTGATGGTAAAAGTGCTATAGATCTCCAGGAAGTGTTGGAGATGATCACTCGCATCTTCATGTACCTTTCCACAAAACTGGCTAGCTTGCACCATATTGATGAGAGCTGCCTTGTGCTCGAATCCATTGTCTCCAACATTGGTTGCCGGTCTAGTACAGATGTTGGCCATAGTTGGAGCAGAGAATTCATGGAGAGTCTTGTCAACCATGGCTTCAAAAACTAGTGTTAAACTCCACCTTATCTGGTTGTCTTCTGATTCTAAAGCTGAGACTTTCTTGAGTATAGCTCTAGTTCTCCTAATTAATGCTTCTGGATCTTCAACGTAGTTTGTCGGAAGGTCAAAACCGGTCATACATTACCCTGCATAATATACAAAAGTAGATAGAACAAAGGTAAGCCTGTTTGAGCAGAGGTTAGTGGTTATCTGGATCACATCAATAAGAATAAGTTTATCAATATTTCCTTCTTGCCTAGCTACATTCCCCAACAACGGCACTAGAAATGCTTGTTGGTATTTATTAAGTTATCACTTGTTTAAGTAGCCACCTAATGTTGTTGACATTTCTTAACATCACTTTTGCTAAGTTGTCATCCCTATGTATGATGCCAGAAATGCTTGTTGGTACTACCTAGTGCCACCTCTAGAATCACACTAAGAAGTACTTTAGTATTTCATGTGACTAGAAAAGAATATAAATATAAATATAAAGGGATCTACAAGCGCACAGATAATATACCATTGTAGCACTTCGCTCAGGAGTATTTCAGGTATCGTTATTTATAATTTTACCATAGGGAAGGATAGGCAGTAGGAATATATTGATTACTTATACACATGACGGAGAAATAAACCATAACCAAACTTCTACTCACAACAGGGGTAAGTCAAGAGATCAAAATATATGAATGGTAAGTAATAACTAATCATTGATCACTCAGAGTACTCCTTTCTATGGCATTAGCATGGCTAAGTAGAATATTAGAGGAATAATTCCTAAGTCATTCTTAAATAGAAGTCAAAGCATATGTTGATTAGTACAATTACACCTAGTAGTGATGGCTAAGATCAACTTCACATCTACACATAAGGGATATTAATAAGGAAGTTTAAGAACAGAACTTGCCTTTCTTCATAACTAGATCCTACTTGTCCTATATTCACGGAGTGGACTACAAAGGACTCAACGGGAGTGTCACATCTAGGATCAACCATACGGCTCAGAATATAGGGCGCATCCACAGGTAAACAACATATAAGCACCTCGCTTACACAATGTCGACCACTCACCCTATGTACACCAAAGTGAGCGCTATTCGAACTTATGCTCAAACATGATGACAATCTAGCTATACTAAGTATATAATCAAAGTAGATGATGAACATTATAACTAGGAACATGAATGATATAAAGAGCATTGTCATAACAATTGTAGCAAACATATAAAAGTAATGAGAGATACAAATGAGATAGGGGGTACAAAAGCTACACCAAGCCACGCTCTTGACAAGATTTGGAATCCAAGCGAAGCTTGCCTCCCTCTAGACCTAGCCTAGCGAGCTATGCCCTAGAATATGGTGGCGCTCTAAGGATGATTCGGGTTTCTTTCTTCTCAACTAACTTGATCAAGGTTTGATGCCTCAGGGGGGTGGCAGGGGCTGGTATATATAGGCCAAAGCGTCAATCCAGAGCCCTCGGATCAAACCGACTTGAATGGATGGCGTAGATGCAACCTAGGAGGTAGTGGAGAACCGACATAACAAGGCGGAGGCTGACAATGGGCTAGGGGGACCAGCTGGTCTGTAGGTGGGGCTGGCTAGCCCCACCTAGCGGCCTCTCGCCCTCCGCCCCGGTGTGGTGCCCTCTAGTGTCGTCTGGAACCTTCTAGAGTTGTTTATGCAGTGGTTAAGCACGATTAATTTTGATATATAGGTCCACCTTGCTGGTTTTCTAGATAAATCCTGTAGAAATCATAGATTCACCAAAACTAGTGGAATTTGTTAGTTTAAACCCCTAAACCTTTGTTGGTGCTTACATTCATGGCCTTATACATGTTATATTGATGGTTTATAATGTTTGTTATCTACCATCAATAGCAGCGCTGCCTTTTGTCCTGCTGGCAGAGCCTCCTCTATGGTCCTTCGACCCATACACTGAAATTGAAGATACAAACTTAAGCAACAAGCATGTACAAATTGTGTTGCTATCCAAATAATAAAGCATTGCAGTGCTACCTACACCCCCCTCCGAACTAAAGATAAGATAGAACAAGCACCTCAATTGCTAGGGGTACTAGCTGATCTTCTAAATCTGAATCTGTTTCATCTGTAACATCAAATCCCTCCACTACCTCCCATGGTTTAGGGATATATTCAAAATCTTCACGGAGTCTACCCTTTGTGCTTGACTTTTTTGCCTTTGGAGACATAGGTTTTGGGCCCACATGTATTCCAAGTTCTTCCATCTTTCTAGATTACAAAGGCATTTATTAACTAAAGCTTCTATAGAATGTCAACACAGCAAAGCAAGAGTATGGAAATAAGCGCCTAATTAGTAACTACAACTTATACGAAAGTTATTAATCTAATAAAGTACATGTCAGCTACACTCAACTATAGGAAATATGTAACCCCATCGCTATCTATATATCCTTAGTTCAGCCTCTATAGTAGAGCACACATCATAAAAGGAATTTGGGTAACTCTTCCTCCGTGTCCCTGTTTAGATCCAGTCTGGCTATCGTGGTCGCAGAGCTGGTGTGGCCGGCGTTGATGGAAGGGTAACAGATCTAGTTTTGGCTAGGGTTCAGATCTGGTCGATTGTGGCAGGTGCCGAGGTAGGGGATCCAAATCTAGCTTGTACTGTCATCGAGGCTAGGGTTCAAAAATGTATGAGAAAGGGTGCAGTTGGAGAGTGGAGATGGAATCGAGCTGCTATGCCGATGGCGCCTAGGGTCCGGAATGAGGTGGGAGAGGAGGCGGCTGGAGAGTGGAGAGGGAGTCCATGGGACTAGGATTTGGAGCTGGAGGAGAGATGGTGTGGCTAGAGAATGGAGATGGAGGCAGAGACGACGACTCTTTGTGCTTTTATGTGGCCATCACATTACCACAAATGCCCTTATCTAAAATCGATGGCGTGTTAAACCTATTTTTCGCGCGGAGGGTAAAAGAAAGACATCTAATTTTTGGTGTGTGTTGGTGTTACTGCTCGGCGCGGTGCGAAATCAAATTTTTGGGGCGTGTTGGCGGGACTACATGGCGTGTGGGCGCGGTTCTCAGTAGAGACTGGAATTTATTTCGTGTTTTAATAGGAAATGATTACGAAAAAATGTTACTTACCTAATATCCGTCTTTTCATTTTTTCTCATGTGCAGCTATTTATATATCCGATGAGTTAGTTGTTGCCTTTTGGTTTTTTCATAATAATATAAATAAACATGAAACTAAAAGAGGATGATAATAAATAAATAATTAAAATATGCATGAATTTGACACCTAAAAATTACCAAAAAAGAAAAAATAAACCAACTCGCTGTAGCTTGTTGTGCTGCATCTGCCGATTATTTTTTTATGTGTGTGACTGCATCTGTGGCTATTTGAACTAAGGCCTATAATTTGAAAGCAAGGAGAAGGCAGGCCCAAGGATGAAAAACCCTCCATAAATAACTAAATGGGTTATTAATATCTCATGGATTTCCCAACCTCAAAAAAGTCATGGATTCTAAGGGGATTTGAGTTTCTAGAGAAAGAGAAAAAAGCATCCTCCTTCTCGCTAGTGCTCTGGTGATTCGCCGACTCACTAGACTCGTCGCTGAACGAGTCGCAGTACTCTGTATCATCCTCCTCCTCGCTGGAGTCACAGTCGGTGTTGTACATGTCATCGCTCGAGTACATTCCCATTGCTCATCGCCGTTACTACTCGAATTGCTAGTGTAGTAGTTGATGGGTTGACGCATTTCCTGCTATGATAACAAGAAAATCCATGGCTCTGTGTATTTAATGCGCTGGACTTTTTCGTAATCAAAGTAGGAAAACGCGCCAACCCCTCAACTACTACTCTGACTACTCGTATTCTAAATCTATTTTATTAGTAATTAGTAATGCTATGGGGACTCACGTCTTCTAACATTTGTTAGTGTCTGCGTCGCGTATAAATATCCTTCCTGGTCTCTTTTACTTTTCACTTACAAGTTGCTAGCCAAGGAATGGAGGCAGTGTTACAACTTCGTTAGCAGCTGTTGCCCATAGAACAATAGTGATCGTCCTTGTTGAGGTGAGTTTTAGTTTCTTTGTCATTTTATTCTAGTCAGGATCTCAATCGAGGCTAAGATATGGCCTAGGCAATATTCTGTTGCTTTGTGCTGGTTCTTGCTTGTTCAAGGTGTAGTGTTTCAAATGTGTTTTTTTCTAATGATTTTTCCTTGTGTTATTTGTTCTATATGTATACAGAGAGATATTGTCGTACCACAACACCCATGTTTACTCCATCAACAAGCTTGCGCTTTGGCAGCTAGGAGTGTCACCAGGTATCGTACAAGGGGTGCTTGTTGCTTGGTGACATCATGTTCATCAACATCCTCGATGGATCGTTGTCGAAGCTATAGTTCGTTATATGCTTGGTAAAGATTGCTTTGTTACAGTTGTCGAAGACTATGATAGTGGCAAGATTTTTGTCCGTGTTAGGAATTTGGAGCAAATGAAAAGACTTGGTAGTAGTACTTGGTAAGATGAGTTATTTTAGACATTAGAGATTAGAGAAAAACTATGTAATGTACTTTTGTATATAATGGAATGAAGTTTTTATGTTAGTCCAACTATATTTATCTTCCTTTGTTTCTTTCATACTCCATATACTTCAGTTGATTCTTATTACATTGAGTTTTTTTATTTTGTCAAATTTGACAATCTAACTCATCGATTTGGGATGGAGGGAGTAGTTGAATTCAGATTTGGGCTGATCACAATCGTCAAAGGACAGATGCAAAGCTGTTGAAATGTTTTTGCACCCTATAGATAGAACGATCCTTTAAATTTTTCACTAGCCAGACACTAGCGGAGCGATAAGGTTAATCACAGAAGATCCGGCAGTTTGAAATCATGACTACCTAGATAGTATCGATGAACGATGTGGGATGTCCGTTTTCATCTTGTAGGCTCCTAGATTCCCACGCAGGCACATGCACGTGGTTGACGTCAGCAGGCAGTTCCAGCAAGGACGTTGCCTCACGGCCCATCGCATTGATGTGATGGGGCAAAGCCGAACCGCCTGCCCACGCAAACATGTTAGTGGTCATGGGGCATGGGGTGGTTCCATGACCCTCAAACTATAGAAGACATAAGTGCACGAGAGGGAAGGTTCTCTACTGCCTTCTATGATCATCTACATTCCTTCCCTAGATCTCCTCCTTCCATCCCAAAGCTTTTCCCTCCACCCTACTGTGCCCTTTGCACCGCCAACACCTCTTGCAAGGACCATGACCACATAGTGGACAAAGTCATCCATCGACCGCAAGGTGTTCAATGAGCTACGACTGAAGGTAGAGATCCCGGAGGCTGCCGATGCGATCGGGTGGAGAGTCCCACCAAGAACCGAAGTGGAGATGAGGCTGGAGGAGAATGAGGTCATCTCGTTCGCCCATTTCCACTCTTTTGGGTTTGGGGTGCTGGTGCACCCTTACTCCGGTGGTTGATGTACTACTACGGGCTCTACCTTGATGACTTGACCCCACCGTGGATCCTCCACCTCTCCATCTTCATCATGCTGTGCGAGGGCTTCCTAGGAGTACCTGCCCACTATGAGCTATGGTGGTCATAATTCTAGGTGGTTCAGTCAGTGCCTGGGGGTCCATCTATGGCAGAACCGCCCAAAATAACATGCTTCCGGAGGCGCTTGTCTTCCACTAGACACTAAGCACCTCGAAAGTGAGCTACATCGGATAGTTCTGTCGAGCACACCCCAAAGGGAGAACTCAAAACAATCCACGTTTTACATTAAGAATCCCATAACAAGTATGAGCTTACAGTACTTAGTCCATTTCATACAACCAGGGTTCTGAGAAATTATTTATTACAATACCAGAGTTTAGAGTGCGATAATTAAATAACGGAATAAAAATAAACATCTAGCGAAAACGATACAAGGATTCGTCTATGCCCACCATAAGAATCCTCCACACAAGAGCTACTCCTGAAGCTGCACCTGCAATAGGGGTAAAAGAAACCCTGAGTACACAATGTACTTGCAATACTTACCCGACTAGTGGGAATAGTTTCCCGACTCCAAGGAGTATGATAGGCAATATGGGGTTGTTGTTTTCTCTTTGTTTGCGAAAAGCATTACTAGAAGTACGTCCTTAAGATCAAGTTGAATTAGCTGTCATGATTACTTCATTAGCTAACCATTCTAGGTAAGCACATGTTCTACTTTCAAGCAAGGGTTGAGCAATCAGAACCATTTCACCATCTTTCATCTTCCAGTTCTTACTACGGTGCTAGACCATAGCCAAGTCGTACCGTCTCATGGAAACGGTGATTCACGAACCAATGTATCCTAGCTGGGTACCCCAAAACACACGTCCCATTTGTACCCAAGCACAAACAAGACTAACCCATTGCACTCCTGTCATGGGGTCCAGGTCGCCATCCAAACTAGGACTCCAAGCCCCCACACTTGAGACCTGGTCTCAGTATGGTGCTTAGACCTCCACCTTTCCCCGCCTCCATTCAGTCGGTCCAGAAAGAGCCGGAACCCATGACAAGAGCATAACGAGCCTTCCCACACCCATAAGCAAGTATGTGCTCAGGATAATAAGTCTGTGACCTGACTACCATCCACAACAACAGACGGTCCTTAATTGACATGAACAAGTAAAACAGTGTAACCTAGCTAAGCCCTGTTGGCCACGGGACACAACCTGCTACACCCACCAATACCCATACCATATCTTTGCCATGTTTCCATTTTTTCTTTCATCATTTTATTATGAGAGTAATAATAATCACCTATTGTGAGTAACGGCAGGTTACTCACGCTTCCAAAAACCTTAGCATAGCAACTACTCGAACCTATACTAGTAGGACTCATAGGACAAGTATATCTATGCATGTGGTTTCCATAAAATTCCTGTAATGTAAATGCACATCACATATATATATTTAGTGATTATCAAAAATAAGGGTTATACACCAGGGCTTGCCTTGGGCAGGCACTGTGTCAGCTGAGTCAGTCAGTGGCGCCTCTGGGACCTCCTCCTGCATGAGAATCTCCTCCTCGTACTCCTCGATGATCTCCTCAAACTTGTGATCGCTGGTGGTCACGATTTCCGCCAACTCGTTCTCTACATGCATGCGATGATGATGCAACACTTAGCATTTATGCAACAACAACTCTTAAAATAAGAATACGCATACTAAGCTAGCTCTAATGACTAAGGTACTAAGCTAACTATCATCTTCATTGAGCAAGGTGTTGGGTTCAACTAGCAAACCCTTAGCTTGGCAAATTAAGGATATATATTTATTTCTACTAATGATTTAATGTATATTGAAACAAAGAGCATTTAACTATCCTAATGTTTAGACTATTCTAAAGCTACAAAAATTAAAGTGAGCACATAATAATACCATGAAGCTACTATAATTTTTAGGATTAAAGTTATCACCAATTTACCACAAAAATTCCTACAATGATTAACTTAATAATATTGAGCACTCTCAAATGATTTAATAGCTCCTGGTAGCAACATGTACAAATATGAACTAAATACACTAACAGATAGAGCACAATTTTTAGGAACCTAACAAAATTTGTTTCACAATTTTTGGACACCTACATGATTTTATATGATTTACCAAAGATTAGCTCAAAAATTAAATTAGAAAACTATTTCTAATTCCTTATGAAAAAGAAAACAAATTCTCCTGCACGGCCCACACGCGCGGCCCATGTGAGGTCGGCCCACGGCAGATAAATCCGTGCGTGCTAGTGCTTTTGCAATAACACCCCTGCGCTATCCTCTATTAACACGATGACTTTGCGCACTATTTCTATAGACAATGTTTATGCAAGAAAGCCCTCGTATTAACTTGTCTTCGCATCGAGGAGGTCCCCGACGCCTCAACGCTCGCTAGCATGGCATTGACCGACACTGGGCTACTACGGCGGCCAACTGGGGACTCGCTTGACCCATCTAGAGGACTGATGCTCACCTACAGGCCAACGCGCAACAATGGGCAACGATTCGGAGATTAGAGATGAAGTAGGGCGACATCTCCATGTCGGCGACAACCTGTGGTGGTGACGACAACGTTCCACTAAGCCATGGTGCTAAGGGAGTAGTAGAGGTAGAGGGTGAGCATCAGCGACTCACCAAGGACCCAGCGGAGGTGATGGTTCGACCGAAGACGCCCCAAGCAGGGCTAGCCATGTACGCGTGGTGAGCTCGGTGATGAGCCGTGGCGGACACACCCGTGTTAGCAGCGTTGGAACAATGGTAGGGGTATGACTCAGGTGCGCATGGTGAGGAGGGTTTTGAGAGGAGTCTAGCGGTGCAGCCAATTGGCCCGAGGGGGTCAGATGAAAGCTGCCCTCGGTGATGGGCGGACTCGGCCTTATCGGCATGGTGGTGGGGAAAAGCTCCAAAATTGAAGCTAGATCGGGCGCCATTCAAGGCAGGGTGGGGGAGAGTAGCTAGGCAACTGGGTGACAGAGCCAGCGACATGATGAATCAGGCGATGGTGACTTCTCCCTTCTTGTTTTAATGGTGTGGCTCAGCCACCATGGCAGCAGCGAAGAGAGAGGGGAGGGGCTAGGTCAGAGCTTAGCTCATCCTCGCCTTGGCGAGACACGAGCGGCTTGATCAGGATGCACACACATAGGCACTACAGACAAGGCATGCGCGCATCCATGACCGACATGACATGAGCGATTGCCATGCCTTTATGGGTGAGGCGAAGTAGGTACGACCATGTGCCGATGCCATGGATATGCCAAGCGCGCATCTAGCAGCGGTAGGGCCATCGGCAGGGCAAACAATGGTGCAGAGCCACAGGGGGGTGCAGATGTGATGGCGAGGCAACGACAGCATAGCACGGCCGTGGCGGCACCAATGACAGCAGGGCGAGGCAGGGCAGCCAGGCATGGGGCCAGTGACTCGCTGCGGCCAGCCTTGGCCAAGCCCATGCGGGCTTGACTGACCCAGCGTGGTGGCACAGGTTAACCACGCAGGATGTGTCCATGTGCACGGCGTGGTGTGGCCACGCAGTGACCGCGCGCACGGCTCCAACCATCCCAAGACTGTGACGTGCACGAATTTTAAAGCGTCGATAGCAACTAAACTGTTGAGGTTTACACTAAACCGCGTTCACTATGCTAAAGAGGTCCTATTAGGCTACCAATATGAGCTAAAACACGACACCACCTCTTAACTCAATTTCTCAAAATAATTTGCTAAACATGGTAATGTCTAGCTGTTGACAAACTTAGAAATTTTTCTAAGTTTTTGAGCTGAACTTTATTTCAATGTGCGATTTCTAGGCTAGTAGAAATATTAGTTAGTAATATCATTTTTCAACAGCAAGTATTTCACTATCATCTACAAAGTTCAAATTCCAAACTTTATTTATGCGCCACATATATGTTCTATAGCATTTTTGTTCAATAAAAAATAGTTTTAAACCCTACTTGATACACATGAACTATTGAATCAACTTTCGTTTAACATTTTTATTGATTATTTTAAGTTACAAGAAATTTATCTACACATTCTATCACATGCATTAACACATAAACATGATGCTCATGACATGTTTTAGTAAATGATTTAGGGTGTAACTCTGAGGGTGTTATAACTCTTCCCCCTTAAACAAAATCTCGTCCTGAGATTTCATGTGAGTGCCAAGTGTAGGAAAAAGGGTAAGAGTGAGCTTTTAACATAAACTATTACCTCAGCACATCAGGGAGAAGATGGGGATAATGCTCCAAAATATAACTCTCCTGTTCCCAAGTTGCTTCATCCGCCGAATGATTTTGCCACTGGACTTTATTTAATTTCACCACTTTGTTTCTAGTAACTCTCTCTCATTCTCATCCTAGATTTTGACTAGATGCTCAATATAAGAAAGATCATGTTGGAGAGGGAGTCCTTCAATTTCCACCACTTCCTCAGGAACTCGTAAACAATTCTTTAATTGGGAAACATGAAAGACATTATGTACTGCTCAAAATATCTAGAAATTGGAGACGATAAGCAACCGCACCACATCGCTCCAAAATCTTATAAGGTCTGACATAACGAGGAGCTAACTTTCCACGGACTCCAAACCAATGCACACCTGTCATCAGGGATACCTTTAGGTACACATGGTCACTAACTTCAAAATGCAAGGGTCTTCTTTGCTTGTCCGCATAAGTTTTCTGACCATTCTGAGCTGCCTTCAAATGACTCTAAATAACACTGACCTGTTCTCTTGCTTCTTTGATAAAATTAGGTCCAAAGTAACCACGATCACCCACTTCAACCTAGTTAAGAGGTGTTCTACATTTCTTGCCAGGCAGGGCCACAAAAGGTGCCATACGAATGCTCTCTTCATAGCTATTGTTATAGGAAAACTCAGCTAAAGTCAAGCATTTGTCCCACTTTTTTGGAAAAGAGATGACACAAGCTCTCAACATGTCTTCAAGTACTTGATTGACTCTTTCTGTCCGACCATCAGATTATGGATGATAAGCTGAACTTTTGAGGAGACGAGTACCAAGACATTTCTGGAGTTGCTCCCAGAAACGAGAGACAAAGACTAACCCTCTATCGAAAACAATGGTAAGAGGAACTCCATGTAGGGTCACAACCTGATCAAAATACAACTTGGAATACTTCTTGGCTAAATACCTTGTATCCACCAGGAGGAAATTAGCAGACTTGGTAAGGCGATCCATAATGACCAAAATAGAGTCATACCCCATTGCTGTGTAGGGCAAACCCACAACAAAGTCCATGGAAATATCCTCCCATTTCCAAACAGGTATGGGCAAGGGCTATAGAAATCCAGGCATACACATATGGTCTGCCTTAACCCTTCCACAAATGTCACATTCTGAGATGTATTTGGTAATGTCCTGTTTCATATTTGGCCACCAATATAAGTGACGCAAATCATGATACATCCTGTTACTTTCTGGATGAATGGATAATTTGGAGTTGTGAGCTTCATCCAAAATTTTTCTCCTAAGCTCATCACTTGAGGGAACCACCAATTGGTTCTTGAACTTCACCACACCTTGATCATCAACACTGAAATGAGGACCACACCCTTCGGCAATTAACTTCTTGATATGCAGAATTTCTGAAACATCTTGCCTTTGCTCTATGATAATTTGCTCAAGTAGATCCAAGACTAGAGCAATATGGGCTAACACCTCAGAATGGTTGAGAGACAAAGATTCTTCTTTAACTTGATGCGACTTTCTACTTAAGGCATCAACCACCACATTAGCTTTTCCAGGGTGATAATGAACTTCTAAGTTATAATCTTTGATTAACTCAAGCCACCTCTGTTGCCTCATATTCAACTCGGATTGAGTGAAAATATATTTGAGACTCTTGTGATCCGTGTAGATATGCACTTTATTTCCTAACAGGTAATGTCTCCAAATTTTTAGAGCATGCACAACTACAGCCAGCTCTAAATCATGAGTGGGATAATTCAACTCATGCTTTTTCAGCTGATGTGAAGCATAAGCGATCACACGTCCGCCTTGCATAAGCACACATCCCAGTCTAGTCCTAGAGGCATCACAATACACATCAAAGGCTGATCAATACCTGGTTGGGCAAGAACAGGAGCAGAGGTAAGAAACTTCTTCAGGGCTTGGAAAGCTTCTTCACAAGCCGGACTCCATACAAACTTGACATCCCTCTAGAGCAACTTGGTCATTGGTTGAGCTATTTTGGAAAAGTCAGGGATGAAGCACCGATAATACCTAGCAAGACCAAGGAACTGATGAATCTAATGCACTGACTTTGGAGATTTCCAATTTAACACGTCCTGCACCTTGCCAGGATCTACAAATATGCCTTTAGATGTCAGGACATGTCCCAAAAACTGCACTCGATCCAATCAAAACTCACACTTGCTGAATTTGGCATACAACTTATGTTCCCTTAACTAAGCCAATACTATCCGAAGATGTTGTGCTTGCTCTTCACTGTTCTTAGAATATATCAACATGTCATCAATGAATACCACTACAAACTTGTCCAACTCTGGCATAAAGACTGAGGTCATGAGGTACATGAAGAATGAAGGAGCATTAGTAAGACCAAAAGACATGACTAGGTATTCATAAAGCCCATACCTAGTAGAGAAAGCTGTCTTTGGTATATCTTGTGGCGGATCTTAATTTGGTGATACCCAGAATGAAGATCAATCTTGAAAACACTTTTGTACCAACCAACTAATCGAACAAAGTATCAATACGTGGTAAAGAATACTTGTTCTTAATGGTTACCGCATTGAGAGGGTGATAATCCACACACATCTGAAGAGTGCCGTCCTTCTTCTTCACAAAAATAGATGGACAACCCCATGGTGAACAACTAGGACGGATGAATCCCTTCTCAAACAATTCCTCTAACTATTTCTTCATCTCAGCTAGTTCCTTTGGAGCCATGCAGTAGGGACGCAGCAAAATAGGAGCAGTACTAGGTTCTAACTCAATGGAAAGCTCCACATCCCTATCTGGTGGTAACCAAGGTAGATCTTTAGGGAAGACATCCGGAAACTCATAGACCATAGGAATAGAAACAAGATCAGGAGAAGCTTCAGTATGAGCAACAACTAGCAAGGTGGGGATTGAAGGCATAAGGAGAGACATTCTATCCTCAGAAGAAGGAAGCTTCAACTCAACAATTCTCTGCCTAAAGTTTAGGACTATCACATAACTTCTCAACCAGTTCATTCCCAGAATTGCATATATGCCTTGCCTAGGCAATAGCATGAACTGGAGACAATAAGGGTGAGTTGCTAACACTAGTCTCACTGTGTTTGTTTGAGTTTTAATGCAGAACTACACACCTAGATTTCTGATTCTATAGGCAATAGGAATAGCCATAGTAGATATATTGTGCCTTTGTGCAAACCCAATACTCATGAATGAATGTGATGCACTAGAATCAAATAATATATTTGTTGGGTGGGAATCAATGGTGAACATACCAGCCATCATGGGCTCTCCCTACAGAATCTCCTCAGCCTCAGTGAAGTTAACCTGCCCCAAGTGACTCATAGGCACCTTCTTCCTAATGATAGTCCTGTTGACCAGACGAGAGTTGGCTAAAGGCTGAGAAGACTAAGTAAGCTAGTTCTGGGGGCACTCACGAGCATAGTGGCCTTCCTTGCCACACTTGAAACAAGCACCCAGTTTGTTCCCCTATTCTTGATGAGGCAGAACTTGCTGTCCCTGAAGCTGCTGCACCTACTGAGTAGGTGCACGGTACTGAGTGGGAGGTGCCTGGTGAGTATGCTAAGTTTGATGAGACGACTGTCCACTCGGAGAGTGATAGGACATCCTCCTCACAACCTATACCTTCTGCGACTATGGGTGACTAGAAGACCCAGTGATCACCCTCTTGTGCTTCCACTCAGCCTAAGAGTCACGTTGAAGTCCCTCCATAGCAATGGCATCATTCATCAAAGCACCAAAGGTGTGATAGCCCCTGGTATATAGCTTCTCTTGCAAGATGCAAGAGAGACCACGATTGAAACAGTCCATCTTCTTCTCATCAGTATCCACATTAGTCCCAACATATTGTGCAAGATGGTTGAACTTGTTCACATACTCCATCACAGTCATGTTTCCTTGCTTCAGCTCTAGAAACTTGGACAGCTTCCTGTTCAGCAAACCAGCAGGAATATATTACTGACGGAAAGTAGTGGTAAACTCCCACCAAGTCACATGGTGGTCCACAGGGTACATGGCATTGAAAGTGTCCCACCAACCATTGGCAGATCCTAGAAGCTGTTGTGCGACAAAGTGCACCTTCTGCTCATCAGTCCCATTGAGCAACTAAAACTTCTGCTCCAGAATACGAAGTCAATGCTCCACGTCTAGAGGCTCAGCAGTCGGTGTGAACAAGGGTGGGTGTGTCCCCAAAAAGTCCTAATAGGCACTACTACAGGAATCAATTTGCGCAGCGTGGCCAAAATGGGCTCCGTGGCGGGCACCTCTTTTGCCCACCACGGTTAACCGGTGGCCGGCCACTGAGGCCGGCCACCGAGGCGCCCGCTGCGGGAAAAGGGTTTACCATGGTGGGCCACCTTACTTGCCCACCGTAGTAAACGTTATTTACCATGGCAGGGGGTATGAATCGCCCGCCGTGGTTAATACGATTTACCGTGGCGGGCACTTTAAACTGCCCGCCACGGTAAAGAGTTGATTTACCGAGGCGGGCGCTTTATCTTGCCCACCACGGTAAAAGCCTGTACAAATACACAGTCCCACCCCTTCATCTTCTCCACGGGTCTTCCTCTCTCAAACTCATGGGGGGAGGCTTTGTCCTAAAATTTGAGGAAACTTTTGATTTGAGTTGAAGGGCTTGGATTTGAGGGAGGAGGACATCATAAGAGGTTCATAAAGGCTCTCCCTCTCTCCTTCCATCCTCTCTCTCTATTTCCATCACCAAGAGTTCTCTCTAGATCTAGATCTAGATCAATTTTAATGAAAAAAATGATGTCATGTATTTCTTTAACTTTAGATTCATCATAGATGCATGCTTCATCTTTCACATCGTCATTTCCTCTCTTTTTCATGATTTTGGACGTAAAAATCATCAATTTCTCCTAATTCTTCTTTATTTAAAGTTGATTGTGACGGATAATGTTCGCAGATATGATGGATAGGTCAGAATGGATGTACCGGATCGATAGAGTGAATGATCCGCGGTAACTCTTTGAATTAAGGAAGTTTATTGCTGCTGGTAAAGCTCACCGTGAGAGACTAAAGCGGATGACAACCATATGTCCATGTTCTCGTTGCAAGAACCAGAAAGCCCACCGAGACAGCAAGGTGCAAACTCATTTGATCACGTATGGTTTCGTCGAGGGCTACACAGTCTGGACATTTCACGGCGAAAGAGTTGGTGTGAATGGCGGTGCATCTGGAGTGAGCTCTTCGACGCCGACGATGACAGCACCACCGGTGAATAAAGAACCTTTAGGAGCACCCGGCTCCTCATCATCTTCAGCAGCAGCTGCGCCAGCCGATAGTGACAACAGTTGTCGTGATTACATCATGGTGGATGATCTAATGCAAGACATGGCCGATGAAGCCGGCGACGGTGGGGATGGTCAGGATACTATGAGCCAACCCGAGGATGTGTAGCTTGTTGAAGATCTAGTCAAACACTTCGATGAAGACGATGTTGTGTTGGGTTGCCCAAAGTGGTTGGAGAATTTCAGAGAGTTGAAGCAGGCGGCAGTTGATCCTCTCTATAAGGACGGCGGCAATTGTCCGAAGGAGTGCACGGCGCTCCGTTTTAACCTCCATATGTTGATGTTGAAGGCTCATCATGGTTGGTCTGACACTAGCTTCAATGAGTTGTTAAGCTACCTCGCCACCACGTACCCAGCGGCTAACTAGGTGCCCGCCAATACTTATCGGGCCAAGAAGCTGATCCGGCCAGTGGCGATGAAGCTTAGAAAGTTTGATGCATGCCCTAACCACTGCATCCTGTATCGGGGCAATGAGTATGAGAATTTGACGAGTTGTCCGCACTACGGCTTTAGTCGGTACAAGAAAAATGCTGGTTGTCGAGTGGATGCAGAAGACGAGAGAGGATTGCGGGGTGGTCGGAAGAAGAACAAGAAGGGGGCAAAGAAGAGCAGTGCGGCCAAACAGATCTCGGCTCAGCAGGACAATGAAGAAGAGAGTTACACGCATAGAAAAAGTCTAGCACTATTGGTGTGGTACCTGCCCGTGACCGATCGCCTGCGTGCAATATTCGAGAACCCGGACGATGCCAAGCTCATGTCCTAGCATGCATCAGCTGACCGCCTGAAAGACGATGGCAAGCTACGGCACTCATCCGATGGCAAGTAGTGGAAGGATTTCGAGGAGGCCTACCCAGAGTTTGGCAAGGAGCCCAGGCATGTTAGGTTCGTGCTGAGTACCGATGGGATGAACCCATTCAGTGAGCTTAGCAGCTCGCACAGCACTTGTTCCATCGTGCTCACCATGTACAACCTACCTCCCCATCTATGTCAGAAGCGTAGGTACCTTATGCTGACCATGCTTATCTCTGGACCGAAGCAGCCCGACAACAATATAGATGTGTTCTTGGAGCCGTTCATGGAGGAAATGAAGATACTATTTGATGTTGGGGTCCAGATGGTGGATGCATCCCGCAAGGAGAAGTTCACACTAAAAGCAATCATCTTTGTCACCATCACTGATTACCCCGGTCTCTTCTCACTGTCGGGGCAGATCAAAGGGAAGACCGGCTGCGTAATTTGCATCGACGAGACCTGCTACACTTACCTTAAGGGATCCAATAAGATGGTTCCTCGCAAAAAATCACAGGTATAGAAGAAGTATTATGAACAAATACTTTGACAATTAGGACGAGCCGCAGCGTGATCAAACAACGCAGACTAGTTGGGGGACAAAGGTGTATGAGATGGTGAAGGACATGGATCAGGTGGAGTTTGGAAAGAAGAAGAAGCCGCCTGAAGAGGGGCCCAAGCAGACAAGGAAGCGAAAGCGGGACCAGATGGAGGAAGTCCCCGCCACCATTCCTTTCAAGAATTGTCGTATTGGAAAACACTAAATACACCCCATGCCATCGACTGCATGCACCTAGAGAAAAATGTCTTCGAAAGCACTATCGGTGTCCTGCTGGACATCAAGGGCAAGACAAAGGATGGTATCAAGTCATGGACGGATCTTGTCAATCTGGGCATCAGGCCAGACCTTCACCTGGGACTGCCTCAGAACGGTAAAGTCGATATCCTAGGTGCGGCCTGCAACCTAACGCAAGACGAGAGGATGGCTTTTCTTAAGTTGCTTAGGGGTATCAAGGTGCCAACTGGTTTCTCTTCCAACATCAAGAGCCTGGTCTCCATGAAAGACCTCATAATGACCAGCTACAACTCACACGACTGCCACATCATGCTGACGGTGTTCCTACCAATTGCGATTAGGGCTACCCATCTAGAGTACGTGAAGATGGTCATCACACGGATGTCATACTTCTTTAACCGCATCACCCAGAAGGTCATTGATAAGGCTGAGCTGCCTGCCCTGAAGCAGTTCATCGTGGCGACCCTTTGCCAGCTCGAGATGTGCTTTCCACCATCTTACTTTGATATTATGCCACACCTAATGATGCATATGGTCGATCAGATCCATCAACTGGGCCCCATGTACCTACACTAGATGTTGATGTACGAGCGGTTCATGTCCACCCTCAACAAATACGTCCATAACCGCACTTACCCGGAGGGCTCTATGATCAAGGCATACACAACGGAGGAGGCCGTGAACTGGGGTATGAGGTACATAAGAGATGGGAGGGTGATTGGGCTGCGTGTCCATCACCACGAAGGCAAAACCTCAGGGATGGGGTGCACAGGCCGAAAAGTACGCACCGATGTGGCAAACCAAACGGTGCAAGAAGCTCATTACAGCATCCTTCATCAGTTAGTGAGCATGGATAAATACATTGAAAAGCACCTGGAAGAGATCCGCGCCGCTAATGACGGGCAACGCACGGAGGCATGGGTCCAGAACCATCACAAGAGCAATTTCATAGAGTGGCTCAAAGAGTAACACATACCCCTTGAAGGATGCCCTGATGAAGATACAGAGACCGTTAAGAGGCTTGTGTTAGGCCCATCCAGCCAAATCACCACGTGGCAAGCGTATGACGTATAGGGCTACAGGTTCCACACGAAAGACAAGGACAAGAAGAGCTCGGCATAGAACTGCGGTGTTC
Organism: Miscanthus lutarioriparius; assembly: GCA_904845875.1. Taxonomy (NCBI): domain Eukaryota; kingdom Viridiplantae; phylum Streptophyta; class Magnoliopsida; order Poales; family Poaceae; genus Miscanthus; species Miscanthus lutarioriparius. The sequence continues at coordinate 73,377,987 of CAJGYO010000012.1, read as the reverse complement.
AATACGAGGGCTAAGAAGAGTCCACGGGCCAGAGGAGGCAATACTATGGGCAAGTCGAAGAAATATGGGAACTTGACTACGGACAAAACCTACGCATAACCGTCTTCCATTGCGAGTGGGTCAAACCGAATGCGGTTGCAGTGGACAGTTATGGGCTAACCACCGTGGACCTCAAAAGTATTGGCTACAAAGATGACCCATGGGTACTAGCAACCAATGTCGCGCAAGTGGCCTACTATATATATGCAGAGGACCCAAAAAGGCATGTGGTTGTTTCTAGAAAGCAGCAGATTGTGGGAGCTGATGGGGTGCAGAGTCCTGAACAATACAACAACTACGCAGAGCTCGAGCTTTTTACCGATCATCCAAAGAAGATCAAGGCCGTCGAGGACTGATTCAACAAGTCCAGGATGATGCCGTGGGCCCACCCCGACGGTGAGAGGAGGACAGTGAAAGCACCTGCACCAAAATGATATATGTATCCCAGAAACATATATGTAATAATATAGCTCGATCTATTGAAGACAAGTTTTGTAACTTATTATTAATATCATGGAACCATATGTATGAATCATATATTTTGTTGTGTTGTTTTTTTCATATTATGTGATCTATGTTCAAACAAATGAAACAAGCTTGTATATATATACTCCTCTATAGCTAACTACTCCTCCAACTACGACTCTACTACTACTCTACTCCTCCAACTACTACTCTACTACTCCAACTATGTACTACTCTACAACTACTACTCCAAACTATACTACTATCTACTACTACTATACATACTCCTCTATAGCTAACTATCTAGTATATATACTGCTCTACCTAAGGGAAAAATAAGATTCCAGATTGAAAAAGGGGAAAATAAGATTTTAGATTGAAAAATATTAACCATGACGAGCGCTCTAAGAGGCCCGCCACGGTACATATTAACCGTGATGGGCGTTCTAAGAAGCCCATCGCGGTAAATATTAACCGTGACGGGCGTCCAAAGAAGCCTGCTGCGGTAAATGTTAACCGTGACGGGCATACTAAGAGGCCCGCCGCGGGCCCGCCATGGTTAATGATGCCCTATATATACTCCACCACCTCCCCCAAATCGGCTAAGTCCTTCGTTGGTTCAAAAACGACCCCGAAGGGCTGCCCAAAAACCACCGCGCCACCACGCCATTGCCGCCGCCGTGCACCTCCATCGTTGCCCCTACCCTCCGCGCCGTGGTGCCCTCGTCCTCCTTCCTTGCACACGCACCCGTGCCGTGGTGCCTTTGGACGTCGACGGGAATGCGGGCGAAACCCTAGGCCCATCCTCCGCCGCCGCCATCGCCATTCACTGCATCCGTCGCCGTCCTCCTCCCCTGGGGCCGGTGTGCTCTCCGCGTGGGCAACGTGTACCTCCGTCCGCATCCCCGCACCGGTGTGCTATCCTCCCCTGTCTCCCATCCCTGTCTCCGTCCGCCTCTCCATCCCCGTAGTCATCCGCGACCTGCGCCGTCCTCTACGGTGGCCTAACCCTAGCGCCGCCAGCGCCGCAGCCGAGCCCCAAGGAGACCGCCCTAGTAATGTGCCAATTGCTCCCCTAATCCCTCCTATGGAGCAATGCCAACTATGGATGTTCTTCTCCGATTTGAGTTTTCCTAAGCAATGCCAACTATTGCTGCGTATGATGCAATTCTGTTTATTGAGCACTTGATGCCACTGCCTATGATGGCACATGTTGAGATGAATTTGGAAGAAAAAATACTAAATGCTGCCTATGATGCGATTCTTGTTAACTGAGCACTAGATATATATGATGCCACTGCCTATTTGTGAGTACTAAATTATCGAGCATACATGTGCACACCCATGTCCTTTGCTTTGGATCTGCTCCTTTTAATTTGTACTACTCTTGAGTGGGTGCTCGATTTGAGGACAATGAGGAAGGGAAGAGAAGGGTTGGCTTTTTCCACTTTGCCTATGATTTGTACTACTATTATCTCGAATCTAGGAGGATACTTGCTGCTGCCACTCTCTCGCTATCTCTCTACTACTATACTCTACTACTATCTCACTACTATACTCTACTACTATCTGCTACTACTATACTACTTGTACTTGCTTTGGATGCTCCACTACTATACTACTACACTCTTTCACTGTACTACACTCTCTTGTTCTTTGTACTCCCATGTCCTATTTTGATTTTTTGTGGCACATATGCTTTGTTTGGTGTCTCCTATTGTGGGCTCTACTACTCTACAACTACTACTACACTACTCTACTCATGTTGTACACACACCGTTATCTGCTCCACTACTCTACAACTACTACACTTCTCTACTAACCATCTCTACTCTCTACTCTCTACCACTACTACAACTAGTACAACTACACTACCACTATCTCTACTCTCTGTACCTATATATGACTACTACTACAACTACTACTACTACTACTATACTATACTACTATCCGCCACTACTACTATTTTCTATATCTTTATTTGCTGCTACTACTACTAGCTACTATACTACTCTACTACACCCCTCATCGCTACTACTATACTCTATCTGCTACTACACTCTACTATTTGATTTTGACTACACTTGATTTTGACTAAGTCACTTGATTTTGACTCTGTCGATGAAATATGGTCGGCAGTCTACCTAGGGGTATACCCAAGGTAGTAGATTGTCGATAGACAGATGCGTAAGCCACAAACAAGACAGTGACGCAAGACAGACACAAGGTTTTATCCAGGTTCGGCCGCCAAGAAGGCGTAATACCTACATCCTGCGTCTGATTTGTATTGCTGTATGTCAATGAGAGACCTTTTTTAGAGGGGTCCCCTGCCCGCCTTATATAGTTCGGGGGGGCAGGGTTATAGATCTGGAAACTAATCCTAGCCAGTTACAATTGCCATATGTGGCCGGATAAGGATTCCTAATCTAACCGACCAGGATCTTGATTGATCGCCAAATCCGCCTTGACTCCATGCGCGGGACTCCAATCAGGTTAACCGGGCCGCACGTCGTCTTTTGGTGGACCGAACCCATCGATCCGTGTCGGCCCAAGCTTAGCCATAAGGGTATAGGGGTTAATACCCCCATAGCTAGTCCCCGAGCACCATGTATTATGATGCGACACGCCATTTTAACCTTCTCCGACAAGTAAGGCTTGAGCCCCTGACGTCTCTGACCACCGTTGTCACCGGAGAAGTCGGTTGTCCGAAGAATATATGGTGCTCTTAAGAAAAAAGAAAAAGATTTTTGTCCTGGGAAGTGTGCCCACTTGTATTTCTGAACAGAAATGTAAATGCGTCTCAGAGCGTAGCGTCCTTGATCATCAAAGGCGTAGGGGTCAAAAAACAAACACATTCACCGCAAGGTGAAGTGTGCCCACTTAGTCCCCGAGCCTGGTAGTAGGTGACGTAGGCACGTGGTGCCAGGGTCTAAAAAGAATTCCCAGTTAAGTTGAGAAATGAATCGTCGTACAAGCGATACAAGATGCACCGGCAGGTGCATCGTACTGATGTAGTCCCTGAGCTTGCTGGAAGGCGAGGTATGAGCCTTGTAGCAAGGTCTAAATAAATGTCTCTCAACTGTATGTGAGTACAAATCACATGTAGCCGAGAAGAACGATCTCCGAGCAGTGGTCGGGACAGTCCCCGAGCACATCAGTAGCCGGAGCAGTCCCCAAGCGTGGTAGTGGTCTGAGCGGTGCCCGAGCACAGCAGTGGTCTGGGCAGACCCCAAGCACGGCAGTGGTCTGGGCAGTCCCCGAGCACAGCAGTGGTCTGGTCCATCATTGAGCTCAAGATATGCAGCCAAAAGAAAAGAACGCCGATTGTATTATTATTTAGTGTATTTATTTATCTCCTTACTCTGTCAAGTCCAATCTGCCATGTCTGGTCAAAAAAGCAGACGGATATAACATATCACTCTGCCTTCTTACTCTTTCTGACAAATAGTCACTTGGCGCCTATATGGAGGTGCGTCAGTGTGGGCCCTCTCACATTATCAACGAAGAGGTGCGTACACTGGAAACGAAGGGGCGCGTTTGTTGGCGTAGATCTCGAGGTTGTGAAAACAACCGTCTACAGCATGTGCGCATGCCTCCCAAGAATCTCGAGCGGACGAAATGACAGAGCCCTTGGTTATTTATAATATAGAGCTGGTAAGTTACTTTTTACCGATCCCCATTGTCATTCACCGCCGCAACCTTCTTCTTCCTCTCGCCGAACCCTACTCCTCCAAAAATCACCACCAATCCCTCCTCCACCGCATCCACCCTCTTAACAAGGGCAGATCAATGGCGAAGAGAAACGCCCGGAAGAAAGGTGGAGTCATGGCGAAGGAGTGGTGGAAGTCAAGGAGCAATGAGCAGACCATCGAAGACCTCGTTGCCATGGGAGTGCTCCACAACAAGGCACTCGCGGGATGGCGTGCACCGGAAGGAGAAAGCTTCCCCGATCCACAACCAGGTGAGATTGTGGTTTTCGAGGATTTCTTCAAGCAGGATTTTGGGGTTCCAGTGCACCCTTTCCTTCAGGGGCTCTGCTTATATTACGAGATTGGGAGTTGCAATCTGCATCCCAACTCGATTCTTCTTGTCTCCACCTTCATCCATCTTTGCGAAGCTTATGGTGGCTTCCAGCCCCATTTTGACCTCTTTCGCCATCTGTTCTGTCTACGGAAGAAAGGGAGCGGAGGCTCAAAGATAGCCAGAGGCGTATACCTCAATCTGCGTGATGGTATGAAGGCCTAGTACCTGCACTGCCCATGGAACACCTCACTGGACGAATGGTACAAGAAATGGTTCTACATCCACGAAGAGCCAAACACGATCACCCTGTGTGACGTGGGGTTGATTCCGGAGAAGAAGAACAGCTGGTCGGAGAAGCCCGAGCACTTGGAGCAGATCACAGAACTGCTCGGGTTGATCCCGTGGGGAAAACTGGATGGTCCAAGCGTGGTCGAGAACTTCATCAGCCGAAGGATCCAGCCCTGCCAAAAGAGGGTACATCCTAGCTTTGAGTACCAGGGTAGCGCAGATCTAACGAGGACCAGAAAAGAGGCGCTCGACAAGATAGAAATCAAGGCCAGAATTGGGAAGCTATTCAATCTAGCCGACCCCAATTATGTCAGGTTAAACGACATCGAGCACGCCTTCAAGCTGGCCCGACCTCCCCCAAAGGTAAATGATGCCTCCTTGTACCTGTAGATTTATGTTGCAACAAAAAATTTGACTATTGTCTCCTTTATGTTTCCCAGAGTAATGGTCATGACCGAGCAGCGATGATTCGTGTCTCCGCCCCACAGCGTGGATTGGCCGCAAATTGCCGGCTCAACCGCCTGCACCGATTGCCGATCAAAGACGCCGATCGGGTGGTACTACTCGGAGTTGGGGAGGATGTAATGGCCAAGGCTGCTAGCAAGCGGCCAGATGCCAACAAACGTCGCCAGGCCATCTTCCCCCTTTCAGACGATGAAATAGAGGATGTGGACATCTTCCGACTCATCCCTCGAAAGAGGAGGAGACAAATGGGGTCAACAAAGCAGGGTAGCTCCTCTGTGCCAGCAGTGATCGCACCACCAACCACTGCAACACAGAAAACAAGCGGGGGAAGTGTCAAGCACCAAACCCCGACGCTAGTACCGGTGGTGGAAAAAGACCCGGTGGAACCCACCAAGCACGTGGAGCAGGCGCGGTCGAAGAGACGTTCCTTCACCACGTTATTCCGTACTTCCGAGCTGTAAGTATCTGTAACTTTGATATAATATTATAATTTGTATTGAATACTATTGTCTTCTGAACTTTCTTTGGTATATTAGGTCGGCGTCCACCGAAAATCCCTACCAGATAGCCGGTTGTGGCACGGCTTCGCCAGTACTCGCGGAAAGAACTGCTCGGTAGCTAACTGCGGAGCAACCTATAGAAGAAATTCCGCCGGAACCACAGCACACGAGTAGCCCAACGTCAGTCCCCGAGCAGCTGGTCGAGAAGACAGCCGAGCAAAGTACAAATGCTCCGAGCACTAGCCCTGCTGAGGCGGATACCTTGGCGCCAAGGGAACCAGACCAAGCCGTGGAGTAGCAACCGGAGTTGGCACAGAATATGCTTGCCGATGCTACGGCTCGTGGGAAAGCCATAGTGGTCGCGGAGACTACTATCTCCGACCCAGCGCTGCCCCCTGAACAAGAGGCTGAAGAGGACAAAGTCGAAGAGATCCTAGGCCGTCCTAAAGACAAATGACAACATGTATATGTGTCGCGCAGGCGGAATGACGAGTGGGTTATGTATGAAGAAATCCCCGAGATCGAAGATACCCAAAAAGTTGAACGAGCTGCAAAGCGTTTGGTGGCAGAAGTCCAGGTATGTTTGGCTTGACCACTTGACCCTATAATGTAGTCAAACTATCTGACTTAGCTTGCTTATATGCAGGACTTGATGAAGACCGCAAAGTACCGAAAGAGGTGCTTCGACCAGATTGAGGGAATCACGGCGAGCAATAGAGAACTAGCGGCCGAGGTGGAACGCTTGCGCCGCCAACTTGAAGCCGCTGACTAGGAGTGGACAGAGCAAGAAACACAGAACCAGAACCTGGTCGACCAGCTCAATGACAAAGAGCGTCAAAAAACAAGTAAGTTGTCATTTTGTCACATCAAGTGTATGACACGTGTTGTTGCATTGTTGGTAATGACAGTTGTAATGTAGGCTTAGAAGCTGAGGTAACCCACCTCCAAGAGGAGAATAGCCGCGTGACCACAGAGTGTGGTCACCTGAAGGAGGACAACGAGAAACTGGCGCGCAGCCAGTCTCAACCCCAGGACCACACCACCAAAATGAAGGAGGAACTGAAGAGTAAGTATTCCAGGCCACCGTTCTCATTCTGTTGCCCGCCTTGACTTGTCATGCCTTTACATTTGATGTCTTGTATGGTGTGCAGTTTTAAAAGCCAATGCCAAGAGGCATCTAGAAGCTGTGATGAAAGAGCGTGATGGCTGGAAAGCATAATGCCTCGAGGCCACCGAGGATCGGGACACATGGAAGAACCAGTGCCAGGAAGTGGCAACTGGCATTTTGCCCATCCTCGGCCTTGTTGACCCGGCGCTCACAGAGGAAGAGCCAAGGACCCCCCAGCTCGGAGTGGTCGAGAGATGCAGACAAGCATGGGGATGGTTCTAGGAGTTCATTAAGGAGGCGGGTGAGTATACGGGCGCCCATGTGCTAAGCATGGTGCGTGCCCACTACCCTCTGATCGATCTCAAGCGCCTGGAGGCTGGATACCCGAAGGAAGTAGACCCAGACAAGGCGGAGGAGCTTCGGGTGGCCCAAATGGATCTGTCATCAAAGATAATTGGCGACATTAATCTGTGTGGAGGTGGGACAGCACCTGTACAGGGTATGCCATCGACAAGTTAGCTGGAAACGCCATCTGTTGCTAGCCAACCGATGAAGCCTGCAGTCTCGACCAGCGAGGCATCGACGGGGCCATCCCCTTCAGCTCGGCTAGCATAAGAGTCCCCGAGACTCGAGTAGAATATCGGAAGCAGCGAGCAGGAGGTGCCGCGCCCCGACCAGCCAATGTAATAGGCTTAGAGCTGTAGAAGGAGGACATAGTTGTGTTATTGTAAACTTGGGCCTCTTCAGGCAAGCTTGTAATAACGTAACTGTATATCATTATAAGCTTGTTTGCTTTGTATAAAGCGTATTTAAGCTTGAAACTTATGTTGGTGGAACTAAGTGAGAACATAATAATGTTCTGTTTAGTTGTACCATTTTACCCGACACATCATCCTGAAAAGTTTGTGCGGCCCTAGTTTGCCATGTGGTCAGAGTGTGAGGTGCGTGACCTATGCACACGCAGACGCGGACAAGTCAAACCAAGGGGGACCTGCCGATCACCCGCAACGTAGAGAGCGGATCCCATGCACGTGTTGGGAGGAACCGGAGATAGGTCCTGCTCCAAAAACCGTAGAAGGAGTGGTGGTCGGCTTTTACTGGCTAAGTTAGAATAACCATATAAGTCGAAGTGACACATTAGAGTGGTCGGAGAAATAATAATAGCTTTATTGAAGTAAATCGAAAATACAAAAGGGGGTACATATCTCAGTAGTTAAGCATAGAAATGTCTAAGCTTGTCGATGTGCCACGAGTTTGAATGCGTCCGTCTGGTCCGGTGAGCTAACTCAGAAGACGTTGGTCGTGTGACCTCCTTGATCATGAAGGGCCCCTCCCATGGGGTTGTGAGTTTATGGACACCAGCCTGGTTCGTCTTCCACTTCAGGACCAGGTCCTCGACCACCAAAAACCGCTCTTTAACGTTCTTGTTGTAGTACCTACGCAAAACAGCAAGGTATTTGGCCGTACGTACACAAGAATCGAGCCGCTTCTCTTCTGTGCTATTCACTTCTAGCTCCCATACTTCATTGGCCTTGCCTTCGTCGAAGTTCTCTACCCGTGCTGATCTGAAAGCTATATCTGAAGGGAGGACCGCCTCAGCGCCGTAAACCATAAAGTATGGCGAGACGCCGGTGTTACTGGTGGGTCGAAGTTCTCGAGTCCCAGACCACGGTACCGTAACTCTTTGAGCCATCTTCCGGAGCCTTGTCATTTTCTCTATACACCCTCTTCTTCAACGCGTCCAAGATCATGCCATTTGCCCGCTCGACCTGTCCATTAGCTCTAGGGTGTGCCACCGAGACGTATTTTACTACTATGCTCCTTTCATCGCAGAAGTCCCAAAAAGCGTTCCCGGTGAACTGAGTACCCAGATCAGTTATGATGTTGTTCGGTATGCCGAACCGATGGATGACCAGGTCGAGGAACGTGACAGCCTTTTCTGAGGATGCCTGTACCAAAGGCATGTATTCTATCCACTTAGAAAATTTGTCGATCAGCACAAAGACGCATGTAAATTTCCCTGGAGCCGGTTTGAAGGGCTCGATCATATCTAGTCCCCAGCATGCGAAGGGCTAGGAGGCTGGTATTGTCTAGATCTCATGTGCTGGTACGTGGATTCTCTTGGCAAAGAACTGACAACCCTCACAGTGGCGGACTAGCCTCTCTGCGTCGGATACTACTGACGGCCAATAGAACCCTGCTCGGAAAGCCTTGCCGGCCAGCGTTCTTGAGGCCACGTGGTTGCTGTAGGAGCCAGAGTGGATTTGGTCCAGGAGATGTTCACCATCCTTCTGGGTTATGCACTTCATCAAGATTTCCTCTTTTGCGTTCTTGCGCCATAGCTTGCCATCAACGAGCAGGTACTGCTTACTACGTCGCATCAGGCGCTCGTTCTCTGTCCGATCAGTGTAACCGCTGCCATCTGTTAGGTACTTGATGAAAGGTATTCTCCAGTCAGGCTCATGAGTGGTCAGAGGGGGCTCGGCGGTGCTTGACGCCGGAACCGTAGCCACCAATTGCTGGTCTGGAGGCTTGTCTGCCGTGGAGTCTTTCTCTTCGATGGACGGCGTGAGCAGGTCTTGGACGAATATGCCATGTGGGATTTTTGCTTGGGATGATCCTAACTTTGACAGTGCATTTGCTGCTTGATTCTTGTCCCGGACCACGTGTATGTACTCGATGCCATAGAACCTGCCTTCTAGCTTTCTGATCAAATTGCAGTATGCTTCCATCTTTTCGCTGGTTGTGTCCCAGTCCTTGTTGAGTTGGTTGATGACCAGAGCAGAGTCTCCATAGACATAGAGACGTTTAACGCCAAGCTCAACCGTAATGCGCAAACCATGTAGGCATGCTTCGTACTCGGCGGCATTATTAGATGCTGGGAAATAAATCCTGAGGACGTACCGGAGCTGCTCCTTGGATGGTGATATAAAAAGGACTCCTGCTCCCGCACCATTAATGTTGAGAGAGCCGTCGATGTACATCGTCCAATATTCGTCGGATCCGGGAGAGGCAGGCGTGCTTAAGTCTGTCCACTCGACGATGAAATCGACAAGTGCCTGAGACTTGATTGTAGTGCGGCTTGCAAATTCCAAGGAAAAGGGGCATAGCTCCATTGCCCATTTGACGATGCACCCGTTCGCATCCCTGTTGCTAATGATGTCTCACAGAGGGTACTCAGTCACGACCACCACACGATATCCGTTGAAGTAGTGTTTCAACTTTCGGGATGTTATCAGTATGGCGTAGATCAACTTCTGAATCTATGGGTACCTGGTCTTGGACTCGTTGAGTACCTCACTAATGAAATAGATTGACCGCTATACCTTGTAGATGTGGCCGGGCTCGTCTCGCTCGACCACCATGGTCGTGGAGACCACTCGATTGGTAGCCGCAATGTATAGCAGGAGTGTTTCGTCTTCTCTTGGAGCAGTGAGTACCGGAGGTGACGTAAGGTATTGCTTCAGCTGTGTGAAGGCAATGTCTGCTTCCTCCGACCACTCAAACTTTTCAGACGCTTTGAGTAGTTTAAAGAACAGTAATCCTTTTTCGCCTAATCTTGATATGAAACGGCTGAGAGCGGCCATACATCCGGTAAGCTTCTGAACATCCTTCACCTTTTTGGGCGGCTTCATGTCCAAAATAGCTTTGACCTTTTCCGGGTTAGGGCGTATGCCGTCGCGACTGACGACGTTGCCGAGGAGTATGCCAGAAGGAACACCAAAGATGCACTTCTTTGGGTTTAATTTCCACTAGAATGTGTTAAGGGCTGCAAAAGTGCGTCCCAGGTTGTCAACAAGGGTATGAGCTTCCTTGGTTTTGACAACTATATCATCAACGTAAGCCTCGACGAGGTCATCTTTTATCTCGTCTTTGAGGCAAGCTTGTATAGCGCGTTGGTAGGTAGCCCCGGCGTTCTTGAGCCCGAACGACATGGTCGTGTAGTAGTAGGCGCCGAAGGGCATGATAAAAGATGTCTTGATCTGGTCATCCTTTTTGAGAGCAATCTGGTGATAACCAGAGTAGCAATCGAGAAAAGAAAGGAGCTCGCAACTGGCGGTTGAATCTATGACCTCGTCTATGCGAGGCAAGCCGAAGGGGTCTTTAGGGCAATGTTTGTTGAGATCAGTGTAATCAACGCACATTCTCCATTCATTATTCTTTTTCCATATAAGAATCGGGTTGGCTAACCACTCCAGATGATACACTTCTTTGATAAATCCGGCTGCCAAAAGCCATGTAACTTCTACCCTAATCGCCTCCTTTTTGTCACGAGCGAACCGTCGTAGCTTCTGCTTGGTAGGTTTGGCCTTGCCGTTGACATTCAAGGAGTGCTCAATCAAGTTCTGAGGTACACTGGGCATGTCAGTAGGTTTCCATGTGAACACATCCATGTTGCTCCGCAAGAACCTGACGAGCGCGTCTTCCTATTTGGGATCCAGGTTGGCCCCGATAAGGGCCGTCTTGCTGGGATCACCGTCGACCAGCTGGATCACCTTGTGCTCCTTGGACTTGATGTTCTTGCGTGGAGCCTCGAGCTCCGGGATCTCCTGGTGGTCGATCGAGGTCTTCTTGGTGTTGAGCACGGTCTCGGCCATGCGAATAGAGAGGTCGTGAGCCTCTGCTATTTTGAAACTATCATCTTCGCAGGTATAAGCTGCGTACACATTGCCTCGAAGGGTTAGAACTCCTTTCTTGGTAGGCATCTTGAGCACCAGATACCTGTAATGAGGTATGGCCATGAACTTGGTGAGCGACGGACGACCAAGAATAGCATGGTAGGTGCTGTCGAAGTCGGCGACCACGAAGTTGACGTAGTCGGTGCGGAAGTGATCCGGGGTCCCAAACTGCACTGGTAGCGTGATCTGCCCGAGAGGTGTAGAGCTCTGTCCGAGGAGAACACCCTAGAACTGTGCCTCGTATGGCTTGAGGTCCGCCTGAGCTATCTTCAGGGCGGGTAGACTGTTCTTGAACAGTATATCAATGGAGCTGCCGCCGTCGATCAGTACTCTGTCGAACTGAACTTTGTTGATACAAGGATCGAGGACCAGGGGAAAATGCCCTGGCTTAGGTATTGCGGCCCATTGGTCCTTTCTGGTGAAGGAGATTTCGTGGTGAGACCACGGAGGGAGCCGCGAATCGGTGAGGAGATTGTCGGTGTTGGCCACGTTCAAGCAAGCGTGGGCGAGCAGCTTGCGTTCTCGTTTGGTCTCGATGGACACTTTGCCTCCGATGATGGTGTGCACGCGATCGGTTGGCTTGACGTACTTGTGACGGGGGTCTGCATCGTCGTCGTCGTTATCCTCGTTGTGATGTTCCCCTGCATCGTTAGGCTTGTCGTACGTATCCGGAGCTTGTTGACGCATGTAGATAGACTTGAGGACGCGACAATTCTCCATGGTATGGTTCGACTTAGGATGGAGCTGGTAGGGCCCCTTCAATGCCTTGGCGTAGTCGTCTTCATAGTTACGACGTCTGCCACCCTTTTTAACGGTGTTGACCTCGCCGTCGTCTTCCCGAGCACGCTTGCTCCTGTAATCGTCACGGTGGTTACGCCGCTGATTACGTTGGTCACGGGGGTCGCGGGAGTCGTTGCGCTGGTTGCGGCGGTCAAAATTGTCATTCTGACCACGGTTGCCGCGGTAGTCGTCGCGGTGTGGGGGGTGGTCGGAGCGCGGAACCCTTGCTGCTTCTTCAATAATTATCTTTTTAGCGTCGTCGGCGTCCACGTATTTCTTAGCGGTGGCCAGGAGCGCTGTGACCGAATCAGGTCTTTTGCGGAGGAGCTTGTCCCTTAGGGCATCGTGGAAGCGGAGGCCAGTGATGAAAGCCTCGATTGCCTCGTTGTCGGAGATTGATGGGACCTTGATGCGCATCTCCAAGAAACGCCGGACGTACTCGAGCAGTGGCTCATCTTTTTGATCTCGAATACGTTGCAGATCGTATTTGTTGCCTGGTTGTTCACAAGTAGCAATGAAGTTGTCGATGAAGGCTTTCTTGAGCTCCTGCCAAGAGTCGAAATAGTTCACCGGCAAGCTGACCAGCCATTGGTGACCCACATGGCCAACAACGACTGGGAAATAGTTAGACATGACGTGCTCGTCCGCCATGGCTGATCTGCACGCAGTCTCATAAAGCATGACCCATAATTCGGGGTTTTCCTTGTCGTCGTACTTCTGAAGCTTCTCGAGCTTGAAATTCTTGGGCCATATGACTTGGCGAAGGTGTGGAGTAAACTGCTTCAAACCCGACGGGCCGTGGGCAGTGTCATATTCCATACGGCGATAACTTTCGTGGGACGCTCGATCATCGGCTCTCTGGTTGATGCGAGCGCGCAGATCGCGATCCACCGAGGTAATGGCGGAGATCGTTATTGCCATCGCGGCGATCTCGATTGCCATCTGGATTAGCCCTGCTACCGTGGTTATCGCGGCGATTGTCGCGGTTGTCCCAGCGGCGGTTGTCGTCCTGGCCACCATCATGGCCACCGTTTCCTCCTTGACGGTTGTCTAATGGGTCGTTGTTGCGCGAGCCACGTTGGTTGGGTGGCTGTGAGCGACTTGGGTGCTGGCGGCTGTGGCTTGACTCGACCGAGACGGATGGAGCCCGAGTTTGGTTTACAATCTCCGTGGTCTGGGCCATAGTAGCCGTCAGATAGGCTTGTATTTCATCGCGAACTGCTTGGGTTTTCGGGGTGTTGGGTAGCCGTTGCATTATTGCCATGGCGACGGCTACATTGGCACTTGGAGTTCTAAAGACCTGTTTGTCCCCCACCCTGTCGAAAGCATCGTTGAGGTCATGTGGCTGGACCCTTATGCGTCGTGCCTCCTGGTCTGCTTCGGCTTCGATTTGTCGGTGATTAAACCGGTCAATATTGCGTGCTTCACGTGCAGTCCTTTCTTGTTCTGTTTCGCCAACTACTGGCGGTTCGTCATTGCTGACAACAAGGATCAGATCCCCTCGTCTTGGCGGGAAAGACAGGAATTGTGAGAACCCCGGGGCGTGGTCTGGGATATCCAGATCGTACTTGACGCCTTCATCTTCATGATGCTAAAGCTCGGTGTGGACAGATGCATTAGATGCGGTGCCAGACAAGGAGCTGGGGTTGCCCTCTTGGACTGTGTGAATGGATCCTTCTTGATAATCTTCAATCTGGATCATGTTGACGAAGTTGCATGGCTTCGGCCGAGGTCGGTGCATACGACACAGATCCAAGCGGCGTTGCAGGTCGTAGGCGTAGCTGGAGGCAGCGTTTTGTAGGCCGTAGGGCTAGACCTGGTAGTTCTCCGTCGAGGCTTCGTACTCGGAGAGCCAGAGACCCATCGCGAAGGCTGGCCGGCGACGAGCAGAGCGCCCTTGAGGAGTAGATGTGACCACAAGATCTGTACCAAGTCGTGCAGGACGATTGGTCTGAGCTGGTCGGGTAGATCTGTTGTGGGGAGCGGTTACCTGCTCATTAGGCTGACTTTGAATCGTACTTACTAGAGCCAGGGTTTCAGCGAGCTTGGTGCCGACCCGATTGATGGAGTCGAGCTGGTCGGTGTTGTCGATCCACCTCCCTTTGTAGCGGGGAAGCGGATGACAAGTTGTTGGCATGGCTGAAGGTGATGTAGGCGTGGTCAGAGCTAGATGTACCATGGTTGGAGTCAGATCCATTGTGGTCGGAGCCGTGTCCACCATGGTCGGAGCCGTATCCACCGTGGTCGGAGCCGTGTCCACCGTGGTCGGAACCGGATCCACCGTGGTCGGAGCCGTAGCCGATGTAGGTGAAGCAGTGGTCGACGCAGACTGAATCCATGCCTCCTCTAGGGTCATGGCGATGAAGTCATCAGAGCCCGTGGTCCAGGTGATCTGGCCAACGGTGAACGTGTGGCCGTTCGAGGTAGCCATGGAGCCAGAGATGATGACCGTCTTGTTTGCTTGGGAAGCAGTACGCACACCCCAACCTGGCGCGCCACTATCGATGAAATATGGTCGGCAGTCTACCTAGGGGTATACCCAAGGTAGTAGATTGTCGGCAGACAGATGCGCAAGCCACAAACAAGACGGTGACGCAAGACAGACACAAGGTTTTATCTAGGTTTGGCCACCAAGAAGGCGTAATACCTACGTCCTGCGTCTGATTTGTATTGTTGTATGTCAATGAGAGATCTTTTTTAGAGGGGTCCCCTGCCCGCCTTATATAGTTCGAGGGGCAGGGTTATAGATCTGGAAACTAATCCTAGCCAGTTACAATTGCCATATGTGGCTGGATAAGGATTCCTATTCTAACCGACCAGGATCTTGATTGATCGCCAAATCCGCCTTGAGTCCTTGCGCGGGACTCCGATCAGGTTAACCGGGCCGCACGTCGTCTTTTGGTGGACCGAACCCATCGATCCGGGCCGGCCCAAGCTTAGCCATAAGGGTATAGGGATTAATACCCCCACAGACTCCATCTATGTGGCATATATATGCAATGATGAACTTTTAAAACAAGAGCTGAGGCAGTGACTCTATCTTGATGGCCGAAGGACTTAGCCCTTTGGGGCCGAATTTTGAAACTATCTTGATGGCTTTTGTTTGGTATTTGCAATGATGATTCTTTTCACACTTCTAAGCTGAGGCAGTGGCATGTGCAATGATGTGAACCCTTTTATGCTGAGGCAGCGGCGATGATGATCGAGTGCCCCCGCTAAACTAGGATGGCTTGTATACCAGATACAAGCAACCAGTTTAAAAGTGATGTGATGACAATGGGGCAAATCTGAGCCAACTACTACTACTTTACTACTCTAGTACTACTCTACTTTACTACTCTAGTACTACTTTACTTTACTACTCTATAACTGTGTCTATACAACTAAAATATGTATTCATTGTAGCTTTCCAATGGTGGAGGAACCGATAAGCGAATGGCACGACCCTACCCCTAGTGCATCATCATCAACTAGCCTCGAGAGCCACGTGTCCATGACCCTGAGGCCAACAAAGAAACATCGTATAGAGGATGAAGATGATCCGACCTACCAACCGAGGGGCGATGAAGTTGAAAGTGCGCGGTCTCCAAACCCTGAACAGATGCCGATGGTGCCTCGAGAATTGAATTTCGAGGAGGAACAAGTCAGGGACAAAGAACCCCCCGCTCCATCTCCAACCACTTCAGGCAAGTCTAGGGGTCAGAGGACAAAGCTGAGAAGGGGGGAACACGGGAGGCACCGGAGGGAAATCCACGGTGAAGTCCATGTGATCCATGAGGTGGGACCAGAGGGAAACCTGTTGTCGCCACGCACGGTCCTTGCCAAGTTCAACAACCAGGTGGCATGTATAGTCAAGGACAAGGTGGAGATCACTTGGGAGGACTGGAACAATGTCCCGGTCGACTACAAGACACATATCTAGAGTGAGGTGACGAGGAGCTTCCATTATCCCAAGGATGCCGATCTGAACAAGTGCAGGGAGTGGGTCATGCACATGGCAGGAAGAGCCTTTAGAAACTTCAAGTCCATGCTGACCAG
Source organism: Miscanthus lutarioriparius (assembly GCA_904845875.1). Classification (NCBI taxonomy): domain Eukaryota; kingdom Viridiplantae; phylum Streptophyta; class Magnoliopsida; order Poales; family Poaceae; genus Miscanthus; species Miscanthus lutarioriparius. The sequence continues at coordinate 73,361,602 of CAJGYO010000012.1, read as the reverse complement.
GTACTACCTGAATCTAGGCAAGTCACCCTATGTCAAATACACTATGGTGAAGGAACATCACTGGGAAGAGTTCTACAAACAAAGAACAACAGAAGAAGCAAAGGCAAAGAGCGCCAAGTTCAGCGCACTCGCGAAGAAGAACCTGCACCCCCACCACTTGGGAATGACTGGGTTTGCTGGTAAGAGGCCCCAGTGGTAGGAAGAAGAAAGGGCTAGAGCTGCTGCCGGGCTTCTCGATCCGTACGATGGTGTAGACTTGAGGGCTAAGGACTTCATCTATGCCCGCAAGCCAAAGAAGCTCAAGGAGGGCGTGAGCAAGTTCAATGAGCCCAAGTTCGAGGAGGTGGAGAGGGCTGTCATCGAGGCCGCTAAATCCAAGGACAGCTTCGAGGTTCGCAGGGGCCAGGACTTGCTGACCCTGGCACTGGGAACCCCCGAGCACCGTGGCCGTGTCTGTGGCATGTCGTCGAAGATGAGCTAGAACTCAGTGGAGTCATGGCAATCCGACGCTGCCACATACCGGTCAAGGCAGAGGTACAAGGAGGGCATCTTTCAGAAGGGCTATGATCAAGGCATGGCCAAAATGATCAGCCAGTCCATAAAAGAAGCCTTCACGAGCAATGACCCAGATATGGTGTCGATGAGGTCACAGATGCTTCGCTAGGCTGGCATGGCCGTGCCTCAAGTTCCACAAGGGCAGACACAAGGGCACCCACTGCCGATGATCGAGGATCGCCCAAGGCACCCCGTCAATGCCATCCGGGAACCCATGTGCGTCCAGCTCACGATCCCATTCGGCAGGGCAAAAAAGTTGACCGTGGGTGAGGGTTACATGCACCCCAAAGAAGATATCAAAGATTTCAACCAAGACCAGATCCCTGCCAACTATGCTGTCGTGATACTTACATGGTATGCGACCAAATACGAAGAATTTGAAATGGAATATCCAAATGCAGAAGGGGTAACGATCCTTGGAGCTGCCTTGGGTTCCGAAGTCCTATGGAACAAGGATGACATAGAGATCATTCTCTCGACGCCAACTTCTACACTGATGGCGACACCAGCATCACAACCATCCGTTGCAAATCTTGTCCCCCCGATGATCCGGATCACGACGACGGCTATGATGAAGGCAATGGCGGGGATGACAAGGGAAGGAACTCACCCCGAGGCACAAGCCCTCACCCTCGTTCTCCTCCTCCAACAACAAGTCCACCTCCACCTCCCGGCTGTCCATCTAAGGGCACGAGCAAAGCACTAGGAGGCATAAGCCCTCACCCTCGTTCTCCTCCTCCAACAACAAGTCCACCTCCACCTCCCGACAGTCCGTCTAAGGGCACGAGCAAAGGACCGGGAGGCACAAGCCCTCACCCTCGTTCTCCTCCTCCAACAAGTCCACCTCCACCTCCCGGCAGTCCATCTAAGGGCATGAGCAAAGGACCGGGAGGCACGGAGGAATCGGGGGCAAAGACACCATCAGCTGCCATTGCGAGCACAAGCCACTGTGCTCCACCGCCGGTGAAGACTAAAGGCGACCAAGGGCAGCTCACATACTCACTTGAGTTCGAAAGGTATGGTAGCGGTGAGCATAATTTGCTAATAACTTTTCTTTGCCATAATATGGTACCAACATTTCTATCCCAGGCCGAGATCACCTTTCCATCTATTTCTTGAATCAAATGACTGCCTCGGCCATTACGAGCATGGGAAGTTCATGATAACCAAGGCCCAACTCATCGACGAGGAAAGGTGGGAGACAAGGAGGTTTCATCTCTGGTACATGGAAGCGGCAAAAGCTGGCCTACATGGTTTTCTAGTCAAGGTTGTGGCAGAGTACTTCCACTTGCCCGGCAACGATGTAGAACTCCCCGTGGACTTCCACGACATGTACAGACTACTGCGGGAACAAGACCTTGACATCGCCCAAGTCACCTTGTTCTCTATGTAAGTGATGAATTACAAATTTCACATATCACCTGCCTTTGAATCAGTCAAGACTACTTATATATGCCACGATGGCTTGTCCTTGCAGGTTGATGGCCTATATATCCAAGGAACTAAAACTTGATGTTATCTATCTATCTCCAATGCATATTGCTCAAAGAATCATCATTGGTTACCACCTAGATGACAATCATCCAACCATGAAAGACTTGACCAAGCGATAGAGAGAGGCGCACAGGAAGAAACTGATGGACAATGAGAAGTTGAACATTTCAAGGTACATACTAGGATCAATGAAGAAGATAAGGGGACATGGGTGTATCCTAGCTGCCTACCACTTTGGGTAAGTCGAAGACATGCCTATAGAGATAAGTGGGTAGCTAGCTAGAATTATTATTTCTCGTCGTAACCTGTATTTTGTTTCAATGCCGTAGCCAAGGCCTCGAGGGTCACTGGGTTGCATTTATCATCTACCCTCAGGATGGCAGGGCCTGCGTATTTGATTCGTTGACAGTGCCAAACTTAAAAGGGTACAAGGCCTTTGAAGATTGCCTCAAAGTGTAAGTGATTGGACTGTCTTCTCATATGCGTTCTAATGCCATATCTAATACTAGTACATTTCGTATAGCGCTTATAAGGAGTACATGAAGGATCCTGAATGCTATGATCGAAGAACAGAGAATTTTAAGGCTAAGCATAAGAACCGCATCAAAATCAGACGCAACTTTCCGGTAAGTATTTGAAAGGTTTAATTGTGCTTTCCGTTCATATGCGTTCTAATGCCTGTGTTGTAATGCTTGCGTATCGATCATGCAGTGTGCCAAACAACCGGTAGCATCACAAACCTATGGCTTCTACACCTATGAGTTCCTGAGGGTGTGCAAGCAGTACAGCAGCAGTTGGAGGGTGCTCAAGAATGGATTGAACTGGTCGAGAGACATACAGAGCATCCAACACAGCTTCAAGCAGACAAAGGCAGACATATGTAAGTTTGTCTTAGACAAATGCGTGCTTGAAGGGGGCACGTTCTTCCATGAGAACAGCCCGCTAGCGATGTTACCGGAGTACGAGAGGCTAAGGAAATGGCCCACGATGATGCGTCTGTGGGATTACACCTTAGCGCATGTATAACGACTTTAATATGTAAATGTATTGAATTAACGATGACAAGAATGACTAAGTGAATGTATTTATATATATATATATATATATTATCTCATGTGTAATGCCTGCATACTTTTTAAGTTTAATCTATGAAATATGGATGTGATTTGAATTTGAATTTTAATTTATATGCCTGCTGTATTTTATTTGAATTTATATGCCTGCTGTATTTTTTTTAATTCAGGAAATAATTTACCGAGGCGGGCAAATAATAAAGCCCGCCACGGCTAATCAACATAACCACGGCGGGCCACAAAAGGTGTCCGCCGTGGTAAAATAATTTACCGTGGCGGTCGGTGTAACGTGCTCGCCATGGTAAAAGTATATTTACCACAGCGGGCACGTTACACCGCCTACCGTGGTAAATCGGTTAACCACGGCGGGCAAAGCCGCCCGCCGCGGTTAAGCCACGATTTACCGTGGCCTCTAGGCTGCGGCGGAAGGCTTTGCCCGCCGCGAGAAACCCAAATCACCCGCCTCCAATAAAGTTTATGTAGTAGTGAGGAACAAGGCCTCTCAGGACCACAGGCACCACCCCTGTTCCTACCATTGCCATCGGGGCCTCCACGGGCGAAGCCACCAATAGCCTGTGCCAGCATCTCCAAGGCACGGGCCAACTCACGACGAGCAGCCAACATCTCAGCCATCATCTCGGCATGGGTCATCGGAGGCGGTGGTGGTGGCGGAGGAGGAGGACCAAGGAATGGGGCCTCATGGCTCTCCCCGTTGGCATTGCCATGATCATTGCCACAACCATTTTCGCCCTGGTCTTCACCAAGACCATGGCCTGTCCCAGCACTAGTGCTCCCTCAACTAGACCTTAGGTTCATTAATAGATAGATAGGAACCCAACATTTGGGACCAAGCCTCCATATTTAGAAACAAATGGCTAGAGAGATGATAAGGCCCAATAAATGGTTACTAACGAGAACTTTTCCTTAATAGTTAAAGCATTTCTCTTTATTTGTTATCCTATCCAATTACTACCCAAAATTATATGTGTGGGGGAGTTTAGTTTAAGCAAGATTCTCTTTTTATGATTCATGGATCAACCTATTCATTCGCTCAGGCCAGAATATAGCGGCATTCATATATAATTTTTTGCACAGCACACTCACTTCTCGTATGCTAAACAATTCTTACGCAGCGTAAGTTCATGTACCTATAGAAGCTTGATTAGATAAAGCCAGTGCCACTATCCTAGATAAACCATATTATTAGGACTTATACTTATTTACATAATTTATCACATCCTACTTTTCACCAAGCTTTTGTTGGTCAAATTTTAGGTTTTGAAAAGAGTTTTTAAACTCATAGACTCATTATTGGGCTCTGATACCACCTATGGCATAACTGCCCAAAATAACATGCTTCCGGAGGCGCTCGTCTTCCACTAGACACTAAGTACCTCAAAAGTGAGCTACATCGGACAGTTCCGTCGAGCACACCCCAAAGGGAGAACTCGAAACAATCTACGTTTTACATCAAGAATCCCATAACAAGTACGAACTTACAATACTTAGTCCATTTCATACAACTAGAGTTCTGGGAAATTATCTTTTACAATACCAAAGTTTAGAGTGCGATAATTAAACAGCGGAATGAAAATAAACATCTAGCGAAAATGATACAAGGATTCGTCTGTGCCCACCAGAAGAATCCTCCACACAAGAGTTACTCCTCAAGCTGCACCTGCAACAGGGGTAAAATAAACCCTAAGTACACAATGTACTCGCAAGACTTACCCGACTAGTGGGAATAGTTTCCTGACTCCAAGGAGTATGACAGGCAATATGGGTTTGCTATTTTCTTTTTATTTGTGAAAAGCATTACTAGAAGTACGTCCTTAAGATCAAGTTGAATTAGAAGTCATGATTACTTCATTAGCTAACCATTCTAGGTAAGCACATGTTCTACTTTCAAGCAAGGGTTGAGCAATCAGAACCATTTCACCATCTTTCATCCTCCAGTTCTTACTACGGTGCTAGACCATAGCCAAGTCATACCATCTCATAGAAATGGCAATTCAAGAACCAATGTATCCTACCTGGGTACCCCAAAACACATGCCCCGTTTGTACCCTAGGCATAAACAAGACCAACCCATTCCACTCCTATCATGGGGTCTAGGTCCCCGTCCAAACTTGGACTCCAAGCGCCCACACTTGAGACCCAGTCTCAATATGGTGCTTAGACCTCCACCTTTCCCCGTCTCCAATCAGTCGGTCCAAAAGAGCCAGAACCCACGATAAAACCATAACAAGCCTTCCCACTCCCATAAGCAAGTATGTGCTTAGCATAATAAGTCTGTGACTTGACTACCATCCACAACAATAGACAGTCCTTAATCGACATGAATAGGGAAAATAGTGTAACCAAGCTAAGCCCCATTGGCCATGGGGCACAACCAGTTACACCCACCAATACCCGTACCATATCCCTGCCTTGTCTCCATTTTTCCTTTCATCGTTTTATTATGAGAGTAATAATAATCACCTATTATGAATAACGGTAGGTTACTCACGCTACCAAAAACCTAAGCATAACAGCTACTCAAACAAGTACTAGTATGACTCATAGGACAAGTATATCTATGCATGTGGTTTCCATAAAATTCCTGTAATTGAAATGCACATCACGTATATATATATTCAGTGATTATCAAAAATAAGGGTTATGCACCGGGGCTTGCCTTGGGCAGGCGCGGTGTCAGCTGAGTTAGTCAGTGGTGGCTCCGGGACCTCCTGCAAGAGAATCTCCTCCTTGTACTCCTCGACGATCTCCTCGAACTCGTGATCTCCAGTGGTCATGATCTCTGCCAACTCGTTCTCTACATGCATGCGATGATGATGCAACACTTAGCATTTATGCAACAGCAACTCTTATAATAAGAATACAATACTAAGCTACTAAGCTAGCTCTAGTGACTAATGTACTAAACTAACTATCATCTTCATCGAGCAAGGCATTGGTTTCAACAAACAAACCCTTAGCTTGGCAAATTAAGGATATATCATTATTTCTACTAATGATTTAATGTACATTGAAACAAAGAGCATTTAACTATCCTAATATTTAGTCTATTCTAAAGCTACAAAAATTACAATGAGCACATAATAATACCATAAAGCTACTATAAAATTTTCAGGACTAAAGCTATCACCAATTTACCACAAAAACTCCTACAATGATTAACATAATAATATTGGGCACTCTCAAATGATTTAATAGCTCCTGGTAGCAACATGTACATATATGAACTAAATACACTAACAGATAGAGCACAATTTTTAGGAACCTAACAAAATTTGTTTCACAATTTTTGGACACCTACATGATTTTATATGATTTACGAAAGCTCAGCTCAAAAATTAAATTAGAAAACTTTTTCTAATTCCTTATGAAAAAGAAAAATGAATTCTCCTGCATGGCCCAAACGCAAGGCCCACGCGAGGCCGGCCCATGGCAGATAAACCCACGTGCTGGCACTTTTGCAAAAACACCCCCACGCTATCCTCTATTAACACGGCGACGATGCGCACTATTTCTACTGACAGCGTTTATGCAAGAAAGCCCTTGTATTAACCCATCTTCGTATCGAGGAGGTCCCCGATGCCTCCGCGCTCACCGGCATGGCATTGACTGGCACTGGGCTGCTACGCCAACCAACTGGGGACTCCTTTGACCCATCTACAGGACCGATGCTCACCTATGGGCCAACTCCCAACAATGGGCAGCGATTCGGAGACCGGAGATGAAGTAGGGCGACTTCTCCACATCGGCGGCAACCTGTGGTGCCGATGACAATGTTCTGGTGAGCCATGGTGCTAAGGGAGCAGTAGAGGTAGTGGGTGGGCATCAGCGACTCACCAAGGACCCGGCCGAGGCAATGGTTCGGTCGAAGACGCCCCGAGCAGGGCTGGCCGCATAAGTGCGGTGAGCTCGGCGACAAGCCACGGTGGACAGAACCGTGTCAGCAGCATTGGAACAGCGGTAGGGGTATGACTTAGGTGCGCATGGTGAGGAGGGGTTCGAGACGAGTCTAGCGGTGTAGCCAATTTGGCCCAAAGTGGTCAGATGAAAGCTGCCCTCGATGATGGGCGGACTCGGCCTTATTGGCATGGTGACAGGGAAAAGCTCCAAAATTGAAGCTCGACCGAGCACCATTGAAGGCGGGGTGGGGGAGGGTAGCTAGGCAGCTGGGAGATGGAGCCGGTGACATGACGAATCGGGCGATGGTGACTTCTCCCTGCTTGTTTTAATTGTGCGGCTCAGTCCACCATGGCAACAGCGAAGATAGGGGGGTAGGTCAGAGCTCAGCTCGTCCTTGCCTTGCCAAGATGTGAGCGCGCGAATCAGGATGCACACGCGTAGGCACTACGAACAAGGCATGTGCGCGTCTACGACCGACATGGCATGAGCGACTGTCATACCTTTATGGTGAGGTGACAGCAAGTACGGCCATGTGCCGATGTCGTGGATACGCGAAGCGCGCATGCAATAGCGGTACAGCCACCGGTAGGGCAGATAGCAGTGTAGAGCCGCAGGGGGTTGTGGATGCGACGACGAGCCAATGGCAGCGTAGCGTGGCTGTGGTGGCACCAATGGCAGTAGCGCGAGGTAGGGCAGCAGGGCGCAGAGCCAGCGACTCGCTGTGGCCAGCCTCGGCCAAGCCCAAGCGGGCTTGACCGACACAGCATGGTGGCATGGGATGACGGTGCGGGACGCGGCCATGTGCACGGCATGGGGTGGCCGCACGGCGCCAGCCATCCCGAGACTGTGGCGTGCATGAATTTTAAAGCGTCGGTATCAACTAAACGGTTGAGGTTTACACTAAACCGCCTTCACTATGCTAAAAGAGGGCCTATTAGGCTACCAATCCAAGCTAAAACATGACACCACCTCTTAACTCAATTTCTCAAAATAATTTGCTAAACATGGCAATGTCTAGCTGTTAACAAACTTGAAAAATTTTCTAAGTTTTTTAGCTGAACTTGATTTGAATTTGCAATATCTAGGCTCGTAGAAATATTATTTAGTAATATCATTTTTCAACAACAAGTATTTCACTATCATCTACAAAGTTCAAATTCCAAACTTTATTTAAGCGCCACATATATGTTCAATGGCATTTTTGTTCAATAAAAATTAGTTTTAAACCCTACTTGATATACATGAACAATCAAATCAACTTTCGTTTAACATTTTTATTGATCATTTTAAGTTACAAGAAATTTACCTACACATTCTACCACATGCATTAACACACGTATCCCTTCCTGGGCACTTTTCCTCATCAAGTTGCCATCCACCAACACGTAATGCTTGCTTCGACGGATTAGGCGTTTGGTTTCAGTCTTATTGGTGGGTACTTCAGTGCTGGAGAGGTACTTGATGAACTGTTCCCTCCAATCGGTGGCCGGCAAAGGTACTGTGAGTACCAGCTGCTCGATGGGGGGAATTTCCTAAACTTCCTTATCTTCCTTAATGGATGGCGCCAAAAGATCTTGAATGAAGACCCCCAGTGGAATCACGGCGCGAGAGGAGCCCAACTTGGATAGGTGGTCGGTGAGCTGATTTTGATCTCGTACCACGTGGTGGTACTCGATACCATAGAATTTCCCTTCAAGCTTCTTGATTTCAGCGCAGTATACATCCATCTTCTCACTGGAGCAGGACCAGTCTTTGTTTAGCTGGTTGATGACCAGCGCAAAGTCCCCGTATACCATAAGGCATTTGATGCCAAGCTCAATGGCTATACGGAGTCCATGGAGACATGCTTCATATTCAGCGGCGTTGTTGGAGGCCAGAAAATGTATCCGAAGAACATATCGAAGCTTATCCTTGGTTGACGCCATGAACAGAATGCCCACACCAGCACCGTTGATGTTGAGAGCATCATTGAAGTACATCACCCAGTGCTCGAGGCAAGTAACAGCGATGGGCTCTTGAATCTCGGTCCACTCAGCAATGAAATCAGCAAGCGCCTGGGACTTGATGGTAGGCCTGCTTCTGAATTCGATGGAGTTAGTGCTGAGCTCGATAGCCCACTTGATGATGCAGCCATTGGCCTCTTTGTTGTGGAGAATGTCCCCTAGAGGGAACTCGGTGACCACGGCGATCTTATAATACTCAAAGTAGTGGCGAAGCTTGCGCGATGTAATTAGGATGGCGTATAGTAGCTTTTGAACCTGAGGATAATGAGTCTTGGGCTCGTTAAGGACCTCGCTGATGAAGTATACCAGACGTTGCACCTTATAGGCTTGCCCGGCCTCCTCGTGTTCGACGACGATGGTTGTGCTAATGTCGCGAGAAGTAGCGACGATGTAGATCAGGAGAGTTTCATCTAGCCGTGGCATCGTCATGATCGGAGGCCTTGTTAGGAACAGCTTGAGCTGCTCGAAAGCTATGTCCACCTCCTCCGACTAGGAAAAGCACTCGGAGGCCTTGAGAAGTTTGAAGAACGGTAGCCCTTTTTCGCCGAGGTGCGATATGAAGTGGCTTAAAGCAGCCATGCACCCTGTAAGTTTTTGTATATCCTTGACACATGTTGGCCATTTCATGTTGGTGATGGCGGAGACCACGTCAGGGTTGGGCTCGATGCCATGTGAGCTAACAATGTATCCCAGCAGTATACCGGATGGAACTCTAAAGATGCACTTTGAAGGGTTCAGCTTCCATCGGTACCTTTTTAGGTTGGCAAATGTTTCTTCGAGGTCGGCGATAAGATCATCGGTGGTCTTGGACTTGATGACCACATTGTCGATGTAAGCTTCGGTGTTGCGGCCGATCTGTTGATCGAGGCACATCTGGATGGCCCTTTGATAGGTCACCCCGGTGTTCTTGAGTCCAAAGGACATGGTGGTGTAGCAGCATGCTCCAAAGGGCGTGATGAACGACGTCTTGATCTGGTCTTCTTTATTGAGGGAGATCTAGTGATAGCCGGAGTAACTGTCGAGGAAGGAGAGCAGTTCACAGTGGCGGTGGAGTCTACAACCTCGTCTATCCGAAGCGCAGACCGAAGGGGTCCTTAGGGCAGTGTTTGTTAAGATCAGTGTAATCAACACACATTCTTCATTCTTTATTCTTTTTTGAACAAGAACAGGGTTTGCTAACCACTTAGGATGATACACTTTTTTATGAATCCGGTAGCTAGGAGCTATTTTATTTCTACCCTAATAGCCTCCTTCTTGTCTGGCGTGAATCGGCGGAGTTTTTGCTTGATCGGTTTGGCGGTCAATGAGACATTCAAGGAGTGCTCGATCTACTCCCACGATACCCCCGGCATGTCTATAGGTTTCCAAGCAAACATGTCAGCGTTAGCACGTAGGAAGGAGACTAGCGTGCTTTCCTATTTGGGGTCGAGGTGAGCCCCAATCTTCATGGTCTTAGAGGGGTCGTCGAGACCGAGGCCGACCTCCTTGGTTTCCTTGGACTTGGCCGAGGCACGAGGAGGCTCTAGCCATGGGATCTCCAGGTCATCGGCGGGCACCGTCTTGGCATCAGTGACCACACTGGCCATCTGGTTGGACAGGTCAGTGGCTTTGATGAGCGCGAGACTCTATCTTGCAGGCGTAGGTGATGGAGAGGTTGGCCGGCAAGGTCAGGACTCCTATGGGCGAAGGCATCTTCAACACTAGATATGCGTAGTGCGGTACAACCATGAACTTGGCTAGAGCTGGCCGACCAAGTATGGCGTGGTAAGCGGTGTTAAAGTCGGCGACATAGAAGTTGATGTGCTCGACGTTGTAGTTGCTTGCCGTGCCGAACTATATTGGTAGGGTGATGTCTCCAAGCGGTTTGGATGCCCTACCAAGTACCACACCCTAGAAGGAGTCTGAGGGTGTGAGATCTGCTATCCTAAGGCTTAGCTCCTTTAGGGCTTTGGCAAAGAGGAGATTCAGAGCGCTCCCACCGTTGATGAGCACTTTTTCTGAAAAGCACCTTCTAGATGGTTGCATTGAGGACAAGGGGGAAATGCCCTATGTAGGGGATGTCCGCCCACTGGTTGGCCCTACTAAAGGTGATGGGGACCTCAGACCTTGGGCGATAGCTGGGGTTGGCGGCGGCGTCTTCCATAGTGACGGCGAGCACCCGCCGGGCGGTGAGCTTCCGTTCTCTTCTGTCCTCGGCGGAGGCAAGGCCCCCGAAGATGGTAGCGACCACCTTGTCATGGTCCTAGAAGGCATTGTTATTGCCCCCGTGTGGTCGGCGGCCTCCAGCTCTATCGTTGGTGTCGTCATCTAGCTTTTTGTCCTAGAACTCCTTAGCCAAGCCAAGGCAATCCTTCATCTTATGTCTGGCGTTCTTGTGGAGAGGACACGAGCCGTCGAGGATCTTCTTGTACTACTCATCGTAGTTGCGCTTGGTGCGAGGTTCATTGATGGCAGCGACGATGTGGTCTGGCCAGCGGCTGTGATTTTGACCAGACTTGGGTCCTTCTAGCCAATCACAGTCGTTGTCATGATGGTAACTACGGTCATCATAGCGGTGGTCATTGTGGCATCGGTCGTCGGGGCGGTCATCATAGCGACGTGTTGGGCGATGAGTACCGGCATCCTCATTGAAGCGCACCTCGGCGTTGGCGTACTAGTTGGCGATCATGATCATCTCACCAATCCCTATGGGTGGCTTGCGGTTGAACTTGGAGCGAAGCTCGCGGTGATGGAGTCCTCGGATGAAGGCGGTGATGACCTCAGCTTCCGTGATGTTGGGAATAGAATTCCTCATCTTGGGAAAGCGTTGGATGTAGCTACGGAGGAGCCCGGATGACTTCTGGTTGATGCGGTTGAGGTCATGCTTGGTGCCCGGCCGAGTACACGTAGCCATATAATTGTTGGTGAAGACTTTTTTAAGCTCTTCCCAGGATCTGATGGAGTCTAGGGCAAGGCTCGTGAACCAGTTCATGGTGGTTGGCGTGAGCATGATGGGAAGATAGTGCACCATGGCACTAGTGTCTCCTCCGGTGGTGTGGACAGCAGTGGCGTGAGCCTATAGCCACTGTGTTGGGTTCATCCTTCCTTCGTAGGGCTCGACCCTTATGATTTTAAAGTCACGGGGCCACTGAAGTGTTCGGAGCGCCCTCGTGAATGCTAGGGGCCCTCGGGGTTGGCGGCGCCATCGTCTGCAGCGTTGCCGATAGCAAGCAACTCGAGAGCTAAGTCCGGGTTAATGTACTCTTGCTCATACTCCTGGCGGCGGCGCACCTCTTCTTCGTGGTGACCGAAGCAGCATTTGTCGATACAACCTCGTGCATCTCGAAGATTATTGGGGTGCACTCGGATGTCTTGGTCGACCTCCTGGTCATGTTGGTGGTGATGTTTGATGTGGTTGCCCCTAGCTCCGCCCTGGAGGAGTTGCCTGTCGTCGTGGTGCTGGTCGGTGAAGCGACTTTGGCGGCGATCGGTTCTTGTCGCGGCTGATCGGTGAATCGAAGTTGTGGAGTATGAAGGTCACTGATCTTGGTAGATCTCATTGACCTGACAGTGTGCCGCTTTGAGCATGGTGGCAACCTTGGCGACCTCGGGTGTTTGCGGGAGCCAGTCGACCTCGTTGGCGGCCACTGCGAGATTGGCGCTTGGGGTCTTGTAGACATCATGGCCGTCAACACGGACAAACTCATCATCGAGGTTGCGTTGGAGTGGCCTTCCTTGTGAGTCAAGTTGCTGCTCGGCCATCATGAGAGCAATCTCATTTGCATGGCGCTACACACGGTTGACATTTCGGTTCTCACGAGTGGCGCGTTCCTCCTTAGTTTCACCATTCCGAGGGGGGCTATCGACGCTGACGTTGAAGATTTCGCCTCCACGAAACGAAGGGGGAAGAAGTAGTTTGGTGGTCATTTCGGCGATGGTCTCCGTAGAGCCCTAGGACTCAGAGTCCAGATTCTCCTCTGGGATGGTCTAGAGGGACGCTCCAGAGCGTCGGCCGATGTGGAGCATGTTGATGGCCGGTAGAGGCTGGTCGGCGATCTAGTCAGCGGGAGGAGGGACATCTCCATCCTAGTCATCGAATCTGCCCCCTAGGGCATCTTGGTAAGCGGCAGTGGCATTAGTGAACCCAAAGGGTAGGGCCATAGCCCCTGGAGTTTCCCGAGTAGCCTCCGATAGATCTGGATTGAAGGGTGGTCGGCGCTAAACCAGAGTGTCCAGAGCCGATTCGGCGATGGAGAGGCAATCGGCGAGCTTCAGACCAACCTGATCGATAGATGCGATTAGACCATCATTGTTGATCTGCCTCCTCTGGTAGCGAGGAAGCGAGCGGCGAGTTGTCGATGAAGGTGACCTCGGTGGTGGCTCCGAGATTGGATCTATAGTCATAGGTGCATGGGTGATCGGCACTAGCTCGAGCTCTCCGACTCCATCAGCATTGATGATCCATGAGATCCATCCGACCGTGAAGATCTGGCCGGGCTGTGGGAGGGACGAAGAGCCGGCGAAAAAAGCCATCTTATTCTACAAGGAAACAGCACGCAGTCCCCTACCTGGCGCACCAACTGTTGACAGAATATCGTCAGCAGTCCTCCGAGGGGTATCCCACGAAGGTAGATTGATTGGTAGAGAAGCATGTGATCAAGAATAAGAAGACAACAGAGACATACGAGTTAGACAGGTTCATGCCATTAGTAGGACGTAATACCCTACTCCTGTGTTCTGTTGGTTTGTATTAGCTATCGTATGATATTGTGTGAGTTTGCAAGGGTCCCTGCCCGCCTTATATAGTCCGGGGGTAGGGTTACAAGTCGGTTAGATCTGAGAGATAACCGAAAAGTAATAACAGATTACAGGAATCTTGGGATCATACGTATACTAACAGAGCTCGTAGTATCTTCAGGATATCTTCCCGGTGTCTTGCAGGAGGCGCCGAGCAAAGTCATGCCCCGCAAGGCTTTGTCTTGTGGGCTAGGCCGCCCCTAGGGGCGCAGCCCATATGGTCTGTCGTGGGTATCCGGGGTCATACCCCCCACAACAATTGACTTTTTAACTACCAAAACACATTTGAGTAACATGAGAACCACTAATGCCACCGCATAGAACACGCCGATAACGAAACTATGGTACAAAAGAAATGACTACTGGAGTTCTATATTATAAAAGAAAAGCCTAAATGCTTGATTTATTTAATTAAGAAAAACCATGTGAAGGTGTTATTAATTTGGATTAGTTAAAACATAATTTAATCCGGAGCCTGAGTTGATACTACCCATGTTTTATTCCTAAACAATGTCATATAATTTAATCAAGTTAAGCTACATCTTTACAAAATAAAGTATATGTGAATGCAACTAAACAAATTTATCACATATGCAACGTGTTTAACTAATCAAATTTTATTTATAAATATCTCGATACCATTTATGCTAATTCAATTTTAACTTGCAAATACAAGTTGACATGTGAGAGCACCTAATCGAATTGTATATGACATGTTGTTAAACTAAGCAAATTATATTTTAGAAACATATTAATATCATCAATTAATCATATCGATATTATACATAAATTGCCGAGATATAAAACATATATTACTTAATTATAAAACTATTTGCACACATATTTAATCATTTCAATATTTAGCTACATATGGAAAAACATGTGACATGAAAAACATTGCCACTAACATATAATTCACGTCAGCAAGAACCAAGCGCAACTTAAACGGTGCAAAACGGAATTAGAACTTAAATTGGTTTTAATTAAAAAGTTATTGAATAATCATTAATCAAATTAATATTTAACTTATAAATTTCCAAGATGTGAGACATGTTAAACATCGTTGCTAACACATATCACACATTGCGATGAAACTTGCTCAATCGAATCGAAATCAAGAACCAAAATGATTCTTCTTAAACAACGATTAATTAATTATAACACAATTAATATTTTAATAAAATAAATTCATAAACATGTGACATATAAAATAATAACTCTACCGCATAGATTTCGGCGACACGAATCTAATGCAATTTGAATCACTTAAAATGGAATTAAAACAGATAAACCACGGAGATTACAAACCAGTGGCAAAACCGTGAATACCTCATCATCTTCCTTGGTCCATCAACGTATAGAACAACAATGGCCATGGGAGGCTACTGTGCTCGCGGAGGGGGGCGATGTAGGGGCAGGGGTCTCGGTCGTGGGGGCTGGCAGCCGCGCACGCGCGCCTCACCCAAGCAGCAGCGGCGATGGCTGCTGCTGCTGGCCGGCCGGAGCGGCCACAGGCAGCGACGGTGGCCGTCCTGCTCGCTCGCGAGCAAAAGCACGCGAAGGGGAGCAGGATTTGGCGCAGGATGCTGGCACCAGCACTGTGGGGCCAGAGGCCCAGGGTTGGCGGTGCATGGCCGCAAGGAGGGGCCGAGCGGACCTGTAGACCGGAAGAAGACCTGCTTCTATGGTGAGTTCGCCGGAGACGTCGTCTGAGAAAGAGAAAAGAACGGGAAACGGTCAAACGGTGATGAATTTGATAAAAGCGATACACTATGGTGAAGAGAACGACGAGATCTACTTTGTGGTGGTGGTGGTTGACGCCGGAACATGACGGTTTTGCCGGAAAAGCTCGCCGCAAGTTCATCGGAAACCTAGCTTTTTCGAACTTCGGCGTTCGATCTATGGGGCTACGAGTAGCGGCTTGAAAAAAGGGTTGTACTTCTGGAACCAGCGCGTCGAGATGAACATCGGCATATATATAGGTCTAGGGTTGAAAGATTTTGGAAATTCGATATATTTTAGGAATCATTAATTTTCAGAATTAAAATAATTCCAGAAAATCTGGAATTACTATTTAGGCTCCAAAAATATCTCTAAGCTCCGAAAAATTTCATAAAAATTCCTAGGGATAGATGGAAGGATAAGGAACACAACCAAAGTGGTTTTAGCTCCCAGAAAAGACTTTTGAATTGATCAAGGAAAAAGACAAAGCTCCAAGAAATAGGAATTTAATCCCGAAAAAGGTCGGAAAGATTCCCGGAAAGAGAGGTATCGTTCTAACGTGTCTTAAAACCGTTTCCAAGCCTTTGGATTTTGAAAACAAAGCATCTTATCTAACTTTTGTTTGTGCTAGTTTTCAAATTCTTTTTAAACCACTACTTAAAAATAATATTTTGAAGATTGATATTTGAATTTATTTTCCAAACCACTCATCAAAAAAAGTACCAATGCAACAGCATGTATGCACAAATATGTTGCTACCCTTATGTTGGATTTTAATTTAAAGAAAATTTTCTTTTACCTATGTTTTTATGAGCACAAAACAATTAACAGAAATCATTTTACTCGTTTTAGAAAGTAGCTAATTTTAGGGTGTTAGAATTCTACCCCCTTAAGATGAATCTCATCCCTGAGATTCGGAGAAAAAGAGCAAAGAAGAGAGGGATACTTCAACTTGAGATCTTCTTCACTTCCTTGAGCAACACCATCTTGATACTCACCTTGTGTTGTATGAGAACTCATCACGTGGCCACTCTTGCAGATTCTTGTTCCATCTTATTCCAAGTCCGATCTTGTTGCTTCTCTTAATTCGTTCCAGTGAATCTTATTATCCATATGTTAAGCTTCCAAAAGATCTTGCTTAGCTTGAATCATAACTTTGAATTCTATGGTTCATTTTTATGCATTTTGAAATGTTTTACTTTTCAAAAGGAAGACTTTAAATCAAAACCGAACAAATTTTCTTTTTCAACTCCTTTTGAAATAGCTTTCAAAATATGTTTTATGTTTAGAACTCAAGAAAATATTTCAACCATGTTTTGAAACTCTTTTGAATAAATGTTTTTAAGGTTTTGAAATAAACCCAACCATTTTCAAATCATTGGAAACTTAGGAAAACATACTAACCTTTGTTTTTCAAACTCTTTTGAAAACTTGACTTTATAATCAAATCTCAGATAAAGAGCAGACAAATCAACTCATGTTCTTTTGAAATCTGTTTCAAACAAGGGATTTTCAAGATTTTAGAAAACAAATGAAACATTCGACTTCATTTTCAAACCATTTTGAATGAACTCTTTCGGGATTTCTGAAATCAAACCAAATCAATTTCAAAACTACTTTAGAAATGAAGAGAGTAACTTTTCAATTCCCATTTTCTTTTGAAGTCAAACAAAAGACTTAATTCACATGTTCAAGTTCTTTTTAGAATAAGACTTTTGGGGAATTAAATCAAATCAAATAATTTTCAACCCTTTTGAACCATTTTGGAAGACTTCTTTTAGAAATACACTTTTGAAATCAACTCAAACCTTTTCTTTTCAAATTTTGTTTTGAAATCAAACTTAGTTCTAATTCAAAGCCAAAAGTGCTCCGTTTCTAAATGCAAATTATTGCAAACTTTTGAACCAAATTTTTCAAACTTTTGTAAAATATCTTGAAAGCATTTTGAACACCTTTCAAATAAAATTTGAAATAAGACAACTCAAATTGTTTTTTCTTTTCAATCGGTCTTTTCCAAACAACCCATTTTAAAAACACTTTAGAGCCATTTTCAAAGTGTTTTAGAATAAAACTTTGAAAAGTAAACGAATACATTTTACTCTTTTTGAAATTTAGTTCAAAGCAAAGTGGGTTTTCAAATCCAAATTTACTTCCAACTTTTTGAAGTTTTAGGAATAAGATACTTTCAAACTCTTTATGAATATATATTTTAAACTAAAACCTTGAGTGAAGCAACTCAAATCAAATTGTTTTCTTTTGAATGAGCAAAAGAGTCTTTCAAAATTCCAATCAAAACTTTTGAAATGTCTCAAATATAACTTTTTGCCACTTCTTTTTGAAATTCTTTGTTACTTAAATACTCTTTTCAAATCAAATCTCATTCTTTGGTGAAACACTTTTGAAATTAAGTTTCGAATACCAACTCTTGAAAATGAGAAAACAAACTTAAACCCTTTTTGAACTTAGTTCAAATCAACTTTTGAAGAAGCTTTTCAAAGTTCTTGAATCAAAAGGTTGTTAATTCATTTTCCAACATCTTTTGAAGATTTCATTTCAAGGAAAGAGCTTTAAATAGAAATCAAAACCAATCCAATTGTTTTGAAGAGTTAATCTTAGTCTTGAGCATTCTTGCAACTCTTTGTATACGTCTATATCCTAGGTACGTGAAGATCGAACTCCCAACCATAGCTAGCTCGAAGATCAATCTTGACGTAGATCCGAACTCCTTATAGTACACCAACTCGCAACACTCTTAGCTTGGCTACCCCCCTTAAGAAGAGATGGGATAGGGGCACCAACATCCAACATGTAACTTTCTTCAAGGTGTATTGTCATCCTCTGTCATCCTAGAGAGCTTGTGGACATAGATAAGAATAAGAAAAATTGATCCTTCCCATAGATAGAAAACAGCAGCACAGAAAACATCCATATCTCGAGTTATGTTTATCCAATAAAGTTGCATCTTAAACCATTAGAAAGCTTATAAAATTCCCCACAACATTATTTTAGACCACTTCTTTAGATTCTGCAGTTAACTTGGTCGAAATCTTTGCTCAACAGAAACTATTCTAGATTCCAGACAGCGCAGATGTATCGCCTTGTGATTTTCATATCTCCCAAACCAGAATATCTATCAAGGTGAATCTTGTAGGAAAAGAAAAATCTTGAAGTCTTCTTTCACCCTGAATTTTCCCAGAATTTTTGGTTGCTCAGAGGTTGGAGACATAGGCCATAGAAGACAGACCACTCTAGAAGACCGAAAGGTGAAGACAAGAGAAAAAGAACCCAACTATTTATTTCTTTGTCCCTTATACTTTAAACCTTTAATGAAATTGTGAGCATAACCCACAAATTTATTGCACTTATTACAAAGATCCAACTCAACCATGATCATTAGGACAAACCACTCAAACACGAAATACAAGCTCGTTGCTAATCATTCCTTCTAGCTACTTGGTAGGCATTCTTAAGGGAAAACTTTCTTATCAGGGCTTTGCTAATTTGAATAGAGGTGAGACTAGAAAGTTTTGCAAGAGATCAAGAACAACTCAAGGAGATAAGAAAGTATAGCTCAAAGGGAGCTATCAAGGAGAGGAGACAATAGGACAAGGATTGGAAATATTCAATTCAATGCGTCAAGGAGGTGGAGAAATAGTTTTATAGTAAAATAGGTTTTTACAAATGACTAGTGCTAATTAGGCTTGCGTCCTACAGTCAACACTGCTCTGATACCATTCTGTCGCACCCAGTTTTCCAAAGAAGACCAGGAGCTAACTCTATGTGTGCTCAGGATGTCCACACGACACATATAGTGACAAATATGGAGATTATCAAAGATAATGCTTTATTATATATCGAACATAGTTACAACAGGACTTACAATTATTATAGAAGCATAGCGGAAACTATTCTTAGTCTTCTCTTTGGGACTCCATACTCCACAGGGACGGTTGACTGGGGGAAACACTCGCCTGTTACTCATGGATTCCACAAGAAACTCTTTACTTGATCCAACATCTTGTACCCATCCGGGATTTTTGTTGATTGTAAAGCAAGTGTGAGCATACCATACTCAACAAGTATAACATGAGGGGATGCAAGGCTCAAAAGGCTAGACACGGCGGAACTATGGTAAGCACATTTAGTTGGTCATATTTTCTTTATTAAACCTATGTTGATAGGTTATGCTTAAGCTCCCAAGGTGAAAGTATATTTAACATCAAGGTTGATCATATCCCAAACCATCCATAGAACCATCTATCTCGAAAAGGATCCAGGCCGCTCGTGTCTATGAGCATGACTGATATATCAGTTTTATACTCTGTAGAGTTTGTACACTTTCACCATGAGTCATGATTGCCCTTTGTCCGAGGTGATCAGCCTCTTGACTCACTTCAAGATAAGTTGGCAGGGATCACTACGAAGCTTTTCACCAGTCATTCTAATAAGTAGCAGCTGCTAAGGTTTCAGCTGTCTAGCCATATGCAGCCCTCCTCTAGGAGTGGCACTCATGGTCGTGGCATGCTACACACCCTGGTAGGAAAAGAAACATACCAACTAGTGCCCCCCTCTTGCCCTTTCGGTAAGCTGCTGATGAACTAGAATAGATCAACATACTAGGCTAAGACCAGAGCCATATAGTTCTCGTGGTTGTATGCTAAGTCCTGGGCTGCCGCTTTAAGATTCAGTCCTTACGGAGGGTAGACTAGAGCACCCAAAAAGGCCCAATGCTCTAGCCCCCTTCTGTCCATGTTGCTAAAAAGCATCTTTTAATACTATATTGCATATATCTTTAATTGTATTCTTTAGTCAATATTAGTTGGAGCAAACTGAGCATACTACCCACATGCAAAACCCATAGGTAAATCAAGGACAGGATAATCAATATCAAGATAAATAGACTCCAGGCGGTTCATTAACATATGCATATGAATTGAGATTGCATTAAAGTGAATAGGTAACAAGGAGCCTCATATTATACTTGGCTTAACATGCTTTTCCTCCAAAGCAATACGCTCAAAAGCCTTTAGTATTCAACTTTTAATCTTCTGCTCCCAATTCTCAGCTTCTAGTCTTCAGAGAACAACTTCTTAATCACCACGTAAACCTCACCAATTGACTGAACCATATATCACCACACAAACATCCATACATGGCATACAAACAAGAATATATGAGAATAGTACACCAACCAATAAAATAAGCAAAACAGCGTATCACTACGAACAAACAAACGCAAAGACACGCTATACGCGATTCAACGAAAAAGCGACTATTGAAGGATTTTCAGTGCAATAGAAAATAAAACCTATCCATATAACTTATTTTAATTGTAGAAACACATGTAAATATTTTCATTAATCAACTTGATTCATTGCTTAAGAAAGAGCGTAGTATAAAACCTATATTGACTTTATATTCCAAAAATTATCCAAGTGATAGTATTAATACAATTAACTTTTTAACTTCCAAAACACATTTGAGTAACATGAGAACCACTAACGCCACTGCGTAGAACATGCCGATAATGAAACTATGGTACAAAAGAAATGACTACCGGAGTTCTATATTATAAAAGAAAAGCCTAAATGCTTGATTTATTTTACTTAAGAAAAACCATGTGAAGGTGTTATTAATTTGGATTAGTTAAAACATAATTTAATCCGGAGCCTGAGTTGATACTACCCATGTTTTATTCCTAAACAATGTCAATTAATTTAATCAAGTTAAGCTACATCTTTGCAAAATAAAGTATATGTGAATATAACTAAACGAGTTTATCACATATGCAACGTGTTTAACTAATCAAATTTTATTTATAAATATCTCCATACCATTTATGCTAATTCAATTTTAACTTGCAAATACAAGTTGACATGTGAGAGCACCTAATCGAATTATATATGACATGTTGTTAAACTAAGCAAATTATATTTTAGAAACATATTAATATCATCAATTAATCATATTGATATTATACATAAATTGCCGAGATATAAAACATATATTACATAATTATAAAACTATTTGCACGCATATTTAATCATTTCAATATTTAGCTACATATGGAAAAACATGTGACATGAAAAACATTGCCACTAACATATAATTCACGTCAGCACGAACCAAACGCAACTTAAACGGTGCAAAACGGAATTAGAACTTAAATTGGTTTTAATTAAAAAGTTATTGAATAATCATTAATCAAATTAATATTTAACTTATAAATTTCCAAGATGTGAGACATGTTAAACATTCCTGCTAACATGTATCACACATTGCGATGAAACTCACGCAATCGAATCGAAATCAAGAACCTAAATTGATTTTTCTTAAACAACGATTAATTAATTATAACACAATTAATATTTTAATAAAATAAATTCATAAACATGTGACATATAAACTAATAACTCTACCACGTAGATTTCAGCTATATGAATCTAACGCGATTTGAATCACTTAAAATGGAATTAAAATGGATAAACTACGGAGATTACAAACCAGTGGCAAAACCGTGAATACCTCATCATCTTCCTTGGTCCAACTACGTACAGAACAGAAATGGCAATGGGAGGCTACTATGCTCGCAGAGGGGGCCAATGCGGGGGCAGGGGCCTTGGCCATGAGGGCTGGCAGCTACGCACGCACGCCTCGCCCAAGCGGCAGTGGCGGTGGCTGCTGCTGCTGGCCGACCGGAGTGGCCACAGGCAGCAGCGGCGGCCGTCCTGCTCGCTCGCGAGCAGGCGCACGCGAAGGGGAGCAGGATGGGGCACAGGGTGCTGGTGCCGGTGCTGTGGGTCCAAGGGGTCGGGGGTGCCGGCGCATGGCTGGAAGGAGGGGCTGAGTGGACCTGCAGACAGGAAGAAGACCAGCTTCTATGGTGAGTTCGCCGGAGACGTCGCCGGAGAAAGAGAAAAGAACGGGAAACGGTCAAACGATGATGGATTTGATAAAAGGGATACACTACGGTGAAGAGAACGGTGAGATCTACCTTGTGGTGGTGGTTGACGTCGGAACGCGACGGTTTTGCCGAAAAAGCTCGCCGGAAGTTCGTCGGAAACCTAGCTTTTCCGAACTTCAGCGTCCGATCTGCGAGGCTACGAGTGGCGGCTCAAAAAAAGGGTCGTACTTCTCGAACCAACACGTCAAGACGAACACCAACATATATATAGGTCTTGGGTTGAAAGATTTTGGAAATTCAAGATATTTTAGGAATCATTGATTTTCAGAATTAAAATAATTCTAGAAAATCTGGAATTACTATTTTGGCTCCGAAAAATATCTTTGAGCTCCGAAAAATTACATAAAAATTCCTAGGGATAGATGGAAGGATAAGGAACACAACCAAAGTTGTTTTAGCTCCAAGAAAATACTTTTGGATTGATCGAGGAAAAAGACAAAGCTCCAAGAAATAGGAATTTAATCCCGAAAAAGGTCAGAAAGATTCTCGTAAAGAGAGGTATCGTTCTAACGCGTCTTAAAACCTTTTTCAAGCCTTTGGATTTTGAAAACGAAGCATCTTATCTAACTTTTGATTGTGCCAGTTTTAAATTTCTTTTTAAACCACTACATGAAAATAATATTTTGAAGATTGATATTTAAATTTATTTTCCAAACCACTCATCACAAAAGTACCAATGCAACGGCATGTATGCGCAAACATGTTGCTACCGGTCAAACGATGATGGATTTGATAAAAGGGATACACTACGGTGAAGAGAATGGTGAAATCTACCTTGTGGTGGTGGTTGACGCCGGAACGCGACGGTTTTGCCGGAAAAGCTCGCCGGAAGTTCGTCGGAAAACCTAGCTTTTCCAAACTTCGGCATCCGATCTGCGAGGCTACGAGTGGCGGCTCGAAAAAAGGGTCGTACTTCTCGAACCAACACGTCAAGACGAACACCAGCATATATATAGGTCTAGGGTTGAAAGATTTTGGAAATTCAAGATATTTTAGGAATCATTGATTTTCAGAATTAAAATAATTCCAGAAAATCTGGAATTACTATTTTGGCTTCGAAAAATTACATAAAAATTCCTATGGATAGATGGAAGGATAAGGAACACAACCAAAGTGGTTTGAGCTCCAAAAAAATACTTTTGGATTGATCGAGGAAAAAGACAAAGCTCCAAGAAATAGGAATTTAATCCTAAAAAAGGTCGGAAAGATTCCCGTAAAGAGCGGTATCGTTCTAACACGTCTTAAAACCTTTTCCAAGCCTTTGGATTTTGAAAACAAAGCATCTTATCTAACTTTTGTTTGTGCTAGTTTTTGAAATTCTTTTTAAACCACTACATGAAAATAATATTTTGAAGATTGAGATTTAAATTTATTTTCCAAACCACTCATCACAAAAGTACCAATGCAACGGCATGTATGCGCAAACATGTTGCTACCGGTCAAACGATGATGGATTTGATGAAAGGGATACACTACGGTGAAGAGAATGGTGAAATCTACCTTGTGGTGGTGGTTGACGCCGGAACGCGACGGTTTTGCCGGAAAAGCTCGCCGGAAGTTCGTCGGAAACCTAGCTTTTCCAAACTTCGGCATCCGATCTGCGAGGCTACGAGTGGCGGCTCGAAAAAAGGGTCGTACTTCTCGAACCAACACGTCAAGACGAACACCAGCATATATATAGGTCTAGGGTTGAAAGATTTTGGAAATTCAAGATATTTTAGGAATCATTGATTTTCAGAATTAAAATAATTCTAGAAAATCTGGAATTACTATTTTGGCTCCGAAAAATATCTTTGAGCTCCGAAAAATTACATAAAAATTCCTAGGGATAGATGGAAGGATAAGGAACACAACCAAAGTGGTTTGAGCTCCAAGAAAATACTTTTGGATTGATCGAGGAAAAAGACAAAGCTCCAAGAAATAGGAATTTAATCCTAAAAAAGGTCGGAAAGATTCCCGTAAAGAGCGGTATCGTTCTAACACGTCTTAAAACCTTTTCCAAGCCTTTGGATTTTGAAAACAAAGCATCTTATCTAACTTTTGTTTGTGCTAGTTTTTGAAATTCTTTTTAAACCACTACATGAAAATAATATTTTGAAGATTGAGATTTAAATTTATTTTCTAAACCACTCATCACAAAAGTACCAATGCAACGGCATGTATGTGCAAACATGTTGCTACCCTTATGTTGGATTTTAATTTAAAGAAAATTTTCATTTACCTATGTTTTTATGAGCACAAAACATTTAACAAAAATCATTTTACTCTTTTTAGAAAGTAGCTAATTTTAGGGTGTTACAGAGATCTACAGTACTCCTACTACTAAGGGTTGGCATGAAGCCAAAAAAAGTAATTGGTATTGATTGATTTGATGTGTGTATCCTTGATACAATAGTCGGGGTTTATATTTATACCCTGGGCTGATAAGAGTCCTAAACAAACACGACTAGATAACAAAAAGAAATATCAAGATACATGGACTCTAATTTCCCTTATGCAGAATCATTGCTGATGAAGCTTCCTTGTTTGATACGTGTCCTTGTTTCTTTCATCGTGATATGCACCTGGATGTCAAGTCTCTCTTAAATATATTAAATAATATTTTCTAGCCGGCTCGTAAATATCCCTTAATTAGGAGACTCTCTTGCTTTTGACATCATCGGCCGATCTCTTCCTTTCTAGGATAAGCTTACAAAATTTTGGTGTAAACACAGGCCCCCCTAGTTCGAAGTATGAGTTTTCATGCTTCGAACTATTTTGATCTAATAATCTTCTTTCCCGAGTCAACAACATCTGATTGCAATACTTGGCTTTAATGACTTACTTGGGTTGACTGTTCATCTGCTTTAGCCAATTAAGAGCTGGCCCCCCGAGTTTATTACTATAATCGGCTATCAAATCACTAGTAAGGAGCTAAAGAATTCACTGGTAGCAATATTATCTTATTCCAAGCTTCACCTATACATGTGAACTTTGAAATGTCTATCACGCCATCTTGGGTGGTTGAAGAATGGAACGGATTAGGATCTAGTCATCCTCACTTCTCCTGCTCAGAAAAGTTGGTTTTGTTGAAAGATTTTTAAATTAAAGCATAGCTTTGCTCCCCAAATGATTCCCTCAGATTGCTCAATGTGCATAGTTCCTCACCAAGACATTGTTTCGCCTCTATTTACCTTACTTCTAAAAAGCTTATGTGGAGTTCGGGTAGGGACAAAGTATGTAGCATACTTACCTTGCGTATCGTAAAGTCAAGCCCTAGATCAAGGATAGAAGTGTCATACTCTTCGATCAAGATGTGCATGTGCGTGGAATATTTAGTGGCTAACCTAATTCTACTATGCTCTCTTAAGTATATTTCTCTCTTGTGGAATATTTTTTGCGAGAACATGGGTTATCTTTATTCTCATTTCTTTTTCTTTTTCTCATTTTTTTACTTTGGACCTCTTTTATGTCCATCTTTTATATTTTTGCATAACCCATGTCTATTTTTACAACAACTTTTGAGAGAAATATTATCAAGAACTTGGAGCATTTATTCTGATAAAACCTAGCAAACATATTTTTGTCTTCTCCTAGTGTAGGAGCATAACATTTTGAGGTGGATGAAAAACATGTTTTTGCGTACTTCCAGTATAGAAGCAGCACATATATGTGCCATGTATGTGATTTTGATCTTGGGAGCATGATAAATCTCTCAACAAGGGTCAACAAGACTTGACAAAACTCAACAAAGAGCAAGCAGCTTATGTGAAAGGTTTTTAATGACTAATATATGGCTCCAGTAGGAAATTCAACATCATTGAGGAGACAAGCTATTGATTTTGAATTTTTGTAAGAAAATTTCCCAAGTACTTTGCAAAAAGAAGCAAGGTTTTTTCATCACACCATATCTCATTCATCCACTACTTAGATAGCACGCTTTCCCTATGATAGATTATTCACAAGTGACAGGAAAAGCAACAAATAAAGAATATGCGTACCTCCTCTTTGAACCGATGAATGCCTTTGCTTGGACTTTCTCCTAGTATGCATATATCAGCTAGACTTCGTCGACCTTATGATCTCTGTGTTCCAAATCAAACATATGATATGGCATGACCACACGCACTCCTAAGATCTAATTCATCCTTTTTGTGCCCACGTACATCTTGTATATATATGCATGGAAATTGGACTTGCATGCACTACATAAAGGGCTCTATCAGCTTGATGCCTTGATCTTCCAATTCTGAGTCAATTGCGAGCAAAATTCGCTTGCCGAAGCCACAAACTACAACAAAGGTCAGGGCTGGCCAAGAGGCTTCCTGCGTTGGCCACTAAGCGCGTTGTAGGTGCATCATGGTAGTGCAGACGCCTTTGTTGTCATCAGTCATGTCCTCGCCAAGCACGAGCTTAGAGACCCTATTTTTTGCTAGCTCCTATCTTGTCGCCAATGGAGCAGCGGTCCATCATGTTAGCATAGGGCTTCATGCTGAGCCATCTAAAGGGTACAGTGGTAAATGCTGAGGATTGGCCAATGAGCTTGGCCACCGTGGTGGTTGGTTCGAACGGTCTGTTGATGTCGACGCTGCTGCACTGCTCCGAGAAGGACGTGGATGTATTGGATATGGTGCAGCTGAGGTCACTCGCCACATCGACGAGACTCCGTGTGGACAACAATGAGCAGCATTTGTCATGTTATGGCCTAGACTCTTCCATGTCCTTTGCTCATCCATTGACTATGCCTCCACGAGAGAATATAGTCAATGTAGAGGAGGTCCACAGCCTTGTTTGCTAGCATCACTTCCTTGTCATCGCCGTCGGCCATGAGTTCCTTGACCTTGCCCCATGGTAGCTTGTCGCGGCTGCCATTAGTCTTACATGTCCATAATAGTAACATGTGGCCTAGAGTTGCATACACAAGGTTCACCATCGGCTCTTTTTGCATCCGAAGTCGACATCTCAAAAGCTCCACTACACTTCAATACTCGTAGCCGATGTCTTTGATGACTTGGACGATTGGCTATATTTGGAAGCATGAACATTGGCTTTTTCCTCGATTGCATACATGATGGTTCCTGGTTGCTTCCTGTGTACACCCTTTTTGTTGTTGGATCTTTTCTCCTTCGTGCCAAGTCTTTGGCCTTTCTTTCTGGCATGTGGCGATATAAGTCATCCTTGGCTGACTTCCAACAGCTTGCAACAACCAAGCAGACAACTCTTTTGATCTTCTCTCAGCAATATATAGTGCCACACATAGAAGAGCGCTCAACAGAGGCACATAGCAAATATGAGGTGTTCACTCTTGCATCTTATTTAATAATAATTCCTGGCTCAAGATAAATCCCTCTTCGCCATAAATTTGAGAATCGGGAATATTTACCGCTTCAAAATTATTCAGCCGATGGTCCCCTATCGACTATCAGGTTGCCAGCTTTTTCGTGTTTCTGACGCAACCTCTCATGATGGTTTTTTCTCTTATTGAAGAATATATTACTATATTGACCTCCATTTAGAACAAGCCTTTCAAGCTTATCGTTTTCACTTCCATCTTCAGATTGAGCTTTGTATGTTGTAGGAAAAGACAACCATATTAATAGGAGCTGATAGGCCGATCTCATCTGCTTTATGCTTAACCCACCTTTTGGTTCCTCTTCCTGATTTGTCAACTACTGATTTTGAACTATCGGCTCTCCTACGGCGCTATCGGTTCGTCTACTGTTGAGGTACCTTTGCTACGGCAGAGTTGGCCATGTCACGTCTATCGAGCCGAATGGCTTCATCACCTGACGTATCAGCTAAAGTGGAACCTAAGCTAATACTGGCCCCTAGCTGATCTTTGTGTATCTGTACTTGGAGCCGATGGGGGTGAGCAGCCAATGGAGGCGAATAGCCTGATGAATTTCAATGTGATGCACCTAGACTCTTGATTCTTGGCTGCTCGTAGTAAAAGAGACCTCATCGGCTTTTACTGACATGTGTGCCAGCAGCTGTCATAAGTTGAAGTTTTTTTAGCTTGATGATGGATTTGATGTGCCCTTTGAATGTGTGTAGCACCCTGAACCTGACTAACTCAGTGTACTTTGTGACCTGCTCGGCGAGCTCTGACAGTTTGTAGCAGTCCTGGTTGTCATCGTCGAAGAAGTCAGGATTGGCGGTAGCCTGGTTGAGGTCGTGCAACATCCTCTGCACCGTGCCAGCGCTTCTCCTTCACCCTCGCCATAGTTGGCAAACATGGTACTCAAGATCATGCTCAACCCGAATTCTTCATATGATGTTCGATGCACTCGGGGCCGTATTCATCACGTTGTCCACTACAATGTCGATGTCCATCTTAGTCAGTGCCGACGTGTTGTTCACGCCATCGTCGGCATGCTGTAGATGTGTCTAGCCTCCTCATGATCTTGTACTTGCGCTCTAGGAACATCTCAGTAGATCCATCCACCTTGTCGATTAGACCATCCATTGCCAAAGGACGGGTACATATTGCTGCCCATGCCAAGGCACCGCACTATCCCCTTGTTGACATCCAGCTGGTCACCGGTGACTACCTTCACATTCTCACCTAGGTGGAATGTGCACCAGATGATCTTCATTTTGTCATGTCATAGTGGATCGAACGGCGATAGGAGGCCAATGAACTACCATGGTTCATTAGTGCTTTCCTTTTCTCAGGGACCTGTTGGTATGATACGCCTAGAGAGCAAAAGTCACAGTAGTCGGCATAGCTGTCGATCAGCGCATGGATCTTTTTCTTAGCACTCTTGCTTGTCCGGCATAGCTGATGATCTGCTCGGGGTCCACATCATCTTCCTTTTGAACTTGTTCTTCATTATGTGACCATGCTCCATCGGCTATTAGCTTGTCAAAAAAATAACTCCATTCAACTAATGCTCCCGTTTTTACAGCCGATGAGCTATACTTATGCAAGCCAATAAGCAACCTAGAGGCAACAATCTTTGAATAAAAAATAACTGATGCATCAATATTTCTAAAAGCCAATGTCCAATTGACTTGCTGATCAACTTGATGCAATAAAATATTTCAATATACTTTCAACCATCGATATCGGCTATCTTCACATACTCGTCGATTGGTTCTAACTGAGTCAACAATTGTCATCGGCTGTTAGTCTTTATCGGCTTCATGATCTGGCTTTGCCGTTTGGCTGGTGACTGATGGATTTGATCACTAAGGGTTCATAAATGATTGACTGAACTTTATCGGCTCCATCTAGCCGATCAACTGTAGACGTATACCCATATCCTTCTTGGAATCCCCATGCATGACACGCACGTATACACTTAATGGACTTGGCTTCATGTTTTCCATCATACACCTCCAACTGGATTCCAAGACGCTTGCAAGCCGTCTTCCACATGCATAAGATAGCATTGTATATACCAACTTCCAATGATGATTGTCTTGATTCCATCAGCTTTGAACAATCCTTGCTGATCACCTTCTATTGGCATCATCGTCCCGAATACTTGATTTTTGGTTAAGTAACTATTTCCTGTGCTAATGACAACATCTATAGTTTGATCAAATAGCCAATATTAATAGCCAATACGTTACGCCTTTCAATATAGGTATGTCCCGCCTCTGCTCTGTGCTTCAATCGGATACTGCTGTCAAGAACCGAGCTTCAGACTCCAAGCATCAACATGGCCATGTGCACATGTGTGGCATTCAGACTTTATCTCTTGTACTTTTTAAATAATCTCATGCAACTACGTAACTGGTAGGCAAAGTCAATTCTTCTTCAACTTCCTTCGTACATGAATTCTAGCTTGCCTCAGAATAGTATTGAATACTTTTCAATATTGGAGCTGATCCCTGACTTCTCAAACGATTGTGATCCCACCATGAACAAGCTTAGGTAATAAGCCGATAGAATATACTTAACCCGAGCAAAAATCCATCCATCGGCTATCCTTTGTTATTACCTCCATCAGCTATTTATCGTATCAAGAAACAATAGCCAATGAAAGAATTCAAAATATAACCAGAAGCTGCATTGATATTCATTGAGGTCTACCGGCTTTAAATTACAAACACTCATAGCCAATAAGATCATCTAATGATGGCTTCTCAAAGTACTACCACCAATTTTCCAAAAATATAATCTTTTAACTTCTACTGCTGGGAATTCTATTAATAGCAGCCCTGGCAATATATTTCTAGAAGACATTGGTTAATGTTCTTACATGATTGATCACATTGGTTGTGCGTACGTAAAACAATAAATAGTCGATGCGATGATATTAGCTGGCATCTCTTTAGACCACCTTCGTAGAAGTATTGGCTGCCTAGATGACTATTGTGGACTTCTGCTGCCGATATTCTCCAATCCGATATCCCTCTTTGGGCTTTTAAGAAGAATCCAATTACTCCACTGTATCGACTAACACGCTCTCTACTCAGCCGATGCTTTTGAATGTGGCCCAGGATGATTTTTTGCCGTCTAGTGCCTGCTGCACAGTGAGACCCTCTAACTTGTTCTTCAAGGTGCATTTCGGTGATGATATACTCGTGTGGTCACTGTACTTGCTCGGGCCAAGACTACTTCTAAAATCTGAATCCCTTGCTAGTTTCTCCTAAAATTAAGCCAATAGCCGATTCTTCTCCTGAACAGCCGATTCCTTGTACCAAAATTATAATAATTATTAATCTGATCTCTGGACCTACTCTTGGATCCTTATCTTTACATTGGATATTAACAATATGAAGTCCTTGATGCGTCAGTTGAAGTTGAAAGAGGCCAAGCTGATGAAGGAACTTGAAGTCATTTGCCAAGAAATTTATCGGCTATTGCAACATGGAAATCGGCTCTTTGAGGCCGCATTGGCTTAGCGAGCAAGACTTGGGACCCTAGCCGATTCCACTTTCAGATAGCCAATCTCCATCGCTTCCATAAATATCACTTTTATACTGCTTGCCCAATGAAAAATTCCATCTAGGAGTTTCTCCAACATGTGCTTGAGCACACCATATCTAATTTGATATATATATGACCAATATAGTCCCTTTCCATCTTCTCTGAATCAAATCAATGTACAATATAAGTCTTCTTTAAGCTAGTAGTCTGACCAAGCCAAGTGAATATCTCTATGTGCGCTCAGCCAAATAGTTCTTTGAGTGGTGGAGTATAGGAGTAGTAGCTTTTGATCTTCTTGAGCTTATCACTTGGACTGTCAACGTGTTGCCACACACCGCAACCGGCCTCATGTAGATGATACGCATAGCAGGATTGGCTTACAAGCCTCGTATAGTATTAAATCTTAGCAATATGGATGATGTTCTCAGATCAGTCCTGAAGATTTAGCATAATGATCAATTTCGGTTGACTTCTAATCAAACAATTGTGGTCCCACCGGGGGTGCTAGAATGCGTGTCAACATGAAAACATGGTAGCCGCGCTGGGTGGACACGCAGCAAGCTAGAACGATCTGAAGATCTGCCTGGCTTCAACGCAGGACCAGTCGATCCTACGAATTCCCAAGCGCGTGCCAGTCAATTTGACCTACAATTGATAAGGAGAGAAAGTTTATCAGTAATTTAGGGTGAAACATGCTGGTTTTGCCCAGATAGTTCTAACTATGCCGCTTCGGGAGCAGCCAGACGGGAAAATCGACTAAATAGCCGATACGAGAAAAAATCGACTGTTAAGGACTGTAACGCTCACGGGTCATGATTGATTTATAGTAATGAATACAATGCACCCAGTTTTAATGATCCTTACCCTTAAGCTATTAACATGTATGCGTCAAAGATACATCACTGGCTAAATTAGATTTGAGCAATACGTGGTGTAGAGCCAATGAATCCGGTGAAAAGGGATATGCCACGCAAACAATCGACTGTTTGATATAGATAGATCTACGAACCATCTAGATCTAATCTATTACCATCAATAGTGAGGTTCGACCGGATCGATGCAGCTATGATGATGATGATAGTCTAGAACCAGAAAATCCATAAAACCAACCATACTTCAATAGGTTCATGAAAGCGTGCCATATCTGTGAAAACACAGGCAACTCAGCTAAAATAACCAATTGAGGTAGAAAAGGGATTATAGCATGTGAACAATCAACTGTTTAATATGGACAGATCCATAAACTCATCAAATCTAACATATTACCCTTAATAGTGGGGTTAGACCAGATCGATGGCAGCTATGATAAAGATAATAGATCAAACCTTTAAAATAAATAGATCTATTCACATTTAACAGAATCATAAAGACACACTATAAGTGTTAAAGTACTGGCAATCGGCTATTTAGCCGATGTAGGCAAAGCAAACAGCCAAGCTCACACCTGGTCGAAAGCAAATCTACCAACTAGCATACTCCGATTTTAAGTGCTAACAGTGGGGATAGACTGGATCGTTACGGACATAATAGCGAGCTATAGACCGGATTCAACTTGCTAGTAAACCTTCTCAAGATCAGACATGCCTTAGCCACATACTATGCACGATCAAGATCGAAGTAGAACGGCCAATAAAACATAATCCGTCGTTTAAAGTAAGAACCATCGCAATGTGATAAAATAAACGATGGACTAAAAGGATGTGAGGCCGATCTAGATCGATCTCGATCGAGCAGGTTGATATTGTTGAAACTAATGACAACAAGAACATCAGCAAGATCGGTAACTTAATGAATCTACCCGAAGGATGCCACCCTTAGGTAGAGCCGATAACTTGACCATAATCTAATTCGAGCAGTGGAGGTTGAACTTAACCGATGCAGCAATACTTGAACTAGACAAGAATCGATAACTAACTTATACTAGGGCTCGTAAGAGGTCAGCTGGACCGATGCAGCCTTACAAACAAAAGTATAAGCCATGACGATACTTACAGACAAGCCGGAGGTCGACCGGATTGATGTAGCCCTGCATGTTGAAGAACTCGTCGAGATCTACAATACTAAGCCAAAAAAAGTAATTGGTATTGATTGATTCGATGTGTGTATCCTTAATACAATAGCCAGTGTTTATATTTATACCCTGGGCTGATAAGAGTCCTAAACGAACACGACTAGATAACAAAAAGAATTATCAAGATACATGGACTCTAGTTTCCCTTATGCAGAATCCTTGCTGATGAAGCTTCCTTGTTTGATACGTGTCCTTGTTTCTTTCATCATAATATGCACCTAGACATCATGTCTCTCTTAAATATATTAAATAATATTTCCTGGTCGGCTCGTAAATATCTCTTAATTAAGTTTTTATATGCCAAAAAGAAGTATGGGGCTATGCTAAAAAAGAGGGACACATGAAGCCCTCAAAATAGCAAAAGAAAAGAAAAAAAATGGAACACATGAAGGTTCTAAAGGATTGAGAAAAAAGGAGAGATAGCCCACACTTCTAAGACAATAATCAAAAGAGAGAAAGTCATGAGCACCGCACCGAGCAGTCCCGCCAACATGCCCTGAAAATTTGATTTCGCACCACGCCGAGCAGTCCCGCCAACACGCACCAAAAATTAGATGTCACTCTTTTGCCCTCCGTGTAGAAAATAGGTTTACCACGCCATAGATTTCATTCAAGGGTATTTGTGATAATGTGATGGCAACATAAAAGTGCAAAGAGTCACTATCTCTGCTTCCATCTCCATTCTCCAACCTCACTGTCTCTCCTCTAGCTCCAAATCCTAGTCTCATGGCCTCCCTCTTTTGAAGCTATGACATGTGGCAGCGATCCCACGACCAGACACAGGGGGCCGAACGTCCGGTCGGTCTAACCGGCATGTCCGATCACCACGCAGTGAGCTGCCCGTAGTGCCCAACGGCTCTATTTCAAGGGAACACCTATATAAGGCGTTTGGCTGGCTCTAGCTGACTCTGTTGGCCATTTGCATTGACATAGCAACCTTATAATCTTAGCCAAAGCCCTCCCACTCATCTCCATCATTGATTCATCATCTTTGTGAGATTGAGAGTGAATCCAAGTGCATTACTTGAGTGATTGTATCTAGAGGCACTTGATGTTCTTGTTTTGCTGCGGGATTCGCTTGTTACTCTTGGTGGTTGCCGCTACCTATATGGCTTGGAGTAGCGAGGATCATCGAGCGGAGGAAGATGCTTGTCTCCAGATCCGATTGTGTTGATTGTGAGGGGTTCTTGACCTTTCCTCGGCGGATAGCCAAAAGGTACTCTAGTGGATTGCTCGTGGCTTGTGTGATCCGCATCTTGTGTTGGTTGTGCGATAGCCGGTTGCGGGTTTGGCATGTGATGCCAATTAGCGCGTGAACCTCCAAGTGATTGAATCACCACAACAAGGACTAGCTTGCTAGCAAGCAAGTGAACCTCGGAGGAAAAATCATTGTGTCTTGATTGTCTCCTTGGTATTCATTGATTGATCACTTGGCACGGCGGTATACCTCTCTACCACTCTCTTGTATTACATTGTGCCTTTACTTGTGTAGACCTTGTGGTAATAGAAACTAGTTAGTGTAGCTCTTAGTTGTAGTTCTCTTGCTAGATTGCTCACATAGGTGTAGATTAGTGACTTAGCCTTGTTGTGATATACTAGAGATCATAGATTTTAGAATTGGGTAGGTGGCTTGCAACACAAGTATGGTGCTAGCGCAAAATTCGCTTCGCCATCTTATTTACTAATCACTTGCCTTAGTGTTGTTGTATATTTTTTTAATAGTCTATTCACCCCCTCTAATCATTAGTACCTTTCAAGTGGTATCAGAGCTGTGGTCAGCGTGATTTGAGGCTTAACAACCTTCGGTGTCAAAATGGCTCAAATCAACAACACCAAGAAGCCACCCCAATTTGATGGCACAAATTATCCTTATTGGAAGTCAAAGGTGACCACTCATATCAAGTCAATCAATAGAAGAGTGTGGAAGGTGGTGGAGACCAAAATTGAGATAGCCGATCTAGAGAATCCCACCACGGTCAAAGAAGTGCTTCTCTAAAACAATGACATTGCCCTTACTGCTATTCATGATGCTATTGATGAGAGAACATTTGAACAAATCAAGAACATCGAGATGGCTCATGAAGCTTGGAAGAAGTTGAAAGAATCATTTGATGGCACCAAAGCAATAAAGGGTGCAAAGGCATACATTCTCAAGAAGAAATTTGCTAGCTTCAAGATGAAGGAAGATGAGAGTGTGCCGGACATGTTTCATCAGATGGAAGTGCTTGCCAATGATCTCAAAGCACTTGGTGAGAAGGTGGAAGACAAGGACTTCTCCCATAAGTTCTTGAGATGCTTACCTGCAAGATTTGGGATGTTGGTCACCTTGCTAGTGAGGACCAATTTGGACACAATGACACCAAACCAAATCTTGGGAGATATTATGACCGATGATGCTTATAGAGATGATAATGAGAAGGAAGAAAAGAACAAAGAGAAGAAGGATGAGAAGAAAAAGAGTGTGGCATTCAAAGCTGGTTCATCATCCAAGGGCAAGGCCAAGCAAGATACATCAAGTGAAGATGATGGCTAATGGGATGATGATGATGATGATGAGAAGATGGCTCTCTTTGTCAAGAGATTTGGCAAGTTCATGGTGAAGAAGGGCTACCAAGCTAGAAGGAAAAAGTTTCATCTAAGAACAAGAAAGAGTCAAGAAGATGCTTCAAGTGTAGAAGCAAGGATCATCTTATTGCTCAGTGCCCATACAATAGCAACACTAATGATGATGACAAGAAGAGCAAGAAGAAAGACAAGAAGGACAAAAAGGAGAAGAAAGACAAGATGACCTTCAAGAAGAAGAAGGGTGGTTCATATGTGGTCACTTGGGATAGTGATGCTTCCTCAAGTGATGATGATGATAGTGATTATGACAAGACCACCAAGAAGATGGCTCTTGTAGGCATTGCTATTAATGAGAAGCCTTCTCTCTTCGACACTCCATCATGCTTCATGGCTAAGGCCACTAAGGTACAATCCGATGATGAGTGTGATGATGAGGAACAAGATAAAAATGAAAGTGATACTAATGATGATGATGAACCCACTAAAGATGAATTAATTGACATGTTAGATGATGCTAAGGAACATTTTGACATTAAGATGTTGACACTCCATGTGATAAGCTCGAGAAGATCAAAAGCTACTGCTCCTATGCTCCACCGCTCAAAGAACTATTTGGCTGAGCGCACACATAGATATTCACTTGGCTTGGTCAGACTACTAGCTTAAAGAAGACTTATATCATACATTGATTTGATTCGAGAAGATGGAAAGGGACTATATTGGTCATATATATGAAATCAGATATGGTGTGCTCAAGCACATGTTGGAAAAACTCCTAGATGGAATTTTTCATTGGGCAAGTAGTATAAAAGTGATATTTATGGAAGCGATTGGTGAAGATGAAATCTTGAATTTGGATGTGCACACCCTTGACATTAAGTTTTTGGATCATCTTCTCCACCTTGTTGATAAGCTTGATAGATTCTTCATCAAGGTCGGAGGTGGAGGAGGAAGATTGATCATCATCACTTGATTCTTTGTCATCATCATCCTCATCTTCTTCTTCATCTTCACTTGAGGAGCTTGAGCTTGAGCTTGTCTCAACTTGCTTGCCCTTCATCTTCTTTTTCTCACTACATGTGAGAGCTTTGCCTTTGTTTGATGAAGAGGCTTCTTCTTGACTCATCTTGCATGACATTTCAAATGCCACTATCTTGCCAATGACTATGGCTGGGGTCATGGTGCTCAAGTCCTCCATGTTGTAAAGGATGGTGATGATGCTTGCATATTTCGTTTGTGGTAGCACAGAGATGATCTTCCTCATGATGTCCGCATCATCTAGCTTGGTTAATCCTATTGAATAGAGCTCATTGATAATTAGATTCAAGCGAGAATACATATCACAAACAAGCTCATCATCATTCATTTTAAAGAAATCATAATTTTGTTTAGCTAGACAATGTTTTTGCTCACAGACATTAGTTGTGCCATTATGGAGCTCTTGGAGTTTTAACCAAATTTCATGTGCCGTATTTAAAGTGAACACTTGGTTAAACACATCTATTCTAAAATATTCAAACAAGCAATTTTTAGCTCTAGTATTGAAATGAATTTCTTTTTCTTCACTCATTGTGGGTTTATCGGGATTCTTAATGGGTTTCATCCCATCACGAGTGACTCTCCAAACACCCAAATCTACCACCTCAAGGTGACAAGTCATTCTAGCTTTATAGTAGGGGAAATTAGTGCCGTCAAAGTGCGGAGGCCAGAGGTATCCATCCCAACCACTCTAAATAGCGTTGGCTCAACGGCGGTGAAGCCAAAGGTCCAAATTGAGCCAACCGGCTCTGATACCAATTCAAAGGGACCATGACGCCTAAGAGGGGGGGTGAATTAAGCAACTTAAAACTCTAACTCTAAACTATGGCCTCTTGTTCTAACCTTAGCAAAACATATATAAAAGGATAAACTATCTAAATGTGCAACTACGGTTTTGCTAGTGTGTTGCTATCTCTACCGTAAAAAGGAGTTATGCAACCTAGGTTCCAAACCTATCAACTAGCCTATCACTAAGCTAGGAAAGTAAAGCACACACCAAGATTGCAATGTAAATGCGGAAGCTAAAGAGTAAGGTAGAGATATGCAAACTCCCGTCGACGACTCCAGTATTTTTACCGAGGTATCAAGAAATGCGCAAGCTTCCTCCTAGTCTTCGTCGGAGCCCCTCACAAGGAATCCATAGCAAGGGCCAAGCTACCCGTCAGGTGACTCCATGGATAGCCTCGGGCCTTCTCCACGCGCAAGTGGGTCTCCGACGTGCCTTCCAGCAAGCCTCTCCCGGATGCTCCCCGTCGTCTTCACTATCAAGCTTCCAGCCGAACCGCCGTGGGCCTTGTTCCCTTCGGTACACGGTGGCGGCCACACCACAAACGCAGTTGGTGTGATCTCGCAAGACTACAAGCCCCTCTGATGTACAACAATGGTGCACGCAAGCACCGAGTGATAAGAGGTGTGTAAACCTCACTAAACACTAGGCCTAAACCTAAAGCAAGCGTATAAGCGGTGGTCTAATCAACCTAAGCACTTCGCAAAACACCTATGTTAATCACCTAATGAATCACTAAGCACTATGCAATTGGAGATCACTAAAATTATATATCAACACCCTTTGTATGTTTCCTCAGCTCTCCACATCTCAAATGGCCGGTTCGGGGGTCTATTTATAATCCCCACCAAGAAAGTAGCCATTGGGGGCGAAACCTAGCTTTCTACTACTGACCGGACGCTGCTGTCGTCCCGACCATTAGAGCACGCACGTTGATCAGACTCTAGGCCGAGTCCGGTCTCACTTGATCGGACGCGTCCGGTCACGCTGGTGCAGCTCTGGAACCTCTAGACTCGATCGGACGCTGTACTTTGTGCGTCGGGTCGTCCAGTGCCGCTGCGTCTGGTCACACTGAAAACATTGTCGTGATGAAGAACAGTGTCATCGGTGCATCCGGTCACTGCTTCGCTCAGCGTTCGGTCACAGCTGCTGACGCCTGCTGTTGCCAAGCAACTGATCAGACGCGTCCAGTGCCTATAAGGGCCGCGTCCAATCACCTTTGCCGAGCTCGTTTCTTCGTGATCTTACGTCCGGCTTGATTCCCATCTTTGTGCTTGGACTATGCTTGATATCTTAGGTCTTCCCTTGTGCTTCTAGGGTCTTGCTTATGGTGTTAATCGTGGGATCATCATGTCACCTTCATCCAAGTCACTTTTTGCACCCTATTGAACTACAAAACAATTACTTGTAAATTCATTAGTCCAATTTGGTTGTGTTGGTCTTCAAACATCAAAATTCAAAGTAAATAGGCCTAGGGTCCATTTTCCTTGCAGAGGGATTTGATGTTATAGATGAAATAGATTTAGATTTAGAAGATGAGCTGGTACCCTAGCAATTGAGGTGCTTGTTCTATCTTGTATTTAGTTCGGAGGGGGGTAGGTAGCAATGCAATGTTTTACTGTTTGGATATCAATGCAATTTGTACATGCTTGCTGCTTAAGTTTGTATCTTTAATTTTAATGTCTAGGTCGAAGGAGCCATAGAGTAGGCTCTGCCAGTAGGACAAAAGGCAGCGCTGCCATGAGTCCTGGGCGAAGGCACTCCATGCGAGTGAATTCAACACGACCAGGAGAGTTTGCTCATGGAGTTCGTACTCGGAGGGCTGCCGCTGGCAAAAGGGTGGAGGTATCAGTAGTAGGTGAACATAATTCTCTATCAGCACGGATACCTGTACCCAGGGATCAATTCAAACTTCATGAATTGACTGGAGACATTTGTCGGGACGACACCCTATCTAGCCCTATGAAAGACTGCCCACGGCCACATGATGATAGTCATGTCAAAGAGGAGCCCTATGAGCTACCTAGCACTGTGAGAGACTGCCCACGTCCAGATGATGATAGCCATGCCGAAGAGGAGCCCTCTGAGCAAACTCCCGTCTCCACCCACCCGCAGAACAATAAAAGTTGGCTAGGTTAGTATTACCTTATAGATGTCTATCAATTAATTCGCACTAGCTATTTGATATCTATGTTACTTTTCTAACAATCTGAATGTATGAAAACTTTGTAGTACCATTGTTGAGAAGTGTGAGGAAGCCGAGACCTCGAGCTCGTGGAATTTTGCTTGACAAAACAAAAACACCTAGATTACGATAATCCAATAAACTCTTCTATGGATATTTTTTTCAGATTATTTAATGACTAACTCTCCTCTCCACCTTCCCACATCTAGTAAGTTGGTTGACAAAACTTTATAAACTGATGATTTATTCCCTCAACTTGTAGAGGTTGACAAAAATAAACTAGATTATTAAGTGTTGGAAACGAACAGCCCAAGAACGAACGAAGGGAGATCAAAGTTGTGACTGATGCCTCACATGACAAAATTACAAGATACAGAATCGCAGGAAGTCCCTAATTCCACATGATAGACAAACCTGCATTGCATGCTCAAGTACGAGAAGGCAAGAATAATGGTGACCAATAGTCGATATATGGGGTAAATCCGCAGACCGCCTCAATTTTTTTCTTGCACGTACGGTGTCGCGTCAGTGTTTTTGACGACCTGAGCTAGTTAAGCTAGTCAGTCATGCAAAGGGCTCCAACACAACATACGTATGTGTGTAGAGCTAGTAAGTGTTGTCTACCTATCTAATTCATAGAGAGTTTTACAATCTGGAGTCAACTCTATGTTAATCTAGCAAAGGTAATGACCACGTAAAATCAAGCACAGTACAGAACCTTTAGATGCGATAGGTAAAGAGAAAAAGACTTCTGAATCATTGCAATGTATATTTGGCTACTTGCTCTGCATTGAGACCTGAAGATCATTCGTTCCTCCACGGAATGATCGCAATGTACTTCGAAAATAAAAAAAAGAAACTGCAAGAATATTAATATGGCATCTGACGGCGTCACCTTCTGCTGCATTGAGACTTGAAGAGAGCTGAAGATCGAGTGAGCACCCTGCAGGCAGTGCTACTGCTCTCTCAAAGTTCCTGCAATAAAAATGCATCACACACCAACTGCAGCAGACAATAGAGATCAGAACGTAGCCAAGCAGAGACACCAGGCAAATCAAATCAATGAAGACACATGATCGAACTACTGCTGCATTCGATTCCGATCAGGCTGCGGACTGCAGAACCTAGAGACTGCAGCTAGCTTAGCCTCGCTCCTTGTCCTTGAGAAAATGGAAACAAGTTACTATTAATAATGCACATAAATGTCGCATCATCATATCATAGTTACTATGTACAATTGCTCTCTTTTCCTTGTTTCTTTTTCCTCTTTTTTCCCTTTAATTTAATTTAAGGACGGCAATCTTCCATCAATGGTTAATAATGTCTCTTAGAAATCAAGTGGCAAAAAAACCCTACGGCTATTAATGCCCTTCCAATAGCAAACGACAAAACCCCCATGCCTCTTCAAAATCAAGAGGCAAAAAAGCTCTATGGCTACTGATGCCCTTCTGACAGCAAACGACAAAAAGCCCAATGGCTAATTAACTTCTTCAAAATCAAGTGGCAAAAAAGCCCTACGGTTACCAATGTCCCTCTGTCAACAAGTGACAAAAACCTCTACAGCTATTATAGCCTCTTCTAAATCAAGCGACCAAAACCCTATGGATACTTACACTCTTCCGACAACTAGCAATCAAAAAACTCTGACAACAAAAGATAAAAATTCAACCTGCCTAATTGAATTATTTTCACACTAAGAAACAGTGGGTGTGTTCTAGGCCCAGCCCAAGCCCATGGCAAAAGAGCTAGCCCGATGCGGCTCATGTAATATTTGTGGGCACAATTTTCTAACATAAAAAGCCTTTGGACTTTTTCTACCTCTTTTTCGAGAACCTTTTAGAAGTTCTTGGTCTAATTGGAGAAATGCTCAGGTCTACTTTATACCAATTAGTGCGACAAAAATTGCATGAGCTCACACTAAAAACCAAACTCTGTAATTAAAAGCTCATGTTCACATCTTGAAATTGTAACGAAATTAACAAAAAAAATATTATAGATGATTCAGAGTGATTTGAGGTTGACGAGCCTATAGGTCAATTGAATGGCAACTACAAGACATTATAGCACAATTATAGGAGAAGTAGCGAGGATTACAAATATATATATATATATGGAACCGGGAGTCCGTTGACATGGGAGCTGAGGACCAAGAAGAAGAGCTAGTAAGTGTTGTCTACCTATCTAATTCATAGAGA
The DNA here is from genome assembly GCA_904845875.1 of Miscanthus lutarioriparius. NCBI lineage: Eukaryota > Viridiplantae > Streptophyta > Magnoliopsida > Poales > Poaceae > Miscanthus > Miscanthus lutarioriparius. Next base: position 73,319,396 of record CAJGYO010000012.1, on the reverse strand, counting down.
TTTTTACAATCTGGAGTCAATTCTATTCCATGTTAATCTTGCAAAGATAATGACCTCATAAAGTCAAGCACGGTACAGAACCTTTAGATGCGATAGGTAAAGAGATGAGACTTATGAACGATTGCAATGTACTCCCTCGGTACAATAAAGAATGCAATTCTAACACAGTGTCACATTTTAATATCTTAAGTTTAACCAATTATAGATAAAAAAGTATCAATATTTATGATATTAAATAAATATTATTGGATTAATTACGAAATGTATTTGCATAATAAATTGATTCGAAGCCATAAATATGAATATTATTCACAAGAAATTTAGTCAAACATGAACTATTTTTTCTGACACGCAACCCATAGTTGTATTCTTTTCTGGACGGAGAGAGTACTTCCCCTGCATTGAGACGAGAAGATCGTTCGTTCCTCCGCTGAATGATTGCAATGTATTTCGAAAATAAAAAAGAAACTGCAAGAATATTATTATGGCATCTGTCATCTGACAGCTTTACCATCTGCTGCATTGAGAGCTGAAGATCGAGAGTGAGCACCCTGCAGGCAGACAACAGAACAGAACGTAGCCAAGCAGAGACAACATCAGTGTCTCTTAATGTTCCTGCAATAAAAATGCACCCACACCCCTAGCAGTAGACAACAGAACAGAACGTAGCCAAGCAGAGACACCAGCCAAATCAATGAAGCCACATGATCGAACTACAGCATTCAAGTCCGATCAGGCCTCGTTTGGTTCCTGCCTGCAACGGTAACCATTCCAATTTGGGATATGGTTCACAAATTTCCAACTTGGAATGTTTACAAATTTGTGAACCATTCCAAGTTGAAATGGTCTGAGGCCTTCAATCCCCAAGAACCGAACGAGCCCCCAGGCTGCGGACTTCAGAACAACCTAGAGACTGTAGCTAGCTTAGCCTCAATCCTTGTCCTTGAGAAAATGGAAACAAGTTACTATTAATAATGCTGTACAATTGCTCTCTTTTCCTTGTTTCTTTTTCCTCTTTTTGTTCCCTTTCATTTAACTTAAGGACGGCAATCTTCCATCCACTTTTACCGAAAGAAAAAAAAAACTAGAATCTTCTTGTCTTAGAATCGAAAGAACGAAGGAAATGTCAGGTCTAGACGATCATCACCTCCTCACAGTACCAGTTCACTCCTAGATCGATTAAGTCGACTCGGACGTACAGGCCGGCATGGCAACAAAGCAGCCTACGGCCAATGCTCACTCCCTGTGCTTCAGGTCGACGACGATGACACTGATGTTGTCCTCGGTCTCCCTGGCGAGGGCGAGCCTGCCCAGGAGCAAGGCAGCGCGGAGGCACCGGGGCTCCTCCTGGTGGCCGACGACTACGCCAGCGGCGGCCGGAGCTCCTCCTGCAGCTGCAGCGGCGGCGGTGGGGTCGGTGGGAGACGGGTTCCAGTCCTCCAGGACCTGGCGGGCGACGTTGCAGGCGATGTCGTTGTCGATCACGTCCCACATCCCGTCGCTCGCCAGGATCAGGCACTGGTCCTCCACCGTCCGATCGGTGATGGTGATCTCCGGCTCAGCGATCACTTCAGGCCTCAGCCACCTGTCCCCTGCATGCACTCTTTCCAAAAATCAGATACGTACGTACATTGATTGATGATTAAATGAATTCATCAGCAACACAAACAATCATCTATGTACTCTACGGGAGTCAACTCTCGATGCAAATCTACCTGTCAGATCATTTGCTTACTCAAGCTTGCTTTTTTTTTTAGCAGAGCTTACTCAAGATTGCTTGATTAAGGTAAAGATATGTACTATGACCTCACTATCATGAGCTCACTCAGGGCACATCACAAGGCATCCCTCACTAGTATAGGCCATAGGGTAATCAAACCTATCTATCCCCACTAATTTATAAAGGGCCACTTCTTTATCCAGGTTGGGTTAGCCAGAGGAAGTAGTCTTAGCCAAATGGCACTTCCACAATTGATGAATCGGAGGCGAACTCGTGGCGCAAGCACACCCGCTACATACATGTTAACTCCTTGTCATGTCCAATAGCTTAAGTAACTGAATCGTCGCTGTCAACGAATAGCTGAAAGGTAAACCTTAAATGTTCAGGTGAGATATGGGCAGAGAACATGTGGCCATCCTCTTCCTAGCCCAATTAGCATGCCACACAACTCTTGGGATATCAGTGATGTGACTGTTTATCTACTCAACAACTGCCAAGTAATAACATGTACGTGGAGCTCATCTGAAGACTGAAGCTGCACACACCTTGTTCCTTAAATGACACTATAATAGTATGTGGCTAATAATATTGTACTATGAACTAATAGAGCAGTATATATATATAATAGTGGTGAACATGCAAAGCTCGATCCCATGTTACAAAAGCAACAATAACCTTAATTAATTTCATAGAACAAAAGCTATAGCTTGTTATAGTCATACCTCTTTCACTACGTGAAAAACAATTTGTAGCAACGGGTTTTTTTTAGGGGCGGCTGGCATTGGAGCAGCCCCTACAGTGGCGTGCTCGGGCTCCAGCACAGCAGCCGCCCCTACAAATGGCACAGTAGGGGCGGCTGGTAATACGAGCCGCCCCTACAAATGCATAGATTTGTAGGGGCGACTGGTATGTAGAGCCGCCCCTGCTGTGTCCATTTGTAGGGGTGGCTGAATCAATTGCCACCCCTACAAATGCCCGCTGTATATATAGCAGCCACCTTCTTCAACCTCCCATGGGCTCCACACAAAAATATCTTCATCCTCTCTTCCACTTCTCCTGTAGCCTCCTCGTCTCCACCGCTTCTTCCTCCCCCAACGGCGACTCCTCCTGCTCCCTACGCACCGGGCCGCATCGGCCGGCGACCGGCCCTAGCAGCGCGGCCACCCCAGGCGCGTGCAACGCCGGCAACCCGGCGAAGCGACCCCAGTGCCACAGCTGCTGCTCCACGCCTCCCGACACGACCAAGCCCTAGCGTGGCGGCACGGACGACGACTGGCCCCAGCAGCGCGGCCGTCCCAGCGCACGCGACGCTGGCCGCCCCGGCGGCGTGGCCCCAGTGCCATCGCTGCTGCTCCGCCCCTCCCGACACGAGCAAGCCCTAGCGCGGCGGCACGGATGCGGCCGTCCCGGTGCAAGAGGCCTCAGTCGCGACCAGCCCTAGGTGAGGGTGTGTTGCCTCCATTTTTCCTCTCCCCTTCCCTCACCGACGCCGGGGACGGGCGATTTGTTGATGGAGATGACTATTGGAACAAGGGTCAGGCCACCACGATGAGTTTCTCTGAGGTTTGGTTCTGCTGCCCCTTTGCCCTTCTTTCTTGTCGCAAGTAGAGAGATAACAAGCACGCACAATGTTTGTTCAATCCGATTTAGCCAAGTTGCAGACCACTCAAATGTTGGAAATTATGAGGATGTTTATTTTGTCCTAAATTTTGTGCTGCAGCTTCGACCAACTAACTTGCTTTGGATATCAGTTTTGCCTTGCTAATATTGTAGAGTTAATGAAAGGGACACCTTCTCCATGCTACCAGCTTGCAACTAATTTTAGTTGGGGATTCTCTTTAGTTTTCGATTACTGTCATGCTTCTATTGTCTAGAGAAAGTCTTAATTTTATTTGTAAAATCTTTGGAGTAATCTATCCTTGAAATTGAACTATATTAATGCACCCTTCTTTTTCTTTCAGATGCGATCCAGTGGTTTCCATGTTTCTCTTTTGTAACCACTATTGGACCAAGGTGATCTGGTTTCAGTTAATTTTTTATTCCCTTTCAATAGTTGTGTAAGCAATTCTAATGTTCTTCACGTATATGAGCGGGCATGATTCCTATATCAGAAAATACAGAGCAACACGCAATAGAAGATATTCTTCAAATCGGCCAAACTTGATTGCTTCATCTTGAATTTATGTTGCCAATTCCCTGGCTGGACACAAAACTAATACTGTTGGACCTTCACTTGAATTATGCTTCAGGCGCTCCACAAGAATAAACCCTGGGAGGAGATAGGCCAGTGTTTTAGATGAACAACCTGTCTTTGCCACAGCTACTATATCATGACCCTTTATACCAGTTGGAGATGACTGAGCTTGTATATAATTTCCCTAAAGCAATATGCTAGATATTCATTTGGTATGTCATTCCTATCAGATTGTTCAAGCATCTTGTTGAGCATGCACATTAATTCATTTAGAGTTGCTATAGAGAGGCCTAAAAGGCATTCATTTCTGGTAGATTAGTTTGCACAACAATCAGAAAGAAAAATATTGGGCCTGCCCTTGTTTCAATCATAGGGTCAGGTGACCTCCTTTCCATTCCATCTTACAAAAAGTTCAGGACATCTGTGTCAGCTTCGCTTTTCCCCATGTGTTCTCTGTTTTCACGGTATTAGTTGGTCCTCATGGATGTGAAGCTAAATAATTGTGTTCTGCATATAGACCTAGTATAGAATTATCAATGCCTACCTACATTGTCCATGCCTGATATTCTATTTTGTTTTACTCTTTCTGCTACTACCATGAATTGGATGAGATTTAGATTTGAACGCATAAATGAGTCCTCCTACACTGATTCGTGGCCTGGATGCAGGGATTCCAAAGTTTTCAAAAATCTTATCTAGATATTTTTATATTTCTTTGCAGCTCATTAGTCCTCACTGCCCTCTCCACCAGCATGGTTTGCTAACCAACAACTTAGAGTTGGTACCATTTCTTTCTTATATCTCCTGCTACTTTGTCTTTGCTTAATTTCCAACTATATATTAATACCACAACTGCTCCTTAGTGCCTTAGTGGTCGCAGTTATAGGCTTTTCAAGAAATTTAGGAGCAGCCTGCCATGGTGACCTCTTCCATTGAAAGCAAGAAAGCTTATCCCATCAAGGTAATCATTTTGGGCCCTTGGACTTCCTTCATGTACTGAGTTATAGTATGCATAATGTTCATGGGACATTTAATTCCTGAATTTACATTTTATTTAGTAGAGAGGAATTTAGTGAATCGCTGTGACAGAATAAAAAGGCACCAAATAAATTGAGGGTTTAGAGTTTAGCAGTCCTGGGACCCTCAATTTATCTTTGCTTGGTTAATTTATACCATAAGCGATAACCCAGTTCCTAGAACCTTCAATTTATCATGTTTCCAAATTGGTAGCAGTCCTCATGGTCCCACTATCTTGTAATAGTCCCAATCTCTTTGAAGAGACATACATAGACACTCTCAAAAGTTTCTCATTATCCATCTGTAAACTTTTAGCGCTGACAGTATAGTCGTTGCAAATGTAGGAATGAAAGGTGTTATGAGCACTCATAGTACCTATGCTCAGATGGATAATTACTTCCAAGAATACCATGCTGAGTACCTAGCAAATTGTGCATCAGAAGAGAGTTATGCAACTCCAGTCCATCAGGTATATCATGGCCTTCATCTGAACCGTTTTCCCCCTTGATCCATTATTAGAAACCTCTGCTTTGGTGATGTTGTTTTCTTGTTTCGTGTGGTGGCCATAGGCCGGCAATGATGACGTCACGTTGTTACAATGGATGTTGGTAGGAATTGTGCCATTAGACCTGCCTCACTCACTCACCAGGGAGGTTGCTTAATGATCCTATCCATTGCTAGAAGAGGCTGCGTCGTACTAGAGCGCTCCCTCAGTTCCGTGTAGGTTATGCCGATGGGAGCGATCCAGGTTTGCATCTATGGCCTTCATCCATCGTTGCTTCCAGAGTTGTATCAGTATGTGTTGTTATTCAACTCCATTCTATAGTCAGTTTCGCTGATGCGTGTCATAGTCTTCTCTTGCCATTTTTATAATTTCTGCTATAAAATATCTGTATGTAATGTTAGGTTTAGTCCCAAACTTAGATCTCTATTGCTCTGTTCATAGACTCATCCTGTCACCTGTCTAAAGAACACACTGAATAGGCTTGGCATATTCATGGTGCGAAATTTTAGAGTCACTTTCAGATGCAACTTGAATATAGAGGCAAAGATATGGCTACCCTAACAGAAATATATACATATTTATTTATCTGATGTGCTTTATTGATTCCGTTGCAAGTTTGTATTCGCTCCTGTGTGGCTGGTAATTGTAATTTGAAGGAATTACATACTTTAGCTCACAAAATTATTTGAGGCAGCCTATAAGTTGCCTTCTTCGTATTTAATTCCAGTTGAGTTTATGGCTGTTACAACTGAGTGGTGGGTGGTCAGCAATCAATGTATGTCTGCCACTTAAAGTTTATTTGCTGCTTTTGTTATTCTATTACAACGATTCAATGTATGTCTGTCACTTAAGTTAACATTCATAATAAATTTTGATTATTTCAAATTGATGTGCAGGGGCATTTGCTGGATATATGGAACCTCAGCGGCTAAAGCAAACATTAGCCTTGTTTGAATGGTGGGTCTAGTTGTTCCAGATCCCATTTATTCTTTTCTAATATGAATTCTTACATTTTTGCAAAGATGGATTTTTTTTAAGTTCTGGCAATCTACCTAGTGTGATCTCCAAGTATTTTCTATGTTATCACAGGTTCGATATTTCGCATTGGAGAGAAGTACTTTTCCTTTCTACAAAACCTACATTATTCGTAAAGTGTTCTATGTTTCGTAATTTGATTTGAACAATTGCCAGCGACTCCAGCATTTATTAATTAGTGTCCATTCCATTTTAAGCACAACAGCTATATTTCCTTGCATGATTACTCATTTACAAGTGCTCTAATGCTTCTGTATGTCCTGCATTTATTTATCTAAAAGTCTTTGTGTGTTACCTATAATAGCACAAGTCCTGTAGAACTCGAAACATCACCAGACTTACTTTTGCTCCACCATTCATGTCTTATATTCCATAACATTTTTTATTTGATCATTGATTATTTAATTTGCTTTAGTTAAGACATGGATTATGTTGTACATTTCATCTAATGAAAAATATGAATTATACTTTAAATTTGTGCACATGTAATTATGTATCCTACCTGTCAGTGTTTCGAATAAACACCAACTAGTAAATTTGTATTTGTTGCGCGTTGGGCCCGGATGGTGTGCTAAAAGACACAAGGTTTATACTAGTTCGGACAAAATGTCCCTACGTCCAGTTTTCTGCTGCTGCTCGTGTTATTAGAACTGAAAGGTTCGTAGTAGGTGGTACAAACGGTCGAGAGAGGGACAGGTCCCAAGTCTCTGATGGAAAGGTCGAACGAGTGCTGAGAGCTCGGTTGCTGCTCAGCTGTGGGTTATGTGGTGCGTCGTGTGTAGAATTGATCCGTCCTTTTAGCGGGGTGCTCTGCCCTCCCTTTTATAGATCAAGGGGGAGCAGGGATTAAAGACGGGAGAAAGAAGAAAAAACAGAGGCAAAAAAGGTCCTTCGAAGATGCTGAGTCTTCCTTTTCCTTTGAGCCTGCCCTGCTAACACGGCAGATAGTGCTAGGGATAGCACGTTCGGTGATCCTGATAGGACCATGCTTTGGCTTTGTTCAGCAAGTGGTCACGTCCCATCCCGCTCCGACGGGCAGCGCGGCGCGCCAGGGTGATGAGCCACGACCCTATGGGGAGCAGATGGCATAGAGGCCCCCATGTTCGTTACTATAGATAACATGAGTTTCCTCTTGGATCGTAGTGGTTGTCGTATGTTTCCATCAGGATTCGTGTCCGAGGGCAAATGCTGGCTTCCATAACACTTTAGGATAAATGTCGACGCCCACAACATTGTTTTGCCTCTGACATGCCTGGAAGGGCTTAAAGTGCCTGTCTGGTCATATCCTGATGGTACTTCCCTGCAGGTGTGCAGGGTATGGTCCTCGGTATTGCGGTTGACTTGTGTGCCCTGCCTTATCTAGACGCGTAGTTATGAAGGAGTAGAGCATAGACGTCGGGCGAGGCGGAGCCAGCCCTCAGTCGTCGGGCGAGGCGGAGTCTGCCCTCTGACGTCGGGTGAGGAAGAGTCTACCCCTAGATGTCGGGTGAGGCCGAGCCCAGCCCTCAGTCATTGGGTGAGGCAGAGTCTGCCCCCAGACGTCGGGCAAGGTGGAGTCTGCCACTGGACGTCGGCCGAGGTGGAGCTAGCCCTCGGACGTTGGGCGAGGCGGAGCTAGCCCTCGGACATAAGGCAAAGCAGAGCCTGTCCCCAGACGTCGGGCAAGGCAGAGCTTGCCCTTAGATGTTGGGCGAGGCAGAGCCAGCCCTGGGTCGTCGGGCGAAGGAGTCTGCCCCTCAGACGTCGGGCGAGGCAAAGTCCAACCCTCAGGGGTCGGACGAGGCGGAGCCAACCCTCAGGGGTCAGGCGAGGTGGAGCCAATCTTAAGTCGTTTGGGGAAGAAGTGTAGTTGCGTTCTTGTCTGTTCGGAAGCATCAACGTTTGATGGTTATTAGCTCCTCTTTAGGTATCTCGGTATTCGGTCCCCGTTAGTAGCCCCCGAGCCCTCGGGTGATTCGGATAGAATCGCCCGGGGGGTATTTTGATTCGCTAGAGGGTGCGCGTGAGCGCATCCGATGGGTGTAGCCCCTGAGCCCCCCGGTGATTCGGATAGAATCACCCGGGGGTATTTCGATTCGTTAGAGGTTGTGCACGAGCGCACTCATCGGGTGTAGCCCCTGAGCCCCTGGTGATTTAGATAGAATCACCCGGTGGTATTTTGATTTGCCAGAGGGTGCGCGCGAGCGCACCCGTCGGGTGTAGCCCCCGAGCCCCTGGGTGATTAGGATAGAATCGCCCGGGGGGTAATTCGGACCCTTCACGGGTATGGCTGTGACATTTGGTGTTTTGATAACTGGATAGTTTGATTGGAGTCCCGGTATCCCGTTCGCGGGGATCTGGCAAGAGTCAGCCTGGCTGAGACTCAATCGTGGGTCGAGATACTTGTGGCACTCGTGTGCCTGGGTTTTGGCCGCTCGCGGGCCTATCCTTCGTCGTAAGGCTGCCTTGGGACGATCGCCGAAACCGTTGATGGGCCAACCCTCGAACTCCTGGGCCCAGGTGGGCTGAAGGAATGGTTTTTGACCTGTATCTTTTCTACTGGTAAAGAGTCCTGGTCCGCCTGGGGAGGCGAAACATCCGGCGCGTCTTCAGAGGGAAAGGATAGGGATTGTGGGCGCATATCCCATGTGGTGATGTGGTGACGAATCGTGATAGGCGCGGAGATCCAGGCGGACGATTGCCTTCCTCGCATCCATTGCTCCTATAAAGCCAAAAGGGTTTGCCCCTAGGGTTTCTTACATTGACTCCTTGCCTTTGCATCTACAACCTCCACCACCAATTGCCTAAGACTTCCGCATCCACATCTCAGCCGCCGACGAGTTCGCATCCACCCTCCCCAATCATTCAATGGAGCCGTGGTGTAGATCCGATGTCACCCTCCAACGCCTGGAGGGCTTCGTTCGCCGCGACCAACTTTGCGCACGGACCACCACCGAGGAGTGGCGGCTACCCGGTAATGAGGACGCGTCGTCGCCGCCCGAAGGCTACGTTGTGTCCTTCGCTCACTTCCACGAGCGGGGATTCGCCATCCCCACCCACAAGTTCTTCGGGGGTTGCTGCATTACTACAACGTGGAGCTGCAGCACCTTACTCCCAATGGGATCCAACACATTGCGGCATTCGTCGCCCTGTGTGAGGGGTTCCTAGGGATTAGTCCCCACTTCGACCTGTGGTGGCACTTCTTCGCCGTCACCCTCCTGAAGAAGCGGGAGAAGAAGCATGAGCTGAGCGTGCCAATGGGATGCGCCGGCATTCAGCTCCGCAACAACCGGGTAAATGAATACCCACCGATGCTTCTATCGACCTCCAACAAGGGGTGGCATTCGCATTGGTTCTACGTCAAGGATGACGTAGCCGCCCCCTTGCCAGCGTTCACCGGGCGCCTCATCGAAGAGGTCCTAGAATCGTGGAGAAAGTGGGGGGTCCCGGATAAAGACAAAAAGAAAATCCAAGACCATCTCGCCGCCATCCGAATTCTGAAGGAGAGGGGTGTGAAGGGGTCGAGGATCATCGGCGCCTACCATACGCTGATAGTGGCATCGCTGATGAGGCGTGCGCTTCCCCTGCACATGATGGCGCCTGGTGCATCACTCGATGGGATGGCGCTCGCCGAGGGAGTGATCTCCCCCTCCGAAGTGACGCAACGCATCTAGGAGGCGATGGAGCCTTCATGGGATGATGCCGGTGCTGCTCTTGATTTTGTGTATCCAGTGCCGGGGCATCCCCCAATGCCGCCAGAACTAGGGTACATTGACTTCGTAAGTTCTCTTTCCCTGTGCCTCCTTTTTGATTGAACTCCCGACCCCTTGATGCTGATATTGAGGTAGCGAGACCAACCGAAGAGGCTCGTCTTTATGGGTCGCTCGGCCCCGCTGCCGAAGGACCCGCTCGTGGCGGCGGCGAATCGCACCACGGTCGAGTGGCAGAAAAAGGCCAAGGAGGATGAGAGGAGGAAGAAGCAACAGAAGTTGCGGCACGGGAGCGAGGAGAGGAGACCGATAGTGATGACGACGAGGAGGAGGAGGACGACGAGGTAGCTACCGACATTAAGTGGGACGACTCGACGAGCGAGGATACGCTAACAGGTATCCACTCGTCCGTGCAGGGGCCTTTCCCGTTCCACGTAGGGGAAAGTGCGTCCGCGGGGCCGGCTGAGACGGGCCGAACCATCGGCCTGCCCCAGGAGACAGTAGGAGCGGGCGGGTCTGCCGCCGCACCCGAGGTACCAACGTAGGATGGTGGCCCCACCGCCGCGCCTCAAGAGTTATCAAGCGTGGGCAAATCTGTCGTCGTGCCCGAGGTGTCGGTGGAGGGGGACGGCTACGCTACCACGTCCCCGGACGCAAGGAAGGTGGGTCCCTCTGCCCAAGAGCAGGGAGCGGGCTCAAAACGGTCCCGCCCCGATGAGGCAGAGTAGAGGCCCGGGGGTTTGTCTCCCAAATGACTCCACAGCCCAACAGCGCCAACGTAAGTCACCAGCTTCTCTGTTTTCTCTGTTTTCTCTATTTTTGCCTGTTGTCATCGTGACTTATGCCTTTTGCTTCTTCTGCAGCATCAGGAGACGGGCCAGATGGGGCACTTCTTTAGCGCTGGCGCCCAAGAAGAGTGTCGCCATTCAGGCAAGGCGAGGGCCGTCGCCTGACGTTGCTCCTGTTTCGGGCAAGAGCGGAGCTGGCGTCACAACCTCGTTGGCCGGTCAGGCGCCGCCCGCGGTGGTGCCCGTGCCCTCAGTAGGTGAAGCGGTCAGTGAGGTTGAGGGGGCAGCCTCGGAGGTTACCGCGCAACCGGCGACGAAAACGATTCTGTTGTCGATGTCGGAGCGAACGAAGTCGCCGGCAACACTCATTGTGTCGGCCACGGCGGGCGTGGCGTAGCCGGATGAGGTCCTGCCGACGGAGGTGGAGGCGACAATGGCTATGATGGATGGGTCACAGCCAAAGCTGCAGTGGCAGCGCCCGAGGCAGCGGCGCGTCCCGTGCTACCGGTGGCCCCAAAGACGACGCCCGTCGTGGGCAGGCGAAGGGGGTCGTGGCCGAGGGACCTTTGGACACCGCGGCGGTTGCCGAGGAGACCGGCAGGGAGTTGTCCCTGGTTCTGCCATCAGAGGGCCACCACCCACCCGCACGGGATGAGCCCCCGCTCCGGTGGGTGAATCTACGAGACCCATCGTCGGAACTCTTCACCCTCGACGCCGCTGCCGAGGGCATGGAGCGGGAGAGTGTCAACGAGGGGATTACGGTCGCGCTAGAAGCTCTAAACCAGGCCAGGGGCGCCCTACGAGACATCATCGTTCCCACCGGCCGGGGTATTCACTTAGTCTTGCCTCTCGCTCTCTTTCTTCATCTATTTTTGTTTTCTGACCACCATCTTTTTTCAGTCTCTTATTGCTCGCAGCTGGGAGAAATCCCGGTTCCTTCATGAACATAAGGAGGACTAGGACCACCTCATTGATGAGGCATGGCTGCACAGGGACGTGACCTCCCAACTCTGATAGAGGGTGGCCGAGCTAACTCCCCTTGCCGCGGAGGCGAACCATCTTCGATGGCGGGAGGCCAAGGCCCGCCGGGACGCAGAGGACGCCGAGAAGTCTTTTGATGAACTATCGGAGAGGGAGCGGCAGGATGAGGAGGCCGCTAGAGTGCGGAAGGAGCGGGATGAGCTGCTCCAGCAAGATGCCAAGACCCGCCAGCGGATCATCGACCTCCTGGCCGAGGCCGAGAAGGAGCGGGATCTCATGCTGGGAGCTGAGGAGAGGTCCGCGACCCTGGAGCAGAGGGCAAAACTGGACACCGAGGCAGTCGCCCGAGTGCGCAAGGAGCGAGACGAGCTATGCCATACTGCGGACAGGCTCCGCTCGGAGCACGGCGTGGCCCACGGGGAGTGCGACCAAGCCGTCCGAGAGCGTGATGAGGCGCAGCTCCCTCCTGGCTGAGCTTGGAACAGCGAAAGCCTAGAAGCTGGAGGCTGAGGGCGCCGCTGCTGGACTGGCCATGGATCTCGCCGAGGCGAGGAGTCTTCTTTAGGCGGAGAGAGATGAGCTCGATGTCCTAAAGGTTGCCCTTGGCGTAATCTGCGATGACCTACAGGTGGTGCAGGCTGAGGGGACCAGCTCGCTCGTGGCCCATGCCGTAGATATCACGGCGCGGGTGCGCTAGCTGGAGAAGGAAGCTCTTCGCTCAGGGATCAACCAAGCCTTCACTGTCACCCGCTCACATTACAATGAAAGCATCGACTTGGAGGCCATGAGCCTCGGTTCCGTGCCTGGCTATGAAGCCTCCGAGTTGGATGAAATAGAAGCAGCGGTGACTCCTCTTGCGGAAACCCTGGCGAGCAAAGTTGAAGATATGGTTCTCTCCCGGAGGGGATAGTTAGTCGAATACATCTGATGGACATTATCTATAATCTATGAACAAGTGTCAGCACTTTTGTGTTTTGAAAACAGATTTGTAATTTTGTTTCGTTAAACAAGTTCATCATTTCATTTTGTTTGATTGAACTTGCTTTCTTCCCTTTTTGTATTCAAAAAAGAAGGGCTTGTGCAATCCGACCCTTCCGTTCGTTAAGACCATAGGGCCCGAGGTGTGTAAGAGGGAAGCTTCGATTATGCTGGTGAGCAAAGTTACCATAGCCGTCGGGGCGTGGGGTTTTTGCAGTCTGACCAGGCATGCTCAGTTATTCATTCCCATAAACCTTGCCACTAACCTTAACCTGAGGAAGAGGTCCGACGCAGCGACTGTTTCAAAAAAAGGGGGTATTTATACATTTATCAGCCCCCGAGTGAGATCCAACCCCTTACGGTTGCTGGGGTCGAATGTCACTGAAGACCAAAGAGAGGATAGCGAAAACTACTCTTGTATTCGCACGTACCCCTTCCTTAGGATTTTAGCTATCGTTCTACGGCCGTGCGTTCGGTCTCCTTGCAAGTCCAACCTTCCCCGAGCCCCCGCGCGTGGCAGGGATTCGGTCAAGGGTCGGCCCGTTTTTGTGACTGTTGCCCTGTTCATAGTTTTTGCAACCGGAGGGGTTAAGGCAACGTCACTTGCCTCGATGGCTCGAGTGACGTGCTTGATGAGCTCGCTAACGGGGATGTTCGAACGGAGTCCAGTCTTGTCGCTCACGATAGGGTCGGCAAAGCCCTCTGGTGGCATCCCGTTGTTCCTTAACCCACCTTCCAAAAGATTCCCCCTCAATGAGGATTCTATGGGCTCGGCTAGAGGCTGGATCGAACAATAAGGTTGAGATGACCCTATCCACCTCTATGTGGTTTGGGCGAAGGCCGCTGAGGCTTATCTGCATTTTCTCCCCTTGCTCTTGTTCGACGTGAGGCGGCCTTGGGCCCTTCGTGGGTCGGTCGTCGAACCTCAGTCTCTCAATCTAGGATCGAAAGGCTCGAGCCCCCGAGCCCCTTGGGGTCTGATAGGGGTCTGCCGTGTTTTACGTGTCACCCCGTCCTTGGTTTTCGCAATCAAAAGGGCTGAGCTCCCGTACTTCATTGACCTTGCCTTCGTCGAAGTTCTCTACCCGTGCTGATCTGAAAGCTATATCTACTGGGAGGACTGCCTTGGCGCCGTAAACCATGAAGTACGGTGAGACGCCGGTGTTACGACTCGGCTGAGTTCTGAGGCCCCAGACCACGGCTGGTAACTCTTTGAGCCATCTTCCGGGAGCTTTGTCATTTTCTCTGTACATCCTCTTCTTCAATGCGTCCAAAATCATTCCATTTGCCCGCTTGACTTGTCCATTAGCTATAGGGTGCGCCACCGAGACGTATTTTACTACTATGCTCCTTTCATCGCAGAAGTCCCAAAAAGCGTTCCCGGTGAACTAAGTGCCCAGGTCAGTGATGATGCTGTTGGGTATGCCGAAGCGGTGGATGACCTGATCGAGGAATGTGACAGCCTTTTCTGAGGATGCCTGTACCAGAGGCATGTATTCTATCCACTTAGAAAATTTGTCGATCAGCACAAAGACGCATGTAAATTTCCCAGGAGCTGGTTTGAAAGGCCCGATCATATTCAGTCCCCAGCATGCGAAGGGCCAAGAGGCTGGTATTGTCTGGATCTCATGTTCTGGTACGTGGATTCTCTTGGCGAAGAACTGACAACCCTCACAGTGGCGGACTAGCTTCTCTGCGTCGGCTACTACTGACGGCCAATAGAACCCTGCTCGGAAAGCCTTGCCGACCAGCGTTCTCGAGGCTACGTGGTTGCCGCAGGAGCCGGAGTGGATTTGGTCCAGGAGATGTTCGCCGTCCTCCCGGGTTATACACTTCATCAAGATTTCCTCCTTTGCGTTCTTGCGCCATAACTTGCCATCGACGAGCAGATACTGCTTACTGCGACGCATCAGGCGCTCGTTTTATGTCCGATCAGTATAACCACTGCCATCTGTCAGGTACTTGATGAAAGGTTCTCTCCAATCGGGCTCATGCATGGTCGGAGATGGCTCAGCGATGCTCGGCACCGGAACCGTAGCCACCAATTGCTTGTCTAGAGGCTTGTCGACCGTGGGATCTTCCTCCTCAATGGAACGCGTGAGCAGGTCTTGGACGAATACGCCATGTGGGACTTTGGCTCGGGATGATCCTAACTTGGACAACGCATTTGCTGCTTGATTTTTGCCCTGGACCACGTGTGTGTACTCGATGCCATAAAACCTGGCTTCCGGCTTTCTGATCGATTTGCAGTATGCATCCATCCTTTCACTGGTCGTGTCCCTAGTCCTTATTGAGTTGGTTGATGACTAGAGCTGAGTTTCCATAGACATAGAGACGTTTAACGCCGAGCTCAACCACAATGCGTAAACCATGTAGGCATGCTTTGTATTCAGCGACATTATTAGATGCTGGGAAATGAATCCTGAGGACATACCGGAGCTGCTCCTTGGACGGCGACATGAAAAGGACTCCTGCTCCTGCGCCGTCGATGTTGAGGGAACCGTTGAAGTACATCTTCCAACACTCGTCGGGCCCCTGAGAGGTAGGCATGCTTAAGTCTGTCCACTCAACGATGAAATCGACGAGTGCCTGAGACTTGATCGTAGTACGGCTTGCGAATTCCAGGGAAAAAGGGCATAGCTCCATTACCCACTTGACAATGCGTCCATTCGCATCCTTGTTGCTAATTATGTCTCGCAGAGGGTACTCAGTCATGACCACCACACGATATCCGTCGAAGTAATGTTTCAACTTTCGGGATGTTATCAGTATGGCATAGATTAATTTCTGGATCTGTGGGTACCTGGTCTTGGATTCATTGAGCACCTCACTGATGAAATAGATTGGGCGCTGTACCTTGTAGACATGGCCGGGCTCGTCGCGTTCGACCACCATGGCCATGGAAACCACTCGATTAGTTGCCGCAATGTAAAGTAGGAGTGTTTCGTCTTCTCTAGGAGCAGTGAGGACCGGAGGTGACGTAAGGTATTGTTTCAACTGTGTGAAGGCAGCGTCTGCTTCCTCCGACCACTCATACTTCTCGGATGCTTTGAGCAGTTTAAAGAACGGTAATCCCTTTTCGCCTAATCTTGATATGAAACGGCTGAGAGCAGCCATGCATCCGGTAAGCTTCTGAACATCCTTCACCTTTTTGGGCAGCTTCATGTCCAAGACAGCTTTGACTTTTTCTGGGTTAGGGCGTATGCCATCGTGACTGACGACGTTGCCAAGTAGTATGCCGGAAGGAACACCAAAGATACACTTCTTTGGGTTTAATTTCCATTGGAATGTGTTAAGGGCTGCAAAGGTGCGTTCTAGGTTGTCAACAAGGGTATGCGCTTCCTTGGTTTTGACAACTACATCATCAACATAAGCCTCAACGAGGTCGTCTTTTATTTCGTCTTTGAGGCAAGCCTGTATAGCGCGTTGGTAGGTAGCCCCGGCGTTTTTTAGCCCAAACGACATGGTCGTGTAGCAGTAGGCGCCGAAAGGCGTGATAAAAAATGTCTTGATCTGGTCGTCCTTTTTTAGAGCGATCTGGTGATAACCAGAGTAGCAATCGAGAAAGAAAAGCAGCTCGCAACCGGCGGTTGAATCTACGACCTCGTCTATGCGAGGTAAGCCGAAGGGGTCCTTAGGGCAGTGTTTGTTGAGATCAGTATAATCAACGCACATTCTCCATTCATTATTCTTTTTGCGTACAAGAACTGGGTTGGATAACCACTCCGGATGATACACTTCTTTAATAAATCCGGCTGCCAAAAGCCATGTAACTTCTACCCTAATCGCCTCCTTCTTGTCGTGAGCGAACCGTCGTAGCTTCTACTTGATAGGTTTGGCCTTGCCGATGACCTTCAAGGAGTGCTCGATCAAGTTCCGAGGTACACCGGCATGTCAGCAAGTTTCCATGCGAACACATCCATGTTGCTCCTCAAGAACCTGACGAGTGCGTCTTCCTATTTGGGATCCAGGTTGGCCCCGATAAGGGTTGTTTTGCTAGGATCGCCGTCGACTAGCTGGATCACCTTGTGCTCCTTGGACTTAGTGTTCTTGCGTGGAGCCTCGAGCTCTGGGATCTCTAGGTGGTCGTCCGAGGTCTTCCTGGCGTCGAGCATGGTCGCGGTCATGCGAATAGAGAGGTCGTGAGTCTCTGCTACTCTAAAGCTATCGTCCTCGTAGGTATAAGCTGCGTATACGTTGCCCCTGAGAGTTAGAACTCCCTTCTCGGTAGGCATCTTCAGCACCAGATACCTGTAATGAGGTATGGAAATGAACTTGGTGAGCGATGGTCGACCCAGGATAGCATGGTAGGTACCGTCAAAGTCAGCGACCACGAAGTTGACGTAGTCGGTGCGGAAGTGGTCTGGGGTCCCGAACTGCACAGGTAACATGATCTGCCCGAGAGGTGTAGAGCTCTGTCCGGGGAGAACACCCCAGAACTGTGCCTCGTATGGCTTGAGATCCGCCTGGGTTATCTTCAGGGCCGGCAGACTGTTCTTGAACAGTATATCGATGGAGCTGCCGCCATCAATCAGCACTCTATCGAATTGAACTTTGTTGATACAAGGATCAAGGACCAGGGGAAAACGTCCTGGCTCGGGTATTGCGGCCCATTGGTCTTTTCTGCTGAAGGAGATCTCACGGTGAGACCAAGGAGGGAGCTGTGGATCGGCGATAAGGTTGTCGGTGTTGGCCACGTTCAAGCAAGCATGGGCGAGCAGCTTGCGTTCTCGCTTGGTCTCGATGGACACTTTGCCTCCAATGATGGTGTGTACGCGATCGATTGGCTTGACATACTTGTGACGGGGATCTACGTCATCATCGTCGTTGTCCTCGTTACACTGTTCCCCTGCATCGTTAGGCTTGTCGGACGTGTCCGGAGCCTGTTGACGCGTGTAGATAGACTTGAGAACGCGACAGTTCTCCATGGTCTGGTTTGACTTGGGATGGAGCTGGCAGGGCCCCTTCAATGCTTTGGCGAAATCTTCTTTGTAGTTACGACGCCCGCCCCCTTTTTTGACGGTGTTGACTTCGCCATCGTCTTCCCGAGCACACTTGCCCCTATAATCGTCACGGCGGTTACGTCGCTGATTACGTTGGTCGCGGGAGTTGCGCTGGTTGTGGCGGTCAAAATTGTCCCTCCGACCACGATTGTCGCGGTAGTCGTCGCGGTGTGGGGGGTGGTTGGAGCGCAGAACCCTTGCTGCTTCTTCGAGAATTATCTTTTTAGCGTCGTCGGCATCCGCATATTTCTTAGCGATGGCCAGGAGCGCTGTGACCGACTCAGGCCTCTTGCGAAGGAGCTTGTCCCTTAGAGCATCGTGGAAGCGGAGGCCAGTGATGAAAGCCTCGATTGCCTCGCTGTCGGATATTGACGGGACCTTGATGCGCATCTCCGAGAAATGTCGGACGTACTCGCGCAGCGGCTCATCTTTCCGGTCTCGAATCCGCTGCAGATCATATTTGTTGCCGGGTTGCTCGCAAGTGGC
This sequence comes from Miscanthus lutarioriparius, assembly GCA_904845875.1. Classification (NCBI taxonomy): domain Eukaryota; kingdom Viridiplantae; phylum Streptophyta; class Magnoliopsida; order Poales; family Poaceae; genus Miscanthus; species Miscanthus lutarioriparius. Next base: position 73,301,000 of record CAJGYO010000012.1, on the reverse strand, counting down.
AATGAAGTTGTCGATGAAAGCTTGCCTGAGTTCGTGCCAGGAATCGAAGTAGTTTGCCGGCAAGCTGACCAGCCACTGGTGACCTGCATGACCAACAGCTACGGGAAAGTAGTTAGACATGACGTGCTCGTCAGCCATGGCTGATCTGCACGCGGTTTCGTAGAGCATGACCCATAATTTGGGGTTCTCCTTGCCGTCATACTTCTAAAGTTTTTCGAGCTTGAAGTTCTTGGGCCATATGACTTGGCGAAGGTGCGGAGTAAACTGCTTCAAACCTGGCGGGCCGTGGGCAGTATCATATTCCATACGGCGATGGCTCTCGTGGGATGCACGATCGTTGGCTCTCTGGTTGATGCGATCACGCAGATCACGTCCTCCGAGGTAGTGGCGGAGATCGTTGTTGCCATCGCGGCGATCTCGGTTGCCATCCAGATTAGCCCTATGACCATGGTTGTCACGGCGGTTGTCGTCTTGGACGTTGCGGCGATTGTCCTGTCGACGGCGGTTGTCATCTCGACCGCCATCATGGCCGCCGTTTCCGCCTTGACGGTTATCTGATGGGTCGTTGTTGCGCGAGCCACGTAGGTTGGGTGGCTATGAGCGGCATGAGTACTGGCGGCTGTGGCTTGACTCGACTGAGACGGAGGGAGCCTGAGCTTGATTTACAATCTCTGCGGTCTAGGCCATAGCAGCCGTCAGATAGGCTTGTATTTCATCGCGAACTGCCTGAGTTTCTGGGGTATTGGGTAGCCATTGCATTGTCGCCATAGCGACGGCTACGTTGGCGCTTGGGGTCCTGAAGACCTATTTGTCCCCCACCCTGTCGAAAGCATTGTTGAGGTCGCGTGGCTGGACCCTTATGCGTCGTGCCTCCTCTTCTGCTTTAGCTTCGATTTGTCGGCGATTAAACCGGTCAATATTACGTGCTTCGCGTGCAATCCTTTCCCTGTTCTGTTTCACCAACTGCTGGTGGTTCATCATTACTGACAACATTGATCAAATCCCCTCGTCTTGGTGGGAAGGACGGGAATTGTGGGTACCCTGGGGTCTGGTCTGGGATATCCAGATCGTATTCGACACCTTCATCATCGTGACGCTGGAGCTCAGTGTGGTCGGAGGCATTGGATGCGATGCCAGACGAGGAGCTAGAGTCACCCTCTTGGACTGTGTGGATGGATCCTTCTTGATAATCCACAATCCGGATCATGTTGACGAAATTTCGCGGCTTCGACTGAGGTCGACACAGATCCAAGCGGCGTTGTATATTACAGGCATAGTTGGAGGCAGCGTTTCGCAGGCCGTAGGGCTGGGCCTGGTAGTTCTCCGTCAAGGCTTCGTACTCGGAGAGTTGGAGACCCGTCGCGGAGGCTGGCCGACGACGAGCGGAGCGCCCTTCAGGAGTAGATATGACCACGAGATCTGTACCAAGTCGTGTAGGATGACTGGCCTGAGCCGGTTGGGTAGATCTATTGTGGGAAGCGGTTACCTGCTCATTAGGTCCAATTTGAATTGAACTTACCAGAGCTATGGTTTCGGCGAGCTTTGTGCCGACCCGATCGATGGAGTCGAGCAGGTCGGTGTTGTCGATCTGCCTCCCTTTGTAGCGGGGAAGCGAACGACGGACTGTCGGCATGGCTGAAAGCGATGCGGGCGTGGTCGGAGCCAGATCCATCGTGGTCGGAGTCGTATCCACTGTGGTTGGAGCCGTAGCTGATGCAGGTGAAGCAGCGGTCGACGTAGATTGAATCCGCGCCTCCTCCGTGATCGTGGCGATGAAGTCGTCGGAGCCGGTGGTCCAGGTGATCTGACCGATGGTGAACGTGAGGCAGTTCGGCGTAGCCATGAAGTCGGGGATGATGACCATCTTGTTCGCTTGGAGAGCAGTACGCACACCCCTACTCTGGCGCGCCACTATCGATGAAATATGGTCGGCAGTCTACCCAGGGGTATGCCCAAGGTAGTAGATTGTCGGCAGACAGATGCGCAAGCCACAAACAAGATGGTGACGTAAGACACACGAGGTTTTATTCAGGTTCGGCCACCGAGAAGGTGTAATACCTACGTCCTGCGTCTGATTATATTGTTGTATGTCAATGAGAGATGTCTTTTAGAGGGGTCCCCTGCCCGCCTTATATAGTCCGAGGGGCAGGATTACAGATCTAGTACAATTATCATAGGTGACCAGATAAGGATTCCTATTCTAACCGGCCAAGATCTTGCTTGATCGCCAAATCTGTCTTAACTCCTTGCGCGGGACTATGAACAGGTTGGTCGGGCCGCGCGTCGTCTTTTGGTGGACCGTACCCACTGATCCGGGCTGGCCCAAGCTTAGCCGTAAGGGTATAGGGGTTAATACCCCCACACTGCTCAGCTATGAGTTATGTGGTGCGTCGTGTGTAGAATTGATCCATCCCTTTAGTGGGGTGCCCTGCCCTCCCTTTTATAGATCAAGGGGGAGCAGGGATTACAGACGGGAGAAAGAAGAAAAAACAGAGACAAAGAAGGACCTTCGAAGGTGCCCGGTCTTCCTTTTCCTTTGAGCCTATCCTACTGACACGACAGATGGTGCCAGAGATAGCACATTCGGTGATCCTAATAGGACCGTGCTCTAGCTTTGTTCAGCAAGTAGTCATGTCCCATCCCGCTCCGGCAGGTGGCGCGGCACGCCAGGGTGACGAGCCGTGACCCTACGGGGAGAGATGGAGCAGAGGCCCCACGTTCATTACTATAGATGACATGAGTTTCCTCTTAGATCGTAGTGGTTGTCATATGTTTCCGTCAGGATTCGTGTCCGAGGGCAAATGCTGGCGCCCATAACACTATAGGATAAATATCAGTGCTCGCAACACTGTTTGGGCTCTAACATGCCTAGAAGGGCTTAAAGCGCCTGTATGGTCATATCCTGATGGTACTTCCCTATAGGCATGCAGGATATGGTCCTCGATATTGCTGTTGACTTGTGTGCCCCGCATTATCTGCATGCGTAGTTATGAAGGAGTAGAGCATAGACGTCGGACGAGGCGGAGCCAGCACTCAGTCGTCGGGCAAGGCAGAGTCTGCCCCCAGACATCGGGCGAGGCGGAGTCTATCCTCAGACGTCGGGCGAGGCGGAGTCTGTCCCTAGACGTTGAGCGAGGCGGAGCCCAGCCCTCGGACGTCGGGCGAGAAGGAACCTGCACTCAGACGTCGGGTGAGGCAGAGCCTGCCCTCAGTCGTCGGAAGAGGCAGAGTCTGCCCCTAGACGTCGGGAGAGGCGGAGTCTATCCTCAGACATCGGGCGACGCGGAGTCTGCCCCTGGACGTCGGGTGAGGCAGAGCCCAGCCCGTGGACGTCGGGCGAAGCAGAGCTAGCCCTCGGACGTTGGGTGAGGCGGAGCTAGCCCTCGGATGTCGGGTGAGGCGGAGCCTATCCCCAGACATCGGGCGAGGCAAAGTCTGCCCCCAGACGTCGGGCGAGGCGGAGTCCAACCCTCGGGGGTCGGGCGAGGCAGAGCCAACCCTCAGGAGTCGGACGAGACAGAGTCAATCTTCAGTCGCTTGGGCAAGAAGTGTAGTTGCGTTCTTGTCTGTTCGAAAGCATCAATGTTTGATGGTTATTAACTCCTCCTCTTCAGGTATCCCGGTATTCGGTCCCCGACACTACCTTTCCTCGTTTGCAAGATTTTGCGTTGTCCCATGAAAAAGGTGATGGATTCTTGTGAATTGAACTTGTAATGGAAGTTTATATAATGCTCTTGTGCTTGTGGTCATATTTGAATTATATATATATATATATGTGTGTTCTGGATCGAATTTGAATTGTAAATTTGATTTTTTTTGACGAAAAAATATACTGTAGAGGCTGTTCTAGACTGAACTGTCCCTACAAACAGCTATTATAGGGGCGGCTGGTACCCTACAAATTGATTTTATAGAGACGGCTGGTGTTACCGGACGCCCCTACAAATCAATTTGTACGGACGACTGATAACACCAGCAGCCTCTACAAATCGATGTGTAAGGGTAGTCTAGGAACTGCCCCTACAAATATATGATTTGTAGAGACGGTACGGTAGGGATGACTGACCGAGCCGCCTCTATAAAGCCTCACCAGCTGCCCCTAGAAATCATTCCTATAGTAGTGGTTGACACCAAACTTACAGGCCACACACTTTTTTATTTATTATCATAGAGCTTGAAAGGAACAGTTTTAGTAAGCCGATGTTTACAACACTCGGCGATTTTAAAGTGGTAGATCCATGGCAAGATGCAAAGGAATAGATTCTCTTTCGGACTCACAAAAGATGCAAAGCGACAATCAAATCCCCCTTCAGATATAGTATTCCCCTTCAAACCTTAGCTTACTTCTATAGTTATATATTCCACCAACACTACTGGGAACAAAACTATAGTTTAACAACCAAGGGACTCGTCTTACAAACGGAGCACACAAGGGAGCTTCAGTCCATCATTGAAATGCAATCCAAAAGGCAAACAACAAAGCAAACCTAAGCACGTAAATAATGCATGCAATTCTAGAAAAAAAAGTGTCATAGCTTAGCGCCACCTGCATTTTACTCATCGTCAGTGGCCCTGTTCGCTTCTCTTATAATCACTACCGGATACAGGAGCTTTGCCGAGTGCCAAGGACACTCCGCAAACGACACTCGGCGTAGGTTTTAACGGCAAAGAGCTGTTTACCGAGTGTCAATCGTCGAGCACTCGGCAAACATTTTTTGAGAAAAAAAAACAAGTCGCCAGCGGCCACCACCACCACTACAGCCGCCGACCACCACCGCCACCACCACCACAGCCGCCGGCCACCACCACCACGCCCCAACGCTGGCCACCACCACCACACCACGCCACCTGCCGCCAGATCCCGGCCGAATCCGGGAGAGGGAGGGCCGGATCCGACCGGGAGAAGAAGGGGAGGGGAAGGGCTGCCGCCGCGTTGCTCACCGTGGAGCCTGCCGCCAGAGGGCTCCTAACCGTCAGATCCACGGATCCACCGCCACCAGGATCCAACCCACCGGATCCGCCACTGGAGGACACCTCTCCGCCGGATCCACGCCGTGGTGGCTCCATCCCATCGGATCCGCGATGCCACCCGCCGGTGGAGCCATGGAGGGAGGGGAGGAGGGCGGATCTGCACTGCCACCCGCTGCTGCTGCTGCTCCGCATCGCCGGGAGGGGCCGAGCCGCCCTAGCGCCATAAGACGGGAGGGGCTGGGCTGCCTCGCGCGTGGCCGTGAAGCCACCAAGCGCCGCCACCGCCCTGCGCCATGAGCCGAACCGCGCTACTCCCCTGCTTCCCCCTTCTCCCTCCGCTCCGCATCTCTGCTCTGCTCTCTTCTCCCTTGCTGCTGCGCGCGGACAACAGGGAAGGACGGACGATGTCGTCCGCCGCGCCCTCGCCTTGCTCCATCGTGCCGCAGCAAGCACCGCTGCCGCCCTTGCTCTGCTTCCCCGCTCCGCTCTCGCCCTCGCACGCCAAGCGCTGCCGCCGTAGACTGCCCCGGCCGGCTTGCCGCGCCCAGGCCCGCCGCCTTGCCTTGCTATGCCGGCGCCATACACTTCCGCCTTGCCTTGCTTGCTTTCTCCTTGCCGTCTCCCTCTCTCTCTTTCTCCAGCTCTCTGTTCTCTCTTTTTCTCTCTCTAAAGTCGGTGCACGTGGATGGGAAAGAATGAGGAAGCCCCGAAGGCACCCAATGACTAGCTCCCAACCACGTCACAGCAACCAATAGGAGCCGGCCACTTCGCCCATGGACCCCGCACGTCATTGGCTCTGCTTACCTCTCCTCCTTTCTGTAGACTCGGAATTAAGTACATTTTGTCATTTGCTGAGTGTCTTAGATCTCGACACTCGGCAAAATTTTTTTTTTTTCATTTTGAATTAAGTAGATTTTATCCTTTGTCGAGTATCTTTAGATCTGGGCACTCGACAAAGTTTTTTTTATTTTTTTTTCTCCTTCTTTCTCGAAATTTTTTTTTATTTCCTTGCCGAGTGTAAAAAAGACACTCGGAGTGTTTTCTTTTTTACACTTGGCAAACCTCCTCTTTACCGAGTGTTTTTTTTTCCGAGGGTTTTTAGCGTAGCACTCGGCAAAGAACTTGTTCGCCGAGTGTCCGAGGGAAAACAATCGGCAAACATAAAAACACTCGACAAATTTAACGTTTTCGATAGTGAATCCGTCTTTTTCAGCTTGTTTTTTCAGCCGAAACAGTGTTTTTTCTCACAACAAATTAGCCAGAACAATGTTTTGACTTATTTTTTTAACAAAGCGAACGGTCAGTACGGTAGCGGCACAATCCCAACACAGAAGCTGAGAAAATTATGTGAACTCAAGCTGCATGCACTAACATGACTGGCCACACAAAAGTTGTGGCCTGGCAAGAACAGCAAAACGTGTGTGCAAAATGGGAACACATCAATGACCCCACCCCATGAATATGAACAAGGAACTAAAATGCAGTTAAAGATAAGGATACATCAATTTTCCATATATACTTATTACTACTGATGATAGATGAATACTGAAGGAATTACCAGAAGCAAGCGCATGGAGTAAAATGATGTAAGCGTGCAGACATTGATACCTATTGCGCGCGACATGGCGAGGATTCCACGCACGCGGTAACCGTTGATGAACAGCACCCGGCCGCCGGCCGCCTGGATCCGCGCCATCTCGTCTGGACGATTTGGCTGCACAATGATTTGTTTGAATTCCCAACAAAAAAAAAAAAGCAGTAGTTAGTTGATAATACGACAATTTGCAGAAAAGTCCCAAACTCAAAGGCAACAATGAAATCCAGGATTAAGAACGAAGTTACGAATGACAAGACACACAGTGATGTATGAGTCCTTTTTTTTTTACTCTAAAGGCTCTGTTGGCCTGGCTAGAAAAACGGTTGACGGGACTGAGGTTGATTTAGGCTCTGTTTAGATTGTAAAAAATTTTGCGTAATACTCATCACATCGAATCTTGCGGCATATGTATGGAGTACTAAATATGGACGAAAAAAAACTAATTACACAGTTAGATAAAAAATCACGAGACGAAACTTTTAAATCTAATTAGTCTATAATTAGCCACTAATTGTCAAATACAAACGAAAGTGCTACAGTAGCTAAAATCTAAAAAAATTGGATCTAAACGGGGCCTTAGCGCGTGTTCAGTTCTACCCCAAAATCCCAAAAAGTGCTACAGTACCTGTCACATCGAATATTTACGACCTATGCATAGAGTATTAAATGTAGACAAAAAAAAACTAATTACACAGTTTTGTGGAAAATTACGAGACGAACGTTTTGAGCCTATTTAGCTCATGTTTAAACACTAATTACCAAATAAAAACGAACGTACTACAGTAGCCTCAAATTCTAAACTTTCTTAAACTAAACACAACACGACGTTATTGTAAAAGCCAATAGGGCGCTGTTTTTTTTACCACCCATGGCTCGTCGGAGAGACAAAAAAAAAAAAAAAAAGACAGCAAGAAAAAGAGAGCTGAGCACTGGCTGACCTATCTAGGTCTTGTTTAGATTGCAAATTTTTGTAACTTGAATATTGTAGCATGTTTTATTTGTATTTGACGAACTTTGTCTGATCATGAACTAACTAAGCTCAAAAGATTCGTCTTATAATTTAATTAGTTATTTTTTTAATCTATATTTAATGCTTTATGCATACGTCTAAAAATTAATGTGATAGAAAGATAATAAAAAAATTTGGAATTTAAAAGTGATCTAAACAAGGCCCTACTTTTCATCTTCCCTCCCAAGGATTCTCTCTCCTGCCGGAGCAGCGGCAGCACGGCAGGTGGCGCCTCCGGCCACCTCCCCCTTCCTCTCCGGCGGGCCCCGCCGCACAGGCGACAGCGAGTGGAGACTGCTGCGGCTTTGAGCTCTGCCAGGGGCCCCACCTGCCGGCGACCACTGGGGTCTCCACACGTGCCCCCGCGTCCACCGACACGTGCCCTCGGCCCTCGGAATCCCCCGCCGTCGCCGCCACGTATCCCCCCGGCGACAGCGACGGCGCACGGCGCACCGCGACCGCCCCGAAAGTTGGCGAGTATCCTCGGGACTGCCACTGCATGGCCGCTTTGATATCCGTGCTGCACCAGCGCCCGCTGCCTCCTCCCTGTCGTGTCGAGATCCCAGCACCCCCAGCAGCACCCTAACTCCCTCCGTTCCCGCTGACGTCAGCACGGTACACGTCGGCGAGCACGGTACACCGCCGGCGGCCAACCACGAGTTGGCAGCGACGGAAACTTCTGGACGCGCGACACCTCACCGGGGGAACACCACACGCGGGCCCCCACGCGACACCCGGCGCACGGGTCAAGGCAGCTACATACCTTGTGGTCGAAGGAGAGCGGGACGGGCGGCGTCCCTTCGAGCCCGCGGCAGAGCACGGCGCGGGAGTCGCCGCAGTTGGCCACGATGAGGCGGCCGCGGACGAGGATGGCCACGACGGCGGTGGAGCCGACGATGCCGTTGGAGCGGACAGCGGCGCCGGTGACGGAGAGCGGGCAGCCGCAGGCCGGGTGCGTGACGCGGCCGCACGCGCACGCCAGCGGCGCCATCGCGTCCACGCGCCGGAAGCTGCGCATCAGCGCGGCCCGCCACGCGCGCTCCTCCTCCGCCTTCTCCGACCAGGGCTCGGCGGCGGGGGGACCTCCGAGGAATGCGGCGACGCTTCTCGCGGCGTCGCTCGACGCCTGCCGGCGACGCAGGAACGCCGCTCCCTCCCTCTCTAGCTCCTCCGCCACCAACTCGTGCATCCGCTCGCGGCACAGCGCGGACACCTGCGTACATACATGCATTGGTCGATCAGTTGCAGTCTAATGGAGTATATTAACAGGGATAATGGTGATAGGCAGGCAAATGCTAAAAGAGACAAGTAAGTAAACGAGGTAGAGACACGTGGATCCATGTCGAATTTGGAATGAGCTAGAATGTGGCAGCTGGACACTTGAGCAGTGACTGACTAGTGCTAGTAGCCAAAGCCAAATGTGGTGCAGGAGGGAAGCTAGCTGTTGCAGCTTTTGCTTCGGCAAGCATTCATGGCCTAGTACGACCTTTCTTGTTAGATGATGATGATGATGAATGTTTGTTACCGTTCATTAGATGACGATGCAGAATTAGGTAACAAAATTACTGCTGGCAAGTGATGATGGACATGAAATGTTCAGATTAACAAGGGATGGGATCGATCGATCGATGCAGTGATTAGCTGGAGATGAGTAAGATTTGTTTGCGGCCAGGCGAAGGCGGCAAGACGACACGTACATGGGGGCCGCCGTGGCCGTCGAAGACGGCGAAGAAGTGCATGGGCGAGCCGTCGGCGGCCCAGGTGCACAAGTTGGGGTGGAGCGAGACGGTGTCCTCCATGATCCGCATCCGCCCAGCCATGGTCACGGAGCCGAACGCCACGGGCCACACCTGCTGCGCGGCGACGGCGGCGACAGGCTCAGGCTCGGGCTCAGGCTGCAGCCCCGCCGGCGGGAGCGGCGCCAGCTCCATCTCCTGCACGTCCGGGTCGGCCTCCTCCTGCGACGAAGCTAGACTGGCTAGGTCATCGGATGAGATCGAGGTGGCGGTGGGGGGATCGGGTGGAGACTGGAGAGGCGGGGCCGGGGTGGTGAAGACGAAGGCGAAGGCGAAGGCGAGGTCTTATTCTTGTCGCGCGGACGCAAGCGCGACGTGGACTGCGGGCGACACGTGGCCGGGGAGGTAAAGGCGGCGCGTGGTCCCGCTGGGAGACGCCGCTGCTCAAACTGGCAGTGGCAGCGCCCCGAAAGCCGCGGGCGGCATGCGTTCCGTCATCTCATCTCTCCACAGCGGCGCCTGCGCCTGCGAGCGACGGCCTTTGGACGATGCGTGCCGCCGCTCTTTCTTCCGACGCTCGCCGGCCTGCCGATGCCGTGGCGGCTTCCATCATCTCCTTTGTACTTTGCCGTTGCAGCACCGCTCTACGCATCCACCCTCCTCTTCCGCGTGCGTAGTGCAGTGTAGTGTAGCACAAGCGTCTGACGGTAAACCGGCGCCAGAGTACGCCCGCCCACAGTTACCCCTCGCCACCAAATCCGGCTACAATGCTACACAAATACAAGGTACTTCGGCAATCGTAATTAAAAAAAATTGTCATTCTTAATAAAAAAATATAGCTGGATTTTCTGTGTTTTCTGAAGAGAAGACAACTAGATCAGCAGCAAATTAATCACACACACCTTAGGTAACCAAGGCCCCTCCGACAATAAGCGACAAACAAACCCTACGGCTACAATGCCATCCGACAATAAGCGACAAACAAACCCTACGGCTACTGACGCTATTTTAAAACTAAGTGGCAAAAAACCTTAACGGTTAATAATGATCCTCCGACAGCAAGCAACAAAAGCTTCTATGGCTACTAACGCCCCTTTAAAATCAAGCGGCAAAAAATCCTTATGGTTACTGGTGCCCCTCCGACAGCGAACGACAAAAACCTCTATGGCTACTAATGCTACTTTAAAATCAAAGCGGCAAAAAACCCTTTCTCTGACAACAAGCAATAAAAACCTCTACACCTACTAGCTCCACTTCAAAATCAAGCGGCAAAAAACCTTACGATTACCAATGGCCCTCAGACAGCAAGTGACAAAAACCTCTATGGCTACTAACACCACTTTGAAATCAAGCGGCAAAAAAACCCTTAGGGTTACTAATGCTCGTCCGACAACAAGCGACAAAACTCCTACCGCTACTAACGCCACTTTAAAATCAAGCAGAAAACCCCTTACAGATACTAATGCTCGTCCAACAACAAGCAACAAAACTCCTACGGCTACTACTAACGTCACTTTAAAATTAAATCAAGCCGCAAAAAGCCCTTACGGTTATTATTGCTTGTCCGAGAACAAGCGACAAAACTCCTACGGCTACTACTAACGCCACTTCAAATCAAGCGACAAAAAACCCTTACGGTTACTAATGCTCGTCCGATAGCAAGCGACAAAACTCCTATGACTACTAACGTCCCTTCAAAATCAAGTGACAAAAACCCTACCGCTACTAACGCTCTTCCCACAACAAGCAACAAAAACCAACACAACGAAAGATAAAAAAATTAACATGCCGCTAATGCCTTCCAACACACCATCCCCCAACCCTAACCTCTCTCTAGCCCATACACCACCACTAATATTTGACTTGAACAAAAAATGATAAATGGTCGTGTGTCCTCACTCCAACAATAAGCAACAAAAAAAACCATGTCAACACTAAACCTACAAATATCAAGAGAAAAAAATTACCACAATCGGACCTCTAATGCTCCCTCCATAAACAAGTGATGAAAACATGCCATTAATAGGTACCCGACAGTTAATGTCTGCTCTGACAACAAACGATAAAATACTTGTATAGCCAATTTGGTGGCAAGCGACCAAAAGACCCGCCAAAGCCCTATTCCTTCGTAATTTTTTTTTCAAAGAACATTTTCAACATGTTTTTGGAGAAACTTATTCACATAATTTTTAGTAAGACGTTTCAAGAAACTTTTTGACTAAATCTTTTATTTGTACAGCCATTATGAAATTTTCAATAGAGTCCTCAAAAAAGTTTTAGAAAATAATTTGTAGAAAACTTTTGAGGAAATGTTTCATGTGATTGGTTCAAGAGACTTCAAATATAGTATTTTCATAAAAATATTTTAAGTTTGTTAAAAACTTCTTCATATATGAAAGAGTATCAATTTTAATATTAACACAAAAAAGGCATGCACTAATTTCAATGACAAGTTGATAGGACATCAAGATTGCCCGATAGTTCACTTGCACACAGGAAACCACAAAAAGTCCTCGTGTCTCTAGCATTATATGACATGTTCTATTTTCATACACTTGAAACTTTGCGACTTTCCCATATTGTAAACATCAAAATGTTCCTTTATACTGAAAATATTTCAGATCAACTTTCTCAGTAATTTTATGTAGTTTTTTAATTAATGTTTTGTAAAAAATCATCATCAAGTTTTGATTCAGCACTGATCTATAAAATCTTTTAAAATTATTTGAAGAAGGCTTCCATCATCTGCTTTGTACTTTGCCATTGCACCGCTCTCCGCATCCATCCTCCTCCCGCTCTCCGCATCCATCCTCCTCTCTGTGTGTAGTGTAGGCTTGTAGCTAGCATCCAGGTGAATCGGCACGAGCACTCTCAGAGTTAGCCTTGCCACCAACTCTGACTACAATGCCACACAAATACAAGGCACATGGGCAAATCATCATAAAATTTGTAAAACTTGTCTTCCTTAATACAAAAATTGTAGCTTTTCTATGTTCTGTGAAGAGGAGACCACTAGATCAGGTGACAAATCACACACACCTTACGTTACCAAGGCCCCAATGACAATAAGCGACAAAAAAGTCCTACGACTACTAATGCCCTTCCGACAACAAATGACAAAAACCTCCACGACTACTAACATCTTTTAGAAATCAAATGACAGAAAAATCCTACAGCTACTAATGCTCTTCCGGCAGCAAACGACAAAAACCCCTATGACTAATAATGCATATTCGAAATCCATTGGTAAAAGAGCCCTACGGCTACTAATGCCCTTCTGATACCAAATGGCAAAAAGCCCTACGGCTCATAATGCCTCTTCGAAATCAAGTGGCAAAAAGCCCTACGGTTACTAAGGGCCGCTCTGACAACAAGCGATAAAAACCTCTACGACTACTACCACCTCTTCGAAATCAAGTAACAAAGAACCCTATGGCTACTAACGCTCTTTCGACAGCCAGCAACTAAAAAACTCTGACAACAAAAGATAAAAATTTAACTTTCTGCTAATGCCCACCAACACCCCTCGGTTACTAATGTCCCTCTGACAGCAAGCGACAAAACCCCTATGGCTACTAATTCCTCTTTGAAATCAAGCGACAACAAACCGTAAGGCTACTAGTGCTCTTCCGACAAAAAGCAACAAAAAACTCAGACAACAAAACATAAAAAAAAATAACATGCCGCTAATGCCTACCAACACACTATCACCCAACCCTAACCTCTCTCTAGCCCGTACACCACCGCTAACATTTCACTACATGGAAAATAGATGATAAAGGGTTGTGTGTCCTCACTCCAACAACAAGCAAAAAACCCCCTGCAAACACTAATCCTACAAATATCAAGAGAGAAAAAATTACTACAATCGGACCTCTAATGCTCCCTCCTTCAACAAGTGATGAATGAATAGATAACCGACTATTAATGTCCACTCCGATAACAAATGACAAAATACCCGTATGGCCAATCTGGTGGCAAGCGACCAAAAGACAAGCCAAGCCTGGCTCCTTCGTAACTTTTCTTTTTTAGGGAAAATTTTTCAACATGTTTTGGAAAAACTTATTCACATAATTTTTAGTAAGACATTTCAAGAATTTTTTTCACTAAATCTTTTATTTGTAAAACCATTGATGAAATTTTCAATAGAGTGCTCAAAAAAGTTTTAGAAAATAACATGTAGAAAACTTTTGGGGAAATGTTTCATGTGATTGTTCAAGAGACTTCAAATATATCATTTTCATAAAAATATTTTTAAGTTTGTTAAAAACTTCTTCATATATGAAAGAGCATCAATTTTAATAGTAACACAAAAAAGGCATCCACTAATTTCAATAACAAGTTGACAGAACATCAAGATTTCCTAATAGTTCGCTCACACACTGGAAAACCACAAAAAGTCCCCCGTGCCTCCAGCTTATATGACATGTTCTATTTTTCATACACTCTCGAAACTTCACAGCATTCCCATGATGCAAACATCAAAAAATGTTCCTTTATATAAATTGTTCATTTATAGAAAATGTTTTAGATCAACCTTCTCAGCAATTTTATGTAGTTTTTAAATTAATGTTTTGGAAAAAATCATCATAAAAAATTGTTTGAGCATTGATCTATAAAATCTTTTGAAATTATTTGAAGAAGGCTTCCATCATCTGCTTTGTACTTTGTTGTTGCAACGCTATCCGCATCCATCCTCCTCCTCCATGTGTAGTGTAGGAGTGTAATTACCGTCCATAGTAAATTGGTGCAAGTACTCCCGGAGTTACCCTCGCCACCAACTCTTGCTACAATGCCACACAAATACAAGGCGCTTGGGCAAATCATCATAAAATTTGTAAATGTCTTTCTTAATACAAAAATCATAGCTTTTATAGGTTCTGTGAAGAGAAGAACACTAGATCGTGACAAATCACACATACCTTACCCTACCAAGGCCCCTATGACAATAAGTAACAAAAAAGCCCCATAGCTACTAATGCCCTTCTGAAGACAAATGACAAAAACCTCCACCACAAATAACGCCTGTCGGGATTATGATACCCCAAGTATCTCAAGGCACCGATTAGTTAGCTGCTTGGGCAGCCTGCAATACGCCAGCCTGTATAAGCCCAAACGATCGAGGCCTAGCTAAGCTAAGCGGGCTAGGCCAAACACTAAGGCCGAGGTCCACCACGACCCCTTCCCTCTGCCTTAGCCGCACACCACGCAACAACTCATGACCTCTCGCCATCCCGACACTACTAGGAATATCCAATTCTATGACGATTAGCTTTCATCACTGAAAGAGCCAAATTTGTCATAATTTTAGTTTTATGACGAATTTATGACAAAACCGGTTCATCATAGAAGTCGCGTCATACTTGAACTTTTATGATGATTTTCGCAAATCGTCATAGAAGTGGCTTGATCTATGACGAAAACATAACATCATAGAATTGTTTTGGCATGCGTGGCAGGGGGCTGCAACACTGTTGGGTGCTTCCGTTGGAGATGCTTTCCATGTGTACATGTTATAGCCGGTTGCATTGGAGATGGTTCAGGTATGTGTCACCTTCTTATTGCACAACATGGCCATCTCTGATTCTTGCACGTTTTAGGTTCTTACTGGACCACGTGTCGGTTCCTTGTTGTTCCACATGTCAGTTTTCTACTGGCACCTGTCACTTCTTCATTGGACCACGTGTCGTATTTTTATTGGTCCACGTGTTCGTTTTTTATTTGACCACGCATCATGATGTTGTCCGTCCATGTATCATATTTTTAAACGTTCACGTGGCTTGATGATTTCCTTCCATGATAGCCCACGTGTCGTGCCTATAACAGAACCGTCTAATTTATAAGAGCACAAGTACAATAGCAACCACCGAGGTAGTCAAACCATCATACTTGAGCCCATATAAATCTGATAGTCCGTCGAGTATCACGAAGGATCTCGAATCAACCAAGTTTACAAATAGTTTGTCATACGTCGAAGTTCCAACATAGTTATTACAACATCAGTTTAACAGTAGCGGAAGCAACATAGTTCTGAACGACATCAACAGTAGTTTAGATACATAGCCAGTTTTCACAGTCATCTCCAACAAAAGCACAAGGGTGAGATGATATATACAATGACCGTGCCCATGGTCCTATTCCTCATCCAGTGCAGGAGCAAAGCAGTGCTTACATTAGCCGTGGTACATCACATTATCTGCAACAATAGGGAAATAAACTCTGAGTACGAGAAGGTACTCAGCTAGACTTATCCGTCATAAACCAAAAATAAGAGACACCAAGGATCATGCAAGGCTTATAAGTGGAGTTGGTTGACATCCTTTGCCTACAAGCCATTATTTATCTAGTATCTTTTAACTTTTGAATAACTAGTTTATTATTCCTATTCCATTCTAGATTAGCATCTATCCTATGCCAAACATGTGGTGTACCATTAAATCATCACAATAGTAACCATATCAAGTTGAGCATTTTCATAACCCACATAACCAACACTTTCATCAATTACTACGATGAAGGGGGCTCATGTAAAGTTCTCACTATCTGGGAGAGACGGTGATTCGAATTGATTCCTGCCTAGCTGGGGAATTATTCCTAACACACACCCATACTCCCCCCGTTAGGGTCGTATCGCGTCACCTTTGTTACAACTCAGGTCCAAATCACGGGTAAGACCATCGTCGCACCCTCAAAGATACTACCATTCTACCAGGAGGCTCAGGACTCGAACCTGCCCTTGGACTCACGCCATTAGCTCTCCGTACATCCTTATTGCCTCTAGGGTGTGTACTTTAACTGCTCGTGTCCTCGGCCTAAGTTGAGCTACTCAGCTTCATGATCAGAATGACTTATCCAGCCAACTATGTGAGATGCATGCGTTCAACATGACAAGAGGGCCTCCTACGGCCGGTCCTTAAACGACACAGACGAAATCAATATACGTCACCACCTAACATATAAGATTCCATCCAGTCTCCAATTTTTCAACATCATCAGGTTATTTTCCATGATAGCACAATATAGCCAACCGTGACCAAGTCACCACCTATAGCTCGTAGGTGACAGCAAATCACCTAACTTCTAGCGGTCTAAGCATGGCTAAGCATAAAGGTCGATCCTAGACCTACATAGGATTCAAGATAGATATTTCTGGACAAGGAAAGTATATGCAATAAGTCGTTCCAATCAACTCTTATAACCTAATGCATCAAACATAAAGGACCCAAGTAATATTTTGTAAAACAGGGGAGACTTAGAATGCTCCGGAGCTTGCCTTTCACAAACGTGGCCGGCTGGTGGTTAGGGCACTCTAGGAGATGATCAACTTCAGGCTCTTCTTCGCCTAGAGCTTCTTGGTGCTGAGCTTCCTAGTTCTCCTCTTGTGGATTAGCTTCGAGTTCCACCAACGTGATTTCTTCCGCTACACCTATTGCATGCATATGCATAAAGTAAGTATCATGGATGCATAAGAAGGATTATGAATGATATGACATGAGAACGTGAATGATTCTATGCTGATGATTATATCAAGTTACTTAGATGATAACCAAGTTGAATTCTTATTTACTGAGTAGGTGCATATCTCTTCTCTAGAATTTTCAAGAATCCACACAAAATCCATTTCTGGACCACAACATAGTAGCTACAAGTTTAGATCATAACTGGAGTTTTAATCAACCAATTGCTGTGATATAGGACTTTCTAGAAATGTTATAAAATTTTGTACAACTTTCATTTAGTCATCACAAGATGATTTAATAGCTATCTAGGTTAAACAATTCAATCATCTAGATCTGTCTAGTAGACAAGCAAAATCTGACAACAGACTTCTAATAACTATAACTCCCAAACCATTTAGTCTATTACCATAAAAATTTGACACAAGTAAGATCATTAAGTTATCTATAACTTTGTTAATAACAAGTTTTATAGGAAATGTAATTATCATCATGAATTTATCAAGACAACAGAAACTACTCCTGCATCCATCTAGCGGAATTATAAAGCAATAATTAAGTAGCTGCTTATAACCAATCAACTTCAAGCACAACTACCATTATCAACAGATCATATGCATCAAAAGGGCTATAGAAAACATTATGTTTATGCCAAACTAATGTATTTAGATACCTTTATTAATTTCTTTATATAATAAGGTGATTTATGAGATAAATATTTCTAGTGCTCCATAAATTCAGAGAAAATTACAGTAGCATACATATGAATCTAAAAGTCCACTATGCAAATTTTATGCTAATTGGATAAGGATAGCCCTCTATACAAAAATGACAATTTTCTTAGGTTTATTTGAGCAAAAATAGTTTAGCCTATTAAAAAGTGTTAAGCAACATATTTCATATTTTTCTTAGCTTCCCTAAAACCCATTAACACTTTACAAAAATTTGCATGGCAATATGTTACTTAGTTTTATCCTTATGAATTTCCTTAGAAAACACCATTTATTAAAAGATAAATAGAAAGACCTTAATCCAATCAAGTTTACTACAAGTTTAGTATTTTTCCTAGCTAGGTCATGTCAACACAAGGCCAACAAAATTGAAATCATAATTTTATCACTTCCCTAGCTCAAGTTATGTATTTTATAAGATTGCAAACAATTTAAAAGCACTTATTGAGCTCCATTTAATTCTCCTAGAAAAAATACCAGAAACAGTGCATTTAATATTTTTATCAAATACTAAACTTCATGATGAATTCAACAAAATTTGGTTCACCCCATTTGGACACTCCTAGCTATGGATATGAATTTTTGAAATATGCATTCAAATCTGTGAAAACAAATCAGAAAATCAAATAAAACACAGACTGACGGATGTGGCCCGCTGGTCAGTAGGACCCACACATCAGTGACTCTAGAGTAGAGGAGGTGCTCCGGCCAGCCCTATCTCACAAGCGGCGAGATCACCGGTGACGACTGTGACACCAACATGTTCCCCTCATCAAGCCGCGTTAGTTGGTGGTGAATACGTGACCTAGGGTTCACCAGAGATGGCTCACCAGCGGTGATGATGGCATGGCGGAGCTGTTCAGTGGCGTGCTGGCCATCTCGACCAGTGGCGTGCTGGCCATCTCTGACCACGGTATGCGTCGGTGAGGACAGTTACTCCTTCCTGGTGACCTAGCGCAGCACTACGACGAGGATTAGGCCATGGTGGCACAGTGGAAAAGCTTGGCCGTGTGCATGGCCATGCGGCGGCGCACGGTGCGCTGTGGCGAGGCTCTCTGTTCTGGCTAGCTGATGGTGAGAGGGAAGTCTCTGTCTAGCCTACTAGATCTAGGTCACAAATCCATGTAGAGACGACTAAGAGCGGGGACTGGAGTGACCCCGAGATGGCTGGCCGCGGCGAGCTCAAGCTCACGGCCATGGCGGGAGCAGCGGTTTGTTCCTGCTTGACCACATAGTAGCATCTAACCTAGTTCCTGCCTAAGCATATGGACCACAAAATGGCTATAGCCTAGAGAAGAGGAGGATAGAAGGTGCGGTGGAATGGCGTGGCCACGGTGAGCCGAGAGCACGGCGGCGCTCCGGTGATGGCGCGGTGGCGGCGAGGCAAAATGGGGCCTTACCAAGGCATGACATGAGGTAGTAGTGGGTCGAGGAGGTAGAGGTGGAGGTGGCAGAGCTGTTGGCGCAAGGAATCAAGCAGTGGAGCTACGATGGTGGTGAGCGGGCATGGTGGAGCGACGACGATGGCGCGGCGGCGCGGTGCTTCGTTTTGCTCTAGCGTGGGCGAGAGAGAGCGAGGTGCGAGAGTGAAATTGGGTGAACAACAGAGGCGCACGCCTTTACTCCCCACGCTGGCCTGGTCGGCTAGGCCGGCGCCGGTTTATAGTCGCCACGCAGCGCACCTGTCCTACCCCCGGTCGGCCACTGATACTGGCGTCGAACGGCATCACTATGATGAACACGACTGATAGAGCGACTTCACACAATCGTTACTCCTAAACCGTTCATCCTTTGCAAAAACTTCTTTAACAAGAATTGTAGAGCTACACGAGATCTACAACTTTGATTTAGAAAGTTTCCTCTAATTCGCCATGGTTTTCAAATTGCAAAGCTTCAAAATAGGGTACATTGAAACTAAAACTACAGTTAACACTTAGCCAAATTTTCTAAGTGTGGCAACAACATTTCAAGGCTACTTGTGGACTGTGTTTGAGCATGCTAAGCAACAAATTAGGTCTTGATCCAAAAATAAAAGTTGTTACTCTAGTCAAGTACTATAACTTTGCTTAAGGGTGCGCTGCCATGCAAAGTCTCTAGAGTATAGTCCAACTTAGGTCAATCATACAACTTGAAAATGAAAGCCTACACTATAACCATGACTTAGAGGCCAAATGGGTCCAAGTCATGAATACCAAAGTTGTTCCATGTGACATTCTAAACATGTTTAAGGTACTCCTAAGGTCCCACAAACATTTTATACATTGGTCACATGTAAATCCTAGCATGTGTAAAGCATTTAGTAACAAATACATGTGATATAAGCAATCATAGAGATAAAATTTGAGATGCTCATGCTCATGAATGATCAATGATGCTTGTGCTCATGCAATGCCAATGCCAAATGCATGCTTAACATCTAGGGTGTTACAGCCCTTTCCCCCTTAAAGAAATCTCATGCCGAGATTTGCACGACTAACCATCTCTTGTAGAAAACCGAATAGACCTCAGAAAGGTAATCCTCTTGCTCCCACGTAGAGTCTTGTTCACTATGGTTATTCCATATAACCTTGTAGAATTTAATGACTTTGCTATGGGTCACTTGTTCCATTATCTCAAGCACTCGAATAGGTCTTTCTTCATAGGTTAAATCCGACTGGATCTTGACACTAGCGGGTTCAATAGCTTCTTTAGGCACACAAAGACATTTCTTGAGTTGGGAGACATGGAAAACATTGAATATAGCTCTCATTTCCAGAGGTAACTAGAGTTTGTAGGCTACTGGTCCCCTTCGTCCAATGATTTTGTATGGGCCTATATATCTAGGTGCAAGCTTTCGCTTCACACCAAACCTTTGCACTTTCTTCATGGGAGACACCTTTAGATATACAAAATTCCCAACTTCAAATGCAATGGGACTTCTCCTTTTATCTGCATAACTCTTCTGTATCTCGATTGAGTAGCTTCAATATGTTGTTGAATGATTCAAACTTGTTCTTCAGCTTCTTTGAAAAAGTCAATCCTATAATACCTTGTTTCACCAGGCTCAATCCAATTCAAAGGAGTCCTACACTTTTGACCATACAATGCTTCAAAAGGAGCCATCTTGATGCTTTCTTGATAGCTATTGTTGTAGGAGAATTCGGCCAAAGGTTGCCATTTCTCCCATGAACCCATAGAAGAAATCACACAAGCTCTCAACATATCCTCCAGAATCTGATTCACTCGCTCAGTCTAACAAGTTGTCTGAGGGTGGTAAGCAGAGCTACGGATTAATTAGGTACCTATTTGCTTATGCAGATGTTCCCAAAAATGATTAATAAACTATGGTCCTTGATCTAACACAATGCTTTTACGCACACCAGGCAATCATACGATTTGGGCAATGTACAACTCTGCGTACTGATGGGGTCGATATCTTTCCTTAACAGGGATGAAATGTGTAGATTTAGTCAAGTGGTCAACAAGTACCCATATGGAATCTTGATCCTTTTCAGTGGTTGGAAGTCCAACTATAAAATCCATACTGATGTCATCCCATTTCCAACTTGGGATAGACAGTGGCTGAATTAGTCCAGCCGGCTTCAAATGGATGGCCTTGACTCGACAACAATTATCACATCTAGCAACAAATGCTGCAATTTCTTTCTTCATTTTTGTCCACCAGAAGCGTGTTTTTAGATCTTGGTACATTTTACTGCTACCTAGGTGAATGGACAAATTGGAAGAGTCTGCTTCCTCTAGAATTTGGTTTCTCAATTCTCTATCTTTTGGCACTACAAGCCAATCCTTAAACCACAGCACACCTCTAACATCTAGCTGAAAATGTTTGGTTTCTTCCTCTTTCATCTTTCTTTTGATATGGAATATGCCCTCATCAGTCTTTTGGAGCTCAATGATTTTAGACTCAAGAGAGCAACTAACAGTGATATTGTGTAAGACTGTCGGATGCAATAAGTTGAAACCATCTTCCAACAAGGGATTACACTAATACTTTTGGCTTAAGGCATCTGCAACCACATTGGCTTTTCCCAGATGATAATGTACTTCTAGGTTGTAATCCTTGATCAATTCCAACCATCTTCTCTGCCTCATGTTCAATTTAGGTTGGGTGAAAATGTACTTGAGTCTCTTGTGATCGGTGTAGATATGGCAAACATTACCATGCAGGTAATGTCTCCATATTTTAAGAGCATGGACAACTGCTGCTAATTCTAAATCATGGGTTGGATAATTGACTTCATGCTTTCTCAATTGCCATGAGGCATAAGCAATGACTCGGCCTTCCTACATTAGAACACACCCCAAACCGGTACCCGATGCATCGCAAAACACATCAAAAGGTTTCTCAATGTCAGGCTGTGCTAAAATAGGAGTAGTAGTTAGCAATGTTCGTAAAGTGTGAAAAGTTGTCTCACACTCCGGTGTTCATACAAATTTCTCATCCTTCTGAAGCAACCTAGTCATGGGCTTGGCAACTTTGGAGAAATCCGGAATAAACCGACGGTAATATCCTACTAAGCCAAGAAAGCTTTGAACCCCATGAACGGAGGTTGGGCCTTTCCAATCAAGTACCTCCTGCACCTTGGATGGGTCCACCAAGATTCCATCTTTAGATAAAACATGGCCTAGAATAGGTACTTTCCTCAACCAGAATTCACATTTACTAAATTTAGCATATAACTTATGCTCTCTCAGCCTAGATAACACCACTCTCAAGTGCTCTACGTGATCTTCTGCCTTCTCGGAATAGATTAGAATATCATCAATAAACACGACCACAAACTTATCAAGCTCGTGCATGAATACTGAGTTCATTAAATACATGAAATAGGCAGGATCATTGGTTAACCCAAAGGACATGACTAAATACTCATAAAGGCCATACCTAGTGGAAAAGCCATCTTAGGTATGTCCTCAGGCCTGATCTTGATTTGGTGATAACCGGACCTCAAATCAATCTTAGAGAACACTTTTCCTTTTGCCAATTCATCAAGTAAGATATCAATTCGAGGCAAAGGATATTTGTTCTTGATAGTAACAGCATTGAGTGGTCGATAGTGCACACACATCCACAAAGACTTGTCCTTCTTTTTCACAAATATGGCTGGACAACCCTATGGTGATGAACTAGGGCGAATGAGACCCTTTTCTAAGAGCTCTTGCAATTGGATCTTCAATTCTGCTAACTCATTTGGCAGCATTCTATAATGTCTTTGGGAGACGGGCGCTATACCTGGTATTAACTCAATCTTGAACTCTATATCCCTGTTGGGTGGTAACCCAGGCAATTCATCTGGAAAGACATCTAGAAATTCACATAGCATAGGAATATCAGCAAGGGCCACAGGCTAGATAGCATTAGCCACATTTTGGAGATCAAACTCCCTAGAAAGGGGTACTAGAAAAGCATCGTTATTCCTGGGGTCTCTCAACATAATGGTTCTAGTCGATGTATGGATCAGGACACCATGGTTCTTCATCCAATTCATACCCAAGATCACATCTATACCCAATCCTGGTAATATCACTAAATTTGTAGTATACTCTCGTTCAATTATTTAGATAAGTACATCTTTAACTATCTTATTGGTAGAAATGTTATTCCTAGCTGCACTATACAATAACCATCTTTGTCTACTACAAATATTTTCTGATCATACTTGGATGCAAATGTTGGACTCATGAATGAATGTGAAGCCCTAGAATCAAACAGAACAACTACAGGGTAATGGTTCACAAGAAACATACCAGCTGTGACAACCTCGCCAGAGGGGATCTCTTCCATGGTGGTGTAATCCACATACCCCGAGCGTGCATTTGCAACTGCTGGCTTCTGATTGTTCTTCTTGGGGTAAGGGCAGTCCCTCACCCAATGACTAGTCTTGTTGCAATTGAAACTTGGTTGATTGTTAGGCGGTAGAGCAATCGAGTATGCTCGATGATACCCTTTACTTGCTTGGATTGGCTAGGCCTTCTTCTAAGGTGGCCGGTATTTTGGAGCAGGTGGGCGGTATTGGGTTCTTGCCACCACTAGAGCTCTTTGCTGAGATGCACTGGCTTCAAAGGCCCTCTTGCGGCTCTTGGATGCAGCATAAATATTATTATGATTCTCTTGTGTGAGCGCATCACTCATAAATTCATTGTAGGTTTCACTCTTGTTATTTGCTAGAGTCTTCATCAACTTTGGACCTAGTCCTCTCTTGAAACTTGCAATCTTCTTAGCATCGGTATTCACAAACTTAGGCGCATACCTAGAGAGGTTGTTGAAGGCATGCAAGTACTTAGTGAGACTTTTGGTGCCCTGAGTAAGCCTCATAAACTCTGTATGTTTCATGCTCATAAGACCTGGGGGAATATGATGCCCCCCTAAAAGCAGCCTTGAACTCATTCTATGTAACCTGAGCATTAGCAGGCATGGTAGATAGGCAATGAGTGCACCAAATGCCTGCTGGACCATGCAACTGATGTGGGGCATATTCAGCCTTCATATGCTCTGTAACTCTCAAGAGATGAAACTTCTGCTCAATGGTATTGAGCCATTCATCAGCTTGCAGTGGCTCCTCTGCCTCCTTAAAGATAGGAGGTTTAGTGTCCAAAAGGTCCTTGAATTCACTGTACTAATTTGGTTCGGGTCCCTGGTGTTGGTCCCGTCCCCGTCCACGACTAGTTTTCTATGCAAGCCCGCGCAGTACTTCTCCCATTTACCGTTGGGTCTCTAGGAGCTGGGCCATCATTTCTACTGGCGTGGGGTACCGTGGTGGTGGGAGATCATCATCACCCTCACGACTGGTACCGCCCCTCTCTCTGCAAGTGTGAGTCATCTGCAAAATTGCAACAAGTGATTATTGGATGCTGTCAAGAGATTGCAGAAGAATTGTGTAATCAAGCCATACTGTAATTACTGGAGAGAATCTCAAATTCATACAATAACACAGAGGCACAATAATTCATTTCCACAACATAACATCACCAATAGGACCACTTATCATACTCGCATCGCGTTCCGTACATGCCAAATTTTTCTTGCCAAAAGCAACTGGGAATTCATTAAAAAGTGCAATCACCACACGTATTACATGCACTATTCCAATAACATCAAAAGGGATAAATCATGAAATCGAAACCTACATTACGAGTTCATTACATAAGGATCAAAGATAAAGAGCTAACGCATCTAGGTAGATATTATAGCTAAGCTACTCCTTAGGCTGGCCGCTGTCGATGTCAGACACACCATCACCATGGTCATTCTCAAAAGGCTCAATCTCCTCCTCTTTAGGCTCATCCTTGGCATCCACCTCCATACCATCGTCCTCAACAATCAACACATTGGGACCTTCTTCCACCGCTGGAGCTGGAGGAAGAATTGGGTTCACCATGTTATTGAGACGATGAACATCTAGCTAAAGCTCCTCAATCTGGCGTATGAGTTCCTGCTCTCTACGATCAAACTCCGTTGCCTACCTAGCAGCCTAGAACACAGTCTGAATCCTAGCTACCTCCCCAGTCTCTGCAAGGTGGATGACCTCATCCCTCTCAGCATGGACATCTTGTAACTCAGCCCTAGCTGCATCTCTTTCAGCAACAACATGGACAAACTACCCCCGACGAGCTTCCAAGGCTATCGTATAATTACCTATCTCATTTTGAGCTGCTCTAATTGCCGTTTGGTGCTTGCGCACATGTCCTCGCATCCTATGCTGTGCAGCCTGTGCTCTTTGGAGCTCTTGCATACAACTGATGTAACTATCCTACCGAGAGTAAAACATCCTCATAACTGCATACATGACACTCATGGCAGCATTACTACTTCCTACTCTTTCATCCTAGTCTCTTACCAAAGCATTACTGCCTGGCTAGGTCCAAGAAGTCTATGATGCATCCACTCGAGGGAAAGATCCAACGGGCCAATTGACAAGCTCATCACCAAATTCCTGTTAGATTTCGCTGAGAACTTCAAAAGCGGACACTTGGCACCCTCCCAAGGGGTCTATACATCTGACTCGATACTCCATCCTTGCCACTGAGGGTTGTCCACATGGGCAGCGACAGCGACCCGCACATCGTACCACCATTGTCCCTCAGTTATCACTTTGCTCCAAAAATAGCAAGGCAGTTTAGCATACCCGACAGAGTGCAGTACCCTCCATAGTAAAGTGGGAGTCCTAAACAGTGCCAAAAATGTGTCACTTGCAACAGGGGCTCCTGGGGCTGCCATCTGTAGCAAAATGTTACAATATAGTGAGACAACGCGATTAAAGAAAAGAGTTACTTAACAATAAGATCTTGCAAGGGGGAGGAACAATGCAATCATATGAATGAATGATGTATCATGATGTATGCTCATTTTGTACGTCCTCACAAACTTAGAGAAATAAATCCTAATGACATACACGGTGGCATACATACGTTCTCTCAATATAATCGTAACTAAATGAGCTACATGTTTCGTTGTTAGTGTACCTGCAGAAGATTGATTTCAGCCCAACCCAACAGTTATATGTACAGAAAGGTAAATATGGGCTCTAAGTTGAATATCAAGGACAGCAAGATATATATGAAAGCAATAAACTAAATACTTCCATATATATATATATCCCATATATATACTTATGTATCAAAGCTACCCGATGATCAATTACACTACCCACAATTAAATACGCACCATACACACATGCAAGCATACATATACAACCATATCACAACTAGCTCTCCCCGACCGCACGCTCACTTCTTGCGGTCATGCCACTCATCAACTTACCTTCTTACCTGGCATAGAGGCATTTGATCCATACATTACCACTCAAGTGAGTGGCACCCATACAATAGCACGCCATATGGACGATGAAAGTAAAAACCCCCATGTTAGTACTTAAATAGCCACCTAATAGTCCTTAACTGGGTATAAAGGAGATGACCACTGGCACACTATAGTTTTAAGTTCAATCTTCAACACTCTAAACTTATTACTACAGTTGTAGAAATTAAGTTTATAAAACAAAAACCTTTGTTCTAATTACACATGTGACAAGTTTAGTGTTGAATCCTGCTTTAATGCCAGCTGTAACAGAACCGTCTAATTTATAAGAGCACAAGTACAATAGCAACCACCGAGGCAGTCAAAACCATCGTACTTGAGCCCATACAAATCCGATAGTCCATTGAGTATCATGAAAGATCTCGAATCAATCAACATACAAGCCAAGATCGTACATGATTCAACATACAAGCCACATGTTACAACAAGTTCACAAATAGTTTGCCATACGTCGGAGTTTCAACATAGTTATTACAACATTAGTTTAACAGCAGCGGAAGCAACATAGTTCTGAACGACATCAACAGTAGTTTAGATACATAGCCAGTTTTCATGGTAATCTCCAACAAAAGCACAAGGGTGAGATGATATATAGAATGCCCATGCCCATGGTCCTATTCCTCATCCACTGTAGGAGCAAAGCAGTGCTTACAGTAGCCGTGGTACATCATGTTATCTGCAACAATAGGGAAATAAACCCTGAGTACGAGAAGGTACTCAGCTAGACTTACCCATCATAAACCAAAAATAAGAGACACCAAGGATCATGCAAGGCTTTATAAGTGGAGCTGGTTGACATCCTTTGCCTACAAGCCAATATTTATCTAGTATCTTTTAACTTTTGAATAACCAGTTTATTATTCCTGTTCCATTCTATATTAGCATCTATCCTATGCCAAACATGTGGTGTACCATTAAATCATCACAATAGTAACCATATCAAGTTGAGCATTTTCATACCCCACATAACCAACACTTTCATCAATTGCTTCGATGATGGGGGCTCATGTCAAGTTCTCATTATCCGGGAGAGACGGCGATTCGAATCGATTCCTACCTAGCTGGGCAATTATTCCTAACACACACCCATACACCCCCATTAGGGTCGCATCGGGTCACCTTTGGTACAACTCAGGTCCAAATCGCGGGTAAGACCAGCGCCGCACCCTCAAAGATACTACTAATCTACTAGGAGGCTCGGGACTCGAACCCACCCTTGGACTCATGCCATTAGCTCTCTGCACATCCTTACTGCCTCCAGGGTGCGCACTTTAACTACTCATGTCCCTGGCCTGAGTTGAGCTACTCGGCTTCGCGGTCGGAACGACTTATTCGGCCAACTATGTGAGAGGCATGCGTTCAACATGACAAGAGGGCCTCCAATGGTCGGTCCTTAAACAACACAGACGGAATCACTATACGCACCACCTAACATATAAGATACCATCCGGTCTCCAATTGTTCAACATCACTAGGTTATGTTCCACGATAGCACAATATAGTCAACCGTGATCAAGTCACCACCTATAGCTCGCAGGTGATGGGAAATCACACGACTTCTACCGGTCTAAGCATGGCTAAGCATAAAAGGTCGATCTTGGATCTACATAGGATTCAAGATAGATATTTCTAGACAATGAAAATATATGCAACAAGTGGTTCCAATCAACTCTTATAACCTAATGCATCAAACATAAAGGACTCAAGTAATATTTTATAAAACTGGGGAGACTTAGAATGCTCCGGGGCTTGCCTTTCACAAATGTGGCCGGCTGGTGGTTAGGGCACTCTTGGAGATGATCAACTTCAGGCTCACCTTTGCCTAGAGCTTCTTGGTGCTGAGCTTCCTGGTTCTCCTCTTGTGGATCGGCTTCGAGTTCCACCAATGTGATTTCTTCCGCTGCACCTATTGCATGCATATTCATAAAGTAAGTATCATGGATGCATAAGAAGGATTGTGAATGATATGACATGAGAACATGAATGATTCTATGCTGATGATTATATCAAGTTACTTAGATGATAACCAAGTTGAATTCTTATTTACTGAGTAGGTGCATACCTCATCTCTAGAATTTTCAAGAATCAACACTAAGTCCATTTCTGGACCACAACACAATAGCTAAAAGTTTAGATCATAACTGGAGTTTTACTCAACCAATTGCTATGATATAGGACTTTATGGAAAGATTATAAAATTATCTAGAACTTTCATTTAGTCATCACAAGATGATTTAATATCTATCTAGGTTAAACAATTCAATCATCTAGATCTATCCAGTAGACAAGCAAATTCTGACAGCAGACTTCTAACAGCTATAACTCCCAAACCATTTAGTCTATAACCATGACAATTTGACACAAGTAAGATCAGTAAGTTATCTACAACTTTGTTAATAACAAGTTTCATAGGAAATATAATTATCATCATGAATTTATCAATACAACAGAAACTACTCCTGCAGCCATCTAGCGGAATTATAAAGCAACAATTAAGTAGCTGCTTATAACCAATCAACTTCAAGCACAACTACCATTATTAGTAGATCATATGCATCACAAGGGCTATAGAAAACATTATATTTATGCCAAACTAATGTATTTAGATACCTTTATTAATTTCTTTATATAATAAGGTGATTTATGAGATAAATATTTCCTTTGCTCCATAAATTCATAGAAAATTACAGTAGCATACATATGACCCCAAAATTCTACTATGCAAATTTCATGCTAATTGGATAAGTATAGCCCTCTATAAAAAAATGACAAGTTGCTTAGGTTTATTTTAGCAAAAATAGTATAGCCTATTGAAAAGTGTTAACCAACAGATTTCATATTTTTCTTAGCTTCCCTAAAACACGTTAACACTTTACAAAAATTTGCAAGGCAATATGTTACTTATTTTTATCCTTATGAATTTCCTCAGAAAACACCATTGATTAAAAGATAAATAGAAATACCTTACTCCAATCACGTTTACTGCAAGTTTAGTATTTTTCCTATCTAGAGCATATCAACACAAGACCAGCAAAATTGGAATCACAATTTTATCGCTTCCCTAGCTCAAGTTATGTATTTTACAAGAATGCAAACAATTTAAAAGCACTTATTTAGCTCCATTTAATTCTCCTAGAAAAATACCATAAACAGTGCATTTCATATTTTTATCAAATACTACACTTTATGATTAATCCAACAAAATTTGGTTCACCCTGTTTGGACACTCCTAGCTCTAGATATGAATTTTTGAAACATGCATTCAAATCTGTGAAAACAAATTAGAAAATCAAATAAAACACAGACTAACGGATGGGGCCCGCTGGTCAGTTGGACCCACACGTCAGTGACTCCAGAGCAGAGGAGGTGCTTCGGCCAGCCCTATCTCACCGGTGGCGAGATCACCGGCGACGACTGTGACATCAACGTGTTCCCCTCATCATGCCGCGTCGGTTGGTGGTGAATACGAGACTAAGGGTTCACCGGAGATAGCTCGCTGGCGGTGATGGTGGCATGGCGGAGCTGTGCAGTGGCATGCCAGCCATCTCTAACCATGGCAAGCGTAGGTGAGGACGGCTACTCCTTCCTGGTGACCTAGCGCAGCACTACGATGATGATTAGGCCATGGTGGCGCAGTGGAAAAGCTTGACCACGTGCATGGCCATGCGGCGGCGCACGGTGCACTGTGGTGGGGCTCTCCATTCTAGCTAGCCGACGGTTAGAGGGAAGTCTCCATCTAGCCTACTAGATCTAGGTCACAAAGCCATGCGAGATGACTAAGAGTGGGGACTAGAGTGACCCCGAGACAGCTGGCCACGGTGAGCTGAAGCTCACGGCCATGGCAGCCACGGCCGGAGCGGCGGTGTGTTCCTGCTCGACCGCACAGTAGCGTCTAACCTAGTTCCTACCTAAGCATATGGACCACAAAATGGCTATAGCCCAAAGAAGAGGAGGACATGAGGTGCGGAGGAATGGCTTGGCCATGGTGAGCCGAGAGCGCGGCAGCGCTCCGATGATGGCACAGTGGTGACAAGGCGAAATAGGGCCTTACCAAGGCACGACGTGAGGTAGTAGTGCTTTGGGGAGGTAGAGGTGGAGGTGGCGGAGCTGTTGGCATGATGAATCGAGTTGTGGAGCTGCGATGGCAGTGAGTGGGCATGGCGAAGCGATGGCGATGGCGTGGCGGCGCGGTGCTCCATTTTGCTCTGGAGTGGGCGACAGAGAGCGAGGTGCGAGAGCAAAATGGGGCGAGCAACAGAGGCGCACGCCTTTACTCCCTTGCTGGCCTAACTGGCTAGGGCGGCGCCAGCGTACAGCCGCCATGTAGCGCACCTGGCCTGCCACCGGTCGACCACTGACACCGGCGTCCAACGGCATCAGACTCTGACGAACGCGACTGACAGAGCAACTTCACGCAATCGTTACTCCTAAACCATTTGTCCTTTGCAAAAACTTCATTAACAAGAATTGTAGAGCTACACGAGATCTACAACTTTGATTTACAAAGTTTCCTCTAATTTGCCATGGTTTTCAAATTGCAAAGCTTCAAAGTAGGGTACATTGAAACTGAGACTACAGTTAACACAACCAAATTTTCTAAGTGTGGCAACAACATTTCAAGGCTACTTGTGGACTGTTTTTGAGCATTCTAAGCACCAAATTAGGTCTTAACCCAAAAATAAAAGTTGTTACTCTAGTCAAGTACTACAACTTTGCTTAAGGGTGCACTGCCATGCAAAGTTTCTAGAGTATAGTTCAACTTAGGTCAATCATACAACTTGAAAATGAAAGCCTACACTATAACCATGACTTAGAGGCCAAATGGGTCAAAGTCATGAGTACCAAAGTTGTTCCATGTGACAGTCTAAACATGTTTAAGGTACTCCTAAGGTCCCACAAAGATTTTATACATAGGTCACATGTAAATCCTGGCATATGTAAAGCATTTAGTAACAAAACATGTGATATAAGCAATCATAGAGATAAAATTTTAGATGCTCATGCTCATGAATGATCAATGATGCTTGTGCTCATGCAATGCCAATGCCAAATCCATGCTTAACATCTAGGGTGTTACAGTGCCCGGCCAATTCACGTGTCATGCAATGGTTGGTCCACGTGTCGCATTTTTATTTGATCACGTGGCTTGTCCTGCTTCTGCCATGTGCAGGACTTTACATTAGAAAAGTAATTCAAGATCATCACTACTGCATAGATTGACAACATAATTATTCAAGATAGCAATCAAATACCAATAATTAACATTTCACACGTCAGCAGCAAGCCACTAATAGAGTTTTACCACAACAAACCATCACATGAGTCCACACAATAGACCATAAATGTTCACCGCATCAAGTCGCAGGAGTTGAAGACTAAGAGTTAATTACTAGGAGAGCTTAAGCTCATGACTTGCTCACAGAGCGTATTGTAGTCCTTTTGTCGCTGTTTCTTGAATTCCTCAAACTCCCTTTCAGACTCTTCTGTCTTCCTCTTTAGTTCATCCACTAGTTCGACAATGGCAATGGTACTTTTTTGTTCACCAGCAAGCTACTCCCAAAGTGTCATCTCCACCAATGTCTCTGCTATGGTGGGGCTTCTCAGGATACCAGCATTCTTCAAAAAAAGGTTTTCCTGCTTGCCTGGGAGGAGGGCTTGTCTTGGTAGAGGCAGAGGACTTTGGAAACAACATCAGCACTAGTCATTGGTTGCTGCCCATCAGAAACAGGTTTTGCTTACATAGCTTCCATAGCTTCTTGCAAAATTCAATCAGTAAAACATTAGGTTATAGATAGTGGAAGAGGACTTCAATTGAAAACCCAAGACATTAATTCATAACAAGTAATGCATACGACTTCCTCAGCCTACCGCTGATAGATATTACATAAGCACAATGCATAGGTCTTTTGCAGCCTACTGCCAATAGAGATTACATAAGCACAATGTATAGGTACCATATTGATTGGTGTAAAATTGCAACTACAAAATTAAATGATGTTGCCACATTAGGCTCCTGCTGTGTTTCCTTCTTTTATGGCCATGGGTTCAGTAGATTTCAAGGAAAGCAAATGAGGGTACTTACAACTGCTACTCTTGCAGCATTGTTGAGGCCCTTTTTCATACCAGTATGGAAGTCCTTGAAGACTTCCACAACATTAACATCTTCATCAGGTCGACCATGTTGTTTAGGTCCTAGATCATCATGTTGTTCATTAAGTCCTTGATCGTGTTCTGTGGCCTTCCTCTTGTTCTTTTTCTGTTCATATTGCACATGAGTTTCTATTTATATTTATACAAAGGCAAGAGTAACAATAAAAACACAAACATCACTTACAAATGTTTGCAGCTGGACAACATAGGAGCGAGATCTTGTAGACTGTTGGTACTTTACTTTTGCATGGTTTCACTTGTTCATCTTAGATGTTTTCTATAGCTTCATTTGTGTTAGGCTGTAGCACAAGTAGACCATAGCAAGGCTAGATAGGAAATCGATGGGTTCACACATACCTTGTTCTTAGCACTAGACCAAGTCTCAACAAGTTCACACCACTGTGCATTGGTCATGGACGGGACATGAGAGGTCATAGGGATCTGATCAGTAGGGACGCCATTGAAGTAGGTTTGCTTCAACCTATAGCATGCCTACCATACCCTAGACTACAATATATTCTAGAAAGCTTCTTGTGTTGGTGGGTGAGCCTTGCGAATGTCCAGCCTTGACTACACGCAGTAGTGTGAATGAAAAGTAAATTTGTTAAAGTTGCTCAAAGCAGAGTTGAATGTCAATAGAGGATACCCATACATACAGTTAGCCTATCCACAAAATTCCTGTAATGGACGACATTAGAGGGCTTCTTGTAATGTTTCTAATGCGTCAAAATTGGTATTTGATGCCTGACCAGTACACCCACCTCTGAGGCAAACTTGGCAGCTTGCACTAGATCATGTGGCCTTCTGTTTCCCTTAGGAACAGAGATTGGCATCCTCAATCCTCCCATTGATTTGCTTATTTTATCAATCAAAATTCCATGAGTTCGAGGCCTCAACTTCCTCGCATTTCTCGGCAATGGTACTACAAAGTTTTCATACATTCTGATTAATAGAAAAGTAACATGGATATCAAATAGCTAGTGCGAATTGATTGATAGACATCTATAATGTAATACTAACCTAGGCAACTTTCATAGTTCTGTTGGTGGGTGGATACGGGAGTTTGCTTAGAGCGCTCCTCTTTGTCATGGCTATCATCATCTAGGCATGGGCAGTCTCTCATAGGGCTAGTTAGCTCAGAGAGCTCCTCTTCGGTATGGCTATCATCATCTGGCCAAGGGCAGTCTCTCATAGGGCTAGGTAGCTCAGAGGGCTCCTCATCGGCATGGCTATCATCATCTGACCGTGGGTAGTCTCTCATAGGGCTAGGTAGGGTGCCGTTCCAATAAATGTCTCCAGTCAATTCTTCAATTTTGAATTGATCCCTGTGTATAGGTGTCCATGGTGATGGAGAATTATGTTCACCTACTCTGATACCTTCACCCATTTGCCAGTGGCAGCCCTCCGAGTACAAACTCCATGAGCAATCTCTCCTGGTCATGTTGAATTCAACCGCTTAGAGTGCCTTTGCCCAGGACTCATGGTAGCTGTTGGTATTTATTAACTTGACACTTGTTTAAGTAACCACCTAATGTTGTTGATATTTCTTAACATCACTTTTGCTAAGTTGTCATCCCTAGCTATGATGCCAGAAATGCTTATTGGTAATACCAAGTGCCACCTCTAGAATGACACTAAGAAGTACTTTAGTATTTCATGTGACTAGAAAAGAATATAAATATAAATATAAAGTGATCTGCAAGCGCACAGATAATATACCATTGTAGCACTTCATCCGGGTGCATTCCAGATATCGTTATTTATAATTTTACCACAGGGAAGGACATGCAGTAGGAATATATTGATAACTTATACACATGATGGAGAAATAAAACATAACCAAACTTCTACTCACAATAGGGGTAAGTCAAGAGATAAAAGTATATGAATGGTAAGTAATAACTAATCATCGATCATTAAGAGTACTCCCTTCTATGGCATTAGCATGGCTAAGTAGAATATTAGAGGAATAATTCCTAAGTCATTCTTAATTACAAGTCAAAGCATACATTGATTAGTGCAATTACACCTAGTAATCATGGCTAAGATCAACTTCATATCTACACATAAGGGATATTACTAAGAAAGATTAAGAATAGAGCTTGTCTTCCTTCATAGCTAGATCCTACTTGTCCTATATTCAGGGAGTGGACTACAAAGGACTCAACGGGAGTGTCACATCCGTGATCTACTACATGGCCTAGAATATAGGGTGCATCCGTAGGTAAACAACGTATAAGCACCATGCTTACACAATGTTGACCACTCACCCCGTGTACACCAAAGTGAGTGCTATATGAACTTATGCTCGAACATGATGACAATCTAGCTATACTAAGTATATAATCAAAGTAGACGATGAACATTATAACTAGGACCATGAATGATATAAAGAGCATTGTCATAACGATTGTAGCAAACATATAAAAGTAAAGAGAGATACAAACGAGAGAGGGGGTACAAAAGCTATACCAAGCCACTCTCTTGACAAGATCAGGAATCCAAACAAAGTTTGCCTCCCTCTAGACCTTGCCTAGCTAGCTATGCCCTAGAATATGGTGGAGCTCTGAGGATGACTAGGGTTTCTGTCTTCTCAACTGACTTGATCAAGGTTTGATGCCTCAAGGGGGTGGCAGGGGCTGCTATATATAGGCTAAAGCATCAATCCTGAGCTCTCAGATCAAACCAACTTGAATGGATGTCGTAGATGCAACAAAGGAGGTGGTGGAGAACTGACGTAACATGGTGGAGGCTGACAGTGGGCTAGGGGGACCGGCAGGTCTGCAGATGGGGCCGGCCAGCCCCACCTAGCGGCCTCTTGCTCTCCGCCGCGGTGTGGTGCCCTCTGGTATCCTCTGGAACCTTCTAGAGTTGTTTATGTAGCGATTAAGCGTGATTAATTCTGACATATAGGTCCACCTTGCTAGTTTTTTGGATAAACCCTACATAAAGCACAGATTCACCAAAACTCATAGAATTTGTTAGTTTAAACCACTAAACCTTTGTTGGTGATTACTTTCATGCCCTTATACATGTTATATTGATGATTTATAATGTTTGTTATCTATCATCAATAAACTCCCCCAAGCTTAAGCTTTGCTCATCCCTGAGCAATGCTAAACTCAACAAATAGATCAGGAGTTACATCAATGTTTTTACTCCTCAAAAGTACATATGCGTTCAAACAAGAATTCTCCTTTTGATTAGAATAAAATAATCTGACTTTCAAACTTACCCATATTACCTTTAACCATGGGGCTTCTTAGCCTTCACTTGGGTCTTGAGCAATTGAAAGACAGAACGATCAAGTCAAGCACTATGTCTCAAGTTCTTTGCTCAACCATTATTCTATAGTTTTTATAGATTTTTAAAATAAAACTCAGAGCTTCCATTGTATGACCCTCTCAAGTCTCTCAATATATGTAGTATTTGTGGATCCTCACTAAGGCAATAGTGATGTTATGCCTTTGTCTTCCTATAACTAAAGCTTATGTGGAGCTCATAGGAGTGGAGAAAGTATAAAAGAGCATATTTGCAATACATATATTGTAAAGTCAAACCTCGAATCCAAAGAGAGTTGAGTCATACAATCAAATCATGATGTGTATGTGTGTGGATGTATGGTGGCTAACCTAATTCTACTTTTCTCCTTGAAAACATATCTCTCTTGAAATTTAGAAACAACTTTGCAAGAAAACATGAGCTAGCTTATTCATCTCTCTCTTTTTTCTTTTTTAGGCGGGCATTTGAATACCCATAGTTTTAAATATCTCAGACACTTGTCCAATTTTTCTCATCTATTTTTGTCATGAATAATTTTTGCATAGCCCATAATTCTTTTCTACAATGAAACTTTTGAGAGATAGCAACAAGAACTTGGAGCATTTATTTGGTGGATATCCTATCAAGCATGTTTTTGGTGTTCACTCCCAGTGTAGGAGTAAAATATTTTTTGGTGGATCTAGATGGAATGGCATGTTTTTGCGCCTACCCCTAGTGTTGGAGTAGTGCATATGTTGGTGGTGTGTACATGATCTTAATTTTAAGAGCATAACAAACCTCTCATAAGGGTCAACAAAGCTTGACCAAACTCATTGCAAAACAAGCAACATATATGTGGAAGTTTTCCTATTCTAAATAATATATATGGCTCTAGTAGGAATTCAAGCTTTGTCATATAAGAACTCATCATGTAGCAGTTTTATGTTTTTCAAAAGATAAATCTCCAGAACTTTAGTATCACTTGGAACAAGATAAATAACAACTCAGACCTTCTCATATCATATCCATCAATTACCTAGACTTAGATCAAGCATATGCTACCACACAAGTTTCAAGTTTAGAGTAAATTCTTATATCAAAATAGTCTTATCCAAAACTTGGGAGAATTCAAGACTGAAAACTAGGTACTTGAAAGGAATTACAACAAAGCAACTATTCATCATTTCCATTCAAGAGATTATTTTCAGTCCTTTTATTCAGCTCAAAATCAAACTAGACACAAACTTTTTATTTTTTTTTCATTTTAAGATCACACCTTACTAATATATAGTTATCACAAAAATGAAACTTTTATTTTGCTTTTAGTTATGCATCTTTTTTATAGCAAATGTAAACCAAACTTAAGAATAACAAAAGGAAAGAAATACTTAGCTAGATACATGGGGGATGCCCTTCCCCCAAGCTGGATGTTGTCATGGTTGAATGTTGAAGTTGGGTGATCCTTCTCAGAGCAGATTTGCCAACGGATGTCCTTCTTGTCCAGGAGTGGAGCGAGATGAAGACGGTCGGGTGAACTTGCTCTTGATCTCATGTGTATTATCCTGCAAAATGTCAACAAGAATACCAAAACTCATGGAATGGATTAGGATAAAGCGTTAGTGGTCAGCCATCCTGAGATTAGTTGTTCTTGAGGTTTAGAAATATTTTTGTATTGGTAGAATTTTAGCAAGACGTTTGTCTAATATATATTTGGATTTTCTGCAATATGCAATATAACTAGATGTATGCATGATTTTTTTTTATTTTTGTGCCACCACAATAAATATTCTTGGGGGTTTTTACACACCGTAGAATTACTCACATGGGGCTTAGGATTTTATAATGCAATAATGAAATTTTATTTTATGTTTATAAGTGCAAAGCAAATGTAGAAAAGTAAATATGCCAAAGTGAAAAATAATGCAATGCTAAAAAGTAAATATAGATAACTATCGATGTTATCTCCGGGCAAGGGTTTAGATTTTTAAGTCCTCTGGACAAGACTTTTCTCCTATCTTGTTCATTCTTTGGGTGCATCTATCGGTCCTAGAGATGGAGACCTTGATGGTTGCACTTCTTGTGATGGTGACTCTGATGACGATGCCACCTTTTCCTTCCATACCCGTTTTGTCTGTGGGCTTAAATTTGGCAGAGTAGGTTCATCTTTCAAAGGTTCCTCATCTTCCTCCGATTCATTTTTGAGGAGTTGATTCCTCCAATGCCAGGATGCTCGATGTCTCCTCCTACAGCGGGTCTTATTTGGCTGTTCATAAGTGGTATAACTATTGAAATAGCAGCGTACCTTTTCTCCAGAGAATTAGAAGTGGACTTGTCCAGATTCGACATAGATGATTGCATTTGTGGTGTTGTGGAACGGCCTTCCAAGGATGATGGGTGTATCGTCCTCTTCTTCCATGTCTAGAACCATGAAGTCGATAGGGACATAGTGATCTTGTATTCTTACCATGATTTCTTTTGCTATTCTCTCCAAAAATTGGATTGATTGATCTGCCATCTGCAATTGTATGTATGTAGGGAACAAAGGTTCGTCACCGAATAAGTATTCATATGTTACCTTGGACATTATATTAACACCCGACCCAATGTCGCAAAAGGTCTTATGGAATATTCTTTGTCCAATGGTGCACTCGATCATCGGTACACCAGGGTCGTCCTTCTTGGTAAGGAATGGTGAAGCGAGGAGGTGGTTGTACTCTGATCAGAGTGTGTTGATCATATTTATTGATTCTTCTTGTGGCTGACTGGCCTTGTTCTTTCTCCTTCTCTTGTTGTTTTTCTTCTTGGTCACTGTTGTCTCTTTAGGTAGGTATGGTGTCTGTGGATGACCAGGAGATTGCAAGATACGATTCTTGAAAGAAAACTCCTCCTGTTTATCCTAGATTGTGAAGCAGATCTTGGCACTATTCACATAGATGATGGCTTTCACAGTGCTTAGGAAGGGTCGGCCTAGGATAATGGGTGCCCTTACATCTCCACCTGTTTATCAAACCACAAAATTTGTGGGTACATACGACTATCCAACTCATACATAGATGTCTTCAATAATTCCCTTGGGTAGCAGAGGGACCGATCTACATCCTGCGAACGCATATTTGTGTGCAACAAAGTATCTCTATTAATTTTATCATAAATTATCTTAGGCATGATGTTGACACTTGCACCGAAGTCACAGACAACTTCTTGGAAAATGTGAGGTCCAATGGCTATGGGGATGATAGGTCTTCCTAGATTACCTTTCTTTTTAGGCAAGGAATAATCTATCCATCCTCTAGCTGATGGTTGTATGCTGTTGTATGTTGCATTGTGAATATTGACAAGATTTGCAGTTTCTAGATCTTCTGGTTGCCTTGGAATCTTATCTTTGTCGGTAGGGGGAACAGCAGCCGCTAGCTGAGCTATTTGTGATTCTATCATTTTATTAAAGCTATGCTGGTTTTTAATGGCAGATGAGAAGCTATCCATTCTATTATTTATGTTTTCTAAGATTTTATCATTGGATGCTAGTTTCCTAGTTAAGCCCTCTATTGTTTTAGCTTGGCTAGAAATTAGCTCTCTCAAGGGTGGTTGATTATTGAAATTATTATTACCTTGATAGTTACCTTGGTAATTACCTTGGTAGTTTGGCCTTTGTTGCTGATTCCATCCTTGATTCTGTTGAGGATGAAAGTAGTTATTATTGACAAAGTTCACATCCTCATGGGTTTTCGGGCAGTTGTTCCCTGAGTGCCCAGTGTTTCCACACTCTTCACACTTCATGCGGGAATCATGAATGTGCATGACTTCTTGCTTCTTAGTGGCTCGGTCTTCGAGCTTCTTCATGAGCAGATCCATCATGGTAGACAACATGTCTACCTCCTTGAGTTGATGCATACCTCCACCTCTCTTTTAGGTTTGAAGACATTCTTCATTCCAACCTTGATTTGAGGCCATCTTCTCCACGAGGGCTGTTGCACCTAGGATTGTGAGTGATAGGAAAGCACCTCCAGTAGCAGCATCTATGTTCTCACGGGTGCTATTGGTCAACCCATGGTAAAAAGTCTACATGAGTAGCCTATTCTCTATCCCATGATAAGGACATTCTGATATGTAGTCTTGAAAGTGTTCCCTTGCCTCAAGGATAGATTCATCATGTTGTTGTTGGAAGCTTGAAATTCTTCCATGTAGAGCATTGGTCTTTTCTTGAGGGAAAGAACTTTGCTAGGAAGGCAGTGGAGCAGTTGTCCCATGTAGTATTTCTTATTTGTTGGTGTAGAACCATTCCTTCGCATTCCCCAAGAGTGAGAATGGGAAGAGGCGAAGTAGTATGGCATCTCTGAATACTCCTTTGATGGTGAAAGTGCTACAGATCTCTAGGAAGTGTTGGAGATGAGCACTCGCATCTTCATGTGCCTTTCCACAAAACTGGCTAGCTTGCACCATGTTGATGAGAGCTGGCTTGTGCTCAAATCCATTATCTCCAACATTGGTTGCCAATCTAGTACGGATGTTGGTCGTAGTTGGAGCAAAGAATTCATGGAGAGTCTTATCAGCCATGGCTTCGGAAACTGGTGTTAAACTCCGCCTTATCTGGCTGTCTACCGATTCTAAAGCTGAGACTTTCTTGAGTTTAGCTCTAGTTCTCCTGATTAATGCTTCTGGATGTTCAACGTAGTTTGTCGGAAGGTCAAAACCGGTCATACATTACCCTGCATAATATACAAAAGTAGACAGAACAAAGGTAAGCCTGTTTGAGCAGAGGTTAGTGGTTATCTCGATCACATCAATAAGTATAAGTTTATCAATATTTCCTTCTTGCCTAGCTACATTCCCCAGCAACGGCGCTAGAAATGCTTGTTCGTATTTATTAAGTTATCACTTGTTTAAGTAGCCACCTAATGTTGTTGACATTTCTTAACATCACTTTTGCTAAGTTGTCATCCCTAGCTATGATGCCAGAAATGCTTGTTGGTACTACCTAGTGCCACCTCTAGAATCACACTAAGAAGTACTTTAGTATTTCATGTGATTAGAAAAGAATATAAATATAAATATAAAGGGATCTGTAAGCGCATAGATAATATACCATTGTAGCACTTCGCTCGGGAGTATTTTTGGTATCGTTATTTATAATTCTACCATAGGGAAGGATGGGCAGTAGGAATATATTGATTACTTATACACATGATGGAGAAATAAACCATAACCAAACTTCTACTCACAACAAGGGTAAGTCAAGAGATAAAAGTATATGAATGGTAAGTAATAACTAATCATCGATCACTCAGAGTACTTCTTTCTATGGCATTAGCATGGCTAAGTAGAATATTAGAGGAATAATTCCTAAGTCATTCTTAATTACAAGTCAAAGCATACGTTGATTAGTGCAATTACACCAAGTAATGATGGCTAAGATCAACTTCATATCTACACATAAGGGATATTACTAAGGAAGTTTTAGAACAGAGCTTGTCTTCCTTCATAACTAGATCATACTTGTCCTATATTCATGGAGTGGACTACAAAGGACTCAACGGGAGTGTCACATCCGCGATCAACAATATGGCTTAGAATATAGGGTGCATCCATAGGTAAACAACATATAAGCACCACGCTTATGCAATGTCGACCACTCACCCCGTGTACACCAGAGTGAGCGCTATACGAACTTATGCTCAAACATGATGACAATCTAGCTATACTAAGTATATAATCAAAGTAGATGATGAACATTATAACTAGGAACATGAATGATATAAATAGCATTGTCATAACAATTGTAGCAAACATATAAAAGTAATGAGAGATACAAATGAGAGAGGGGGTACAAAACCTATACCAAGCCACGCTCTTGACAAGATTAGGAATCCAAGCGAAGCTTGCCTCCCTCTAGACCTAGCCTAGTGAGCTATGCCCTAGAATATGGTGGAGCTCTAAGGATAATTAGGGTTTCTGTCTTCTCAACTGACTTGATCAAGGTTTGATGCCTTAGGGGGGTAGTAGGGGCTGGTATATATAGGCCTAAGCATCAATCCTAAGCCCTCAGATCAAACCAACTTAAATTGATGGTGTATATGCAACCTAGGAGGTGGTGGAGAACCGACATAACAAGGTGGAGGCTGATGATGGGATAGGGGGACTGGCCGGTCTATAGGTGGGGCTAGCCAGCCCCACCTTGCGGCATGTCGCCCTCCGCAAAGGTGTGGTGCCCTCTGCTATCCTCTGGAACCTTCTAGAGTTGTTTATGCAATGATTAAGCACGATTAATTCTAACATATAGGTCCACCTTGCTGGTTTTCTAGATAAATCCTATAGAAAGCACAGATTCACCAAAACTCGTGGAATTTGTTAGTTTAAACCCCTAAACCTTTGTTGGTGATTACTTTCATGGCCTTATACATGTTATATTGATGGTTTATAATGTTTGTTATCTACCATCAATAGCAGCGCTGCCTTTTGTCCTTCTAGCAGAGCCTCCTCTATGGTCCTTTGACCCGTACACTAAAATTGAAGATACAAACTTAAGCAGCAAGCATATACAAATTGTGTTGCTATCCAAAGAGTAAAGCATTGCAGTGCTACCTACACCCCCCTCCGAACTAAATACAAGATAGAACAAGCACCTCAATTGCTATGGGTACTGGCTGATCTTCTAAATCTGAATATGTTTCATCTGTAACATCAAATCCCTCCACTACCTCCCATGGTTTAAGGATATATTCAAAATCTTCACCGAGTCTACCCTTTGTGCTTGACTTTTTTGCCTTTGGAGACACATGTTTTGGGCCCACATGTATTCCAAGTTCTTCCATCTTTCTAGATTACAAAGGCATTTATTAACTAAAGCTTCTACAGAATGTCAACACAATAGAGCAACAGTATGCAAATAAGCGCCTAATTAGTAACTACAACTTATACGGAAGTCATTAATCTAATAAAGCACATGTCAACTACACTCAACTATAGGAATATGTAACCCCATCGCTATCTACATATCCTTGGTTCAACCTCTATAGTAGAGCACACATCATAAATGGAATTTGGGTACCTCTTCCTCCATGTCCGTGTTCAGATCCGGTCTTGTCATCGTGGTCGCGGAGCTAGTGTGACCGGCGTTGATGGAAGGGTAACAGATCTGGTTCTGGCTAGGCTTCAGATCCGATCGATCGTGGTAGGTGCCGAGGTAGGGGATCCGAATCTGGCTTGTACTATCATCAGGGCTAGGGTTCAGAAATGTATGAGAAAGGGTGCAGTTGGAGAGTGGAGATGGAGTCGAGCTACTGTGCCGATGGCACCCAGGGTCCAGAACGAGGTGGGAGAGGGGGCGGCTGGAGAGTGGAGAGGGAGGCCATGGGACTAGGGTTTGGAGCTAGAGGAGAGATGGTGCGGCTGGAGAATGGAGATGGAGGCAGAGATGGCGATTCTTTGCGCTTTTATGTGGCCATCACATTACCACAAATTCCATTGTCTAAAATTGATGGCGTGTTAAACCTATTTTCCGCGTGGAGGGCAAAAGAAAGACATCTAATTTTTGGTACGTGTTGGCAGGACTGCTCGGTGTAGTGCGAAATCAAATTTTCAGGGCGTGTTGGCGGGACTGCTCAGCATGTGGGCGCGGTGCTTAGCAGAGACCGGAATTTATTCCGTGTTTTAATAGGAAAGGATTACAACAAAATGTTACTTACCTAATATCCGTCTTTTCATTTTTTTCTCCCGTGCACCTATTTATATATCCGATGAGTTAGTTGTTGCCTTTTTGGTTTTTTCATAATAATATAAATAAACATAAAACTAAAAGAGGATGATAATAAATAAATAATTAAAAGATGCATGAATTTGACACCTAAAAATTACCAAAAAAGAAAAAAATAAACCAACTCGCTGTAGCTTGTTGCGCTGCATCTACCGATTATTTTTTATGTGTGACTGCATCTGCGGCTATTTGAACTAAGGCCTATAATTTGAAAGCAAGGGGAAGGCAGGCCCAGGGATGAAAAACCCTCCATAAATAACTAAATGGGTTATTGATATCTCATGGATTTCCCAACCTAAAAAAAGTCATGGATTCTAAGGGGATTTGAGTTACCAGAGAAAGAGAACAAAAGCACTCATCGTTGGATGAGTCATAGTACTCCGTATCATCCTCCTCCTCGCTGGAGTCACAGTCAGTGCTGTACATGTCATCGCTCGGGTACATTCCCATTGCTCATCGCTGTTACTACTCAAATTGCT
Source organism: Miscanthus lutarioriparius (assembly GCA_904845875.1). Classification (NCBI taxonomy): domain Eukaryota; kingdom Viridiplantae; phylum Streptophyta; class Magnoliopsida; order Poales; family Poaceae; genus Miscanthus; species Miscanthus lutarioriparius. Next base: position 73,257,041 of record CAJGYO010000012.1, on the reverse strand, counting down.
AGTGTAGTAGTCGAGGGGTTGATGCGTTTCCTGCTCTGATAACGAGAAAGTCCGCAGCTCTGTGTATTTAACAAGCCAGACTTTCTCGTAATTAGAGTTGGAAAATGCGCCAACCCCTCAACTACTAATCTGACTACTCATATTCTAAATCTATTTTATTAGTAATTAGTATTGCTACGGGGACTCATGTCTTCTAACGTTTGTTAGCGTCTGCGTCGAGTATAAATATCCTTCCTGGTCTCTTTTACTTTTCACTTGCAAGTTGCTAGCCAAGGAAAGGAGGCAGTGTTACAACTTTGTTAGCAGTTGTTGCCCATAGAACAACAGTGATCGTCCTTGTTGAGGTGAGTTTTAGTTTCTTTGTCATTTTATTCTAGTCAAGATCTCAATCAAGGCTAAGATATGGCCTAGGCAATATTCTATTGCTTTGTGCTGGTTCTTGCTTGTTCAAGGTGTAGTGTTTCATATATGGTTTTTTCTAATGATTTTTCCTTGTGTTATTTGTTCTGTATGTATATAGAGAGATGCCGTCGTACCACAACACCCATGTTTACTCCATCAGCAATCTTGCGCTTTGGCAGCTAGGAGTGTCACAAGGTATCATACAAGGGGTGCTTGTTGCTTGGGGACATCATGTTCATCAACAGCCCTGATGGATCGTTGTTGAGGCTATAGTTCATTATATGCTTGGTAAAGATTGCTTTGTTACAGTTGTCGAAGACTATGATAGTGGCAAGATTTTTGTCCGTGTTAGGAATTTGGAGCAAATGAAATGACTTGGTAGTAGTACTATGTAAGATGAGTTATTTTTATCGATGAACGACGTGCGACGTCCATTTTCATCTTGTAGGCTCCTGGATTCCTGCGCAGGCTCACGCGCGTGGTTGACGTCAGCACGTAGTTCCAACATGGACGTCGCCTCATGGCCCATCGCATTGATGTGATGGGGTGAAGCCAAACCACCTGCCCACACAAACGTGTCAGTGGTCATGGGGCATGGGGTGGTTCCACGACCCCCAATCTATAGAAGACACAGGTGCATGAGAGGGAAGGTTATCTGCTGCCTTCTACAATCATCTACCATCCCTCCCTAGATCTCCTTCCATCCCAAAGCTTTTTCCCTCCACCCTACTATGCCCTTTGCGCCACCGACGCCTCTTGCAAGGACCATGACCACATAGTGGACGAAGTCATCCATCGACCTCAAGGTGATCGACGAGCCATGACTGAAGGTGGAGATCCTAGAGGCTGCCGACGTGATCGGGTGGAGAGTCCCACCGAGAACCAAAGTGGAGATGAGGCTGGAGGAGAATGAGGTCATCTCTTTCACCCATTTCCACTCTTTTGGGTTCAGGGTGCCAGCGCACCCCTTACTCCGGTGGTTGATGTACTACTACAGGCTTTGCCTCGATGACTTGACCCCACAGGGGATCCTCCACCTCTCCATCTTCATCATGCTATGGAGGGCTTCCTAGGAGTCCCTGCCCACTATGAGCTGTGGCGGTCTTTATTCGAGGTGTTTCACTCAGTGCCTGGTGGGTGCATTTGTGGCAGAACTACCAGAAATAACACACTTTCGGAGGCGCTCATCTTCCACTAGACACTAAGCACCTCAAAAGTGTGCTACATCGGATAGTTTCGTTGAGCACACCCCAAAGGGAGAACTCAAAACAATCCATGTTTTACATCAAGAATCCCATAACGAGTACGAGCTTACAATACTTAGTCTATTTCATACAACCAGATTTCTAGGAAATTATTTATTATAATACCAGAGTTTAGAGTGTGATAATTAAATAGCGGAATAAAAATAAACATCTAGCGGAAACGATACAAGGATTCGTCTATGCCCACCAGAAGAATCCTCCACACAAGAGCTACTCCTCAAGCTGCACTAGCTATAGGGGTAAAATAAACCCTAAGTACACAATGTACTCGCAAGACTTACCCGAGTAGTGGGAATAGTTTCCCAACTCCAAGGAGTATGATAGGTAATATGGGTTTGCTGTTTTCTTTTTGTTTGCAAAAAGCATTACTAGAAGTATGTCCTTAAGATAAAGTTGAATTAGCAGTCATGATTACTTCGTTAGCTAACCATTCTAGGTAAGCACCTATTCTACTTTCAAGCAAGGTTTGAGCAATCAGAACCATTTCACCATCTTTCATCTTCCAGTTCTTACTACGGTGCTAGACCATAGCCAAGTCGTACCGTCTCACAGAAACAGCGATTTGTGAACCAATGTATCCTAGCTGGGTACCCCGAAACACATGCCCCATTTGTACCTCAGGTACAAACAAGACCAACCGATTCCACTCCTGTCATGGGGTCTAGGTCCCCGTCGAAACAAGGACTCCATGCCCCCACACTTGAGACCTAGTCTCAGTATGGTGCTTAGACCTCCACCTTTCCCCGCCTCCAATCAGTCGGTCCAGAAAGAGCCAGAACCCACGACAAGAGTGTAACGAGCCTTCCCACTCCCATAAGCAAGTATGTGCTCAGGATAATAAGTCTATGACCTGACTACCATCCATAGCAACGGACAGTCCTTAATCGACACGAATAGGGAAAATAGTTTAACCAAGCTAAGCCCCATTGGCTGCGGGGCACAACCTGTTACACCCACCAATACCCATACCATATCCCTTCCCTGTCCCCATTTTTTCTTTCATAATTTTATTATGAGAGTAATAATAATCACCTATTATGAGTAACGATAGGTTACTCACGCTACCAAAAACCTAAGCATAGTAGCTACTCGAACCTATACTAGTAGCACTCACTAGGACAAGTATATCTACGCATGTGGTTTCCATAAAATTTTTGTAATGTAAATGCACATCACATATATATATTTAGTGATTATCAAAAATAAGGGTTATGCACCGGGGCTTGCCTTGGGTAGGCACGGTGTCAGCTGAGTCAGTCAGTGGCGGCTCTAGGACCTCCTCCTGCACGAGAATATCCTCCTCGTACTCCTCGGTGACCTCCTCGAACTCACGATCGCCGGTGGTCACGATCTTCGCCAACTCGTTCTCTACATGCATGCGATGATGATGCAACACTTAGCATTTATGCAACAACAACTCTTAAAATAAGAATACGCATACTAAGCAACTAAGCTAGCTCTAATGACTAAGGTACTAAGCTAACTATCATCTTCATCGAGCAAGGTGTTGGGTTAAACTAACAAACCCTTAGCTTGGCAAATTAAGGACATATCTTTATTTCTACTAATGTTTTAATGTATATTGAAACAAAGAGCATTTAACTATCCTAATGTTTAGTCTATTCTAAAGCTACAAAAATTATAGTGAGCACATAATAATACCATGAAGTTACTATAAATTTTTTAGGACTAAAGCTATCACCAATTTACCACAAAAATTACTACAATGATTAACTTAATAATATTATGCACTCTCAAATGATTTAATAGCTCCTGGTAGCAACATGTACATATATGAACTAAATACACTAACAGATAGAGCACAATTTTTAGGAACCCAACAAAATTTGTTTCACAATTTTTGGATACGTACATGATTTTATATGATTTATCAAAGATTAGCTCAAAAATTAAATTAGAAAACTATTTCTAATTCCTTATGAAAAAGAAAAATGAATTCTCCCGCGCGGCCCACACGCGTGGCCCATGGTAGATAAACCCGTGCGCACTGGTGCTTTTGCAGAAACACCCCGACGCTATCCTCTATTAACACGACGAGTTTGCGCACTATTTCTATAAACAACGTTTATGCAAGAAAGCCCTCGTATTGACCCGTCCTCGCATCGAGGAGGTCCCCGATGCCTCCACGCTTGCCAGCGTGGCATTCATCGGCACTGGGCAACTACGCCGGCCAACTAGGGACTCCCTCAACCCACCTAGAGGACCGATGCTCACCTACAGGCCAACGCGCAACAATGGGCAACGATTCAGAGACCGGAGATGAAGTAGGGCGACTTATCCATGTCGGCGGCAATGTGCGGTGGCGACGACAATGTTCTGGTGAGCCACAGTGCTAAGGGAGTAGTAGAAGTAGCGGGTGAGCATCAATGACTCACCAAGGACCTAGTCGAGGCGATGGTTCGGCCAAAGACGCCCCAAGCCGGGCTGGCCGTGTACGTGCGGTGAGCTTGGTGACAAGCCACGGTGGACACGCCCGTGTCAGCAGCGTTGGAACAATGGTGGGGGTATGACTCAGGTGCGCATGGTGAGGAGGGGTTCGAGATGAGTCTAGCGGTGTAGCTAATTTGGCCCACGGTGGTCAGATAAAAGCTGCCCTCGGTGATGGGTGGACTTAGCCTTATCGGCACAGTGGTAGGAAAAAGCTCCAAAATTGAAGCTCGACCGAGCGCCATTCAAGGTGGGGTGGGGGAGGGTATCTAGGCAGCTGGGTGGTGGAGCCAGCAATACAATGAATCGAGCGATGGTGACTTCTCCCTGCTTGTTTTAATGGTGTGGCTCACCCCACCATGGCAGCAGCAAAGAGAGAGGGGAGGGGGTAGGTCAGAGCTCATCTCATCCTCGCCTTAGCGGGACGCGAGTGGCGCGATCAGGATGCACATGCGTAGGCGCTATGGAAAAGGTGTGCGCGTGTCCACGACCAACACAGCATGAGTGACTGTCGCGCCTTTATGGGCGAGGCGACAATAGGTACGGCCATGTGTCGATGCCGCAGATATGCCAAGTGCGCGCAGTAGCGGTAGGGCCACTGGTAGGGCAGACAGTGCTGTAGAGCCCAAGGGGGGAGTATGGATGTGGCAGCGAGGCGACAGCAGCACAGCGCGGCCGTGGCAGCACCAATGGCAGTAGCGTGAGGCAGGGCAGCAGGGCGCGGGGCCAGCGACTCGCTGCGGCTAGCCTCGGCCAAGCCTAGGCGGGCTTGACCGACCCAGCGTGGTGACATGGGATGACCGCATGGGACGTGGCCATGTGCGTGGCGTGGGGTGGCCGCGTGGTGACCATGCGCACGGCGCCAACCATCAGAAGACTGTGACATGCACGAATTTTAAAGCATCAATAGCAACTAAATGGTTGAGGTTTACACCAAACCGCCTTCACTATGCTAAAGAGGGCCTATTAGGCTACCAATCTGAGCTAAAACATGACACCACCTCTTAACTCAATTTCTCAAAATAATTTGCTAAACATGGAAATGTCTAGCAGTTGACAAACTTGGAAATTTTTCTAAGTTCTTGAGCTAAACTTGATTTCAATTTGCAATTTCTAGGCTAGTAGAAATATTAGTTAGTAATAACATTTTTCAACAGCAAGTATTTCACTGTCATCTACAAAGTTCAAATTCCAAACTTTATTTAAGCGCCACATATATGTTCTATAGCATTTTTGTTCAATAAAAAATAGTTTTAAACCCTACTTGATATACATGAACTATCGAATCAACTTTCGTTTAACATTTTTATTGATCATTTTAAGTTACAAGAAATTTATCTACACTTTCTATCACATGCATTAACACATAAACATGATGCTCATGACATGTTTTAGTAAATGATTTAGGGTGTAACTCCGAGGGTGTTACAACTCTCTCCCCCTTAAACAAAATCTCGCCTCGAGATTTCATGTGAGTGCCTAGTGTAGGAAAAAGGGTAAGAGTGAGCATTTAACATAAACTATTACCTCGACACATCGGGGAGAAGATGGGGATAATGCTCCAGAATATGACTCTCCTGTTCCTAAGTTGCTTTGTCCGCCAAATGATTTTGCTACTAGACTTTATAAAATTTCACCACTTTGTTTCTAGTAATTCTCTGTTTCTCATCCTAGATTTTGATAGGATGCTCAATATAAGAAAGATCAGGTTGGAGAGGGAGTCCTTCAATTTCCACCGCTTCCCTAAGAACTCGTAAACGCTTCTTTAATTGGGAAACATGAAAGACATTATGTACTGCTGATAAAATATCCAGAAATTGGAGATGATAAGCAACCGCACCACATCGCTCCAAAATCTTATAAGGTCCGACATAACGAGGAGCTAACTTTCCACGGACTCCGAACCGATGCACACCTCTCATCAGGGATACCTTTAGGTACACATGGTCACTAACTTCAAACTGCAAGGGTCTTCTTCGCTTGTCTGCATAAGTTTTCTGATAATTCTGAGCTGCCTTCAAATCACTCTGAATAACATTGACCTGTTCTCTTGCTTCTTTGATAAAATTAGGTCCAAAGTAACCACGATCACCCACTTCAACCTAGTTAAGAGGTGTTCTACATTTCTTGCCAGGTAGGGCCTCAAAAGGTGCCATACGAATGCTCTCTGGATAGCTATTGTTATAGGAAAACTCAGCTAAAGTCAAGCATTTGTCCCACTTTTCTGGAAAAGAGACGACACAAGCTCTCAACATGTCTTCAACTACTTGATTGACTCTTTCTGTCTGATCATCAGTTTGCGGATGATAAGTTAAACTTCTGAGGAGACGAGTACCAAGACATTTCTAGACTTGCTCCCAGAAATGAGAGACAAAGACTAACCCTCTATCAAAAACAATGGTAAGAGGAACTCCATGTAGGGTCACAACCCGATCAAAATACAACTTGGCATACTTCTTGGCTGAATACCTTGTATCCACCAGGAGGAAATGAGCAGACTTGGTAAGGATATCCATAATGACCCAAATAGAGTCATACCCCTTTGCCGTGCAGGGCAAACCCACAACAAAGTCCATGGAAATATCCTCCCATTTCCAAATAGGTATAGGCAAGGGCTGTAGAAATCTAGGCGTACGCATATGGTCCGCCTTAACCCTTCCACAAATGTCACATTCTGAGATGTATTTGGTAATGTCCTATTTCATATTTAGCCACCAATATAAGTGACGCAAATCATGATACATCTTGTTGCATCCTGGATGAATGGATAATTTGGAGTTGTGAGCTTCATCCAAAATTTTTCTCCTAAGCTCATCACTTGATGGAACCACTAATCGGTTCTTGAACTTCACCACACCTTGATCATCAACACTGAAATGAGGACCATGCGCTTCGACAATTAACTTCTTTATATGCGGAATTTCTGAAACATCTTGCCTTTGCTCTATAATAATTTGCTCAAGTAGATCTGAGACTAGAGCAATATGGGCTAACACCTTAGAATGGTTGAGAGACAAAGATTCTTCTTTAACTTGATGCGACTTTTGACTTAAGGCATCAACCACCACATTAGGTTTTCTAGGGTGATAATGAACTTCTAAGTTATAATCTTTGATTAACTCAAGCCACCTTTGTTGCCTCATATTCAACTCAGATTGAGTGAAAATATATTTGAGACTCTTGTGATCCATGTAGATATGCACTTTATTTCCTAACAGGTAATGTCTCTAAATTTTTAGAGCGTGCACAACTGCAGCCAGCTCTAAATCATGAGTGGGATAATTCAACTCGTGCTTTTTTAGCTGACATGAAGCATAAGCGATCACACGTCCACCTTGCATAAGCACACATCCTAGTCCAGTCCTAGAGGCATCACAATACACATCAAGAATAGTAGTAGAGGTAAGAAACTTCTTTAGGGTTGGGAAAGCTTCTTCACAAGCCGGACTCCATACAAACTTGACATCCCTCTAGAGTAACTTGGTCATTGGTTGAGCTATTTTGGAAAAAATAGGGATGAAACACTGATAATACCCAGCAAGACCAAGGAACTGATGAATCTGATGTACTAACTTTAGAGATTTCCAATTTAACACGTCCTACACCTTGCCATGATCCACAGATATGCCTTCAGGTGTTAGGACATGTCCCAAAAACTACACTTGATCCAACCAAAACTCACACTTGTTGAATTTGGCATACAACTTGTGTTCCCTTAACCGAGCCAGTACTATCCGAAGATGTTGTGCTTGCTCTTCATTGTTCTTAGAATATATCAATATGTCATCAATGAATACCACTACAAACTTGCCCAACTCCGGCATAAAGACTGAGTTCACATGAAGAATGCAGGAGCATTGGTAAGACCAAAAGACATGACTAGGTATTCATAAAGCCCATACCTAGTAGAGAAAGCTGTCTTTGGTATATCTTGTGGCTGGATCTTAATTTGGTGATACCCAGAACCAAGATCAATCTTTGAAAACACTTTTGCACTAGCCAACTTATCGAACAAAGTATCAATACGAGGTAAAGGATACTTGTTTTTAATGGTTACCGCATTGAGAGGGTGAGAATCCACACACATCCGAAGAGTGCCATCCTTCTTCTTCACAAAAATAGATGGACAACCCCATGGCAAAGAACTAGGATGGATGAATCCCTTCTCAAACAATTCCTCTAACTATTTTTTCATCTCATCTAGTTCCTTTGGAGCCATGCGGTAGGGACATCGTGAAATAGGAGCAGTACTAGGTTCTAACTCAATGGAAAACTCCACATCCCTATCCGGTGGTAACCTAGGTAGATCTTTAGGAAAGACATCTGGAAACTCACAAACCATAGGAGTAGAAACAAGATCAGGAGAAGCTACAATATGAGCAACAACTGGCAAGGTGGGGTCTAAAGGCATAAGGAGAGACATTCTATCCTTAGAAGAAGGAAGCTTCAACTCAACAATTCTTTGCCTAAAGTTCAGGACTACCACATAACTTCTCAACCAGTTCATTCCCATAATTGCATCTATGCCTTGCCTAGGCAATAGCATGAACTAGAGACGATAAGGGTGAGTTGCTAACACTAGTCTCACTATGTCTGTCTGAATTTTAACGCACAACTGCGCACCCAGAGTTCTGATTCTATAGGTAATAGGAATAGCCATAGTAGATATATTGTGCCTTTATGCAAACCCCATACTCATGAATGAATGTGATGCACCAGAATCAAATAATACATTTGCTGGGTGGGAATCAATGGTGAACATACCAGCCATCATGGGCTCTCCCTATGGAATCTCCTCACCCTTGGTGAAGTTAACCTACCCCGACCGGCTCATGGGCACCTTCTTCCTGATGATAGTCCTCTTGACCAGAAGAGAGTTGGCTGAAGGTTGAGAAGACTAAGTAAGCTGGTTCTAGGGGCACTCACGAGCATAGTGGCTTTCCTTGCCACACTTCAAACAAGCACCTAGTTTGTTCCCCTATCCTTGATGAGGTGGAACCTGCTGTCCCTGAAGCTGCTGCACCTGTTGAGTAGGTGCACGGTACTGAGTGGGAGGTGCCTGGTGAGTCTGCTAAGTCTGACGAGATGACTGTCCACCCAGAGAGTGATAGGACATCCTCCTCACAACCTATACCTTCTATGACTATGGGTGACTAGAAGACCTAGTGATCACCCTCTTGCGCTTCCACTCTACCTAAGAGTCATGCTGAAGTCCCTCCATAGCAATGGCAGCATTCATCAAAGCACCAAAGGTCTGATAGCCCCCGGTATACAGCTTCTCTTGAAAGATGCAAGAGAGACCGCGATTAAAATGGTCCATCTTCTTCTCATCAGTATCCACATGAGTCCCAACATACTATGCAAGATGGTTGAACTTGTTCACATACTCCATCATAGTCATGTTTCCTTGCTTTAGCTCTAGAAACTCGGACAGCTTCCTGTTCAGCAAACCAGTAGGAATATATTACTGATGGAAAGCAGTGGTAATTTCCCACCAAGTCACATGGTGGTCCACAGGCTGCATGGCGTTGAAAGTGTCCCACCAAGCACTGGCAGATCCTAGAAGCTGATGTGCGGCAAAGCACACCTTCTGCTCATTAGTCACATTGAGCAACTAAAACTTATGCTCTAGAATACGAAGCCAATGATCCACGTCTAGAGGCTCAGCAATCGGTGTGAATGAGGGCGGGTGTGTCCCCAAAATGTCTTGATAGGAATAGGGCCTCTTAGGACCACGGGCACCACCCTCGTTCCCACCATTGCCATCATGGCCTCCATAGGCGAAGCCACCAATAGCCTATGCCAGCATCTCCAACGCACGGGCCGACTTGCGATGAGTAGCCAACATCTCAGCCATCATCTCAGCTTGGGTCATTGGAGGTGGTGGTGGAGGAGGAGGAGGAGGACCAAGGAATGGGGCCTCGTGGCTCTCCTCATTGGCATTGCCATGACAATTTTCGCCCTGGTCTTCACCAAGACCACGGCCTATCCTAGCTCTGGTGCTCCCTCGACTAGACCTCAGGTTCATCTGTAAATAGATAGGAACCCACCATTTGGGGCCAAGCCTCCATATTTAGAAACAAACAGCTAGAGAGATGATAAGGCCCAATAAATGGTTACTAACGAGAACTTTTCCTTAAGAGTTAAAGCATTTCTATTTATTTGTTATCCTAGCCATTTACTACCCAAAATTATACATGTGGGGGAGTTTAGTTTAAGCAAGATTCTCTTTTTATGATGCATGGATCTACCTATTCGTTCGCTCAGGCCAGAATATAGCGGCATTCGTATATAATTTTTTGCACAGCACACTCACTTCTCGTACACTGAATGATTCTTACACAGCATAAGTTAGTGTACCTATAGAAGATTGATTAGATAAAACCAGTGCCACTATCCTAGATAGACCATATTACTAGGGCTTATACTTATTTACGTAATTTATCGTATTCTACTTTTCGCCAAGCTTTTGTTGGTCAAATTTTAGGTTTTGAAAAGAGTTTTTAAACTCGTAGACTCATTATTGGGCACTGATACCACCTATGGCATAACCACCCAAAATAACATGCTTCTGGAGGCGCTCATCTTCCACTAGACACTAAGCACCTCGAAAGTGAGCTACATCAGACAGTTCCGTCGAGCACACCCCAAAGGGAGAACTCGAAACAATCCATGTTTTACATCAAGAATCCCATAACGAGTACGAGCTTACAATACTTAATCCATTTCATACAACTAGAGTTCTGGGAAATTATTTATTACAATACTAGAGTTTGAGAGTGCGATAATTAAACAGCGGAATAAAAATAAACATCTAACAGAAACGATACAAGGATTCGTCTGTGCCCACCAGAAGAATCCTCCACACAAGAGCTACTCCTCAAGCTGCACTTGTAACAGGGGTAAAATAAACCCTGAGTACACAATATACTCGTAAGACTTACCCGACTAGTGGGAATAGTTTCTTGACTCAAAGGAGTATGATAGGCAATATGGGTTTGCTGTTTTCTTTTGTTTACGAAAAGCATTACTAGAAGTACGTCCTTAAGATCAAGTTGAATTAGCAATCATGATTACTTCATTAGCTAACCATTCTAGTTAAGCACCTATTCTACTTTCATGCGAGGGTTGAGCAATCAGAACCATTTCACCATCGTTCATCTTCCAGTTCTTACTACGGTGCTAGACCATAGCCAAGTCATACCGTCTCATGGAAACGGCGATTCATGAACCAATGTATCCTAGCTGGGTCTAGGTCCCTGTCCAAACTTGGATTCCAAGCGCCCACACTTGAGACCCAGTCTCAGTCTGGTGCTTAGACCTCCACCTTTCCCCGCCTTGAATTAGTCGGTCCAAAAGAGCCAGAACCCTCGATAAGAGCGTAACAAGCCTTGACACTCCAATAAGCAGGTATGTGCTTAAGATAATAAGTCTGTGACCTGACTACCATCCATTGCAATGGACGGTCCTTAATCAACACGAATAGGGAAAATAGTGTAACCAAGCTAAGCCCCATCGGCCATGGGATACAACCTGTTACACCCACCAATACCCATACCATATCCCTACCATGTTTCCATTTTTCCTTTCATCATTTTATTATGAGAGTAATAATAATCACCTATTGTGATTAATGGCAGGTTACTCACGCTACCGAAAACCTAAGCATAGTAGCTACTCAAACCTATACTAGTAGGACTCATAGGACAAATATATCTATGCATGTGGTTTCCATAAAATTCCTGTAACATAAATATACATCACATATATATATTCAGTGATTATAAAAAATAAGGGTTATGCACCGGGGCTTGACTTGGGCAGGCGCGGTGTTAGCTGTGTCAGTCAGTGGTGGCTCTAGGACCTCCTCCTACACGAGAATCTCCTCCTCGTACTCCTCCACGATCTCCTCAAGCTCACGATCGCCGGTGGTCATAATCTCCGCCAACTCGTTCTCTACATGCATGCGATGATGATGCAACACTTAGCATTTATGCAACAACAACTCTTAAAATAAGAATACACATACTAAGCTACTAAGCTAGCTCTAATGACTAAGGTACTAAGCTAACTATCATATTCATTGAGCAAGGTGTTGGGTTCAACTAACAAACCATTATCTTGGCAAATTAAGGATACATCTTTATTTCTACTAATGATTAAATGTATATTGAAACAAAGAGCATTTAACTATCCTAATGTTTAGTCTATTCTAAAGCTATAAAAATTACAGTGAGCACATAATAATACCATAAAGCTACTATAAAATTTTTAGGACTAAAGCTATCACCAATTTGCCACAAAAACTCCAATGATTACCTTAATAATATTGATCACTCTCAAATGATTTAATAGCTCCTGGTAGCAACATGTACATATATGAACTAAATACACTAACAGATCGAGCACTATTCTTAGGAACCTAACAAAATTTGTTTCACAATTTTTGGACACCAACATGATTTTATATGATTTACCAAAGAGCAGCTCAAAAATTAAATTAGAAAACTATTTCTAATTCCTTATGAAAAAGAAAAACAAATTCTCCCGCATGGCCCACACACGCGGCCCATGATAGATAAACCCGCGTGATGGCACTTTTGCAGAAGCACCGCCATGCTATCATCTATTAACACGATGACTATTTGCACTATTTCTACTGACAGCGTTTATGCAAGAAAGCCCTCGTATTAACCCATCTTCACATCGAGGAGGTCCCCGACGCCTTCGCGCTCGCTAGCGCGGCATGGACCAGCACTAGGCTACTACGCCGGCCAACTGGGACTCCCTCGACCCATCTATAGGACTGATGCTCATCTATCGGCCAACGTGCAACAATGGGTAGCAATTCGAAGACCGGAGATGAAGTAGGGCGGCTTCTCCATGTCAGCGGCAACCTGCGGTGGCGACGACAACGTTCTGGTGAGCCACGGTGCTAAGGGAGGAATAGAGGTAGCGGGTGAGCATTAGTGACTCACCAAGGACCCAACCGAGGCAATGGTTCAGTCAAAGACGCCCCGAGCAGGGCTAGCCACGTACGCACAATGAGCGTGGCAACGAGCCACGGCGGACAGAGCTGCGTCAGCATCATTGGAACAGCGGTAGGGGTACGACTCAGGTGCGCATGGCGAGGAGGGGTTCGATACGAGTCTAGTGGTGCAGCCAATTTAGCCCAAGGTGGTCAGACAAAAGCTGCCCTCGGTGATGGGCGGACTTGGCCTTATCGGCACGGTGGCAGGGAAAAGCTCCAAAATTGATGCTCGACCGGGCGCCATTCAAGGCGGGATGGGGGAGGCTAGCTAGGCAGCTGGGTGATGGAGCCAGCGACACAACAAATCGTGCGATGGTGACTTCTCCCTGCTTGTTTTAATGGTGTGGCTCAACCTAGCATGGTAACAATGAAGAGAGAGGGGGGGGGCGGTAGGTCAGAGCTCAGCTCATCCTCGCCTTAGCGGGATGCGAGCGGCGTGATCAGGATGCACACGCGTAGGCGCTATGGACAAGGCATGTGCATGTCTGCAACCGACACAGCATGAGTGACTGTCGTGCCTTTATGGGCGAGGTGACAGCAGGTATGGCCATGTGCTAATGCCGCGGATACGTGAAGCGCGCGTGTAGCAGCGGCAGGGCCACCGATAGGGCAGACAGTGGTGCAGAGCCGCAGGGAGGTGCGGATGTGACGACGAGGCAATGGTAGTGTAGCACGGCCGTGGCGGCACCAATGGCAGCAGCGCGAGGTAGGGCAGCAGAGCGTGGGGCCAGCGACTCGCTACGGCCAGCCTTGGCCAAGCCTAGGTGGGCTTGACCAACCCAGCATGGTGGCCAGGGATGATCGTGTGGGATGCAACCATGTGTGTGGCATGGGAGGCCGCACGGTGACCACGTGTATGGCGCCAACCATCCCGAGACTATGACGTGCATGAATTTTAAAGCTTCGATAGCAACTAAACAGTTGAGGTTTACACTAAACCGCCTTCACTATGCTAAAGAGGGCCTATTAGGCTACCAATCCAAGCTAAGACACGACACCACCTCCTAATTCAATTTCTCAAAATAATTTGCTAAACATGGCAATGTCTAGCTGTTGACAAACTTGGAAATTTTTCTAAGTTTTTGAGCTAAACTTGATTTCAATTTGCAATTTCTAGGCTAGTAGAAATATTATTTAGTAATATCATTTTTCAACAGCAAGTATTTCACAGTCCTCTACAAAGTTCAAATTCCAAACTTTATTTAAGCGCCACATATATGTCCAATAGCATTTTTGTTCAATAAAAATTAGTTTTAAACCCTACTTGATATACATGAACTATCAAATCAACTTTTGTTTAACATTTTTATTGATCTTTTTAAGTTACAAGAAATTTATCTACACATTCTATCACATGCATTAACACATAAACATGATGCTCATGACATGTTTTAGTAAATGATTTAGGGTGTTACACTGTCTTCCTCGGATGGGGGCGCCTTGATCCAACTTCATCCCATAATGGAGGATAGATAGCTGAGCCTTGACCGCTACTCTTTCATAGACTTGGGGTGGCAAAAGTGGTGGCTCTACATCCCCAATGAGGGCATGCTGCTGCCGTCTTATTCTCCTAATCGGCAGCGTGGTGACCTCCCAAAGTCATGGGAGGAACTATGACCCTAGGAGGACGTGCAGGGTGCGCCCTACTTGTTGGATGTGATCATGGACCTGAAGGGCCAGGGCCTGACAGGGATGAGGGTGATCCGTACCTTCATCGGCCATTGGGTCCTCCCCTTGAAGATGAGGCACCAACCCTAGTTAGAGTAACGAGGCCCACAACAGATAAACCCGCGTACTGGCACTTTTGTAGAAACACCACCGCGCTATCCTCTATTATCATGATGACTATGCGCACTATTTTCTACTAACAGCATTTATGCAAGAAAGCCCTCGTATTAACCAGTCTTCGCATTGAGAAGGTCCCTAACGCCTCTGTGCTCGCTGGCGTGGCATTAATCGGCACTGGGCTACTACACTAGCCAACTGGGGACTCCCTCGACCCATCTACAGGACCGATGCTCACCTACGGGTGAAGAAACAACAATGGGTAGTGATTCAGAGACCAGAGACAAAGTAGGGCGACTTCTCCACGTCGGCGGTAACCTACGGTGGCGACGATAACGTTCCGATGTGTAACACCCCAGGTGTTTGGCTTCCACATTTGCACTACATTTCATGAACATGAGCATCATGCATCCATTCGTGAACTTATATCACATGAAACATGATTTCGAAACATTGCAACATGTTGTATATTTCATGTGTATTGTTTCTTTTTATGAAATGTAAAGTGTGCAACACTTAAGTGCAACATGTGCCACTCACTTAGTGAAACAAGGTTAGTTAGTACTATGCAATGCACTCATGAAACATATGAAACATGGCCTTGAAACAAAAGTAACACTTCACTTGTTCTTCCATGTTTCAATGCCTGTGATGCTTTGTTCTTGTGTGACCAATGTATGGTGTGGCTAATTATTCTCCTAAGAACCTTAGTTATGCTTAGAATGTCATTTGGAACATTGTTCATGTTGATCATTTTGCCTAATTAGGTTTCCAAGTCATGGTTGACCAATTTGGACCCCTAGAGCTCCTGTGTTTGACTGTTTAAAAAGTGTAGTTTAGGATGTTTGCATGTCTAAGCAACCTAAAGCAAAGTTGTAGAGAATTATATAAGGAACAAAAGTTATTTTATGACCATCTCATGAAAATGTGCAGAACATGCTCAAAAAATGGCCCACAAGTCAGTTTTGAGATCTATTTGGAAACTCAGAAAATTTCTAAGTCAAGAACCAGTTTTCAGTTTCATGTACCCAACTTATTCATCTTGTAGCTCCCAAATCAAGCCGATTTAGCTCGTACTCCAATTGGCAAACTTGTAGTACTCACTTGGATCTCGAACTTTGTCATTTACACCATGAGCTGGATCATCACGGTTTAGGAGTAAATCAGTGTTAAACTTTGCCTGTCAGTCGGGATGGATGATCTCTGAAATGAGAGCTTCAGACCGATCATGGCCGATCGAGGTCAGTGGATGGCCACCGCGTGGCCGCCACGCGCCTGGCTTCCCCTTCACTTCTTCTGCTCACCAGAAGCGCTGAAGCGGAGCCACCGCCCACCATTGTCCCGCCGAGCAGCTCCGCCGACGCATAGAGCGCTCGCCATCGCCTTCTACCTCGCTCCAGCTAGCCGGAAGCTCCGCATTGCTTAGCTCCATCATCTCCACCAACTTGTAGCGTCAAATCGACCTTAGGTGAGCAACCTTGGCCTGTTTCTGACACCGTAGCCTTGGCCAGACCTCGCCGGTGTTGCGATTCGTCGTGGCCAGAGCATCACCGCACCACTCCTTCTTCCATAACCCTCGTTTTGTCTTCTCTAGCACGCGTTGTGGCTCTAGCGATGATGTTACCGGTGAAGCCAGTCTGGCCTAGCTAGAACACGGCCGCGCACCGTCGCGCCATGGTCACCGCCGGTGACCTCCCGTGGCCACGCTCGAGCACTTCACCTCAGCCTATAGCGGTAGCATAGATAGGTCCGCTGTGATCCCAGGAGGCCTACGAGCACCTTAATAGGGCATTGGGCGCCGTACTTCGCCGGAGCTCCACCATGCGCCATGGCTGAGCCACCGTGCGCCATGGCCGACATACCTAGGGTTCGGTAGAGGTTGTGTGTAGGACATGGCTAGATGCGGTTCGTCGAGGCGAGCACGCTGGTGCCGTCACTTTCGCCGGAGGAGCCACCGTCGGCGAGTTTCGCCATGTGCCACGCCGTCGTCGTGCCTCCCCTGTTTCGCTGTCGCTGACCGGTGGGGTCGGCTGACACCCGGGTCCCACCCGGCAGTGGCTGTAGTTCATAGGGATAGTTCAAAAATTCCAGTTTTTTTGCTGTTTTGTAAATTTCGTAACTCCAAATTGGTAGATCCAAATTGGGTGGTTCTAATTTTGTTAGACTCATAGTTAGGTCTAGTATTTAAGAAAAATATGTCTTGAGCACATTATGTAGAAATTTTGGATGAATTAAATAGGAACTTGAAAAGTGTTTTTGAATGCATGCAAACTTGTTTAAATCATATCTTGAGTTTCTGTGATCCAAAAATTATATAATTTTGTGGGTAAGCTAGTCTTGTATAGTAGAAGCTCTGGTTAAAATTTGAGAGTCATTGCATGTGTAGTTTTTGAGTTATAGATTTTCCTTTTATCATTGGTAGATACTTGGGTGAATTTTTGTAAATTATCTATGAATCCAATGACCATGAAATTTGTTGGAGAATGTCCTAGTACCTGAAGGATGCTAGGAAAAATATGAAATCTATTGCTTGACACTTTTCACTAAGGTTTCCTAATTATGCCATTTTAAGCCATTCTGCCTTACCATTTTTGTGTAGGTTGTTATACTTACTCAAATGGTGTGAAATTTTTATGGTAGTCTACTTAGGGAATGTAGTCTCTACTATAATTTTTGTAGAATTAATGGTATAGTTTTCATATATGTTTACTATTTCCACTAATTAATTAAATAAATTAAGAAAGGTATTAAAAGAAATGTTTTGGGGATGAACACCCTACTTTCTGGTGTTCTTGTGATATGTGTGATATGTCAGTAAAGTTGGTTTTGTCCAATTAAGTGTTTATATCATAAGTTAATAATTATTTCTTTGCATTAGTCCCTCTGGAGAGATCTGGGGACTTTGGAAAGTTCCCCATGATAATTTGGTTTTCTATGATTGTGATGAATACAAGAGTTGTAGATAATTTATATATCTAGCTCCTGTCAAAATTTGAGGGCATTTGGCCTAGTAGTTTAGAAACTACAGCTGTTTAAAGTTAGGTTCTAGTTTTTGCTTACTCTCTGCCTTGTAAGGACAGAGTTCTGTTGATTTATGAATTTGACTTGGTAAACTGTTGAATCATGCTTTGAGGTCTAAAAATGAATTGTAGACAATTTCATAAGATTTCCAGATTGTCTTGTTTCATATCATTTGGAATTTTAAATCTCCAGTTATGGCTAGTTTACTGTACCTCTACATAGTCTTCATTTTGCTGAAATGCAAATGCTTGAGTGTATGTTGTTGCAATGTTCTCGTTGATTGTTTAGGGGTTAGCCTAACTTGAGACTATGCTTAGGTGCAGGTGCTAGGTCATTAACTGAAGATGAGCAATTATACATTAGGTTGTATAAACTTGGTAAGTAAAGTGATTTGAATAGGGCTTAAGTTGGAATATGCAAACTACAGCGAACATGTGCATTCCCCGAGCATCCCTGACATTCGTTCATGTGCATCCATGATATTTATCTTGCGCATTCATGCAATAGGTGTGCCGGAGGGAGTGACATTGCTGGAGTTCGAGGGAGCCAACCAGGAGGAGGAACCCGAGGTGCAGGAAGCCGACGAAGCAGTCGCCACGGAGGAATTGCCCGAGTGCCCTGACCACCAGCCTTCCTCGTTCCTGAAAGGCAAGCCCCGGAGCGTATTAAGCCTCCTATGTTTTTACAAATACTTTGAGTACCTTTTATTGTTGATGATGCATTAATTATAGGAATTGGTTGGAACCAATTGCTGCATTATATATCCTTCCTTGTCCAGATATCGCACTGGAATCCTATTTAAGTTCGGGAATGGGTTAAATGCTTAGCCATGCTTAGTGCGGTAGAAGTTAGGTGATTTCCTATCACCTACGAGCTTTAGGATGAGGTGGATCACGGTTGGCTATATTTGCTATCGTGGAAAAGAACCATGTGAATAATGAATTAAGACCAGGCAGGGTCTTGTGTAGGTTTGAACATAGTGACTCCGTCTGAGTCGTTTAAGGACCGATACGTTGTACGTCCTCATGTCATGTTGAACGCAGCCTAACACTTAGCTAGCCGGATAAGTCGTTCCGACCGCGAAGCCTAGTAGCTCAACTTAGGCCGGGGACGCGAGCAGTGGCGGCATTCTAGAGGTAGTAAAGATGTGCGGAGAGCCATTGGCATAAGTCCAAGGCGGGTTAGAGTCCCAAACAACCTTGGCAGAGTGGTTCTCTGAGAATGTCGATCTGATCGGACTCGCGACTCCTGAATCGTACCAAAGGTGACTTGTTTGCGACTCCGATGGGAGAAGCAAGGTTTGTGTTTAGGAATACCCCTCCAGCTGGATAGGAATCGATTCGAATCGCCATCTCTCCCGGATAGTGAGAACTTGACTGAGCAGTGGCAACGTAGATTCAATTAATTTAACAATATGGTTAAATGGATGATGATGATAAGGTTGCCACAATGAATACCTGATATGGTTATTAATGCTTGCACCCTAATAAAATGATTGCTTAGTATAGGTGCTAATATAGATGACAGGTTAATGGCTAAAAAGTCACTGCTAGTTCAGGCTAAGAGTTGATCATTATTACTTATGCTTTTCTGCAAAAAGAATGTGTCAGCCAGATCCACTACATTAAGCTATGCATAATCCTTGGTGTCATTTGTTTGGTTTTCGTCGAGTAAGTCTAGCTGAGTACATTCCCGTACTCAGGGTTTATTCCCTCTTGTTGCAGATGACCTTCTATATCAGGGATTCTGTAAGTATTGTCTCCACCCGGCGGGTGATGAAGACTAGATCATGGGCATGATCTCTGTTCTCTTATCTGAATGCTTTTGCGGGCTGTGATCAGCGAACCAGTATGTGTATTTGAACTCGGGTGTGTGAGTTAAACTATTTGCTTCCGCATGTTTTACAAGACTTGTTTTGTAATAACGATGACTCTATGATGATGTAATCTATTTGCGAACGTCTATGAAATGTTGTAACGTATGATATGTTATGTTGAATTACTGTGATCTTGGTTGTATGCAAGTTGGTTTGAAATCCTTCGAGATTTCAGTTGACTACCGGGTTTATATGGGCTCAAGTTCGAGAATTTGATCGTTTCGGCGATTGTTTTTGTACTTGTGCTCTTATAAATTGGTCGGTTCTGTGACAAATGAGCCAAGGTGCTAAGGGAGCAGTAGAGGTAGCGGGTGAGCATCAGCGACTCACAAGGACCCTACCGAGGCAATGGTTCAGTCGATGACGCCCCGAGCAGGGCTGGCCGCATACCCGCGGTGAGCTCGGCAATGAGCCACGACGGACACAACCTCATCATCAGCATTGGAACAGCGGTAGGGGTACAACTAAGGTGCGCATGGCTAGGAGGGGTTCGATATGAGTCTGGTGGTGTAGCCAATTTGGCCCAAGGTGGTCAGATGAAAGATGCCCTCGGTGATGGGCGGACTCGACCTTATCGGCACGGTGGCGGGGAAAAGCTCCAAAATTGAAACTCGATCGCGCGCCATTAAAGGTGGTGTGGGGGAGGCTAGCTAGGTAGCTGGGTGGTGGAGCCAGCGACATGACGAATCAGGCGATGGTGACTTCTCCCTGCTTGTTTGAATGGTGCGGCTCAGCCCACCATGGCAACAGCGAAGAGAGAGAGGGGGTTGGTGGTGGGGGGGGTAGATCAGAGCTCAGCTCGTCCTCGCCTTGGTTGGATGTGAGCAGTGTGATCAGGACGCACATGCACAGGCGCTACGGACATGGCATGTGCGCGTCCACAACTGACATGGCATGAGCGACTATCGTGCCTTTATGGGCGAGGCGATAGTAGGTACGGCCATGTGCTGTGGATACGTGAAGTGCACATGCAGCAGCGGCAGGGCCACCGGCAGGGTAGACAGCAGTGTAGAGCCGTAGCAGGGTGTGGATGCGACGACGAGGCGACGGTAGCGCAGCGCAGCCATCGCGGCACCAATGGCAGTAGCGCGAGGTAGGGCAGCAGAGCGTGGGGCCAGCGACTCGCTGCGGCCAGCCTTGGCCAAGCCCAAGCGGGCTTGACGAACCCAACATGGTGGCCCGAGATGATCATGCAGGATGCAGCCTTGTGTGCGGCATGGGGGGCCGCACGGTGACCGCGTGTATGGCAGCAACCGTCCTGAGACTATGACGTGCATGAATTTTAAAGCTTCGATAGCAACTAAACAGTTGAGGTTTACACTAAACCGCCTTCACTATGATAAAGAGGGCCTATTAGGCTACCAATCCAAGCTAAGACACGACACCACCTCCTAATTCAATTTCTCAAAATAATTTGCTAAACATGGAAATGTCTAGCTGTTGACAAACTTGGAAATTGTTCTAAGTTTTTGAGCTGAACTTGATTTCAATTTGCAATTTCTAGGCTAGTAGAAATATTATTTAGTAATATCATTTTTCAACAGCAAGTATTTCACTGTCATCTACAAAGTTCAAATTCCAAACTTTATTTAAGCGCCACATATATGTTCAATAGCATTTTTGTTCAATAATAATTAGTTCTAAACCCTACTTGATATACATGAACTATAGGATCAACTTTTGTTTAACATTTTTATTGATCATTTTAATTTACAAGAAATTTATCTACACATTCTATCACATGCATTAACACATAAACATGATGCTCATGACGTGTTTTAGTAAATGATTTAGGGTGTAACACCGACCATCTTCCTCGGATGGGGGGCGTTGTGATCCAACTTCATCCTAGAATGGAGGATAGGTACTTGAGCCTTGACCGCTACCCTTTTGCGGACTTGGGGTGGCAAAAGTGGTGGCTCTACATCCCCAATGAGGGCATGCTGCTGCCATCTTATTCTCCTGACCAGCTGCGTGGTGACCTCCCAAAGTCGTAGGAGGAACTACCACCCTAGGAGGACATGCAGGATGTGCCCTACTTGTTGGATGCGATCATGGACCTAAAGGGCCGGGTCCTGATAGGGACGAGGGTTATCCATACCTTCATCGGCCATTGGGTCCGCCTCTTGAAGATGAGGCACCACCACTAGTGGGAGTTCTAAGGCCCGGCAGACCCTATAATCGAGTCGAGGCTCACCATCCATGAGGATGACCTAGACCAATGGGTGATAAAGGTTATGGGAGAGTACACGCTGGATCCTGGAAGGGGGGAGTTCCCGGAGGCTTTCAACGTCGACCATCCTCCACCGACAAATGGACCTCTCGTCGGCATGGTCTCACACCCGTCCCCAGTTCCTACTGATGAGGTGATTTTTTGTGTACCGTTGTTCATGTTGTTTCTCTTCATTAAATTAACTAGAGTATGCAAGTAATGCTCATGCTAGTATTTGTGTTCATGCTGCTTAATTTAACTAGTATTTGGAAATTGCCTACTCTATCAACAGGTGGACATGGGCATGACGGCGTCCCAAGGATTGTTGGCCTTGGAGCCAAGTTCTTCATCTGTGGTCGTGCTCAAAAAGCGGCCATGGGAACTCCCACTAGTGGTGGTGACAATCCCATGAGTCGTTTGCCTTCTCAATCAAATCTCTCTCCCCTTATCTTGTTGGCTTGAACTTGGATTGCATTGTGCTAAGAGATGTCCTGTCGCCGCACGCCGTCGCCGATCCCATCTGACCCCGGACAGTCTTCTGGTGCTGAATCGTTAGACGATGAAGAATACTTTAAGTTAAAGGAGCCTTACAACAAGGCCATAGAATTGTACTCAGGGGCAAGTCTGGATGCTGACAAGCTACGCGATGAGCTAAAGGCCACACGCGCCACACTTGGTGTAGCCCACAAGGAACCTCCCAGGCACGAGATGAGAAGGCGGCCACTAAGGCAGAGGTCCAGAAGCTGCTTGTTGATGCTACTGCCGCCTATGATGCCACCTTCCCCTATAGATAGTGGACGGTCTAGCTACTACACCAGAGGAGCTCCTTTGAGCCCTGCTAGCCCACATTCGGGCGGTGGTGTCCGAAGCCGTCCATCAAGGGGCTACCACGGCACTGGTCGCTGCATAGCTTCAATTTGGTGCAGCGGTGAAAGTCCTGGTGGTGCAGCAGGCTTTTCCACCGCCACCATATGATGAACATTATATGGATGACCTATTCGAGCGCGTCGAGCCGACTACAACGCTGTCTTAGCGAAGGTGAACATGGACAAGATCCTGCACACCTGCCTTGAATGTTGATCTATGTGGGACATATCAGTAGTTCAAGTCATGACTAGGTTTGGTTTCTGGGATGACCGTATGTGGAGTCTTAATTATTTGCATGCATGTCTATGTTAACTTTTATTGAACTTTGTATTAGTTGGGTTAAACTCTATTGAACGTGGTGTAGCTCAGGTCCTTTGGACATATGGTAACTGGTTTCTAGCCCTTATTGGTTGCTTTTGCCTCAAGATTTGTTGAACTTGAAAGAACCATGCAGCGAGGAGTTCATCTGAACAAGCTTGCCTCGATCTAATGCAGAACAGATGAGCCATAGCTGTTGACTTTTACTACGAATGCAATAAAGTCCACCCGCTATGTATTTGATCTCGTAGGATAGTATAAAGTGCCATAGCAATCAGTCTTCCCTCGACTGCTGTGACTGCTTAGATTGGAGTGAAATAAGTATACAGAAAAGACTATCACAACCGCACTAGGCATTCAAGTGTCAAGCGTGTCATGGTGACAAAAAGCTCTTTTTCTCGACTCACTTCTTGTGTCCAGCTTTCATACCGCATTCGCTTCACTCTCGTTAGCCGTGCAAGGTCTATATGAAAGGAGCATCCCCGTTCTCCTTTAGGAGTGCAAACGATCAAACATAGCCGAGGGAGTGCAGATGATCATAACTTATGAAACCATGTAGCCATCTCTAGCTAGCTGCTACCCCTCGGCTGCTGCGAGCCTGACGACTGCTTGGATTGGACTGCACTATGCCACTGTATACTTCACCGAATGACAGAAGGTCCGGCCTATCTAAAATATTCACTACTCAAATGCCTGCTCTAGCCCTGGTTTCCTTGTGTGATATCGGCTGACGAGTACAGAGAAATTAAAAGACATTGTGATAAGCAAAAGAGCCGATATGAATAGGGAGACACGTCAAAAAGATGGGGCGACAAAGCCGCAAGTTACATCTCGGATCCTATTGAATAAGTGGCAGCGGCAGAAAGAAAGGGATTATCGGCATTGGTTAAAGGATCAAGAATACCAGCGTCGATTGGAAAAAGAGAGGTATGAAAGGAAACAAGCCGAATCACATTAGAATTGTCCTTTCTTTAGACATTGCTAGAATGAAGGTTTAAAGTTGCCTACCAGATATGACTGTCTAGAATGCAGCAATCAATATTGGGAGTTTAGGCAATCTCAAACCAATCACCGATCTATCCATGCTCAAGATGCATATCATCATAATAACATGGATCGGCGCTTAAAAATAAAAGTGTTCATAATCGGTTGGGAAAAGAGTTGTTTACCAAGACTGGGCTGATTATGAAGAAGAAGGCAATGAGAGAAAATATGTTTGGCAAGAAGGCCAATGGTGCCCAGGAGGTTTGACAAGAAGCCAGAAAAGAAGGGTGCAACGCCTAAGAAATAAAGAGTTGGAATAGGTTTAGGCATCCGGTAAACCTCAAGTATGGCGTACTAAGCAAACAGCTGATAGAAAGCAGCCATCGGCTAATATCCAAATGACTTTTCTGTTGCCATCAGAATTCAGAGCTCTGGTAGATCAAGAAGTTTATTCGGATTTCGATGAGTCAGAGTATGGGGAGATAGTTGCCAAGTTGACGGTTATACAGCAAGCAATATTTGATAAACCCGTCAAGCATTGGCACTTAAAGGCTTTATGCAAAAGGTTTGGTTGATGGGAAGCCAATGAACAAGATGTTGGTGGACAGAGGTGCTTCTGTCAATCTCATGCCTTACACCACTTTTCATAAACTTGGCAAGGGACCAGGAGATCTGATTGAGACTGACATGATGCTTAAGGATTTTGGAGGTAATGCGTCTAAGACCTGGGGGGCAATAACCGTCAGACTAACAATCGGGAGTAAGACTCTGCTCACCACATTCTTCGTCATCGATGGAAAAGGGTCGTACAATTTGCTCCTTGGTCGTGATTGGATTCATGCGAACTGTTGTGTACCATCGACCATGCATCAGTGTTTGATTCAATGGCATGGGGATGATGTTGAACTGGTTCGCACTGATGAGTCTGTGAGCATCGCAACAGCCGATCCAGTCTTCTGGGAATTAGGAGACTTCGAGTGCTTCTCTGACAAGTTATGGGAAGGAGGCTTCATTAGAATCAATAATGAAAGCCAACAGTCGATCCAAGCAGTTGGCTTTGAAAACTTGTCTTAATGGATAATCCAATAGATGGTACAGATGGCAAACTCGGACATGGTTCCATGTCGACCAATGAATTAGAAGAAGTAGATATTGGTTCTAGAGATAGACCTAGGCCGACGTATGTAAGTGCCAAGTTGGACCTTGAGTATAAACGAGAGTTGGTTAATTTATTAAAGGAATTTAAAGACTATTTTGCTTGGGAGTACTATGAGATGCCTGGCCTAGACCGGTCAATTGTCGAACATTGGTTGTCAATCAAACCTGGGTATCGGCCATTTAAACAGGCTCTGAGGAGATTCAACCCAAACGTGCTTGATGATATTAAAAAGGAGACTAAAAGGTTACTGGAGGCAAAGTTTATCCAACCATGCTGATATGCAGAGTGGATATCGAATGTTGTCCCTGTATATAAGAAGAATGGAAAATTAAGAGTTTGCATCGATTTCAGGGATCTGAACAAAGCCACACCCATGGATGGTTATCCAATGCCGATAGCTGATATGTTAGTAGATGTAGCAGCTGGACACAAGGTTATTAGCTTCATGGACGACAATGTAGGGTACAACCAAATTTTTCATGGTTGAGGAAGACATAGCAAAGACCGCTTTCAGGTGCCCTGGCGCAATCGGCTTGTTCTAGTGGGTTGTGATGACCTTTGGTCTAAAGAATGCCGGTGCAACTTATCAGAGGGCGATGAATTATATTTTTCATAAGTTGATAGGCAGGATTGTTGAAATCTACATCGATGATGTAATGATAAAATCCAAAGGGTACAAGGAGCACCTAGCTGATTTACGAGAGACTTTGGAATGCACAAGAAAACATGGTCTAAAGATGAATCCTAATAAGTGTGCTATTTGGAGTGTCAGCTGAACAATTCTTGGGATTTATGGTCCACGAGAGAAGAATCGAAGTTGGTCAGAAAAGCGTAAAAGCAATTGATGAGGCAGTTCCCCCAACTACTAAGGCAAAGTTGCAATCTCTGCTTGGTAAGATTAGTTTCATCAAAAGATTTATTTCAAATTTGTCGAAAAGGATCCTACCATTTTCTCCCTTGTTAAAGTTGAAAAATGATCAAGAACTCAAGTGGGGTGACATACAACAAAAAGCGTTTGAAGAAATAAAAGAATACATGAAATGTCCGCCTGTGCTGGTTCCTCCTCAGCAAGGTAAGCCTTTTAAATTGTACATATTGGTAGATGACAAAACAATTAGATCGGCCTTGATGAAAAAATTTGAAGGAAAAGAGAGAGTTGTTTTCTATCTAAGTAGAAGACTACTGGATCCAGAGACAAGATATTCTCCCACTGAAAAGTTATGCTTGTGCTTATATTTCTCTTGCACTAAGCTGTGACACTACTTATTATCGGCCGAGTGTACAGTTGTTTCCAAGGCTGATGTGATTAAGCACATGTTATCAATGCCAATATTGAATGGGAGAGTGGGAAAGTGGATTATTGCGTTATCAGAATTTGACTTGAAGTACGAATCGGCTAAAGCGGTCAAAGGACAAGTAATGGCCGATTTTGTCACCCAGCATCATAAGCCAAGCATTGGTTATGTAGAGTCGATGCCTTGGACGCTATTCTTTGATGGATCATCATGCAAGCAAGGTGGTGGCATTGGTATTGTTATTATTTCGCCTCAGGGGGCAAGTTTTGAGTTTTCTCTTCCAACTGAACCAATGATTACTAACAACCAAGCGGAGTATGAAGCTATTCTTAAAGGACTTCAACTTCTTCATGAAGTAAAGGCCAAAGCAATTGAAGTATTTGGAGATTCACAGTTGATTATTAATCAGTTGATCGGCCTATATGTGTGCAAAGAAGAGACTTTGAAAGGATACTATGATGAGTGCCAAAAGTTGCTCAAGGAGTTTCTTCATATCACTTTCCAACATATTCTAAGAGCACAAAACCAAGAGGTTAATCGTCTAGCTCAAAGTGCATCAGGATATCAAGTATTTCGAGAAGTCTTGAGTAGTGAAACTTCGAATGATGATTGGAGAGTCGTAATAGCCGATTACCTTAGAGATCCGTCTCAAAAAGTTACTAGAATACTAAGGTATAAGTCGGCTAAGTATGTTTTGTTAGATGATCAGTTATATTATAAAATAGTTGATGGGGTGTTCCTCAAATGCTTAAATCAAGAAGAAGCTAAGGTGTTGATGGGTGAGGTGCATGAAGGGATATGTGGAGCTCATCAATCGGCTTATAAGATGAAATGGATTATTCACAGAACGGGATATTTCTGGCCAACGATATTGGAAGACTGTTTTGAATATTACAACGGGTGCTAGGACTGTCAACATTTTGGTAATGTCCAGAGATCGCCTGCGTCGGCCATGAATCCAATAATCAAGCCATGGCCATTTCGAGGTTGGGGAATTGATTTAATTGGCCAGATTTTTTCACCCTCAAGCAAAGGACATAAGTTCATATTGGTAGCAACCGATTACTTCACTAAATGGGTTGAGGCAAATTCCTTTAAAGATGGAAACCTCAAAAAACATGATTGATTTTGTCAGGGAACACATTGTGTATCATTTTGGGATTCCTCAAACTATAACTACCGATCAAGGGACAATGTTCACATCAGAAGAGTTTCGGGGATTTTGCGGTCAGTATGGGAATCAAGCTACTGAATTACTCTCCTTACTATGCTCAGGCTAATGGCCAGGCAGAGGCGTCCAATCAGATTATGATTAAGGTGATCAAGAAAAAGATTGAAGAACAGCTAAGGAAGTGGCATTCAACACTTAATGAGGCACTATGGGCATATAGGATGGCCTGTCATGGATCAATTAAAACATCGCCTTACGAACTTGTGTATGGCCATAATGCAGTTCTTCCTTGGGAAGTTCGGACTGGATCGAGGCGTGTTACATTACAGAATGATTTGTCAGCCGAAGTCTATAAGAATCTTATAATAGACAACTTGGAGGACTTGAGTTGCCTTAGGCTGTGTGCTCTTGAAAATATCGAAGCCAATAAACTGAGGATTGCAAAATATTACAATAAAAACGTCAAGATTAACCAATTTTCTGAGGGAGACTTGGTCTGAAAAGTGAAATTATCGATCGGGGCAAAGGACAGTAAATTTGGCAAATGGTCACCTAACTGGGAAGGACCTTATCGGATCAGACGTTGTGCGCCTAGTAATGCTTATATTTTGGAAACACTAAGAGGAGAGGAAGAATTTGGCCGAGCAATCAATGGGAAATATCTAAAGAAATATTACCCTAGCGTTTGGATTAATACTTAATAACCAATTTGTTCGGTCGTCAGCTCTAATAGCCGATATCAGAAAGGTATCGCCTCTAGTGCAAAATAAAAAAAATAAACCCAAAGGGGTAAAAGCCGGTATGATGTGTATCACCTATAGAAGTAAAGCAAACACGGATGAAGTGATGTGTATGGAGTACGAGACAAAGGAAAATCACTCAAGACGAAGATGTTGTTTGCTAAATATCACCTATTACAAGCTACAGGCCAGAAAACACTTTGCTTACTATATCATTTGCTAGGGTGTTGAAGACTACAGAGTTGGCGGCACTAGAAAAATCCTCAACCAAATGCTCATGCTCCCCAAGGTGCGCCACGTCTGGAAAATCATGGGGAAGAAGACAAAGATTGTGGCTAGAATAGGCTTGTGCAGCAGCCAACGCCATGGCAGCACCATGACGAATGCCATGAAGAGCGACCTCCCTGACACGGTTTGGGATGTCATGCAAGCGAACCACCGGAACGGCGCCCCTGGCATTGACAAATCCCGCCACGTGATCCATAGCTGATCAAAGGCTTTCCAACTGAGTAGTTAGATCTAAAAAGATTTAAGGAAAGAATGATCAGAAATCTTGAGGGCAAAATTAAGAAGAAGGCAGAAAAAATTGTGGCAGCTGTCTCACCCATGATTTTGGCTTTAGCTCTGGCCAACCTTTCCCCCACCGGGCTGGCCTCAGGGGATGATCGGCCTTAAATCATGGCCAAAGCTAATTCTACAAGGGAGAGGCAGCTGGCTAGATTCTGGTCAGTCCGATCGATGGAGGCCAGCAGATCGTTATTGTTGATTTGCCTCCTCGAGTAACAGGGGAGCTAGCGGCAAATTGGTACTGAAGGTGACCCCAAAGGTTGAGTAGAGTTGGCCTTCTGCTCCGGAACGATGGGAGCATCCCAAGTTGCACCCTCTTGTTGATGAAGGCGCTGATGTGATGATGCAGATCCGTTGAGGGCCTCCTCAGCAAACCTCTTGCTGTTCTCCATG
The DNA here is from genome assembly GCA_904845875.1 of Miscanthus lutarioriparius. Classification (NCBI taxonomy): domain Eukaryota; kingdom Viridiplantae; phylum Streptophyta; class Magnoliopsida; order Poales; family Poaceae; genus Miscanthus; species Miscanthus lutarioriparius. Next base: position 73,227,507 of record CAJGYO010000012.1, on the reverse strand, counting down.
ATCTCAAACCTACGAGAAAAAGTAGGAACTATACTAAGGACGCAAAAGGTTTGAGACGAAGTGGGTTGTTTTTCAATTCACAACCGTGGCCCATATATAGCCCGAGAAGGCGAGGAGATAGATTTCACCGGGGGTGTGAAATTGAAATCAGGAACAAAAATGGATCGACAGTCCGAAATTTAGGGGACGGATAACGAAGAGATAACAGATTCGAACTTATTGCTTCCCCAAATTATGAAATATCATGGGACGGATGTGAAGAATTTACATTGACCAGAGATCAACCCATCAAGGGTTCTTTGGATTGAAGGGAGTCTGGGTCCCCACAAGGCCGAAGGTCATCGTGAACCGAATCACATCGGCCCGTTGATAAAATTGTGCCAGAGAAGGGAAAAGGCCACCCACCAAACAGATGCCCAGCCAATTTCTCGGTAAACTGAGAAACTATAGGGAAGAAGCTTGTGGCTTTCCCAGTGGGTGTTTGGTGGAACAAACAAGGAAAGGTGTCCACACATTTTAGCCCTTGCAAACACTAGAATAGCTTTGCGAGCATGGAGAGAAGACTTAGGTGATATCACAAGAATTCTTCTAACCGTAATAGCTGATCCTCTTGCTCAACAAGGTGCTAGAATGAGCGACACAATCACCCTATGCACAAGAATTCTTCTAACCGCTCAAGATCTTCATAGCAAAAGGATACACCAAGGAGGGTCTGGCGGAGTTGGAAGCACTCCAAGAGCCAGATAGAAGAGAAAGATGGCTGAATTGTTGAGTTGCTCTCGCCAGGGTCGGATAGACATTTTATAGCCGGCCTGGAAAGATGAATCCAAGTGCCCGTGAAGCAATGATGCTCTTGTAATAGTTTTGAAGCATGGGCTCATGAGCTGACATAGGCGGTGACAAACAAGTAGACTCTAGATCAAGATTCTCTACTCATGACTGCGGACCTATCGGGGGTACAAACGTGATAATTTTTGAATAAAATTACTTTTATCCCAAAATTAGGGGGCATGTGTTTACACCAAAATTTGGAAGAAGGGTCACAGGGACTCAAAAACTCCCAAGATCATGTCATCAAGGAATCAATTGCGTGCAGATAGAAACCAGTTGATTCAAATACAACACTAGAATCGGCTTTCTTCAGGTAGCGCCAGCAGATAACGACAAAGGCTACGATCGGTGCCGGGACAAAGCATGTTGGACTCTACAAAAAGTGAAAGATTTGAGTCCAAGTTATCTTAAATTAGGAATGTTTTCTCTAGGACCAAAGATTGTGATAAGTTGTGCTTAGATAGGAGTCATGCGTAGGTCTCGGGTATAAATATCAAACCCCGACTATTGTAAAACACACAATCAATCAAATACAAGTTACTTACTTTTTTTGGCTCCGGCCACCCCTTAGGAGTAGGAGTAGAGTAGATCTCGGTGAGTTCTTCAACAACTATGACTGCATCGATCCGATCGACCTCCACTGCTTGTCTGTAAGTACCGTCATGGCTTATACCTCTGTTCGTACGGCTGCATCGATCCGATCGACCTTCCACTATGACTCTGGTATAAGTTAGTTATCGACTCTTGTCTAGTTCAAGTAAGGCTGCATCGATCTGGTCGTCCTGCACTGCTCGAACTAGATTAAGGTCAAGTTATCGGCTCTATCTAAGGGTGGCATTCCTTCGATAGATTCATTAAGTTAACGATATTGCTTATTGCTTCCATTATTTATTTAATTACAGCAATATCACTTCGCCCGATTGGGATTGATCTAGATCGGCCTTATATCTTGTTTAACCCATCGTTTGTTAATCTAAATTTGATCTAATCTGCACTTTAAACGAGGAGTTATGTTTTGTCGGTTGTTTTATATCAATCTTAATCGTGCATAGCGTGCGGTTAAGACGTGTCTGATCTTGAGTAAATCTATTGGCTAGCGAAAACCGTTCCATGGCCTGTTATCATGGCCTGTGTGATTCTGCCTCACACCGCACTGTTAGCACCATGGAGTGGGGATCGTTATTTGGTAGATCTATTTCTGAGAGGGCATGATCTTAACTGTGCGCTATGCCTGAATCGGTTGTTTTAGCCGATATCGAGTGCTTTCATGAACAGTTCACGTCATGAGACCGTTGAAGTAGCGATAGGTTGAAAGATGTGTTAGCCCCATGATCTTATTATTGTATTATGGCCTGCATGATTCTGCCTCATGCCCCACTAATATTAGTAATAAGTTAGGGTCATCGAGTCTATTGTTATTTCTACGGCCTGCATGATTCTGCCTCATGCCTCACTGGTCATAGCGATAGATGAGATCTAATATGTTCATTAGATCTATCTCTATTAAATAGTTGCATGATGATGATCTGTTTCTTGTATAAAGGGGTTCGGTTACTTACAATCATTGGCTCAATATAAACTAATTATTGTTGATATCTTATTGCCATTGACTAATATTTGTCTAAAGAATGATATTCATCCTGAATGATAACCGATTCTTCTTACACAACCCTATGAGCTTTAACCGATTTATTCTTATGAATATGCTAGAATCGGCTCTCAGAGCCACACATTCGGGACTATCTAGCAACACCGGCATGTTCTGCCCTAAATTATTGATAAACTTTCTCTCCTTATCAATTGCAGGGTCAAATTGACTGGCATGTCTTGGGAGGAGTGCATAGGATTGACCACCCCTACGCTGAAGCTAGGCAGATCTCCAGCTCCATCGAGCGGACCCTTTTGGCTTGCTCGTGTGCCCTCGGCACAGGACGAAATTTCTGTGTCGACAGGAAGGTTATCTACTGCCTTCTACGATCATCTACCTTCCCTCCCTAGATCTCCTCCTTCCATCCCAAAGCTTTTTCCCTCCACCCTACTGTGCCCTTTGCACTGCTGACGCCTCTTGCAAGGACCATGACCATGTAGTGGATGAAGTCATCCATCGACCGCGAGGTGTTCGATGAGCTACGACTGAAGGTGGAGATCTTGGAGGCCGCTAACGCGATCAGGTGGAGAGTCCCGCCGAGAACCGAAGTGGAGATGAGGCTGGAGGAGAATGAGGTCATCTCTTTCGCCCATTTCCACTCTTTTGGGTTCAGGGTGTCGGCGCACCCCTTACTCAGGTGGTTGATGTACTACTATGGGCTTTGCCTCCATGACTTGACCCCATAGGGGATCCTCCACCTCTCCATCTTCATCATGCTGTGCAAGGGCTTCCTAGGAGTCCCTGCCCACTATGAGCTATGGCAGTCTTTATTTCGAGTGGTTCACTCAGTGCATGGGGGGTCCATCTGTGGCAGAACCGCCTGAAATAACATGCTTCCAGAGGCGCTCATCTTCCACTAGATAGTAAGCACCTCAAAAGTGAGCTATATCAGACAGTTCCGTCGAGCACACCCCAAAGGGAGAACTCAAAACAATCCATGTTTTACATCAAGAATCCCATAATGGGTATGAGCTTACAATACTTAGTCCATTTCATACAACCAGAGTTCTAGGAAATTATTTATTACAATACTAGAGTTCAGAGTGTGATAATTAAACAATAGAATAAAAATAAACATCTAGCGGAAACGATACAAGGATTCATTTGTGCCCACCAGAAGAATCGTCCACACAAGAGCTACTTTTCAAGCTACACCTTCAACAGGGGTAAAATAAACCCTGAGTACACAATGTACTCGCAAGACTTACCCGACTAGTGGGAATAGTTTCCTGACTCCAAGGAGTATGATAGGCAATATGGGTTTGCTATTTTCTTTTTGTTTGCAAAAAGCATTACTAGAAGTACGTCCTTAAGATGAAGTTGAATTACCAGTCATGATTACTTCATTTGCTAACCATTCAAGGTAAGCGCCTGTTCTACTTTCAAGCAAGGGTTAAGCAATCAGAACCATTTCACCATCTTTCATCTTCCAGTTCTTACTACAGTGCTAGACCATAGCCAAGTCGTACCATCTCACGGAAACGACGATTCATGAACCAATATATCCTAGCTGGCTACCCCAAAACACATGCCCGGTTTGTACCCATTCACAAACAAGACCAACCCATTCAACTCCTATCACGGGGTCTAGGTCCCTGTCCAAACTTGGACTCCAAGCCCCCACACTTGACACCCGGTCTCAGTATGGTGCTTAGACCTCCACCTTTCCTCGCCTCCAATCAGTCGATCCAGAAAGAGCTGGAACCCACGACAAGAACGTGACGAGCCTTCCCACTCCCATAAGCAAGTATGTGCTCAGGATAATAAGTCTATGACCTGACTACCATCCACAGCAATGGACAGTCCTTAATCGACACGAACAGGGAATATAGTGTAACCAAGCTAAGCCCCGTTGGCCGCCGGAGACAACCTGTTACACCCACCAATACCCATACCATATCTCTACCCTGTCTCCATTTTTTCTTTGATCATTTTATTATGAGAGTAATAATAATCCCCTATTGTGAATAACAATAGGTTACTCACACTACCAAAAACCTAAGCATAGCAGCTACTCGAACCTGTACTAGTAGGAATCATAGGACAAGTATATCTATGCATGTGGTTTCCATAAAATTCCTGTAATGTAAATGCACATCACATATATATATTTAGTGATTATCAAAAATAAGGGTTATGCACCGGGGCTTGCCTTGAGCAGGCGCGGTGTCAGCTGAGTCAGTTAGTGGTGGCTCCGGGACCTCCTCCTGCACGAGAATCTCCTCCTCATACTCCTCGACGATCTCCTCTAACTCACGATCACCGATGGTCACGATCTCCGCCAACTCGTTCTCTACATGCAAGGTGTTGGGTTCAACTAACAAACCCTTAGCTTGGCAAATTAAGGATATATCTTTATTTCTACTAATGATTTAATGTATATTGAAACAAAGAGCATTTAACTATCCTAATGTTTAGTCTATTCTAAATCTACAAAAATTACAGTGAGCACATAATAATACCATCAAGCTACTATAAAATTTTTAGGACTAAAGCTATCACCAATTTACCACAAAAATTCCTACAATGATTAACTTAATAATATTGAGCACTCTCAAATGATTTAATAGCTCTTGGTAGCAAAATGTACATATATGAACTAAATACACTAACAGATAGAGCACAATTTTTAGGAACCTAACAAAATTTGTTTCACAATTTTTGGACACCTACATGATTTTATATGATTTACCAAAGATTAGCTCAAAAATTAAATTAGAAAACTATTTCTAATTCCCTATGAAAAAGAAAAACGAATTCTCCCGCCCGGCCCACATGCGCGGCCCATGCAAGGCACTTTTGTAGAAATAACCCCGCGCTATCCTCTATTAACACGATGACTATTCGCACTATTTCTATAGACAATGTTTATGCAAGAAAGCCCTCGTATTAACCCGTCTTTGCATTGAGGAGGTCCCCGATGCCTCCGCACTACAGCATTGACCGGCACTGGGCCGCTACGCCAGGCAACTAGGGACTCCCTCGACCCATCTAGAGGACCGATGCTCACCTACAGGCCACCGCGGAACAAAGCGCAATGATTCAGAGACCAAAGACGAAGTAGGGCGACTTCTCCATGTCAGTGGCAACCTACGGTGGCGACGACAACGTTTTGGTGAGCCACGGTGCTAAGGGAGTAGTAGAGGTTGTGGGTGAGCATCAGTGACTCACCAAGGACCCGGCCGAGGCGATGGTTTGGCCGAAGACGCCCTGAGCAGGGCTGGCCGCGTATGCGCGGCGAGCTCGGCGACGAGCCACAGCGGACATGCTCGCATCAGCAGTGTTGGAACAATGGTAGTGGTATGACTTAGGTGCGCATGGTGAGGAGGGGCTCGAGACGAGTCTAGCGGTGCAGCCAATTTGGCCCGAGGTGGTTAGATGAAAGCTTCCCTCGGTGATGTGCGGACTAGGCCTTATCGGCACGGTGGCAGGGAAAAGCTCCAAAATTGAAGCTTGATCGGGTGCCATTCAAAGTGGGGTGGGGGAGGGTAGCTAGGCAGCTGGGTGACAAAGCCAGCAACATGACGAATCGGGCGATGGTGACTTCTCCCGACTTGTTTTAATGGTGCGGCTCAGCTCACCATGGTAGCAACGAAGAGAGAGGGGAGGGGGTAGGTCAGAGCTCAACTCGTCCTCGCCATGGTGGGACATGAGCGGAGCGATCAGGATGCACACGCGCAGGCGCTATGAACAAGGCATGCATGCATCCGTGACCGACATGGCATGAGAGACTACCACGCCTTTATGGGCGAGGCAACAGCAGGTACGGCCATGTGCCGATGCCACAGATATGCTTAGCACGCGCGCAACAGCGGCAGGGCCACCGACAGGGCAGACAATGGTGCAGAGCCACAGGGGGGTGCGGATGCAATAGCATGGCGACAACAGCGCAACATGGCTGTGGCGGCACCAATAACAGCAGCGTGAGGCAGGGCAGTAGGGCGCGGGGCCAGCAACTCGCTGTGGCTAGCCTCGACCAAGCCCAGGAAGGCTTGACCGACCCAGCGTGGTGGAACAGGAAGACCGCGCAGGATGCGTCCATGTGTGTGGTGCAGGATGGCCGTGCGGTGACCGTGCACATGGCGCCAACCATCCCGATACTATGACGTGCAAGAATTTTAAACCGTTGATAGCAATTAAACGGTTGAGGTTTACACTAAACTGCCTTCACTATGCTAAAGAGGGCCTATTAGGCTACCAATCCGAGCTAAAACACGACACCACCTCTTAACTCAATTTCTCGAAATAATTTGCTAAACATGGCAATGTCTAGCTGTTGACAAACTTGGAAATTTTTCTAAGTTTTTGAGCTGAACTTGATTTCAATTTGCAATTTCTAGGCTAGTAGAAATATTAGTTAGTAATATCATTTTTTAATAGCAAGTATTTCACTGTCATCTGCATAGTTCAAATTCCAAACTCTATTTAAGCGCCACATATATGTTCTATAGCATTTTTGTTCAATAAAAAGAAGTTTTAAACCCTACTTGATATACATGAACTATCGAATCAACTTTTGTTTAACATTTTTATTGATCATTTTAAGTTACAAGAAATTTATCCACACATTCTATGACATGCATTAACACATAAACATGATGCTCATGACATGTTTTAGTAAATGATTTACGGTGTAACTCCGAGGGTGTTAGACCATATTCCTCGGATGGGGGCGCGTTGATCCAACTTCATCCCAGAATGGAGGACAGGTACCTGAGCCTTGACCGCTACCCTTTCACGTTCTTGGGGTGGCAAAAGTGGTGGCTCTACATCCCCAATGAGAGCATGCTGCTGCAGTCTTATTCTCCTGACCGACTGCGTGGTGACCTTCTAGAGTCATGGGAGGAATTACCACCCTAGGAGGACATGCAGGATGTGCCCTACTTGTTGGATGCGATCATGGACCTAAAGGGCCAGGGCCTGATAGGAATGAGGGTGATCCGTACCTTCATCGGCCATCGGGTCCTCCCCTTGAAGATGAGGCACCACCCCTAGTAGGAGTTCAGAGGCCCGGCGAACCCTACAATCGAGTCGAGGGTCACCATCCATGAGGATGACATACACCAATGGGTGATAAAGGTTATGGGAGAGTACACGATGGATCGTGGTAGGGGGGAGTCCCCGAAGGCTTTCAGCGCCGACCATCCTCCACCGACAAACGAACCTCTTGTCGGCATGGTCCCACACCTGTCCCTAGTTCCTACTGATGAGGTGATTTTTTTGTACCGCTGTTCATGTTGTTTTTCTTCATTAAATTAACTAGAGTATGCAAGTAATGGTCACGCTAGTATTTGTGTTCATGCTACTTAATTTAACTAGTATTTGGAAATTGCCTACTCTCACAATAGGTGGACGTGGGTATGACGGCGTCCCAAGGATGGTTGGCCCTAGAGTCGGGGTTCTTCATCCACGGTCATGCTCGGAAAGCGGCCCTAGGAACCATCTCCCGGTGGGGCAGCCTCCAGCGATGATTCCATCCCCTACTGAACCGGATAGTCCCATGAGTCATTTGCCTTCTCAATCGGATTGCTCTCCCCCTTATCCTGTTGACTTGAACTTGGCTTGCATTGTGCTGAGAGATGTCCTGTCGCCGATCCCATCTGACCCCGGATAGTCTTTTGGTGCTGAATCGTCAGACGATGAAGAATACTTTAAGTTAAAGGAGCCTTACAACAAGGCCACAGAATTGTGCTTGTCGATGCTACTACCGCCTGTGATGCCACCTTCCCCTAAAATAGTAGACAATCCAGCTACTACACTAGAGGAGCGCCTCCAAGCCCTACCGGCCCGCATTCGGGCCATGGTGTCCAAAGTCGTCCGTCAAGGGGCTGCCACGGTGCTGGTCACTGCACAGCTTTAGTTTGGCGCAGCGGTGAAAGTCTTGGTGGTGCAGCAGGCTTTTCCACTGCCACCGGATGATGAAGATTATATGGATGACCTGTTCGAGCATGTCGAGCCTGCTGCAATGCCGTCTTAGCGAAAGTGAACGTGGACGAGTTCCTGCACGCCCGCCTCGAATGTTGATCTATGTGGGACGTATCAGTAGTACAAGTCATGACTAGGTTTGGTCTGTGGGATGACCGTATGTGGAGTCATAATTATTTGCATGCATGTCTATGTTAACTTTTGTTGAACTTTTGTTGAACTTTATATTAGTTGGGTTAAACTCTGTTGTGCGTGGTGTAGCTCAGGTCCTTTGGACATATGGTAATTGGTTTCTAGCCCCTGTTGGTTGCTTTTGCCTACAGATTTGTTGAACTTAAAAGAACCATGCAGCGAGGAGTTCATCTGAACAAGTCTCGCCTCGATCTAATGCAGAACGGATGAGCCATAGCTGTTGACTTTTACTACGAATGCAATAAAGTCTGCCTGCTATGTATTTGATCTCGTAGGACAGTATAAAGTGCCATAACAATCAGTCTTCCCCTCGACTGCTGTGACTGCTTAGATTAGAGTGAAATAAGTATACAGAAAAGACCTATCAAAACCGCACTAGGCATTCAAGTGTCAAGCGTGTCATGGTGGTGAAAAGCTCTTTTTCTCGACTCACTTCTTGTGTCCAACTTTCCTGCCGCATTCGCTTCACTCTCATTAGCCGTGCAAGGTCTATATGAAAGGAGCATCCCCCTTCTCCTTTGGGAGTGCAGACGATCAAACATAGCCGAGGGAGTGCAGACGATCAGAACCTATGAAACCATGTAGCCATCTCTAGTTAGTTGCTGCCCCTCGGCTGCTGCGAGCCTATGACTGCTTGGATTGGACTGCACTATGCCACTGTATACTTCATCGGATGATAGAAGGTCCGACCTATCTATAATATTCACTACTTGAAAGCCTATTCCAGCCCTGGCATCCCTATGTGTACAAAGCCTGGCCTCACTCCCATTGTTTGACTCCCCCTTGCATTATGCAAAAGTCATTGTGAGTTCCCACGCCAGTTTGCAGAGGGTATTTCAAGAACTCCTACTGTAGCCCCCGCTCGATGGCCTCCCCCGCTTCCTCCTCAATCAACCTACATCGTGCCACTTCGCCTCTCTAGCCCTCCGGCTCACCGCCGTCCACACACCATAGTTCTATCCACATCGGCAATCATGTCACTGACGGCGCTCCCTACTGAGGTGCAAATTATGATCGCCGGCCACCTCGCTGCGACCTCGAATCAGCCCATGAACAACCTCCATAGCCTACGGGTGACCTGCTCATCCATGCACCACATCTGCGGTGACCCCACCATCTATCAGTGTCTAGCACTGGATCGATTTAGACATGAGAGGACGTGGGATGACCCCATCGACTACGAAGCCCTTCTTGCTAGCCTGCCCCAAGTAGGCAACTCGAAGGCTTGCTTTCTCACCAGGATACAAACCGTATTCATGGAAAAGCACAGCCGCAAGCCTTGACTCAATGATCTCGCCCGCGCCGCTGATGGCGGGCATAATCTAGTGGCCTATCTAGTTGCCCTATTGCTCTATAGGCATAATGGCGATGCCAGCGACGACGACACTACGAGTAGGTGGCTAAGCAACAAGGGGTGTGTGCTGTGCCGCCTTTTGGCTGCCGAGGGGTGCTCCCAACGACATGGGGCAAGTTATTACAGCCGCCGCCAGCACAGGTGCGCTGTGATCTTCCGTGCACAGGCAGCATCTGCGGCTATGCAGACGGATGGGAAAGAAGGGCTTTGTATTGTAGCGAGGACTATAGGATTTGCCATAAAATCCATTTTTTGAATGGGAAATTGGAATAAGAAACTAGTAATTCAGTCTTTTTGAATGTAGTGTATTCTGGCATTTGAAATTTGTCATCAAATATAGTGTATTCTGCAACTTTTGATTTCCTATTGCTTTTGCTTTTCTGTTGTTCTGTTTCAATTATATTTGTTTCCTTTAGGGATTCAATGAAAGTACTAGTACGAAATAGGTTTCCCTGTATAACATGAGATATGTCCGGCCTGGTCCAATTTACCATGCTTGGACTTTCTTATGTGTGCAGTAAACTTCGAATAGCTATGTGGCTCCTCCGTTAGACATTAGATCGACGGGAGACTTGATTGGATGAATTCTGTTATGCATATTTACCATACTACAGATCAGAAAGAGAACCAGAAACAAACCATCAGGCAAAACCAACCAACAGGGGCTAGAAAAACGGCTACCAAATGACTAAAGGACATGATCTACACCACGCTCAATAGAGTTTAACCCATGCAATCGCTATGTCTGCGTTAACTTTTGTTGAACTTTGTATTAGGTGGGCTAAACTCTGTCTAGCCCCTGTTGGTTGCTTTTGCCTATAGTTCTCTTTCTAGTTCTCTTTCTGATCTGTTGTATACTAACGGTGTTCGCCCTTTCTGATCGGAGGATGTGGGCGTATAGATGTTGAAATTTTCTAGAGCCTAAGACAGTCTGACCCTAGGAAATATAGACCGTGAACTAAGGTATAAAAAGAGGAGAGATTGACAATATTAAGAACATATGTATCTACTATTAACCAAGTTCCACATGTATTTGGAGAACATTATTTTGCAGGTCACAAACACAAATACATGGAATAATTCACCAAAATACGTTTTCTGACGCTGATTTACGCAAAGGAACAAGGGAGACGCCCATCAACTTAGTGCAAACCGGGCAAAGCACCACCAGGCTCTGATCTATGTCTAGCCCAGAGCCTGCCGTGTCAAGGCAGTGGCCAGGCAGCTCAGTCAGGGGGCGCCCGACCACTAGGGGCGCCCGACCCCCTACTGGCGCTGCTCAGCCACCCCTTTGACAAGCGGTGGCATGCCTCCATGCTGAGGCGGTGCAGCCCGGGGTTTCATGCCAAGAATAGCTAAAGCACCACCCTTGCTCCTTATATAAATAGAGGGGTACCCCCATTCTCTTAAACACACTCACATTGAGCAACACCTCACTCCCTCACTCTCTAGTTGTAGTTTTACTTTTTAGTAGCTTTAGAGCAAGGCAAAGCTACCTTGGAGAGCTTGGCTCCTTGGAAGAAGAGACCTTTGGATATGAATAGAAATATGAGTTCTTCCAAGGTGTTGATGTAAAAGTGGATCTGCAAACACAAAGGGCTAATACCTGAATCGATATCCAAAGCGTGCCAGTCGATTTGACCTGTTAATCGACAAGGATTAAGATACGAGCACTTTGGTCCTGACAACAGCGATACGCCCGGAAGTCACGGCCAAGAGGTACTCACGCGGAACTCGAGAATTGCCGAAGGTCGCACTGAAGCGATGCAACTCGCCGAATCAATGAGAACTCGTAAAAAGGAAAAAATATGCAAATTGACGAAGTCGCCGAAAAGTAAGTAGATGCAAATAGGAGTAAAAATTGGTTTTGATATTGATTTATCCATATTACATTGCCCCTCAATCTATATTTATACCCTGATCTAAAGAGACATAACCAAATACGACTAGGACACCAAGTCCATATCTAAGGAAACACGTGACTCTTACATGAATCATACTCTAACAAATATAGAAAAGGAAATCAACTCCTATCGATTTCCCTGTCCGCCTCAATTACGATGGAATTCTCACCGACCTCCTTTCCATCGGCATACTTCCTGTTTCATCGGCAGTAGTTTTCAAGCCTTCCTTCATCGGCATCGGCACTAACATCTCCAACCTTATCGGCAACGCCCGAGTCTAAATCAACCTTTCCATCGATCACCACCATTCATCGGCAACCATCTTTACAAGCTGATTTTCATCGGTTTCATCAACAGATATCTGATAACTTTCCTCCTACCGATTAGCCCACTCTGATCATTTTGACACGTGCAAAAAATGGTGTCAACACATGCCCCCCAATTTCGGAGTATAAAACCATTAATGCTCAAAATTTACTCCAATAACGTTTGCCTTCGCCCAATTACCGTAACTCATCCTCCAAGCCAAAACTTGATCTGTTATCAAATCTAATCAAATCTAGTCCTGATTCACGCACCTCAGTAAATATCGCACAATTTCCAACCACTCTTGCCCCGATTATGGTTAAGATACCGAAACAATAATCCATCGGCAAGATCCTAACATAATAATGCCGCCATTTTCAAAATTAAAATATCCTGTCTGCGAGATCTCTTCCAAGTCATGATTACTTGCCATCAAATCATCTCATACAATCCCTTGATTATCGTGCGAGCAGTTACCATATCCATCCGAACCACCTCGACCCACATGCGCGGCATAGAGATAAGTCCGAATACCCCTACTCCAAGCGGCTTATAAATAGATTTCTCCTAACGCTTCGTCTTCTACCCTCGGACTCCAATCTTTGGCATTCTCTCTTTCCGTGGCGACTCCGATGAACAATCACTAGCGACCTCAACTAACAAGAACTTTTCTCCAAATCAACCTCGAGTCTCCAACTTGTGCCCCATCTACCTCAAGATAATGGCAATCAACTTTGACGTCCCCTCGGTTCGTTCCACTTCCGTTACTTTTTACCTCGATTCCTCTGGTCTTTGCGAGTTCATACGGTTGGTAATTTTTCTCTTTTTCTTTGTTCTTTGGATCCTCTAAACTTAGGAACTTCGCAACAAATTAGTTATTTCAACCGATCACCGCATTTCCAATGCCTAGGACCAATGGGCAACCCAGATCCAACCGATCGATTAATGCAGAGGTTAACGAAATCCTTTTAGAGCCCAAAATTTCTCTCTGAATTTATGGAAAGATACATTCCGATCTTGGCCCAAAACCACCAAAGGGTGGAAAGATTGGTACTTGAGGGTCAACAGTCGATGCAAGTACACTCGCGTAATCGGAAGCTAGACCAATGCATTAGGTTATCCATTGCCGATATGCAAAAGAACGAGTCAATGATGATTGCAAAATTGCTTACTTCTCAGTCGACACACAACAAACACTTTTATGTTTGGACATGGCCCAAATTACTCCCACACTTGCCGATGTCTACATGCTCACTTTGGCTTGGACATTTCAACTGCCGATGAAGGCTCCATCTATGGCGTAAAAATCTGAATATAGGGTGAATACCCGCAACATTGGCGGTTGGACGGGATATATTCAAGAATGCCGGAGGACCGGACACGATTAACTGACGGAACATGCCACATTCTTGAATATGTGGTTAGAAAAATTTATCTTCTGTGGTCGATCAGTAGGACCAACCAACGCCTTCCTCCCCGCGGCTGAACTCTTGGCCAATGGTGTAAGGTTCCCTCTTGGCCGATACCTTCTGAGCTCCACTTATCATCTTCTTCATCAAGTGTCTCAAAAACTTTTGCTTGGCGAACCCATCGGCAACTTAAGAGGCCCGTGGTGGTTTATCAACATATGGCTGAATGCCCATATGCACAAACGTCTGCAATGGGACTTCTTTGCCCAACAATTCCCACGAGAAATTGCTGAAGACCATGTTCTTGGGGATGAGGAATCGGCAACACGCTCACCCCTCAATTTTGGTGAAGCCATAATTGTCCTCCCTGGAACAGAGGCCAATGAAGACCAGATCGGCATATTCTTCCAAAGCTTCTACAATGGTCTTTCTCGTGATCATAGGGCCTGGGTACCTTATATTGACGAAGAAAACAGATTCCCCCTTCTTTTCAACTTTGCCGATGACACTCTGAATCAAGATAATGAACTCATGATGGCCATCATTACTCCCAGGGCAATCCCATAGTAAACACATTCGGTAGCGGGAAAAACACCAATATCACGTATGAATTTTACAATCCATCGGCAGTATCCCATCAATTGGCTTTTGGGCAACTGCCAATCAAACTTTGTTTTGCCGATGTGATCAAACCCGAGAAACAATCACTGCGCGAATGATTGGAGGCGGGGTAGTGTGACTCTCCCCGATGCCGATACTACGGATGTCGATATATCCATCTAGGGCGCCAAAGATTTCATCACCGAATCATATAAGCAATGGTGGCGAGAGTGGAGGGAACAACTGTTTGCAACATCTGCTCACACATATCGGCACATGATCGACCCCTGAATCGCCATTCCCGATGACGCAGTTAAGTTTCTTTTAACTCCCTTCGCTTTTTCCTTTCATATATCGGTAACTAACTTTCTCGTGATAGGTTAACAACCCAGCACCATCTATGAGCAAAAGTGGGAAACCCTTCGATCTTCGGCCTGTTTCCCGATATCACCGATCGGCTACAATGCCCCCACCTTAGCTGCTTTGACTCACCAGAAGACCCGTGCCAAGACCATCACTTCCAAGTCCAAATTGGCTACAACTAGGGCCACTCCATTGGCTGCTGCTACAACCCTGATCAAGGCATTCAAGGTAACAACCTGTTTATTTCTACTCATGCCGATCACAAATCAGATTAACATTAATCATCAGGGTGTAAGAGCCACTGCTGGATCGTCATCGGCAATTCCTCCGACATCAAGCACCACTACCTCTGACAAACCTTCAGAGGTATTCCTTTGATTTTACATTTTATCTGTTAAATATCATACCTTACACTTGTTTTGCAGCAACAAATGGGTACATCGGCAAGCGTACCAGATGTTCAAGCTCCACAACCAACAAGTGCCGATGCCCCCCAGCCAACCGTTGCTGAGGCCCAAGCAAAGCGCAAAGCCTTAACAGATGCCGAGGCACAGCCAAAACGACAGAAGTCCATGCCGATCCCCACATCTGCCCCAACGTCTGCAAGCCGGCCAGAATCAGTCGATGCAACTGAGCAAGCAGTTAATCCTCCTGTACAGGACATACCATCGGTCATCATACCCCAAGGGCCAACCACCGATGAGGCCACAGAGGATATCCCATCGGCAAGCTCAGCCGATCCTCCACACGGCATACTCTAGGCTGCTTCCTCCAGCCAAGTACAGGAAATTGCCTTGAAACAGGTAAGCCGATTGACCTAGTCGATTTATAATATTCATACTTATCCTTAACTGACCTCTTTTTCTTTTTCTCAGGAACAAGACTCCCCAAACAGCCTATTTTCCTTTGCCATTGACGTTTCTGACGATGATGGAGAGGAAACAAGTTCTTCCCTTGCACTGGGAACAATATCGGCAGAAATTAAGTCCAAGTTGGAAGCTCTCCTGGACTTGTTACAGTAGGATACCGCCCAACTGGTAGATGACTCGGACCCCGCAAAGGCAATTTTCAAAACAATCCGTGGCTATGTCCCTGCCGATGTTGAAGAAGCACTCTTCACAGCAGCCCATTTAGAAAGCCGCCAACTGCAATATCAATGGGCTGCTCAATGCATTGCCGATAGAGCAGCTCAGGCTCAACTCAAAGAAGAGATGCTACACCTGAAACAGATTGCCGATGAGAAGCACAAGGGCATCGGCAACTTGCAGACTTCGGGCGCTGAACTTAAGCAGAAAATCTTAGATTTATCGGCAAAGAGGATGGCTCTATTGGCTGAATTGAAAGAAGTCGAGGCAGCCTTAACTCATGCCCAACAAGAAGAAAGCCAGCTACCCGATGCCATCAAGGCCCTTCAGCAAGAAAGAGACATCCAGGCTCGCAAAGCCTTGGCCATGAAGAAAAAACTCAAGCCTGTGGAGGGTGCTGCCGATGAAGACATCAAAGAAATGAAGGAAGCCGACCAGATTCGCCTGCGTGCGATATTGGCTATCCAATCCTTGTTAAACTTGTAAATCTTGTCTATTGCATTGGCACTTTATGAGACATTGACATCCTTGTATAATTTTAGCCGATAGGACTGTTATCGGCACTTATACTTTTATGCATCCATCCAGATACTAGGGTAATATTTCTTTAAATATTTTCCATTTAATGCTCTGGGAAACACAACCCCTTCGAGGGTTTCTAGAATATATGCGTTACCAGGAACAGACTGATTTATCCGATATGGACCTTCCCAATTAGGAGACCACTTTCCAAACTTTGAACTTTTAGTCCCAATCGGTAAAATCAATTTCCAGACCAGATCTCCATCGGCAAACTCCTTTACCTTCACCTTCTTGTCATACCATATGGCTACTCTTTTCTTATTTTCTTCTATGCTAACTAAAGCCCTTAACCGATGACCCGCCACATCTTCCAACTCATCCTTCATAAGAGTATCATAATCATCGGCTGTCAGCTGATTTTGAGAACGTATTCGCCTAGAGCCAGTTTTAATTTCCCAAGGCAATCTTTAAGGTCGTGTCCATATACTAACTGATAAGGCGTTACTTTGGCTATACCATGACATGACATCCGATATGACCACAAGGCTTCATTTAATACTGTATGCCACCTATTAGGATTTTCTTTAATTTTGCGCTTAATGAGTTTGATGATCCCTTTGTTAGAAGCCTCAGCCTGACCATTAGCTTGAGCATAATATGGAGAAGAATTTAAAACTTTAATTCCCATACCTACAACAAACTCATCAAATTCTCCCGATGTAAACATAGTACCCTGATCGGTAGTGATAGTTTGAGGAATACCAAATCGGTAAACAATATGCTCTTTCACAAAATCGATCATATTAGCCGATGTCACCTTTTTTAAAGGAATTGCCTCAACCCATTTTGTGAAATAATCGGTAGCAACCAGAATAAATTTATGTCCTTTGCTCGATGGCGGATAAATCTGACCGATGAGATCGATAGCCCATCCCTGGAACGGCCAAGATTTAATTATAGGGTTCATAGCCGATGCAGGCGCTCTTTGAATATTACCAAACTTTTGACACCCCTGATATCCTTTAAAATATTTAAAACAATCTTCAAGAATAGTCGGCCAATAGTATCCATTCCTTCTGATCATCCACTTCATCTTGAAAGCCGATTGACGCGCTCCACACACTCCTTCATGAATTTCACCCATCAAACTTTTCGATTCATCACTGCTAACACATCTGAGTAAAACTCCATCTATAGTTCGATAATATAATTCATCATCGAGGAGCACATACTTGGTAGCTTGGAACCTTATACGTCTTTCAACCTTTTTATATGGATCCTTTAAATAATCGACAATCTCCTTTCTCCAGTCATCGGTATCGACTGTCGATGTTAGCACTTCCTAAATAGGCTGATACCCTAAAGCATGCTGAGCTAGTCGATTAGCCTCCTCATTATGCAGTCGAGAAATATGTTCAAGACGAAAATCTCTAAACCCTTTCAACAATTGCAAACATCTTTCATAATACGAAATTAAAACTTCACTTCGGCATTCATAAATCCCAGCCAATTGATATATAACTAGCATAGAATCACCAAAGATTTCAACAACATCGCACGTATCTCCTTCAAAGCAATTCTAACCCTTTTATCAAGGCTTGGTATTCACCGATTGTTTATCGATGTAGCAACAATCGGCAATGAAAACTCATACTTCCTTCCTTGAGGTGAAATCAACACAATGCCGATACCTGCTCCTTCACCACATGTGGACCCATCGAAGAAAAGTGTCCAAGGAGCAACCTCCGAGAGAGTCCATCAGACAAATGCCGAGTGACAAAATCAGCCATAACTTGCCCCTTAACCGCCTTTAGTCGATTCGTATAACGTGGTTCAAATTCTGATAATGCTAAAATCCACTTGCCGATTCTACCACTTAATATCGGCATCGATAGCATATACTTGACTACGTCGTCTTTGCATATGACCGTACATTCGGTAGATAACAAATAATGTCTTAATTTGACACAAGAAAAGTATAAACACAGACATAATTTTTCGATGGCGAATACCTTGTCTCAAAGATCCACTAATCTTCGCTCAAATAATAAATAACACGTTCTTTCCTTCAAATTCTTGAATAAGAGCTGAACCGATAACGGTATCATCGGTTGACAAATACAACTCGAAAGGTTTCCGTGTTGAGGTGGAACTAGCACTAGAGGATTTGTTAAATATTTCTTAATTTCATCTAGGGCTAATCTTCTTTGCTCGGCTCCCCACACAAATTCATGATCGGCTTTCAATTTAAGTAATGGACCAAAGCCTTGATCTTACCCGACAGATTAGATATGAATCTTCTAATGAAATTAATCTTACCGATCAAAGATTGCAATTCAGTTTTATTGGCGTGAGCAACCACCTTGTTAATTGCATCAATAGACTTCCTACTCTTGATTTTGATGCCCCACCGATGCACCATAAAACCCAAGAATTGACCTCGCCGATACACCAAATGCACATTTATTAGGATTCATCTTCAATCCATGCTTCCTTGTGCACTCCAGTATCTTTCGTAGATCGGCTAGATGTTTTGTGATATCTCCAGACTTAATCACTACATCATCAATGTAGATCTCCACTAATGTGCCGATGTATTCATGAAAAATAAAGTTCATAGCTCTTTGATAAGTAGCGCCGGCATTTTTCAAACCAAACGTCATGACTATCCACTCAAACAACCCTACATGACCTGGACATCTGAAAGCAAACTTGGGAATATCTTCTTCAGCCATGAATATTTGATTGTAACCTGCATTACCATCCATGAAGCTGATAATTTGATGTCCGGCTGCAGCATCAATCAACAAATCAGCAATCGGCATTGGATAGCCATCCATCGGTGTGGCTTTGTTGAGATTCCTGAAATCAATACAAACACGAAGTTTTCCATTTTTCTTATAAACAGAAACCACATTAGAGATCCACTCTGCATATCGACACTGCCGAATAAACTTTGCCTCAATTAATTTAGTTATTTCGGCCTTAATGTCAGGAAGTATATTAGGGTTGCATCGGTATATTTGGTCATCGATGTGGCGAAATCCAGATTTGATAGGTAACCGATGTTCAACTATCGATCGGTCTAATCCGAGCATCTCAAAGATAATCCCAAGCAAAACAATCTTTATACTCTTTTAACAAATCGGTTATTTGTCGCTTACACTTGGAATCTAACTTAGCACTAATAAAAGTAGGTCTTGGCCTATCGCCATCACCAATATCTACTTCTACTAAATCATCTGCCGATGTGAACCCTTGACCTAATTTTCCATCATCGGCAAACCTATCCATTAAAACTCTTCTTCGTAACCCATTTGCTTGGATCGGTGGAATTTCATAATCAGCAACTCTAAGGAACTCTTTTTCCCAAACTTCTCCTGATATGCATTTAGTTCGCTCATAAGTATCTGATTCTACCAATGCGATGATATAAGAAGAATCACTAGGGACAAACTCAATCTTATCCCCAATCCACCATTTGCGAGGCATTGATGCATTGTAGAAGGAACACAACAATTAGCATGAATCCAATCCCTCCCTAGAAGCGATTATATGCACCCTTGCCATTAATAACAAAAACGAACGTCGTCGGCAAGGTTTTGTTTGCCCGATGGTCAATTCAACGCATATCGCCCCTTTAGCCGGTGACACATTGCCTTCAAAATCCTTCAAAGATCATATCGGTTTTGGTCAAGTCTTGATCTCCCTTACCAAGTTTCGATACATCACATAAGGCATAATATTAATCGCAGCCCCTCCGTCGATAAGTATCTTAGATACAGTGCCCCCATCAACTCGCCTTTCACAAACAAAGCCTTAAGATGTCATCTCTCTCGTCATCGATAGGTTTCTCAAAAACAGCCATCATTGGATCTAGTGTCAATCGAGCTACTTGATCGGAGAGAACAACTTCTTCCTCATTATCGATAGTGCCAAAAACTCCATCGGCAACATGAATACCATATTAACATCTGCCGATGGACCCTTATTTTTGTGTTTTACCTGCCACTGTTGATGACCAGACCTCTCATTGGAGGAATTTTCCTCTCGGTATAAATCCTCCTGATGCTCATGTTGCATCCTCCTTTTCTGTGTCTTTGTCAGACCCTCCGGGCACCATCGAGGAAACTTGGTTTTCCAAACCGGCTGATAACAGGTCCCAGTTGATTCTACACGGCGTATATTAGGGTCCCTGTAGAATATTTCTTCATCGGGAACTCTTGCGTTTGCCATCTCCTCAAGCTCCTCTTGATTCCTTGGAAAATATCCAGCGCGTTTACCAAGCCTCTCATGTACACTAAGTCTGCCCCCCAGCCGATCATGCACTGATGCTCTGCCTCTGATCGGCTCATTGATAAATAAACCCTAATTGCCAGGTTGAAACCTCCTTTCTGACCGATTGACCCCATAATAACCATTGCACTCAGGGCAATTTTCAATAGTTGGCAATTTAATACCTTCTTCCCAGCAATGGATGAAAAACGGGCACCACCAATGATCTTTATGCCGATACCATTCTTCCCGACGTGTCTCTTCTTGCTGTTGTCGATATCGGTCCTTACTGGCGACGCCAACCCTCCTGCTGCCTTCGATGGGTAATCACAATGCCGGTCGAGAGGAGGGTTTTGGAACTCTCGCTTTCTCCCAAAGAAACCCTTACTTTTTGCATCATCGGTAGTTATCCGATGTTGGGGATCCACTGATGCATTTTTCTCAGCAGCCTCTGACGTCAATACCTTGGTCTTCCCTTTGGCCTCCAACATATTTGCTGGAAAAGGGTGTTGATCAATTTTCATCGGCTTCTGGGCCTTGGAAGTACCAAACTTAATTCTCCCAGATTCAATAGCCGATTGTAACTGTTGCCTGAACACCTTGCACTCATTTGTACTATGTGAAGTTGCATTGTGCCATTTGTAATACAAGATCTTCTTCAACTCTTCTGCCGATGGGATCACATGATTAGGTGACAGCTTAATTTGGCCCTCTTGAAGCAGAAGATCAAATATCTTATCGGCCTTGGTGATATCAAAGGTAAACTTTTCTGGCTCTTTCTGACCAAAGGGACAAGATATCGGCTTTTTATTCTTAACCCACTCATCTAAGCCGATAACTCGGTTCTTCATCGTAATCGAATCTCCTACTTCTTCAATAAATGATACTTTTTTACTCCAATTCTTTTTAGGTTCAAAAACCCTAGTATCTTGATCAGAGATCCTTTGCACAAGATGACTGGGGCTTTCAAACTCCTGAGAAGCATATCTGTCTTTAAGATGTGGCAATAACCCTTGGAAAGCCAGATCGGCAAGCTGCCGATCATCCAGCACCAGGCTGTAGCACTTATTTTTTACATCTCGTAGCCTTTGCACAAAGCTTTCTACCAATTCATCATTACGCTGTCTCAATTTTACTAAATCGGTAAGCTTCTTTTCATGGATTCCAGCAAAGAAATACTTATGAAATTGTTTTTCTAGATCAGCCCAAGTAATAATAGAATTTGGTGGTAATGAAATGAACCATGTAAATGCCGATCCAGACAAAGATGATGAAAATAATCAAACTCTTAATTCATCTCTGCTAGCTGCCTCTCCACATTGAATAATGAAGCGATTGATGTGTTCCATTGTTGATGTATCATCTTGCCTAGAGAATTTAGTGAAATCTGGTACCTTGTACCGATTTGGGAGAGGAATTAAATCATATGCAGGAGGGTATGAAGTCCGATAAGAATAAGTATTGACCTTGGGTTTTATCCCAAACTGATCCTTCATAATTTCTGCTATCTTATCGGCCCAAAAAGCATCAGCCTCCTGCTGACGAACTGGCTGAATTTCTATAGGAGGTACCTGCTGATATCCCTCCACATATCTTTGTGGCCCACGATCTCCAGCAATCGGCATATTTGCCGTTACTTGTGGTCCATTAACCTGCTGGAAAGGATTCATCGGCTGAGCTGCCAATGCTTGATTCTAGAAACCAGCTTGCATATGACCTTGTTGAATCCCTGCAACCTGCTGATTTTGCTGAACTGTATGTTGAACAGGTAACTGTCCTGACCAACCATTATTAGAACTCATCGGTACAAAACTTACCGATGGCTGGTAATTTGCTGACATTGTTGGATAATTATAACCAGCTTGAGGCATGAACTGAACCCCAGTTTGACTCATAGCAGGGGCTTTCTGCTGCATCGGCAGTAAGCTTGCCGATGGACTTGAATTGGGTGTTTGAACCAAAGGCATC
This sequence comes from Miscanthus lutarioriparius, assembly GCA_904845875.1. NCBI lineage: Eukaryota > Viridiplantae > Streptophyta > Magnoliopsida > Poales > Poaceae > Miscanthus > Miscanthus lutarioriparius. Next base: position 73,205,125 of record CAJGYO010000012.1, on the reverse strand, counting down.
TGGAAACCTCCTGGAGTTGGTTGCACGGTAGTTGCTGTGGCATATTGAGGCACTTGAGCCATCGGCAAAACAGCCGATGGTATAGGAGCTTTTCCTACTGCATCAAACACTTGAGGTAACCTAGGATTGAAAGCGGATGACTCCGGAGGCATACCATATCCCCACCAATTAGCGAGGAATCGGCTATTACGAGACACGTATCGACATAGCCGATGCCGATAGATTTGTATTAAGCTGAACTCGTTCTCCTAGTAGTACCGGATCGATCATATCGGTGTAGATTGAATATTAGGTAAGCTTCGCCGAATCTTTGGAGGAGAAGTAACTTCAGCACCCTAACGGCCGAGGGAGCCGATGGAGTATTGGCGGATGCCACTCGGTTGGTGATAGGCGGGCCCAACGTAATGCGGTGGCGCTTGTCCTTCTTTGAGAGTTCGAACCACAAAGATTATGAACAATATTGGACAGCACATTGGAATGATTAATCAAAGCATGATTTATTTGCAGAATTAACCATCTCTTGAAGTTTACGAGATTGGAGTCAAAGGTAACTCGCCGAGGCAACAAAGAAATCTTGCTTCGGATGACTTGTCCACTCTTGTTCAAAGCTAAACGATCTCGAGACAAAGTCTGCTGTATTCTTCTATAGCCTTTTCCATGGCACGCCTCTGCTTCTTCCTTAAGATCTTCTTCGATACCGCAATAATGTTCCTGAATCGATCTCGGGATTGATCATATTGATCGGATTGATTGGTCCCACCGGCGTACCAAAAGATGTGTTGATGCAAAAGTGGATCTGCAAACACAAAGGGCTAATACCCGAATCGATATCCAAAGCGTGCTAGTCGATTTGACCTGTTAATCGACAAGGATGAAGATACGAGCACTTTGGTCCTGACAACAGCGATACGCCCGGAAGTCACGGCCAAGAGGTACTCACGCGGAACTCGAGAATCACCGAAGGTCGCACTAAAGCGATGCAACTCGCCGAATCAATGAGAACTCGTAAAAAGGAAAAATATGCAAATTGATGAAGTCGTTGAAAAAATAAGTAGATGCAAATAGGAGTAAAATTGGTTTTGATATTGATTTATCCATATTACATTGCCCCTCAATCTATATTTATACCCTGATCTATAGAGACATAACCAAATACGACTAGGACACCAAGTCCATATCTAAGGAAACACGTGACTCTTACATGAATCATACTCTAACAAATATAGAAAAGGAAATCAACTCCTATCTATTTCCCTGTCCGCCTCAATTACGATAGAATTCTCACCGACCTCCTTTCCATCGGCATACTTCCTGTTTCATCGGTAGTAGTTTTCAAGCCTTCCTTCATCGGCATCGACACTAACATCTCCAACCTTATCGGCAATGCCCGAGTCTAAATCAACCTTTCCATCGATCACCACCATTCATCGGCAACCATCTTTACAAGCTGATTTTCATCGACTATCAGCGTATACAGTAACTTTCCTCCTGCCGATTAGCCCACTCTGATCATTTTGACACGTGCAAAAATGGTGTCAACACAAGGTTCTACTCTCATATGATATTTATAGCCATACTTATAAACAAGAGTATAGTTGTTGTGTTATAATCTTGATATATGAACTAGTCTATAATTTGTGTATCATGAGAGTAGCACACTTAACTTTATGCTTAAACACTCATATAACTTATATAATTGGAATTAGAGCAAAGTTGAGGTGGCGATTCATTATGCCGTCAGGTGTGCCCAAGTCATTTACCTGTCGATCCTTATAGTCGGGGACCCAGGGGGATTTGGGTAGTTTCTATATACGCATGCATGGTGCTTGGGTATGGAGAGACAGGTGAATGCATTGTCCCTTTCCATGGTTGAGGGGTAGGTGACAGGTGGTGACAGCTCTTTCCGTCCCTTGTAATCCCCCACGTTCGACTAGGGTGTAGGAGTCTAAATTGTCACATGAGGTTGCTGGTAGACCAATACTCGGTGGCCTCCCGTCCTACTTCACACTTAGCCTTAAAACTAATTATGTAACTTGTATGGTCATTAACTAATATTTGTATGACTATACTAGACTAATGCCTGCTCGACTTAGGTTTATTTTTTTATTCTTTCTTTTCTATTTTATCCTTTGAGGAATGCCACGTGTGTGCCCAATATCTTGAAATCACCGTTTTACCCTTGCTATTAACATTGGTGCACTTACAAGCATTAGTATTCAAGTTCATATTCATACTAGACTCTTAATCAAATACCTTTCTTTGGCAAAATATAAATAATGATACCCTAAATACCTCTGGGTGAAATACTACAATGATAGCTCCGTGCGCTTGTAGGTAAATATCTAAAATTGTTAAGGAACTATCAAGGCTATTACTTGGTGGCATTGCTAATTATTAGTGATGACGCTAAGAAATACCAACAAGCACTTTTGGCGCCGTTGCTAGGGATACAAACTTAGTAGCTACGCTAAGAAGCGCCAACAAGCATTTCTAGCATCGTTGCTGGGGAAGGCATGTTGATTAAAGAATCTAGAAGGACATGTTCTTGATAATATGCATGTAAGGTAGCCATTGTTTATGCAGGCTAACTTTGCTTTTTTCTCCTGTTGTGGATGAACACAGGATAGTGTATGACCGGTTTTAACCTAGCGAACAACTACACTCAAAATCCGGAGACACTCCTAAGGAAGAAATAGTCTCATGCCGCTTCTTCTTTTGATACTCTTTTGACAGTCGAACAAGTCACCCTGCACCATCCGCTAGTCCAATCATGACCCAGACCCTCCGTGACTACTCCACCCCCACTGTTGCCAACATGCCCATTGGGCCCATTGTTAACATTGGGGATGGGAACTTCGAGCTATGTACCGGTCTCATCACGATGGTGCAGGCAAACCAATTCCATGCTTTGCCAAGCGAGGACGCGAACGTGCATCTCCAACACTTCCTCAAGTTGTGTGACACCATCGTCATCAAGGATGTCGCACCTGAGAGCATGAGGCTCCGCTTGTTTCTCTTCCCCCTCTTCTGGAAGGCAAAGTAATGGTTCTACAAGGAAAAGGAAGCTATCAAGACGTGGGATAGATGTTCCATGGCGTTCCTCACCAAGTTCTTCCCCATGGGTCAAACCAATGCCCTAAGGGGATGAATTTCAAACTTTCAGCAAAGCTCCATGGAAATCATTCTCAAGGTATGGGAAAGGCTGTAGGACTACATCTAAGCATGTTTGCACCATGGGATTGAAAACTGGTTAGTGCTCCAAAATTTTTATGATGGATTAATACCCATGTGTAGGGGCCACCTCGACGCTGCTGCTGGAGGCACTTTTCTTTCCCTCACCATTGGAGCCACGGCTCTCATCAATAAAATGGTGTCAAATCAAAGCTGGGGGGAAGAAAGGAAAACACAAAAAGGAATGCATACCGTGAAGAAGACGGATATGCTCTCCACAAAATAGATTTATTGATGAAAAGACTAGAGGAACGGGCCCAAGATAAAGACACCATGATGGGCACCGTCCAGGCCATGGACTCACACATGACGTGTGAGGTCTGTGGGAATGTTGGCCATTCGGGGAATGATTGCCCCAAAACCTATGAACAAGCTGCCTTCATCAACAATGGGTATTCCCAACCAGGTTATAACGGGTGGAACAACCAGTCCCGTCCACAAGGTAATTCGAACTTCAATTCCAATTACAATTTGAATCAACCTTCTTTTAAAGAATTGGTTTTCAGCCAACTCAAAATTAATGAAAATATCACTAAAAAGTTGATGTATAATGATAAAATGTTGGAGAACATCAACTCACAAATAGAAAGGTTATCCTCCGCAGTGAAAAATCAATTAAGTTTCAACAAAATGATAGAAACACAAAATTCACAAATAGTTATCGCTATGATTGTCGATCATTCGGGGAAAACCCGGGGCAACCCGAGAATTCCCTCAAAAATGTTAATGCAGTTGCAGATCAATGAAGGAGGAGAGGTCTTGTTCGACAGACCAAAAATATCAAACCATTGCCGAAGGTAAATCGGTAGTTATCTTTAAAACATTCAAAATAAATATTTCTAAGTTTTAAAATTTTGAATTTTTATGTCAAAATAAAAATCTACAAAAAATTCTATAAAAATCCTTTCCTAAATAAGAATAATTTATTATTACTAGTTATCATTTTTATAATAATTATAAAAATTAAAAATTCAATAAAAATTTGTTGGAAAATCAAAAACGAGCAAGCCGTTGGGAGTCTGGACAAAAACCCAACGGCTACGAATTTGAAATAGCCGTTGGCCACTCCCTGCCAAAGGGCAGGCTGAGTGGGCCCACTAGGGGGGCGAGAGACCCCATGGGTCGGTTGGCCTGTGGAAGTGGCCGTTGGCACTGTCCTTTGGGCAGCAGCCCATGACCGTTGCCTCCTGTCTGTCTTTGGTTAGTTTCACGCCTACAAAAGCCGAGGGTGGCCGGGAGAGCTCCTCACCCCTCTCACACTCTCTCATTTTCACTCTCCCACTCACTCACTTGCTCTCAAGTTTCTTCCAAGCATTTTCCAACAAGTTCTAGTGCAAGAAAACTCTGCAAAAATTCCAAGCTCTAGCTAGTCTTTAGGTTCTCATTTTATATTTGGTGCTAACCATAACCCGTGACCAATTTTTCACTTATTGTTGTGTTGTTTTTTGCCATGGGTAGGTTTAGAAAGGCCATTGTCGGCGCCGTCAAGAAGATCATGGGATCAAGCTCGAAGCGCTCCCGTGGATGCTCAAGCTCACGCTACACCGAGCAAGAAGGAAGGCCGATGCATGAAGATGAAAGAACTGTGCTGATAGAAGAGCAAGAAGAAGAACAAGAACAAGAGCAAGGGCAATCGATGGAGGACAACGACGCACCCCACCTCGACTTGGAAAGAGGCCAGGATTTGGAAGCCTACAACCTCATCAAGAACCACGAGTTCGACCACACACCGTTGTATGACCCCACGCTTCTCCAAGCCATAGGTATGGATGTCGATTTCACCTCCATTTTGAAAGCCATTGGTTGGGAGGAAGTTGATCCCGTTTGGGAACAAGGTTCTCGTCTCTTAACCATTCAATTTTTATGCTCACTAAAAGAAGTTGACAATGGAATTACTTTCCACTTGTTTGAAGAAGAACATTTTTGCACTTGGAAAGATCTTGCTCAACACATAGGTTCCCAACGAAGATGCTTAATTGACGTAGATCATGTTGTTAGAGGTTTTAATCTCCATAAATTTTGGAATGAAATTTTGGGTCAAGTTGTAGATGGAAAATTTCAACCCCACAACATGGACATCCAACATCCCACTCTTAGGCTCATGCACCATTGGATCACAATTACTTTGTTTTCTAGGCAAGATATTTGAGTTGTTCATAATGACAAAATGAAAATACTCTGTCATGATTAAAAAGATTAAAATTGCTCCTGTTAAAGAAATATTTAAGCATTGGTTAGAATTATTAAAGACATTTTCTACTTCCATATCGTGTACATCTCTTGTCACTCGTATTGTTACTGGTGTTGGTGCTATGAAAAATCATGAAGTAGAATATATTTCAACTCTATGCCTTATTATCGATGAGCATTACTTGTTACAATGACATCACCTGAAACATAATGCAGCTGGATAACTTATATTTTTCTTCTAGGGGTATATAAATGAAATCCCATTACATAACCCAGATCTTCGTTTGTATAATTCCCCTGCACTAACCTTCCTCTTGTTGCATAAGATGAAGCTCACAGAAGTTCTGTGTCTGGCAGGATGACAAGAAGCAGAGCCAAAAATGAAGCAAGCAGCTCACAGCAGGCACAACCATAGCCTTTTCTAGCTACGCCCAAGGCATTCCACCCATGTCATTCCCGACTGGGCAAGTACTGTATTCACATCCATGTACAACCCCGGTTGGGAGCATACTCCGCAGACACGCAAGGCTAGAGGATCTAGATGGGTAGAGGCTGACGCTGTAGCTTAAGCAATGCACTCATCTAACTCCGAGGGGCTACCTCCACCTGTGCAACCATGATAGTCTGTCTCAGGATGGGAGGACGTCAACACCCATCTCGGTGGGTTAGAAATCCGCACCGGTGAGATACAAAACACACTTAACACCCATGTGCAGGACACAGCCTAGAGGGAGCTTCAGCAGCAGTAGCAGATGGTGCAAATGAATGCGATGCTGAAGCAACACCACGACGCGCAGATGGCCTATTGGCGGTCCATGGGGTACAATCCCAGACCGTAGGCGACGAGCTAGCTTGGGGGAGGACCCCACAGAGGTAAGTACTATCTTTTATTTTTCACATTTTAATTTTTGCATTATTTATTTTCTACATTTATTTAATTCTTAATATTTAAAAAGGTAAAAAATATAAAATTCCACAAAAAATGAAATATGATAAAAACAACAAAATAATTATTCCACTCTCATATGTGATTTAAGAATGTTTAGTTTCTCTTTGTTGAAATGATGAATAGTTGCTCTGTCTATAATTCATCTATGCCTAAGCTGTAACTTAGTATTCCCCAAGATTTAAGTTTGTTGGCCAAAAAGTCTCATCCTAAAACTTGAAACTTGTGGGTTGCAAAAGCATGATCCTTTTCTAAGTTGTTGCAAGTTATGATATGGTAAATAGAATATGCTATGACTTTATTCTAAGAGAAACTTGACATCTGGAGTTTAAAATTTAAAAATGCTAAAATCAAAAGTTCCTCAATGGTTATGAATTCCTACCATGGCCATATGACATGAGTCAATTTACAACCTTAGTCATATGCTACTTATATTCACATTGAGTTTTGTCAAATTGTTGTGACCCTTGTAGAGATTCGAGTCATGCACCCATGATCAAGATTCACGTACACCCACAAATAAAATGCTAACTCTTACACAGAGAGTTACGCAAAAACATTTTTTCTGTCCACCAAATAGAAAACTCCATTCATTTGTCGTGAGTCTTTCTCTCCAAAGTTTTTATATGCCAAAAAGAAGTATGGGGCTACGCTAAAAAAGAGAGACACATGAAGCTCACAAAATAGCAAAAGAAAAAAATAGAACAAATGAAGGTTCTAAAGGATTGAGAAAAAAAGGAGAGATAGCCCATACTTCTAAGACAATAATCAAAAGAGAGAAAGACATGAGCACCGCACCGAGCAGTTTCGCCAACATGCCCTGAAAATTTGATTTCGCACTGCGCCGAGCAGTCCCGCCAACATGCATCAAAAATTAGATTTCTCTCTTTTGCCCTCCGCGCGGAAAATAGGTTTACCATGCCATCGATTTCAGACAAGGGTATTTGTGATAATATGATGGCAACATAAAAGTGCAAAGAGTGGCTGTCTCCGCTTCCATCTTCATTCTCTAGCCTCACCGTCTCTCCTCTAGCTCCAAATCCTAGTCTCATGGCCTCCCTCTTTTGAAGCTGTGACATGTGGCAGCGATCCCACGACCAGACATAGGGGGCCGAGCGTCAGGTCGATCTGACTGGCGCGTCCGGTCATCACACAGTGAGCTGCCCATAGTGCCCAATGGCTCTATTTCGAGGGAACACCTATATAAGGCATTTGGCCGGCTCTAGCTCACTCTGTTGGCCATTTGCATTGACATAGCAACCTTGTGAGCTTAGTCAAAGCCCTCCCACTCATCTCCATCATTGACTCATCATCTTTGTGAGATTGTGAGTGAATCCAAGTGCATTACTTGAGTGATTCTATCTAGAGGCACTTGGTGTTTGTGTTTCGCTATGAGATTCGCTTGTTACTCTTGGTGGTTGCTGCCACCTAGATGGCTTAGAGCAGTGAGGATCGTCGAGTGGAGGAAGATGCTTGTCTCTAGCTCCGATCATGTTGAATGTGAGGGGTTCTTGACCTTTCCCTGGTGGAGAGCCAAAAGGTACTCTAGTGGATTGCTCGTGGCTTGTGTGATCCGCATCTAGTGTTGGTTGTGCAGCACCCGGTTGCGGGTTTGGCATGTGATGCCAATTAGCTCGTGAACCTCCAAGTGAGTGAATCACCACAACAGGGACTAGCTTGTCGGCAAGCAAATGAACCTCAAAGGAAAAATCATTATGTCTTGATTGTCTCCTTGTTATTCATTGGTATTCATTGATTGATCACTTGCCATGGCGGTATACCTCTCTACCACTCTCTTGTATTGCATTGTGCCTTTACTTGTGTAGACCTTGTGGTAATTGAAACTAGTTTGTGTAGCTCTTAGTTGTAGTTCTCTTGCTAGCTTGCTCGCCTAGGTGTAGATTAGAGACTTAGCCTTGTTGTGATATACTAGAGATCATAGATTTTAGAATTGGGTAGGTGGCTTGCAACACAAGTGTAGTGCTAACGCAAGATTCGCTTCGCCATCTTATTTACTAATCACTTACCTTAGTGCTGTTGTATAATTTTTTTAATAGGCTATTCACCTCCCTCTAGCCATTAGGACCTTTCAAGTGGTATCGGAGCCATGGTCACCGTGATTTGAGGCTTAACACCATTCGGTGTCAAAATGGCTCAAATCAACAACACCAAGAAGCCACCCTAATTTGATGGCACAAATTATCTTTATTGAAAGTCAAAGATGACCACTCATATCAAGTCAATCAATAGAAGAGTGTTGAAGGTGGTGGAGACCAAAATTGAGATAGGCGATCCAGAGAATCCCACTGTGCGCGAAGAAGTGCTTCTCCAAAACAATGACATTGCTCTTACTGCTATTCATGATGCTATTGATGAGAGAACATTTGAACAAATCAAGAACTTTGAGCTGGCTCATGAATATTGGAAGAAGTTGAAAGAATCATTTGAGGGCACCAAGGCAATAAAGGGTGCAAAGGCATACATTCTCAAGGAGAAATTAGCTAGCTTCAAGATGAAGGAAGATGAGAGTGTGTCGGACATGTTTCATCAGATGGAAGTGCTTGTCAATGATCTCAAAGCACTTGGTGAGAAGGTGGAAGACAAGGACTTCTCCCATAAGTTCTTGAGATGCTTTCCCGCAAGATTTGGCATGTTGGTCACCTTGCTAGTGAGGACCAGTTTGGACACAATGACACTGTCGGTACAGAAAGTGACCAACTAGTGAATATTTATAGTTTTGTTGTACGTTGTGATCGGAGGTGCCCTAGCACTCAATGACATAGGATTTATACTGGTTCAAGCAATGTGCCCTACGTCCAGTTTGGGTCGGTAGGTGACTTTATTCCTAATCCTAGGTGCTCGAAGTCTGTAGTGGGGTTACAAACGAGAAGGAGAAAGGTGGGGTGTACGAGAGGCCCGGTCGGGTCCGACCGGAAGGGGCGAGAGTGACCGGAACTTTGCTATGAGCTAGGTGTTTAAGCGTGTGCTTGAAGAGTTTTGAGCTATCGATCTAGTGAATCTCAACTTGAGGAAGTCGACCTCTTCGTTGGAGGAAGCGCATCCCCTTTTATAGAAGAAGGGGATGGCTTTACAGGTGAGAGGGAGAGAGTATGGATGTTACTAAGCCTTGTTGCCCATGCCGATGAGGACAGTGATGATGGTAGGCGCCCACAATACTGTTGACGTCACTGTAGAATGTCAGGTGCACATGAGAGGTTGCGTTGTCTTCTTCAGGAAGGGTAGATGTCGGTACCTGCAAAATACTGTTGGTATGTGAGGAGTCCTACCACATGTACCAAGTATGGTGAACCCTAGCGCCCATGGTACTATCGATGCCTAGAGGCATGCGGAGGGCTTTTTGTCGTACGGGAGTCCAATGGCGCCTACAATACTGTAGACACAAATGTCGGCGCCTACAATACTGTTTGTGTCAGGGCAGTTGTGGAGCACTGTTCCCGCAAGCGTACAGGGTATGGTCCCTGGTATTGTGGTTTGACTTGCGCACTGCCTTCTCCGTTCGCCCCTGGTCCCTTCCGAGCGGGCATCCCCGGTCGGATGGCCCCAGTCGGCCCTTGGCCACGCTAGTCGGAGAAGAGCGGCAAGCAGGCTTCCTATGGGTCCCCGGTCGGAGACGCGGGTTGGAGTAGGAAGTAGTGTTTTGGGCCAAACCTTCCGATCGGAGAGACCGCCCGGAGGCAGCTGGTGTCTGAAGCGAGTGCTTCGGTCGGAGAGGTGGGCCAAAGAAGTTGACGAGCGGGCGCTTGTTCTTTTGGGTAGACCTTTCGGTCGGTGACCGGACTGTCCTTCCGGCCCATTGTGTTTTAGACTCTTGGGTCGGCCCATGAACTACATGTTGTTTTCTTGGGCCGAGCCCTGGCGTGGAAGCCGGTCCCCAAGGGACCTCGGGTTTATGAACCCGATAGACACCAAACCAAATCTTGGGAGATATTATGACCGATGATGCTTATAGAGATGATTATGAGAAGGAAGAAAAGAACAAAGAGAAGAAGGATGAGAAGAAGAGTGTGGCATTCAAAGCCGGTTCATCATCCAAGGGCAAGGGCAAGCAAGATACATCAAGTGAAGGTGATGGCTCATGGGATGATGATGATGATGAGAAGATGGCTCTCTTTGTCAAGAGATTTGGCAAGTTCATGGTAAAGAAGGGCTACCATGCTAGAAGGAAAAAGTCTTCATCCAAGAACAAGAAAGAGTCAAGAAGATGCTTCAAGTGTGGAAGCAAAGATCATCTTGTTGCTCAATACCCATACAATAGCGACACTAATGATGATGACAAGAAGAGCAAGAAGAAAGACAAGAAGGACAAAAAGGAGAAGAAAGACAAGATGACCTTCAAGAAAAAGAAGGGTGGTTCATATGTGGTCACTTAGGATAGTGATGCTTTCTCAAGTGATGATGATGATAGTGATGATGACAAGACCACCATGAAGAAGGCTCTTGCAAGCTTTGCTATTAATGAGAAGCCTTTTCTCTTCGACACTCCTTCATGCTTCATGGCTAAGGCCACTAAGGTACAATCCGATGATGAGTGTGATGATGAGGAACAAGATAAAAATGAAAGTGATAGTGATGATGATGATGAACCCACTAAAGATGAATTAATTGACATGTTAGATGATGCTAAGGAACATTTTGACATTAAGAGAAGGGAATGCAAAGACTTGCGAAAAGAACTAAAAGCCCTTAAGCAAGCCTTTGATGAGCTCAAAGCATCTCATGAGAGGCTAGAGGAAGCCCATGAGAAGCTTGGCAAGGCTCACAAGAAGCTTAAAAAATCTCATTCCTCTCTACTTAATGAGTAAAACGAGAAGGAGCATGTTATAACATGTGACAAAGGCTTAACTTGTGATATGATTGATGAATCATTCTATAAGCCTATCATTGTTGCTCCCACTAACCCTTCTTGTAGCACATCCACTTTTGGCTCATCTAGTGGTAATGGTTTCACTTGTGATGCCTCACTAATGGTTGAGAATGAGACTCAAGAAGGAGGTAAAAGAGCTCAATCACATCTTGGCTAAGGCCTATGGTGGTGAGGACCACTTGCTTATGTGCTTGGGTAGCCAAAGAGCTTCTCTCTATAAAGAGGGATTGGGCTATACCCCCAAGAAAGGCAAGGCGGCCTTTGCTCCTCACAAGACTAGTTTTGTTAAGAACAATGGTTGGTTTTGCACTAGTTGCAAGCAAGTTGGTCATGTAGAGAAAAAGTGCATGAAAAAGGGGCCTCAAGCCAATGTATCCTCTATTAAGCTTGATTCCTTCTATGTGCATACTAAGGGTACAAATGGTGTGAAGTCTAAGTTCATTAGTGCACTATGGATGGGCTCAAAGAAGAAAGCCATTTGGGTACCAAAGAGCTTAGTCACTAACCTTCAAGGACCCAAGCAAGTTTGGGTACCTAAAACGAATTGATCTTTTTTTAGGTCAATTACAAAGCCGAAGAAAGGCATTGGGTTCTTTATAGTGGGTGCACTCAACGCATGACCGGTGATGCAAGAATGTTCAACTCAATCAACACCAATGGCAATGATGGTTATGATAGTATCACATTCGGTGACAATGGCAAAGGCAAGGTCAAAGGGCTTGGTAAGATTGCAATATCCAATAACATGAGCATTTCCAATGTGTTGCTCGGCCTCCTACGTCTGGTCGATCTAACCGGCGCGTCTGATCACCATGTAGTGAGCTGCCCATAGTGCCCAATGGCTCTATTTCGAGGGGACGCCTATATAAGGCATTTGGCCAGCTCTAGCTCACTCTCTTGGCCATTTGCATTGACATAGAAACCTTGTGAGCTTAGCCAAAGCCCTCCTACTCATCTCCATTATTAATTCATCATCTTTGTGAGATTGGGAGTGAATCCAAGTGCATTGCTTGAGTGATTGTATCTAGAGGCACTTGGTGTTCGTGTTTCACTATGGCATTCGCTTGTTACTCTTGGTGGTTGCCGCCACCTAAACGGCTTGGAGCAGCGAGGATTGTCGAGTGGAGGAAGGTGCTTGTCTCCGGCTCCGATCATGGTGATTGTGAGGGGTTCTTGACCTTTCCCGGCAGAGAGCAAAAAGGTACTCTAGTGGATTGCTCGTGGCTTGTGTGATCCTCATCTTGTGTTGATTGTGCGGCACCAGGTTGCGGGTTTGGCATGTGATGCCAATTAGCGCGTGAACCTCCAAGTGAGTGAATCGCAACAACGGGGACTAGCTTGCTGGCGAGCACATGAACCTTGAAGGAAAAATCATTGTGTCTTGATTGTCTCCTTAGTATTCATTGATTGATCACTTGCCACGGTGGTATACCTCTCTACCACTCTCTTGTATTACATTGTGCCTTTACTTGTGTAGACCTTGTGGTAATTGAAACTAGTTAGTGTCGCTCTTAGTTGTAGTTCTCTTGCTAGCTTGCTCACCTAGGTGTAAATTAGTGACTTAGCCTTGTTGTGATATACTAGAGATCATAGATTTTAGAATTGGGTAGGTGGCTTGCAACACAAGTGTAGTACTAGCACAAAATTCACGTCGCCATCTTATTTACTAATCATTTGCCTTAGTGTTGTTGTATAATTTTTTTAATAGGCTATTCAACCCCCCCCTCTAGCCATTAGGACCTTTCACCTCTCCACTCTCCAACCGCCCCCTCTGCCACCCCTCTCCAGACACTAGGCGCCATCGGCATAGCAATTCGACTCCCTCTCCACTCTCCAACCGCACCCTCTCTCATACATTTCTGAACCCTAGCCTCGACGATGGTACAAGCCAGATCCGGATCCCCTACCTTGGCACCTGCCATGACCGACCAGATTTGAACCCTAGCTGGAGCCAGATATGTTACCCCTTCATCAATGTCGGTCGTACCAGCTCCACGACCATGATGACAAGACCGGATCTAAACACGGACACGAAGGAAGAGGTACCCAAATTCCTTTTATGATATGTGCTCTACTATAGAGGCTGAACCAGGGATATGTAGATAGCGATGGGGTTACATATTTCCTATAGTTGAGTGTAGCTGACATATGCTTTATTGGATTAATGACTTCTGTATAAGCTATAGTTACTAGTTAGGCGCTTATTTGCATACTCTTGCTCTGTTGTGTTGACATTCCATTGAAGTTTTAGTTAATAAATGCCTTTATAATCTAGAAAGATGGAAGAACTTGGAATACGTGTGGGTCCAAAACCTGTGTCTCCAAAGGCAAAAAAGTCAAGCACAAAGGGTATGGTGAAGATTTGGAATATATCCCTGAGCCAGGGGAGGTAGTTGAGGGATTTGATGTTAAGATGAAACAGATTCAGATTTAGAAGATGAGCTAGTACCCTAGCAATTGAGGTGCTTGTTCTATTTCGTATTTAGTTCGGAGGGGGGTAGGTAGCAATGCAATGCTTTACTGTTTGGATATCAATGCAATTTGTACATGCTTGTTGCTTAAGTTTGTATCTTTAATTTCAGTGTCCGAGTCGAAGGAGCCATAGAGGAGGCTCTGCCAGCAGGACAAAAGGCAGCGCTGCCATGAGTCCTGGATGAAGGCACTCCATGCGAGTGAATTCAACATGACCTGGAGAGTTTGCTCATGGAGTTCGTACTCAGAGGGTTGAGGGTTGCCGCTAGCAAAAGGGTGGAGATATCAGCAGTTGGTGAACATAATTCTCTATCACCACGAATACCTGTACCCAGGGATCAATTCAAACTTCATGAATTGACTAGAGACATTTGTCGGGACGTCACCCTACCTAGCCCTGCAAAAGACTGCCCATGGCCACATGATGATAGCCATGCCGAAGAGGAACCCTCTGAGCTATCTAGCCCTGTGAGAAACTGCCCACGGCCAGATAATGATAGCCATGCCGAAGAGGAGCCCTTTGAGCAAACTCCCGTCTCCACCCACCCGTAGAATAATGAAAGTTGGCTAGGTTAGTATTACCTTATAGATGTTTATCAATTAATTCGCACTAGCTATTTGATATCCATGTTACTTTTCTAACAATCTGAATGCATGAAAATTTTATAGTACCATTGTCGAGAAGTGCGAGGAAGCTGAGGCCTCGAACTCGGAGAATTTTGCTTGACAAAACAAAAACACCTAGATTACGATAATCCAATAAACTCTTGGATGGATACTTGAATGACTAACTCTCCTCTCCACCTTCCCACATCTAGTAAGTTGGTTGACAAAACTTTATAAACTGATGATTTATCCCCTCAACTTGTAGAGGCTGGCAAAAATAAACTAGATTATTAAGTCTGGGAAACGAACAGCCTAAGAACGAACGAAGGGAGATTAAAGTTGTGACTGATGCCTCACATGACAAAATTACAATATACAGAATCGCAGGAAGTCCCTAATTCCACATGATAGACAAACCCGCATTGCATGCTCAAGTACGAGAAGGCAAGAATAATGGTGACCAATAGTCGATACATGGGGTAAATCCGTAGACCGCCTCAATTTTTTTCTTGCACGTACGGTGTCGCGTCAGTGTTTTTGACGACCTGAGCTAGTTAAGCCAGTCAGTCATGCAAAGGGCTCCAACACAACGTACGTACGTCTGTAGAGCTAGTAAGTGTTGTCTACCTATCTAATTCATAGAGAGTTTTACAATCTGGAGTCAACTCTAGTTATTCTAGCAAAGGTAATGACCACGTAAAGTCAAGCACAGTACAGAACCTTTAGATGCGATAGGTAAAGAGAAAAAGACTTCTGAACCATTGCAATGTATATTTGGCTACTTGCTCTGCATTAAGACCTGAAGATCATTCGTTCCTCCGTGGAATGATCGCAATGTACTTCGAAAATAAAAAAAGAAACTGCAAGAATATTAATATGGCATCTGACGGCGTCACCTCCTGCTGCATTGAGACTTGAAGAGAGCTGAAGATCGAGTCAGCACCCTGTAGGTAGTGCTACTGTTCTCTCAAAGTTCATGCAATAAAAATGCATCACACACCACCAGCAGTAGACAATTGGGCCTGTTCGTTGGTTGGTGTTGGTGCTGTTGTTGGTTTGGGCTGACTGGTACTAATTTTTTTAGAGTAAAACATTATTGACTGGCTGGCTTGGACTGACAGAAACCAACAAGCGAACAGACTGAATAATAGAGATCAGAACGTAGCCAAGCAGAGACACCAGGCAAATCAAATCAATGAAGCCACATGATCGAACTACTGCTGCATTCGATTTCGATCAGGCTGCGGACTGCAGAACCTAGAGACTGCAACTAGCAGCCTCGCTCCTTGTCCTTGAAAAATGGAAAGAACGTAGCCAAGCAGAATAATGCACATAAATGTCGCATCATCATATCATAGTTACTCTGTAAATTGCTCAAATCAATGAAACCTTTAGATGCGATCGACTTCTCAACCTACTCCCTCCGTACAAGCTGCATAACACAAAGTGTCACGATTCTTAATTTAACCAATTATAGATAAAAAAGTATCAATATTTATGATATTAAATAAACTTATTGCAAGAATAAATTGATTCGAAGCCATAAATATAAACATTATTCACAAGAAATTTGGTTAAACGTGAACTATTTTTACTGGCATGTCGTAGTTAAATTTGGTTAAACTGCAAGAATATTCTATGGCATCTGTCATCTGACAGCTTTACCATCTGCTGCATTGAGAGCTGAAGATCGAGAGTGAGCACCTTGCAGGCAGTGCTCTCTCAATGTTCCTGCAATAAAAATGCACCCCACACCCCCAGCAGCAGACAACAGAATAGAACGTAGCCAAGCAGAGACACCGGCCAAATCAAGCCACATGATCAAACTACAGCATTCAATTCCGATCAGGCTTCGTTCGGTTCCTGCCTGTAACTGTAACCATTCCAACTTGGGCCTCGTTTAGATTGAGGTTAGGAATCAGTATTTGGCACTGTAGTATTTTCATTTGTATTTGACAATTATTGTTCAATTATGGCCTAACTAGGCTCAAAAGATTCGTCTCGTAATTTACAATCAAACTGTGTTCCTGCAATAAAAATGCACCCCACACCCCCAGCAGCAGACAACAGAATAGAACGTAGCCAAGCAGAGACACCGGCCAAATCAAGCCACATGATCAAACTACAGCATTCAATTCCGATCAGGCTTCGTTCGGTTCCTGCCTGTAACTGTAACCATTCCAACTTGGGCCTCGTTTAGATTGAGGTTAGGAATCAGTATTTGGCACTGTAGCATTTTCGTTTGTATTTGACAATTATTGTTCAATTATGGCCTAACTAGGCTCAAAAGATTCGTCTCGTAATTTACAATCAAACTGTGTAATTAGTTATTTTTTTATTTACATTCAATACTCCATACATGTGTCTAAAGATTTGATGTGATAGAGAGAGAATGAAAAAACTTGCAATCTAAAGCCTTGGGATATGGTTCACAAATTTCCAACTTGGAATGTTCACAAATTTGTGAACCATTTCAAGTTGAAATGGTCCGAGGCCTTCAATCCCCAAGAACCGAATGAGCCCTCAGGCTGCGGACTTCAGAACAACCTAGAGACTGCAGCTAGCTTAGCCTCACTCCTTGTCCTTGAGAAAATGGAAACAAGTTACTATTAATAATGCTATACAATTGCTCTCTTTTCCTTGTTTATTTTTCCTCTTTTTTCCCTTTCATTTAACTTAAGGACGGCAATCTTCCATCCTGTAAGGAACATGCACCATAGACCTATTTATTTTGAATTTTGGTGTTTGATGGCCAACACAACCAAATTAGAGTAATGAATTTGCAAGTAATTGTTTTATAGTTCAATAGGGTGCAATACGTGACTTAGACGAAGGCGACATGATGATCCCATAATCAACACCATAAGTAAGACCCTAGAAGCACAAGAGAAGACCCAAGATATCAAACAAAGTCCAAACACGAAGATGAGAACCAAGCCAGACGCAAGATCGCGAAGAAACGAGCTCGGTAGAGGTGACTGAACGCGGCTCTTATAGGGACCGAATGCGTCCGATCAGTTGCTCGGCAACAGCAGGCGTCAGCAGCTGTGACCGGACACTGAGCGAAGAAGTGACCGGATGCACCGATGACACTGTTCTTCGTCACGGCAATGTTTTCAGCATGACTGGACGCAGCGGCACTAGACGGCCGGACGCACAAAGTACAGCGTCCGATCGAGTCCAGAGAGGTTCCAGAGCGGCGCCAACGTGACCGGACGCGTCCGATCGTGTGAAACCAGACTCGGCCCAAAGTTCGATCAACGCGAGCGCTCTAATGGTTGGGACGACCGAACGCGTCCAGTCAGAACGACAGCAGCGTCCGGTCAGTAGCAGAAAGCTGAGTTTCGTCCCCAATGGCTACTTTCTCCATGGGGCTTATAAATAGAACCCCAACCGGCCATTTGAGAAGTGGAGAGCTGAGGAAATATACTAAGGGTGTTGATACACTATTTTAGTGATCTCCACTTACATAGTGCTTAGTGATTTATTAGGTGATTAGCGTAGGTGCTTTGTGAAGTGCTTAGGTTGATTAGACCACCGCTTATGCGCTTGCTTTAGGTTTAGGTCTAGTGTTTAGTGAGGTTTGCACATATCTTACAACTCGATGCTTGCGCGCACCATGGTTATATATCGGAGGGGCTTGTAGTCTTGCGCGATCACACCAACCGCGTTTGTGGTGTGGCCGCCACCATGTACCAATGGGAACAAGGCCCGCGACGGTTCGGCCGAAAACTTGATAGTGAAGACGGGGGGAGTGGCCCGAGAGAGTCTTGCCAGAATGCACACCGGAGACCCACTTGCGCGTGGGGACGCCCGGGGCTATCCATGAAGTTACCCGACTGAGAGCTTGGCCCTTGCGAGGGATTTCTTGCGAGGGGCTGCAACGAGGACTAGGGGAAGCTTGCGCGCTTCTCGATACCTCAGTAAAAATACCGGAGCCATTGATGGGAGTTTGCATATCTCTACCTTACTCTTTAACTTCCGCATTTATATTGCAATATTGGTTTGTGCTTTACTTTTCTAGCTTAGTGATATGCTAGTTAATAGGTTTGGAACCTATGTTGCATAACTCCTTTTTGTGGTAGAGATAACAACACACTAGTAAAACTATAGTTGTACATCTAGATAGTTTATCTTTTGCATAGGTTTTTGCTAAGGATAGAAAAAGAGACTATAGTTTAGAGTTAGAGTTTTAAGTTGCCTAATTCACCCCCCTCTTGTCACTTTCAATTGGTATCGGAGCCGGTTGGCACAATTTGGACCTTTGGCTTCACCGCCGTTGAGCTGACGCTGTTTAGAGTGGTTGGGATGGATACCTTTAGGCCTCCGCATTTTGACGGCACTAACTTCCCTTATTATAAAGCTAGAATAGCTTGTCACCTTGAGGCAGTAGATTTGGATGTTTGAAGAGTCACTCATGATGGGATGAAACCCATTAAGAATCCCGATAAACCCACAAAGAGTGAAGAAAAAGAAATTCATTTCAATGCTAGAGCTAAAAATTGCTTGTTTGAATCTTTTAGCATGGATGTGTTTAACCAAGTGTTCACTTTAAATACGACACGTGAAATTTGGTTAAAACTCCAAGAGCTCGATGACGGCACAACTAATGTCCGTGAGTAAAAACATTATCTAGAAAACAAAATTATGATTCCTTTAAAATTAATGATGATGAGCTTGTTCGTGATATATATTCTCGTTTAAATCTAATTATCAATGAACTCAATTCAATAGGATTAACAAAGCTAGATGATGCGGACATCGTGAGGAAGATCATCTCTGTGCTACCACAAAACAAATATGCAAGCATCATCACCATCCTTCACAATATGGAGGACTTGAGCACCATGACCCCGGCCATAGTCATTGGCAAGATAGTGGCATTTAAAATATCATGGAAGATGAGTCAAGAAGAAGCCTCGTCATCAAGCAAAGGCAAAGCTCTCACATGTACTGAGAAAAAGAAGATGAAGGGCAAGCAAGTTGAGACAAGCTCAAGCTCAAGCTCCTCAAGTGAAGATGATGAAGAAGAAGAAGATGATGATGATGATGATGATGAGTTTCAAGTGATGATGATCAATCTTTCTTCTTCACCTCCGACCTTGATAAAGAATCAGTCAAACTTATCAACAAGGTGGAGAAGATGATCCAAAGGCTCAATGTTAAGGGTGTGCCCATCCAAATTCAAGATTTCATCTTCACCAATTAAAGAAATGAGCAAAGAAAAAAGGATGCTATGGATGTGGTGAGTTGAATCATTTTGTGGAAGTTTGTTCAAACAAGCCCACATCCAAGAAAAAGAAGAAGGCGTGCAAGGATAAAGCCCTCACATCAATAAGGTCATGGGATGATTCTTCAAGTGAAGAAGAAGACCATCACAAGAGGAGATGCCACTAGCACTCATCATCAAGCTCTTCTCGTGTGTGCCTTATGGCACGAGGTAACGAAAGATCATCCTCTAGTGAGAGTGATAGTGATGATGAAATACCTTCTCTTAATGAACTTGTGCAAGAAAATCTTAAATATGCTTAGGCTTGCACAAGAAGTATATAAAACCTTACTTGAACAAAAGAAGCTAAAAATGTTGTAAGAAAAGATAGATAGTTCACAAGAAGTATATAAAACCTTGCTTGAACAATATAAGACATTTTCTAATCTCAATATTGAACTATCTACTAAAATTGAGCAACTTGAGGCTAGTGCAACAATAAATGCATGCACAATCAATGATAAGCAACTTGTAAAGAAAAAAGAAAAATTAAAAGAAAAAGTTAGCTAGCTCTTAAGATGCTTATAAAAGTTTGCTTGCTAAAATGGAAACCATATGCAAACATTGTGATGAGCTAACTAATAAAGTTGCTAATCATGAAGCCATCAGTACAACCCTCACCAAGGCACCTAAAAAAATTCTATCTTTGACATGCCTAAAAAGATGTTCAACCAAGTTTGTGTTGAGAAAGTTGTTGTAGATACATGCACACAAGAGGTCACATTGGAGAATTAGCAACTCAAGCAAGAAGTGGCTCGCCTTACCAAGGACTTGACTCAAGTAAAAGGCAAAACGGAGCAAGCCCAACATCATCAAGATAACACCGTTAAGGGAGTGAACAAGCTTGATGAAGAACAAACCGTGGTTTGCTACATGTGCCACAAGGAAGGACACAAGTCCTATGAGTGCAAGGTGAAGAATGTGGGAGGAGCTAAGAAGAAAGAGAAAAACAAAAAGGAAACAAGCAAGCTCTCCAACACCTACACCAACAAGGTGGACAAAAATGCCTCCACACCTTATCTCTCTTGAAGAAGAAGAAAATGACAAGGTGGTGGTCATCAAAGTGAACAAGCAAGCCAACAATGGGGCCAAACGCATTTGGGTGCCAAAGGAGATCATTTCCAACATGAAGAGCACCAAGAAGGTTTGGATCCCGAAAGGGAAGTGAAAAGTCCGATGGACTTTGGGGAATTTGGTGACTTGGCAAAGTATGAGTGCATTTTATGGGGTGCATCATTATGGATAAGGTAATTGTCAAGTGAGTTAGTGAATAATATGGACCCAAATTCCCCTTCCTATGTTAGGTAACTATATTTAATTTCTTACAATTTTAATGAGCATCTAGTTACGGGAAGGCTTAATAATTTAAGTTGTAATGGTCTGAGAAAGGGATGATAGTGGATTATGGAGTTAGGGAAGGCTTAAATCCATAATGCCACATGAGGACATTTGCAAGGGTAAGATAAGTTTCCAAAGATGTTTACATGTGGTATGTATTAGCTTACATGTGGTATCTTTAGCTTACATGTGGTATCTTTTAGCATCATATAATCTTGTCCTTTGCATTGCATCCTACCAAGTAAATAGTTTTTAAATTCCAAATTTTTTATTATTTGCTTATTTTGGCCGTGTTGTCATCAATCACAAAAAATAGGGAGATTGTAAGAAAAATGGACCCTAGACCCATTTACTTTAAATTTTGGTGTTTGATGACCAACATAACCAAATTGGACTAATGAATTTACAAGTAATTGTTTTGTAGTTCAATAGGGTGCAAGACGTGACTTGGACGAAGGCAACATGATGATCCCACGATCAACACCATAAGCAAGATCCTAGAAACACAAGAGAAGACCAAGATATCAAGCAAAGTCAAAGCACGAAGATAGAAACCAAGCCGAACGTAAGATCGCGAAAAAACGAGCTCGGCAGAGGTGACCGGATGCGGACCTTATAGAGACCGGACGCGTCCGATCAGTTGCTCGCAACAACAGCAGCAGTGACCGAAAGCTGAGCGAAGCAGTGACCGGACGCACCGATGACATTGTTCTTCGTCACGGCAATGTTTTCAGCGTGACCGAACGCAGCGGCACTAGACGACCGGACACACAAAGTACAACGTCCGATCGAGTTCAGAGAGGTTCTAGAGCGACGCCAGCGCGACCGAACGCGTCCAATCGAGTGAAACCGGACTCGCCCAGAGTCTGATCAACGCGCGCGCTCTAACGGTCGGGACGACCGGATGCGTTTGGTCAGGACGATAGCAGCTTCTAGTCAGTAACAGAAAGCTGGGTTTCGTCCTCAACGGCTACTTTCTCTATGAGACTTATAAATATAACCCCCAACTGGCCATTTGAGAAGTGGAGAGCTCGAGAAAACATACCAAAGGTGTTGATACATTATTTTAGTGATCTCTTCTTACATAGTGCTCAGTGATTCATTAGTTGATTAGCGTAGGTGCTTTGCGAAGTGCTTAGCTTGATTAGACCACCGCTTATGCGCTTGCTCTAGGTTTAGGCATAGTGTTTAGTAAGATTTGCACATCTCTTACCACTCGGTGCTTGCGCACACCATTGTTGTACATCGGAGAGGCTTATGGTTTTATGAGATCACACCAACTGCGTTTGTGGTGTGGCCGCCACCGTGTACTGAAGAGAACAAGGCCCACGACGTTTCAACCGAAAGTTTGATAGTGAAGATGACGGGGAGCGGTCCGGGAGAGGCTTGTCGTAAGGCACACCGGAGACTCTCTTACGCGTAGGGAAGGTCCGGGGCTATCCACGGAGTTACCCGATCGGAAGCTTGGCCCTTGCGAGGGATTCCTTACGAGGGGCTCAAAAAAGGACTAGGAGAAAGCTTGCGCGCTTCTTGATACCTCGGTAAAAATACCAGAGTTGTCAACGAAAGTTTGCATATCTCTACCTTACTCTTTAACTTTCACATTTACATTACAATATTGATTTGTGCTTTACTTTCCTAACTTAATAATAGACTAGTTAATAGGTTAGAACTTAGATTGCATAACTTTTTTTCAGTAAAATAGCAACACACTAGTAAAACCGTAGTTGTACATCTAAATAGTTTATCTTTTTGCATAGGTTTTTGCTAAAGATAGAAAATAGACCATAGTTTAGAATTAGAGTTTTAAATTACCTAATTCACCCTCTCTTAACCGTCACGGTCCCTTACGCATCCACTTTAACTGAAAGGAAAAAAAAAACTAGAATCTTCTTGTGAATCGAAAGAACGAAGGAAACGTCAGGTCTAGACGATCATCACCTCCTCACAGTAGCAGTTCACTCCTAGATCGATTAAGCCGACTCGGACTTGCAGGCCGGCATGGCAACAAAGCAGCCTACGGCCTGCTCACTCCCTGTGCTTCAGGTCGACGACGATGACACTGATGTTGTCCTCGGTCCCCCTGCCGAGGGCGAGCCTGCCCAGGAGCGAGGCGGCGCGGAGGCACCGGGGCTCCTCCTGGTGGCCGACGACTACGCCAGCGGCGGCCGGAGCTCCTCCTGCAGCTGCAGCGGCGGCGGCGGGGTCGGCGGGAGGCGGGTTCCAGTCCTCCAGGACCTGGCGGGCGACGTTGCAGGCGATGTCGTTGTCGATCACGTCCCTCATCCCGTCGCTCGCCAGGATCAGGCACTGGTCCTCCACCGTCCGACCCGTGATGGTGATCTCCGGCTCAGCGATCACTTCAGGCCTCAGCCACCTGTCCCCTGCATGCACACCCAGCATTATATTACTACTCTTACCAAAAATCAGATACGTACATACATTGCTTGATGATTAAATGAATTCATCAGCAACACAAACAATCATCTATGTACTCTACGGAAGTCAACTCTCGATGCAAATCAACCTGTCAGATCATTTGCTTACTCAAGCTTGCTTTTTTTTTTGTGGTAAAGATATGTACTATAACATCACTATCATGAGCTCACTCAGGGCACATCACAAGGCATCCCTCACTAGTATAGGCCATAGGGTAATCAAACCTATCTATCCCCACTAATTTAGGTCCCCGTTTAGTTCCACCCAAAACCCAAATTTTTTACGCAGTATTCATCACATCGAATCTTGCGGCACATGCATGGAGTACTAAATATAGATGAAAAAAAACTAATTACACAGTTGGGTGAGAAATCGCGAGACGAAACTTTCGAACCTAATTAGCCCATAATTAGATACTAATTACCAAACACAAACGAAAGTGCTACAGTATCAAAACCAAAAATTTTTGCCAACTAAACAGGCCCTTATAAAGGGCCACTTCTTTATCCAGGTTGGGTTAGCATCAGAGGAAGTAGTCTTAGCCAAATGGCACTTCCACAATTGATGAATCTGAGGCGAACTCGTGGCGCAAGCACACCCGCTACATACATGTTAACTCCTTGTCATGTCCAATAGCTTAAGTAACTGAATCGTCGCTGTCAACGAATAGCTGAAAGGTAAACCTTAAAATGGTCAGGTGAGATGGGCAGAGAACATGTGGCCATCCTCTTCCTAGCCCAATTAGCATGCCACATAACTCTTGGGACATCAGTGATGTGACTGTTTATCTACTCAACAACTGCCAAGTAATAACATGTATGTGGAGCTCATCTGAAGACTGAAGCTGCACGCACCTTCTTCCTTAAATGACACTATAATAGTATGTGGCTAATAATATTGTACTATGAACTAATAGAGCAGTATATATATATAATAGTGGTGAACATGCAAAGCTCGATCCCATGTTACAAAAGCAACAATAACCTTAATTAATTTCATAGAACAAAAGCTATAGCTGGTCATAGTCATACCTCGTTGACACCAAACTTACAGGCCACACACTTTTTTATTTCTAATCATAGAGCTTGAAAGGAACAGTTTTAGTAAGCTGATGTTTACCAGTTCGATTCCGCGACACTCGGCGATTTTTAAGTGGTGGATCCATGGCAAGATGCAAAGGAATAGATTCTCTTTCGGACTCACAAAAGATGCAAAGCGACAATCAAATCCCCCTTCAGGTATAGTATTCCCCTTCAAACCTTAGCTTACTTCTATAGTTATATATTCCACCAACATTGCTGAGAACAAAACTATAGTTTAACAACCAAGGGACACGTCTTACAAACCGAACACACAAGGGAGCTTCAGTCCATCATTGAAATGCAATCGAAAAGGCAAACAACAAAGCAAACCTAAGCACATAAATAATGCATGCAATTCTAGAAAAAAGTGTCATAGCTTAGCGCCACCCGCATATTACTCATCGTCAGTATGATGCTTACGGCAGCGGCACGATCCCAACACAGAAGCAGAGAAAATTATGTGAACTCAAGCTGCATGCACTAACATGACTGGCCACACAAAAGTTGTGGCCTGGCAAGAACAGCAAAACGTGTGTGCAAAATGGGAACACATCAATGACCCCACCCCATGAATATGAACAAGAAACTAAAATGCAGTTAAAGATAAGCAGCATGTTCGGTTGGCTGATTCATATCGTTGCTTGATCGTGAAGAAGTACTACTGGTTGGTTTGTGTGAGAGAAAAATACTGTTCCGGTTACAAATTTACGATCGTTTACGACAAGCCACGGCTAAACGAACAGGCTGAAGGATGCATCAATTTTCCATATATACTTATTACTACTGATGATAGATGAATACTGAAGGAATTACCAGAAGCAAGCGCATGGAGTAAAATGATGTAAACGTGCAGACATTGATACCTATTGCGCGCGACATGGCGCGGATTCCACGCACGCGGTAACCGTTGATGAACAGCACCCGGCCGCCGGCCGCCTGGATCCGCGCCATCTCGTCTGGACGATTTGGCTGCACAATGATTTGTTTGAATTCCCAACCAACAAAAAAAAAACAAGCAGTAGTTAGTTGATAATACGGTAATTTGCAGCAAAAGTCCCAAACTCAAAGGTAACAATGAAATCCAGGATTAAGAACGAAGTTACGAATGACAAGACACACAGGGATGTACAGGGCCTTTTTCTTGCCTCTAGAGGCCCCGTTGGGCTGGCTGGAAAAATAGCATACGGGGCTGACGCTGATTTATTATACAGCGCTGTTTTTTTTACCACCCATGGCTCGTCGGAGACAGAAAAAAAAAGGACAGAGCAAAAGAAAAGAGAGCTGAGGACAAGGCACCAGCAGTCACAGGAGCACTGACTGACCCATCTACTTCTCATCTTCAGCGGCAGCACGGCAGGTGGCGCCTCCGGCCACCACCCCCTTCCTCACCGGCGGGCCCCGCCGCACAGGCGACAGCGAGTGGAGACTGCTGCGGCTTTGAGCTCTGCCAGGGGCCCCACCTGCCGGCCACCACTGGGGTCTCCACACGTGCCCCCGCGTCCACCGACACGTGCCCTCGGCCCTCGGAATCCCCCGCCGTCGCCGGCGCGTGTCCTCCCGGCGACAGCGACGGCGCACCGCGACCGCCCCGAAAGTTGGCGGGTATCCTCGGGACTGCCACTGCATGGCCCGCTTTGATATCCGTGCTGCACCAGCGCCCGCTGCCTCCTCCCTGTCGTGTCGAGATCCCAGCACCCCAACTTCCTCCGTTGCCGCTGACGTCAGCACCGTACACGTCGGCGAGCACGGTACACCGCTGGCGGCCAACCACGAGTTGGCAGCGACGGAAACTTCTGGACGCGCGACACCTCACCGGGGGAACACCACACGCGACACCCGGCGCACGGGTCAACGGTCAACGTCGCCGAGACTGACCAAGCGCCTCCGGACCACAACCACACTATCAGCAAGTACTCTATCAGTCGGTGTCGTCGTCGCCGGACTCGGAGTATACAAAAGGCAGCTACATACCTTGTGGTCGAAGGAGAGCGGGACGGGCGGCGTCCCTTCGGGCCCGCGGCAGAGCACGGCGCGGGAGTCGCCGCAGTTGGCCACGATGAGGCGGCCGCGGAGGAGGATGGCCACGACGGCGGTGGAGCCGACGATGCCGTTGGAGCGGACAGCGGCGCCGGTGACGGAGAGCGGGCAGCCGCAGGCCGGGCGCGTGACGCGGCCGCACGCGCACGCCAGCGGCGCCATCGCGTCCACGCGCCGGAAGCTGCGCATCAGCGCGGCCCGCCACGCGCGCTCCTCCTCCGCCTGCTCCGACCAGGGCTCGGCGCCGGGGGGACCTCCGAGGAATGCGGCGACGCTTCTCGCGGCGTCGCTCGACGCCTGCCGGCGACGCAGGAACGCCGCTCCCTCCCTCTCTAGCTCCTCCGCCACCAACTCGTGCATCCGCTCGCGGCACAGCGCGGACACCTGCGTGCATACATGCATTGGTCGATCAGTTGCAGTCTAATGGAGTATATTAACAGGGATAATGATGTGATAGGCAGGCAAATGCTAAAAGAGACAAGTAAACGAGGTAGAGAAACGTGGATCCATGTCGAATTTGGAATGAGCTAGAATGTGGCAGCTGGACACTCGGTGCTAGCTAGCAACAGAAAGCAGTGACTGACTAGTGCTAGTAGCGAAAGCCATATGTGGTGCAGGAGGGAAGCTAGCTGTTGCAGCTTTTGCTTCGGCAAGCATTCATGGCCTAGGGCATGTGTAAAAAATTTCAACCCGATAAATAGTAGTATTTTCGTCTTATTTGATAAATATTGTTCAATCATGGACCAACTAAATTTAAAAGATTCATCTCGTGATTTTCAACTAAACTTTGCAATTAATTATTTTTTTATCTACATTTAATGTTCCATGCAAACGACTAAATATTGATGTGATGGAAAGAGAGTGAAAAAAATTGAAATTTGGAGATGATCTGAACGAAGGCCTAGTACTACCTTTGTTGTTAGATGATAATGATGATGACGACGATGCAAACAAACAAATGACAGTACCAGTAAAAGGCTGGAAGAGTTACTAGAGTAAATAAGCAGATGAATGTTTGTTACCGTTCATTAGATGACGATGCAGAATTAGGTAACAAAATTACTGCTGGCAAGTGATGATGGACATGAAATGTTCAGATTAACAAGGGATGGGATCGATCGATCGATGCAGTGATTAGCTGGAGATGAGTAAGATTTGGCGGCGGCCAGGCGAAGGCGGCAAGACGACACGTACCTGGGGACCGCCGTGGCCGTCAAAGACGGCGAAGAAGTGCATGGGCGAGCCGTCGGCGGCCCAGTTGCACAAGTTGGGGTGGAGCGAGACGGTGTCCTCCATGATCCGCATCCGCCCCGCCATGGTCACGGAGCCGAAAGCCACGGGCCACACCTGCTGCGCGGCGACGGCGGCGACAGGCTCAGGCTGCAGCCCCGCCGGCGGGAGCGGCGCCAGCTCCATCTCCTGCACGTCCGGGTTGGCCTCCTCCTGCGACGAGCCCTCCGAAGCCGACTGCGACGACGACGACGGCGAGAACCGGGAGGCCGAGGAAGCTAGCCTGGCTAGGTCATCGGATGAGATCGAGGTGGCGGTGGGGGGATCGGGTGGAGACTGGACAGGCGGGGCCGGGGTGGCGAAGGCGAAGGCGAGGTCTTATTCTTGTCGCTCGGCTTCTCTTTCAGCTTTCTTTCCCTTGGCGTCTCCCCGTCCTCGCGTGGGTGGTGGTGTGCGAGGACGGAAGAGCAGCAGCGGGTCCTGTGCGGCGGGACCCTACGCAAGCGCGACGTGGACTGCGGGCGACACGTGGCCGGGGAGGTAAAGGGAGCGCGTGGTCCCGCTGGGAGACGCCGCGGCGCAAACAGGCAGTGGCAGCCCTCCGAAAGGCCGCGTTCACGGTGCTCGCCCAGCCAGCTCGATCCGGCCGCCAGGCGCTCAAAATCGACGACTTGGGGAGCTGCCTGGCCCAGGCGTCTTCACCAGGGTCATCTCTCCACAACGGCGCCTGCACCTGCGTGCGACGGCTTTGGACGATGCGTGCCGCCGCTCTTTCTTCCGACGCTCGCCGGCTTGCCGATGCCGTGGCGGCTTCCATCATCTCCTTTGTACTTTGCCGTTGCAGCACCGCTCTACGCAAATCATCATGTCAGTGTAGTGTAGCACAAGCGTACGTCTGACGGAAAACCGGCGCCAGAGTACGCCCGCCCACAATTACCCCTCGCCACCAAATCCGGCTACAATGCTACACAAATACAAGGTACTTTGGCAATCGTAATTAAAAAAAATTGTCATTATTAATACAAAAATTATAGCTGGATTTTCTGTGTTTTCTAAAGAGAAGACAACTAGATCAGTGGCAAATTAATCACACACACCTTAGTTAACTAAGGCCCCTCGAATAATAAACGACAAACAAACCCTACAGCTACAATGCCATCTGACAGCAAACGACGAAACATTCTACAGCTACTGACACTATTTTAAAACTAAGCGGCAAAAAACCTTAACGGTTAATAATGACCCTTTGACAGCAAGCAACAAAAGCTTCTACGGCTACTAACGCCACTTTAAAATCAAACACCACTTTAAAATCAAGCGGCAAAAAATGGTTACTGGTGCACCTCCGACAGCGAGCAACAAAAACCTCTATGGCTACTAATGCCACTTTAAAATCAAAACGACAAAAAATCCTTACAATTATTAATGCTTATCCGACAGCAAGCGATAAAAACCTCTACGCCTACTAGCTCCACTTCAAAATCAAGCGGCAAAAAACCTTATGATTACTAATGCCCTCCGACAGCGAGCGACAAAAATCTCTATGGCTACTAACACGACATTGAAATAAAGCGGCAAAAAACCCTTAGGGTTACTAATGCTCGTCCGACAACAAGCGACAAAACTCCTACGACTACTAACGCCACTTTAAAATCAAGCGAAAAAAAACCTTACAGTTACTAATGCTCGTCCGACAGCAAGCAACGAAACTCCTACGGCTACTACTAACGTCACTTCAAAATTAAATCAAGCGGCAAAAAGCCCTTACGGTTATTAATGCTTGTCCGACAACAAGCGACAAAACTCCTACGGCTACTACTAATGCCACTTCAAATCAAGCGGCAAACAACCCTTAGGGTTACTAATGTTCGTCCGATAGCAAGCGACAAAACTCCTATGGCTACTAACGTCCCTTCAAAATCAAGTGACAAAAACCCTACCGCTTCTAACACTCTTCGGACAACAAGCAACAAAAACCAACACAACAAAAGATAAAAAAAATTAACATGCCGCTAATGCCTTCCAACACACCATCCCCCAACCCTAACCTCTCTCTAGCCCATACGCCACCACTAATATTTCACTCGAACAAAAAATGATAAATGGTCGTGTGTCCTCACTCCAACAATAAGCAAAAAAAAACCATGTCAACACTAAACCTACAAAAATCAAGAGAAAAAATTACCACAACCGGACCTCTAATGCTCCCTCCATCAACAAGTGACGAAAACATGCCATTAATAGGTACCCAACAGTTAATGTCTACTCTGACATCAAACGATAAAATACTTGTATAGCCAATTTGGTGGCAAGCGACCAAAAAAGCCCTATTTCTTCGTAATTTTTCTTTTTCAAAGAACATTTTGAACATGTTTTTGGAAAAACTTATTCACGTAATTTTTAGTAAGACGTTTCAAGAAACTTTTTGACTAAATCTTTTATTTGTACAACCATTATGAAATTTTCAATAAAGTCCTCAAAAAAGTTTTAGAAAATAATTTATAGAAAACTTTTGGGGAAATGTTTCATGTGATTGGTTCAAGAGACTTCAAATATAGTATTTTCATAAAAATATTTATGTTTGTTAAAAACTTCTTCATATATGAAAGAACATCAATTTTAATATTAACACAAAAAAGGCATGCACTAATTTCAATAACAAGTTGATAGGTGTTTACACCAAAATTTTGGAGAAGAGCGCGGGAAATCGTAGGCTTCTAAGATTGTGCCAGTCAAGGAGTCGATTGAGTAAGGATTGATATCTGCCGGGTCGAATGCGACACTAGGATCGGTTCTCTCCGAATAACGTCAACAGATAACGATGACGAGATATGATTGGCATTGAGAAGATACATATCGGACTCTACAAAAGGAGAAAGATTAGAGTTCAAGTTATCTTGAAGTAGGAATATTTTCTTCATACAAAAAATTGTACTGAGTCGTACTCTAGTAGGATTCGTTTTTAGGCTCTGGGTATAAATACCGAACCCTGGCTATTGTAAGACACACAATCGATCCAATATACAAGTCATTTACTTTTTCGGCTCCGGCCACCCCTTAGGAGTAGGAGTAGAGTAGATCTTGGCGAGTTCTTCAGCAAGTATGGCTGCATCGATTCGGTCAACCTCCACTGCTTGTTGTAAGTACCGTCATGTCTTATACCTCTGTTCGTACGGCTGCATCGATCCGGTCGACCTCTACTACGATTCTGGTATAAGTTAGTTATCGATTCTTGCCTAGTTCAAGTATGGCTGCATCGATCCGGTCGACCCCCACTGCATGAACTAGATCAAGGTCAAGTTATCGGCTCTACCTTAGAATGGCAGTCTTTGGTAAATTCATTAAGTTACCGATGTTGCTTATTGCTTTCATTATTTATCTAATTACAACAATATCACTCTGCCCGATTGGGATTGATCTAGATCGGCCTTATATCTTGTTTAGCCCATCGTTTGTTAATTTAAAACTAATCTAATCTACACATTAAACGATGAGCTACGTTTTATCGGCTATTTTACATCAATCATGATCGTACATAGCGTGCGGTTAAAGTATGTTGTGTCTTTAGTAGATTTACTGGCTAGTGAAAACCGTTTCATGGCCCGTTATCACGGCCTGTGTGATTCTGCTTCACACCCTACTATTAGCACCATAGAGTGGGGATCGTTATTTGGTAGATCTATTCCTGATAAGGCATGACTTTAACTGTGCGCTATGCTGAATCGACTGTTTTAGCCGATATCGAGTGCTTCCGTAAACAGTTTGCATCACGAGACTGTTGAAGTAAAGATAGGTTAAAAGATGTGTTAGCCCCATGATCTTATTATTGTATTATGGCCTGCATGATTCTGTCTCATGCCCCACTAATATTAGTAATGAGTTAGGGTCATCGAGTCTATTGTTATTTCTACGGCCTACATGATTCTGCCTCATGCCCCACTGGTCATAGCGATAGATGAGATCTAACATGTTCATTAGATTTATCTTTATTAAGCGGTTAAATGGTGTTGAATTGTTTCTTTATATAGAAAGGAGTTCGGTTACTTGTAATCATTGGCTTAGCATAAACCAATCATTGTTGACATCTTATTGCCATTGATTAATATTTGTTCAAATAACGATATTTACCCTGAATTATAACTGATTCTTCTTATACAACCTAATGAGCTTTAACCGATTTATTCCCATGAATATGCTAGAATCGACTATTAAGTCGATCTCCTTTCATATCGGCTCTCAGAGCCGCACATTCAGGACTGTCTGGCAACACCGGCAAGTTCCACCCTTAATTACTGATAAACTCTCTCTCCTTGTCAATTACAGGGTCAAATTGACTGGCACGTCTCGGCAGGAGTGCGTAGGATCGACCATCCCTTCGCTGAAGCTTGGCGGATCTATAGCTCCATCGAGCAGACCCTTCCCGCTTGCTGCGTGTGTCCTCGGCACGGGACAAAAATTCTGTGTCGACACACGTTTCTAGCATGCCTGATGGGACACCACAATCGTCATGGCGGTTCACAACAACAACGACATCCTTATGCTGCATTATGAAGATCTACCTGATGGGGATAAGGGTATCATCAGCAAAGCTACAGAAGAGTTTCAGAACAAGTGTTTGTTGTCCTACACCAAAACACAGGACAACACAATTGTTCAGAAATTTCCACTACCAAGAGTTCTACTACATGGGCAGACAAATACAACTGAAGATGAAGACAGGCGTTTCTTTAAGAAAGTTGTAGACAAATCTATTCGTGATGTCATATCAAGCCATAACGAAGCTTTCATGGACATATTCCACAATGCCATGAGAGAGGCGATTTATGGGTTTCTAGTTGGTCAAGGTGGGCCGGCTTATTACAACATTCTAGATCCGTTGACCCAAGGGACTAATCAAGTCGGTACCAGCCATCAAGAAGCAGCACCAGCTGGTAGTGGTGATATCCAGACAGTTCAGGGTTCATCTGAACAAACTCAAGGAACTACTACAAATTAGATACTGTATAATTCTGGACCATCAGTACAGCATGTGCAACAGCCGGTGGGGCAAAGTCAGAACTAGGCGATCAATTTTGGCACATCAGGCCATATACCGTCGTCAGCTCAAAAAATAGCACCATCAATTCAAAGGATCCGTAGAGATATAGATCCTTATATCTATAATCAGAGACTTCAAGCAGCAAGCCAGCAAAGGGCCTAGCAGATTGAGATTCGACAAGAGTATCACTATGGCACAGATTATAACACCCTCCACATGATGCCAAATCTAGGATATCGAGGCAAGCGGGATTTCAATCCACAGATGGGTCAGCAAGTGCAGAGAAATCCAAATTCGCAAGCTGATGAATTGTTACTGAGGGTGACCGAGATGATGAAGAATCAGTTCGGTCTGAAGCCAAAAGGGCTGACCTTTTCGTACAAAAGCCCATATCCAGAATGGTATGATTTGGTCGCTTTTCCCACAAATTATAGGCTCTTAGAATTCGCTAAGTTCACTGGCTAAGACAGCACAAGCACGATAGAACATATCAGTCAGTATCTTACACAATTGGGCGAAGCATCAATTGAGGATGGCCATCGAGTTCGTTTCTTCTCTCTGTCCTTATCAGGGCCAGCCTTCACTTAGTTTTCATCATTGCCAGTCAATTCCATTGCTAATTGGGCTAACCTGGAGAAAAAGTTTTATACATATTTTTACACTGGGACTAGAGAAAAGAAGATTACCGATCTGACAACTATAAGATAGAAGACTAATGAATTGGGCACTAAATTTCTTCAGAGGTTATGAGAAACCAGGAACTTGTGCTTCTCCTTAAACTTGACCGATGATCAACTAGCTGCTTTAGTTGTTCAAGGAATGCTACCGATGTGGAAAGAAAAGCTGCTGGGGCAAGAATTTGACAACTTGGGTCAATTGGCTCAACGAGTGGCGGCGCTCGATAGCCAATTCTAGAGTATGCATAGAGATACCCAGTTCTAGAAGAGTACCACAGTAGTCGAAGCGACAGATCCATACTCAGTCGATGACGGCTATGAAGATGAAGAAGAAGAGCTTGCTGCGGCTGAATGGAATTAGGGCAAGAAGACAGTGATGGTGCCAAATCCATGTGGAAGAGGAATCGAGGAGAGTTATGACTTTGATGTCACCAAATCAGATAAGCTCTTCGATTTCTTGCTTAAAAAAGGGCAGATCAAGTTGCTCGATGGTCATGTCATGTTGCCCCCTGATTAGTTGAAGAATAAGAAGTTCTACAAGTTCCATAATGCTACTTCTCATTCTACTAATGAATGTAGAATCTTCAGGCAGCATATACAAAGAGCTATTTAGCAGGGGAGGCTCAAATTTGATACGCTTCGGAAAATGAAAGTTGATGATAATCCTTTCCCAGGAGAACAAAACATGGTTGATGCTGGGCTGCTCAAAGGAAAGACTAAGGTCCTAACGTCAACCAAATCAAAAGAAGCTAGAACAGTCGATCCCAAGATGCAAATATCGGCTGACGAGTATAGAAAGATTAGGAGACGTCGTGCCGAGCAAAAGAGCCGATACAAGCAGGGGGAGACATCAAAAGCAGGGATGACAAAGCCATGAGTTACATCTTGGATTCTGTTGAATAAATGGCAGCAAGCAGAAGGAAAAGGATTATCAACGTTGGTTAAAGGATCAAGCGTACCAGCATCAACTGAAAGAAGAGAGGTATGAAAGGGAATAAGCCGAATTGCATTGGAATTGTCCTTTCTTCATACATTGCTGGAATGAAGGTTTGAAGTTGCCTACCAGACATGACTATCCAGAATGCAGCAATCAATATTGGGAGTATAGGCAGTCTCAAACCAGCCACCGGTCTATCTATGCTCAAGATGCATATCATGATAATAACATGGATCGGCGCTTAAAAAATAAAAGTGTTCATGATCGGCTTGGAAAAAGAGTTGTTGACCAGGACTGGGCTGATCATGAAAAGGAAGGCAATGAAAGAAAATATGTTTGGTAGGAAGGCCAGTGGTTCCCAGGAGGTTTAACAAGAAGCCAGAAGAGAAGGGTGCAACGTCTAAGGAATAAAGAGATGGAACAGGCTCAGGCATCCGGTAAACCTCAAGTATGGCGTACCAAGCAAACAGCCGATAGAAAGCAACCATCGGCTAATATCCAAATGGCTTTTCTGTTGCCATCGGAATTTAGAGCTCCAACAAATCAAGAAGTTTATTCGGATTTTGATGAATCAGAGTATGAGGAGATAGTTGCCAAGTTAACAGTTGTACAGTAAGCAATATTTGACAAACCAGTCAAACATCGCCACTTAAAAGCTTTATATATGAAAGGTCTTGTTGATGGGAAGCCGATGAACAAGATGTTGGTGGACGAAGGCGCTTCTGTTAATCTTATGCCTTACACCACTTTTTGTAAACTTGGCAAAGGACCAGAAGATCTAATGGAGACTGACATGATGCTTAAGGACTTCGGAGATAATACGTCTAAGACCCGGGGGGGGGGGGCAATAAACGTCGAACTAACAATCGGAAGCAAGACTCTACTCACCACATTCTTCATCATCGATGGAAAAGGGTCGTATAGTTTGCTCCTCGGTCGTGATTGGATTCATGTGAACTGTTGTATACCATCGACCATGCATCAGTGTTTGATTCAATGGCATGGAGATGATGTCGAACTGGTTCGTGCTGATGAGTCCGTGAGCATCGCAACAGCCGATCCAGTCTTTTAGGAACTAGGAGACTTCGAATGTTTTTCTGGCAAGTCATGGGAAGGAGGCTTCATTAAGATCAGCAATGAAAGCCAATGGTCGATGCAAATGATCGACTCTGAGAGTTTGTTTTAGTAGGAAAATCACGACTTCACGTCGGCTATTGGAATAAAGGAAAATAAGTATTAGGTCTGAGTATGGGTTCAGGCCGACGTATGATTACTAAATGGAATTGTAAGTGCGATTCAGAGTTAGTGGATTTCTTAAAGAAGTTCTGTTTCGCTTAATAGGATGCATGACCTGGGTTGATTACTCATCTGGCCTTTGATATGAAAAGTTCTGTAGGGCGTTATCCTAACATCTGGTCAACATTTGATAGCCGATTCTGTTTACACCAAAATTTGGAAGAAGATGTTACAAGGACTCAAGATCATGTCACCAAGGAATCAATTGCGTGTAGATCGGAACCAGTTGTTTCGGATGCAGAAACTAGAATTGGCTTTCCTCAAATAGCGCCAACGGATAATAATAAAGGCTACGTTCGGCGCCAGGACAAAACATGCTGGACTTTACAAAAAGGGAAAGATTAGAGTCCAAGTTATCTTAAATTAGGAATGTTTTCTCTAGGGTCAAAAATTGTAATGAGTCATGCTTAGACAGGAGTAATGCATAGGGTCCGGTTATAAATACCAAACTCTGGCTATTGTAAAGACAATCAATCAATCCAATACATAAGTTATTTACTTTTTTGGCTCCGACCACCCTTAGGAGTAGAAGTAGAGTAGATCTCAGTGAGTTCTTCAGCAAGTACGGTTGCATCGATCCAGTCGACCTCCACTACTTGTTGTAAGTACCGTCATGGCTTATACCTCTGTTCGTACAGCTGCATTGATCCGGTCGACCTCCACTGCGACTCTGTTATAAGTTAGTTATCGACTCTTGCCTAGTTCAAGTATGGCTGCATCGATCCAGTCGACCCCCACTGCATGAACTAGATCAAGGTCAAGTTATCGGCTCTACCTTAGGATGACAGTCTTTGGTAGATTCATTATGTTACCAATATTGCTTATTGCTTTCATTATTTATGTAATTACAGCAATATCACTTTGCCCGATTGGGATTGATCTAGATCGGCCTTATATCTTGTTTAGCCCATCGTTTGATATTCTCAAATTGATCTAATCTGCACCCTAAATGATGAGTTATGTTTTATCGGTTGTTTTATGTCAATCCTGATCGTGCATAACGTGCAGTTAAGGCGTGTTGCATCTTGAGTACATTTATTGGATAGCGAGAACCGTTCCATGGCCCGTTATCACGGCCTGTGTGATTCTGCCTCACACCCCACTGTTAGCACCGTGGAGTAGGGACCGTTATCTGGTAGATCCATTCCTAATAAGGCATGACTTTAACTGTGCGCTATGCCTGAATCGGCTGTTTTAGCCGATATCGAGCGCTTTCATGAACAGTTCGCATCACGAGACCGTTGAAGTAAAGATAAGTTGAAAGATATGTTAGGCCCATGATCTTATTATTGTATTATGGCCTGCATGATTCTGCCTCATGCCCCACTGATATTAGTAATGAGTTAGGGTCATCGAGTCTATTGTTATTTATACGGCCTGCATGATTCTACCTCATGCCCCACTGGTCATAGTGATAAATGAGATCTAACATGTTTATTAGATTTATCTTTATTAAACGGTTAAGTGATGTTGAATTGTTTCTTTATATAAAAGGGGTTTGGTTACTTGTAATCATTGGCTCAGTACAAACCGGTCATTGTTGACATTTTATTGCCATTGATTAATATCTGTTTGAATAATGACATTTACCCTGAATGATAACCGATTCTTCTTATGCAACCCAATGAGATTTAATCGATTTATTCTCATGAATATGCTGGAATCGACTATTTAGTCATTCTCCTTTCATATCGGCTTTCATAGCCGCACATTCGGGATTGTCTGGCAACACCGGTAAGTTCCGCCCTTAATTATTGATGAACTTTCTCTCCTTGTCAATTATAGGGTCAAATTGACTGGCACATCTCGGGTGGAGTGCGTAGAATCGACCATCCCTGCGCTGAAAGCTAGGCGGATCTACATCTCCATCGAGCAGACCCTTCCGGCTTGCTGTGTGTGTCCTTGGCACGGGACGAAAATTCTGTGTCGACACACGTTTCTGGCACGCCCAGTGGGACCCACAATCGTCATGGTGGTTCACAACAATGATGACATCCCTATGCTACATTATGAATATCTACCTGATGGAGATAAGGGTATCATTAGTAAAGCTATATAAGAGTTTCAGAACAAATATTTGTTGTCCTACACGAAAACATGTGACAACACAATTGTTCAAAAATTTCCACTACCAAGAGTTCTGTTACACGGGCATATGGACACAACTAAAGCTAAAGACAGGCGTTTCTTTAAAGAAGTTGTGGACAAATCTATTTGTGATGCCATAACAAAGCTTTCGTGGATGTATTCCATAATGCCTTGAAAGAGGCGATTCATGGATTTCTAGTTGGTCAAGGCGGACCAGCTTATTACAGCATTCCAGATCCATCGACCTAAGGAACCAATCAAGTCGGTACCAACCATCAAGAAGCAGCACCAGCTGGTAGTGTGATGTCCAGGCAGTTCAGGGTTCATCTGAACAAACTCAAGGAACTACTGCAAGTCAAACACAACACAATCCTGGACCATCAGTACAACATGTGCAATAGCCGGCAGGGCAAAGTCAGAACCAGGTGATCAATTTTGGCACATCAGGCCACATACCGTGGTCGGCTCAAAAAATAGCACCGTTAATTCAAAGGATCCGTAGAGATATAGATCCTTATGCCTATAATCAGAGACTTCAATCAGCAAGCCAGCAAAGGACCCAGTAGATTGAGATTCCATAAGGGTATCACTATGGCATAGATTATAACACCCTCCACATGATGCCAAATCCAGGATATCAAGGCACACAGGATTTCAATCCACAGATGAGTCAATAGGTGCAGAGAAATCCAAATCCACAAACTGGTGAATTATTGCTCGAGGGTGACTGAGATGATAAAGAATCAGTTCGGTCTGAAGTCAAAAGGGCTGACCTTTTTGTACAAACACCCATATCCAGAATGGTATGATTTGGTCGCTCTTCCAACAAATTACAGGCTCCCACAATTCACTAAGTTCACTGGCCAAGACAGTACAAGCATGATAGAACATGTCAGTCGATATCTTACACAATTGGGCGAAGCGTCAGTTGAGGATGCCCATCGAGTTTGTTTCTTCTCTCTATCCTTATCAGGGCCAGCCTTCACTTGGTTTTCATCATTGCTAGTCAATTCCATTGCCAATTGGGCTAACTTGGAGAAGAAGTTTCATACATATTTTTATACTAGGATTGGAGAAAAGAAGATTACCAATCTGACAACTATAAGACAGAATACTAATGAATCGAGCACTAAATTTCTTCAGAGGTTCCGAGAAACCAAGAACTTGTACTTCTCCTTAAACTTGGCCAATGATCAACTAGCTGCTTTAGCTATTCAAGGAATGCTGCCGATGTGGAAAGAAAAGCTGCTGGGCCAAGAATTTAACAACTTGGGTTAATTGGCTCAACGAGTAGCAGCGCTCAATACCAATTTCAGAGTATGCGTAGAGATACCCGGTTTCAAAAGAGTACCCTCAGTAGCCGAAGCTTATGATCCATACTCAATCGATGACGGCTATGAAGATGAAGAAGAAGAGGTTGTTGCAGCTGAATAGAATTGGGGCAAGAAGATAGTGATGGTGCCAAATCCTTGGGGAAGAGGAGTCGAGGAGAGCTATGACTTTAATGTCACCAAATCAGATAAGCTCTTTGATTTCTTGCTTGAGAAAGGACAGATCAAGTTGCCTGATGGTCATGTCATATTGCCTCCTAATCAGTTGAAGAATAAAAAGTTTTGCAAGTTCCATAATGCTACTTCTCA
This sequence comes from Miscanthus lutarioriparius, assembly GCA_904845875.1. Classification (NCBI taxonomy): domain Eukaryota; kingdom Viridiplantae; phylum Streptophyta; class Magnoliopsida; order Poales; family Poaceae; genus Miscanthus; species Miscanthus lutarioriparius. Next base: position 73,165,724 of record CAJGYO010000012.1, on the reverse strand, counting down.
TTCCACTAATGAATGCAGAATCTTCAGGCAGCATATATAGAGAGCTATTCAGCAGGGGAGGCTCAAATTTGATACACCTCAAAAAATTTAAGTTGATGATAATCCTTTCCTAGGAGGTCAAAACATGGTTGATGCTGGGCTATTTAAAGGAAAAACCAAGGTCTTAACATCGACCAAATCAAAAGGAGCTGGAATAGTTGATCCCAATATGCAAATATTGGCTGATGAGTATAGAGAGATTAGAAAACGTCGTGCCGAGCAGAAGAGCTGATATGAGCAGGGGAGAACGTCAAATGCAGAGACGACAAAGCCGTGGGTCACATCTCAGATTCTGTTGAATAAATGGCAGCAACAGAAGAAAAAGGATTATCAGCGTTGGTTAAAAGATCAAGCGTACCAGCATCAACTGAGCCAAGAGAGGTGTGAGAGGGAACAGGCAGAATTACATTGGAATTGTCCCTTCTTTAGACATTGCTGGAATGAAGGTTTTAAATTGCCGACCAGACATGACTGTCCAGAATGCAACAATCAATATCGAAAGTATAGACAGTCTCAAACCAACCGCTGGTCTATCTATGCTCAAGATGCATATCATCATAATAACATGGACCGGCACTTAAAAAATAAAAGTGTTCATGATCGGCTTGGGAAAAGAATCGTTGATCAAGACTGGGCTGATCATGAAGAGGAAGGCACCGAAAGAAGATATGTGCGGCAGGAAGGCTAGTGGTGCCCAGGAGATTTAGCAAGAAGCCAGAACTGAAGGGTGCAACACCTAAGGAATAAAGAGATGGAACAGGCTCAGACATCTGGTAAGAATCAAGTGTGGCATACCAAGCAAATAGCTGATAGAAAGCAACCATTGGCTAATATCCAAATGGCTTTTTTGTTGCCATCAGAGTTCAGAGTCAATGGTGAAAACCAATAGCCGATCCAAACAGTCGGCTTTGAAAATTTGTATTAATGGATAATCCAATAGATGGTACAGACGAGAAATTAGGACATGGCTTCACGTCGGCCGATGAAATAGAAGAAGTAGATATTGGTCCTAGAGATAGACCTAGGCCGATGTACATAAGTGCTAAGTTGGATCTGGAGTATAAACGGGAATTAATTGACTTATTAAAGGATTTTAAAGATTGCTTTGCTTGGGAATACTATGAGATGCTTGGTTTAGACCGATCAATTGTTGAACATCGGCTGCCAATCAAACCTGGATATCGGCCGTTTAAACAAGCTCTGAGGAGATTCAACCCGAATGTGCTTGATGATATAAAAAAGGAGACTGAAAGGTTACTGGAAGCAAAATTTATCCGACCGTGCCGATATGCAGAGTGGATATCGAATGTTGTCCCTGTATATAAGAAGAATGGAAAATTGAGTTTACATTGATTTCAGGGATCTGAACAAAGCCACACCTATGGACGGTTATCCAATGTCGATAGCTGATATGTTAGTAGATGCAGCAGCTGGGCACAAGGTTATTAGCTTCATGGACGGTAATGCAGGATACAACCAAATTTTCATGGCTGAAGAAGACATAGCAAAGACTGCTTTCAGGTGCCCCAGCGCAATTGGTCTATTCGAGTGGGTTGTGATAACCTTTGGACTGAAGAATGCCGGTGCAACTTATCAAAGGGCGATGAATTACATTTTCCATAAGTTGATCGGCAGGATTGTTGAGATCTACATCGATGATGTGATGATAAAATCCAAAGGGTACAAAGAACACCTGGCTGACTTGCGTGAGACTCTAGAATGCACGAGGAAGCATGGTTTAAAGATGAATCCTAATAAGTGTGCTTTTGGAGTATCAGCCGAACAATTTTTAGGATTCATGGTTCACGAGAGAGGAATCAAAGTTGGCCAGAAAAGCGTGAAAGCAATTGATGAACCAGTTCCCCCGACTACCAAAATAGAGTTGCAATCTCTACTTGGTAAGATTAATTTCATCAGAAGATTCATTTCGAATTTGTCGGAAAGGATCCTACCGTTTTCTCCCTTGTTGAAGTTGAAAAATGATCAAGAATTCAAGTGGGGTGATATACAACAAAAGGCGTTCGAACAAATAAAAGAATATATGAAGTGTCCACCTGTGTTGGTCCCTCATCAGCAAGTTAAGCCATTTAAACTATACATATCGGCTGATGACAAGATAATTGGATCGGCCCTGATGCAAGAATTTGAAGGAAAAGAGAGAGTTGTTTTCTATCTAAGTAGAAGACTACTGGATCCAGAAACGAGATATTCTGCCACCGAAAAATTATGCTTGTGTTTATATTTCTCTTGCACTAAATTATGACACTACTTATTATTGGCCGAGTGTACAGTTGTTTCCAAAGCTAATGTGGTTAAGCACATGTTATCAATGCTAATACTGAATGGAAGAGTGGGAAAATGGATTCTTGCGTTATCAGAATTTGACTTGAAGTACGAATCGGCTAAAGCAATCAGAGGACAAGTAATGACCGATTTTATCACCCAACATCACAAGCCAAGCATTAGTTATGTAGAGCCGATGCCGTGGACGTTGTTCTTTGATGGGTCATCATGCAAGCAGGGTGGTGGCATCAGTATTGTTATTATTTCGCCTTGGGGGCAAGTTTTGAGTTTGCTCTTCCAACTGAGCCAATGGTTACTAACAATCAAGCGGAATACGAAGCTATTCTCAAGGGACTTCAACTTATTCATGAAGTAAAGGCCGAAGTAATTGAAGTATTTGGAGATTCACAGGTAATTATTAATCAATTGATCGGCCTATATGAGTGCAAAGAAGAGACTTTGAAAGGATACTACGATGAGTGCCAAAAGTTACTCAAGGGATTTCTTCATATCTCTTTCCAACATATTCCGAGAGCACAAAACCAAGAAGCTAACCGTCTAGCTCAAAGTGCATCAGGATATCGAGTGTTTCAAGAAGTCTTGAGTAGTGAAACGTCAAGTGATGATTGTAGAGTTGAAATAGCTGATTACCTTAGAGATTCATCTCGGAAAGTTATCAGAAAGCTAAGGTATAAATTAGCTAAGTATGTTTTGTTAGATGATCAGTTATATTATAAAACAGTCGATGGGGTATTGCTCAAGTGCTTGAACTAAGAAGAAGCTAAGGTGTTGATGGGTGAGGTGCATGAAGGGATATGTGGAGCTCATCAATTGGCTTATAAGATGAAATGGATTATTCGTAGAACTGGATATTTCTGGCCAACGATACTGGAAGATTGTTTTGAATATTACAAGGGGTGTCAGGACTATCAATGTTTTGGTAATGTTCAGAGATCGCCCGCATCGGACATGAATCCAATAATCAAACCATGGCCATTTCGGGGTTGGGGAATTGATTTAATTGGCCAGATTTTTTTGCCTTCAAGCAAAGGACATAAGTTCATATTGGTAGCAACAGATTACTTCACTAAATGGGTTGAGGCAATTCCTTTGAAAATGGTAACCTCAAAGAACATGATTGATTTTGTCAGGGAACACATTGTGTATCGTTTTGGGATTCCTCAAACTATAACTACCGATCAAGGAACAATGTTTACATCAGAAGAGTTCGGGATTTTGCTACCAGTATGGGGATTAAGCTATTGAATTCCTCCTGTTACTATGCCCAGGCTAATGGTCAAGCAGAGGCGTCCAACCAGATTATGATTAAGCTGATCAAGAAAAAGATCGAGGAACAGCCAAGGAAGTGGTATTCGACGCTAAATGAAGCACTATGGGCATATAGGATGGCCTACCATAGATCAATTAAAACGTGACCTTATGAACTTGTGTATGGCCATAATGCAGTTCTTCCTTGGGAAGTTCAGAATGGATCGAGGCGTGTTACACTACAAAATGATTTATCAGCTGAGGTTTATAAGAATCTTGTGGTAGACAATTTGGAAGACTTGAGTTGCCTTCGACTGCGTGCTCTTGAGAATATCGAAGCCAATAAACTGAGGGTTGCGAAGTATTATAATAAAAAGGTCAAGATTAAGCAATTCTTCGAAGGAGACTTGGTCTGGAAAGTGAAATTGCCGATCGGATCAAAGGACAGTAAATTCGGCAAATGGTCACCTAACTAGGAAGGACCCTATCGGATCAAACGTTGTGCGCCTGGTAATGCTTATATTTTGGAAACATTAAAAGGAGAGGAAGAATTTGGCCAAACAATCAATGGGAAATATTTAAAGAAATATTATCCTAGCGTTTGGATCAATACTTAATAAATGATATGTTCGGTCGATAGCTTTAATAGCCGATATTGGAAAGATATTGCCTCCAGTGCAAAAGATGAACCCAAAGGAGTAAAAGCCGATACGATGTGTATCGCCTATAGAAGCGAAGCAAACACAAACAAAATGATGGGTATGAAGCACAAAACAATGGGAAACCACTCAAGGTGAGGAAGTTATTTGCTAAACATCACCTATTACAAGCTACGGGCCAGAAAACACTTTGCCTACTATATCGTCGGCCAAAGTATTGAAAGCTACAGAGTCGGCGGTGTTCATAAAATCTTCAACCAAGCGCTCATGTTCCTCAGGGTGCACTGCATCTAGAAAACCATGAGGAAGAAGCCAAAGATTATGGCTCGAACGGGCTTGTGCAGTAGCCAATGCCATGACAGCGCCATGACGAACGCTATGAAGGGCGACCTCCCTGACACGATTCAGGATGTCATGCAAGTGAACCACCAGAACGGCGCCCCTAGCATTGACAAATCCTGCTGCATGATCCACGGCTGATCGAAGACTCTCCAACTGAGCAGTTAGATCTAAACTATTCAAGGAAAGAGTGATAAAAAATCTTGAGGGTAAAATCAAGAAATAACAGAGAAATAATGGCAGACATCTCACCCATGATTCTAGCTTCAGCCCTGGCTAACCTTTCCCTCACCAGGCCAACCTCGGGGGGAGATCGGTCTTCAATCATGGCCAAAGCTGATTCCGCCAGGGAGAGGCAGTTGGCTAGATGCTGGTCGGTCCGATCGATGGAGGCTAGCAGATCGTCATTACTGATCTGTAGCCTCAGGTGACAAGGAAGCTAGCGGCGGATTGGTGGCAAAGATGACCCCGAGGGATGGGCGGAGTTGGCCCTTCGATCCGAAGCGATGGGAGCACCCCAAGATGCATCCTCTTGACGACGAGGGCATTGGCATGATGATGTGGATCCGTTGAGGGCTTCTTCAGTAGACCTCTTGTTGCTCTCCATGACCTCAAACCTATGAAAAGACAGAGAATGTACTGAAGACGAAGAGAGGTTGAGACGAAGAGGGTTGTTTTTTGATTCACGGCCATAGCCCGTATATATAGCTCGGGAAAGTGAGAAGATAGGTTTCGATGGAGGTGTGAAATTGAAATCGGAAACAGAAACGGATCAACACTCTGGAAATTTAGGGGACGGATAATGAAGAGATAACGGACTCGAATTTATTACTTCCCTAGATTACAAAATATCATGGGGTGGATACATTGACCAGAGATTAACCCACTAGAACTTTTTTGGATTGAAGGGAGTCCAGATTTCCACAAGGCCGACACTCGTTTGAACCAAGTCGCATCGGCCCATCAATAAATTATACTAGAGAAGAAGAAAGTTCGCCCGCCTAACATATGCTCAACATATTTCTTGATAAATTGAGGAACTTTGGGAAAGAAGCCTAAGGCTGTCTCGATGGGCGTTTGAAGGAGCAACAAGGGGAAGATGATCACACCTTGTAGCTCTTGCAAACACTAGAATAGCCTTGTGAGCATGGAGAAAAGACTGAGGTGATATCACAAGAATTCTTCTAACCACAATGGCTGGTCTTCTTGCCCAACGAGGCGCTAGAATAAGTGATACAATCACCCTATGCATAAGAATTCTTCTAGCCGCTTGAAATCTTCATAAAATAGACCATGGAGGGTCCAGCGGAACTGGGAGCACTCGAGGGAGCAGATGGAAGAAAAAACATGGCTGAAATGTTGAGTTGCTCTCGTCAGGGTCAGATAGGCATTTATAGCCGGTCTGGAAAGATGAATCCAAGTGCTCGTGAAGCAGTGATGCCCTTGTAAACATTTTGAGGCATAGGCTCGTGAGTTGACGCAAGCGGCGATGAACAGTGGACCCCAGATCAAGGTTCTCTACCCATGACTATGGACCAATCAGGGATACAGACATGATAATTTTGGAATAAAATTACTTTTATCCCAAAATTGGGGGGCATGTGTTTACACCAAAATTTGGAAGATGTTACAAGGACTCAAGATCATGTCACCAAGGAATCAATTGCGTGTAGATCGGAACCAGCTGATTCGGATGCAGAAACTAGAATCGACTTTCCTCAAATAGCGCCAACGGATAATAACAAAGGCTACGTTCGGCGCCAGGACGAAACATGCTGGACTCTACAAAAAGAAAAAGATTAGAGTCCAAGTTATCTTAAATTAGGAATGTTTTCTCTAGGGACAAAAATTGTAATGAGTCGTGCTTAGACAGGAGTCATGCACAGGGTCCGGGTATAAATACCAAACCCTGGCTATTGTAAAGACAATCAATCAATCCAATACACAAGTTATTTACTTTTTCGGCTCCGACCTCCCTTAGGAGTAGGAGTAGAGTAGATCTCGGCGAGTTCTTCAGCAAGTACGACTGCATCGATCCGGTCGACTTCCACTGCTTGTTGTAAGTACCGTCATGGCTTATACCTCTGTTCGTACGGCTGCATTGATATGGTCGGCCTCCACTGCGACTCTGGTATAAGTTAGTTATCGACTCTTGCCTAGTTCAAGTATGGCTGCATCGATCCGGTCGACCCCCACTGCATGAACTAGATCAAGGTCAAGTTATTGGCTCTACCTTAGGATGACAGCCTTTGGTAGATTCATTAAGTTAGCGATATAGCTTGTTGCTTTCATTATTTATCTAATTACAACAATATCACTCTGCCCGATTGGGATTGATCTAGATCGGCCTTATATCTTGTTTAGCCCATCGTTTGATAATCTCAAATTTATCTAATCTGTGCCCTAAACGATGAGTTATGTTTTATCTGTTGTTTTATGTCAATCCTGATCATGCATAGCGTGCGGTTAAGGCATGTTGCATCTTGAGTAGATTTATTGGCTAGCGAGAACCATTCCATGTCCCGTTATCACGGCCTATGTGATTCTGCCTCACACCCCACTGTTAGCACCATGGAGTGGGGACCGTTATCTGGTAGATCTATTCCTGATAAGGCATGACTTTAACTATGCGCTATGCCTGAATCGGCTGTTTTAGCTGATATCGAGCGCTTTCATGAACAGTTCACATCACGAGACCGTTGAAGTAAAGATAGGTTGAAAGATATGTTAGCCCTGCGCTTTCATGAACAGTTCACATCTCGAGACCGTTGAAGTAAAGATAGGTTGAAAGATATGTTAGCCCCATGTTCTTATTATTTTATTACGGCTTGCATGATTCTACCTCATGCCCCACTAATATTAGTAATGAATTAGGGTCGTCGAGTCTATTGTTATTTCTACGGCCTGCATGATTCTGCCTCTGTTGACATAGAATTTTTGTCCCGTGCCGAGGACACACGCAACAAGCCAGAAGGGTCCGCTCGATAGAGTAGATCCGCCTAGCTTTAGCGCAGGGGTGGTCGATCCTGCGCAATCCTCCCAAGACGTGCCAGTCAATTTGACCCTATAATTGACAAGGAGAGAAAGTTTATCAGTAATTAAGGGCGGAACATGCCGGTGTTGCCAGACAGTCCCGAATGTGCGGCTATGAGAGCCGATATGAAAGGAGATTGACTAAATAGTCGATTCCAGTATATTCATGAGAATAAATCAGTTAAAACTCATGTGGTTGTGTAAGAAGAATCGGTTATCATTCAGGATAAATATCATTAATCGAACAGATATTAATCAATGGCAATAAGATGTCAACAATTATCGGTTTGTGCTGAGCCAATGATTGTTAGTAACCGAACCCCTTTTTATATAAAGAAACAATCAACACCACTTAGCCGTTTAATAAAGATAAATCTAACGAACATGTTAGATCTCATCTATCATCATGACCAGTGGGGCATGAGGCAGAATCATGCAGGCCATAGAAATAACAATAGACTCGACGACCCTAACTCATTACTAATATCAGTGGGGCATGAGGCAGAATCATGCAGGCCGTAATACAATAATAAGATCATGGGGCTAACATATCTTTGAACCTATCTTCACTTCAACGATCTCGTGATGTGAATTGTTCGTGAAAGCACTCGATATCGGCTAAAACAACCAATTTAGGCTTAACGCACAGTTAAAGTCATGCCTTACCAGGAATAGATCTACTAAATAACAATCCCCACTCCACGGTGTTAACAGTGGGGTGTGAGGCAGAATCACACAGGCCATGATAACGGGCCATGGAACGGTTCTCGCTAACCAATAGATCTACTCAAGACGCAACATGCCTTAACCGCACGTTATGCACGATTAAGATTGATGTAAAACAGCCGATAAAACATAACTCATCATCTAAGGTATAGATGAGATTAGTTTTAGGTTAGCAAACGATGGGTCAAATAAGATATAAGACCGATCTAAATCAATCTCAATCGGGCAGAGTGATATTGCTGCAATTAGATAAACAATAAAAGCAATAAGCAATATCGGTAACTTAATGAATCTACCAAAGACTGTCATTCTATGGTAGAGCCGATAACTTGACTTTGATTTAATTCAAGCAGTGGGGTGTGAGGCAGAATCACACAGGCCATACTTGAATTAAATAAGAGTCGATTACTAGCTTCTACTAGAGCCGCAGTGGGGGTCGACCGGATCGATGCAGCCATACGAACAGAGGTATAAACCATGACGGTACTTACAGACAAGCAGTGGAGGTCGACCGGATCGATGTAGCCATACTTGCTGAAGAACTCGCCGAGATCTACTCTACTCCTACTCCTAAGGGTGGCCGGAGCCAAAAAAAAGTAATTGACTTGTATTTGGATCGATTGATGTCTTTTTACAATAGCCGGGGTTTGGTATTTATACCCGGGACCTGCGCACGACTCCTATCTAAGCAGGACTCATCACAAATTTTGACTCTAAAGGAAACATTCCTAATTTAAGATAACTTAGACTCTAATCTTTTCCTTTTTGTAGAGTCCAACATGTTTCATCCTGGCGCCGAATCGTAGCCTTCGTCATTATCCGCTGGTGATATCTGGAGAAAGCCGATTCCAGTTTTTGCATCCGAATCAACTGGTTTCGATCTGCACGCAATTGATTCCTTGACGACATGATCTTGGGAGCTTTCGAGTCCCTACGACTCTTCTTCCAAATTTTGGTGTAAACACATGCCCCCAATTTTAGGATAAAAGTAATTTTATTCCAAAATTATCATGTCTGTATCCCTGATTGGTCCACAGTCACGGGTAGAGAACCTTGATCTAGGGTCCACTATTTGTCATTGCTTGTGTCCACTCATAAGCCCATGTCTCAAAACTTTTTATAAGAGCGTCACTGCTTCACGGGCACTTGGATTCATTTTCCCAGGTCAGCTATAAAATGCCTATCCAAACCTGGCGAGAGCAACTCAACAATTCAGCCATGTTTTGCTTCCATCTACTCCCTCGAGTGCTCTCGACTCCGCTGGACCCTCCGTGGTCTATCCTTTTGCTATGAAGATCTTGAGCGGCTAAAAGAATTCTTGTGTATATGGCGATTGTGTCTCCCATCTTAGCACCTTGTCGAGCAAGAGAATCAGCTACTGCGGTTAGAAAAATCCTTGTGATATCACCTGGGTCTTCTCTCTATGCTCACAGGGCTGTTCTAGTGTTTGCAAAGGCTAAAATGCGTGGACGCTTTCCCCTTGTCTGCTCAATCAAATGCCCACCGGAAAAGTCACAAGCTTCTTTCCAGCGGCTTTGAGAAATCAGCTGGGCATTTGCTAGACAAGCGGCCTTTTCTTTCCCTGTCGCAATTTTATTAACGGGCCGATGTGACTTGGTTTATGATGACTTTTCGGCCCTGTGGGGATCCGAACTCCCTTTAATCCAAAGAGACCTTGGTGGGTTGATTGCTGGTCAATGTAAATCTTCTGATCTATCCCATGGCATTCTGTAATTTCGGAGAGCAATAAGTCTGAATCTATTATCTCTTCATTATCTATTCCTGAATTCTCGAAGCGTCGATCCTTTTCCGTATCTGATTTCAATTTCACACCGCTGGCGAGATCTATCTCTCTGCCTTCCTAGGCTATATATATAGGCCATGGCTGGGGATCGAAAAACAACTCACTTCACCTTAAACCTTCCATGTCCTTAGTATAGTTCCTGCTCCTTCGTAGGCTTGAGATCATGGAGAATAGCAAGAAGTTTGCTGAGGAGGACCTCAACGGACCTACATCATCGCGTCAGCGCTTTCATCAGTAGGAGGGTGTAATTCGTGTTGCCCCCGCTACCTCGGAGAATAGGAACGACTCCGTTCGGCCTTTAGGGTCCTCCTCTTCAACAGCTTGTCACCAACTCCCTTGTTATCAATGGAGGCGGATTAACAACGAAGATCTGCTTGCCTCCATTGATCGGCATGGCTAGAATCTCGCTGAATGTCTCTCCCTCACAGAATCAGCTCTGGCCATAGTTCGATGTCGATCATCTCCCGAGGCCGACGATATAATGGCCAAAGTATTTTTGGGCCCGTAGTTTGTAATATGTGATATCAGCAAACAACTCCTCTGTCTTGAATGATTTCTTCTTTTGTTTCATACTCCATGCTATATGCATTACTTTGTTCGTGTTTGCTTTGCTCCTATGGGCGACACACATTGTACCGGCTTTCACCCTTCTGGGTTTATTTTCGCACCAGAAGCGATACCCTCCTGGTATCGGCTATTAGAGCTGTCAATCGAGCAAATTGGTTGCCCAGTATTAATTCAAACGTTAGGGTAATATTCCTTCAAATATTCCCCATCTGATTGCTCCGCTGAATCCTTTTCAGTGTTTCTAAAATATAAATATTACCTAGCGCACAATGCTTGATCCAATAAGTTCCTTCTCAATTAGTCAACTATTTTTGCTAGATTTGTTGTCCTTTGGACTGATCGGCAATTTCACTCTCCAAACCAAACCTCCCTCAGAGAATTGCTCATTCCTGACCTCTCAATCATAACATTGCAATCCTTGGTTCGTATGCTTCAATGCTTTTCAAGAGCGCGCAGCCGAAGGCAGCACAAATCCTCCAAGCTATTCATCACAAAATTCTTGTAAACTTCAGCATAACGCACCTCAATTTGGTTTAAACTTCCCAAGGAGAGACTGTACTATGGCTATGCGTGGGTTTATAGGGTGACTCTATCAGCCCTTTTGCCCTTGGTCATTAAGGGTAATTCGTTTCCAGCCCTCCCGAAAGTCGTCCTTTGTTCTGGCTGAAGAACCGATTTTGAAAATAGCCGATTCCGGACCCTTGGCTTTAATTCTATCTAGGTCTAAAAATATGGCCTTTATTAAGGGAGCCCTTCGATCTTCCATCCTTAGTCATCTGGCGTCGTATTCTCTTCGACATTGGTGAAGTGGCGTTTCGCCTTTCTATTAATTGCGGTTGCCTTTTGCGTGCCCCAAGGTGTCCGCCTCTTCGCTTCATGTCTTCAAATACTAGCCGAGGGCTTTGGCCTCAAACACATCTCTATCTACAACTCTTTCTTCCACCCGCAAAAACCCTGCAGCGGTTCCCTTCCTCTTTTCTGTAGATCCAATCATTTCTCATGGCAGGCGAAGGTAATCGAGGTAAGTGCGTGGCAGAGGAGATCCCGACAGAAGACTTGTCGATGAACCAGCGTCTCCAACGCATGAGGTGAGATTGGAAACCTCTATTCATGATGATGATCTGTTCTGATTCACCAATAGGTTCATTGTGAATGACATCCTTCATCCTTTTCCCAGGACTGACAAACCTGCTGATGCTGCATCTTCCACGCCGGCTTCATCGTCGGGTTCTTCCAATTCATATGACGGCGATGATGCCCGACGTTTCTTCCAAGAATGGAGGGTGGCTGAGGACCACTATTCTGAGGTGATTCGAAACAATGGCCAACTAGAGATTCGTCTGGGAGTCCTCCAAGCGACCCTTAATGTGACTGAGGAGGAGGCCAACACCGTTCGAGCGCGGTTGGCTGAGTCTGACGCCACGGTAGCAGGTAAGATGAGCTCCATGAACGTTTCCTCTCTAGTTTCCGTTGCCTTTGTCTTGATATTCTTCTGCAATCGCCAGCTCAAACGGTGCAACTGGAATCTCTCCAATTGGCGGCAAATGCGGTCACGGATGCCGTCAATGCGAGGGGCTCCCTCATTGATGCTCATCTCCAAGACATTCCGGCCCACGTCTATGATATTGCTCTTCACAGTGTTCGTCATGGTGCATCGGTGGCGCTAACTGCGGCACAGGTCCAAACCGGGCATGATCTTCACGCCATGGAGGTTGGCTTCCCGATCGGTGATGGCCCTAAGGGACATGAAGATTTGATAGAAGATTTTACCACAATGGTGGAGGCCATCGTGGACATCACATCTGCTTAGGATGTGGTTAACAAAGTTTTTGACTAGATTGTACTTAGGGGAACCAATGAACAAAGACTTCTTTTTCATGAATGCACCTTAGTGTAATGCCCCACTGTTTTTATCTTTTGTTTCTGTTCTATAGGCGATACATATCGTATCGGCTTTTATTGTCTTTGAAGATTTTCGTTTTTTGAACTAGAGGCGATACCCTTCTAGTACCGGCTATTAGAGCCGAGAACGAATCGGCTATCAAATGCTCACCGGGTGTCAGGATAACGTACCATAGAACTTTTCATATCAAAAGTTGAATAATTAATCAACCCAGGTCGAGCATCCTATTAAGCAAAATAGATCTTCTTTAAGAAATCCATTAACTCTGAATCGTACTTACACTTTGACTCAGCATTCACATACGTCGGCCTAAACTCATCTTCAAGGCTCAATGCTTATTTTTCCTTTAATCCAATGGCCGACGTGAAGTCATGACTTTTCTACTAAAATAAACTCATAGAGCCAATCGCTTGCATCGGCTGTTGGTTTTCATTGCTGATCTTAATGAAGCCTCCTTCCCATGACTTGCCAAAAAAACATTCGAAGTCTCCTAGTTCTTAAAAGACCGGATCGGCTGTTGCGATGCTCACGGACTCATCAGCGCAAACCAGTTCAACGTCATCTCCATGCCATTGGATCAAACACTGATGCATGGTTGATGGTATGCAGCAATTTGCATGAATCCAATCTCAATCGAGGAGCAAACTGTAAGACCCTTTCCCATCGATGACGAAGAATGTAGTGAGCAGAGTCTTGCTTCCAATTGTTAGTTCGACATTTATTGCCCCCTGAGTCTTAGACGTATTACCTCCGAAGTCCTTAAGCATCATGTTAGTCTCCATTAGATCTTTTGGTCCTTTGCCAAGTTTACAAAAAGTGGTGTAAGGCATAAGATTAACAGAAGTGCCTTCGTCCACCAACATCTTGTTCATCGGCTTCCCATCAACAAGACCTTTCATATATAAAGCTGTTAAGTGCCGATGTTTGACTGGTTTGTCAAATATTGCTTGCTGTACAACCGTCAACTTGGCAACCATCTCCTCATACTCTGATTCATCGAAATCCGAATAAACTTCTTGATCTGCTGGAGCTCTGAATTCCGATGGCAACAGAAAAGCCATTTGGATATTAGCCGATGGTTGATTTATATTGGCTGTCTGCTTAGTATGCCACACTTGAGTCTTTTCGGATGCCTGAGCCTGTTCCATCTCTTTATTCCTTAGGCGTTGCACCCTTCTCTTCTGGCTTCTTGTTAAACCTCCTGGGCACCACTGACCTTCCTGCCGCACATATCTTCTTTTGGTGCCTTTCTCTTCATGATCAGCCCAATCCTGATCAACGACTCATTTTCTAAGCCGATCATGAACAGTTTTATTTTTTAAGCGCCGATCCATGTTATTATGATGATATGCATCTTGAGCATGGATAGACCGGCGGTTGGTTTGAGACTGCCTATACTCCCGATATTGATTGCTGCATTCTGGACCGTCATGTTTGGTAGGCAATTTCAAACCTTCATTCCAGCAATGTCTGAAGAAGGGACAATTCCAATGTAATTCGGCCTATTCCATTTCATACTTCTCCTGTTTTAGTTGATGCTAGTATGCTTGATCTTTTAACCAACGTTGATAATCCTTTTCCTTCTGCCATTGCCATTTATTCAACAGAATATGAGATGTGACCCATAGCTTTGTCATCTCCGCTTTTGACGTTTTCCCCTGCTCGTATCGGCTCTTTTGCTCGGCACGACATCTTCTAATCTCTCTGTACTCGTCACCGATATTTGCATCTTGGGATCGACTGTTCTAGCTTCTTTGGATTTGGTTGATGTTAGGACCTTAGTTTTTCCTTTGAATAGCCCATCATCAACCATGTTTTGATCTCCTGGGAAAGGATTATCATCAACTTTCATTTTCCGAGGTGTATCAAATTTGAGCCTCCCCTACTGAATAGCTCTCTGTATATGCTGACTAAAGATTCTTCATTCATTAGTGAAATGAGAAGTAGCATTATGGAACTTGTAGAACTTCTTATTCTTCAACTGATCAGGGGGCAACATGACATGACCATCGAGCAACTTGTTAAACCTCTTGGGCACCACTGTCTTCTTGCCCCAATTCCATTCAGCTGCAGCAACCTCTTCTTCTTCATCTTCATAGTCGTTATCGATTGAGTATGGATCATAAGCTTAGGCTACTATGGTACTCTTCTGGAATCGGGTATCTCTACGCATACTCTGGAATTGGCTATTGAGCACTGCTACTCATTGAGCCAATTGACCCAAGTTGTCAAATTCTTGTCCCAGCAGCTTTTCTTTCCACATTGGCAGAATTCCTTGAACAACAAAAGCAGCTAGTTGATCATCGACCAAGTTTAAGGAGAAGCACAAGTTCCTGATTTCTCGGAACCTCTGAAGAAATTTAGTGCCCGATTCATTAGTTTTCTGCCTTATAGATGTCAGATCAGTAATCTTCTTTTCTCCAGTCCCAGTGTAATAATATGTATGAAACTTCTTCTCCGGGTCAACCCAATTAGCAATGGAATTGACTAGCAATGATGAAAACCAAGTGAAGGCTGGCCCTAATAAGGACAGAGAGAAGAAACGAACTCGTTGGGCATCCTCAACTAATGCTTCGCCCAATTGTGCAAGATACTGACTGACATGTTCTATCGTGCTTGTACTGTCTTGGCCAGTGAACTTAGCGAATTCTGGGAGCCTGTAATCTATTGGAAGAGCGACCAAATCATACCATTCTGGATATGGGCGTTTGTATGAGAAGGTCATCTCTTTTGGCTTCAGACCGAACTAAGTCTTCATCGTCTCAGTCACCCTCAGCAATAATTCATCAGCTTGTGGATTTGGATTCCTCTGCACCTGCTGACCCATTTGTGAATTGAAATCCCGCATGCCTTGATATCCTGGATTTGGCATCATATGGATGGTGTTATAATCTGTGCCATAGTGATACCCTTGTGGAATCTCAATTTGCTGGGTCCTTTGCTGGCTTGCTGCTTGAAGTCTCTGATTATAGATATAAGGATCTATATCTCTACGGATCCTTTGAACTGACGGTGCTATTTTTTGAGACGACGACGATATGTGGCCTGATGTGCCAACATTGATCACCTTATTATGACTTTGCCCCGCCGACTGTTGCACATGCTGTACTGGTGGTCCAGGATGGTACTGTGTTTGATTTGCAGTAGTTCCTTGAGTTTGTTCAGATGAACCCTGAATTGTCTGGACATCACCACTACCAGCTGGTGCTGCTTCTTGATGGCTGGTACCGACTTAATTGGTCCCCTAGGTCAATAGATCTGGAATATTGTAATAAGCCGGTCCGCCTTGACCAACTGGAAATCCATGAATCGCCTCTTTCATGGAGTTGTGGAATATGTCCACGAAAGCTTTATTATGGCTCGATATGGCATCACGAATAGATTTGTCCACAACTTCTTTAAAGAAACACCTGTCTTCAGCTTCAGTTGTGTCCTTCTGCCCGTGTAATAGAACTCTTGGTAGTGGAAATTTCTAAACAATTGTGTTGTCACGTGTTTTGGTGTAGGACAACAAACATTTGTTCTGAAACTTTTCTATAGCTTTGCTGATGATACCCTTATCTCCATCAGGTAGATCTTCATAATGTAGTACAAGGATGTCGTCGTTGTTGTGAATCGCCATGACGATTGTGGGGTCCCACCGGGCATGCTAGAAACGTGTGTCGACATAGAATTTTCGTCCTATGCCGAGGACGGACGCAGCAAGCTAGAAGGGTCCGCTCGATGGAGCAGATCCGCCTAGCTTCAGCGCAGGGGTGGTCGATCCTGCGCAATCCTCCTGAGACGTGCCAGTCAATTTGACCCTATAATTGATAAGGAGAGAAAGTTTATCAGTAATTAAGGGCGGAACTTGCCGGTGTTGCCAGACAGTCCCGAATGTGCGGCTATGAGAGCTGATGTGAAAGGAGATCGAGTAAATAGTCGATTCTATTATATTCATGAGAATAAATCAGTTAAAACTCATGTGGTTGTGTAAGAAGAATCGGTTATCATTCAGGATAAATATCATTAATCGAACAAATATTAATCAATGTCAATAAGATGTCAACAATGATCGGTTTGTGCTGAGCCAATGATTGTAAGTAACCGAACCCCTTTTTATATAAAGAAACAATTCAACACCACTTAACCGTTTAATAAAGATAAATCTAAGGAACATATTAGATCTCATCTATCATCATGACCAGTGGGGCATGAGGCAGAATCATGCAGGCCGTAGAAATAACAATAGACTCAACAACCCTAACTCATTACTAACATCAGTGGGGCATGAGGCAGAATCATGCAGGCCGTAATACAATAATAAGATCATGGGGCTAACATATCTTTCAACCTATCTTTACTTCAACGATCTTGTGATGTGAACTGTTCATGAAAGCACTCGATATTGGCTAAAACAGCTGATTCAGGCCTAACGCACAGTTAAAGTCATGCCTTACCAGGAATAGATCTACTAAATAACGATCCCCACTCCGCGGTGTTAACAGTGGGGTGTGAGCCAGAATCACACAAGCCATGATAACGGGCCATGGAATGGTTCTCGCTAACCAATAGATCTACTCAAGACGCAACATGCCTTAACCGCATGTTATGCACGATTAAGATTGATGTAAAACAGCCGATAAAATATAACTCATCGTTTAAGGTATAGATGAGATCAGTTTTAGGTCAGCAAACGATGGGTCAAATAAGATATAAGGCCGATCTAAATCAATCTCAATCGGGCAGAGTGATATTGCTGTAATTAGATAAATAATGAAAGCAATAAGCAATATCGGTAACTTAATGAATCTACCAAAGACTGCCATTCTAAGGTAGAGCCGATAACTTGACCTTGATTTAATTCAAGCAGTGGGGTGTGAGGCAGAATCACACAGGCCATACTTGAATTAAACAAGAGTCGATAACTAGCTTATACCAGAGCCAC
Organism: Miscanthus lutarioriparius; assembly: GCA_904845875.1. NCBI lineage: Eukaryota > Viridiplantae > Streptophyta > Magnoliopsida > Poales > Poaceae > Miscanthus > Miscanthus lutarioriparius. The sequence goes on along the minus strand of CAJGYO010000012.1, from coordinate 73,148,175 downwards.
AGTGGGGGTCGACTGGATCGATGTAGCCATACGAACAGAGGTATAAACCATGATGGTACTTACAGACAAGCGGTGGAGGTCGACCGGATCGATGCAGCCGTACTTGCTGAAGAACTCACCGAGATCTACTCTACTCCTACTCCTAAGGGTGGCCAGAGCCGAAAAAAGTAATTGACTTGTATTTGGATTGATTGATGTCTTTTTACAATAGCCGGGGTTTGGTATTTATACCTAGGACCTACGCACGACTCCTATCTAAGCACGACTCATCACAAATTTTGACTCTAAAGGAAACATTCCTAATTTAAAATAACTTAGACTCTAATCTTTCCCTTTTTGTAGAGTCCAACATGTTTCGTCCTGGCGACGAAGCGTAGCCTTCGTCGTTATCCGCTGGCTATATCTGGAGAAAGCCGATTCCAGTTTTTACATCCGAATCAGTTGGTTCTGATTTGCACGCAATTGATTCCTTGACGTCATGATCTTGGGAGCTTTCGAGTCCCTGCGACTCTTCTTCCAAATTTTGGTGTAAACAGCCTCAGGCCCCACTGGTCATAGTGATAGATGAGATCTAACATGTTCATTAGATTTGTCTTTATTAAACGGTTAAGTGATGTTGAATTATTTCTTTACATAAAAGGGGTTCAGTTACTTGTAATCATTGGCTCAATACAAACCAGTCATTGTTGACATTTTATTGCCATTGATTAATATCTATTCGAATAATGACATTTACCGTGAATGATAACCGATTCTTCTTATGCAACCCAATGAGCTTTAATCGATTTATTCTCATGAATATGCTGGAATCGACTATTTAGTCGATCTCCTTTCATATCAGCTTTCATCGCCGCACATTCGGGACTGTTTGGCAACACCACCAAGTTCCGCCCTTAATTACTGATGAACTTTCTCTCCTTGTCAATTACAGGGTCAAATTGACTGGCACATCTCAGGAGGAGTGCGTAGGATCGACCATCCCTGAGCTGAAGCTAGGTGGATCTACAGCTCCATCGAGCAGACCCTTCTGGCTTGCTGCGTGTGTCCTCGGCACGGGACAAAAATTCTGTGTCGATAGATTCGTTCTCGGCTCTAATAGCCGGTACCAAGAGGGTATCGCCTCTAGTTCAAAAAATGAAAAATCTTCAAAGACAATAAAAGCCGATACGATATGTATCGCCTATAGAGCAAAAACAAAAAGCAAAAACAATCATACACAAGGATATTGCACTAAGGTGCCTTCATGAAAAGAACAGGAGTCTTTGTTCATTGGATTACCCTAGATACAATCTAATCAAAGACCTTGTTCACCACATCCTGAGCGGATGTGATGTCTACTATGGCCTCCGCTGCCATGATGAATTCTTCAAGCAGGTCCTCATGCTCCTCAGGGTCGTCGCCCATTGGGAAACTAGTCTCCATGGCGTGGAGCTCGTACCCAGTTTGGACTTGTGCCGCGGTCAGCGCCACCGCTGCACCATGACGAACGCCATGGAGGGCGATCTCCTGAACGCGGACCGGGACGTCTTGGAGACAAGCATCGATAGGGGAACCTCAGGCATTGACGGCGTCTACGGCCATGTTCACCACCAATTGGAGAGATTCCAACTGCGCTGTCAGGGCTGACAATCATAGGAACAAGAAGACTATCAAGATGAAGACAATGGAAGTCGGAGTAAAAAAACATTCATGAAGTTCATCTTACGCGCCACCGTGGCATCGGATTCGGCCAACCGTGCCCGAACGGCATTGGCTTCCTCTTCGGCGGCATGAAGGGCCGCTTGAGAGACCCCGAGACAGATCTCAAGCTAGCCATTTTCTCGAGTCACTTCGGAATAGCAGTTCTGGGCTGCCCTCCACTCTCGGAGAAAGCACCGGGCATCGTCGCCATTGTACGAGTCGGAGGAGTCTGACGACGAGACCGGCGCAGAAGATACAACGTCAAAGGGCCCGCTGGCCCTAGGAAGAGGACGAAGACTATCAATCACAACGAACCTGTAGGCGAGTCAGAATAGTTCATCATCATAAACGGGAAATGTCAACCTCACCTCATGCGTTGGAGACGCTGGTTCATCGGCATATTCCCCTCCGGGATCTCCTCCGCCGCTCGCTTGCCGCTGTTATCCTCGCCGGCCATGAATTTGACTGGATCTACAAGAAGGGAAGGGAACTGCTATAGGGTTATGGAAGGCGAAGAAGTGCAAAGGAACAATTGCGAGTGGAGATGTGTTCGAGGCCGAAACCATCGGCTGGTATTTGAAGCCACGAAGCGAAGAGGTGAATGCCTCGGGAAGTGCAGTAGACAACCGTAATTAATAGAAGGCGAATCGTCACCTCACTACGGCCGAAGAGAATACGGTGTTGGGCGACTGAAGGCAGAAAATCGAAGAGTTCTCTTAATGAAAGCTATGTTTTCAGACTCAATTAGATTGAGATCAGAAGTCTATGATCGGCTATTTTAAATCGGCTCTTTAGCCAAAACAAGAGATACAACGAGACAGCAGGAAAGTATGGTTATCATCAGTTTTACACAAGATACATGTGTTAACCTATGGATTACAAGTTCAAAACATCCTGGATAATTTTCAATATTTCTAGCCGGACAACATCAGCTTCTGCAATCTTTTGCTCGTATTCTTCGGCTGTTCCAGGGGTGTTCTCTAGGCTGCTTCGGATAGCTCTGCTTTCTTTCACTTTGGCCAACAGTTCCTATTTCTTCTGTTTGATGGCATCAGGTATCTGAGCTAGAGTGGACTTGCGATGATCAATGGCAGCCTTCATGTTTTCCAACTCCTGCTCAAGTTCAGCGCACCTGATTTCTAGTTGGGACAGCTCTGGATCGGTCCTGAGGGAAGAATTTTTCAAATGATCAATCAGTCGCATCATCTCTTTAGCCTCCTGCTTGTTGGAGTTATCCTTGGCCAGCAAAGCTTCATGATTGGACAAGTTCCTCTGAGTCTTTTTCACCTTCAGGGCCTGATCTTGAAAAGCAGACAAAAATGACAAGACTTTGAAGAGAGTTGGAGATGGATCACCCTTTATGGCCAAGAAGACTCTCTGCATTGAATCAGTATCTTGGACCAAATCGGCTATGTTCCTCTCAAACATTGGCAATATATTTCTTAGCCGATTTCTGGTCTCCTCCGACAGAGCTTCACTAGAGAAAGCGGCTGACGACCTGATCTCATCTTCATCAAAATATTCCTCCAGATTGAAAGAGCAGCTTCGGGTTGGAAGATTGAGTGCCTGTGTGTAAGGGAAATCTTGATTAGGAGGTTTGAATCAGTGGATGGCGAAGAGGATACAATACCTTCTCTATAGCAGCCTCTATCTAAAGAGAAGGGACAGCTGATGGTGCACCAATAACATTTGGTTGTATCGGCTCCAAGCTTCTAGTGTTGGTATCTACAATGGCAAGGAAAATTTTTAGTTCATGGTTATTACAATAAAAGAGACATGTGACTTCCTTACCATCAGGTGTATGCCGAATTGGGGAATCGGTAGTATGAGGATCGACCGCAAGATTATTCCCAATGTCAGCAGGATCATAGTCAATAGGTGAACTACCAGACTCCTGTTCTTGCACGGGTGTTTCCTCGAAGAGTGCCTGACATGATAAATAGCCAAATAAAGAGTTGGAATAATGGTGAACCAAGGAGTTAAAGAAAAATACTCCAACAAGTATCAAGAATGGAACTCACATTTTCTACTATTGTGGAAGTTTCGGTTATTTCAATCGAGACCGGCTCCGTTCAAGGACTAGCCGATAGAGGTGCAATTGGTGCTAAATCCGCGCCCAAAGCAGACTGGGACGCAATGCTCGATAGCTGTGAAAGAATAGGATTAGAAAATTGAACATTAGTTCGAGGAAAAGATAAATTGATTACCTGAACAGTTGATGGTCTTGTTCTACGGAATCTCTTCCCAATAGTGGTTTTCTGGGTCGCCCCTTGAATCGCCTTGCGCTTTGAAGATTGATATGTCACAATTATGGGGACAACAGGAGTTTTCATCAATTTCTTCAATGGAGGGGCGGTTGATCTTATTCTTGCAATAGGGCATGGTGGCCGATAGTCTATGGGACGCCTCTTCCTATCCAAGCTTGGAGGATCGAATTCGATGTCCTAAAAATGTCAATTAGAACAGCTGACAAAAGAATTCACCAAGCAATCTCTCTAGGAAGGGAATGAAAGATTACCTCACCATCAGAAACAAATTCCCCATCTAGAGCTATACACAAAGGGTGGACCAAGCCACAGAAAAGATGGGAGTGCCATTCTTGCCACCAGGAGTCGAAGAGAGTGGAAGAGAAACTGACTTTGGTCCAGTCATGCAAGAAAAGGGAAGGGAGATCTGATCCCAACTGAAAAATTCTAGAGGCTTCCAATACCTCACTAATATCTTCTCTCGGCTTCAGTATATTCTTGAAAAACAGGCGAGGGGGGAGTTGACCGAGACCAAACTGACGGGCCAGAAATGAAGGGTTGTAAAACTCATAGGTTGGAGGGTTGCCTGGGATGGAGGAGCCTTTAACCATTTTGCCACGACCATGATGAAATTCGGCTGGAAGAACACAGGGCTTGATAAAGGAATTGAAGATCACAGTCGTTGTCTCGTCTGAACAGCCGGATTCAAATCGGAATTTGAATGGGAAAGTCAGTTCATCATTGTCATTATAAAGTAGCCAAGTCAGGACAACCACATCAAACCCCTTATAGAACTTTTTGAAGAGATGGCCAACATCGAAGTCAATTATTATGGCTGATGCAGCCTCACCATAGCTCGTACACTGACAAGTTCTTTCTTTTCTCTATATTCCTCATCAAAGTTAGAGGAAGGAAAGCTTAAGTCTCTGAGATCTGGCCTTACAATCTTGTGCATATACAAATTGAGCCACAGTTGTATCAGCCACCAAGGACCGCTGATAGTCTAAATTGGTTCATTCTTCAGTAATTGGGCAGCCACCTGGTACATCAGATGATAAGCAGCTTCTAGCAGCTATTTTCCAAGAGGAATATCCTTGCCTAATACTAGGTGCTCTGCCATGAGTTTGTGATTGTAGGTTGGACCACAAGATGACCCACAGAAAACAAATCTCTCTAGCCACATGTTCAGGAAGGCCACGTATTCCCTTTTGCTGACAGCTGATCCATCTTTGTCGTGGTTCAGAATGTAACCAGCCCATCCTGTGCAGTCTGCTATTTTGGCTAATTTCTTGGAGCCAGCACTCAAGTACTCGTAAGGCTGCATTGATCCAGTTATTCTGAGGCCGATCAACATGTAAACATCGGCCAGAGTGATGGTCATTGGGCCATGACCAAAGATGAAAGCATTTAGTGCATTGGACCAGAAATAAGATGCAGCAATCAGAAAAGAGTCGTTCCTTTCCATCCTGGACAATGAAAGAGTCAAGCATTGATTCAGATCATAAACTTCCCAATCTCCACCCTTTTTCTCGGACATCCTATGGAACCAATTTCTCCATCCCTTAGGCATCTTTGGCCAATTTCTGAAGAGAGTTTTGGTACTCCAAGAGGACAAATCCACTGCAGATTGTTTGAAGGGGATTTGGTTGGTTTCTTGGCGAATGAAATCAGATGGATCGGGGTCACCCATAGGCCCAAGAAAATAGATATTCGGGGAAACAGCTGATGAAATCAAGATTTCATTCCTCATTTCCTAAGAAGTCGAACGAAATAAGTTTGAGAAGGAAAAATACAAGGTAGCGGCCGACAATTTAAGAATGGAAACATAGAGACATACCTCAGGGGTGTGGTCGATGGTCGCCGTCATGGTCGAAGATTGGTTTGAATTTGGCGAGGATCACTTGGATGATGGCTTGTTAGGACAGATGGTTTGCTAGGGTTTGGGACCTTGGCGACGACGGCAGCGGCTGTTAAAGTTGGGAAAGAGGAAGCGAACAGGCCGAGTGGGTTGCAAAAGATACTATTGGGATGTTATATAAAACTCGGGCCAGAAACTTAGGAGTCGTGCGTGTATCTTGGGATAGTGCAGTTGCGGCAAGGTAAACCGATGAACTAGAATTTTGGGATAAAATCATTTTATCCCAAAATTGGGGGGCATGTGTTTGCACCAAAATTTGGGAGAAGAGCGCGAGAAATCGTAGGCTTCTAAGATTGTGCCAATCAAGGAGTCGATTGAGTAAGGATTGATATCTGTCGGGTCGAATGCGACACTGGGATCGGTTCTCTCCGAATAACGTCAATAGATAAAGATGACGAGATATGATTGGCATTGAGAAGATACATTGATCCGGTCGACCTCCACTGCTTGTTGTAAGTACCGTCATGGGTTATACCTCTGTTTGTACGGCTGCATCGATCCGGTCGACCTCCACTGCGACTCTGGTACAAGTTAGTTATCGATTCTTGCCTAGTTCAAGTATGGCTGCATCAATCCGGTCGACCCCCACTGCATGAACTAGATCAAGGTCAAGTTATCAGCTCTACCTTAGAATGTCTGTCTTTGGTAGATTCATTAAGTTACCGATGTTGCTTATTGCTTTCATTATTTATCTAATTACAACAATATTACTCTGCCCGATTGGGATTGATCTAGATCGGTCTTATATCTTGTTTAGCCCATTGTTTGTTAATTTGAAACTAATATAATCTACACATTAAACGATGAGCTATGTTTTATCGGCTGTTTTACATCAATCTTGATCGTGCATAGCGTGCGGTAAAGCATGTTGTTTTTTGAGTAGATTTACTGTCTAGTGAAAACCGTTCCATGGCCCATTATCACGGCCTGTGTGATTCTGCCTCACACCCCACTATTAGCACCATAGAGTGGTGATCGTTATTTGGTAGATCTATTCCTGATAAGGCATGACTTTAACTGTGCGCTATGCCTGAATCGGCTGTTTTAGCCGATATCGAGTGCTTCCACAAACAGTTCACATCACGAGACCGTTGAAGTAAAGATAGGTTAAAAGATGTGTTAGCCCCATGATCTTATTATTGTATTATGGCCTACATAATTCTGCCTCATGCCCCACTGATATTAGTAATGAGTTAGGGTCGTCGAGTCTATTGTTATTTCTACGGCCTGCATTCTGCCTCATGCCCCACTGGTCATAGCGATAGATGAGATCTAACATGTTCATTAGATTTTATCTTTATTAAGCGGTTAAATGGTGTTGAATTGTTTCTTTATATAGAAAGGGGTTTGGTTACTTGTAATCATTGGCTTAGCATAAACCAATCATTGTTGACATCTTATTGTCATTGATTAATATTTGTTCAAATAATGACATTTACCCTGAATGATAACCGATTCTTCTTATACAACCCAATGAGCTTTAACCGATTTATTCTCATGAATATGCTGGAATCGACTACTTAGTCGATCTCCTTTCATATCGGCTCTCAGAGCCGCACATTCGGGACTGTCTGGCAACCCCGGCAAGTTCCGCCCTTAATTACTGATAAACTCTCTTTCCTTATCAATTACAGGGTCAAATTGACTGGTACGTCTCGGGAGGAGTGTGTAGGATCGACCATTCTTGCGCTGAAGCTAGGTGGATCTACAGCTCCATCGAGCAGACCCTTCCGGCTTGCTGCGTATGTCCTCGACATGGGACGAAAATTCTATGTCGACAATAGGACATCAAGATTGCCCGATAGTTCGCTTGCACATAGGAAACCACAAAAAGTCCTCATGTCTCTAGCATTATATGACATGTTCTGTTTTCATACACTCTTGAAACTTTGCGACTTTACCATATTGTAAACATCAAAATTTTCCTTTATACTGAAAATGTTTCAGATCAACTTTCTTAGTAATTTTATGTAGTTTTTTAATTACTATTTTGTAAAAAATCATCATCAATTTTGTTTCAGCACTGATCTATAAAATCTTTTAAAATTATTTGACAAAGGCATCCATCATCTGCTTTGTACTTTACCGTTGCACCGCTCTCCGCATCCATCTTCCTCCCGCTCTCCGCATCCACCCTCCTCTCCATGAGTAGTGTAGGCTTGTAGCTAGCGTCCATGGTGAATCAGCGTGAGCACTCTCAGAGTTACCCTTGCCACCAACTCTGACTACAATGCTACACAATACAAGGCACATGGGCAAATCATCATAAAATTTGTAAACCTTGTCTTCCTTAATACAAAAATCGTAGCTTTTCTATGTTCTGTGAAGAGGAGACCACTAGATCAGGTGACAAATCACACACACACCTTACGTTACCAAGGCCCTAATGACAACAAGCGACAAAAAAGTCCTACGACTACTAATGCCCTTTCGACAACAAATGACAAAAACCTCCACGGCTACTAACATCTTTTAGAAATCAAATGATAGAAAAATCCTACAGCTACTAATGCTCTTCCAATAGCAAACGACAAAAACCCCTATGACTAATAATGCCTATTCAAAATCCAGTGGTAAAAGAGCCCTATGGCTACTAATGCCCTTCTGATAGCAAATGACAAAAAGCCCTACGACTCATAATGCCTCTTCGAAATCAAGTGGCAAAAAGCCCTACGGTTACTAAGGGCTGCTGTGACAACAAGCGACAAAAACCTCTACAACTACTACCACCTCTTCGAAATCAAGTGACAAAGAACCCTATGGCTACTAACGCTCTTCCGATAGCCAGCAACTAAAAAACTCTGACAACAAAAGATAAAAATTCAACTTTCCGCTAATGCCCACCAACACCCCTCGGTTACTAATGCCCCTCTGACAGCAAGCGACAAAACCCCTATGGCTACTAATGCCTCTTCAAAATCAAGTGACAACAATCCATAAGGCTACTAGCTCTCTTCCGACAAAAAGCAACAAAAGACTCAGACAACAAAAGATAAAAAAAAATAACATGCCGCTAATGCCTACCAACACACTATCACCCAACCCTAACCTCTCTCTAGCCCGTACACCACCGCTAAAAATTCACTACATGAAAAACAGATGACATAGGGTTGTGTGTCCTCACTCCAACAACAAGCAAAAAAACCCCCTGCAAACACTAATCCTACAAATATCAAGAGAGAAAAAAATACTATGATCGGACCTCTAATGCTCCCTCCTTCAACAAGTGATGAATGAATAGATAACTGACGGTTAATGTCAACTCCGATAACAAACGAGAAAATACCCGTATGGCCAATTTGGTGGCAAGCGACCAAAAGACAAGCCAAGCTCGGCTCCTTCGTAACTTTTCTTTTTTAGGGAACATTCTTCAACATGTTTTGGAAAAACTTATTCACATAATTTTTAGTAAGACATTTCAAGAAACCTTTTCACTAAATCTTTTATTTGTAAAACCATTGATGAAATTTTCAATAGAGTGCTCAAAAAAGTTTTAGAAAATAACATGTAGAAAACTTTTGGGGAAATGTTTCATGTGATTGTTCAAGAGACTTCAAATATAGCATTTTCATAAAAATATTTTTAAGTTTGTTAAAAACTTCTTCATATATGAAAGAGCAACAATTTTAATAGTAACACAAAAAAGGCATGCATTAATTTCAATAACAAGTTGACAGAACATCAAGATTTCCTAATAGTTCGCTCACACACTGGAAACCACAAAAAGTCCCCCGTGCCTCCAACTTATATGACATGTTCTATTTTTTCATACACTCTCAAAACTTCGCGACTTTCCAATAATGCAAACATAAAAAAATGTTCCTTTATAGAAAATGTTTTAGATCAACATTCTCTGCAATTTTATGTAGTTTTTAAATTAATGTTTTGGAAAAAAAATCATCATCAAACATTGTTTGAGCATTGATCTATAAAATCTTTTGAAATTATTTGAAGAAGTCTTCCATCATCTGCTTTGTGCTTTGTTGTTGCAACGCTCTCCGCATCCATCCTCCTCCTCCATGTGTAGTGTAGGGGTGTAATTACCGTCCATAGTAAATTGGTGCAAGTACTCCCGAAGTTACCCTCGCCACCAACTCTTGCTAAAATGCCACACAAATACAAGGCGCTTGGGCAAATCATCATAAAATTTGTAAATGTCTTTCTTAATACAAAAATCGTAGCTTTTATAGGTTCTGTGAAGAGAAGACCACTAGATAGTGACAAATCACACATAACTTACCCTACCAAGGCCCCTATGACAATAAGCAACAAAAAAGCCCCACAACTACTAATGCCCTTCTGACGACAAATGACAAAAACTCCACCGCTAATAATGTTTGTCGGGGTTATGATACCCCGAGTATCTCAAGGCACCGATTAGTTAGCCGCTCGGGTGACCCGCAATACGCCAGCCTATATAAGCCCAAACGATCGAGGCCTAGCTAAGCAGAGCGGTCTAGGCCAAACACTAAGGCCAAGGTCCGCCACGACCCATTCCCTCTGCCTTAGCCGCGCACCACGCAACAACTCATGACCTCTCACCGCCCTAACACTACTAGGAATATCCACTTCTATGATGATCAACTTTCATCACTAAAAGAGCCAAATTCATCATAATTTTAGTTTTATGACGAATTTATGACAAAAACCAGTTCGTCATAGAAGTCGCATCATACTTGAACTTTTATGATGATTTTTGCAAATCGTCATAGAAGTGGCTTGATCTGTGACGAAAATAGAACATCATAGAACTGTTTTGGCATGCGTGGCAGGGGGCTACCACACTGGTGGGTGCTTCCGTTGGAGATGCTTTCCACATGTACATGCTATACCCGGTTGGATTGGAGATGGTTCGGGTACGTGTCACCTTCTTATTGCACAACATGGCCATCTCTGATTCTTGCACATTTCAGGTTCTTACTAGACCATGTGTGGGTTCCTTATTGTTCCACATGTCAGGTTTCTACTGGCACACGTGTCGTGTTGCAGTTGGATCACGTCACTTCTTCATTAGACCATGTGTCGTATTTTTATTGGTCCACATGTCCGTTTCTTATTTGACCATGCGTCATGATGCTGTCCGTCCGCGTGTCGTATTTTTATAAGTTCACGTGGCTTGACAATTTCCTTCCACATGTCGGATTTTAAATAGCCCACATGTCGTGCCCTGGCCAATTCACATGTCATGCAATGGTTGGTCCACGTGTCGCATTTTTATTTGACCACATGGCTTGTCCTAGTTCTACTGCGTGCAGGACTTTACATCAGAAAAGTAATTCAAGATCATCACTACTACACAGATTGATAACATAATTATTGAAGTTGGCAATCAAATACCAACAATTAACATTTCGCATGTTAGCAGCAAGCCACTGACAGAGTTTTACCACAACAAACCATCATATGAGTCCACACAACAAACCACAAATGTTCACGGCATCGAGCCATAGGAGTTGAAGACTAAGAGTTAATTACTAGGAGAGCTTAAGCTCATGACTTGCCCACAGAGCCTATTGTAGTCCTCCTGTCGCTATTTCTTGAATTCCTCAAACTCCCTTTCAGACTCTTCTGTCTTCCTCTTCAGTTCATCCACTAGTTCAATAAGGGCAACTGTACTTTTTTGTTCACCAGCAAGCTACTCCCAAAGTGTCATCTCCACCGATGTCTCTGCTCTGGTGGAGCTTCTCAGGATACCAGCATTCTTCAAAAAAAAGGTTTTCCTGCTTGCTTGGGAGGGGGGCTTGTCTTGGTAGAGGCAGAGGACTTTGGAAACAACATCATCACTAGTTATTGGTTGCTGCCCATCAGCAATAGGTTCTGCTTCCATAGCTTCCATAGCTTCTTGTGAAATTCAATCAGTAAAACATTAGGTTATAGATAGTGGAAGAGGACTTCAATTGAAAACTCAAGAGATTAATTCAAAACAAGTAATGCATACGACTTCCTTAGCCTACCACTGATAGAGATTACATAAGCACAATGCATAGGTCTTTTGTAGCCTACTGCCAATAGAGATTACATAAGAACAATGTACAGGTACCATATTGATTGGTGTAAAATTGCAACTACAAAATTAAATGATGTTGCCACATTAGGCTCCTGCTGTGTTTCCTTCTTTCAAGGCAATGGGTTTAGTAGATTTCAAGGAAAACAAATGAGGGTACTTACAACTGCTACTCTTGTAGCATCGCTCAGGCCCTTTTTCGTATGGGTATGGAAGTCCTTGAAGACTTCCACAGCATTAACATCTTCATCAGGTCGACCATGTTGTTCTGGTCCTGGATCATCATGTTGTTCATTAAGTCCTTGATCATGTTCTGTGGCCTTCCTCTTGTTCTTCTTCTGTTCATATTGCATATGAGTTTCTATTTATATTTATACAAAGGCAAGAGTAACAATAAAAACACAAACACCACTTACAAATGTTTGCAGCTAGACAACAAAGGAGTGAGATCTTATAAACTGGTGGTACTTCACTTTTGCAAGGTTTCACTTGTTCATCTTAGATGTTTTCTATAGCTTCATTTGTGTTAGACTGCAGCACAAGTAGACCATAGCAAGACTAGACAGGAAATTGATGGGTTCACACATACCTTGTTCTTAGCACTAGACCAAGTCTCGACAAGTTCACACCACTGTGCATTGGTCATGGACGAGACAGGAGAGGTCGTAGGGATCTGATCAGTAGGGACGCCATTGAAGTAGGTTTGCTTCAACCTATAGCGTGCCTGCCGTACCCTAGACTGCAATATATTCTAGCAAGCTTCTTGTGTTGGTGCGTGAGCCTTGTGAATGTCCAACCTTGACTGCACGCAGTAGTGTGAATGAAAAGTAAATTTGTTAAAGTTGATCAAAGCAGAGTTGAATGTCAATAGAGGATACCCATACATACAATTAGCCTATCCACAAAATTCCTATAATGGACGACATCGGAGGGCTTCTTGTAATGCTTCCAATGCATCAAAATTGGTATTTGATGCCTGACTAGTACACCCATCTTTGAGGCAAACTTGGCAGCTTGCACTGGATCATGTGGCCTTTTGTTTCCCTCGGGAACAAAGATTGGCATCCTCAATCCTCCCATTGATTTGCTCATTTTGTCAAGCAAAATTCCATGAGTTTGAGGCCTCAGCTTCCTCACACTTCTTGGCAATGGTACTACAAAGTTTTCATACATTTAGATTATTAGAAAAGTAACATGGATATCAAACACCTAGTGTGAATTGATTGATAGACATCTATAAGGTAATACCAACCTAGGCAACTTTCATAGTTCTGTGGGTGGGTGGAGACTGGAGTTTGCTCAGAGCGCTCCTCTTCGGCATGGCTATCATCATCTAGGCATGGGCAGTCTCTCATAGGGCTAGTTAGCTCAGAGGGCTCCTCTTCGGCATGGCTATCATCATCTGGCCATGGGCAGTCTCTCATAGGGCTAGGTAGCTCAGAGGGCTCCTCATCGGAATGGCTATCATCATTTGGCCGTGGGCAGTCTCTCATAGGGCTAGGTAGGGTGCTGTCCCAATAAATGTCTCTAGTCAATTCATGAAGTTTGAATTGATCCCTGTGTACAGGTGTCCATGGTGATGGAGAATTATGTTCACCTACTACCGATACCTTCACCCATTTGCCAGTGGTAGCCCTCCGAGTATGAACTCCATGAGCAAACTCTCCTGATCATGTTGAATTCAACCGCTTGGGGTGCCTTCGCCAGGACTCATGGCAGCTATTGGTATTTATTAACTTGTCACTTGTTTAAGTAGCCACCTAATGCTGTTGATATTTCTTAACATCACTTTTGCTAAGTTGTCATCCCTAGCTATGATGCCAGAAATGCTTATTGGTACTACTTAGTGCCACCTCTAGAATGACACTAAGAAGTACTTTAGTATTTCATGTGACTAGAAAAGAATATAAATATAAATATAAAGTGATCTGCAAGCGCACAGATAATATACCATTGTAGCACTTCATCCGGGTGTATTCTAGATCTCGTTATTTATAATTTTACAACAGGGAAGGACGTGTAGTAGGAATATATTGATAACTTATACACATGATGGAGAAATAAACCATAACCAAACTTCTACTCACAAATAGGGGTAAGTCAAGAGATAAAAGTATATGAATGGTAAGTAATAACTAATCATCGATCACTCAAAGTACTCCTTTCTATGGCATTAACATGGCTAAGTAGAATATTAGAGGAATAATTCCTAAGTCATTCTTAATTACAAGTCAAAGCATACATTGATTAGTGCAATTACACCTAGTAATCATGGCTAAGATCAACTTCATATCTACACATAAGGGATATTACTAAGGAAGATTAAGAACATAGCTTGTCTTCCTTCGTAACTAGATCCTACTTGTCCTATATTCGGGGAGTGGACTATAAATGACTCAACAGGAGTGTCACATCCATGATCTACCACATGGCCCAGAATATAGGGTGCATCCATAGGTAAACAACGTATAAGCACCACGCTTACACAATGTCAACCACTCACCCCATGTACACCACAGTGAGTGCTATACGAACTTATGCTCGAACATGATGACAATCTAGCTGTACTAAGTATATAATCAAAGTAGATGATAAACATTATAACTAGGAACAAGAATGATATAAAAGAGCATTGTCATAACAATTGTAGCAAAAAATAAAAGTAATGAGAGATACAAACGAGAGAGGGGGTACAAAAGCTATACCAAGCCACGCTCTTGACAAGATTAGGAATCCAAGCGAAGCTTGCCTCCCTCTAGACCTAGCCTAGCTAGTTATGCACTAGACTATGGTGGAGCTCTGAGGATGATTAGGGTTTCTATGTTCTCAACTGACTTGATCAGGGTTTGATGCCTCAGGGGGGGTGCCAGGGGCTTATATATATACGCTAAAGTGTCAATCCTGAGCTCTTGGATCAAACAGACTTGAATAGATGCCGTAGATGGAACTAAGGAGGCAGTGGAGAACCGACGTAACAAGGATGAGGCTGATGATGGGCTAGGGGGACCGGCCAGTCTGTAGGTGGGGCTGGCTGGCCCCACCTAGCGGCCTCTCGCTCTCTGCCATGGTGTGGTGCCCTCTCGAACCTTCTAGAGTTGTTTATACAGCAATTAAGCTTGATTAATTTTGACATATAGGTCCACATTGCTGGTTTTCTAGATAAACCCTGTAGAAAGCATAGATTCACCAAAACTTGTGGAATTTATTATTTTAAACCCCTAAACCTTTATTGGTGATTACTTTCATGCCCTTATACATGTTATATTGATGGTTTATAATGTTTGTTATCTACCGTCAACACTCCCCCAAGCTTAAGCTTTGCTCATCCTAGAGCAATGCTAAACTCAGCAAATAGATTTGGAGTTACATCAATGTTTTTACTCCTCAAAAGTACACATGCGTTCAAACAAGAATTCTCCTTCGGATTAGAATAAACTGATCTGACTTTCAAACTTGCCCATATTACCTTTAACCATGGGGCTTCTTAGCCTTCACTTGGGTCTTGAGCAATTGAAAGACAGAACGATCAAGTCAAGCACTATGTCTTAAGTTCTTTACTCAACCATTATTCTGGAGTTTTTATAGATTTTCAAAATAAAACTCGAGCTTCCATTGTATGACACTCTCAAGTCTCTCAATATATGTAGTATTTGTGGATCCTCACTAAGGCAATAGTGATGTTATGCCTTTCTCTTCCTATAACTAAAGCTTATGTGGAGCAAATAGGAGTGGAGAGAGTATAAAAGAGCATATTTGCAATACATATATTGTAAAGTCAAATGTCGGATCCAAAGAGAGTTGAGTCATACAATGAAATCAAGATGTGCATGTGTGTGGATGTATGGTGGATATATATGGTGGCTAACCTAATTCTACTTTGCTCCTTGAAAATATATCTCTCTTGAAATTTAGAAACAACTTTGTAAGAAAACATGAGCTATCTTATTCATCTCTCTCTCTTTTTTTCTTTTTCAGGCGGGCAACTGAGTACACATTGTTTTAAATATCTCGGACACTTATCCATTTTTTTCTCATCTCTTTTTTTTCATGAATATTTTTTGCATAGCCCATGCTTCTTTTCTACAATGAAACTTTTGAGAGATAACAAAAAGAACTTGGAGCATTTATTTGGTGGATATCGTATCAAGCATGTTTTTGGTGTTCACTCTCAGTGTAGGAGTAAAATATTTTTGGGTGGATCTAGATGTAATGGCATGTTTTTGCACCTACCCCCAGTATTGGAGTAGTGCATATGTGGGTGGTGTGTACGTGATCTTGATTTTAAGAGCATGACAAACCTCTCATAATTGTCAACAAAGCTTAACTAAACTCAATGCAAAACAAGCAGCATATATGTAGAAGTTTTCCTATTTTAAATACCATATATGGCTCTAGTAGGAATTCAAGCTTTGTCATAAAGGAACTCATCATGTAGCATTTTTATGTTTTTCAAAAGATAAATCTCTAGAACTTTAGTATCACTTAGAACAAGATAAACAACAGCTCAGACCTTCTCATATCATATCCGTCAATTACTTAGACTTAGATCAAGCATATGCTACCCACAAGTTTTAAGTTCAGAGTAAATTCTTATATCAAAATAGTCTTATCCAAAACTTGGGAGAATTCAAGGCTGAAAACTAGGTACTTGAAAGGAATTACAATAGAGCAACTATTCAGCATTTCCATTCAAGAGATTATTTTCAGAGTCCTTTTATTCAGCTCAAAATCAAACTAGACGCAAACTTTTTATTTTGTTTTCATTTTTAAGATCACACCTTACTAATATATATTTATCACAAAAATGAAACTTTTATTTTTCTTTTAGTTATGCATCTTTTTTTATAGCAAATGTAAAGCAAACTTAAGAATAACAAAATGAAAGAAATACTTAGCTAGATACTTGGGGGATGCCCTTCCCCCAAGCTGGATGTTGTCATGGTTGAATGTTGAAGTTGGGTGATCCTTCTCAGAGCAGATTTGCCGGTAGATGTCCTTCTCGTCCAGGAGTAGAGCGAGATGAAGACGGTCGGGTGAACTTGCTCTTGATCTCATGTGTATTATCCTGCAAAATGTCAACAAGAATACCAAAACTCATGGAACGGATTAGGATAAAAGGTTAGTGGGCAGCCATCCTGAGATTAATTGTTCTTGAGGTTTAGAAATATTTTTATATTGGTTGGATTTTAGCAAGACGTTTGTCTAATATATATTTGGATTTTTTGCAATATGCAATATAACTAGATGTATGCATGATTTTTTTTTATTTTTGTGCCACCACAGTAAATATCTTGGGGGGTTTTACACACCATAGAATTACTCACATGGGGCTTAGGATTTTATAATGCAATAATGAAATTTTATTTTATGTTTATAAGTGCAAAGCAAATACAGGAAAATAAATATGCCAAAGTGAAAAGTAATGCAATGCTAAAAATAAATATAGATAACTACCAATGTTACCTCCTAGCAATGGTTTGGATTTTTAAGTCCTCTGGATATGACTTTTCTCCTATCTTGTTCATTCTTTGGGTGCATCTGTCGGTCCTAGAGATGGAGACCTTGATGGTTGCACTTCTTGTGATGGTGACTCTGATGACGACGCCACCTTTTCCTTCCATACCTGTTTAGTCTATGGGCTCAAATTTGGTGGAGTAGGTTCATCTTTCAAAGGTTCCTCATCTTCCTCCCATTCATTTTTAGGGAGTTGATTCCTTCGACGCCTGGATGCTCGATGTCTCCTCCTAGAGTGGGTGTTCTTTGGCTGTTCATAAGTGGTATAACTATTGAAATAGTAGCATACCTTTTCTCCAGGAGAATTGGAAGTTGACTTGTCCAGATCTGACGTAGATGATTGCATTTGTGGTGTTGTGGAACTGCTTTCCAAGGATGATGGGTGTATCGTCCTCTTCTTCCATGTCTTGAACCATGAAGTCGGCAGGGACATAGTAATCTTGTATTCTTACCATGATTTCTTTTGCTATTCCCTCCGAAAATCAGATTGATTGATTTGCCATCTGCAATTGTATGTATATAGGGAACAAAGGTTCATCACTGAATAAGTATTCATACATTACCTTGGACATTATATTGACACCCGATCCAATGTCGCAGAAGGTCTTGTGGAATATTCTTTGTCCAATGGTGCACTCAATCATCGGTACACCAGGGTCATCCTTCTTGGTAAGGAATGGTGAAGCGAGGAGGTGGTCGTACTCTGATCGGAGTGTGTTGATCATATTGACTAATTCTTCTTGTGGCTACTTGGCCTTGTTCTTTCTCCTTCTCCTATTGTTTTTCTTCTTGGTCACTGTTGTCTCTTTAGGCAGGTATGGTGTTTGTGGATGACCAGAAGATTGCAAGATACGATTCTTGAAAGAAAACTTCTCCTTTTTATCCTAGATTGTGAAGCAGATCTTGGAACTATTCACATAGATGATGGCTTTCATGGTGCTTAGGAAGGGTCGGCCCAGGATAATGGGTGTCCTTACATCTCCACCTATTTCTCAAACCACAAAATCTATGGGTACAGACGACTATCCAACTCGTACACAGATGTCTTCAATAATTCCCTTAGGGTAACAGAGGGACTGATCTGCATCCTACGAACGCATATTTGTGTGCAACAAAGTATCTGTATTAATTTTATCATAAATTATCTTAGGCATGATGTTGACTCTTGCGCCGAAGTCACATACAGCTTCTTGGAATATGTGAGGTCCAATGGCTATGGGGATGATAGGTCTTCCTAGATCACCTTTCTTTTTTGGCATGGAATAATCTATCCATCCTCCAGCTGATGGTTGTATGTAGTAGTATGTTGCATTGTGAATATTGACAAGATTTACAGTTTCTATATCTTCTGATTGCTCTAGAATCTTACCTTTGTCGGTAGGGGGAACAACAGCCACCAGCTAAGCTATTTGTGATTCTATCATTTTATTAAAGCTATGCTGGTTTTTAATGGCAGACGAGAAGCTATTAATTCTATTATTTATGTTTTCAAAGATTTTATCATTGGATGCTAGTTTCCTTGTTAAGCCCTCTATTATTTTAGCTTGGCCAGAAATTAACTCGCTCAAGGATGGTTGATTATTGAAATTATTATTACCTTGATAGTTACCTTGGTAGTTTGGCCTTTGTTGCCGATTCCATCCTTGATTCTGTTGAGGACGAAAGTAGTTATTGTTGACAAAGTTCACATCCTCATGGGTTTTAGGGCAGTTGTTCCCTGAGTGCCCAGTGTTTCCACACTCTTCACACGTCATGCGAGAATCATGAATGTGCATGACTTCTTGCTTCTTAGTGGCTCGGTCTTCGAGCTTCTTCATGAGCAGATCCATCTTGGTAGACAACATGTCTACCTTCTTGAGTTGATGCATACCTCCACCTCTCTTGTAGGTTTGAAGACATTCTTCATTCCAACCTTGATTTGAGGCCATCTTCTCCACGAGGGCTATTGCACCTGGAATTGTGAGTGATAGGAAAGCACCTCCAGTAGGAGCATCTATGTTCTCACAGGTGCTATTGGTCAACCCATGGCAAAAAGTCTGCATGAGTAGCCTATTCTCCATCCCATGATAAGGACATTCTGATATGTAGTCTTGAAAGTGTTCCCATGCCTCAGGGACAGATTCATCATGTTGCTGTTGGAAGCTTGAAATTCTTCCATGCAGAGCATTGGTGTTTTCCTATGGGAAAAAACTTTGCTAGGAAGGCAGTGGAGCAGTTGTCCCATGTAGTATTTCTATATTTGTTGGTGTAGAACCATTCCTTTGCCTTCCCTAAGAGTGAGAATGGGAAGAGGCGAAGTAGTATAGCGTCTTTGAATACTCCTTTGATGGTGAAAGTGCTACAGATCTCTAGGAAGTGTTGGAGATGAGCACTCGCATCTTCATGTGCATGTCTACAAAACTGGCTAGTTTGCACCATGTTGATGAGAGCTGGCTTGTGCTGAAATCCATTGTCTCCAACATTGGTTGCTGGTCCAATACGGATGTTGGCCATAGTAGGAGCAGAGAATTCATGGAGAGTCTTATCAACCATGGTTTCAAAAACTGGTGTTAAACTCCGCCTTATCTGGCTGTCTTCCGATTCTAAAGCTGAGACTTTCTTGAGTTTAGCTCTAGTTCTGTTGATTAATGCTTCTGGATCTTCAACGTAGTTTGTCAGAAGGTCAAAACCGGTCATACATTACCTTGCATAAGATACAAAAGTAGACAGAACAAAGGTAAGCCTGGTTGAGCAGACGTTAGTGGTTATCTGAATCACATCAATAAGTATAAGTTTATTAATATTTCCTTCTTGCCTAGCTACATTCCCCAGCAACGGCGCTAGAAATGCTTGTTGGTATTTATTAATTTATCACTCATTTAAGTAGCCACCTAATGTTGTTGACATTTCTTAACATCACTTTTGCTAAGTTGTCATCCCTAGCTATGATGCCAGAAATGCTTGTTGGTACAACCAAGTGCCACCTCTAGAATCACACTAAGAAGTACTTTAGTATATCATGTGACTAGAAAAGAATATAAATATAAATATAAAGGGATCTGCAAGCACACAGATAATATACCATTGTTGCACTTCGCTCAGGAGTATTTCAGGTATCGTTATTTATAATTTTACCACAGGGAAGGATGGGCAGTAGGAATATATTGGTTACTTATACACATGACAGAGAAAAAAACCATAACCAA
Source organism: Miscanthus lutarioriparius (assembly GCA_904845875.1). Classification (NCBI taxonomy): domain Eukaryota; kingdom Viridiplantae; phylum Streptophyta; class Magnoliopsida; order Poales; family Poaceae; genus Miscanthus; species Miscanthus lutarioriparius. The sequence goes on along the minus strand of CAJGYO010000012.1, from coordinate 73,127,628 downwards.
ACTTCTACTCACAACAGGGGTAAGTCAAGAGATAAAAGTATATGAATGGTAAATAATAACTAATCATCGATCACTTAAAGTACTCCTTTCTATGGCATTAGCATGGCAAAGTAGAATATTAGAGGAATAATTCCTAAGTCATTCTTAATTACAAGTCAAAGCATACGTTGATTAGTGCAATTACACCTAGTAATGATGGCTATGATCAACTTCGTATCTATACATAAGGGATATTACTAAGGAAGTTTAAGAACAGAGCTTGTCTTCCTTCATAACTAGATCCTACTTGTCCTATATTCGGGGAGTGGACTACAAAGGACTCAACGGGAGTGTCACATCCGTGATCAACCATATGGCTCGGAAAATAGGGTGCATCCGTAGGTAAACAACATATAAGCACCATGCTTACACAATGTCGACCACTCACCCCATGTACACCACAGTGAGCGCTATACGAACTTATGCTCAAACATGATGACAATCTAGCTATACTAAGTATATAATCAAAGTAGACGATGAACATTATAACTAGGAACATGAATGATATAAGGAGCATTGTCATAACAATTGTAGCAAACATATAAATGTAATAAGAGATACAAATGAGAGAGAGGGTACAAAAGCTATACCAAGCCACGCTCTTGACAAGATCAGGAATCCAAGCTAAGCTTGCCTCCCTCTAGACCTAGCCTAGCGAGCTATGCCCTAGAATATGGTGGAGCTCTGAGGATGATTAGGGTTTTTGTCTTCTCACTTGAGTTGATCAAGGTTTGATGCCACAGGGGGGTGGCAGGGGCAGGTATATATAGGCCAAAGCATTAATCCCGAGCCCTCGGATCAAACTGACTTGAATGGATGGCGTAGATGCAACCTTGGAGATGGTGGAGAACCAACGTAACAAGGCGGAGGCTGACGATGGGCTAGGCGGACCGACCAGCCCCACCTAGTGGCCTCTCACCCTCCGCCATGGTGTGGTGCCCTCTAGTGTCCACTGGAACCTTCTAGAGTTGTTTATGCATTGATTAAGAATGATTAATTCTGACATATAGGTCCACCTTGCTGGTTTTCTAGATAAATCCTGCAGAAAGCATAGATTCACCAAAACTCATGGAATTTGTTAGTTTAAACCCCTAAACCTTTGTTGGTGATTATTTTCGTGGCCTTATACATGTTATATTGATGGTTTATAATGTTTGTTATCTACCATCAATAGCAGCGCTGCCTTTTATCCTACTGGCAGAGCCTCCTCTATGGTCCTTCGACCCATACACTGAAATTGAAGATACAAACTTAAGCAACAAGCATGTACAAATTGCATTGCTATCCAAACAATAAAGCAGTGAAGTGCTACCTACACCCCGCTCCGAACTAAATACAAGATAGAACAAGCACCTCAATTGCTAGGGGTACTGGCTGATCTTCTAAATCTGAATCTGTTTCATCTGTAACATCAAATCCCTCCACTACCTCCCATGGTTTGGGGATACATTCAAAATCTTCATCGAGTCTACCCATTGTGCTTGACTTTTTTGCCTTTCGAGACATAGGTTTTGGGTCCACACGTATTCCAAGTTCTTCCATCTTTTGAGATTACAAAGGCATTTATTAACTAAAGCTTCTACGGAATGTCAACACAACAGAGCAACAATATACAAATAAGCACCTAATTAGTAACTACGGCTTATACGGAAGTCATTAATCTAATAAAGCACATGTCAGCTACACTCAACTATAGAAAATATGTAACCCCATCGCTATCTACATATCCTTGGTTCAGCCTCTATAGTAGAGCACACATCATAAAAGGAATTAGGGTACCTCTTTCTCTGATGTCCGTGTTTAGATCCGGTCTTGTCATCATGGTTGCGGAGCTGGTGCGACCGGCGTTGATGGAAGGGTAACAGATCTGGTTCTGGCTAGGGTTTAGATCCAGTCGATCATGCCAGGTGCTGAGGTAGGGGATCCAGATATAGCTTGTCCTATCGTCGAGGCTAGGGTTCGGAATTGTATGAGAAAGGGTGCGACTAGAGAGTGGAGATGGAGTCGAGCCGCTGTGTCGATGGTGCCTAGGGTCCAAATGAGGTGGGAGAGGGGGAAGCAGCTGGAGAGTGGAGAGGGAGGCCATAGGACTAGGATTTGGAGCTAGAGGAGAGATGGTGCGGCTGGAGAATGGAGATGGAGGCGGAGACGATAACTCTTTGCGCTTTTATGTGGCCATCACATTATCACAAATGCCCTTGTCTGAAATCAATGGTGTGTTAAACCTATTTTCCGCGCGGAGGGCAAAAGAAAGACATCTAATTTTCGGTGCGTGTTGGTGGGACTGCTCGGCGCGGTGTGAAATCAAATTTTCGGCGCGTGTTGGTGGGACTGCTTGGCATGTGGGCATAGTGTTCAGCAGAGACCAAAATTTATTCCGTGTTTTAATAGGAAATGATTACGACAAAATGTTTCTTACCTAATATCCATCTTTTTATTTTTTCACCTGTTCACCTGTTTATATATCCGATGAGTTAGTTGTTGCCTTTTTGGTTTTTTCATAATAATATAAATAAACATAAAACTAAAAGAGGATGATAATAAATAAATAATTAAAAGATGCATGAATTTGACACCTAAAAATTACCAAAAAAGAAAAAATAAACCAACTCGCTGTAGCTTGTTGCACTGCATCTGCCGATTATTTTTTTATGTGTGTGACTACATCTGTGGCTATTTGAACTAAGGCCTATAATTTGGAAGCAAGGGGAAGGCAGGCCCAGGGATGAAAAACCCTCCATAAATAACTAATTGGGTTATTGATATCTCATGGATTTTCCAACCTAAAAAAAGTCATGGATTCTAATGGGATTTGAGTTTCCATAGAAAGAGAAAAAAGCATCCTCCTTCTCGTTAGTGCTCTAGCAATTCACCTACTCGCCAGACTCGTCGCTGGACGAGTCATAGTACTCCGTATCGTCCTTCTCCTCACTGGAGTCACAGTCGGTGCTGTACATGTCATCGCTCGAGTACATTTCCATTGCTCGTCGTCGTTACTACTCGAATTGCTAGTGTAGTAGTCAAGGGGTTGATGCGTTTCCTACTCTGATAACGAGAAAGTCCGTAGCTTTGTGTATTTAACGCGCTGGACTTTCTCGTAATAAGAGTAGGAAAACGCGCCAACCCCTCAACTACTACTCTGACTACTCGTATTCTAAATCTATTTAATTAGTAATTAGTAATGCTACATGGACTCATGTCTTCCAATGTTTGTTAGCGTATGCGTTGAGTATAAATATCCTTCCTAGTCTCTTTTACTTTTCACTTGCAAGTTGCTAGCCAAGGAAAGGAGGCAGTGTTACAATTTCGTTTGCAGCTGTTGCGCATAGAACAATAGTGATCGTCCTTGTTGAGGTGAGTTTTAGTTTCTTTGTCATTTTATTCTAGTCAGGATCTCAATCGAGGCTAAGATATGGCCTAGGCAATATTCTGTTGCTTTGTACTGGTTCTTGCTTGTTCAAGGTGTAGTGTTTCATATGTGGTTTTTTCTAATGATTTTTTCCTTGTGTTATTTGTTCTATATGTATACAGAGAGATGTTGTCGTACCACAACTCCCTTGTGTACTCCATCAGCAAGCTTGCGCTTTGGCAGCTAGGAATGTCACCAGGTATCGTACAAGGGGTGCTTGTTGCTTGGGGATGTCATGTTTGTCAACAGCCCTGATGGATTGTTGTTGAAGCTGTAGTTCGTTATATGCTTGGTAAAGATTGTTTTGTTATAGTTGTCGAAGACTATGATAGTGGCAAGATTTTTGTCCGTGTTAGGAATTTGGAGCAAATGAAAAGACTTGGTAGTAGTACTTGGTAAGATGAGTTATTTTAGACATTAGAGACTAGAAAAAAACTATGTAATGTACTTTCATATATAATGGAATGCAATTTTTATGTTGGTCCAATTATATTTATGTTCCTTTGTTTCTTTCATACTTCATATACTTCGGTTGATTCTTATTACATTGAGTTTTTTTTTATTTTGTTAAATTTGACAATCTAACTTGTCGATTTGGGATGGAGGGAGTAGTTGAATTTAGATTTGGGATGATCGCAACCGTCAAAGGATAGATGCACAGCTGTTGAAATGTTTCTACACCCTATAGATAGAATGATCCTTTAAAATTTTCACTAGCCGGACACTAGCGGAGTGATAAGGTTTATCACAGAAGATCCAATGGTTTGAAATCATGACTACCCAGATAGTATCGATGAACGATGTGCGGCATCCATTTTTGTCTTGTAGGCTCCTAGACTCCCGCGTAGGCGCACACGCGTGGTTGACGTCAGCAGGCAGTTCCAGCAGGGACGTCGCCTCATGGCCCATCGCATTGACATGATGGGGCGATGCTGAACCGCCCGCCCATGCAAACGTGTCAGTGGTCATGGGGCATAAAACGGTTCCACGGCCCTCAAACTATAGAAGACACAAGTGCACAAGAGGGAAAGTTATCTGCTGCCTTCTACGATCATCTACCTTCCCTCCCTAGATCTCCTCCTTCCATCCCAAAGCTTTTTCCCTCCACCCTACTGTGCCCTTTGTGCCACCGATGCCTCTTGCAAGGACCATGACCACGTAGTGGATGAAGTCATTCGTCGACCGCAAGGTGTTCGATGAGCTACGACTGAAGGTGGAGATCCTAGAGGCCATCGACGTGATCGTGTGGAGAGTCCCACCGAGAACCGAAGTGGAGATGATGCTAGAGGAGAATGAGGTCATCTCTTTCGCCCATTTCCACTCTTTTGGGTTTGGGGTGCCGGCGCACCCCTTACTCCGGTGGTTGATGTACTACTATGGGCTCTACCTCGATGACTTGACCCCACAGGGGATCCTCCACCTCTTCATCCTCATCATGCTATGTGAGGGCTTCCTAGGAATCCCTACCCACTATGAGATGTGGCGGTCTTTATTCCGGGTGGTTCACTCAGTGCCTAGGGGGTCCATCTGCGGTAGAACTGCCGGAAATAACACGCTTCCAGAGGCGCTCGTCTTCCACTAGACACTAAGCACCTCAAAAGTGAGCTACATCAGACAGTTTCGTCGAGCACACCCCAAAGGGAGAACTCGAAACAATCCATGTTTTACATCAAGAATCCCATAACGAGTACGAGCTTACAATACTTAGTCTATTTCATACAACTAGAGTTCTGGGAAATTATTTATTACAATACCAGAGTTTAGAGTGCGATAACTAAACAATGGAATAAAAATAAACATCTAGTGGAAACGATACAAGGATTCATCTGTGCCCACCAGAAGAATCCTCCACACAAGAGCTACTCCTCAAGCTGCACCTGCAACAGGGGTAAAATAAACCCTGAGTACACAATGTGCTCACAAGACTTACCCGACTAGTGGGAATAGTTTTCTGACTCCAAGGAGTATGATAGGCAATATGGGTTTGCTGTTTTCTTTTTGTTTGCGAAAAGCATTACTAGAAGTACGTCCTTAAGATCAAGTTGAATTAGCAGTCATGATTACTTCATTAGCTAACCATTCTAGGTAAGCACCTGTTCTACTTTAAAGGAAGGGTTGAGCAATCAGAATCATTTCACCATCTTTTATCTTCTAGTTCTTACTATGGTGCTAGACCATAGCCAAGTCGTACTATCTCATGGAAACGGCGATTCGTGAACCAATGTATCCTAGCTGGGTACCCCAAAACACACACCCCGTTTGCACCCCAGGCACAAACAAGACGAACCCATTCCACTCCTATCATGGGGTCCAGGTCCCCGTCCAAACTTAGACTCCAAGCCCCCACACTTGAGACCCGGTCTCAGAATGGTGCATAGACCTCTACCTTTCCCCGCCTCCAATCAGTCAGTCCAGAAAGAGCCAAAACCCATGATAAGAGCATAACGAGTCTTCCCACTCCCATAAGCAAGTATGTGCTCAGAATAATAAGTCTGTGACCTGACTACCATCCACAGCAACGGATGGTCCTTAATCAACACGAACAGGGAAAATAGTGTAACCAAGCTAAGCCCCGTTGGCCGCGGGACACAACCTGTTACACCCACCCATACCCATACCATATCCCTACCTTGTCTCCATTTTTTCTTTCATTATTTTATTATGAGAGTAATAATAATCACCTATTGTGAGTAACGGTAGGTTACTCACGCTACCAAAAACCTAAGCATAGTAGCTACTCGAACCTGTACTAGTAGGACTCATAGGACAAGTATATCTATGCATGTGGTTTCTAAAAAATTCCTGTAACATAAATGCACATCACATATATATATTTAGTGATTATCAAAAATAAGGATTATGCACCGGGGCTTGTCTTGGGCAGGCGTGGTGTCAGCTGAGTCAGTTAGTGTCGGCTCTAGGACCTCGTCCTACACGAGAATCTCCTCCTCGTACTCCTCAATGATCTCCTCAAACTCATGATCACCGGTGGTCATGATCTCTGCCAACTTGTTCTCTACATGCATGCGATGATGATGCAACACTTAGCATTTATGCAATAACAACTCTTAAAATAAGAATATGCATACTAAGCTACTAAGGTAGCTCTAATGACTAAGCTACTAAGCTAACTATCATCTTCATCAAGCAAGGTGTTGGGTTCAACCAACAAACCCTTATCTTGGCAAATTAAGGATACATCTTTATTTATACTAATGATTTAATGTATATTGAAACAAAGAGCATTTAACTATCCTAATGTTTAGTCTATTCTAAAGCTACAAAAATTATAGTGAGCACATAATAATACCATGAAGCTACTATAAAATTTTTAGGACTAAAGCTATCAACAATTTACCACAAAAATTCCTACAATGATTAACTTAATAATATTGAGCAGTCTCAAATGATTTAATAGCTCCTGGTAGCAACATGTACATATATGAACCAAATACACTAATAGATAGAGCACAATTTTTAGGAACCTAACAAAATTTGTTTCACAATTTTTGGACACCTACATGATTTTATATGATTTTCCAAAGATTAGCTCAAAAATTAAATTAGAAAAATATTTCTAATTCCTTATGAAAAAGAAAAATAAATTCTCCCGCGAGGCCCACACGTGAGGCCCACGTGAGGCCCACCATGCAAATAAACCCATGCGTGCTGGCGCTTTTGCTGAAACACCCCCGTGCCATCCTCTATTAACACGATGACTATGCGCACTATTTCTATAGACAACGTTTATACAGGAAAGCCCTCGTATTAACCCATCTTCGCATCAAGGAGGTCCCCGATGCCTCTACGCTCACCAACAAGGCATTGACCAACACTGGGCCGCTACGTCGGCTAACTAGGGACTCCCTTGACCCATCTAGAGGACCGATGCTCACCTACAGCCCAACGTGCAACAATGGCAACTATTCGAAGACTAGCGACGAAGTAGGGTGACTTCTCCATGTTGGCGGCAACCTACGGTGGCGATGACAACGTATCGGTGAGCCATAGTGCTAAGGGAGCAGTAGAGGTAGCGGGTGAGCATCAGTGAATCACCAAGGACCCAGCCGAGGAGATGGTTCGGCCAAAGACGCCCCAAGCAGGGCTGGCCGCGTACGCGCGGCAAGCTCGGTGACGAGCCACGGTGGACATGCCCGCGTCAGCAGTGTTGGAACAATGGTAGGGGTATGACTCAGGTGCACATGGCGAGGAGGGGTTCGAGACAAGTCTAGCAGTGCAGCCAATTTGGCCCGAGGTGGTCAGATAAAAGGGGCCCTCGGTGATGGGTGGACTCGGCCTTATTGGCACGGTGGCGGGGAAAAGCTCCAAAATTGAAGCTCAACCAGGCACCATTCAAGGTGGGGTGGGGGAGGATAGCTAGGCAGCTGGGTGATGGAGCCAGTGACACGATGAATCGGGCGATGGTGACTTCTCCCTGTTTGTTTTAATGGTATGGCTTAGCCCACCATGGCAGCAGCGAAGAGAGAGGAGAGGGGGTAGGTCAGAGCTCAGCTTGTCCTCGCCTTGGTGGGACACGAGCTGCATGATCAGGATGCACACATGCAGGCGCTACGGACAAGGCATGCACGCGTCCGTGACCAACATGGCATGAGCGATTGCCGCGCCTTTATGGGCGAGGCAACAGCAGGTACGGCCATGTGCCAATGCCGCGGATATGCCAAGCGCATGTGCAGCAGCGGCAGGGCCACCGGTAGGGGTAAACAATGGTGCAGAGCTACAGGGGGGTGCGGATGCAACGGCAAGGCGATGGTAGTGCAGCGCGGCCATGGCGGCACCAATGGCAGCAGAGCAAGGCAAGGCAGCAGGGCGCTGGGCCAGCGACTCACTATGGCTGGCCTCAGCCAAGCCTAGGCGGGCTTGACCGACCCAGCGTGGCGGCATGGGATGACCGCGTGAGACGCGGCCATGTGCGTGGCGTAGGGTGGCCGTGCGATGACCGCGCGCACGGCGCCAACCATCCCGAGACTGTGACATGCATGAATTTTAAAGCGTCGATAGCAACTAAACGGTTGAGGTTTACACTAAACCGCCATCACTATGCTAAAGAGGGCCTATTAGGCTACCAATCTAAGCTAAAACATGACACCACCTCTTATCTCAAATTTTCAAAATAATTTGCTAAACATGGCAATGTCTAGCTGTTGACAAACTTATAATTTTTCTAAGTTTTTGAGCTGAACTTGATTTCAATTTGCAATTTCTAGGCTAGTAGAAATATTATTTAGTAATATCATTTTTTAACAGCAAGTATTTCACTATCATCTATAAAGTTCAAATTCCAAACTTTATTTAAGTGCCACATATATGTTCTATAGCATTATTGTTCAATAAAAAATAGTTTTAAACACTACTTGATATACATGAACTATCGAATCAACTTTCGTTTAACATTTTTATTGATCATTTTAAATTACAAGAAATTTATCTACACATTGTATCACATGCATTAACACATAAACATGATGCTCATGACATGTTTTAGTAAATGATTTAGGGTGTAACTCCGAGGGTGTTACAACTCTCCCCCCTTAAACAAAATCTCGTCCCGAGATTTCATGTGAGTGCCTAGTGTAGAAAAAAGGGTAAGAGTGACCTTTTAACATAAACTATTACCTTGGCACACCAGGGAGAAGATGGGGATAATGTTCTAGAATATAACTCTCCTGTTCCCAAGTTGCTTCATCCACTGAATGATTTTGCCACTGGACTTTATAAAATTTCACCACTTTGTTTCTAGTAACTCTCTCTTTCTCATCCTAGATTTTAACAGGATGCTCAATATAAGAAAGATCAGGTTGGAGAGGGAGTCCTTCAGTTTCCACCACTTCCTTAGGAACTCATAAACACTTCTTTAAATAGGAAACATGAAAAACATTATGTACTGCTGACAAAATATCCAAAAATTGGAGACGATAAACAACCGCACCACATCGCTCCAAAATCTTATAAGGTCCAACATAACGAGGAGCTAACTTTCACCAAACTCCGAACTGATGCACACCTCTCATTAGGGATACCTTTAGGTACACATGGTCACCAACTTCAAACTGCAAGGGTCTTCTTCGCTTGTTCGCATAAGTTTTCTGACAATTCTGAGCTGCCTTCAAATGACTGTGAGTAACACTGACCTGTTCTCTTGCTTCTTTGATAAAATCAGGTCCAAAGTAACCACGATCACCCACTTCAACCCAGTTAAGAGGTGTTCTACATTTCTTGCCAGGCAGGGCCTCAAAAGGTGCCATATGAATGCTCTCTTGATAGCTATTGTTATAGGAAAACTCAGCTAAAGTCAAGCATTCATCCCACTTTTTTGGAAAAGAGATGACACAAGCTCTCAACATGTCTTCAAGTACTTGATTGACTCTTTTTGTCTGACCGTCAGTTTGCGGATGATAAGCTAAACTTCTGAGGAGATGAGTACCAAGACATTTCTGGAGTTGCTCTCGAAATGAGACACAAAGACTGACCCTCTATCAAAAACAATGGTAAGAGGAACTCCGTGTAGGGTCACAACCCGATCAAAATACAACTTGGCATACTTCTTGGCTGAATACCTTGTATCCACTGGGAGGAAATGAGTGAACTTGGTAAGGTGATCCACAATGACCCAAATAGAGTCATACCCCTTTGCTGTGCGGGGCAAACACACAACAAAGTCCATGGAAATATCCTCCTATTTCCAAACAGGTATAGGCAAGGGCTGTAGAAATCTAGGCATATGCATATGGTCCGCCTTAACCCTTCCACAAATGTCACATTCTGAAATGTATTTGGTAATGTCCTATTTCATATTTGGCCACTAATATAAGTGACGCAAATCATGATACATCTTGTTACTTCTCAAATGAATGGATAATTTGGAGTTGTGAGCTTCATCCAAAATTTTTCTCCTAAGCTCATCACTTGAGGGAACCACCAATCGGTTCTTGAGCTTCACCACACCTTGATCATCAACACTGAAATGAGGACCACGCCCTTCGGCAATTAACTTCTTGATATGCGGAATTTCTAAAAAATCTTGCCTTTGCTCTATAATAATTTGCTCAAGTAGATCCGAGACTAGAGCAATATGGGCTAACACCTAAGAATGGTTGAGAGACAAAGATTCTTCTTTAACTTGATGCGACTTCTGACTTAAGGCATCAGCCACCACATTAGCTTTTCGAGGGTGATAATGAACTTCTAAGTTATAATCTTTGATTAATTCAAGCCACCTCTGTTGCCTCATATTCAACTCGGATTGAGTTAAAATATATTTGAGACTCTTGTGATCCGTGTAGATATGTACTTTATTTCCCAACAAGTAATGTCTCTAAATTTTTAGAGCATGCACAACTGTAGTCAGCTCTAAATCATGAGTGGGATAATTCAACTCGTGCTTTTTCAGCTGACGTGAAGCATAAGCGCTCACACGTTTGCCTTGCATAAGCATACATCCCAGTCCAGTCCTAGAGGCATCACAATACACATCAAATGGCCTATCAATGCCTGGTTGGGCAAGAATAGGAGCAGAAGTAAGAAACTTCTTTAGGGCTTATGTTTACCCCAAATTTTGGGAGAAGGAACGCGGGAACTCGTAGGCTTCCAGAGATATGCCAATCAAGGAGTCGATGGAGTAAAGGTTGATATCTGCTGGATTGAATGTGACACTGGATCGATTCTTTCTAAATGACGTCAGCAGATGACGATGATGGGATATGACTGGTGTCAAAAAGATACATATTATACTCTACAAAAGGGGAAAGATTAGAGTCCAAGTTATCTTAAGATAGGAATATTTCTTTATGCCAAAGATTGTAACAAATCGTGCTCAAGTAGGATTCATGTCTAGACTCCGGGTATAAATATCAAACCTCAGCTATTGTAAAAAGGACAACCAATCAATCAAATACAAGTCAATTACTCGAAAGCTATCGCCGTATGGAATATGATACTGCCCATGGCCCGTCGGGTTTGAAGCAGTTTACTCCGCACCTTCGCCAAGTCATATGGCCCAAGAACTTTAAGCTCGAAAAACTTTAGAAGTATGACGGCAAGGAGAACCCCGAATTATGGGTCATGCTCTACGAGACCACGTGCAGATCAGCCATGGCCGACGAGCATGTCATGTCTAACTACTTTCCAGTTGCTGTTGGTCATGCAGATCACCAATGGCTGGTCAGCTTGCCGGCAAACTACTTCGATTCCTAGCAAGAACTCAAGCAAGCTTTCATCAACAACTTCATTTCTACTTGCGAGCAACCCGGCAACAAATATGATCTGCAGTGGATTTGAGATTGGAAAGATGAGCCACTGCGCGAATACGTTCGGCGTTTCTCGGAGATGCGCATCAAGGTCCCGTCAATCTTCGACAATGAGGCAATCGAGGCTTTCATCACTGGCCTCCGCTTCCACAACGCCCTAAGGGACAAGCTCCTCCGCAAGAGGCCTGAATCGGTCACAGCGCTCCTGGCCACCGCTAAGAAATATGCGGATGCCAACGACGCTAAAAAGATAATTATCGAAGAAGCAGCAAGGGTTCCGCGCTCCGACCACCCCCACACCGCGACGACTACCACGGCAACCGTGATCGAAACGACAATTTTGACCGCCGTGATCGGCGCAATGACTCCCACGACCACCGTGACCAACGTAATCAGTGGCGTAACCGCCGCGACGATTACAGGGGCAAGCGTGCTTGGGAAGACTACGGCGAGGTCAACACCATCAAAAAAGGGGGCGGACGTCGTAACTACAAAGAAGACTATGCCAAAGCATTGAAAGGACCCTGGCAGCTCCATCCCAAGTCAAACCACACCATGGAGAACTGCCGCGTTCTCAAGTCTATCTACACGCGTCAACAGGCTCCGGATATGTCCGACAAGCCTAACGATGCAGGGGAACAGCGCAACAAAGACAACGACGATGAAGATGCAGATCCCCGTCACAAGTATGTCAAGCCAACCGATCACGTGCACACCATCATTGGAGGCAAAGTGTCCATCGAGACCAAACAAGAACGCAAGCTACTCGCCCGCGCTTGTTTGAACGTGGCCAACACCGACAACCTCATCACCGATCCATGGCTCCCTCCTTGGTCTCACCGCGAGATCTCCTTCAACAGAAGAGACCAATGGGCTGCAATACCTGAACCAGGATGTTTTCCCCTGGTCCTCGATCCTTGTATCAACAAAGTTCAATTCGACAGAGTACTGATTGATGGTGGCAGCTCCATCGATATACTATTCAAGAATAGTTTGCCGGCCCTGAAGATAACCCAGGCGGATCTCAAGCCATACGAGGCATAGTTCTGGGGTGTTCTCCCAGATAGAGCTCTACACCTCTCGGGCAGATCACATTACCTATGCAGTTTGGGACCCCAGACCACTTCCGCACCGACTACGTCAACTTCGTGGTCGCTGACTTCAACGGCACCTACCATGCTATCCTTGGTCGACCAGCGCTCACCAAGTTCATGGCCATACCTCATTACAGGTATCTGGTGCTGAAGATGCCTACCGAGAAAGGAGTTCTAACTCTCATGGGCAACATATACATAGCTTATACCTGCGAGGATGATAGCTTCAAAGTAGCAGAGGCTCACAACCTCTCTATTCGCATGGCTGAGACCATGCTCGACGCCAAGAAGACCTCGGTCGACCACCTGGTGATCCTAGAGCTCGAGGCTCCACGCAAGAACACCAAGTCCAAGGAGCACAAGGTGATCCGGCTGGTCGACGGCGATCCCAACAAAACGGCCCTTATCGGGGCCAACCTAGATCCCAAATAGGAAGACGCGCTCATCAGGTTCTTGAGGAGAAACATGGATGTGTTCGCATGGAAACCTACTGACATGCTCGGTGTACCTCAGAACTTGATCGAGCACTCCTTGAACATCAACGGCAAGGCCAAACCAATCAAGCAGAAGCTATGATGTTTCGCTCACGACAAGAAGGAGGCGATTAGGGTAGAAGTTACACGGCTTTTGGCAGCCGGATTTATCAAAGAAGTGTATCATCTGGAGTGGTTAGCCAACCCGGTTCTTGTACGCAAAAAGAATAATGAATGGAGAATGTGCATTGATTACACTGATCTCAACAAACACTGCCCTAAGGACCCCTTCGGCTTACCTCACATAGACGATGTCGTAGATTCAACCAACGGTTGCGAGCTACTTTCCTTTCTCGATCGCTACTCTGGTTATCACTAGATCGCTCTCAAAAAGGACGACCAGATCAAGACGTCTTTTATCACGCCTTTCGGCGCCTACTGCTACACGACCATGTCGTTTGGGCTCAAGAACGTCGGGGCTACCTACCAACGCGCTATACAAGCCTGCCTCAAAGACGAGATAAAAGATGACCTCGTCGAGGCTTATGTTGATGATGTAGTTGTCAAAACCAAGGAAGCACATACCCTTGTTGACAACCTGGAACGCACTTTTGCAGCCCTTAACAGATTCCAATGGAAATTAAACCCAAAGAAGTGTATCTTTGGTGTTCCTTCTGGCATACTACTTGGCAACATCGTTAGTCATGACGGCATACGCCCTAACCCGGAGAAAATCAAAGCTGTCTTGGGCATGAAGCCGCCCAAAAAGGTGAAGGATGTTTAGAAGCTTACCGGATGCATGGCCGCTCTCAGCCGTTTCATATCAAGATTAGGCGAAAAGGGATTACCATTCTTTAAACTGCTCAAAGCATCCGAGCAGTTTGAGTGGTCGGAGGAAGCAGACGCTGCCTTCACACAGCTGAAACAATACCTTACGTCACCTCCGGTCCTCACTGCTCCCAGAGAAGATGAAACACTCCTGCTTTACATTGCGGCGACTAATCGAGTGGTCTCCACTGCCATGGTGGTCGAGCGCGACGAGCCCGGCCATGTCTACAAGGTACAGCGACCAATCTATTTCATCAGTGAGGTGCTTAATGAATCCAAGACCAGGTACCCATAGATCCAGAAATTGATCTACGCCATATTGATAACATCCCGAAAGTTGAAACATTACTTCGACGGATATCGTGTGGTGGTCATGACTGAGTACCCTCTGCGAGACATCATTAGCAACAAGGATGCGAACAGACGCATCGTCAAGTGGGCAATGGAGCTATGCCCCTTCTCCTTGGAATTCGCAAGCCGTACTACAATCAAGTCTTAGGCACTTGTTGATTTCATCGTCGAGTGGACAGACTTAAGCACGCCTACCTCTCAGGGACCCGACGAGTATTGGAAGATGTACTTCGACGGTTCTCTCAACATCGACGGCGTAGGAGCAGGAGTCCTTTTCGTGTCACCATCCAAGGAGCAGCTCCGGTACGTCCTCAGGATTTATTTCCCAGCATCTAATAATGCCACTGAATACGAAGCATGCCTACATGGTTTGCGCATTGCGGTCGAGCTCGGTGTTAAACGTCTCTATGTGTATAGAGACTCGGCTCTGGTCATCAACCAACTAAACAAGGACTAGGACACGACCAGTGAAAGGATGGACGCATACTGCAAATCGATCAGAAAGCTGGAAGGCAGGTTCTATGGCATCGAGTACACACACGTGGTCTAGGACAAA
This sequence comes from Miscanthus lutarioriparius, assembly GCA_904845875.1. Lineage (NCBI taxonomy): Eukaryota > Viridiplantae > Streptophyta > Magnoliopsida > Poales > Poaceae > Miscanthus > Miscanthus lutarioriparius. The sequence continues at coordinate 73,112,614 of CAJGYO010000012.1, read as the reverse complement.
AATCAAGTAGCAGATGCGCTGTCAAAGTTAGGATCATCCCGAGCCAAAGTCCCACATGGCGTATTCGTCCAAGACCTGCTCACGCCTTCCATCGAGGAGGAGGATCCCACGGTCGACAAGCCTCTAGACAAGCAATTGGTGGCTACGGTTCCGGCGTCGAGCACCACTGAGCCACCTCTGACCATGACAGAGCCCAACTGGAGAGAACGTTTCATCAGGTACCTGACAGATGGCAGTGGTTACACTGATTGGACAGAAAATGAGCGCCTGATGCGTCGCAGTAAGCAGTATCTGCTCGTCGATGGCAAGTTATGGCGCAAGAACGCAAAAGAGGAAATCTTGATGAAGTGTATAACCCGGGAGGATGGCGATTGTCTCCTAGACCAAATCCACTCTGGCTCCTATGGTAACCACGTAGCCTCGAGAACGCTTGTCGGCAAGGCTTTCCGAGCAGGGTTCTTTTGGCCGTCAGCGGTAGCTGATGCAGAGAAGCTAGTCCGGCACTGTGAGGGTTGTCAGTTCTTCACAAAAAGAATCCATGTACCAGCACATGAGATCTAGACAATACCAGCCTCTTGGACCTTCGCATGCTGGGGACTGGATATGATTGTGCCCTTCAAACCGGCTCCTGGGAAATTTACATGTGTCTTTGTGTTGATCGACAAATTTTCTAAGTGGATAGAGTACATGCCTCTGGTACAGGCATCCTCAGAAAAGGCTATTACGTTCCTCGACCAGGTCATCCACCGCTTCGGCATACCCAACAGCATCATCACTGATCTGGGTACTTAGTTCACCTGGAACGCTTTTTGGGACTTCTGTGATGAAAGGAGCATAGTAGTAAAATACGTCTCGGTGGCGCACCCTAGAGCTAATGGATAGGTTGAGCGCGCAAACGGTATGATTTTGGACGCATTGAAGAAGAGGATGTACAGAGAAAATGACAAAGCTCCCAGAAGATGGCTCAAAGATTTACCAGCTTGTGGTCTAGGGCCTCAGAACTCAGCCCAGTCGTAACACCGGCGTCTCATCATACTTTATGGTTTACGGCGCTGAGGCAGTCCTCCCAGCAGATATTGCTTTCAGATCAGCACGGGTAGAGAACTTTGACGAGGGCAAGGTCAATGAAGTACGGGAGCTAGAAGTGAATAGTGCAGAAGAGAAGCGGCTCAATTGTTGCGTACGTACAGCCAAATACATTGTTGTTTTGCGCAGGTACTACAACAAGAACGTTAAAGAGCGGTTCTTCGTGGTCGGGGACCTAGTCCTGAAGTGGAAGACGAATCAGGCTGGTGTCCATAAACTCGCAACTCCATGGGAGGGGCCCTTCATGATCAAGGAAGTCACACGACCAACGTCTTATAGGTTAGCTCACCTGGACGGTACGGACGTACCAAATTCATGGCACATCGACAAGCTTAGGCGTTTCTATGCTTAACTACTGAGATATGTACTCCTCTTGTACTTTCGATTTAATTCAATAAAGCTATTATGATTTCTCCGACCACCATGATTGTGTCACTTCGAATTTTATGATTGTTCTAACCTAGACAGTCACAGCCGACCACCATTCCTTCATGGGTTTTCGGAGCAGGCCCTGTCTCCGATTCCTCTCAACGCGTGCATGGGATCCGCTCTTTGCGCTACGGGTGATCGGCAGGTCCCCCCTAGTTTGACTTGTTCACGTCTACGTGTGCACAGGTCACGCACCTCACACTCCGACCACATGCCAAATCTAGGCCGCACAAACCTTTCAGGATGACATGTCGAGTAAACTGGTCCAACTAAACAGAACGCTAACATGTTCTCACTTAGTTACACCAACACGAGTTTTAAGCTTAAATACGTTTTATACAAAACAAATAAGCTTATAATGATATACAGTTACGTTATTACAAGCATGCCTGAAGAGGTACAAGTTTACAATAACACAACTACATCCTTCTTCTACAGCTCTAGCCTATCCTGTTGGCTGGTCGAGGCACGCGACACCTGCTGCTCGCTACTTCCGACATCCCGCTCGAGTCTCAGGGACTCTTGTATTGGTCGAGCTGAAGAGGATGGCCCCGCCGATGCCTGGCTGGTTGTGACCGCAGGCTTCGCCAGTTGGCTCACAACTGATGGCGTTTCCGGCTGGCTTGTTGATGGCATACCCTGTACAGGTGTTGTCCCACCTCCACACAGGTTAATGTCGCCAATTATCTTTGAAGACAGGTCTAGCTGGGACATCCGAAGCTCCTCAGCCTTGTCTGGATTTACCTCCTTCGGGTACCCAGCCTCTAGGCGCTTGAGATCGATCAGGGGGTAGTGGGCACGCACCATGCTTAGCACATGTGCGCCTATGTACTCACCCGCCTCCTTCATGAACTCTTGGAACCATTCCCATGCCTTTCGGCATCTCTCGACCAGTCCAAGCTGTGGCATCCTTGGCGCTTCCTCGGTAAGCGCTGGGTCGATAAGGTTGAGGACGGGCAAAATGCTAGTTGCCACTTCCTGGCACCGGTTCTTCCATGTGTCCCAATCCTCGGTGATCTCCAGGCATCGCGCCTTCCAGCCATCACGATCTTTCATAATGGCTTCCAGATGCTTCTTGGCATTGACTTTCAAAACTGCAAACCGTACAAGATATTAAAATGTCATGCCATGACAAGATAACGTGGGCAATAGAATGAGCAAGGTGGTCTAGAACACTTACTTTTTAGTTCCTCCTTCGTCTTGGTTGTGTGGACCTGGAGTTGCGACTGGTTGTGTGCTAGTTTCTTGTTGTCCTCCTTCAGGCGACCACACTCTACGGCCACATGGCTATTCTCCTCTTGGAGACGGACTACTTTGGCTTCTAAGCCTACACTACAGCTGTTACTACCAACAATGCAACAACACGTGTCATGCACTTGCTGTGATAAAGTGACAACTTACTTGTTTTTTCCTGTTCTTTGTTACTGAGCTGGGCGACCAGGTTCTGGTTCTGTGCCTCCTGCTCCGTCCTCTCCTAGTCGGTGGCTTCAAGTTGGTGGCGCAAGCGTTCCACTTCAGCTGCCAGTTCTCTATTGCTTGCTGTAATCCCCTCAATTTGATCGAAGCACTTCTTTCGGTACCTTGCGGTCTTAATCAAGTCCTGCATATAAAAAAAACTAAGTCAGACAGTTGGCTAGATAGCAAGATCAAGTGGTCAAGCCAAACATACCTGGACTTCCATCACCAGACGTTTTGCCTCTCGTTCAACTTTCATGGTCTCTTTGACCTCTGGGATTTCCTCATGCATAACCCATTGGTCGTTCCGCCAGCACAACACATATACATGTTGTCGCTTGTCCTGGGGATGGCCCAGGACCTCTTCTACTTCGTCCTCTTCGGCCTCTTGTTTGGGTAGCGGCGCTGGTCTGGAGTTTGCAGTCTCTGCGATCACTATGGCTTTCCCATGGGCTATAGCATTGGCAAACGTGCTTTGTGCCACCTCCGGCCGCTGCTCCTCGATTTGGTCTGATACCCTTAGCGCCGAGGTATTCCCCTCAGCAGGGTTAGTGCTCGGTGCACTTGTACTTGGCTCGGCTCTCCCCTCGACCAACTACTCGGGGACTGTCGTCCGGTCGCTCATCTCTTGAGGTTCCGGCATACTTTCTGCTACAGGTTCCTCCATAGCCGGCTACTGCGCCGTTTTCTCCGTCATTGCTGGCGGAGCCATGCCGCACCCGGCTAGTTGGTCAGGATTTTCGGTGGATGCCGACCTAATATATCAGACATAAGTTCAGAAGACAACAGTGTTCAATATAAACCGTAAGCTTACATCAAGGTTACAAATACTTACAGCTTGGAAGCACAGAATGATGTGGCGAAAGCGCGTCTCTTCGTCTGTGCTTGCTCCGCATGCTCCGCGGGTGCCATCGGGTCTCTTTCCACGACCAGTACCGGCGTCGGGGCTTGATGATCGACCCCTTTGCCGCTTGTCCTCTGCATTACAGTGGTCGGTGATGCGAGTCCCACTGGCATGGAGGAGCCACCCTGCTCCGTCGACTCCTGTTGTTTCCTCCTCTTTCGAGGGATGAGTCGGAAGATGTTTGCATCATCTTTTTCATCATCTGATAGTGTAAAAATGGCATGAGGATGCTTGTTGGCCGCCGGCCGCTTACCAGCAGCCCTGGCCATTGCCTCCTCCCCAACCCCGGGTATGGCCCAGTCGATGTCTTCGATCCTAGCGCTGGTCTGGGCGGTTGGGCTGGCAACTTGCGGCCAATCCACACTAGGGGGTGGAGACACAAACACTGCTGCTCTGTCACGACCATTACTCTAGGAAACATAAAGGTGACAACACAGTAAGTTTCTGTTACAACATAACTCTACAGGTACAAGGCAGCATAATTTACCTTTGGGGGAGGTCGGGCCAGCTTGAAAGCGTGCTCGATGTCGCTCAACCTGACATAATTTGGATATGCTAAGTTGAATAGCTCTCCAATCCTGGCCTTGACTTCTATCTTGTCAAGCGCCTCTTGCCTGGTCCTAGTTGGGTCTATGCTACCTTGGTACTCATGGCCGGGATGTACCCTCCTTTGGCAAGGCTGGATCCTTCGGCTGATGAAGTTTCCGACCACGCTTGGACCATCCAATTTCCTCCACGGGATCAACCCAATTAGTTCTTGGATCTGTTCTAGGTGCTCGGGCTTCTCTGACCAGTTGTTCTTCTTCTCCGGAATGAACCCAATGTCGCATAATGTGATTGTGTTCGGCTCCTCACGGATGTAGAACCACTTCTTGTACCAGTCCTCCAGTGATGTGTTCCAAGGGCAGTGCAGGTATTGGGCCTTCATCCCGTCACACAGATTGAGGTACACACTTCCGGCTATCTTTGAGCCGCCGCTTCCTTTCTTCCGCAGACATAAAAGATGGCGAAAGAAGTCAAAATGGGGCTGGAAGCCACCATATGCTTCGCAAAGATGAATGAAGGTGGAGACAAGAAGAATCGAGTTGGGATGCAGATTGCAAATCCCAATTTCGTAATACAAGCAGAGCCCCTGAAGGAAAGGGTGCACTGGAACCCCAAAACCCCGCTTGAAGAAATCTTTGAAAACCACAATCTCACCTGGTTGTGGATCGGGGTACCCTTCTCCTTCCCGCGCGCGCCATCCCATGAGTTCCCTGTTGTGGAGTACTCCCATGGTGACGAGGTCTTCGATGGTCTGCTCGTTGCTTCTTGACTTCCACCACTCCTTCGCCATGACTCCAGTTTTCTTCTGGGCGTCACTCTTCGCCATGAATCCACCCTTGCTGATGGAGGTGGATGCGGTGGAGGGGTGATTGGCAATGATTTCGAAGGTATTAGGGTTGGCAAGTGGAAGCAGAAGGCTGTGGCGGCAAATGGTAATGGGGATCGGTAAAAGGTAGCTTACCCGTTCTATATTATAAATAACCAAGAGTTCCGCCATTTCGTCCGCCCGAGATTCTTGGGAGACGTGCGCACGCGTCGTAGATGGTTGTTTTCACAACCTCGAGATCTATGCCAATAAACGCGCCCCTTTGCTACCAACGTACGCGCCTCTTCGTTGCTAGTGTGAAAGGGCCCACACTGATGCACCTCCTTACACGTGCCAAGTGACTGTTTGCTTGAAAGGACAAGAAGGCAGTATAGCATGCTATGCCCATCTAGACATGTCAGATTGGACTTGACAGAGTAAGAAGATAAATAAATACACCAAATAATAGTTCAAGCAGCATTCATCTCTTCGCTACATGTCTCGTGCTTAGGGATGGTCCAGACCACTATTGTGCTCAGGGATGGTCCAGACCACTACCGTGCTCGGGGACTGCCCAGACCACTACCGTGCTCGGGGACTACCCAGACCACTACTGTGCTCGGGGACTGCCAAGAACACTACCGTGCTCGGGGACTGCTCTGACCACTACCGTGCTCGAGAACTGTTATGAAGAATGCTCGGCGATTGCTCTCCTCGGCTACATGTGATTTGTACTCACATATAGTTGAGAGACATCTATTTAGACCTTGCTACAAGGCTCATACCTTGCCTTCCAGCAAGCTCGAGGACTACATCGGTACGATGCACTTGCCGGTGCATCTCGTATTGATTGTACGACGATTGGATTCTTAACTCTAGTAGAAATTCTTTTTAGACCCTGGCACCACGTGCCTACATCACCTACTACCAGGCTCGGGGACTAAGTGGGCACACTTCACCTTGCGGTGAATGTGTTTGTTTTTCGACCCCTACGCCTCTGATGATCAAAGACGCTACGCTTCAAGATGCACTTACATTTCTTTTCAGAAATACAAGTGGGCACACTTCCCAAGACGGAAATCTTTTTTCTTTTTTCTTAAGAGAACCATACATTCTTCGGACAACCTACTTCTCCGGTGACAATGGTGGTCAGAGACGTCAAGAACTCAAGCCTCACTATTTGGAGAAGGTTAAAATGGCGTGTCGCAGCATAATACATGGTGCTCGGGGACTAGCTGTGGGGGTATTAACCCTTATACCCTTACGGCTAGGCTTGGGCCAGCCCAGACCAGAGGGTCTGGTCCACCAAAAGACGACGCGCAGCCCGGCCAACCTGTTCGGAGTCCCGCGCAAGGAGTCAAGATGGATTTGGCGATCAAGCAAGATCCTAGTATGTTAGAATAGGAATCCTTATCCGGCCACCTATGACAATTGTAACTGGCTAGGATTAGTTTCCAGATCTGTAACCTTGTCCCCCGGACTATATAAGGCGGGTAGGGGACCCCTCTAAAAATCATCTCTCATTGACATACAGCAATACAATCAGACGCAGGACGTAGGTATTACGCCTTCTTGGCGGCCGAACCTGGATAAAATCTCGTGTCTATCTTGCGTCACCGTCTTGTTTGTGGCTTGCGCATCTATTTGCCGACAATCTACTACCTTGGGCATACCCCTGGGTAAACTGCCGACTATATTCCGTCGACACATGTCTAAGACCTAGGGGCCAATAAACGTCGAGCTAACAATTGGAAGCAAGACTCTACCCACCACATTGTTTGTCATTGATGGAAAGGGGTCGTACAGTTTACTCCACGGTCATGACTAAATCCATGCAAATTGCTGCAGACCATCGACCATGCATCAGTGTTTGATTCAATGGCATGGACATGATGTCGAATTGGTTCGCGCTGATGAATCTGTGAGCATTGCAATAGCCGATCCAGTCTTTTGGGATTGGGAGATTTTGAATGTTTCTCTGGCAAGACATGGGAAGGAGGCTTTATTAAAATCAGCAATGAAAGCCAACAGCCGATGCAAGCGATCGGCTCTGAGAGTTTGTTTTAGTAGAAAAGTCACAGCTTCACGTCGGTTGTTGGATCAAAGGAAAATGAGTATTAAGTCTTGGAGATAGGTTTAGGCCGACATATGTGAAGGCCGAGTTAAAGTGTAAGTGCGATTTAGAGTTAATGGATTTCTTAAGAGAAGTTATGTTTCGCTTAATAAGACGCTTGACCTAGGTTGATTACTCGTCCAACCTTTTATATTAAAAGTTTTGCGGGACGTTATCCTAGCATCTGATCAACACTTGGTAGCCGATTCATTCTCGGCTCTAATAGCCAGTACCAGGAGGGTATCGCCTCTAGTTCGAAAAGTAAACATCTTCAAAGATAGTAATAGCCGATATGATATGTATCTCCTATAGAATACGCAAAGGTACCAAGCGGCTGAAGGAGGGAAATCAAAGGATTGTCTTAATAAAAGTCGTGTTTTCAGACTCACCTGGATTGAGATCAGAAGTCTGGGATTGAATGTTTTAAATCGTCTCTTTAGCCGAAACAAAAGATACAACGAGACAACAGGAAAGTATGGTCATACATGCATTGACTAATGAATTACAAGTCCAAGACATCCTGGATAATTTTCAATAGTTCCAGCCGTACGACGTCGACCTCTGCAATCTTTTGCTCGTACTCTTCGGCTATTCCAGGAGTGTTCTCAAGACTGCTATGAATGACTCTGCTTCTTTTCATTTTGGCCAGCAATTCTTGCTTTTTCTGTTTGACAACATCAGGTATTTGGGCCAGAGTAAACTTGCAACGGTCAATAGCAGCTTTCATGCTTTCCAGTTCCTTCTCAAGTTTAGCACATTTGATTTCTAGCTGGGAAAGCTCTGGATCGGTCCTGGAGGAAGAATTTTTTAGATCGTCAATTAGCCGCATCAACTCTTTAGCCTCTTGCTTGTTGGACCTATCCTAGGCCATCAAAGCTTTGCAGTTGGACAGATTTCTCTGAATCCTTTTCGCCTAAAGAGCTTGATATTCGAAAGAAGACAAATATGATGAGACTTTGGAAAGGGTTGGTGTCGGGGACCTAATACCGGGGTACCCCAAAGAGGAGGAATCAATGCACCATCGAACGGTAAAAACTCCCGAGAGCGCGGCTGTATCTCTTGCCCGAGCAAACAGGAGTCTTGCTCCGCCTCGCCCGACCCCCGAGGGCTGGGCTCGGCCCCGCCCGACGGCTGGAGGGCAACTCCGCCTCGCCCGACGGCTGGATAACAACTCACCCGACCCCCAAGGGATACACTCCGCCTCGCCCGACCCCTGAGGGCTGGGCTTGGCCCCGCCCGACGGCCGGGGGACACCTCCGCTTCGCCCGACGGTAAAAGCTAGGTTTTACCTCATCCAACGACCACTGACGGACCTTGTCTTAAACCGATATCCGGAGGCTGGTTCAGCTCGCCTGACGAAACGTACCCCGCATCCTCATGATGGCGACTACAGGGTAAGACAAGATATTCGGGTCAACCACAGCGACAGACGCCATGCCCTGCACCCCTACAGAGAGGTACCGTCAGGATGTGGCAGAGCCTAGCATCTGACCTCTCCAAGCATGGCAGAGCCCGAACAGTGTTGCGGGCGCCTGCTATTCATCCTACAGTATTGTAGGCGCCGCCCGCAACCTCCGGACGAGGAACCCGACGCAGACATACGACAACCACTACGTTCCAAGGGCAAACCAACAGTCACCACGCCACCCGACCCCCTCGGGGTCGGGGCTCGGCAAATCCTGTCCGACACGCCGCCCGCAGGGGCGGGATGGGACGTGCCCACTTGCTAAACAGTGGCCATGGCACGGCCCATGATGATCTACAGTCACCTCACTCCTAACACAGCTTGCCATGATGGATAGGTCAGGCGTGGGGAAGAAGGAAGGCCCGGGTCCCTCGAAGGACCTTCTACGCCCTTAGTGCTCTTTTCCTTTGTCTGTAAACCCTGCTCCCCCTTGACCTATAAAAGGGAGGGCAGGGCTCCCCACTAAAGGAGGATCGATTCTGAACAGGTTAACACACACACACACGCACCACACGGCCAAGCTCCAGCAGAGCTCTTGGCGTCCTTCCAATCACTCCATCAGGGACTTGGGGTCTTTCCCTCTCCCAACCGTTTGTACCCCCTACTACGAACCTCATTCGGTGCTAATAACACGAGCAGCAACAGACTGGACGTAGGGACATTCGGCCCGAACCAGTATAACCCTTGTGTCCTTTAGCGCACCATCCGGGCCTAACGCGCATCAATTACAAATTTACTTGCCGGTGTTTGTTTGAAACACCGACAGTTGGAGATGGATCACCCTTTATAGCCAAGAAGACTCTCTGCATTGAGTCAGTGTCATGGATCAGATCGGCTACATCCTTCTTGAGCATTGGCAATATGTGTCTTAGCCACTTTCTGGTCTCTTCCGACAAGGCTTCACTAGAAGAAGTAGTCGATGATCTGATTTCGTCCTCATCAAAATATTCCTCGAAATTGATAGAATGGCTCTAGGCTGGAAGATTGGACGCCTATGTACAAGAGAAAACTTGATTGGAAAGCTTGACTCGGTTTATCACAAAGCGAACAACGAAAAGGATATGGCACCTTCTCTATAGCGGCCTCTATTGGAAGGGAAGGGACAGCTGATGATGCTCCAATAACGTCCAGTTGTGTCGGCTATAAACTACCGGCATTAGCATCTTCAATGATAGGGAAAATTTTCAGTTCGTAATCATTGCGATGGAAAAAGACATATAGCTTCCTTACCATCAGGTGTGTGTCGGATTAGGGGATCGGCAGTCTGAATACCGACCACAGGATTATTCCCTAAGTCAATTGGATCATTGCCAATAGGTGAACTACCAGGTTCCTGTTCTTGCATGAATGTTTCATCGAAGGATGTCTAGAATAATGAATAGCCAAATAAGAGGTGGGAATAACAATGAATCAAGAAATCAAGAAGGATGCTCCAGCAAATTTCAAAGATGGAACTTACATTTTCTGTTGTTATGGGAGTATCGGTTATTTCAGCTGAGATCGGCTCCATTCGTGGATCAGCCAATGAAGGTTCAGTTGGGGCTGAATCAAATGCCTGGGATAGCAATCCGGCGCCCAAAGTAGACTGTGACGCAATGCTCGATAACTATGAAGAAACGAGGTTAGAAAGTTAAACACCAGTCCGAGGAAAAGGCGAATTGATTACCTGAACAGTTGATGGTCTCGTTCTACGCAGTCTCTTCCCAATAGTAGCCTTCTGAGTTACCCCTAGAGACGCCTTGTGCTTTTGGGGAGCGACGTGTCACAATTGTGGGAACAACAGGGGTTCTCGTGAACCTCTTCAAGGAAGGAGCGGCTGATCCCATCCTTGAAACTAGACATGAGGGTTGGTAACCTATGGGACGTCCTCTCCTGTCCAGGCTTGGAGGGTCAAATTCAACATTCTGAAAGGATCGATCAGAATGATTGGCAAAAGGATTCACCAAGTAGTCTATATGAAAAGGGAAATAAAAGATTACCTCGCTACCAGAAACAAATTCCTCATCCAGAGCTATACATAGATGGTGGACTGGCCCACAGAAAAGATGGGAATGCCATTCTTGCCACCAGGTGTTGAAGAGGCTGGAAGAGAAACTGGCTATGACCTAGTCGTTCAAGGAAAAAGAAGGAAGGTCCGACCCCTATTTAAAGATTCTGGAAGCTTCTAGCACGTCACTAACATCTTCTCTCGGCTTCAAGATGTTCTCAAAGAACAGGAGGGGGGGGAAGTTGACCGAGGTTGAACTGACGGGTCATAAAAGAAGGGTTGTAGAACTCGTAGGTCGAAGGATTGCCCAGGGAAGAGGAGCCTTTGACCATTTTGCCATGACCATGACGAAATTCGGCCGCAAGAACACAGGGCTTGATAAAGGTATTAAAGATCGCATCAGCTGTCTCGTCCGAGCAGCCGGACTCAAATCGAAACTTGAATGGAAAGATCAGTTCATCATCCTCCTTAAAAGGTAGCCAAGTTAGGATGGCTACATCAAACCCTCTGTGAAGCTTTTTGAAGAGGTGACCAACATCGAAGTCAATGGTTATGGCCGATGCAGCCTCACCATAATTCATACACTGTCGGGTCCTTCCTTCTTTGCCTCTGTATTCCTCATCAAAATTGGAGGAGGGAAAACTCAGATTTCTAAGATCAGGCCTTACCGACTTATGCATGTACAGATTGAGCCACAATTGTATCAGCCACCAAGGGCCGCTGATAGTCTGTATTGGTTCATTCTTCAGCAGTTGAGCAGCCACCTGGTACATCAGATGATAAGCAGCCCCTAGCAGATATTTTCCAAGAGGAATATCCTTGCCTAATGCCAGGTGTTCTTCCATAAGTTTGTGATTATAAGTCAGGCCACATGACGACCCACAAAAGATAAATTTCTCTAGCCACATGTTCAGAAAGGCCACATATTCTTGTTCGCTGACAGATGATCCATCCTCAACATGATTCAGAATGCAACTTGCCCATCCAGTACAGTCTGCTATCTTGGCCAGTCTTTTGGAACCAGCACTCAAGTACTCATAAGGTTGCATTGGTCTAGTAGTTCTAAGACCGGTCAACATGTATACATCGGCCAGGGTAATGGTCATCAGGCCATGGCCAAAAATAAAAGCATTTAGAGCATTGGACCAAAAATAAGAAGCAGAGATCAGGAGTGAATCGTTCCTCTCCATTTCAGACAACGAAAGTGTTAGACACTGGTTCAGATCGTAAAGCTCCCAGTCTCCACCCTTTTTAGCCGATACCTTAAGGAACGCGGGAACTCGTAGGCTTCCAGAGATATGCCAATCAAGGTGTCGATGGAGTAAAGGTTGATATCTGCTGGATCAAATGTGACACTGGATCGATTCTTTCCGAATGACGTCACCAGATGACGATGATGGGATATGACTGGCATAAAAAAGATACATATCGGACTCTACAAAAGGGGAAAGATTAGAGTCCAAGTTATCTTAAGATAGGAATATTTCTTTATGCCAAAGATTGTAACAAATCATGCTCGAGTAGGATTCATGTCTAGACTCCGGGTATAAATTTCAAACCTCGGCTATTGTAAAAAGGACAACCAATCAATCAAATACAAGTCAATTACTTTTTCGGCTCTGGCCGCCCCTTAGGAGTAGGAGTAGAGTAGATCTCGGCGAGTTCTTCAGCAACTATGGCTGCATCGATCCGGTCGACCTCCACTGCTTGTTGTAAGTACCATCATGGTTTATACCTTTATTCGTATGGCTGCATCGATCCGGTCGACCCACACTATGACTCTGGTATAGGCTAGTTATCAACTCTTGCCTAGTTCAAGTATGGCCTGTGTGATTCTGCCTCACACCCCACTGCTTGAACTAGATCAAGGTCAAGTTATCGGCTCTACCTTTGAATGGCAGTCTTTAGTAGATTCATTAAGTTACCGATATTGCTTATTGCTTTCATTGTTTATCTAATTACAGCAATATCATTTGAAAACTCACAGACCACAGGAATAGAAACAAAATTAGGAGAAGCTTCAGTATGAGCAACAACTGCTAAGGTGGGGACTAAAGGCATAAGGACAGACATTCTATCCTCAGAAGAAGGAAGCTTCAACTCAACAATTCTCTGCCTAAAGTTCAGGACTACCCTAACTTTTCAACTAGTTTATTCCTAGAATTGCATCTATGCCTTGCCCAGGAAATAGCATGAACTGGAGACAATAAGGGTGAGTTGCTAACACTAGTCTCACTGTATCTGTCCGAGTTTTAACGCACAACTATGCACCTAGAGTTTTGACTCTATAGGCAATAGGAATAGCCATAGTAGATATATTGTGCTTTTGTACAAACCCCATACTCATGAATGAATGTGATACACCAGAATCAAAAAATACATATGCTGGGTGGCAATCAATGGTGAACATACCAGCCATCATGGGCTCTCCCTACAAAATCTCCTCAGCCTCGATGAAGTTAACCTGCACCGAGCGGCTCACGGGCACCTTCTTCCTGATGATAGTCCTCTTGACCAGACAAGAGTTGGCTGAAGGCTGAGAAGACTAAGTAAGTTGGTTCTGGGGGCACTGACCAGCATAGTGGACTTCCTTGCCACTTGAAACAAGCACCCAATTTGTTCCCCTATCCCTAACGAGGCAGAACCTGCTGTCCCTAAAGCTGCTGCACCTGCTAACTAGGTGCATGATACTAAGTGGGAGGTGCCTGGTGAGTCTGCTGAGTCTAATGAGACAACTATCCACCCGAAGAGTGATAGGACATCCTCACAACCTATACCTTCTGTGACTATGGGTGACTAGAAGATCCAGTGATCACCCTCTTGCGCTTCCACTCAGCCTGAGAGTCACGCTGAAGTCCCTCCATAGCAATGGCAGCATTCATCAAAGCACCAAAGGTCTGATAGCCCCGGTAAATAGCTTCTCTTGCAAGATGCAAGAGAGACCGCAATTGAAATGGTCCATCTTCTTCTCATTAGTATCCACATGAGTCCCAACATACTATGCAAGATGGTTGAACTTGTTCACATACTACATCATAGTCATGTTTCCTTGCTTCAGCTCTAGAACCTCAAACAACTTCCTGTTCAGCAAACCAGTAGGATATATTACTGATGGAAAGCAGTGATAAACTCCCGCCAAGTCACATGATGGTACACAGGCTACATGGTGTTGAAAGTGTCCCACCAAGAACTAGCAGATCCCAGAAGCTGCTTGTGGGACAAAGCGCACCTTCTGCTCATCAGTCACATTTAGCAGCTAAAACTTCTGCTCCAGAATATGAAGCAAATGCTCTGTGTCTAGAGGCTCAGCAGTCAGCGTGAAAAAGGGTGGGTGTGTCCCCAAAAAATCCTAAAAGGAACAGGGCCTCTTGGGAACACAGGAACCACCCCAGTTCCCACCATTGCCATTAGGGCCTCCAAGGGCAAAGCCACCAATAGCCTATGCCAGCATCTCCAAGGCATGGGCTGACTCGCGATGAGCAACCAACATCTCAGCCATCATCTCGGCATGGGTCATCGAGAGGCGGTGGTGGTGGTGGAGGAGGAGGACCAAGGAATGGGGCCTCGTGGCTCTCCCTGTTGGCATTGCCATGATCATCTCCACGACTATTTTTTCCCTAGTCTTCACCAAGACCATGGCCTATCCCGGCACTAGTGCTCCCTCGACCAGACCTCAGGTTCATCTGTAAACAGACAGGAACCCACCATTAGGGACCAAGCCTCTATATTTAGAAACAAACGGCTAGAGAGATGATAAGGCCCAATAAATGGTTACTAACGAGAACTTTTCCTTAAGAGTTAAAGCATTTCTCTTTATTTGTTATCCTATCCATTTACTACCCAAATTATACATGTGGGGAGTTTAGTTTAAGCAAGATTCTCTTTTTATGATGCATGGATCGACCTATTCGTTCACTCAGGCCAGAATATAGCGGCATTCATATATAATTTTTTGCATAGCACACTCACTTTCCGTATGCTAAATGATTCTTACGCAGCGTAAGTTAGTGTACCTATAGAAGACTGATTAGATAAAACCTGTGCCACTATCCTAGATAGACCATATTACTAGGGCTCATACTTATTTACGTAATTTATCGCATCCTACTTTTCGCAAAGCTTTTATTGGTCAAATTTTAGGTTTTGAAAAGAGTTTTTAAACTCGTACACATTATTGGGCTCTGATACCACCTATGGCATAACCGCCCAAAATAACATGCTTCCAAAGGTGCTCGTCTTCCACTAGACACTAAGCACCTCGAAAATGAGCTACATCGGACAGTTCCATCGAGCACACCCCAAAGGGAGAACTCGAAACAATCCACGTTTTACATCAAGAATCCCATGAGTATGAGCTTACAATACTTAGTCCATTTCATACAACCAGAGTTCTAGTAAATTATTTATGACAATACCAGAGTTCAGAGTGTGATAATTAAACAGCAGAATAAAAATAAACATCTAGCGGAAACGATATAAGGATTCATCTGTGCCCACCAGAAGAATCCTCCACACAAGAGCTACTCCTCAAGCTACGCCTGCAACAGGGGTAAAATAAACCCTGAGTACATAAAGTACTCGCAAGACTTTCTCGACTAGTGGGAATAGTTTCCCGACTCCAAGGAGTATGATAGGCAATATGGGTTTGTTGTTTTCTTTTTGTTTGCGAAAAGCATTATTAGAAGTATGTCCTTAAGATCAAGTTGAATTAGCTGTCATGATAATTACAGTGAGCACATAATAATACCATGAAACTACTATAAAATTTTTAGGACTAAAGCTATCACCAATTTACCACAAAAATTCCTACAATGATTAACTTAATAATATTGAACACTCTCAAATGATTTAATAGCTCCTAGTAGCAA
Organism: Miscanthus lutarioriparius; assembly: GCA_904845875.1. Lineage (NCBI taxonomy): Eukaryota > Viridiplantae > Streptophyta > Magnoliopsida > Poales > Poaceae > Miscanthus > Miscanthus lutarioriparius. The sequence continues at coordinate 73,096,956 of CAJGYO010000012.1, read as the reverse complement.
CATATACATATATGAACTAAATACACTAATAGATAGAGCACAATTTTTAGGAACCTAACAAAATTTGTTTCACAATTTTTGGGCACCCACATGATTTTATATGATTTAGCAAAGACCAGCTCAAAAATTAAATTAGAAAACTATTTCTAATTCCTTATGAAAAGAAAAACAAATTCTCCCACATGGCCCACTCGAGGCTGGCCGACGGCAGATAAACCCGCGTGCTGGTGCTTTTGCAGAAACACCCCCACGCTATCACCTATTAACACGATGACTATGCGCACTATTTCTACAAACAACATTTATGTAAGAAAATCCTCGTATTAACCAGTCTTCGCATCGAGGAGGTCCCCGACGCCTCCGCGCTCGCCGGCGCGGCATTGACCATCACTGGGCTGCTACACCGTCCAACTAGGGACTCCCGCGACCCATCTAGAGGGCCAATGCTCACCTACAGGCCAACGCGCAACAATGGGCAGCGATTCGGAGACCGGAGACGAAGTAGGGCGACTTCTCCGTGTCGGCGGCAACCTACGGTGGCGACGACAACATTTCGGTGAGCCACGGTGCTAAGGGAGCAGTAGAGGTAGCGGGTGAGCATCAGTGACTCACCAAGGACCCGACCGAGGCAATGGTTCAGCTAAAGACGCCCTGAGCAGGGCTGCCCGCGTACGCGCGGCGAGCTTGGCGACAAGCCATGGTAGACACGACCGCGTCAGCAGCGTTGGAACAGTGGTAGGGGTATGACTTAGGTGCGCATGGCGAGGAGGGGATCAAGACGAGTCTAGTGGTGCAGCCAATTTAGCCCAAGGTGGTCAGATGAAAGCTGCCCTCGGTGATGGGCGAACTCGGACTTATCGGCACGATGGTGGGGAAAAGCTCCAAAATTGAAGCTCGACCAGGCGCCATTCATGGCGGGGTTGGGGAGGGTAGCTAGGTAGCTGGGTGATGGAGCCAGTGACATGATGAATCAGGTGATGGTGACTTCTCCCTACTTGTTTTAATGGTGCGGCTCAGCCCACCATGGCAATAGCAAAGAGAGAGGGGAGGGGGTAGGTCAGAGCTCAGCTCGTCCTCGCCTTGGTGGGACGCGAGCAGCACGATCAGGACACACACGCGCAGTTGCTATGGACATGGCATGTGCGCGTATGCGACTGACACGACACGAGTGACTTTCGTGCCTTTATGGGCGAAGCGACAGTAGGTACGGCCATGTGCCGATGCCGCAGATATGCCAAGCGCGCGCAGCAGCAGCATTGCCACCGACAAGGTAGACAGCGGTGCAGAGCCGCAAGGGAGGTGCGGATGCGACAATGAGGTGATGGCAGCGCAGTGCGGCCGTGGCAGCACCAGTGGTAGCAGCACGAGGTAGGGCAGTAGGGCGCGGGGCCAGTGACTCGCTGCGGCCAGCCTCGGCCGAGCCCAGGCGGGCTTGACCAACCTAGCGTGGTGGCACGGGATGACCGCGCGGGACGTGGCCATGTGCGCAGCGTGGGGTGGCTACGCGGTGACCGCATGCACGGCGCCAACCATCCCGAGACTATGATGTGCATGAATTTTAAAGCATCGATAGCAACTAAACGATTGAGGTGTACACTAAACTGCCTTCACAATGCTAAAGAGGGCCTATTAGGCTACCAATCCAAGCTAAAACATGACATCACCTCGTAACTCAATTTCTCAAAATAATTTGCTAAACATGGCATTGTCCTGCTATTGACTGAAAGCATCTAGGCCCCTAGTTGAGTTTTAGTGATTAATGATGACACGAGATTACTATGACTAACATGTGTTTTAAAGAGGCAATTTAAGTTATGTCATGGTATTGGAAATTAATTGTTAAATCATGGTTGTCATGCCCCTTTCGATGGAAATCCTTTTGGTTTTCCAAGGATGGACGGCAAGGTTAAGGACAGACTAGTTCTAAGTGTCATTTGGTGTTGGAGAGATACTTATAGTAGTATAGGACTTTGTTTTTCCTTTGGCCATACTATTTAAGAGGGGTATGGACTAGTAGCTTAACCTAGGTGAGTCTAATGGATTAGGTGTGGTGCGCACTTGTCAAACTTAGCACTAGGTAGCTCAGGAATGGCCGTAAGATCAATAGAAGTCAACTTCATTCACAAAGAATTTCGAATTGGAAGAAAATGGAGTCAAATGACTGACCAGACGCTGGTTTGGTTGTGACCGGACGCAGCTTGGAGAGTCTGGTCAGTTCATTTGATCGGCAGCAGCAATCAGAGTGCGACCGAACGCTGGACACTAGTGCTCACTGGACGCGACGCAAGCCATATCTGTAGCAGCATGGACAGGCTATTAACCACAGACCAGACGCTGAACAGAGAAATGACTGGACTCTAGGTGCTAGTGTCCGATCAACAACAGTAAGGTTCCAGAGAGGGTTTTTGATGACCAAACATGTTTGGTGGGTGCTAATCGGACATAGGCCAGAGTCCGATCAGAGCAAATGACTCTTTTTGACATGCTGACGTATTACACTGATCGGTGCGTCCGGTCACCTTGACCAGAGCATCTGGTCATCCCAATACTTGCTGAGTTGGACCTCAACCGTTATGTTTTGAATGGGGGGTATAAATACATATCCCACTCATCCATTTGAGGTCTCTTGCCCATTTGTTCAGCTGAGAAACACCTTTGGAGTGCAAGGGAGAGCAAGAGCCTAGTGGGGTGATTGAGATTTGATAATCCAAGATTAAGGACCTCATTAGTGCATAGGGAGTAGCAAGTGTGCATCCACCTTTCTCATTAGGCTTGTCTTGGTCAAGTGAGAGTTTGTGCTTGTTACTCTTGGTGATCGCCATCACCTAGACGGCTTGATTGTTGGGAGCTTGGTGATCATTCGGTGGAGCTTGTGGATGACCCAAGTCATGTTGTGAGCAATTGTGGGCGATTCACCGTGACAGAGTATCAACGAATCAGCCCATAGAGAGCACTTGATCTTTGCATGGATCAAGAGGGAGCTACACCCTTGCGCGGGTGCTCCAACAAGGACTAGTGGGGAGTGGTGACTCTCCGATACCTCTGGAAAACATCGCCGTGTTTGTTTTCCTCTCTTTATATTGAGCATTTACATTTGAGCAACTCATTTCATATCTTTACATTCCTAGAATTGCCGTGCAAGAGTAGGATTGGAACCTATGGTGCAAAACTTTTGTACAGGAGAACAATAGAAACACATTCTAGACACAAGGGGTGAAATGGGCTAAGTGTAGGGCTTAATTATTGCAAAAATTTAGAATTAGCCCAATTCACCCCCCCCCCCTTGGGCATCTTGATCCTTTCAATTGTTATCAAAGCCTCGTGCTCCCTAAATTAGGCTCAACTGCCTAGAGCAAGATGTCCCACGGGGATGGACCCCCTCCTATCTTTGAGGGAGATGATTTTCCTTATTATAAAATTCACATGGAGTCATACCTATAGGCTTTAGATGTTGGAGTTCTTAGAGCCACCTCACAAGAGTTCCCAAAACCTAAGGATCCCGCCAACCTTCAAGGCGATGAGGTTAACTACGAGAAGTGGAATGCAAAGGCTAGAAACACCCTCTTTAGAGGCCTTTTGCAAGGATTTTTTTAACCATGTGCGGAACCACAAAGATGCCCGTGCACTATGGTTAGACATTTGTGCGCTCCATAAGGGAACCAAGAGCGAGCATGAGGAATGCTACCACCTTGTGATGAAAAGGCTTAATTCATGTGAGATGCTTCCAAGAGAAAGTGCCAATGAGATGTATTCACGCTTGAATGTTCTTGTAGAGGAAGTCAATGGGCTTGGACTCACACAAATGCAACCCTCTGATGTTGTGAGAAAGATCTTGAGTGTCCTCAACATTGACAAATATGGGCATATTGTGACGGTGCTTCATCAAGGTGATCTTTCCACTGCTACACCAATTCAAATATTAGGGAAGATCAATGCACATGAGATGTACATGCACATCACTCCACAAGATGGCCCTTCTTCAACAAAGAAGAAAGATTTGGCATTCAAGTCTAGCCAAGAGAATAGGGGCAAAGCAAGAGTTGATCATGATAGCTCAAGTGATCATGAGATTGATGATACAAGTCTTGCTCTCATGGTGAGAAGAACTGCCAAGATGCTCAAGATGCTAAACAAGAATGGTGTCAAGTTTGATGGCAAGAAGAAATTCTTCACTAGTAATACAAGGAAGCCCATCTCTGAAATGGATTGCAATAATTGTGGAGAACTTGGTCATCTAGCTCATCAATGCCCCAAACCCAAGAAAGACAAGCACAAGAAGAAGTACAAAGGCAAGAAAGATGACTCAAGTGATGAAAATGATGATGAGAAGAAGAATAAGCCATACAAGAAGAAGGATGGCAAGAAGAAGGAATTTTACAAGAAGAAGAATGGCAAGGCATACATTATTAGTGATTGGCTCATGGACATTGAATCATCAAGTGGATCATCTGATGAAGAAAGTGAGAATGAGAAGGAGAAGGTGGCCGCTCTTGTGATTGATTCTTCACTATCTTCACCAACACTACCGCCGTCATCCTCTACACACCTATGCCTTATGTCCAAGGGTGAACGAAAGGTACAAAATGATGATGATAGTAGTGGTGATGATAATGCTAGCAATGATGAAAGTGGTAGTGATAGTGATGAAGAATTTGAATCACCTTCTTATGATGATCTTGTCAAGTTGCTAAGCCAATACATTAAAATCATTAGAAAGACAAGAGCTAAAAATGAAAAGCTAGAACTTGAGAAAGGACTCACTCTTAGCAAAGTATGATATAGCCAAAAAAGCTAGTGTTGAGCTTAGAGAAGAAAATAAAATTGTGTCATCCAAACTCAAGGAGCTCAAATCCTCTAAAAAGGAGCTTAGAGAAAAACATGATAAACTTGAGGGGATACATAATGAGCTCACCACTAGTTACAATTTGCTAAAAGAAGAGTACACCAATCTCAAAATTAATCATGACAATCTTGTTCTTTCTCATGAGTTATTATTCAAAGAGCCACATGATGCTACTAACAATGTTGTTAAGATTGATATAGCTACATCATGTGATGACTTAATTGTTGAGAGCATTGAGCAAGGTTCTAGTAGTAAAGGCAAGAAAGTGGTTGAGTCCGACAACTATGATGATTATGTCAAGCTCAAGAATGTGAATGAAAAGCTCAAGAAAGATCTTAAAAAGCTATCAACCACCAACACAATTGTGATAGAGAATCTTGACAATAATTATGATATAGCTCTTGAGAATGAGATGCTTAAAGAAGAGAACAAGAGACTCAAGATGGAGAAAAATCATGATAAACTTAGAGAAGAAAACAAGAAGCTCAAGTTGGAGAAAGAACATCTCAAGACCGGTTTGAGCAAGTTCACAAGAGGCCAATATCTCCAAAGTGAGCTACTCATGAACACCATGATAAAGATGGATAGAAGTGGTATTGGGTACTTGACAAATCAAGAGAAGAAATCTCAAGCTCAACATCAACAACAATACAAGTCAAAGCCTAAGCCAAAGAGATGTTTTGAGTGTGGACAAGAAGGTCACTTTGCTCATGAGTGTCAAACTCCACCACCACAACCCTTGTCCAAGCATGCTAGACCCTTTGCCTTCAATGCTCACTACATGCTTAGAAAGGATTCTAGTGGAAAAATGAAAGTCATGTTCTTAGGTCCACCCAACAAGAATAGGCCTAAGCAAATTTGGGTTGCAAAGTCACTAGTTGAGAAAGTCAAGGGCCCTCATCAAGTTTGGGTCCCTAAACAACAAGCTTGATCTCTTGTGTGTAGGTGAACTACAAGACCAGTGGAAGTCATTAGGTTATTGATAGTGGTTGCACTCAACATATGACCAATGATCCTCGTATGTTCACCTCACTAAATGAAGAAGTAGATGGTCAAGAAAGGATTACATTTGGTGATAATTCAAAGGGAAAAGTTCAAGGATTGGGCAAAGTTGCAATATTAAATGATCATTCAATATCAAATGTGCTATATGTTGCTTCATTGAGTTTCAACTTGCTATCCGTTGGTCAATTGTGTGATCTTGGCTTTCAATGTTTGTTTACCGAGAAGGAAGTGGTTGTGTCAAAGAAAGATGATGAGCAAGTTATATTCAAGGGTTTTAAATACAACAACCTATATCTAGTAGATTTCACCTCTGAAGATGCAAACTTGAATACATGCTTATTCACCAAAACATCACTTGGGTGACTATGGCATAGAAGACTTGCACATGTTGGGATGAGCTCACTCAAGAAGCTAATGAAGAATGAATTGGTGAGAGGTTTGAAGGATGTGAAATTTGAGAAATACAAGCTTTGTAGTGCATGTCAAGCCGACAAGCAAGTTGCAAACACTCATCCAACAAAACCTTACATGTCAACAACAAGAGTGCTAGAGCTTCTTCACATGGATCTATTTGGACCAACAACTTACAAGAGTTTGGGAGGAAATCTCTATTGTCTTGTGATAGTTGATGACTACTCTAGATATACTTGGGTGTTCTTCCTTCATGACAAGACCGAAGTGGTGACATGTTTCAAGAAGTTTGCCAAGAGAGCACAAAATGAATTTGAAGTAAAGTTCAAGAAGATAAGAAGTGACAATGGAAAAGAATTTGACAACAAAAACATTGAAGCATATTGTGATGAAGTAGGGATCAAGCATGAGGTCTCCGCAACATACACTCCTCAACAAAATGGTGTAGTAGAGAGAAAGAACCAGACACTTATCACCCTTGCAAGAACAATGCTTGATGAGTACAATACACTCGAAGCTCTATGGGCGGAAGCTATCAACACCACATGTTATGCATCCAATCGCCTATTTCTTCAAAAGTTTCTTGGCAAGACCCCTTATGAGTTGCTCAATGGGAAGAAGTCGGATGTATCATTCTTCTGGGTGTTTGGTTACAAATGCTACATCTACAAGAAGCGGCAACACCTAGGGAAGTTCCAAAGACGTTGTGATATTGGTTTTCTTGTTGGTTACTCATCAAAGTCCAAAGAATATCGAGTATTTAATCATGCCACCGGCTTGGTTGAAGAAACATATGATGTGGAATTTGATGAATCTAACGGCTCCCAAGGAGCACATGAGAATCTTGATGACATAGGTGATGAACCATTGAGGGAGACCATGAAGAACATTCCAGTTGGAGACATCAAGCCCAAAGATGATGAAGATGATGTACAAGTGATTAATCCACCCTCTTCATCAAATATGCCACAAGATTAGGGGTGAAAACGGTATGGATATTTTCCGACCGTATTCGAGACCGAATCCATTTAGAGGGGTTCAAATCTGTCCGTATCCGAATCTGGATATTCAACATCCGATACCATATCCGTATCCGAATACTCAAATCGCATATTTACAATGTCGATACCCAATCGTATCCTATCCGGCATGCCTGACACTATCCGTATTCGGATCCAAATCCGAACAGAAATATGAAAACAAATGTAATATCAATGATATCCGTCCGTATCTGATCCGTTTTCATCCCTGCACAAGATGATGATAAAGATGGTAGAGTAGAAAATGAAGATACTCATGTCTCCCATGATCAAATGGTGGTACAAGCTCAAGATATTGATGCTCCACAACCTCCCTCTCAAGTGGTTGATAGAAGAAATTCACCCTACTACAAGCACATCCACAAGATCTCATCATAGGGAGCCCTTCAAAGGGTGTAATGACTCGCTCTTAAAAACTTGCTTCATTTATTGAACATCACTTGTTTGTTTCTTGCATTGAGCCTAAAAATGCAGAAGAAGCTCTTTAAGAACTAGATTGGATAAATGCCATGCATGAAGAGTTGAGCAACTTCACCCAAAATGAAGTTTGGACACTTGAAGAGCGACCATAAGATGCAAGAGTCATTGGAACAATGTGGGTGTTCCACAACAAACAAGATGATCAAGGCATCGTTGTGAGGAACAAGGCAAGGCTAGTTGCAAAGGGGTTCTCCCAAGTTGAAGGGTTGGATTTTGGAGAGACCTTTGCACCGGTTGCAAGACTTGATGCCATTCGCATCCTTCTTGCATATGCATCCCATCATGAAATGAAATTATATCAAATGGATGTCAAAAGTGCATTTTTAAATGGTTTCATAAATGAACTAGTCTATGTTGATCAACCTCCCAGGTTTGAAGACCCTAGATATCCTAATTATGTCTATAGGTTGTCCAAGGCGGTATATGGGCTTAAGCAAGCCCCAAGAGCTTGGTATGAGCGCCTTCAGGGTTTCCTCATTGAGAAGGGCTTCACCATTGGGAAGGTCGATACCACACTATTCACCAAGAAGCTTGATGCAGAGATCTTCATTTGTTAAGTATATGTTGATGATATCATATTTGGCTCATCAAATGAAGACTATTGCAAAGAGTTTGGTGAATTGATGTCAAAGGAGTTTGAGATGTCTATGATTGGAGAGTTTACATTCTTTCTTGGTTTTTAAGTCAAGCAAATGAGAGAGGGGATTTTCATCTCTCAAGAAAAATATACCAAGGACCTTGTCAAGAGGTTCAGAATGGATGAATGTAAGCCAATCAAGACACCAATTCCATCTAATGGACATCTCGACCTAGATGAGGGAGGTAAATTGGTTGATCAAACTCTCTACCATTCTATGATTGGTAGTTTATTATATTTGACCGCATCTAGGCCCGACATCATGTTTAGTGTGTGTATGTGTGCTAGATTTCAAGCTAATCCTAAGGAGGCTCACATGGTTGCTGTTAAAAGAATCCTTAGGTACCTTAAACACACACCAAGCACTGGTCTTTGGTATTCCAAAGAAGCTAGATTTCAACTAGTTGGCTATTCTGATTTGTATTATGCCAGTTGCAAAATTGATAGAAAAAGCACATCCAAAGGGTACCATTTGCTTGGTAGATCACTAGTGTCTTGGACCTCAAAGAAGCAAAATAGTGTGGCATTGTCCACCGCTGAGACGGAGTACATTGCCGCGGGTGCTTGTTGTGCACAAATTCTTTACATGAAGCAAACTCTTCTAGACTATGGTGTAGTTTTAGAAAAGGTACCTTTCTTGTGTGACAATGAGAGCACAGTAAAGGTTGCTAATAATCTAGTTCAATACTCTCGCACCAAGCACATAAATATCCGCCATCATTTTCTTAGAGATCATGTTGCTAAAAATGATATATCACTAGAAGGTGTAAGGACCGAGGATCAATTGGCGGATATCTTCACTAAACCACTGGATGAGGCTACATTTTGTCGGTTGAGGAATGAGCTAAATGTGGTTGACTTTAGTAACTTCACTAAAAAATGAGCTTGTGTTGTCCCTTGCATTGCATTGTAATATAAAACATGTTTAATTTTTAGTAATGCACTTAGGGCTTGTCTAACATGGTTAAGATAACTGCCAAAAAGCGTGTGAAGAAGCTTAACCATGGATCAAACTTGACAAGCAACTAGACTTACTTTCAAATATTGCATTGCATGTGCATGTGTGTTGCTTTGTCATTTCTTTTTGGGCATCTTTTGAGCATCTGCTATGTTTATCCACAAATAGGGAGAGCATTTCAAGCTCCTATTGGTCATAAAACCCTCTTGTGTGGTCACATGGTGCTCCTCGCCCCTTTTGTTGCCTATTTTCTTAAAAAGAATTATAGCGGAAGGCAAATTATTGCATAAACTCGAGGGTTTGAGAGAGGTCTCTCATATCAGTCCCAATTGGTGTTTATTTGGGTCTTATTGAAGTTTGGGACATGATTGGGAGAAAGTGTCACAAAGAAAGGAGGAGTATCTACAGTAGAAGAGGGACCGAACGTAGGGACCAGACTCACCTGTTGTAGCGTCCGATCAGTACATTAGGAGGACATACAGTTGCTAAAGAAAGACCGGAAGATGAACAGTATTTTGAGCGCATCAGGTGTGAAGTTGAATCTGCGTCTGGCCAACACAAGGAAGTTAGCAAAAAAGGATCGGACCCAGAGTTGTCTCCGGTTATAGTGCATCGGACACGTTCGATCGCCATTTGGGCATTTCAGGACCTCTCTATACTCGACCGGACTCTAGTTTTTTACGTTCGGTGGTTTTCACCGGCACATCCGGTCGCTTCAACTTGTGTGGATTAGATCCATTTCTTCTATAACTGTCATGGGGGGCCCTCATTTATTTCACCACATGCCGCCTTGCCCTCACCGCACCTACATCTCTGCCACCGTGCCCGCGCCTGCATCTCCACCGCCGCGCCTGTGCATGTGCCTCCATTCACCGTGCCGCAACACTGCTCGCCATGCCCATGCTCGGCTCATCACCACTGCCAGACTTCTTCACTACACCAGCTCACCATCGTCACCACTCTCTCCTGTGCTCGTGCCCTGGCCTTGCTCGTCCTCCAGAGTAGCTGCTTCGGCAAATTCATTAGCCAGCAGTGCCTTTCCCTTGTGTCCTTGTCGTGACCTCGTGGTGCCCCATTGTGCTTAGTATACTCATCTTTTCATAGGAGTTTTTCCAGGTAGCAAGACATTCTTCTATCTCTTACCCAATTGCTTGCTCCAATAGGATTACTCTCTTATCTCTAGTTACATAATGTTCTTATTTATATCCATCTATTCCATCTATGTAGTGAGTCGGTGTGCTTGAGGTTGCTTGGTAGTTGATAGTGGTAGCTTTACTCGGGGCCAAGCCCACGAGCACGGATTGAGGCCAAGCCTCACCAGTGTCAATTGACAGTTGTTCCTTGTCAGTGACAGTGATTCTTGTCTGCTTTAGAGATGGCACGTTGCAAGAATGTTGGGGGTGGTCCCGGCGATGAGGATCCAACGCCTCCACCTTGCCTGATTGCTCAGCAAAAAGGAAAGGCGAAAAAGAGTACAAAGAAGAAGCTATCGGTAGTAAAATGTGTCGACACACGGTAAGCTAGAAGGATCTGCTTGATGGAGCTAGAGATCCACTTGGCTTCAATGCAGGGATAACCGATCCTGCGTATTCCTCCGAAGACATGCCAGTCAATTTGACCCTACAATTAGTAAGGAGAGAAAGTTTATCAGTAATTTAAGGTGGAACATGCCGGTCTGTACCCAGACAGTTCCAAGTGTGCCGCTTTGGGAGCAGCCAGACAGGAAAAGCGACTAAATAGCCGATACGCATAGAAATCGGTTGTTACGGACCGTAAAGCTCGTAGGTAGCGATTGATTTATGTTGACAGGTACAGTACATGTAGATGTAAATGAGAACATCAGCTAGGTAGATATTACCAGTGTGAATCATTGAGCCGATGAATCTAACAAAAAAGGATATAGCATGCGAACAAATCGACTATCTGATACAAATGGACCTACAAACACTCTAAATCTAATCTATTACCATCACAGTGAGGTTCGACCAGATCGATGGCAGCTATGATGATAATAACAAACTAACACCAACTATCTCTAACAGTGGAGTTCGACCGGATCGATGTAGCCGTACTTGAACTAGATAAGAGTCGATAACTAGCTTATACTAGAGTTTGCAGTGGAGGTCGACCGGATCGATGCAGCCGTACAAACAGAAGTATAAGCCATGATGGTACTTACAGATAAGCTGGAGGTCGGCCGGACCGATGCAGCCCTGCTTGTTGAAGAACTCATCGAAATCTACTCTACTCCTACTCCTAAGGGTTGGCACGAAGCCAAAAAGAAAGTAACATGTATTTGATTGATTGGATGTCCTTTTACAATAGCCGGGGTCCAATATTTATACACGGAGCCAAAACATGAATCTTACTCAAGTATGACTCACTACAATCTTTGGTATAAAAGAAAATATTCCTAACTTAAGATAACTTGGAGCCTAATCTTTCCCTTTTTGTAGAGTCCGATATATATTTCCCGATGCCAACCGTAGCCCATTATCGTTATCTACTGACGTCATTCAAAGAGAGCCGATTCCAGTGCCTCCTCTGAATCAGCTAATATCGATCCTCATGCAATCGAGTCCTTGATCGACACAATTTTGGAAGCTTCGAGTTCCCGCGTTCTTCTTCCCAAAATTTGGTGTAAACACATGCCCCCCAATTTTGGGATAAAAAATAATTTTATTCCAAAATTCCTATTTATCTGTTTACCATGCCGCAACCGTTTTATTCTGAGATATACGCGTGACTCCTGACTTCCTGGCCTGAGTCTTATATAATATCCTAATAGTATCTTTTCCAACTCACTCGGCCTTTTTGCTTTCCCCTTCTTTCTCGAGCAAATCTTAACAGCCGACGCCGCCATCGCCAAAGTCTTAACCCTAGCAAACCCTCTGCCCTATCGAACTTTATTCAAGCGGTCCTTCTCAGATTCAAATCTGCTTCGGCTACAATGGCGACTAGTGACCACGTCCCTGAGGTATGTTTTCAGGTTCCTATTCTCAAAGCATCGGTCGCTACCTTGTATTTCCTTTCTCCTCAAATTTATTTCATCCGATTTCTAGGAAACGAGGAACGAAATCTTGATTCCATCAGCTGTCATTCCCAATGTCTGCTTTCTTGGGCCTATGGGTGATCCTAATCCATCTGATTTTATTCATCCAGAAACCAACCAAATCCCCTTCAAACAATCTGTAGTGGATTCGTCCTCCTAGAGCACCAAAACCTTTCAGAAACTAGCCCAAAATGCCTAAGGGATGGAGAGACTAGTTTCGTAGGGTATCTGAGAAAAAAGGCTAGAGATTGGGAGGTTTATGATTTGAATCAATGTTTGACACTCTCGTTGTTTGGAATGGAGAGGAATGATTCACTCCTGATTTCTGTATCCTACTTCTAGTCCCATATCCTAAACGCTTTCATTTTTTGTCACGGCCCAAAGACCATCACTCTAGCTGATGTTTACATGTTGACTGACCTTAGAATAACTAGATCAATGCAGCCTTATGACTACCTAAATGCTGGTTCCAAAAAATTAGCCAAGATATCAGACTGCATAGGATGGGCAAGCTATATTCTGAACCATATTGGGGATGGATTAGCTGTTAGTGAAAGAGAATACATGGCTTTTCTAAATATGTGGCTAGAAAGATTCATCTTCTGCGGGTCATCTTATGGCCCAACTTACAATCACAAACTTATGGCAGAGCATCTGGCAGTGGGCAAGGATATCCCTCTTGGAAAGTATCTGTTAGGAGCTGCTTATTATCTGATGCATTAGGTAGCCGCCCAGTTGCTGAAGAATGAACCAGTACATACTATTAGTGGCCCTTGGTGGTTGATATAGCTATGGCTGAACCTGTATATGCACAAGATTGTAGGGCCTAATCTTAGAAACCTGAGCTTTCCTTCCTCCATCTTTGATGAGGAATATAGAGGTGAAGAAGGAAGAACCCGTCAGTGCATGAGCTATGGTGAGGCTGCATCGGCCATAAGAATTGATGTTGATGTTGGCTATCTCTTCAGAAAGTTCTATAGAGGATTTGATGCAGACACCTTGACTTGGCTACCCTATGACAAGGATGGGAACAATGAGCTGGTCCTCCCATTCAAATTTCAATTTGAATCAGGTTGTTCAGATGAAACGACAACTGCAATCTTTAATTCCTTTATCAAACCTTGCGTTCTCCCAGCTGAATTTCATCATGGCCATGGCAAAATGGCTACAGGTTCCTTCCTTCCGGGCAACCTTCCAACTTATGAGTTTTATAATCCGTCCTTTGTAGCCTGTCAGTTTGGTTTTGATCAACTCCCCCCTCAACTGTTCTTCAATAACACACTGAAGCCAAGAGAAGGTATCAGTAAAGTGATGGAAGCCTCCAGAGTCTATCAATTGGGATCAGATCTCCCTTCCCTTTGCTTGCATGACTAGACCAGAGTTAGCTTCTCTTCCACTCTCTTTGACTCCTAGTGGCAACAATGGCACTCCTATCTCTTCTATGGGTTGGGCCATCCCATGTGCATAGCTCTAGATGGGGAGTTTGCTTCTAATAGAGAGGTAACTAACCATTTCTTTCTTTAGAAAATTATTCAATGAATTCTCTTGCCAACTATTCTAATAGACCCTTTTAGGACAACGAATTCGATCCTCCAAGCTTGGATAGGAAGGGGCATCCTATAGATTACCAGCCACCATGCCCAGTTTCAAGAATAGGATCAGCTGCACCTCCATTGAAGAAGTTAATGAAAACTCATGCTGCTCCCACGATCATGACGTATCAATCTTCAAAGCGCAAGGCAGTCCAAGGGGCAACCTAGAAAGTCGTTACTCGGAAAAGACTCCGCAGAACGAGACCATCAACTGCTCAGGTAAATAATCCATCTTCTTATCAAACTAATATTCAACTTCTAATCCCATTTTCTTCACATTTATCAACCATTGTGTCCCAATCTGTCCTGGGTGCGGAACTGTTGTCCTAGGCGTTTGATTTGGCACCAAGTGAACCTTCATCGGCTGATCCTCAAAAGGAGCCGATTTTAGTTCAGATAACTGATGCTTCTAAGATGGCAGGAGATGTAAGTCTTTCCATTTCACCCCCTGATGTTGCCAAGATATTTTCTTTGAATTCTTGATTTTATTCAGTTTTCACCCTTCATCTGATCATTTATCACGCTAGATACTCTCTAAGGAGATGCCCATGCAAGAGCAGGAGTCTGACAGTCCACCTATTGACAATGATCCTGTTGATGTTAAGAATGGCCCTGTTGTTACACTCATACTACCGATTCCCCAGTTCAGCATACAACTGATGGTAAGAAAATCATATATCCCTTTTATCCTTTTGCAATGATTATGGACTAAAAAAAATTTCCTTGACACTTGTAGATACCAATGTTGAAAGTTCAGAGCCGATTCAATAGACATGATTGGTGCATCATCATCTGTCCCTTCTCTCAAGATAGAGGCTACCACAGAAAAGGTACTGTATCCACTTCACTGTTCATTTTGTTATAAACTGATCCAAACCTCCTAATCAAGATTTTCTTATATATAGGCACTCAATCTTCCAGCTCTGAGCTACTCTTTCAATCTTGAGGAGTATCTAGATGAAGATGAGATCAGCTCATCAACCACCTCCTCTATGGAAGCTTTGTCAGAAGAGACTAGAAATCGGCTAAGGGATGTACTGCCAATGTTTTAGAAGAATATAGCCGATTTGGTCTAAGATACTAATTCAATGCAAAGAATCTTCTTGGCTATTAAGGATAATCCATCCCCAGTTCTTTCTACAGTCTTGTCACCTTTATCCATTATTGAAGATCAAGCCCCAAAGGTGAAAAAGGCTCAGAGGAACCTGTCCAACCGTGAAACTTTATTGGCCAAGGGGAACTCCAATAGGCAAGAGGCTAAAGAGCTAACACAGCTGATTGATGATTTGAAGAACTCCTCCCTCAGGATCAATCCAAAGTTGTCTCAGCTTGGAAATCAAGCATGTAGAACTTGAGAAGGAGCTAGAGAACATGATGGCTGCCATCGATTGTCATAAGTCCAACCTGGCTCAAATACCCGACGCCATCAAGCAAAAGAAACAGGAACTGCTGGCCAAAGTCAGAGAAGGCAGAGCCATCCGTAGTAGCCTCGAGAACGTTCCTAGATCAGCCGAAGAAGACAAGCAATAAATCGCCGAAGTTGATGCTATCCAGCTAGAAGTATTGAAAGCAATCCAGGATGTTCTAGACTTGTAATTTGTATATCAATATGTGTCTTGTTTAGAATCAATGATAACCAAACTTTCTGTCGCCTCATTGTACTTCTTGTTTTCGGCTAAAGAGCCAATTTGAAAATAGCCGATTCTAGACTTCTAACCTTAATCCGATTAAGTCTGAAAACATGACCTTTATTGAGAGAACCCCTCAATCTTTTGCCCTCAGTTACCAAACGTCGTATTCTCTTTGGCATCAGCGAGGCGATGCTTCACCTTCTATTAATTATGGTTGACTTTTGCATGTCTCGAGGCGTCCAATACCTTACTCTGTGGCTTCAAATACCAGCCGAGGGCTCCAGCCTCAAACACATCCACATTCGCAACCATTCATGTTCCTTTGCACTTCTTTGCCCTCGCAAACTCTGTAGCGGCCTTCTTCCCCTTCTTGTAGATCCAATCAACTCCATGGCCGGCGACGACAACCGAGGCAAACATGCGGTAGAGGAGATCTCAGAGGAGGACATGCCGGTGAACCAGCGCCTTCGACGTATGAGGTGAGATCGATATCTTCTGTTCATGGCGGTGAACTTTTCAAAGTCGTTTATACATTTGTCCTGAATGATAGTCTTCCTCCTCTCCCTAGGGCCGGTGAGCCCTCTGATGCTGCAACTTCTGCGCCGGCTTCATCATCGGATTCTTTTGACTCTTACAATGGAGATGATGCCCGGCGCTTCCTCCGAGAGTGGAGGGTGACCCAGGACCATTATTTCAAGGCAACTCGGGAAAGTGGCCAGCTTGAGATCTGCTTTGGGGTCTGTCAAGCTGCCCTTCGTGCCACCGAAGAAGAGGCCAATGTCGTTCGGGCGTGGCTGGCCAAGTTCGACGCCATGGTGGCAGGTAAGATGAATCCTAGGAACGCTTTTATTCTGATTTCCATTGTCTTTTATATTGATAACTCTCCTATTTCTGTGATCGCCAGCCCTGATGGTGCAGTTGGAGTCCCTTCAATTGGTGGAGAACACGATCATGGATGCCGTCAACGCTTGGGCCCCCCTCATCAATGCCCGCCTCTATGACGTTCCGACCCATGTCCAGGAGATCGCTCTTCATGGTGTTCGTCATGACGCATCGGTGGCGCTGGCCATGGCGCAAGTCCAGACTGGGTACGAGCTCCACACCATGGAGACTGGCTTCTCGATGGGCGATGGCCTCGAGGAGCATGAGGATCTGATCGAAGAATTTGTCATCACAATAGAGGCCATTGTGGACATCACATCCTCTCAGGATGTGGTGAACAAGATCTTCGATTAGTTTGTTTTTAGGGAAAACTAATGAATAAAATCTTCTACTCTTTCATGAGCATGTCTTAGTGCAATGCCCTTGTATATGTCAAGATTGTCTTTGTGTTTTGCTTTTGCTCTATAGGCGATACAGATCGTATCGGCTTTTACATCTTCGGGTTTATTTTTTGAACTAGAGGCGATACCCTTCTGGTATCGGCTATTAAAGCCGATGACTAAATGAATCGGCTATCAAGCATCGATCTAAACGTTAAGATAATACTCCTTCAATCACTTTCCACTGATTGCTTCTTGATAGGTTGCATCAGAATTCTTCAGATCAAAATTTAAACTACTAATTAATCTAGGCCAAGCATCTCATTAAGTAAAAGAATCTTTAAATTTCCTTTAATAAATCCATCAACTCTGGCTCATACTCAGGATTCGACTTAGTGTTCACATACATCGGCCTAGGCCTATCTCTAGGACCAATGTTTACTTTCCCTTAATCCACCGGCCGACGCAAAGCCATGATTATCCATTAGAACAAACTCTCAGAGCCAATTGCTTGGATCAGTTGTTGGCTTTCATTACTGATCTTAATGAAGCCTCCATCCCACAGCTTGCTAGAAAAACACTTAAAGTCTTCTAGCTCCTAATATACTAGATCGGCTGTTGCGATACTCACATATTCTTCAGTGCGAACCAGCTTGACATCATCTCCATGCCATTGAATCAAACACTGATGCATGGTTGATGGCACACAACAGTTTGCATGAATCCAATCATGACCAAGGAGTAAATTGTATGACCCTTTTCCAACAATGATGAAGAATGTAGTGAGCAAAGTCTTACTTCCGATTGTCAACTCGACGTTCATTGCCCCCTAGGTCTTAGACGCATTACCCCCAAAATCCTTAAGCATCATGTCGGTCTCAATCAAATCACCTGGCCCTTTGCCAAGCTTACAAAAAGTGGTGTAAGGCATAAGATTGATAGAAGCACCTCCATCCACCAACATCTTGTTCATCGGCTTCCCATCAACAAAACCTTTTACATATAAAGCCTTTAAGTGCCGATGCTTGACTGGCTTATCGAATATAGCCTGCTATATAACTGTTAACTTGGCAACTATTTCCTCATACTCTGATTCATCAAAATCTGAGTAAACTTCTTGGTCCGCTGGAGTTCTAAATTCTGACGGCAATAGAAAAGCCATCTGAAAATTAGCCGATGGTTGCCCTCTATCGACTGTTTGTTTAACACACCACACTTGAGGTTTACCAGATACCTGAGCCTGTTCTAGCTCTCTATTCCTTAGGCATTGCACTCTTGTTTTCTAGCTTCTTGTCAAACCTCTTGGACACCATTGGCCTTCCTGTCAAACATATTCTTCCTCATTACTTTCTTCTTCATAATTAGCTCAGTTTTGATCAACAACTCGTTTCCCAAGCCAATAATGAATACTTCTATTTTTTAAGCGCCGATCCATGTTATTATGATGATACGCATCTTGATCATGGATAGACCGGCGGTTGGCTTGAGATTGCCTAAACTCCCAATATTGCTCACTGCACTCTGGATAGTTATTTCTGGTAGGCAATTTTAAACCTTCGTTCTAGCAATGTCTAAAGAAAGGACAATTCCAATGTGATTCGACTTGTTTTCTTTCAAACCTCTCTTTCTCCTATTGATGCTGGTATTCTTGCTCTTTTAACCAACGCTGATAATCATTTTCCTTCTGCCGCTGCCATTTATTCAACAAAATTCAAGATGTAACACACGGCCTTGTCATCCCATCCCTTGATGTCTCTCCCTGCTCATATCGGCTCTTTTGTTGGTCACGACGCCTTCTAATCTCTCTATATTCATCAACCGATATTTGCATCTTGGGATCAACTGTTCCAGTTTCTTTTGACCGGGTTGATGTTAGGACTTTAGTCTTCCCTTTGAGCAATCTAGCATCAACCATGTTCTGATCTCTTGGGAAAGGATTATCATCAACTTTCTTCTTTCAAGGTGTATCAAATTTGAGCCTTCCTTGCTGAATAGCCCTCTGTATATGCTGCCGTAAAACTCTGCATTCATTAGTAGAATGAGATGTAGCATTATGAAACTTGCAGAACTTTTTATTCTTCAACTGATCAGGGGGCAACATAACATGATTATCAGGCAACTTGATCTGTCCCTTCTCAAGCAAGAAATCGAAGAGTTTGTCTAACTTTGTAATGTCGAAATCGTAGCTCTCTTCGACTCCTCTTCCTCAAGGATTTGGCACCATTGCTGCCTTCTTACCCCAATTCCATTCTGCCATGGCAACTTCTTCTTCTTCATCGTCCTCATAGCCATCATCGATTGAATATGGATTATAGGCTTCGGCCATTGTGGTACTTTTCTAGAATCGGGTATCTCTGTGCATATTCTGAAATTGGCTATTGAGCGCTGCCACTCGTTAAGCCAATTGACCCAAGTTGTCAAATTCTTGTCCCAGTAGCTTCTCTCTCCATGTTGGCAACATTCCTTGAACGGCCAAAGCAGCTAACTGATCATCAGTTAAATTTAGTGAGAAGCACAAATTCCTGGTCTCTCGGAACCTCTGAACAAACTCAGTGCCCAATTCATTAGTTCTCTACTTTATAGTTATCAAATTGGTAATCTTCATTTCTCCTATCCCAGTGTAAAAATATGTATGAAACTTCTTCTCTAGGTCAGCCCAATTGGCAATGGAGTTAACTGGCAATGATGAAAACCAAGTGAAGGCTGGTCCTGACAGGGACAAAGAGAAGAAACGAACTTGATGGGCCTCTTCAATGGACGCTTCACCCAACTGTGTAAGATACTGACTAACATGTTCTATTATGCTTGTGCTATCTTAACTAGTGAACTTGGCAAACTCTAGGAGCCTATAATTTGCAGGAAGAGCGACCAAATCATACCATTCTGGATGTGGGCGTTTGTATGAGAAGGTCTGCCCTTTTGGCTTTAAACCAAACTGATTCTTCATCATCTCGGTTACTCTCAGCAACAACTCATCAGCATTTGAATTTGGATTTGTTTGCAATCGCTGACCCATCTATGGATTAAAATTTCGGGTACCTTGATACCCTGGATTTTGAATCATATGAAGGGTATTGTAATCTGTGCCATAATGATACCCTTGTGGAATCTCTATCTGCTGGGTCCTTTGCTGGTTTGCTGCTTGAAGTCTCTGATTATAGATGTTAGGATCTATATCTCTAAGAATCCTTTGAACTGATGGCACTATCCTTTGAGCCGACGACGATATTTGGCCTGATGTGCCAAAATTGACTATTTGATTTTTACCTTGCCATGTCGACTGTTGCACATGCTGCACTGATGATCCAGGATTATACTATATCTGGTTAGTAGTAGCACAATGAACTTGCTCAGATGAGCTCTAAACTACCTAGACATCATCATTACTGGCTGGTGCTGCTTCTTGATGGCTAGTACTGGCTTAATTAGTCCCCTAAGTCGATAAATGTGGAATGTTGTAATAAGCTAGCCCAACCTGATCAACTGGAAACCCATGAAGCACCTCTTTTATGGTGTGGTGGAATGTGTTCAAGAAAACTTCATTATGGTTCGATATGGCATCATGAACAGATTTGTTTACAGCTTCCATGAAGAAACACCTATCTTTAGCTTCATCTGCATCTGTTTGCCCATGCAACAGAACTCTTGGTAGTGGATATTTCTGAACAATTGTATTGTCACGTGTCTTGGTGTAGGACAACAGACACTTGTTCTGAAATTCTTCTATAGCTTTGCTGATAACATCTTTATCTCCATCAGGTAGGTCTTCATAAGGCACCATAAGGATGTCGTTGTTGTTGTAAGCTGCCATGATGCTTGTGGTGTCTCACCAGGCATGCTAAAATGTGTGTCGGTATGAAAATGTGCTGACACATGGCAAGCCGGAAGGATCTGCTTGATGGAGCTGGAGATCCTATTGGCTTCAACGCAAGGATAACCGACCCTGCGTATTCCTCTCGAGACATGCCAGTCAATTTGACCCTAGAATTAACAAGGAGAGAAAGTTTATCAGTAATTTAAGGTGGAACATGTCGGTCTGTGCCTAGATAGTTCCAAGTGTGCCGCTTTAGGAGCAGCCAGACAGGAAAAGTGACTAAATAGCCGATACGCACAGAAATCGGCTATTACGGACTGTAAAGCTCATAGGTAGCGATTGATTTTATGTTGACAAGTATAGTACACATAGATGTAAATGAGAACATTAACTAGGTAGATATTACCAGTGTGAATCATTGAGCTGAT
The DNA here is from genome assembly GCA_904845875.1 of Miscanthus lutarioriparius. Classification (NCBI taxonomy): domain Eukaryota; kingdom Viridiplantae; phylum Streptophyta; class Magnoliopsida; order Poales; family Poaceae; genus Miscanthus; species Miscanthus lutarioriparius. The sequence goes on along the minus strand of CAJGYO010000012.1, from coordinate 73,075,803 downwards.
GAATCTAACGAAAAAATATATAGCATGCGAACAAATCGACTATCTGATACGAATGGACCTACAAACGCTCTGAATCTAATCTGTTACCATCAACAGTAAGGTTCAACCGGATTGATGGCAGCTATGATGATAATAACAAACTAAAACCGAAGAATCCGTAAAAACATCCATACTTCGATAGGCTCTCTGAAAGACATGCTATACGTGAAGGTTTGGATGAATCGGCTAAAATAGCCGATTCAGGTGAAGAGAACTACAGCGTGTGAACAATCGACTATTTCACATGGATAAACCTATCGACTTATCAGACCTAACCTGCTATCTCTAATAGTGGGGTTCGACCGGATCGATGCAGCCATGATAAAGACAACAAATCAAACCTTTAAAATAAACAGATCTATTCACGCTTAACAGAATCATGTAAACACACTATAGGCGTTAACGCATAGGCGATTGGCTATTTAGCCGATGCAGGCATAACAAACAATTAAGGTCATGCCTAATCAAGAATAGATCTACTAACTAGCATCCTCCAATCTACAGTGCTATCAGTGGGGATCAACCGGATCGTTACAACCATAATAGTGAACCGTAGACCAGATTTAGCTAACCAGCAAACCTCTTCAAGATCATTCATGCCTTAACCACATACTATGCATGATAAAGATTGAAGTAAAACAGTCGATGAAACATAAACCATCGCTCAAGGTAAACAATATCATGTTGTAACAAAGCGAATGATAGACTAAAAAGATATGAGGCCGATCTAAATCGATCTCGACCGGGCAAGTTGATGTTGCTGCAAACTAATGACGATAAGAACATCAGCAAGATCAGTAACTTAATGAATCTACCAAAGATTGCCATTCTTAGGTAGACCCGATAACTTGACCAGTGGAGGTCGACCGGATCGATGTAGCCGTACTTGAACTGGATAAGACTCGATAACTAGCTTATACTAGAGTTCGCAGTGGTGGTCGACCGGATCGATGCAGCCATACAAACAGAAGTATAAGTCATGACGGTACTTATAGACAAGCCGGAGGTCGGCCAGACCGATGTAGCCCTGCTTGTTGAAGAACTCGTCAGAATTTACTCTACTCCTACTCCAAAGGGTTGCCACAGAGCCAAAAAGAAAGTAACTTGTATTTGATTGATTGGATGTCCTTTTACAATAGCCGAGGTCCAATATTTATACCCAGAGCCTAAACATGAATCCTACTTAAGTACGACTCATTACAATCTTTGGTATAAAAGAAAACATTCCTAACTTAAGATAACTTGGACCCTAATCTTTCTCTTTTTGTAGAGTCCGATATGTATTTCCCGACGCCAACCGTAGCCCATTATCGTTATCTACTGATGTCATTCAAACAGAGCCGATTCCAGTGCCTCCTCTAAATCAGTTGATATCGATCCTCATGCAATCGAGTCCTTGATCCACACAATTTTGGAAGCTTCGAGTTCCCGTGTTCTTCTTCCCAAATTTTGGTGTAAATAGAAGGGCAAGAGAGATGATGTTGAGGTAGAAAGAGCAGCAGCAGTGGCAGCCACCGCAGAGCAAGCCAAGATATGTTGATCTGGCAGTGGCATTCACATAGGCGATCAGTTGTCATTGGCTCAGAGGGCTGCCGTTGAGACGATTGAGGCTAGTCTTGGTAGTCCACCTGGGACCATCATGCTTGGAGGATGGCATGTCTCTTTAGAGGAGAGTCAAACTCAGGGGGTGACTGAACAGTAGACATAGTCGATGGAGCAGTCAGAGGACACACAGTAGGGAGAGTAGGTTGAGGAGGCACAGCAGGTAGCATAGCCACAGCTTCGATGCTCCAGTCACACACACTCAGGTGTCATTGAGGCCTCTAACACAGAGGTAGGGCTCTCATCCACCTCCTAGACCACAGGGTCCACCTGCAGTTGTTCACCTTGACCTGAGGGCAGCCACAGCCAAACAGGTGCAGCAGCTACGGTTCATACAGTTTGAGGATTGGTTTCCGCCAAGGCGGGATGAGCGTGCCTCAGAGCACTTCTATGCTGTGTTGCAGGAGGACTTCTATATTGCATATCTCAATAGTGGTGTTGCCTTCAGATCTTAGCAGGTCTACTCCTTAGAGTCTCTAGTTGCAGCTGTAGGTGAGCAAATCTGTCCTCACCTCACTTATCTACCAGGCTTGTCAGATGTCCTTGGATGGACTGGTCGGTATGTTCCATCTTGGGTCCGTGAGTTCTACTCCTCCTTGTGGATTGACCCGAGACATAGGTTTATTCATTTTTCTTTCCGACGACATGACTACATGCTCCAGAGCTCGAGGGTCAGAGAGATATTGAGGATTCTAGAGTCACATATTTGTCTTCATGAGGCATGCTATGAACAGACAGAGCCTCTGAGATGCCCTCACGGTAGATTTGTCCCACCTATAGATCTTGTCAGACCATGCTTCATAGAGCCATTTGGTGAGGGGTCGAGCAAGACACCACGTGACCTTACACCTATAGCTCAGCTCCTTGATGCTATTATGAGGGGGACAATGTTTCCGAGGATAGGCTATCGCGAGGACCTAACTCAAATTTAGCTATGGCTAGTGCATTACCTGGTGTCTCAGACTGCCTTTGATATTTGGGATGTGATTCTTTCAAATATGGAGGATACACTAGTAGAGGGCTTTAGAGGTCACCATCAGTTGCCTTATGCTCATTGGATCACTTTCTTACTCTGAAAGGCAGTTCCACACAAGTCCCCAGAGACAATGGCAGAGTGGACAGGTGCTACTACTGAGTTTCCACAATATGACATGAGCCAGATGCCATGTCATAGTCATGTGAGGACACCTCGCCAGCCGAGTCATCGCCTAGAGGTACCAGAGACAGCAGCTCAGCAGGATGAGATCATCAGGGGCATCGTAGAGACAAAGTAGGAGCAGCTTGATGCACAGCAGGAAGATGAGGTTGAGAGCGACCCGAGTGACAGCTCAGATGATGACTATCAGCTGATTCCGCAGATGGCACCTTGTCCACATGACAAAGAGGCCAGTGGCTCTAGCTCAGCTCCACCATAGCCACCACAGACAGACCTGGCAATCCTAGCTATACTTGAGCGGATAAGGCAGGACCAGGCATGCCAGGCACAGGAGACCACAGCTGCACTTGCTCAAGTTCAGGCATGACAGGATGAGTTTCAGCGATAGCAGCAGGTCATGCAGCAGCAGTAGCTTATGATTTAGTAGTAGTTACTTGGCTTCATGCAGCATGTATTCACTGCTATTGGGGTTGATCCTCAATAGTCTACATTTTAGATAGGCTAGCTTGCCACCACCACTCTAGTGACTCTAGTTGTACAGCCCAGTGGGCTTTTGATTCAAAGACAACCAGCTCCTTAGTTTGCCTCACCTATAGAGCAGGTGTCTCAGTGGTTTGCTTCACCAGGGAAAGCTCAGGGTCCGCACTTTACTCCTATTGTTACGGGCTTCACTCTGACTCAAACTTCTTCGACGTTAGTGATGGAGACCCTAGTATCCAAGAGTCTCGGCACTACCTTCAGTGAGCTTACAGGGCAGCCTACACCTCTAGTGTTTCCGAGTCTCTGTCCCTACCATAGCTACTCTAGTTACCAGGACTACCGAGACGATTCCATCGTCTGTTGCATCATCCGAGCCACCTCAGATAGTCACTCCTACACTTGAGGCTTCAGTGACAGCGATAGCGGTAGATGTGGCTCCCCTTCCTATAGTGACACCTATAGAGTTATAGACCATGCCAGTTACTGACCAGACCCAGACCGCTTCACCTTCACTTCTAGCTACAGAGGGTCAGACCCCTCAGAGTTTAGGGTCAGAGGATGATGCAGCTTAGTTCTAGGTCTCTCACCGCACCTCAGTGCTCGATTCCACTACTCATGTCTCGCCGTCCGACCTTTAGGTTTTGGTGCTTGATGCCAAAGGGGGAGAGGGACCTTTGTTAGGTTTTGGTGCTTGATGCCAAAGGGGTCTTTCGTGTGTGAGGGACCAATTCGTATGTTAGATTTAGGGGAGTGATGGTGAGACTGTGAGATGGACTCTACATTCTTTTATATATGTCTTGTCACTTGGTTATACTTTTGGCTTTGCATTCCATGTTTTACTTTCATGCATTGTATTATATTCATGTGATGGTGAGACTTATGTGACATGTGTGTCTCTCTACATTGTTTTATATATGTCATGTCACTTGGTGCTGCTCATTGGCTTTGCTTCCATGTTTTAGAGTTGATTCAAATGAGCTTTACTTCATGTACTAATACTTAATTCATATCTTTTTGAGTACACCATGTGGTAGGGTCTCATAAACCTCCTAGACCACGGGGTCCCTCATGGTTGTTCACCTTGACCCCAGAAAAAGTTACGGTTCATACAGTTGAGATTGGTTTCGCCGCTGGTGCGGATGAGCGTGCCTCGAGCACTTCTATGGTGTTGAAGGAGGACTTCTATATTGCATAAAACCCAACAATCTTAAGCGGGTCTACTCCTTAGAAACTCTAGTTCGCACCAAAAGGCACCTCACCTCACTTAAGAGGAACGATGTCCTTGGATGGACTGGTCTATGTTCCATCTTGGGTCCGTGAGTTCTACTCCTCCTTATGGATTGACCGGATAGGCCTATTCATTTTTCTTTCCGACTCTATGACTACATGCTCTCTCTCGAGGGTCAAGAGATATTGAGGATTCTAGAGTCAAAATTTGTCATGGACCAGCCTCCCAACTCGCCCGCCTTGCTCCCAGCTGGGGGCTACACCAAACCTCAACAAAAAGGATGGGCAAACTCTTCTCCGACCAAAAGGCTCAGCATAAAGTTGGAGCGCCGCTTCTAACTCTAACTCGCAACTCGAACCGGATGGCCTCACTTCTAACTCTAGTAATCAAAAGGACCTAGAAACACCGCTTCAACTCGGCCCGCCTCTCCAAGGGAACACCAAACAGACGCTTCAAATAGTTGGAGCAAACCAATACCGAGGATGCCCGCTCGGTAGGACCGTACCAGGACGCTGTTAACACAATACCTATAGAACAATAGAACAATACCAACAGGACATGTTAGAAGAGTGCCCTACAAGCTTCCAGGCATGTCAGAACCCAAGCAGTGTTGTGGGCGCCGACATTTGCCCTATAGTGTTGTGGGCGCCCGCAACCTCCCATACCAGACAAACATGGTAAAACCCCTTACATGCCTCTAGACATCAACAGTGTAGCAGGCACCAACATCTACCATACCGGAAGAAGACGACGCAACCTCCTACATGCATCTGACATTAACAGTGTTATGGGCGCCTACAATCATCTTGTACCCAATGGCGTGGGCAACAAGACTTAGCATACGTACATACTCTCTCTCTCTTGTAAGGCCATCCCCTTCATCTATAAAAAGGGATGCGCTTTCTCCCAAAAGGGATCGATTAGTTCTCACACACACAACAACAGAACCACTAGGTTCAAACACTCGAGCACACGCTCAAACACTTAGCACATAGCAGAGCTCCCATAACTCTCGGCCTTTTAGTTCGGAGTTCGACCAGGCTGCCTGCACCTCCCATCTTTCTCCCTTCTGTTTGTAACCCCATAGCAAACTTCGAGCACCTGGGCTCAAAAATAAAGTCATCGACCGACTCAAACTGGATGTAGGGCACGTTGCCCGAACCAGTATAAACCCTGTGTCATTGAGTGCTAGGCCACATCCGATCACAATGTACGGCAAAACTACAAATATTTATGTGTTGATCACTTTCTGCACCAACAGTTGGCGCCGTCCGTGGGGAAGACGTTGTACATTCACACTTTTGGTCATCGGATGGCCCACTTTTCTGCCATCTTTGCCATGGCGGGCTCAAACGATACGACTCGCTTCAGCTCGCTGGAGTTTCCCGCACTCCAACCTGTTGGGATGCGGGTTCCGCCCATCTTTGAGTCATCCCAGACCTTCCTCTTTGGAAGCCTAGACTTCATCGCCGACTGGCTCGACATACTACACCTCCACGAGGAGGCACTTGTTCCGACGCCCGTCGGAGGGCGCCCTCCATCGGCTACGGGACAGATGACGACTTCAATGGCGAGGCGCCTGCGCTTCATTCTGAGCAAACGCTCTACTCAAACCCTGCTGTGAGTAATGTACATTCTGTTATTTACTCGCTATTTACTATCTTCCGCTGAGTATCTAGAGGGGCCACATTGTCCGCATAAGTAATGTACATGTTGTTGCGGTACGAACAACGTGGTCCCTCCGGATTAGACTCACCTAGGTCTAATGGATTATCCTGAGCTACCTAGGTGAGTCTAATGGATTAGGTGTGGTGCACTAATCCGGATTAGGTGTGGTGCACACTTGTCAAACTTTGCACTAGGTAGCTCAGGATAGGCCTAAGATCGATAGAAGTCAACTTCATTCACAGAGAATTTCGAATTATAAGTAAATGGAGAGTCAAATGACTGACCAAACGCTGGTTTGGTTGTGACCGGACGCAGCTTGGAGAGTCCGGTCAGTTCATTTGATCGGTAGCAGCAGTCAGAGTGCGACCGGGCGCTAGACACTAGTGCTCACCGGACGCGACGCTAGACGTATCTGTAGCAGCGTGGATAGGCTGTTGACCACGGACTCGATGCTAAACAAAGAAATGACCATACTCTGGGTGCCAGCGTCCGGTCAACAACAGTAAGGTTCCAGAGAGGGTTTTTGATGACCGGACACGTCCGGTGGGTGCTGATCGAACGTAGGCCAGAGTCTGATCAGAGCAAACGGCTCTTTCTAACACACTGACGTATTACACTGACCGGTTCATCTGGCCGCCTTGACCGGAGCATCCGATCAGCCTAATACTTGCTGAGTTGGACCTCAACCATTATGTTTTGAATGGGGGGGTTATAAATACATATCCCACTCATCCATTTGAGGTCTCTTGCCCATTTGTTCAGCTGAGAAACACCTTTGGAGTGCAAGGGAGAGCAAGAGCCTAGTGGGGTGATTGAGATTTGATAATCCAAGATTAAGGACCTCATTAGTGCATAGGGAGTAGCAAGTGTGCATCCACCTTTCTCATTAGGCTTGTCTTGGTCAAGTGAGAGTTTGTGCTTGTTACTCTTGGTGATTGCCATCACCTAAATGGCTTGGTGGTTGGGAGCTTGGTGATCATCCGGTGGAGCTTGTGTATGACTCAAGTCATGTTGTGAGCGGTTGTGGGTGATTCACCGTGACGGAGTGTCAAAGAATCAGCCCGTAGAGAGCACTTGATCTTAGCGTGGATCAAGGGGGAGCTACACCCTCATGCAGGTGATCCAACGAGGACTAGTGGGAGTGATGACTCTCTGATACCTTGGAAAAACATCGTCGTGTTCCTTTTCCTCTCATTATATTGAGCATTTATATTTGAGCAACTCATTTCATGTCTTTACATTCTTAGAATTGCCATGCAAGAGTAGGATTAGAACCTAGGGTGCAAAAATTTTATATGGGAGAACAATAGAAACACATTCTAGACACAAGGGGTTAAATGGGCTAAGTGTAGGGCTTTATTGCAAAAAAATAGAATTAGCCCAATTCACCCCCCCTCTTGGGCATCTTGATCCTTTCATTGACAAACTTGGAAATTATTCTAAGTTTTTGAGCTGAACTTGATTTCAATTTGCAATTTCTAGGCTAGTAGAAATATTCGTTAGTAATATCATTTTTCAACAGCAAGAATTTCACTGTCATCTACAAAGTTCAAATTCCAAACTTTATTTAAGCGCTACATATATGTTCTATAACAATTTTGTTCAATAAAAATTAGTTTTAAACCCTACTTGATATACATGAACTATCGAATCAACTTTCGTTTAACATTTTTATTGATGATTTTAAGTTACAAGAAATTCATCTACACATTCTATCACATGCATTAACACATAAACATGATGCTCATGACATGTTTTAGTAAATGATTTAGGGGTGTTACACCATCTTCCTCGGATGGGGAGCTCCTTGATCCAACTCCATCCTAGAATGGAGAACACAAACCTGAGCCTTGACCACTACCCTTTTGTGGACTTGGGGTGGCAAAAGTGGTGGCTCTACATTCCCAATGAGAGCACGCTACTGCCTTCTTATTCTCTAGACCAGCTGCGTGGTGACCTCCCGGAGTCATGGGAGGAACTATCACTCTAGGAGGACATCCAGGATGTGCCCTACTTGTTGGATGCGATCATCGACCTAAAGGGCCAGGGCCTGATAGGGACGAGGGTGATCCATACCTTCATCGGTCGTCGGGTCCTCCCCTTGAAGATGAGGCACCACCCCCAGTGGGAGTTCCGAGGCCTGGCGGACCCTACAATCGAGTTGAGTGTCACCATCCATGAGGATGACCTAGACCAATGGGTGATAAAGGTTATGGGAGAGTACACGCTGGATCGTGGTAGGGGGGAGTCCCCAGAGGCTTTTAGCACTGACCATCCTCCACCGATAAACGGACCTCTCATCGGCATGGTCTCACACCCATCCCCAATTCCTACTGATGAGGTGATTTTTTGTGTACCGCTGTTTATGTTGTTTCTCTTCATTAAATTACTAGAGTATGCAAGTATTGCTCACGCTAGTATTTGTGTTCATGCTGCTTAATTTAACTAGTATTTGGAAATTGCCTACTCTCTCAACAGGTGGACATGGCCATGACGGCGTCCCAAGGATCGTTGGCCCTAGAGCCGGGTTCTTCATCCGCGGTCGTGCTTGGAAAGTGGCCCTAGGAACCATCCCCTGGTGGGAGCAGCCTCCAGCGATGATTCCATCCCTTGCTGAACCAAATAGTCCCATGAGTCGTTTTCCTTCTCAATCAGATCGCTCTCCTCCTTATCCTATTGGCTTGAACTTGTCTTGCATTGTGCTGAGAGACGTCCCATCGCCGCACACCGTCGCTGCTCCTGTCTGACCCCGGACACTCTTCTGGTGCTGAATAGTCAGACGACGAAGAATACTTTCAGTTAAAGGAGCCTTACAACAAGGCCACAGAATTGTACTCAGGGGCCAGTTTGGACACTGACGAGCTGCGTGATGAGCTGAAGGCCGCGCTCGCCGCACTTGGTGTAGCCCACAAGAAGCCGCCCACACACGAGACGAGAAGGCAGCCGCTAAGATAGAGGTCCAGAACCTACTTATCGATGCTACTGCCGCCTGTGATGCCACCTTCTCCTGCAGACAGCGGACGATCTGGCTACTGCACCAGAGGAGCACCTCCGAGCCCTGCTGGCCCACATTTGGGCCGTGGTGTCTGAAGCCATCTATCAAGGGGCTACCACAGCGTTGGTCACTGCATAGCTTTAGTTTGGCGCAGCGGTGAAAGTCCTGGTGGTGCAGCAGGCTTTTCCACCGCCACCGGATGATGAAGATTATATGGATGACCTATTCGAGCGCGTCGAGCCAGTTGCAACGTTGTCTTAGCGAAGGTGAATGTGGACGAGATCCTGCACGCCCGCCTCAAACGTTGATCTGTGTGGGACATATCAATAGTGCAAGTCATGACTAGGTTTGGTCTATGGGACAACCATATGTGGAGTCTTAATTATTTGCATGCATGTCTGTGTTAACTTTTGTTGAACTTTGTATTAGTTGGGTTAAACTCTGTTGAGCGTGGTGTAGCTCAGGTCCTTTGGACATATGGTAACTGGTTTCTAGCCCCTATTGGTTGCTTTTGCCTGTAGATTTGTTGAACTTGAAAGAACCATGCAGCGAGGAGTTCATCTGAACAAGTCTCGCCTTGATCTAATGCAGAACGAATGAGCCATAGCTGTTGACTTTTACTACAAATGCAATAAAGTCCGCCCAATGTGTATTTGATCTCGTAGGACAGTATAAAGTGCCGTAGTAATTAGTCTTCCCCTCGACTATTGTGACTGCTTAGATTGGAGTGAAATAAGTATATAGAAAAGACCTATCACAACCGCACCAGGCATTCAAGTGTCAAGCATGTCATGGTGGTGAAAAGCCCTTTTTCTCGACTCACTTCATGTCTCCAGCTTTCCTACTGCATTCACTTCACTCTCGTCAGCCATGCAAGGTCTATATGAAAGGAGCGTCCCCCTTCTCCTTCGGGAGTGTAGATGATCAAACATAGCCAAGGGAGTGCAGACGATCAGAACCTATGAAACCATGTAGCCATCAATAGCTAGCTGCTGCCCCTCAGCTACTGTGATCCTATGACTGCTTGGATTAGACTGCACTTTGCCACTGCATACTTCACCGAATGATAGAAGGTCTAAACTATCTAAAATATTCACTACTCGAAAGCCTGTTCTAGCCCTGGCGTCCCTGTGTGTACAAAGCCTGGCCTCACTCCCATTGTTTGACTCCCCCTTGCATTGTGCAAATGTCGTTGCGAGTTCCCTTGCTAGTTCGCAGAGGGTATTTCAAGAACTCCTACTGTAGCCCCCGCTTAGCGGCCTCCCCCGCTTCCTCCTCAATCAACCTACATCATGCCACTCTACCTCTCTAGCCCTCTGACTCACCGCCATCCACACATCGTAGCTCTATCCACACCGGCAATCATGTCACTGACCTCGGAGTGGCCCATGGACAACCACCGCAGCCTACGGGTGACCTGCTCGTCCATGCATCACATCTGTGGTGACCCCACCATCGCTCAGTGTCTAGCACTAGATCGGTTTAGACACGGGAGGACGTGGGATGGTCCCATCGACTATGAATCCCTCCTTGCTCGTTTGACCCAAGTAGGCAACTTGGAGGCTTGCTTTCTCACCGGAATACAAACCATATAAATGGAAAAGCACAGCCACCAGCCATGACTCGATGATCTCGCCCGCGCCACTGATGGCGGGCATAATCTGGCAGCCAATCTGGTCACCCTATATCTATATAGGAATAATGGCGATGCCAGCGACGACAACACTACGAGTAGGTGGCTAAGAAACAAGGGATGTGATCTGTGCCACCTTCCAGCCATCGAGGTGGTGCTCTGAATGACACGGGCAAGTTATCGCTGCCGCCGCCGGCACAGGTGCATTGTAATCTTCCGTGCATAGGCGGCGTCTGTGACTATGCAAACAGATGGGAAAGAAGGGCTCCGTATTGCAGCAAGGACTGTAGGCTTTGCTAAGAAATCCATTTTTTGAATGGGAAATTGGAATAAGAAACTAGTAATTCACTCTTTTCAAATGTAGTGTATTCTGGCATTTGAAATATGTCCTCAAATATAGTGTATTCTATAGCTTTTGATTTCCTATTGCTTTTGCTTTTATGTTGTTTTGTTTCAATTATATTTGTTTCCTTTAGGGATTCAATGAAAGTACTAGTACGAAATAGGTTTCCCTATATAACGTGAGATGTGTCTGGCCTGGTCTGATTTACAATGCATGGACTTTCTTATGTGTGCAATAAACTTCATATAGCTATGTGGCTCCTCTGTTAGACATTAGATCGACGACAGACTTGACTGGATGAATTCCATTATGCATATTTACCATATTACAGATTAGAAAGAGAACTAGAAAGAAACCATCAAGCAAAACCAACCAACAGGGGCTAGAAAACGACTACCAAATGACTAAAGGACCTGATCTACACCACGCTCAACAGAGTTTAACCCATGCAATCACTATGTCTGCGTTAACTTTTGTTGAACTTTGTATTAGGTGGGTTAAACTCTATCTAGCCCCTGTTGGTCGCTTTTGCCTGCAGTTCTCTTTCTAGTTCTCTTTTTGATCTATAGTATACTAATGTTGTTCGCCCTTTCTGATCGGAGGACATGGGCGTATAGATGTTGAAATTTTCTAGAGCCTAAGACAGTTTGACCTTAGGAAATATAGACTACCAACTAAGGTATAAAAAGAGGAGAGATCAATAATATTAAGCACATATGTATCTACTATTAACCAAGTTCCACATGTATTTGGAGAACATTATTTTGCAGGTCACAAACACAAATACATGGAATAATTCACCGAAAGGCACTTTCCGACGCTGATTTTTGCCAAGAAACAAGGGAGACGCCCATCAACTTAGTGCAAACTAGGCAAAGCACCACCAAGCTCTAATCTAGGTCTAGCCCAGAGCCTGCCATGTGAAGGTGGTGGCTAGGCGGCTTAGTCAGGGGGTGGCCAACACCCTGCCGGCGCTGCTCAGCCACCCCTTTGACAAGCAGTGGCATGCCTCCATGCTAAGGCGGTGTAGCCTGGGGTTTCATGCCAGGAATAGCCAAAGCACCACCCTTGCTCCTTCTATAAATTGAGGGGTACCCCCATTCTCTTAAACACACTCACATTGAGCAACACCTCACTCCCTCACTCTCTAGTTGTAGTTTTACTTTTTAGTAGCTTTAGAGCAAGGCAAAGCTACCTTGGGAGCTTGGCTCCTTGGAAGAAGAGACCTTTGGGTATGAATAGAAATATAAGTTCTTCCAAGGTTATGCCCTCATATGATATTTATAGTTATACTTATAAACAATAGTATAGTTGTTGTGTTATAATCTTGATATATGAACTAGTCTATAGTTTGTGTATCATGAGATTAGCACACTTAACTTTATGCTTAAACACTCATGTAACTTATATAATTGGAATTAGAGCAAAGTTGAGGTGGTGGTTCATCGTGCCATTAGGTGTGCCCAAGTCCTTTACCTGTCTATCCATATAGTCGGGGACCCGGGGGATTTGGGTAGTTTCTATATACGCAAGCATGGTGCTTGGGTATGGAGAGATAGGTGAATGCATTGTCCCTTTCCATGGTTGAGGGGTAGGTGGCAGGTGGTGATAGCTCTGTCCGTCCCTTGTAATCCCCCACGTTCGACTAGGGTGTAGGAGTCTAAATTGTCACATGAGGTTGCTAGCAGACTAGTACTTGGTGGCCTCCTGTCCTGCTTCACACTTAGCCCTAAAACTAATTATGTAACTTGTATGGTCATTAACAAATATTTGTATGACTATACTAGACTAATGTCATCTTGACTTAGGTTTATTTTTTTATTCTTTCTTTTCTATTTTATCCTTTGAGGAATGCCACGTGTGTGTCCACTATCTTGAAATCACCGTTTTACTCCTGCTATTAACATTGGTGCACTTACAAGCATTATTATTCAAGTTCATATTCATACTAGACTCTTAATCAAATACCTTTCTTTGGCAAAGTATAAATAACGATACGCTGAATACTTTTGGGTGAAATGCTACAATGATAGCTCCGTGCACTTATAGATAAATATCTAAAATTGTTAAGGAACTATCAAGGCTATTACTTAGTGGCATTGCTAATTATTAGTGATGATGCTCAGAAATACCAACAAGCACTTCTGGCACTGTTGCTAGGGATACAAACTTAATAGCTACGCTAAGAAGCGCCAAAAAGCATTTCTAGCATCATTGCTGGGGAAGGCATATTGATTAAAGAATCTAGTAGGACATGTTCATGATAATATGCATGTAAGGTAGCCATTGTTTATGTAGGCTAACTTTGCTTGTTTTCTCCTATTGTGGATGAAAACAGGACAGTGTATGACCGGTTTCAACCTAGCGAAGAACTACACTCAAAATCTAGAGACACTCCTAAGGAAGAAATTGTCTCATGTCGCTTCTTCTTTTTATACTCTTTCGACAGTCGAACCAGTCACCCCGCACCATCCGCTACTCCAATCATGGACAAGACCATTCCCGAGGCATGGGAAAGGCTGCAGGACTACATCCAAGCATGCTTGCACCACAGGATTGAAAATTGGTTAGTGCTCCAAAATTTTTATGATGGATTAATACCCATGTCTAGGGGCCACCTCGAGCTGCTACTGGAGGCACTTTCCTTTCCTTCACCATTGGAGCCACGACTCTCATCAATAAAATGGTGTCAAATCAAAGCTAGGGGAGGAAAGGAAAACACAAAAACGAATGCATACCATGAAGAAGACGGATATGCTTTCCACAAAAATAGATTTATTTGTGAAAAGACTGGAGGAACGGGCCCAAGATAAAGACGCCATGATGGGCACCGTCTAGGCCATGGACTCACACATGACGTGTGAGGTCTATGGGAACATTGGCCATTCGGGGAATGATTGCCCCTAAACCTACAAAGAAGCTGCCTTCATCAACAACGGGTATTGCTAACCAGGTAATAACGGGTGGAACAACCAGTCCCGCCCACAAGGTAATTTGAACTTCAATTCCAATTACAATTCGAATCAACCTTCTTTTAAAGAATTGGTTTTAGGCCAAGTCAAAATTAATGAAAATATCACTAAAAAGTTGATGTATAATGATAAAATGTTGGAGAACATAAACTCCCAAATAGAAAGTTTATCCCCCGCAGTGAAAAATCAATTAAGTTTCAACAAAATGATTGAAACTGAAATTTCACAAATAGCTGCCGCTATCCCTATCGATCATTTGGGGAAAACCCTGGGGCAACCCGAGAATTCCCTCGAAAATGTTAACATAGCTGTAGATCAATGAAGGAGGAGAGGTCTTGTTCGACAGACCAAAAATGTCGAACCATTGCCGAAGGTAAATCGGTAGTTATCTTTAAAACATTCAAAATAAATATTTCTAAGTTTTAAAAAAATGAATTTTTATGTCAAAATAAAAATCTTCAAAAAATTCTATAAAAATCATTTCCTGAATAAGAATAATTTATTATTACTAGTTATCATTTTTACAATAATTATAAAAATTAAAAATTCAATAAAAATTTGTTTGAAAATAAAAAATGAACAAGCCGTTGGGAGTCTGGACGAAAACCCAACGGCTACGAATTTGAAATAGTCATTGGCCACTCGCTGCCAAAGGGTAGGCCGAGTGGGCCCACTTGGGGGGGGGAGCGACCCCATGGGTCAGCCAGCCCGTGGAGGTGGCCATTGGCACTGTCCTTTGGGCAGTAGCCCATGATCGTTGCCTCCTGTCTGTCTTTGGTCGGTTTCACGCCTATAAAAGCCGAGGGTGGCTGGGAGAGCTCCTCACCCCTCTCACACTCTCTCATTTTCACTCTCCCACTCACTCACTTGCTCTCAAGTTTCTTCCAAGCATTTTCCAACAAGTTCTAGTGCAAGAAAACTCTGCAAAAATTTCAAGCTCAAGCTAGTCTTCGGGTTCTCATTTTATATTAGGTGCTAACCATAACCCGTGGCCAAGTTTTCGCTTATTGTTGTGTTGTTTTTTGCCATGGGTAGGTTTAGAAAGGCCATCATTTGTGTTGTCAAGAAGATCGCAGGATCAAGCTCGAAGCGCTCCCGTGGATGCTCAAGCTCACACTACACCGAGCAAGAAGGAAGGCCGATGCATCAAGATGAAAAAACCATGCTGACAGAAGAGTAAGAAGAAGAACAAGAACAAGAGCAAGGGCAATCGATGGTGGATGACGACGCACCCCACCTCGACTTGGAAAGAGGCCAGGAGATGGAAGCCTACAACCTCATCAAGAACCACGAGTTTGACCACACACCGTTGTACGACCCCACGCTTCTCCAAGCCATAGGTATGGATGTCGATTTCACCTCCATTTCGAAAGCCATTAGTTGGGAGGAAGTTGATCCTGTTTGGGAACAAGGTTCTCGTCTCTTAACCATTCAATTTTTATGCTCACTAAAAGAAGTTGACAATGGAATTAGTTTCCACTTGTTTGAAGAACATTTTTGCACTTGGAAAGATCTTGCTCAACACATAGGTTTCCAACGAATATGCTTAATTGACATAGATCATGTTGTTAGAGGTTTTAATCTCCATAAATTTTGGAATGAAATTTTGGGTCAAGTTGTAGTTGGAAAATTTCAACCCCGCAACATAGACATCCAACATCCCACTCTTAGGCTCAAGCACCGTTGGATCGCAATGACTTTGTTTTCTAGGAAAGATATTCAAGTTGTTCATAATGATGAAATGAAAATACTCTATGTCATGATTAAAAAATTAAAATTGCTCCTATCAAAGAAATATTCAAGTACTAGTTAGAATTATTACAGACATTTTCTACTTCCATATCGTGTACATCTCTTGTCACTCATATTTCCACTGGTGTTGGTGCGATGAAAAATCATGAAGTAGAATATATTTCAACTCCATGCCTTATTATCGATGAGCATTACTTTTTACAAGGACATCACTTGAAACATAATGCAGCTGGATAACTTGTATTTTTCTTCTAGGGGTATATAAACAAAATCCTATTACCTAACCTGGATCTTCGTTTGTATAATTCCCCTATGCTAACCTTCCCTCTTGTTCCACAAGATGAAGCTCGCAAAAGTTTTGTGTCTGGCAGGATGATAAGGAGCAGAGCCAGAAATGAAGCAAGCAGCTCATAGCAGGCGCAGCTGTAGCCTTTTCTAGCTACGCCCAAGGCGTTCCACCTGAGCCGTTCCTGACTGGGCATGTACCGGAATTCACACCCATGTACCACCCCGGTTGGGAGCATACTCCGCAGACACGCGAGGCTAGAGGATCTAAATGGGCAGAGGCTGATGCCGCAGCTTGGGCAATGCACTCATCTGACTCTGAGGGGCTACCTCCACCTGTGCAACCATAATAGTCTATCTCAGGATGGGAGGACGTCAACACCCATCTCGGAGGGTCCGAAATCTACACTGGTGAGAAACAAAACACACTTAACACCCATGTGCAAGATATAGCCCAGTGGCAGCTTCAGCAGCAGTAGGAGATGGTGCAAATGAACGCGATGCTGAAGCAACACCACGGCCCGCAGATGGCCTATTAGCGGTCCATGGGGTACAATCCTAGACCGTAGGCAATGAGCTAGCTTGGAGGAGGACCCCCGCTGAGGTAAGTTTTATCTTTTATTTTTCGCATTTTAATTTTCGCATTATTTTTTTCTACATTTATTTAATTATTAGTATTTAAAAAATAATAAATAAATAAAATTCCAGAAAAATAAAATATGATAAAAACAACAAAAATATTTATTCCACTCTCATATGTGATTTAAGAATGTTTAGTTTCTCCTTTGCTGAAATGATGAATAGTTGCTTTGTCTATAATTCAGCTGTGCCTAGGCTGTAACTCAGTATTCCCCAAGATTTAAGTTTGTTAGCTAAAATGTCTCATCCTAAAACTTGAAATGTGGGTTGCAAAAGCATGATCCTTTTCTAAGTTATTGCAAGTTATGATATCGTAAATAGAATATGATATGACTTTATTCTAAGAGAAACATGACATCCAAGTTTTCAATTTAAAAATGCTAAAATCAAAAGTTCCTCTACGGTTATGAATTCCTACCACGGCTATATGACATAAGTCAATTTAAAACCTTAGTCATATGCTACTTATGTTCACATTGAGTTTTGTCAAATTGTTGTGACCCTTGTAGAGATTCTAGTCATGCACCCATGATCAAGATTCATGTACACCCACAAATAAAATGCTAACTCTTACATTGAGAGTTACGCAAAAACATTTTTTTCGTCCACCAAATAGAAAACTACATTCATTTTGTCGTGAGTCTTTCTCTCCAATGTTTTTATATGCCAAAAAGAAGTATGGGGCCATGCCAAAAAAGAGGGACACATAAAGCTCTCAAAATAGCAAAAGAAAAGAAAAAAATGGAACACATGAAGGTTCTAAAGGATTGAGAAAAAAAGGAGAGATAGCCCATACTTCTAAGACAATAATCAAAAGAGAGAAAGCCGTGAGCACCGCACTGAGCAGTCCCGCCAACATGCCCTGAAAATTTGATTTCGCACTGCGCCAAGCAGTCCCGCCAACACGCACCAAAAATTAGATGTCTCTCTTTTGCCCGCCGCACGGAAAATAGGTTTACCACGCCATCGATTTCAAACAAGGGTATTTGTGATAATGTGATAGCAACATAAAAGTGCAAAGAGTCGCTGTCTCCGCTTCCATCTCCATTCTCCAGCCTCACCATCTCTCCTCTAGCTCCAAATCCTAGTCTCATGGCCTCCCTCTTTTGAAGCTGTGACATGTGGCAGCGATCCCACGACCGGACGTAGGGGGCCGAGCGTCCGGTCGGACTGACCGGCGTGTCTAGTCACCACGCAGTGAGCTGCCCGTAGTGCCCAATGGCTCAATTTCGAGGGAACGCCTATATAAGGCATTTGGCCGGCTCTAGGTCACTCTATTGGCCATTTGCATTGACATAGCAATGTTGTGAGATTAGCCAAAGTCCTCCCACTCATCTCCATCATTGATTCATCATCTTTGTGACATTGGGAGTGAATCCAAGTGCATTACTTGAGTGATTGTATCTAGAGGCACTTGGTGTTCATGTTTTGCTACGGGATTCGCTTGTTACTCTTGGTGGTTGCTGTAACAGAACCGACCAATTTATAAGAGCACAAGTACGAAAGCAATCACCGGAGTGATCAAACCGTCATACTTGAACCCATATAAACTCGGTAGTCAACTAAAACCACAAAGGATTTCAAACCAACTTGCATACAACCAAGATCATAGTAATTCAACATAACAAGCCACATATTACATCCATTTCACAAGTAGTTCACAAGTACCTCATACATCAGAGTTCACATAGTTATTACAAAACGAGTTCACAAATAGTGGAAGCAAAGTAGTTTGAGACCATCACACACACTTAGTTCAAATACAAGCCAGTTCCATAGTCATATCCAGCAAAAGCAACATGATAAGATAACATAGATGATCATGCCCATGATCTAGTCTTCATCCCCCGCAGGGTGGAGACAATACTTGTAGTAGTCGTTATAGAGCTCGTCATCTGCAACAAGGGGGAATAAACCCTGAGTACGAGAATGTACTCAGCTAGACTTACCCGTCGTAAACCAAAAATAAATGACACCAAGGAGTATGCAAGGCTTTATCAGTGGATCTTGCTTGACAACCATTTAGCATAAATGCTTTAATGATATAAGAGCATAATTTAAATTATGAGTAAGCAGCAAGTTATCATTATTAACCTGTCAACTAGATTAGCATCTATACTAGAGCAAGCAATTGATTAACTCCAAACATTAGTAACCATATCCGGTATAATGTTGTATCATCATCATCATGGATTTAACCATCAAGTTCCATTAAGTGCATCTACGTTGCCGCTGCTCAGTCAAGTTCTCACTATCCGGGAGAGATGGCGATTCGAATCGATTCCTATCCAGCTAGAGGGGTATTCCTAACACAAACCCAATCAACCTGATCAGTGGTTGCCTCGGGTCACCTTTGGTAAAACTCAGGAATCGCGGGTCCGCGCAATGCCGCACTCTTAGGGAGTCCACTCCGCCAGGTGGTCAATCTCACCTTTTGGACTTACGCCAATAGCTCCCCGCACATCCTTACTACCGCCAGAGTGCGCACTTTCACTTCTCGGCTTCCGCCCTGAGTTGAGCTACTCGGCTTCACGGTCGAAACGAGTTATCCGGCCAACTAAGTGATAGGCATGCGTTCAACATGACATGAGGACGTATAGCGAATTGGTCCTTAAACGACTCAGATGGGGATAGATACACACCCAAGACCTCCTTGCCTTGTTGCTTCTCTATCGACATCCCGCCCGGTCACAATTCATTATTAACACATGATTATTTTCCACGATAGCAAATATAGCCAACTGTGACCAGACATCATCCTAACTTGCAGGTGACAGGAAATCATCTGACTTTTACCAGTCTAAGCAAGGCTAAGCTTTGATTCGCTCCTGGACCTAAATAGGATTCAGGGTACGGTTACTGGACAAGGAATAGATATATATGCAGCAAGTGTTTGCATCCAATTCCTATCACTTAATACATCACAAATAAAGATACTCAAAGTAACCATTTTCAAAACATAGGAGACTTAGAATGCTCCGGGGCTTGCCTTTTAGAAAAGATGAAGGTTGGTGATTGAGACACTCAAGAACTTCTTCATTGGCTCCTTCTTCTAGGGCCTGCACCTCCTGCTCCTGAGCTTGCTGCTGCTCCTCTAGAAGTACTTGCTCGAATTCCAGAAGCGTGACTCCCTCCAGAACACCTATTGCATGCATATGCATAGTATAAGAATCATGCATGCACAAGAGATGGAAGGTGATGATGAAATGTACAGCCATGTATAGATGGACGCATGAAAGACACGATGATACAAGATTAACATCTATTTTACCGAGTAGGTGCATATCTCTTTTAGAAAACAAGAATTGCACACTCACCAAGCTCTAACAACCTAAGATAAAGTCGTTCATCTTCAGTAAGAGGTCTAGCACCTGCAACTAACAAGTTATTTTAATTAGCCTAGCATCTAACTCATCACATCGACTCATATCAAGCAAACAAGTTATTCACTGCACTCAACAGTTTTTAGGCTGCAAACAGCAGCAGACATTTTGACCCATAACTAGAGTTCTATAGTCCAAATACCATGATTTAAGACTTTCTGGAAAGCTTATAAAATTGTCTACGACTTTTGTTTAATCACCAAAGTCTAATTCAAACTCAAACTAGGTCAAACAAACTGATCTTACAAAACTGTCTGTGGATTCCAGAGAGCAGGCAGTTGGGAGTGCTGTCTTCCAACTGAGATAACTCTCAAACTACTAGACCAAATGCCTTGAAATTTTGACACAAGCTAGATAAACAAGTTCCCTACAACTTTGTTATTGACCAAATTCACATCAAACATCAAATTCACCAGTTAATTTGCTTAACTCTAAAATCTGTCCAGAAAGTCACTATAAATGAATTATAGTGAAAATAATATTTCATTACATACAAGAATAACACCATGAGTACTACCAATACTACCAACAGTTAACATACATCAAATGAACATAAGAAAATATAGTGGCCATTCCTAAATAAATTATTTTCATGCCGTTATTAATTTATTTAGATACTTAGGTTAAATAATAAACACATATCCAAAGTGTACAAAAAAAATTCTACAAAAATTACAGTAGCTTATACATGTCCCAATAGGCTACTATATAAATTTCACATCATTTGAACAAACATAACATCCTACACAAAAATGACAAGACCATAGGGCTTAAAATAGCATAAATAGAAAACCCTAGTGAAAAGTGTCAAGCAACAGATTTTATATTTTTCTTAGGTTCGTCATAACAGCATAACACTGTACAAAAAGTTTCATGCTCACTGGATACATATTTTTACCATGAAAAATAGCACAAGAATCTCCTAATTATAAAAGGGAAATTTATAACTCAAAAACTATTCATGCAATGACTCTCAAATTTTTACCAGAGCTTATACTCATCAAGAATAGCTCACCATACAAATTTCATAATTTTTGGAGCACTGCAACTCTAGATAGGAGTTAAACAAGTTTGCATTCATTTAAAAACACATTTTAAGTTTCAATTTAATTCTCCCAGAAACTTCACTATAATTCTCCCCGTAAATACTAAACTTCACCAAGATCCTAACCAAATTGGAACCACATAATTTGGATTCACCAAATAGGAGATATAAATTTCACAAAGTTGCATTCAAAACTGAACAAATGAGCTAGCTTTTCACTCAATAGACGCTGACAGCTGGGGCCTTCCAGTCAGTGGAGCCCGCATGTCAGTCAAACCAAAACAGAGGAGGCGGCTCTCCGGCAACACAGATCGGCGCTACCTCGCTGGCAGCTACTTCTCCGGCGAAACCAAGGGCGCCGGCGTGTTCCTCGCGACAAACTGCACCTATATATGCCCTTCCCTCAACTGCTACCAAGCTCTAGCAAGGACGGCGGCGTGCATGGCGGACGACGGAGGGAACCGACGGCGCTCCGGTGAGGTCCGGCCATGTAGGGCGCGGCTAAGCTCAGTACGAGCTTCTAGGGCTCGTGGCGAAGTCAAGGGAAGGAAGAACAAGGAGCAAGAGGGCTCCGGTGGTGGTCGGCCATGGTGAGCACAACTTCGGCGAGCCTCGGACAGCGGCGGAAATGGCCAATAGGCCCTCACCTAGGCTTGCCCGGCATTGCGAGTGGGTGGATACGGTGGCGCGAAGCAAGGCGGAGCTCGTGACTAGCTGAAGGCCGCAAAGACGCGGTGGCGAGGGAGATAGGCGACGGTGACGAGCTCGGCGGCAATGGTGGAGGCACGACGCTTGGCTCTGAGTGAACTGACGAGGCGAGATGGACGCGGGCGAAGCAAATAGGCGAGCTGACCTACGCGTGGCATCCTCGTGGCAGCGACGGCCTGACCTGTGGGGGCAGCGCTGGCGTACGGCCACCACTTGGCGCGCTCGGCCAGACGCCGGTCGGCCACTCGGCCTGACGGAGACAGCCATCAGGCCCGCGATCAACCGCCTGACGACGCGTTTTGGAGTCGATCAATTTACTAATCCTTTGATCATTAGCGCAAACTTCCTAAACTAAAGTTGAAGCCCTATGTACCAGATACAAAACTCATTTAGAGATCAAAATCTAATTCGCAATGGATAGAGAGTAAAATCAACTCAAAGTAGCGCCTATCAAATTGTAAACGCAGTCAACACTTAGAAAATTTCCTAAGTGTAGAATCAGCCCCAAAATCTGACTTGTGGGCCATGTTTGGGACTGTTCCACACATTTTCAGGACTTGACCTCTAAACAAAATTTGTTCCATACAAAATTTGCTACAACTTTGCTTTAGGTTTCTCAGACATGCAAACAATCTAAGGCACTGTTCTAGTTCAGTCAAACAAAAGCACTCAAGAGGAGCATCTAGTCAAACTAAACCCTAAAAGCATAATTAGGCAAAGTCATTAACATGAACATTGTTCCATTAGACATCCTAAGTGTAGCTAAGGTATTTTAGTTACCAACATCAGTCACTTGCACTCAATCACACATGATCATAAGCATACACATAGGAACAACACAATATACAAGTCATGTTTCACATGTTTCATAGCAATGTTTCATATAGAAATGCTTATGCATGAATGAATGATGCTTATGCTATGTAATGCAAGTGCAATTATGCAAGCCTAACACCTAGGGTGTTACAGCCCTCCCCCTTATAAAAATCTCGCCCCGAGATTTGAAAAGCGTACCATTTTGAATAAAAGGTAGGGTATACATCCTTTAAATAATCTTCCTGTTCCCACGTTGCATCGCTCTCACTACCTTGGTTACTCCACATAACCTTGTAAAACTTAACCACATGGTTCTGGGTTACTCTCTCTCTGGTATCAATAACCCGCACTTGCCTTTCTTCATAGGATAGATTTAATTTCAACTTGATATTTCTAAGTGAAACTCTTTCTTCGGGAACGCGGAGACATTTCTTCAATTGAGAGACATGAAAAACATTGAAGATCGCTCTCATCTCATAAGGTAAATCTATCTTGTAAGCTACATTCCCACTCTTCTCTATGATCGGATATGGGCCTACATATCTAAGTGCAAGCTTCCTCTTTACTCCGAATCGCTGCACACCTTTCATCGGTGATACCTTCAGATAAACGTGATCACCCACTTCAAACTCAATGGGCTTCCTTCTTTTATCCGCATAGCTTTCCTGCCTAGCTTGAGCAGCTTCCATATGTTTCTGGATAGTACGGACTTGTTGTTCAGCCTCTTCAATGAAATCAATGCTGTAGTATCTCCTTTCTCCAGATTCAACCCAGTTCAAAGGAGTTCTACACTTGCAGCCATACAATGCTTGGAACGGGGCCATCTTGATGCTTTCTTGATAACTATTATTATAGGAAAATTCAGCCAAGGGTAACCACTTATCTCATGAACCTTGGGATGATATGACACAAGCTCTCAACATGTCTTCCAATATTTGATTCACCTGCTCTGTCTGTCCGAAGGCTTGTGGATGATAAGCAGAACTTCTGACTAAGTTGGTGCCTAACATCTTGTGCAAATGTTCCCAAAAACGAGCAGTGAACTGAGGCCCTCTGTCTGATACAATGGTTCTAGGAACACCATGGAGACGCACTATCTAATTAAAATATAATTCAGCATAGTCACTTGGTCGATAGTCAGTTCTAACTGGTATGAATTGAGCATACTTCATTAAACGATCCACTATTACCCATATAGAATTAAAATTCTTTTGGGTAGGGGGAAGTCCAACAATGAAATCCATACTTATCTCTTCCCATTTCCATCCAAGAATAGACAATGGTTGAAGAAGTCCGGTAGGCTTTCGGTGAATTGCTTTGACTCTACAACAATTGTCACGATTTCTTTCTTCATCTTGGTCCACCAGAAGCGAGATTTCAAATCTTGATACATTTTGCTACTTCCCGGGTGGATAGATAACTTGGATGAGTGAGCTTCTTCTAAGATTTGGTTTTTAAGCTCTTTCTCCTTCAGTACTACAAGTCTGTCCTTAAACCATAGGACACCCTTCTCATCAACTCAAAAGTGTTTTATTTCTTGCTCTTTCATCTTCCTTTTTATGTGGAACACCCTCACATCAGATTTCTGAAGCTCGATGATTTTACTTTCTAGAGAGCAACTAAGAGTAATACTGTGCAATATAGCAGGATGTAACAGATGTGCCAAATGATAATCTGCTTCCAAGAGAGAATTGCAATGAGACTTTCTACTCAAAGCATCAACAACAACATTTGCTTTACCCGAATGATAATGGACTTCTAAGTTATAATCTTTAATCAACTCTAGTCATCTTCTCTGTCTCATGTTCAATTCTGGTTGGGTGAAGATATACTTGAGACTTTTATGATCGGTATAGATATGACACACGTTATCGAGCAGGTAATGCCTCCAAATCTTCAAAGCATGAACAACAGCAGCTAACTCAAGATCATGAGTTGGATAATTGGCTTCATGCTTCCTTAGCTGACGCGAGGCATAAGCAATAACCCGCCTTCCCTGCATAAGGACACATCCTAAACCGGTACCTGATGCATCACAAAACACATCAAAAGGTTTTTCGATATCAGGTTGTGCCAAAACAGGAGCTGAGGTCAACAAGGTCTGCAAAGTGCAAAAAGCAGTCTCACACTATGGAGTCTAAACAAACTTCACATTTTTTTGAAGCAACCTAGTCATGGGCTTGGCTACCTTAGAGAAATCTGGGATGAATCAACGATAATATCCAGCCAAACCAAGGAAACTTCTAACCTCATGCACTGAAGTTGGTGCTTTCCAATCCAAGACTTCTTGCACCTTAGACGGATCAACCAAAATTCATTCATCAGACAACACATGACACAAGAAAGGTACTTTCTTTAGCCAAAACTCACATTTATTGAACTTGGCATAAAGCTTATGTTCTCGTAGCCTAGATAAAACAACTCTCAGATTCTCGGCATGTTCTTCAGCATTTGTGGAAAAGATCAAGATGTCATCAATGAAGACAAATATGAATTTGTCCAGTTCCTCCATGAACACTGAATTCATCAGATAGACGAAGTATGCAGGAGCATTGGTGAAGCCGAAAGACATAGCCAGATACTCGTACAACCCATATCTAGTGGAGAAAGCGGTCTTAGGCACATCCTTCGGTCTAATTTTTATCTGATGATAACCAGATCTCAAATCAATTTTGGAGAATACCTTTGCCTTAGACAACTAATCAAACAAAATATCAATGCGGGGCAATGGGTACTTGTTCTTGATTGTCACAGCATTGAGTGGACGATAACCCACACACATGCGCAGTGACTTGTCCTTCTTTTAAATATTGTGTATCCTTCTGATCCAATGGGGACGACATAAGTTGCTCCCTAGATGACCAACGTCATTATAGGGATAGTCACGTAGAGTCACTTGACTACCACCTCTTGCAGTCTGCCAATGTTCATGTCGGTGACCTGCTCTTCAAAGGTTATCTTCCTTGCAATTTTAGAAGGAAACTCTACTATGTTAGGTCAGATATAAGGATCTTTAGAGTAGATCAGGAGAGATAATTAAGGAAGAGCTCACATGAAAATAACACATCGGTGTAGTTCTGTAAGGGATCATGACTAGAACCTCAATACCAGCGCGTGCCGAGCAGCACAACCTTGTGTCGCGCACCACAGGAGGCTCCCGGTTTCGTCGCGGCATCGTAGTTGCTACTCTTAACACCATTACTGATCACACACCCAAAGTGAAATTTCAAGTGCATAGATTAGGTCGTAAGAACAAGCACTATGCAAAGGAGGGATAGCAAGTAAAGGTAGTCACAAGGTTAGGAGTCAACGAGGAGGCGATCTGAAGATCAAAACACAGCGCAAGAGAACATAGCCTAATTGCCGAAGACAACTGAACAAGGGACTCTTGCGTTATTTCCATACACACCTTGTGTCCACCCAGGTGATTACCAGGTAAAGATTCACATGAGATTTGGTCTCACCGAGCAGCAACATGAGATCAAGACTGATAAACATACAGAGATTACGTCCAAGTCTCTACTAAAATTAAGTTACATGTTCTTCCAGAAGAAAGCAAAAGATAAGAACTAATGCATCTAGCTCAGTGCTACAGCTAAACTACACATCTTCATCAGTGTCAGCATCGATCACTCCTTCACTATCTTCATCCTCGATAAGATCGAGTTCCTCCTCTTCTTCATCTTCAGGTACTACGATGACATTGGCATCTAACTCCATGCCATCATCATCAGCGAAGATCACCTATGGTCCTCCCACCACGGGGTACATTGGAATAGGAAGAGGAATTGGATTGATCTAATTGTTGAGGCGGTGAACATCAATCTACAGTTCTTCAATTTGGTGGAGGAGTTCATTCTCTCTAACTTCAGCTCGAATTGCTATCATGATCCTAGCATTGTTCCTAGTTTGTGTCAGACGGATTGCATCATCTCGTTCACGAGTCAACTGCATGACCTGATCATGGTTCACATCTCTTTCCATGATAGCACATACAAACTGCTGCCTGCGGTTTTCCAAAGCACTCATAAGACCACCAATATCATTTCGAGCCGTCCTAAGCTCCTTACCATTCTTGCACGCACGCTTCTTCCACTTGAGCTGTTCATTTAGTGCCTACCGAAGGGCTATCAAGGCACTAACATAAGTGCCCTGGCGATCCTAAAACAGCTTCAGAATAGCCATCATAGCACTCATGGCTAGTCCTGAGCTCTATGCCCTTTCCACCTCAGTCATTACCAAGGGATCATCCTCAAAATTCAGCCACTCTGCCTCAGATGGGGCTACTCAAGGAATGGACTCAGCTAGTCCGTTGATCAACTCGCCACCAAACTCCTGACAAAGATAAAGTAGAACTTCCAAAGCTGCCAATTGTGCCCCTTCCCAAGGGTTTGTCCATCAGCTTCAACGCTCTAGCCAAGCCACTGGGTATATTTGCGTGAGGCGGGACAACCACCTCAACGTCATACCACGGCATCCTTCCTTCAGCCTCCCCTTGTTTCCAAGTATAACGAGGTGGCTCCCCATATCCCATGGAATGTAGCACCCTCCACAACAGGGTTGGAGTGCCAAACACGTGTGGAATGTGCTGCTCCTGGGTGGTAGTGCTGGTGTGGCCATCCGCAGTAACATTGTAATTTGGGTGTGAGAGGATTATCTTACAGGATGAGAAATATATAACAGAATAATTAAAGATAAGGGAGGGAGTGATGCAAAAATATAATGGCATGAGTGAACATGATGCATGTATGTTTCGTACGTCCTCACGAATCTTAAGAAAAATTTAAAATTCTAGCGACATAGACGGTGGCATACATACGTTCTCTCATATACGTATCTAGTCGAGCTACACGTTGCGTTGTTAGTGTACCTGCAGAAAAATTCATTGCAGCCCATCCCAACAAAAGAGAAATAAGCACACAATGAAAGCAGTAAACTAAGATACTCTCCATATATACATCACCGGATATCTATACTTCGGTATCCAAAGTTACCCGACAGATAAACCCACAATTAAGTACCTTCATATGTACATGTGTGCAACATGTAAACATTCCAGTAACCACAACTAACTCTCCCCAAGACCGACAGTTGGACGGTCATGCTCTCACAACTCACACTTACCTGGGCGTAGAGACAATTGATCCATACATTACCACCCAAGCGGATGGCATCCATACAATAGCACGCCGTATGGATGACGAAATAAAAGCAAGCAATTACCCCCCCCCCCAAAGTCATTACTTAAATAAGCCACCTAAAAGTCCTTATTTGGGCATAGAAGATATGACAACTAGCACACTAAGATAAAATTTCAGATTTGAACACACTTATATATAAATAGCTATAAGTTGTCAAAACTGATTTTTACAAACAAAAACTTTTGTTTTAAATACACATATGACATGTTTAATGTTGAATCTAGCTCTGATACCAGCTGTAACAAAACCGACCAATTTATAAGAGCACAAGTATGAAAGCAATCACCGGAGTGATCAAACCATCATACTTGAACCCATATAAACTCGGTAGTCAACTGAAACCACGAAGGATTTCAAACCAACTTGCATACAACAAAAATCATAGTAATTCAACATAACAAGCCACATGTTACATCCATTTCACAAGTAGTTTACAAGTACCTCATACATCAGAGTTCACATAGTTATTACAAAATGAGTTCACAAATAGCGGAAGCAAAGTAGTTTGAGACCATCACACACACTTAGTTCAAATACAAGCCAGTTCCATAGTCATATCCAGCAAAAGCAACATGATAAGATAACATAGATGATCATGCCCATGATCTAGTCTTCATCCCCCGCAGGGTGGAGACAATACTTGTAGTAGTCGTTATAGAGCACGTCATCTACAACAAGGGGGAATAAACCCTGAGTACGAGAATGTACTCAGCTAGACTTACCCATCGTAAACCAAAAATAAATGACAGTAAGGAGTATGCAAGGCTTTATCGGTGGATCTTGCTTGACAACCATTTTGCATAAACGCTTTAATGATATAAGAGCATAATTTAAATTATGAGTAAGCAGCAAGTTATCAATATTAACCTGTCAACTAGATTAGCACCTATACTAGAGCAAGCAATTGATTAACTCCAAACATTAGTAACCATATCCGGTATAATGTTGTATCATCATCATCATCATCGATTTAACCATCAAGTTCCATTAAGTGCATCTACGTTGCCACTGCTCAGTCAAGTTCTCACTATCCGGGAGAGACGGCGATTCGAATCGATTCCTATCCAGCTGGAGGGGTATTCCTAACACAAACCCAATCAACCTGATCAGTGGTTTCCTTGGGTCACCTTTGGTACAACACAGGAATCGTGGGTCCACGCAGCGCCGCACTCTCAGGGAGTCCACTCTGCCAGGTGGTCAATCTCACCTTTTGGACTTACGCCAATAGCTCCCCGCACATCCTTACTACCGCCAGAGTACGCACTTTCACTTCTCGGCTTCCGGCCTGAGTTGAGCTACTCAGCTTCGCGGTCGGAACGAGTTATCCGACCAACTAAGTGATAGGCATGCGTTCAACATGACATGAGGACGTACAGCGAATCGGTCCTTAAACGACTCAGACGGGGATAGATACACACCCAAGACCTCCTTGCCTTGTTGCTTCTCTATCAACATCCCGCTCGGTCACAATTCACTATTAACACATGGTTATTTTCCACGATAGCAAATATAGCCAACCGTGGCCAGACATCATCTTAACTTGCAGGTGATAGGAAATCACCTGACTTTTACCGGTCTAAGCAAGGCTAAGCTTTGATTCGCTCCTGGACCTAAATAGGATTCAGGGTACGGTTACTGGACAAGCAATATATATATATACAGCAAGTGTTTGCTTCCAATTCCTATCACTTAATGCATCACAAATAAAGATACTCAAAGTAACCATTTTCAAAACATAGGAGACTTAGAATGCTTCGGGGCTTGCCTTTCAGAAAAGATGAAGGTTGGTGATCGGGACACTCAAGAACTTCTTCATTGGCTCCTTCTTCTGGGGCATGCACCTCCTGCTCCTGAGCTTGCTGCTGCTCCTCTGGAAGTACTTGCTCGAATTCCAGAAGCGTGACTCCCTCCGGAACACCTATTGCATGCATATGCATAGTATAAGAATCATGCATGCACAAGAGATGGAAGGTGATGATGAAATGTACAGCAATGTATAGATGGACGCATGAAAGACACGATGATACAAGATTAACATCTATTTTACCGAGTAGGTGCATATCTCTTTTAGAAAACAAGAAATGCACACTCACCAAGCTCTAACAACCTAAGATAAAGTCGTTCATCTTCAGTAAGAGGTCTAGCACCTGCAACTAACAAGTTATTTTAATTAGCCTAGCATCTAACTCATCACATCGACTCATATCAAGCAAACAAGTTATTCACTGCACTCAACAGTTTTTAGGCTGCAAACAGCAGCAGACATTTTGACCCATAACTAGAGTTCTGTAGGTTCAAATACCATGATTTAAGATTTTCTGGAAAGCTTATAAAATTGTCTATGACTTTTGTTTAATCACCAAAGTCTAATTCAAACTCAAACTAGGTCAAACAGACTGATCTTACAAAACTGTCTGTGGATTCCAGAGAGCAGGCAGTTGGGAGTGCTGTCTTCCAACTGAGATAACTCTCAAACTACTAGACCAAATGCCTTGAAATTTTGACACAAGCTAGATAAACAAGTTCCCTACAACTTTATTATTTACCAAATTCACAGCAAACATCAAATTCACCAGTTAATTTGCTTAACTCTAAAATATATCTAGAAAGTCACTATAAATGAATTATAGTGAAAATAATATTTCATTACATACAAGAATAACACCATGAGTACTACCAATGCTACCAACAGTTAACATACATCAAATGAACATAAGAAAATATAGTGGCCATTCCTAAATAAATTATTTTCATGCCGTTATTAATTTATTTAGATATTTAGGTTAAATAATAAACACATATCCAAAGTGTACAAAAAAAATTCTACCAAAATTACAGTAGCTTATACATGTCCCCAATAGGCTACTATATGAATTTCACATCATTTGAACAAACATAACATCCTACACAAAAATGACAAGACCGTAGGGCTTAAAATAGCATAAATAGAAAACCCTAGTGAAAAGTGTCAAGCAACACATTTTATATTTTTCTTAGGTTCGTCATAACAGAATAACACTGTACAAAAAGTTTCATGTTCACTGGATACATATTTTTACCATGAAAAATAGCACAAGAATCTCCTAATTATAAAAGGGAAATTTATAACTCAAAAAATATTCATGCAATGACTCTCAAATTTTTACTAAAGCTTATACTCATCAAGAATGGCTCACCATACAAATTTCATAATTTTTGGAGCACTGCAACTCTAGATAGGAGTTAAACAAATTTGCATTCATTTAAAAACACATTTTAAGTTTCAATTTAATTCTCCCAGAAACTTTACTATAATTCTCCCCGTAAATACTAAACTTCACCAAGATCCTAACCAAATTGGAACCACATAATTTGGATTCACCAAACAGGAGATATAAATTTCACAAAGTTGCATTCAAAACTGAACAAATGAGCTAGCTTTTCACTCAATAGACACTGACAGCTGGGGCCTTCCAGTCAGTGGAGCCTGCATGTCAGTCAAACCAAAATAGAGGAGGCGGCTCTCCGGCGATGCGGATCGGTGCTGCCTCGCCGGTGGCTACTTCTCCGGCGAAACCAAGGGCACCGGCGTGTTCCTCACGACGAACCGCACCTATATATGCCCTTCCCTCAACTGCTACCAAGCTCTAGCTAGGACGGCGGTGTGCATGGCGGATGGCGGAGGGAACCGACGACGCTCCGGCGAGGTCCGACCATGTAGGGCACGGCTAAGCTCAGTACGAGCTTCTAGGGCTCGCGGGGAAGTCAAGGGAAGGAAGAACAGGGAGCGAGAGGGCTTCGGTGGTGGTCGGCCATGGTGAGCACAACTCCGGCGAGCCTCGGACAACGGTGAAATGGCCAATAGGCCCCTCACCTAGGCTTGCCGGCGATGCGAGTGGGTGGATACGGTGCGCCTTGAAGCAAGGCGGAGCTCGTGATAGGCGCAAAGACGCGAGGGAGATAGGCAGCGGCGAGCGAGGCGCAATGGCACCCTCATGGCAGAGATGGCCTAACCTATAGGGGCAGCGTCGCGTGGCATCCTCATGGCAGCGATGGCCTAACCTATGGGGGCAGCGCTGGCGTACGGCCGCCACTTGGCGCGCTCGGCCAGACGCCAATCGGCCACTCGGCCCGACGGAGACGGCCATCAGGCCCATGATCAACCGCCTAACGACGCGTTTTGGAGTTGATCAATTTACTAATCCTTTGATCATTAGCACAAACTTCCTAAACTAAAGTTGAAGCCCTATGTACCAAATACAAAACTCATTTAGAGATCAAAATCTAATTCGCAATGGATAGAGAGTAAAATCAACTCAAAGTAGCACCGGTCAAACTGTAAACGCAGTCAACACTTAGAAATTTTCCTAAGTGTAGAATCAGCCCCAAAATCTGACTTGTGGGCCATGTTTGGGACTGTTCCACACATTTTCATGACTTGACCTCTAAACAAAATTTGTTCCATATAAACTTTGCTACAACTTTGCTTTAGGTTGCTCATACATGCAAACAATCTAAGGCACTATTCCAGTTTAGTCAAACAAAAGCACTCAAGAGGAGCATCTAGTCAAACTAAACCCTAAAAGCATAATTAGGCAAAGTCATTAACATGAACATTGTTCCGTTAGACATCCTAAGTGTAGCTAAGGTATTTTAGTTACCAACATCAGTCACTTGCACTCAATCACACATGATCATAAGCATACACATAGGAACAACACAATATACAAGTCATGTTCCACATGTTTCAAAGCAATGTTTCATATAGAAATGCTTATGCATGAATGAATGATGCTTATGCTATGTAATGCAAGTGGAATTATGTGAGACTAACACCTAGGGTGTTACAGTTGCCGCCACCTAGATGGCTTGGAGCAGCGAGGATCATCGAGAGGAGGAAGATGCTTGTCTCCAGCTCCAATCTTGTTGATTGTGAGGGGTTCTTGACCTTTCCCCGATGGATAGCCAAAAGGTACTCTAGTGGATTGCTCATCGCTTGTGTGATCCGCATCTTGTGTTGGTTGTGTGGCACCTAGTTGTGGATTTGGCATGTGATGTCAATTAGCACGTGAACCTCCAAGTGAGTGAATCACCACAGCAGGGACTAGCTTGCCGGCAAGCAAGTGAACCTCGGAGAAAAAATCATTGTGTCTTGATTGTCTCCTTGGTATTCATTGATTGATCACTTGCCATGGCGGTATACCTCTCTACCACTCTCTTGTATTACATTGTGCCTTTACTTGTGTAGACATTGTGGTAATTGGAACTAGTTAGTGTAGCTCTTAGTTGTAATTCTCTTGCTAGCTTGCTCACCTAGGTGTAGATTAGTGACTTAGCCTTGTTGTGATATACTAGTGTTGATGCAAAAGTGGATCTGCAAACACAAAGGGCTAATACCCGAATCGATATCCAAAGCGTGCCAGTCGATTCGACCTGTTAATCGACAAGGATGAAGATACAAGCACTTTGGTCCTGACAACAGCGATACGCCCGGAAGTCACGGCCAAGAGGTACTCACGCGGAACTCGAGAATCGCCGAAGGTCGCACTGAAGCGATGCAACTCACCGAATCAATGAGAACTCGTAAAAAGAAAAAATATGCAAATTGACGAAGTCGCCGAAAAGTAAGTAGATGCAAATAGGAGTAAAAATTGGTTTTTATATTGATTCCTCTATATTACATTGCCCCTCAATCTATATTTATACCCTGATCTAAAGAGACATAACCAAATACGACTAGGACACCAAGTCCATATCTAAGGAAACACATGACTCTTACATGAATCATACTCTAACAAATATAGAAAAGGAAATCAACTCC
Source organism: Miscanthus lutarioriparius (assembly GCA_904845875.1). Taxonomy (NCBI): domain Eukaryota; kingdom Viridiplantae; phylum Streptophyta; class Magnoliopsida; order Poales; family Poaceae; genus Miscanthus; species Miscanthus lutarioriparius. Next base: position 73,042,058 of record CAJGYO010000012.1, on the reverse strand, counting down.
TATCTATTTCCCTGTCCGCCTCAATTATGATGGAATTCTCACCGACCTCCTTTCCATCGGCCTACTTCTTCTGCTTTTCATCGGCGAGTAGTTTTCAAGCCTTCCTTCATCGGCATCGACACTAACATCTCCAACCTTATCGCCAACGCCTCGAGTCTAAATCAACCTTTCCATCGATCACCACCATTCATCGGCAACCATCTTTACAAGTTGATTTTCATCGGTCAACAGATATCATCTAATAACTTCCTCCTGCCGATTAGCCCACTCGATCATTTTGACACGTGCAAAAATAGTGTCAACACATGCCCCCCAATTTCGGAGTATAAAACCATTAATGCTTCGAAATTTACTCCAGATAACGTTTGCCTTCGCCCAATTACCGTAACTCATCCTCCAAGCCAAAACTTGATCTGTTATCAAATCTAATCAAATCTAGTCCTAATTCACGCACCTCAGTAAATATCGCACAATTTCCAACCACTCTTGCCCTGATTATGGTTAAGATACCGATACAATAATCCATCGGCAAGATCCTAACATAATAATGCCACCATTTTCGAAATAAAATATCCTGTACCGAGATCTCTTCCAAGTCATGATTACTTGCCATCAAATCATCTCATACAATCCCTTGATTATCGTATGCGACGAGCTACCATATCCATCTGAACCACCTTGACCCTCATGCGCGCGGCATAGAGATAAGTCCAGAATACCCCTACTCCAAGCGGCTTATAAATAGATTTCTCCAGAATGCTCGTCTTTTACCCTCAGACTCCAATCTTTGGCATTCTCTCTTCCGTGGCGACTCAGACGAAACAATCAATGCGACCTCAACCAACAAGAACTTTTCTCCAGCGTCAACCTCGAGTCTCCAAACCGTGCCCCATCTACCTCAAGATAATGGCAATCAACTTCGACGTCCCTGCGGTTCGTTCCACTTCCGTTACTTTTTACCTCGATTCCTCTGGTCTTTGCGAGTTCATACAGTTGGTAATTTTTCTCTTTTTCTTTGTTCTTCGGATCCTCTAAACTTAGGAACTTCGCAACAAATTAGTTATTCCAACCGATCAGCCGCATTTCCAATGCCTAGGACCAATGGGCAACCCAGATCCAACTGATCTGATTAATGTAGAGGTTAACAGAATCCCTTTTAGAGCCCAAAATTTCTCTCTGAATTTATGGAAAGATACATTCCGATCTTGGCCCAAAACCACCAAAGGGTGGAAAGATTGGTACTTGAGGGTCAACAGGTCGATGCAACTACACTAGGTAGAACGGAAGCTAGACCAATGCATTAGGCTATCCATTGCCGATATGCAAAAGAACGAGTCAATGATGATTGCAGCTGCTTACTTCTGGTCAGACACAACAAACACTTTTATGTTTGGACATGGCCCAGCTACTCCCACACTTGCCGATGTCTACATGCTCACTGGCTTGGACATTTCAACTGCCAATGAAGGCTCCATCTATGGTAGAAAATCTGAATATAGGGTGAATACCCGCAACATCGGCGGTTGGACGGGATATATTCAAGAATGCCAGAGGACCGGGACAGTTAACCAGACGGAACATGCCACATTCTTGAATATGTGGTTAGAAAAATTTATCTTCTGTGGTCGATCAGTAGGACCAACCAACGCCTTCCTCCCCGCGGCTAAACTCTTGGCCAATGGTGTAAGGTTCCCTCTTGGCCGATACCTCCTGAGCTCCACTTATCATCTTCTTCATCAAGTGTCTCAGAAACTTTTGCTTGGTGAACCCATCGGCAACTTAGGAGGCCCATGGTGGTTTATCAACATGTGGCTGAATGCCCATATGCACAAACGTCTGCAATGGGACTTCTTTGCCCAACAATTCCCATGAGAAATTGCTGAAGACCATGTGCTTGGGGATGAGGAATCGGCAACACGCTCACCCCTCAATTTTGGTGAAGCCATAATTGTCCTCCCTGGAACAGAGGCCAATGAAGACCAGATCGGTAGATTCTTCCAAAGCTTCTACAATGGTCTTTCTCGTGATCATAGGGCCTGGGTACCTTATATTGATGAAGAAAACAGATTCCCCCTTCTTTTCAACTTTGCCGATGACACTCTGAATCAAGATAATGAACTCATGATGGCCATCATTACTCCCAGGGCAATCCCAGTAAACACATTCGGTAGCGGGAAAAACACCAATATCACGTATGAATTTTACAATCCATTGGCAGTATCCCGTCAATTGGCTTTTGGGCAACTGCCAATCAAACTTTGTTTTATCGATGTGATCAAACCCAGAGAAACAATCACCTGCGGAACAGATTGGAGCAGGGTAGTGCGACTCTCCCCCGATGCCGATACTACAGATGTCGATATATCCATCTGGATGCCAGCATCTTTCATCACCGAATCATATAAGCAATGGTGGCGAGAGTGGAGGGAACAACTGTTTGCAACATCTGCTCACACATATCGGCACATGATCGACCCTGAATACGCCATTCCCGATGACGCAGTAAGTTTCTTTTAACTCCCTTCTGCTTTTTCCTTTCATATATCGGTAACTAACTTTCTCGTGATAGGTTAACGACCCAGCACCATCTATGAGCAAAAGTGGGAAACCCTTCGATCTTCGGCCTGTTTACCCGATATCACCGATCGGCTACAACACCCCCACCTTAGCTGCTTTGACTCACCAGAAGACCCGTACCAAGACCATCACTTCCAAGTCCAAATTGGCTACAGCTAGGGCCACTCCATTGGCTGCTGCTACAACCCTGATCAAGGCATTCAAGGTAACAACCCTGTTTATTTCTACTCATGCCGATCACAAACTGTATTAACATTAATCATCAGGGTGTAAGAGCCGCTGCTGGATCGTCATCGGCAATTCCTCCGACATCAAGCACCACTACCTCTGACAAACCTTCAGAGGTATTCCTTTGATTTTACATTTTATCTGTTAAATATCATACCTTACACTTGTTTTGCAGCAACAAATGGGTACATCGGCAAGCGTACCAGATGTTCAAGCTCCACAACCAACAAGTGCCGATGCCCCCCAGCCAACCGTTGCTGAGGCCCAAGCAAAGCGCAAAGCCTTAACAGGTGCCGAGGCACAGCCAAAACGACAGAAGTCCATGCCGATCCCCACATTTGCCCCAACGTCTGCAAGCCGGCCAGAATCAGTCGATGCAATTGAGCAAGCAGTTAATCCTCCTGTACAGGACATACCATCGGTCATCATACCCCAAGGGCCAACCACCGATGAGGCCACAGAGGATATCCCATCGGCAAGCTCAGCCGATCCTCCACACGGCATACTCCAGGCTGCATCCTCCAGCCAAGTATAGGAAATTGCCTTGAAACAGGTAAGACGATTGACCTAGTCGATTTATAATATTCATACTTATCCTTAACTGACCTCTTTTTCTTTTTCTCAGGAACAAGACTCCCCAAACAGCCTATTTTCCTTTGCCATTGACGTTTCTGACGATGATGGAGAGGAAACAAGTTCTTCCCTTGCACTGGGAACAATATCGGCAGAAATTAAGTCCAAGTTGGAAGCTCTCCTAGACTTGTTACAGCAGGATACCGCCCAACTGGTAGATGACTCGGACCCCACAAAGGCAATTTTCAAAACAATCCGTGGCCAGGTCCCTGCCGATGTTGAAGAAGCACTCTTCCCAGCAGCCCATTTAGAAAGCCGCCAACTGCAATATCAACGGGCTGCTCAACGCATTGCCGATAGAGCAGCTCAGGCTGAACTCAAAGAAGAGATGCTACACCTAAAACAGATTGCCGATGAGAAGCACAAGGGCATCGGCAACTTGCAGACTTCGGGCGCTGAACTTAAGCAGAAAATCTTAGATTTATCGGCAAAGAGGATGGCTCTATTGGCTGAATTGAAAGAAGTTGAGGCAGCCTTAACTCATGCCCAACAAGAAGAAAGCCAGCTACCCGATGCCATCAAGGCCCTTCAGCAAGAAAGAGACATCCAGGCTCGCAAAGCCTTGGCTATGAAGAAAAAACTAAAGCCTGTGGAGGGTGCTGCCGATGAAGACATCAAAGAAATGAAGGAAGCCGACCAGATTCGCCTGCGTGCGATATTGGCTATCCAATCCTTGTTAAACTTGTAAATCTTGTCTATTGCATTGGCACTTTATGAGACATTGACATCCTTGTATAATTTTAGCCGATAGGACTGTTATCGGCACTTATACTTTTATGCATCCATCCAGATACTAGGGTAATATTTCTTTAAATATTTTCCATTTAATGCTCTGGGAAACACAACCCCTTCGAGGGTTTCTAGAATATATGCGTTACCAGGAACAGACTGATTTATCCGATATGGACCTTCCCAATTAGGAGACCACTTTCCAAACTTTGAACTTTTAGTCCCAATCGGTAAAATCAATTTCCAGACCAGATCTCCATCGGCAAACTCCTTTACCTTCACCTTCTTGTCATACCATCTGGCTACTCTTTTCTTATTTTCTTCGATGCTAACTAAAGCCCTTAACCGATGACCCGCCACATCTTCCAACTCATCCTTCATAAGAGTATCATAATCATCGGCTGTCAGCTGATTTTGAGAACGTATTCGCCTAGAGCCAGTTTTAATTTCCCAAGGCAATACTGCATCGTGTCCATATACTAACTGATAAGGCGTTACTTTGGTTGTACCATGACATGACATCCGATATGACCACAAGGCTTCATTTAATACTGTATGCCACCTCTTAGGATTTTCTTTAATTTTGCGCTTAATGAGTTTGATGATCCCTTTGTTAGAAGCCTCAGCCTGACCATTAGCTTGAGCATAATATGGAGAAGAATTTAAAACTTTAATTCCCATACCTACAGCAAACTCATCAAATTCTCCCGATGTAAACATAGTACCCTGATCGGTAGTGATAGTTTGAGGAATACCAAATCGGTAAACAATATGCTCTTTCACAAAATCGATCATATTAGCCGATGTCACCTTTTTTAAAGGAATTGCCTCAACCCATTTTGTGAAATAATCGGTAGCAACCAGAATAAATTTATGTCCTTTGCTCGATGGCGGATAAATCTGACAGATGAGATCGATAGCCCATCCCCGGAACGGCCAAGGTTTAATTATAGGGTTCATAGCCGATGCAGGCGCTCTTTGAATATTACCAAACTTTTGACACCCCTGACATCCTTTAAAATATTTAAAACAATCTTCAAGAATAGTCGGCCAATAGTATCCATTCCTTCTGATCATCCACTTCATCTTGAAAGCCGATTGATGCGCTCCACACACTCCTTCATGAATTTCACCCATCAAACTTTTCGATTCATCACTGCTAACACATCTGAGTAAAACTCCATCTATAGTTCGATAATATAATTCATCATCAAGAAGCACATACTTGGTAGCTTGGAACCTTATACGTCTTTCAACCTTTTTATATGGATCCTTTAAATAATCGACAATCTCCTTTCTCCAGTCATCGGTATCGACTGCCGATGTTAGCACTTCCTGAATAGGTCGACCACCTCAAGCATCTTTGAGCTAGTCGATTAGCCTCCTCATTATGCAAATCGAGAAATATGTTCAAGAAGAAAATCTCTAAACCCTTTCAACAATTGCAAACATCTTTCATAATACAAAATTAAAACTTCACTTCGGCATTCATAAATCCCAGCCAATTGATTTATAACTAGCATAGAATCACCAAAGATTTCAACAAAGATCGGCACGTATCTCCTTCAAAGCAATTCTAACCCTTTTATCAAGGCTTGGTATTCACTTTGATTGTTTGTCGATGTAGCAACAATTGGCAATGAAAACTCATACTTCCTTCCTTGAGGTGAAATCAACACAATGCCGATACACGCTCCTTCACCACATGTGGACCCATCGAAGAAAAGTGTCCAAGGAGCAACCTCCAGAGAGTCCATCAGATTACAATGTTTGAGTGACAAAATCAGCCATAACTTGCCCCTTAAACGCCTTTAGTCGATTCATAACGTAGTTCAAATTATGATAATGCTAAAATCCACTTGCCGATTCTACCACTTAATATCGGCATCGACAGCATATACTTGACTACGTCGTCTTTGCATATGACCGTACATTCGGCTAATAATAAATAATGTCTTAATTTGACACAAGAAAAGTATAAACACGTACATAATTTTTTGATGGCGAATACCTTGTCTCAAAGATCCACTAATCTTCTCGCTCAAATAATAAATAACACGTTCTTTCCCTTCAAATTCTTGAATAAGAGCTGAACCGATAACGGTATCATCGGTTGACAAATACAACTCGAAAGGTTTCCGTGTTGAGGTGGAACTAGCACCGAGGATTTGTTAAATATTTCTTAATTTCATCTAGGGCTAATCTGCTGCTCAGCTCCCCATACAAATTCCTGATCGGCTTTCAATTTAAGTAATGGACTGAAAGCCTTGATCTTACCCGACAGATTAGATATGAATCTTCTAATGAAATTAATCTTACCGATCAAAGATTGCAATTTAGTTTTATTGGCAGAGCAACCACCTTGTTAATTGCATCAATAGACTTCCTATTGATTTTGATGCCCTAACGATGCACCATAAAACCCAAGAATTGACTCGCCGATACACCAAATGCACATTTATTAGGATTCATCTTCAATCCATGCTTCCTTATGCACTCCAAAGATCTTTAAGAGATCGGCTAGATGTTTTGTGATATCTCCGCACTTAATCACTACATCATCAATGTAGATCTCCACTAATGTGCCGATGTATTCATGAAAATAAAGTTCATAGCTCTTTGATAAGTAGCGCCGCATTTTTTCAAACCAAACGTCATGACTATCCACTCAAACAACCCTACATGACCGGACATCTAAAAGCGCCTTGGGAATATCTTCTTCACCATGAATATTTGATTGTAACCTCGCATTACCATCCATGAAGCTAGTAATTTGATGTCCGTTGCAGATCAATCAACAAATCAAGAATCGGCATTGGATAGCCATCCATCGGTGTGGCTTTGTTGAGATTCCTGAAATCAATACAAACACGAAGTTTTCCATTTTCTTATAAACAGGAACCACATTAGAGATCCACTCTGCATATCGACGACATTGCGCCGAAAAAACTTTGCCTCAATTAATTTAGTTATTTCGCCTTAATGTCGAGAAGTATATTAGGGTTGCATCGGCGCTACCGGCTGTCACGATGTGGCGAAATCCAGATTTGATAGGTAACCGATGTTCAACTATTGATCGGTCTAATCCGAGCATCTCAAAGATAATCCCAAGCAAAACAATCTTTATACTCTTTTAACAAATCAGCTATTTGTCGCTTACACTTGGAATCTAACTTAGCACTAATAAAAGTAGGTCTTGGCCTATCGCCATCACCAATATCTACTTCTACTAAATCATCTGCCGATGTGAACCCTTGACCTAATTTTCCATCATCGGCAAACCTATCCATTAAAACTCTTCTTCGTAACCCATTTGCTTGGATCGGTGGAATTTCATAATCAAAGAACTCTAAGGAACTCTTTTTCCCAAACTTCTCCTGATATGCATTTAGTTCGCTCATAAGTATCTCGATTCTCGCCGATGTGATGATATAAGAAGAATCACCAGGGGACAAACTCAATCTTATCCCCAATCCACTGTACGAGGCATTGATGCATTGTAGAAGGAACACAACAATTAGCATGAATCCAATCCCTCCCTAGAAGCAGATTATATGCACCCTTGCCATTAATAACAAAGAACGTCGTCGGCAAGGTTTTGTCATTGATGGTCAATTCAACGATATCGCCCTTTAGCCGGTGACACATTGCCTTCAAAATCCTTCAACGATCATATCGGTTTTGGTCAAGTCTTGATCTCCCTTACCAAGTTTCCGATACATCACATAAGGCATAATATTAATCGCAGCCCCTCCGTCGATAAGTATCTTAGATACAGGCTGCCCATCAACTCTGCCTTTCACAAACAAAGCCTTAAGATGCTGTCTCTCGTCATCGGTAGGTTTCTCAAAAACAGCCATCATTGGATCTAGTGTCAACTGAGCTACTTGATCAGAGAGAACAACTTTTTCCTCATTATCAAATAGTGCCAAAAACTCCATCGGCAACATGAATACCATATTAACATCTGCCGATGGACCCTTATTTGTGTGTTTTACCTACCACTGCTGATGACCAAACCTCTCATTGGAGGAATTTTCCTCTCGGTATAAATCCTCCTGATGCTCACGTTGCATCCTCCTTTTCTGTGTCTTTGTCGACCCTCCGGGCACCATCGAGGAAACTTGGTTTTCCAAACCGGTGATAATAGTCCCGATTGATTCTACATGGCGATATTAGGGTCCCCAGAGAATATTTCTTCATCGGGAACTCTTGCATTTGCCATCTCCTCAAGCTCCTCTTGATTCCTTGGAAAATATCCAAGCGTTTACCAAGCCTCTCATGTACACTAAGTTTGCCCCCAAATAGATCATGCACCGATGCTCGCCTCGATCGGCTCATTGATAAATAAACCACGATTGCCGTGTTGAAACCTCCTTTCCGACCGATTGACCCCATAATAACCATTGCACTCGTGGCAATTTTCAACATTAGCAATTTAATACCTTCTTCCCAAAGAATGGATGAAAACGGGCACCTCCAATGATCTTTATGCCAATACCATTCTTCCCGACGTCTCTCTTCTTGTTGTTGTCGATATCGGTCCTTACGGCCGACGCCAACCCTCTTGCTTTGCCTTCGATGGGTAATCACAATGCCAGTCGAGGAGGGTTTTTGGAACTCTTGCTTTCTCCCAAAGAAACCCTTACTTTTTGCATCATCGGTAGTTATCCGATGTTGGGGATCCACGATGCGTTTTTCTCAAAGACCTCGATGTCAATACCTTGGTCTTCCCTTTGGCCTCCAACATATTTGCTTTGGAAAAGGGGTGTTGATCAATTTTCATCAACTTCGGGCCTTGGAAGTACCAAACTTAATTCTCCCAGATTCAATAGCCGATTGTAATCATTGTTCTGAACACCTTGCACTCATTTGTACATGAAGTTGCACTCCATTTGCAATTACAAGATCTTCTTCAACTCTTCTGCGCCGATGGGATCACATGATTAGGTGATGACTTAATTTGGCCCTCTTGAAGCGTAAGATCAAATATCTTGTCGGCCTTGGTGATATCAAAGGTAAACTTTTCCGGCTCTTTTCGACCAAAGGGACAAGATATCGGCTTTTTATTCTTAACCCACTCAAATAAGCCGATAATCGGTTCTTCATCGTAATTAGAATCTCCTACTTCTTCAACAAATGATACTTTTTACTCCAATTCTTTTTAGGTTCAAAACCCTAGTATCTTGATCGAGATCCTTTGCACAAGATGACCGAGGCTTTCAAACTCCTAAGAAGCATATCTCGCTCTTTAAGATGTGGCAATAACCCTTGAAAGCCAGATCGGCAAGTCACCGATCATCCAAAGACCAGTGTCAGTAGCACTTATTTTTTACATCTCGTAGCCTTTGCACAAAGCTTTCTACCGATTCATCATTACGTTGTCTCAATTTTACTAAATCGGTAAGCTTCTTTTCATGGATTCCAGCAAAGAAATACTTATGAAATTGTTTTTCTAGATCAGCCCAAGTAATAATAGAATTTGGTGGTAATGAAATGAACCATGTAAATGCCGATCCGCACAAAGATGATGAAAATAATCGAACTCTTAATTCATCTCTTTAGCTGCCTCTCCACATTGAATAATGAAGCGATTGACGTGTTCCATTGTTGATGTATCATCTTGCCTAGAGAATTTAGTGAAATCTGGTACCTTGTACCGATTTGGGAGAGGAATTAAATCATATGCAGGAGGGTATGGAGTCCGATAAGAATAAGTATTGACCTTGGGCTTTATCCCAAACTGATCCTTCATAATTTCTGCTATCTTATCGGTCCAAAAAGCATCAGCCTCCTGGCGATGAACTCGCTGAATTTCTACAGGAGGTACCTGCTGATATCCCTCCACATATCTTTGTGGCTCACGATCTCCAAAGAATCGGCATATTTGCCGTTACTTGTGGTCCATTAACTTTCTTTGGAAAGTTTTCATCTACCGAAATTGCCGATGCTTGATTCTGGAAACCAGCTTGCATATGACCTTGTTGAATCCCTGCAACCTGCTGATTTTGCTGAACTGTATGTTGAACAGGTAACTGTCCTGACCAACCATTATTAGAACTCATCGGTACAAAACTTACCGATGGCTGGTAATTTGCTGACATTGTTGGATAATTATAACCAGACTTGAGGCATGAATCAACCCTAGTTTGACTCATAGCGAGGGTTTTTTCTGCTGCATCGGCGATAAGCTTGCCGATGGACTTGAATTGGGTGTTTGAACCAAAGGCATCTAGAAAACTCCCCGGAGTTGGTTGCACGGTAGTTCTTTGTGGCATATTGAGGCACTTGAGCCATCGGTGAAAATGTACCGATGGTATATGAGCTTTTCCTCTGCATCAAACACTTGAGGTAACCCGAGATTGAAAGCGAGATGACTCGGAGGCATACCATATCCCCACCAATTAGCGGGAATCGGCTATTCTCGAGACACAGAGGGCCTGACGACATATAGCTGATGCCGATTGATCTCTGTATTAAGCTGAACTCGTCCTCCTGGTAGTACCGGATCTGATCGTATCGGTGTAGATTGAATATTAGGTAAGCCTGCCAATACTGGAGGAGAAGTAACTTCTGTACCCACAACGGCCGAGGGAGCCGATGGAGTATTGACAGATGCCGGCTCTGGTTGGTGATAGGCAAGCCCAACGTAATGCGGTGACGCTTGTCCTTCTTTGAGAGTTCGAACCACATCATTATGAACAGTATTGGACAGCACATTGGAATGATTAATCAAAGCATGATTTACTGCAGAATTAACCATCTCTTGAAGTTTACCAGGATTGGAGTCAAAGGTAACCTGCCGAGGCAACGGCAAATCTTGGTTCTGGATGACTTGTCCACTCTTGTTTAGGCTAAACAATCTCAGATAAAGCTGCTTGTATTCTTCTATAGCCTTTTCCATGGCCTGCCTCTGCTCTTCCTTAAGATCTTCTTCTGATACCGCGATAATGTTCCCTGAATCGATCTCGGGATTGATCATATTGATCGGATTGATTGGTCCCACTAGGCGTGCCAAAAGATGTGTTGATGCAAAAGTGGATCTGCAAACACAAAGGGCTAATACCCGAATCGATATCCAAAGCGTGCCAGTCGATTTGACCTGTTAATCGACAAGGATGAAGATACGAGCACTTTGGTCCTGACAACAGCGATACGCCCAGAAGTCACGGCCAAGAGGTACTCATGTGGAACTCAAGAATCGCCGAAGGTCGCACTAAAGCGATGCAACTCGCCGAATCAATGAGAACTCATAAAAAGAAAAAATATGCAAATTGACGAAGTCGCCGAAAAGTAAGTAGATGCAAATAGGAGTAAAAATTGGTTTTGATATTGATTCCTCTATATTACATTGCCCCTCAATCTATATTTATACCCTGATCTAAAGAGACATAACCAAATACGACTAGGACACCAAGTCCATATCTAAGGAAACACGTGACTCTTACATGAATCATACTCTAACAAATATAGAAAAGGAAATCAACTCCTATCTATTTCCCTATCCGCCTCAATTACGATGGAATTCTCACCGACCTCCTTTCCATCGGCATACTTCCTGTTTCATCGGCAGTAGTTTTCAAGCCTTCCTTCATCGGCATCGACACTAACATCTCCAACCTTATCGGCAACGCCCGAGTCTAAATCAACCTTTCCATCGATCACCACCATTCATCGGCAACCATCTTTACAAGCTGATTTTTATCGGCTGTCAGCGTATACAGTAACTTTCCTCCTGCCGATTAGCCCACTCTGATCATTTTGACACGTGCAAAAAACGGTGTCAACAACTAGACATCATAGATTTTAGAATTGGGTAGGTGGCTTGCAACACAATTGTAGTGCTAGCGCAAAATTTGCTTCGCCATCTTATTTACTAACCACTTGCCTTAGTGTTGTTGTATAATTTTTTTAATAGGCTATTCACCCCCTCTAGCCATTAGGACCTTTCAAGTGGTATCAGAGCCATGGTCACCGTGATTTGAGGCTTAACAACCTTCGGTGTCAAAATGGTAGAAACCAACAACACCAAGAAGCCACCCCAATTTGATGGCACAAATTATCCTTTTTGGAAGTCAAAGATAACCACTCATATCAAGTCAATCAATAGAAGAGTGTGGAAGGTGGTGGAGACCAAAATTGAGATAGCCGATCCAGAGAATCCCACCACGGCCGAAGAAGTGCTTCTCCAAAACAATGGCATTGCTCTTACTGCTATTCATGATGCTATTGATGAGAGAACATTTGAACAAATCAAGAACATCGAGATGGCTCATGAAGCTTGGAAGAAGTTGGAAGAATCATTTGAGGGCACCAAGACAATAAAGGGAGCAAAGGCATACATTCTCAAGGAGAAATTTGCTAGCTTCAAGATGAAGGAAGATGAGAGTGTGATGGACATGTTTCATTGGATGGACGTGCTTGTCAATGATCTCAAAGCACTTGGTGAGAAGGTGGAAGACAAGGACTTCTCCCATAAGTTCTTGAGATGCTTACCCATAAGATTTGGCATGTTGGTCACCTTGCTAGTGAGGACCAGTTTGGACACAATGACACCAAACCAAATCTTGGGAGATATTATGACCGATGATGCTTATAGAGATGATGATGAGAAGGAAGAAAAGAACAAAGAGAAGAAGGATGAGAAGAAGAAGAGTGTGGCATTCAAAGCCGGTTCATCATCCAAGGGCAAGGCCAAGCAAGATACATCAAGTGAAGATGATGGCTCATGGGATGATGATGATGATGATGAGAAGATGGCTCTCTTTGTCAAGAGGTTTGGCAAGTTCATGGTGAAGAAGGGCTACCATGCTAGAAGGGAAAAGTCTTCATCCAAGAACAAGAAAGAGTCAAGAAGATGCTTCAAGTGTGGAAGCAAGGATCATCTTGTTGCTCAATGCCCATACAATAGTGACACTAATGATGATTACAAGAAGAGCAAGAAGAAAGACAAGAAGGACAAAAAGGAGAAGAAAGACAAGATGACCTTTAGGAAGAAGAAGAAGGGTGGTTCATATGTGGTCACTTGGGATAGGGATGCTTCCTCAAGTGATGATGATGATAGTGATGATGACAAGACCACCAAGAAGAAGGCTCTTGCAAGCTTTGCTATTAATGAGAAGCCTTCTCTCTTCGACACTCCATCATGCTTCATGGCTAAGGCCACTAAGGTACAATCCGAGATGAGTGTGATGATGAGGAACAAGATAAAAATGAAAGTGATAGTGATGATGATGATGAACCCACTAAAGATGAATTCATTGACATGTTAGATGATGCTAAGGAACATTTTGACATTAAGAGAAGGGAATGCAAAGACTTGCAAAAAAATAAAAGCCCTTAAGGAAGCTTTTGATGAGCTCAATGCATCTCATGAGAGGCTAGAGGAAGCCCATGAGAAGCTTGGCAAGGCACACAAGAAACTTGAAAAGGCTCATTCCTCTCTACTTAATGAGTAAAATGAGAAGAAGCATGTTATAACATGTCGCACCCAATTTTGCATAGCAAAACCAAGTACTCATATATGTGCGCCCAGGATGTCTAAACACACACATATATCACAAATTGTAATAGCATCAAAGTAAAGTACTTATTACATCACATATCTCATCACAATGTTAATACAAAGTTTGATCAATGGCAATATTATTACAAACACAGTGGAAATACTAGGCCAGTCTACCATTGGGACTCCAACTGGTGAACATCTCCCTAGTAGTCCTGGACATCCTCCGGAAACTCTTCATATCAATTATCTATTACCCATCTAGGATTTTCATTTGATGTAAAGTAAGTGTAAGCTCACCATGCTTAGCAAGTATATCAAAGGGATCAATGAGGCTCAAAAGGCTAGACACGGTTTGACTGCGGTTCGCAATTTTAGTTGTTCAAGTTTTAACATCCTGAATCACTACTTTAGTGAACAATCCCAAATCCCAAGTGATATTAGTATATAATCAAGTTTATCTTAATTCCTATCCATCCACAGTAACCACTAATCATGAAGGATCCAGACCGCTCATATCCATGAGCATGGCTATTATAACAGGTCAAATATTTCTGCGGAAATTGTACAACTTTACCCACCGAGCCATGATTCCCAAGGCTGAGGTTTGCAAAGCCCACTACACCTCTACCTAGGAAGTGTGGCAGGGTTTCACTACGTAACCCTTAGCTAGTTGCACTAACACGTTGTAGCTGCAAATGTTTCAGCCATCTAGCCGTATGTGGCCCTCCTCTAGGAGTGGCATGCATGGGCACGCAACATGGTACACACACCCTAGCAGGTAAGGACACATACCAAATAGTGCCCCCTCTTGCCCTTATGGAAAGCTATAGACGAGCTAGTACAATCTAGTTAACAGGTTAAAGTCAGAGCCATATGACACTCGGGGTTGTACGAAACCTCCTGGGTGGCTGCTTTAGGATTAAGTCCTTATGGAGAGGCACTAGAGTACTCAACCCCATACTTTGGTCCCCTAACTATTGCTAAAAAGCTTCATGTTATCACATTTCATAATATCTTTAGTCAGGTTTAACTATTATTCTATATTAAGTGCTGCAGCATCTATCCAAAATGCATACCCAAACCCTTAGGTAACAAGGATATGTGGTACGAGAATTCATCTAGGTAAAGTTCTTAAAGGTATATCAAATTAGACACATGCATGAATATGAAGTGTAATAATTCATAGGTACAAGGGGCCTTTGGTACACTTGCCTTCTTCAAGGTTATCCTGGGAGTACTGCTGATCTTGCTGTGGGTCCTCAGTCACCTCAAATGGCTCACTCTTTAATCGTGTTCCAAATCACCAATCAAGCATCAATCCAATCATTACATGCATACAAGATAGACTTCTATTAGAATAGTACACAAAATAGTAGAAACATAAGTTGAAAAGCTTATAAAACTATTCTACGTATTGCTACGAACACGTGAGCGAAAGAATCACTCAAATCGGACTTAAAACACGAAAGTTATGCATGAAATAAGGTGCAATGGCATTTCTATAAATAAACTGAACTTATTTTTGAATTAAAACAATTAAAAATATAAATTACACGGTTACTGGACTGCGCATACTATTTCTAGAAAATACAGGGACCTAAATGAATAAAAATAGGACTAAATAATAATTAATTTGAACTGGACTAGACTGCGGGTTGATTCACCAAAAATAGAAGGGATTTTCTACAAAACTGGCATGGTTTGACTGTTGTTTGACCGCGTCGCTGACTGGACCGATGCGTGGACGCATGCGATTGGCTCGGTGCACCACATGGTGCAGTGGATATGCTGACGCAGCACCGTGGGCCGGTCATGGGTCCATGGTGGACCGGTTATGATCCGAACCGCTATGGTTCAATCATAGCCGTTCGTCCAGATCTGACGGCACTGGATGCTCGGGAGGACTTCTGCCGCTGCATAGCACCATCGGCAAGCACGCCAGGGCCGGCGGTGAGGTTACCACGGCGGTGAACCCCGGTACGGTGGTTCCAGCCATCCCGAGACAAACCAAGCACACCTAGACGATCTACAGGCTCTTGCGAACACGATGCAAGGCAAAGTGAGGCGAGGAACACGCCAGAGCATGCCAGAGCGTCGGTTCCACGGCGGCGCCATGGCCGGTGGCATCTGGAGGTCGCCAGTATGGCGCTCTAGTGCGCAAAATGATGAATAGAGGGCATGGGAAGACGGTGAAGCTCACCACGAGGTTAGCAGCGATGGTCATGATGTTTGGGAAGGTCTCCGAGGCACGGGACGTCAGCGGCGGTGAACTGGAGAAATGATGACGGTGCAGGTTTGGGGAAAACCGAGCAAAACACGACGAATTGGAGTCACCTACGATTGAGGTAGAACACGACGGAGCTCTAGGTCATGTTGGCGTCGAGGTTTGAGGCGCGGGTGAGATGAATTGATGGCGGCGACGGAAGCTTGAGTGCGAGCAGAGGAAAGGGGAGAAGGAGGGTATCGGCTCGGAGCTTTATAGGCTAGGCGGGGTGCAGTGGATGGAAAGAGAGCGGGGCGCTCGGACAGGATTGGTTGCCTGCCTTGCATGAGCGCCTGTGGCTGCTTGCCATACATGGCCATGCCATCGGCGGGCGGCGAAGGAAGGAAAGGGTGCCGGGGAGAAGAAAGGAAAGGAAAGAGGCGGGCGCTGACATGCGGGGCCAGCGGCGCAGCGAGAGAAGGAAGAAGGGAGCGCTTGTGGGTGGGCGGCTGGCGGGTGCTGTGGGCCGGGGAGCCAATGCGGGCCGTGCGGCGAGGCCAGTAGGCGTGCGAGCAATGGGCCGGTGCGGGAAAGAGAAAGGAGCGGGAGGCGCATGGAGTAGGAAGGCGGGAAGGAAGGGAAGGAGCAGCTGGGCCACCAAGTAGGCCGAGCCGGGAAGGGGGAGGAAGTGAAGGGCCAGGCCAGATCCTAGGGCTGGGCTAAAAAGGAAGAAAGTGAAGATTTTTCCAAATCAAATTCTTTTTCAATTCTAGTTTTCAAAATTAAGCCAAATTCAAATGAAATTTGAATTTTAACTTCAAACCATCTAGCCCTACACTCAATCAAAAATAATATGCTTCAGCATGAATGCAACAAACATGTTTCTAAATCTTATAATAAATTTTATTTAACCAAAATTTATTATTTGACCTAAGTTAAAAATACATAGAAAATTTAATAAATGCTCAATTAATTGCTAATTTGTAGTTAAAATTTTTGGGTGTTACATAACATATGACAAAGGCTTAACTTATGATATAATTGATGAATCATTCTATAAGCCTATCATTGTTGCTCTCACTAACCCTTCTTATAGCACATCCACTTCTAGCTCATCTAGTGGTAATGGTTTTACTTGTGATGCCTCACTAAAGGTTGAGAATGAGACACTCAAGAAGGAGGTAAAAGAGCTCAATCACGTCTTGGCTAAGGCCTATGGTGGTGAGGACCACTTGCTTATATGCTTGGGCAGTCAAAGAGCTTCTCTCTACAAAGAGGGATTGGGCTATACCCCCAAGAAAGGCAAGGCAGCCTTTGCTCCTCACAAGACTAGTTTTGTTAAGAACAATAGTCGATTTTGCACTAGTTGCAAGAAAGTTGGTCATGTAGAGCAAAAGTGCATGAAAAAGAGGCCTCAAACCAATGTATCCTCTATTAAGCTTGATTCCTTCTATGTGCATACTAAGGGTACAAATGGTGTGAAGGCTAAGTTCATTGGTGCACCATGGATGGGCTCAAAGAAGAAAGCCATTTGGGTGCCAAAGAGCTTGGTCACTAACCTTCAAGGACCCAAGCAAGTTTGGGTACCTAAAACGAATTCATCTGTTTTTGTAGGTCAATTACAAAGACGAAGGAAGGCATTGGGTTCTTCATAGTGGGTGCACTCAATGCATGACTGGTGATGCAAGAATGTTCAACTCAATCAAAACCAACGACAATGATGATTATGACAGTATCACATTCGGTGACAATGGCAAAGACAAGGTCAAAGGGCTTGGTAAGATTGCAATATCCAATAACATTAGCATTTCCAATGTGTTGCTAGTTGAGAGCTTGAACTTTAATTTGCTATCCATGGCTCAATTGTGTGATCTTATATTCAAATGCATATTTAGGGTAGATGATGTAGAGATCATAAATGTAGATGGTTCTAACTTGATCTTCAATGGCTTTAGATATGAGAATCTATACTTGGTTGATTTCAGTGCTAGTGAAGCTCAATTATCAACATGCTTGTTCACTAAGTCTAGTATGGGTTGGTTATGGCATAGAAGGCTTGGTCATGTTGGAATGAAACAATTGAATAGATTGGTTAAGCATGACTTGGTTAGAGGCTTGAAAGATTTTGTGTTTGAGAAGTATAAGCTTTGTAGCTTTTGTCAAGCCAACAAACAAGTTGGAAACACCCATCCTAAGAAAAGCATGATGAGCACAAGTAAAGCATTTGAGTTATTGCACATGGATTTATTTGGGCCAACACAATACACTAGCATCGATGGAAACAAATATGGCTATGTGATAGAGGATGACTATACAAGATACACTTGGGTATTCTTTCTAGTGGATAAGAGTAATGTGTTTGCAACATTCAAATCATTTATCAAGGGCATTCACAATGAGCTTGAAACAACCATCAAGAGAATTAGAAGTGATAATGGTAGTGAGTTCAAGCATACTAGAATTGATGAGTTATGTGATGAGTTTGGAATTAGACATCAATTCTCGTCCAAGTACACTCCAACAATCAAATGGCCTTATTGAGACAAAGAATAGAACAATCATTGATATGGCAAGGTCTATGCTTAGTGAGTACAATGTGAGTCAATCCTTTTGGGCCGAAGCTATCAACACGGCTTGCTATTGTAGCAACCACTTGTATTGTTACCCACTGAAAGAGAAGACACCATATGAGCTCTTGAATGGTAGAAAGCCCAACATTGCATATTTTTGGGTCTTTAATTGCAAATGCTATATCTTTAAGAAAGGCACTAGATTGGGCAAGTTTGATAAGAAATGTGATGAAGGATTCTTACTTGGATACTCCACTACAAGAAAAGCATATAGACTTTGGAATTTGGCAAGTGGTACTCTTGAATAAGTTCATGATGTTGAATTTGATGAAACTAAGGGTTCACAAGATGAGAGTGAGAACTTGGAAGATGTTAGAGGCTTTCAACTTTCAAATGTCATGAAGAACATAGATGTTGGTAAATTGAGGCCTAGGCAAGTGATTGATGAAGAAGATGATCAAGTGTAAGTGCTCTCTAAATCAAATGTGCAAGATGACACTAATCAAGCAAGTTCAAGTGGCTCTCATGATAATGAACAAGATCAAGTGGCTAAAACATCATCTCAACCCAATGATCAAGCTAGCGCAAGCAATCAAGTTCCTATTCTCCAACTAACTAATATTGCAAGGGATCATCCATTAGACACTATCATTGGAGATATATCTAGAGGTGTACAAACTAGATGAAGATTGGCTTCATTTTGTAAGAATTTCTCATTTCTGTCATCCATTGAACCAAAGAAGATAGATGAAGCAATGAAGGATGTTGATTGGGTGAATGATATGCATGAAGAATTGAACAACTTCACAAGAAATCAAGTATGGGAATTAGTTCAGAGACCAAAGAACCACAATGTGATTGGAACCAAATGGGTCTATAGAAACAAGCAAGATCAAGATGGGATAGTAGTAAGGAACAAAGCAAGATTGGTAGCACAAGGTTACACTCAAGTTGAAGGTCTTGACTTTGGTGAAACGTATGCCCCGATTGCTAGATTGGAAGCAATTAGAATATTTCTAGCCTATGCTTGTGCCCACAACATCAAGCTCTATCAAATGGATATCAAGAGTGCATTTCTAAATGGCTACATCAATGAAGAAGTATATGTTGAGCAACCTCCCAGTTTTGAAAATGACATGAAGCTCAACCCTGTGTACAAGTTCAAGAAGGCATTATATGGCTTGAAGCAAGCACCTAGAGCATGGTATGAGAGGTTGAGGGACTTCCTACTCTCTAAAGGGTTCATGATGGGCAAGATTGACACCACTCTTTTCACCAAGAATATTGGCAAAGACTTGTTTGTGTTGCAAATCTATGTTGATGACAGCATATTTGTATCAACCAATCAAGACTTTTGTGAAGAGTTTGGGAAGATAATGGCAAATGAGTTTGAGATGTCCATGATTGGAGAGTTGAGTTACTTCTTTGGTCTTCAAATCAAGCAATTGAAGAATGGTACATTTGTGAGTCAAGGCAAGTACATCAAAGGCATGCTCAAGAAGTTTGGCATGAATGAGGCAAAGGCCATTAGTATACCAATGACAACAAATGGGAAATTAGATAGTGATGCAAGTGGCAACATGGTGAATCAAAAGTTGTATCGGTCTATGATTGGAAGCCTACTCTATGTGACCGCATCAAGGCCGGATGTCATGTTTAGTGTGTGCATGTGTGCAAGATTTCAAGTATCACCAAGAGAAAGTCATTTGAAGGCTACAAAGAGAATATTGAGGTACTTGAAGCATACACAAAATGTTGGTTTGTGGTATCCCACAGGAGCAAAGTTTGAGCTAGATGGTTACTCCGACTCGGATTGTGTGGGATACAAGATTGAAAGGAAGAGCACCTCAAGCACATGTCAATTATTGGGAGGATCACTTGTTTCATGGTCATCAAAGATGCAAAATAGTGTTGCATTATCAACCACCAAAGCCGAATATATATCCGTTGGTAGTTGTTGTGCATAAATACTTTGAATGAAGACTACCTTGAATGACTTTGGAATCAAGTTCAAGAAAGTGCCATTGTTTTGTGACAATGAGAGTGCAATCAAGCTAACCAACAATCCGGTTCAACATGCAAGAACAAAGCACATTGATGACCGCCACCATTTCATTATAGATCACCAACAAAAAGTGTATATTTGCATTGAGAGTGTGGGCACCGAAGACCAACTTGCTGATATATTCACCAAGCCATTGGATGAGAAAAGGTTTTGCAAGCTAAGGAATGAGTTGAACATATTGGATTTCTCAAATTTGTGTTGATGCACCCCCATTTATATGACATGCCTCTCCTTTGAGCAATCCAAGGTAAAAGTTGATTGGCATACATATATACTTTGCTAAGGACTTGCTTAGTGCATCTAGTCATTCCTCACATCTCTTAGGCTCATTTATGAAAATCAAATGAATTTGATGCTTGTATGGTACCACTATTGCTTCTATGCTTGATTTGATCTAGTGGTAGCATATGGCATGTTTGTGGGCTTGTGAACCTAGTGTTTAATCTAGAAAATGATCTATAAGTGTTTAACTCAACATGGTACAAGATAACCCTTGAAATGAGGTGTGAAGAAGCTTGTCCTTGGATCAAATTGAGTTAAATATCTTTGGCAAGTGTTCTAGATTGGACCAAATATGGGAAAATGATTCTCACCCCATTGATTGACATTGATAATCTTAACCTATCTAAAATTGAACCTTCGTGGTCATTGATGACAAAGGGGGAGAAATTGCACAAAGATAGTGAAAAGATGAAAGATGACAAAGGGGGAGAACTTTAACATAGGGGAAGAGATATGAGAAAGTAAGGGGATCAATGAAAATTTGAGCACACAAGTAGGGGGAGCAAGCTCATAAACTTGATTAATACATTTGAATGTGCATTTCATATGTTTGCTTGCATGGCACAAGTTTTTTTTTTAAATTTAAAATTCCATGCTTGTGTGGTGTATGCTAGTTGTAGGTTTAAATGATGAAATAAAAACTAGCATGCATAGGTTGAGTAACTAGATTTATGCTTATTTGTGAACACTAGACCCTTGCTTCTAATGTTGATCTCATGGGGTATTCTAGTTTTTGTTTATGTCTAGTTACTAATGGTGCTAAGGATGTTATATTGGTTCACTCCAATTGGTATCATGCTTCAAAGGTCCATCTCTTATACCTTAGCATCATTTAGTAGACATTATCCTCCCACAACTCAAATCCTTGCATATGTGAAAGCTTCAATCCAAAATCTTAACACATATGTAGGGGGAGCAAATGCTACCAATGGGGGTTCATGAAACTTGTCCATATTCTTTTACACATAGTAAATATGCTTGGGCAAGCAACATGGATTCAAATGAATTTCAATTCATATCTTTGTGAAAGGGTTGTCATCAATTACCAAAAAGGGAGAGATTCAAAGCTCTAGTTTAGTTTTGGTCAATTGGTGAAACCCTAAGTGCTAACCTAGTTTATTAAAGTGATCATGAAATAGGTAGCACATTCCAAGTAATGGAGCAAGTGGTGAAGATCATGATGATGGTGTGACCCTAGTGATGATCAAGTGCTCGGCTTGGAAAAGAAGAAAGAGAAAAACAAAAAGTTCAAGGCAAAGGTGAAACTTGATAGGAGCTTTTTTGGTTTAGTGATCGAGACACTTAGCGAGTGTGATCACATTTAGGATCGATAGCCGTACTATTAAGAGGGGTGAAATTCGTATCGAAATGTAGTTGTTAAAGTGCCACTAGATGCTCTAACTCATTGCATATGCATTTAGATTCTAGTGAGTGCTAACACCCTTGAAAATGTTTGTGAAAATATGCTAACACATATGCACAAGGTGATACACTTGGTGGTTGGCATATGTGAGCAAGGGTGGTAAAGTTGGGGAAGTCGAGGAGGTCACTGTGCTGACTGGACGCAGGACCGGACGCTGGACCTGTGCGTTCGGTCAGTAGTGGAGCAGTGACGTGGTCTTGGCCTAGTTGACCGAACGCTGGTGCGAGGAAGTGATCGGACGTGCAGCCTCTGGGTCTAGTCAACGATGACGTATGGTGACGTGGCGGCGAAACTATTGGCGCGCAGCAGCAGTGAGGACCGAACTTGGCCCTAAGTTCGGTCATGCTCCCTTGGACATGTCCGATCGAGAAAGTGCAGCTCCGGATGCTCTTTGGAAGTTACTGGACTCCGCGTTGATGGAGCATCCGGTCATTCCATCGGCACGTTAGGTCATTGGGTTGGCGCCTTGGATGAGGGCGCGAGCGGACGCTAGGCAGCCGCGTTCGATCTCAGCGTGGTGCGTCCGATCATTCATTAATTTGAGAGCATCATCGAGTTGACCATTGGGATCGGATGGCGCATGTTTGAAGCTGTGACACGTGGAAGCGATCCTACAACTGGACATACGGGGCTGAGCGTCTTGTCGATCTGACCGGCGCATCTGGTCACCACATAGTGAGCTGCCTGTGGTGCCCAATGGCTCTATTTTGAGGGAATGCCTATATAAGGCGTTTGGCTGGCTCTAGCTCACTCTCTTAGCCATTTGCATTGACATTGCAACCTTGTGAGCTTAGCCAAAGCCCTCCCACTCACCACCATCATTGATTCATCATCTTTGTGAGATTGGCAGTGAATCCAAGTGCATTAATGGAGTGATTGCATCTAGAGGCACTTGGTGTTCGTGTTTCGCTGCGGGATTCACTTGTTACTCTTGGTGGTTGCCGCCACCTAGATGGCTTGGAGCAGTGAGGATCATCGAGCAGAGGAAGGTGCTTGTCTCTGGCTCCAATCGTAGTGATTGTGAGGGGTTCTTGACCTTTCTCCGATGGAGAGCCAAAAGGTACTCTAGTGGATTACTCGTGACTTGTGTGATCTGCATCTTGTGTTGGTTGTGCGGCACCCGGTTGCGGGTTTGGCGTGTGATGCTAATTAGTGCGTGAACCTCCAAGTGAGTGAATCGACACAATAGGAACTAGCTTGCCAACAAGCAAGTGAACCTCGAAGAAAAAATCATTGTGTCTTGATTGTCTCCTTGGTATCCATTGATTGATCACTTGCCACGGCGGTATACCTCTCTACCACTCTCTTGTATTGCATTGTGCCTTTACTTGTGTAGACCTTGTGGTAATTGAAACTAGTTAGTGTAGCTCTTAGTTGTAGTTCTCTTGCTATCTTGCTCACCTAGGTGTAGATTAGTGACTTAGCCTTGTTGTGATATACTAGACATCATAGATTTTAGAATTGGGTAGGTGGCTTGCAACACAAGTGTAGTGCTAGCGCAAAATTCACTTCTCCATCTTATTTACTAATCACTTGCCTTCGTGTTGTTGTATAATTTTTTTAATAGGCTATTCACCCCCCCTCTAGCCATTAGGACCTTTCAAATGGTATCGGAGCCATGGTCATCGTGATTTGAGCCATGGTCACCGAAGTGGATTCCAGAGAGCAGGTAGTTGGGAGTGCTATCTTCCAACTGAGATAACTCTCGAACTACTAGACCAAATGCCTTGAAATTTTGACACAAGCTAGATAAACAAGTTCCCTACAACTTTGTTATTGACCAAATTCACAGCAAACATTAAATTCACCAGTTAATTTGCTTAACTCTAAAATCTATCCAGAAAGTCACTATAAATGAATTATAGTGAAAATAATATTTCAATACATACAAGAATAATACCATGAGTACTACCAATGCTACCAACAGTTAACATACATCAAATGAACATAAGAAAATATAGTGGCCATTCCTAAATAAATTATTTTCATGCCGTTATTAATTTATTTAGATACTTAAGTTAAATAATAAACACATATCCAAAGTGTACAAAAAAAATTCTACAAAAATTACATTAGCTTATACATGTCCCCAATAGGCTACTATATAAATTTCACATCATTTGAACAAACATAATATCCTACACAAAAATGACAAGAACGTAGGGCTTAAAATAGCATAAATAGAAAACCCTAGTGAAAAGTGTCAAGCAACAGATTTTATATTTTTCTTAGGTTCGTCATAACAGCATAACACTGTACAAAAAGTTTCATGCTCATTGGATACATATTTTTACCATGAAAAATAGCACAAGAATCTCCTAATTATAAAAGGGAAATTTATAACTCAAAAACTATTCATGCAATGACTCTCAAATTTTTACTAGAGCTTATACTCATCAAGAATAGCTCACCATACAAATTTCATAATTTTTGGAGCACTGCAACTCTAGATAGGAGTTAAACAAGTTTACATTCATTTAAAAACACATTTTAAGTTCCAATTTAATTCTCCTAGAAACTTCACTATAAGTGTTCATGTTATATTTTTCCTAAATACTAAGCTTCACCAAGATCCTAACCAAATTAGAACCACATAATTTGGATTCACCAAACAGGAGATATAAATTTCACAAAGTTGCATTCAAAACTGAACAAATGAGCTAGCTTTTCACTCAATAGACGCTGACAGCTGGGGCCTTCCAGTCAGTGGAGCCTACATGTTAGTCAAACCAAAACAGAGGAGGCGGCTCTCCGGCGATGCGGATCGGTGCTACCTCACCGGCGGCTACTTCTCCGGCAAAACCAAGGGCACCGGCGTGTTCCTCACGACGAACCTGCACCTATATATGCCCTTCCCTCAACTGCTACCAAGCTCTAGCTAGGACGGCGGTGTGCATGGCGGACGGCGGAGGGAACGGACGGCGCTCCGGCGAGGTCCGGCCATGTAGGGCACGGCTAAGCTCAGTACGAGCTTCTAGGGCTCGCGGGGAAGTCAAGGGAAGGAAGAACAGGGAGCGAGAGGGCTCCGGTGGTGGTCGGCCATGGTGAGCACAACTCCGCGAGCCTCAGACAACGGCGGAAATGGCCAATAGGCCCTCACCTAGGCTTGCCCGGCGTTGCGAGTGGGTGGATATGGTGGCGCGAAGCAAGGCGGAGCTCGTGACTAGCTGAAGGCCGCAAAGACGCGGTGGCGAGGGAGATAGGCGACGGTGATGAGCTCGGCGGCAATGGTGGAGGCGCAGCGCTCGGCTCTGAGTGAACTGACAAGGCAAGATGGACGTGGGTGAAGCAAATAGGCGAGCTGACGTGCGCGTGGCATCCTCATGGCAGCGACGGCCTAACCTATGGGGGCAGCGCTGGTGTACAACCGCCACTTGGCGCGCTCGGCCAGACGCCAATCGGCCACTTGGCCTGACGAAGATGGCCATCAGGCCCGCGATCAACCGCCTGACGACGTGTTTTGGAGTCGATCAATTTACTAATCCTTTGATCATTAGCGCAAACTTCCTAAACTAAAGTTGAAGCCCTATGTACCAAATACAAAACTCATTTAGAGATCAAAATCTAATTCGCAATGGATAGAGAGTAAAATCAACTCAAAGTAGCGCCGGTCAAACTGTAAACGCAGTCAACACTTAGAAAATTTCCTAAGTGTAGAATCATCCCCCAAATCTGACTTATGGGCCATGTTTGGGACTGTTCCACACATTTTCATGACTTGACCTCTAAACAAAATTTGTTCCATATAAACTTTGCTACAACTTTGCTTTAGGTTGCTCATACATGCAAACAATCTAAGGCCCTGTTCCAGTTCAGTCAAACAAAAGCACTCAAGAGGAGCATCTAGTCAAACTAAACCCTAAAAGCATAATTAGTCAAAGTCATTAACATGAACATTGTTCCATTAGACATCCTAAGTGTAGCTAAGGTATTTTAGTTACCAACATCAATCACTTGCACTCAATCACACATGATCATAAGCATACACATAGGAACAACACAGTATACAAGTCATGTTCCACATGTTTCAAAGTAATGTTTCATATAGAAATGCTTATGCATGAATGAATGATGCTTATGCTATGTAATGCAAGTGCAATTATGCGAGACTAACACCTAGGGTGTTATAGTTGCCGCCACCTAGATGGCTTGGAGCAGCGAGGATCATCGAGAGGAGGAAGATGCTTGTCTCCAGCTCTGATCTTGTTGATTGTGAGGGGTTCTTGACCTTTCCCCAACGGATAGCCAAAAGGTACTCTAGTGGATTGCTCATCGCTTGTGTGATCCGTATCTTGTGTTGGTTGTGCGGCACCCAGTTGTGGATTTGGCATGTGATGTCAATTAGCGCGTGAAACTCCAAGTGAGTGAATCACCACAGCAGGGACTAGCTTGCCGGCAAGCAAGTGAACCTCGGAGAAAAAATCATTGTGTCTTGATTGTCTCCTTGGTATTCATTGATTGATCACTTGCCATGGCGGTATACCTCTCTACCACTCTCTTGTATTACATTGTGCCTTTACTTGTATAGACATTGTGGTAATTGGAACTAGTTAGTGTAGCTCTTAGTTGTAATTCTCTTGCTAGCTTGCTCACCTAGGTGTAGATTAGTGACTTAGCCTTGTTGTGATATACTAGAGAACATAGATTTTAGAATTGGGTAGGTGGCTTGCAACACAAGTGTAGTGCTAGCGCAAAATTCACTTCTCCATCTTATTTACTAATCACTTGCCTTCATGTTGTTGTATAATTTTTTTAATAGGCTATTCACCCCCCCTCTAGCCATTAGGACCTTTCAAATGGTATCGGAGCCATGGTCATCGTGATTTGAGGCTTAACAACATTTGGTGTTAAAATGGCTCAAATCAACAACACCAAGAAGCCAGCCCAATTTGACAGCACAAATTATCCTTATTGGAAGTCAAAGATGACCACTCATATCAAGTCAATCAATAGAAGAGTGTGGAAGGTGGTGGAGACCAAAATTGAGATAGCCGATCCAGAGAATCCCACCGCGGCTGAAGAAGTGCTTATCTAAAATAATGACATTGCTCTTACTACTATTCATGATGCTATTGATGAGAGAACATTTGAACAAATCAAGAACATTGAGATGGCTCATGAAGCTTGGAAGAAGTAGGAAGAATCATTTGAGAGCACCAAGGCAATAAAGGGTGCAAAGGCATACATTCTCAAGGAGAAATTTGCTAGCTTCAAGATGAAGAAAGATGAGTGTGCCGGACAAGTTTCATTGGATGGAAGTGCCTGTCAATGATCTCAAAGCACTTGGTGAGAAGGTGGAAGACAAGGACTTCTCCCATTAGTTCTTGAGATGATTACCCGTAAGATTTGGCATGTTGGTCACCTTGCTAGTGAGGACCAGTTTGGACACAATGACACCAAACCAAATCTTGAGAGATATTATGATCGATGATGCTTGTAGAGATGATGATAAGGAAGAAAAGAACAAAGAGAAGAAGGATGAGAAGAAGAAGAGTGTATCATTCAAAGCTGGTTCATCATCCAAGGGCAAGGCCAAGCAAGATAAACCAAGTGAAGATGATGGCTCATGGGATGATGATGATGATGAGAAGATGGCTCTTTTTGTCAAGAGGTTTGGAAAGTTCATGGTGAAGGAGGGCAACTATGCTAGAAGGGCATTCACAATGAGCTTGAAACAACCATCAAGAGAAATAGAAGTGACAATGGTAGTGAGTTCAAGAATACTAGAATTGATGAGTTATGTGATGAGTTTGGAATTAGACATCAATTCTCGTCCATGTACACTCCAATAATCAAATGGCCTTATTGAGAGAAAGCATAGAACACTCATTGATATGGCAAGGTCTATGCTTAGTGAGTACAACGTGAGTCAATGTTTTTGGGCCAAAGCTATCAACACGGCTTGCTATTGTAGCAACAGCTTATATTGTCACCCATTGAAAGAGAAGACACTTTATGAGCTCTTGAATGGTAGAAAGCCCAACATTGCATATTTTTGGGTCTTTGGTTGCAAATGCTATATCTTGAAAAAAGGCACTAGATTGGGCAAGTTTTACAAGAAATGTGATGAAGAATTCTTACTTGGATACTCCACTACAAGCAAAGCATATAGACTTTGGAATTTGGCAAGTGGTACTCTTGAAGAAGTTCATGATGTTGAATTTGATGAAACCAAGGGTTTGCAAGATGAGGATGAGAACTTGGAAGATGTTAGAGGCATTCAACTTTCAAATTCCATGAAAAACATGGATGTTGGTAAATTGAAGATGACATGAAGCCCAACCATGTGTACAAGTTGAAGAAGGCATTATATGGCTTGAAGCAAGCACCTAGAGCATGGTATGAGAGGTTGAGGAACTTCCTACTCTCTAAAGGGTTCATGATGGGCAAGGTTGACACCACTCTTTTCACAAAGAATATTGGCAAAGACTTGTTTGTGTTGCAAATCTATGTTGATGACATCATATTTGTGTCAACCAATCAAGACTTTTGTGAAGAGTTTGGGAAGATAATGGCAAATGAGTTTGAGATGTCCATGATTGGAGAGTTGAGTTACTTCCTTGGTCTTGAAATCAAGCAATTGAAGAATGGTACATTTGTGAGTCAAGGCAAGTACATCAAAGGCATGCTCAAGAAGTTTGGCATGAATGAGGCAAAGGCCATTAGTACACCAATGGGAACAAATGGTAACTTAGATAGTGATGCAAGTGGCAACATGCTGAATCAAAAGTTGTATCAGTCTATGATTGGAAGCCTACTCTAAGTGGCCGCATCAAGGCCGGATGTCATGTTTTGTGTGTGCATGTGTGCAAGATTTCAAGTCTCACCAAGAGAAAGTCATCTGAAGGCTACAAAGAGAATATTGAGGTACTTGAAGCATACACAAAATGTTGGTTTGTGGTATCCCACAGGAGCAAAGTTTGAGCTAGTTGGTTACTCCGACTTGGATTGTGTGGGATACAAGAACAATCACCGAAGTGATCAAATTCCTGTACTTAAGCTCCCATAATCCCAGTAGTCCGGAAATCACGAAGGATTTCAAACAACTCTCGACTTACAAACCAAGACCATAGTGATTCAACACAACACATCATTCGTTACAACATTTCACAAGTGGCATCCGGATTACATCCATCAGAGTGCGAATAAAATATTACAAACCAAGTTCAAATTTGCGGAAGCAACATAGTTTAGTACATAACTTCATAGTTTCAAATACATTGCCAGATCTTAGTCATGTCCCACAAAAGCATTATCAGGTACGAGAACTACGAGGGACCGTGCCCAACGGTCTAGTCTTCATCCCCAGCCGAGAGAAGGCAATACTTGCAGCAACCAAAGTAGAACTGGTCACCTACAATAGGTGGGAGATAAACCCTGAGTATGAGAAGGTACTCAGCTAGACTTACCCGACAAAACCAGAAATAAAAGACACCAAGGATCATGCAAGGCTTATGAGGTGGGCTAGCTTGACACATTTGCATAAAAGAGCTTATGAATATAGTGACCAATTTAAACTTAGCATCAAGCTTATCATCATTTACCAGTCCACTAGATTAGCACCTGTACTAGAGCACTCACTTATTAGGAGCAATCAATATTAACCATAGCAGGTATAATAAGGCTGTCATCATCATATCATCATTTCTGAACCATTATGTTATTTAGTGTATCTACTTTGGAGATAAGCCTGCCAAGTTCTCACTAACTGGGAGAGACGGCGACTCGAATTGAATTACAACTCAGCTGAGGGGGTATTCCTAACTCTCACCCTAGTATACTTTGCAAGGGTAGCCGTGGGTCACCTTTGGGACAACTCAGGAACCAAATTCGTAGGTTCGATCAGCGCCAGCACTCTCAGGGATTACCCTTCTGCCAGGACGATCAGGACTTTTAAATCACCTGCCCTTGGACTCACGCCTACGGCTCCCTTCCGAGGCGCACTTTATACTTATCGACTCCCGGCCTGAGGTGAGCTACTCGGCTTCGTGGTCGGTCTCCAAACCCAGCCAACTAAGAGAGAGGCATGCGTTCAACATGAACAGGAAAGGCTCCAAGATTCAGTCCTTAAGCGACATAGGTGGAGTCACTACAAACCGGCAAGCCTCTGCCCGGTCTTCATTTCAAATTAAGACAGGTTCTTTTCCACGATAGCAAATATAGCCAACCGTGCCACATGTATATTCCTATATCTCATAGGTGACAGGAAATCACCAGACTTCTACCGTGTTTAAGCAGGGCTAAGCACTACACGAGCCTGAGCTACATAGGATTCAGGGTATTAATATCTAGACAAGGATTGGATAACCAATGCAGCAAGTGTTTGCATCCAACACCTAAACTTAATGCAACAATATATATATGTAACAATAATACTTTAACTACATTTCAGAAATTAGGAGGCTTAAAATGCTCTGGGGCTTGACTTTCACAAAGTTGCACGGACGGTGATCTAGGCACTCAACGGCGACCTCGTCTGGCACTTCTCCTGAGGGCTGCACCTCCAGAACCTCCGGTGTTGGCTGCTGCTGCTCCTCGCTCGGTTCCTCGAATTCCATCAGTGTCACACCTTCCAGTACACCTATTGCATGCCGATGCATAAGATAAATATCATGGATGCATAAGTAATGACATGATGCTCATGATAAATGGATCACAGTAAGTGTTTAACGAAAACATCACTGGACACTCGTTTACCGATTAAAAATAGCTCTATTCAAATCACTTTAAGACATGTATCTAACTTAACTTGAAGAACAAGATCAACTTACCTAACTTGCATAACCTAAGATAAAGATGCTCATCTTCAGTTAAAGGCCTAACACCTAGGAACATTACCACAAGCTTAGGAATAGTAAAGGCATACTTAAATCAACAGTTAAGGTTTCATATGCAAACGAGCAGTTCCTTAATTCAATCACAACAAGAGTTCTATAAATTCAAATGACTTGCAAGAGGACATTCTGGAAAGCTTATGAAATTCTCTACAAATCATTTGTAAACATCAAAGCATGATTCTTACGTTAACCCAATCGAATTCAAGTAAACATAGAATCTGTCCAGAAATGACAGGTTTACTAAATTAATTATTTAGTGATGATGCAAAAGTATAATTGGACCAAACCAAGTTTACCAACTTGTTGTACATACCAGAGGAACATCAGAAAGTATAGTGCCAACTTTTAAATAAATTATTTAATGTCCTTTTCTAATTTATTTAGTTAATTAGGTGATTCAAGCAACATATAGTAAAACTATACAGAAAAATCTACAAAAATTACAGTAGCTACCTCATGCTTCACATATACTACCATAAAAATTTCAAAGCAATTGGGCAAGCAGAACTTGCTGTATCAAAATTAACAGATGGCAGGGCTATTTCTAGCATAATTAGGAAACCCTATTGAAAAGTGTCAAGCAACAGATTTTACATTTTTCCTAGCATCATTCTAGCATAAGAATAGCACTCACCAAATTTTACCTTTACTACTGGATCTATAGAAAAATTATGAAAATTCACACAAGATCCATCCATGCAAACAAGAGAATTACCTAACTCTTTCCTACATTGTCGAAAATGTATGAAAATTTAACTACAAGCTATTCATGATATGAGCAGTACACCATAAAAATTTCATGCCATTTGGAGCTACAAAGAAAAAGATATAATTACCCCTATTTCCCACATGATTAAAAGAGATAATTAGCAACTCCATTTTTCATAACAAAACATGGCATAAATTATATTTTTAATATAAACTAGACATTATCATGAACTCAACAAAATTGGAACCACATCATTTGGATCTACCAACTAGGGGATACACATTTTTGAATATATACACAGATCTGTGAAAAGAATAAAACAACCAGAAAATGGAAAACCTAATCCTACGGCTGGGCCGGCCCGGAAGAATACGGCGGACCACAAAGCACGCGCTGGCGCGGCCCAGGTCAGGCTCCCGCCTCAGCTCAACGACTGACGCGCGGGTCCCGCACGACAGAGAGACAGACAGGGGAGGAAGAAAGGACGGCGGCGTGGCTCGTCGCCGGTGACAGCTCCGGCGAGACCATCGGTGCCAAAGTGTTCACCTCACCCGTGCGCACCTAGTGGTACCCTCAATCTCAGCTATTTCCGCAGATAAAGGAAGTGACGACGACCATGGCGGCGCACGACCACGGGTTGGACGGCTCCGATGAGGCAACGGCGTTACGACCCTAGTGACCTACTCTCCGAGCATCAGTAGCACTCACAGGACCTAGCGCAAGGGAGAGAGGGGACGGTAAGAGGCTCGAGCAACACGGCCACGTGCGAGCTCGGCCAGCGGCGGTCATGGCGACCCGGTGGAGCCGCGCTCACGGTGAGCTCTACCTGAGGCGAAAATGGGATGACGGTGGGGTCGAGGACGTGGAGGTGCTCATGGTGGTGCTGTGGTTCAGGGGAATTGGACAATGGTGCTCGATGAGGGTGATTTGGCTCGGCGGCGTCATGGTGTTCCCGGCCGCCGTGCTCGCGGAGGAAGGAGATGGCAGGGGTGAAATGGTGAGGTGAAAGGCGAGTGAACAAAGCGCTGGCTTTCATCTGGGGCACGGACACGCGACATGGAGGCGCTAGCAGAGCATGCACGCCACGCGGTGATCAGCTCCTAGGCCGGTCGGCCATGGCGTGCTCTGTCGGTTTTCTAAAACGGACTGAATCGACGCCCGATGACATGACTGACAGCGTGATTTCTACGATCCATAACACCCAAACGGTGGCGATCTGGTTCATGGTATAGTTAACAAAATTGAAGATCCAAGTGAGTACAACAACTTTGTCAATTAGAGCTTGAGTTGGTTCAGCCTGGTTAGGGAGATACAAGGCTCCAAACTATGACACACAAAACTGTAAATCGTCTTAAGGACTTCGAAAAATTCTTAAGTATGAACTCAGGAGGGAAAAATGACTTGTGGGCCTCGTTTGAACATGTTCTAGCCATTTTCATGAGGTGGTCATATTGAGACTTTTGTTCCTTGATAAATTGGCTACAACTTTGGTAAAGGGTGCACAGCCATGCAAGGTCTCTAGGTTGGTCTTTTTAATCAGTCAAACAGAGTGACACTATGGGTCATTCTAAGTCAAACCTCCACTAGAGGGCATTTTAGTCATTTTGTTCCACATGAACAATGTCCCATCAATTATCCTAAGTGTAGTTAAGGTGTATTAGACCCTAATTAACCACTCTACACAAGTGCTACACCAACTTCTAATGGTCACATGTGATGAAGCAACAAAACAATCAATTTCACTCTAATGTTGCAATTCCATGTTTCACATGTTTCATGACTTTGTTGTAATTTTAAACTTGTCATATTACTACCATGTTGTCCTGTTTCAAGGTATGAGAAACTCATGTTGCATTCACATGTTTCACTACTAACATTCACAAGCAATCAAGTATGAAACAAACATAATTGAGAATGTTGCATATACATGTTTCAGTAACAATGGCATGATGAGATAGATGATGCACATGGTTATGAAATGAAATGCAATTTTGTGGGAGCCAAACACCTAGGGTGTTACATCCCTCCCCCCTTAGAAAAATCTCGTCCCAAGATTTGGAAAGCGTACCATTTAGTATAGAAAGTTGGATGATTTTCCTTTAGATAATCTTCCCGCTCCCATGTTGCATCCCGATCACTATGATTCCTCCAAACTACCTTGTATAACTTAACTACTCGTCTACAAGTCACTCTTTCTTGAGTATCCAGAACCTGCACGGTCTTCTCCTCATAAGAAAGATCAGATTTCAAGTTGATTCTCCTCATTGCTACTCTTTCCTCAGGAATACGGAGACACTTCTTCAGCTGAGACACATGGAATACTAGGAATATAGCTCCCATTTCATGTGGAAGATTGAGTTTATAGGCTACTCTTCCACTTTTCTCGATAATTTGGTAAGGTCCAACATACCGAGGCTCAAGCTTCCTTTTAATTCCAAAACATTTTACTCCTTTCATAGGGGATACCTTCAGATAAACATGGTCACCTACTTCAAACTCAATATGTTTTCTTCTCTTATCAGCGTAGCTCTTTTGTCTAGCCTGAGCGACAGGCATATTCTTCTGTATAGTTTGGACTTGCTCTTCGGCTTCTTTTACAAAATCAATACCATAGAATCTTCTTTCTTCGGGTTCTACCCAGTTTAAAGGAGTCCTACACTTGCGGCCATAAAGAGCTTCAAAAGGAGCCATTTTGATACTCTCTTGATAACTATTGTTATAAGAGAATTCAGCGAGAGGCAACCATTCTTCCCAATAGCCTTTGCAAGAGATAAGACAAGCTCTAAGCATGTCTTCAAGAATTTGATTAACACACTCAGTCTGTCCCGATGTTTGTGGATGATAGGTAGAACTATGGATTAGATGAGTGCCAAGATTCTGATGTAAGCATTCCCAAAAGCGAGCCGTGAATTGCGGTCCTCTATCTGAAACAATGGATTTGGGTACACCATGGAGACGTACCACTTGTTGAAAATAAATCTCAGTATAATTGTGAGGGTGATAGGTAGACTTGACCGGAATAAAGTGAGCGGATTTGGTTAGATGATCTACGATGACCCAGATGGAATCACAACCCTTTTTGGTAGTGGGTAACCCAACAATAAAATCCATAACAATTTCTTCCCACTTCCAGCCAGGAATAGAGAGTGGCTTCAATAATC
The DNA here is from genome assembly GCA_904845875.1 of Miscanthus lutarioriparius. Classification (NCBI taxonomy): domain Eukaryota; kingdom Viridiplantae; phylum Streptophyta; class Magnoliopsida; order Poales; family Poaceae; genus Miscanthus; species Miscanthus lutarioriparius. The sequence goes on along the minus strand of CAJGYO010000012.1, from coordinate 73,007,133 downwards.
CGGGCCTCATGTGAATAGCCTTGACTCTGCAATAGTTATCACACCTTGCCACGTAGGCTATGATTTCTTTCTTCATCTTGGTCCACCAATAATATAGCTTGAGATCTTGATACATTTTACTGCTACCAGGATGGATGGACAATCTAGAAGAATGGGCTTCAGCCATAATTTGATTTCTAAGTTCTTTGTCTTTGGGTACTACAAGCCTATCATTAAACCAGAGAATTCCTTTGTCATCGACCCTAAAGTGCTTTGTCTCCTGCTCTTTCATCTTCCGCTTGATGTGAAACACACCCACATCAGTCTTCTGGAGTTCAATAATTCAACCTCTAAGAGAGCAATCCACAGTGATATTGTGGAGTACTACAGGATGAAGGAGGTGTGCCAGATGAAAGTCTTCACTGACTAAGGACTTGCAATGGGCCTTTCTGCTTAAGGCATCAACAACCACATTTGCCTTGCCAGGATGGCAGTGCACTTGAAGGTTGTAGTCTTTGATTAATTCTAACCATCGTCGTTGACGCATGTTCAACTCGGGTTGAGTAAAGATGTACTTGAGACTTTTATGGTCAGTATAGATGTTGCACACATTACCTAGCAAGTAATGTCTCCAAATCTTTAGGGCATGAACAACCACGGCTAGCTCTAAGTCATGGGTAGGATAATTGACTTCATGTTTTCGAAGCTGGCGCGAAGCATAAGCAATTACTCGGCCCTCCTACATAAGGACACACCCCAAACCGGTGCCACATGCAACACAGTAGACATCAAAAGGCTTCTCAATGTCAGGTTGTGCCAATACAGGAGCAAAAGTTAGTAAGGTCCACAAAGTGTGGAAAGCCTCTTCACACTTCGGAGTCCACACAAACTTCTCATCCTTTTGAAGTAGTCGAGTCATGGGCTTGGCAATTTTAGAGAAATCCGGGATAAAGCGACGATAGTAGCTAGCCAAACCCAGGAAACTTCGGACTTCTATGACCGTAGTAGGTGCCTTCCACTCAAGGACTTCTTGCACCTTAGTAGGGTTAACCAAAATTCCATCTCCAGATAACACATGACCTAGAAAAGGTATCTTGTTCAACCAGAATTCGCACTTGCTGAACTTAGCATAAAGCTGGTTGTCACGTAATCGAGTTAAAACAGTTCTCAGATGTTCAGCATGCTCTTCTTCATTCTGAGAATATACAAGGATATCATCAATGAACACGACGATGAACTTGTCCAATTCTAGCATGAATACCAAATTCATCAGGTACATAAAGTGTGCCGAAGCATTTGTCAACCCAAAGGACATGACAAGATATTCGAACAAGCCATAACGAGTAGAGAAAGCTGTCTTAGGTATATCTTCAGGACGAATTTTGATCTGATGGTAGCCAGACCTCAAATCAACCTTGGAGAATACCTTAGCTTTGGAGAGTTGATCAAACAGGATATCGATGCGAGGAAGAGGGTATTTGTTCTTGATAGTAACAGCATTAAGGGGGCGATAATCCACGCACATGCGTAGAGACTCGTCCTTCTTCTTCACAAAGATAGCCGGACAACCCCAAGGAGAAGAACTAGGCCGAATCAAACCTTTCTTTAATAGCTCATTCAACTGAATCTTCAGCTCAGCCAACTCATTGGGCGGCATTCTATAGGGCCTACGAGAAATAGGAGCCGTACCCGGAACAAGTTCTATCTTGAATTCTACTTCACAGTCCGGAGGTAATCCAGGCAAGTCATCAGGGTAGATATCTGGAAACTCACAGACAACCGGTATATCCTCAATGGCTTTGGCTAGGGTAGCATTGGCTGTATTGTGGATAGCGATATCACGAGGCAACTGCACTAGAAAACCCTTCTTATCCATAGGATCTCTCAATATTACCACACGAGTTGATGTATCGATCAACACTCCATTCCCGCTCATCCACTTCATCCCTAGGATTACATCAATTCCTACCCCCGGCAGAACTACAAGATCTGCAAGGAACTCTCGATCCCCAATCTCAATCTTTACATCTTTAACTACTTGGTTAGTCATGATATTATTCCCAGCAGCACTAATACAATAACCACCCTTGACAATTGTAATCACATTCATCTTATGCTTAGATGCAAAAGTAGAACTCACAAAGGAATGTGAAGCACCCGAATCAAAGAGCACAACTACAGGGTGATCATTAACAAGAAACTTACCAGTGGTGACCACTTCACCAGCAGAAATTTCCTCCACAGTAGTGTAGTGAACACGCCCCTGACGGACGTTTCCCTGAGCATTCTGCTTGGGAGGATAGGGACAAGTACTAGCCCAGTGACCAGGCTTGTTATAGTTCCAACATGGCCTGTTAGCTAGTGGGACATTGGAGCTACCCTGCCCAGAGGTATTCTTTGGCAAGGAAATTGTGTACCCCTTGCGGAAACCAGTTTTAGCTTGATTCTTCTTCTGAAGCGGGCGGTACCGGACATTAGCATTGGGTGGACGATATTGGGTTTTGGATACCACTGGTGCCTTAGACTGAGAAGCACCTGCCTCAAAGTTTCTTTTACGGGTCTTGGAAGTAGCATATACCTTATCATTATTCTCTTGAGTCAGGGTGTCACTGATAAACTCATTGAAGGTGACACACTTACAGTTTCCCATAGACTTCATTAGTTTAGGGGAAAGTCCCCTCTTGAAACTAGCTATCTTTTTGGCATCAGTATCAATGAACTCAGGAGCATACCTCGCCAGGTTGTTAAATGCCTGGAGGTATTCATTAAGACTCTTGTTGCCTTGAGTTAGCTTCATGAACTCGGTATGCTTAATGGCCATGAGACTAGGAGGGATAAAATGTCCCCTGAAAGGTGCCTGGAACTGGTCCCAAACCACCTCAACGTTTGCAGGGAAGGTGGTCCTATGATGGGTCCACCAGATGCCTGCAAGGCTTGGAGCTGGTGTCCTGCATACGAGGCCTTCATACCTTCTGTCAATCGGAGCAATCCAAACCTTTGCTCTATCGTACTCAACCATTCATCAGCTTGTAATGGTTCTTCTGCCACTCTAAAGATAGGAGGCTTTGTGTCCATGAAGTCCTTAAAGCTGCTATACTAGTTCGGCTCGGGTCCTTGGCAGACATGTCGGTCATCGCGGTTAGCTAGTTGGCGCATAGCCTCAGCTAGCATGCGCTGACTTTCAACGACTGTATGCATTAGCTCAGCTGGTGTGGGCGGTGGTGGAGGAGGTGGTTGTTCCTCATCTCCAAAGCCATGACCGCGACGAAGATTATAAGCCATCTGCAAAATGTATAGCCAATGAGCACTGACGATGTGGAAATTTTGTAGATGAATTGTATAATTATGCCAAACTGACTCCAATGGAGAAAATGAATTTATACTATTAGCAGAGGCACAATCATCCATCACTATCACACAACTCATCAAGCGCATCGATTGACACATTAATGCGATGAACTTAACCAACAACAAGATCTATAGACCGCATAGACAGAATGTATCAAAGCTCACATACGTGGAGCATAACACATTTGATAGGTTACATCCAAGCCATAGAGGTTCCAAACTGACATCACGGATCACATAGGGTTCGATATTACATCCCAACAATTAACTTATTACAAGCTACTCGTTCATGCATGAGGACCAACAAAAGACTAGCTCTAGCGCATTAGCTAAGTAATAAGCTAACTACGCATCGTCCTCAGAGTCAGTGTCGAAGATCTCTCCTCCATCTTCATCACTAGCAGGTTCTAGCTCCTCATCTTCCTCCTCTCTAGGTGGAACGTTCTCAGGTCCATTAATCTCAATGTCATCATCATCTTTAGCCATGATGACACCAGAGCCCATCTCATCCTCATCGTCAGGGGGCAGGAGAGGGTGAAGCTGATTGTGTAACAGGTGAACCTCCTCATGGAGATGGTCATTGTACTCTTCTGCAACTGCCAACTACTGCCCCAGCTCAACCTATCGCGCTCTCAACGCATTCTCTTTGTTCTAGGCTTCATTCCGCTGGTTCAGCACGTGAATCAACATACGTTCACAGTTGCGGTGAGCAACTATCAACCTCTGAACCTCCAGGGTCTCTTGATCCCGTTCCTGCATTACTTGCTCCAAATGTTGCTGGGCCACATTCCTCTCAGCAGTCACTTGGGCCAGCTTTGCCCTCAGCCTTTCCTCCTCAGTAGGCTCCGGACGGGGCTCATGAGGAGCTAACCGATGATGAGGCGCCCTGCCTCTGATGGACTTGCGAGCGGTGTGTTTCGTGCGCGCCATCTGTAGCAAAAAGTTGCAACGTAAGGGGAGAATCATTTAAGGGATACGAAATTTCATTATTCGAGACCATCAATTTTTTTAAAGCAGGGAGTAATGCAAGAAATGCCATGTATGCTTGAACATGATGCATGCATGATCCGTACGTCCTCACAAATCTAGAAAAATTTTAAAGGCTAGCAAAATCTACGGTGGCATACATACGTTCTCTCGTATACGGTATCTAGTCGATCTACAACGATACGTTGCTAGTGTACCTGCAGCAAATTTCATTTTAGCCCAATAATTTCCCAAAAAGGCATGTAAAGTAAGCAATAAACTAAATACTTTCGTACATACATCCCCCGATGTGTATACTCTAGTATCATAGCTACCCGACAGAGATACCCACACTTAAGTACTCTCATAGATACATGATTGAACATGTAAGTATGCGAGCAACCACAACTACTCTCCCCTAGACTGACGGTTGGACGGTCATGCTCTCACAACTCCCACTTACCAGAGCGTAGAGGTATTTTGATCCATACATTACCACCCAAGCGGATGGCATCCATACAATAGCATGCCGTATGGACAACGAAACAGAAACAAATAGGAACCCCCATGTTAGTACTTTAATAAGCCAACTAAGAGTCCTTATTTGGGCATAAAGGATATGACCACTGGCAACACTTAGTATTTAATTTAGAATTTTCACAAATACTTTTGTGTTTAAATACACAAATGACATGTTTAGTGTCGAATCTTGCTCTGATGCCAGCTGTAACAGAACCGACAAAATTATAAGAATGTAAGTACAAAAACAATCATCAAAGTGATCAAATTCCTGTACTTAAGCTCCCATAATCCCGGTAGTCCGGAAATCACGAAGGATTTCAAACAACTCTCGACATACAAACCAAGACCATAGTGATTCAACACAACACATCATTCGTTACAACATTTCATAAGTGGCATCCGGATTACATCCATCAGAGTGTGAATAAAATATTACAAACCAAGTTCAAATTTGCGGAAGCAACATAGTTTAGTACATAACTTCATAGTTTCAAATACATTGTCAGATCTTAGTCATGTCCCACAAAAGCATTATCAGGTATGAGAACTAGGAGAGACCACGCCCAACGGTCTAGTCTTCATCCCCAGCCGAGAGAAGGCAATACTTGCAGCAACCAAAGTAGAACTGGTCACCTGTAACAGGTGGGAGATAAACCCTGAGTACGAGAAGGTACTCAGCTAGACTTACCCGACAAAACCAGAAATAAAAGACACCAAGCATCATGCAAGGCTTATGAGGTGGGCTAGCTTGACACATTTGCATAAAAGAGCTTATGAATATAGTGACCAATTTAAACTTAGCATCAAGCTTATCATCATTTACCTATCCACTAGATTAGCACCTGTACTAGAGCACTCACTTATTAGGAGCAATCAATATTAACCATAGCAGGTATAATAAGGCTGTCATCATCATATCATCATTTCTGAACCATTATGTTATTTAGTGTATCTACTTTGGAGATAAGCCTGCCAAGTTCTCACTAACTGGGAGAGACGGCGACTCGAATTGAATTACAACTCAGCTGAGGGGGTATTCCTAACTCTCACCCTAGTATACTTTGCAAGGGTAGCCGTGGGTCACCTTTGGGACAACTCAGGAACCAAATTCGTAGGTTCGATCAGCGCCAGCACTCTCAGGGATTACCCTTCTGCCAGGACGATCAGGACTTTTAAATCACCTGCCCTTGGACTCACGCCTACGGCTCCCTTCCGAGGCGCACTTTATACTTATCGACTCCTGGCCTGAGGTGAGCTACTCGGCTTCGTGGTCGGTCTCCAAACCCAGCCAACTAAGAGAGAGGCATGTGTTCAACATGAACGGGAAAGGCTCCAAGATTCAGTCCTTAAGAGACATAGGTGGAGTCACTACAAACCGGCAAGCCTCTGCCCGGTCTTCATTTCAAATTAAGACAGGTTCTTTTCCACGATAGCAAATATAGCCAACCGTGCCACATGTATATTCCTATATCTCATAGGTGACAGGAAATCACCAGACTTCTACCGTGTTTAAGCAGGGCTAAGCACTACATGAGCCTGAGCTACATAGGATTCAGGGTATTAATATCTGGACAAGGATTGGATAACCAATGCAGCAAGTGTTTGCATCCAACACCTAAACTTAATGCAACAATATATATATGTAACAATAATACTTTAACTACATTTCGGAAATTAGGAGGCTTAAAATGCGCCGGGGCTTGCCTTTCACAAAGTTGCACAGACGGTGATCTAGGCACTCAACGGCGACCTCGTCTGGCACTTCTCCTGAGGGCTGCACCTCCAGAACCTCCGGTGTTGGCTGCTGCTGCTCCTCGCTCGGTTCCTTGAATTCCAGCAGTGTCACACCTTCCGGTACACCTATTGCATGCCGATGCATAAGATAAATATCATGGATGCATAAGGAATGACATGATGCTCATGATAAATGGATCACAGTAAGTGTTTAACGAAAACATCACTGGACACTCGTTTACCGATTAAGAATAGCTCTATTCAAATCACTTTAAGACATGTATCTAACTTAACTTGAAGAACAAGATCAACTTACCTAACTTGCATAACCTAAGATAAAGATGCTCATCTTCAGTTAAAGGCCTAACACCTAGGAACATTACCACAAGCTTAGGAATAGTAAAGGCATACTTAAATCAACAGTTAAGGTTTCATATGCAAACGAGCAGTTCCTTAATTCAATCACAACAAGAGTTCTATAAATTCAAATGACTTGCAAGAGGACATTCTGGAAAGCTTATGAAATTCTCTACAAATCATTTGTAAACATCAAAGCATGATTCTTACGTTAACCCAATCGAATTCAAGTAAACATAGAATCTGTCCAGAAATGACAGGTTTACTAAATTAATTATTTAGTGATGATGCAAAAGTATAATTGGACCAAACCAAGTTTACCAACTTGTTGTACATACCAGAGGAACATCAGAAAGTATAGTGCCAACTTTTAAATAAATTATTTAATGTCCTTTTCTAATTTATTTAGTTAATTAGGTGATTCAAGCAACATATAGTAAAACTATACAGAAAAATCTACAAAAATTACAGTAGCTACCTCATGCTTCACATGGACTACCATAAAAATTTCAAAGCAATTGGGCAAGCAGAACTTGCTGTATCAAAATTAACAGATGGCAGGGCTATTTCTAGCATAATTAGGAAACCCTATTGAAAAGTGTCAAGCAACAGATTTTACATTTTTCCTAGCATCATTCTAGCATAAGAATAGCACTCACCAAATTTTACCTTTACTGGATCTATAGAAAAATTATGAAAATTCACACAAGATCCATCCATGCAAATAAGAGAATTACCTAACTCTTTCCTACATTGTCCAAAATGTATGAAAATTTAAATACAAGCTATTCATGATATGAGCAGTACACCATAAAAATTTCATGCCATTTGGAGCTACAAAGAAAAAGATATAATTACCCCTATTTCCCACATGATTAAAAGAGATAATTAGCAACTCCATTTTTCATAACAAAACATGGCATAAATTATATTTTTAATATAAACTAGACATTATCATGAACTCAACAAAATTGGAACCACATCATTTGGATCTACCAACTAGGAGATACACATTTTTGAATATATACACAGATCTGTGAAAAGAATAAAACAACCAGAAAATGGAAAACCTAATCCTACGGCTGGGCCGGCCCGGAAGAATATGGCGGACCGTGAAGCACGCGCTGGCGCGGCCCAGGTCAGGCTCCCGCCTCAGCTCAGCGACTGACGCGTGGGTCCCGCATGACAGAGAGAAAGACAGGGAAGGAAGAAAGGACGGCGGCATGGCTCATCGCCGGTGACAGCTCCGGCGAGGCCATCGGTGCCAATGTGTTCACCTCACCCGTGCGCACCTAGTGGTACCCTCAATCTCAGCTATTTCCGCGGATAAAGGAAGTGACGATGGCCATGGCGGCACACGGCCACGGGTTGGCTGGCTCCGGCGAGGCGACGGCGTTATGGCCCTAGTGGCCTACTCTCCGAGCATCAGTAGCACTCATAGGACCTAGCACAAGGGAGAGAGGGGACGGTAAGAGGCTCGAGCAGCATGACCACGTGCGAGCTCGGCCGGCGGCGGTCATGGCGACCCGGTGGAGCCGCGCTCACGGTGAGCTCTACCTGAGGCGAAAATGGGATGACGGTGGGGTCGAGGACGTGGAGGAGCTCACGGTGGTGCTGTGGTTCAGGGGAATCGGACAATGGTGCTCGGTGAGGGTGATTTGGCTCGGTGGCGTCACGGTGTTCCCGGCCACCGTGTTCGCGGAGGAAGGAGATGGCAGGGGTGAAATGGCGAGGTGAAAGGCGAGTGAACGAAGCGCTGGCTTTCATCTAGGGCACGGACACGCGATGTGGAGGCACTAGCAGAGCATGCGCGCCATGCGGTGATCAGCTCCTGGGCAGGTCAGCCACGGCGTGCTCTGTCGGTTTTCTGAAACGGACTGAATCGACGCCCGATGACACGACTGACAGCGTGATTTCGACGATCCATAACACCCAAACGGTGGCGATCTGGTTCATGGTATAGTTAACAAAATTGAAGATCCAAGTGAGTACAACAACTTTGTCAATTGGAGCTCGAGTTGGTTTGGCCTGGTTAGGGAGATACAAGGCTCCAAACTATGACACACGAAACTGTAAATCGTCTTAAGGACTTAGAAAAATTCTTAAGTATGAACTCAGCAGGGAAAAATGACTTGTGGGCCTCGTTTGAACATGTTCTAGCCATTTTCATGAGATGGTCATATTGAGACTTTTGTTCCTTGATAAATTGGCTACAACTTTGGTAAAGGGTGCACAGCCATGCAAGGTCTCTAGGTTGGTCTTTTTAATCAGTCAAACAAAGTCACACTATGGGTCATTCTAAGTCAAACCTCCACTAGAGGGCATTTTAGTCATTTTGTTCCACATGAACAATATCCCATCAATTATCCTAAGTGTAGTTAAGGTGTATTAGACCCTAATTAACCACTCTACACAAGTGCTACACCAACTTCTAATGGTCACATGTGATGAAGCAACAAAACAATCAATTTCACTCTAATGTTGCAATTCCATGTTTCACATGTTTCATGACTTTGTTGTAATTTTAAACTTGTCATATTACTACCATGTTGCCCTGTTTCAAGGTATGAGAAACTCATGTTGCATTCACATGTTTACTACTTCCATTCACAAGCAATCAAGTATGAAACAAACATAATTGAGAATGTTGCATATACATGTTTCAGTAACAATGGCATGATGAGATAGATGATGCACATGGTTATGAAATGAAATGCAATTTTGTGGGAGCCAAACACCTAGGGTGTTACACCTATCTTCTCACCTCCCAGGTTATATATACGGGCCATGGCTGTGGATCGAAAAATAACCTGCTTCGTCCCAAACCTTCTGTGTCTTTGGTGCGATTTGCTTTTCAATAGGCTCAAGACATGTAGAATGGCAAGAGGTCTGCTGAAGAGGCCCTTGACGAGTCTGTGCCACCACGCCAGCATCTTTTTCATTAGGAGGATGCAACCCGTGATCTTGGGCGGATGGACCTTCATCTAAACACGCTGTAGGACGCTCTCACCATCTCAGAACATAGGGCCGACTCCACTCAAGCGAGGCTAGCCGAGGACGAGGCCAGAATCATGGGTGAGATGTCCACCACAATTTTTTGTTTTCTTAGTTTTGTCTTCAAGATCTTGATTATCCCTCCTTTGAAATCGTTTAGACCTATTGGCTCAGTTGGAAAGCCTTCAATCAGCGCAGAGTATGCGGCAGGATTTGTCAACGCCAGGGGTGCAGTGTTGGTGGTTCGTCTATACGATGTCACAAACCGCGTTAGAGAAGTTGTCCTTCACCGTGTTCATCATGGTGCTGCCATGGCATTGGCTATTGCACAAGCCCGCTCTGGTCACGAGCTTCGACTTCTTCTCGATGGTTTCCCAGCCACTGAATACCCTGAGGACCATGAGTGCCTAGTCAAGGACTTCTTCATCACCGCCAACTCCGTAGCCCTCGCTTCCCAGGCCGAAGACATAGTGAACAAAGTGTTCCCCGGCCCTTAGTTTGTGATAGGAGAAGCTAGCAAACAATTTCTCCGTTTAAAGTGACTCCCCTTTCGCCCTGTACTCATGTTTTGCAAAAGTGAGAAGTCGATCACAATCAAAACCTTCCAATCATCGGCTGTTAAGTTCTTTCAACTCTTAATATGCCGCAATGCAATTCTAATTTTCCAAGGAAGAACGGTTGCATACCCATATACCAGTTTGTAACGAAAGTAGTTATCTAGCCTGTTGCATGTCTCCTCAAGGCTCAGTAGAATAGCTGTTTCGGGTTAGCTGATTTCGACTTGTGATTCGATCTGACTCGATTAAATCTAAAAATGACTCTTATGGTAAGCTCTATAGGCGATACATATCGTATCGGCTTTTACCCTTTTGGTTTTTTGAACTAGAGGCGATACCCTTCTGGTACTGGCTATTAGAGCCGATGACTGAACAAACCGTCTGTCAAGTATTAGTCCAAATGTTAGGATAATATTTCTTTAGATACTTTCCATTGATCGCTCTATCAAATTCCTCTTCTCCTCCTAGCGTTTCCAAAATATAAGCATTGCTAGGCGCACAATGTTTAATCCGATAATGTCCTTCCCAATTAGGTGACCATTTGCCAAACTTGCTATCTCTTGACCTGATCGGCAATTTCACCTTCTAGACCAAGTCTCCTTCAGAAAATTGTTTGCTCTTGACCTTCTTATTGTAATACTTCGCAATCCTTAGCTTATTGGCTTCGATGTTCTCAAAAGCACGCAGCCGATGGCAACTTAAGTCCTCTAAGTCATCTATCATAAGATTCTTGTAGACTTTGGCTGACAAATCATTTTGTAATGTGACACGCCTCGATCCAGTTTGAATCTCCCAAGGAAGGACTGCATTATGACCATACACAAGTTCATAAGGTAACGCCTTAATCAATCCATGATAGGCCATCCTATATGCCCATAATGCCTCATTAAGCATTGAATACCACTTTCTTGGCTGCTCTTCGATCTTTTTTTGATCAGCTTAATCATAATTTGATTGGACACCTCTGCCTAGCCATTAGCCTGAGCATAGTAAGGAGAAGAATTTAATAAATTAATTCCCATACTGGTAGCAAAATCTCTGAACTCTTCTAATGTGAACATTGTCCCCTGATCAGTAGTGATAGTTTGAGGAATCCCAAAATGATACACAATATGCTCCTTGACAAAATCAACCATGTTCTTTGAGGTTACCATCTTCAAAGGAATTGCCTCAACCCACTTAGTGAAGTAATTTGTTGCTACCAATATAAACTTATGTCCTTTACTTGAAGGCGGAAAAATCTGGCCAATTAAATCAATTCCCCAACTTCAAAACAGCCATGGTTTGATTATTGGATTCATAGCCGATGTGAGCGATTTCTAAATATTACCAAAATATTGACAATCCTGACACCCCTTATAATATTCAAAACAATCTTCTAGTATTGTTGGCCAGAAATATCTAGTCCTGCGAATAATCCATTTCATCTTAGAAGTCGATTGATGAGCTCCACATATCCCTTCATGTACTTCACCCATCAACACTTTGGCTTCTTCTTGATTTAAGCATTTAAGCAACACCCCATCGACTGTCTTGTAATATAGCTGATCATCTAGCAAAACATACTTAGTCTATTTATACCTTAATTTCCTAGTAACCTTCTATGATGGATTCTTAAGGTAATCGGCTATTTCAACTCTCCAATCGTTAGTCAAGGCTTCACTACTTAAGATCTCTTGAAACACTCGATAACCTGACGCACTTTGAGCTAACTGATTAGTCTCTTGATTCTGTGCTCTTGGAATATGCTGAAGAGAAATATGAGGAAACTCCTTGAGTAACTGTAACACCTCTGGTGTTTTGACCTAATACTAAAATTTGACATGTCATCATGTGCATTGCAAAGCATTCATTTAGTATAAAGTTTTGAATGCATTTACTAAATAAGGTTTATTTCATAATGTTGTTATTTCATGTGATGTGTTTCAAAAACCCTAAATACAGATCATGACCACAGGGGTTAAATTTCATGTGATCATGTGAGGTCATATGTTCTTTGACTCAAATAACCCTAATGGGCCATGTTACTGGTCAAAAATCAAAGTCTAAGTAAAAGGAAGACAAATCAAATTTGAATTCATTTTCAAATTATAAAAGTCCTTTTTGCCCCTTTTGGCTAATTAAAAATCCATGAGGAATTTGGGGTTGAGGCAAAAAGCAAAGTTGGAGATTATTTTATGTAGATCAACTTTGGTATTCAAAGTTTTCAAGTTTACATATAAAATTTGGAGTAATTTTGAAATGATTCAAATCTTTAAATGTACCCCAAATTTGAATTTCAAAATGGAGGCGAATTTGAAAATGTTTCTTAAACCAAAGTTGTAGTACTTGAAAAGTTGAGCAACTTTTATTTTGGAGATTTTCAACTTCTTTAGAAAATTTCTGAGTAATTTGTGAAATAAATGCAGTGGCGATTCTGTAATTATTTCAAAAATTCAACTCCACCTCACTTGCTTGTCACGGCCACATGTGAGTTCACCGCCGATCGGTTTTCACCGCTTTCACGCGCTATGACACGCCCAAACCTCCGTGGCAAGTTCGCCTGTGTTTGTCAACACCGCCGCCCTCCTTCTTGCTATAAATAGGAGCACGCCGTCGTCAAATCGAGTTTTCCGTCGATCGCTGCGCCGCGGTCCCCGCTGCCCACTTTTCGCGTAATTAAATGTCGCCGTCGTGGCGTCCCGAGTCGATGGCGTCCGCCAAGATAGCTCCGCCTCGTCTTCCTGCTCATTCCAAGCCTGATCGGGTCGCTCACGGAAGTCCAGTGCCGCCACCGACGTCGTCTTCTTCCCCGAGTCCGTGGGAACTCCGCCATCTTCGGTCTCGTGGGTCCCGACGATTCGGTGCATCTCCGCCTTCACCAAGCCCACAGACGTGATCGTGGTGAGACACTGAACGCGATGCTTGCTCTTATTTAGACTCTCTTCGCACCGTAGCTGTAGCTACGTCGATCGCCGTCGTGTCCAAGCCGCCATGGCCGACGTGGACCTCCCTCCGGTGCGCCTGCTGCCGTTCTGTGGTTGGAAATGAGTTCGTAGGATAGAGTAGATCACTTTGGTGCTATCAGTTTCGCCAGAACATCACCGACGGCGCATTTTGCGGCCGGCCGGTGAGGGCAGCGCCGCCGTGATTTCGTTGTGTCGCTGACAGCGGGCCCAGGCTGTCAGTGAAGCTGAGGAAGAAGAACAGTGAGCTTTGGTTATTTTCTGATTTTTGAATAGTGCAGCAATTTTGCAATTTTGTAGGAATTTATTTACACATCCAAAAATTCTGAAAATTTTTGTGTAGCTTCTGTACATGTTCTAGTATGATTTAAAAATTTGAAATTTGAAATTTGGATAAATTTTGAATGTTCAAATATTCAGTCAATTAATTAATAAATGCAATTTCCATGATTTTTGTAGGCCACTGTATAACTCCAAAAATTATGAAATTTATTTTGGTACACTAATTTATCATGAGGATGCTTGTCTAAATTTTTGAGATCATTTGGAACAAGTTTATTTTTGGGCTTAATTCCAAATTAATTCAAAAATAGATAAAAGCAAACCCTAAGTGTTTGATTAGTGTTGGATCTTGTTTTGGTCATGTTTTATGACTAGTAGGGTTCCAAGATCCATTAGGTCAAGTCACATGTGTAGTTCTTAATGATAGGGTTACAGGTTGGTTTTGTTGGCTTGCAACTGTACCGCGAAATCAAATCGTTTGCGGGTGTTTTTATATTTCATGTGCCGTGAAAGCATCATGTTTATCTTATCATCATGTTAAAGCATATGTTATCATTTCGTGTAGAACCCGAGAACGAAACGATTCTAGTTGAGCAAGTTCTGGAAGAATCCCCGGTTGTCACGGGATTTGATAATTGTGGTACTAATCCGGAACCGGAGATCGTCAACGAAGGCAAGCCCCGGTTTATGCATTAAGCCATTACCTTGTTTACTTTGAAAAGTTATCACCTATGTTATTTATTGCATTAAGTTGTTTAATTCAAATGTTACCTACTTGATGCATTACCTACCTTGATAATTGTTTACCATCCTTGAAGATGTTTTCGTTTATAAAGGCGTAGTGTGCTTAGTATGCTTTATGGTAGGCTTTCAAAGTAAAAGTTTCGATACAATCAAAGATGGCATACTGGCCAAAGAAAGAAAAGATGTAGAATGAATTAGAGACTAGTCGGGTGACTTATCTTGAATTGTGGGTAATGTTGCCGACTATGTAAGCTTAAAGGCCACTCATTGTGGATCTTTTGAGCGAGACACTTTGTAATCTTGGTCACATACTCCGGTAAGCCTACTTGACTAATCCGATGCTAAGGCGAATGCCCAGCGCCTTTGGGAGTGGAGAGATGGCGGAGAAGCGTGTACCCTCGTGGCTAGAATGTGGTCGGATTTGAGTTGTCTTTGTGCTCTCGGGTGGCGTGGAGACGGCTTAGTATAGGAGGATCCGTTGCGAGGTTGATATATGCAAGATTAAGTTCTACATATGTCGTGTGATAAGGAATCCCAATTGGGACTTGAATCAATTCAATTGCGGTGCTCATCATGGATATGGAGACTCGATTCATTCTGAAAGCAATGCGATCTTGGTGAATTACTAAAATACGAGAAAAAAAATGTAATGAGAAGGAATGGAATATGGGAAATGTATATTTAGTTGAGATAATGAACTAAAAGAACTTAGTGGTAAACTTGAAAATAGAATGAAGAATAGTAAGCTTTTGGCAAAGAACTTTTGAATCTTGCTTCATCCTTACCTTGTCCCAAATCCACTGCATCTCGAAAGTCTTACACCCGTTACGTCGGGTTAGTCTTGTTGAGTACTTTTGTACTCGGGTTTGTTAACCCTTGTTGCGGGTGGAGTCGCATCATGCGAGCTTGTTTTGGTCCTATTTGCGTGTACGTGTTCAAGTCAATGATGATGATGAGGAGTGATGAATGGCCTTTGGACAAGGCACTAGTTTGTATGATAAATAAAGTTAATGTAATATTATCCGCTACTATGGTCGTATGACACTTATGGTATTGTAAGTTTGAAAACAAGCTGGTTTGTAATAATACTAACTTAAGACTTCCGCTATCTTTTACTCTGGTATATATATTTGAATAAACTGTTGTAATCTGCAATGACTGTGATTGGGATCCTGTTTAAAAAGAGAAACATGGATGATTCGGGTTTCCCGAGGACACCCGACAGACCTGTTGAGTTGTTGGGAACTCGTGTACGCTATCCGAGGTCTGCATTTAAGACAACGATAGGTGCATGTGGGCCCAATTCATTAGGAGGATTACGCCACAATGGTATTGGAGCGAGGTCCTATCTAAGATCATTGTAGGTTACCTTGGAAAACCTTCAAATTGATTTGGATCAAAGAAAGTAAACTTGATATTTTAAAGTTTCAAATTTCTTTCTTCTTTCCTCTAATCTAGCCTCAATCTTATCTTATTTGAAAGTTTGTGGCGGATAATATGATTAGGTTTGTCCTATGTATTATGAAAATCTAGTACTTATGATTATATTTATCTTTTGTACTTAGATTAAGTAAGATCGATTCATACATCATGCTTGAACACCTTGCATAATAATTCCCCTTAAAAGTGGTTGGGTAAGTAATGTCAATCCCATTCTTGCTAACCTCCATTCTCCTCAAGCTATCCTTATAGTCCCATCCTAAATTCTACAAAGCTATGGCAAAGACCAAGATAATCACACGCCAAGTCCACTTTGGACCTCACGGAGTCCCTCGTCATCGGTTGGCACCGCGTAATCGTGTGAGCTTGGTGAAGGAAGTTCAGGATCCTAGGAGATGAAGGATCTTCAAGCAATTCCGCCAACATGGAGAACATTACCAAGGAGCTCAACACTCTTCGCCGAGCTCATGCAAAAGATCAAGAGAAGTGGGCGGGAAATGGAAAGGGACGTCACCAAAAATACCGAGTTGAGGAATGAAGCTTTGACACGAGGGATGCGGCCAATGAACGCGTCCATGAGTTGGAGTTCTCGTGGGAGGACACGGAGATGGACAATGCCATTCTTCACGAGAATGTCCACCTATCAGTACTCTCAACTTCATCCACCTCATGGGGATGGTGAAGTTCTGAGATGAAGAAATGATTGTAGCTCGGTGAAGTCGAGAATGAAGAAGAGGAGGAGGATCACGAGGAGTTAGTGTACTTCTCGGATGAAAGTGAGGTTTAAATCCGATATGGGCACGGATGCTTAGATGTTGAGAGCTTCGGAGTAGTAATAGTTTCTTTCTTTGCTTTCTTAGTAAACCAGGGGGTTGTCTTGTGGGATACAAGACATGTAATTTAAATAAGTAACCCTTTGTAGCATGAAACCTTTTAAATGCTTTTAATAAAGAATAATGTAAGTAAACGTGTTCTCTAACAGATGCCTCGTCCTATCACCCGAACTGGTGCTAGTGGCTCACATGACGATGATGAGTGCCCAAATCCTCCACCAATGCCTTCGACTATGGCGGATGCCATAGCCGCACTTTTCGTCAATCAATGCCACGGCGAGAATGCTAGGTGTTAAAGGAATTGGCGCGGAACCAAAGCGAGCACACCATACCCTAATCATGGTCGTCGTAATGGAAATGACGAGGCAACCTATGTGGATTTTATCGACACGTCCACCTGTGTTCTCTAAAGCGATTTAACCTTTAGAAGGCGACGATTGGCTTAGGACAATAGAGCAAAAGTTCGAGCTGATCCATCGTATCGAGGTTCAAAAAACCAAGGTTTATGCGCACACAAACTCCAAGGAGTCTTTGGTGCACGTGGGCAAATTTGGTAGCAGTGATCAGACCCGTTGGTCACCAAATCAATCGGAGGGAGTTCAAGGATGCCTTTAGGGCACATTATATTCCGAGACGATTGTGATGACCATGAAGTTGGAAGAGTTCTTGGCTCTTAAGCAAGGGAGCACCGGTGATGCATTATGTTGGGCGTTTCAATCACCTCACTGTAGCGATATGCTATAGAGTATGTGAATCTTGACAGAAAAAGAAGAATCATTTCATGAGAGGTCTAAACACCAAACTGCAGACCATGATGGCAACTTGTGGCAACGCAACTTATCATGAGGCCAATCAACATTGCTATCGCTTCAGAGGAGAATTATCGCAGAACACAAGGGCGAAGAAAAGAGGTCCTTTGCTTCCGGATCATCAAGTGGAAAGCGTCAAAAGGTGATCTACCATCCTCGAATCATGGCCGTGCACCATTCCGCCCACAATAAAGCCAAAGCGAGCACAAATCTTTATTATTCACCACGCAATTAATCATATATACTCATCAAGCGCCACAATGCGTGCAGAACAATACAAATAATGCAAACCGCAATGCTACTCCCCGAAATCACAATTTTCCATGCTATAATTGTGGTAAACCGGGCATTTTCCCGAGAATGTCCATATCCTAGAAAGAACAATCTGATGCACCCAAAGCCCTGTTACTCCAGCTCGAGAATCGGTACAAGGGTAATGCTCGAACAATCAAAAGGGACGGATGAGAAGAAAAGCGGAAGGGTCTTCTATACTCAAGTGGAGGCTATTCGGAAGGAGAACCAAATAATGATGGGTATGTTTCCCATTGCTAAGCATCCTGCAATTACCTTATTTGATTACGGTGCATCCCATACATTCATCAATCGTACATTTGTTGTGAAGCATGGGATAGCTATTGGGGAAACAAAAGAGCCCTATCATATCTGATGCGCTGGGGGACGAATCTGTACAAGGGAGGTAGTTCAACATGTACCTATTGATTTGGGAGGTTATGAGTTCCCTACCAATATGCTGATATTAAAGGATCAAGATATAGATGTGATCCTGGGTATGAACTAGTTAACCCAACACGGGGCTATCATAGATGTCTTGCATAGAACCGTAAGGGTAAATGCACTGGCAACAAAAACCCAACTTCTCATCCAACTTCCCTTTCCTAAAAGTACAAAGTGGAAGCGATCTGTGCAACTATTGTTGAAGGAGCCGAGAAAATTTCGATTGGTATGTGAGTTTACGGATGTCTTTCCCGATGATCTGCTGGTTTGCCACCGGACCGAGGGCGTAGAATTCAAATTGATCTCGAAACCGGGAACGACACCGGTATCCGAGAAGAGCATATAGGATGCCACCCAAAGAACTAGCGAAATTAAAAATGCAACTCAAGAGTTGTTAGTCAAGGTTTCATTCAACCCAGTTCATCACCTTGGGGATGCCACCTTATTTTCGTGAAGAAGAAGGATCAAACCTTAAGGTTATGTGTTGACTATCGGCCATTAAATGAAGTCACCATTAAGAACAAATACCCCTTACCCCGAATTGATTTGCTTTTTGATCAACTAAGCGGGAGCTAAGGTATTCTCGAAGATAGACTTGAGATCGAGCTACCACAGTTAAGATCGGGACGAGAAGATGTGCCAAAGACGGCGTTCACTACTCGATATGGTCTATATGAGTATCTAGTCATGTCTTTTGGGTTGACCAATGCCCTAGCTCACTTCATGTACTGATGAACTTCGGTTTTCATGCACCGAGTTGGATAAGTTTGTAGTAGTGTTCATTGGCGACATTACGATCTATTCTAAGAGCAAAGTGGAGCATGCGGAACATCTCCGTATTGTTCTACAAAGATTAAGAGATCACCAACTATATGCCAAATTCAGCAAATGTGCATTTTGGTTAGAGGAAGTACAATTTACGGGTCATGTGTTATCTGCTTTGAAGGTATAGTCATTGATCCGAGCAAGGTAGAAGAAGTCCTTAATTGGAAAGCACCTACAGCTGTACATCAAGTTCGTAGTTTTACGGGTTTGGCGGGTATTACCGTCGGTTTATCCTGACTTCTCGAATTGCGAAACCAATTCTTGGATTGTTGAAAAATCAAACTAAGTTTGTATGGTCAATAGAATGTGAAGAGGCCTTTCGGACATTGAAGAAGTTCTTGACAACTGCACTCGATATTAACAAACTTTGATATCAAGAGGTCATTTGATATTTATTGTGATGCATCTGGAATTGGTATTGGTACGTGTTCTTATGCAAGAAGGCGAGTCATAGCATATGCTTCAGGACAACTTAAGAAACATGAAGAACATTATCCCACCCATGATCTTGAATTAGCCATTTGTTGTTCATGCACTCAAGATTTGGCGACATTATTTATTGGGCAATATATGTCATATCTATACGGATCACAAAAGTTTGAAATATATCTTTACTCGATCGAGTTGAATATGAGGCAAAGAAGATGGTTAGAACTTATCAAAGATTATGACTTAGAAGTGCATTATCATCCGGGCAAGGCTAATGTGGTTGCTTGGATGCCTTGAGTCATAAGAGTCATTGTCATTGCCTAATTGTAGAAACTATCACAGAGAACATTGTGTCAAGAGATGGAGCATCTGGATTTACAAATCTTAGAACAAAGTTCCTGTCCAATATTGTAGTTGAGTCCACTATCAAAGATCGGATCATTCTTGCTCAACGAAGAGTAAGGGCATAGCCCATATTAAGGATAAAGTCGGATCTGGAAGACCAACATGTTTCAAGATTGATGAATCGGATGTTGTATGGTTCAAGGATAGGTTGGTAGTACCCAAAAATCGAGAGTCTGCGGCGATTCTTGATGAAGCTCATTCTACAAGATACTCCATTCATCCGGTAGCAACAAAATGTATCATGATCTGAGAAAGAGATATTGGTGGACCAAAATGAAAATAGAAATAGCTCAATATGTGGCCAAGTGTGATATTTGCGGAGAGTCAAAGCAGTTCATATGAAGACTGCGGGTCCATTACATTCGTTGCCAATTCCATCTTGGAAGTGGGAAGATATTTGTATGGACTTCATAGTAGGGTTGCCTAGGACATCTGCGAGGCTACAATTCTATATGGGTTATTGTTGATCGTCTAACCAAAATAGCTCATTTCTTGCCGATCGAGAGATAAATATCGAAAGCGGAGCGATATGCAAAGCTTTATCTTGATAAAATTTTCGATCTGCATGGGGCACCCAAGACCATTGTCTCTGACAGAGGATCATTGTTCATATCCAAGTTTTGGAAAAGTCTACATGAGTCTTTAGGAACTAAACTTATCCGTAGAGTTACGCTTATCATCCATAAATGCACGACGGGACCGAAAAGGGTAAATCAAATTCTTGAAGATATGTTAAGAGCATGTGTTCTTTCCTTTGGTGCTAAATGGGATGAGTGCCTTCCCTTAGCTGAATTCTCGTATAACAATAGCCATCAAGAGAGTATTAAAATGGCACCATTCAAAAACCTTTGTATGGCCGTAGGTGCCAAACACCGTTAAATTAATCGGAAGTCGGAGAACGTTGGTTCTTTGGACGGATGTGGTCAAGGAAGCTGAAGAGAAAAGTTAAACTCATACAAGACAATATGAAGGTAGCTCAATCCCGACGGAAAAGCTATGCCGATAAGAGGAGGCGACCGCTAGAATTCAAAGTGGGAGATTTTGTTTACCTCAAGGTATCACCGATGAAAGGAGTCGATCGATTTGGGATTCGGGGAAAGTTGGCGCCCGTTATGTTGGTCCTTTTCGGATCCAACAACGATGTGGACCATCGCCTATTAAGTCAAGTTACCGAGCACATGTCGGTGTACATGATATCTTTCATGTGTCTCGATTAAAGAAGTGTCTTCAAGTACTGATCGGAGATCGACTTTGGTGGTGTAGATTTAGAACCTGATTTGACTTATGCCGAGAGTACCCCATTAGAGTCTTAGATCGAAAAGATCGAGTCACTCGTGAGCGTACAATCAAGTTCTACAAAGTACAATGGAATCAACACACGGAAGATGAAGCTACTTGGGAGTCCGAGGATTACTTAGAAGAGAACTTTCCGACTTCTTCGCTTCTATCTAGTTGCAATACCTTGTCTATATTGTAACTTGTCTTGTTATTAATAGAATGGAAAACCCTCGCTAGCCTTTGAATAAAGTTGTAATGTGTTAGCTTGACACATTTCCTTTTCCTTACTTAGCCTTAAGTTTTAAATCTCGGACGAGATTTCTTTAAGGAAGGGTTGTAACACCTCCGGTGTTTTGACCTAATACTAAAATTTGACATATTATCATGTGCATTGCAAAGCATTCATTTAGTATAAAGTTTTGAATGCATTTACTAAATAAGGTTTATTTCATAATGTTGTTATTTCATGTGATGTGTTTCAAAAACCCTAAATACAGATCATGACCACGGGGGTTAAATTTCATGTGATCATGTGAGGTCATATGTTCTTTGACTCAAATAACCCTAATGGGCCATGTTACTAGTCAAAAATCAAAGTCTAAGTAAAAGGAAGACAAATCAAATTTGAATTCATTTTCAAATTATAAAAGTCCTTTTTGCCCCTTTTGGCTAATTAAAAATCCATGAGGAATTTGGGGTTGAGGCAAAAAGCAAAGTTGGAGATTATTTTATGTAGATCAACTTTGGTATTCAAAGTTTTTCAAGTTTACATATAAAATTTGGAGTAATTTTGAAATGATTCAAATCTTTAAATGTACCCCAAATTTGAATTTCAAAATGGAGGCAGAATTTGAAAATGTTTCTTAAACCAAAGTTGTAGTACTTGAAAAGTTGAGCAACTTTTATTTTTGGAGATTTTCAACTTCTTTAGAAAATTTCTGAGTAATTTGTGAAATAAATGCAGTGGCGATTACTGTAATTATTTCAAAATTCAACTCCACCTCACTTTGCTTGCTTGCGCCATACTACTGAGTTCACCGCCGATCGGTTTTCACCGCTTTCACGCGCTTATGACACGCCCAAACCTCCGTGGCAAGTTCGCCCGTGTGTTGTCAACACCGCCGCCTCCTTCTTGCTATAAATAGGAGCACGCCGTCGTCAAATCGAGTTTTCCGTCGATTTTCATGCCGCCGGTGTCCTGCCCGCACTCGCGTAATTCGTCGCCGTCGTAGCGTCCTGAGTCAGTAGCGTCCGCCAGTAGCTTCGCCTCGTCTTCCTGCTCATTCCAAGCCTGATCGGGTCGCTCACGGAAGTCCAAAGTGCGCGCGCCGTCGTCTTCCCGAAGTCCGTGGTGAACTCCGCCATCTTCGGTCTCCGTGGTCCCGACGATTCGGTGCATCTCCGCCTTCACCAAGCCCACAGACGTGATCGTGGTGAGACACTGAACGCGATGCTTGCTCTTATTTAGACTCTACTGCACCGTAGCTGTAGCTACGTCGATCGCCGTCGTGTCCAAGCCGCCATGGCCGACGTGGACCTCCCTCCGGTGCTTTCTTTGCCGTTACGTGGTTGGAAATGAGTTAAGTGGGATAGAGTAGATCACTTTGGTGCTATCGGTTTAGCGAACATCACCGACGGCCGCGCGCATTTTCTGCCCGGCCGGTGAGGGCAGCCGCCGTGATTTCGTTATTAATCATTGACAATGGGGCCCAGGTATGTCGATGAAGGCGAGGAAGAAGAACGATGAGCTTTGGTTATTTTACGATTTTTGAATAGTGCAAACAATTTTGCAATTTTGTAGGAATTTATTTACACATCCAAAATTCTGAAAATTTTGTGTAGCTTCTGTACATGTTCTAGTATGATTTAAAAATTTGAAATTTGAAATTTGGATAAATTTTGAATGTTCAAATATTCAGTCAATTAATTAATAAATGCAATTTCCATGATTTTTGTAGGCCACTGTATAACTCCAAAATTATGAAATTTATTTTGGTACACTAATTTATCATGAGGATGCTTGTCTAAATTTTTGAGATCATTTGGAACAAGTTTATTTTTGGGCTTAATTCCAAATTAATTCAAAAATAGATAAAAGCAAACCCTAAGTGTTTGATTAGTGTTGGATCTTGTTTTGGTCATGTTTTATGACTAGTAGGGTTCCAAGATCCATTAGGTCAAGTCACATGTGTAGTTCTTAATGATAGGGTTACAGAGTTGGTTTTGTTGGCTTGCAACTGTACCGCGAAATCAAATCGTTTGCGGGTGTTTTTATATTTCATGTGCCGTGAAAGCATCATGTTTATCTTATCATCATGTTAAAGCATATGTTATCATTTCGTGTAGAACCCGAGAAGGCAAACGATTCTAGTTGAGCAAGTTACGGAAGAATCCCCGGTTGTCACGGGATTTGATAATTGTGGTACTAATCCGGAACCGAAGATCGTCAACGAAGGCAAGCCCCGGTTTATGCATTAAGCCATTACCTTGTTTACTTTGAAAAGTTATCACCTATGTTATTTATTGCATTAAGTTGTTTAATTCAAATGTTACCTACTTGATGCATTACCTACCTTGATAATTGTTTACCATCCTTGAAGATGTTTTCGTTTATAAAGGCGTAGTGTGCTTAGTATGCTTTATGGTAGGCTTTCAAAGTAAAAGTTTCGATACAATCAAAGATGGCATCTTGGCCAAAGAAAGAAAAGATGTAGAATGAATTAGAGACTAGTCGGGTGACTTATCTTGAATTGTGGGTAATGTTGCCGACTATGTAAACAAAGGCCACTCATTGTGGATCTTTTGAGCGAGACACTTTGTAATCTTGGTCACATACTCCGGTAAGCCTACTTGACTAATCCGATGCTAAGACGAATGCCCGCGCCTTTGGGAGTGGAGAGATGGCGGGAGTGGCGTGTACCCTCGTGGGCGGAATGTGGCGGATTTGAGGTGTCTTTGTGCTCTCGGGTGGCGTGGAGACGGCTTAGTATAGGAGGATCCGATAGCGAGGTTGATATATGCAAGATTAAGTTCTACATATGTCGTGTGATAAGGAATCCCAATTTGGGACTTGAATCAATTCAATTGCGGTGCTCATGGATATGGAGACTCGATTCATTACGAAGCAATGCGATCTTGGTGAATTACTAAAATACGAGAAAAAGAAGCGGAATGAGAAGGAATGGAATATGGGAAATGTATATTTAGTTGAGATAATGAACTAAAAGAACTTAGTGGTAAACTTGAAAATAGAATGAAGAATAGTAAGCTTTTGGCAAAGAACTTTTGAATCTTGCTTCATCCTTACCTTGTCCCAAATCCACGCATCTCGAAAGTCTTACACCCGTTACGTCGGGTTAGTCTTGTTGAGTACTTTTGTACTCGGGGTTTGTTAACCCTTGTTGCGGGTGAGTCGCATCGCGCGAGCTTGTTTTGGTCCTGCTTGCATGTACGTGTTCGAAGTCAATGACGATGAGGAGTGATGAATGGCCTTTGGACAAGGCACTAGTTTGTATGATAAATAAAGTTAATGTAATATTATCCGCTACTATGGTCGTATGACACTTATGGTATTGTAAGTTTGAAAACAAGCTGGTTTGTAATAATACTAACTTAAGACTTCCGCTATCTTTTACTCTGGTATATATATTTGAATAAACTGTTGTAATCTGCAATGGCCGTGATTGGGATCTGTTTAAAAAGAAAGCGTGGATGATTCGGGTTTCCCGAGGACACCCGACAGACCTGTTGAGTTGTTGGGAACTCGTGTACGCTATCCGAGGTCTGTTAAGACAACGATAGGTGCATGTGGGCCCAATTCCTTAGGAGGTTCTGCCACAGTAACCTCTGGCATTCATCATAGTATCCCCTCAGAGTATCATCTTTACATTCATATAGGCCGATCAACTGATTAATAATTAACTGTGAATCTCCAAATACTTCAATTACCTCGGCCTTTACTTCATGAAGAAGTTGAAGCCCCTTAAGAATGGCTTCATATTCTGCTTGATTGTTGGTAGTCAATGGTTCAGTCAGAAAAGCAAACTCAAAACTTTCCCCCTGAGGTGAAATAATAACAATACCAATGCCACCACCTTGCTTGCATGATGATCCATCAAAGAATAATGTCCAAGGTACCGACTCTACATAGCCAATACTTGGCTTATGATGCTGGGTGACAAAATTGGCTATTACTTGCCCCTTGACTGCTTTAGCCGATTCGTACCTCAAATCAAATTCTAACAATGCAAGAATCAACTTCCCCATTCTCCCATTTAATATCGGCATTGATAGCATGTGCTTGATCACATTAGTCTTAGAAACAATTGTACACTCAGCCGATAACAAGTAATGTCGCAACTTAGTGTAAGAGAAATATAAGCACAAACATAACTTTTCAATAGGAGAATATCTTGTTTCTGGATCCAAAAGCCTTCTGCTTAAATAGAAAACAACTCGTTCTTTTCCTTCAAATTCTTGCATTAAGGCCGATCCAATCGTTTGGTCATCGGCCGACACGTATAACTTAAAAGGCTTACCTTACTAAGGAGGGACCAACATGGGTGGACATTTCATATATTCTTTTATCTCCTCAAACGCCTTTTGTTGTACGTCACCCCATTTAAATTCTTGATCATTTTTCAACTTCAACAAGGGAGAAAACGGCAGAACCTTTTCTGATAAATTTGAAATAAACCTCCTGATAAAATTAATCTTACCAAGCAAAGATTGTAACTCTATTTTAGTAGTCGGGGGCATTGCCTCATCAATTGCCTTCATACTTTTTTGACCAATTTCGATTCCTCTCTTGTGGACCATAAAACCCAAAAAATGTCCATCTGATACTCCAAAGGCACACTTATTGGGATTCATCTTTATACCATGTTTTCTTGTGGACTCTAAAGTCTCCCGCAAATCAGCTAGATGTTCCTTGTACCCTTTAGATTTTACCATCACATCATCAATGTAAATTTCAACAATCCTACCAATCAACTTATGAAAAATATAATTCATCGCCCTCTGATAAGTTGCACCGGCATTCCTCAAACCAAAAGTTATCACAACCCATTCAAATAAACCGATTGCGCTAGGGCACCTAAAAGCTATTTTAGATATGTCTTCCTCAGCCATAAAATTTTGATTATATCATGCATTGCCATCCATAAAACTAATAACCTTGTGCCTGGCTGCTGCATAACAAATCAGCTATCGGCATTGGATAACCATCCATGGGTGTAGCCTTGTTCAGATCTCTAAAATTGATGCGAACTCTTAACTTCCCATTTTTCTTATACACAGGAACAACATTCAATATCCACTCTACATATCGGCATGGTCAGATAAATTTCGCTTCTAGTAATCTTTCAGTCTCCTTTTTAATATCATCAAGAACATTAGGGTTAAATCTCCTCGGAGCTTGTTTAAAAGGCCGATACCTAGGTTTGATTGGCAACCAATGTTCAATAATTGATCGATCTAGACCAGGCATCTCATAGTATTTCGAAGCAAAAAAAACTTTAAATTCCTTTAATAAATCCACCAACTCTTGCTTATACTCAGGATCAAACTTAGCACTTACATATGTCGGCCTAGGCCTATCTCCAGAGCCAATATCTATCTCCTTTAATTCATCGGCCGACGTAAAGCCATGTCCTAGTTTACCATCTGTACCATCTATTGGATTATCTATCAAAACAAACTCTCAGAGCCGACTGCTTGGATCAGCTATTGGCTTTCATCATTGATTTTAATGAAGCCTCCTTCCCACAGCTTGCTAGAAAAACACTCGAAGTCTTCTAGCTCCCATTACATTGGATCAGCTATTGCGATACTCACAGAATCATCAGCATGAACCAGCTCAACATTGTCTCCATGCAACTAAATCAAGCATTGATGCATAGTCGATGGTACACAACAATTTGCATGGGATAATCATGACCAAGGAGTAAACTATATGAACCTTTTCCATCAATGACAAAGAACGTGGTGAGTGAAGTCTTACTTCCGATTGTCAACTCAACATTTATTGCCCCCTAGTCTTGGATGCGTTACCTCCAAAATCCTTAAGCATCATATCGGTCTCAATCAAATCTCCTGGTCCCTTGCTAAGCTTACAAAAAGTAGTATAAGGCATAAGATTAACAGAAGCACCTCCATCCACTAACGTTTTGCTCATCGACTTCCCATCGACAAAAAATTTTACATATAAAGCCTTTCAAGGGCCAATGCTTGACTGGCTTATCAAATATAGCTTACTGTACAACTACCAACTTGGCAACTATCTCCTCATATTTCCATTCATCAAAATCCGAATAGATTTCTTGGTCTGCTGGAGCTCTAAATTCTGATGGCAACAGAAAAGCCATTTGAATATTAGCCGATGGTTGACCCCTATTGGTTGTTTATTTAGCACGCCACACTCTCTGTTCCTTAGGCATTCTACCCTTCTTTTTGGCTTCTTGTCAAACCTCCTAGACACCATTGCCCTTCCTGCCAAACATACTCTTCATCATTATCTTCTTCTTCATAATCAGCCGAATTTTGATCAACAACTCATTTCCTGAGTCGATCATGAACACTTCTATTTTTCAAGCACCGATCCATATTATGATTATACTCATCTCGAGCATGGATAGACCGACAGTTGATCTGAGATTGCCTAAACTCCTAATATTGCTCACTGCACTCTGGGCAATTATTACTATTAGGCAATTTCAAACCTTCATTCCAGCAATGTCTGAAGAAAGGACAATTCCAATGTGATTCAGCTTGTTTTCTTTCATACCTCTCTTTCTCCTGTTGACGCTGGTATTCTTTCTCTTCTAACCAACGCCGATAATCCTTTTCCTTCTGCCATTGCCATTTATTCAACAAAATTCAAGATGTGACATGCGGCCTTATCGCCCCATCCCTTGATGTCTCTCCCTGCTCATATCGGCTCTTCTGTTGGTCACGACGCCTTTTAATCTCTCTATATTCATCAGCCAATATTTGCATCTTCGGGTCGACGGTTCTGGTTTCTTTGGCCCTAGTTGATGTTAGGACTTTGGTCTTCCCTTTGAGCAACTTAGCATCAACCATATTCTGGTCTCTTGGGAAAGGATTATCATCAACTTTTATCTTTTGAGGTGTATCAAATTTGAGCCTCCCTTGTTGAATAGCCCTTTGTATATGTTGCCGAAAAATTCTACACTCGTTAGTACAATGAGAAGTAGTGTTATGCAATTTGTAGAACTTCTTATTCTTCAACTGATCAGGAGTTAACATAACATGATTGGCGGGCAACTTGATCTATCCCCTCTCAAGCAAGAAATCGAAGAGCTTGTCCGATTTTGTGATATCGAAATCATAGCTCTCTTCAACTCCTTTTCCCCAAGGATTTGACACCATTACTGTCTTCTTACCCCAATTCCATTTGGCCGTAGCAATCTCTTCTTCATCGTCATCCTCATTGCCGTCATCAACTAAATATGGATTATAGGCTTTAGCAATTGCGGCACTCTTGTGGGATCGGGTATCTCTATGCATACTCTGATATTGATTATTGAGTGCTGCCACCCATTGAGCCAACTGACCTAAATTTTCAAACTCTTGCCCCAGCAGCTTCTCGCTCCATGTTGGCAACATTCCTTGAATGGCCAAAGCAGCCAGCTAATCATCAGTCAGATTCAATGAAAAGCACAAATTCCTAGTTTCTCGGAACCTCTGAAGAAACTCGGCACCCGATTCATTAGATCTTTGCCTTATGGCCATCAAATCTATGATTTTATTTTCTCATGTCCCAGTATAGAAATATGTATGAAACTTCTTCTCTAGGTCAGCCCAATTGGCAATGGAATTAACTAGCAACGATGAAAACCATGTAAAGGCTGGTCCTGACAGGGACAAGGAGAAGACACAAACTTGATGAGCCTCTTCAATGGATGCTTCACCCAACTGTGTAAGATACCGACTGACATGTTCTATTGTTCTTGTGCTATCTTGGCCAGTGAACTTAATAAACTCTGGGAGCCTGTAATTTGTAGGAAGAGCGACAAAATCATACCACTCTGGATATGGACGTTTGTACGAAAAGGCTTGCCATTTTGGCTTCAAACCGAACTGATTCTTCATCGTCTCGGTCACTCTGAGCAACAACTCATCAGCACTTGAATCTAGATTTCTCTGCAATTGTTGTTCCATCAGCGGATTAAAATTTCGGGTACCTTGATACCCTAGATTTGGAAACATATGAAGGGTATTGTAATCTGTTCCATAATGATATCCTTGTGGAATCTCTATCTATTGGGTCCTCTGCTGATCTGCTCCTTGAAGTCTCTGGTTATAAACGTTAGGATCTGTATCTCTATGAATTCTTTGAACTGATGGCGCTATTTTTTTAGCCGACGATGGTATTTGGCCTGATGTGCCAAAATTAACCATTTGATTCTAAACTTGCCTCGTCGACTCTTGCACATACTACACTGATGATCCAGGATTATTTGGTATTTGATTAGTAGTGGCACCTTGAACTTGTTTAGATGAGCTCTGAAATACCTGGACATCATCATTACTAGTTAGTGCTACTTTTTGATGGCTGGCACCAGCTTGATTAGTCCCCTGAGTCGACGAATGTGGAATGTTGCAATAAGCCAGTCCAACCTAATCAATTGGACATCCATGAAATGCCTCTTTTATGGTATTGTGGAATCTGTTCAAGAAAGCAATATTATGGTTCAATATGGCATCATGAACAGATTTGTTTACAGCATCTACGAAGATACACCTATCATCAGCTTCATTTGTATCTAACTGCCCATACATCAAAACTCTTGGTAGTGGATATTTCTGAACAACTTTATTGTCACGAGTCTTGGTGTAGGACAACAAACACTTGTTCTAAAATTCTTTTATAGCTTTACTGATGACATCTTTATCCTCATCAGGTAGGTCTTCATAAGGCACCATAAGGATGTCCTTATTGTTGTGAGTTGCCTTGAAGATTGTGGGGTCCCACCAGGTGTGTCAGAACGCTTGTCGACACAAAAATGTGGTAGCCACGCCTGGTGGACACGCAGCAACCCAGAATGATCTGGAGATCTGCCTGGCTTCAACGCAGGAGCAGTCGATCCTATGAATTCCCAAGGGCGTGCTAGTCAATTTGACCTGCAATTGACAAGAAGAGAAAGTTTATCAATAATTTCAGGTGGAACGTGCCAGTTTTGCCTAGACAGTTCCAAGTGTGCCGCTTCGGGAGCGGCCAGACAGGAAAATCGACTAAATAGCCGATACGAGAAGAAATCGACTGTTAAGGACTGCGATGTTCATGGGTCGCGATTGATTTATGATAACAAGAACAATGTACCCAGATATAAGTAAAATCATCAGCTAGGTGGATATAACCAATGTAAAGCATTTAGCCAATAAGTTTAACGAGAAAGGATATAACATGCGAACAAATCGACTGTCTAGTACAAATGGATCTACAAACACTCTGAATCTAATTTGTTACCATCAATAGTGAGGTTCGACCGAATCGATGCAGCTATGATGATAACAACAAATTAAAGCCAAAGAATCCATAAAACCATCTATACATTGATAGGTTTCTAAAAGACATGCTATATGTGTGAAAGCACAGGCGAATCGGCTAAAATAGCCGATTCAGATAAAAAAAGGATCATAGCATGAGAACAATCGACTATTTAATATGAATAGATTTATAAACTCATCAAATCTAGTCTATTATATTTAACAGTGGGGTTCGACCGGATCGATGGCAACCATAATAAAGATAATAGATTAAACCTTTAAAGCAAACAGATCTATTCACATTTAACAAAATTATGAAGACACACTATGAGCGTTAAAGTACAAGCAATCGGCTATTTAGCCGATGCAGGCATAACAAACAGTCAAGGTCACACCAGGTTGAAAGCAAACCTACCAACTAGCATACTCCGATCTAAAGTGCCATCAGTGGGGATCGACCGGATCGTTACAGCCATAATAGCGAGCTATAGACCAGATTCAACTAGCCAGTAAACCTCCTCAAGATCAGACATGCCTTAACCGCGTACTATGCACGATCAAGATCGAAGTAGAACAACTGATGAAACATAATCTATCATTTAAAGTAAGAACCATCGCAATGTAACAAAATAAACGAGGGACTAAAAGGATGTGAGGCCGATCTAGGTCAATCTCGATCGGGCAGGTTGATATTACTGAAACTAATGACAATAAGAACAGCAAAATTGGTAACTTAATGAATCTACCCGAAGGATGTCACCCTTAGGTAGAGCTAATAACTTGACCTTAATCTAATTCGAGCAGTAGAGGTTGAACTTAACCGATGTAGCCGTACTTGAACTAGATAAGGAAGATAACTAGCTTATACTAGAGCTCGCAAGAGGCTGGTTGGACCAATGCAGCCTTACAAACAAAAGTATAAGCCATGATGGTACTTACAGACAAGCCGGAGGTCGGTCGGACCGATGTAGCCCTGCTTGTTGAAGAACTCACCGAGATCTATAGTACTCCTACTCCTAAGGGTTGGCGTAAAGCCAAAAAAAGTAACTGGTATTGATTGATTGGATCTCTTTTACAATAGCCGGGGTCCAACATTTATACCCAGAACCTAAGCATGAATCCTACTCAAATACGACTCGTTACAACCTTTGGAATAAATTCCTTGATGACTTGGACTCCAATTCTTTTCCCTTTTGTAGAGTACGACATTTTTCTTCCTGACACCATCCGTACGTAGTTCAGCGATCTTGTCTGCTGATGTCATCCATAAAATAGCCGATTCTAGTATTACATCTGAACCAGCTGTTATCGATCCTTATGCAATCAATTCCTTGATGACACAATCTTGGAAGCTTCGAGTTCCCGCGTTCTTCTTCCCAAATTTTGGTGTAAACACAAAGGAGCAAAGTTTGAGCTAGTTGGTTACTCCGACTCGGATTATGCGGGATGCAAGATTGAAAGGAAGAGCTCCTTGGGCACATGTCAATTATTGGGAAGATCACTTGTTTCATGGTCATCAAAGAAGCAAAATAGTGTTGCATTACAACCGCCAAAGCCGAATACCTATCCGTCAGTAGTTGTTGTGCACAAATACTTTGGATGAAGGCTACCTTGAATGACTTTGAAATCAAGTTCAAGAAAGTGCCATTGTTTTGTGACAATGAGAGTGCAATCAAGCTAACCAATAATCCAGTTCAACATGCAAGAACAAAGCACATTGATGTCCGCCACCATTTCATTAGAGATCACCAACAAAAAGGGGACATTTGCATTGAGAGTGTGGGCACCGAAGACCAACTTGCCGATATATTCACCAAGCCATTGGATGAGAAAAGGTTTTGCAAGCTAAGGAATGAGTTGAACATATTGGATTTCTCAAATTTGTGTTGATGCACCCCCATTTATATGACATGCCTCTCCTTCGAGCAATCCAAGGTAAAAGTTGATTGGCATGCATACATACTTTGCTAAGGACTTGCTTAGTGCATCTAGTCATTCCTCACATCTCTTAGGCTCATTTATGAAAATCAAATGAATTTGATGCTTGTATGGTACCACTATTGCTTCTATGCTTGATTTGATCTAGTGGTAGCATATGGCATGTTTGTGGGCTTGTGAACCTAGTGTTTAATCTAGAAAATGAGCTATAAGTGTTTAACTCAACATGGTACAAGATAACCCTTGAAATGAGGTGTGAAGAAGCTTGTCCTTGGATCAAACCGAGTTAAATATCTTTGGCAAGTGTTCTAGATTGGACCAAATATGGGAAAATGATTCTCACCCTATTGATTGACATTGATAATCTTACCCTATCTAAAATTGAACCTTCGTGGTCATTGATGACAAAGGGGGAGAAATTGCACAAAGATAGTGAAAAGATGAAAGATGACAAAGGGGGAGAACTTTAACATACGGGAAGAGATATGAGAAAGTAAGGGGATCATTTAAAATTTGAGCACACAAGTAGGGGGAGCAAGCACATAAACTTGATTAATGCATTTGAATGTGCATTTCATATGTTTGCTTGCATGGCACAAGTTTTTTTTAAAATTTAAAATTTCATGCTTGTGTGGTGTATGCTAGTTGTAGGTTTAAATGATGAAATAAAAACTAGCATGTATAGGTTGAGTAACTAGATTTGTGCTTATATTGTGAAAACTAGACCCTTGCTTCTAATGTTGATCTCACGGGATATTCTAGTTTTTGTTTTTGTCTAGTTACTAATGGTGCTAAGGATGGTATATTGGAGCACTCCGATTGGTATCACGCTTCAAAGGTCCATCTCTTATACCTTAGCATCATTTGGTAGACATTACTTTCCCACAACTCAAATCCATGCATATGTGCAAGCTTCAATCCAAACTCTTAGCACATATGTAGAGGGAGCAAATGCTACCAATGGGGGTTCATGAAACTTGTCCATATTCTTTTACACATAGTAAATATGCTTGGGCAAGCAACATGGATTCAAATGAATTTCAATTAATATCTTTGTGAAAGGGTTATCATCAATTACCAAAAAGGGAGAGATTGAAAGCTCTAGTTTAGTTTTGGTCAATTGATGAAACCATAAGTGCTAACCTAGTTTATTAAAGTGATCATGAGATAGGTAGCACATTCCAAGTAATGGAGCAAGTGGTGAAGATCATGATGATGGTGTGACCATGGTGATGATCAAGTGCTCGGCTTGGAAAAGAAGAAAGAGAAAAACAAAAAGCTTAAGGCAAAGGTGAAACTTGATAGGAGCTTTTTTGGTTTACTGATCGAGACACTTAGCGAGTATGATCACATTTAGGATCGATAGCCATACTATTAAGAGGGGTGAAATTCGTATTGAAATGCGGTTGTCAAAGTGCCACTAGATGCTCTAACTCATTGTATATGCATTTAGATTCTAGTGAGTGCTAACACCCTTGAAAATGTTTGTGAAAATATGCTAACACACATGCACAAGGTGATACATTTGGTGGCTGGCATATTTGAGCAAGGGTGGTAAAGTTGGGGAAGTCGAGGAGGTCATTGTGCTGACCGAATGTAGGACCGGACGCTGGACCTGCGCGTCCGGTTAGTAGTGGAGTAGTGGCACGGTCTTGGCCTAGTTGACAGGACGCTGGTTCGAGGAAGTGATCAGATGTGTAGCCTCTGGGTCCGGTCAATGATGATGTATGGTGGCATGGCAGCGAAACTGTTGGTGCGCAATGGTAGTGAGGACCAAACTTGGCCCTAAGTCCGGTCATGCTCCCTCCGACGTGTCCGATCGAGAAAGTGCGGCTCTAGATGCTCTCTGAAAATGACTAGACTCCACGTTATGGAGCATCCGGTCATTCCATCGGTGTGTCAGGTCACTAGGTTGGCGTCTCGGGCGAGGGCGCGATCAGACGCTGGGCGACCGTGTCCGATCTCGGCGTGGTGCATCCGATCGTTCATTAATTTGAGCACGTCATCGAGTTGACCATTAGGATCGGATGGCGCACGTTTGAAGCTATGACACATGGCAGCGATCCCACGACTGGACACAAGGGGCCGAGCATCCGGTCGATCTGACCAGCATGTCTGGTCACCACGCAGTGAGCTGCCCGTGGTGCCCACGTCTCTATTTCGAGGGAACGCCTATATAAGGCGTTTGGCTGGCTCTAGCTCACTCTCTTGGCCATTTGCATTGACATAGCAACCTTGTGAGCTAAGCGAAAGCCCTCCCACTCATCTCCATCATTGATTCGTCATCTCTGTGAGATTGGGAGTGAATCCAAGTGCATTACTTTAGTGATTGTATCTAGAGGCACTTGGTGTTTGTGTTTCATGGTGGGATTCGCTTGTTACTTTTGGTGGTTGCCGCCACCTAGACGGCTTGAAGCAGTGAGGATCATCGAGCGGAGGAAGGTGCTTGTCTTCGGCTCCGATTGTAGTGATTGTGAGGGGTTCTTGACCTTTCCCCAATGGAGAGCCAAAAGGTACTTTAGTGGATTGCTCGTGGCTTGTGTGATCCGCATCTTGTGTTGGTTGTACAGCACCCGGTTGCGGGTTTGGCGTGTGATGCCAATTAGCGCGTGAACCTCTAATTGAGTGAATCGCCATAACAGGAACTAGCTTGCCAACAAGCAAGTGAACCTCGGAGAAAAAATCATTGTGTCTTGATTGTCTCCTTGGTATTCATTGATTGATCACTTTCCATGGCGGTATACCTCTCTACCACTCTCTTGTATTGCATTGTGCCTTTACTTGTAGACCTTGTGGTAATTCAAACTAGTTAGTGTAGCTCTTAGTTGTAGTTCTCTTGCTAGCTTGCTCACCTAGGTGTAGATTAGTGACTTAGCCTTGTTGTGATATACTAGACATCATAGATTTTAGAATTGGGTAGGTGGCTTGCAACACAAGTGTAGTGCTAGTGCAAAATTCGCTTTGCCATCTTATTTACTAATCACTTGCCTGAGTGTTTATTGTATAATTTTTTTAATAGGTTATTCACCCCCCTCTAGCCATTAGGACCTTTCAAGTGGTAACAGAGCCATGGTCATCGTGATTTGAGGCTTAACAACCTTCGGTGTCAAAATGGCTCAAATCAACAACACCAAGAAGCCACCCCAATTTGACAACATAAATTATCCTTATTGGAAGTCAAAGATGACCACTCATGTCAAGTCAATCAATATAAGAGTGTGGAAGGCGGTGGAGACCAAAATTGTGATAGCCAATCCAGAGAATCCCACCACGACCGAAGAAGTGCTTCTCTAAAACAATGACATTGTTCTTACTGCTATTCATGATGCTATTGATGAGAGAACATTTGAACAAATCAAGAACATCGAGATGGCTCTTGAAGCTTGGAAGAAGTTGGAACAATCATTTGAGGGAACCAAGGCAATAAAGGGTGCAAAGGCATACATTCTCAAGGAGAAATTTGCTAGCTTCAAGATGAAGGAAGATGAGAGTGTGATGGACATGTTTCATTGGATGGAAGTGCTTGTCAATGACCTCAAAGCACTTAGTGAGAAGGTGGAAGACAAGCACTTCTCCCATAAGTTCTTGAGATGCTTACCCACAAGATTTGGCATGTTGGTCACCTTGCTAGTGAGGACCAGTTTGGACACAATGAGACCAAACCAAATCTTGGGAGATATTATGACCGATGATGCTTATAGAGATGATGATGAGAAGGAAGAAAAGAACAAAGAGAAGAAGGATGAGAAGAAGAGTGTGGCATTCAAAGCTGGTTCATCATCCAAGGGCAAGGCCAAGCAAGATACATCAAGTGAAGATGATGGCTCATGGGATGATGATGATGAGAAGATGGCTCTCTTTGTCAAAAGATTTGGCAAGTTCATGGTGAAGAAGGGCTACCATGCTAGAAGGAAAAAGTCTTCATCCAAGAACAAGAAAGTGTCAAGAAGATGCTTCAAGTGTGGAAGCAAGGATCATCTTTTTGCTCAATGCCCATACAATAGCAACACTGATGATGATGACAAGAAGAGCAAGAAGAAAGACAAGGACACAAAGGAGAAGAAAGACAAGATGACCTTCAAGAAGAAGAAGAAGAGGGGTGGTTCATATGTGGTCACTTGGGATAGTGATGCTTTCTCAAGTGATGATGATGATAGTGATGATGACAAGACCACCAAGAAGAAGGTTCTTGCAAGCTTTGCTATTAATGAGAAACCTTCTTTCTTCGACACTCCATCATGCTTCATGGCTAAGGCCACTAAGGTACAATCCGATGATGAGTGTGATGATGAGGAACAAGATAAAAATGAAAGTGATAGTGATGATGATGATGAACCCACTAAAGATGAATTAATTGACATGTTAGATGATGCTAAGGAACATTTTGACATTAAGAGAAGGGAATACAAAGACTTGTGAAAAGAACTAAAAGCCCTTAAGCAAGCCTTTGATGAGCTCAATACATTTCATGAGAGGCTAGAGGAAGCCCATGAGAAGCTTGGCAAGGCTCACAAGAAGCTTGAAAAAGCTCATTCCTCTCTACTTAATGAGTAAAATGAGAAGGAGCATGTTATAGCATGTGACAAAGGCTTAACTTATGATATAATTGATGAATCATTCTATAACCCTATCATTGTTGCTCCCACTAACCCTTCTTATAGCACATCCACTTCTAGCTCATCTAGTGGTAATGGTTTTACTTGTGATGCCTCACTAATGGTTGAGAATGAGACACTCAAGAAGGAGGTAAAAGAGCTCAATCACGTCTTGGCTAAGGCCTATGGTGGTGAGGACCACTTGCTTATATGCTTGGGTAGCCAAAGAGCTTCTCTCTACAAAGAGGGATTGGGCTATACCCCTAAGAAAGGCAAGGCGGCCTTTGCTCCTTACAAGACTAGTTTTGTGAAGAACAATAGTCGGTTTTGCACTAGTTACAAGCAAGTTGGTCATGTAGAGCAAAAGTGCATGAAAAAGAGGCCTCAAACCAATGTATCCTCTATTAAGCTTGATTCCTTCTATGTGCATACTAAGGGTACAAATGGTGTGAAGGCTAAGTTAATTGGAGCACCATGGATGGGCTCAAAGAAGAAAGCCATTTGGGTGCCAAAGAGCTTGGTCACTAACTGTAACACCTCGGGTGTTTTAAATACTAAAACAGGACATGTCATCATATGCATTGCAAGGTATTTGGTCATATTGCAAACTTGGATATGCATTCACTAAAACAAGTTTACATTTATGTTATGAGTGTTGCCTTGTATGGTTTGAATTGAGTTCCAAGTTTGGTTTGGATTTGAAGTTTCGAAAACCCTGATTTCCAGCGATTAGTTTTGACTCGAAAAACGCATTTCAAAAACAAAGTACATTTTGGGGTTGAGCCTTAAAGCAAAAATGTAGAGCTTGTTGAGTTGTACAAAGTTTGTTTTTGGAGTTTTCAAAGTTGTTTAGTAAAAATTGAAGTAATTTGAAAAGGCGAAATTCTTTAAATGTCCCATTTTGAATTCAAATTTGAATTTCAAAAAAAGTAGACCGAATTAGGGGGTGGGTATAAAAGAAAAGTTGAAGAACTTTGGATTTTGAGCAACTTTTATTTTTGGAGATTTTTGAGTTGTTATGTAAATTTGGGAGTAATTTGGGATTTAAAACGAAGGGCAATTTTGTAAATAAGGTGAACAGTAGCCGCGGAAGACACTTCATCGCCGGCAAGCTTCTATTTCGTTCTGGTCGTCGCCGTGGCCCTTTTCGGCGTCGCGCTGGCGTGGTGAAGGCCGTGGCGTGGCTTCCTTGTGCTTCCTAGCCGACCTTTATAGCCAGAGCATCGCCGCCGTTGTTCTTTTCTCTTCCTCTGCTTTTCCAAACGTCGCCGATCATCTCCGTAGAGCCCTCGCTGTCGAACCAGCGCCTGTGCCATCGTAGCAAAGCACTCAACAGTTTTGCCTACTCCTTGCGCACCTAGCCAACCAACTGTGGTCTCTTGATTTCGCCGGGAACTCGCAGTGCATCGCTTTCTTCTCCGCGGCCGGTAACCTCACCATCGTCCTTGCGCCGTCATGGCCAGCGCTCTCTGGTGAGCCGTTGATCTTGCTCAGTGTACCTATAGATCCGCCTTGTTCCCGTGATGCTCTATGATTGGTTGTTTGATCATTTTGTCCACCGCGAGTCGCCGGAACTCCATCACCGACAACGTTTTGCTCCGCCGTGTTTGCTTAGATCATCGAACCACCTTGCTGTAGCTACTTCGGCTCGGTCTTTGGCTCCAACGTGTTTGGGGTGAGCTTCTGGTGCTTCCTGTGCCATTTATTTAATCGCTACCGGACTCCTGTCGCCGTCGTCAAGCTTGTTTACCGCTGCAATTAGTCTCGATAGTACACTCAATCGATGCGGGGTGATGAGGGGAGTGTGTTGGTACTCTCGTTGTCCCCGTTGGTCTCACCGGCGGCGAGTTATCGCCAATCAGCGCGTCGTCGTCGTGGTCAAACGTGGGAGGTTAGGGATGACAGGTGGGACCCGATGTCAGTGACCGTGAGCTCAAAATGGATTTTTCTATTTTCAGAAATGGATGAATAGTATGAGTTTTTGTTATTTTTGTGTAGATTTATTTAGAGCTCCAAAAATTATGAAAATTTTTGTGTGACTTCTATGTGATGTATATTATTTAGGAAAAATATGAAATGTTGTTTTTCAATACTTTTTGAAGGTGATAAAAATTGCTCAATTAATTAATAAATGAGTTTCCATGATTTTTCTAGGCTTATTTATTTATCCAAAAATTATGAAAATCGTTTTGCCACTTAGTTATCATGTGATGAACATTTAAAAAAATTGAGGTCAATTGTAACCTTTAATGATTTAGGTTTTGATTGAATTTTTGATTGAGTGATGTCCTTGGGTCATTAGTTGGTAATGATCCTTGGCAATTGATGTAAGTGTTACGAAAAAGATTTAGTTAGTTTGACTTGTAACTGTACCACGAAGGAAAGTTGTATTCAAGTTATTACTTTTTCATCCATCGTCGAGCATCATGTTTTATATCTCGCATCATGTTAAACATGGTATTGTTACTATGTGTAGTGAATGAAGGTGAGCACGTGGTAGTTAATCAAGTAGTTGAGGAGGTTGATCCGTCTGTGGAGGTTGGTTTTGATATCGGTGGAACGACTCTGGAACCGGACCTTTCCATCAACGAAGGCAAGCCCCGGATGCATTTAAACCTACCTTGTGATTTACAACTTGATTTCGCTTTTGCTTTTCTTTACTGCATTAGGTGATTAGGAGTTAACTGAAAACCTAATTGGTGCATTACCAACCTTGTTTTTTTTTCATATCTACCTTGTTGCCAGTTTTAATTCGTATATGCCTAGTTTTGCTTAGCTATGCTTAGAACGGTGAAAGTCGGGTGATTACCTGTCATCTGCAAGTTTTAAATGGATCTTTGGTTACTTATGTTATCATGAGATATGGGAATGTGGAGTAATAAATCTAGACCAGGCAAACTCGGTGTAGGGGAGCCACATTACATGGAGGTCTTATGAGCGGGTTCTTTTCGCCTGTGTCAATTAAGGCCCGTACCGTTGTTGAATTGCATGAGGTGAGACTTTGTAGTACTAACCACATACTCCGGTAAGCCTTAACTTGGCTATTCTATTACGAGAATGGCTACTCGCGCACACTGGGAGTGGAGAGATGGCGGGAATAGCGTGTACCCACGTGGCAATGGACTGGATTGGTGGAGTACTATATTCTCGGGTGACGCGGACCCATTCTTGTTTTAGATGATCCGAGGGTAGGTTGATATATGTAAGTCGGGGACTTACATATGTCGTGTGGTTTGGAATCCCCAGCTGGGTTTTAATCGGTTTGAATCGTCGTTGCTCCTCGGTTATGGAGACTCAACTCACTGTTCATCATCGTAGTATTAATAACTGGAACTTGAGGCTGGTTTGAGAAAGTGTTGGATATGAAGTTTCATGATCTCAATGCGGATCGTGTCAGCTTTGTATATGATCTTATGAAGTTTTAAATGTTGATATAAAGATTTTTGTTAAAAAGCTTTTACGCAAAAGAACTTTGATTATTGCTAAAGCCATTCCTGCGTTCTTTTAATTCTTATTTCGGTTAAGTCTTGTTGAGTACTTTTGTACTCAGGGTTCATTGACCCTTGATGCAGGTGAGCCTCATGAGCAGATCTATTTTGGATCGTGCTGCATGACTGTTGTTCAATGCGATGACGATAAGTAAATGTGTGGCCCTTGGGCAGGGCAACTTATTTGTGTGTTCTGTAATATGTTATAATGCCACTCCACTACCTTGGTTTGTATTATTTATCGAACTTAGTTGTATGGTTTAAAAACAAATGGTTTGTAAACTATGTTGTTGTAAGTCTTCCGCTAATCTTTACTCTGATGTATATATTTGAATAAACTATTGTATACTGCAATGACTCTGTAATGTGATCCTACTCGGAAATCGTGGATGATTCGGGGTTCCCGAGGACACCCGACAGTCTTCTTAAGTTAGCAGGAACATATGCATAGTTGTCAAAGGTCGTTGGACAGTGACAGATGCATGTGAGCCCAATAATTTAGGAGGTTCTGCCACAGAATGGTATCAGAACGATCATTATAAAGTCTTTGTCGTATTGGTTTACAAAAACTTCAAAATGATTTTGGATGACTAAACTTAACTTGTTAATTTGGTCCAAATTGCTTCTGACTTATCTAATTTCTTTCTCACCATTCCTTATTTGATTAAAAAGGTTTTGTGTGGTGGAGTAGTAATCTTACTATGCCCTATATAAAAACAAATGTTGTTTATGTTCGTTATAAGCTTTGCTGTTTTTGTTCATAAGAACGATTCATGCATCATGATTAATTCACTCGTTACTTCCTTCACCTCTGAGTCTGGGTGGGTAGTGTGTATGGGTTGAGTTGTGTAGTCCACCCTTGCTGCTCTTGAGATTGTTGTCAGATTGTCTTACTGGGGTTAATCTTGCTTCCTACAGTATGGCTCGTACCAAGAAGACACCCTGTAAGTCCACTGGACCCAAAGGAGTTCCTCGTCACCAACTTGCCCCTAGGAATGACGGTGCTAGCAGTAGCAGCTCTAGGCCTGATCCCCAGGCAGAGATACAGAGGATTTCTATAGAGTTAGCACATGCTACTAGAGATAGGGCCTTGGATGCTATCTAGGTAGGAGAACTACAGGGTCAATTGAGGCGTCTCACCACCGCTCACAGGAACTACGAATGTATTTTAGTTCATATGGTGGAAGGAAGGAATGAAGCTTGGCATAGAGAAAATGTAGCTAGAGCTAGAACTCATGAGCTAGAATTCTATGTAGAAGATTTAGAAGAACATAATACTTATCTGCATGAGGAAGTTCATAGGCTAAGCAATCTCCTAGATCCAAATCATGAACCCCAAGCTAATGCAATGGACCCTAGTGTCATCCTTGCCAATGATAGTGAATCGGAAGAGGAAGAAGAAGAAGATCCGGAAGAATTAGTAATGATCGATGAAAGTGATAATGAAGGCGGTAATATTTTCGGAATTGATACCAAGCCTGAAGTTTGAAGTGATCAAGGAAAGGAGTAGAGTTGTATAATAGTTAGTTCTAGTTAAGTTAAGTAGTCTTGTTTAGGTTCATGCGGGTTTGTGTTTAAATTGTAATGTGTCTGGAGTAAGCTTTTATTGCAATTCAATAAAGACTTGTGAGTAAAGTTTGGTTTGTTATGAGCAGATGCGTCGTACGCGGGGTTCGTATATTCCTGGTACTTCACAAGATGAGAATGGTATTCCAGATCCGCCACCAGTTCCAACAAATCTGGCTGATGCTATAGCCGCACTTGTCAATGTGATGGTTGAAAATTCTCGTTTGCTTCATGAGATGGCGCAAAGTAATCAGAATCAGATGCAAGGAAACCGTGGTCGCCATCATAACAGGCAGGAGACTACATATGTTGATTTTACAGACACAAGACCACTGGTGTTCACCAAGGCAGATGAACCACTAGAGGCTGACGATTGGCTTCGAACCATGGAGCAGAAATTTGATCTCATTCCATGCACGGAGTTTCAGAAACCAGTCTTTGCTGCCCAGCAACTTAGAGGTGTAGCCGGTGCTTGGTATGCGAATCTTATGGCCATGCAACCCGCAGGTGTTCTGTTAACTTGGATAGAGTTTCGTACTACTTTCAGAGCCCATTATATCCTAGAGGGAGTTATGGCTATGAAGCTAGATGAATTTCTTGCTTTGAAGCAAGGAGATCAAACGGTTATGCTGTATGTAGGAAGATTCAATCACTTGTCCCAATATGCAACAGAACATGTCAACACCGACGCCAAGAAAAAGAAATGGTTCATGAGAGGTCTGAATACCAAATTGCAGACTATGATGACAACTTGTACCAATGTCACTTATCATGAGGCAAGGAATATTGAAATTGCTTCAGAGGCAAAGTATCGGCAGCATAAGGAGCTCAAGAAGAAAAAGAGTATGCCGTCTGGATCTTTTGGGGGAAATCAAAAGAGGCAGAGGGTGATTTATCATCCAGTAAATCATAATCATCCTCCTTATCATCCGCCGCAGTTTCAAGCCGGTCAGTAATCAAATGTCCACCCTGCTACAACTTATCAGAATCCACAACCGACAAATGCTTCTGGGGTTTCTGCTCCAACACCCCAGGGTCACAAGTATCCCTGTTTCAATTGTGCCAAGCCTGGTCATTTCTTGAGAGAATATCCGTATCCAAGGCAGTCTAATCCTAATTATAAGAAGGCCCCTGCCAATCAACAATAGGGTCAAGCACAGAATAAGAACAATCAGAATGCTTAGAAGGGCAAAGATGAAAGGAAGATAGGAAGGGTTTTCTATATTCAAGCCAGAGAGATTCCTGAAGGAGAGCTAGTGGTGATGAGTATGTTTCCTGTTGCCAATCATCCTCTAGTTATGCTTTTTGATTCGGGTGCATCTCATTCATTCATCAATAGAACATTTGTCGTGAAGCATGAAATTCCAATTGGGGCAACAAAGGAAAATTTCTTTATACAGTTGCCCGGGGGACATCTGTGTACTAAGGAAATGGTATACCAGGTACCCATAAACCTGGGTGGGCATATTTTTCCCACTACCATGATTATCCTAAAGGATCAGGATATAGATGTAATCTTCGGAATGAATTGGATGTATCAGCATAAGGCTGTTATAGATGCTTTGAATAGAACTATAAGGGTGAGTTTGTCAGATAGTAATTCTCAACTTCTCATCCAACTTCCCACCTTAAGAAGATCAGTGGGTAAAGTTTGTGCAACTACTGTCAAGGAGATTAGAGGTATCCCGGTAGTGTGTGA
Source organism: Miscanthus lutarioriparius (assembly GCA_904845875.1). NCBI lineage: Eukaryota > Viridiplantae > Streptophyta > Magnoliopsida > Poales > Poaceae > Miscanthus > Miscanthus lutarioriparius. Next base: position 72,963,155 of record CAJGYO010000012.1, on the reverse strand, counting down.
GTTTCCTGATGTATTTCATGAAGATTTACCCAGTCTACCACCTAATAGGGATGTCCAGTTTAACATAGAGTTGAAACCTAGAACAGCTCCGATTTCTCAGAGAGCTTATAGGATGCCACCCAAGGAATTAGCCGAGTTGAAGACTCAGTTGCAAGAATTGATTGAAAAGGGGTTTATCCAACCTAGTTCTTCACCTTGGGGATGTCCGGCATTTTTTGTGAAAAAGAAAGATGAGACCCTGAGGTTATGTGTGGACTATCGTCCGTTGAATGAAGTGACCATCAAGAATAAGTATCCCTTACCTCGGATAGATTTGCTTTTGGATCAACTGGCCGGTGCCAAAGTTTTCTCCAAGATAGATTTGAGGTCAGGCTATCACCAAATCAAGATAAAGCCTAAAGATATTCCCAAAACGGCATTTACCACAAGATATGGATTATATAAATACTTGGTAATGTCTTTTGGTTTGACAAATGCTCCAGCTCATTTCATGTATCTGATGAATTCAGTATTCATGCCTGAGCTAGACAAGTTTGTAGTGGTGTTTATTGATAACATCTTAGTGTATTCCAAGAACAAGACCGAACATGCGGAACATCTCAGAATTGTTCTGACCCGCTTGCGAGAACATCAACTATATTCCAAGTTCAGCAAGTGTGATTTTTGGCTGAAGGAAGTACAGTTTCTTAGACATGTCTTGTCAGCTGAAGGAGTTGCTGTTGATCCAAGTAAAGTTAAGGATGTGCTTGATTGGAAACCACCAACCAAAGTTCATCAAGTTCAGAGTTTTCTAGGATTAGCGGGGTATTATCGTCGGTTTATTCCAGATTTCTCTAAAGTATCAAAGTCCATAACTGAGTTGTTGAAGAACCCAGTCAAGTTTGTCTGGCCATCTGATTGTGAAGAGGCATTCCAGACTTTGAAGAGATTGTTGACCACTGCACCAGTATTAGCCCAACCTGATATCGAGAAGCTGTTTGATGTTTATTGTGATGCTTCAGGCATTGGTATTGGATGTATGTTGATGCAAGAAGGCCGAGTCATTGCCTATGCATCCAGGCAACTTAAGCAACGTGAAAAACACTATCCGACTCATGATCTGGAGTTAGCAGCTGTGGTCCATGCTTTGAAGATTTGGCGGCATTAACTGCTTGGTAATACGTGCTATATTTATACAGACCATAAGAGTTTAAAGTATATCTTTACTCAGTCAGAATTGAATATGCGACAAAGAAGATGGTTAGAACTGATTAAAGATTACAACTTGGAAGTACATTATCACCCGGGTAAAGCAAATGTAGTTGCAGATGCCCTCAGTCGCAAAAGTTATTGCAATTGCCTGACAGTGAGAACAATGGGTCTGATCTTATGTCAAGAGATGGAAAAGTTGAATATAGAGTTAATTCAACAAGGTAGTTTGACCAACATAATTGTTGAAGCTAATATTCGAGACCAAATTATTGCTGCTCAGAAGGAAAACAATGGTATAGCCCATATCAAGGAAAGAGTCAGGAATGGAAAAGTGGAATGTTTCACCATAGATGATGAAGGTGTGATATGGTTTAAGGATCGTCTGGTGGTACCAAAAGTTCTTGAGTTGCAGCAGTCAATTCTTGAAGAAGCACATGCTACTAGGTTATCTATCCATCCGGGAAGCAACAAGATGTACCATGACTTGAAAAAAAGATTTTGGTGGACAAAAATGAAGATAGAGATCGCTAGATATATAGCTAAGTGTGATACTTGTCAAAAGGTGAAAGCTATACATTTGAGGTCCGCTGGAGAGTTACAACCATTACCTATTCCAGCTTGGAAGTGGGAGGACATTAGTATGGACTTTATTGTTGGTCTACCCAAGACATCAAAAGGATTTGACTCAATATGGGTTATTGTAGATCGACTTACTAAGTCAGCACATTTTCTTCCTTTCAAGACTATATATCCTATGATCCAATATGCTAAGATATATTTAGTAAGAATTATGAGTCTCCATGGAATACCAAAGACCATTGAGTCCGATAGGGGTACACAGTTTGTCTCTAATTTTTGGAAACAATTGCATTCTTCATTGGGTACCAAGCTACTGTATAGTACAGCTTATCATCCGCAGACAGATGGTCAGACTGAAAGAGTCAATCAGGTGCTTAAAGATATGTTAAGGTGTTGTGTCCTTAACTATTCCAATAAGTGGGATGAATGCTTACCTTTGGCCGAGTTCTCATACAACAATAGTTATCAGGAAAGCATTAGAATGGCTCCATTTGAAGCACTCTATGGTCGTAGATGCAGAACATCACTGAGTTGGTCTGAACCCGGAGAAAGAAAGTTCTTTGGAGTTGACCTTGTGGAAGAAACAGAAGACAAGGTTAGGCAAATACAAAGTAATTTGAAGATAGCTCAGTCCCGACAAAAGAGTTATGCGGATAAACGACATAGACCATTGACGTTTAACAAGGGGGATTTTGTTTATCTGAAAGTATCTCTAATGAAGGGAGTTACCCATTTTGGTGTTAAAGGCAAGTTGGCACCTTGATATATTGGGCCATTTCAAATTTTAGAGAGGTATGGAAAAGTGGCATATCGTTTGAAATTACCAGAACATCTCATAGCGGTACATGATGTGTTCCATGTTTCTCAATTGAAGAAGTGTCTCCGAGTGCCTGAGCAGAATGTTGAGGTTGAAGGAGTGGAACTTGAACCTGATTTGACCTATTCCGAGTATCCTATCCGAGTTTTGGATCAGAAAGATCATGTTACTCGAAGGAGGACAATCAAGTTCTACAAGATACAATGGAATCAACATTCAGAAGAAGAAGCTACTTGGGAATCCGAAGATTACTTGTTAAAAAAATTTCCAGAGTTTCTTGCGTCGATATAGATCAATGTTAGTTTGCTCTGTTGTGGCAAACCATGTTTGTAAAGGAACCTCAGCTATTTTATGGACAAGTTTTGGATGTTTTTGGATTGACACATTTCCTTTTCCATTACTTATCCTATGACTTTGAATCTTGGGACGAGATTTCTTTTAGGGGGAAGGATTGTAACACCTCGGGTGTTTTAAATACTAAAACAGGACATGTCATCATATGCATTGCAAGGTATTTGGTCATATTGCAAACTTGGATATGCATTCACTAAAACAAGTTTACATTTATGTTATGAGTGTTGCCTTGTATGGTTTGAATTGAGTTCCAAGTTTGGTTTGGATTTGAAGTTTCAAAAACCCTGATTTCCAGCGATTAGTTTTGACCCGAAAAACCCATTTCAAAAACAAAGTACATTTTGGGGTTGAGCCTTAAAGCAAAAATGTAGAGCTTGTTGAGTTGTACAAAGTTTGTTTTTGGAGTTTTCAAAGTTGTTTAGTAAAAATTGAAGTAATTTGAAAAGACGAAATTCTTTAAATGTCCCATTTTGAATTCAAATTTGCATTTCAAAAAAAGTAGTTGGAGATTTTTGAGTTGTTATGTAAATTTGGGAGTAATTTGGGATTTAAAACGAAGGGCAATTTTGTAAATAAGGTGAACAGTAGCCGCGGAAGACACTTCATCGCCGGCGAGCTTCTATTTCGTTCTGGTCATCGCCGTGGCCCTTTTCGGCGTCGCGCTGGTGCGGTGAAGGCCGTGGCGTGGCTTCCTTGTTCTTCCTGGCCGACCTTTATAGCCAGATCATCGCCGCCGTTCTTCTTTACTCTTCCTCTGCTTTTCCCGACGTCGCCGATCATCTCCGTTGAGCCCTCACCGTCGAACCAGCGCCTGTGCCATCGCAACAAAGCACTCAACAGTTTCGCCTACTCCTTGCGCACCTAGCCAACCAACTGTGGTCTCTTGATTTTGTCGGGAACTCGCGGTGCATCGCTTTCTTCTCCGCGGCCGGTAACCTCACCATCATGCTTGCGCCGTCGTGGCCAGCGCTCTCCGGTGAGCCGTTGATCTTGCTCAGTGTACCTCCAGTTCCACCTTGTTCCCGTGATGCTCTATGACCTATTGTTTGATCGTTTTGTCCACCGCAGTTATCGGAACTCCGTCACCGACGACGTTTTGCTCCGCCGTGTTTGCTCAGATCGTCGAACCACTTTGCTGTTGCTCCTTCGGCTCGGTCTTTGGCTCCAACGCATTTGGGGTGAGCTTCTGGTGCTTCCTGTGCCGTTTATTTAATCGCTACCAGACTCCTGTCGCCGGTGTAGTGTCGCCGAGCCACCGTGTCTGCCATGGCCGTCATCAAGCTTGTTTACCGCTGCAATTAGTCTCGATAGTACACTCAATCGATGCGGGGTGATGAGGGGAGTGTGTTGGTACTCTCGCTGTCGCCGTTGGTCTCACTAGCGGCGAGTTATTGCCGGTCAGTGCATCGTCGTCGTGGTCAAATGCGGGAGGTTAGGGATGATAGGTGGGACCCGATGTCAGTGACCGTGTGTTCAAAATGGATTTTTCTATTTTCAGAAATGGATGAATAGTAAGAGTTTTTGTTATTTTTGTGTAGATTTATTTAGAGCTCCAAAAAATATGAAAATTTTTGTGTGACTTCTATGTGATGTATATTATTTAGGGAAAATATGAAATGTCGTTTTTCAGTATTTTTGAATGTGATAAAAATTGCTCAATTAATTAATAAATGAGTTTCCATGATTTTTCTAGGCTTATTTATTTATCCAAAAATTATGAAAATTGTTTTGCCACTTAGTTATCATGTGATGAACATTTACAAAATTTTTGAGGTCAATTGGAACAAGTTGATTTATTTCATAATTCTTAATTAAATAATTAATTCATAAAAACAAATAGTAACCTTTAATAATTTAGGTTTTGATTGAATTTTTGATTGAGTGATGTCCTTGGGTCATTAGTTGGTAATGATCCTTGGAAATTGATGTAAGTGTTACGAAAAAGATTTAGTTAGTTTGACTTGTAACTGTACCGCGAAGGAAAGTTGTATTCAAGTTATTACTTTTGCATCTATCGTCGAGCATCATGTTTTATATCTCGCATCATGTTAAACATGGCATTGTTACTATGTGTAGTGAACGAAGGTGAGTGTGTGGTAGTTAATCAAGTAGTTGAGGAGGTTGATCCGTCTGTGGAGGTTGGTTTTGATATCGGTGGAACCACCCCGGAACCGGACTTTTTCGTCAACGAAGGCAAGCCCCGGATGCATTTAAACCTACCTTGTGATTTACAACTTGATTTTGCTTTTTCTTTTCTTTACTGCATTAGGTGATTAGGAGTTAAGTGAAAACCTAATTGGTGCATTACCAACCTTGTTTTTTTTCATACCTACCTTGTTACCAGTTTTAATTCGTATATGCCTAGTTTTGCTTAGCTATGCTTAGAACGGTGAAAGTCGGGTGATTACTTGTCATCTGCAAGTTTTAAATGGATCTTTGGTTACTTATGTTATCATGAGATATGGGAATGTGAAGTAATAAATCTAGACCAGGCGAACTCGGTGTAGGGGAGCCACAAGACATGGAGGTCTTGTGAGCAGGTTCTTTTCTCCTGTGTCAATTAAGGCCCGTACTGTTGTTGAATTGCATGAGGTGAGACTTTGTAGTACTAACCACATACTTCGGTAAGCCTTAACTTGGCTATTCTATTACGAGAATGGCTACTCGCGCACTGGGAGTGGAGAGATGGCGGGAATAGCGTGTACCCACGTGGCAATGGGCTGGATTGGTGGAGTACTATATTCTCAGGTGCCGCGGACCCGTTCTTGTTTTAGAGGATCCGAGGGTGGGTTGATATATGTAAGTCGGGGACTTACATATGTCGTGTGGTCTGGAATCCCCAGCTGGGTTTTAATCGGTTCGAATCATCGTTGCTCCTCGGTTATGGAGACTTAACTCACTGTTCATCATCGTAGTATTAATAACTGGAACTTGAGGCTGGTTTGAGAAAGTGTTGGATATGAAGTTTCATAATCTCAATGCGGATCGTGTCAGCTTTGTATATGATCTTATGAAGTTTTAAATGTTGATATAAAGATTTTTGTTAAAAAGCTTTTACGCAAAAGAACTTTGATTATTGCTAAAGCCATACCTAGAATCCCATGAGCCTGCATCCTGCGTTCTTTTAATTCTTATTTTGGTTAAGTCTTATTGAGTACTTTTGTACTCAGGGTTCGTTGACTCTTGTTGCAGGTGAGCCTCATGAGCAGATCTGTTTTGGATCCTGCTGCATGACTATTGTTCAGTGCGATGACGATAAGTAAATGCGTGGCCCTTGGGCAGGGCAACTTATTTGTGTGTTCTGTAATATGTTATAATGCCACTCCACTACCTTGGTTTGTATTATTTATTGAACTTACTTGTATGGTTTAAAAACAAATGGTTTGTAAACTATGTTATTGTAAGTCTTCCACTAATCTTTACTCTGATGTATATATTTGAATAAACTGTTGTATACTGCAATGACTCTGTAATGTGATCCTGCTCGAAAATTGTGGATGATTTGGGGTTCCCGAGGACACCCGACAGTCTTCTTAAGTTAGCAGGAACATATGCATAGTTGTCAAAGGTCGTTGGACAGTGATAGATGCATGTGGGCCCAATAATTTAGGAGGTTCTGCCACACTAACCTTCAAGGACCCAAGCAAGTTTGGGTACCTAAAACTAATTGATCTTTTTTTGTAGGTCAATTACAAAGCCGAAGGAAGGCATTGGGTTTTTGATAGTGGGTGCACTCAACGCATGACCGGTGATGTAAGAATGTTCAACTCAATCAACACCAATGGCAATGATGGTTATGATAGTATCACATTCGGTGACAATGGCGAAGGCAAGGTCAAAGGGCTTGGTAAGATTGCAATATCTAATAACATGAGCATTTCCAATGCGTTGCTTGGCCCCCTACGTCTGTCGATCTGACCGGTGCGTCTGGTCACCACGCATTGAGCTGCCCGTGGTGCCCAACGGCTCTATTTCGAGGGGACGCCTATATAAGGCGTTTGGCCAGCTCTAGCTCACTCTTGGCCATTTGCATTGACATAGAAACCTTGTGAGCTTAGCCAAATCCCTCCCACTCATCTCCATTATTGATTCATCATCTTTGTAAGATTGGGAGTGAATCCAAGTGCATTGCTTGAGTGGTTGTATCTAGAGGCACTTGGTGTTCGTGTTTTGCTGTGGGATTCGCTTGTTACTCTTTGTAGTTGCCGCCACCTAAATGGCTTGGAGCGGCGAGGATCATCGAGCGGAGAAAGGTGCTTGTCTCCGGTTCCAATCACGGTGATTGTCAGGGGTTCTTGACCTTTCCTCGGCGGAGAGCGAAAAGGTACTCTAGTGGATTGCTCGTGGCTTGTGTGATCCTCATCTTGTGTTGGTTGTGCGGCACCCGATTGCGGGTTTGGCGTGTGATACCAATTAGCGCGTGAACCTCCAAGTGAGTGAATCGCAACAACAGGGACTAGCTTATCGGCAAGCACGTGAACCTCGGAGGAAAAATTGTTGTGTCTTGATTGTCTCCTTGGTATTCAATGGTATTCATTGATTGATCACTTGCCACGGCGGTATACCTCTCTACCACTCTCTTGTATTACATTGTGCCTTTACTTGTGTAGACCTTGTGGTAATTGAAACTTATTAGTGTAGCTCTTAGTTGTAGTTCTCTTGCTAGCTTTCTCACCTAGATGTAAATTAGTGACTTAGCCTTGTTGTGATATACTAGAGATCATAGATTTTAGAATTGGGTAGGTGGCTTGCAACACAAGTGTAGTGCTAGCGCAAAATTCGCTTCGCTATCTTATTTACTAATCACTTGTCTTAGTATTGTTGTATAATTTTTTTAATAGGCTATTGACCCCACCTCTAGCCATTAGGACCTTTCACCTCTCCACTCTCCAACTGCCCCCTCTGCCACCCCGCTCTCGACATAAGGCGCCATCGTGAAGAAACTCGACTCCTCTCCACTCTCCAAAAATTGAACCATAGCCTCGATGATGGTTGAAGCCAGATCTCCCCTACCTGGTATTCACCGATGGTATCTGAACCCTAGCCGTATTGATCATTACCCCTTCAATCAACGCGGCCGCACCATCTCTGCGAACACGATGACAAGACCGGATCTAAACACGGACATGGAGGAAGAGGTACCTTCTTTATGATGTGTGCTCTCTTGTAGAGGTTAACCAAGGATATGTGCCTTTACATATTTCTATAGTTGAGTGTAGACCTGTGCTTTATTGGTTTATGACTTGATATACTCTTGCTCTATTGTGTTGACATTCCGTAGAAGTTTTAGTTAATAAATGCCTTTGTAATCTAGAAAGATGAAAGAACTTGGAATACGTGTGGGCCCAAAACATGTCTCCAAAGGCAAAAAAGTTAACCACAAAGGGTACGGTGAAGATTTGCAATATATCCCTGAGCTAGGGGAGGTAGTTGAGAGATTTGATTTACTGTGAAATGGGAAGATGAGCTAGTACCCTAGCAATTGAGGTGCTTGTTCTATCTCGTATTTAGTTCGGAGGGGTAGGTAGCAATGCAATGCTTTCTTGTTTGGATACCAATGCAATTTGTACATGCTTGACCTTAAGTTTATATCTTCAATTTCAAAGATAGGGTCGAAGGAGCCATAGAGGAGGCTCCGAGGAAAAGCGCTTCCGCCATCGGCTACCACTCCATGCGAGTGAATTCAACACGACTAGGAGAGTTTGCTCATGGAGTTCATACTACGAGAGGGCTGTCATTTGGTAAAAGGGTGGATGTATGATAGCCAATTCTCTATCACCATGGATACTGTACCATGGATCAATTCAAACTTTATGAATTGATCGAGACATTTGTCGGGACGACAACCTCCTAGCCTCTCCCACCCATGATGATAGTCATGCCAAGAGGAGCCCTCTGAGCTACCTAAAAGAGACTACCCACGGCGGATGATGATAGCCATGCCAAGAGGAGCCTCTAGCAAACTCCGCCTCCACCCACCCTATCAAAAGTTAATTAGTATTACCTTATAGATGTCTATCAATTAATTCACACTAGCTATTTGATATCCATGTTACTTTTCTAACGATCTAAATTCATGAAAACTTTGTAGTACCATTGTCAAGAAGTGCGAGGAAGCCAAGGCCTCGAACTCGTAGAATTTTGCTTGACAAAACAAAAACACCTAGATTACGATAATCCAATAAACTCTTCCATGGATACTTTTTTCAGATTATTTAATGACTAACTCTCCTCTCCACCTTCCCACATCTAGTAAGTTGGTTGACAAAACTTTATAAATTGATGATTTATTCCCTCACTTGTAGAGGTTGGCAAAAATAAACTAGATTATTAAGTGTGGGAAACGAACAGCCTAAGAATGAACGAAGGGAGATCAAAGTTGTGACTGATGACTCACATGACAAAATTACAAGATACAGAATCGCAGGACCCTAATTGGCAATGCTCTAAACTTAGTAAATCCAAACAGGGAGGGCCCCTCTAGTCAAGTGACGAGATGAGGGGGATGGTACGTAAGCGTCGCTTGACACTCGCTCCGGCGGTCAGGCGGGCCTTGTTACCGGCGGTAGGCGCTCCGGAACCTGACAGCGACGACGACGAAGCGGATGACCGGCGGTGCGACAAGGGTCGCGAGGCTATGTCGTGCGAGATAGCGATGGCCGTTGATGCGACCCTGCGTCCAAGGCCCGTTCATGGCGTACAAGGCGGAGCCGATACATCTTCACCAGCGCAGGTGATTGCATCAAGATTCTGGGCGCAGCCGGATGACAACGACGACTCCGATGATGAAGATACAGTGCACGATTTGAGCGTGCCTTCAACATCTGATTTCATCAAGGATGCTATCGAGGCAGGTTTCACAGTGGATCAGGTAGCAAGAGTAGAACAAGCCTTGGCATCAGGTAACATTCCTTCATCCAGTGATCGCAGGCTTTCAAGGTCGCTAATCTCGTCAATGGTTCATAGAAAACTGGTTGGCACGCCATGGCACGGGCCTTTGCCCTTCCCTCGGGTATCTCCACCAAGAACCCTAGGAGATTTCTTTGCCAAAGCTACTTACCAGTACCGGTCGGCAAAATCGCCGGTGAGTTCACGATCTGTAAGCGGCAGGTCGATCTCGATGTCTCGCCCGGCAAGAAAGCCGGCGAGGTCAGGGTCGGCAGGTGCTGATCCAGTTTCAAAAAAATTTGAAAATTCAAATCCATGAAATCTTGATCCGATCTTTCCTCCCTTGAACCCCGCTGAGTTACCGGTCGTAGTTACGTCCGCGTGCGTCATGGGGGAAAGGCACGAGCTGCGGGAGAGTCCTAATCTGATCTCCATTGGGCCTGGAAAATTCTTTCGGCCCACGCCGCGCTTGTGTAGCCTATTTGTGAGGACTGCAGCTAGGAAACCCCTGAGGCAGCCGCCAAAGCACACCGCGTCTTCACCCTTCGCGGAAGCAAGGCGCAGCCCTAAGCCACCAACGAAAAAAACTTTTGCCGATGTTGTTCGGGAAGGAAAGCCTATGGCAGCTCAGGAGGGTTTCGGCGGACGAGGTGGAGGAAGGTTCAATCCGGGCTTTGATCCTGGCTTCAATCCAGGGTACGGAGGGAGAGGTGGAGGACGTGGTCGATTCCCGCCGCGTGGGAGAGGTCGTGGCCATGCTGGTCATAGTGGCCATGGTGGCCATGGTACTCACGGTGGACATGGTTATGGAGGCTTCAGTGGAGGGTATCAGGGAGCAGGGCGAGGAGGCGGCTGGTACTACACTAATGATGGTAGGGGCCGGGGTTACGCTGGCCGAAATCATCAGCCGGTGCAGTCTGGTCCCAATCACGGCGTATCGCCTCCCATGCCTCCTCCCAAACATCACCTACAGCCCTAAGCAAGCGGCCGGATTTCTACCATCAGTCATGGTCAGGTGCATCCAAGGAGCCAAGTAACAGCACAGGGACAAGACATGCATGGCCAGGCACCAGTGCATGGGTATGACACGGCTACAGTGCAAGGCAATGGAGCCAACCTGCAAGCGGCGCCAGGCACTTCCTCCAATCCAACCATGGGGGTATCATCTTCGACCACGACGGCACCGGCAACAGCTGATCTCAATCCGGTCACTGCCCCACCAAATTTCAACAATGCGATGATTACGTCTGATGCAATAGAGCCATCCCAGAAAGGGAATCAAAAGAGCAAGGGTAAGCCCTACTGTTACCGCTGCCATACTAAAGGGCATACAATTTCAGTTTGTACAACAGTTCTTAGCTGTGAGATTTGCTATGGGGATCATGTTAAAAAAGTTTGCCCAAACTTGAAGAATCTCCAATCTACTGCTATACCATGTGGTTATGTTGTTCAAGGTCTAGGATTCTATTTTATACCTGTTGCAGAAAATCCAAAAGTAGTTTCAGATGATAAATCAGCTGTGGTACGTGTTCTGGAGGGTTCTCTTACTGTAGATCAATTGGCAGTAGAACTCGACAAACTACTACCCGGTAACAGTTGGGTGATTGAGGAGAAGGGCAATGATGCCTTTACCACTAATTTCCCTTCTGCGGAAGTGCTTAATCACATGGTGAACTAGGGTCCGATGGACACCAAAACAATTAAAGGAAAGATTAGTTTTGAGAAAGGGGCTGAAAATGATGTCTTCAAATATGAGATTGATAAGGTTTGGGTACAGTTTCGGGGATTACCAAAGGAACTGCAAGAGTTCCCTATCATTTGGACAATTGGTTCCATTATAGGTGTCTCTCGAGCAGTTGATACTAAATTTACAAAGAAGTATGGCAGAGCTAGAATGAAAGTAGCCGTGCTGGATCCCCATCTCATTCCATATCTTGTGGATGTAGTCATTGGGGACTTTGTTTATGAGCTACAATTCAGAGTGGAGAAGGATATGTCTGATGGTGAGCCACAGCTCATTGACATGGATTCTACCATGGACGAGGACAAAGCACCAGAGGAAAAAGGGCCGGAGAACATGGATCATGATGGTAAAAAGATGGAAGACCCACCAGCTGGTCAAACATCTGAAAAACATCCTGATGCCTCAGTTGCACCGAGTGGACAGCACAAGAGTAAGGCTACCACTGTTGTTTTTACTGAGCAGGAAGACCTTGCAGCCGCTGGGACCCAGGAAGATTTTATGAGTACTGCAGAGGTACCCCATCATGTTGATAAGGAAGGCGAAGGTTCCAACTCAGTTACAAAAAGTGATATAGTTAAGCCTATGGTGCTACTTACCCAGACTAGGATGGCTCCAGATGGATCTGCAATGTGGAGAGCCAGCATGTTGCAATCCAAGATTGACTCTGGCACTTTGAACAAGACTAAAGCACTGAGTGGTGGGGTACAGTCGCCAGTGAGAGCTAGTAAAAGAAACGCGTCTACTTCTGAGCGAGACTCATTGGAGAAGGCAACAAAGTTAAAGGCGCGTGGGAACATGGATTCTTCTTCTATCAAAGGTACAGAACCACTTTATTTTGATGTTTTTGATGATTCTTCTTTACTAGCTTCTACTGGCTCACTTGGTATATCACTTGGGGCTAATGAACAGGAAGTTACATTGTCTTTGCAACATCTTAGAGACATAGAATCAACCGTAATGTCCGAGAGTAACTTGTTAAAAGTAGATGCCACTCTTTAGTAGGGGATGCTTCAACCTGTTAGTTCAAGAGATGAGGACCTAGACTTAGATGCTTTAAATCACATTTGTGCCGAAATCTCTGAAGACCTAGGAGATGGCGGCTGTGACCTGGCCGTGTCTGCTGACCCCCATATCACATCTCAAGAAGTCTAGGTCCAAAATAAAAAAAATAAGAACAAACTAAAACCAAAATGAAAGGAATTTTCTGGAATAGCAACGGTTTTTTGACACAAAGAAATATAAATTTCTTTCCGATTTAACAAAAGAGAAGAACCTAGACTTCATAGCTATATCGGAAACCGTGAGAGCCAATTTTCAGCAGTCCACTTTGAATAATATCTCATACCAAGGCAGAGAGATTTTTTGGCATTGCATGGCTCCAAGGGGTCGGTCCGGTGGCATGATTCTAGGGGTAAATCTCTTAACCTTTGGCATTGGACAAATAGAAGAGGGGGACTTTTTAATTAGGTTTAAGTTGAGACACAAGGAGGATGATTTTAAGTTCAATTTAATCTCAATAGTATGGCCCAAATCAAGCGGATCTTAAATCACATTTCTTATCCGAATTAGTCCGAGTATGTTCAAAAGAAGCATTACCTATTATTATAGGTGGTGATTTTAATATTATTCGTAGACCGGATGAGAAAAATAATGACAACTACAATGATAGATGGCCTCTTCTGTTCAATGCTGTTATAGATACTTTAAACTTTAGAGAATTAGAAATGGTAGGCAAGAAGTTTACTTGGGCGAATAATTTACAAAATCAGACCTTCGAAAAATTAGATAGAATTCTTGTATGTACGGATTTCGAGTCCAAATATCCTTTTTCTAGTGTCCGAGCATTGAGCAGAGATATTTCTGATCACACTCCACTGTTTTATAGTACAAATAGGCCATCTCCGGCTTACCAGCCACAGTTTAAGTTCGAATTGGGTTGGTTGCTCAGGGATGGATTTTGTGAAATGGTGAGAGATGTGTGGCATAGTGTGTTCGTTGAGGGCAGCCCCCTAGAGAGGTGGCAAGCGAAAATCAGAAAGCTCCGCCAATACCTCAGAGGATGGGCAAAAAATGTGAGTGGTGCCAACAAGAAAGAAAAGAAGACCTTGTTAAACAAACTCGATGAGCTAGATAAAAAGGCAGAGAACTCTTTGCTTGATGAGTCCGAACTAAACCTAAAACATGTGTTAAATCAAAGGCTCGCTGAAATACTTCGAGAAGAGGAACTCAAATGGTACCAAAGGGCAAAGGTTAAGCACCTACTGGAGGGTGATGCCAACACAAAATATTACCATTTGTTGGCTAACGGAAGACATCGGAAAACTCGTATTTTTCAGTTGGAGGACGGTCACAATGTAATAGATGGTGATGCTCAGTTGAAGCAGCATATTACCAATTATTACAAGAGTCTTTTTGGTCCTTCGGAAAATTCTTTTATTCAGTTAGATGAACACTATGTTCATGACATTCCACAAGTCTCTGAACTAGAAAATGAGTACTTGATGATGTCTTCTCGAATCGTAAGTAAGGACAAAGAAGGTGTTCCAAATGGAACATAACAAGGCACCGAGCCCGGATGGTTTTCCACGAGTTTTATCGTGTCTTCGGGACTTATTAAAAGATGATCCGATGGCTATGCTTATGGAATTCCATGAGGAACCTTGCCTTTGAATAGTCTCAACTTTGGAACGATAATTTTGCTACCAAAAAAGAAAGATGCGAAAGTGATTCAACAATACAGACCAATATATTTGTTGATTGTTTCTTTTAAAATCTTTACCAAAGTTGCAACTAATAGATTATCTACTGCTGCCCGTAAGATTATTAGACCAACACAAACAAAGATTCCTTCCGGTAGAAACATTATGGAAGGCGCAGAATAATTCACGAGACGATACATGAACTTTACTCAAAAAAACAAGATGGGATAATTTTCAAGATAGACTTTGAAAAGGCATATGATAAAGTAAAATGGAGCTTTCTACAACAAACTTTAAGGATGAAAGGTTTCTCACAAAAATGGTGCTCTTGGGTGAAGCAGTTCACACAAGGAGGAAATGTAAATATTAAGGTGAACGATCAACTTGGTTCATACTTCCAAACGAAAAAAAAGGTTTAAAGGCAAGGTGACCCAATGTCTCCAATACTATTTAATATAGTGGTAGATATGTTTGGCTATACTGATTGCTAGAGCGAAGGAAGTCGGTCGTAGGTAGAAGGGGTCGTACCTCACCTTGTCCAAGATGGCTTGTCCATCCTCCAATATGCGGATGACACAGTAATATTTATGAGCCATGATGTTCAAAAAGCTAGAAACATGAAGCTAATTTTAAGTACTTTTGAGCAACTCTCAGGGCTTAAAATTAACTTTCACAAGAGTGAGATCTTTTGCTTTGGTAAGGCAAAGGACTATAAGGGTTTTACTCATAAATTGCTTGGATGTGGGGAGGGTAAGTTTCCTTTCCGGTACCTTGGTTTACCTATACACACTAGGAGGTTGAGTAATAAAGATTGGCAGATAATCGAAAACAGAATTGAGAAGAAGCTTAGTGGTTGGAAAGGCAAGTTGCTTTCGGTAGGAGGTCGCTTGGTGTTAATAAACTCGGTGCTCTCTAGCTTACCGATGTTTATGATGTCATTTTTCGAACTCCCAAAAGGAGTTTTGGAAAAGATTGACTGTTTAAGATCAAGATTTTACTGGCAAAATGACCAACACAAGCGCAAATATAGGCTGGCTAAATGGGAAATTTTGTGCCAACCAAAAATCCAAGGTGGCTTAGGTATTTAAAATTTAGACTTACACAACAGATGTCTGTTAAGTAAATGGCTTTTCAAATTGCTTAATGAGGATGGCATGTGGCAAGAATTATTGAGGAATAAATACATAAAAGATAAGACTCTAGGGAGTTGTACTAAAAAGCCAACTGACTCTCATTTCTGGAAAGGTTTGATGAATGTTAAAGATACCTTCATGGGTTTGGGTTCATTCAGAGTGAAAGACGGATCACAAACTCGTTTTTGGATTGATGCTTGGTTGGGTGACCGGCCACTGAAAGATAGATTTCCTACGTTGTTCAATATTGTGAGAAGAAAACAAGATTCTCTGGCATCAGTACTTGCTTCAGTTCCACTTAACATTTCCTTTCGACGTAATTTAGTGAGTAGGAATTTAAGGGACTGGCTTAAAATTGTTGCTTCTATACAAGATGTGAACTTACTGGGGGGAAGAGACACATTTGTTTGGGCTTTACATTCATCAGGTACTTTCTCGGTTAAATCTATGTATGCCAAGTTAATTAACAATGGGGTCAGGGTGTCACAAGATTTATGGCAGATCAAGATTCCTACAAGAATAAAGATATTCTTGTGGTACCTAAAAAGAGGTGTAATCCTAACCAAAGATAACCTTGCAAGACGTAACTGGAATGGTGACAAAAGTTGTTGCTTTTGTCATTCTACAGAGACTATTCACCACCTTTTTTCGAATGTGCTTATGCCAAATTTCTATGGCGCGCTGTACACATATTTTTTGGAATAGCACCTCCTCTCAACATAGACGATTTATTTGTTACTTGGTCTAAGATGGGTGGTGTTAGTTCTAACTCTTTGTTATTAACGGCAGCAGCGGCTTTATGTTGGACAATTTGGTTAACAAGAAATGAAGTGGTTTTTGATAAATGCAAACCAAAAATTTTTTTGCAGGTGCTCTTCAGGGAACTCATTGATTACGACAGTGGGCAAGACTGCAGCGGCGTGAGGATATACGAGATCAGCTCACCCTTGCTGGGCAGCATTTGGAGTCTTCAGCCCTGCATTTCTTTAGTTCCAGTGGTTGGTTATCTATTAGGTTTTTCGGTCTTTCTTAGTCAAGACTTCTCTTCATGTTATCTTTCCCAAGGGCTGAATGTAAGCTTCTTTAATCTTGTAAGTGGTGTGCTGTGAATTTTGTAATAATGGGCCTGATTCTACTTTGGTAGATGAAGCCGGATATAAACTATCCTTTATCTAAAAAAAAAGAAGTCCCTAATTCCACATGATAGACAAACCTGCATTGCATGCTCAAGTACGAGAAGGCAAGAATAATGATGACCAATAGTCGATACATGGGGTAAATCCGCAGACCGCCTCAATTTTTTTTCTTGCACGTACGGTGTCGTGTCAGTGTTTTTGACGACCTGAGCTAGTTAAGCTAGTCAGTCATGCAAAGGGCTCCAACACAACCGTACGTACGTGTGTAGAGCTAGTAAGTGTTGTCTACCTATCTAATTCATAGAGAGTTTTACAATCTGGAGTCAACTCTATGTTAATCTTGCAAAGGTAATGACCACGTAAAGTCAAGCACAGTACAGAACCTTTAGATGCGATAGGTAAAGAGAAAAACCATTGCAATGTATATTTGGCTACTTGCTCTGCATTGAGACCTGAAGATCATTCGTTCCTCCGCGGAATGATCGCAATGTACTTCGAAAATAAAAAAAAGAAACTGCAAGAATATTAATATGGCATCTGACGGCGTCACCTTCTGCTGCATTGAGACTTGAAGAGAGCTGAAGATCGAGTGAGCACCCTGCAGGCAGTGCTACTGCGCTCTCAAAGTTTCTGCAATAAAAATGCATCACACACCACCAGCAGCAGACAATAGAGATCAGAACGTAGCCAAGCAGAGACACCAGGCAAATCAAATCAATGAAGCCACATGATCGAACTACTGCTGCATTCGATTCCGATCAGGCTGCGGACTGCAGAACCTAGAGACTGCAGCTAGCTTAGCCTCGCTCCTTGTCCTTGAGAAAATGTAAACAAGTTACTATTAATAATGCACATAAATGTTGCATCATCATATCATAGTTACTCTGTACAATTGCTCTCTTTTCCTTGTTTCTTTTTCCTCTTTTTTCCCTTTAATTTAATTTAAGCATGGCAATCTTCCATCCATGGTTAATAATGTCTCTTAGAAATCAAGTGGCAAAAAAACCCTATGGCTATTAATGCCCTTCCGATAGCAAACGACAAAACCCCCATGCCTCTTCGAAATCAAGCGGGAAAAAAGCTCTACGGCTACTGATGCCCTTCTGACAGCAAACGACAAAAAGCCCAATGGCTAATTAACTTCTTCAAAATCAAGTGGTAAAAAAGCCCTACGGTTATCAATGTCCCTCTGTCAACAAGTGACAAAAACCTCTACAACTATTACTGCCTCTTATAAATCAAGCGACCAAAACCCTACGGATACTTACACTCTTTCGACAACTAGCAATCAAAAAACTTTGACAACAAAAGATAAAAATTCAACCTGCCTAATTGAATTATTTTCACACTAAGAAACAGTGGGTGTGTCCTAGGCCCAGCCCAAGCCCATGGCAAAAGAGCTGGCCCGATGCGGCTCATGTAATATTTGTGGGCACAATTTTCTAACCTAAAAAGCCTTTGGACTTTTTTTACCTCTTTTTCGAGAACCTTTTAGAAGTTCTTGTTCTAATTGGAGAAATGCTCATGTCTACTTTATACCAATTAGTGCGACAAAAATTGCATGAGCTCACACTAAAAACCAAACTCTGTAATTAAAAGCTCATGTTCACATCTTGAAATTGTAACGAAATTAACAAAAAAAATATTATAGATGATTTAGAGTGATTTGAGGTTGATGAGCCTATAGGTCAATTGAATGGCAACTACAAGACATTATAGCACAACTATAGGGGAAGTAGCGAGGATAACAAATATATATATGGAACCGGGAGTCCGTTGACATGGGAGCTGAGGACCAAGAAGAAGAATTAGTAAGTGTTGTCTACCTATCTAATTCATAGAGATTTTTACAATCTGGAGTCAATTCTATTCCATGTTAATCTAGCAAAGGTAATGACCTCGTAAAGTCAAGCACAGTACAGAGCCTTTAGATGCGATAGGTAAAGAGAAGAGACTTCTGAACAATTGCATTATACTCCCTCCGTACAAGAAAGAATGCAATTTTAGCATAGTGTCACGTTTTAATATCTTAGGTTTAACCAATTATAGATAAAAAGTATTAATATTTATGATATTAAATAAATATCATTGGATTAATTATGAAATGTATTTGCATAATAAATTGATTCGAAGCTATAAATATGAATATTATTCACAAGAAATTTAGTCATACATGAACTATTTTTACTAGCATGCAACCCGTTGTTATATTCTTTTCTGAACGAGTGAGTACTTCCTCTGCATTGAGACCAGAAGATCGTTCGTTCCTCCTCTGAATGATTGCAATGTACTTCGAAAATAAAAAAGAAACTGCAAGAATATTACTACGGCATCTGTCATCTGACAGCTTTACCATCTGCTGCATTGAGAGGCAGTGCTCTATCAATGTTCCTGCAATAAAAATGCACCCCACACCCCCAGCAGCAGACAACAGAACAGAACGTAGCCAAGCAGACACACCAGCCAAATCAATGAAGCCACATTATCGAACTACAGCATTCAATTCCGATCAGGCCTCGTTCGGTTCCTGCCTGTAACTGTAACCATTCCAACTTGGGATGGTTCACAAAGTAGAAATGGTCCGAGGCCTTCAATCCCCAAGAACCAAACGAGCCCTCAGGCTGCGGACTTCAGAACAACCTAGAGACTGCAGCTAGCTTATACTCACTCCTTGTCCTTGAGAAAATGGAAACAAGTTACTTTTAATAATGCTGTA
Organism: Miscanthus lutarioriparius; assembly: GCA_904845875.1. Taxonomy (NCBI): domain Eukaryota; kingdom Viridiplantae; phylum Streptophyta; class Magnoliopsida; order Poales; family Poaceae; genus Miscanthus; species Miscanthus lutarioriparius. The sequence goes on along the minus strand of CAJGYO010000012.1, from coordinate 72,943,898 downwards.
CAATTGCTCTCTTTTCCTTGTTTCTTTTTCCTCTCTTTTTTCCCTTTCATTTAACTTAAGGACGGCAATCTTCCATCCACTTTAACCGAAAGCAAAAAAAAAAAAAAAAAAACTAGAATCTTCTTGTCTTAGAATCGAAAGAACGAAGGAAATGTCAGGTCTAGACGATCATCACCTCCTCACAGTACCAGTTCACTCCTAGATCGATTAAGCCGACTCGGACTTGCAGCCCGGCATGGCAACAAAGCAGCCTACGGCCAATGCTCACTCCCTGTGCTTCAGGTCGACGACGATGACACTGATGTTGTCATCGGTCTCCCTGGCGAAGGCGAGCCTGCCCAGGAGTGAGGCGGCTCGGAGGCACCGGGGCTCCTCCTGGTGGCCGACGACTACGCCAGCGGCGGCCGGAGCTCCTCCTGCAGCTGCAGCAGCGGCGGTGGCGGCGGCGGGGTCGGCGGGAGGCGGGTTCGAGTCCTCCAGGACCTGGCGGGCGACGTTGCAGGCGATGTCGTTGTCGATCACGTCCCACATCCCGTCGCTCGCCAGGATCAGGCACTGGTCCTCCACCGTCCGATCCGTGATGGTGATTTCCGGCTCAGCGATCACTTCAGGCCTCAGCCACCAGTCCCCTGCATGCACACCCAGCATTATATTATTACTCTTACCAAAAATCAGATACGTACGTACATTGCTTGATGATTAAATGAATTCATCAGCAACACAAACAATCATCTATGTACTCTACAGAAGTCAACTCTCGATGCAAATCTACCTGTCAGATCATTTGCTTACTGAAGCTTGCTTTTTTTTTTGAGCAGAGCTTACTCAAGATTGCTTGATTAAGGTAAAGATATGTACTATAACATCACTATCATGAGCTCACTCAGGGCACATCACAAGGCATCCCTCACTAGTATAGGCCATAGGGTAATCAAATCTATCTATCCCCACTAATTTATAAAGGGCCACTTCTTTATCCAGGTTGGGTTAGCATCAGAGGAAGTAGTCTTAGCCAAATGGCACTTCCACAATTGATGAATCGGAGGCGAACTCGTGGCGCAAGCACACCCGCTACATACATGTTAACTCCTTGTCATGTCCAATAGCTTAAGTAACTGAATCGTCGCTGTCAACGAATAGCTGAAAGGTAAACCTTAAAATGGTCAGGTGAGATGGGCAGAGAACATGTGGCAATCCTCTTCCTAGCCCAATTAGCATGCCACACAACTCTTGGGATATCAGTGATGTGACTGTTTATCTACTCAACAACTGCCAAGTAATAACATGTACGTGGAGCTCATCTGAAGACTGAAGCTGCACACACCTTGTTCCTTAAATGACACTATAATAGTATGTGGCTAATAATATTGTACTACGAACTAATAGAGCAGTATATATATATATATATATATATATATATATATATATATATATATATATATATATATATATATATATATATATATATATATATATATATATATATATATATATATATATATATATATATATAATAGTGGTGAACATGCAAAGCTCGATCCCATGTTACAAAAGCAACAATAACCTTAATTAATTTCATAGAACAAAAGCTATAGCTTGTCATAGTCATACCTCGTTGACACCAAACTTATAGGCCACACACTTTTTTTTATTATCATAGAGCTTGAAAGGAACAGTTTTAGTAAGCCGATGTTTACCAGTTCGATTCCGTGACACTCGGTGATTTTTAAGTGGTGGATCCATGGAAAGATGCAAAGGAATAGATTCTCTTTCGGACTCACAAAAGATGCAAAGCGACAATCAGATCCCCATTCAGATATAGTATTCCCCTTCAAACCTTAGCTTACTTCTATAGTTATATATTCCACCAACATTGCTGGGAACAAAACTATAGTTTAACAACCAAGGGACACGTCTTACAAACGGAACACACAAGGGAGCTTCAGTCCATCATTGAAATGCAATCCAAAATGCAAACAACAAAGCAAACCTAAGCACGTAAATAATGCATGCAATTCTAGAGAAAAAAAAGTGGCATAGCTTAGCGCCACCTGCATATTACTCATCATCAGTATGATGCTTACGGCAGCGGCACGATCCCAACACAGAAGCAGAGAAAATTATGTGAACTCAAGCTGCATGCACTAACATGACTGGCCACACAAAAGTTGTGGCCTGGCAAGAACAGCAAAACGTGTGTGCAATGGAAACACATCAATGACCCCACCCCATGAATATGAACAAGAATCTAAAATGCAGCTAAAGATAAGGATGATCCAAAGCAGCAATCGGTATCAAATCAAATCAAATGCGGGAAGCCAAACACGTGCGCAAAGCAAAACAGTATCACTTTGTCATTTTAATGATCATGAAAACAGTACTAGCTAGTGATGAGATTCAGACAGCCGAACCCAGATCACATGCATGATTCCAAGAAATAGCAAGTAGATGCTGCATGGTCCAATGGGTTCATATCAGCAAGTACGTACGAGTGCGGCCATGCACACTTGATTCCAATCAAGAAACAGAGAACCCAGCCCACAAATGCATCAATTTTCCATATATACTTATTACTACTGATGATAGATGAATACTGAAGGAATTACCAGAAGCAAGCGCATGGAGTAAAATGATGTAAACGTGCAGACATTGATACCTATTGCGCGCGACATGGCGAGGATTCCACGCACGCGGTAACCGTTGATGAACAGCACCCGGCCGCCGGCCGCCTGGATCCGCGCCATCTCGTCTGGACGATTTGGCTGCACAATGATTTGTTTGAATTCCCGACCAACAAAAAAAAAACAAGCATTAGTTAGTTGATAATACGGCAATTTGCAGCAAAAGTCCCAAACTCAAAGTAACAATGAAATCCAGGATTAAGAACGAAGTTAAGAATGACAAGACACACAGTGATGTACTAGGCCTTTTTTTTGCACCTCCTGTTCGGCAGGCTGGAAAAACAACTTATACGATTGATGCTGATTTATTAAAAACACTATTATCTCACTTAAAAGGTACGACCGATAGAAAAACCTGCTGTTTTTTTTTTACCACCCAGGGCTCGTCGGAGACAGAAAAAAAAAAAAGAGGACAGGGCAAAAGAAAAGAGAGCTGAGCACAAGGCACCAGCAGTCACAGGAGCACTGACTGACCCATCTACTTCTCATCTTCCCTCCCAACGATTCTCTCTCCTGCCGGAGCAGCGGCAGCACGGCAGGTGGCGCCTCCGGCCACCACCCCCTTCCTCTCCGGCGGGCCCCGCCGCACAGGCGACAGCGAGTGGAGACTGCTGCGGCTTTGAGCTCTGTCAGGGGCCCCACCTGCCGGCGACCACTGGGGTCTCCACACGTGCCCCCGCGTCCACCGACACGTGCCCTCGGCCGTCGGAATCCCCCGCCGTCGCCGCCACGTGTCCTGCCGGCGACAGCGACGGCGCACCGCGACCGCCCCGAAAGTTGGCGGGTATCCTCGGGACTGCCACTGCATGGCCCGCTTTGATATCCGTGCTGCACCAGCGCCCGCTGCCTCCTCCCTGTCGTGTCGAGATCCCAGCAACCCCAGCAGCACCCCAACTCCCTCCGTTGCCGCTGACGTCAGCACGGTACACGTCGGCGAGCACGAACACCGCCGGCGGCCAACCACGAGTTGGCAGCGACGGAAACTTCTGGACGCGCCGGTCAACGCTCAACGTCGCCGAAACTGACCAGGCGCCCCCGGACCACAACCACACTACGGCTAGTCAAGCCGACACGTCCTCTGTTGTTGAGTTAGATTCAAATTTACGTATAAAAAAAAGCTAACTTCTGTCGGAGCAAAGTAAGACCGGTCGTCGAGAGGCTTGGGACGAAGCATCATCAACATGTTTAGCTGGTAGATTGCATAATAGATTTTGGATAATTTAATAGTATTATGTAAAGAAGAATAAGCTAAAATAAACTAAAACAATCCATAACATGACCAGCTGAACACCCTGCATGTTTTCCTACCGCACCTCAGGGGTGCAGCGGGCGGAGCCCCTCACGGTACTGATCATCGTTTCATCTATATATACTTCCGGTAAACCGTTATCTTCATAAGAAAAGTTGTAAATCTCTAACATTTATAACTTTACTTGATATAGTGAAGATTTACTGGTTAATACTAGTGATTTTTTTCTTCTTCCTCAGATGAATTTTCCACGTTAAAATCTCATATTCCCTAATCTAATATTTTTTCTAGTTTATATTGGCTATCGTTTCTAACGTCTATCAGTCGGTGTCGTCGTCGCCGGACTCGGAGTATCCAAAAGGCAGCTACATACCTTGTGGTCGAAGGAGAGCGGGACGGGCGGCGTCCCTTCGGGCCCGTGGCAGAGCACGGCGCGGGAGTCGCCGCAGTTGGCCACGATGAGGCGGCCGCGGACGAGGATGGCCACGACGGCGGTGGAGCCGACGATGCCGTTGGAGCGGACAGCGGCGCCGGTGACGGAGAGCGGGCAGCCGCAGGCCGGGCTCGTGACGCGGCCGCACGCGCACGCCAGCGGCGCCATCGCGTCCACACGCCGGAAGCTGTGCATCAGCGCGGCCCGCCACGCGCGCTGCTCCTCCGCCTGCTCCGACCAGGGCTCGGCGGCGGGGGGACCTCCGAGGAGTGCGGCGACGCTTCTCGCGGCGTCGCTCGACGCCTGCCGGCGACGCAGGAACGCCGCTCCCTCCCTCTCTAGGTCCTCCGCCACCAACTCGTGCATCCGCTCGCGGCACAGCGCGGACACCTGCGCGCATACATGCATTGGTCGATCAGTTGCAGTCTAATGGAGTATATTAACAGGGATAATGATGATAGGCAGGCAAATGCTAAAAGAGACAAGTAAACGAGGTAGAGACACGTGGATCCATGTCGAATTTGGAATGAGCTAGAATGTGGCAGCTGGACACTTGAGCAGTGACTGACTAGTGCTAGTAGCCAAAGCCAAATGTGGTGCAGGAGGGAAGCTAGCTGTTGCAGCTTTTGCTTCGGCAAGCATTCATGGCCTAGTACTACCTTTCTTGTTAGATGATGATGATGATGCAAACAAACAAATGACAGTACCAGTAAAAGGTTGGAAGAGTTACTAGAGTAAATAAGCAGATGAATGTTTGTTACCGTTCATTAGATGACGATGCAGAATTAGGTAACAAAATTACTGCTGGCAAGTGATGATGGACATGAAATCTTCAGATTAACAAGGGATGGGATCGATCGATCGATGAAGTGATTAGCTGGAGATGAGTAAGATTTGGCGGCGGCCAGGCGAAGGCGGCAAGACGACACGTACATGGGGGCCGCCGTGGCCGTCGAAGACGGCGAAGAAGTGCATGGGCGAGCCGTCGGCGGCCCAGGTGCACAAGTTGGGGTGGAGCGAGACGGTGTCCTCCATGATCCGCATCCGCCCCGCCATGGTCACGGAGCCGAACGCCACGGGCCACACCTGCTGCGCGGCGACGGCGGCGACAGGCTCAGGCTCGGGCTCAGGCTGCAGCCCCGCCGGCGGGAGCGGCGCCAGCTCCATCTCGTGCACGTCCGGGTCGGCCTCCTCCTGCGATGAGCCCTGCGAAGCCGACTGCGACGACGAAGGCGGTGGGGGGATCGGGTGGAGACTGGAGAGGCGGGGCCGGGGTGGTGAAGACGAAGGCGAAGGCGAGGTCTTATTCTTGTCGCTCGGCTTCTCTTTCAGCTTTCTTTCCCTTGGCGTCTCCCCGTCCCCGCCGTCTTCGACAACAAAAGATAAAAATAATTAACATGCGGCTAATGCCTTCCAACACACCATCCCCCAACCCTAACCTCTCTCTAGCCCATACACCACCACTAATATTTCACTTGAACAAAAAATGATAAATGGTCGTGTGTCCTCACTCCAACAATAAGCAACAAAAAAAACCATGTCAAAACTAAACCTACAAATATCAAGAGAAAAAAATTACCACAACCGGACCTCTAATGCTCCCTCCATCAACAAGTGATAAAAACATGCCATTAATAGATACCCGACAGTTAATGTCTGCTCTGACAACAAACGATAAAATACTTGTATAGCCAATTTGGTGGCAAAAGCGACCAAAAGACCCGCCAAAGCCCTATCCCTTCGTAATTTTTTTTTCAAAGAACATTTTCAACATGTTTTTGGAGAAACTTATTCACATAATTTTTAGTAAGACATTTCAAGAAACTTTTTGACTAAATCTTTTATTTGTACAACCATTATGAAATTTTCAATAGGGTCCTAAAAAAAGTTTTAGAAAATAATTTGTAGAAAACTTTTGGGGAAATGTTTCATGTGATTGGTTCAAGAGACTTCAAATATAGTATTTTCAGAAAAATATTTTTAAGTTTGTTAAAAACTTCTTCATATATGAAAGAGCATCAATTTTAATATTAACACAAAAAAGGCATGCACAAATTTCAATAACAAGTTGATAGGACATCAAGATTGCCCGATAGTTTGCTTGCACACAGGAAACCACAAAAAGTCCTCGTGTCTCTAGCATTATATGACATGTTCTATTTTCATACACTCTTGAAACTTTGCGACTTTCCCATATTGTAAACATCAAAATGTTCCTTTATACTGAAAATTTTTCAGATCAACTTTCTCAGTAATTTTATGTAGTTTTTTAATTAATGTTTTGTAGAAAATCATCATCAAGTTTTGTTTCAACACTGATCTATAAAATCTTTTAAAATTATTTGAAGAAGGCTTCCATCATCTGCTTTGTACTTTGCCGTTGCACCGCTCTCCGCATCCATCCTCCTCCTGCTTTCCGCATCCATCCTCCTCTCTGTGTGTAGTGTAGGCTTGTAGCTAGCGTCCATGGTTAATCGGCGCGAGCACTCTCGGAGTTACCCTTGCCACCAACTCTGACTACAATGCCACACAAATACAAGGCACATGGGCAAATCATCATAAAATTTGTAAAACTTGTCTTCCTTAATACAAAAATCGTAGCTTTTCTATGTTCTGTGAAGAGGAGACCACTAGATCAGGTGGCAAATCACACGCACCTTACGTTACCAAGGCCCCAATGACAATAAGCGACAAAAAGTCCTATGACTACTAATGCCCTTTCAACAACAAATGACAAAAACCTCCATGACTACTAACATCTTTTAGAAATCAAATGACAGAAAAATCCTACAGCTACTAATGCTCTTCCAACAGAAAACGACAAAAACCCCTATGACTAATAACGCCTATTTGAAATCTAGTAGTAAAAGAGCCCTATGGCTACTAATGCCCTTCTGATAGCAAACAACAAAAAGCCCTACGACTCATAATGCCTCTTCGAAATCAAGTGGCAAAAAGCCCTACGGTTATTAAGGGTCACTCTGACAATAAGCGACAAAAACCTCTACAACTACTACCACCTCTTTGAAATCAAGTGACAAAGAACCCTACGGCTACTAACGCTCTTTCGACAGCCAGCAACTAAAAAACTCTGACAACAAAAGATAAAAATTCAACTTTCCACTAATGCCCACCAACACCCCTCGGTTACTAATGCCCCTCTGACAGCAAGCGACAAAACCCCTATGGCTACTAATGCCTCTTCGAAATCAAGCGACAACAAACCGTAAGGCTACTAGTGCTCTTCCGACAAAAAGCAACAAAAAACTCAGACAACAAAAGATAAAAAATTAACATGCCGCTAATGCCTACCAACACACTATCACCCAACCCTAACCTCTCTAGCCCGTACACCACCGCTAACATTTCACTACATGAAAAACAGATGATAAAGGGTTGTGTGTCCTCAATCCAACAACAAGCAAAAAAACCCCTGCAAACACTAATCCTACAAATATCAAGAGTGAAACAATTACTACCATCGGACCTCTAATGCTCCCTCCTTCAACAAGTGATGAATGAATAGATAACCGATGGTTAATGTCCACTCCAATAACAAACGACAAAATACCCGTATGGCCAATCTGGTGGCAAGCGACCAAAAGACAAGCCAAGCCCGGCTCCTTCGCAACATTTCATTTTTAGGGAACATTTTTCAACATGTTTTGGAAAAACTTATTCACATAATTTTTAGTAAAACATTTCAAGAATCCTTTTCACTAAATCTTTTATTTGTAAAACCATTGATGAAATTTTCAATAGAGTGCTCAAAAAAGTTTTAGAAAATAATATGTAGAAAACTTTTGGAGAAATGTTTCATGTGATTGTTCAAGAGACTTCAAATATAGCATTTTCATTTTTATGTTTTTTAAAAACTTCTTCATATATGAAAGAGCATCAATTTTAATAGTAACACAAAAAAGGCATGCACTAATTTCAATAATAAGTTGACAGAACATCAAGATTTCCTAATGTTCGCTCACACACTGGAAACCACAAAAAGTCCCAAGTGCCTCCAGCTTACATGACATGTTCTATTTTTTCATACACTCGAAACTCCGTGACTTTCCCATAATGCAAACATCAAAAAATGTTCCTTTATAGAAAATGTTTTAGATCAACCTTCTCAGCAATTTTATGTAGTTTTTAAATTAATGTTTTGGAAAAAATCATCATAAAAGATTATTTGAGCATTGATCTATAAAATCTTTTGAAATTATTTGAAGAAGGCTTCCATCATCTGCTTTGTACTTTGTCGTTGCAATGCTCTCCGCATCCATCCTCCTCCTCCGTGTGTAGTGTAGGGGTGTAATTACCGTCCATAGTAAATTGGTGCAAGTACTCCCGGAGTTACCCTCGCCACCAACTCTTGCTACAATGCCGCACAAATACAAGGCGCTTGGGCAAATCATCATAAAATTTGTAAATGTCTTTCTTAATACAAAAATCATAGCTTTTATATGTTCTATGAAGAGAAGACCACTAGATCATGACAAATCACACATACCTTACCCTACCAAGGCCCCTATGACAATAAGCAACAAAAAAGCCCCACAGCTACTAATGCCCTTCTGACGACAAATGACAAAAACCTCCACCGCTAATAACGTCTGTCAGGGTTATGACACTCTGAGTATCTCAAGGAACCAATTAGTTAGCTGCTTGGGTGGCCCGCAATATGCCAGCCTGTATAAGCCCAAACGATCGAGGCCTAGCTAAGCTGAGCGGGCTAAGCCAAACACTAAGGCCGAGGTCCGCCACGACCCCTTCGCTCTGCCTTAGCCGCGCACCACGCAACAACTCATGACCTCTCGCTGTCCCAACACTACTAGGAATATCCACTTCTATGACAATCAGCTTTCATCACTAAAAGAGCCAAATTCGTCATAATTTCAGTTTTATGACGAAAACCGGTTCGTCATAGAAGTCGCGTCATACTTAAACTTTTATGATGATTTTCGCAAATCGTCATAGAAGTGGCTTGATCTGTGATGAAAACAGAACATCATAGAACTGTTTTGGCATGCGTGGCAGGGGGCTACCACACTGGTGGGTGCTTCCGTTGGAGATGCTTTCCACATGTACATGCTATAGCCGGTTGCATTGGAGATGCTTCGGGTACGTGTCACCTTCTTATTGCACAACATGGCCATCTCTGATTCTTGCACGTTTCTGGTTCTTATTGGACTATGTGTCGGTTCCTTGTTGTTCCACATGTCAGTTTTCTATTGGCACACGTGTCGTGTTGTAGTTGGATCACGTGTCACTTCTTCATTGGACCACATGTCGTATTTTTATTTGTCCACATGTCCATTTCTTATTTGACCACGCGTCATGATGTTGTTTGTCCATGTGTCGTATTTTTATACGTTCACGTGGCTTGATGATTTCCTTCCACGTGTCGAATTTTAAATAGCCCACGTGTCGTGCCCTGGCCAATTCACGTGTCATGCAATGGTTGGTCCACGTGTCGCATTTTTATTTGGTCACATGGCTTGTCCTGGTTCTACCGCATGTAGGACTTTACATCAAAAAAGTAATTCAAGATCTTCACTACTGCACAGATTGACAACATAATTATTCAAGCTGGCAATCAAATACCAACAATTAACATTTCACACGTCAGTAGCAAGCCACTGACAGAGTTTTACCACAACAAACCATCACATGAGTCCACACAATAGACCACAAATGTTCACCGCATCAAGCCACAGGAGTTGAAGACTGAGAGTTAATTATTAGGAGAGCTTAAGCTCATGACTTGCTCACAGAGCCTATTGTAGTCCTCCTGTCGCTGTTTCTTGAATTCCTTAAACTCCCTTTCAGACTCTTCTGTCTTCCTCTTCAGTTCATCCACTAGTTCAACAAGGGCAACGATACTTTTTTGTTCACCAGCAAGCTACTCCCAAAGTGTCATCTCTGCCGATGTCTCTGCTCTGGTGGAGCTTCTCAGGATACCAGCATTCTTCAAAAAATGGTTTTCCTGCTTGCCTAGGAGGGGACTTATCTTGGTAGAGGCAGAGGACTTTGGAAACAATATCAACACTAGTCATTGGTTGCTGCCCATCAACAATAGGTTCTGCTTACATAGCTTCCATAGCTTCCTGCAAAATTCAATTAGTAAAACATTAGGTTATAAATAGTGGAAGAGGACTTTAATTGAAAACCCAAGACATTAATTCATAACATGTAATGCATACGACTTCCTCAGGCTACCGCTGATAGAGATTACATAAGCACTATGCATAGGTCTTTTGCAGCCTACTGCCAATAGAGATTACATAAGCACAATGTACAAGTACCATATTGATTGGTGTAAAATTGCAACTACAAAATGAAATGATGTTGCCATATTAGGCTCCTATTGTGTTTCCTTCTTTTATGGCAATGGGTTCAGTAGATTTCAAGGAAAGCAAATGAGGGTACTTACAACTGCTACTCTTGCAGCATCGCTCAGGCTCTTTTTTCATACAGGTATGGAAGTCCTTGAAGACTTCCACAGCATTAACATCTTCATCAGGTTGACCATGTTGTTCAGGTCCTGGATCATCATGTTGTTCATTAAGTCCTTGATCGTGTTCTGTGGCCTTCCTCTTGTTCTTCTTCTGTTCATATTGCACATGAGTTTCTGTTTATGTTTATACAAAGGCAAGAGTAACAATAAAAACACAAACATCACTTACAAATGTTTGTAGTTGGACAACATAGGGGTGAGATCTTATAGACTAGTGGTACTTCACTTTTGCATGGTTTCACTTGTTCGTCTCAGATGTTTTCTATAGCTTCATTTGTGTTAGACTGCAACACAAGTAGACCATAGCAAGACTAGACAGGAAATCGATGGGTTCACACATACCATGTTCTTAGCGATAGACCAAGTCTTGACAAGTTCACACCACTGTGCATTGGTCATGGACGGGACAGGAGAGGTCGCAGGGATCTGATCAGCAGGGACGCCATTGAAGTTGGTTTGCTTCAACCTATAGCGTGCTTGCCGTACCCTAGACTGCAATATATTCTAGCAAGCTTCTTGTGTTGGTGGGTGAGCCTTGTGAATGTCCAGCCTTGACTACATGCAGTAGTGTGAATGAAAAGTAAATTCATTAAAGTTGCTCAAAGCAGAGTTGAATGTCAATAGAGGATACCCATACATACAGTTAGCCTGTCCACAAAATTCCTATAATGGACAACATCGGAGGGCTTCTTGTAATGTTTCCAATGCATCAAAATTGGTATTTGATGCCTGACTAGTACACCCACCTCTAAGACAAACTTGGCAGTTTGCACTAGATCATGTGGCCTTCTGTTTCCCTCGAGAACAGAGATTGGCATCCTTAATCCTCCCATTGATTTGCTCATTTTCAAAAAAATTCCACGAGTTCGAGGCCTCAGCTTCCTCGCACTTCTCGGCAATGGTACTACAGAGTTTTCATACATTCAGATTATTAGAAAAGTAACATGGATATCAAATAGCTAGTGAGAATTGATTGATAGACATCTATAAGGTAATACCATCCTAGGCAACTTTCATAGTTCTATGGGTGGGTGGATACAGGAGTTTGCTCAGAGCGCTCCTCTTTAGCATGGCTATCATCATCTGGGCATGGGCAGTCTCTCATAGGGCTAGTTAGCTCAGAGGGCTCCTCTTTGGCATGGCTATCATCATCTAGCCGTGGGCAGTCTCTCAAAGGGCTAGGTAGCTCAGAGGGCTCCTCATCGGCATGGCTATCATCATCTGGCAGTGGGCAGTCTCTCACAGGGCTAGGTAGGGTGCCATCCCAATAAATGTCTCTAGTCAATTCATGAAGTTTGAATTGATCCCTGTGTACAAGTGTCCATGGTGATGGAGAATTATGTTCACCTACTACTGATACCTTCACCCATTTGCCAGTGGCAGCCCTCCGAGTATGAACTCTATGAGCAAACTCTCCTGGTCATGTTGAATTCAACTGCTTGGAGTGCCTTCGCCTAGGACTCATGGCATCTGTTGGCATTTATTAACTTGTCACTTGTTTAAGTAGCCACCTAATGTTGTTGATATTTCTTAACATCACTTTTGCTAAGTTGTCATCCCTAGCTATGATGCTAGAAATGTTTATTGGTACTACCTAGTGCCACCTCTAGAATGACACTAAGAAGTACTTTAGTATTTCATGTGACTAGAAAAGAATATAAATATAAATATAAAGTGATCTGCAAGCGCACAGATAATATACCATTGTAGCACTTCATCCGGGTGTATTCCAGATATTGTTATTTATAATTTTACCACAGGGAAGGACATGCGGTAGGAATATATTGATAACTTATACACATGACGAAGAAATAAATCATAACCAAACTTCTACTCACAATAGGGGTAAGTCAAGAGATAAAAGTATATGAATGGTAAGTAATAACTAATCATTGATCACTTAGAGTACTCCTTTCTATGGCATTAGCATGGCTAAGTAGAATATTAGAGGAATAATTCCTAAGTTATTCTTAATTATAAGTCAAAGCATACATTGATTAGTGCAATTACACCTAATAATCATGGCTAAGATCAACTTCATATCTACACATAAGGGATATTACTAAGAAAGATTAAGAACAGAGCTTGTCTTCCTTCATAACTAGATCCTACTTGTCCTATATTCAGGGAGTGGATTACAAAGGACTCAACGGGAGTGTCACATCTGCGATCTACCACATGGCCCAGAGTATAGGGTGCATCCGTGGGTAAACAACGTATAAGCACCACGCTTACACTATGTTGACCACTCACCCCGTGTACACTAGAGTGAGTGCTATACGAATTTATGCTCGAACATGATGACAATCTAGCTGTACTAAGTATATAATCAAAGTAGACGATGAACATTATAACTAGGAACATGAATGATATAAAGAGCATTGTCATAACAATTATAGCAAACATATAAAAGTAATGAGAGATATAAATGAGAGAGGGGGTACAAAAGCTATACCAAGCCACGCTCTTGACAAGATCAGGAATCCAAGTGAAGCTTGCTTCCCTCTAGACCTAGCCTAGCTAGTTATGCCATAGAATATGGTGGAGCTCTAAGGATGATTAGGGTTTCTGTCTTCTCAACTGACTTGATCAGGGTTTGATGCCTCAGGGGGGGTGGCAGGGGCTGGTATATATAGGCTGAAGTGTCAATCCTGAGCTCTCGAATCAAACTGACTTGAATGGATGCCGTAGATGCAACTAAGAAGGTGGTGGAGAACCGACATAACAAGGCGGAGGCTGACGGTGGGCTAGGGGGACTGGCCGATCTGCAGGTGGGGCTGGTCGGCCCCACCTTGCGGCCTCTCGCTCTTCGCCATGGTGTGGTGCCCTCTGGTGTCCTCTGGAACCTTCTAAAGTTGTTTATGCAATGATTTAGCGTGATTAATTCTGACATATTGGTCCACCTTGCCGGTTTTCTGGATAAACCCTGCAGAAAGCACAGATTCACCAAAACTCATGGAATTTGTTAGTTTAAACCCCTAAACCTTTGTTGGTGATTACTTTCATGCCCTTATACATGTTATATTGATGGTTTATAATATTTGTTATCTACCATCAACAAACTCCTCCAAGCTTAAGCTTTGCTCATCCCTGAGCAATGCTAAACTCAGCAAATAGATTAGGAGTTACATCAATGTTTTTACTCCTCAAAAGTACACATGCGTTCAAACAAGAATTCTCCTTCGGATTAGAATAAACTGATCTGACTTTCAAACTTACCCATATTACCTTTAACCATGGGGCTTCTTAGCCTTCACTTGGGTCTTGAGCAATTGAAAGACAGAACGATCAAGTCAAGCACTATGTCTCAAGTTCTTTGCTCAACCATTATTCCAGAGTTTTTATAGATTTTCAAAATAAAACTCAGAGCTTCCATTGTTTGACACTCTCAAGTCTCTCAATATATGTAGTATTTGTGGATCCTCACTAAGGCAATAGTGATATTATGCCTTTCTCTTCCTATAACTAAAGCTTATGTGGAGCTCATAGGAGTGGAGAAAGTATAAATGAGCATATTTGCAATACATATATTGTAAAGTCAAACCTCAGATCCAAAGAGAGTTGAGTCATACAATCAAATCAAGATGTGCATGTGTGTGGATGTATGGTGGATATATATAGTGGCTAACCTAATTCTATTTTCCTCCTTGAAAACATATCTCTCTTGAAATTTAGAAACAACTTTGCAAGAAAACATAAGCTATCTTATTCATCTCCCTCTCTTTTTTTGTTTTTTAGGCGGGCATCTGAGTACCCATTGTTTTAAATATCTCGGACACTTGTCCATTTTTCTCATCTCTTTTTTTTCATAAATAATTTTTGCATAGCCCATGCTTCTTTTCTGCAATGAAACTTTTAAGAGATAGCAACAAGAACTTGGAGCATTTATTTGGTGGATATCCTATCAAGCATGTTTTTGATGTTCACTTCTAGTGTATGAGTAAAATATTTTTGGGTGGATCTAGATGGAATGGTATGTTTTTGCGCCTACCCATAGTGTTGGAGTAGTGCATATGTGAGTGGTGTGTACGTGATCTTGATTTTAAGAGCATGACAAACCTCTCATAAGGGTCAACAAAGCTTGACTAAACTCAATACAAAACAAGCAGCATATATGTGGAAGTTTTCCTATTCTAAATAACATATATGACTCTAGTAGGAATTCAAGCTTTGTCATATAGGAACTCATCATGTAGTATTTTTATGTTTTTCAAAAGATAAATCTCCCGAACTTTAATATCACTTGGAACAAGATAAACAACAGCTCAGACCTTCTCATATCATATTCGTCAATTACCTATCCACAAGTTTTAAGTTCAGAGTAAATTCTTATATCAAAATAGTCTTATCCAAAACTCGAGAGAATTCAAGGCTGAAAACTAGGTACTTGAAAGGAATTACAATAGAGCAACTATTCATCATTTCCATTCAAGAGATTATTTTCAGAGTCCTTTTATTTAGCTCAAAATCAAACTAGACACAAACTTTTTATTTTGTTTTCATTTTTAAGATCACACCTTACTAATATATAGTTATCACAAAAATGAAACTTTTATTTTGCTTTTAGTAATGCATCTTTTTTATAGCAAATGTAAACCATACTTAAGAATAATAAAAGGAAAGAAATACTTAGCTAGATAATGGGGGATGCCCTTCCCCCAAGCTAGATACATCTAATTTTTGGTACGTGTTGGTTGGACTGCTCAGTGAGGTGCGAAATCAAATTTTCAGGGCGTGTTTGCGGGACTACTTGGCGTGTGGGCGTGGTGCTCAGTAGAGACCAGAATTTATTCCGTGTTTTAATAGGAAATGATTACGACAAAATGTTACTTACCTAATATCCATCTTTTAATTTTTTCTCCTATGCACCTATTTATATATCCGATGACTTAATTGTTTCCTTTTTGGTTTTTTTTCGTAATAATAAAAATAAGCATAAAACTAAAAGAGGATGATAATAAATAAATATTTAAAAGATGCATGAATTTGACACCTAAAAATTACCAAAAAAGAAAAAATAAACCAACTCGCTGTAGCTTGTTGCGCTGCATTTGCCGATTATTTTTTATGTGTGTGAGTACATCTGCGGCGATTTGAACTAAGGCCTATAATTTGGAAGCATGGGAAAGGTAGGCCTAGGGATGAAAAACCCTCCATAAATAACTAAATGGGTTATTGATATCTCATGAATTTGCCAACCTAAAAATAGTCAGGGATTCTAAGGGGATTTGAGTTTCCAGAGAAAGAGAAAAAAGCATCCTCCTTCTCGCTAGTGCTCTGGCGATTCGCCGACTCGCCAGACTCATCGCTGGACGAGTCGCAGTACTCTGTATCATCCTCCTCCTCGCTAGAGTCACAGTCGATGTTGTACATGTCATCGCTCGAGTACATTCCCATTGCTCATCGCCGTTACTACTCAAATTGCTAGTGTAGTAGTCAAGGGGTTAACGCGTTTCCTACTCTGATAACGAGAAAGTTTGTAGCTCTATGTATTTAACGCACCAGACTTTCTTGTAATCAGAGTAGGAAAATGCGCCAACCCCTCGACTACTACTCTGACTACTCGTATTCTAAATCTATTTTATTAGTAATTAGTAATGCTACAGGGACTCACGTCTTCTAACATTTGTTAGCGTGTGCATCGAGTATAAATATCCTTCCTGGTCTCTTTTACTTTTCACTTGCAAGTTGCTAGCCAAGGAAAGGAGGCAGTGTTACAACTTCGTTAGCAGCTGTTGCCCATAGAACAACAGTGATCGTCCTTGTTGAGGTGAGTTTTAGTTTCTTTGTCATTTTATTCTAGTCATGATCTCAATCGAGGCTAAGATATGACCTAGGCAATATTCTGTTGCTTTGTGCTAGTTCTTGCTTGTTCAAGGTGTAGTGTTTCATATGTGGTTTTTCTAATGATTTTTTCCTTGTGTTATTTATTCTGTATGTATACAAAGAGATGTCGTCGTACCACAACACCCATGTTTACTCCATCAGCAAGCTTGCGGTTTGACAGCTAGGAGTGTCACCAGGTATCGTACAAGGGGTGCTTGTTGCTTGGGGACGTCATGTTCATCAACAGCCTTGATGAATCATTGTTGAAGCTATAGTTCGTTATATGCTTGGTAAAGATTGCTTTATTAAAGTTGTCGAAGACTATGATAGTGGCAAGATTTTTGTCCGTGTTAGGAATTTGGAGCAAATGAAAAAGACTTGGTAGTAGTACTTGGTAAGATGAGTTATTTTAGACATTAGAGATTAGAGAAAAACTACGTAATGTACTTTTGTATATAATAGAATGAAGTTTTTATGTTGGTCCAACTATATTTATCTTCCTTTGTTTCTTTCATACTTCATATACTTCGGTTGTTTTTTATTACATTGAGTTTTTTTATTTTGTCCAATTTGACAATCTAACTCGTCGATTTGGGATGGAGGGAGTAGTTGAATTCAGATTTGGGATGATCACAACCATCAAAGGATAGATGCATAGTTGTTGAAATGTTTTTGCACCCTATAGATAGAACGATCCTTTAAAATTTTCACTAGCCGGATACTAGCATAGCGATAAGGTTTATCACAAAAGATCCGGTGGTTTAAAATCGTGACTACCCAGATAGTATCGATGAATGACGTGCGGCGTCTATTTTCATCTTGTAGGCTCCTGGATTCCCGTGTAGGCGCACGCGCGTGGTTGACGTCAGTAGGCAGTTCCAGCTGGGATGTTGCCTTGCGGCCCATCGCATTGATGTGATGGGGCGAAGCCGAACCGCCCACCCATGCAAACATGTCAGTGTTCATGGGGCATGGGGTGGTTCCACATCCCTCAAACTGTAGAAGACACAAGTGCACGAGAGGGAAGGTTATCTGCTTCCTTCTATGATCATCTACCTTCCATCCCTAGATCTCCTCCTTCCAACCCAAAGCTTTTTCCCTCCACCCTACTATGCCCTTTGTGCCGCTGACTCCTCTTGCAAGGACCATGACCACATAGTGGACGAAGTCATCTATTGACTGCAAGGTGTTCGACGAGCTATGACTAAAGGTGGAGATCCCGGAGGCTGCCGATGCGATTGGGTGGAGAGTCTCGCCGAGAACCAAAGTGGAGATGAGGCTGGAGGAGAATGAGGTAATCTCTTTCACCCATTTCCACTCTTTTGTGTTCGGGGTGCTGGCGCATCCCTTACTCCGGTTGTTGATGTACTACTACGGGCTCTGCCTCCACGACTTGACCCCATAGGGGATCCTCCACCTCTCTATCTTCATCATGCTATGCGAGGGCTTCCTAGGAGTCCCTTCCCACTATGAGCTATGGCGGTCTTTATTCCGGGTGGTTCACTCAGTGTCTGGGGGGTCCATCTATGGTAGAACCGCCTAAAATAACATGCTTCTGGAGGCATTCGTCTTCCACTAGACACTAAGCACCTCGAAAGTGAGCTACATCCGACAGTTCCGTTGAGCACACCCCAAAGAGAGAACTCGAAACAATCCACATTTTACATCAAGAATCCCATAACAAGTACGAGCTAACAATACTTAGTCCATTTCATACAACCAGAGTTCTGGGAAATTATTTATTACAATACTAGAGTTCAGAGTGCGATAATTAAACAGCGGAATAAAAATAAGCATCTAGCAGAAACGATATAAGAATTCATCTGTGCCCACCAGAAGAATCCTCCACACAAGAGCTACTCCTCAAGCTACACCTGCAACAGGGGTAAAATAAACCCTGAGTACATAATGTACTTGCAAGACTTACCCGACTAGTGGGAATAGTTTCCCGACTCCAAGGAGTATGATAGGCAATATGGGTTTGCTGTTTTCTTTTTGTTTGTGAAAAGCATTACTAGAAGTACGTCCTTAAGATCAAGTTGAATTAGCAGTCATGATTACTTCATTAGCTAACCATTTTAGGTAAGCACCTGTTCTACTTTCAAGCTAGGGTTGAGCAATCAGAACTATTTCACCATCTTTCATCTTCCAGTTCTTACTACGGTGCTAGACCATAGCCAAGTCATACTGTCTCACGGAAATGGTGATTCACAAACCAATGTATCCAAGCTGGGAACCCCAAAACACATGCCCCATTTATACCCCAAGTGCAAACAAGACCAACCCATTCCACTCCTATCACAGGGTCCAGGTCCCCATCCAAACTTGGACTCCAAGCCCCCACACTTGAGACCCGGTCTCAGTATGGTGCTTAGACCTCCACCTTTCCCCACCTCTAATTAGTTAGTCCGGAAAGAGCTAGAACCAACAACAAGAGCGTAATGAGCCTTCCCACTCCCATAAGCAAGTATGTGCTTAGGATAATAAGTCTGTGACTTGACTACCATCCACAGCAACGGACGGTCCTTAATTGACATGAATAGGGAAAATAGTGTAACCAAGCTAAGCCTCATTGGCCGTGGGACATAACCTGTTACATCCACCAATACCCATACCATATCCCTACCCTGTCTCCATTTTTCCTTTCATCATTTTATTATGAGAGTAATAATAATCACGTATTGTGAGTAACGGCAGGTTACTCATGCTACCGAAAATCTAAGCATAGCAGCTACTCAAACCTATACTAGTAGGACTCATAGGACAAGTATATCTATGCATGCAGTTTCCATAAAATTCCTGTAAAGTAAATGTACATCACATATAAATATTCAGTGATTATAAAAAATAAGGGTTATGCACCGGGGCTTGCCTTGGGCAGGTGCGGTGTCCGCTAAGTTAGTTAGTGGTGGCTCTGGGACCTCCTTCTACATGAGAATCTCCTCCTCGTACTCCTCAAACTCGCGATCACTGATGGTCACGATGTCCGCCAACTCGTTCTCTACATACATGCAATGATGATGCAACACTTAGCATTTATGCAACAACAACTCTTAAAATAAGAATACGCATACTAAGCTACTAAGCTAGCTCTAATGATGAAGGTACTAAGCTAACTATCATCTTCATCGAGCAAGGTGTTGGGTTCAACTAACAAACTCTTAGCTTGGCAAATTAAGGATATATCTTTATTTCTACTAATGATTTATTGTATATTGAAACAAAGAGAATTTAACTATCCTAATGTTTAGTTTATTCTAAAGCTACAAAAATTATAGTGAGCACATAATAATACCATGAAGCTACTATAAAATTTTTAGGACTAAAGCTATCACCAATTTATCACAAAAATTCCTATCATGACTAATTTAATAATATTGAGCACTCTCAAATGATTTAATAGCTCCTGGTAGCAACATGTACATATATGAACTAAATATACTAATAGATAGAGCACATTTTTTAGGAACCTAACAAAATTTGTTTCATAATTTTTGAACACCTACATGATTTTATATGATTTACCAAAGATTAGCTCAAAAATTTAATTAGAAAACTATTTCTAATTCCTTATGAAAAAGAAAAATGAATTCTCCCACGCGGCCCACACGCGCGGCCCACGCGAGGCCGACCTACGGTAGATAAACCAGTGTGCTGGCGCTTTTGTAGAAAAACACCCGCACTATCCTCTATTAACACGACGACTATGCGCACTATTTCTACAGATAACATTTATGCAAGAAAGCCCTTGTATTAACCCGTATTCGCATTGAGGAGGTCCCCAATGCCTCCGCGCTCACCGGCGTGGCATTGACCGGCACTAGGCTACTACGCCGGCCAACTGGGTACTCCCTCAACTCATCTAGAGGACCAATGCTCACCTACGCGCCAGCGCGCAACAATGGGCAGCAATTCGTAGACCGGAGACGATGTAGGGCGACTTCTCCATGTCGACGGCAACCTGCGGTGGAGACGATACCGTTCCGGTGAGCCATGGTGCTAAGGGAGCAGTAGAGGTAGCGGGTGAGCATTTGTGACTCACTAAGGACCCAGTCGAGGCAATGGTTCGGCCAAAGACACCCCAAGCAGTGCTGGCTATGTACGCGCAGCGAGCTAGGCGATGAGCCGTGGTGGACACGACCGCACCAGCAGCATTGGAACAATGGTAGGGGTATGACTCAGGTGCGCATGGCGAGGAGGGGTTCGAGACGAGTCTAGCGGTGCAGCCAATTTGGCCCAAGGTGGTCAGATGAAAGCTACCCTCAGTGATGGGCGGACTCGGCCTTATCGGCACGGTGGTAGGGAAAAGCTCCAAAACTGAAGCTCGACCGGGCGCCATTCAAGGCGGGGTGGGCGAGGGTAGCTACGTAGCTGGGTGATGGAGCCAGCGACATGACGAATTGTGCGATGGTGACTTCTCCCTACTTGTTTTAATGGTGTGGCTCAACGCACCACGGCAACAGCTAAGAGAGAGGGAAGGGGGTAGGTCAGAGCTTAGCTCATCCTCCCCTTGGTGGGACATGAGCGGCGCGATCAGCACGCACACGCGTAGGTGCATCCGACAAGGCGTGTGTGCGTCCACAACCGACATGGCACGAGCGACTACCATGCCTTTATGGGCGAGGCGACAGCAGGTATGACCATGTGCCGATGCCACATATACGCCAAGCGTGCGCACAATAGCAATAGGGCCACCGACAGGGCAGACAGCGGTGCAGAGCCACAGGGGGGTGCAGATGCGACGGCGAGGCGACGGCAGTGCAGCGTGGCCATGGTGGCACCAATGGTAGCAGCGTGAGGTAGTACAGCAGGGCATGGGGCCAGCGACTCGCTGTGGCCAGCCTCGGCCAAGCCCAGGCCGACTTGACCGACCCAGCGTGGCGGCATGGGATGACCGCGCATGACGTGGCCATGTGCGCAGCACGTGGTGGCCGCGCGGTGACCGCGCGCACGGCGCTAACCATTCAGAGACTGTGACAATTCCAAATTTTAAAGCGTCGATAGCAACGAAATGATTGATGTTTACACTAAACTGCCTTCGCTATGCTAAAGAGGGCCTATTAGGCTACCAATATGACCTAAAACATGACACCACCTCTTAACTCAATTTCTTAAAATAATTTGCCAAACATGGCAATGTCTAGCTATTGACAAACTTAGAAATTTTTCTAATTTTTTAGCTGAACTTGATTTCAATTTGTAATTTCTAGGCTAGTAGAAATATTAGTTAGTAATATTATTTTTCAATAGCAAGTATTTCACTGTCATCTACAAAGTTCAAATTCCAAACTTTATTTAAGCGCCACATATATGTTCTATAGCATTTTTGTTCAATAAAAATTAGTTTTAAACCCTACTTGATATACATGAACTATCGAATCAACTTTCGTTTAACATTTTTATTGATCATTTTAAGTTATAAGAAATTTATCTACACATTCTATCACAGGCATTAACACATAAACATGATGCTCATGACATGTTTTAGTTAATGATTTAGGGTCGGATGGGGGCGCCTTGATCCAACTTCATCCCAGAATGGAGGACAGGTACCTAAGCCTTGACCGCTACCCTTTCGTGGACTTGGGGTAGCAAAAGTGGTGGATCTACATCCCCAATGAGAGCACGCTGCTCCCATCTTATTCTCCTGACCGGTTGCGTGGTGACCTCCTGGAGTAGTGGGAGGAACTACCACCCTAGGGGGACATGCAGGATGTACCCTACTTGGATGCGATCATGGACCTGAAGGGTCGAGGCCTGACTGGGATGAGGGTGATCCATACCTTCATCGGCCATCAGGTCCTCCCTTGAAGATGAGGCACCACCCCTAGTGGAAGTTCCGAGGCCGGCAGACCCTATAATCGAGTTGAGGGTCACCATCCATGAGGATGACCTAAACCAATGGGTGATAAAGGTTATGGGAGAGTACACGCTGGATCATGGTAGGGGGGAGTCCTCGGAGGCTTTTAACGCCGACCATCCTCCACTGACAAATGGACCTCTCGTTGGCATGGTCTCACACCCGTCCCCAGTTCCTACCGATGAGGTGATTTTTTGTGTATCGCTGATCATGTTGTTTCTCTTCATTAAATTAACTAGAGTATGCAAGTAATGCTCACGCTAGTATTTGTGTTTATGCTGCTTAATTTAACTAGTATTTGGAAATTGCCTACTCTCTCAATAGGTGGATGTGGGCATGATGGCGTCCCAAGGATCGTTGGCCCTAGAGCCGAGTTCTTCATCCATGGTCGTGCTCGGAAAGCGGCCTCGGCAACCATCCCCTAGTGGGGGTAGCCTCTAGTGATGATTCCATCCCCTGCTGAACTGGATAGTCCCGTGAGTCATTTGCCTTCTCAATCAAATCGCTCTCCCCCTTATCTTGTTGGCTTGAACTTGGCTTGCATTGTGCTGAGAGACAACCTATCATCGCACGCCGTTGCCGATCCCGTCTCACCCCGGATAGTCTTCTAGTGCTAAATCGTCAGACGATGAAGAATACTTTAAGTTAAACGAGCCTTACAACATGGCCACAGAATTGTACTCAGGGGCCAGTTTAGACACCGACAAGCTACGCGATGAGCTAAAGGGCGCGCGCGTGCCGCACTTGGTGTAGCCCACAAGAAGCCATCTAGGTGCAAGACAAGAAGGCGGCCGCTAAGGCAGAGGTCCAGAACCTGCTTGTCGATGCTACTACTGCCTGTGATGCCACCTTCCCCTACAGATAGCGGATGATTTGGCTACTACACCAGAGGAGCGCCTCCGAGCCCTGCCAGCCCGCATTCAGGCTGTGGTGTCCGAAGCCATCCATCAAGGGGCTACCACAGCTCTGGTCGCTACACAGCTTCAGTTTGGCACAGCGGTGAAAGTCCTGGTGGTGTAGTAGGCTTTTCCACCACCATCGGATGATGAAGATTATATGGATGACCTGTTCGAGCATGTCAAGCTGGCTGCAACGCCGTCTTAGCGAAGGTGAATGTGGACGAGATCCTGCACGCCCGCCTCAAACATGGATCTATGTGGCACGTATCAGTAGTACAAGTCATGACTAGGTTTGGTTTGTCGGACGACCATATGTGGAGTCTTAATTATTTGCATGCATGTCTGTGTTAACTTTTGTTGAACTTTGTATTAGTTGGGTTAGACTCTATTGAGCATGGTGTAGCTCAGGTCCTTCGGACATATGGTAACTGGTTTCTAGCCCCTGTTGGTTGCTTTTGCCTATAGATTTGTTGAACTTGAAAGAACCATGCAGCGAGGAGTTCATCTAAACAAGTCTCACCTTGATCTAATGTAGAACAGATGAGGCATAGCTGTTGACTTTTACTACGAATGCAAGAAAGTCTGGCCGTTGTGTATTTGATCTCATAGGATAGTATAAAGTGCCATAGCAATCAGTCTTCCCCTCGACTGCTGTGACTGCTTAGATTGGAATGAAATTAGTATATAGAAAAGACCTATCACAACCGCACTAGGCATTCAAGTGTCAAGCGTGTCATGGTGGCGAAAAGCTCTTTTTCTCGACTCACTTCTTTGTGTCTAGCTTTCCTGCCGCATTCGCTTCACTCTCGTCAGCTGTGCAAGGTCTATATGAAAGGAGCGTACCCCTTGTCCTTTGGTACTATACATGATCAAACATAGCCGAGGGAGTGCAAACGATTAGAACCTATGAAACCATGTAGCCATCTCTAGTTAGGTGCTGCCCCTGGGCTGCTGTGAGCCTACAACTGCTTGGATTGGACTGCACTATGCCACTATATACTTCACTAGTTGATAGAAGGTCTGACCTGTCTAAAATATTCACTACTCGGAAGCCTGTTCTAGCCCTGGCATCCCTGTATGTACAAAGCCTGGTCTCACTCCCATTGTTTGACTCCCCCTTGCATTCTACAAAAGTCGTTGCGAGTTCCCACGCCAGTTCACAGAGGGTATTTCAAGAACTCCTACTATAGCCCCCGCTCAGCGGCCTCCCCTGCTTCCTCCTCAATCAACCTACATCGTGCCACTCCACCTCTCCAGCCTCTGGCTCACCGCCATCCACATGTCGTAGCTCTATCCACACCGGCAATCATGTCACTGATGGCGCACCCTACCTAGGTGCAAATTGTGATTGCTGGCCACCTCGCGGCGACCTTGGAGCGGCCCGTGGATGACCTCCATAGCCTATGGGCGATCTGCTCGTCCATGCGCCACATCTACAGTGACCCCGTCGTCGGTCAGTGTCTAGCACTGGATTAGTTTAGACACGGGAGGACGTGGGACAACCCCATCGACTATGAAGCCCTCCTTGCTAGCCTGGCCCAAGTAGGCAATTTGGAGGCTTGCTTTCTCACCAAGATACAAACCATATTCATGGAAAAGCACAGCCGCAGCCATGACTCGACGATCTTGCCCGCGCCACTGATGGCGAGCATAATCTGGTGGCCTATCTGGTCACCCTATTGCTCTATAGGCATAATGGCAATGCCAGCGATGACGACACTGCGAGTAGGTGGCTAAGCAACAAGGGGTGTGTGCTATGTCACCTTTTGGCCATCGAGGTGGTGCTCTAAACGACATGGGGCAAGTAATCACTGCCGTCGCTGGCACAGGTGCGCGGTGATCTTCCGTGCATAGGCAACATTTGTGACTATGAAGATGGATGGGAAAGAAGGGCTCTGTATTGCAGTGAGGACTATAGGCTTCGCCAAGAAATCCATTTTTTCGAATGGGAAATTGGAATAAGAAACTAGAAATTCACTCTTTTCGAATGTAGTGTATTCTGGCATTTGAAATTTGTCCTCAAATATAGTGTATTCTATAGCTTTTGATTTCCTATTGCGTTTGCTTTTCTGTTATTTTGTTTCAATTATATTTGTTTCCTTTAGGGACTCAATGAAAGTTCTAGTATGAAATAGGTTTCCATGTATAACGTGAGATGTGTCCGGCCTGGTCTGATTTACAATGCTCGGACTTTCTTATGTGTGTAGTAAACTTTAAATAGCTATGTGTCTCCTCCGTTAGACATTAGATCGACGGGAGACTTGATTGGATGAATTCTGTTATGCATATTTTCCATACTACAGATCAGAAAGAGAACTAGAAAGAAACCATCAGGCAAAACCAACCAATAGGGGCTAGAAAATGGCTACCAAATGACTAAAGGACCTGATCTACACCACGCTCAACAGAGTTTAACCCATGCAATCGCTATGTCTATGTTAACTTTTGTTGAACTTTGTATTAGGTGGGTTAAACTCTGTCTAGCCCCTGTTGGTTGCTTTTGCCTGCAGTTCTCTTTTTAGTTCTCTTTCTGATTTGATGTATACTAACAGTGTTTGTCCTTTCTGATCGGAGGACGTGGGTGTATAGATGTTGAAATTTTCTGGAGCCTAAGGCAGTCTGACCCTAGGAAATATAGACCACCAACTATGGTATAAAAAGAGGAGAGATTAACAATATTAAGCTCATATGTATCTACTATTAACCAAGTTCCACATGTATTTGGAGAGTATTATTTTGTAGGTTAGAAACACAAATACATGGAATAATTCACCGAAAGCGCTTTTCCGACGCTGATTTACGCAAAGGAACAAGGGAGATGCCCATCAACTTAGTGCAAACCAGGCAAAGCACCACTAGGCTCTGATCCAGGTCTAGCCTAGAGACTACATGCGAAGGCGGTGGCCAGGCAGCTCAGTTAGGGGTGGCCAACCACTAGGTGCGCCCGACACCCTACTGGCGCTACTCAGCCACCCCTTCGACAAGCGGTGGCATGCCTCCATGCTGAGGTGGTGCAGCCCTGGGTTTCACGCCAAGAATAGCCAAAGCATCACCCTTGCTCCTTGTATAAATAGAGGGGTACCCCCATTCTCTTAAACACACTCACATTGAGCAACACCTCACTCCCTCACTCTCTAGTTGTAGTTTTACTTTTTAGTAGCTTTAGAGCAAGGCAAAGCTACCTTGGAGAGCTTGGCTCCTTGGAAGAAAAGACCTTTGGGTATGAATAGAAATATGAGTACTTCCTAGGTTATGCTCTCATATGATATTTATAGTCATACTTATAAACAAGAGTATAGTTGTTGTGTTATAATCTTGATACATGAACAAGTCTATAGTTTGTGTATCATGAGAGTAGCACACTTAACTTTATGCTTAAACACTCATATAACTTATATAATTGGAATTAGAGCAAAGTTGAGGGGGTGGTTCATCGTGCCATCAGGTGTGCATGGTGCTTGGGTATAGAGAGACAAGTGAATGCATTGTCCCTTTTCATGGTTGAGGGGTAGGTGGCAGGTGGTGATAGCTTTGTCTGTCCCTTGTAATCCCCCACGTTCGACTTGGGTGTAGGAGTCTAAATTGTCGCATGAGGTTGCTGGCAGACCAGTACTCAGTGGCCCCCCGTCCTACTTCACACTTAGCCCTAAAACTAATTATGTAACTTGTATGGTCATTAACTAATATTTGTATGACTATACTAGACTAATGCCTACTTGACTTAGGTTTTATTCTTTCTTTTCTATTTTATCTTTTGAGGAATGCCACGTGTGTGTCCACTATCATGAAATCTCCATTTTTCCCCTGCTATTAACATTGGTGCACTTACAAGCATTATTATTCAAGTTCATATTCATACTAGACTCTTAATCAAATACCTTTCTTTGGCAAAATATAAATAACGATACCCTGAATGCTTTCGAGTGAAATGCTACAATGATAGTTCCGTGCACTTGTAGATAAATATCTAAAATTGTTAAGGAACTATCAAGGCTATTACTTAGTGGCATTGCTAATTATTAGTGATGACGCTAAGAAATACCAACAAGCACTTCTGGCACCGTTGCTAGGGATACAAACTTAGTAGCTACGCTAAGAAGCACCAACAAGCATTTCTAGTAGCGTTGCTGGGGAAGGCATATTGATTAAAGAATCTGGTAGGACATGTTCATGATAATATGCATGTAAGGTAGCCATTATTTATGCAGGCTAACTTTGCTTGTTTTCTCCTGTTGTGGATGAAAATAGGACAGTGTATGACCGGTTTCAACCTGGCGAACAACTACACTCAAAATCCAGAGACACTTCCTCAGTTGTGCGACACCATCATCGTCAAGGATGTCGCACCTGAGAGCATCAGGCTCCGCTTGTTTCCCTTCTCCCTCTTGGGGAAGGTGAAGCAGTGGTTCTACAAGGAAAAGGAAGCTGTCAAGATGTGGGACAAATGTTTCATGACATTCCTTGCCAAGTTCTTCCCCATGAGCAAAACCAATGCCTTGAGGGGACGAATTTTGAACTTTTAGCAAAGCTCCATGGAAAGCACTCCCAAGGCATGGGAAAGGCTACAGGACTACATCCAAGCATGCTTGCACCATAGGATTGAAAATTGGTTAGCGCTCCAAATTTTTTATGATGGATTAATACCCATGTCTAGGGCCACCTCAACACTGCTGCTGGAGGCACTTTCCTTTCCCTCACCATTGGAGCCACGGCTCTCATCAATGAAGTGGTGTCAAATCAAAGCTGGGGGGAGGAAAGGAAAACACAAAAAGGAATGCATACCACAAAGAAGATGAATATGCTTTCCACAAAAATAGATTTATTGATGAAAAGACTGGAGGAACGGGCCCAAGATAAAGATGCCATGATGGGCACCGTCTAGGCCATGGACTCACACATGATGTGTGAGGTCTGTGGGAACGTTGGCCATTCGGGGAATGATTGCCCCGAAACCTACGAAGAAGCTGCCTTCATCAACAACGGTATTGCCAACCAGGTAATAATGGGTGGAACAACCAGTCCCGCCCATAAGGTAATTCGAACTTTAATTCCAATTACAATTCGAATCAACCTTGTTTTAAAGAATTGGTTTTAGGCCAAGTCAAAATTAATGAAAATATCACTAAAAAGTTGATTTATAATGATAAAATGTTGGAGAACATCAACTCCCAAATAGAAAGTTTATCCTCCGCAGTGAAAAATCAATTAAGTTTCAACAAAATGATAGAAACTCAAATTTCACAAATAGCTACCGCTATCCCTATTGATCATTCGGAAAAAACCCTGGGGCAATCCGAGAATTCCCTCAAAAATGTTAATGCAACTGCAGATCAATGAAGGAGGAGAGGTCTTGTTCGATTGACCAAAAATGTCGAACCATTGCCGAAAGTAAATCGGTAGTTATCTTTAAAACATTCAAAATAAATATTTTTAAGTTTTAAAAATTTGAATTTTTATGTCAAAATAAAAATCTTCAAAAAATTCTATAAAAATTATTTCCTAAATATGAATAATTTATTATTACTAGTTATCATTTTTACAATAATTAAAAAAATTAAAAATTCAATAAAAATTTGTTGGAAAATAAAAAACGAGCAAGCCGTTGGGAGTCTGAACGAAAACCCAACGGCTACGAATTTGAAATAGCCATTGGCCACCCACTACCAAAGGGCAGACCGAGTGGGCCCACTAGGGGAGCGAGCGATCCCATGGGTCGGCCGACCCGTGGAGCTAGGCGTTGGCACTGTCCTTTGGGCAGCAGCCCATGACCGTTGCCTCCTGTCTGTCTTTGGTCGGTTTCATGCCTATAAAAGCCGAGGGTGGCCGGGAGAGCTCCTCACCCCTCTCACACTCTCTCATTTTCACTCTCCCACTCACTCACTTGCTCTCAAGTTTGTTCCAAGCATTTTCCAACAAGTTCTAGTGCGAGAAAGCTCTACAAAAATTCCAAGCTCAAGCTAGTCTTCGGGTTCTCATTTTATATTTGGTGCTAACCATAACCCACGGCCAAGTTTTCGCTTATTATTGTGTTGTTTTTGTCCATGGGTAGGTTTAGAAAGGCCATCATCGGTGCCGTCAAGAAGATCGTGGGATCAAGCTCGGAGAGCTCCCGTGGATGCTCAAGCTCACGCTACACCGAGCAAGAAGGAAGGCCGATTAATGAAGATGAAAAAACCGTGCTGACAGAAGAGCAAGAAGAAGACCGAGAACAGGAGCAAGGGCAATCAATGGAGGATGACGATGCACCCAACCTCGACTTGGAAAGAGGCCGGGAGATGGAAGCCTACAACCTCATCAAGAACCACGAGTTCGACCACACACTGTTGTACGACCCCACGCTTCTCCAAGCCATAGGTATGGATGTCGATTTCACCTCCATTTCGAAAGCCATTGGTTGGGAGGAAGTTGATCCTGTTTGGGAACAAGGTTCTTGTCTCCTAACCATTCAATTTTTATGCTCACTAAAAGAAGTTGACAATGGAATTACTTTCCACTTGTTTGAAGAAGAACATTTTTGCACTTGGAAAGATCTTGCTCAACACATAGGTTTCTAACAAAGTTGCTTAATTGACATAGATCATGTTGTTAGAGGTTTTAATCTCCATAAATTTTGGAATGAAATTTTGGGCCAAGTTGTAGTTGGAAAATTTCAACCCCACAACATGGACATCCAACATCCCACTCTTAGGCTCATGCACCGTTGGATCAAAATGACTTTGTTTTCTTGGCAAGATATTTGAGTTGTTCATAATGACAAAATGAAAATACTCTATTTCATGATTAAAAAGATTAAAATTGCTCCTGTCAAAGAAATATTCAAGCACTGGTTAGAATTATTAAAGACATTTTCTACTTCCATATCATGTACATCTCTTGTCACTCGTATTGCCACTAGTGTTGGTGCGATGAAAAATCATGAAGTAGAATATATTTCAACTCCACGCCTTATTATCGATGAGCATTACTTGTTACAAGGACGTCACCTAAAACATAATGCAGCTCGATAACTTGTATTTTTCTTCTAGGGGTATATAAACAAAATCCTGTTACCTAACCTGGATCTTTGTTTGTATAATTCCCCTATGCTAACTTTCCCTCTTGTTCCACAAGATGAAGCTCGCAGAAGTTCTGTGTCTGGCAGGATGACAAGGAGCAGAGCCAGAAACAAAGCAAGCAGCTCACAGCAGGTGTAGCCGCAGCCTTTTCTAGCTACGCCCTAGGCGTTCCACCCGAGTCGTTCCTGACTGGGCAAGTTCCAGAATTCACACCCATGTACCACCCCGGTTGGGAGCATACTCCGCAAACACGTGAGGCTAGAGGATCCAGATGGGTAGAGGCTGATGCCGTAGCTTGGGCAATGCACTCATCTGACTCCAAGGGGCTACCTCCACCTGTGCAACCATGATAGTCTGTCTTAGGATGGGAGGACATCAACACCCATCTCGGAGGGTTAGAAATCCACACTGGTAAGATACAAAACACACTTAACACCCATGTGTAGGATACGGCCCAGTGGCAGCTTCAGCAACAGTAGCAGATGACGCAAATGAATGTGATGCTGAAGCAACACCACGACACGCAGATGGCCTATTGGCGGTCCATGGGGTACAATCCCAGACCGTAGGCGACGAGCTAGCATGGGGGAGGACCCCACAGAGGTAAGTACTATCTTTTATTTTTCGCATTTTAATTTTCGCATTATTTATTTTCTGCATTTATTTAATTATTAGTATTTAAAAAAAAAAAAAATATAAAATTCCAAAAAAATGAAATATGATAAAAACAACAAAAAAAATTATTCCACTCTCATTTGTGATTTAAGAATAATTAGTTTCTCCTTTGTTGAATGATGAATAGTTGCTCTGTCTATAATTTATTTGTGCCTAGGCTGTAACTTAGTATTCCCTAAGATTTAAGTTTGTTGGCTAAAATGTCTCATCCTAAAACTTGAAACTTGTGGGTTACAAAAGCATGATCCTTTTCTAAGTTGTTGCAAGTTATGATATGGTAAATAGAATATGCTATGACTTTATGCTAAGAGAAACTTGACATCCGGAGTTTTCAATTTAAAAATGCTAAAATCAAAAGTTCCTCGATGGTTATGAATTCCTACCACGGCCATATGACATGAGTCAATTTAAAATCTTAGTCATATGCTACTTATATTAATATTGAGTTTTGTCAAATTGTTGTGACCCTGGTAGAGATTCTAGTCATGCACCCATGATCAAGATTCACATACACCCACAAATAAAATGCTAACTCTTACTTGAGAGTTATGCAAAAACATTTTTTCCGTCCATCAAATAGAAAACTCCATTCATTTGTCGTGAGTCTTTCTCTCCAAAGTTTTTATATACCAAAAAGAAGTATGGGGCTACGCTAAAAAAGAGGGACACATGAAGCTCTCAAAATAGCAAAAGAAAAGAAAAAATGGACCACATGAAGGTTCTAAAGGATTGAGAAAAAAAGGAGAGATAGCCCATACTTCTAAGACAACAATCAAAAGAGAGAATGTCATGATCAAAGGAGTTTCAAAAAATATTAGGATTAGAAAAATATTCCACACACTTACAAATCTTGATCAAAGTGTATGACTTGCATCTTCTTGGATCCGGTTTTTGACTTAGCAATATATGTGATGTAAGTATGCCTCTTATTCATACCTACCTAAAACTCCACTCAAAGCCTTTTAGAGATAGGATGAAAAGAAGGCAAAACAATGCCTTGGTGAGGATCATACACATTGAGCGATCGATGAATCATTTGAGGAAATTATGTTTTGTTTTGCAAACTCATAAAACCTCCGGATAGAAGGTTGATCAAAGAATGAATGATTGGTAATTCTGTTAAAATCGTTCTATCTTACAACCACCTAAGACTTGGAAAAGCAACAAGCCCCATAGGGATTAAGTTAAAAGGGTGGATAGAATGCCAAACTTATTTAAATTGAGGAAAAATACTTTGTTATAGGCATGGCATTTTGAATTATATTCGGCAAAGTAGCAACTCCTGATCAACAACCAATAAACTTAGCTATTTGCTTGGGACGAGCAAAGGTTAAGCTTGGGGGATCTTGTTGGTGGTCTTTACCATCAAATCTGACCGCCAACTAAGGTAAAAAAGAGGAGAAATTCACAATCTTAAGCACATATGCATCTACTATTAACTAAGTTCCACATGTATTTGGAGAACATTATTTTGCAGGTCACAAACACAAATACATGGAATAATTCACTGAAGCGCTTTTCGATGCTGATTTACGCAAAGGAACAAGGGACATGCCCATCAACTTAGTGCAAATTGGGCAAAGCACCACTAGGCTCTAATCTAGGTCTAGCCTTGAGCCTGCCACGCTAAGGCGGTGGCCAGGCGGCTCAGTCAGGGGGTGACCGACCCCTAGGGGCGCCCGACACCCTGCTGGCGCTGCTCAGCCACCCCTTTAATGGGCAGTGGCTGCCTCCATGCTGAGGCGGTGCAGCCTGAGGTTTCACGCCGAGAATAGCCGAAGCACCTCCCTTGCTCCTTGTATAAATAGAGGGGTACCCCCCTCTCTTAAACACACTCACATTGAGCAACACCTCACTCCCTCACTCTCTAGTTGTAGTTTTAGTTTTTAGTAGCTTCAGAGCAAGGTAAAGCTACCTTGGAGAGCTTGGCTCCTTGGAAGAAGAGACCTTTGGGTATGAATAGAAATATGAGTTCTTCCAAGGTTATGCTCTCATATGATATTTATAGTCATACTTATGAACTAGAGTATAGTTGTTGTGTTATAATCTTGATATATGAACTAGTCTATAGCTTGTGTATCATGAGAGTAGCACACTTAACTTTATGCTTAAACACTCATATAACTTATATAACTGAAATTAGAGCAAAGTTGAGGTGGCGGTTCATCGTGCCGTAAGGTGTGCCTAAGTCCTTTACCTGTTGATCCGTAGGGTTCGGGGACCCTAAGGGATTTGGGTAGTTTCTATATATGCAAGCATGGTGCTTGGGTATGAAAAGATAGGTGAATGGATTGTCCCTTTCCACGGTTGAGGGGTAGGTGGTGACAGCCCTATCTGTCCCTTATAATCCCCCATGTTCTACTAGGGTGTAGGAGCCTAAATTGTCACATGAGGTTGCTGGCAGACTAGTACTCGGTGGCATCCCGACCTGCTTCACACTTAGCCCTAAAACTAATTATGTAACTTGTATGATCATTAACTAATATTTATATGACTATACTAGACCAATGCCTGCTCGACTTAGGATTATTCTTTTATTCTTTCTTTTCTTTTTTATCTTTTGAGGAATGCCACGTGTGTGTCCACTATCTTGAAATCACCATTTTACCCTTGCTATAAACATTGGT
Organism: Miscanthus lutarioriparius; assembly: GCA_904845875.1. Taxonomy (NCBI): domain Eukaryota; kingdom Viridiplantae; phylum Streptophyta; class Magnoliopsida; order Poales; family Poaceae; genus Miscanthus; species Miscanthus lutarioriparius. Next base: position 72,910,079 of record CAJGYO010000012.1, on the reverse strand, counting down.
GCACTTACAAGCATTATTATTCAAGTTCATATCCATACTCTCTTAATCAAATGCCTTCCTTTGGGAAAATATAAATAATGATACCCTGAATACTTCCGGGTGAAATGCTAGAATGATAGCTCCATGCGCTTGTGGATAAATATCTAAAATTGTTAAGCAACTATCAAGGCTATTACTTAGTGGCATTGCTAATTATTAGTGATGACGCTAAGAAATACAAACAAGCACTTCTAGCGTCGTTGCTAGGGATACAAACGTAGTAGCTACGCTAAGAAGCGCCAATAGATTTAGCAAACAGAAAGCGGGCACTTACTAATTTTTCTACATACATTCCAGGACAAAGGATCTTCAAGCACTCCAGGTCGCTCTGGCTTGGTGCTGCCATGTCTTCTTGCAGCCCCACCATGCCAACTAGGGACCTTAACAATCTTGAGGAATCCTTGATGATATATCTCTATTCTCGTTCTCCTCTCATGGGGGGCTTTCTTTTTCTGTGTTTCTAGTGTTGTCACAAATGCAAGGAGTGCACATACTAGTGGGGCATCAGTGGAGGAGCTAACATGTACTAAAAACTAGCGCTGAGACTGATGCCATCTCATCGGCATAAATGGAGGAGACATGCTCTATTTTGATCAGTGTACGGTTGGGAACATCAATGCTCCCACATCTTCGGTCGAACATGCCGTCTGTGGTATGATAGGTTGCATTTCCCTAGGGAGCGCGATGGTACCCAAGGCGAAGCACACTGGTTGGAAAAAATGTTTATCTTGCCTTGCCCTAGGGTCCCTGTGATGGTCCAAGCATTGTAAATCTGACCGAGCCGGATATGCCTTCAGTCTGCCCCTTGACTGTTGTGACTGCTTGGATTAGAATCAAACAAGTACAGAAAAGACCTATCACAACTGCACTAGACATTCAAGTCTCAAGCATGTCAAAAGATCCTTTTCTTGAATCACTTCTTGTGTCTAGCTTTCCTGACATATTTGCTTCACTCTCATATTTTACTGCGCTCTCAAGAAAGTCTGACTTACAACACATTTGATCTCGTCGGACACTATACAGTACAGAGCTATGAGTATAACTATTGCTTGTGGAGTGCACTCAGTCACAACATTTGTATCAGTAGTAGTCATGAGTGGCTTTGATTTGTGTTGAACCCAACTCATCTTATTTTCGTGTATTTGATAAGATTTGTTGAACTTGCAAGAACCATGCATCAAGGATTATTTTTATTCCAAAATTTTATACTTTACAGGATCACACAAGGTCTGCCCATCTGAAATCTTGACTACCCGAATAACATGCTCCTGGATTCCCATGCAGGCGCGCATGCGTGGGTGGCATCATCAGCATATTGTAGTAGGGGACGTTGCCTCCCGGCCCGTCGCAATGACATGATGGGGCGAAGCCCTGCCGCCCACCCACGCAAACATCTCGGTCGTGGGGTGCTCGACGACCCCCAAACTATAACAATAGAAAGAAGGGGTGAGAGGGAAGGTTATACCTTCCCAAAGCTGATTCCATCTCAAAGCTCCTAATTCCATCCCAAAGCTTTTGCCTTCCACCCTACTGCGTCACCGACGCCTCCTGCCAGGACCACGGTAGAGCGGACAAGGTCGTCTATCGATGTGGAGTCCTCAGAGGCCTTCAACGCTGGCAATCCTCCACCAATAGATGGATCTCTTGTCGACCTGCTCTCTAACCCACCAGTTCCCCCTTTGGAGGTGGATCATCACTGCTCTTCATGTTGTTTATCTTCATTTAACCAGAGTATGTATTGGCGGTCACTAACGATCAATTCCGACCACCAATTACTATCCAAAATAGGAGAAATTAAGCAAACTTATACACATATGCTTTTACTATTAACCTAGTTCCACTTGTATTGCAAGTTACTATTTTGTAGGACTCATATTCTAATTCAAGTGGAAAACAAAACAAAAGGCGCAAAGCAGAAAGCGTAATGCAGAAATGCGCAAAGGGAATACATGGAGAAGCCCACCTTCACTCCAAATCTAGGCCGAGCACCAACATGGGGATGATCCAGTTCTAGCCAGTAACCCATAACACAAAGTCGGTGACGAGGGGGGCCAACCCTAGTATGGCCCAACCAAGGGTGCACCCACACCCCCACCACCGCCTTCTAGGCCCATCTTCTATAGGCGGTTGCATGGCGGTATGCAACATCGGTCCGTGGTGGTTTCCAAAAATACCTGCGCCAAACCGACCAAGGATTAGTATAAATAAGAGGGCAGAGCTCACCATCAAAACACACCAACATTTGGAGCCTCTACCTCACTACCACACTCTTGTACTCTTTTAGCTTTTAGTAGTAGTTTGGAGCTAGCAAGAGCTATCAAGGAGGGCTTGGCTCCTTGGGAGAAAAGAAAGTTTGGTATGAATACTATGAAGATTTCTTCTAAAGTCATGCTCTCATATCATAAATATAGTTGTGCTATAGAACTAGACTATAGTTTTCATGTTATAATCTTGACATATGAACTAGCATATGCTTGTATGTTATGATCTTAACATGTTCAACTTTATGCTTAACCATTCATACATCTTGTATGAGTAGAATTAGAGCAAAGTTGAGGTGGCGTTTCATCGTGCCTTTGGGTGTGCCCAAGTCCTTTACCTGTCGATCCATAGGGTCGGGGACCTGGGGGGATTTGGGTAGCTTCTGTGTAATCGGGCGTGGTGCCTAGGTACATGGGAGCAGGTGAATACATTTCCTACTCTCCGATTGAGGGATTGGTGGCAGGTGGTGATAGCCCTATCTGTCCCTTGTAGTCCCTCACGTTTGGGTAGGGTGTTGGAGTCTAAATTATCACATGAGGTTGCTGGCAGACCAGTACTCAGTGGCCTCCCGACCTATCTTACACTTAGTTCTAGCTCTAGTCATGTAACTTGTATGATCATCAACTGTTCTTTGCACGGTGTCGGCACGAAATGTCGTCTCGTGCCGAGGGCACATGAGCAAGCCGAAAGGGTCTACTCGATGGAGCTGTAGATCCGCCTAGCTTCAACACAGGGGTGGTCGATCCTGCATACTCCTCCCAAGACATGCCAATCAATTTGACCCTGCAATTGACAAGGAGAGAAAGTTTATCAGAAATTTACGACAGAATGTGCCGGTGTTGCCAGATAGTCCCGAATGTGCGGCTCTGAGAGCCGATATGAAAGGAGATCGACTAAATAGTCGATTCTAGCATATTCATAAGAATAAATTAGTTAAAGCTCATGGGGTTGTGTAAGAAGAATCAGTTATCGTTCAGGATGAATATCATTACTTAGACAAATATTGGTCAATGGCAATAAGATGCCAATAATGATTGGTTTATGCTAAGCCAATGACTGCAAGTAACCAAACCCCTTTTATATAAAAAAACAGATCATCATCATTCAACCATTTAATAAAGATAAATCTAATGAACATATTTGATCTCATCTATGGCTATGACCAGTGGAGCATGAGGCAGAATCATGCAGGCCATAGAAACAACAATAGACTCGACGACCCTAACTTATTACTAATATCAGTGGGGCATGAGGCAGAATCATGCAGGCTATAAAACAATAATAAGATCATGGGGCTAACACATCTTTCAACATGTCCTTACTTCAATGGTCTCATGACGTGAACTGTTCGTGAAAGCACTCGATATCGGCTAAAACAACCGATTTAGGCATAGCGCACAATTAAAGTCATACCCTATCAGGAACAGATCTACCGAATAACGATCCCCACTCCACGGTGCTAACAGTGGGGTGTGAGGTAGAATCACACAGGTTGTGATAACGGGCCATGAAATGGTTTTCATTAGCCAATAGATTTATTCGAGATCAGACATGCCTTAACCGCACGCTATGCATGATTAAGATTGACAAAAACAACCGATAAAACATAACTCATCGTTTAAAGTGTAGATTAGATCAATTTCAAATTAACAAACGATGGGCTAAACAAGATATAAGGCCGTTCTAGATCAAACTCAATCGGGCGAAGTGATATTGCTGTAATTAAATAAATAATGGAAGCAATAAGCAATATCAGTAACTTAATGAATCTATCCGAAGGAACGCCACCCTTAGATAGAGCCGATAACTTGACCTTAATCTAGTTCGAGCCGTGGAGGTCGATTGGATCGATGCAGCCTTACTTGAACTAGACAAGAGTCGATAACTAGCTTATACCAGAGTCATAGTGGAGGTCGACCGGATCGATGCAGCCGTACGAACAGAAGTATAAGCCATGATGGTACTTACAGACAAGCAGTGGAGGTCAATCGGATCGATGCAGCCATACTCGCTGAAGAACTCACCAAGATCTACTCTACTCCTACTCCTAAGTGGTGGCCGGAGCCGAAAAAAGTAAATGACTTGTATTTGATTAATTGTGTGTTTAATACAATAGCCGGGGGTTATATTTATACCCTGGGCTGATAAGAGTCCTAAACAAACACGACTAGATAACAAAAAGAAATACCAAGATACATGGACTCTAATTTCCCTTATGTAGAATCCTTGCTGATGAAGCTTCCTTATTTGATATGTGTCCTTGTTTCTTTCATTCTAATATGCACATGGACGTCATGTCTCTCTCAAATTAATTAAATAATATTTCTTGGCCGGCTCATAAATATCCCTTAGTTAGGAAACTTTTTTTGCTTTTGACATCATCGGCCGATCTCTTCCTTTCTAGGATAAGCTTACCAAATTTTGGTGTAAACACAGCCCCCTAGTTCGAAGTATGAGTTTTCATGCTTCGAACTATTTTGATCAGATGGTCTTCTTTTCCGTAGCCGATGACATTTGATCGCAATCACTGAAAGCTGCATTGGCTCCATCTTCTTTTTGATCTTGATAACTTCAAAATTGATCTTTCTCTGCATCTTTGTTCATCTGCTTTAGCCGATTAGGAGCTGGCCCCCCGAGTTCGATCATAGCAATAAAGTTAACCGGTAGTATGGAAATATGCTGCATAAAAGTTTAGGTATTGTGGCTGGTAATCTTCTTCCAAGGAGCCGAGAAATTTACTGGCAGTGATATTACCTTATTTCAAGCCTCCCCTACACATGTGAACTTTGAAATGTCTACCATACCATCTTGGGTGGTTGAGGAATGGAACGGATTAGAATCTAGTGATCCTCGCTTTCCCTGCTCAGAAAACTTGAGTTTATGAAAGATTTTCAAATTAAAACATAGCTTTGCTCCTCAAATGATTCTCTCAGATCACTCAATGTGTATAGTTCCTCATCAAAGCATTGTTTTGTCTCTTCTTATCCTACTTCTAAAAAAACTTTTGTGGAGTTTTAGGTAGGGATAAAATATGCAGCGTACTTACCTTGCATATATTGTAAGGTCAAATCCCGGATCCAAGGAGAGAAATGTCATACTCTTAGATCAAGATGTGCATGTGCGTGGAATATTTGGTGGCTAACCTAATTCTACTATGCTCTTTGAAATACATTTGTCTCTTATGGAATATTTTTGCGAGAACATGGGCTATCTTTTCTCATCTTTTTCTTTTTCTTTTTATTTATTTATTTATTTTGGACTTCTTTTGTATCCATCTTTTATATTTTTTTGCATAACCCATGTCTCTCTTTATAACAAATTTTTGAGAGAAATATTATCAAGAACTTAGAGCATTTATTCTAATAAAACCTAACATATTTTTTGTCTTCTCCCAGTGTAGGAGCAGAACATTTTGAGGTGGATGAAGAACATGTTTTTGCGTACTTCCAGTATAGAAGCAGCACATATATGTGGCGTGTACGTGATCTTGATCTTGGGAATATGATAAATCTCTCAACAAGGGTCAACAAAACTTGACAAAACTCAACACAGAGCAAGCAGCTTATGTGGAAGGTTTTTAATGAGACCAATATATGGCTTTGGTAGGAAATTCAACATCATTGAGGAGACAAGCTATCGATTTTGAATTTTGTAAGAAAATTTCCCAAGTACTTTGCAAAAAGAAGCAAGGTTTCTTTCATCATACCATATCTCATTCATCAACTACTTAGATAGCATGTTTTCCCTATGATAGATTGTTCACAAGTGACAAGAAAAGCATGAAATAAAGAATATGCGTACCTCCGCTTTGAACCAATGAATGCCTTTGCTCAAACTTTCTCCCAGTATGTACATATCAGCTAGACTTCATCGGCCTTATGATCTCTGCGTTCTCAATCAAACATATGATATGGCATGACCGCACATACTTCCAAGATCTAACTCATCCTTTTTGTGCCCACATACATCGTGTATATATATGCATGGAAATTTGACTTGCATGCACTACATAAAGGGCTCTATTGGCTTGATGTCTTGATCTTCCAATCCTGAGCCGATTGCGAGCAATCTTTCATTTATTGCTTCTGACTTTTAATAAGGCGATTGTTAGTTTCAGAAGTCTCGCAATCAGATCAAGTTGAGAACGCAGAAAGAGCACTGTGAAAAAATCACTTGCTAAAGCCACAAACTACAACAAAGGTCAGGGCTGGCCAAGAGGCTTTCGGCGTTGGCTGCTGAGCGCGCTGTAGGTACATCATGGTAGTGCATACGCCTTTGTTGTCGTTGGACATGTCCTTACCAAGCATGAGCTTAGAGACCCGATCTTCTGCCAGCTCCTATCTTGTCGCCCATGGAGCGGCGGTCAGACATGTTGGCACGGGGCTTCTTGCTGAGTCATCTAAAGGGTGTGGCGGTAAATGCCGAGGATCGACCGAGGAGCTTGGCCACTGTGGCGGTTGGCTCAAATAGTCTGCTGATGTCAATGCTGCTGCACTGCTCTGAGAAGGACGTGGATGCATTGGACACGGCGTAGCTGAGGTCACTCGCCATATCAACGAGACTCCATGTGGACAACAATGAGCAGCATTTGTCGTGTTATGGCCTAGACTCTTCCACGTCCTTTGCCCATCCATCAGTTATGCATCCACGAGAGAACATAGTCGATGTAGAGGAGGAGGAGGTCCACAGCCTTGTTTGCCAGCATCACTTCCTTGTCATCGTCGTCAGCCGTGAGTTCCTTGATCTTGTTCCACGGTAACTTGTTGTTGCTGCCACTATCCTTGCATCGCCACACGTACATAGCAGTCTCTACCCGGTCAGCCATTGCCAGCAAGTCATGCTCCGACGAGATGTTGAGCGTGTCAAGCAAGAATTTCAGTGAGAACTTGTCAGCACCTAGCATGACATGATACACCAGGTTCTCATGCTTGTTTATCCACACTTGGGGAACAAATGGTTCATAGGCTTGGGGCAGCCTATTCTACTTCATTGGAAGATGGAGTCTAGGACACAGGGCATCGGCAGCCATCACTAGTCCTCGCTGCGGTGATCCAACCTCCTGAATGACAATGGTGTCCTCGGCGACGATGATGAAGTAATCAAGCCAGATGACCTTATCCTGATATCCTTATTGATAGCTAATCTCCACCATCTTCCGCATGTCGATAATAATTTTCAGCCGATGGTCACCTATTGGCTGTTAGGTTGTCAACCTTTTTCGTATCTCTGATACAACCTCCCATGATGACTTTTCCTTCTTATCAAAAAATATACTTGGTCGAACAGCCGATGATAATAACCCATGGAGGAAAACTCAATGTGACCTCGACAATCGAACTAGTGATGGTCCTCGGCTATTGGCTCTATGTGATTATTCTTGAAATTCCACTGCTATACCAGAAACTGATATCTCACTAGTCTTACACCCTTGTCGATCGGCTGCAGACTCCGTCAGTTTGAAGGGTAAGGTCTTGAACCAACAGCCGATTCTACCTCAAGAGAGGTGATAGGTCTTTGTCAGCTTGGAGAGTAAATGCGTCATCGACAAGACCTTCCTCGCATGATAACTTAAAGAAACAACAATTCCTTGCTTCCTGGTTTGCTTTTCAATAAAGGCCACTGACAGTAAAACGCCTTCATGCGTATGTAAAATAGCCGATCTCAATTAATCCATGTCATGTACGCATCCATGAATAGTAAGCCAATGTAAAAATAGCCGATCTCCATATATTAGAATAATCATTATTAATTTGATCTTCTCTTGGTCGCATCGGTTGGCATAACAATGATATACTTCGAGCATCTTATCGGCTATTGACTTAATACCTTTGTTCTTGGCTACCACAATATTAATACAAACTCTGAGAACCTTTCAATAGTTAGAGCCAATTTTCTGTATGTTGATAATAACTTTTGACCAATGGTTATTGCTCGAAATCGCTTGGCCGATGGTGGGGTAATTTGAAGAAATATTTCCTTAACCTATCAGCCATTCATAATAGCATGCAAACCTGACCTGCGAAAAACCTGAGTTTCAGACTCCCCCTCTTTTGTAGACGCACACATGCAAATTTTCCTTTTATTTCTTCATATATGCATCCCGTGTCAGAATATATTTAGAGTCCTAATTCTCGACCATCATATCAATACTTGCATATCTGATAGTCCTCGATAGATTCCTGTTTGCACTCTAATCCCTTCCCTTTTTTTGTTTTAGCAGCAAATTTAGTCGATTATGGCTGCATCGGCTCTACATAGCCGATCGTATGTTTAGAACACCATCTGCGTATCTGAGCTCTTCACATCGCACACGGTCGTCCACTGCTGACGTACCTTTGCTGGCGGTAGCTCTACTTGAGTCGGCCACATTGTGTCTGCCAGGCCAAATGGCTTCATCACCTGATGCATCAGCTGAAGTGGAAACTGAGCTAGTACTAGACCCCAGCCGATCCCTATATATCTGAACTCTTGATTCTTGGCTGCTTGCAGTAAAAGACCTCATCGGCTTTTATTGACATGCGTGCCATCGCTGGCCTTGTTCTCTGTGATGTCGTGTCGCAGTGGATTGAACAGTTGCAGGAGGCCGATGAACTGCCATGATTCATAAGCGCTTTCCTTTTCCCGTCCAATGTAGCTATGGATCTTTTCCTCAACACTCTTGTTCATCCAGCACGACTAATGATCTGCTCGGGGTCCACATCATTCTCCTTTCAAACTTCCTTACGTGACCATGCTTCATCGGCTATTAGCTTCTCAATAAAATAATTCCATTCAGCTAATACTCCATCGGCTATTTAGTTTTTATAGCCGATGAGCTATACTCATTTTATGCAAGCCGATAGGCAACCTAGAGGCCACTTAGGATTTCATGCGAGCTGATGAGTCAATAGAATTTATCCATGATCTGTCAAGCCAATATCATTATTCTAGAATATAATCATCATCTATTTTACCCTTGTAACATGATCCTTCAGAAACACCTGTAGTTAAATGCGTCCATAGCCGATGAATTTACTTCTGTCAGAAGCTGATTCTAGATGTATATGACCATGTCAATAGAGTCTGCTCCTGTTCGATCTGACTCCGTAGGAAGTTTGCTAGAGAACCTGAGGAACTGCTGGCGTGATCTTGGAGCTGCCCGCACTCTTCATCCACCATGATCGACGTGCATGAGTTCAGGCCTGACAGCCCCCCCCCCCGATGCATAGTCGATGCGGGGAATCGAGACGCCAGGTGTGTTCATCTCTAGGATCTTCTCGGTGTTGGCTCCTGTGATGAGCTGATTGTATTGTTGGTGACATCAGGCTTGGAGAGGAAGCTGGAGAAGAAGTCATCAGGGGTGGCCGCTTTCGCCTTGTATGGGACTCGTTCATCCTGATCTTGTCTTGTATCTTCCTACATAGCTGACTATATCGGTTGTTTCACAGGCCGATGTCCCAACAACTTTCATGATATATTTTATATTCTTTTTTATCACCGAATCATCAATGGCGTGTGTATATATATATATATTCCAATTTCCTAGTTGGTGACTCGTTTCTTTCTGGTTCTTATACTAGGAGCCGATGAAGGTTTAATGCATCGGCTCTTGAGCAGGTATTGATCTATCATCGTCTTGGTAGAAGATGACGACTTGTCAAAGTAACTGGTTGCTATCTATCAAGAGATCCTCGGCAAGGGCCAAGAACTGAAGAATCTTTCTGAAGCTATCTTATAGAAATTGCACCAATCAATATTGCCTAATAAAATGCCCAATCGACTGTTAGCCTGATCTTCGCATTCTGAGCTAATGAGTATCTTTGTATCTTCGATGCATACGTCAAACTTAGCCGATGGGTCCTGCATTTGTTTCCGTCACTGTGCCAACGGTGGCATGGCCTGTAGCTCTTTCATGAGTCCAATCAATTGGGGATCCTCAGTACTTTAGTAAGTCCATCTACCACTTGATCTACTGATGTCCTCGGTGGCGTTGTGGCAGCAACTGAAGTGCATAAACTGAAACATCCTCAATTTTCCACGAAGGGAAAATCCACATAATGAATTATAATATGATGAAACCAATAGTTGATTCCATCACATTATCATATATCAGCCGATATCACAGTCATACATCGTAAGATTACAAGAATACAAGATAATACATCACTGGGGAAACACACCTATTACAGAGTTAATCTAGCGGAAGACTATTGAGTGAAGGCTCCTCCTTCGCGGGCATCATCAGAGTTGGCGTAGTGCAGCGTAGATTACTTTTCCGAACCAAACTTGAGCGTAGGCACAAGACCTCCTAATCCTTCTATAGTCAGCATCTCTGAGAAGCAGGAGATCTACACACCGCCAGATGTGTGCAGGCCATGGTCAGCACCGATGAGCTTTAGTGGAAAAGATAAAACAAGAGGATCCGCGATCCTAACATTTGGTCGTGGTTTGCATCCTTAGCGCATGAGAAGTAAATAACAGATAGTAATGTAATAATAATGTCCGTGTTTTAACACATTCCCACCACACACATCCACATCCATCCATATCCATCCACCAACCATCCATCCCAAACCATCTCCACACCACCACACCTTATCTCATCTCACACACTCGAATTGACAGCCCAACTCCTCTCGGCCTTGTCTCAACGGTCCACAGCCCCCAAGGCTCACAACCGAAAAGTACCAAACCCTAGAGGGAGAATAGAAGGACTCATCTCCTATCTAGTTTAAGCGAAACCCGGGAAAAGGTCCATAGCCGACAAGTCGGCATATGTATCAATCGATCAACCAAACACTCTCTGAGAGGTTTTACATACCCACAAGATAGCCATCCTCGATGGTGCCTGTCTAGGCGATTCCGCCGCTTGCTAGCCTAGAATGATGCCACCCTACCTCTCACTCTGGAACATCCCAAGTCTAGTCTGGATGGCTGATCTTTCTGTGAGTCGTGATGCAGAGCCAGGGCCCACCGGATGTCAAGAGCCGGTCCACAAGGCCTCCTGAAGTCTCGAGAAGGGTGTGGGGGAAAACACGCGCCCGTGCCTCCTTGCACACGTTAAGCTTAGCAGTGAGTGGCATCGCTCTACCAAGTAGTCCGACCGTCCCCACACCATATAGGGCGAGTGGGATGTAAAGGATTCCCGTGAATCTGAGTACTAGTAAGTCCTTAGGGGTGACCAAGCCGAATGTCTTCATCGGGGTTTCCATTTTACGTGCCACCACAAGACTCTCTCTACCCCGGGCTCCACCTTTCCGAGGTTCACACCCAAGGCCACCTCCAATTACCATTTACCCGCCACAGTATTCCATATCCAAGTGCCTAGGTAGCACCACATGGCAAGACTCGCCCCAGGCTCATCGTTATTCCAGCTCGATCGACACAACCCTCACTCTCCACGCACCCATGACATACGCAGCATGCTCACACACCACCAGTCTGGCACCCATAGCCAAACCATTCCCAGGGGGTTCACCACCAGCATCACATCCCCGATATAATGCGAAGTGGAGTTAATAATAAGTATAGTGGTGTAATATGCAAGCAAGCAGGCAAGTAAGCATATATAAGCGAGCGAATGCGCAAAGCAGGGTGACGTGGTAGAGTGGGTTGCATCAGGGTAATAATGGCTCAGGTAGTAGCATGCATAAAAGTACTAGCAAAGGAATAATTTATAAAGCGCTAGCAGTTCTAGATATTACACAATGTCTAATAGGATTCTCTAAAAGAGGGTGCTGCCATGACACCGCGATGTAGAGGTAGTAGTGGTACAATTCTCCATTCGTTGGTGTTCCATTAGCGGGTCTCCTCCTCCTATGTTGACTCCATTCCACAGTCCTTGTCGTCGTCCATGTTCTCTTGGTCCGATCATCAGCTACTCCGTGAAGCGACACGCAAGGCAAGCGAGCACTCAACACTTGAAAAGACGATGAGTCATAGGAAATCCAATAACGCCATTGAGACAATAAGAGATACACAGCTTAGCCCTCTCGGTGGTTGTCCGATTTCCTCGGGCCAAAGAGACAAGAGTGGTGGTTTGCTATGCACAAGCTTTAAGTCATGGCCAAGCCAGTATGGCTTTAGGATAGATGGTTTAAGCCAAAGCTTATCCATAGCAACACCATGGCTCACGATCTTTCGATCCAGTGTCATTGAATTGATGGGGATTGGAAGTCGGGCCCCAAGAAAGAAGTTCGACGGGGTTCGGCTCTTATAGCCTTATCCCGCAAGCCACAATTGAACACGGGTAGCAAACAAGAACGAATAACACTATTGTAACTTGGCTCCAATGTACTTTGGCTCACCCACTATGGTAGGAAGCGGTAGCACAAAGAGGTTGGACAGCGACGGGTCCTCTCGATCCACATGACACATCAATGTCGGGAGCCGAGGGGACAGTCGTTCAACACAGCAAAAGCAGCGGGATTAGTTAGGCACGCCCATGTTATGTTCCCAGACACATCTTCGGGAAAAGATGGTTTTTAGACGGTCGATCGGGTCGACACGCACGGGTCCGAGGTACGACATAGACCTTAGCTTCGCTAACCCAAAGGGAATAGTCCGGTCTTTGATCCAATCGTCATGGGCAAGACGGAATCAAACAGAGCGGCTATCGGGGCAATAAGAGCAAGAATATCCAAGAGCAAGGTCCACTTCTTCCAACACTCTCGCTACGACAAAAGACGGGGCGTCGGAAGGAGCGACACTCAAGAACACCAAGTGCGTAAGCCACTCGTAGGGTACCTGACCTGGGTGCACTGGCACTGCGATATCTCTCAGATTCGAAGCGGTGCGGTTGTCACCGCAAGAATCAGAGAAACGTGATGGTCAAATGGGGTACAAGCATACAAGGGCTTGAGCACGAAGAAGCAACTAAAAGTGAAAGAGAGGCATGGCTCCATGGTCATGGCGAGGTGAACTCGCGGCCACAAGCTATGCCAATGAGTTGGCATTCATCGTTCCACGATTATTTACTCCCAGGTTTTCTCCCACAGAACTTGGTCCTGAAGGGCTCAAGGCGCGCGGGTGATATCCGCATCGATGTTAGTATCGACATCGAATCCATCACGACCATGTTCTAGGGCCGAAGGCAGGAGCTAACACTCGTGGTACTATGAAGTCAACTAAAAAGCGAGGGGTCGAGTTACACTCGGCATCACGGTCATGGCGAGACGGATCCCGTGATCGTAACGTCCGAATGAGGTACGATCCCTCAGCCGGCTCGAAGGCTCGGCACATAGGCAACAACACCAACAACCAGCGATAAGAACCAAACATGACCAAAAAGACGCAACAACTCGACATGACTGCGGAGTAGCACATCCCATAGCGAGGGGGATGGGTAGACCTGCACAAGGGCACGGTGCAGACAAATATAAATAGATCAAAATCATGTATCGTAAGTGTACGAACGAGTATAAGGATAAGCAGAAAGGGGCTTTCGTTGGGGGTCGAAGATGTCACCGAGGTGGTCGGTGAGATCACCGTCATGGTCGGAAGGCTGGCCGAGGTGGTCGGTGAGATTGCCGAAGTGATCGGAAAGGTTGCCAACGTGGTCGGTGAGATTGCCGAAGTGGTCAGAAAGGTTGCCAACGTGGTCGGTGAGATTGCCAAAGTGGTCGGAAAGGTTGCCAACGTGGTCGGTGAGATTGCCGAAGTGGTCGGAAAGGTTGCCAACGTGGTCGGTGAGATTGAGGTCCGACAAGGTAGATGTGCATATACGGGAAGATAATAGACGGGGCTTTCCATCGTCATGGTAAGGCATCGACTAAGGTTCGATAACTCAAAGATCCAGAGGTAACGGCTCGCAGTAGACGGAGTCACAGCTTGCATCTGGCCAACAATGGCTCGCTATGGCTCGATACGGCTTTTAGTTAGCCGGTCTCGTGGGCTATGGTGGGCCGTGGTTGGCCGGTCATGGCTACAGATGGCCAAGGGTTGGCTACGAGCGTCGAGTCATTGGCTTAGGCATATATCACGGGCGTCAGGTGCTAGGGTCCCGCGGTGGCAATCCAAAGTTAGTCTGTGAGCTGCGCGAACGTGAGTGAGCGCAAGCATTGCGTTGGCTCACCATTTGGAGGGATCAAAAATACTTAAGGATGGGTTCATGCCGTAAGGTTTGTTTTTAGAAAATTATGAAACTGGTTTCATAATTTTAGGAGCTAGGATGAATTTTTGGCGAATTTCTAAAGGTGGCCAAGAATTTTTGAAAATCAGAAAAAGGATGGAAAGGGTAGGCTTCGAGTGGGCTGCTTCTCCCTGCTGGTGACCCATGGCAGGGGCTCGCGTGCGGGCCACAAGCCGGAGTGGGCTGGGTTGGCTTGCTGGCCGGCCCACCCGCAGGGAGGAAAAGGAGTAGAGGGGCCAGCACTTGGGCTCCAGGCGTTCGGCGCGGCTGACAGCCCAAGAAGGGAGGAAGCCCAAGACTTGAAGAAGAGTAGGCCGTCGGTTTTAGCCTACCGGTGCTCGGCGGCTTGGGGCAGCGCCGGCGCGCTGCGTGCCTGCGCGTCGTGCACGCCGGGTGGCGGCAGGACGGGGACAAGGCAAGGACGTGGTCGCGTGGCTGCTACTCTGTTGGTACGGCGCCGCGCGGAGATGCGCTCACCGCGGCGGTTGTGCGCTGCGGTTAGAAGCGAGGGCCAGCATGGCGATCCTTGATGGCGGCTGATGGCGGGGCGTCGGCGTCACTGCGGCGAACTGGAGGTCTTCGGCCCCGGTTTGCCGGCTGGGTGCTCACCACAGCATGGCCGCCAGCGTGGTGGCCGCGGTGTCCGCGTTGGCGTGCGCGCTGCGTGGGCGCGAGCATGTTGTGCGCGTGGGTGTGTCCGGGGCATGCCAGCGCGACGTGCGTGGAGGCCAGCGTGAGGCGCACGGCGGCGAAGCATAGGCCAAGTCGTGCCCGAGCGCCATGGGCGCGCGGCAAGGTCAGACGACTGTGACGTTGCTGTCGGTAGCTCGTGGCGAGGCCAGAGCAGCGGCGATGCTGGGTTGTGCAGCTGTTCCTGCACGTGTAATTGACCCGGTGGTGGCGGTGAACAAGGCGTTACCTAGCGTGAACATGCTGTGCGAGCGGTTGCTCAGGGTTAAGTCCACGTAAGGGCGTGTACGGGCGCGCTAGAACGTGCTCGTGCGGTGTGCGGGGCGATGCGTCCGGAGCCGGCGTTGGCTCGAGCCTTCGCGTTCCAGAGTGTGGAACGCCATGGCCGGCGAGAACGGGCGAGGCTGGTAAAGAAGCATGGCGATGCTCACCGGTGGATGTGGTCGAGGACGTAGTCGTGGACGCGCCGTTTGTCGTGGTCGGTGCGGTTCGGCAGGGGCGTCGACGTGCGCTTGTGGTCGCTGCGACGCGGGTCAGTAGACCGGTGTCGCGAGGCGGTGCTGCAGCACTTCCGGTGCATGGCACGTCGTGGGTGGCGCTCCAGCGCGGCGGTCGCGGGCTGCACGACGAGGAAGGGCCCCTAGACGGCGAAGGCTTGGTGACGCAGCGGTATGCACCGGTGTTCGCCGTCCGCATGGTCGAGGTCGTGGCGAGGACGGACAGCGTCGCGTGTTGGTGTGGACGCGACGAGCGCGGCGACGGCGGACGCACGACGCGTGGGCACAGCGCAAGGGCGCGTCGTCGCTGCAGGAGAGGCTAGGGCAAGGGAGGGAGAGATGTGCTTGGTGGCGGCGGCCGCAGGGAGAGATGGCGAGGCCGAGGGCGGCGTCCGGCTTTTGTAGTGCGGGGCTTAGGGCTCGGCATAGGCCTGGCATGCCACGGGCGGCAACGATCGCAGTGAGGAAGAACGTGGCACGCATCGGGCGGCTGCTCGCGGGAAACTTCGAGAAGATAAGGTAGGTGAGTCGCGGCGTGGTCGAGTAGTGCGGCTTGGTGCTCGTCGCGACGTGGGGCGAGGCGCTGCAGAGTCCAGGCGCGTTTGCGTCGCGGCCAAGTTATTTCTGCGGCTGGGGTCAGAGCGTGGCTTGCTTTCGCGGGGCACGGCGCGGTTGGTCGCGGTGCATACCTGCGACGCGGCTTGAGGAGGGGGCCCGGTGTCATGTGCGCGGAGGCATCCAAGGGGCTGACGACGTCGCTTGGCTCGGACAGAGAACTAAGGACGGCGTGGGACGTACGGAGGAAGAAGAATGGCGGAAGCAGTGCGACGGAAGGAAACGGCATCGTTGATTTGCTTTTTCCCCAGCCGCTGACAAGCGGGTCCCGCAAGGGAACAGCCTCACATGCAGAGCGGCTTCGCTTGCGTGTGGTGTACGCGGACGGAGGTGAGGTATTTCGGCTGGCTTGTGGGTCCACTGATGGGACATCGGCATGCAGTGGCGCTACTTAGCTCTATACGGTGCTTCTGCGTGCATTGGGCACGTGAGGGCAGGATGGGCTGGTCGTTGTTGCTCCAGGGCTGGGCCGGATTGGAGGCCAAGGCCGAAGAGGAGCTAGCTGGGTTCCAGTATTTGCTCATGGGGCAAAAATACGTATACACCATACACATATATATATATGTATAGAGCCTTGCAGGGTGCTTGTGTCAATCATGCTCTTGCTGGCTGCCTGCTACTTACGTGGTTTACGTTACCAAACAATGGGAACAGGAGTATGCAGCTGGAGTAGAGTGCTGCCGCACCTTGCGCATGCACAAGTTGAATAGTAGAGGGACTTAGGGAGTGAGGGTCCATTAATTAGGAGATCAAGTAGGGATTTCAAGAGAGGTCATAAAAGAATTCAAAAGATATCTGCGAGGAACCCGACTAGGATTATTGAGGAGGGTTACTTGCTATGGACTTGTAAACTCCAAACCACAAGACTTAAACACGAGGCAACGCGAGAGCTTCGGCACATTCTACAAACAATTCTATATGCATGCAACATTTAGTCAGTGGGTTTGACTCATGTTTGGCCTAGCATCTACATGCTTCACACAATTACAGGAAAAATTTTAGAAAGTTCGTATTTTTGGCTTCACCAAAAACCCGGTTTGTTACATAAACCACCATGTGTTGGCAATGTGTCAACTTCTGATGCATCATCAGGACTTGCTGGCACGTATGTGACAAGAATTGAACTTCTCTCATGCTGATCAGTTGGGAAGCCAAAGATGGTAATCTAGCGCAGCAGCTTTTCATCCAAATGCATGTTAGTGTCATTCAAATTTTCATCCATACTTGCCTCAACCCTTCCATCACGGCTTTATTTAGCCGATTGGCTGTAGACATGTATATGCTTCCCTTTAGACAGCTTCTCCTTCTTAAATGTTGCACCTCTGTGATCAAGCCAGTCAAATAATCAATGGTATGTGTTACTCGTTTGGCCTATCCCTTGTTTATTTTACGATGATGAATTAACTCACAGTGTCTTGATGATGGCCAAATAAATGTTAACATCGGCCTCTGACTTCTGTTCAAACGATTCTGGTCCCACCGGGCGTGCTAGAAACGTGTGTCGGCACAAAATTTCGTCTCGTGCCGAGGGCACACGAGCAAGCCGGAAGGGTCTACTCGATGGAGCTATAGATCCGCCTAGCTTCAACGCAGGGGTGGTCGATCCTACGTACTCCTCCCGAGATGTGCTAGTCAATTTGAACCTGCAATTGGCAAGGAGAGAAAGTTTATTAGTAATTTAGGGCGGAACGTGCCGGTGTTGCCAAACAGTCCCGAATGTGCGGCTCTGAGAGCCGATATGAAAGGAGATCGATTGAATAGTCGATTCCAGCATATTCATAAGAATAAATTAGTTAAACCTCATGGGGTTGTGTAAGAAGAATCGGTTATCGTTCAGGATGAATATCATTACTTAGACAATACTGGTCAATGGCAATAAGATATCAACAATAATTGGTTTATGCTAAGCCAATGACTGCAAGTAATCGAACCCCTTTTATATAAAATAAATAGATCATCATCATTCAACCATTTAATAAAGATAAATCTAATTAATATATTAGATCTCATCTATGGCTATGACCAGTGGGGCATGAGGCAGAATCATGCAGGCCGTAGAAACAACAATAGACTCGATGACCCTAACTTATTACTAATATTAGTGGGGCATGAGGCAGAATCATGCAGGCTATAAAACAATAATAAGATCATGGGGCTAACACATCTTTCAACATGTCCTTACTTCAACGGTCTCGTGAAGTGAACTGTTCGTGAAAGCACTCGATATCGGCTAAAACAGCTGATTCAAGCATAGCGCACAGTTAAAGTCATGCCCTATCAGGAATAGATCTACCAAATAACGATGCCCACTCCATGGTGCTGACAGTGGGGTGTGAGGCAGAATCACACAGGCCGTGATAACGGGCCATGAAACGGTTTTCATTAGCCAATAGATCTATTCGAGATCAGACATGCCTTAACCACACGCTATGCACGATTAAGATTGACATAAAATAGCCGATGAAACATAACTCATCATTTAAAGTGTAGATTAGATCAGTTTCAGATTAACAAACGATGGGCTAAACAAGATATAAGGCTATTCTAGATCAATCTCAATCGGGCGAAGTGATATTGATAGAATTAAATAAATAATAGAAGCAATAAGCAGTTTCGGTAACTTAATGAATCTATCCGAAGGAACGCCACCCTTAGATAGAGCCGATAACTTAACCTTAATCTAGTTCGAGCAGTGGAGGTCGACCGGATCGATGCAGCCTTACTTGAACTAGACAAGAGTCGATAACTAGCTTATACCAGAGTCACAGTGGAGGTCGACCGGATTGATGCAGCCATACAAACAGAAGTATAAGCCATGACGGTACTTATAGACAAGCAGTGGAGGTCGACCGGATCGATGCAGCCGTACTCGCTGTAAAACTCGCCGAGATCTACTCTACTCCTACTCCTACTCCTAAGGGGTGGCTGGAGCCAAAAAAGTAAATGACTTGTATTTGATTGATTGTGTGTTTAATACAATAGCCGGGGGTTTATATTTATACCCTGGGCTGATAAGAGTCCTAAACGAACATGACTAGATAACAAAAAGAAATACCAAGATACATGCACTCTAATTTCCCTTATGTAGAATCCTTGCTGATGAAGCTTCCTTGTTTGATACGTGTCCTTGTTTCTTTCATCCTAATATGCACCTGGACGTCATGTCTCTCTCAAATTAATTAAATAATATTTCTTGGCCGGCTCATAAATATCCCTTAATAAGGAAACTCTCGCTTTTGACATCATCGGCCGATCTCTTCCTTTCCAGAATAAGCTTACCAAATTTTGGTGTAAACACACAGCTATATTAGAACATGCCTGCTCCACTTAGGAACATTTTTTTATTCTTTGTTCTCCTTTATTCCTTGAGGTTGGGTCAGATGTGTGTCCACTATCCTTGAAATACCATTTTTACCTCTGTTATAGACTATTGATTTACTATGAAAGTATGTAATCTTGTTCATGCTCATGCTAGACCCTTATACCTTGCCCTCATTTGGGAAAATATAAATAACAATACCCTGAATACTTCTGGGTGAAATGCTACAATGATAGATCTGTGCGCTTGCGAATATTACTTCTGTTATTGTTAAGAACTATCGGAGTTGGTGTTTCTTGGTGGCGTTGCTAAGGTTAACTCAATCTTAGTGATGGTGTTAAGAAATGCCAACAGGCATTTCTGGTGCCGTTACCGGGGATGGACTTGAAACCTCCATACTTGGTGATTGTGCTAAGAAATGCCAACAGTATGTGAGCAATGCTCACACTAGTATTCATGTTCATGCTGTTTAATTTAACTAGTATTTAGAATTTGCCTACTATCTTCGTCTACGGTCGCGCTAGGAAAGCGGCCCCGTGAGGCATCCCTTGATGGAGGCAGCCACCCACGATTTCGTGCCATGCTACGCCGGTCAGTTCGATAAAAGTCGTTTGCCTTCTCAATTAGCTCGCTCTCCCCCTTATCCTATATGGGCTTAAACTTGGCTTGCATTGTGCAGCGCTTCCTCCATGGCGGTGCCATCCCAGGTCATGGGGTTTCCCCCGGTGGTGCCAAAGAGTCATCCCATCACTACTTGCCGTCGCCGAGCCCTATCTATCCCCACACAGCCCTCTGGTTCTGAAGTGGGTGGATCGTTAGAAGAGCATGAACCCTCAGACGACATAGAGTACCATCAATTATTGAAGGGTTACCGTGAGATCCAAGTAGATTTGTCATCGACCAAGCAGAACGTCGAGGCTCTACGTGCTGAGCTGGATGCTACGCGCAACGCACTTCAAGCTTCTAAGAATTTGGTCTCCTAGGCATGAGGCGATGTGGCGATCGCCCAGGAGCAGGTCCAACACATGATGAATCTTATTGTGGTGCTGACGACGTGGGTCGAGACCTTGCAGTTGTCTGTGCTAGCCGCTTCCCTATTGGAACAATGGATAATATGTTCGCCGCAGAGGAGCACCTCTAAGCCCTGCCGGCCCACCTTCTAACCATGGTGATCGAAGCCGTTCATCAGGGGGCTACGACGGCACTAGTTGCTACCTAGCTTCATATTGGCATAGCGATGAACGTTCGGGTGGTGGAGCAGGGTTTTTTCGCTGGGTTCGACGGACGATGACATCACCGATCTGATCGAGAATTTTGAGCCGGCTGCCAACGCCATCTTACCGAAGGTGGACGTGGATGAGATCCTGCATGCCAACCCCAACCCTTGATCTGTGGGACATATAAGTAGTATTAGTAGTCATGAATAATTTTGATCTGTGGGACGCCCTTGCAAATATGTGAACTCTTATTTACATGTTGGTGTTAACTTTTGTTAAACTTTGTATTAGGCCTTGTTTGGATGCATGTGTATCCACATCAATCCACATGTGTTGGAGTGGAATGGAATGGAATTTAGTTTAATTCCACTCCAATCCACTTCAACACATGTGGATTGAGACGAATACATGGACATCCTTGTTTGGATGCATGTGTATCCACTTCAATCCACATGTGTTGGAGTGGAATGGAATTTTAGTTTAATTACTCTCTAATTCACTTCAACACATGTGGATTGAGATGAATACATGCGCATCCAAACACGGCCTTAGGTGGGTTAAACTCTGTTGAGCGTGGTGTAGCTCAGGTCCTTTGGTCATTTTGTAACTGGTTTGTAGCCCCTGTTTGTTGCTTTTCGCTGTAGATTTTTTCTAGTTGTCTTTGATCTGATCTATAATATGCTAAACATTCATGAGTGCCTTTGATCTCTGTTAAAGCCAACTTAAGTCTTTGATAAAGTTTGTTGAACTTGAAAGAACCATGCAGCGAGGAGTTCATCTGAACAAGTGTAGAATATTATTTTTGCTTTTGCTATTCTGTTGTTTTGTTTCAATTTTATTTGTTTCCTTTAGGGATTTAGTGAAAGTACTCGTATGAAACTTACGATGCTAGGACTTTCTTGTGTGCATAGTAAATTTCAATACCTATGTGGCTCGCTATAGGAAACAAATCTAAAGAAGGTACATGTGATAACCATTACAATTTCAGCACCAGGAGCAAGTCTCGCACATACAATCTATTGAGCATGGTGTAGCTCAGGTCATTTGGTTTCTGTTGTTTTTTGTTGCTTTGGTGTCTTTTGTCAATCTTTGTTGAACTTGCAAGAACCTTGCAGCGAGGAGCAAGTCCCACCTTAGTATAATGCAGAGTACAGGAGCCATTGGTGTTGAAATGTTATTGCACACGTAAGAAAGTCTGACCGTAAGTCTCGCCTTAGTCTAATGTAGAGCAGAGGAGCCATTGGTGTTGAAATGTCATTGCACACATAAGAAAGTCTAACCTCTATACATTTGAACATGTATGACAATATCCTCTATAGTTTTCCTCGTCTTCCTATGATGCTTATTGCTGTGTCATTTATGATTTTAAGTTTCGCTAACTTAATAGTAGCATAGTGTCGGTACAGAAAGTGACCAACTAGTGAATATTTGTAGTTTTGCTGTACGTTGTGATCAGAGGTGACCTAGCACTCAATGACACAGGATTTATACTGGTTTAGGCAACGTGCCCTACGTCCAGTTTGGGTCGGTCGGTGACTTTATTCCTGAGCCTAGGTGCTTGAAGTCTGCAGTGGGGTTACAAACCGGAAGGAGAAAGATGGGGGTACTAGAGGCCCGGTCGGCTCCGGTCAGAAGGGTCGAGAGCGACGGGAACTCCGCTATGAGCTAAGCGTTCAAGCATGTGCTTGAGGTCCAAACCTAGTGGTTCTGTGGTTGTGAGCTATTGGACTAATGAATCTAAAGGAACTGAGCTTGAATCAATCGATCAGGCTCCTGTTGGAGAGAGTGCATCCCCTTTTATAGATGAAGGGGATGGCTTTACAGGTGAGAGGGAGAGAGTACGAATGCTTTTAATCCTTGTTGCCCACGCCGATGAGGATTGGATAATGGTAGGCGCCCACAACACTATTGATGTCACTGTAGAGTGTCAGGTGCACGTGGGAGGTTGCGGTGTCTTCTTCAGGAAGGGTTGACGTCGGTACCTACAAAATACTGCTTGCCTAGAGGCATGCGAGGAGTCTCACCACGTTTACCGGGTATGGTGAATCCCGGCGCCTATAACACTATTGATGTCTAGAGGCATGTGAGGGGCTTTCTGCCGTATGAGAGTCCAACAGCGCCTACAATACTATAGGGATAAATGTCGGCGCCTATAATACTGTTTGTGTCAGGGTGGTTGTGGAACACTATTCCCATAGGTGTACAGGGTATGGTCCCTGTACCGTGGTTTGACTCGCGTGCTACTTTCTCCATTCGTCCCTGGTCCCTTCTGAGCGGGCGTCCCCGATCGGATGGCCGCAGTCGGCTTCGGTTGCACCGGTCAGAGAAGAGCGGCAAGCAGGCTTCTTACGTACCCCGGTCAGAGAGATGCAGGGTCGGAGTCAGAAGTAGGGCTCAGGGCAAGCCTTCCGATCGAAGAGGCCGTCCGAAGGCGGCTAGAGCCCGAATCGAGCACTCCGGTCGGATAGGTGGGCCGGAGTAGCTGATGAGCGGGCGTTGCTCTTCTTGGGCCAAGCCTTCCGGTTGGTTCCTGGACCGCCCCTTTGCCCTATTGTTTTTAGACTCTCGGGTTGAGCTTTGGCGTGTGTTCATGTTTTTAGCCTGAGATGGATTTTTGTTTAACCAAGGCGTCGTTGTGCAGCCGAGGTGTTTAGGCACGGGGATTGGATTGAGATAGAACTTACTGATCCTGGCGTCAATGCGCGCCGCGGATGGAGACAGTTTAGTTCGGATGCGACATAGCTCGCTGATCTTTGGCGTCGATGCGCGTCGTGTTATCGGGCGAGGTGGAGTCGCGAGCGGACCCAGGCGTCGGTCCACGCCGTGGATCGAGAGAGTTAGTTTAGTTAGTTTAGGGATCGGTCGAGCTAGAGCTCATGGATCCTAATGAGGTGAGTTTGGAGTCGTGGTCCTAGGAGTCTGGAGCGCAGTCGGAAGTGGAGCCGTTTGACACAAGTTTGGGGTCGCGGTCCCAGGAGTTTGGAGCGCAGTCGGAAGTGAAGCCATTTGACGCGAGTTCGGGGTCGTGGACCCAGGAGTCTAGAGCGCAGTCGGAAGTGAAGCTGTCTGATGTGAGTTCAGGGTCGCAGTCCTAGGAGTCTGGAGCGTAGTCGGAAGTGAAGCCGTTTGAAGCCGAAGGGTAGTTAGTTAGTTAAAGATCGGACGAGGCGGTGCTTGTGGATCCTGGCGTCGGTGCGCGCTATGGGACTGGGCGAGTCAGGGTCATGGATCTAGAGAGTTCGAGGTCGTTGTCCTTGGCATTTGTCTTGAGCCCCCGAGCCCTGTCAGTCCTTCGTGGGGGTCGATGTGAGTTGTGTGCATTACCCCATCCTCGGTTCCTCACAACCAGAGGGGCTGAGTTTCATCGCTTGTCCCGATCGCTCGGGCTCAAAGACTAGCTAGGTGAGTTCGCTAACGGGTGATCAAGCAGAATCTAGGTCCATTGTTCGTGATGGGGTTGGCATAGCCCTCTTATGACATTCCACTACTCCTTTACCTACAACCCGGTAGATGCTTAGGTCGTTCCTGAGACCAACCCGGTTGGCCTAACGGCCTCCCCTCGATGGAGATT
This sequence comes from Miscanthus lutarioriparius, assembly GCA_904845875.1. Taxonomy (NCBI): domain Eukaryota; kingdom Viridiplantae; phylum Streptophyta; class Magnoliopsida; order Poales; family Poaceae; genus Miscanthus; species Miscanthus lutarioriparius. The sequence continues at coordinate 72,885,760 of CAJGYO010000012.1, read as the reverse complement.
ATGTGGGCCTGGCAAGAAGTTCAGGATCGAATGAGAAGGTTGAGATGACCCGGTCTGCCAGACCGGGCAAGGTCCGCACGGTGCTCATATGTGGTTTTCTCCCCTGGCTCTGTTGGTTGCTCATGTCGAATGAGGCAACCGCCGCTTTGTGATGCAACACGGAGCGTTTTGATGAATTTAACTGCACGTGCGATGCTTAGTTCCCGAGCCCCCAGGCGGTTTAGGGCCCGAATCGTCCGAGAGGTGCGGGCGTATGGAATGAATGCGTATGGATGTATGAAATGATTTATAATAAAATAGAGTTGGTTTGATAGTGTTTTACCTTGACGACTAGAGTGACGGGGCTCGGAGAGCTTCAGTCGGAAACGTCCGACCAGGACCCATGCTCGTCGTTCGTGATGGAGTTGACATGGCCTACATGGGCGTCCCTTCGCTTCCTACCTGTGTCTCAGGGTGGATACTGAGCGATTCGATCGACTCAGGGGGCGGTTGGTCTCCTGGCGGAGATTTCGTTTTTGGTGTCCCTAGGTCTGTTCTGGGGAAGTGGGGCGCCGCCCGCGTGTGGTGACGCTTCGGTTTTTGCGCCTGATCATGCGATAGTGGTGGGCCATACCCATGCCACATTTTGCCTTGCCAGGAGACATTCCGTCTCACCCGGCGTTGCTCTGTCAGTCAGTGTGTGTCGCTTCGGCCAAGGCGTGTCCCGTCGTTTCCCATCCGCATTGAATGGGGGCAGAGTTTTGCGCTCTGATCGTCTGCTTTTCTTCTTTAAATAGGGGAGGGAGAGGGCTCTCCGTCGTAGTCCTTTGCCTATTCTCCAACTATTGTCTCTCTTCCTTCTTTCTCACCGAGAGTGCTTGTATGCTGCGGCGGTTCCTAAGTGAGAGAGAGAGAGTGAGCGAGGGGGAGGACTTACAGATCCTTTTGTGAACCCGGAGCGTGATGTCAGACTGGAGGCCGCCGTGGATGATGCTGGATCTGATCTACGAGGCCTTCTTCGAGATGGAGCCGCGTGTAGATTTTCTCTGGTGGATCTTTACCGGGTGAGCTTTGTCAGAGGGGAGGTTACTCACGATTGTGCCGGTGGAGGGTTCCGTGCCTACAGCTGCTCAAGTTGGCCAGTTCATAAAGTTTGATGAGATTTCTTCTAGCCATGGTGACCATACCTCGGTAGCGGTGCCCCTACCCAGGAGCTGCCTCGACTGCATGAGAAGGTCAAGGGCTCCATGTTCTTCTGCTGAGCATCTATAGGTGCGACGCCCTAGAGGTATCCATTGCGTTTGCCGAAGTCGAAGGAGCGGAGCCGAGCGGGTCCCTGGGGGTTGCATCTGGTTTCTTCTTTGGCTTCCAGGTGATGTCGTTGAGCGGTCGTAGTAGTATTTGTAGTAGTAGAGAATGTAATAGTTAAGTTTGTGGGTGAGTCCCCGTGTGAACAGTTTTATGTATCAATGAATACATCCGTGCTGCCCTTGTGACAGAACCACAATATTCGTTTTGTGTTTATCTTAGCATAACTTTTGTTTTTATCATTTCTTTCTCGTACCTGCCCGTTTGTCCAATAGGGTGCGACCTTGGGAGCTCGGGGCATGGCCCGCGAGGCTTGGCTGTTCGTACCCATAGGGAAAGGCGGGGTGCGTCCGGTTGGGAGTAAGAACAGAGTTACGTAAGGTAATCAGAGGAATGGAATGTGTTTCCGTTTTAGGGACAAAGTTGTTTTATTGTGCAATAGTAAAAAAGAAAGAGGTAATATTCAATATTGTACCTTTATGGAGCCCCCGAGCGACCCGGGCTAAAAGTGTTTCAGGCAGGGGTGCTCTTATGGGAACATGTTTTATCTAAGAAGCGGTTTAGACCAAATTTAGGGGAAAAATGACATAGCTGTTCAATGTTCCAGGTATTGTTGAGAACGTTGCCATTGTTGTCCTCCAGTCGGTAGGTGCCCTGTTGGATTACTTTGGTTATCGTATAGGGTCCTTCCCATGGTGGAGAGAGCTTGTGTTTTCCTTCGTTGATTGGGTCCTCTGGAGTACGAGATCACCGACTTCGAGTATCCTTCCTCTGATCTTCCTTTCGTGGTATCTACGGAGGGTTTGTTGGTAGCGGGTGGAGCGGATGATGGTCAAATCGTGGGCTTCTTCGAGCAGGTTGACTGCATCTTGTTGAGCCTCCGCGGCTCGGTCGCGGTTGAAAGCCTTCACTCTTGGTGCGCCGTGGTCGAGGTCGAAGGGCAATACTGCCTCGGCTCCGTAAGCCAGGAAGAAAGGTGTGAATCCCGTGGATTGGTTCGGGGTCATCCTCAGGCTCCAAAGGATTGCTGGGACCTCTGCAACCCATCACCCAGTGTACTTGTTGAGTCGGTCGAAGATGCGTGACTTGAGTCCTTGGAGGACCATGCCATTGGCACGCTTCGACTTGACCATTGGTGCACGGGTGTCCGACCGAGGCCTAGTCGATTCTGATGCCATACCCATCACTGAAGTCCAGGAAGTTCTTCCCGGTGAAGTTAGTCTTGTGGTCAGTGATGATGCAGTTAGGAATGCCGAACCGGTAGATGATGTCGAGGAAGAATTTGACCGCTTCTTCCGAGCGGATGTTGGTGATGGGCTTGGCCTCTATCCACTTGGTAAACTTGTCGACTACTACAAGTAGGTGAGTGAAGCCACCCGGGCCCTTCTTGAGGGGACCCACCATGTCGAGACCCTAGACCACAAATGGCTAGGTGATTGGGATGGTTTGGAGCTCCTGCGCCGGTAAATGGGTTTGCCGAGCGTAGAACTAGCATCCTTCGCACCTGCGGACAACCTCCTCTACATCTCGTAGCACGGTGGGCCAGTAAAAACCTTAGCGAAAGGTTTTTCTGACCAGAGACCTTGGGGCCACGTGATGTCCGTAGATCTCGGCATGGACCTCGAGGAGGATCTACTTCCCCCGGCTGGCGGGGACGCACTTCATGAGTACCCCTGACGGACTCCGTTTGTAGAGTTCATTACCGAGCACGACGAAGGTCTTGGCACATCGAGCAATTCATCAGGCTTCAGTCCTTTCAGGTGGGAGAACCTCCTCGAGGAGGTAGGCGAGTAGCGGTACTCGCTAGTCGGTTTGATCGAGTGCCAGTACGGCGACGTTAGCGGGTGACATAGAGGTACTACGGTCGGAGCCCCCGGATGCTGGCTGGGCGTCGGGGTCAGAGCCCCCGAGCGCCGACTGGGCATAGGGGTGTGTTTGGGTCGGACCTTTCAGGATGCGGGTGGATGGCTCGTGGATGTCATTGATGAAGACCCCGCTTGGGGATGGATCCCGCCTGGTGGCTAGTTACGTGAGGAAATCGGTGGCATCGTTGTCCCTTCGAGGGACGTGATGCTGTTCGATCCCTAGGAATTTGTCCTTGAGCTTGCGCAGCTCTTGGCAGTATGCTGTCATGAGGGGCTTTTGCAGGAGGACTCCTTCATGACCTGATCAATGACCAGTTCTGAGTCACCGCAGACGTATAGTCGCGTAGCACTGAGCTCGATGGTGATGCGGAGTCCGTTGATAAGGGCCTCATATTCTGCGGCATTGTTTGAAGCTAAGAAGTGGAGGCGGATGGTGTAGCGGAGCCTACTCCCGTCCAGGGAGATCAGAACCACTCTGGCCCCCGAGCCGGGCGCCATTACGGACCCATCGAAGTACATTGTCCAGTACTCGTGGGTAACGTCCGTGGTCGGTAGCCAGACCTCCGTCCATTCAGTGACAAAATCCATGAGAGCCTAAGACTTAATAGTGGTGCGGGGGGTATATCTGATGTCATGGCCCATGAGTTCAAGTGCCCACTTGGAGATTCGTCCTGTGGCATCGCGGTTGCGGATGATGTCTTCGAGCGGGTATGAAGTGACGACTGTGACTTCGTGGTCGGTGAAGTAGTGTAGGAGCTTCCTGGTCGCCATTAGTACGGCATATAGGAGTTTCTGCACCTAGGGGTATCGGACCTTGGGGTCGGTAAGTACTTCTCCGACGAAGTATACGGGTCGCTGTACCTTGAGCTGGTGTCCCAGTTCCTCCCTCTCGATGACTAGGGCGGCGCTCACCACATGGTTACTTGCTGCGACGTAAAGGAGGAGGGGTTCTCCCTGTTTGGGAGCAACGAGGATTGGGGCCGATGTTAGGGACGTTTTGAGGCTTTCGAGAGCCTGCTGGGCTTCCTCAGTCCAGACAAAGGCGTTCGTCTTTTTGAGGAGCTTGTAGAGTGGCATCCCCCATTCGCCGAGCCGAGAGATGAAGCGGCTTAGGGTAGCCAGGCAGCCGGTGAGCCTCTACACGCCCTTGACATTGCGTATGGGACCCATGTTGGAGATGGCTGCGATCTTTTTGGGGTTGGCCTCGATGCCGCGCTCGGATACAATGTATCCAAGCAGCTTCCCCTTTGGAACCCCAAAACACATTTTTCGGGATTCAGCTTGATGTTGAACCTTCGGAGGTTCATGAACGTCGTGGCCAGGTTTGCGATCAGGTCGCACGCTCGAGCTGTTTTGACCACTATGTCATCAACATAGATGGCGATTGTTGGTTTCGGCCGTTCGGCCTGATCAGGCTGATTGGGCGGGTCGATTTGGTCGGCGAAGCATTGCTACATGCACCTTTGGTAGGTGGCGCCGACGTTCTTCAAGCCGAAAGGCATGGTCACATAGCAGTACGAACCATACGGGGTGATGACCGAGGTTGTGAGTTGATCGGACTCTTTCATCGCGATCTGGTGATAGGCTGAGTAGGTGTCCAGAAAGGAGAGGATCTCGCAACCCAAGGTGGAGTCGATTATCTGGTCTATGCACGGCATGGGAAAGTGATCCTTTGGACACGCCCTATTGAGTCCAGTATAATCAATGCACATTCTCTACTTCCCGGTCTTTTTTCTGACAAGGACGGGATTGGCGAGCTAGTCTGAGTGGAAAACCTCCATGATGAATCTGGCTACCAGGAGCTTGGCTATCTCTTCGCCTATGGCCCTGTGCCTTTCGTTGTCGAAACAACGCAGGCATTGCTTAGCGGGCTTTGAGCCCGGGATAAGGTGTAGTGCATGCTCGGCGACCTCCCATGGTATCCCCGGCATGTCAGAGGGCTGCCATGCAAAGACATCGTGATTGTCGCACAGGAAGTCGATGAACTCGCATTCCTATTTGGCCGGGAGCTGGGTCCCGATTCGCACCATTTTGGCTGGGTCGGTGGGGTCGACACCCACCGCCTTGGTTTCCTTGAGCGGGTGCAAGGCCATCGAGGAGGTCGGTTTGTTGTAGTCTAGGACTGCTGGGGTTGATGACTCCCCGAGCTGCAGGAGCTCGGATGAGTTGACGACCGTGGTGGTGAGCTCGTAGTGCTCGCGGTCGCATGCAAAGGCGTGCGAGAAGGCGCTACTCATGGTGATGATGCCGTTTGGTTCTAACATCTTTAGCTTGAGGTAGGTGTAGTTGAGGATCGCCATGAATCTTGCGTAGCATGGCCACCCTAAGATGGCGTGGTAGGACCCTGGAAAGTCCACCACTTCGAAGGTGAGGACCTCCGAGCGGAAGTTGGCCCGGCTGCCGAACGTGACGAGCAGATCGATCTGTCCGAGCGGGTATGCCTATGCTCCCGGGATTACCCCGTGGAAGGGGGAGTCTGCCAGGTGGAGTTCCAATCGGGGGATGCACATGGCATCAAGGGTGTCGACGTATAGGATGTTGAGGCCGCTCCCCCCGTCCATCAGCACCTTGGTGAGGCGCTTCTTGCGGACGATGGGGTCGATGACGAGTGGGTAGCGTCCTGGTCTTGCGACGTAGGAGGGATGGTCCCTCTGATCAAAGGTGATCGGGGACTCCGACCAGCTGAGGAAGGAGGGGACGGCCGTCTTGGTGGTGCACGCCTCCCTGTAGCATACCTTATGCTGGCGTTTAGTCCAGATGGTGTCGGACCCGCCAAAGATCATGATGCACTCCTTAGGTTCGAGGAAACCATCTTTGTCCTTGCCTATCGCACCTCCCCTCTTCGCTGCCGGCTCCTTGCCGTCTCCCTCCTTTGACCCGCCGGCCTGTCGGAGGAAACGTTTGAGGAGCTCGCACTCCTTGTAGAGGTGTTTGACAGGGTAGGCGTGGTTGGGGCATGGACCATCCATGAGTTTGTTGAAGTGGTTAGGCAGTACCTATTGGGGCTGCCTGGGTGTGCGATCAGCCACGGCGACCAACGTGGTGTTGTCCGACCAGCGCTGATCCTTCTTGTTCTTCTTGCCCCTCTGAGTGGAGGGGCCTTCATCTGGATCCACGCGCTTGGGCTTGCCTTTGTCCCAGCCTCTGCTGAAGACCACTCCGACCGCCTCCTCTCCAGAGGCGTGGTTGGTGGCAACGTCGAGTAGATCGTGGGTGGTATGGGGTTTTAGGCAGCCAAGCTTGTGAATCAAGGACTCGCAGTTTGTCCCATAGAGGAATGTGCTGATGACGTCTATGTCGACGACATCAGGGAGGGAGTTGCATCGTTGAGAAAACCTGCAGATGTAATCCCGTAGGGGCTCACTGGGCTCCTGCTGATAGCTCTTGAGGTCCCAGCCCAGGAGTTTCCCGGGGACGTACGTCCCCTAGAAATTCCTAATGAAGACCCTCTTGAGGTCCGCCCAGTCGCGGATGCTGTCATGTGGAAGGAATTCAAGCCATGCCCGAACATGTTCCCCCACACAAATGGGAAGATATTGGATGATGAAATAGTCATCATCCACTCCTCTGGCTCAACAAGCGAGCCAGAAGTCTTCGAGCCAAATGCCTGGGTTTGTCTCCCTAGTGTATTTGGTGATGTTGGAGGGAGGCCAGAAATGCTATGGAAACGGTGCTCTCTGGATGCACCGTTTGAAGGCCCGTGGCCCCGGGCCCTCAGGGCTAGGGCTCCAGTCGTCCAGTCGGTGACCGCGCCTGGGGCGCGTTTCACCGCTTCCCTCTATGGTTTGGCCGGGATCCATGTCGCCTGCTACCGTACGATGGACATCATTATCGTGTCGGGCCCGATCTGATCGGCCGATGCGCGCTTCTGAGCATCTGGTGTGGATTGGGCTTTCGCGTCGGGTGTCGGTGTGGAGCGCGCGCTGGTGACTCGGTCGTGGCGGCCGCCCGCTTTTGCTGAGCTCGACGGCTATAGCGGCGAGCGAACAAAGCGATCTAGCTGGCGCGTCCCCGTCCCCCCGATGGGGAGAGAGGGCGCGGGTCGGAGTCACGATGTGGAGCTTTCCACCTGTTGGGCGGCGGCCTCTACTAGAACCTAGAGGTTCTGGTAGACTGCCCGCTCCTCGGGGGACGATGGGCTTGGGAACACCGCGCAGAAGCATTGCTGCAGCAGCGATATTCTGGCCGGCCCGGGCGAATTGTGGGACATCGTTCCCCTCATTCACGATGTCGTGCTGGACCTGACGAGCGCGACCTCGGGCACCACCCGCCGAGCCATGCGCATGGGGCTCAATGTGCCGCCGACCGTGCCAGCGCAGGCAGCGGCTGGCTCTGCCGCCATTGTCATAATTCCTCGGTGTGCGCTTGCGTAGACATGAGGGCCTCCGCATGTTGGTCTGGAGGGGCGTGAGTTTGTGCAGACTCCGCAACCATCGGCGGACTGTCCTAGACCGTCCGCCATACCGCATTCCCGGGATGGACGGTGGTGGGGTGCCACATCACCGATGCTAGAACCATCGCTCTCGCCCTCATTATCCGGGAGTTCATGGGAAACGACAGGAGCAAAGCCGACCATTCCTACGAATTCGGACGTGAGTGGGGATGGTGCCAGCGCCCTTCGGAGCCCCTGAGCGTAAGCATCTCATGGAGGATGTGAGGCCATAGGGGAACCAACCATACGGTGTTTGTGGTGTATGTAGTGCAGTCCCCCCAGGTGATCGGTGGGAGGTAGTAAATAAAGGGCGAATAAAAGTACGCGTATTACTTACAGTGGGGTTTGAGCAGAGAGTTTGCTCGGAATGAAGCACATATGCCGCGCCATCGAAGTCACACGTCCCGGAGTCGATGGAGGACGTCTCTCCGACGGGTGCCGGGTCACGAGTCTCCTCGCGGAGGTGAAGTACGCTGAGCCGGTCGGCGATGAAGTCTAGGCTTCCAAAGAGGAAGGCCTAGGATGGCTCAAAAATAGGTGGAACTCGCATCCTTGCAGGCAAGGGTATGGGAGATTGCAGCGAGCTAAAGCGAGTCGTATCGCCAGAGCCTGCCCCGCGGGGGTGGCGGAAAAATGGGCCATCCGATGACCAAAAAGTGTTGAACGTACAACGTCTTCCCCATTGACGGCGCCAACTGTCGGTACAGAAAGTGACCAACTAGTGAATATTTGTAGTTTTGCTGTACGTTATGATCGGAGGTGGCCTAGCACTCAATGATACAGGATTTATATTGGTTCAGGCAACGTGCCCTATGTCCAGTTTGGGTCGGTCGGTTACTTTATTCCAAGCCCAGGTGCTTGAAGTCTGTAGTGGGGTTACAAATAGGAAGGAGAAAGATGGGGGGTACCAGTGGCCCGGTCGGCTCCGGTCGGAAGGGCCAAGAGCAACGAGAACTCCGCTATGAGCTAAGCATTCAAGCGTGTGCTTGAGGTCCGAACCTGGCGGTTCTGTGGTTGTGAGCTATTGGACTAATGAATCTAAAGGAACTAAGCTTGAATCAATCGGTTGGGCTCCTATTGGAGGGAGTGCATCCCCTTTTATAGATGAAGGGGACAGCTTTACAGGTGAGAGGGAGAGAGTACGGATGCTTTTAAGCCTTGTTGCCCACACCGATGAGGATTGGATAATTGTAGGCGCCCACAACACTGTTGATTTCACTATAGAATATTAGGTGCACGTGGGAGGTTGCGGTGTCTTCTTCAGGAAGGTTTGACGTCGGTACCTGCAAAATACTGCTTGCCCAGAGGCATGCGAGGAGTCTCACCATGTTTACTGGGTATGGTGAATCCCGACGCCTACAACACTATTGATGCCTAGAGGCATGTGAGGGGCTTTCTGCCGTACAAGAGTCCAACGGCGCCTACAATACTGTAGGGATAAATGTTGGTGCCTACAATATTGTTTGTGTCAGGGTGGTTGTGGAACACTATTCCTGCAGGTGTACAGGGTATGGTCCCTATACCATGGTTTGACTCGCTTGTTGCTTTCTTCGTTCATCCCTGGTCCCTTCTGAGCGGGCGTCCCCGGTCGGATGGCCCCAGTCGGCTTCGGTTGGGCCAGTCAGAGAAGAGTGGCGAGCAGGGTTCTTACGTACCCCCGTCGGAGAGACGCGGGGTCGGGTTGGAAGTTGGGCTCAGGGCAGGCCTTCCGATCGGAGAGGCCGTCCGAAGACGGATGGAGCCCAAATCGAGCACTCTGGTCGGATAGGTGGGCCGGAGTAGCTGATGAGCGGGCGTTCCTCTTCTTGGGCCAAGCCTTCCGGTTGGTTGCTGGACCGCCCCTTTGCCCTGTTGTTTTTACACTCTCGGGTCGAGCTTTGGCGTGGAAGCCGGTCCTCGAGGGACCCCAGGTTTATGAACCCGACACATAGCCTAGTAGTACATTATGGTGGGTGCATTGTAGTGCTTTTGAAGTGTCATTTTTGTGTATTTTGGAGTGCCCTCATCAGCATACCCCATGTACCCATGACATTAGAAATCAATATAAGTATTCTACTATAGCTGAATTAATGGATGAAATGGCGATGAGAGTTGTAACACCACCATAACACATGTGTGCACCAAACATATAATTCCATTTGCAAACAAAACAAAGATGGCACACTAGTTTAGCTGAAATAATGACAACATCCATCATTAAGGAAATTAACATGTTCATAGACAAGCAAACAACATTGGTCCATTTAAAATGTATGACAGAGAGATACATCAAATGTAGCTTTATTTACTGCTTTGCTAATGAATCCAAGAACAAGGGAACATAAGAAAGATAGAATAGTCTATAGATGAACTCTTTTTTAACGGTACGTCTACCATACCAAAAGACATGGGCAGCGATGACACGAACACTTATGCGGTCCATGTCATATGCGATGATTGTTCCATCCTTTTGGGTGAACTGTAATCACTATGACCTCGTCAACAAAATCTGGGAAACCAAATCTAATATTAATCCTTCCAAACAAGATCCGTGGTGACCGTATGCTTCAATGTCTAATTATCAATACCATAGTCTTCAAGGATCTAGATTGAAAGCTTGGAATCAATGGGACCACCAACAATACATACACACAAGTGACCCTGAGCTTGATGCATGGAGTGTTGAAGACCACTAGGCCCATGTTGGCGATGCTTAACTTTTAAACAAAATAAACAAATATGAGAACCAAAACATAGAAATAGGGTTTTTAACTAACATTCTCCACGAGTTTTGGTATGTATATGTTTTGTAGGGCAACACATGAAAGCACACTAAAATGAGCAACCAAGAAGGCGCATTCAAGCAAAACACAAAGCAAAGCCCATCCAACTCCATTTATGGGTAGAAAACTAGTGTGGTAGAGGCCCAGGCCTAGCCAGTAGCCCACACGCCGAAGGCGATGGCCAGGCATGTAGCCCAGGGTGTGGGCGTATCCTAGGTGCGGTCGCACCATCCCTAGCTCCACCTAGACCCACCTTCTTCTGGTGGTGCATTCAATGCACGAGGAGGCGGTTGCATGAGGGGTTTTCTAAAATACCTCGCCAAAACCGACCTCCTCAAGCTATAAAAGGAGCCCCCCTCTTCACATTTCAACATCATCATACACCATTGGAGAGGAAGAAGAAGGGCTTCACTCATTCCATTAGCTTTTAGCAAGACTAGAGTAGGGAGTGAGAGAAACGAGTTAGAGGAATAGTAGAGTAGCGGTGCCCCTCTACGTCTTGTACTCGGCAAGCCTTGTACATCTGGTGGACGGAGTGCTGGACTTGTCGGACGCCTCTACACTTGTACCTCTACGTTCATCTTACTACTTGGAGTAAGAAATTCATGTTCAACTTTGGTACTAATTCTTTTAAAAAAGTTATCATTGTCACTACTTACTTGCGGGTTCATCGTCCATCCTCGTGGCGGGTGCTCTAGTAGAGGACTCCTGATAAAGACGGAAGTTCTTAGCTAATGCTAGAGTAGTGACCATTAGCGTAGACGTGGTGTCTAAGCTAAAAGTCACCTTCATTTGCCTCATATCCTTTGGTTGAGGGGTAGGCGGCAGGTGGTGACAGTCCTGTCTACCCTTCGTAATCCCCCACATTTGGATACAACATAGAGCTGTACGTCGATATCGCCTTATAGATCAGGTGCGCTCCAGTGCCCAGAGTGAGTCTGTAGTAGCAAAGTTATGTTCGCTTAAGGTTTCTACACCTTAAAAGAACCTCACTACTGAGTTATTCTTCCTCTTGTTCTCCTAGGCAAACTAGCTAAAGGACTACTTACACCTCCGTTCCTTGTGGAAATACGATACCCTGAATACCACCGGGTGAAGTGCTACAATAGTACTTCCGTGTGCTTGTGGACTTTTTTGCTTACACTAAGAAGCACCAACAAGCATTTCTAGTGCCGTTACCGGGGAATGGTTGTCATTTTAGTCTCTAAACCTAGTTTGCCTATGTATCCTTTGTTTTTACCTTTTTTCTTTTTACTCTTTCCAATGGAGCAACCTACCAATCAAAACCTTTCTGCTCCCAAGGGTGAGTTTATTGAACGACCACAATCCTCGAAGCCAATCACAACTTCTAGTTATGAGCTCCACCCTGGCTTTATAGCCATGGTTCGGGAACAAGCCTTCTCAGAGTTAGATTATGAAAACCCCTACCATCACCTAAGGGAGTTTGAGCAACTCTGTGCTTGCCTGACCATTTAAGGCATGTCACAAGAAACACTTAGGTGGAAGCTATTTCCTTTCTCACTAAATGAGATGGCAAAACAATGGTACGCCCATAATGTAGAGAAAGTAGCTGGTGATTCAGAAGAACTAAGGAACAGATTCTGTCTTATGTTCTTCCCTATATCCCGAATCGCTGCCCTACGACAAGAGATACTCAACTTCCAACAAAAAGAGAAGGAAACCATAGATGCAGCTTGGGATAGATTCTCAATTTTAACAAGATTTGGCCTAGACTTGTCTATACCCAACCATGTGCTTTTATAGCATTTCTGGTTAGGGCTTAGCAAGGAATCTGCCCTACAGCTAGATATAGCTGCCAGTGGTTTGTTTACCCATAAAACCATAGCACAAGGGGAAACTCTCCTAGACCACATTCTAGAGAACACTCCTCCGCTAGAACCCCTACATGTAGATCCTGAGCTGAGTCACGAGGAAGTCTCTTCGGCTAAGGCCAAACCTCTATCACCCTTAGAGAGACCCTTGCCCGAACTAGAAGATTTGGAGGAAGGTTCCCAACCTTCGGATCCTCCGTATTTCGAGGATGACTTTTTCAAAGAATTTGGAAACACTTCGAAGTACTCATGCCAGAAAAGGCCACCAATCCCTGTCACTCCTTGTGATCCTATGGACAAAGAATTTCTTAAGGAATCCATCAAGGAGTTGACTGCCATTATGAGCAGCGAATGGGTAGGAGAAAAAGAACTTTCGTCTGAAGAAATTTAGATTCACACCCCTTCTTCAACCCTTCAAAGCAAAGTTGGTAGATCTTGGGAAAAGGTGTTATACAACCCTACGGTAGGGGCAAATCTCATCTCCTCATCTTATGCTCATGCCTATTTAGGCAATGAACCCCTTTCCCCTACCAACAAAACCCTGAGACTCGCCCCAAGATCTAGTTTGGAAAGTAAAGGGGTCCTGCATGGTATACACCTACACTTGGACAATACCGTTTTGGCCCTTGATTTCCATGTTTTTGACATTCAGGACTTTGACGTCATGATAGGGCACCCCCTAGAAAAACTCTTCTTAGACCCACCAAAAATAGGGGATCTAGACATAAAGTTGGGGAGAGACACCTTTATGATTCCTATCACTCAATTTAAAAACTCAGTGGCAGAATCTCTTCCCTATCCTAACTTGCCCAAGGAAGTTATGTCGGTTCTACCCTTTGAATCTCTCGAATCGTCCTTAGAAAAGGATGTGAAACTCTTCGTAGAAGAAGAGGATGACTTAGGAGACACCATTGATCTTCCCACAGAGGAAGTACTAGCATGACCTCTGGTTGAGCGAAAACCCCTACCCGTTGGTCTACGTTATGCTTTCCTAAATGGCGACAAGGAAACTCCTATAATCGTTAGTGATAAGCTTTGAGATGAGGAGACGTCAAAACTCATCGCCATTTTAGACAAAAACATAGGTCAGTCTTTGGGTATTCTTTGCAAGACCCTAAGGGGATTAGCCCAACTCTCTACACCCATCGCATTCCGATAGACCCTTCGAGTACAACATCTCGAGAGGCTCAACGTAGGCTCAATAATGCGACATGGGAAGTCATGAAGAAGGAAGTCCTCAAACTTTTTCATGTCAGGATGATCTATCCCATACCACATAGCAACTGGGTTAGCCCCGTCCAAATGGTTTCAAAGAAAGGAGGAATGATGGTAGTTGAAAACAATAAAAATGAGTTAATCCCGCAACGTACTGTCACGTGGTGGAGAATGTGTATTGATTACCGAAAACTCAACATGGCAACAAAGAAAGACCACTTCCCACTGCCTTTCATTGATGAAATCTTAGAGCGGTTGACAAAGCATTCTTTCTTCTATTTCCTCGATGAGTATTCGGGGTATCATCAGATTCCCATCTAGCCTGATTATTAGAGCAAGACAACATTTACATGCCCATATGGAACATACGCATATCGTAGAATGTCGTTCGGGTTGTGTATCACGCCCGCATCATTCCAACAGTGCACGATGTCTATTTTCTCAAACATGATAGAAGAGATCATTGAGGTTTTCATGGACGATTTCTTAGTCTATGGCAAAACCTTTGACCACTGTCTAGAGAATCTAGATAGAGTCTTGTAGAGATGCCAAGAAAAGGACCTGGTACTTAACTGGGAAAAGTGCCATTTCATGGTCCATGAAGGCAATGTTCTTGGGCACCTCGTGCCTAAGAGGGGGATTGAGGTAGATAAGGCCAAGATCGAAGTTATCGAGCAACAACCACCCCCCATGAATGTAAGAGGGATCCACAGCTTCCTAGGTCATGCAGGGTTTTATAGGCAGTGTATCAAAGATTTTTCATAAATCGCTAGACCCCTCACAAACCTGTTAGATAAAGATGCACCTTTTGAGTTCATAGATGAGTGCTTAAGTGCTTTTCACACTCTTAAGAAAAAAGCACTCATCTCAGCACCAATCATCCAACCACCCGATTGGTCGCTGCCGTTCGAGATCACGTGTGATGCTAGTGACTATGTTGTTGGTGCGGTCCTTGGACAAACCAAAGATAAGAAGCATCACGTAGTCGCATACGCTAGCAAAACACTCACAGGAGCATTGCTTAATTATGCTACCATAGAAAAAGGGCTCTTAGCAGTTGTTTTTGCTATCGACAAGTTTAGATCTTACTTAGTGGGTGCAAAAGTTATCGTTTATATTGATCATGCTACACTTAAATATTTGCTCACTAAGAAAGACGCTAAACCTAGATTAATAAGATGGGTTCTCTTACTCCAAGAATTTGACCTTGAAATAAAAGATAAAAAGGGGTAGAGAACACTAATGTCGTTCATCTATCGTGTTTGCAAGTCACTAACATGCAGGAACTACCAATAAATGACTTCCTACGCGACGACATGCTACTAAAGGTGATGGATACAAACCTGTGGTACACAAACAACGTGAATTTCATAGTTTTAGGATACGTACCACTGGGTGAAAACAAAAGAAAGCTGCAAGCAGAAAACAGACATCACCTTTGGGATGACACATACCTATACAGGGTATGCTCTGACGGCTTGTTAAGGAGATGTGTACCAATGGCGGAAGGTTTGCAAATCATTGAGAAATGCCATGCGGCACCGTACAGAGGCCATTACATAGTATTCCGCACACAGACCAAAATCTGGTAGTGCGGGTTCTTTTGGCCGACAATGTACGAAGACACCAATGAATTCATCCGAAGGTGTCGAAAATGTCAGCTGCAAGGTGGCATCAATGCTCAAAATGCAATGCCCCTCCACTACAACCTGTATGTGGACATCTTCAATGTTTGGGGCATTGACTTCATGGGGCTGTTCCAAAAGTCCCATGACAGTGAGTACATCCTTATTGCCATTGACTATGTGTCAAAATGGGTGGAAGCTCTACCATGTAGAGCTACTGACACCAGGCATGCAAGGAAGATGTTCCATGAAGTGATCTTCCCTCGCTTTGGAACACCACGAATGGTGATAAGCGATGGAGGATCCCACTTCATTGACAAAACCTTCATAGCTTTCCTAAAAGAGCTTGGAGCCAAGCACAACATTGCCACCCCATACCATCCTCAAACAAGCGGTCAGGCAGAAACTTCAAATAAACAAATCAAGAATATCCTGCAGAAAACGGTCAATGCAATGGGAAAAGGATGGAAAGATAAGCTACATGAGGCACTTTGAGCATATAGGATAGCTTATAAAACTCCCATTGGCATGTCGCCATTTCAGCTTGTTTATGGAAAGAGTTGCCATCTACCAATTGAGCTTGAACACCGAGCTCACTAGGCTATCAAAAGCTAGAACATGGATGTAAAGCTAGCTAGTAGAAATCAAGAAAAACAAATTGCCGAGCTAGAAGACTGGCGAGAGAAAGCGTACCACAGTGCCAAGCTCTACAAAGAAAGAACTAAGAGACAGCACGATCACCGAATCCAACAAAAAGAGTTCAAGGAGGGAGATAATGTTCAACTATTCAACTCCCGAGTCAAACTATTCGGTGAAGGAAAACTCAGAAGCAAATGGAAAGGACCGTACACCATCATCAACACATCAACACATGATCATCATCCAAGACGATGATGGTAACATTTTCAAAGTTAACGGTAAACATTCAAAATTTCCCTAGAGCCTTCTTGTAACACTAACTTAGAAATAGATAGAATAGATTTAATTGCTTTTGATAAATTCGCTCAAAACTTATGAAAATTTAAATAAAAATAATAATTATACTAACATATTCTTTTGTTTGCTTAAAATATAAAAATATTGTTTTAACTTCCTAAGCAAGTCATCATGGCTAAATGGCCTTTATACCCTCACTAGACAAACCATGATTCTTGCTTATTCTTGCTTGGTGCATGCTGATCACATGAATATTCATTCATTATTACAAGATCATGTGAATTATGCAACATGAATAAACTTTGATTCAACATGATTACAAGTATATCCTACTCCATCACGCTTTGATACAGTTGAATCATAATCCGACACCAGCATCTCTAGGATCACCATGCATGCACACGCACCTGGATGAAATCCCAGGCCAGGAGGAGAACCTGGGGGTGCGGGCACACCCATGGTGTGGTCATACCACCCGTGGCTCCTCTCACCCCCAATCTTCATCCACATCTCATTGATCTCCTGTAGATCATGTCTATGGCGGTGCTTGGTTTGTTTCCTTCATGGTAGAGGCCCGAGCTCCTATATAAACCACCCCAAGCCTCTCCCTCTCTTCACACCAAGCTTCAAAGCTTTCTTCTCTCCCTCCACTTAGCACTCAAGTCCTAAGCTCATCATGGCCAGCCACACTGCTTTATACACGGCCTCCTGCTCCACTTATGATATTGAGGGAGTGCCAGCTTCCATTGACCTAGTGCCCGAGAGCTCCTATGTGAGGGAAGAAGCGAGGTTGATCACCGAAGCACCGCTCACTATCATGCCACCACCAAGCTATGCTACAAGCGATGGCACAAGCTTGAGGACTACGACATGTTCCAAGGCGCCCTTTGGTGGCACCAAGGAGAAGAAGGTGGTGCCCACAAGACCAACCATCGGTGCCCTCGGCCTCAAGCGGAAAGCACCCGAAGATAGCGGACCTAGCAAGCGCTCTTTTGTAACACCTTCAGGCAATTTGGTTTCTCATGCTAGCTCGTCCATGCATACCACTAGGCCTAGTCTCTCCTATACTATGGTAGGCGTACGCAAACCCGATGGAGGGTATGGAAAGGCGCTTATGCGCAAACCAGCTAAAATGCTAGTAAGCAAGCCGGCTCTATTAGGGAAAGAGTCAGAATCCTCGGGTGCGCCTCTTAGATTCAAAAGGATGGTGAAGCCTCCTATTAGAGGGCAGCCCACTGAATTTTTTAGCGATAGTGAGGATGAGTAGTTACCCAAGGGCCCTACACTCGCCTCACATAGCGCTAGCAACAAAAGCCTACGCGAAAGCATCAGAAAGGACAATGATCATCTTGCCGAGAGTCTTATGAAAATCAAGGACCTCAGTGATGAGATCAATGAACTTCGCCGCGGCTTCAAAGAAAAAGTTGTTAGGGTGGCAAAAGTGGCGGGAGTAGAGCATGCTCTTAACCAACCTCTCTTGGCCACTCCCGCCGCATCAATAATTAGGTGCATCTTTATCTTTTAAGCTTTTCCATTCCAATCATGTTTAAATTCCAATCATGTAATGTGCCTACCATTTTATCATTGAATAAAAGTTTTATTATTAGAAATATTTGTTGCCTTTTTCTCTTATTCTTTTTGACATAATAAAATAGGAAAGAAAACAAGTGTGGGGGAGGAACCACACTCACCTTTGACTTAGTTGCATAAAAGTTAGTCAAATTCAAACTCGGTTTGTGCAACTCTCACTCTCTCACTCCATATTCAATAAAAGCTTTAAAAATGAACAAATTTTTAAAATAAATTAAAAAGAAAATGCTCCATCTCCATGTCTTCCTATGATTAAAAAGTTTGCATACTTTTATTCCTTCCTAATATTCCCAAAAACTTGTGAACACTTATCAATAGGGAACCCATTTTATCTAAGTAATTGACGAATGAGATATAGTAGGATGATATGACACTTGCTCATTTCTTGCAAAGTACTTGGGATTTATTTTACAAAACAAAATTCAAATAGCATGTTCCTTGAATGATATTCAAATACCTACCAAGGCCATATATGATCATACATGACAAAACCTTCCATATTCAAATACCTACCAAGATCAAAACTCACGTACACGCCACAAATGATCAGCTATTCCTACACTAGGAATACACTACAACATGTTTTCCATCACTAGCAAATAAATACTCCATGTTCTAAAATATGATCTTCCTACATATTTCTAGAAAGAGACAGCAAGGCTATGCAAAAAGTGTTGAAAAAGAAAGAATGGGACACATGAAGGTCCCGAAGTATAGAAAAAATGATGAGCACATGAAGGCTCATAGAGAAATAGCCATGTCTCAAAATAAAAGCTAGAAGAAGAGATCATATCAAATAGAGGAGTATAATTACACCAAAAATTCCACTCACTTGCACAGTTTTGATCTAAGAGTATGATGCTTCTCTCCGGTGAGGTCCGAAATTTGACTTTACAACATATGCAAGGTAAGTGTGCCTCACAATTTTCATCCCTACCCAAAGATCCATATAAGCTTCTTAGAAGTAGGATGATCAAAAGAGAAGGCAAAATTTTAGAATATGCCTTGGTAAGGAACCACTACAAATTTGGGTGACTTGAGAGAATCGTTAAAGGAACAAAAGCTATCTTTATGTTTTCAAAACCATACAAAAACCCAAGTTTCTGAGCAGCGATACATTGAGAAGATTTGAATCCAATCTATTCCATTTTTCAATTACCCAAGATATTTGGGTATACACTTTGAAGTCCACATAGGCTCAGGTGAAGCTTGGAATTACCTGTATGCAGATTTTTCAATCAAGGAGATGAACCCACTTAGTCCATTGAACTTTACTCGAGGACGAGCAAAGGACTAAGTGTGGGGGAGCTTGTTGGCGATGCTTAACTCATATTTTTATCGCCAACATTTTAAACAAAATAAACAAATATGAGAACCAAAACTTAGAAATAGGGTTTTTAACTAACATTCTCAATGAGTTTTGGTATGTATATGTTTTGCAGGGCAACACATGAAAACACACTAAAATGTGCAATTGAGAAGGCACATTCAAGCAAAACACAAAGCAAAGCCCATCCAACTCCATTTTTGGCAGAACACTTCTTCAGGTGGTGCATTCAATGCACGAGGAGACGGTTGCATGAGGGGTCTCCTAAAATACCTCACCAAAACCGACCTCCTTGTTGGCAGTCCTTAACCCCAATTTCCAACCACCAACTTTCATATAAAATATGCTCAAATAAACACCAAACTTAGATATAGGGTTTTAACCAATTGCAGGAGGACATATCAGAATAGCACAAGAAATGTACCTAAAGTGGACAAGAAATACAACAAAACAAACACTAACACAACTACATGGAAAAATACACCAACAAGGCGCTTTCTAATGAAGCGTAAAGTAGACATGCGCAAAGAATAAATGGAAGGCCCATCAACTCCAGTCATCTTGGTGAAAGACCACCCAAAGAGCAGCCCACATCCACTCAGTAGTCCACCACGTGAAGACGGTTGCGAGAGGCTTCAGTGAAGGGTCGGCCACCGCCCACCTGGCGCCGCTCAATGTCTCCTTCATCTAGCGGTGGCATGCAGGCATGCATAGGTGGTGCATGCTGGGATTCATCTAAATATAGCTCTCTAAACCATCCTATGGGTACTATAAAAGGAGGGGTAGAGCTCCCATTCTAAACACCACACAAGGCAAAGAGCTTCTTCACTTTTGAGTAACACTCCAAGGGCTTAGGCCCTAGATAGCTAGTAGAATAGTAAGCGAGAGATGTGAGGGAGAGCTTGGGGAAGCGCCGGACTTGTCGCTGTGTCTCCCCGCCTTGTACCTCGACGAGCACCTTCACTTCAATAGGTTCTCTCGCTAAGTGAGTGTTCATGGTTCTTTTGGTTATAAAATCTTTCATTAGTTAAGCTATGCTTTTACTTGTTTGCAAGTTCATCATTCGTCCTTGTGGTGGTTGCTCTAGTAGAAGGGCCCTAATAGAGATGGATAACCCTTGCATGCATGCTAGAGTAATAGTCGATAGTGTAGACACGGTGTCTAGGCTAGAAGCTATCTTTGTTTACCTTGTTCCCCATGGTTGCGGGGTAGGCGGCAGGTGGTGATAGCCCTATCTGTCCCTCGTACTCCTCCATGTCTAGGTTCAACATAGGTTACAGGCCAGCCTCGCTTGGTAGATCAGGTGTGATCTGATGCCCGAATTGAGCAAGTAATAGTAGAGTTTATCTATCCATAGACCCAATAATAATAAGAATCCATCTTTACCTCTACCGGCTCTACCCTTGTGTTGTCCTTGGACGAATTAGCTAGAAGAGTACCTCCATTCCCTGTGGAAAATACGATACCCTGAATACTTCTGGGTGAAGTGCTACAACGGTACTTCCGTGCGCTTGCGGATTATTTCTGTTCGTGTTAAGAAATATCAACAAGCATTTCTAGCGCCGTTACCGGGGAATGGTTGCCGTATTTTCTTCAAACCTAGTTCGTCCTTGTATCTGTATCCTTTTTTTTATAAAAAACACAAAAAAATATTTTCACAATGAAAACCACTACTATCAAATATCGGTCCGCTTCAAAGGGCGAGTTCTTCGAGCCACCACCCAAATCAAACTTTTCATCCGGCTGTAAACTCCACCCTGGCTTAATAGCCATGGTTTCGGCACAACCCTTCTCTGGGCACTATAATAAAAACCCCTGCCATCACCTGCATGAGTTCAAGATGTGTTCATGCCTGAGCATCTAGGGCATGACACAAGAAACTCTTAAGTGGAAATTGTTTCCCTTCCCTCCGAGGGGGAAGGCGAAGCAATGGTACACACATGCTGTAGAAAGTACGAATGGGGACTAGGATGAACTTAAAGACAAGTTTTATCTTGCGTTCTTCCCTATGTCCCGTATCGACTCTCTGCCAAGGGAAATCCTTTAATTTGAGCAGCGCAAGGAGTCTATAGGTGCAGCCTGGGTAAGATTTTCAGCATTAATACAAATTGGCCCAGACTTGTCTTTACCCGATGGCGTATTGGTGCGTCTCTTTTGTTTGGGTATTGACATAAATGCTGACCTATGCCTAGACGTGATTGTTGGAGGATGGTTTACACACAAACCCATGACAGAACAAGTGAAATACCTTGAAAACTTCCTAGAAAACTACACCTTCCCCCATCATGAGAACTAGAATCCTCTAGGCAAAAGTCGTGTCGAGCATTGGGGAATCCTCATTAGTCGAATCCAAATTCATACCATCCCTAGATTCGACTAATGAGTCCTCACCCGAACCACAAACACCAAAGGAAAGAGTGATTTATCCTTCGGAGTTCCCTATCGAATTTGGGGATTTTGGCAATACCTCAAAATATTTTGGGCACGAAAAGGTTACATGTCCTTCTAAGGAAGTTTCCCCTAAGATAGAGCCATCAAAGGAATGGTTGTTGGAAGTAAAACGTTCTTTCAGAGCAATTTGGATTCTTTCACCTTCCACAACCATGCCTTGTTCATTGAGGATAACAAACATAGAAGCCCTGCATAACCCCACAGTCAGGATCAGTATCATGTCAGAATTCATAGCGAAAAACCTCTTGGGTAACATGCCACTAGTCCTGACAAATAAACTTTTCAAAAGTCCCTCGAGACTCATTTTTTAGTGTTGTGGGATCGTCAGGAACGTGCCAATTAAAATTAATGAAACTGAGGTACACCTAGACTTCTACATCTATGCCATCCTCGATTTTGATCTTCTTATAGGCCACCTCTTCGAAATACTTTTTCAAGAAAAACCGTCCCATGGAAGCCTTAGTGAAGAGTTTGGGAAAGCTACTTCCGACGCTCACTTAGATATCCCAAAGGCGGAGCATCATCCCAACAATGACTCATTTGAGGAGGTGAAATTCGTAACCCGGTTCGTTCCATCATCACCCTCGCTCGAACGTAAGCCATGTCCCTCTAGCCATAAAAACATTGTTCACGATAATGATCGAGGCTCAACGTTGTTTCCACATGATACATCTGTTGAGAACAAAAACTTCTGTGCCATGGCATTTTACTTAGTACCCCGTGCTCCTAAGAGGAACACAACCACCTATCACTCCTCGTTTACAAACTTTTTGGAAGGATGATTGTGGATGCATATGTTTATCACAAATATTGCAAATCCCGTAGTTGCACTGTGGTACTAACCTTGTAGATTAAACAAAGATGTTAAATGTTTGGTGGTGGAGGTGGGAACTACACCACCATCGATGGCTACAAGATGAAATTCCCAAGGTCAAGCTTATGACCATAAACAAAGCACTACCGGGAGATACCCCGGATTAACATAAAAAATCAACTTTTCTTATTAATAAAAGCAAGAACATGTTTTCAAGTTAGTATGCACCTTCGGGTATTCTTTGTTACTAACCCTTTCAGGTTAAGAACAAAAAGAATGAGGGTACATACGATGCTAGAACACATGGGAGCCGCATCAACCATATGACCATTGGTGATGGAACACACTCAAAGAGGAGGCCCTGACTCTACACACTTGACTTTTACACAAAATTCCAAGTGTGGGGGAGGATGGTGAGAGTCCCAAAGTTCCATATACACCAATGATCATCTTGCTTAAAAAAAGAAATGATGATGTTAGCTCTACTTTGCTAAAGAGAAAAAAGGAGAATACAAAAAAATCTATTATAAAAAATGAATAATGAGAGCTCTATCTTACTGAAAAAAGAAAGATAGAATATATATATATATAGAAACTAAAAAAAGATAAAGAAAGAGAGAAGGAGGATTCTCCTTCTATAGACCTTTGCTCACCTAAACCATATGTGATAAAGCCACCGTCGCAACAACATCAAAGCGTCCATTCACATATGTGGCCGGTAAGTACACTCAGGTATGCAAAGGAAAATAAATGATTCACTAACTCTTTTTACTCATACTTATCTCCATGAGATCATACAAATTCATGCCTCTCTTGTTTATGTCATATGCTCTGGTTTGGGTGTACTCATATATGGTATATCCATAGGTTTTTTTAATTAAGCATGGTGCTTAGGTTAAAATAGCCTTCTTTAATCAAACTTTGACATGGTGTTGAAATTTGATTAATGAACTTTGAGTATTACTTTCATAAACAATAGAAGTAATCTACTATGGAGATAAATCAAGGCTATGTTTATTTTTGCAAACTTTACCTTAGCCTTGTTTATGCTAAATGATAAAAAGTTGGGTGAACCCATAAAATAAAATAAATAATAATAATAATAGTAATAATAAATAACAAAATAAAAGTAATAATAATTATAATAAAGTTAAGGCTCCCTAGTATCCAAATTGGTAGAGTCCTTGTCTATTTCCTTTTGTTTTTCTTTGTTAAATAAAAAGCAGGTACAACAATAAGTGTGGGAGCGATCTCTCAAGCATGACGAACACACATTTGAGATCTCCCACCAACATGTTGCACAAACATCGTCTGATCCAACATGTAGAAGGACAAGACAAATGGCTCAAGGGAGGATTGGCTAAACTTTCGGTTTAGTCAAACCACCTCAGACATAACTCCTTTGTCTTTTTGTGCCACACTATCCTCAACTCCCTCCAACTTTGAGTTTGAACAAACATAAATCTTAATCACTAAAATCAAACTCAATTCATCTCTGTTATCTCCTCCTGATGAGCAATGCCCCTATGCACCACACTTCATCTAAATTTATTGAAAAGTGACAAGTTCACAACATGTTTAAGATAGAAGCTTACATAAAGTTTGTTCCATATACATACACTTATGCTTGTGGGAAAATATTCTAATAGAATAATCATGTTGACTAAGTTGTTGTGAAGTGTGATATAGTTCTGACTTAGAAATCCTACCATTTCTATTCAAAGTACTTGTAGAATTTGTTTTAATAAAAATATAAAACCATAGTATCACATACTCCTCAATTGGAGCAATTCCTACCAAAGCTAAATTTGACATCTTGCAGAGTTTCAAGCCTTCCACATATGCTGCTTGTTATTGTGTTGAGTTTGGTCAAGTCTTGTTGACCCCTATTGAGAGATTTATTATGCTCCCAAGATCAAGATCACGTACACTCCACATACACACGCTGCTCCTACACTGGGAGTACGCAAAAACATGCTTCCACCTAGATCCACTAAAAACTCTGCTCCTACACTAGGAGTAGACAAAATGTTTATTAGGCAAATACTCCATGTTCTAAAAAGATAAAGATCTCTCTCTCTAAATTTGTGGTTTAGAAGAAGAGACATGGGCTATGCAAAAAAAAATATATTTGGACACATGAAGGTCCAATGTACAAAAAGAAAAAAAATGATGAGCACTTGAAGGCTCATGTATTGAAAAAAAGAGGGGGGAGGAAGAAAGATAGCCATGTTTCAAAATAATAAGTTATAGAGAGAGAACATATCTACAAAAGGAGTATAGTTTTAGTTTACCTTTTTCCACACACATGCACATCTTGATCTAAGAGTATGGCACTTCTATCCTTGGATCCTCGATTTGACTTTACAAAATATGCAATAAAAGTATGCTATATGTTTATCCCTACCTAAAGTCCCACATAAACATTTTTAGAGACAGGAGAAAACACAAGAAGGCAAAACATTACTATGCCTTGTTAAGGATTTACACACCATTGAGTGATTTGAGAGTGCCTTTTGAGGAGTATAAAGTGAACTATGCTTTTTGAGAAAAACTTTCAAAACTCCAAGTTACTAAGATGTCAAATTGGGAAGATGACTTTGTTTCGAGAACTGTTCCGCTTTCCAACAACCCAAGGAAACATGTTAGCAAATGCCACATATCCCACTTGTGTAAGGAATCTGTTGGAATAACTCTTATGTAAGCCATATATCTTAGGATGTTATGCTCATGATTACCTTTAACACTAAGCTTTGCTCGAGGATGAGCAAAGGGCTAAGTGTGGGGAGCTTGTGGCAGTCCTTAACCCCCAATTTCTTACTGCCAACTTTCATATAAAATATGCTCAAATAAACACCAAACTTAGACATAGGGCTTTAGAACTAACAATTTCCACAAATTTTGGTGTTTGACCAATTGTAGGATGACATATCGGAATAGCACAAGAAATATACCTAAAGTGGACAAGAAATACAACAAAACAAACACTAACACAAATACATGGAAAATACACCAACAAAGTGCTTTCCGACAAAGCGTAAAGCAGACATGCGCAAAGAATAAATGGAAAGGCCCATCAACTCAAGTCATCTTGGCGAAAGACCACCCAAGGAGCAGCCCACATCCACTCAGCAGTCCACCATGCGAAGGCGGTGGCGAGAGGCTTCAATCAAGGGTCAGCTGACCCCTGGGGTTGGCCACCCCCCACCTGGTGCCACTTGGCATCTCCTTCGTCTAGCGGTGGCATGGAGGCATGCATAGGCAGTGCACACCATGATTTGTCTAAATATAGCTCTCCAAACCATCCTATTTGTGCTATAAAAGGAGGGGTAGAGCTCCCATTCTAAACACCACACAAGGCAAAGAGCTTCTTCACTTTTGAGCAACACTCCAAGGGCTTAGGCCCTAGATAGCTAGTAGAATAGGAAGGGAGAGATGCGAGGGAGAGCTTGGGGAAGCGTCACACTTGTCAGTGTCTCCCTGCCTTGTACCTCGATGAGCACCTTCACTTCAACGGGTTCTCCCGCTAAGTGAGTGTTCATGGTTATTTTGGTTATAAAGTCTTGGATTAGTTAAGCTATATTTTTACTTGTTTGTGGGTTCATTGTCTGTCCTTGTGGCGGTTGCTCTAGTAGAAGGGCCCTGATAGAGACGGATAACCATTGCATGCATGCTAGAGTAATAGTTGATAGCATAGACATGGTGTCTAGGCTAGAAGCTATCTTCATTTATCTTGTTCCCTACAGCTGGGGGGTAGGTGGCAGGTGGTGACAGCCCTGTTCATCCCTCGTATTCCCCATGTCTAGGTTTGATGTAGGCTATAGGATGGCCTCGCTTGGCAGACCATGTGTGATCCGGTGCCCAAAGTGAGCAAGTAATAATAGAGTTTATCTATCCATAGACCCTATAATCATAGGAATCCATCTTTACCTCTATCGGCTCTACCATTGTGTTTTCCTTGGACGAATTAGCTAGAAGAGTACCTTCGTTCCCTATGGAAAATATGATACCCTAAATACTTCCGGGTGAAGTGCTACAACGGTACTTCCGTGCACTTGCGGATTATTTCTATTCACGTTAAGAAATACCAACACTCCTCAAGCTATAAAAGGATGCCCCTCTTCACATTTCAACACCATCATACACATTCAGAGAGGAAGAAGAAGGGCTACACACATTCCATTAGCTTTTAGCTAGACTAGAGTAGGGAGTGAGAGAGGAATAGCGGAGTAGTGGTGCCCCTCTTCTTCTTGTACTCGGCAAACCCTGTACATCAGGTGGACGGAGTGCTGGACTTGTTAGCCCCCTCTACACTTGTACCTCTATGTTCGTCTTACTACTTGGAGCAAGAAGTTCATGTTTGTTGGTATAAATTAATGCACACAGAATAATCCACAAGCGCACGGATATTATACTGATGTAGCACTTCACCGGGAGTACCTAGTTTTATATCAAACTCGAGGAAACATGTGTGAGAATAACCAAATCTAACTTAACCCAACTTCACAATCAAGGCTAGATAATAGGAGCATAGAGGAGACTACTAAGGTCTTCTTGTTCTAACTTCAGTAAGCTTTGTCTTCTATTGTTCAATTCTAGGGATATTACTAGAGCAAACACAGGCAGAGTATGCTTCCAATAGTAACATAGTCCTTCTAGGTCTATTAACGGGAGGTCGACTATAAAGGATTCAACGAGGCTATAAGAGTCACCCTCGTGTGCTACCACCCATCCAGAAAATAAGGTACATCCATGAGTAACCAAGTCTAAGCACCACGCTTACACTATGAATACTACTTTAACCCAGGAGCTACAAGGATTAAAGTACTCAAAAGAGAGACATAAACCTGAAGAACAATATGAACAAGATGGTTACTTGAATTAGAAGTTGATTACTAGAGAAATCTTAGAAGCATGCTCAAGAAGAACTTGATTCTGCTAGGGTACAAGACGTAGAGAGAGCACCGATAGGCCAAGACTCCTTCAAAACTCTTCCCTCTCACTCTATCTCTCTATCTCTAATACAAGACTAGATCCTATGGAGGACTAATCTTATCTTGATTGCTAGCTCTGATCCTGGTGGAAATATAGATTAGGGTTTCTAGCCCTCAGGCTCTCAGGATCAAATGCATGGATTGCCCTAGAGGGGGGTGCAGACAGATATATATAGGCCAAAGCATCAATCCTGAGCCCTCAGATCAAACCGACTTGAATAAATGGCGGAGATGCAGTCTTTAAGTTAGAGAACCGATATAACAACGGGGGCTGACACAAGGGGCCCATAGGCTAGCCGGCCTACATTTGGGGCTAGCCAGCCCCACATGTCAGGGGCATGGGCTCTGCTTTGATGGAGAGCCTCCTGGAGTTTTCTAGAGTCTTCCCACGCTACTTACGTGGTGAAATTCTATAATTTCTTTTGACAAATAGGCCCTCATTGACGGTTTTCTGATTAAATCCTTCTGGAAACATAGATTCACCAAAACTCATGGAATTTGTGAGTTTAAACCACTAAGTCTACATTGGTGATCCATTTTAGCTATTTATACAAGTTATATTGATGGTTTGTGATGAATGTTAACTACCGTCAACAAACTCCCCCACACTTAGGCTTTTACTCGCCCTCGATAAAAGGATGGATTACTCAAGACATAACCTTAGGATAAGTCATCAACATAAAACTATTCCCAGTCATTCATGCTCTGTAGGATTCAAAGTGTCTACTATGAAACTTTATACGGGCATCTCAGTACCCATTGTTTTAGATATCTCAGATACTTATCCATTTTTTCAATACTTTTTTCTTTTTCTTTCTTTTATGAATAACTTTTGCATAGCCCATGCCTTTCTTTCTATAATTGAAACTTTTCAAGAGAGATATTTACAAGAACTTGGAACATTTATCCTAACAAACTTATTTTTGTGTCTATTCCTAGTGTAGGAGTAGAACCTTTTTGGGTGGATGGATAACATGTTGCTACGTACCCCTAGTGTAGGGGCAGCAGATATATGTGGAATGTATGTGATCTTGATCTTGAGAGCATGATAAGTTTCTCAACAAGGGTCACCAAGTTTGACCAAACTCAACACAATGACAAGTAGTATATGTAGAAGGTTTCTTTAGACTATATATCATGCATGGCTCTGGTAGGATATTACTTACCATAAAGGAGAGGTATATCTATTCATTTTACTTTTTGAAATAAAATTCTCCAATAACAAGAAATCAAATATCAAGTTCTCATTATTTTACTATATCTCACTCCACAACAACTTAAGTAATATGCGGTCCCTAATAATAAGTTCCCAATAGTAATATGACTTCTAGGAAAAGTATTATATGAGTCTATCCTTTAGTCATGACTGAAATAATCTTTCCTCAGGTTTTAAAGTTGTTTTATCAAAAGATTTCCAATTCGGTTCGAAACGGAAAGCATAATAGATGAAAATAGAGTGTTTGGGCCACGAACCTGTCCGTGGATGAAGCGCGAGGCGAGATGGAGCTGGGCTGGGCCAGCAAGCCCATGTAGGAGGCTGGGCGGCCCACTCTCGGGTCTGTTTCGGTCCAACTTTAGTGAGCATGGTTTTGGTCCATTGCTTTCTGAATTTCGTGATTTTCACGATCGAATTCCGTCTTGTTGTCGCATTGTGTCTCCCCCACACTTGTTTTCTTGTATACCTTTATGCACAACATGTGGAGACAAAACATGTATCCAAAAGAAATAGAGAGCAGATAATAATAATAACAAGACTCCATTAATATCCTAAGGCACTTTATTACACAAACCAACCGAAACACAAACTTTTGACTAGCTAACACAAACTTCAACCACTCTAACAATCTGAGCTAAGTGAATAGCCTAAACATACTATCTTTAAACACTTGACCTAACCACTTGTGCCTTATTATTAACTACCTAATTCTCACTTCCTCATCTTAGCAACAAAATGATTCAAAGCATTTAAATCATGTTGCAGGCTCTTATGATAAATGTGTTCTTCGTCGATTCTCTGTTCTAAGGTATAGATAACATCGCTTAGATCTTCAATCTTCTTCTCTAAGAGGGCAATGGTCATTCGTGGATGCTTCTCATCATTTTTTGGAAGAGTTGATGGTGCCTTCCTCTTCTTCTCCTCTGGAGGAACAACCTTGATTTGATCCAGCATAGCCCGGACTCCATTGATGGTTATACGAGGGGTGACCGACTTATATTTCGCACATGTGATGTCTCCAAATTTGGTGGTCTTCACCCCGGCCAACGTCTCGTTTGCCCTTGGAGGAAGAAGGTTGACCTCCTTCGGGACCTTGATTGTCGGCGACGTGTTGGGTTGACGTGGCCTGTCCTTGAGAAGTAGACGCGGCGGTGGCAGAGCAAGGACCGAACGATGGATGGCTTGGGTGAAGTAGGACTGGTTTGAGTGAATGGGGGTGATCTCTGGAGGAATGACGCTCAGCGCAAGCATGTCAGGCTTCTTATTTAGATCAAAACATTAGGAAATGATCTCTTTGTTGGCCATGGGGACTAGAGAGGAGGAGATCTTTACTGCTGTTGGAGAGAGGAGGCTTTGATGGGATGGCTATGGAGGGACGTAGGGGTTCGTTTATATAGGGGGAAACAACTTGCAGCAGGAGTCAAGATCTATCCATTAGGGTCTCGTAACGACAAAATATGCGAATGCGGCGAAAAACTGTGAGATTCTAACAAGGAAGGATCTAGAAGACACGAGAGAGTCGACTGGTCACAAGAGGGGCCGACAGTGGGCTAGGCGGTCTCTAGGTGGGGCCAACTGGCCCCACATGTCATCCTCTCATGGTGATTCTTCTCACATCGGTTTCTAAACTCTATCTGATCCCAAAAAGTATATTTATTCGCTACGAATCGTAAGGAGAATGGCAGTGGTGTAAATCTATGGTAAAATCAGGAAATCTACCTCATCCAAATCCTCGGTTGGTTTTATAGGTTCTAGAAAGATCTTGAGACGGTGGTCATTTACCTTGAATAATGTACCTTCATCATTTTGAAGTGTTACTGCTCCATGCGACGAGCTGCCTATCATCCTGAATGGTCCTTCCCATTTGCTTTGAAGTTTTCCGTGCCTGAATAATTTCACCCTAGAATTAAAAAGTAATATTTTATCTCCTAGCGCGAACTCCTTCTTCTTGATCCTCTTGTCACGCCATCTCTTTGTTCTCTCCTTGTATATCTTGGTGTTATGATATGCTTTTTCACGCCATTCATCAAGCTCAGAGAGTTGCATCTTCCTCTTAGTTCCTGTGGCTTCAAAGTCCATGTTCCATCGCTTGATGGCCTAGTGAGCCTTGAATTCTAGCTCAATAGGTAGATGGTAGGTCTTCCCGTAGACAAGTTGGTATGGTGACATGCCCAACGGTGTTTTTAGGCCATTCTATAAGCCCATAGTGCATCGGGTAGTCGATCTTTCCATACAGTCCCCATCTCGTTGACCGTCTTTTGTAGAATATTTTTGATTTGTTTATTTGATGTTTTTGCTTGGCCACTTGTCTGATGGTGGAATGGAGTAGACATTGTGAGGGATCCTATGCTTTGACAAGTAATTGTGAAAATTATTGTCAGTGAAGTGAGTGCCTCCATCACTAATTACCATCCTTGGAACTCCAAATCTTGGAAATATTGTCTCTTCAAACATCTTCTTGGAGTTCTTAGCATCAGTAGCTCTACATGGAATGGCTTCAACCCACTTGGAGACATAGTCAACTGCCACCAAGATGTATTCATAGTTCTTTGACTTTAGAAAAGGTCCCATATAGTCGATTCTCTAGACATTGAAGAACTCAATCTGTAGGTTGTCGATGAGTGGCATGGCATCTCTTGAATTGATATTCTCATGCCTCTGACATGCTCCACACCTTTGGATGAGGTTCTTCGTGTCTTCATACATGGTTGGCCAAAAGAATCCACTTTGCTAGATCTTTGAATGAGTGCGGAATGCACCATAATGTCCTCCATATGGTGATGAGTGGCATCGTTCGATGATCTTGATGCCTTCTTCTGCCGGTACACATCTTCTGAGTAGGCCATTTGAGAAGACTCTGAAGAGGTACGATTCATCCCATATGTGGAGATGACTTTCATAGATGAGCTTCCTTTTGTTGTCCCCTGGCGGTACATAACCTACAACCATAAAGTTAACAATTTTTGCGTACCAAGGGTCGGATTTCATGACTTTGAAGAGCATGTCATCCCATAGAGAATCATTGATGGGTAGTTCCTGTGAATTCTCAAACTACATTCTAGACAAGTGATCAGCAACAGAATTTTCTACTCCCTTTTTATCTTTTATTTCTAAGCCAAATTCTTGGAGTAACACAATACATCTTATTAATCTAGGTTTAGCATCTTTCTTAGTGAACAGATATTTCAAAGCAGCATGATCCGTATAAACAATTACCTTTGCTCCTACTATGTAAGATCTAAACTTATCAATAGCAAAAACAATAGCCAGGAGCAGTTTTTCAGTAGTTGCATAATTAAGTTGAGGTTCTGTTAGAGTTTTGCTAGCATAAGCAATTGCATGATGCTTTTTATCTTTTGTTTGTCCCAAAACTGCTCCAATAGCATAATCACTAGCATCATACATAATTTCAAAAGGTAGCGACCAATCAAGGGGTTGAATGATTGATGCAGAGATGAGTGCTTTCTTAAGAATATTAAAAGATTTCAAGCATGCGTCATCAAATTCAAAGGGAACATCCTTAGCCAAAAGATTTGTAAGCGGTCTAGCAATATGTGAAAAATCTTTTATAAAGCGGTGATAAAAACCAGCATGACCAAGAAAACTGTGGATCCCTCTAATATTTATGGGAGGAGGTAACTGTTCAATTACTTCAATTTTAGCTCTATCTACCTCAATCCCTCGTTCGGACACCAAGTGTCCAAGCACTATGCCTTCTCTAACCATGAAATGGCATTTTCCCAATTAAGGACTAAGTGCTTTTCTTCATATCTTTGCAAAACCTTGTCTAAATCTTCAAGACAATCATCGAAAGTTTTTTCATAAACAGAAAAGTTATCCATGAAAACTTCCATGATTTCTTCAATCATATCAAAAAATATAGACATCATGCATCTTTGAAAAGAAGCTAGAGCATTGCATAGTCCAAAAGACATTCTACGATAACATAAGTTTCATATGGACATGTAAAGGTGGTTTTGCTTTTATCATCTGGATGGATCGGTATTTGGTGATAACCTGAGCATCCATCAAGGAAACAGAAGAAAGAATGATTCGCCAGTCGCTCCAACATTTCATCAATGAAGGGCACCGAAAAGTGATCTTTCTTGGTTGCCTTGTTAAGTTTTTGGTAGTCAATACACATCCGCCATCCAGTGACGGTTCTTTGGGGGATTAATTCATTCTATTCATTTTTAACGATAGTCATGCCTCTCTTTTTAGGCACAACTTGAACAGGGCTAACCCACTCACTATGTGGCACAGGATAGATGATCCCGGCATGTAGGAGTTTCAAAACCTCTTTCTTAACTACATCTCTCATCGCATTATTAAGCCTACGTTGGGGATCCCTAGAAGGTGTAGAATCTGGGTCTATAGGGATGCAATGGGTGCAAAGAGTAGGGCTAATTCCCTTAAGGTCTTGGAGCGAGTAGCTAAAAGCAGAATGATATTTTTCTAAGACAGTTAGCAAGTAGAGGGATTCTTCTTGAGAAAGTTTATCACTTATGATCATAGGAGAATCCTGATCATTATTGAGAAAAGCATATCTAAGACCAGAAGGCAGGGATTTAAGCTCAATGGTGGGCTTAGGTGGTTCTAGCAATCCATCTAGAGGTTTAGAATCTATAGGGTTTTCCTCTTCCTCCTCGATGAAGAAATGGGCATCATCTTTAGGGTTGGGTTCAATCAAGTCATCAAGAGATGCAACCTTAACCTCTTCCATTGGGTCTTCCTCGGGAATTGGCTCAGTCTCAGCATTTAGGGAATGAGTAATGGGTATAGAAAGCTTAAAGTTTTTCCCAAGTTTTATATTCAACTTCCCTGTTTGTCCTTAGATAAGTCTTTCGATTGGTTGTCCTATCAACAGGTCGAACTCCATAATATCAAAGATATAGAAGCTCAAATGAACTTTGGTTCCTTTTACCTAGGTAGGGAGGACATACAAAATTCCCAAACTTGGGAGAATATGTCCTGAAAGACCTTTGAATAACTTTGTTGTTGGGGTTAATGGCATGTGTTTCAATAAATCATGAGCAAAAAATGCAGACATGATATTAACACCCACAACTGCATTATAAAGAGCATGGAAAGGAGCTTTATTAATTTAGCAACAAATGGATATAGAAGGTGAATCTAAGCGAATCACATCAAAGAAAGCTCTGATTCTTCTAACCATTTGTTGCTTATAATAGATACTAGCTCTTTCGTAGTGATTTTTAGGAAAGCTTCCTCAGAAGGGTCTAAAGGTTCTTCATGGGGTGATGATTTCCTAGACTTCTAGGGTCTCCTCATCATATGGTAATTTGAGGTGTTTCCATATTCATCAAAATGTTCATCCTCGAATTCAAGCATGAAATCCGAAATTGGAGTTTCCTCCTTTTCCCGTGGTTCAGGATTTGGTATAGCTAAAGTTGGTGATGGGTCTGGTAAAGATTCGGGTTTAGCTATCTAGGATTCTTTCTCTAATGGCTTCTTTTCTACTTCTTCAAGGGGTGTTCTCTAAGATTTTTGTAAGAATGCTTCTCCCTAAATTGGCAGAGACATGCAAGAACGATCCTCTTGAGGCCATATTAAGACGCTTTGAGGTTTTCCTATCAAGACCCATACAGAAGTGTTCAAGAAGAATAGGGTCTTGAATGGCAAGGTCAGGGCCAGTATTAATGAGAGTATTAAAGCATTCCCAAGCCATTCCTAGAGATTCTTTTTCTTCTTGTTTAAAAGATAGAACCTCAGAACAAAGACTGATTACTCTAGAGATGGGAAAGAATTGCAAGCAAAAGCTAGAATACAGGGCTTCGTAATCTCCTTGTCTACTCCCTATGGTGAGATTATACCAACATTGAGCTTTCCCTATCAAAGAGAAAGGAAAAAGCTTCCATCGTAAGGTTTCATCTGACATGCCTGCAATGCGCAAGCATGCATAGGTTTGCTCAAACTCATTTAGGTGGGAATAGGGGTTTTCATTATCTTCGCCCGAAAAGGGTTGATCCTGAACCATGTTGATTAAACATGGGCACAGCTCATAGCCAAATATTAGGATAGGCTTTGAAGACTCTTGCGGCTATAGGCATGCGCTCGTGGGTGCACCATATTGGTAGATATGGGTGGATTCTAGATCCATGGTAAAAGAAAAGAATAAAAGATAAAAGAATAATGATACAAGGTTAAGCTAGTCTTGAAGTTAACTCAGCAACCGTTTTCCCGGCAACGGCGCTAGAAATGCTTGTTGGTATTAATTAATGCACATAGAATAATCCACAAGCGCACGGATATTATACTAATGTAGCACTTCGCCGGGAGTACCCAGTTTTATATCGAACTCGAGGAAACATGTGTGAGAATAACCAAATCTAACTTAACCCAACTTCACAATCAAGGCTAGATAATAGGTGCATAGAGGAGACTGCTAGGGTCTTCTAGTTCTAATTTCGGTAAGCTTTGTCTTCTATTGTTCAATTCTGGGGATATTACAAGAGAAAACACAGGCAGAGTATGCTTCCTATAATAACAAAGTCCTGCTAGGCCTACTAATAGGAGGTGGATTGCAAAGGATTCAACGAGGCTCTAAGAGTCACCCTCGTGAGCTACCATCGATCTAGAAAATAGGATACATCCACGAGTAACCGAGTCTAAGCACCACGCTTACACTACGAATACTACTTTAACCTAGGAGCTACAAGGATTAAATACTCAAAAGAGAGTCATAAACTTAAAGAACAATATGAACAAGATACTTACTTGAATTAGAAGTCGATTACTAGAGAAATCTTAGTAGCAAGCTTAAGAACTTGATTCCGCTAGGGTACAAGCCATAGAGAGAGCACCGATAGGCCGGGACCCTCTAAAACTCTTCCCTCTCACTCTATCTCTCTATCTCTAATACAAGACTAGATCCTATGGAGGACTAATCTTCTCTTGATTGATAGCTCTAATCCTGGTGGAAATATGGATTAGGGTTTCTAGCCCTCAGGCTCTCAGGATCAAATGCTTGGATTGCCCTAGAGAGGGTGTGCAAGCAGATATATATAGGCTAGAGCCTCAATCCTAAGCCCTCGAATCAAACCAACTTGAATAAACGATGGAGATGTAGTGCTTTAAGGCGGTGGAGAACCGACATAGCAATGAGGGGCTAACACATGGGGCCCATAGGCCGGCCGGCCCCCATGTCGTGGGCATGGGCTCCGCTTTAGTGGATAGCCTCCTGGAGTCTTCTAGAGTCTTCCCACACTATTTACGCGGTGAAATTTCATAATTTCCTTTGAGGAATAGGCCATCCTTGGCGGTTTTTTGATTAAATCATGCTAGAAACACAAGTTCACCAAAACTCATGGAATTTGTCAGTTTAAACCCCTAAGTCTACATTGGTGATCCATTTTAGCTATTTATGCAATTTATATTGACGGTTTGTGATGAATGTTAACTACCATCAACAGTGTTCAACTTCGGTACTGATTCTTTAAGAAAATTTATCATTGTTACTACTTACTTGTGGGTTCATTGTCCGTCCTTATGGTGGGTGCTCTAGTGGAGGACTCTTGATAAAGACAGAAGTTCCTGTCCAACGCTAGAGTAGTGACCATTAGCGTAGACATGGTGTCTAAGCTAAAAGTCACCTTCGTTTGCCTCGTACCCTCTAGTTGAGGGGTAGGCAGCAAATGCTGATAGCCCTGTCCATCCTTTGTAATGCCCCATTTAAGGATACATTGTGGAGCTATACGCCAATATCGCCTGACAGATCAAGTGCGCTCTGGTGCCTGAAGTGAGTCTATAGTAGCAAAGTTATCTTCACTTAAGGTTTCTACACCTTAGAAGAACCTCACTACTCGAGTTATCTTTCCTCTTGTTCTCCTGGGCAAACTAGCTAAAGTACTACTTACACCTCCTTTCCACATGGAAATACGATACCCTGAATACCATCGGGTGAAGTGCTACAATGGTACTTCCATGTGCTTGCAGACTTTTCTGCTTATGATAAGAAGCACCAACAGCCCATCAATTTTCCTCCATGTGTTTCCCTCTGTATCCATAGCAAGTATCATAGGGTACTCCTAGAGTGCCCCATAATGTGTAGACAACCATTAAGAAACATACTTGGTTGTTTGTAAAATATCACATCAGTATGCTCGCCCCATTTAGATTCCTTATAGATCCATGTTATAGTTTAAGATGAGTAGATCTCCACACCTATGCATACAGTGTTGACATCCACATATACAATCACATGGAAGTGCGAGGAGGCTATCAGATTGAACGCTAAGCGAGCCTCACCAACAGCATGGCCAACATCATGGGTGCTAGGTGGCAGAATTTTAAACTTCTAGGTCATTAGATTGCAAATGACATAGCGGTATCCATCAGCCCTAAGGCACCAGCATAGGATGAGGCCATTGTAGCAATCTGAGACTGCTACATTTTCAATGTTAAAGGGCAAGAATTCCAAGGAGCAGGGGCGTACACCATGCTGGTGAATTTTTTATTGTAGTCCTCACTGTCGTAGAAGAAGTCGGCCACAGTCTGGGGCAGCTTCTTATGGTTGTTAGGGTCAAAGATGAGGTTTTTCTTGGAGCAATAGACACATTTGCAGCAGAACAAGGAGCGGGCAGGGAGGCGGCGGAGGATCTCGAAAACGACATCCTCCTGAGGCTACTAGCGCATTCCTCTTGTTGGGGGCCTCTATTGGTATTTAGTAACTTGTCACTTGTTTAGTAGCCACC
Source organism: Miscanthus lutarioriparius (assembly GCA_904845875.1). NCBI lineage: Eukaryota > Viridiplantae > Streptophyta > Magnoliopsida > Poales > Poaceae > Miscanthus > Miscanthus lutarioriparius. The sequence goes on along the minus strand of CAJGYO010000012.1, from coordinate 72,848,700 downwards.
TATTATAAACCTATATCTCCTAACATTACTTTACTAGGTTGTCATTCCTAGTGATGATGCTAGAGATGCTTGTTGGTACTACATAGCATAACTACTAGAACAATACTAAGTAGTTCTTTATTAATTTATGTGACTAGGAAGAATATATAAATATATGAATGAAAAGGATCTGCAAGCGCACAGATAATTATATCATTGTAGCCCTTCACCCAAGAGTATTCTAGGTATCGTTATTTATATTTTTACCACAGGGAAGGTCTAGCATGGACATGTATTGATAACTTATACTATTGATGGAGAAGTAAACGATAACCAATATTCCACTCATAACATGGGTAAGTCATAGGATAAGATATATATATATGATAAGTATTGATCATCAATAATGATAAATCACTCAGAGTACTCCTTTCTATAGCATTAGTATGGTTAGGTAGATTATTAGAGGAATAATTCCTAAGTCATTCTTAATCACAAGTCAAAGGATGCATTGATTAGTGCAATTAAACCTAGTAGTCATGGCTAAGGTTATCTTTATATCTACATATAAGAGATATTACTAAGGAAGATTAAGAATAGAGCTTGTTCTTCCTTTGTAACCAGATCCTACTTGCACCTATATTTGAACAGTGGACTACAAAGGACTGAATGGGAGTGTCACAATCGTGATGTACCACATGACCCAAAATATAGGGTGTATCCGTAGGTAAACAACGTATAAGCACCATGCTTACACAATGTCAACCACGCACCCCATGTACTTTAGAGTGAGCGCTATATGAACTTATGCATAAACATAATGATAAACTAGCTATACTAAGTATATAATCAAAGTAGACGTTAAACATTATAACAAAGAACATGAATAAGATGAATACTAATATTGTCATAATAATTGTAACTAGCATATAAAAATAATGGAGGTACAAAAGAGAGGGGGTACAAAGATTATATCAAACCATGCTCTTGACAAGATTAGGAATCCAAGTGAAGCCTACATGCCTCCCTCTAGACCTAGCCTAACTAGCTATGCCCTATAATATGGTAGAGCTCTGAGGATGATTAGGATTTTTGTCTTCTCAAATAACTTATTCAATATGCCTCAAGGGGGTGGCAGGGGCTGGTATATATAGGCCGGAGCATTCAACATGAGCCCTTGGATCAAACCAACTTAAAGGATGGCGTAGATACAACCTAGAAGGAAGTGGAGAACTGACATCACAATGGGAGGCTGATAGATGGGCCCTAGGGGCCGGCCCGCCCCACCTATCGGTGTCTCACCCTCCGCTTTGGTGTGGAGTCCTTTCAAGTCTTCTAGAACCTTCTGGTGTCTGTTTTGCTGTAGATAAGCACAATTAAATCTGTCATCTTGGTCCACCTTGATGGTTTTCTGGATAAACCCTGCAGAAAATACAGATTCACCAAAACTTTGTGGAATTTGTTAGTTTAAACCCCTAGACCTTCGTTAGTGATTATATTTATGCCCTTATGTATGTTATATTGACTGTTTATAATGGTTGTTAACTACCATCAATAGCCTCCTCCATTTCGCCAGTGTGCAGTGCGATGAGAACTTCCTGAGTAATGAGATCACTAAGAAGTAAAATAATCCAACAAAGATCCATCAGTGAAGTCCACAACTCATACCAAAGTGCAACTTTAACAACCATTAACAATTTTCATGGTACGACCTCATCTAAATTTAGAGTAGCACCACATAGATATATATAACTCAAACTAGAGTAGTAGTTAATGGAGCTTTAACCATTGCAATTCTAGCTAAATAAAGTCTAACCATCACACTTACAATCAGTACACAAGCTCACAACTTCTTCCATAGGAGATAGACAAAGATTAAGAGGACTACAATTACAATAGTTTTGAAGGATAAAGAGGGTGGAGCAGCTGTTGGGTTTTGAAGATAGAAGTCATCATCATGAGCTTAGGCTAGATTTGAGTTGGTTCTTGACTTGAAGGTAGCAATTCCTTCTTCATAGGAATTGTACATTTTATAACAAGCACCATGAAACCTATGAACTTGTCTATGACAGTCAGACCAGTTGTAGTAAACTCCTAGCTCATGGCCATCGAACACAACATAGCAGGGATGACTCATCTCAAATCCACACAATCCCGAGCAGGCTGGTTGTCATTAAGGAGAAGACACATAAATCAAACATATGAGCTGCATCCTAATACATCCAACAACCATATAGACATCATTGGCATAGAAATGTGGCCTCAGATATGTTACAAGTTCAACATACCATAAGGACTCACTGGTGGCACTGGAGCATATGAAACAAAAATGTAGAATCAAGCAAGCACTGGATAGAAAAAAAAGTTTAAGATAGAAGCGTAGGACCTATTTGTTTGCCTAGATAGATCTGCAAGTGACATGCCCTAGTAGAAAACCAACCAGTGCCACCTGCTAGTTCTTTTCATCATCATAGGCCTAACTAGATCAGAAATGCTATAATGTTTCTTATATACCTCATGTTCAAGAAAGGACCAAAACAGTGAAGCGAGCAGGAAAAGGTGAGAAAGGAGACTTGCGGATCGGATCTGTCGCCTCTGCTGCGGCACACAACAGAGATGGACGCTAATGCTGCCGTGCTCCACCGGGAAGACCCACCTCCTAGCCTCCAAAAGGATGCCTGAGCCACCACAGCACACTGGGGATCCTCCATTGCTGCCACCGCTGCCGTCGCAAGTCCACCGGGCACAGATTTGTTTCCACTTGTAGGGGATATATCCAATATATAAATCAACATGTCCACATAGAGAACATATACTACTCCAAAGACATGTCCACACAACCAGGCATCTAACGCAATGGTGAAGATGGTCTATTCCTTGCTCTGGGTCCCGGGTTCGACTCCCAGGTCTCATGGTTTTTTTAGTTTAAATTTATTAAACCCTGGCGGTAACAAGTGACATGCAAGCCGTTAGGTCCCACAGGTCGGATGGAGATGGAGAAAGGTTCCATAGGTACATGTGACATGTAAGCCATCGAGTCCTAAAGGTCAAATGGTCCCACAGGTACACGTGACATGCAAATAGTCGGGTCCCATAGGTTAGAAGTAGATGGACAAAGGTGCTGTCGGGTCCCACAGGTCGGATGGAGATGGAGAAAGGTGTCATCGGGTCCCACAAGTTGAATGGAGAAGGGTCCACAAGCACAAGTGACACGCAAGCCGTCAAGTCCCACAGATCGGATGGAGATGGAGAAAGGCTCCATAGATACACATGACACGTAAGTCATCAGGTCCCACAGGTTGGATGGAGAATGGTCCCATAGGTACACGTTGCATGGAGAAAGGATCGAGTGTAGACTTTTATGATGAATTGTAAGCGTCACGGATGAGTAACTATAGGTCCCATAGGTACACGTCGGATGGAGAAAGTACCATGTGGAGATCTATGACAAAGTGCCATTCATTACAGATCGGATATTGTTCATCACAGATGTATAATTAGTTCAATGATGAAGCCATGTTCGTCACAGTTTTAAAGGAGATCATCACAGATGAGTCACGTGAGTGATTTGTGATGAAACTCTTCACTCTTCTTTGACATTTTTTGTGACAATGCCTAATTTCATTATAGAAAGGGAGGGTTCTAGGATCATCACCACTGATCTATGATGAAACGGAAATATTCATCATAAAAAGCGCTCTTCTATGATGGTTTCGAATTTGTCATTAAGATTTTCATCATAGAAGTGGATATTTGTAGTAGTGCGACCCTCGGGAGGAACAAGGAGAGATCGTGTCTCGCCAAGCACGCCAGCTCTAACAAGAGCAAGCATGCTGCACTAACCCCGCAAGGACCAAGGGGACAATAGTCACCTTGGCCTGGTCAGACGCCACTCCTAAGCCATGCGGCAAAGACAAGACAACACCGCCGAGCAGTGATGGTCGGTATGGTAACCCACTATCTAAATACGGCCCGATGAGACATACATACAATTCCACTGTCGGCACAAAAATGTGTCAACACACAACAAGCTGGAAGGATCTGCTTGATGGAGCTAGAGATCCACTTGGCTTCAACATAGGGATAACCTATCCTACGTATTCCTCCCGAGACGTGCCAGTCAATTTGACCTTGCAATTGACAAAGAGAGAAAGTTTATCAGTAATTTAAGGTGGAACATGCCAGTCTGTGCCCAGACAATTCTAAGTGTGCCGCTTCGGGAGCAGCCAGACGGGAAAAACAACTAAATAACCGATACGCACAGAAATCGACTGTTACGGACTGTAAAGCTCGTGGATAGCGATTGATTTTATATTGATAGGTACAATACATATAGATGTAAGTGAGATCATCAGCTAGATAGAAATTACCAGTATAAAGCATTGAGCCGATGAATGTAATCGAGAAAAGATATAGCATGCGAACAAATCGACTGTCTAATACAAATGGACCTACAAACGCTCTGAATCTAATCTATTACCATCAACAGTGAGGTTTGACCGGATCGATGGCAGCTATGATGATAATAACAAACTAAAACCGAAGAATCCATAAAACCATCTATACTTCGATAGGCTTTCCGAAGAGGGACTACATCGTGTGAACAATTGACTATTTCACATAGATAGACCTATGAACTCATTAGATCTAACCTGCTATCTCTAACAGTGGGATTCGACCGGATCAATGCAGTCGTGATAAAGACAACAAATCAAACCTTTAAAGTAAATAGATCAATTCATGTTTAACAGAGTTATGCAAACACACTGTAGGCATTAATGCATAGGCGATCGGCTATTTAGCTGATGCAGGCATAGTAAACAGTTAAGGTCATGCCTGATCGAGAACAAATCTACCGACTAGCATCCTCAATCCAAAGTGCTATCAGTGGGGATCGACCGGATCGTTACAGCCATAACAGCAAACCGTAGACCAGATTTAACTAACCAGCAAACCTCTTCAAGATCATACACACCTTAACCACATACTACGCACGATCAAGATCAAAGTAGAACAGCCGATGAAACATAACCCATCGCCCAGAGTAAGAAGTCTTGTGTTGTGACAAAACAAACGACGGACCAAAAGGATGTAAGGCTTCAAAGATAGTACTTTCATAAAATACTTTTAAGTTTGTTAGAAACTTTCATATATGAAAGAGCATAAACTTTAATAGTAACATGAAAAAAGCATGCACTAATTTTGACAACAAGTTGACAAAATATCAAGCATGTATGATAACTCACTCACACACAGGGAACCACAAAAAATTCCCGTGACGCTAGTCTTGCGACGTATTCTATTTTCATGCACCCTTGAAACTTCACGACTTTCCCATATTGCAAACATCACAAAATGTTCCTTCATATAGAAAATGTTTTTAGGTCAACTTTTCCACTAAACTTTTATGTAGTTTTTGAACTAATGTTTTTTTGTAAAAAACATCATCAATTTTGTTTAGCAGTGATCTTATAAAACCTGCTAAAATTGTTTGAAGAATCTTTTCAAAATATTGCAAAGAAAGTCTCCATAAAGCTTTTTTTTGTAACAATCAAGTTTTCTATAAATAAGTACAAAAGTTAAATAGTGGAGACACGAGCACGTCAAAGGAAAGCCTAGAAAGGTCACTAGAGTCCATGAAGCAATCAAAAAAGAATGGGCATGTAGTGTGTTAGTCTTGTAGTGTTATTACATAAGTTATATGACACAGATTGTATCTTTGTTTTATAAGTTATTATGTGATGTAAAATGTGTGCTTGTTCATATTTACATGTGTCTATTTGCCTGAGATACATGATGCAAATTGTGCCTGTCTATAACCTAAGTTATGTGGTTTAATAAACTGTGCCTATTACACGTATTCCTAACTTAATAGAAAACATGTGGAGAGGAAAATTTCCGTAGGCATATTACAGCATATCAAAAATAATATATGTACTAGTTTTACAACATTATGAGCCTATTATATGTATAGGTTTCTAACGAGATGTAATGGTGGTGTTCTTAAAAAAAGCCACTCGGAGGGATCAACTATTCATGTTTCTATGTTTTATGAGAGACTTACGCTATGTGGTCGTTATTTGCACAATGAGGGTCTATCTAACTGGCCACCAAAGATGTTGAGGGCTGCAAGAAGAAAATTGCAGCATAAGTCCTTTCTTTTCGTAACATTCATTAGGGTTTGGCGAAGAAGAGCATAGTGACTTTAGACAACAAGACTTGGCTGCAAGCACATAGATTATTGTTTTCAGCTATGCCAACATAGGACCTTATGGGGAGTAAATTATCTATTTTATTTCAAATCACATGTTTACGTTCCCTTACATGGTATATTGACTTTTGTAGCAAAGCATGCTCACTACCTATCCTCAATTAGTTTTCGAGACAAATGAGATATCAAACAAATGCAACATGAATCCTTCCATGAGTTGTTTAGGTCGCATGTAAGTAGGAAGAGAACTTCACAAGTTATTTGAGATGAACTTCACATTTACTATAATAACAATATTTGATACTAATCGTAGGCAAATGAAATGTATGAGGAAGCACCGGATGAGATACAAATTTTAGCTAAGGCGCAAGTGATGATTGCACAAGAACATAGTAGATACACAATAAATTGATTTGATTTTCACACCGAATCGTATTATGTGGATAGGTATGTCTAGAATAGTGGGGTTGCTCTAGTTACAAAGTCATCATGTTTTCAAAAGGGAAACCAATGATAACATCATAGCAGGAAATAAGACTTGTTATGGTGTTGTAAAAGATGTTTTTGAATTGAACAATAACCACAAAAGAAATGTTATTGATTCCAAGTGTGATTGGGTCGACAATCATCTGCAGGACAAACTATTAAAAACTAATCAATGTGTGGTCACCACTATCAACTTTAAACATTTATTTAGTATACATGAAATAGTATTAGATGAGCCTTTCATTCTAGCATGACAAGTAGTTCAAGTCTTCTATGTTCATGACCAAATTGATACTGATTGGATTGATATGTTCTTCAGTCAAAACCAAGAGACTTCTAGGACATGGATAATATGGAAAGTGGGCACCTAGATAATGGCAATGGAATTGTGCTGATGCCTGGCAATGTGCTTATGGATGTTATTAATGGGGTTGTCCCTCAGAAATAGAAGATATAATTGTTGAGCAATAAAATGAAAAATAAATTCTAGGTAAGTTTCTTTGTGCAAGTGGCTGCCATATTTTTGTTATTGTTTACCCATAAAATATTTTTCCATAGTTTGTATTCTTGTTTATATAAGGAAAGATTACTAATTTCTTTGTACTTTTTTAGGATAAAATGTAAAGCGCGAGAGGAGATGTATAACAGGGATGCACCCATTAATGAGTATGGGGAGTAGGAATTAGAAAGACTGTAACAAACAAAAGGAGGCTGCAATATTTAGTCTTCCTAATATGAACACAGTGATGCATCCTTCTCAAACAAAGAAATGAACAAAGGTTGGTCTAGTCAGACTAGTGTCCTTTGAACAACATATTACAATAGTTCTTACACCTTTATGAAGTACTAATTAATGTGATCCTATGCATTTTCATGTAGTATCATTGTCTTTCGGACTTTTGACTGATATGCACATAAATTAGATAACTCTGGTAGTCCATCGGGTGTCCTCTGGGGAGTCCAAATCATCTAGTTTTTACAACCCATACCATATGCACACAAATTAGATAACTCTGGTAGTCTGTCGGGTGTCCTCAGGGGAGCCCAAATCATCTAGTTTTTACAACCCATACCATCATTCACTCATATAGGACCCGACCTAGGACGTCCTAGCTCAAGCATTAAAACATTTGATACAACATATTATATGTTGGAATAGAAGTGTGTAAGTATTACAAACTTAAGTTACAAACCATTATTAAAAGTGTTTCAAACTTAACTCTCAAGCTCATGAGTTTGTTGAGTAGGGATAGCACAACAAAAATTAAACAAGTAAGAAGAACAAATTCAGGACCATACCATGCCCATAGACATGATCCTAAACATGACAACACACATCTAGGGGTGCTACTCCTCATAGGCACACATACAGTACAAGCAAAACTCAATGTACTATAGATGCTCGCCTGCAATAGGGGATTAACAAACTCTGAGTACTATATTCTACTCAGTAGGACTTAAATCAGCTAAACAATGACACATATGTAAAGACTCCATGCTAATGAGGTCTAAACAGGGTTCAAGGTAAGTTAGCAACAGCAATTGGATAAAAACTTGCATAAAAGTTTACTGAACTTGATCCTCACTTTCAAGTCTTATCCCAATATTACTATACATATCATAAGGATCCATGTTCGAAGGACTATCCTAAATCGCACAGTTGATTAACATAACTAGTCATTCATATATACGTCATGTTCCTCTTGTTACTACAATGCAGGATAGTGACCAAGCGGTACTCATAACCAAGAGGTAGGTGTGACAGTTCGAACTCATTTACATCAAGATAGGTAAACCTAACCACAAGACATATGCATGTCAAAAGACCACATATGGAAACATTTCCCACACCTACACAAGCAAAGGATGAATTGGTCCACTACACCCAAGATCTAGTCCCAACACGATATCACAAGCCCAACATAGTATCAGGGGGCACACAAGACTTGCTAACATCCCACACCCAGAATGCGGTTAGAAATTCAAAACTTTGTGCAGGCAGGTACGTAGATTTACTAATAACATCCATCAATATGTGATTAGTATGTTCAATACTTGATCGATGGTCCAACAATAAACAGCCCTCAAGTGAGCACAATCAAGGCAAGCCTGTTGGCTTAATTAACAATCACCTAGTCTCAACTTAGGTCATGATTCTTGATATCAATAGCTACTCCAAAAGTAAATAAAGTAGGCCTATTTCTCATCAACAATGACAACATTTGACTTCCATTGAAGTTTAAATATAGCTAAGCATAACTAATATCGACCTACACATACTAGTTGGATACAAGGATCGATAAAACAAGTTATCAAGGTATATCATGCAACAACTAGGTTTCAAGAAACACCTAAGGACTTAATGCACTGTAACACCCTAAAAATTGCCTCTTTTGAAATAGAGTTAAAATAATTCATTCATGAATTTTGTGCATATGAAATATAGGAAAATAAATTTTTTCATTAATTTAAAATACATCATAAGGTAGCAACATGTTTGAGCATACATGCCATTGCATTTGATGTTATTGGTTGAGTGGTTTTAGTTGAAAAGTCAAAATGGTTAAAATGCTCTTGAAATGAAATTAAAAATGGCTTTGAAATAAAAGAAAGGAAAGAAAAGAAAATTAGGAAATAAAAGAATTTAAAAAGTTGTATAAATTATTTTTGAAAACTTACTAAAATTTTCTCACTTTTATTGGAAATGAAAAAGTATATTCAAAACTCTATTTGAATTCACATTTGGTTTACATTTGAATTTGGATTTGAAAACTAAAAATAGAAAAGGGCTTTTACTTGAAAAACTTCTTTTCTTCCCTTTTCAGCCCAGCACAGGAACCAGCCCGGCCCTTTCCCCTTTCTTCCCTTCCCGGCTGGCCTGCTCCACCCCGGCCCACCACAGACGGCCCAAATCCTCCTCCTCCTCCAAGACTGCCCAACTCGGCAGCCCGTGAGCCAAGACTTTCTTCTTCCGCCCGCGGTGCAGCCCACCAACGCAGCCCGTTTGGCCTTGGCCCATTTCCTCGCCCAAGACTCACCCGTCGGCCGCCTCCGCTCCACGCCTTTGCTTGACACCACGTGTGCCCAGCCACGCCCTCCGTGTGGCACGCTCGGCTGCTCTGCTCGACTCACCCGCACGAGCTCGGCCTTCACGCGCTTCGCCCTTCTCTCTCTCACTACGCTGCCGGCCCCGCCAGTCAGCCGTCCCCACCCATCAGTCGCCATCTCCCTTCCTTTCTTCCCCGTTTCTTTACTTCCATTCCCGAGCGCCTCCTTCCTTTTCTCGTCGCCGTTGATGGCGCTGTCCGGATGGTAAGCCACCGCGCCCGTACGGCAGGTAATCGCCGTGCCCCGCTCCCCCTTCCTTGTACGCCGCAGCCGTCCGCCTATAAAGCCCCAGCCGAGCCCCCGTCTTCTCCCCTTTCCTCTGCGCGCATCCAACATCTCACCGCCACCGGCCATCCACCGCTCCCGAGCGCTAACCTCGACGCCGATGTGACCTCGACCTCCGCCACGACCCAACGCGCCTGTATGTATCATCGATTTCACTTTTTGGTCTTGATTCGCCCAGGTTCCATCTCACTCGCACCTCCCTCTCTCTCCAGACATCACCGTCGCCGTCGACCCCGCCTTCAGAGCCCTTCCTGGACGCTGCGCTCCCCTCCAGATGCATCGCGGTGAGCCCCTCGTCCTTCCTCTGCGCTCAGTTCGTCAATTTGTACGCTAGAACGCCGCATCCGCAAGCTCCGAACCCCGGCCATGGCACCACCGTGGGGAACGCCACCCCGACGAGCTCCCCGTCCCCATTGCGGTACCCCATCAAGTTCGCGAGCACCGGTAGGTCGTATTCATGTGTGTAGTTTGCTCCGGGGAGGTATGGAACACCATCCCGGCGTCCACCGCCGAACTCGGCTCGTCGCCGGCCATGGAGCGCTCGCCGGTGGGACTGCGCAGCCGGTGGAGATCGTCCCATGCATCCCACACCGTCAGATCTAATTTGAACGGCCAAGTTTACATACCGGTTCAGGGTGTGTAACTTGTCCACCGTGGACCCACGGACTCGGTCCACGGCACCCTGTCACCGCGTCCACCGCCTCGTGGTGCACCGAGCCAATCACATGCGTCCGTGTGGCTGACCAGTCAGCAGCCAAGAGTCAACCCGCAGTCAAAGCCCCGCGTTTTACAGTTAAGCCCTCCTATTTTAGTAGAATTAACCCTCAGTCTGGTGTAATTCAAAATAAATACAAATCAGCCCTGTTTTTATTCATTCAAGTCCCTGTAGTTTCCAGAAATAGTATGCCTAGTCCAAAATACATTTAAATTCAGAATTTTAATTGTTTTAATTCAAAAATGAGTTCAAATATTTACAGAAATGCCACTGAATCTTATTTCATTCGTAACTTTTGCGTTTGAAGTCCGATTTGACCCGTTCGAATTGTGTTACGATCGTATTTACGTTTTCTATATGTTTATACAACTATTAGGCATGTTTTCAACACTTGAAATTCATGAGTAGATTTAATCTATTATTTGATTAAAGTAAAACTTGTTTAAATCATAACTTATTCGTTTCAACTCCGAAATAGTCCGTTCAAGTTACGTTTGTTTCATAACGACGAGATCTACGCATTAGTAATGATGTTTACTATATTAGTATATCATAAAAATTGTGGTTTAAATCATATCTTAATTAATGATTATGCAACTAGGTTTTATACGTAAAATATGATTTATTTTACTTTTGTTTTATAATCTAAAATCGACTTAAATCAAACCATATTGTTTATAAAATATCTTTTGTATATGAATTCATATGGTTAACATAAATGAAGCCTATAGTTTCTTTTCCACGTGTTAAGCAAATCTCTCGATAGTTGTAACTTTTCAACCGTAGCTTCGATTAGCGTGCTTCTCGCGACTGTGTGATCGTAGTGATATGTAGAATCGTATATCAATCTCTTTTACTTAATTTTTCTATGATTGGTGTACTGTTCTGATATAGATGCAACTATATGCTATGCATGTATGTGTATGGATGTTTGTGTGGTGTTCTACGATTGTCCAGTCGGTGAGATATACGTGGTGATCTAGAAGAAGAAGGACATCGAAGAATAAAGCTTACCGAAGGATCTGTGTGTAAGGCAAGTATAGCATGGGATTATCCTTGTTACCTATTCACATTTAAACACTTAATTCATATTGCATGTGTCTCCCTTGTTACTATTAAGGATATTCAAGATATTTGATATCTTGCACCTTGAAAACCTTTGGGATATTGCATTGGGTAGTTTTTGCTAGTGCTTAATCAAAATCATGATCTTGTAACTTGACTAATGGTATATGCAATAAATATTAAAACATGACTTTTTAGTAACATGGAAATAGGGGGCTGGAGTGTTTATATGCTTCAGATTCCTCTTCCTAAGGACTTATCTGTAAGCGATCATCCGGGACTTATAGTACAGCTGTGAGGGCCATATGGCTCTAGCTTTAGATCGGTATGAGGATCTTTTCTAGCTTGTTAGTGGTTACCTTTAAGGCACGCAGGGTATGTTTTCTTTGCTGCTGGGAAGTGTGTACCGTGCTGCGATGCCCACGCATGCCACTCCTAGAGATGGGCCACATATGCCTACGGCCCTAACTTGTTTGACGAATCCTTTGAAAGGCTTCATAGTGAACCCTACCGACCTTCCTTGGAAGTGGGTCAAGAGATTAGCTACCTCGGGTGAAAGGGTAAATCACGACTCACGGTGAACGTGTACAACCTCTGCCGAGTGTAAAACTGTTATAATAGCCGTGCTCACGGATACGAGCTGCCTTGGACCCTTATGGAATAGAGATGATCACTAATGGATAATGATACTAAAGATTAATTGTTTATGCTATACATTATTCATGTTTACCTGATCATGTGTTTATGGGAATGATAAATTCTTTGCCACCCAACTGCTTAAAAAGATGATCTATTAAAGCTAATCGCAGTTAAACCAGTGTTAGCCTTTTTGAGCCTCATGAACCCTATGATATAATTGTTAAGTACGACATGTACTTATGCTTGCTTTATTTTTTCTATACTTGGATAAAAATCCCGGATGGGTACCAGATTGCTGGTTTGGAGGAGTTAAGCTTGTGGTCAACCAGTCAGTCGTCCCTGTGGATTTGGAGTCTTCGTCAGAAGATCAAAGTCAACTTTCCACTGTCTATACTCTGAGGTTACTTTTCTTTTACTAATATGTTATGTAATAAGTATTGTCTCTTGATATTACCCTTATTTGTGGCTATATGTGAGATTTGACTTTCTGGACTCACATATAGTGTGTATCTGGTTTTGTCTTTAAAACCGGGTGCTACAAAGTGGTATCAAAGCAATGTTGACTGTAGAACGCAAGCCTAGATAGAACTGGACGTTTTAGCATGCTTTTATCTTGCTTAGTTCTTGTTTTCTCTCCAACCTTGTTATTTGCTAAAACTTATGCTCACGTCCGCCTCTGTCTGTTATGAAAACTTTGTCTCTATTCTCAATCCTCTATCTTTGTCTATATAGATGGAACGTAACGAGATAACTACCAACATCAGAGATCAGGAGGACCAAGCTATGTTGTCCTTGACTGCATTCAACAAGGAAAAGATTGTAGCTATGCAACAACAAGCACCAAAAGGAGTGACTCAACCTTGGAATTTTCAGCAGTGCTTGCCACAAGGTCAAACCAACATACCAAAGAGACCAGTGAAGAGACAAGTAGCAGAAGCTTGGAGGAATATGAAGTCCAACGAAGATGTTGGAAGGACGGCACATGAATGCCAGGATCACCCAAAACAGAAGCAAGAACAGAAGGTCCAGAAGAAACAGGAGCAAGGAAGTAAAACAAAGAGAAACTACATCCAAGGAAGATTGAATAATGTGGATATGATGACCACTCATGGAGCTAAGGAGGTTGTGTATGGTTTCATACCAGTAAACTCAACTCCCGCCATAGTGCTGTTTGATCCCAGAGCTTCACATTCATTTATCTCTAGTGCATACGTAAAGAAACATAAGATAGCTATGCTTCCAATGAGGAGACCAGTGATAGTTAAGTCCCCAGAAGGAGAAATGAAGGCAAACCGCAAATGCCCAGGAGTTAGTCTTAACATCAAAGGAGTAAAATTTGAAGCAAACCTTATTGTATTAGAGTTAGTGGACATTGATGTCATTCTTGGAATAGGATGGCTATCTGCTTGTAAAGGAGTGATCAAGTATGCCCAGCGTTCAATGCTTCTAACCACACCGTTAGGAGAGAGAATTGAGTATGAAGGTATTCCGCCTATACCTGAGGACAATGTGGATAAGAAGAGAAAGGAGATCTCACCAGAGTCAGAATTGGGAAGCAATCAACATTTGAGTTCTATTACATCATCACATCCAACTCCAATCCCTAGTCAGTTAAACTCAGACTATAAAGAATTGGAAGTTTCTCAAGCTAAGGTTACTCCAGTCTATCCACATGAGGTATGCATAGATGGGTGGACAATCACCTACATAGAGTTTCAACCCCGAAAGATCAAGCGAGCTAAAAAGCGGTCTAGTCAAACAAAGATGAATTTACAGAGTCAGCAAGCTGACAATACTCTAAGCAACAATTCTGTGGAATATGACATCACTAAAGATCCAGCTAAGAGAAAGTGTTATCATTGCCAGCAGGAAGGACATTATATTAAATCTTGCCCATAGAAGAATCAACAATTACACCAAGAAAGTAGCCAGAGTTAGATCACTACTGGACTATTACCAGAAAGTGTCAGTGATAACCAACCTGAAAGAAGCATTTGGTGAGAGTGGTGAATGAAGAAGTTATGCTACACTATCCAAGATCCTTAGATAAGGATAGGAGTTGTGCCCCTTATGTAATAAAAAAACGATAGTATCGCAAGTTGAGTCAATGATTGAGTTGTGCATCTTTACTGACTTTTTGAATTGTCATTATGCTTATAATTGTTTGCATCTTTGTAATGATTACAATGATCTTGTTGGGTGTTCCCGCAATTTCATTTAGTTTATAGGCCTAAGGTATAAGGATTAATGAAATAAATAGTTGGGTTATGGTTTTCTTCTGTTTTTCCTATCCCGTCTTAGGAGTTGCCTGTCTTTATCGGTTCATATCTCTGATTTTGGACGATCAAAAACCCTGAGAAAATTCTGGACAACAGTAGACTTCAATCACAAGACGATGCAAGCTATACTTTGGTGTCCCCTACTTTACCTTATCTTAAGGGGGGTAGCCAAGTTGAAGAATTTGCAAGATGAAGTGTCCTACATTCGAGTTTGCGCAGCGGAAGCGTGGTGGTACCCAAAGATTCAAGAGGAACTCAGAGTTTCAATGAGGTTTGGTTATAAGTTCAAGAAAAGTTTATCCAAGACCATCAAGATGTTGATAAAGTTACCGAAGAAGCTTTTAAGTTAGTTGGATCAAGAAACCTCAGGCAAGTGTTTGAAGAAATCCAAGAAGAGGTTGACGTAAAATCTAGGTATTAGCTTTGTTAGATCAGGACAAGAACTTTGTATCTAAAATAATGCATCTTGTGAAGGTGTGGGATGTGTCATTATACGAGAAGAAAAGTAGTGGCTTGTTCATTAAGTCCACCAAGGAAGTTTGAGTTGAACAACCTAACAGGTTATCTAGAGTTATCCATTGTGGAGCATGGAAGTACCATCTTCTTGAAAGTAAAAGTGACATCTAGGAGGATCACAAGAATATATAGGACATCTTCACTAAGTTGGTCTTGAGCTTGTGATATCCTCGTTGGAATGAGATTGATTATGACTTGGAAAAGTGCTATCACTTCAAGAAGCGAAGTCATGGCCGATGCCCTTAGCAACGGAGAATTGTGCTAAGAAGGTTCGGGTGACACTAAGAATTAAGAGTTGTATTCCCAGTTCGAGCAACTTCACCAGGATCATTAATGTTTTTAAGATTGGTGGTAGATTCTCTTTAGGACCAAGAAGATAAGGAAGCCTTGTTGAAAGGTGAACATATGAGGAAAGAGAATTATGGCCTAGTGATTAGAGTTACCTGAGAGTTGTTCAAGGTACCTGTCAAAATTTTGGAATTAGTTAGGTATATTACTTGGAGTAAGGGCAATAGGTATGCAAAGTAAAGTGGATCTTTATCAAGACGATGGAACTGCACGAGAAAGTGAAGAAGAATCCAAGGACAGAGTATTCCCATCTCTTAGTCGACGTCTTCCGAATCTCGAGGACGAGATTCATCTTAAGGGGGGTAGAATTGTAACACCCTAAAAATTGCCTCTTTTGAAATAGAGTTAAAATAATTTATTCATGAATTTTGTGCACATGAAATATAGGAAAATAAAATTTTTCATTAATTTAAAATACATCATAAGGTAGCAACATGTTTGAGCAAACATGCCATTGCATTTGATGTTATTGGTTGAGTGGTTTTAGTTGAAAAGTCAAAATGGTTAAAATGCTCTTGAAATGAAATTAAAAATGGTTTAGAAAAAAAAGAAAGGAAAGAAAAGAAAATTAGGAAATAAAAGAATTTAAAAAGTTGTATAAATTATTTTTGAAAACTTACTAAAATTTTCTCACTTTTATTGGAAATGAAAAAGTATATTCAAAACTCTATTTGAATTCGCATTTGGTTTACATTTGAATTTGGATTTGAAAACTAAAAATAGAAAAGGGATTTTTACTTGAAAAACTTCTTTTCTACCCTTTTTAGCCCAGCACAGGAACCAGCCCCGCCCTTTCCCCTTTCTTCCCTTCCCGGCTGGCCTGCTCCACAGGCAGCCCAGCCGCACTCCTCCTCCCTTGATGGCCTAACTCGGCAGCCCCGCACTTTTATCTCTTCACTTGCAAGTGCAGCTTCCACTGCGCAGCCCGCTTGCCTTCAAATTTACACCCGCACTCACCCGTCGGCCTACTCCTTTGCCTCCGCCTTGACCTGCTCACAGCCCAGCTACGCCCACCCTCCGTGTGGCCCTCTCGGTCTCTTTCTGCTTTCGCCTTCGACTTCGCCAAGACGCTTTCGGCCTTCACGCACTTCGCCCTTCTCTCTCTCACTACAGCTGCCGGCCCCGCCAGTCATCTGTCCCCACCCGGTCAGTCGCCATCTCCCTTCCTTTCTTCCCCGTTTCTTTCCTTCCATTCCCGAGCGCCTCCTTCCTTTTCTCGCCACCGTTGATGGCGCTGTCCGGATGGTAAGCCGCCACGCCCGTACGGTAGGTAATCGCCATGCCCCGCTCCCCCTTCCCTTGTACGCCGCAGCCGTCCGCCTATAAAGCCCCAGCCGAGCCCCCGTCTTCTCCCCTTCCTCTGCGTGTTTCCAACATCTCACCGCCGCTGTCCATCCACTGCTCCCGAGCGCTAACCTCGACGCCGACATGACCTTGAGCTCCGCCACGACCCAACGCGCCCGTATGTATCATCGATTTCGCTTTTTGGTCTTGATTCGCACGGGTTCCATCTCACCCGCACCTCCCTCTCTCTCCAGACGTCGCCGCCGCCGTCGACCCCGCCTTCAGAGCCCTTCCTGGACGCTGCGCTCCCCTCCAGACGCATCGCGGTGAGCCCCTCGTCCTTCCTCTGCGCTCAGTTCGTCAATTTGTACGCTAGAACGCCGCATCCGCAAGCTCCAAACCCTGGCCATGGCGCCACCGTGGGGAACGCCACCCCGACGAGCTCCCGTCCCTGTTGCGGTACCCCATCAAGTTCGCGAGCACCGGTAGGTCGTATTCATGTGTGTAGTTTGCTCTGGGGAGGTCTGGAACACCATCCGGCGTCCACCGCCGAACTCGGCTCGTCGCCGGACCATGGAGCGCTTGCCGGTGGGACTGCGCAGCCGGTGGAGATCGTCCCATGCATCCCACGTCGTCAGATCTAATTTGAACGGCCAGGTTTACATATCGGTTCAGGGTGTGTAACCGGTCCACCGTGGACCCACGGACTCGGTCCACGGCGCCCTGTCACCGCGTCCACCGCCTCGTGGTGCACCGAGCCAATCACATGCGTCCGCGTGGCTGACCAGTCAGCAGCCAAGAGTCAACCCGCAGTCAAAGCCCCGCGTTTTACAGTTAAGCCCTCCTATTTTAGTAGAATTAACCCTCAGTCTGGTGTAATTCAAAATAAATACAAATCAGCCCTGTTTTTATTCGTTCAAGTCCCTGTAGTTTCTAGAAATAGTATGCCTAGTCCAAAATACATTTAAATTTAGAATTTTAATTGTTTTAATTCAAAAATGAGTTCAAATATTTACAGAAATGCCACTGAATCTTATTTCATGCGTAACTTTTGCGTTTGAAGTCCGATTTGACCCGTTCGAATTGCGTTAGGATCGTATTTACGTTTTCTATATGTTTATACAACTATTAGGCATGTTTTCAACACTTGAAATTGATGAGTAGATTTAATCTATTATTTGATTAAAGTAAAACTTGTTTAAATCATAACTTATTCGTTTCAACTCTAAAATAGTCCGTTCAAGTTACGTTTGTTTCATAACGACGAGATCTACGCATTAGTAATGATGTTTACTATATTACTATCTCATAAAAATCGTGGTTTAAATCATATCTTGATTAATGATTATGCAACTAGGTTTTATACGTAAAATATGATTTGTTTTACTTTTATTTTATAATCTAAAATCGACTTAAATCAAACCATATTGTTTATAAAATATCTTTTGTATATGAATTCATATGGTTAACATAAATGAAGCTTATAGTTTCTTTTCCACGTGTTAAGCAAATCTCTCGGTAGTTGTAACTTTTCAACCGTAGCTTCGATTAGCGTGCTTCTCGCGACTGTGTGATCGTAGTGATACGTAGAATCGTATATCAATCTCTTTTACTTAATTTTTCTATGATTGGTGTACTGTTCTGATATAGATGCAACTGTATGCTATGCATGTATGTGTATGGATGTTTGTGTGGTGTTCTATGATTGTCCAGTCGGTGAGATATACGTGGTGATCTAGAAGAAGAAGAAGGACATCGAAGAATAAAGCTTACTGAAGGATCGGTGTGTAAGGCAAGTATAGCATGGGATTATCCTTGTTACCTATTCACATTTAAACACTTAATTCATATTGCATGTGTCTCCCTTGTTACCATTAAGGATATCCTAGATATTTGATATCTTACACCTTGAAAACCTTTGGGATATTGTATTGGGTAGTTTTTGCTAGTGCTTAATCAAAACCATGATCTTGTAACTTGACTAATGGTATATGCAATAAATATTAAAACATGACTTTTTAGTAACATGGAAATAGGGGGCTGGAGTGTTTATATGCTTTAGATTCCTCTCCCTAAGGACTTATCTGTAAGCGATCATCCGGGACTTACAGTACAGTTGTGAGGGCCATATGGCTCTGGCTTTAGCTCAGTATGAGGATCTTTTCTAGCTTGTTAGTGGTTACCTTTAAGGCGCAGGGTATGTTTTCTTTGCTGCTGGGAAGTGTGTACCGTGCTGCGATGCCCACGCGTGCCACTCCTAGAGATGGGCCACATATGCCTAGCGGCCCTAACTTGTTAGATGAATCCTTTGAAAGGCTTCACAGTGAACACTACCGATCTTCCTTGGAAGTGGGTCAAGAGATTAGCTACCTCAGGCGAAAGGGTAAATCACGACTCACAGTGAACGTGTACAACCTCTGCAGAGTGTAAAACTGTTATAACAGCCGTGCTCACGGATACGAGCGGCCTTGGACCCTTATGGAATAGAGATGATCACTAATGGATAATGATACTAATGATTAATTAGTTATGCTATACATTATTCATGTTTACCTGATCATGTGTTTATGGGAATGATAAATTCTTTGCCACCCAACTACTTAAAAAGATGATCTATTAAAGCTAATCACAGTTAAACCAGTGTCAGCCTTTTTGAGCCTCATGAAACCCATGATATAATTGTTAAGTACGACATGTACTTACGCTTGCTTTATTTTTTCTATACTTGGATAAAAATCCCAGATGGGTACCAGATTGCTGGTTTGGAGGAGTTAGGCTTGTGGTCAACCAGTCAGTCGTCCCTATGGATTTGGAGTCTTCGCCAGAAGATCAAAGTCAACTTTCCACTGTCTATACTCTGAGGGTACTTTTCTTTTACTAATATGTTATGTAATAAGTATTGTCTCTTGATATTACCCTTATTTGTGGCTATATGTGAGATTTGACTTCCTGGGCTCACATATAGTGTGTATCTGGTTTTGTCTTTAAAACTGGGTGCTACATGCACATAAGATAACATAAGATGCATGTGTTATGATATTTAAATATAGATAAGGAGTAGGGTTAGATGCTCTAGGGTTTGCCTTCATGCTGCTGGGATTTATAGTCTCTCCTCAATCTTTGGGGATCGTTCGATGGTCACCTCATCCGTGTGCACCACTTATGGCTCAACATTTTCAACTCCTACATGAATGATGATATGATGCATGATATAAGATGAATGCAACACATATGCAAAGATGAATAATTCCAATCGCAAACATATATGCAAGCATAGAAATTTACAATACCACTAGTGCTACACCAGATTCCCAACTCAAAGTCCATGTTTGAACCTCCAATTATGCTAAGCTCGCCAAATATGAATAACCCCAATAAAGATTTGTATGGAAAAGCTTTAATACAATTCAACATTTATAGGTGATAGCTTAATATTTCTCTAATGAGTAATTTTACACATAACATTTACTAAATCCTGTTTTTGCCAAACAGTAATTCAGTTGCGCCATGTAGGAAACTAAGGATTAAATTATGTGAATATATTAACTTTTTTATCGTAATATCAGCTGAGAAATAGAATTAACTCTATGATAAACAAAATTTACTTCAGTTAGGGGTAAAACTTTTTCTCAACATACATGTATTCAAACCTAATCTCTATTTTTCATAATTTTACAAATACAGGAAATCCTAAATAAATTAAATAACATATTAGATAGACTTAGTTTTCCTAGTGAACAGAATAAACATTTTTGGTGACTTAATTTTTATAGTCAAATATAAAAAATTGATTTTGTTACTTTAGGATTTATCTATATATTTTTCAAAGAGCCCACAATTCAATAGCAGCCCACAAGTGATACTTGGCATGCTCGCTTCTGCTAGCTGTGGCTACGGCTGCAGTAGCCACAAGACACAGTGTCTTGCAGCAGCCGCAGCCATAGCTGATGAGGCTGACTACTCTTAGCACGATTCAACATTAGTTTGTTTCACTAGTAGAATAAATGATCTAAGCAAGCACTGTATTGGTGTATGTAGGTTTGATGTTGAAACATATAGATGTGCTCTTTTCTCTACTACTATATGTACAAATTTCAAGACTATTAGTGTCAGGCAAAACTACTAGGACCCCATTGGAACATCGGATTCATAAATATAAAAATCCCCGTGCGGCATCCTATCAAAGTTTATAAACACTATAAGATGCCTCGCGACGTTGCTGCGGAAATTGCTAACAATTTGGAATGAAATTAAGCGAAGATGATGTGGACAGCTTGCAATTAAGAGATTGGAAGTTAGTGGCATGACATGGCTATTAGTGAGAAATGATGTGGGTAGTTAGTAGGGATGATGTGGATGGCTTGCATATTGAGATAGACTTGTAGTGGGGATTAGCTTTATAGGAGATATAAAAGATATAGATTAAGAGATTGGAAGTAAGTGGCATGACATAACTTGCATGTTGAGATAGACTTGTAGTGGGGATTAGCTTTATAAGAGACATAGAAGATATAGATTAAGAGACTGGAAGTATTAGTGAGAGATGATGTTGATGACTTGTTTGTTGAGATAGACTTGTAGTAGGGATTAACTTTATAAGAGATAGGGATTAGCTTCATAAGAGATATAGAAGATATAGATAAGAGATTGGAAATAAGTGACATGACATGTCTATTAGTGAGAGATGACGTGAATAGTTAGTCGGGGATGATGTGGATGACTTGCATGTTGAGATAGACTTGTAGTAGGGATTAGCTTTATAAGAGATAGAGATTTGGACACTAATTAAATTAGTCTGAGTGAAAAAAAGAGAGAGAAAGTGAAATTATTTCTCCCAAAACTATTTACACCACAAATAACTCAATCATAATATAAGTTTTGCGAGATAAAATAATAAATTATTTGTTACGGGCAAAGGTAATTGGAAAACGAGTTTTGGTTGAGTGACAGCCAAGTGGCGCCAATTTTATTGTACTAATGCATATGACGTGACAGCATGCATGATTTATTAGTTGCACCACGTGATCTGGCGTGACCAATGAGTAGTTAAGGCTGAAATAATTTTGATAGATTATTTTCAAAATATTGATTAAAATATAGGTTTAAAACTCACATATGCTTCAAGTCAAAAGTGGTTCATGCACTTTCAACGATTCTGCACTACTTTCCACATGTGTATTCTTGGTTTTCTCGGGATCTCACGAAGCTACGGTACCGCTGTGTATGGGTGTGGCAGAGGTTTAGAGGTTTTTTGATCTACGTGAGAAGATCCTAAACCCTGTTCGCTTGAACTTATCAGACAGACTTATCAGCCACGGTACAGTGTTTTTCTCTCACAACAAATCAGCGAACAATATTTATCAACTTGGCTTTTCAACGAAGCGAACAGCTGTCTAGCCACCGTGGATCGAATATTTTTTTGTTTTCTAGGGAAGCACTCCCAGCAGATTGCACCACGAATCCTTCTATCCTCAGTAAGTACTATACATTGCTTGTCTGATCGGCTCCACTGACCACATTCACATAAACTACATGTGTACATTTGCAGGGTGGCTTGGTTAATTCAACTTTGCACAAATGCATAATATTTTCATAAACTGAACCAGTTCACGGATGTAGTATAAAAAAGTTGTGCACTTCTATTTTTTATTTTTCTTTGGTATGTATAACGTGCAAACACAAAAACAGAAGTATACAAGATATATGAAGGAAAACGTAGTAGAAAGTAGCTATGATGGCAAGATAGACAAACGTGATGAGAACAATATGCACATTCAAGGTCGCCATATACCGTCGTTTTCCTCGCCAGTTGCTGTAGTACCACGTCGTACTATGATGCAAATAAATAAACAAGACAGTGTAACATGACGAAATTGGTTTCTAGATAAATCACCAGTGTGGTAAGAGAGTGCTCTTTGATAATATTTTATAAAAAAACTAGTCAAACATAAATTAGTTTGAGTTTGATGAGAGAATAAACAAAGAATTGACCTCTATCAAAGCCGTGACATTCGATTGGAATTTTATATACAAAAGAAAATTCCGGGAAATCAGTGGAGTTACAAACTTGCAAAACCGGGATGACGAAACAGGATTAGAGAATGCTACACGCATAATAACCAAAATAAAAACAACCCTTGCTTCCACTGAAAAAGGTAAACTGATGCTAGGGCCTTGTTTAGTTTACATCAAAATTCCAAGTTTTTTCACTCTCTCTCCATCACATCAATTTTTAGCCGCTTGCATGGAGCATTAAATGTAGGTAAAAAAAATAACTAATTGCACAGTTTAGTTGGAAATCACGAGATGAATCTTTTGAGCTTAGTTGGTCCACAATTGGACAATATTTACCAAATAAGACGAAAACGCTACTATTCATCAGGTTGCAATTTTTTGCAATCTAAACATGGCCTAGGATAGCTGATGACCCAGGGACTCGTTGTGTGCTGTAAAGTCACTTTCGGTTGACAGGGGATTCAGAACCGTATCAGACAATGCCACGCCATCGGGGATGTGGGACCCAGGGGACATTCCGACGTGTCGCTGTCAGGACACACACATGACTCCCGAGTCCTCACGGGGTCCCACGGATGTTGATGTTGTTGTTCCCCTGCGACTGCCCGCCACGTATCGTGGTCGGAATCTGGGGCGAGGGCGATGGTGTCATGTTTTTTTTTGGGCCTGATATACCTTATCCATCTGACATGTGGCCCACCCCTGGAACAGGAATTCACGCACCTCTTTTATATTTTCTTTTTTTTATAAGCTTTTTTATATTTTCTTGAGCTGGTTAATCAAATCAAGAGCTGGTAACTTATGCGTACTGTATGATACACTCACTCCTGAAATGGGGACAAATTAAAAAGGACTTTCGTTTTCGCTGGCTTGGGGATTGCCGGATCAGAAAGCAACTTGGTGTTTGGTTGTATACGCCGCATGAGAAATACTGGGTGGGCAACGAGTGAAAACCGTATCTTGCAATTTCAACTGGCCGTCGGCGCGCCAGCGGCCACCACGATGTGTTTGGCGAGCAGCACGCTGTCGGCCAACAAGAATTAAGTTGTAACCGTATCCAAAGAGGTTCTTAAGGAGATGTTTCGTTTCAAATTATGTAAGACATTTTAGTTTTTCTATATACATTACTTTCATGTAACTGATATTTAAGTGCGTACTCCCTCCGTCTCTTTATTTGTGTCGTTTTAGTTTCGTAGTAGGTACAGCAGAGATTCTGTGAGCCTGGACATTCTGTGAACGTAGAAATTCAAATGCACTGCCACAACAACAGTTATAGCAGGACATAGGGAGTAATAAAATTATGTATATAGAAAAACTAAGATGTTGTATATAATTTTAATTAGAGAGAATACATAACATCGGCGTACAACTCCACACCACCGGACCAGAAATGTACAGTTCATGTAGGTGAACCAAACTCGTTTTCTGCATGCGTTTCACTCGGCGATCAGGGCAACCAAAACACGTCAAAAGCGTGAGTTGACTTGGACCCGACTGATGTTTGGTCAGCTGGTCCATGCTTGGGTCTTCCTCCTCATGACCCTCATTGTTTTCTTTTTCTTTCTATTTAGGCTTTTGAAAATTATTTTTTTTAGCAACTTTTGAAAATTATATAAGAGTACGTAAGTTGGGCCCAACACTAGCGAATCCTCACAGCATGGGCCCAATCAACCACACCAGCCAGGCAGTATCAGACTCTTATTCCCATAATATACTCCATCTTGCTTTTACATTGGTCAATGATTTATTAGGTTTCTTTTTGAATGCTGAAATTTTCTTATTTTCTGTGTTTTTCATGTCAAAATAAACTGATTACTACAAAATTTATCATATAAAATTTCTGTGTTCTAAAGGGGGTTAAGAATACTTTTTTTTTCTTTGGATGCATTTACAACAAATGTGGACCGATTCTTCACTAAAAAGGTATGAAGTTGGAACTTGTTTTCCATTATCTAAAAATAATATGTACTCAATTAGTCGAGGAAAATATATAATTTTAACATAGTATCAAGTAAAATAATCAAGACCTCTTTCATAATGTAGGATTTTCTCAGGAACCGTGCAAAAGTATTATAGGAATTAGTCCAATTTTACAGAAAAACGCAAGATTCATGGAACTTTCCCATACTTCCAAGGGGGCCTTATAAATTTGACAAAGTTTATTGTAACAGAACCGACCAATTATACGAAATTAAGTAAGAAAATCATCCACCAGAGCAGACGATTGAGCAAACTTAAGCCCGTATAACCCGGTAGTCCGTGAAATCACGAAGGATTTCAAACCAACTCGTGTCCCAGCCATGATCGTAATAAGTTTAGCGGTCACCAATCACATATTACATAAAAGTTTCCATAACAGATACATCAGAGTTTAAATAAAAGTTATTACAAAACAAGTTCGAATAAAAAGTAGCGGAAGTCATTTGTTTAAAACCACACACACTCACACGGAGTTCAAATATAGTGCCAGCTGATGATCATCTCCAACAAAAGCATTAGATGAGACGTAAGGAATGACCATGCCCATGGTCCTAAGCATCACCCATCGCAGGATAGAGGCAGTTGATACAATAGCCATAGTACATCTGCCCATCTGCAACAAGTGGGAATAAAACCCTGAGTACGAGAATGTACTCAGCCAGACTTACCCGACATAACCGAAAATAAATGACACCAAGGATTATGCAGGCATTATAGTAGGGTAGCTGACTCATTTGCGAAAGAAGCATTTTTAGCATTTCAAGAACCTTTCTAAAAGCATTATTGTCAAGTTAATTATTATTAACCTGTCGACTAGATTTGCACCTATACTAAAGTAAACATGTGATTAAGCAATTAATGATAACCACTGATCATTAAACAACTTCCATACTGTCATATTCACTATAACTGTCCAAGTGTTCCATAAACATTTACTACGATGAAGTCACTCAAGTCAAGTGCTCACTATCCAGGAGCGATGGCGATTCGAATCGATTCCTAACCAGCTGGTGATTTATTCCTTACACAAATCTCACTCACCCGCTAAAGTGAGATATTGATCACCGAGTCAACTTTCCGGTATCTCGAGTTTGCGGGAACCACATGTACCGGGGGGCCGACCGATTGCACTTTGGTCTTATCATCCCGCCCGTGTCCTACCACACCTGCTTGAAGGCAAAGGCTTGGCTGGGGGCAATCTACTCGGCCGAAAAATCTCCCAAACCAGCGGTCGGAAGGTACTTTATCCGGCCAAATTAAATGTAAGGCATCGTTCAACATGACTCGAGGCCCAACAACGGTCGGTCCTTAATCGACCTGATTTTAAACACTACAGTCCAAAACCCCCAAAGTCTCCGCCCGGTCTCAACTTCATTTAACACTTAGTTATACCATGACTTCATAGCCATCCAAACAGATCCAGGTAACCACCTATAGCTCGCAGGTGACAGGAAATCACCCGACTTCTACCGGTCTAAGCCAGCTAAGCATTGACTCGACTGCGGATACCAGGGTAACAAGGATATAGTATAACAAAGGTAAACAAGGTATAATGCATCAACGGTTGCAAACAATTCCTGAACGTAATGCATCAATTTAAAGTAAAGCATTTAACGAAATCATTGCAAACCGGGAGAAAGATGCTCCGGGGCTTGCCTCTCTCGAAGGAGCTCGGACGGTGATCGGGGCACTCCGGAAGTTCTTCAACGTCCTCCTCGTCGGCTTCTGGCACTTCCTGCACTGCACCTCGAATCGCTCCTCGGGCTCCTCGGGAATGACACGACCGGGTTCTCGGTTTGCGATCCCAGATGATGCAATGCGTGTAAGTGCCTATGCAATCGGTGCATCAAGGAGATGAATGCAATGAATATGTTGAAAGGCAAGGTAGACAACATCATCCAAGAAACTATGCTACAAGCACATGTCATCTACTGCATTCTCTTCTACTACTAATATGTCAAGTTAACCTATCTTGTGAAATGCTTCAAAGATACACCAAAGCTTTACTAATTTCTTAATCACACTTAAGGCAACACTTGCTTAAACCTTAATTAATAATAGGTTTGAATAGCAACCTATATTTCTGATGCTCCTAAAAATCTGAGAAAATTACAGTAGCATACTACTACCCTAAACAGACTACCATAAAAATTTCATGGCATTTGGATAAGTAAACTATCCTACACAAAAATGACAAGCTATAGCATAAAAATGAGCATGAAATTACTTTGTACTATGAAAAGTGTCAAACAACAGAATTAGTATTTTTCCTAGATTCTAAACAGTAAATAATCACTATACAAAAATTACCACATGCATGTATTATATAAATTTTGCTCTCTAGCAAAAATAACAAAAATCAGCCATCTAAGGTACTTAAACTACACCTCAAATTTTTCCCACAGCACATGCATGAAACATATTTTTCCTAGGAAGTACATGACATAATAAGATTAACAAACTTGGAATCATATTTTTCTGAAGCCTATATATTTTCTACATATTTTCAAGTTATCAGCAATATTCAAGATTAAATAAAATCCTATAGAAAAGTATATCAAAAATGACATGCACTATTTTTCCCAAGTAGATCTGATGATAAGGAACCTAGCAAAATTTGTTTCAACAAATTTGGAGCAAGTTTGAGTATCCAAATATTTTTCAAACCATTTCAGATTTCAAATAATAAAGAATAAATGGAAATCAAATCACTTAAACGTTCTCGGGCCAGCCCGAACGGCTTCAACCCCTACCACGATCGCTGCTTACGACACGCCCAGAACGACGCAGCCCATCTCTCCATCCCCTCGCGGCCGGGCGGCGGTGACAAACAGGGCCCGCGTGCCAGCCGAGAAAAAACGAGGGACGGAGAGGGACGCGGCCTTGGCAAGCGAAACTTCGCCGACGGCGAGGTCCCCGGCAAACGGAGGGCACCAACGTGCTCCCCATGCCAAACCGCGTCGGATAGAGGTGAATAGGGAGGCGGTGCAGGGGAAAAAGCTCAACAGACGGTAATGGCGGAGCGGGCGGCGCTGACTAGTCGCCGGTGGAGCATCTCCGCCACGGCAGCGGGTGCAAGGAGGCGCCGGGGAGACTCAACGTCGCCGCGTCTGAGTGCTTGTCTTGTGCCAAGTCTGTAGGAAGAGGAGGAGCTGGGAGGGGAGTCCACGGGAGCGGAGCTCACCAATGAGCTTCGGCCGTGTTCGCGCGAGCAATTCCCAAGAACGGGATGCTTACCACCGCAAAGAAGCGAGAGCACGGTGCGCAAAAGGGTGACGGCGGAGTCAGAGGCTAGACGGAGTTGTCACCGGCGAGCCGAGGTGGCTGGGCGAAGAGCTCCGGCAAGCAAGGCGCGGTGCACGCAGATGGCGATGGCGGCGCAACATGAGAGAGGCGCGAGAGGCGGTATGGCGGGAGTGGCGAACGCTGGAATCTGGTGGTAGCAGGGTGCTCAAGACTCGGCCAATGAGTCGGAAGCCCGTGGCGCGTGGGTCACATGTGTCGAGGCTCGGCGACGGGTGGCGCCACGCCGATCGATCGGCTTCGTCGTCTGTATGACGCAGCGAAGCGCTGCAAGTGGCGAAGTATGGCGTGGGCTGGGCTGGTGGCGAGGCGGTCACTTGGGCCAAGGCGAAGCGAGCAGCCAAGTGTGGTCTGGTGCATGAGAGGGCTTTGCTTGGGCGGCTTATTAAGGCGGCAGCGAGGCGGCGGCTGCCAAAAATGTAAAAAACTCTTTTTCATTTATATTTTCAAGAATTTTTAAAAGCCAGCTTTCAAATCTTATTTTGAGTAAGAAGATGACCTCTTTTGAAAATGTACCAAAAATGAAAGTTGCTTAGAATTTAATTCTCTACAACTTTGCTTTTAGGACCACAGCCAAATTCTTTCTAGATTTTGAATTGGAAGATCAAAGTCCACGTTTAGCTCAAAACCCTAATTTTTGGAATTTATTTTTGAAGCCGAATTTTGAATTAAATTGGAATACAAACATTGCTCCAAAAATTGAACTAAACATTGCTAGATGATTTACAATAGCAGCCAAACATGTTCTACTAACCTAGCAAGCAAGAATCAGAGCAAAACAACTCTAATAAGTGTATGCATCATTTACGTTTCACAAACATGTTTCGTATGTTTCGAAGTAATGTTTCAGTTATTATAGGCAAGATTATGCATGTATGATTAGGATGCTTGGTGATGCATGATATGCATGATTTGCAGTGCCTAAATGTAGGCATAACACCGGGTGTTATGCCTCTTTATATAAAAATCTCGTCCCGAGATTTGGGTTACGAACCATTTGTTATAAAAATCTTCATAAGCTTTTTGTAGATACTCTCCTGTTTCCCAAGTTGCATCTCCCTCATCATGATGATCCCACTGTATCTTGTATGTTTTCACCACACTATTCCGAGTAGCACGTTCCTTAGTGTCTAACACCCGGACCGGTTGTTCACGATACACCAAATCTGATTTGAGTTGAATACCTCGAGGTTCTATTCTTTCCTCCGGAACACGCAAACATTTCTTGAGATGTGATACATGGAAAACTCGGGAAATCAGACTCATTGTCTCGTGTAACTCTAACTTGTAGGCTACCGGACCTCTTTGTTCCAAGATCTTGTATGGTCCTCATTGAATCTCATGGCAAGCTTTCTTCGGACTCCAAACCTTTTCTTCTTCATTGGCGTGACTTTCGGATAAACATAGTCACCAACTTCAAAACTAAGGGGTCTCCTTCTTTTTCTCCAATAGCTTTTACGGCGTGATTGGGCCGCTTTCATATTTTGCTTTGAATAATATGAACTTTCTTCTCGGCTTCTTCTACAAAGTCAATGCCATAATATCTTCTATCTCCGAGTTCAACCCAATTCAATGGTGTTCTACATTTTCTACGCCATATAAAGCTTGAATGGGGCCATCTTGATGCTTTCTTGATAACTATTATTATAAGAAAACTCATTAACGGTAACCATGACTCCCATGATCCCTTGGAAGACAATACAGGCTCTCAACATATCCTCCAAAACAAAGCATTTACTCGTTCGGTCCGACCATCATGCGAGGATGATAAGCGATGCTCGCGAATCAAACTAGTTCCTAAGCCTTTGTGTAAATGTTCCCAAAATGAGCCGTGAACTGTGAGCCTCTATCGAGATATTATGGTCTTTGGTATACCATGCAACCTCACAATTTCTGCGATATACTTCTCGGCATATTGAGGTGGTCGATAAGTGGTTTTGACAGTAGAAATGAGCGGTCTTGGTAAGACGATCCACAATTACCCAAATCGAATCATGTCCTTTTTTGAGTAGTGGGCAAACCCGTGATAAAATCCATACTTGATATCGTCCCACTTCCAACTCGGGATTGATAAGGGTTGCAACATACCGCGGTTTCATGTGAATTGCTTTCACTCGATAACATGTGTCACATCCGACAACATATGCTGTAATTTTCTTCTTCATTTTGGTCCACCAATAATGAGATCTTAGTTCTTGATACATCTTACTACTTCCAGGATGGATAGATAGCTTAGAAAGGTGAGCTTCATCCATGAGTTTATTTCTAAGCTCTCGATCCTTGGGAACCACAAGACGGTTGTCAAACCACAACACGCCCTGTTCATCTATTTTAAAGTGTTGAGACGGCTTTTCTTTTATTTTCTCTTTGATGTGGAATATCCCCTTGTCAGTTTTCTGACCTTCTATTATCTTACTCTCCAACGAGCAACTAATCTGAATACTATGTAACACAGCAGGATGCATTAGATCGAACCCATCTTCAAGTAATGGCTGCACATTCAAGTAATGTGACTTTCTGCTCAAAGCATCTGCCACTACATTGGCTTTACCAGGATGATATTGCACATTCAAGTTATAATCCTTGATCAATTCCAACCATCTACGCTGTCTCATGTTTAGCTCTGGTTGGGTAAAGATATACTTAAGACTCTTGTGATCCGTGAAAATATTGCACACATTACCCAGAAGATAATGTCTCCAAATTTTTAGGGCGTGCACAACTGCAGCAAGTTCAAGATCATGTGTTGGATAGTTGACCTCGTGCTTCCTCAATTGACGTGATGCATAAGCAATGACTCTCCTTTCTTGCATGAGAACACATCCTAATCCGGTCTTTTGATGCGTCATAAAAACACATCAAATGGTTTCTCGATGTCCGGTTGGGCTAGAACAGAGCGAAGGGTTAATGATTTCCATAAAGTGTGGAAAGTCGCTTCACACTCTTCTGTCCACACAAATTTATGATCCTTCTGTAGGAGGCTTGTCATCGGTTTGGCGATCTTCGAGAAATCTGGTATAAAGCGACGGTAATAACCTGCTAGTCCTAAGAAACTTCTAATCTCAGGAACCGAGGTCGGTGCTTTCAATTCATAACTTCTTGCACCTTACTTGGATCGACCAAACTCCATTCTCTCGATGTAATGTGACCAAGGAAAGGAACTTCCTTCAACCGTAATTCGCATTTGCTAAACTTAGCATACGCTTGATGATCTCTAAGTCCGGTTAAGACGGTTCTCGATGCTCTTCATGATCTTTCTCATCCTCGGAGTACACCGTAATGTCATCGATGAATACTACCACAAACTTATCCAATTCGGCATGAAAATATTCATCAAGAACATAAAATATGCAGGAGCATTTGTCAAGCCAAAAGACATGACAAGATACTCATACAACCCGTGATCTGGTGGAAAATGCGCTTTTTCGGTATATCCTGTGGCCTAATCTTAATCTGATGATATCCGGATCTCAAATCTATTTTTGAGAACACCTTGGCCTTGGATAATTGGTCAAACAGAACATCAATATGAGGCAAGGGATACTTATTCTTGACGGTCACAGCATTGAGTGGCACGTAATCTCACGCACATTCTCAACGTGCCCTCTTTCTTCTTTTTCACAAACAAAGCGGGACATCCCCACTCAGACTTGCTTGGCCGAATAAACCCCTTTTTTGACAAATCTTCTAATTGCTTCTTCAGCTCAACTAACTCATCTGGAGGCATCCGATATGGTCTCCTTGAAATCGGAGCCGTTCCGGGTACTAGCTCAATTCCAAACTCAATCTCCCTATCCGGTGGAAGACCAGGTAACTCATCTGGGAATACATCCGGAAATTCACACACTACCGAATCGATGAATAGGAATGATCACCAGTAGCATGTAACACTTATAAGGTCAGGTTCTCCGAGGCAATGGTACTTGGAAAGTACCCTCACCCGAGGGATCCTTAAGGGTAAGTACTCGACTTCCAAAGATCTATGACCGCTCCCCAATCTTTCATCCAATTCATCCCTATAATGACATCCAAGACTAACCCAGGCATAACTATCAAGTTCACTCGGAACTTTCTGCTAACTAATTCAAGGGTTGCCCCTCGAACCATCCGGTTAGTCAAAACATCAGCCCCTGCTGAACTTATACGGTACCCATACCCCAATTCTGTGCATAGTTGTCCATGTTTCTGTGCAAATGCTTGACTCATAAAAGAATGCGATGATCCAGAATCAAATAGAACAACTGCAGGGTTTTCGTTGACAGGAAACTTACCAGCAGTGACGGGCTCTCCCTCTGGAATTTCATCCACTGTTGTACTGTGCACTCTAGCATTATAAGTCTGCTGCTTCTTCTTGGGCGGGTACGGACAAAACCTCGAGAAATGACCGGGTTGATCACAGTTATAGCAGGTCCTCTTCATCGTCCCCGGAGATCCCACAGCCCCTTGAATCTTGCCTTGTACTGCAGATTCTTGGTTGCTTTGTGGGCAGATCGCCATCTTGTACGGCTTTTGAGGTCCACGGAAATTCTGACTTCTTGGCTGAGGTGGCCTGAATCTAGCGCCAGGTGCCGATGGGCGATATGGAGGACGACCTCCCATAGGTGTTCTAGCTTGAGACGGCCCACCTTCAAAGGCTCTCTTGCGTGTCTTGGCTGCAGTGCTGGCGTTGTTATTCTTCTCTGCTTCAGACAGTCGCTGATGAAGTCATTGAATCTGACACGGTTGTTGGTACCGACATGCTTCATCATTTTTGGATTTAGACCCCTCTTAAAACTGGCTATCCTTTTAGCATCTGTGTCAACCATGTCGGGAGCATAGCGACACAAGTTGTTGAAAGCATGCAGTATTAAATCACGCGGTTTTGGTGCCTCGGTTCAACGCCGTAAACTCTCCCAACTTCATTTCGGTCAGCCCTGGTGGAATATAGACTCCACGAAAAGCCTCAGCAAACTCTCTCCAAGAAATCTGAGCATTTGGAGGGAAGGTGGTGCGATGGTGCTTCCACCACATTCCCGCCGGTCCCTGCAATTGAAGTGCAGCATACTCCGTTTTCAGAACCTCAGTCATCCTCAACACACGGAATTTATCTTCCATTGTGTTGATCCATTCCTCAGCATCAAGTGGCTCTGTGGCTTCCTTGAATACGGGTGGCCTGGTGTCCATGAAATCCTTGAAGCTGCTATATTGGTTCACTCCCATGCCACCACCTTGATTGTTACCACGTTGAACGTTGTTGGCGATGGTGCGCAGAAAATCCTCCATGTTCTTCTGGGATTGTTCCGTGTTGCGCTGACTCCCGAGCAGCTGCGCGAGAAACATCTCGGGGGTAAACGGGGGAGGAGGTGGCAAATGTGGTTCATGGGGAGGTTCATTGTTGTTGCCGTGGTTCCCACCATCACCACCACCACCGGTCCCCGCACCATTAGCACCGGTCTCAGCGGCTTCATACGTGGTTCGGCGAGTGTTTGTCATCTGCATATTTCAAAGAATAAGTAACGATTGAGTGAAGTCTGTAATGATTGCGAGTGAAGAAAAATTATGCCGTCTCGATTTTATCGGAGAATAAATTCATGCAATAAAACAGAGGCACAACAATCTCATCCCAATTAAGACAACAACACTTAATCGAATTACTTCAATGGCAAACATCGCATCCATACAGTCACATTGCCAGTATACATACACTGGACTTTTTATGCGTTCAGATCTCGCATTCGAACATCAAGTTCCAACCACATGCCAAGTCTCATACGTTCGAAACAACATACGATAGGTTACATGCCAACAAAAGAAAGGTCTTCGCGACAGGACCTAGATACTAGCGCAAGGCAACTAGCCTATTCCTTGGGGCCATCGTCGGGATCGGAGACATCACCATCGCCTCCAGGTGAAACTACAGGCTCGTTCTGGTTGTCGTCGTCGATGTCCATGCCAGCGGCGTTTGCTGGAGCATATGGGCCAACCCCATTGTAGAGCGCGTGAAACTCCTCGTGCAGGTTGCCGTTGTATTCCTCTAACTCATCGACTCTCTGCAGCAGAAGGTTTCTTGCGTTCCAGGCTTCATTCCTCTCCTGAACCAATTGTCCAATCATGCGGTCTGCATTGTTGTTGGCTTGAGTCAACGTATGCACTTTCATTGATAGCTCTATCACCTCTCTCAACCGCTTTGATCTCGGCCAGAAGTTCATATCGACCAACCGCTTCTCCTGCAAGCTAGCTATAGCTCGTACTGTCTCTTCTTCTGCTTCTTCCCTTTGAGCTTATCCTCGCTACGCAAGCCAGTCAAAGTCCAGTAGGTACTCTCGAGACCCTCATACGCTCTAATGGCGGCGAACATAGCACTCATTGCCTGGTTGTCACTAGCCTGTCCCTCAGCTGGACCTCTGACCAATGCACTTCCCTGAGGCTGAACCCAAATGGCATCGCGAGGATCATCCCTAGGAAAAGTACCAGCTAGAGCTGCAGCAAGCTCACTGGGAAATCTGCTCATAATGTCCCTGATGACACGGAAGGCTGCTCCCTCTGCACCCTCAGCTGGAGTACGACCCTCAAACTCCAAATGCCAACCATCCCAATCTGGAGCATCACCGAGAGCAGGAACCGTGATCTCCACCACTTTGCAAGTCCATCATCTGCCAATGGCTCTCATTCCAAGAGTACACGGCTCTTGACCCTCTGGGTACCCCACATCATGGAGCACTCTCCAAAGCAAAGTTGGCATGCCAAACTCGCTCAAGAAGGTGTCCGTGGTGCGGTGCTCCCTCGGGGCCCACCAGGCGTCGGGGTGCTCTTCCTCCTCCGGTGGACTTACGGTGATGCCTTCGTGCGGGCCATCTCAGAGTAAAAGTTCTCTTATTACTTGGGAAACATACTTTTGGTGATACGTCTTTTATCAAAATGAGATAATCAATTTATAAGGGAGGAATGCATGAGATGAATGAGATGCACAAGTAACATGATGTATGTATGCGTGCACTCTCTCAAAACTTAGGAATAAATAATTTCTAACGACGAATTCGGTGGCATACAACGATCTCTCAATACGTAGCTAATACGTTCTACACGATAGCGTTGTTATGTACCTGCAGAAGATTCATTTCAGCCCAATTCCCAATGAATGCATAAAAGCAGTAAAGTTTTATCTACACGCTCTACACGAATCCCCAGATACGTGTACAACGGTAGTAACTACCCGAACCATCGTCCTATTGACGGCATCGCCTCCACAGACGGAAGACCCATACATGAGATACCTTTGTAAAACATGCGTAGAACATGTAATTACTCCAGCATCATATAAGCATTCACCCTAGATCGGCGGTGTATCCGATCATGCTCTCACAACTCACACTTACCGAGGCGTAGAGGCAAATGATCCATTCATTACCACTCAAACAAGTGGCACTCATACAATAGCACGCCGTATGAGCGACGAAAGAGAAATATGATGCAAGAACCCCAAGTCAGTACTTAATTAAGCCACCTAAAGTCCTTAACTGGGCATAAGGAATATGATCACTGGCACACTTTAGATTTTGAAATTCACGTTTTCCAAATGCCTTTTGTTTTAAATACACTTGTGAACAGTAACACGCTAAACCATGCTCGATACCAATGTATGTGAAACCGACCAATTATACGAAATTAAGTAAGAAAATCATCCACCGGAGCGGATTTATTGAGCAAACTTAAGCCCGTATAACCCGGTAGTCCGTGAAATCACGAAGGATTTCAAACCAACTCGTGTCCCAAATGCATGATCGTAATAAGTTTAGCGGTCACCAATCACATATTACATAAAAGTTTCCATAACAGATACATCAGAGTTTAAATAAAAGTTATTACAAAACAAGTTCGAATAAAAAGTAGCGGAAGTCATTTGTTTAAAACCACACACACTCACACGGAGTTCAAATATAGTGCCAGCTGATGATCATCTCCAACAAAAGCATTAGATGAGACGTAAGGAATGACCATGCCCATGGTCCTAAGCATCACCCATCGCAGGATAGAGGCAGTTGATACAATAGCCATAGTACATCTGCCCATCTCAAATAAAGTGGGAATAAAACCACGAGTACGAGAATGTACTCGGCCAGGACTTACCCCAACATAACCGAAAATAAATGACACCAAGGATTATGCGGGCATTATAGTAGGGTAGTGACTCATTTGGCGAAAAGAAGCATTTTTAGCATTTCAAGAACCTTTCTAAAAGCATTATTGTCAAGTTAATTATTATTAACCTGTCGACTAGATTTGCACCTATACTAAAGTAAACATGTGATTAAGCAATTAATGATAACCACTGATCATTAAACAACTTCCATACTGTCATATTCACTATAACTGTCCAAGTGTTCCATAAACATTTACTACGATGAAGTCACTCAAGTCAAGTGCTCACTATCCAGGAGCGATGGCGATTCGAATCGATTCCTAACCAGCTGGTGATTTATTCCTTACACAAATCTCACTCACCCGCTAAAGTGAGATATTGATCACCGAGTCAACTTTCCAGGTATCTCGAGTTTGCCAGGAACCACATGTACCGGGGTCGACGACCATTTGCACTTTGGTCTTATCATCCCGCCCCGTGTCCTACCACACCTTGACACGCACAAGGCGTCATGGGCAATCTACTCGGCCCGAAAAATCTCCCAGCTTCAGCGGTCGGAAGGTACTTTATCCGCCCAAAATGTAAGGCATGCGTTCAACATGACTCGAGGCCCAACAACGGTCGGTCCTGATCGACACAGAGCGGAAACACTACAGGTCAAAACCCCGCAAGTCTCCGCCTAACTTCATTTAACACTTAGTTATACCATGACTTCATAGCCATCCAAACAGATCCAGTAACCACCTATAGCTCGCGGTGACAGAAATCACCCGACTTCTACCGGTCTAAGCCCACTAAGCATTGACTCATCATGGATACCAGGTAACAAGGATATAGTATAACAAAGGTAAACAAGGTATAATGCATCAACGGTTGCAAACAATTCCTGAACGTAATGCATCAATTTAAAGTAAAGCATTTAACGAAATCATTGCAAACCGGGAGAAAGATGCTCCGGGGCTTGCCTCTCTCGAAGGAGCTCGGACGGTGATCGGGGCACTCCGGAAGTTCTTCAACGTCCTCCTCGTCGGCTTCTGGCACTTCCTGCGGCTGCACCTCGAACTGCTCCTCGGGCTCCTCGGGAATGACGACTGGGTTCTCGGTTTGCGATCCTGTATGATGCAATGCGTGTAAGTGCCTATGCAATCGGTGCATCGAAGGAGATGAATGCAATGAATATGTTGAAAGGCAAGGTAGACAACATCATCCAAGAAACTATGCTACAAGCACATGTCATCTACTGCATTCTCTTCTACTACTAATATGTCAAGTTAACCTATCTTGTGAAATGCTTCAAAGATACACCAAAGCTTTACTAATTTCTTAATCACACTTAAGGCAACACTTGCTTAAACCTTAATTAATAATAGGTTTGAATAGCAACCTATATTTCTGATGCTCCTAAAAATCTGAGAAAATTACAGTAGCATACTACTACCCTAAACAGACTACCATAAAAATTTCATGGCATTTGGATAAGTAAACTATCCTACACAAAAATGACAAGCTATAGCATAAAAATGAGCATGAAATTACTTTGTACTATGAAAAGTGTCAAACAACAGAATTAGTATTTTTCCTAGATTCTAAACAGTAAATAATCACTATACAAAAATTACCACATGCATGTATTATACAAATTTTGCTCTCTAGCAAAAATAACAAAAATCAGCCATCTAAGGTACTTAAACTACACCTCAAATTTTTCCCACAGCACATGCATGAAACATATTTTTCCTAGGAAGTACATGACATAATAAGATTAACAAACTTGGAATCATATTTTTCTGAAGCCTATATATTTTTCTACATATTTTTCAAGTTATCAGCAATATTCAAGATTAAATAAAATCCTATAGAAAAGTATATCAAAAAATGACATGCACTATTTTTCCCAAGTAGATCTGATGATAAGGAACCTAGCAAAATTTGTTTCAACAAATTTGGAGCAAGTTTGAGTATCCAAATATTTTTCAAACCATTTCAGATTTCAAATAATAAAGAATAAATGGAAATCAAATCACTTAAACGTTCTTCGGGCCAGCCCGAACGGCTTTGCTTACGGCCCACGATCTTGCAAGACACGGCCCAGAACGACGCAGCCCATCTCCAGTCCCCTCAAGCAGTAAGCGGGCGACAAACGGGCCCGCATGCCAGCCGAGAGAAAAACAGGGACTGGAGAGGGACGACATTACTACAAGTCTGAAATTTATCAGGTCCCCTGTAAACGGAGGGCACCAACGTGCTCCCCATGCCAAACCGCGTCGGATAGAGGTGAATAGGGAGGGGGGCGGTGGGGAAAAAGCTCAGCCGACAGTAATGGCGGAGCGGCGGCGCTTAGTCGCCGGTGGAGCATCTCCGCCACTTCAACGTCGCCATCTCGCGGTGCTTGTCTTGTATGCAATCTGTAGGAAGAGGAGCTGGAGGGGAGTCCACGGGAGCGGAGCTCACCAATGAAGCTTCGGCCGTGTTCGCGCGAAAGCAATTCCCAAGAACGGGATGCTTACCACTGCAAAGAAGCGAGAGCACGGGGTGCGCGGGGTGACGGCGGAGCTGTAGGCTAGACGGAGTTGTCACCGGCGAGCTGAGGTGGTCATCGCAAGGCGCGCGTGCACGCAGTGGCGATGGCGGCGCACAGTGAGAGGCAGAGGCAAGCGCGCAAGGAGTGGCGAACACTGAATGCGGTGGGCTGCAGGGTGCTCAAGACTCGGCCAGCAGCCGTCAGAAGCCCGTGGCGCGTCACATGTGGTCGAGAGCTCGGCGACGGGTGGCGCCATGGCGATCGGCTTCTGCTTGCGTCGCTGCTAAGGCAGGCTTGGAAAGGGCGAAGTGGGCGGCGTGGGCCTGGGCTGGCGAGGCGGCTTGGGCCAAAGCGGCGAGCGGCAAAGGAAGGCGTGGTATGCGAGGGGGGGGCTTTGGGCCGGGCTTATGGGCTGGGCAAAGCGAGGCGAATGGCCTGCAAAACAGAAAAACTCTTTTTCATTTATATTTTCAAGAATTTTTTAAAAGCCAGCTTTCAAATC
Source organism: Miscanthus lutarioriparius (assembly GCA_904845875.1). Taxonomy (NCBI): domain Eukaryota; kingdom Viridiplantae; phylum Streptophyta; class Magnoliopsida; order Poales; family Poaceae; genus Miscanthus; species Miscanthus lutarioriparius. The sequence continues at coordinate 72,809,345 of CAJGYO010000012.1, read as the reverse complement.
TTATTTTGAGTAAGAAGATGACCTCTTTTGAAAATGTACCAAAAATGAAAGTTGCTTAGAATTTAATTCTCTACAACTTTGCTTTTAGGACCACAGCCAAATTCTTTCTAGATTTTGAATTGGAAGATCAAAGTCCACGTTTAGCTCAAAACCCTAATTTTTGGAATTTATTTTTGAAGCCGAATTTTGAATTAAATTGGAATACAAACATTGCTCCAAAAATTGAACTAAACATTGCTAGATGATTTACAATAGCAGCCAAACATGTTCTACTAACCTAGCAAGCAAGAATCAGAGCAAAACAACTCTAATAAGTGTATGCATCATTTACGTTTCACAAACATGTTTCGTATGTTTCGAAGTAATGTTTCAGTTATTATAGGCAAGATTATGCATGTATGATTAGGATGCTTGGTGATGCATGATATGCATGATTTGCAGTGCCTAAATGTAGGCATAACACCGGGGTGTTACATTTATTTACATAAAAATGTATCAATATTTATGATTCTAAATAAATGCCATTAGGTTTGTCATGAATATAATATCTATTTTGTGTTATAAATATTGATATTATTTTATATAAACTTGATCAAATTTTAGAAAGTTTTGACTAGAGATAAAACTAAAATTACATTTTTTTTCACGACAAAGCTAGTACATAAGTGGTGACAAAGAAGATTTCAAATGAAAATAAATACCTTTTTGGGTATTATATTGTTTTTTAGGAATATTCTTTTACACTTTCCGCCTCGGTCAAGATTGAGCATTTGCATCCATGAATGAATTGAAGTAATATTTTTTTAGAAAAATGTGAAGTAGTATTTGGGTTCTGAAGAGGAGGGAGAGCAGGATGGGCCAATCGCCCAGTATCCATATATGGGCCTTGATTTCTACTCCAGTATATCCATACACTTAGGCTGCGTTTGGATCACGGGAATTTCAAAGGAATTGGCATTCCTGTAGTTTAGCTACTGTAGATGTGTTTGGAATAAAGGATTCATTGATTCCTTTTCAAAGGAAAGATTCCTATACCTGTACGTTTTGGAGGAAATTTAAAATCCACTTCAACCTCATGGTTTCTTTCCCTTTGCGAACTCCGAGGGAAACTCACTCATTAAGGCACATCGTGCGTCATATGTGGGAGTAGAACCATGCATGCACCTTGCAACTACTTGTTTAGTAGCATCTAATACATTAGTGAAGCTTTGATATATACTCTTTGTTTCCTGTGTTCCAAACACCCACTTGTATGAAATTCCTGTATTTTTCCTTTCCTCTATTTAGTCACTACATTCTTGTCTGTTTCCTGTGTTTCATTCCATTCCTATGTTTTTTATTCCTTCGTTCCAAACAGGCCCTTAGGCTGCAGACTGCGGCTAGTTCAAAACATTTCCTCTTGAAAAAGGAAATGCTTTGGCAGTTTTTTCTTTATTATATTAAAAAACCAACATATATACTCAGTTTTATTTTTAGCTGTAGATAATCGTAATCATGCTCTATAAGGTACTGTGGTCTCCTTGAAGCATTTTTTTTCTTACTAGTCATATGTAAAGTATGCAATAATCCTGGGGAAATAAATTTATACTGAACTAATTAAGCGGCATAAGTGCCATTTATTTTTGTTCTCTGATTTACCTATGTGTTTCTTTTAGTCCTAGTTTATTTAGTCCTACTCAAGATTATATTATTCTTCACTTAAATATTAAGCATGGATTATATGTTTGTGGTTTTGATTTTGAAACAATTTAAATGATTAAATACGGTAACGCCTTTTTTTTACATTTTTTTAGAAAAGGTTTCCGTATTGTCACGGTTGATCTATAGGCATTTCCATATGTACATTATGTTCACATAGCAAGGCACATTGACGGCATACCTTGTCTCAGAAACCTTGTGCTAGTAATCAAACATGCATGATATTTCTAACTTGAAAAGACGAAAAACCACAGCCATGAACATGAAAGAGTAAAATGGAGCCACAACCACAGTACCACTGATCAAAGCGACATACTCACTCCGTCCCAAAATAGATGTCATTCTCACTTCCCGAGAAATCAAACACTTTTAACTTTGACTATATATATATATATATATATATATATATTTTAATACATAACTAGTATCATTAGGTAGATCGTTAAATATACTTTTATAATAAATTTATTTGGAGATATAATGTTGCACATATTTTCTACCAGTCTAGTTAAAGTTAAAAAAGTTTGACCTGCACGTATCCGATAACGATCTCTATTTTGGGACGGAGAGAGGAGACGCTTTTGTGGCTTCATTTAGCAAACCCATGCTAATATTGCACACATAATTCAGACATGGACGAAGGAGGAAGAAGACGCATGTAATAAAAGGAAATAAGGTTCACATAATGGCAGCTACGACGACGAACATTTATCCCTACACTGACTTGTTGCATGCATGCATGGTTCAGACTTACGACACACTAGGTGTGCCTCATCACTCCCAGGCGCACCCGAGCCTGAGCTCAAGATCCAGCCCGTCCTCCTCGACAACAACACCACCACGGCCGCTGCCGCTGCCGCAGACCCCAATCCCCAGCTCCAAGCTCACCTCAAGGGCCGCCTTATTCGTGGCCGCAGCGGCGGCCGACGTCGTGGTCGCCGAGAAGAAGCTGTAGATGACGGGGTCGGCGGCGGCCATCGAGCCGCCGCCGGCGCGGTGCGGCGGCGAGAAGTTGAGGTTGGGGAGCGGAGCTCTGCTGTGCTGGTGGTGCGCGGTCATCAGGCTGGGGCTCGAAAGGGAAGATGGACCATGCGCTGCCGAGGCCGCCGAGCAGCACTGCCGGAGCCTGGCCCTGTCCCTCCGGTGGACGTTCATGTGGCCGCCCAGCGCCTGCGCCGACCGGAACTCCCGCCTGCAGTAGCCGCAGGTGTAGCAGGACGACGGCAGTGGCGGCGGCCACGGGAAGCAGCCAGCGGCCAGGCTGAAGTTGTGGCCTGCCGGCGTCGTCGTCGTCCACGGCTGCAGCCGCTTGAGGCGGCGGCCGTGGTCTCCACTACTCTCCATTGTGGGTGGCCGGCAGTGTGGTGTGGTCTTGTAGGCAGGCAGCTAGATAGTACTAGTATTTTTGTGTCTAAGTGAAACATGCATAACATGCATACGCAACTAGCACCTTGCTTGTATATATAGTACTTGGTATACTCCTATACTGCATAGTGTTACCTTAGCTCTTTGCACATTTCATTTGCTGTCGTTTTTGCGAATAAAGCCCATTGGCTGGCTGCCAACAGGACAGCATGAGAGAGAGAGAGAGAGGAGCTTTGTAATCAAAGCAACTCGTTTGTTTGCTAAGACAGATAGATATCAGATGGATAGAGGTGCATGCCGAGATGGAGCAGAAGCGGCGCGCAATTGATGCTACAGCCAAGATACCGTCAGAACAATGGCAGCCATTCTGGGTAAGACTAAGTGACATGCATTTGCAAGGCGCGCAGGTGCCTTTCTCCACGACAAGACACCTGAAGCCAGCCAGCCAAAGAGATGCATGGTCGCAACACATGTGTAGTAAATCTGATGACCGTGAATCTGAATCGTAGGGGAGAGAGGGGACATTGATGCACACTGTTGAATGAGTACTGTGCTGTAAACCAGTCACAGGCAACCAGGGTTTTTGCTTCTGCCTCACTCCAGCTCCTTCTGCAAAGAGGCAAAAAGACTCTAGGGCGTGTTACCGAGGCACTGAAAGCGTCCATGGCCTTGCTCCCTGTGTGTGTGTGTATCCTCTCACTTTGACTATGACTGCAACATTACGAGTAGGTACAGTACATGCATTTCAATTTGATTTCTGCGGCCAGCAGATATATAGAGGGCGAAGCCGGGCCTTAGCTTCCATGATTGGTCAAGGTGTCATGTCCAGCTCTGCAGCACATCACATCATCAGTCATGTCCAAGATGAGTATATTAAATCAACCTTAGAATAGTATTTGTTGGGGTCAACTCGTTCTGCTCGCCTTCTCAGTTCACAGTGGGGCGGCATGCAGCAGCATTGGGCATTTTGGGCATGGAATGGCATGATGCCAATAGAAAGGTGAAGTAATTGTTGCCACACACACTTTCCCTTCGTTGATAACTATGTTTTGTTACTAGTTCTTTTTTTCCCTTTTACCATGAGCTCTCCCTACCACATCAAAGCATAACTGGAGATGGCCTCCTGGTGTGCTAGGCCAACGTGCGAGGAACTTGTTAACACTTGACAAATGGCAACGCTCACGGTAATGTACAGGCAAAAACACGTCAACATGTACCCGACGACAAGTACAATGCAAAAAACACGTCACAAGGAGAGTCTTGTCGGGAGCTCGCAGGACACACCAGTGAGAGCGGCCTGTTTGAAACGAACGAATCCAAAATACAGAAATAGAAAAAAACGTAGGAATAAGGTATAATAAAAAGTGAAAAACTATAGGATTTTAAAACACAGGAACATAAAATTTAGGCTGTTTGGAACACAGGAATTTATAACATAGAAATTGTAGTGCGCAGTTGCCTTGGACTTCCACACATGAAGAGAAAGCCAGAGGTCTAGATAGATGTTTCTTTTCCTGTGAAAGTTTGAAGATGGTATAGTATTCCGGAGGAAAGGAATTGGAGTTTTCCTTTGTTCCAAACGTTCCTCTCATCTTCCTTTCCTCTGTTTTTGTTTCCTCCACTTTTCCTAAAAAACAAATCATTTGATCCAAACACAGCCTAAGAATCCGAAATACCATGCGCCTGCGACAAACCTCGCCAGGGTGTGTGGTGGTCGTGGGCTGCCCTAGGTCAGCCTCTAGCCGCCCCTAGAGCCTTGTAGATCATTGCAACAATTAATGTATTAGATGGCAATGAAGAACAAGAACCAGAAGAACTAGGGGAAATAAGAAACACTATATGCAAAATGATGTGGAAGATGTGTTTTTGTTTGATTGTGTGGGTTGCCAATCGATCGTCGTCACCATCATCTACTATTTATGAGGGAGGCGTGGACTTCTCCATCGGGTTTCCTATAGGGGAAGCACCAAAGAGTCCCAAATTCAGCTTAGGCAAGAGTCCTGACCCAACACGAATCGGACAAGGCAATCCTGTCATGTTTCTAGTCATCATGGAATGATTTTGCCGGTTGTTTCATTTCACCTGACAGATGATACAATGATCCTGCTCACAGAGGACCTCAGGCCATGCCAAGTTTTTGTACTATACTCAATGAGGGTCTGTTCGGCTGGTATTAAAGCCAGCTGAAGCTGTTTTGTCGTGAGAGAAAAATACTGTAGATTCTAGTTGATAAGCCGGCTGATAATTTCGAGGAAACAGGCCTGATACAACGATCCTATGCTCCTATAGTACTACTACATTTTTTTCAACTTCAGAGACCGGCAAAAGTCATTCAGAGGCCACTTAGGACTCTGTCTCTATGCTAAGGTCTCTGTTAATGGAGATTTTCTTGGACGGTTACTTTTGACCGCCTTTGCAAATCAATAAAAAATGTATCCTCACCATCTAGCCCCTGGATCCACACTATCAATCCCGCTACAGAACTCACCACTGAGCTTTCTATGAACGACCATGGAGCTCATTGCCAACGATTATGAGGCATTAGCTCATCTCCTTGCCGTCAGCAATGCAGTCTCTTGTTGTCGCCCCTCTGTAGATCCGCCGATGTCACCTAAATTATAAGGTAATGAAGTACTCAATTATGGGAGAGAGTGAGGGGTAAGGGGAAGGAGATGTGTTACCTCTACCGCAGACAGGTAGACAGGCCCACGTCTCAGGGAAGTACGTAGCTGTTGACTGGGACAAGTACAACATATCAATGTATTGCTACCTCCGTCCATAAAAGAATGCAACTATGGGTTGCACGCTACGTAAAGTGATTCACGTTTGATCAAGTTTCTAGTAAATAGCATTTATATTTATGACTTCAAATTAATTTATTATAAAAATACATTTTGCAATTAATCTAATAATATTTATTTAATATTATAAATATTTATATTTTTTATCTATAATTAGTCAAAGTTGATATGCTAACACATAACACTGTTCCAGAATTGCATTCTTTTGGGGACGGAGGAAGTAAGTGGCATCTCGGCGGGGTTAGGGAAGTCAATGAAGTGTGCCATGAACCCCATGTGCCCTCCTTGACATATTTGGACATGGCTGCTTGATCCCGTGCCTCCGCTACATAGAAGAGTGAGGGACCGAGATGAGTAGTAGGCAGCGGCTGAGGGAAACAGTGGGGCGGAAATTGATGAGCAATGGGGCAGTGATTGAGAGGTGCACTGGGTGGCATCAGTAGAGTTTGAGCGATTGAGTGATTTGGGATAGTCGGGGACCAGAGAGAGAGAGAGATGCGAGTTTGGAGGAGTGTGGTGGAGACGTCTCTTCATCAGATTCGGTTCTCCCTTCACCATTGCCGAAGAGAGGAGGGGTGGAATAGAGATGTGCGGGTTTGGAGAGAGAAGGTGAGAGAGGTAGTTTTCTAGGGTTAGTCACGGCTATATGTTCCTTAGACCATATTTACACAACCAATGTTGTTACATGGTCCGCCTCTAAAAAACATTTTTAGAGACGGGCCTTATTATCTATATAATATGCATCAACATTTTTTCATACATTGATGGTTTAGAACTGCATCTCTAAATGAAAAGGAGAGTGTCCTAAAATCAATTTTGTGATACTACGAGGCCCTCTACTTGGGCAAGTCTTTGTTCTTCAATAGATGATAGGCAGATAGGTTGTCTCCTCTTTTAGCCGACACACAATACGATGACCCTGTTCATCGAAGCCTTTGGCTTGGCCAAGTTACTGATCTTCACCGGACGATAAGGTGACCTTGTTTATCGAGACACTCAGCTTGGCCAAGCTACTGTTCGTCACTTGACAATTTTTTTTGATGAAACTCACTTGACAAATTGGTGAGTCCTCTTGTGGCATCTGCTTATCTATCCTTCTTGCGCTATCATATGGTCCGATTCCTCAGATCAACTGATCCGATGTGTACAATGGTGCTTGTTTTGGCACTGTTTCATATCAGATCATGATCAAAATTTATCCAAGTCATCATATTGAAACTTAGTTAGGCCACCCATAATGTGAGTGGTACCTGATACTGTTTACGCCCGCTAGCTCATAGTGATGCTTTGTTGAGGCCCCGTTCAGTTGCCAAAAAATTTTGCATAGTAACTGCACATCGTGTGTAGCATCAAATGCTCATCTTAGAAATCGCGAGACGAAACTTTTGAACCTAATTAGTCCATAATTAGATACTAATTATCAAATACAAACGAAATGCTACAGTGAGCCAAAATCCAAAAATTTTTTGAACTAAACGCACCCTGAGTTTCCGGGTGCAGTGTGTAGCTTCAGCTCATCTTAGCAGGCCCCATAGGTAATAAAAAATGCACTTTAACTGGCGTGCTTACGTCACAAGACGAGAAAAGCATCTTGTAGTGAATAAAATATTTATCGTTGCAGGGCAGGCACCGATTCCTCAACTAGCGCTGCTCCGACAGCTGCAGTGTGAAAAGTGATACTTATACTCTCTCTTGAATTGGAGCGAGACTACATTGTGGAAGGCCTGAGGCCCTGTTTAACAGAGCTTCTAAAGCTAATTCTCTGATGAATCCAGCAGGGCCTCTACCAAATAGTTTTTCAGCAAAAAGTGATTCTATACTGATTCAGTGAGGTGGTTCTCTGAAATGAACTAAGAGGTTGAGAATTGAAAAAGTAGCTTCTCCTGATTATGTGAAATGATTCCCCATCGTGATTTTGAAAGTTTATGTTAAAGAATCAAAGAGAATCACTTTCAACCACAAAATCACTTCTCTCAAAAAATCAACTCCTATAGAGAATTAAAATCGGATTGAGCTCTACCAAATATGTCCTAAGTACGTGTCTTCCTCAAGTGTGAAGCTGTTACAAACTAGTCCCTAGCCAAGGGCTCCCCCTGCTGAACCCTACAATTTCAGAGCCCAACGATGTTTGGTTGCTGTGTGGCTAAGTGACTAGTTTAAGGCCTTGTTTGATCCAAGAGCTAATAGTTAGCTACTAATAAATAGCTCCTTGGATCCAAACATTTCTAGTTATTAGTTTAGCTAATTGTTAGCTAATACCCAACTAATAACTATTTCACTAATTAGATCAAACTAGCTAATTAATAGCAACTAAAATTAGTTGTGACCTATTAGCTAGCTAACTTAGCAGCTAATGGCTCCAAGCAGGCTGTAACTCGTGTATCTTTCCAGGAGTAATTTTTTTTTCTGAACATGTTGTTGTTATGGATTTTTATAATTTCTCGAGAAAGCATGATTGCAAGGCATAATTCATATTTAGAAATCAGTGTTCCTGTGACTAATACTCCACAACTTAGAAAGATAGCATTTGAAGATAGGAGGGGGGGAAACAAAACTATTGCAACGAGGACGACTCCTGTCTAGATTTTTTAAGACAAATTTAAAGATAGTTTAATAACATGCTTTATTTACTTTTTTTACGAAAACAATATGTGCTACGCATTTATATTCCTTGAGAGAACAACTCGATCGTAAGGTTTTTGAATCCAAATATTGTTCAGGTGATTCACTAAATATCCATCACTGCCAGAAGACAGGAACTTCAACGAGGTTCACTACTGAACTGTTAGGAGTAAGGGAAAAAATACTCATCTGTCCAATATGACAATTTTATAGAAACGATGAGTGGCATTGGACGACGGCTAGAGATGTTATAGCTTGCCTTTGCTCCACCTTGGCCGGACAGCTGAATCTGCGGCCCCGCCTACCATCCGTGGCTCTTTTTTTTGTGATAAACACAGACTTCATTTAAGTTAAGAGCATCTTACAGATTTGAGCAGAGAAGGCTCCCAATTTACACAGCTGAGTGTTTCCTTAACAGGGCGCTGATGAGAATGATTTCTATGGATGCAGTGAAAGATTCTTGTAGTAGAAGTAACATTCTTTGCCTGAGTTGCTAGACTGAATGATGGCAACCCATGGGAAGAAGCCTGAATGCCTGATGTCTGTAGCTACAGCACTCTGCTTACACGTTGTAAGCTGAAAGAGGAGAACAAAGCGCGTTACGGCTTATTTCAAGGATGGATGACGGCTCATGTTTGCCTAATCAGCACTCTTACAACACGATTCTGGAAATGTTCATCGCCATAGGAAGGGTTGATGGGGCAGTTGAGGTTTGGGATGGGATGGAAAAACGTGGTTTCCACCCAGGAGCAGCTACTTACGCTGTTATAATCCATGGGCTACCTTGCAACAAGGGTAGAGCAGAGGAGGCCTGCAGCTACTTTTTGAGGTTGGTAGATGAGGGTATCCCTCCTTACCAGGCTACTTGTCAGGTTGCTCAGGCTTGGCTTGCGAGATGATCTTCAGATGCTCACTGATATGATGCGCCGGAGCACATCCTCCGCAATACAAGGTCTGGCAAGTATCATGTGCAGTAAGAGGGCAGAGGAAACTAGAAATCAGAAATGTGACCATGAATTCTCTGTCCTTGATCTTGCTGAGAGGCAATGGAGGGAGAAACGGAAAATAGGAGACACCTCATCATAGGGGAGGTTTAATCCCATTGATGAATGGAACTCAAGTAACTTGACTCTGGAATTTCTTACTTGTAAAGTTGTGCTACTGTGAATCTTCTTTTATTTGAAACGCTGACAAACCTAGAACCATCTATTGGATGAGCAAGGCTGTCTATTTATCTGTCTTGATTCTTAAATAATAATTAACCATTTTGTCACAATGCAAAAGATGCAATGTATTTTTCATACTTATATTATATATATATGGTTAGGTGAATTACACTTTAGCATTATACATGGCTATGACGACATCTCATACTGAAGGTGGGTTTGATATATGTTCTTGTTGTATATATGTATATGTTCCATTGATTAATTCACATATACCCCTGGGTCAAACCTTCTTTCTTAGTATAAAGTTGGGAATTGTTACCTATAGCATCATGAGGGATTATTTTGACAGTGTAGTTCAGGTATAATTTCAGATGCATGAGTCAACGCCACCCCATCCATAATCCAGTAGCCCTCTCCTACACAAAGGTGCTGGAGTGGTGTTGTTTCATATCCATCCAGACTTTGGACCAAATTCTCTACTAAATTCTAACTTCTTGGGATTTTATTGATCCTGCGGCTTGGCAATCAAATGGACCTAATTTTCGTTAGAGTTGTTCTAAGTCAAATTATCTTAATTTTTAATCTAGTTAATAAAAACAAAAATATTTATATTACTAAATGTTGGGGGGAGGTCCCCACGGCACTGCTCCTCCCCTGGCCCTCGACCCACTGCTGGCCAAACTAACCCACCCCGCTGCGGGTGTTAACCCTTGCGGCGAGGGTCTCTTGTTCATTGTGTTTCTTCCATGTGTTCAGGCGACGCGCCCGGAGGTCAGCCGTGTCGGAGGAGCGCGGCGAGAAGAGGGCAGGATTATGACAGCGGGCGGACCCTCACCGGGGTGTGTGCGAAGGCTTGACGCCTACTGCGGGAGGGGACCATCCCGACGGCGGGGGCGGCCCCATCAAGGCGATTGGGCCCGGGAGTGCTTAGCTAAGGGGAGGAGATTACCGCCATGCCCTTGACTATTGTGTAGAACTCATCCCCCCTGATTGAACCCTAGTGTCATTCCACCGTGCCTTCGGGTATGGCCTATAAATACCAGGGGCGCTCGTGTAATAAACAAGGTCGGCCTTTCCGGACAAATTAATGAGCATTTAATCCGTATTTTTTCATCGCCTTGCGTACCTTTACCTTCGCTCGTCCCTTCTTAACCGCTAGGTCTCTTCCTTGTGGAAACCCATGGCCTCTCCCCCCATACTCCTCAGCGAGGGCGAGAGGCTAGGACTGACCCCACAGTTGGCGCCGTCCATGGGGACCCCATCGCACCACAAAGATCTCACCCAATGGTCGCCAGTACTAAAAGAACCAACAACAACAACAGAGATCCTCCACCCTCACGTGGGGGGGAGGCGGTCGACGGAACCTCAGCAGACGGAGGAAGAGGAGCCACCTTACCCCGGCCCACCGTGCGGCCGGCGGAGGTCATAGATGGCATGGAGAGACCCCCTCCAGCCGAGGCCAAAGGCAACCCTCAGCCTAGCCCGGCCAGAGTCGACGAGGCTGGCATGGTGCACCAAGATGACGACGAAGACGCCGAGGAGAGGGGCCTCAAAGCCCTGAACCAAATGCATGAGGAAATCAAAGAAAAAAGACGCCGAGTCGAAGCTCATGAGAGACAAGCGTGTCTACGTGTCATCAGGCAAAAGGCAGACGAAGCTAGAGAGGACCTGAGAAGGATGGATGAATACCTTGCTGCCCTCGAAGAGAATCCAGACCACGAGCCTGAGTTGGACAATAACCCACCTCCGCTCCACCCAAACCCACCTCCGCTCCACCCAAACCCACCACCCCTCCACCACCCCCTCGTTTTCACTAGATCTACCTAGAATACATCCCTCCAGCCTTTCAACACCCACAGAGAAATCAACCCCCGCCAATGCCATACGACCCAAAATCCCCCTAACCCAAATACTTCAAACCAAAAGCTGGCCACTTGAATACAAGCCACAAAACTTACCAAGGTACGATGAAAAGCGTAGACCCTCGCTAATTCATAATGAGTTACGAGGTAGTAGTAGCAGCGGCAGGTGGGGATAAGTACACCATGGTGAAGTCCTTTGTGATCATAGCACAAGATATCGCTCAGAGCTAGTATAGTAACCTTCCACCAGGCTCGATAGACTCATGGGGAAGCCTTCGAGGAAAACAATGCAACAACTTCAAGGGTGTCAGCCCTTCAACGAACAACCCTATGGAACTGTTCACTTATACTCAATCTGAAAGAGAGCCTCTCAGAGACTTCTGGCAAAGGTTTGTTAAGCTCAGAGTCAGAACCCCAGACATAACAAATGATGCAGTAATCCTAGCAGCAATCAACGGAGTGAGACTAGGACCATGTTCCTCGAGGCTCGCAAGAAAGTCAACGAAAACCATCGCCGAGCTGCATGAAGTCATGGAAAAATACAGCAGAGCAGACACCGTATTTCGTTCCAAGACCAAACCTCAGAGACCCTAGCCGCGCCCGCCTCCAAGGCAGCAATAGCGCAATTAGTACCCTCGTAATGACCCAATCAACATGAATGCCATAGAGGCCATGCCTTCGAACCGCCAAAGACAGCAACCCAACACAAGGGCTCAGCAAACCCCCGCCAATAGCCAAAACTATAATAGAGATCATACCCAAAATAGACCCAACCCAAGAGACCCAACGAAGCTTTACTGCCATTTCTGCGGCCCAGGAACGGGGCACACGACAAAATAGTGTGCCTGTTTCGTGAAGGGGAAAGAATACCAAGAGGCACAGCAAGCCACCGCCTCAGGACCACCAAAACCTATCAACTACACAAGGAGACAACCCACCCCCGTAAACACCCCATACCATTACACGCTAGTAAACTATGGCATCCCCTTGCAACACCAGCCTCAACAATACCTGACCTTCGCTAGCTACAGTCCCTCTTATCATCATTACAACACCTACGATAACCCTCAGACATGATTTAGCTACAACAATCGTCCCAACAACTAACCATACATGGTCACCCACCCTCCCACTCCACCACAAATGCAAAACCAACATCTATCCTTACCACCACCACCACCACTGTCAACCCAACCACAACAACAAGAAGTAAAAACAGAGACCGCAAGCTAACCCAATCAAACAACAATCAACAACCCAATCTCAACCTTCGGTGTGATACTTGCAATCACTGGAGGATCCAACGAGGATCACGGCAACAAGAGGCAACGCAAGGAGCACATGAGGTGGGTGCATCATCTTGCTACCGAAGGGTCCCACAAGAATTTGCAGTGGTCTCATATCCCAAGAACCTTTAATAGCATGGATCTCAAACTGAGGGACTACCCACACACTGACGTGATGGTCATCGAGACAAACCTGGCCGGCTGGGCAGTAAGAAGAATCATGGTCGATACCGGCAGCTCCGCCAACATCTTATTCGCATCAACCTTCAACAACATGAAACTTGATAGAAACCTTCTCCAACTGGTAGGACGCCCATTATATAGATTTGGGGGCAAGCAAGTGAAGGCGATAGGAAAGATCACACTCCTAGTGACTTTTGGTGGATTAGAACAATAGCAGGACTAAGCACATAACCTTCGATGTGGTTGACATGCTATACAACTACAACGCAATCTTTGGCCAAGGGGTCACAAACATTTTCTGTGTTGTTCTCCACTCGGGTTATCTATGCATGAAGCTACCCTCTGCCAAGGGGGTTATCGCCGTATATGACGATCAGGATCTCGCTCGAATATAAGAAGAAACAGCCACCCTAGGACAGAAAAATGTACACAACCTCAACAAAGAAAAGCCAAAAGACAAGGAACCTTCGCCCGACGAACCAGAACAGCAAACCCAGGTGAAGCCAGCAGAAGAAACCAAGAAAATGCCTTTGTTCGAAGGTAACACTAGCAAGCAAGTCATCATCTCTGTCGTGCTGGATGAGAAAACTTAGAGAGAGCTCATCCACTTCCTACGTGACAACAACGACATCTTTGCCTGGTCTGCCAAAGACCTTCGTGGGGTGGACAGATCCATTATTGAGCACATCCTTGAAGTAAACAAAAATCTTCCCCCAGTCAAGCAAAAGCTTCACAAGATGTTAGAAGAAAGAAAGCAAGTGGCCAAGGTGGAGGTCCAACGCCTGCTAGATACGGGGGTCATCCGGCTAGTCAAATATCCAACCTAGCTATCAAATGTTGTGCTCGCAAAAAAAGAAAAACGACAAGTGGAGAATGTGTGTTGACTTCATGAGCCTCAATAAAGCCTGCCCCAAAGATGATTTCCCATTGCCAAGAATAAGCACCCTTGTCGACTCAGCAGCTGGATGCGAACTCTTGTCACTCCTCGACTATTTCTCAGGCTACCATCAGATCTGGATGAACTAGGAAGACGAGGAAAAGACAAGTTTCATCACCCCCTTTGGGACATACTATTTCAGAGGAATGGCAGAGGGATTACGAAACGCAGGGTCAACCTTCGCTCACATGACAGCAAAGGTATTCAAAGAGGACAAGGCAATTTCAGCGTACGTAGATGGCATAGTCGTATAAAGCAAGTTCAACCAAAACCACATCGAAGACCTCCACAGGGCTTTTGGAACCTCCGCAGCATGGGACTCAAATTAAACCCCGAGAAATGCATATTTGGCATGAGCAAGGGAAAACTGCTTGATTGCCTCATCTCAGCAAGAGGAATCGAAGCCAACCTAGAAAAAATCGAAGCAATCCTCAATATGGAACCCTCGACCTCAAGAAAGCTGACATAGAGGCTCACAGGAAGGCTCACTTCTCTAAATAGATTCATATCAAGATCCGCAGAGCGAGTGCTCCCTTTCTTTGAAGTATTGAAAAACACAGACCCGTTCAGCTGGGACCCACATAGCAAAAGGCCTTTGATGACCTGAAGGTCTACCTGCAAAACCTCACAACCCTTGCCAGCCCTCAACCTGGCGAACCACTCCTCCTTTATGTGGCAGCCTCGCCCCATGCCGTCAGCGCAGTGCTAGTAAGAGAAAACCAAGAAGAGCACCAGAAGAAGCAACTACCAGTATATTATGTATCTAAAACCCTCGATGATGTCAAGAAGTTCTATACAGAAATGGAAAAGGTAGCATATGCAATCGTTATGGTCTCCAGAAAGCTCAAAGCACTATTTCCAAGCGCACAAGATCATTGTACCTTCGAGTTTTCCACTTGATAACATCTTCAAGAACCCAGAAGCCATGGGGCAAATTGGAAAGTGGGCCACAAAAATCAACGACTTCGTAATAGAGTTCGTCGGGATAAATGCAATCAAATCACAAGCCCTTGCAGACTTCGTCGTAGACTAGACGCCCGACACTCACAACATAGCGGAGGTCACAGAACCAATCTGGACAGTACATACAGATGGGGCATGGGGGTCAGTAGGAGCAGGAATTGGAGCAATACTAACCTCACCCTCCGGCATCAAACTTAGATATGTAGCGAGGCTTGAGTTCAAGTGCACTAACAACATTGCAGAATACGAAGCAATCATTTTGGCCCTATCAAAGCTTTGCGCGCTCTCAGCAAGACGGGCAATAATCAAAACCAACTCCCAAGTCATCTCAGGCCATATCGAGAAAAATTACAAAGCCAAAGAACCCAAGCTACAAAAATACCTTTGCATTGTCCAAAAAATCAAGGGATTCTTTCTAGGAATCCCAACCAAGCCAATCCCAAGATTAGAAAACAGCGAAGCCGAAGATCTAGCAAAAGCCGCTGCACTGGGCACCACCCTAACCTCAGACGTCTTCTACGAGTGTTGGGACACGGTTATGAGTCGCGGAGGCTAGGGACCGCAACAGCAATGAAAGCTAAGGATTAACAAATTTTATGAGTGATGTGTAGGAAGAGAAGATGAAAGCCTTCGCCTGATGCGGCGATCAGAGCGAAGGACTAGGGGATGTAGCGAAGGCACCCGAATGCGGTTCGAGGCGGAGGCTCCGACGTCCTGGGTAGAGGCTCCGACGACCGGAGCGAAGGCGCTCGGATGCAGTCAATGGCGAAGGCTCGGGCGGCACCTGCGGAGGCTACGGAGAGTTAGCGTGTAGGTATGGGCGAAGGTCGCCCTGGATGAAGGCCCTGAGAGTCTAGGGACTTCCTAAGGACGGTGGTGCCAGGCCATGGGCCGCAGATGAACTCACGGTTGTGGCCCATCAAGCAAAGGCGGTTGAAGGAGAAGGCACCTAAATTACCCTTAGTAGTTTGTATTAGTATAGGAATATTCCACGGATGTACTATAACCATCAAGGGGTAAAATTGTAAAAGAGTAGCCTTAGCAAGCGGTGCCCTATAAAAGGGGAATACAAACTCTGTACAAGGGGAGGTAGTTGAATGCATTTATGAAACCTTATTTTGGTTGGGATCCACTTTTCACCTGACACGCCTTTGCCCAAGGCACCTGTTTGGGCAAAGGTTTTAGCTATCTCCTTCTAGTCCCACTTGCTGGAAACCATCATTTTCCAACATTGGCGCCCATCGCATGTTGGCCAAGAAAGACCCATGATGGCAAGAAAGAGAGCAGCCTCCGCTAGGGTTCCTACAGAGCCCTTGACGAGAGGATGACCCTGACGTAGTGCCCACAGCACTTACGCTATAGCCCTAGAAGATCAAGTTGGAGAAGAACCCATGGTCGAAGACCAGCCTCTGGCATATGAGGAGCAGCAAGCCCCAAGTCCCACTCTAGAACAAGAGCTTCATTAGTTATAGGCCCAGTTGCAGAGCATGCAACAAGAAAAAAATAGGGTCATAGCAGCCTTCACCGCAAATCAACGGCAGCCCAAGCATCAGCTCAGGCAGCGGAGATCAGGCAGCAGCTAGCCGTCTTACAGGGTGAAATACAAAGTATGCAGCCTTCACAATCCAACTTCAACACGTCCAACCAACTCCACTCAGCAAACCAAAGCCAACCCAATCCCCCGCCATGTCCCATAGCATAACCAACCTTCGGCACACCCTACACTTCACCACAAACCCACAGAACCATCGATTCCAAATCACCACTATCCAAAGGCATCCAGAGCTCACCCTGGTCCCCTCCTACAAACCAATCACCTTGCCCAAATTCAATGAAAGATCAAACCCACGACAATTCATCATGAGCTTTGAGGCAGCAGTAGCTTCCGCTGGTGAAAATGAAGCGGTGCTAGCCAAGTCCTTCATCATCATAGCTGAAGGCGATGCGCTAGCCTGGTATTCAATGCTAAAGCCAAGTTCTGTCTATTCATGGGAAGATCTTCACGACAAAATCTTAGCAAATTTCAAGCGGTTCACAAGTGAATCCTTAACTTCCATGGACCTATTTCAATGCAAGCAGAATCAAAGAGAAGCCCTAAAGGACTACTTCCAAAAATTTGTGCAAATGAAGGCAAAAGCACCCAATGTCCTAGAGGACGTCGCTATCAAAGCAACAATCAAAGGCCTTCGCATAGGTCCATTCACAGCTCACCTAGCCAGAGAAAAGCCTTAGACCATCAAAGACCTTTACAGCGAATTTGAGAAGTATTGCAGATCTGACAATGACCTCCGCAGAAGACTAGAAGAACAAAACCAAAGCAAACAGTTCTAGGGCAATAGCAGAAACACCCAGAAGGGCAATAGAAGCCAAGGTTAGCCACAGCCATAGCAAGCGCAAAATGAGCAAGTCTTTAACATAGAACAGCAAGAAAACAGCTAGCAGGGGCAGCAACTAGCAAAGGCAGTCCCAAAAGAGATGTCCCAGAAACAACCTGAAGGCAAGGGAAATAGCCAAGGTAGGAACTAGAACAAAAACCAAAACCAAAGGCAGCGAAGGTAGTATTGTTTCTTTCATGGAGAAAACAAAGGGCACACAACCAAAGACTACCCAGACACCAAGGAGACCCAAGAAAGGATCAAAAGAAGAGCAAATCTACCACCTCCGCCACAACAACTTGTGAGAGAGGTGAACCATACCTTCGCAGCATCTCAGCAGCAATACTGTCTAATTTACCCAAGCCTAAACTCCACTCAAATTCACCCGTCCACTCTAGCCGCTGCCTACTATCCAAACTTCCTACCCACATGGAGACCAAGTACTCAGCAGCAGGGGCTGACTAACAACCAACGGGCAGAGGCCAACCTCACTTACATAAACCCGAGGTCTCCACACATAACATTCACTAACACCAACCAGCCAGCCCAAATACATAATAGACAGCTAGAGGCATTGCCTCCGTCTCCAACAACACAGCTCGCAACACCCAAAAATGAACCTAACCCAGAGAACCAACTCAACCCTCACACACCGCTTCCAACCATCGGCATGATATTGCCCATAGCCGGAGGCTCCTCGATGGAGTTCTAGGCTAAGAAGAGAAGGATCACCTTAGGTTGGTCAACAACATAGCAATTCAAGGCCTAGTGCATTACAAAGATTGGTCGAAGACGCCAATCATCTTTTTAGAACAAGATTTGCGGCTAGAGAGCTACCCTCATACCGACGCCGTGGTAATCAGGGCCAACATTACAGGATGGGAAATTAGTAGGGTTCTCATAGACTTCGGAAGCTCTACAAATATTATCTTTGTAAATGCCTTCGACCAGATGAAGCTAAACAGGAGTCAGTTATAGCCTTCGGACTCACCACTAATTGGTTTTGGAGGGAAAAGGGTAGATGCATTAGGAAAAATATCCCTCCCAGTCTCTTTCGAAGGTCAAGAAAATGCAAGAACAGAATATGTCACCTTCGACGTAGTAGATCTCTACTACCCCTAGAATGCCATCTTCGGAAGAGGGTTCACAAACAAATTCAATGCAACCATTCATATGGGTTATTTGTGTATGAAAATGCTGGCCTTGTATGGAATCATGACAGTTCACGACTGCTAGAAGGAAGCAAGAAATATAGAAAGAGCCATCTACAAGTCGCAGCACAAAATCAACTCCGTCGAAGCAGCTAAAACTAATTCAATGGAGCCTCCGGACATGCCGAAGGGAAAAATAGATCTCAAGGATCAGGAAGAAACGAAGATAGTCCCATTTGAAGATGCAATCCTAGACAGGAAGGTCACGATTGGAGGCAACCTGTCAAAAGAAGAGGAAGCAGAGCTCATAAAAACCTTAGCCAAAAACAAAGACGTCTTCGCCTGGTCAGCCTCCGACCTGAAAGGGGTCAGTAGGGACATTATACAACACTCCCTTGACATCAACCCCAGAATAAAACCAAAAAAGCAGCAACAAAGGAAAATGTTAGAGGAGAGAATTTTAGCAGCAAAAGCCGAAGTTCAAAGGTTGTTAAACACAAACGTCATCAGAGAGGTCAAGTACTCAGAATGGCTAGCGAATGTAGTACTGGTGCCAAAGAAAAATGGAAAGATGAGAATGTGCAGACTTAATGGATCTAAACAAAGCATGCAAGAAAGATCCATTTCCACTACCAAGAATAGACACCTCCGTTGACAAGGCAGCAGGATGCAAGCGTTTCTCTCTCCTAGATTGCTTCTCAGGATACCACTAGATCTAGCTCAAAAAAGAAGATGTAGAGAATACAAGTTTCACTACCCCCTTCGAAACTTATTGTTACACAAGAATGCCCCAAGGATTGAAAATGCTAGATCAACCTTTGCCAGATGATGAAGGCAGTCCTCGGTCCCCAGCTGCAGAAAAACATCATAGCCTATGTCGATGATATTGTGGTGATGAGTAAGGATGAGGGAGTCCACATAACAGATTTAAAGGAAAACCTTCACCAATCTAAGAGAGGTCGGGCTAAAACTCAACCCAAAAAAGTATGTCTTCGGCATAAGCAGAGGTAAATTGCTCGGGTACATCATAGGACCCAAAGGCATAAGAGCCAACCTAGATAAAACAAAGGCCATAATTTCAATGGTGGAACCATCAACCAAAAAGGAAGTCCAAAAACTCACTGGAAGAATAGCAGCGATGAACAGATTCATCTCAAAGTCAGCAAAACGTAGCGTCCCATTCTTCAAAGCTTTAAGAGGCGGAGATAAAGTGGAATTGGGGCCAAAATAATCAAAGGCCTTCTGGCAACTCAAAAATTATTTGGCTACCAAACTCATGGCAATAGTGCCGGATCCGGAGGCACCATTGCTATTATTTGTTGCAGCCTCCGACCATGCGGTTGGTGGGGTGCTTGTCCAAGAGAAAGAAGAAGAGTCAAAGGTCATTCAGCAGCCTGTCTACTACATCTTAGAAGCCCTATCAGGAGCAAAGCTGAACTATATAGAGATAGAAAAAATAGCGTATGTAGTGCAGATCTTCTCAAGGAAATTGAAGCATTATTTTCAAGCACATGAAATCACAGTACCATCTTCGCAACTGCTAGGGGACATACTCTGCAACAAAGAAGTCTCTAGAAGAATAGGGAAATGGGCTATAGAGCTATCCTAGTTCGAACTCAACTATGTATCAAGAACAACAATGAAGTCGTAGGCATTAGCATATTTTATGGCAGATTGGACACCTTCAGCACAACAAGCCCCACAGCCTCAACCCCAAATCTAGGCACTTTACACAAACAGGACCTGGGGGCATCTAGGCGCTGGGGCCTTCGCTATTTTGATAACACCATCTGGCCTCTGCACGAAGTATGCAACAAGGTTAGAATTCAAAGCAAAAAACAATATAGCAGAATACGAATACCTTATACTAGGCCTCAACAAGGCAAAGGCACAGGGAGCAAGAACACTACTGGTAAAATATAGACTCCCAAGTCATAGCTATAGAAGCTAAAAAAGAATACATGGCATAGGAACCATAACTGGCCAAATACCTGGCCACAGTAAGGGCTCTTGAGTGGAGATTCTAGGGATTCACCCAACAGTACATACCAAGAGCAAAAAATGCAGAAGCGGATGAATTGGCGAAGGCAGCAGCAAACAACTTGCTCGTACCAAATGGAGCCTTTTATCAAGTACTGCAAGCACTAGCAACGCAGGCCACGGCGAAGGCATTCAAAATAATCCTAGTCACTGAGTCTGAAGACTGGAGGCAATCAATCATAGATTGCCTCAACAACGTGCATCACACAGAGGATGAGGCGGCGAGTACAGCTAGAATGGTAGCGAGAGCAAGAAACTAGACACTGATAGAGGGAATAGTATACAAAAAGGTGTTGTCCAGCCGCTGCTCAGGTGCATATCTTAAAGTGAAGGCAAAAACCTTCTACAAGAAATTCATTCAGGTTCATGCGGCTCACACATCAGTCCAAGGGCACTATTTGTGAAGGCCATCAGGCATGGGTTCTATTGGCCTACCCACACTAAGGACGTAGAAGAGATTGTCAAGACATGCCAAGCATGCCAGAGCACCTCCCCACACCAGTCAAATCTTTCACCATTGTACAACTCAACCCACCCACTTGGCCCCTCCAAAGATGGGGGATGGACCTGGTTGGGCCGTTACCACCACTGCAAGGGGGGAACAAGTTTGCAGTAGTAGCCATAGAATTTTTTACAAGGTGGATTGAGGCCAAACCACTCGCCAAAATCACATCAGAGACAGTAAAAAAGTTCTTCTAGCAGAACATAATTTGCAGATTCGAAGTACCAAGAACCCTAACAGTTGACAATGGAAAACAATTCGACTTGGACAACTTCAGAGAATTCTGCAAGAGTATAGGTACCAAGGTTGCCTTCACCTCAGTCTACCACCCAGAATCAAATGGAGCAGTGAAAAGAACTAACAGAGTGATATTCTCAGCAATAGCAAAGACTCTATTCAACCTTCACAAAGGCAAATGCGTAGAGGAACTGTCGAAGGTAGTATGGTCCCATAACACTATAGCCTCTAGAACAAACACCGTTCAAATTCTTGTACGGCGAAGAAACAATGCTGCCCGAAGAAGCCAGGCATCAGAGCCTCCGTGTCATAAAATAGGCACTGGCAGAAGATGAAGAATACTCCAAAGAAACAATTGAGGGAACAAGACTAGAAGGAGTTGAAAACATTACAAAATACCAAGACCAAACCAAAAAATGGAGAGATAGCAAAGTGATCAGGAAAATCATACAAGATGGAGACCTAGTCCTTAGAAGGAGACCTAATGCTAAAAATGTTAGAAAGCTCCAACCAAAATGGGAAGGCCCTTATTTGGCGAAGGCCGCCAGAAGACCCGGGTCATTCTACCTAACCGACGGCGAAGGCAGAACAATAACACATACCTGGAACATCGATAGTTTGCGTAGGTTTTATATCTAAATGTAAAAAGGTGGACTTCGCGGAACTATAAGCGAAGGTCACCAAATTTCTAGTTTTCGCATTTTTACATTTCATGCAAAAGGGCTTGCACTCTTTTCCTCACAAAGGGGCCTCCTAACGGAGGTGAGGTTTTTAATGAGGCAAGTTCCATGTAAAAACCTCTAAAAAATAAAGAGGAATCCCACAAAAATACCATAAAAGGCGAAGGTCAAAAGTGGCTAATAACGCAGCCACAATATTCGACGACAGCATTACAACAGAGGACCCTCCAATGCTTTAGATGAAGGCTCTAGAGCATGAAAGGACCTCCTCGGCTAAAGTAGCCTGCAACCTTGAGAAAGACCTATCCATTCTCTGGCTTCAAGGATTTATCAAAACAGCCAAAAAGGCCAAAGCTAACCCGACAAATACCTACCTTCGGCGTAGGCATCGAGGAGAGGCTTATCGTTAACAAGTTTCAGTTAACTGCTGAAATTAAGAGCTAAAGTACAATAGCAGTAAAGGCCAAAAGATATGCCAGGTACAGGGAAATCCTAACTTAAAAACATATCCAAGCAATAAACACCGGCCTACCACCAAGAGTTATTAAAATGTACAATTGGTAGACTATAAAATCTAGCACCCCACCGCTGCAACAGCCCCAGATAGTGCATTTTCATACCACTACCCCCAAAAGAGCGCAAGGGGGAATCAAACCAGTCAAAAAAAACAATACACTATAGAACCAACCCAGAGGGAAATGGAGGCCGGAGTCTCCTTAGAAACAAGAGACCAGAAGGTATCGTGCGAAGACTTGTAAATCCAGCAGCTCGCGCAGCCCGGCGAAGGCCATGTTTAGGTCGTACACATCGTCCACCCGATGTCACAAAGCCTCCGCGAGGCCTAGAGTGAACTGAGTTCAAAAGCAGCTAGTCAGTGTTAGAGGTTGTGGGAGGGTATCGCACGAAGGCTTGTAACATCCCCCCGCAACCGAAGACACCTTCTGGCGTGACCCGACATCAACCATGCTCGACGGGAGCACAGCTGCTCCAACATAGCCAAATGCCAAAATAAGAAAATCCAGGAGCAAGCGGGAACAATGTACAAGAAATGCTTCTTCGACCTTCGTTGCTTAATCAAATTGCTCTGTGGCCTCTTGAGAAGCATCAAGAATAAAAATCAGCATCTCCGATGAATTCTCAAATTGCGCCAAAGCCTTTACAGCATCAGCAAGATCAAACACGAGCACCTTAGTTCCTCCACTGCGACATGCTAGAACTTCCCTGTCAACCTCAAGCAAGCACAGAGGCGGAGGCCAAAGCGGCAAAACAAGCACCAAAGCCTCCGCAAGGTGCCCAAGGTCAAAAACCAACAACTCAGCTCCTTCGCGCAAGAGCACAGACTCATATTCAACGTCAGCCAGAGAAGAGAGAAGCAGAGGGAAAAAGAGAAACCAAGGCACAGGAGATGTAATACTTCAATCTAGTCAAAAATTATAATAAGAATCCTTTGTAATAAGAAATTCATAAATAAACAATCAAGGAAAACTTTATTTCAAAGCAGATACAATTACAACTGTAGCGCAATAGTACCAAAGCCTGAAGGCGGCAAAGGAAAAAGAGAAGGCGCTAAGGCCTCCCAAGTAACAGCCACAAAAGACGCGAAGGCCAGCCAAACAAAGTCAATTAAAAAAACTAAGGACGACACCCTCGCCAAGCTAATGATCTGGTAAACTCCACACGTTCATTGTCAATATCATACTTCACAAAATCAAACATATCATGAACAGAATGATGGGGGAAGTTTCCCGCCAATATTGCCATAATTCACCATTAACATAAATGTCGTCTTGATACATAGTAATAGGAGGCACGTCCTGCATAGTCCCAGCGAAGGAGACCTGCATAGGACAAGTTCATAATTTAGACCTAAATATATACAACTGTGGCACATCGCCTTCAACCAAGCCTAAGAAAACTACCTACAACCTAAACTACACCTCCGGATCAGTAGGAGCAGACATGGGCTGTCTTACCCAAATTTAATGGCAAATCAGGATATAAATTATATGTGTGCCAAGGAATCAATTACACACATATAGAGACAAATTAAAGGAGAATACCATTACATAAATATATCAAAGTCTAGCAAATGGAAATAAATAAAGATGACTCCATGGCGCCTCCATAGCCACAAGGACGGTCGACTGGTTGATCGCAAGACTAGTAAACCTTAGGAAAATCCTCATAACCATTGCCATCTGTTACTCATCCGGAATTTTTATCCAAATAGTAAAAATAAACAAGCGTAAGTACATCTCGTACTCAACAAGAATAACACGGGGTTCATGAGGCTCAAAAGGTAGACACGGATTTAACTGCATTTGGTTTTTATTGAGTCACAATTTTAAGCAATTGAGTAGCAACAAGTTTAACATAAACCCAAGTAAACACATGATCAAGTAAACATAAATAATGAATAGCATAAACATAATTATTATTAATGATCATCTATTCCATAAGGGTCCAAGGCCGCTCGTGACCGTGAGCACGGCTGATATACTAGTTTTACACTTTCACCGTAAGTCGTGACTCCCATTTGCCCATGGTCATGACTCTCATAACACTTCCAAGGTGAGCGGGCAGAGTACACTATGAAGTCTTTTAGAAGTTCGTCTAACAAGTTAAGGCCGCTAGGTTTTCAATTGGCAAGGTAATATAGAGCCCCCCTTCTGAATGGCACATTCCGCGTAGGCTATACACATAAGGACAGAGGCTGCACTATACTCAGCTCGGCAAGCCCCTTTTGCGCCCTTTCGGGTAACCACTAACAAGCTAGAAAATGTCTTCATACTGAACTAAAGCCATAGCCATATAGCTCTCACAGTTGTACTGTAAGTCTCGGATGATCGCTTACAGATAAATCCTTAAGGAGATGAATCTAGAGCATCACAAAAACTATGCTCTAGCCCCTTGTTCCTTGTTGCTAAAAAACATCTTTTAGTGTTTATTGCATATTCTATTAGTCAAGTTACAAGATCATGGTTGTTGTTTGAGCACTAGCATCATACTACCCAATGCATAAACCCATAGGTGACAAGGAATCAAGATCTCAATTGTGAGGAAAATTCCTATGGTTATCAAGGTAGACTCATGAATATGATTTAAAGTGATAATTATTGAATAGAACAACAAGGATGATCCCATGCTATACTTGCCTTGCTCAAAGTACACTTGCTAGTCCTGCTGGTTGTCAAAATATTACCTTACTCAACGTCGTACTGCTCACCGTCTATACTCGATCATCAACACAAGAACACACGAGCATCCACGAGCAATCATACATGAAGCAAACAAGAGACATTAATTATAACAGTACACCAATAGTGGAAAAACAAGTTGAAATGTTTGTAAAATATTCTAGATGTCGCTACGAATACATAGACGCGAATATCACTAAAATCGGATTTAAAACGGAAAATATGCTAATTATAAGCTATGGATGGCAATCCTGTAATTACTGCGAACTTATTTTTGAATTAAAAGAAATAAAATTCAGATTTATAACTGCGCAGGGACTGCAGACATGAATATAAGAAAAGGAAGGCTCTCTTTAACAAAATATCCGCGAAGGGGTATCTTCTAATTTCGGCCGTTGATCTCGATCTGGACGGTTCCATGAGAGGGTATAAGAGGGAGAGAGAGGTGGCTGTACGGACGGAACAGGAGACAGCACGGCTGACAGCCATTGCCGGCGGCGAGCTTCTTGCCGGCGAGCATGGAACCAGAGCCTACGGGCGACGATTCGATGTGGGGAAAACACGGGAACGGATCGGAGATAATGGTGAGCTCACCAAGGGCTTCAATTCGGTCGGAGGCAAGGCGGAGATGGCGAGCAGCTTGACGGGGCGGATGGAGAGCTCCTGTAGACGTTCGGTGGCAAGCTGTGAGTAAACGAAAACGACAAAAGGAAAAAGGAAGGAACTCCTACATTCGTCACTTTTCTGTGAAGCTTGGCACAGGGCTGAGGGCGGCAACGGAGCTGCGGACGAGCGTTGACCCGCTCGTCCGCAGCAGCGAGGATTCACGGCGGCGGCGCGAGAGCTCCGGACGCAGCGGCTGTGGTGCTAAGATTGGGAAAACGGACGCGTCAGGGGATCTACGGGTTTTATAGGGCGCCAGCTCGCACAAGTTGCATCAAATCCCGGGAGAATCAGAGCCGGCGGTGAAATTTCCATCTTCAGGCAGTCTGACTCGAGCATCGTTCGGGGAAGGAGACGACGCCGCTGGCACGTGGGTCTGGCGCGGCATGGAAACAGAGGGGAAGGAAGAGGAGTGCGCTGCACTCTGGCTTGGGACACAACGAACTGGGCCACGGGGCCGGCGGCAAGGAGGTGACCATGGCTACGCGCTGAGCCAAATGACGTCTTGGCCAGCAGCCGAAGCAGCAAGCTAGCAGGCCAACAGAAAGAGAGAAAGCACGTTCATTTTCCCTTGACTATTTCTGAAAACTGATTTTTCCAAAGTATTTCAAATCAGTTTTGAACTCAGTTAAAACCAGCCAATACAGAAATACAAATGCACTAGCATGAATGCATCAACATGTTTCTAACCTTACGATGGATTTTAATTTAACAAAATTATTATTTGCCTACATTTGAATGCACACATAAAAGCATATATAAATCAATTTGGGCTATTTCAAAAAGATGCAAAATTTCGGGGTGTTACATGGGCTCCGGGGGCTTCGGGGCCTCAGCAGCCGGATATGGAGCCTTCGGAGCCGGTGCCTCCGTAGCCGGCGAAGATCGCACACCAGCAGCTCCACGTGCAGCTTCCTTCTTCTACAACTCCTACAGAAATAATACCAATTTATAAAAACAGCAAGCAAGCAATAAAAAACCTAAGACATAAACAAACAAGTTACAAACGAAAAACTAACCTTAGCTCGGCGTGCCTCCGCCATTGAGCGAGCCTCCATCCGGCCAAACCTCACCCAGAACGACTTCATGAAGTGGCGGACTGATCTTCGGATATCACGCGAAGTCGTTCCAAGGTCGGCCGGGCCCTCAAGATCTCTCTCCTTCACGTCCTTCGTATGCGGGCAGCCATCCTGCGCTAACATCTTTGAAAGATTTGTGGCGGGGGCCAAAGCTCCAAAATCCACAGCACCTCCAACGAAGTCAGGGAGCTTCATGAAGTTGACCTTCAACCAGGAGAAGATGTTAAATGCCAAAGGCTCAGAAGGCAGCGACGGCGTAGAGCCTCCGAACTGCTCAAGCGCCCCCACGTAAAGCTCAGCCACAACCGGCCCGATGGACTTGGCGTCCTCAAGGTGCTTAGATAACATATCTACTTGAGCCTTTAAGGCAGCGCCAGACTCCCTCTCAGCATCCACCTCCTTCCGAAGGCTGTCGGCTAACTCAATGGCCTTCAGGGCACGCTTAGCAGCCAGTTGCTCGGCAGCCTTCACAGCATCAACCTCGTTATTTAGCAAGTCAACCTTCTTTTGGAACTCCTCTAGTTCAGCACGGACAGTGCGAAGGCCACCAACCTCCCCTACAAGCCGAGTCTTTTCGGCCTCTAGAGTCTCTACCTCCTTCTTCAAGGCCTCGATGGCCAAATTGTGGTCGACCACCTCCCGCATGCCACGCTCTTCGATGGCCTTCGAAAGATAGTGACTCTGCCAAAACGAGCGTCAGTCATAAGCAAAGTAGAGTAACAGCCAAGAAAATAAAAAAAGAAACATACCACACATTGCTGCTCCAAGTTCATCCGCAGCAACTTGAACTAGTCTATGTTTTTTAGGTGGTGGCGAAGGCGGCCTAGTAGCAAAATAAGCGTAAGAAACGTAAGACAAAAAGTAAGAAAATAAAGATATAGGAAGAACAACCTCCTATGCCATTATAAATAGCTTCAAGCACATCCGTCCATCCACTTATTGTGCTGTCGGAGGCACCTGGAATAGCAAAAAAACATAGCAAGACTGAAAACAAAATAATGTAGAAACGAAATACAAGATATAAAAAGTAACCTTCGCCACCATCCAAGCCAGCGCCGGATGGATGAGGAGTCGGACCCCCAAGCGAAGGCCTCGGAGGGGCTCCCAAGCCAATTCGGGCTAGGTCCACACCCAAAGGGTCATTAAGGTTTTCATCAGTCCTCCCAAGGGCCTCCGTCAAGCCCCCTGGAGAAATAAAAGCAAGTCCCGATAAAATAAGAAAGCTGAAGCACTAAAGGAAGAGCAAAGCCAAAAATAAACACACCAAGATGCAAAGGACTCGGGACACTGCCTGAGCCTCTAGCATCCTCGGCGTGGTGACCGGTGGCCTGAAACCCTACGCCCCAAGACAGAGCAACTGGAGAGCTTGCCTCCGCCTCGTCCTTGGACACCTCGGCGAGACCTACCGTAGGTTGGCAAAGGCCAGTACCAGCGACCTCCCCCTCTTTGGGCGGAGAAGCATCACCACCACCAACACCATCGCCCTCAGAGCCGGTAGTATCATCACCCAAAACGCTAAGCATAGGCGCCACGGTGGAGGGTTCAGTAGCAAGGCCACCGCCTGCACCTTGGAGGGCGGTATCCACCAAATCGTCACTGTCAAGATCCAAGGAGGCAACAGAGCGCTCGCCTCCCATTCCGGCAGCAGCAGAGCTAGAGCCTCCGCCAATGTTTTGCTGTCATGTGGGGCCAGGTTTACTATGGGACCCACGTGTCAGTCACAGCGGAGTGTATAGACCGGGTGCACCTAGCATTTAGGGTTTAGTTGTTTTTGTTTATTTTTCACAGATTTGAATACGAATTTGCAAAAATTATATCTAGAGCTAGGACTATCCAAATGAGGTGAACAAAATTTTGTTGGATTCATCATGAAGAGTACTATTTGATAAAAATATGAAATCTACTTCTTAGGGTATTTTTTTGGGAGAATTAAATTGAGTAAGATAAGTGCTTTTAAAGTAGTTTATATCTTTTAAAATGCATAACTTGAGCTAGGAAAGTGATGAAATTTTGATTCCAATTTTGCTGGTTTTGTGTTGACATGCTCTAGCTAGGAAAAATCCTAAACCTACAGTAGACATACTTATAATTTGGTCTTCCAGTTTAATCTTAATTAATTACTAGATTCTAGTGAAATTAATTGGGGTAAAAATACATAACACAAGATCATACAATTTCTTACACACTATTCTCATGCTTGGAGGAAAGTAAGAAAAATATTAAATCTATTGCTTGACACTTTTCACTATGCTAAACTAATTTTGCTAAAATAAGCATATGTAACTTGTCATTTGTGTAGTGGAAGCTATACTTATCCATATGGCATGAAATTTGTTCAGTAGACTAATAGGGTCATGTGTAGCCTACTATAATTTTCTCAGAATTTATTGAGCACTAGAAATATTTACTCTATAAATCACCTTATTATCTAAGGAAATTAATAAATGAATATAAATAAATTAGTTAGGCTTAATCATGATGCTTTATGTGGTGTGTGTGATGCATATAATCTATTGATATTATTAATGAGGCTTAGAAGTATTTTTTATAGCAACTAGTTAATTATTGCTTTATAATTCAACTAGATGACTACATATGTAGTTTCTGTTGTGGTGATGATTTCATGTTGATAATGATCTTTTCTATAAAGATGGTTAATAACAAAGTTGTAGATAACTTACTTATCTACCTTGTGTAAAATTTTCATAGTCATAGGCCTTATGGTTTGAGAATTATGGTAGTCGGAAATCTGCTATCTGAAATGCTTGCTCTCTGGACAGATCTGAAAGATTGAATTGTTTGACCTAGATAACTGCTGAATCACATTAAGATGATTAAAAGAAAGTGGTAGGAAATTTCATAAGCTTCCAGAAACTCCACAATCATATTAATTAGATGTGTATAACTCCTGTTATGGTGAAAACAAGTGGCTGCTGCCTTACAGTCTAGATAATGATCTACATAAGTGTTTGTTTAGTTACTAGAGAAGAGATATGCACCTACTCAGTAAAAGAAAATATAACTTGTTATCACCTTAAGGCAATGCTGTTGAGAACACCTAGGAGGATGCATTTCATCACACTATATTCTATGCTACTTGTCATTATATATGCATCTATGATATCTTATTCCGTGCTCATGCATATAGGATCGTCCGAAGGGATAACTCTGTTGGAGTTCGAAGAAGAGCAGGAGAAACAACAGAAGGCACCTCAGGTAGTAGCTCCAGAAGAAGAGGAGCAAACTCTTGAAGACTTACCCGAGTGCCCAGACCACAGGCCAACTTCTTTTATCAAAGGCAAGCCCCAGAGCATTTTAAGCCTCCCATGTTTTACAAAATATCACTTGAGTCCTCTATATTTGATGTATTAGGTTATAAGAGTTGATTGGAAACACTTGATGCATAGAACTACCTTGTCCATATATATATAGAACTACTACCTATAGCTGGCTATAAAATAACTTATTCTATAGCCACTTTGAGTTACGATAATTACTATGTTAATTTGCGAGATTATAGTAACTCCTTACTAAGTGGTTTACTATAACGTTATGGTAAATATCCCCATGTGTTATAGTAACCCAACTATCGTAAATATGTATTGACATTATCTTAAATTAGTATATAAAATTATCGTAAATGGAGGTGGCTACAGAATAACTTATTTTGTAGCTGGCTACGATATATATATATATATATATATATATATACCTTTAACCCTATGTAGGTCTTGAATCAAATATATGCTTAGCCATGCTTAGACCGGTAGAAGTCGGGTGATTTCCTATCACCTACGAGATATAGGTGGATACCAAAGCACGGTTGGCTATATTTGCTATCGTGTAATAGAACCATGGGGTAATGCAACTAGATGCCGGGCGGAGTCTATGTGTAGATTGACTCATGTGATTCCGTCTATGCCGGTTAAGAACCGTATCGTTGTTGGCACTTCTGTCAAGATTGAACGCATGTCTCTCACTTAGCTGGCCGGATAACTCGTTCCGACCACGAAGCCGAGTAACTCAACTCAGGCTAGGCCCCGTTCTATAAAAGTGCTCACTCTGGATGGTAGTAAGGATGTGCAGGGAGCCAAACATGAGCCCAAGGGTGTCGTAGAACCGACCAATTTATAAGAATACAAGTACAATGGCAATCCGCACGTGGTCGCACTGTCATACTTGAACCCATATAAACCCGGTAGTCCGTCGAGTACCACGACGGGTCTCGATAAACGATTTACAACAACCAAGATCGTACAGGATTCAACATACATGCCACATATTACATAAAGTTCACAGATACTTTTCATCATCGAGTACTGAATAAAAGTTATTACAAACCGAGTTTGATAAATAAAGCGGAAGCAAATAAGTTCAAGATAAAGTTTCCAACATAGTTTGATACGATTGCCAAGCTAGATCACGGTCCACAAAAGCAAGGATAGGAATTACTAAAGAAGCTCGCCCAAGGCTTACTCCTCATCCACAATGGGATAGAAGCAACTCTTGCAATAACCATGATACATAAAGGTGCCATATCTGCAACAATGGAAAAATGAACCCCGAGTACGAGAAGGTACTCAGCTAGACTTACCCGTCATGAACCAGAAATAAAATGACTCCAAGGATTATGCAAGGCTGTATAAGTGGACGTAACTTGACAACATTTTGCAAAAAAGGCAACTGATCCGTTGTACAATTATGATTCCTTTACCAAGTTAATTATCACTATCCATTTCTAGATTAGCAACTATCCTGTGCCAAACATGTGGTATATCCTTTAGAAGCATACAATAGTAACCATAGCAGGTATTGTAATTCCATTTTCATCCGAACCATCATGTTCCATAACACGATTACTACGATGTTGGAGCTAGCCAAGTTTCTCACTATCCGGGAGAGACGGCGATTCAATCGATTTCAACCACCGAAATTTATTCCTAACACAAACCAGTCTACCAACACGATAGCCTTAGGTCACCTTTGGTACAACTCCGGTACACATTTCGCGGGTCCGTCTTTGCGCCATGCGATCTAGAACACCAGATGCCGGGATGCTCGGGCCAAGCCTACCTTTTAGGCTCGGTCGATCGTTCCCGGAAGGAGCGCTAATGAGCGATTCCCGACCGAGTTGAATTACTCGGCTTCATGCGGTCGGAACGAATTATCCGCCAGCTAAGTGAGACGCATACATTCAATCTTGTCGAAGTTCCAACAACGAGTACGGTCCTTGATCGACACGACGAGGATAGATCCACACTCAAGACCTCCATGTCTTGTTGCTTCTCTCGATCGACATCCTTGGGTCTCCAATTATATTAACCATGGTTCTTTTCCACGATAGCAATTTTAACCAACCGTGTTCGGTATCAACCTATATCTCGCAGTGACCGGAAATCACCCGACTTCTACCGGTCTAAGCATGGCTAAGCATTTATTCGATCCTCGACCTATATACCCCGGTTAAAGGTGTAATATCTGGACAAGGAATGTACATGCATCAAGTGGTTTCATTCAACTCTTATAACCTAATGCAGCAATCATAAGTACTTAAGTAAATATTTGTAAATTATCGGGAGACTTATAATGCTCCGGGCTTGCCTCATGAAAGAAAGTAGGGCGGTGGTCGTGGCACTCCGGAAGCTCTTCGGGGTTTTGCTCCACGCCTTGAGTCGCTGCGGCTTGCGGATCCTCCTGCTTTGGCTCCCTCCTCTGCTTCTTCAATTCCAAAGAACGTGATCTCTTCCTCCGATCCTAGATGCATGAGTATGGCATAAGTATTACGAATGCATATATGTTAACATGTGCATCATATTTATTGAGTAGGTGCATATCTCTTCTCGGTTATTTAATTATCTTTCCATAATGCATCGATTATACCATAAAATAGCAGCTACTTGTTTTACTCATAACGGGAGTTCTACAAATCCAAATCCAGTGATCCTGGACTTTCTGGAAAGCTTATCAAATTCTCTACAACTTTTTTATTAACCATTTTTACAGTACACATCATTTTCAACATGCCACTCATCAAACTCTAGAATCAGTCCGGAAACTATTCAACATGCAACATAAAGTAACGATACTTCTACTTCATGCAATCATTCAAAATTTGACAACATAGAATTCACCAACAGTTTAAGCATACCAATTACATTTAGAATCATATAATGGTGAAGCCCAAACTATTTACTTAATTGCCTTTATCATTTTATTTATATATCTAGGTTAAATAATGAATATATATCAGAAGTACTTAATAAATTCTCAAAATTTTACAGTGCCTTACTAATGCTATCAAAGGACTACTATAAAAATTTCATGTTATTTTACCAAGTAGAACATCCTATGCAAAAATGACAAGGCAACAAGGCTTGAAATAGCATAAATGGAAAACCCTATTGAAAAGTGTCAAGCAACAGATTTCCTATTTTTCTTAGCATCCATATGGTACTAGGATTACCTCCAACAAATTTCATGAATTTTGGACTCATAAATAATTTATAAAAATTTATGCAAGGATTGACTATCCATAAAAGAAAAATCTTTAACTATAAATCTACCCATGCACTGGTCCCCAAATTTTTACCAGAGCTCATATATGCTAAGATTAGCTTACCACAAAAATTTTATAATTTTTGGAGCACATGAACTCTAGATATAAAATAAACAAATTTGAATGCATTCAAAAGCACACTTCAAATCCCTATTTAAATCTCCAAAAATTTCTACTGTAAATGTTAAAAACATATTTTTCCTAAATACTACACTTCCTGAGGAACACCCACAATTTTATTTCACAATTTTTGGAGCTACCAAACTGGAGGTATGAAAATCACAAAAGAAATCAAAAACTAGAATCAAATGAGCTATCCTTCAATACTGCTGTCGCTGACCGGTGGGACCCGGTGGTCAGGGGACCCCACATGTCATCGACTCGAAGCAGAGCAGTGGCGCTGCTTGGCACTGTGCGGCTGCGGCTCATCGACGGTGAGCTTCGCCGGCGATGACATCTATGCTACGCGATCTACGTGACCTAGCGAAGCTATTGAGCCACTTGGCCGGCCTTATCGTCGACCCTAGAGCTGACGGCGGCGACCATGGCGGAACGGCGGGGCTGGACCACGGCGGCACACCGGTGTGGGCTACGGTGGCTCGAACGAACGCTGCGCTGAGCATCACTGAGCTACGGCGGAGCTATCTAGTGCCCTAACGCGGACTGGGATGGACGGTGGCGACATGGCCACAGAGACGGGGCTCACGGCGGAACTCCGGTGAGCTTGCATCTTATGCTGCTGTTTACCAAATCGCCGCCGGCACGGAGGAGGAAAGCGATCTTGCTTCTTGGGTGGTGGTGGAGCTATGGCGAGTGGGCTGGAGTGGCTAAGGCGCGGTGTCTTGTGCGCTATATATGGCGACGGCGGAGCTGCGGGAGCTCGGCTGTTCTTCTTCTGCGAGGAAGAAAGGCCGAGGCGAAGCAAATGGGGGCGGGGCGGCTCGGCAGACGGGGGCGTGATGAAGGCGCTTCCAGTGCGTCGTGGCCTCTGCAGTCGTAGGCGTTAGCAACGTCTTGGCCGTCGCCGCCGGACACGCAGGCGTTCAAGGCTCTGGCGCCAATCGACCACCGATCGGCTTCGATTCGGTTAAATCGATCGCGACATGCCGTGCCTAATGACGAGTTTTGACATTCATCTAACCGCTAAACCATTGCTCCAATTAAGTAAACGATCTAAATGACTTTCGTAGTCCTAAGTACCAGCTACAAATGTTGTTCAATCATCTTGTGCTAATTACATACCAAAACCGAAAAAGTCATCCCCAAAGTGAGCTTCATCACCGGTCGGTGTTCATGACTTAGCGAAATTTGCTAAGTCTTTGAAATCGATGATTTGATGATTTTGAAATCCAAATTCACACATGTTAGGAGCTGAATCAATCAATGACCCAAAAATAAAAGTTGTTCCTTATGTCAAACACTACAACTTTGATTTAGTGAACTCCTCCATGCAAGGTCACTAACACATAGTTCAACTTTGGTCAAACATGTCACTTTTGAATGATGAAACACATCAAAGCATGGCTTAATGACCAAACTAGCCCTAGCCCTGAATACCAAATTTGCAAGGTCATTTAAGCATTTCATGTAGTAGTCACTCATAGAGCTATCCAGGTCAACACATGTAATATTACTTACGTGCTTGATCATGAAAGGTGACCTTCATGAACAAGGTTCCTTTTGTTAACCTAAGTGTAGCTAAGGTGTTTTAGTGACTAACATTACCCACTTGCATTCATTTGCACATGATCATATGCATATGTTCCAAGAAACACGAAATAACAAGCAATGTTTCATATGTTTCGATCACATGTTTCAATTGTAAATGATGATTTATGAATGCTTGATGCTCATGCTCATGTTATGCAAGTCAAGTTATGCAAGGATAACACCCGAGGTGTTACAAAGGGCAGGCCGGGCTTGAACGTCCTAGCAGCTGGCTGTCCCTGATTGTGTGGCGCTGGTCAAACCCATGAAATATGGACTTGAGTTGTACCAAAGGTGACCTAAGGTGACCATTGATCTAGTCTGCCTGGGTTTGTGTTAGGAATAAATTCCTAGCTGGTTGAAATCGATTCGAATTGCCGTCTCTCCCGAACAGTGAGAAACTTGGCTAGCTCCAACATCGTAGTAAGTGTGTTATGGAATGATGGTTATGAAGAACATGGAATTACTACACCGTCTATGGTTATTATTGTTATGCTACTAAATGATATACCACATGTTTGGCATAGGTTAGTTGCTAATCTATAGATGAATAGCTATAATTAACTTGATGATCGAATTATAACTATATACATGAAATGGTAAGCTTTTTATGCAAAATGTTGTCAAGCTAGCTCCACTTATACAGCCTTGTATAATCCTTGGAGTCACTTTATTTTGGGTTTATGATGGGTAAGGCTAGCTGAGTACCTTCTTGTACCCAGGGTTTATTTCCCATTGTTGCAGATAATACGATGTATCATGGCTACTGTAAGAACTACTTCTGTCCCGCCATGGATGAGAAGTAGGGCCCTAGGCAAGGCATCTCTTGTTAATCCCTCTCTTATGCTTTTGTGGGATTATGATCATGAGCTGGCATAATATTTGAACAACGATGGAGATGTTGGTTTCAAACTTTAATTGCTTCCACTACTATTTTACCTGAACTTGCTTTGTAATAACTTTTAATCGTACTCTGATGTATGGAACTATATTTGTAAACTTTATGTAACATGTGACATGTACGTTGGATGATGTACAATCTTGGTTGTATGTTGTATGTTGGTTGAATCAAGACCCTTCATGGTAGTCGATGGACTACCAGGTTTATATGGGCTCAAGTATAATAGTGCGACTGCTTGCGAGCTGCTATTGTACTTGTGCTCTTATAAATTGAACGGTTCTGCTACAGCTGGCATCAAAACAAGATTCAACATTAATTGCCACATATGTATTTAAAATAAAGGTTTTTGTTTTCCAAAACCAGTTTTTAGAAACTTATAGCTATATATATAGGTGTTTGAATATAAAGTTTGAATCTAGAGTGTGCCCTGATCACTTCCTTTATGCCCAGTTAAGGATTTCATGTGGCTAATTAGGTACTAACTTGGGGGGTTTTACTTTTGTTGTCCATATGACGTGCTATTGTATGGATGCCATTCACTTGAATGGTAATGTATGGATCAAATGCCTCTAGGCCTAAGGTAAGATGATGAGTGGCATGACCGCAAGACGTTAGCGTGCGGTCTAAGGGGAGAGGTAGCTTTGATACTAAAGTATATATATGTCTCATATATATACAGAGATATTTAATTGTGGGTTAGCTTTGATACGGCTACATATGCATATTTATATGTATATATAGGACGTATTTACTTTTGGGTAGCTTTGATACGGAAGTATATATATATGGGTATATATATATGGAAGTATTTAGATTGCAACCTAGAGCCTAGATTTTCATTTCTACATATATAATTGTGGGGTTGGGTTGAAATGAAATTCTTGTGCAGGTACACTAACAGCGAAACGTGTAGCCCAACTAGCTACGTTATATATGAGAGAACGCATGTATGCCACCGTGTATGTTGTTAGAAGTTTAATTTTCCTATGTATTGTGAGGACGTACGAAACATACATGCATCATGATCAATCATTCATTACACACTTGCATTGTTCCTCCCCTTATAAGTCTCTTATTCTGTTAAGTAACTCTTTTCTATTATAACGTTGTTCTCACAAGAGTTGCACCATTTTGTTGGAATAGATGGTAGCATCAGCTGGGAGTGAGACTTTCCTAGAAATGTTTGGTACCCCTGCCCTACTTTGGAGGGTCCTGCATTATGCAGGATATACCGAACCGCTTCTCTATTTCTGAAATGAGGTATACCTAGAAGGACAACCATGGTATGAGGCGCAGCTAACCATACCAGCTCATACCCAAGCACCCCTATGGCAGGAGTAGAAGGTGGATTTTGAAGGGAAAACTCCTTGGGAGGCTGCCCAAGTAGTGGCTTTTGAGGTGCTGAGTCAGATATGTCAACAGCACGGGGATGAGCTTACCGGTAGTGCTGCTGGTACTTTCCTCGGGTGGATCCATCCACAATAGTTTGGGCACAGCGCAACAGCAATGTATTGATCCAAGACTGGGATGAGCGGGTAGATAGTTCTAGTCCCGCTATGAGTGCAATGTTTGCCGTGATGAAGATGTTCTAAACTCATCAGGATACCCAGGACTTCTGGCAGGAGTCCTATACCATTGCATGAATAGGCTCAAGAGGGCCAAAGATGCATAGTGTAAGCTAAGGAAGCATGTTCACAAGCATAAAAAGGTAGCAAGTGAGGCTCGATGGGACACCGACCAAGCTTATGTAGCATTGGGAGAACTCCACACTCAGATGGAATAGGTCGATCAGCAGAGAGATGCCGCCTAAGCGGCAAGAGTTGATGATCAGGCAGTGCTAGCAGGACTACAGGAGCAGCTGGAGGCCGCTCACGATGAGGCACTCATAGCTATGTGCCAGCGGATCCAAGCAAACAACCGTGCCACCATGACAGAAGCAGCACAAAACAATGCCAAAGCGTTAGCCGCACAGCAGGACTATGTCAAAAGGGACTTGCGCTAGCAGCTTGCGTAGACCCAGCACATGGTGATGGATCTTTAGTATGAGGTGCATTATTTGAACAACCAACTGCACTTGATCCTAGATGAGGAAGAAGAAGATCCAGAAATGTTTGTTGAAGATGACGGTTGGGAAGAAGAAGTGGTTCCATCGGATGAGGATGATGCTATCTCCGACCTCGACAACAAGCACGCTGAAGAGTAGTTGTATCCCTGTTATCTGTGTAATGGACTTGTAGTTTGAATTTCAGTATTCATGACTTAACTTTAGTGTAATATTAGCACTTTGTATGTTGTGTCATTACGGATTGAACTTTGATAGAATTCTAGTTTCATTTTACTGGTGAAATACGACATGCATGTTAACGTGTTGCGAGTACGATAAGTGATCAAATTGGTGATGTTATGTTGCAAGAATGAATTATTGTGCCTCTGTTTTACTGTATGAATTTAAGATTCTCTCTAGTAAATTCAGTTTGGCATGATTACACAATTCATCTGCAATCTCTTGACATCATCCAATAATCACTTATTGTTGCAATTTTATAGATGACTCGCACTCGCGCTAGAGTAGGCACCAGCCAAGGTGGCAATGATGGTGACTTACCACCACTGCCGTCACTGTCTGTGAAAGAGTTTTTCTCATAGTTCCTTAGAAATCAGAGATCAATGGAGGATACACTACGCCTCATTGCGCAGAACACCACTCAGGCCCACCAGCAACATCAAGGGCTTGAACCAAATCAGTACAGCTCATTCAAAGACTTCCAAGACACTAAGCCCCCTATCTTCAAAGAGGTCAAAGAACCGCTCCAGGCGAATGAGTGGCTTAACACGATAGAGCAGAAGTTTTGTCTATTCAGGGTTACTAAGCATCTGAGGGCCGAATATGCGTCCCATCAACTATAAGGACCGACAGGAATATGGTGGACCCATTTCCTGTACTCTTTACCCGCAAACACACAGTCACATGGGAATAGTTCAAGGCAGCCTTTAGGGGGCATCACATTCCCCTAGGGCTGATGCGCATGAAAGCAGCCGTGTTCATGAGACTTACTTAAGGGACCAAAACCCTTACCTAGTATATGCATGCCTTCAACAATCTTTTTAGATATGCCCCAGAGTTTGTCAACACAGAGGAGAAGAAAATAGAAAGTTTCAAGAGAGGCCTTGGCACTAAGCTAATGAAGACTATGGCCAACTCAAGGTGTGCCACCTATAATGAGTTTGTCAGTGATACCTTAACCCAGGAGAATCAGAACAACTTGCACATAGCAGCAAAGGGCCACAAAAGATCAGCTGAGGTAGGTGCCTCAGGATCATCTCAGGCTAGAGCTCCAGTGGTAGCTAGGCCACAATTTCATCCACCAGCGCCTAAGTATAGGCCTCCTCAGCCAAAAGCTCAGGCTAATCGCCCCCAAAAGACATTTCGTAGGGCATTCACCATTGCCATACCTAAGGGCACTATAGACCAAGGAAGCTCAGCCGGACCATGGAACAACCAACCATGCTTCAACTGCAATCAGTTGGGCCATTGGGCTAAGGAGTGTCCCCATCCCAAGAAGAATAGCAATCAAAACCAGGGTGATTAGAAATAGGAAAATCCTAAGGCACGTCCTGGATACGTGCATTATACAGCTGTGGAAGAAATTCCTACGGGAGAAGTTGTCACCGCTGGTATGTTCCTTGTTAACAAACATCCCACCATTGTTTTATTTGATTCTAGAGCTTCTCATTCATTTATAAGCCAAACATTTGCATCTAAGCATTATCATAAGATAATTGTGGTAGACAAGGGTGGTTATAGTATAAGTTCTACTAATCAATTAGTGAGAGATGTGCTCATCTATATACAAGAGAGGGAGTACACTACGGATCTTATAATATTGCCAGGACTAGCAATAGATGTGATTTTGGGCACGAATTGGATGATGGGTCATGGAGTTCTCATTGACACTACCATTAGAACAATTATGTTGAGAGAACCAAAGGGGAGTAATGCTTTTCTAGTACCACTTCCCTAGAGTTTTGATCTTCAAAACTTATCTTGTGCTATTCAAGCCACTACCCTATGCGATATTCCAGTAGTCTATGAATTTCCTAATGTATTTCCAGATGAGTTGCTGGGTTTAATGCTTGATAGGGATGTGGAATTTAAGATTGAGTTAGTACTGGGTACAACACCTATCTCTAGAAGACCCTATAGGATGCCACCAAATGAGTTAGCCAAACTTAAAATTCAGCTACAAGAACTATTGGACAAAGGTCTCATTCGACCTAGTTCGTCTCCATGGGGTTGTCCAGCTTTCTTTGTAAAGAAGATGGACAAATCCTTGTGGATGTGTGTGGATTATAGGCCGCTTAATGTTGTAACCATTAAGAACAAGTATCCTTTGCCTCGTATCGATATTTTGTTCGATCAACTGGCAAAAGCAAAGGTATTATCTAAGATTGACTTAAGGTCTGGTTATCTTCAGATTAAGATCAGGCCAGAAGATGTACCTAAAATAGCTTTCTCCACTAGGTACGGCTTGTACAAGTATTTGGTCATGTCTTTTGGACTGACAAATGCTCCTGCCTACTTCATATACTTGATGAATTCGATATTCATGCCCAAGCTCGACAAGTTTGTGGTTGTGTTTATCGATGATATCTTGATTTACTTAGAGAATAAGGCAGATGATGCAGAGCATCTGAGAGTTGTTTTGTCCAGATTGAGGGAGCATAAATTATATGCCAAATTTAGCAAATGTGAATTCTGGTTGAAGAAAGTACCTTTTTTGGGTCACATCTTATCTGAAGATGAAATTTCTGTAGACCCATCTAAAATACAAGAGGTCATGGATTGGAAGGCCCTAACTTTGGTTCATGAAGTTCGGAGTTTTCTAGGGCTAGTAGGCTACTATCGTCGTTTCATTCCGGATTTCTCCAAGATAGCTAAGCCCATGACCAGACTACTCTAGAAGGATAAGAAGTTTAATTGGACACCAGAGTGTGGAGCTGCTTTTCACACCCTAAGGACCTTATTAACTACAGCTCTGGTTTTAGCACAACCTAACAATGAAAAGCCTTTCAATGTGTTCTATGATGCATCGGGTATAGGTTTGGGGTGTGTGCTCATGCAAGAAGGTCGAGTTATTATCTATGCTTCCCGATAATTACGAAAGCATGAAGTCGACTACCCTACACATGATATGGAGCTTGCAACAGTTGTTCACGCCTTGAAGATATGGAGACATTACTTGTTGGAAAACGTATGTCACATATACACTGATCACAAAAGTCTCAAATATATCTTCACTCAACCTGAGCTGAACATGAGACAACGTAGGTGGTTAGAGCTGATCAAAGACTATAATTTGGAAGTGCACTACCATCTAGGAAAAGCTAATGTTGTAGCAGATGTACTTAGTTGGAAATCTCATTATAACACCTTAGAAGCCTTGTTGGAAGATGGATTTAATTTGTTATATCCTATTGTGCCACACAATATCACCGTCAGTTGTTCACTTGAATGAAAAATCATCGAACTACAGAAGACAGATGTGGGTGTATTTCACATCAAGAGAAAGATGAAAGGAGTGAAGAGATTTGGAGTAAAAAGGAAGCTTACGCCTAGATATGTAGGGCCATACCAGATTATTGAACGGAAGGGAAATGTCGCCTACAAGTTACAACTTCCTCCTGAGATGAGTGTTATATTCGATGTCTTCCATGTTTCCCAGTTAAAAAAGATGCCTTCGCATACCTGATGAAGCTATTGCACCCACCAACATTACGCTCCAATCGGATTTGACTTATGAAGAGAAGCCAATCCGAGTGCTAGAAGAAATGGAAAGAGTAACATGTAGCAAAGTTATTAAGTTCTACAAGGTGGTGTGGAATAACCACAGTGAACAAGATGCCACTTAAGAACAGGAAGATTATTTGCGTGAAGTTTATCCCGCCTTTAATGAAAAATGGTAGGTCTTTCAATCTCGGGGCGGGATTTCTATGAGGGGGATGGGTTGTAACACCTCAGTGTTAAGCATGGCATTTGGCACTTGCATTTCATGAGCATAAGCATCATCCAAGCATTCATGAACATGAGCATATGAAATTTCATCTCATTCTTATACATTATCGCATGAAATGTTTATTATATATATCTGCTTATGCTTGTAATC
This sequence comes from Miscanthus lutarioriparius, assembly GCA_904845875.1. NCBI lineage: Eukaryota > Viridiplantae > Streptophyta > Magnoliopsida > Poales > Poaceae > Miscanthus > Miscanthus lutarioriparius. The sequence continues at coordinate 72,767,207 of CAJGYO010000012.1, read as the reverse complement.
ATGTATGACCAATGTATGAGATGGTTGTGAGGTCACCAAAATACCTTAAACACATCTAGAATGATATTTGGAACAATGTTTATATTCATGACTTAAGACAATTTTGCTTCCAAGTGTTGGTTTACTTTGTAATGCCATTTTCATGATGCTAGTTTGACCAAAGTTGAATAGTATCTTAGAGTGTTTGCATGGCTATGTGACCTAAATAAAAGTTCTAGTTCACATCATGGGTAACAAACTTTATTTAAGGGTCATGAGCTAATTCAGTGTCTAACATGGTCAAATAGAGCTCACAAGTTTCAACAAAATGCTGTTTTGTGACTTAAGATTTTTCCAAGTGTAGAATGCTGATTTCAGTTTCAAAGTAGCTCAATTTAGAGCTTTGTAGTTTGAAAACCATTGCGAATTAGACAAAACTCTTTTAATCAATCTTGTAGCTTTCACGTAGCTCTACAATGTTTATTAAGGAATTTTTTGCTAAAGCGCCACAGATTAGGATTAGTAATCGCTTGAAGATGCTCCGTCAGTCGGCCTGATGGCCGATTCAGAGCAGCAACACGTCGACTGTCGTGGCCGACCACGCGCAGGATGCGACTGCCACCTGGTGGCCATCTACCAGTGATGGCCCCACCAGTCAGGACAGAGTGGGCATAAGTGGATGCCAAGATGCGCGCCTCTCACTCATGCTCACTCTCTGCCTCGCCTCTCTCTCTCGCTCTTGCGCTCGTCGAAGTGGAACTGCAGCACCACCATCATTGCCTCTGACCTCCGCCGAGCTCGAGCGCCACCACCATCACGCCAATAGCTTTAGCACATCACTCGGTCGTGAGCCACTCCACCTCCTTGAACCGCCTGTGCCACCATCCGAGCTCAGGTGAGGCCACATTTCGCGTTGCCATATTCCTAGCCCTATCCACCGTAGCTCCTACCTTCTTCTCCATCGATCCATCATCACCTTAGGTCATAGGTGCTCACGCCATATCCCAGTTCCCCGCTATCGCTGCCGTCACACCGGAACATCACCATGCCGCCAATGTGCTTGCGCCGCCGCGCCGCCATGCACACGGCCAAGCCTCACCGCCGCTTCACAAGTGTCTTGATCTACACCGTAGAGCTTCACTAGGGTTCATGGATGTTGTAGCCACGCTCGCCTAGCCATGCCATCACCAGAGATGGCCAGAGCACCACCGCGCACCGTCACCGAGCCGCCATGCTCGCCGGTGAGGTAGCTCTGGTGATCCTCCGAGCAAACCTAGGGTATCAGTAAATGCGCGTGATGATGGGGAACACAACTGCGGTGAGCTCGTCGTCGGCGAGTTGTCGACTGTCAAAGTGCCGCCTCTGTTCTATTTCGCTGTCATGTGGGGCCAGGTTGACTGCAGGACCTGCGCGTCAGTCATAGCGGGGTGTATAGACCGGGTGCACCTAGCATTTAGGGTTTAGTTGTTTTTGTTTATTTTTCACAGATTTGAATATGAACTTGCAAAAATTATATCTAGAGCTAGGAGTATCCAAATGAGGTGAACCAAATTTTGTTGGATTCATCATGAAGAGTACTATTTGATGAAAGTATGAAATCTACTGCTTAGGGTATTGTTCTAGGAGAATTAAATTGAGCAAGATAAGTGCTTTTAAAGTAGTTTATATCTTGTAAAATGCATAACTTGAGCTAGGAAAATGATAAAATTGTGATTCTAATTTTGCTGGTCTTGTGTTGACATGCTCTAGCTAGAAAAATACTAAACCCACAGTAGATATACTTGTAATATGGTCTTCCTATTTAGTATCAATTAATTGCTAGTTTCTAGTGAAATTAATTGGAGTAAAAATACATAACATATGATCATACAAATTTTTACATAGTATTCCCATGCTAGGAGGAAAGTAAGAAAAATATTAAATCTATTGCTTGACACTTTTTACTATGCTAAACTAATTTTGCTAAAATAAGCATATGTAACTTGCCATTTGTGTAGAGGTAGCTATACTTATCCAAATGGCATGAAATTTATACAGTAGACTATTAGGGTCATGTGTAGCCTACTATAATTTGCTCATAATTTATTGAGCACTAAAAATATTTACTATGTAAATCACCATATTATCTATGGAAATTAATATATGAATATAAATAAATTAGCTAGGCTTAACCATGATGGTTTCTATGGTGTGTGTGATGCATATAATCTGTTGATACTATTAATGAGGCTTAGAAGTATTTGTTTATAGGCAACTAGTTAATTATTGCTTTATAATTCAACTAGATGACTGCATATGTAGTTTTTGCTGTGGTGATGATTTCATGATGATAATTATCTTTTCTGTAAAGATGGTTAATAAAAAGGTTATAGATAACTTACTTATCTACCTTGTGTTAAATTTTCATAGTCATAGGCCTTATGGTTTGAGAATTATGGTGGTTGGAAGTCTGCTATCTGAAATGCTTGCTCTCTGGATAGATATGAAAGATTGAATTGTTTGACCTAGATAACTGCTGAATCATATTAAGATGATTAAAACAAAGTGGTAGGCAATTTCATAAGCTTTCCATAAAGTCCACAACCATATTAATTAGATGTGTATAATTCCCGTTATGGTCAAAACAAGTGCTACATAAGTGTTTGTTTAGTTACTAGAGAAGAGATATTCACCTACTTAGTAAAACAAAATGTAACATGTTATCACCTTAAGGCAATGCTATTGAGAACACTTAGGAGGATACATTTCATCACATATATTCTATGCTACTTGTCATTATATATTTATCCATGACATCTTATTCCGTGCTCATGCATATAGGATCGTCGAAATGGATAACTCTATTGGAGTTCAAAGAAGAGCCGAAGGAACAATAGGAGGCACCTTAGGCCATAGCTCTAGCAGGAGAGGAGCAAACTCTTGAAGACTTACCTGACTGCCTTGACCACATGCCAACTTCTTTTATCAAAGGCAAGGCCCGAAACATTTTGAGCCTCCCATGTTTTACAAAATATCACTTGAGTCATTTATGTTTGATGCATTAGGTTATAAGAGTTGATTGGAAACACTTGATGCATAGAACTACCTTGTCCATATATATATATACCTTTAACCCTATGTAGGTCTAGGATCGAATATATGCTTAGCCATGCTTGGATCGGTAGAAGTCAAGTGATTTCCTATCAATTGCGATATATTGGTGGATACCGAAGCACGATTGACTATATTTGCTATCGTGCAACAGAACCATGGGATAATATAACTAGAGGCTGGGCGAAGTCTATGTGTAGGTTGACTCATGTGATTCCGTCTGTGCCAGTTAAGGACCGTACCCTTGTTGGGACTTCTGTTGAGATTGAACGCATGCCTCTCACTTAGCTGGCCGGATAACTCGTTTCGACCGTGAAGCCAAGTAGCTCAACTCAGGGCAGGCCCCATTCTATAAAAGTGCGCACTCTGGATGGTAGTAAGGATATGCAGGGAGCCAAACGTGAGCCCAAGGGCAGGCCAGGCCTGAATGTCTTGGCAGGTGGTTGTCCCTGATTGTGCGGCGCTGATCGAACCCTTGAAATATGGACCTAAGTTGTACCAAAGGTGACCATTGATCTGGTCTGCCTGGGTTTGTGTTAGGAATAAATTCCCAGCTGGTTGAAATCGATTCGAGCCACCGTCTCTCCCGGACAGTGAGAAACTTGGCTAGCTCTAACATCATAGTAAGTGTGTTATGGAATGATGGTTATGAAGAACATGGAATTACTACACCGGCTATGGTTATTATTGTTATGCTACTAAATGATATACCACATGTTTGGCACAGGTTAGTTGCTAATCTAGAGATGAATAGCTATAATTAACTTGATGATCGAATTATAACTGTATACTTGAATTGGTAAGCTTTTTATGCAAAATGTTGTCAAGCTAGCTCCACATATATAGCCTTGCATAATACTTGGAGTCACTTTATTTTTGGTTTATGATGGGTAAGTCTAGCTGAGTACCTTCTTGTACTTAGGGTTTATTTCCCATTGTTGCAGATAATATGATGTATCATGGCTACTATAAGAACTGCTTTGTCCCACCATGGACGAGGAGTAGGGCCCTCGACAAGGCATCTCTTGTTAATCCCTCTCTTATGCTTTTGTCTAATTGTGATCATGAGCTAGCACAGTATTTGAACAACGATGGAGATGTTGGTTTCAAACTTTAATTGCTTCTGCTACTATTTTAAGTGAACTTGGATTGTAATAACTTTTAATCGTACTCTGATGTATGGAACTGTATTTGTTAACTTTATGTAACGTGTGACATGTATGTTGAATCATGTACGATCTTGGTTGTATGTTGGTTGAATCAAGACCCTTCGTGGTACTCAACGGACTACCGGGTTTATATGGGCTAAAGTATGACAGTGCGACCGCTTGACGGCTGCTATTGTACTTGTGCTCTTATAGATTAGACAATTCTGCTACACCAGTCACCTCCAGGTCCTCCATCAAATGGTCAACTGATTCATTAGATAGTAAGAACTCTGCCTCCAGCATGCAAATCTGGCGGTACACACCGCCCATTGTTGATGGTGGTTGTCATCTATCATGAACCATCAACATAACTTGAAATCATGTATGAAAATGATCACCAACATAGACTTAGGGGTTTAAACTAACAAATTCCACGAGTTTTGGTGAATCTGTATTTTCAGTAGGGTTTATCCAGAAAACCGTCAAGGTGGATCAATTCATCAAATTAAATCGTGCTTATCCCCGGCATAAACAACTCTAGAAGGTTCCAAAGGACACAAGAAGACACTCCACCAAAGCGGGGTTCGAACAGGACGGCTGGTCCCCTGGCCCACCTGCCAGCCTCTAGCTTCGCATGTCAGTTCTCCACCGCATTAAGGATTGCATCTCCGCCGTTTATTCAAGTCAGTTGGATCCGAGGGCTCAGGATTGATGCTCTAGCCTATATATACCAGCCCCTGTCCCCCTCCCTCAGGCATCATTAGATCATAAGTCAAGATCAGATTAGAAATTAGGGTTTCCAGAGAGAAGAGAATAGAGCTCCAATTCTTTAAGTTCTAGTATAGGCTAGCTAGCAAGATTTAAGTAGAGTTGGGCATTTGCTCAGGATTCTGGATTCACCTTCTGGAGGCTGGTGAAGCCATTGTATCTCTCTTTATTTTATGACTTTGTGCTACTTCAATATTATGGTGCTATTTATTATGTTGCTAGTTTGCTCTAGTTGTATGCTTGATATAGTCATGATTGATAATGAATTTATGCATATGTTCACAAAGCGCTTAACTCAATACTCAAGTGGGTTAAGTGGATGACATTATGTAAGCGTGGTGCTTAAATATTGTTTACCTGTGGATGCACTCTACACTTCGGGTCATGTGGTAGATCATGAGTGTGACACTCTAGTTGAGTCCTTTGTAGTCCACTCCCTGTTTGTAGAACAAGTAGAACCCGATTACGAGGGAAATCAAGCTCTGTTCTTGATCTTCCTTAGTAATGTTCCTTATGCATAGATACAGAGTTAATTATGCTATAGATGCGAGTGTATGTACTTGGGTGTACAAAAGACTTAGTAGATAAGGAATGACTTAGGGATCTTTTGTTCTTAATTGATCTCCTGCTTAGCCATACTACATTTATGAGTATCTATTTCTATCTCTAGAATACTATCAATGCCTTACACTTATAATATATTTATCATTTGACTTACCCCTACTATTGCATGAGAGTAAATGATCTTGTCATAACTATACATATTTGTCAATATCTCTAGCCACCCCATCGCTCCACCCTATGGATAAAATATAAATAACGATACCTGGTATACTCCCGGGTGAAATGCTACAATAGTATATTATCTGTGCGCTTGCGAATTACTTAGTATTTATATAAATTTACAAGTGTTCTTAATAATTACCAAACAATGCATTTCTGTCATCATTGCTAGGGATGACAACTTAGTATTAAGGTGATGCTAAGAAATGCCAACACCCATGAGCCGACGTTGCCCTCTGTCCTAATCAAATGACACTCGCGGAGATCCGGGCTGGTAAACAGATCAATATCAGGCTCATCAGCGCCGCAAGCGATGGCAAAATGCCTAAAGCGACTATGACTAGCCTCGCCAAGAGCGTGCTTTCCAGAACCCCCTCCACCTTCATCATCATCAGTAGCAACCTCATGTCCCTCATGCATAATATGCACATGGTGACGACGAGGCATCAATCCAGCATCAGTCGGGCGAGATTCAATCTCTAGTTCCTCTCTAGCCCCGCCACCTTGCAACCCAAGCTCCACAGAATCAACGATGCGAGGATTCTCTGAATTTTCATTCTCCCCAATGTCACCCTCTTCCACGTCATCATCTTTGCTAGCATTGGACCCACTGCCACTGCTAGAAGAGCTGGATCCATCCCCTTTGAGATCTCAGAGCCTTCACTCCCTTCCTTCTCATCTTCCTCCTCATCCTCATCATCAGAAGACACTGTTGGGCATCTTCTAACCAGGACGAGAACCCCTAATCGCACTTGGCCACAGCGCCGGCACAGTCACGGACTCTAGCTTCGTCGACACGGCCGGTGACCTATCCGATGAGGCAGGAATCTTGACCGCCGCAACCTTCTCAACCTTAGAACCCCCAATACGCCCATGACTGTGCCCACCTCGCCTGGACAAACTAACAGGCTTACCGCCTGCCTCCACCCTCTTCCTCTTCTTTCTACCTTCGGCTTCCTTTAACTCCACCAGCGGCCAATCAGGATAAGATAACCCAAGCAAATCGAAGGCTCGATTAACATGGTGACGATCAGCCAGGGCAATCCAAATCACCCTAGTCTCTGAGCTCCCAAGAGCCCTAATGAGCTCCTCAATAGCCTTGGCAACCTTTTTGTGCACAGTCCTAACCCCGGCCACCGAGGAGTTGCTCCTCTAGAGCACCTTCGACCAAGCCTGCTTGACATTCATGCTAAGCCCCTTAAGACCATGTTCCTGATACCTCTCATCATCCTTAACCATAAACCATGCTTGGTCGGCCCTCAAAGGCAGCACCTTTGCGCAGACAAACTCTTCAACCAAGTCGCGCGCACATTGATGGCACGACAAAATTCTAAGTGCATCAACGGCAGCGGCAAAACCATCGGTCATGACACCATCCGCAATCACATTATCAAGCTTCGGTAGCTTCCCACAAAGACCAAGCTCACCCTCCAACTTAATATAAAACCAGTTCTTAGTCTAGGGCGAGGCTCACTTGTTCTTCTGAGCCTGAACAGGAACTTCCACACCATGATGGTAGATGAAGGTATAGACTCCAAACTGCCCCAAAACAGTCTTACCCTCAATGGTCATCTTCCGAGGCTAAGGATGGACCCAGTGAAGACGTATGAAACCTTTGAGGTCTGGCTCCACCCCTTGAGACTTACAACCCCAAACATAAATGTTGAGCTTCACAAAGCTAGAGAGGTTTAGCTTGTGAAACTTGAGGTTGAACATCTTCAAAACTCCAATAACAAGTGGCTACTGTGGAAACCTCAAGCCAGCCAAAAACAACTCCTTGTAAGCAACAACTAATCATCACGAGGGTTGGAAACAACCTCTCTCTCCGACGGCCATGCAAGGTAACGAGCGAACTAATCCGCCTTCACGAACTTGCCCAGATCACTCAAGGTAACCCTCTTAAGGCCAAACTCAAAGCTGACAGTAGCATTTGAGGTAGAATCAGCGGCCTCTAAGCTATCAACAGGCTTCATGGTCTTCCTCACGCGAGCCATCGAACTACAAAACAAAACGATCAGCAAACTCATTAGCAAAAACAAAAATGAAGGGGACTCCAAGCAAAAAATGACCAACACATACCTTAACAAGAATGAAGCGGCAGAAGAAGCCCACAAAACCCAAACCCACGTACAAAAAGCAACCCTCGCTCAACAAGCATAGCAGCAGCAAGTAGCCAGCAAACAAGAGATGGAACGATGAAAAAACCTATACCTACCGTAGCTATTTATAGGCACCCAGCACCCGTACCAAAGGAAGGCGGGCATCCCATATCCCGAGTAAACAGGAACCAAGCGAGCACCATAGATCCCGAGAAAAAAGGGGAGAGAAAACAGCGCCCGACAATCGCGTGCCAGAACAAACCGCAATCAAGGCCCAAAGACATCAAGAGCAACAAAAGCCCAGCATGGGTTGAGCACAAAAGGGGCATCGCTGGGCTAGGCCATCGACTAAGTACCTTTGCCTACCCCTTCCCCGAATCATAACGTTGCTCTGACCCATCACGCTGGGCCCGATCCTTGAGGGGCTACTATTGGGGGGAGGTCCCCTCGGCACTACTACTCCCCAAGCCCTCGACCCACTACTGGCCAAACTAACACACCCTACTGTGGGTATTAACCCTCACGACAAGGGTCTCATGTTCATTGTGTTTCTTCCATGTGTTCATGTGATGCGCCCGGAGGTCAGCCGTGTTGGAGGAGCGCGATGAGAAGAGGGTAGGATTATGATAGCGGGCGGACCCTCGCTGGGGGGCATGCGAAGGCTTGACGCCTACTGCGGGAGGGGACCATCCCTACGGTGGGGCAGCCCCATCAAGGCGATTGGGCCTAGGAGTGGTTAGCCAAGGGGAGGAGATTACCGCTATGCCCTTGATGATTGTGTAGAACTCATCCCGATCGAACCCTAGTGTAATTCCACCGCGCCTTTGGGTATGGCCTATAAATACCCGAGGCGCTCGTGTAAGAAACAAGGTCAGCCTTTCTGGACAAATTAATGAGAATTTAATCCACATTTTTCCATCGCCTCATGTACCTTTACCTTCGCTCATCCCTTTGTGGCATCGTTGCCGAGGAGGGCACAAGGCTAAGAGAATTGATCAAATAAATACTTATTGATGAAATCATAACTAGCACCTCTGCTTTAGCAAGCTTACCCTTGTTTGTCTTTGTTCATATCTTATACAGGGTATTGCAGGATTGGTTCTAATCCATCAGCAAATTCTATCAATCATAATCGAACCAATCAAGAGGCAACTCAACACTAGTTTCTAAAGCTATGGCTAAAAAGATTCTATGTGAATTTTCTGGTCCAAGCACCGAGAACATCCGCACTGGACCAACACTCAAAACCAACAACCTAGAGTTTGAGCTCAAGCCAAGCCTCATAAACATGGTGCAAGCTACCCCAATCAGCGGAAAGGCACACGAAGATGCTAGTGCTCATCTCTAGAATTTTTGAGAGATTAGCAGCACAATCGTCATCAAGGACATCGATCAAGATATCATACTACTCTGCCTCTTTCCATTCTCACTAGTGGGAAAGGCAAAGTAGTAGTTCTACACCAACAAAGATGACATCAACACATGGGCAAGGTGTTCGAAGGCCTTCCTAGCAAAGTCTTCCCTATAGGCAAGACAACAACAGAAAGGGGAAACCATTCCAGAAGCATGGGAACATTTCTAAGAATCCATTTCAGATTGTCCTCATCATGGGATGGAAGATTGGTTGCTCATGCAAAGTTTCTACCATCGATTAACTCAGAAAGCTCATGAACAACTAGATGCAACTGCTGGAGGAGCATTTATGTCACTCACCCTTGGAAAAGCTAAAACTCTTATGGAAAAGATAGCCTCTAATCAAGGCTGGTCTCAATACAATATCTAATCATGCAATAAGAGTGAAGAAGTACCAGAAGAGGTGTGTGCATTGTCAACCAAGACGGACGTCTTATTGAATTGGCTTGAATAGTGAGCCAATTACAAGAAAGATCGTCAAGCTTTACAAGATGCTTACAATGCTCTAAACACATGTGGAGAATATTTGGGGTTGATTTCATCAAATATCAAGAGGATGCAAATGTCATCATCAATAATTTCGGTCCACAACAACAGAGACAAGGATGGGGGCAACAACATCAATGGTCAACTTACCAAGTTAAGTACCCAAGTAATTGCTATAATCCTAAACAGCCATCCTTGAGAGACTTGATCTTAGAACAAGCCAGGATTAATGAGAATATTTCTAAAAAGCTTGCTTTTAATGATAAGGTCTATTGGTATTTATTAACGTGTCACTTATTTTAAGTAGTCACCCTACGTTGTTGACATTCCTTAACATCTTTTACTAAGTTGTCATCCTTATTGATGGTGCTAGAAATGCTTGTTGGTACTACCTAGTGCCACTTCTAGAATGACACTAAGAAGTAGTTTAATATTTCATGTGACTAGAAAGAATATATATAAATGGAAGGAATCAGCAAGCGCACAGTGTAGCACTCGGTTTTAAGAACAAAACCAGATACACAACATATGTGAGCCCAGGAAGTCAAATCACACATATGGCTACAAATAAGGGTAATATCAAAAGACAACACTTATAATATAACGTACTTAAAACAAAGTCGATAACCTTTGCCACAGATAGCGGATAGACAACTCCGATCTTTGGGTGAAGACTCCATTCTACAGGAACAACTGACTGGTTGATCACAAGCCTAACTCCTCCAGACTAGCAATCTCGTACCCATCCAGGATTTTTATCCAAGGTATAAAAAAGTAAAGAATACATATCATACTCAGCAATATAACATGGGGTTCATGAGGCTCAAAAGGTTAACACTGGTTTACTACGATTAGCTTTTAGTGAGTCACACTTTTAAGCAATTGAGTAGCATCAAATTTATCATAAGCCCGTGTAAACACATGATCAGGTAAACATGAATAATGAATAGCATAAACAATTAACCATTAATGATCATCTATTCTGTAAGAGTTCCAAGGCCGCTTGTGACCATGAGCATGGCTGATATACCAGTTTTACACTCTGTAGAGGTTGTACACTTTCACTGTGAGTCGTGGTTACCCATATGCCTGGGTTTATAACTCCTAGAACACTTCCAAGGTGAGCAGGCAGGGTTCACTATGAAGTCTTTTAAAGGTTCGTCTAACAAGTTAAGGCTGCTAGGTTTCCAATTGGCAAGCAGATGTAGGAACCCCCTTTCGAATGGCACAATTACTTCACGGCTATACACATAGGAACAGAGGTTGTCCTATACCCATCGGGTCAAGCCCCTTTTACGCCATAAAGGTAACCACTAACAAGCTAGAAAAGGTCCTCATACTTGACTAAAACTAGAGCCATGTGGCTCTCACAGTTGTACTATAAGTCCCGGTGACCACTTACAGATAAGTCCTTAGGGAGAGGAATCTAGAGCACCATAAAGCCCAATGCTCTAGCCCTCTTAAGCCAAGTTGCTAAAAATATATTTTAACGTTTATTGCATATACTATTAGTCATGTTACAAGATCATGGTTTTAGTTGAGCACTAGCATCACTACCCAATGCAATATCCCACGGGTATCAAGGAATCCAAGATATCAAACAACTAGGAAATTTACTACGGTTGCCAAGGTAGACACATGCATATGATTTAAGTTGTTATTAAAGTGAATAGGATAACAAGGATGATCTCATGTTATACTTGTCTTAAAGCTCAGATCCTTCTTCAGTCCAATCCAAACCTTCAAAGAATTACTTCTTGATCACCACGTAAAGTCACCGACTGGACAAGTTTATAAAGCACCACACAAGCATCCGAGCAGACATGCATAACATACAAATATGACTAAATTATAACAGTACACCAATCAATAAAAGGTTTGAAAACTAATCTACACATTGCTATGAGCACACAGACGCTAAAAGCACTCTAATCGAGCTATGGTCACAAGATCACAAGAAACGCTGAGAATAGAGCTACGATTAAAAGAAACGGCTACCAAAAAATTTATATTATAAAAGAAAAGAAAAGCCTACATGCTTGATTTGTTTTATTTAAGCAAAACCATGTGAAGCATATTAATTCAGATTACACAAGTCATATTTTAGTTTAGAAGCTGATTTAAAACTAATCATGTTTTATTTATAAATATTGATGTACCATTTAAGCAAGTTAACTTTGCAAAAGATAGATTTATGTGAGCCTCTAATCGAAGTTATATAATTGGGTTTAACCTACACAATTCATAATTAATGAAAACATATTTAAGTTGATGTTAATCAAATTAATAAGTGTTTATAAAAGATCGATGTGAAAACCCTAAATTTCTTTTACTTAGAAAACTAATTACATAGATATTAATCAAATTAATATTTAATTATAAACACATAAGTATGTGGCATGGGGAACCTTCGCTTCTAGATAGAAGATTATGTTGCTAAGCTTACATACTCATCATCCTTGGCGCTTGCTAGCTTGCATTATTGACATGTATGCACGGTGCTATTTGCTTGAGGGTTTGCATATGTTGCAGTAGTAAGACAAAGAACGGAACGCAAAGCTGGCTTTCAAGGCAGGGAAGCAGTAGGTCGGCTGCAGCCATGGCCGGCTATCACAGACACGGTCATTGGTTGGACAGCCGAAAGCATCACAAGCAGGGAGAAGACAAGGCAGCCTGTGAGGTACGTGATTGGAGAGCTGGCTAGAGTTTTAGTCTAACCATAATGGCCCCGTTCGCTTGTCTTAAATTTGGTTTGTTCGACTTGTTTTTTCAGCCGGAACAGTGTTTTTCTCTCACAACAATTCAGCCGGAACAGTGTTTTTCAGCCAGTTTCAGCCAAAGTTCAAACCAGCGAACGAGGCCAATATCGGTGCAGTGGTAACGTTGAAGTCAAATTAACAAACAAAATGTGGAAGGCGCAGAGTTCCTCACCTACGGTAGAGAAGCGGTGGATCGACGAAGCAGTGGGTCTACGGTGACGGCTGGACTTGGAGAAAAAGACATCGCAGTAGAAAAGGAGAAAATCTAGTTTACTACCTAGGGATTCCTAAACTAGGGGCTCCCCTATGATAGTTTTGATGTGCTTTGCCTAAGAGGTTGGTACATATATATAGGGAGGAAAACTCCCTACTTTCACATCAACTAGCAATATGATACTAATTGATATTGTATCATCCACCTCTACTAATAGGCCTAAATAATCATTTAAGCCCATTAGTAAATAAATTCATGGACCTTCGAGAGTCTGTGGAAAATTAGGCTCGAATTTTTCTAATTTCGAAATTCCTCAAAAAATGAAACAAAAATAATTCTCGAAAGTCTATACTTACCATATATATCACGAAAAATGCTCCGAAGGTTAGAAAAAACTCTAGAAAAATCCTGGAGATAAATTGAAAGACGAGAAACTCAGACAATATATTTGGAGCTCAAGAAAAGATTGTTGGGAACTTGAACATAATGATTACGGTCAAGGAGGTAGGAATTAAATTCTAGAAAGAAGCTGAAAAATTCCTAGAGATAAATATTCGTCTCCTAAACACATTTAAAAAAATATTTTGCACATAGAAACACAAGTGCGACAGGCATGAATGCAACAAACATGTTTCTACCTTAACATAAATTTTAATTTAATGAAAATTTATTATTTCCTTATGTTTTCATGAGTACAAAAATACAAAATTAAATTAATTTGAACCTATTTTCAAAAGTGCAAATTTTAGGGTGTTACACAGATAATATACCATTGTAGCACTTTACTCGACAGTATTTCAGGTATCGTTATCTATATATTTTTACCACAGCGAGGTCTGACAAGGACATGTATTGATAACTTATGCTCTTGATGAAGAAGTAAACCATAACCAATATTCTACTCACAACAAGGGTAAGTCAAGAGGTAAATGTATATATGAATAGTGCATAATAACTAATCATTGATCACTCAGAGTACTTTCTATAGCATTAGCATGGTTAAGTACAATATTAGAGGAATAATTCCTAAGTTATTCTTAATTACAAGTCAAAGCATACATTGATTAGTGCAATTACACCTAGTAGTCATGGCTAAGATCAACTTCATATCTACACATAAGGGATATTACTAAGAAAGATTAAGAATAGAGCTTGTCTTCCTTCATAACTAGATCCTACTTGTATATCTATATTCGGGGAGTAGACTATAAAGGACTCAATGGGAATGTCACATCCGCGATCTATCACATGACCCAGAATATAGGGTGTATCCGCAGGTCGTATAAGCACCACGCTTACATAATATCGACCACTCACCCATGGTACCTTAGAGTGAGCGCTATACGAACTTATGCATAAATATAAGGATAATCTAGCTATACTAAGTATATATATAATCAAAGTAGACCATGAATAGGATAACCAGGAACATAAACCATATGAATAACGTTGTCATAACAATTGTAGCAAATATATAAAAGTAATAAGAGATACAAAAGAGAGGGGGTACAAAGATTATACCAAACTATGCTTTTGACACAATCAGGAATCCAAGCGAAACCTGCTTGCCTCCCTCTAGATATAGCCTAAATAGCTATGCCCTATAATATAGTGGAACTCTGAGGATAATTAGGGTTTGTCTTCTCAAATGACCTCCAATGCTTCTAGGGGGTGGCAGGGGCTGGTATATATAGCCCAGAGCGTCAAACATGAGCCCTTAGATCAAACCGACTTGAATAAATGACGTAGATGCAATCTAGGAGACGGTGGAGAACTGACATGGCAACGGGGGGCTGATAGGTGGGCCCCAGAGGCCGGCTGGCTTGTAGGTGGGGCCGGCCAGGCCCCACCTAGCGGTGCCTCACCCTCCATTTTGGTGTGTTGTCCTCTCGAATCTTCTGGAACCTGCTGGGAATGTTTTAGTTGTAGATAAGCGTGATTAAGTCTGACATCTAGGTCCACCTTGACAGTTTTCTGAATAAACCATGCAGAAAATAGAGATTCATCAAAACTCGTGGAATTTATTAGTTTAAACCCCTAGACCTTCATTAGTTATTATATGTATGCCCTTATACATGTTATATTAACAGTTTATAATGGTTGTTAATTATAATCAACAAACTCCCCCAAGCTTAACCTTTGTTAGTCCCTTAGCAAAGCTAATCTCAGTAAATGGATCATGAGTTGCATCGATGTTTTCACTCCTCAAAAGTACACATGCATTCAAACAAAAATTCTCCTCTGGATTAGAATGAACTGATCTGACATTCAAACTTACCTATATTAACTTCAACCATGGGGCTTCTTAGCCTTCACTTGGGTCTTGAGTAATTGAAGGACAGAACGCTCAAGTCAAGCACTATATCTCAAGTTCTTTGCTCAACTTTTATTCTGAAGTTTTTATAGGTTTTTGAAATAAAACTCAGAGCTTCCTTTGTTATGCCTTTCTCTTTCTATAACTAAGGCATATGTGGAGCTCATAGGAGTGCAAATAGCATGAAAGAGCATACTTGCAATACATATATTGTAAAGTCAAACCTTGGATCCAAAGAGAGTTGAGTCATACAATCAAATCAAGATGTGCATGTGTGTGGATATATGGTGGATATATATAGTAGCTAACCTAATTCTACTATGCTCCTTGAAAACATATCTCTCTTTTAAAACTTGAAAATACTTTGCAAGAAAACATGGGCTATCTTATTTATCTCTCTTTCTCTTTTTTCAGACGGGCATCTGAGTACCCATTGTTTTCAATATCTCAGACAGTTGTCCATTTTTTCTCTTTTCTTCTTTTCTTTCTTTTTTTATGAATAACTTTTGCATAACCACATGCCTCTTTCCTATAACAAAACTTTTGAGAGATAGTAACAAGAACTTGAAGCATTTATTTGGAGTGGAAACCTAACAAGCAAGTTTTTTGTGTTCACCCCCAATGTAGGAGTAGAACATTTTTGGGTGGATCTAGATGGAAGGCATGTTTTTGCGCCTACCCCCAGTATAGGAGTAGTGCATATGTGGGTGGTGTATGCGTGATCTTGATTTTAAGAGCATGACAAACCTCTTATAAGGGTCAACAAAGCTTAACTAAACTCAATGCAAAACAAGCAGCATATATGTGGAAGTTTTCCTATTCTAAATATCATATATGGCTTTGGTAGGAACTCAAGCTTTGTCATACAGGAGCTCATCATGTAGAATTTTTAGGTTTTTCAAAAGATAAATCTCTGAAACTTTTAGTATCACTTGGAACAAGATAAATAGCAGCCCAGACCTTCTCATATCATATACGTCAATTACCTAGACTTAGATCAAGCATATGCTACACACAAGTTTCAAGTTCAGAGTAAATTCTTATATCAAAACAGTCATACCCAAAACCTAAACACACCTTTTATTTTGTTTTCTCATCATTTTTTTCAGATCACACCTTACTAATATATATATAAGACAAAAATAATTTTTTTATTTTGCTTTTAGTTATGCATCTTTTTTGAGCATGAAGCAAACTCACTTATTTGTAAAACCAAAGGGAAAGAAATACTTAGCTAGATACATAGGGGATGCTCGCCCCCAAACTAGTTGTTGGCGTGGTCGAATGTTGAATGATCCTTATAAGAGCAGATTTGCCCACAGTTGTTTTCTTCATCCATGGATGGAGTGGGATGAAGTCAATCGGGTGAACTTGCTCTTGATCATGTTTTGTATATCATCTTGCAAAATACCAACAAGAACACCAAGACTCATGGAACGGGTTAGGATAAGGGGTTAGCAATCCGTCGTCCGGAGATTAGTCATTCTTGAGGTTTTAGAAAGATTTTTGTATCAGCAGGATTTTTTTGCAGGATGTCTGTCTAATATACTGTTGGATTTTCCTATATAATTGTATGCATGATATTTTAAATTTTTATGCCACCACAGTGAATGTTTCTTATAGGTTTTTACACTCCGAGAAATCATTCACATGCGGCTTAGGATTTTAAAATGCAATAATGAGATTTTTATTGTTTTTTCTAAATGCAAAGCATATGCAGGAAATTAAATATACTAAAGTAAAAAAATAATTCATGCAATGCGAGAAAAGTAAATATGGATAAATACCGATGTTACCTCACTGTAAGGGTTTGGATTTTGAAGTCCTCTGGACAGTTTTTTCTCCAGTCATGTTTAATCTTTAGGTGCATCTATCGGCCCTGGAGATGGAGACCTTGATGGTTGCACCTCTTATGACGGTGACTTTGATGATGCCACATTTTCCTTCCACACTTGCTTGGTCTATGGACTTGATTTAGGTGGAGTAGGTTCATCTTTCACAACTTCTTCATCTTCCTCCCATTCATCTTTGGGGGTTGACTCCTTTGGTGTTGGGATGATTGACATCTCCTCTTAGAGCGAGTCTTCTTTGCCTACTCATAAGTGGTATAACTATTGAAATAATAGCGTACCTTTTCTCCAGGGAATTGGAAGTGGACTTGTCCAGATCCAATGTAGATGATCGCACTCGTAGTGTTGAGGAACGACCTTCCAAGGATGATGGTTGTGTCATCTTCTTCTTCTCCCATGTCTAGAACCATAAAGTCAGTGGGGGCATATTGATCATGTATTTTTACTATGACATCTTTTGATATTCCCTCCGGAAATCAGATTGATTGATCCGCCATTTGTAATTGCATATATGTAGGGAACAAAGGTTTGTCACCAAATAAGTATTCATACATTACCTTGAACATTATGTTGACACCCGACCCAAGGTCGTAAAAGGTCTTGTGGAAGATTCTTTGTCTGATAGTACACTCGATCGTGGGTATGCTAGGATCATCCTTCTTAGCAAGGAATGGTGAAGCGAGGAGGTGGTCGTACTCTGATCTGAGTGGTTGATCATGTTAACTGATTCCTCTGGTGACTGCTTGACCCTGTTCGTCCTTCTTCTCCGGTTGTTTTTCTTCTTGGTCACTATTGTCTCTTTGGGCAGGTACGGTGTCTATGGATGTCCAGGAGATTGCATGATATGATTCTTGAAAGAAAACTTCTCCTTTTTATCCTTAATTGTGAAACAGATCTTGGCACTGTCCACGTAGATGATGGCTTTTGCGGTGCTTAGGAAAGGTTAGCCCAAGATAACGGGAGCCCTTACATCTCCACCTGTTACCAAAACCACAAAATCTATGGGTACATATGATTGTCCCACTCGAACAATGGCATCTTTAAGAACTCCCTTGGGGTAGCAGATTGACTGATCTACAAGCTGCAAATGCATATTTGTGTACAACAAATAATTTGATCATAAATTACCTTTAGCATAATGTTAACACTTGCTCCGAAGTCATAGATAGCTTCTTAGAAAATGTTAGGTCCAATGGCGATGGGGATGACATGTCTTCCTAGATCGCTCTTCTTTTCTGGCAAAGTATAATCTATCCAATCTTCCTATCGATGGTTGTGAGTAGTAGTGTGCTGCATTGTGAATATCTACAAGATTTACAGTTTCTAGATCTTCCGGTTGCCTTGGAATCTTACCTTTGTCGGTAGGAGGAACAGTAGCAACCAGCTGAGCTATTTGCGATTCTATCATTTTATTAAAGCTATGCTAGTTTTTAATCGCAGAGGAGAGGTTATCCATTCTATTATTTATATTTTCTAAAACTCTATCATTTGAATCTAGTTTTCTAGATAAACCCTCCATAATTTTAGTTTGACCAGAAATTAATTCTCTCAAGGGTGGTTGATCGAAATTATTGAAATTATTACCTTGAGGGTTACCTTGGTAATTACCTTGGTAATTACCTTGGTAGTTTGGCTTCTGTCGCTGATTTCATCCCTAATTTTATTGAGGATGAAAGTAGTTGTTGTTGATGAAGTTCACATCCTTTTGGGTTTCAATACAGTTGTTCCCTGAAATCCCTGTGTTTCCACACTCTCCACATGTCATGCGAGAATCATGAATATGCATGACTTCTTGCTTCTCATTGGCTCGGTCTTCAAGCTTCTTCATCAGCAGGTCCATCTTGGTAGACAACATGTCTACTTCCTTGAGTTGATGCATACCTCCACTTCTCTTGCAGGTCTGAAGATGTTCTTCATTCCAACCTTGGTTGGAGGCCATCTTCTCTACGAGAGCTGTTGGTCAACCCATGATAGAAAGTCTACATGAGTAGCCAACTCTCCAACCCATGATGAGGACATTCTAATATGTAATCTTGAAAGTCTTCCCATGCCTCAGGGATAGATTCATCATGTTGCTGTTGAAAACTTGAAATTCTCCCACGCAGAGCATTGGTCTTGCCCATGGGAAAGAACTTGGCTAGGAAGGCGATGGAGCAGTTATCCCATGTAGTGTTTCTATCTTTGTTGGCGTAGAACTATTGCTTTGCCTTCCCTAAAAGCGAGAATAGGAAAAGGTGAAGTAGTATGGCATCTTTGGTAACTCCTTTGATGGTGAAGGTGTTGTAGATCTCCAGAAAGTGTTGGAGATGTACACTCGCATCTTCATGTACCTTCCCACAAAATTAGCTTGCTTGCACCATATTGATGAGAGCTGGCTTGAGCTCGAATCCATTGTCTCCAACATTGACTATTGGTCTAGTGCGGATATTGGCTGTAGTTGGAGCAGAGAATTCACGGAGAGTCTTGTTAGCCATGGCTTCAAATTCTAGTGTTAAGCTTCGCCTTGTCCGGTTGTCTTCCAACTCTAAAGCTAAAACTTTCTTCAGTTTAGCTCTAGTTCCCTGATTACCGCTTCTGGATCTTCAATGTAGTTTGTCGTAAGGTCAAAATCGGTCATACATTACCCTACATAAGATTTAAAAGTAGAGAAAACAAGGGTAAGCCAGTTTGAGAAGAGGTCAATAGTTTATTTCGATCACATCAATAAGTATAAGTTTATCAATACTTCCTTCTTTGTAACACCCTAAAATTTTCAATTTTGAAAATAGGTTTAAACTGATTTATGTATGAATTTTGTGCACATGAAATAAAGGAAAAATGATATTTTTCATTATATTAAGATACATCAAAAGGAGTAGCAACATGGATGTGCATACATGCCGGTGCATTTGATTTATTGCAATGAGTGGTTGAATCCAAAATTCAAAATGAATTCAAAATGCTTTTGAAAATGAATTTGAAAATGGCTTTGAAATAAAAGAAAAGAAAATTAGAAAATAAAAGAATTTAAAAAGTTGTAAGATTTATTTTTGGAAAATTTACTAAAATTGCTCATTTTTATTTGAATTGAAAAGTATATTTGAAAGTATATTTGAATTTGATTTGGATCATATTTGAATTTGGATTGAAAAAGGAAAATAGAAAAGGTTTGAAAAATAGAAAACACTCCCCCCTCTCATTTTTGGCCCAGCTCTGCTTGCTCCTCCTTTCCCTCTTAGCTTTGACCTGGCCTGCTCCACCCCGCAGGAAGCCCATCCCATAGCCAGCCCAACCCCACTTGGCCTCTCTTCTTCTCCCCGCTTCCCTCTCTCCGCAACAGGCTGGCCCAAGCCACGAGCAACGTCCCAGCGACTCTGTGTTGTGCCCATCTCTCTGCTTTTCTCTCTCCCTCGCTGATAGGCGAACCCCACCGGTCAGTGTCTTCTTCTTTGGATCGCTATTGTCTTCCCCGCGCCGACCGAGCTGGACTCTTCACTGCCGCTACGTCCGACTCCGCGACCACCACGCCTTCTTCTTTGCCGTGCACGCCAAGGCTCCCCGTCCCCATAAATAGTAGCCACCGACACCACCGCTCTCCCTATTCCGTTTTGAGCAATAACGCCTCGCCAAGCCCTAGCGCCACTACCCAAATCTCACCGAGAAGATGATGCCATCGCCGTGTAACTTAGCTGCTCCTCTATCATGGTAAGAGTATCCTCGAGCTTCGCGTAGAGTTCTCGAACCCCCAGAGCCCTTTATCTCCCTCTTTCTCGCTCTGTTTTGGCCTACACCGCGTCGCCGTCGCCCTGCCACCACCATTGCTCGTAGCTAGCAAACTCTGCTCGATCTTAGCCGTCGTAGATTGCAGAGCCGAGTTCGCCATGGTCCTATCTAGCCCCCAGTGCTAACAATGAGCCAATCTGATGGTGGTAGCCTCTTTCCCCAATTTCTCCGATGAGAAATCTGCCTTCGTCGGCGAAATCGCCGCCGCGCTACCCTGTTCCGGCCGGCCGATCCCCTCTCTCTCTTTCCCTTCTAATCTTAGCCATCCATTTCAGATCCAATGGTCCAGATCAACTGGTACCCCCTTCGCCTTGCTTTTTGCCAAAAACCCCCCTTGGATTTTTAATATAGAACCCGCCGTCCTTGCACTTATTCTAAAGATTTAATCTTCGTTTTAACTCCGATTTGATCCGTTCAAGTTGCGTTAGATTTGTAATTGCATAATATACATGTTTAAACTACTGTTAAATATATTTTAAACTTTTGAAATTCAAGGTTAGATTTAATCTATTATTTTATTAAAAGAAATCTTGTTTAATTCATAACTTCTCCGTTATAGCTCCGATTACTGTGTTTTTCACGTCTGTGTGTTCGTAGTAACATGTAGAACATCTTTAAAACCTTTTTACCTGTAGTTTATTATGTTTGGTGTATTGTTCTAATTTAGATTTATTGTTTGCTTCGTGTATGATTGCATGGATGCTTGTGTGGTGCTTTATGATCATGTCCAGTTGGTTAGCTTTGCGTTGGTGATATAAAAGAAGTTGGTGATCTAGAAGAATTCCTTTGGAGGTTACAATTCAATAGAAGAAGGATCTAAGTTTAAGACAAGTATAGCATGGGATCTTCCTTGTTGTCCTATACAGCATTAATCATTTAATTCATACTGCATGTGTCTACCTTGGCAACCGTAGTAATTTTCCTAGCTATTTAATATCCTAGATTCCTTGTCACCTATGGGGTATTGCATTGGTTAGTATGATGCTAGTGCTCAACTAAAACCATGATCTTGTAACTTGACTAATGGTATATGCAATAAACACTAAAAGATGCTTTTTAGCAACATGGAATCAGGAGGCTAGAGCATTGGGTTGTTTTATGATGCTCTAGATTCCTCTCCCTAAGGACTTATCTGTAAGTGATTATCCAGAACTTATAGTACAGCTATGAGGGCTACATGGCTCTAGCTTTAGCTTAGTATGAGGACCTTTTCTAGCTTGTTAGTAGTTACCTTTATTCGAGTAAGAATGGCTTGACGAATCAGGTATAGTGCGGCCTCTGTCCCCTTGTGTATAGGCTGCGTGTCATTGTGCCATCGAGAAGGGGGGCTCTACATCTATTTGTCGAGTGAATCTAATGGCCCTAACTTGTTAGATGAACCTTTGAAAGGCTTCAGAGTGAACCCTGCCGACCTTCCTTGAAAGTGGGTCAAGAGATTAGCTACCTCAGGCGAAAGGGTAAATTATGACTCACAGTGAAAGTGTACAACCTCTATAGAGTGTAAAACTGGTATATCAGCCGCGCTCACGGTCACGAGCGGCGTTGGAACATTTACGGAATAGATGATCATTAATGGTTAATTGTTTATGCTATTCATTATTCATGTTTACCTGATCATGTGTTTATGGGCTTATGATAACTTTGTTGCCACCCTATTGCTAAAATTATGACTCAATAAAAGCTAATCGTAGTTAAACCAGTGTCAGCCTTTTGAGCCTCATGAACCCCATGTTATATTTGTTAAGTATGACATGTACTTACGCTTGCTTTACTTTTTAAATCTTTAGAAAAATCCCGGATGGGTACCAGATTGCTAGAGTTTGGAGGAATTAGGATTGTGATCAACCAGTCAGTTGTACCTATGGAATTGGAGTCTTCACCCGAAGATCGGAGTTGTCTTTCCGCTGTTTGTTGTCTAAGGTTCTATCCTTTATACTAAGTATGTTATATATTAAGCATTGTCTATTGATATTACCTTTATTTGTAGCTATATGTGAGATTTGACTTTCTAGGCTCACATATGGTGTGTATCTAGTTTTGTTCTTAAAATCGGGTGCTATAAAGTGGTATCAGAGCAATGCTGACTATAAGACGTAAGCCTAGTAGAAAGTGATCGTTCTAAGGTTTAGAAGTTGCTACAAAAACCCTTGCTCTATGAACCTTGATATTTTTTTCTCAACTATATCTCTACCCTTGTTATTCATCTTTACCTTGGTGCTTAGTTTGAAGTCTTTGTTCTCATCTTCACTACTTGATTTGATATGCTTTTAGAACTGTTCCTCACCACCTTCTTGCGTAATCTGAAGACGAGTCTTAGGATTGTTACCTCTAGTACAATGAGGACGATAGTATCGCAAGTTTAGTCAATGATTTGAATTGTGCACCTTTATTGTTTTGTTGAATTGTCATTATGCTTATACGTGTTTTGAATCTTTGTAATGAGTGCAATGATCTTATAGAGTTTGCCCACAATTTCATTTAGTTCATAGGCCTAAGGTATAAGGATTAATGAAATAAATAGTTGGATTATGGTTTTCTTCTGTTTTAACTATCCTGCCTTTTAGAGCAGCCTGCCCTCTTCATCTTATGTCTCTGATTTTGGATGATCAGAAATCATGAGAAAATTTTGGACAACAACAGACTTTTATATCTTTCACTGACCACAAGAATCACCCTGATAGCTATTTTGGCTATGGAGTTATGAAAATCACAAGACGATGTACCTGTGCTGTTTAAAGGCGGAGCAGTTTCTGTTGTGCACTATTTTTGACTACCTAAACTACAGAATTAGGAAAAGTGTTCTATAAGGAAGTTGTGTAGAATTTGATAAACTTTTCAACAATATAACTGTAGCTCTATTGGATTAATAGAGTGAGAGTTATAGCTATTTTACTGCACTGTTGTTTTTCTGCTCGCAAGGAATTCCAGATTTCTTGTTCTTGCTCATACACAAGAGTATCATTGGGATGTCAGAACGTCTTGATACTAGTTAGCTTATCTGGAAGAAGGTGTAAGCTATCTTTTTTTGTGTCCCCTAGCTGATCTTTTCTTAAGGGCAGTAGCCAAGTTGAAGAATTTGGAAGATGAAGTATCATACGTTCTAGTTTGCGCAGCAGAAGCGTGGTGGGCCCATAACCCACAGGTCATAGGATTGAAACCTTTGGAGGAACAAATACCTTTGGAGGAGATCAATAAGATAGACAACCATGCCTATGCAAACTGAGGTTCAAGGGAGGTTTATCCAAGACCACCAAGATATTGATAGAGCTACCGAAGAAGCTTTTAAGTTAATTGGATCCGAAATTTTTTTCTGATTGATTTTGATATATGGAACGTCAAAATCCGAGTTCGTATACGAAAACTAGACCAGTTTTGAGAACTGACTCCGAATTAGAGGACAAAACAGGAACAATACGCGCAAAAGTTATTGTGGCGGCTATGGATAGATGCAAACAGTGAAGACAAGTGTAACAAATTAGATGGCATGGACTAGGGTTTGATGGATACAAAGGAAACACAACAAGACTTGAAGGTGTTCACGGATTATGATGAAAAACAAAGGGAAAGACACAAAGTGGACTAAAAATGATCTAAAACCAGCAACCAGAACTTGCCCTAGGATACAAACTCAACACGCGAAACATAGATGAAATTGCATGGCACAATGAGGCTATAGGATAGGGAATATGTGGCGGTGTATTTTTTTTTGGCTTTTGTTGGACTATAGGTAATGCAAAAACAGTAATAATCTAAAGGGGAAAACAAAGTTATACCTAACGGGCAACAAGGTCTCTGATACCACTTGATGTAGACATGGCCCGATCTTCCAATAGGTATGATAGCGTCGATTGGTGGAGACTCGATGTTCACGATCTAGGCTTCAAACCAAGACTGATTCGGACCCCTGCACACTACTACACAAACTTTAACCGCGGCGGGCATTTTTGGTTTTCCGCGGCGGGCAAAGCCTTCCGCCGCGGCCTAGAGGCCACGGTAAATTATGGCTTAACCACGGCGGGCGGCCTTGCCTGCCGTGGTTAATGTTTTTAAAAAACAAAAAAAACAGGAGCCCGCCAACGAGCCCATTCTCAGCCCACCGGTGAGCCCGTTTCCAACCCAATAGTCCAAAACCCTAGCGCCATCGGGATCCGATGCGAGCTCGCCTTGAGCTCCACCTCGCCGGATCCGCCGTCGACAGGCCCACCAGCCGCCAAGAGAGGGGCGCCAGATGTGGATCGACACCGTGGAGCCACCGGGTCCGGATCCACCCTCGCCGGGGCCGGATACGCCCTCGCCGGGGCAGATCCGCCACCGTGGCCGTCGCAGGAGACGGATCGAGATGACGCCGCGCCGCTGTAGCCTATTGGACGACGGGCCGCCGCGACAACCTCCGCCCGCGCAAGCCACCTCAACGCGCCATCCTCCCTCCACGTGAGCCACGCCACGACGCCGCCCTCCACCTGCGCGAGCAGCGCCACCGCGCCGCCCTCCCTCCGCGCGAGCCATGCCACGGCACCACCCTTTGCCCACATGAGCAGCGCCACCATGCCTCCCTCTGCCCGCGCGAGCCGCGCCACCACGGCCGAGAAGAGCGCCGCCGCCGCTGGGCGAGACAGAGGACGCAGCGCGTGGGAAGGGAGTGCGGACGCGTCTGAGAAGAGTGAGAGGGAGGGCGAGGGGTGAGAGGAGTGAAAGGGAACCCTAAGTGCTGGCTTATATATGAAGACAACTATCAGGCCGGCGCTGGGCCATTTGGGCCTTGCCTTTTTCCGTGGCGGGCCTTTTAGTGTGCCCGCCACGGTAAATCGATTTACCGTGGCGAACGTGTTAAGATGTCCGCTATGGTAAATGGGGATTTACCGCAGCGGGCAAATAAGGTTGCCCGCTGCAGTAAATCATTTACCGCAGTGGGCGTCTCAGTGGCCGCCGGCCACCGAATTACCGTGGCGGGCAAAAACAGTGCCCACCATGGAGGCCAATTATGCAACGCTGCACAAGTTCATTTCTGTAGTAGTGGCAACCATTACTCCACTGCTCCGTTAGTTATCAACCACGCAAACGCGATTGACCTCGCCGAGAAGGCTTTCCTGTAAGTGAATCAAGAACACAAGCAAGAACGGGATGAACGTAATCTAAAATTACAAATAAATATGAGGCTTATGATAACGAGGAGTTCAAGTCTTTATTCGAAAGGACTAATCGCCACAGGCGAAGAAGATCAAGAACTAGGGCCCTGGTTCACAGCAAGCGGTCTTGGCGGCATAGTTGCAGCAAAATGACGTATGTTTCACGAGGAAATCAAGAACTAAACTAAACCCAAACCCTAAGGAGAGTGACGGCTACTAATTATAGAGCCCTGGACATCACTCCCCCTAGACGTGCCCCCTAATGGGCTCTAAGACGATACACGACCCAACGGACCAAAAGACGGTGTCGCAGCACCCTGACAGATTCTGGACAATGAATTGTTTTGACGATTCCTGTTGATTCCGAAGATATTTTGATGTGAGACCACTTGCATTGGCTTCCTTATCTAATTAGCTTTCCATCCATATGTGGATCATCGAAAACGGATCCCGTACGCACCCGTGTGACCAGTTTTATGATAGACTGGTTCTGGAACTCGAGATGGGCTCGAACTTGATTTGGGCCTCCACCTTGGTGACTCGAACCGGATGAGCTTCGTGGCTCCTTCTCGGTTAGGACAACCTCACTGATCTCCTCGACCTCTATCTCCAAGCATGGTTGTATGTATGGAGCTCATATCCTTATCACATGTATTGATAATTTATGCTCTTGATGGAGAAGTAAACCATAACAATTATTCTATTCAAAAGGTAAATGTATATATGAATAGTGCATAATAATTAATCATTAATCACGCAAAGTACTCCTTTCTATGGCATTAGCATGGTTAAGTAGAATATTAGAGGAATAATTCCTAAGTCATTCTTAATTACAAGTCAAAGCATACATTGATTAGTGCAACTACACCTAGTAGTCATGGCTAAGATCAACTTCATATCTACACATAAGGGATATTACTAAGGAAGATTAAGAACAAAGCTTGTCTTCCTTCGTAACAAGATCCTACTTATATACCTATATTTGGGGAGTGGACTACAAAGGACACAACGGGAGTGTCACATCTATGATCTACCACATGACCTAGAATATAGGGTGTATCCATAGGTAAACAACGTATAAGCACCACGCTTACACAATGTCGACAACTCACCCAAGGTACCTTAGAGTGAGCGCTATAGGAACTTATGCATAAATATAAGAATAATCTAGCTATACTAAGTATATAATCAAAGTAGACCATAAACAGGATAACTAGGAACATAAACGATATGAAAAATGTTGTCATAACAATTGTAGCAAACATATAAAAGTAATGAGAGATACAAAAGAGAGGGGGTACAAAGATTATACCAAACCACGCTCTTGACATGATCAGGAATCTAAGCGAAACCTGCTTGCCTCCCTCTAGACCAAGCCTAACTAGCTATGCCCTAGAATATGGTGGAGCTCTGAGGATGATTTGGGTTTCTGTCTTCTCAAATGGCTTCCAATGCTTCCAGGGGGTGGAAGGGGCTAGTATATATAGCCCGGAGCATCAAACCTGATCCCTCAAATCAAACTGACTTGAATAAATGGCGTAGATGCAATCTAGGAGGCGGTGGAGAACCAACATAGCAACGGGGGGCTGACAAGTGGGCCCTAGGAGCCTGTTGGCATGTAGGTGGGGCTAGCCAGCCCCACCTAGCGACGCCTCGCCCTTCGCTTTGGTGTGGTGTCCTCTTGAGTCTTCTGGAACCTTCTAGGGTTGTTTTCGCTATGGATAAACGTGATTTAGTCTGACATCTAGGTCCACCTTGATGGTTTTCTAGATAAACCCTACAGAAAATACAGATTCACCAAAACTCATGGAATTTGTTAGTTTAAACCCCTAGACCTTCATTGGTGATTATATTTATGCCCTTATACATGTTATATTGACGGTTTATAATGGTTGTTAACTACGGTCAACAAGGTCCTTGAAAACATAAACACTAAAATGGATAGTTTTTCTTCTGCCATCAAAGACCAACTTAACTATAATAAAAAGATAGAATCTCAATTAGCTCAGTTGGCCGCTGCTATTCCTTTTGCCACTAACCTTGAAAAGGTCAACGCCATAACCACAAGAGGTGGCAAGTCTACTCGTGATGCTCCATATCCAACAAGGATAGGTAAGACACTAGCAGCAGTGCAAGGAGAGAAGAAAGATGATGAAGTTGAAGAAGTTGAGCCACAAGCACAAGAAATGATGCAAGATTTTCATGACACCAACCTCCTACCGTTTCCACGTAGAAATCGAAAAGCTAAAATGGATGAGCAGTTTGGCAAGTTTGTAGAGGTAATTCAAAAGTTATGTATCAATATTCATCTGCTAGATGCTATTTAGGTACCCACCTATGCGAAGTATCTCTGAGACATCCTCAACAACAAAAGACCACTGCCCACCACTAAGGTAATTAAGTTAACGGAGGAGTGTAGTGCCACCATCTTGAATACATCACCTATCAAGAAGAAGGATCTAGGATGTCCCATGATTGATTGTTCGATCGGAAACCAGAATTTTGAGAATGCGCTATGCGATCTTGGAGCAAGCGATAGTGTCATGCCCAAGAAGGTTTTCAACAAGCTTAACTATTCAACGCTAATGCCAACATCAATGTGCCAGCAACTAGCCACCAATCGGTCTGCTATCCTGTAGGAATCGTCGAGAATATTCTAGTAAAAATAAGAAACTTCTTTGTTCCAGTGGATTTTGTAGTACTTGACATGCAGGAAGAGATGAAGACACCCCTCACACATTGATGTTGGAGCTAAAGAAATCAAATTCCATATTAATGGCAAGGAAGAGCGAAGCCTTCAAGCCAAGACCAGAACAATGCTCCAATTTGGAATGGCTGGAGAAACAAGTGCAACCATCAGGGTCTCCATCTTTGGGACCGACTGATGCACCCAAGCAATGAGTAAAACTGAAGAAGTCCGGTTCGGCGGACTAAAAATCCCAAACCCTCACCGAGAGGTAAAATTGGTAGTTATCCATATCTACTTTTCACATTGCATTAATCATTTTGCCTTAGAATATTTACTTTTCAACATCTCCATTAGAAAATAAAAATTCTCATCATGGCATTATAAAATTCAAGCCCCATGTAAATAATTTTTGCGGAGCATAAAAACCCGTAAGAAATATTTACTATGGAGGTGTAAAAATTTAAAAATACCGTTCATTCATCTTCTTATATTTCATAGTATCAGAAAATAATTTTTGCATTACATATATACATGTGTATACGGAAGAAATACAGGCAACCGGGACCCACAGGAAACATGGAGGACCCACTCAACTACCACCCATCACCTCCATTTCCACCTCCATCTCCACTCAGGTCATGTCTCCACCAAATTTCTACAGACAGCCATCCATTCTTGCTTAAGTGTGAAGCAAGGAAATATCTGAAGGAAGGAGAGCCCATTTGGCCATAATGTGGGGCTGGCCGGCCCCACCACATGGTCGACTGGCCTGCTGCTATGCCGCCTATAAATGGCATCCCTCCTACTTGCTCTCGGTCTCACACACACTCTCAATACAGCATCCAAGTTCATAGTTTTAAAATCCACTTAGTAGAAGTGTTGTTGGAATTAGAAAGAGTGGGAAAGATTAAGAGTGGAAGTGTTGTTAAAATTAAGAAGGAAAATCAAAAAGATTAGGGTAATAGTTCTACCAAAATCTTGATTAGAAAATCTATTAGGCAACCCTCGGATGACTAACCCTCGAACGACTAACTTCTAGATGACTAACCGCTGACATTTTATTTCCTAATCCGTCCATGAGTTTTGTTGTCTGTTTATTTTGTAGGAAGATGAGCAAGTTTATAGGGAAGCTTAAGCGCGCGGCATCATCCCATTCGACGAGAAGCTCTTCTTCCATAGCAAGCACCGACATGCAGATCGACGATCCATCTCCCACTGTCGGGGTGCCGCCTAGGTCATCATCAGCTGAGAGAAACATTCTCCTAGAGGAGAAGCACCTCAAGTTTTGGAACAAGACGGAAAAAGAGGCCTATAAGCAGCTGAATACCCGAAGGTTCATTCTTACTTCTACCTATGACCCAGCCCTTCTGCATGCAATAGGTATGGATGCTAAATTTGAGATCATATTTAAAACTATTCGGTGGGAAAATGTTTGGCATATTGATGAGCTGGGGTCTCAGCTTTTAACCATTGAATTTCTATGCACCCTACAAACCACTGATTCTGAAGTTACATTTAGACTCTTTGGGAAAGATTTTCTATCCCCTGGAGGCAGTTTAGTGAACTTCTAGGATTCAATGCATAGTGCGTAGTTGACATAGACTCTGCTCTACAAGATTATGATAGAGAGAAATTCTGGAGGGAAATATCCAAGGAACCCAATTGTCACCATCCTCACACTAGTGACATTCATCACCCTACCTTGCGTTTTATACATAAGTGGCTAGGATTTTCTTTATTTTCTAGAAATGACTTTCACATCGTAAGGATGGATGAACTTAAATTGTTTTATGCCATGGTTAAGAGAAGGAAAGTTTCACCTGTTAAGTTCATGATGAATCAATGGAACGATGTTTCTGAGCTCAAGGGAGATGTCAGGTGTACCTCATTGGTCACTCGCATTGTCCAAAAATTGGGTCTATTGGAGAATGCTTCACTTTCTTACATTGAGGACATTAACCGCTGGTACATTCATTATGAATACTTTTTCAAGGCTCACATGCTAAAAAAGAACAATAATGGTCAACTTGTCATGATGTATCTAGGATATACAACTGAGATTCTGTTACCAGATCAGAACCTCAGTTTGTATGTCATAAATTCTTATCTTTGATTTACAGGTTAAGGAAGCAGCGCCTCGCAGAAGTGCTTCTACGAGAATAACTCGCAACCCACAGCCTCGGTACCATGGCGATGACCCAATTTCAGAGGGACTAGCTTTCACTAGCTATGCAGGCTAGGATCAGCTAGGATTGTCTCGTGTGCACCAACCTGAGCATGCTGGTTGGGAGCAGCCCGCTCCTCAGCACTCTAAGAGCTCCTAGCAACAGGGCTCAAGCAGGCAATGGTAGTATGGCAACTTCAACTACTATCAGCAATAGCCCTATGAAGAAGTCTCAAGCGGCCACCAGGGAGGACGTATGTCCTTCTCTGCCCATGGCTACCAAGACCAGCACATGGGCTACCATGATCAGCAAATGGAGCATTCCTGCCTTGACGCCGGTTGACTACCATTGAAGAGACATAGCAAGACATTCATAATATGCTTCACCAACACTCCCAGTGGCAAGCAGAAATAGGAGACCGCCTCACCAACATCCAGCAACACTAGCAGCAAGAGAATGAGAACTGGAACTATTTGTTCGGAAAGCTAAACTTCGACCTGCCATTCTGAAGGACTGTAGCAACACCAAGCTTGGGGGAGGAGGATCCCCAATTATCTAAGGTAAGTTTTCTTTGTTTTTCTCATACTTTACTTTCTTTTCCTTTTATTTTGAGTTTGTCTTATTTAAAAAATGCATAACTAAAAAGAAAATAAAAATTTGCCTTTGTCTTTTATATATTTTAGTGGGAGTGATATAAAAAAAGAGAGAAAATAAAAACCAAATAAAAAGAGTGTGTATAAAGTTTGCTTTAATTTCTGTTTTTAAGAGCTGAATAAATAAAAAGAACTTGAACATGACCTCTCATCATGGAAATACTGAATAGTTGCCCTATTGTAATTCTTTTCAAGTACCTAGTTTTTAGCCATGAACTCTTTCGAATTTTGGATATGACTGTTTTGACATGAGAATTTGCTCTGAACCTAAAACTCGTGGGTAGCATATGCTTGATCTAAGTCTAGGTCATTGACGGATATGATATGAGAAGGTCTAAGCGGCTATTTATCTTGTTCCAAGTGATACTAAGTTCTAGAGATTTCTTTTGAAAAAACATAAAAATGTAACATGATGAGTTTCTGTATGACAAAGCTTGAATTCCTACTAGAGCCAACCATGCTGATATTTAGGCTAGGAAAACTTCCACTCACATATGCTACTTGTTTTGCGTTGAGTTTGGTCAAGCTTTGTTTACCCTTATAAGAGGTTTGTCATGCTCTTAAAATCAAGATCACGTACACACCACCCACATATGCACTACTCCTATACTGAGGATAGGCGCAAAAACATGCATTCCATCTAGATCCACCCAAAAATATTTTACTCCTACACTAGGAGTAAACACCAAAAATATGTTTTATAGGTTTTCCACCAAATAATGCTCCAGTCTTGTTAATATCTCTCAAAAGTTTTGTTGCAGAAAAGAGACATGGGCTATGCAAAAGTTATTCATATAAAAAAGAGAAGAAAAAGAAAGAATTGAAAAAATGGACAAATGTCCAAGATATCCAAAACAATGGGTACTTCGATGCCCGCCTAAAAAATGAGATGAATAAGATAGCCCGTGTTTTCTTGCAAAAATTTCCAAGTTTCAAAAGAGAGATATGTTTTCAAGGAGCATAGTAGAATTAGGCTAGCCACCATATATATATATCCACCATATTTCACACATATGCACATCTTGATTTGATTGTATGACTTAACTCTCTTTGGATCCGAGGTTTGACTTTACAATATATACAATACAAGTATGCTCTTTCATGTTTTCACCATTCCTATAAGCTCCGCATAAGCTTTAGTTGAAGGAAGAGAAAGGCATAATATTATTATTGCCTTGGTGAGGATCCACAAATACCCCATATATTTAGAGACTTGAGAGTGTCATACAATGGAATCTCTGAGTTTTATTTTGAAAACTTGTAAAAACTCTGAAACAATGGTTGAACAAAGAACTTAAGACATAGTGCTTGACTTGATCGTTCTATCTTTCAATTGCTCAAAGACTCAAGTTAAAGCTCAAAAGCCCCATGGTTGAAGATAATATAGGTAAGTTTGAAAGTCAGATCGGTTAATTCTAATCTAGAGGAGAATTCTTGTTTAAACGCATGTGCACTTTTGAGGAGTTGCATCAATGTTCTCAAAAATCTTAAAACTCCTGATCCATTGCTGAGTTTGGCATTGCTCAGGGACGAGCAAAGGTTGAGCTTGGGGGAGTTTGCTGACGGTGGTTATCATCTATCACGAACCGTCAATATAACTTGAAATCATGCATGAAAATGATCACCAACATAGACATAGGGGTTTAAACTAATAAATTACACGAGTTTTGGTGAATCTGTATTTTTAGCAGGGGTTACCCAGAAAAACCATCAAGATGGATCAATTCATCAAATTAAATCACACTTATCCGCAGCATAAACAACTCCAAAAGGTTCCAGAGGACACCAGAAGACACTCCACCGAAGCGGGGTCCAAATAGGCTGGTCGGTCCCCTGGCCCACCTGCCAGCCTCCAGCTTCGCACGTCGGTTCTCCACTACTTTAAGGATTGCATCTCCATTATTTATTCAAGTCGATTTGATCCAAAGGCTTAGGATTGACGCTCCGGCCTATATATACCAGCCCCTGCCCCCCTCCCTCAGGCATCATTAGATCATAAGTCAAGATCAGATCAGAAATTAGGGTTTCTAGAGAGAAGAGAATAGAGCTCCAATTCTTTAAGTTCTAGTATAGGCTAGCTAGCAAGATTTAAGTAGAGTTGGGCATTTGCTCAGGATTCTGGATTCGTCATCTGGAGGATGGTAAAGCCATTGTATCTCTCTTTATTTTATGACTTTGTGCTACTTCAATATTATGTTGCTATTTATTATGTTCCTAGTTTGCTCTAGTTGTATGCTTGATATAGTCATGATTGATAATGAATTTATGCATATGTTCGCAAAGCGCTTAGTTCAATACTCGAGTGGGTTAAGTGGTCGACATTATGTAACGTGCTGCTTAAATATTATTTATCTGCAGATGCACTCATCACTCCAAGCGATGTGGTAGATCAGGAGTGTGACACTCTCGTTGAGTCCTTTATAGTCCACTCCCCGTTTATAGAACAAGTAGAACCCGGTTACGAGCGAAATCAAGCTCTGTTCTTCATCTTCCTTAGTAATATTCCTTATGCATAGATACAGAGTTAATTATGCTATAGATGAGAGTGTATGTACTTGGGTGTACAAAAGACTTAGTAAATAAGGAATGACTTAGGAATCTTTTGTTCTTAACTACTCTTGCTTAGCCATACTACATTTATGAGTATCTATTTCTATCTCTGAAATACTATCAATGCCTTACACTTATCATATATTTATCATTTGACTTACCCCTACTATAGCATGAGAGTTAATGATCTTGTCATAAGTATACATATTTGTCAATATCTCTAGCCACCCCATCGCTCCTCCATGTGGATAAAATATAAATAATGATACCTGGTATACTCCCAGGTGAAATGCTACAATAGTATATTATCTGTTCGCTTACGGATTACTTAGTATTTATCTAAATTTACAAGTGTTCTCAATAACTACCAAACAATGCATTTCTGGCATCATTGCTATGGATGACAACTTAGTATTTAGGTGATGCTAAGAAATGCCAACACCCATGAACCAGCGTTCCCCTCTGTCCCAATCAAATGACATTCGCGGAGATCCAGGCTGGTAAACAGATCAATATCAGGCTCATCAGCGCCGCAAGCCACGGCAAAATGCCTCAAGCCACTACACTAGCCTCGCCAAGAGTGTGCTTTCCAGAACACCCTCCACCTTCATCATTATCAGTAGCAACTTCGCGTCCCTCACGCATAATATGCACACAGCGATGATGAGGCATCAATCTAGCATTAGCCGGGCAAGATTCAATCTCTAGTTCCTCTCCATCCCCGTCACCTTGCAACCCAAGCTCCATAGAATCAATGATGCGAGGATTCTCCGAATCTTCGTTCTTGCCAACGTCACCCTCTTCTATGTCATCATCTTTGCTAGCATCAGACCCACTGCCACTGCTAGAAGAGCTAGATCCAACCCCTTTGAGATCTCTAGAGCCTTCGCTCCCTTCCTTCTCCTCATCTTCCTCCTCATCCTCATCATCAGAAGACACTTGCAAGATAGGCAGGCTAGCAATGTTGGGCATCTTTCGACCAGGATGAGAACCCCCAATTGCCCTTGGCCGTGGCACCGGCACAATCGCGGACTCTAGCTTCACAGACACGGCCGGTGAGATAACCAACGAGGCAGGCACCTTGACCACCACAACCCTCTCAACCTTAGAACCCCCAACATGCCCACGACCATGCCCACCCTGCTTGGACGCACTAATAGGCTTACCACCTGTCTCCACCCTCTTCCTCTTCTTGCTACCTTGGGCTTCCTTTAACTCCACCTGCGGCCAATCAGGATAAGACAACCCAAGCAAATCGAGCGCTCGATTAACACGACGATGATCAACCAAGTCGATCCTTATCGCCTTAGTCTCTGAGCTCCCAAGAGCCCCAATGAGCTCCTCAATAGCCTCGGCAACCTTTTTGTACATGGTCTTAACCTCGACCGCCAAGGAGTTGCTCCTCTAGAGCACCTTTGACCAAGCCTACTTGACATTCATGCCAAGCCCCTTAAGACCATGTTCCCGATACCTCTCATCATCCTTAACCACAAACCTTCGCATAGACAAACTCTTCAACCAAGTCATGCGCACATTGATGGTGCAACAAAATTCTAAGCGCATCCACGGCAGCGGCGCAACCATCGGTCATCACACCATCCGCAGTCACATTATCAAGCTTCGATAGCTTCCCATAAAGACCAGGCTCGCCCTCCAACTTAATATAAAACCAATTCTCAGTCTAGGGTGAGGCCCACTTGTTCTTCTGAGCCTAAATAGGAACTTCCGCACCATGACGGTAGACGACTCCAAACTGCCCCAAAACAGTCATACCCTCGAGGTCTGGCTCAACCCCTTGAGACTTACAACCCCAAACATAAATAATGAGCTACACAAAGCTAGAGGGGTTTAGCTGGTGAAACTTGAGGTTGAACTTCTTCAAAACTCCAATAACAAGTGGGTGCAGCGGAAACCTCAAGCCAGCCACTAAGAACTCCTTGTAAACAACAACCTCATCATCACGAGGGTCAGGAACAACTCTCCCTCTGACAGCCTCGCAAGGTCATGAGCGAACCAACCCGCCTTCATGAACTCGCCCAGATCACTCGAGGTAACCCTCGAAAGGCCAAACTCGAAGCTCACAGCAGCATCCGAGGCAAAATCAGCGGCCTCCGAGCTCTCAGCAAGCTTCATGGTCTTCCTCACATGAGCCATCAAACTACAAAACAAAACAGTCAGCAAACTCATTAGCAAAAACAAAAATGAAGGGGACTCTAAGCAAAAAATGACCAACACATACCTTAACAAGAATTAAGCAGTAGAAGAAGCCCGAAAAACCCAAACCCTCGCACAAAAAGCAACCCTCACTCAACAAGTACAGCAGTAGCAAGTAGCCAGCAAACAAGAGACGAACAATGAAAAACCCTAAACCTACCGCAGCTATTTATAGGCACCCAGCACCCAGCACCCATACCAAAGGAAGGCGGGCATCCCATATCCCGAGTAAACAGGTACCAAGCGAGCGCCATAGATCCCAAGAAAAAAGGGGAGGGAAAACAACCACCGACAATCACGCGCCAGAACAAACCGCAATCAAGGCCCAAAGACATCAAGAGCAACAAAAGCCCAGCATTGGTCGAGCACAAAAGGGGCGTCGCTAGGTCGGGCCACAGACTAAGTACCTTCGCCTACCCCTTCCCCAAATCATAACGTTGCTTCGACCCATCACGCTGGGCCTGATCCTCGAGGGGCTACTGTTGGGGGGAGGTCCCCCCGGCACTACTCCTCCCCTAGCCCTTGACCCAATGCTGGACAAACTAACCCCCCCCCCTGCGGGTGTTAACCCTTATGGCGAGGGCTCTTGTTCATTGTGTTTCTTCCATGTGTTCAGGTGACGCGCCCAGAGGTCAGCCATGTTGGAGGAGCGTGGTGAGAAGAGGGTAGGATTATGACAGCGGGCGAACCCTCGCTGAGGGCGTGCGAAGGCTTGACGCCTACTACGGGAGACAGCGGGGGCGGCCCCATCAAGGCGATTGGGCTAGGGAGTGGTTAGCCAAGGGGAGGAGATTACCGCCATGCCCTTGACTATTGTGTAGAACTCATCCCCCATGATCGAACCCTAATGTAATTCCACCGCGCCTTCGGGTATGGCCTATAAATACCCGGGGCGCTTGTGTAAGAAACAAGGTCGGCCTTTCCGGATAAATTAATGAGCATTTAATCCGTATTTTTCCATCGCCTCGCGTACCTTTACCTTCACTCGTCCCTTCCTGGCCGCTAGGTCTCTTCCCTGCGGGAAACCCTCGGCCTCTCCCACCATACTCCTCAGCGAGGGCGAGAGGCTAGCAGTGACCCCACACTAAATATTTAGCCTTACGAAAAAATTTCTCCCTCCCGTCCCTTGGTCTGTCGCACTATCATCTGTCCTTCTATAACTAGTTTCTATCCCTCTTGGTTCTTCACTTTCTCGTCCATCCGTTACTTGTGCCACTCCTCTGAGGTCCATAGAGGTAGACTATCTGCATTGTCTACAATTTGGAGCTATAAAACCTTCACTAACATCGCTCATGTCATTACCCGATTGGCCGAGCCCATACGTGTCGCAACTTTGCTCACTTAGTATGTGGCACTCTTTTCACTTTTCTTAACCTCACAACAGATATAAATAATAGCCACATATTTAACGTGAGTTATCTCCGATCAATTTTTATATGGAATTAATCATTTATTGTGATTAGCACTTATTATGGGTTTCATAGTTTATTTAATTTAATGAGATAAGGTTAGATTAAATCAAACAAAGATATAGCTAGCTCATAATTGGTATGGGAAGGTCTAAATGACCACGTAATAAGTTGTGTCTTGTGGAATGCACGAGCTCTCCAAATTTCCGTCCATCACTCTCAAACAACCTGTCTATTCTTCCACTTTCCCAAGCATGAGCTGTGACCGGTTTTACTAAAAGTAGTGCGTGATGAATTAGTAGATATATATGTCATGATTAATTTAATGCCTCGTCCATGACTTGAACTCACGACCGGCACATTCTAGTTGGAATAGCATGCATTTAGCCACGATATAGAGTTTGATGCTAAGACGTATTGGAACTTATACACAAACTTTATGTTCCATTGCAACGTACTAGCATGCTTGCTAGTGTATTATAACTACCAAACATATCCATACATTGCAATAAACGTATAACTTATTGCGTGGTCACATAGATGACTTCTGCCTTAGAGATTTATACAATATATGCATGAAATTATCCTTCCTTAGCCTATGCATGAAATTATTAGTGGCATAAACGTGTGACATGCATATGCTGATGAATAAACTTTCATAAACAATCTATCCATATTGCTTAAACAATATATCAATATGAATTTGTGGAGAGTCCTCAATATCTCTTGCAAAAATTGTAAAATACTTAAAATGTTTGGTCCAAAGTATATATCTTTGTCTTTAATAGCTAATCTCCCGAATCCGTGCAGGCTTGATCTCTTGATATGCTTTCTTACTGAATGCTAGTGATGTGTCAAATAAGTGCACATAGCAGTCAACAACCAATTTACATCTTTAACTTTTGCACTAATGGATTCATCATACTTGTCAGCTATCTTGTGTATGAAAAAATTAAAGTTTGCACACTGGACTATAGTAGGAAACACGGTGTAAAAAATGGCTTGTGGCGTGCTTTTTTTCAAACACCGGTAATTCTCTGTTTAAAGGTCAGTCTACACTGTCAGCATGTTCGCTTGTTGGTTTCAGTCAGAGCTTATCAGCTAGCCAACAGTGTTTTTCTTTCACAACAAACTAGCACCGGCCGGGCTTATCAGCCCAGAAACCAACCAGCGAACCTGCTGTATAAAAGAGCAAATAAATTGAAAAAATATGTATCTCTCACCTTGAATCCTTTTACCCACTTAAGTTTTTCACCATGGATTTTACATCTAACGCATCCAAAAGATTAGTTAAATCATTTTGTAAAGCTAAATATAGCTAGTATTAGAAAAAAAAACATCTCCAAAAGATTAGACAAATGGCTGTCTAAATTTAGTGGCGTGTTTGCTCTCTATCTCTCGATAGCCTCCCCTGCTCGCCATCAATCCTCTTCCTGCGCGCTGCCCCATTCCCGCGCGCTGCGCCCACGCCCACGTCCCCTTCCCGCCCGCGTCCAGGATTCCGGTGGTAGCGAGGAGTTGGTGGATTTGGATTGGGTGCAAAACGGAGGGGTCGATTGATGCGCCGTCGGGTGGTTCCTCCCACCGGTGGCCAGCCGCCGCAAGTCCTCTGGCAAGATGGTGGCCAGCCGGCGCAGGTCCCCTTCCCAAATGCAGCAGAGGTCGAGGTCGTGGACGAGTTATCTGGTGAGGTTCCCTCCCCCTTCCCCTTCGCAGGTGTTGCTATTTTTCCTGTTTCTGAATTATTGGAGCAGGTAACTGTGCTTCAGATATAAACCAGCATGTACCTGAATGTCCTGCTAGTCTCTAGGAAGTAGGAAGCCATGCATCTTCAGCTATGAACTGTGCTTCTTAGAAATATTGTTGAACGAGACATGTTAGGAAATTACATTTTAATTCAGTGTGCATCTTACGGCCAGAGATGTTCTAGAATTTTATGCCCTGGCTTCCAGTTTGCTGAAGATGGACAATCACTGAGTCAGGGCTACTAGTTAGTCGTGTGTAATTAGGAAATCGGCAGTCTACTGATTCTTATAAATTCATATGTTGATTGTGTTGTTGCTTTCGAAATCATAACCTTATCCCATGGTTGGATGTATATGATTTGACATTGTGCTTGTCATGTTGGTAGCCTGTAATTTAATTTAAGTTCATCATTGCAATATGTGAGTCCTTGAAAATGAATTCAATCATTTAACTGTTATTATGTGATGCCTCCGTTAACATCATTTTTGTTTGAAAGAATGGCCTAAAGGTTTACGTATGTTCTCAGGATATATTTGGGTTGACTGAATGCTTTCTCTATTTGTTCAGCAAGGCAGTGCAAAACTGGGATTTGGTTTTCTTGTCACAAGATTCTTCAAGTTTTGCTCATTCTTCTTCAGTTTATAGTAGATCTTAGCTGAACATGACATTCAGAAGCCCACCATTTACTGTCGTAATTATAAGAGCACGTTATTGCTGTTCCAGGTCTGCACGCGTCCAGGTGCATTGCTGGACGGACTGCAGTGCCTGCTTGTCCAGTCAATTATTTTAGGCATGTATAGGATTAGATGCCATGGATTCAATTAGCTCCTACCTCTAGAATCAGTGTGTTAGTTCCTGGGAACTCATTAACTCCTACTCCCAATTTATGAATTCAATAATCTTTGTTATTTGCTATATCACAGGTGCCGTGGATTCAGGGGGATATTTCACTGACCTGATTACAAAAGGGCTTGGTCTTGCTGGTCAGTCTGAAAATCCAGCTCCTGCTCAGGATGTAGTAGCACAAGATGAGGTTCAAGCAATAGGGAACCGAAATCAGAGAAGAACAAAAAATTTCACAGTTGAAGAGGATGAACAACTTGTAAAAGCGTGGCTGAACGTGAGTTTGGATCCAGTGAAAGGTGTTGACCAACCACATACCACATATTGGAAACGGATACATGCATATTTCCATGCCCACAAGGATTTCTCATCTGATCGCACCCAAGGCTCTCTAATGAACCGTTGGTCTGGTATACAGCATGATGTTAACCTCTTTGCTGATTGTCTTTCCAAGATCGAGTGCGGAAATCAAAGTGGAGTGCCTATTGATGACAAGGTTTGGTGACACACATTTCCCTTTCCAATTGCATATGATTTGGATGCATCTCATACATTCATTTTTGTCCACTATGTAGCAAGCAGATGCATTGAAAATGTTTATTAGAGAAGACAGGCAGCATAGGCAATTCCCATACATGCATTGCTGGAAAATATTAAAAGACCAAACTAAGTGGGCAGATAGGCGCAAGAAGATGGAAACCCAGAAGACAATCAGTAAAAAGCAGAAGGTTGTAGCCAATTCAAGTCCTGCATCAGCTCCTCCTTTGCTGCCTGCTGCTACTGTTGATGAGAATCAGCATTCAAATAGTGCACTTCAGAGACCTCCAGGGCAGAAGAAGAAGCAGAAATTACGGCAACATTCTAGCATCGAAGCATTGGATTATCTTTTGGCAAAAAAGAAAGAAGCCGATGCTCAGAAGGAGTTGAAGAAAGAGGAGCGGTGCAAGAAAGCCTTCGCATTGCAGGAAGAAAGGATCAGACTGGAAAAAGAAAAACTTGAGTTACAAAGGGACCAATTTGAGTTCAACAAAAAACTGGAAGAAGAGAGAATTATGAATATCGACACAAGTCACATGTGCCCTGACCAGCATCAGTACTATGAAGGGCTCAAGAATGACATACTTGCAAGACGCCTAAATAATTAGATGTGTCAATGTCTTTATTTTGTAGCTACCCTTGGAATATATTTATTTTAAGTAATTGTTCTCATATTGCCACATTTGCAGTACTTGTTCTCAGATTGCCACAAGTGTGAATACTGCATCCCTGTTCTTGTCACATTTTAATATATTGCATGACCGAAAGTTCTCAGTTTGAGACATGGCCTTGTGCACAGTTTGTTCAATAACTGAATGAAAATAGAAATCATGATAGCCTTGTGCACAGTTTGTTCAATAACTCAATACAAAAACCCATACAACAAGGGGAGACGATGCCACGCTTCGAACCCGGGCCAGGGGTTTCAACGACCCTGGAGTTCAACGCTCTAACCAGTTGCACCGTGAAAAGCTTGGGCCGTGAGATGCTCTAACTCAATGAAAATACAAATGTTTCTACTAGCAAATAAAATCTACATGAATATAAGATAATATATTCTAAACATGAATAAAATCATCTAACAATTATATCCTAACAATGAATAAAATCATTCAACAATAATATTCTTATATAAATCTGGATGATTTTGCCACAGGTACTCAACAAGGTCGGCTTGAAGCTATGTGTGAGTTTCCTTGTCCTGAATGTTCTTGTAATTTTGAATGAATTCATCTAGTTCAGGTGTACCATCATAGGATATTTTCACCTTTTTCTCCCATGTCATCATAATTGAAATCATCTTCGTCAATGCCCTCATTCTCGACAATCACATTGTGC
This sequence comes from Miscanthus lutarioriparius, assembly GCA_904845875.1. Lineage (NCBI taxonomy): Eukaryota > Viridiplantae > Streptophyta > Magnoliopsida > Poales > Poaceae > Miscanthus > Miscanthus lutarioriparius. Next base: position 72,725,272 of record CAJGYO010000012.1, on the reverse strand, counting down.
ATAATGACACAAGCTGAAGGACCGGAAATGGCGACTAAAGGGAGGGGTGAATGAGAGCCATAAAATTTCTCGTGAAATGTTTCGGCCACTGTCCCAAGTTCACCACCAAACGTGCAAATAAAACACCATGATGTCCACGACCCAAATGAGTGGGTGGATATTCTCTAAAAACACAGCGGGACACCAGAAAGCCAATCGCAACAATCAAAAGTCAAATCGAAGCTCAAACACGCAAATTTCGGATAAACAAAAATCTGGACCGGCACACTCTATTTTTACAACTGGATAACAGTACTGCAGCAAAACCACACGGCTGGGAACGGCTCCTGCAAAAACTCACTGCCTATATACTGGAGCGATAACCAATCCTACAAGAACGAGAACTAAACAAGTGCTGCACTGATGGAACGAGAACAATGCAGCTCGCAAGTAGTACTCCACCAGCTGAACGAATGCTAGTAGTCTACTACGAACATGACAATGATTTAATAATCAAACAAAGTTTTGGTTCATGTAGATCGAAAGTGACTACTCATAAATTGGAAAAAGCAAATCACGATCAAGCGAATCTCTTGCTTCTGTCTATGATGGCGTTACTTGCAAGAGATCAGACAAGAGATACTACAAGCATGGAAGGGGAGGCCACCACCGGTAATCTGCTCGACGCACAGGCAGTGTACGCCGATTTGCTCAAGAGATGCAGTACCCACGAGTGGCCATCGCTTCCTCTGGTGCTCTGCGTACGGCAGCTGGACACCACAACACGAACTGAAAGAAAATTAACTTGGGCTTGTTTAGATTGGGGTTAGAAATTAGTATTTGACGTTGTAGTATTTTCGTTTGTATTTGATAATTATTGTCTAATTATGGCCTAACTAGGCTCAAAAGATTCGTCTCGTAATTAACAATCAAACTGTATAATTAGTTATTTTTTTATCTATATTTAATACTTTATGTATGTGTCAAAGATTTGATATGATGAAGAAAACGTGAAAAAACTTGCAATCTAAATGAGGCCTTAGGAGAGAGACAGGCAGCAATGAATCAAATGGTCAGAGCAAGCTCTGCTCAAACAAGCAAGCTCGGCGCTTTCGCACCGGCTCTGGTAGCGCTGCAGCTGAAACACATCCCCACGTGAAGAACAACGAAGAACAGAGAATTCACGCTGCAAGAACAGAACAACAGGCGGACACAAAACTTCTCGATTTATGACCCAAGCCAAATCCAACTGCCACGAAATCGAATCCAGGTAATCCGAAGGCAGTAGATGGGCTATCCCTAAGAAATCATCGCCCAAAGTTTGGTCAATGCATGGGAAATTCAGATCACGGCCAAGAACGAAAATAGATGAACACAGTGAAACAAGAGCAACAAAAATCACATGAAAAAATGACGAATCCCAGAGGGCATGAGAAGGATTTGGGCCTTCATTCCCACACCAAAAATTACAGAAAACACCCACGAATTTTTCAGTTTGGGGGACCTCTCTCCAAAGCAAGTGAGGAAGAAAACCTAGTCTAAAATGACACAACGAAAAATAGGAGAAGGGCTCCCTCGTCCTATTTAAGAGGGCTATTACACATTTTCAGTTTTACCCCTGGATACAAATGAGTTGAACCGCTAAGTCCAAGGACGTTGTTGTTCAACCCGGTGTAATCTTGATCCGACGGCCACCGCGCCTTCTCACCGGTAGCTTCGCCTCGACGCGAACTCCCCGATGCCGCCACGTGCCGTCCGTCCCTCCTCGGAACCTCCGCCCGGGTTTTAAGGCCCAAACCCGTAAACCGTCCGCGGGTAGCATACTCCATACGCGTTCCCCGCCATCCGACGTGTGTCACCGCCGTCCTCGACCAGCCGGCCCGCCAAGTCCTCCTGAGCCTCGCTCGACTCACACGTCCGCCGTCTTGACCCGGTCAACACCGTCACTCCATGTCTTCTTGCACTTGTCGATGTCCCAAGTGTCAGCCACCGCGGCTAGTCACCCGGCCTCTGGGTCCCTCGGTCCAAGCCTCACGTCCGTCCTTCACTGCTCCTGGTACGTTGGCACGGCACGTCCTCCTTGACCTTCACCTCACCGTCGACCACCGCATCCTAGCTCCACACCTGCACACACACAAGCCAAAAGACATGTCGCACACATAGCTTTCGCCATGGTAGGGTTAGTCACCACTCAACCCACTTTGTGGATCACATTGACAATCACTCATCACAAAACGAACACACAAGGGTACTTGTCAACCTTGTGTTCGCAATCTCCCCCTTGATGAGTGCATTGTCAACACCAATACACGAACAGCTTGAGCAAAAGAAAAAGAAGAAGAGAAAACAAAGAACTCACCCAAATGACCGAAAGCCAAAGAAAAGCCAAGAACCAGGTCATTTGAAAATGAGCAAAACTTGGTCCCCAAAGACATGGGCAACGGCTCGACGCAACCAAGTAAAACAAAGTTAGCCCTCAAGAAGAGGCAACGGGCTCAACACCACTAGCAAAGCTTGAAAAGCTGAAAAACTGCTAGACCCTCCAGAAGAGGCAAAGGCTCAACACATCTAGCAAAACACCTCAAATGCAACTCTCCCTGAACAAGTGCAATCTCTCTCAAATGAATGCATATCTCTCAACTTTAGGTGGAATTGGAAGTTTCTTCCACTTTTCTGAATATTTCTCCCCTTGTGTCCCCTTGTGAAATTGTGAGTGTGGAAACTTCTCCCCCTTGTTGACACATGCACTTATCAAGCTAGAGCCCAAGGATTGCAACTCCCCCTCAAAACAAGCTATGAATGCAGAAATGCACGAATGCAGAAGCTTCAAGATTATAGCAAGTAGATTGAAAGGATGCTCTAGTTGATGTTGTCATGTATATATAGCAACACATACAAGTGCTAGCAAATGCTCAAGGTGACCAAATGAGACGAAATATGGCATTTAAGCAAGTTTGATCAAGTTTGAGAAATTTAAAAGAGGGTTCACCACCAAAGGAGCACATAGCAAAAATAGACACGAGATCGACCTTGTGCTACACATGTATGCAAAGTGAACTACCCCAAACAAAGTTCACACATCATGTCATGAGACAAACTTGTGGTTTGATCAAATTTTAGATACCAATTGAAATTTGTCGGAGTTATGCAGCTTATTACCAAAGTTTGTCAGACAAGTGTGTGCGGGAGGTTATCTGTGCCATCAAAACCTGACTTAGCGACCATGTCAAGCCTATGCCAAAGGCAATCAGAAGCTTAAGACAATGATCTCGGTATCCATTACAGAGCTCAAGTTCACCAATAAGTGCAATTTGGAGCTGTCTCGATACTCTGACATAGGATAGTATAGACCCATCCCGATCTTTTCAATTCACTTAGTTTGTTTTTCAAGTTTTAGCACAAATTCAAGTTTCTCAAGCAAGTGTGTAACTCAAGGTATGAGCCATAGCAACTAAGCATATATATGAAGCAAAGAAGACCTCGACACATTCTACACATGCTAGTTGCCACAAGTAGTGGTGAACACATTTCATGTTCCAACAAGTTTTAATCAAGTTCATAGTTTGGAAAAAAACAAGCTTAGCTCATAACATGCATCAATTGATCAAAAGGAGCCTAAGCCAAAAGCACATCATGTATATCCATAACAACCCCAACAAGAGCATAGTGTCAATCTAGCTACTATAAGGATGAAGCTCAGGATGCAATATGATACATGATGATATGATATGCAAGAATGATATAAAAACAAAAACAAAGGCTAAACTACAAAGAAAAGCAAAACTAGAATACAACAACCAAAGTTCCCCTCCTCTAAAAAGGGAAACAAACTCCAAGCTCCCCTCACAAGCGAGCAAACTGGGCTTGGTCAAGAGGCTTTGTAAAGATGTCTGCAAGCTGGTTTTGGGTGGTTACATGGATGAGATCAATGTCGCCTTTTTCATAGTGGTCTCGAAGAAAGTGGAAACAGACTTCTATGTGTTTGGTTTTGGAGTGAAGCACTGGATTCTTTGCAACACTAATGACACTCATGCTATCACAGAAAAGTGGCACTCTCCTATACTCAAGTCCGAAATCTCTCAAAGTGGCAACCAACCATAGGAGCTGTGAGCAGCAAGCGGCAGCAGCAACGTATTCGGCTTCGGTGGTGGATTGGGCTACACTGGATTGTTTGTGAGAAGACCATGACACCAAAGAAGAGCCGATAAATTGACAAGTCCCGAAGGTGGACTTGCGCTCAACTCGACAACCAGCATAGTCAGCGTCCGAGTAACCACAGAGAGAAAGCAAAGAAGAAGCGGAAAACCAAAGGCCAAATTCAGGAGTGAACCAGAGATACCTGAAAATCCGCTTGACGGCCTACCGATGTGAAATGCGCGGAGAAGCCTGGAAACGGGCACACAAGCACACGGTGAACTGGATGTTAGGTCGTGTTGCTGTCAAGTAGAGGAGGGAGCCAATCATGCTCCTGTACTCCTTCTGGTCCACCGCCTCGCCTTCCTTGTCTTCATCCAAGGCCGCAGTCGTTGACATGGGTGTTGAGAGGGGCTTCGCCTCACCCATGTCGAACTTCCTCAACAAGTCCTTCATGTACTTGCCTTGATGGATGAAGGTTCCTTCTTGTGTCTGCTTGATCCTTTCGTCGATGTCGCCGATCATGGTCTGAGGAGGATGGCGTCGCTGGATGTGTCGAGGTGCACCCAAAGACGAAGTCGCCTCCCCCTCATCCATAGCTGGGGCTTCCTCAGTCGATTGAGGAAGCGGCTCGCACGGACCCCATGAAGTAGAGGTGGAGGGCTCGGGGCCATGAGCCGAAGTGGTCGAAGCTGGCTCGATCGGTGCAGCCGGTTGAGATGGCTTGGGATCATCCCAATCGGCGTCGGCGTCGTCCTCAATGAAAATGTTGTCACCCATCTCTTCATCACCTGCACGTTCAAAGACAGAAATAGAAGAGGGCATGGTTTCGTCGAAGGTGACTTCACAAGTCTCCACAACACGGTTAGTCTCAAGATTAAGCACACGGTACGCATGTGAATGAGAAGCGTAACTGAGAAATATACCATCCGAAGATCTAGATTCAAACTTGTCAAGATTACCTTGCTTAAGAATGAAGCACCTGCAACCAAAGACTCGAAAATGACTCACCTTGGGTGGATGCCCAAACCACAACTCGTAGGATGTCTTCTTCAAGAAAGCACGAAGGAAAATGCGGTTTGAAACATGGCAGGCGGTGTTGATGGCTTCGGCCTAGTAACGCCTAGGAGTCCTATGCTCATCGAGCATCGTCCTGGCCATTTCAACCAAAGTCCAATTTTTGCGCTCAACAACACCATTCTGCTGAGGGACATAGGGCGAAGAAAACTGATGTTCAAGACCCAAAGAAGCACAAAAGGTGTCAAACTGTGAGTTTTTGAACTCAGTGCCATTGTCACTGCGGATAGCTCGTATGGCATTCTTTAGTAACTCAGTTTGCAACCTCAAGATCAAGTCACGAGCATGAGAAAACGCTTCGTCCTTGCCCTCCATGAAAAACACCCAAGAATAGCGAGAAAAATCATCCACGATCACAAGAACGTACCACTTCCCTCCCTCTGACCGAACCCAAGCCGGACCAACAGTGTCCATATGGAGTAGCTCACCGGGTCTCGTGGTCATGACCTGAGTCACTAGAGGATGGGAAGCAGCCACCATCTTCCCAGGGCGATAGGGATGGCATACCAGATCCTTCTCAAACTTAAGTTTGGGCAATCCTCGGATCATGTCAAGAGAACTCAACCTCACTAGGAGATCGAAGCTCAAGTGACCAAGTCTCCTATGCCACTTCCACAAATCAGAAGAAGATCCGACAACCAAACAGCGAGAAGAACCAAAAGACTGAGAAAAATCAGCTCTGAAAACTTGGCCAAAAGGAACGATCTGACAAACTAGATGTCCCTGAGAATCGAGCACATGAGAAAGTCTAGTCTTAAAGCGCACCTCAAACCCATCTTGAAGGAGTTGCGAAACAGAGAGCAAATTGAAATGCAGGCTTGAAACCAAAGCAACGTCCTTCAAGATAAAAGACTCGTTGACCCGAATGGTCCCACGAGACAGAACCTTACCTTTGCTATTGTCCCCAAATGTGATGTACTCCTTGTATTGCATGGGGTCGAGGCTGGAGAACCAAATGGCACAACACTGGGGTTAGTGAAATGAGGAGAATACCAGTGTTAAGTCATTTGCCCTGGAAAAATGTTAGGAAAAACACCATACATGCCATGTTCCATTGGAGAGAAGCGATCACCACATGGGGGAAAACGTCGTCCGCTAGGAGTGTGGGATTGAAAGCCACCGTCGCGAGGTCTAGAGTCATATTGATCATGACTTGGGCCACGCCGGGCACGACCACCTCGTGGTCTCGCCACCTGAGGCCTAGCACCTTGAGGCATTGCACCTCTGGGCCTAACACTGCGCCTCTGAACAGGCGGTACATGTACACCATGGGGAGGATGGTACATGATCCGGTTGTCCAACTCGTACTCATGCCGCTCATCTCTCTTCCTCCTAAAGCAAAACTCAGCCAAATGACCATCTCTATGGCAATAGTCACAGTGGTACCTCACCTCTCTCTTGGGTGGTGGTTGACTCACTCTCTTGTGGGTGTGGTTCACTCTCTGAGGCTTTTTGGCTTTAGGAAGGGGTGCACTAGAGATGTTGGGTAGAGTATCAAGTGAGTTCCGAAAGTGGTTCGGTTTGGGAACCCAAACTTGCTTGGATGGTGGAGCTTTTGGTGGTTCTTCAAACACATCATCTTTGATCATAGGCTTGGTAGGCTCTGGTGGAGGGATCTTGATCAATTGGGGAGTGTTGGTGGGTTTCTCACTTGGGTTCAAACCACTATGTTCACCAACCTTGCCATAGACATGCTCACCCTTCCCACCTATAGCAAAGCCTACTCCCGATGAGTCAGTTCCCCGCCTGAACTGGCTCACCATCATGCCCAACTGGGGCTCACTGCACGACACCCAGCTCAAGATGGACCAAAGCTGTGTGTTTTCTTCCTCGGTTCCCATCTTACCGTGCCTGCAGGACTCAAGCTCCAACACTAAAGCTTCACATCGAACACATGTAGTGGTGGTGCTATCTGAGTTGGCCTTCTCAAGCTCAGCAAGTTTGGCAACCTTCTCTGCCAACTTAGATTGCAAGCCTGAGTAGGACTTGCACGCACCGAGCAACCCAGAATGAGACTTCAGCTCATCACATTCATCAAGCAAAATAGCATACTTGGATTGCAAGTCAGAGAGGTTAGACATGTGTATAGTGCACTCACCGCACTCCTCCTCTGACACCACTACACCACTCTTGACAAGCTCCAACTCCTTCAAAGCAACCTCTAGCTGGTCCTTAAACTCTTTTCTCTCGCGAGCAGCACGCTTAAGCAACTTATCTTGACTTATCAATGTATCATTCAGAGTATCAAGCTCAAGCATAAGTGAGTCAAGTGTGGGCGGTACCTCGTTTTTGTCGTCGTCGACGTCGACGTCCTTTTTGAGCTTTGCTCCACCGTCAACCGCCATAGTGCAAAACCCACCACGGTTTGCACCGGCGACAAAGCAAATACCGTTGAGCTTGTCCTCGCGCTTCTTCTCGGACTCATTGTTGGTCGAGGGAGAAGAAGAGTGATCATCGTCGTAGTCGTCGTCGAGGTCGCTGAGGGAGGCGAGGAAGGCACGTTCTTGAGCTTTGGCCTTCTTGCGGTACGCCTTCTTGATCGCCTCCTTGTCGAAGCCGCCCTTGGCCTTGTGCTTGCCGGAGGTGTAGTCGCGCTTATCCTTGCGCTTGTCGGAGTCGTACTTGTTGGTGAAGGGCTTCTTCTTGGGGCAGCGCGCGATGAAGTGGTCCGGATCTCCACATCCATAGCATCCCTCCTTTCGGGCCACCACTGCGTTGGCGGTTCAAACGGTTGTTGTGAAACCGAGAGAACCGACTGATGACGAGTGCCAACTCATCATCCCTAACAAACTCCAGCTGCTCCTCTGTGACTGACATCAAGCACGACAAAGAGAAAGAAGCTTGTGAAGGGTTAGTCAATGAACTTGAACCACTACCTGAGACCAAAGCCATGGTTGGTGCAGAAGGATTCTTGAGCTTGGCTTGGGTTTGGTAGTCGATCTCTGTGGACTTAAGCTTGCTGAAAAGCTCATCGACGGTGAGGGTGTCGTAGTTGGCCGACTCGATGATCGCCAACACCTTCACATCCCATACCTTTCGATCAAGGGCATAGAGAAGCTTGAGCACCCTCTCATGATCACTATAAGGTAGGTTGGTCTTGTTCGCTTTCATTTTGTTGACGATAGTCTGAAAGCGGGAAAACATGGCATCGATGGACTCGCCATCAAGCTGAGAGAAGTTCTCGTACTCACGCTTGTACATCTCGTAGAGTCAGGTCTTGACCTATGCGGTCCCCTCGTGATAGCTCTGAAGCCTCACCCAAATCTCTCGAGCTGTAGTACAATCGGAGACACGCTCGAACTTAGAAAGCGAAAGACTCGAGAAAAGCACACTGCGAGCTTTGCTATTTACGTTGTGCCGATCCTTGTGATCCTAGGTGGTACGGGCTGCGACAGGGAGCACAACGTAAGTAGCATCTTCGTAAATTTCCCAGACGAGCCAATCAATCCTCTGGAGATGCGCAGATATGCGGATCTTCCAATAAGGATAGTTGGACCCATCGAAGTGCGGTGGTTTGCCAGAACCACGCTCCATGTCGCCTTCGTGGATCACGGACCGATTAAGGTGGAATGATCCTTAACCGGCTCTGATACCAATTGAAGGACCGGAAATGACGATCGAGAGGGGGTGAATGGGAGCCGTAAAATTTCTCGTGAAATATTTCGGCCACTGTCCCAAGTTCACCGCCAAACGTGCAAATAAAACACCGTGATGTCCACGACCCAAATGAGTGGGTGGATATTCTTTAAGAACACAGCGAGACACCACAGAGCCAATCGCAACAATCGAAAGTCAAATCGAAGCTCAAACACGCAAATTTCGGATAAACAAAAATCTGGACCGGCACACTCTATTTTTGCAACTGGATAACAGTACTGCAGCAAAACCACATGGCTAGGAACGGCTCCTGCAAAAACTCACTGCCTGTATACTGAAGCGATAACCAATCCTGCAAGAACGAGAACTAAACAAGTGTTGCACTGATGGAACGAGAACAATGCAGCTCGCAAGTAGTACTCCACCAGCTGAATGAATGCTAGTAGTCCACTACGAACATGACAATGATTTAATAATCAAACAAAGTTTTGGTTCCTGTAGATCGAAAGTGACTACTCATAAATTGGAAAAAGCAAATCACGATCAAGCGAATCTCTTGCTTCTATCCATGATGGCGTTACTTGCAAGAGATCAGACAAGAGATACTACAAGCATGGAAGGGGAGGCCACCGCCGGTAATCTGCTCGACGCACAGGCAGTGTACGCCGATTTGCTCAAGAGATGCAGTACCCACGAGTGGCCATCGCTTCCTCTGGTGCTCTGCGTACGGCAGCTGGACACCACAACACGAAACTGAAAGAAAATTAACTGGGGGGAGAGACAGGCAGCAATGAATCAAATGGTCAGAGCAAGCTCTGCTCAAACAAGCAAGCTCGGCGCTTTCGCACCGGCTCTGGTAGCGCTGCAGCTGAAACACATCCCCACGTGAAGAACAACGAAGAACAGAGAATTCACGCTGCAAGAACAGAACAACAGGCGGACACAAAACTTCTCGATTTATGACCCAAGCCAAATCCAACTGCCACGAAATCGAATCCAGGTAATCCGAAGGCAGTAGATGGGCTATCCCTAATAAATCATCGCCCAAAGTTTGGTCAATGCATGAGAAATTCAGATCACGGCCAAGAACGAAAATAGACGAACACAGTGAAACAAGAGCAACAAAAATCACAGGAAAAAATGACGAACCCTAGAGGGCACGAGGAGGATTTGGGCCTCCATTCCCACACCAAAAATAACAGAAAACATCTATGAATTTTTCAGTTTAGGAGACCTCTCTCCAGAGCCAAGTGAGTAAGAAAAACTAGTCTAAAATGACACAACAAAAAATGGGAGAGATGAGAGAGATGGGGGCTCCCTCATCTTATTTAACAGGCCTATTACATATTCTTAGTTTTGCCCTGGATACAAATAAGTTGAACCGCTAAGCCCAAGGACATTGTTGTTCAACCCGGTATAATCTTGATCCGACGGCCACCGCGCCTTCTCACCGGTAGCTTCGCCTCGACGCGAACTCTCCGATGCCGCCACGTGCCGTCCGTCCCTCCTCGGAACCTCCGCCCGGGTTTTGAGGCCCAAACCCGTAAACCGTCCGTGGGTAGCGTACTCCATACGCGTTCCCCGCCATTCGACGCGTGTCACCGCCGTCCTCGACCGGCCGGCCCACCAAGTCCTCCTGAGCCTCGCTCGACTCACGCGTCCGCCGTCTTGACCCGGTCAACACCGTCACTCCATGTCTTCTTGCACTTGTCGATGTCCCAAGTGTCTGCCACCGCGGCTAGTCACCCGGCCTCTGGGTCCCTCGGTCCAAGCCTCACGTCCGTCCTTCACTGCTCCTGGTACGTCGGCACGGCACGTCCTCCTTGACCTTCACCTCGCCGTCGACCACCGCATCCTAGCTCCACACCTGCACAACACAAGCCAAAAGACATGTCGCACACATAGCTTTCGCCATGGTAGGGTTAGTCACCACTCAACCCACTTCGTGGATCACATTGACAATCACTCATCACAAAACGAACACACAGGGTACTTGTCAACCTTGTGTTCGCACAAGCATTCATGATTGTTGCTCTAAACGTTTGCTCATCCCACACACGAGCTGGCTCTCGAACGATAGCAAAGCGAGCTTGTAGAACCTCAAATACTCGTTCGACATCCTTCCTACAAGATTCTTGTGCCTTGGCAAAATATTTTCTTGTTGACTCTTGGCTCTAGTATGGTTTTTATGAACGTGGCCAAAGATGGATATATGTCATCTGCAAGATAATAACTCATGTATAGTCATTCCCATTGATGCTATAATTAACATTTGGACTGTCAACTTTAATAAGCCTTGTAAATATAGGAGATCGTTGAAGAACATTGATATCATTATGAGAGCCTGGCATCCCAAAGAATGCATGCCAGATTCAAAGATCTTTATAGGCAACTACTTCTAGTATGGCTCCTTTATGTCCCCGATACATACCTTTCCATCCAAATGGGCAATTTTTCTAGGTCCAATGCATATGCAATCTATGGAGCCAAGCATTCCTGGAAAACCTCTGCTCTCACAAATTGCAAGTAATCTAGCGTCAGTATCTTGTTCATTAGGCAATCTCATGTACTTAGGCCCAAATACCTTAACAACAACTATGACGAACCTTCTCAAACTTTCTAGAGCAGTACTCTCCCTAACATGTACATAGTCATCATTAGCATCAGCCGTGACGCCATAAGCTATCATCCAAAAGGTGGCCACCACCTTCTGCAAACAAGACAGTCCTAGGCTACCAGCTGCATTTCTCTTTTGCACAAAGTAGTCATCATGCTCCTCAATAGCATTTGTTATACGAACATACACATGATGCCTCATTCAAAATCTAAGGCACAAGACAAATTAATTAGCCACACCTGAACACATTTAGAAAACAAATTTCAAACTCTGGGGGAAAGTGCAAACCTGCTCCTAAAATAGTTGGGCCCTATGAAAAATAGTCTTGATAAAGTCTAAAGTGCACAAACTGCCTATCACGGTTTAATAAGTGATGTCCATCTACAGAACCACGATGATATGGTTGATTGACTGTCATTTGCTACTATGTTTGCAGCAATAATATATAAATCATTGTCATCATCCAAACACCATGTTCGCTTGTTGGTTTTAGCCAGGCTTATTCAACCAGCCAACAGTGTTTTCCTCTTACAACAAATCAGCACCAGCCAGCCCAAATCAGCTCAGAAACCAACCAGCGAACACACGAGGACTCGAACAATTTATTCATATAATTGAATTCATCTCCAGAATCCATCGTAGACACGCCTTAGGCTCTAGGGCAAAAGGACAAATTGTCTGATCAACCAATATAATTATCAATCAATTTGCAAAATTCTCTCTCTCTCTGTCCATATGGCCAAAAGAAACAAACCTCTTAGCTGGCTGGGGCAGCCACCAGCAGGCTGCCGCGATGCCCCTCAAGCAGTTCTGAAGCACTGCGGCCGCGATGCCCTTCAAGCCATGCGGCTGGCTTGACGTCGCAACGGCCGACCCCTGCGTGGCTGATGGCTGGGCGACTGTGCCCCTGTTAGTAATCCTGTGTAGTCCATTGCATAGCATAGCATGTTAGTTATTCAGTTTTGCATGCACACGAGGACCGGCATGTGGTGTTCGTGTGCGTAGGAGGTAGTGGACGAGATTTGCTCGCCATGAACCTGAGCATGCAAGCCATGGCCGGCTGTTACGGCGCATGGGGATGGACGTGCACATTCTATGTGATCGTGCGGCCGTGGCTTGTACGGCTCTGCTTTGTAATTCCAATAAATAGAAGCAATACACAACAGAAAACGCTGCCGCTATTTGCAGCACCAAAACTCTATGTCCAGCGTTTGTGTGTGTTCTTATCTTCCACCTCTGCGTTCGTGACCTCGCCATCGGTGTTCACCGCCGTCCGGTGACTGACAGCCCCTTCCTCAAGCTGTGCGTTCGTTCCCAGCCAATCTGGTCAGCAACAGTGGCGGTGCAAAAAGACTGGACGAGCAGAAGACGAAGCCCACGCGGCCACGCGTGAAAAAAAGCCTTGCCGATCCCCAAAAAATGATGACATGGCACTTTTTTTATAAGGGGAGTCCCAGTTTTACCGAGTCTAGTGAAATTCTCTAGCATTTTTTTTGGTCAAATCTATTTTAGAGAGTAGTTAAATCATTAAATTTGGCTAATTTTTTCGGATACGGCAGGATGTCTGACGCTAGCGACTCCCCTCCGGTCGCGTTGCGTGACGTATACCACAACTTTACCTAACTGCTGCTCGCCTAAATAAATAAATAAACAAAATCAACTCATGGCCGCCTCGCCTTGCTCCGCACGCGCCGCCTGCCGAACGAACTCCTCTCTCTCATGCTTCCTTGCCGCTCCGCTCTCTCTCGCTCGCTTGCCCACCCCAGCATGCGCTCTCCCTCAACCCGGCGTCCTCCTTCCCCACCACGACGGCTCCTTCCCCACCCTGGTGTCCTCACCCACCGGGAGCCCCCAATGCCGCAGATTCGGTGTCCCTCTCTCCCACCCGGCGAGATCCATGGAGGTGGCGCGGCGGTGTTGCAGGGGAGTGGGTGGCTCTCCCCCACCCTAGCGCGGCGCCCTCTCTCACCCCGGAGACTAAGGTCCCCAAACCCCAGTGGCCATGGCACTCCTTGCTCCCCATCCCCCACCGTTGCCGCCGAGCCAAGCCTGGTACTAGTGGCACTGGTGGCAGTGGTGCTCGCGTGCAGCCACTCGCTGCCATCTCCGACCCCGACGACTGAAATCGACCAGCCCAACCTTCACCTCCCCTATGTTGCATATGTATGTTTCAAGTGTTTCAGGCGTTTCAGATATATATTGCAATTGTTTCATATGGATGTTGCAAAAGTAGATCAGGGGATATTGCACATGTTGCATATGTTGCAAGTGTTTCAGAGGCATGTTGCAAGTGTTTGATCTGGATGTTGCATATGTTTTCACACATATGTTGTAACAGTCTGTTCCAAAATGTTTCAGTCTTCTGTTGCAGCTAGTGTTTTCATGTTGCAAGTTGCAAGTGTTCTATCTGGTTGTTGCATATGTTTTCACATATATGTTGCAAGTGTATGTTCCAGATGTTTTATCTATTTTAGACGTATGTTGCATTCAAGTGTTTCATGTTGCACGTGTTCCATCCTGTTCGAAGAGTCAGGGGGCGCCGGGGGATGGAGCGCGGCGAGCCGGTGGCCGGCGGACATGGCATGCAGCGCGCTGGGGCCGACGGTTGGGGACACGACGGGGCAGGGGTGCGCCTGCGGGGGCGGGGCGAACAGATGGGGATGGGGGCGGGGTGCATGGATGGGGACAGGTCAGATGTCAGGGCGAGCGTGTCAAGCGTGCGGGCGGGCATACAGATAAGCATGGTGAGGTGCAAGATTTTTTTTATTTGCATATTAATGTTTCAGCGGGAATTTGCACCGTCCGACGCTAAGCGCCCGGATCAGACGTCCGGGCACTAGCAACTCCGTTTCGGATAATCTCTCGGAGATACTCCAAGTCTTGTCTTATCCCGTTTTCCATATTTATCCTATACTTTTTGACATTTCCAGAAAAATAAAATATAGAATGGGAACCAAGAATTGGTGACTAGCAGTGGGCCCAAAAACGAGCAAAGATATTTCTCGCCCAGTTTAACTAATGTGCCGGTTCAGTCCTTCGGAGGTGTTTATAAGGATAGAGTTTGCGTACGTGTGTTTACATTGCACCGTGTAATTCTCAAAAAAAATAAAAATTAGTTTTTATCTGAAATCAAATTTATGAAACATGGAAAAGCACCAAGGGCAGGCTATCAGTCGGCCCAGCATATAGTCTGCTGCCAATTGCTGGGAAGCTAGCCGTGGGCCGTGTCTAACACTTACATGTGCTCGGTTAAAAGGTCCAGCGTCACCCCTTCTTTTAAGCCCTTCTAAAAAAAAGCCTTCTTTAAAGCTGAATGAACAACTCGTTAGAATCAGCAAAGCTAGTAGTGCACTGCTGGTCGCCTTGGCCGGCCAGACTAGATTTTTTTTTGTTTGGCAAATTTAAATGGAAATTTATACAAGACTGCGCATCTAATTCTCCTTTTCCTTTCAATCCTACAGGACAGGATGGCTACAACAAAACAGAAGAGAATACTGTGCTAGAGAAAATAAGAGAGAAGGGCAAAAGCGAGGACATCCAATGTACACACAAGCCACACTGCAATTCAGAGACGTGTGCTTTCTCCCTGATCAGGGGTTTTGAGGAGCTCAAGGGAGCCTAGTGGCAGTAGCAGTACTGGCCTCTGCTCTGTTGTTGCTTCACCAATTGTACTGGCCGCCCTTTGAGACATTGTTTGGATGTTCATGTATCCACATCAATTTACATGTATTGAAGTGAATTGGAGTGGAGCTTAATTAAGTTACACTTCAATCCACTTCAATAGAATTGGATTGATGTAGATACATGTGCATGCAAACAATACCAAAAGACAGAGATCATCCAACGTCCGATATGTGGGGAAACCAAGAGAGCTCATTCTCACTTGTTCATATTTTTTATCATTATTTTTGAAGTACCAGTAAAGTCTTGTTCATTGGGCATTGGAGCCATCTCCAATGAAGTCATGTCATCGCCACGGAGAATGAAATCTCCATACACCCCTTTTCGCTTCAGGTCAGGGGGCGCTCGCCATGGACAAATTTGGCGGAAATATCATCATGTGACCTCCTTACATGGTCGACAACTATGTGGGGGCAGACCAAGCGCCAAATGGCATAGACCTCGATCGAGACCATGCCAGCAAGGTTAATAGGCCACAACATGTCATGGAGGCAAGGCCACGGTGCATGGAAAAGAGCATTTGGTGTGTCAATCCTTGCCACACCACATCATTTTCGTATGTCTTGGCTTGAGGGGTCTAGAGCTACAACCTTTATCGGTTCTATTTCGAGTTGATGAAACATAAACCTCGAATGTATAACACCATTTTATCATTTTATAGGTTGGTTATAGCTACTCCATCCGTTCCAAATTATAAGTCGCTTTGACTTTTTTGATACATAGAATTTGCTATGTATCCAGACATATATATAAGGAGTAGCATGTAATATGTATGATTTGAGGACCTTTGGATGAAATGAATTTTTTTTAAACAATTTTCCAGTTTTAGGAAGTGTGTACACCAAGTTTAATCTAGATGAAATCTCTCCATTCTCTCTTCATGACTCTAACACCATACTATTGTCATATTTATTTTTGAAAATTGCTATATTTCTGTGGACAGAAAATGTTGATTCATATCTGGGCCATCCATTTTGTTTGAAGATTCGTGCTATCCTTTGAGCAGACTGTCTAGCTATCAGCTGACAGATTTGTCCTGTCAAAATCTGTTAGATTATAACCAATAAAAATATGACAACTCAGCAAAAAAAATGACTTTATAGTATTAGGTTCAAAACTTTCAACTATCACATTATAAACTTTGCACTGCTAGGTTCAAAACTTTACACTCAGGATTTATAAACTTTCGACTATGATATTATAAACTTTGTGCTACTAGATTCAAAACATTGAACTATCACATTATAAACTTTGCATTCCTACATTCAAAACGTTACACTTAGGATTTATAAACTTTCCATTATGACATTACAAACTTTATACTTCTAGGTACAAAACTTTGAACTATGACATTATAAACTTTGTGCTACTAGGTTCAAAACTTTGAACTATCACATTATAAACATTGCACTGCTAGGTGCAAAACTTGACACTCAATTTATAAAATTTAAACTATGATATTTCAAACTTTGTACTGCTATGTTCAAAACTTTGAACTATGACTTTATAAACTTTGCACTCCTACATTCAAAACTTTACACTCAGAATTTATAAACTTTCAACTATGGCATTACAAACTTTATACTTCTAGGTACATGTGGTAGAACCGCCTAATCTAATGCCCTGTCAAGGGTACTTGTCTTCCATTAGACACTGAGTACCCAAGCGAGGACACTAAACTACGCAGTTCTGTCGAGCACACCCCAAGGGAGAACTCAAAACTCCACATTTTTTCATCAGGATCATAAATGAGACTATAAAGCTTACAACATCTTTAAGCCATTTCTTACATTGCATAATACAATAGCGGAATTAAACATACGATCAGAATTTCAGCGGAAATAAAAATTCATATACTATATGTTAAGAGCTACATGAGGAACATTTACAAACAAGAATGGTAATAGATTATAAGGTTTCCCTTGCAAACATTTTTATGAAAATTTAAATAAACTCTACGTCCGCAACGTAAGGAAATCCTCGCTAAGCCCACTAGGAGGTTTCCACACACAAAAGTCGTCTACCATCCATCTGTCACCTGCAACAAGGGGAATAAAACCCTAAGTACTTGATTGTACTCAACAAGACTTACCCGATAGGAGGAAAATAAAAGACTCCAAGGATATGCAAAGCTTATTTGGCTTGTGGGTTATTTGCTTTTGCAGGAAGCATTACTAATAGTGCATCATTATGTTTAGAGTTTTTAGTAGTTATTTTTAGTTAATTAGCTAATCATTCTAGGTAAGCACCTATGCTACTTTCAAGCATGTGGTAAGCAATCAGAACCATTTCATCACCGTCTATGTTCCAGTTCTTACTACGGTGCTAGACCATAGCCAAGTCGTACTGTCTCAAAAGAAATGGTGATTCACGAATCAATGTATCCCAGCTGGGAACTCCGAAACACATGCCCCGCTTGTACCCCAGGCACAAACAAGACCAACCCATTCCACTCCTGTCACGGGGTCCAGGTCCCCGTCCAAACTTGGACTCCAAACCCCCACACTTGAGAGCCAGTCTCAACATGGACTAAGATCAAGACATTCACGCACTTCTTCCAAAACCATAATAACTCGGTTACTTGAAAGAGCACTACTCTATCAATCCGTTGTGGATTTCTCGTTAGAACACAAGGATATTTTTCCAAAGAAGAATATTTTGTTGCAAGAGCGGTATGGTGGGGTAACTTGGAAATGGTGCTTGATCAACAACCTCGATACCAGTGGTGCCGAGCAGCGTCACCATGTGGCAGCTGTTCCACAGGGGCCCTCGGTTTCATCGCACCACCATAAGCTATTGACCAAATGACTATTACCAACTTACACGTAATGAAGGCAGTGGAGTCATAGACCACGGAATCTAATGAGTATTGCAAGGGAAGATTCAAACAACAAGGGTTCCTTTCACAACAAGGGACAAGGACATCAAATCCCATAATGGATTTAATTTAAATAAATGCAAACATTTTGCTAGGACATCCATAATTAGTTAATATAGTGTCCTTTGTTATCCAATCAGGGCTGGTCTGCTTGCATCTGAATGGTCGCCTTTCTTGTAACCCGTTGGATGTCGTCTCAAGAACCCCAAGCAAGTCTAACAGAACCTAAGGGTAAATTGACGTATCAAACACAATGGAATAAACAACATGCACGTTCCAAATGCCCTTATACTAGTACAACATACAAGCACTTACTCTCCCACTCTCGACACATTGTGTGCCTCCTACGACCAGACGATTTTAACAACTACGGACGGAATACAATGGAAGGATTACACACTAGAGGATAGTGACAAAAGGCACTACTAACTATGGGTACATCTCCCTTAGGACAACTAATCTACTTCGCCGGACCACGTAGCTTCATCCCCAGGCTCGGTGGGTTCTTCTACTGCCCGGCTATGGATCTACCTCCTCTCTTGGTAGTGGCTGAGTGAGGGGAAGCAAGGGCTCTCCCTCTCAAACCTCCGAGGGTGGGGGTGCTGGCGGTACTACAACACTGATTCTCCATCTTTCCGATGGGTGGACAGGGATTCCCTCTAAGATCAATGTAACACCTTTGGTGTTACGAGCTCGCTTAGCACTGAGATTACGGCCAGAGAAATAGGTCTATAAATATAGTGAGTTAGTTACTTAAATGTGCTAATAAAATCTTAACAAAAAATAGGAAAAGTAGTTTTAATTGTTTGGCATGAGAAGCAATTTTTATAAACAAAAATTCAATACGACTTTGTCGGTGCGGGACCCACGGGATACCCCGCAAAGAAGGGAGAAGATCTAGTCTAACTAGGATTCTTCCCATGTAATCTTAGTAGTAGTATTATTCTGTAATCCTACTAGGAACTCTCATTGTAAACCGACTAGGATTCTGACCTCCCGACTATATAAAGGAGGGCAGGGTTCCTAGAGACGGGAGGATCACGACTTTTAGGACAACTGATGACACAACACCAGACAATCAATACAACGCAAGGGCTAACGCTGACTGGACGTAGGGCTATTACTCGATCAACGATCGAGGGTCCGAACTAGGATAAATCGACTGTCTCTTGCATTCACCGTCAAGTTCCGCATACGCTGAAGCCCGAACATACTGCCCCGGTTACCCCCGTGGCAGGCTATCGGTGGTCAAACATCGACAGCTGGCGCGCCAGGTAGGGGCTTTCAGCGAATTTGCATCCGAGAGCTCGATGGACCTCGACAGCATGATCTTCTCGATGGGATCAACTTTCATCTTCGGCTCATGGATCTGCGAGGTGGACGACAATGGCAAGCTCCAAAGCCGTCTCCTCGAAGATTCGGATCACCATGAAGACCATTCTATTTCGGCGACTACAACAGGTCAACTCACTGGAAGATTCGCACAGCTCGAGATGTCCGATTTGATTTAGATTTCGTGACTTTGTGCATCCGATTCAAACTCAGGTTCTGCATTTGAAGTAGAGTCTTACCCGAGTTCTTTCGGGAAACCGAGTTCTTTTCCGATGGGGCTTAAGAACGCGGCTTTGGCCTATCAAGAATACAACTCGGAGTACACTCAGAGTCTTTCCAAGAAGTCGGGTCCTTTTTCGTTCGGACTCCACAACATGGCAACATCTTATCAGACACGACCCGAAGGATTCCTCGATCCGGTGCTTAGAATGCCACTAAAGGGAGCTCAGGAAGGTCCCGTACTAACTATAACATCTCAAGACTGCATCGTCCACTGGCCAGGCTCTGTTCCTGAGGGTAGTAGTACCCGACTGGTCGATGCGACGACAACAACAATTCTACCCTACCAAGAAGGAGACTCGATCTGCGACCTTGAAGCCTCTACTAAAGTTATCAGCAACTCCGACAGTGTGGAAACTAACACTGATAACAGAACAGTTCTTGCATGGGAAGTACTCATGGTTCGCCGTCCTCGATCACCATTGGTCCCCCAGAAGCGCCCGATGTCAGGTCATCGGATGAATCAGAATCCAACATATCACCCTTCATCCAGGGCTATGATGGTGAGACCGAGACTCAGAAGCAAGCCGGAGAAAGAAAAAACAAGTCAAAACAAGGTCGCCAAAACTGTGCTAGGCAGTGCAAGGAAGCTTGGATCAGATATGAGTCAGAACTGGCCGAGTACAATAGAAGAAAATTAGAACGAGAAGTTGAAGAAAGGCACACGGCAAATACACCCTACGATAAGATCAGAGAAGCAATAGAAGAACTCAGAGCGACTTCACATCCCAGTGAAAAACAAGAATAGCTCCGGAACTTTCTTCGGTCAGTAGCCCTGAGGACGCACGACGGAAGGACCCGCTCAAGACTACCCGCTAGGTCAACGTCTCATAGGCAAGAAGATCAAAATCAAAGGAAGTCCGCTTTTGAGAGACTTGGACCAAGTAGAAGTCATAACAGAGAAAGTAGAAGGGACCATAGCCAAAACTACCGAGCCGAACAACCAAGAAAGACCGGAAGTAAAACACCTGCTTAGACAACCTCGCAGAACTACTCTCATCAAAACAACAGTTGGCCAGAAGTAGGAGCCGAATCAGAATACAAAGAAGCCGGAACGCACGATAGATTCCCCTATTTTGCAAACAGACTTGCTTCAATATGACTACCTCACAAGTTCAAGCCGTCCAACCACTCTAAGTATGATGGCAAGACTGAACCAAGGCAGTGGCTCAGGATATACTCGTAATCGATTGAACTAG
This sequence comes from Miscanthus lutarioriparius, assembly GCA_904845875.1. NCBI lineage: Eukaryota > Viridiplantae > Streptophyta > Magnoliopsida > Poales > Poaceae > Miscanthus > Miscanthus lutarioriparius. The sequence continues at coordinate 72,704,499 of CAJGYO010000012.1, read as the reverse complement.
CCGGAGGAGACGACAATATCAAGACCCTGTTCTTTCCCATGGCCCTCGAAACCATGCCCCTCCAATGGTTCAACAAATTGAATCTAGGATCAATCAGAAATTGGGAGGACTTGCAAAGAGCTTTCTGTGAAAATTTCACGAGTATCATTACACACCCAATCACCCACGCAGAATTAAAAGGACTCAAGCAGAAAGGAGGTGAAAGTCTCAGAGATTACTATCGACGATTTGGCGAACTACGTGCTCAAGTACATGACATCACATAACGAGAAGTAATCGAAGCTTTCTCTCACAGAATCATGGCTAGGTGACAATTTTAGGACTTCTGCAAAGAAAACCCAAGAAACAATGAAGAATTCAGACGAACAGTAGAAAAGATGATTACTGCAGAAGAGAAGACACGAGAAAGGTTCCCGGATAAAAACAACCGAGACAACCCAGACAAGCAAAATCATCGAAACAACAGACATCAGGAAAGAAAACGTGGACCAGACAACACAGTAGCGATGGCTGACAAATCAAAGAAGTTTTCAAAACCCAAAAGGTATGATGACATTGAAAACATGCATTGCATCTTGCACCCCAATGGAAAGCACACCATCAGAAATTGCTATACCTTCAATGAACGATACACAAGGAAAGATAGTAAGGGGAACACTAAAGAAGACAGTCAGAAAAAAGAAGAAGACAACCATGAAGACAAGGGATTCCAAAAATCTAGGGGGACGGTAGCAGTGATCTTCACCGGGGCCCCAGATTCTAGAAGCAAGCATCAAGAAAAGTTAGCTCTACGAACCATCATGGCAGCGGAGCCGGCTACTCCAAGATATCTCAATTGGTCACAGTATCCAATCCAGTTTTCAAGAGAAGACCAATGGACTAGCGTAGGAAACGCAGGCCATTACCCACTGGTTCTAGATCCAGCTGTTGCCGGTATGACTGTCACCAAAGTACTAATCGACAGGGGAGCTGGACTCAACATTATCTTTTCAGAAACGCTAAGGAAGATGGGACTACAACTCACCGGGATGATTACACCAACAAGTACACCTTTTTATGGCATAGTACCCAGCAAGGCAGCCATGCCACTTGGACAAATTACTCTACCAGTTACTTTTAGAACTCCCTCGAACTACTGTGTAGAGTTCATCAAGTTTGAGGTTGCAGACTTCGATTCATCATACCACGCAATCCTCGGGCGCCCAGCACTAGCAAAATTCATGGCGATACCGCATTATCCATACCTGTTGCTTAAGATGCCAGGACCTAACGATGTTCTTTCTCTTCGAAGTGATTTGAAGCACGCTTTTGACTACGACGTTCAGGCAATCCAAATTGCAGCCAAAGCACAAGCCGACAATGGTAGAAAAGAAATAGCCACTATTGCCGCAGAAATAAGCCAAGAAGAACTAGAGATACCGGCTAAAAAGCCCAGCATCCTCGCACCACCAAAAGAAGCCGACGTCAAGCAAATTAACCTGGGCACTGGCGATCCCTCCAAAATAGCAACCATCAACGCCCACCTCTCGGCAAAATAGAAACTCGCGCTCACCAACTTTCTTCGGGACAACAAAGATATCTTCGCTTGGAAGCCGACCGACATGCCAGGTGTCCCAAGAGAGTTGGCTGAGCATAGAATTGATATCAATGAAGGCTCCAAGCCCGTGAAGCAATGGCTACGACGATTTTCACCCGACAAGAAGGCAGCAATTAAAAAAGAAATCACAAAGCTAATGGCAGCCGGATTCATCAGAGAAATCCTTCATCCAGATTGGCTAGCAAACCCAGTTATAGTACAGAAAAAGAACACGAACGAATGGTGCATGTGTGTCGACTACACAGATCTCAACAAACACTGCCCGAAAGATCCGTTCGGGCTACCACGCATTGATCAGATAGTTGATTCAACAGCAGGATCTGCCCTATTATCCTTTCTTGATTGCTATTCAGGATATCACCAGATCGCATTAAAAGAACAAGACCAGAGCAAGACATCTTTCACCAGTCTGTTTGGTGCCTACTGCTACAAGACCATGTCGTTTGGACTCAAGAATGCGGGTGCCACTTACCAAAGAGCTATCCAAACGTGCCTTAGTGATCAGATCGGCGAAAACATAGAAGCATACGTGGATGACGTGGTAGTAAAAACAAAGAACCCGGATACACTGATTGAAGACTTAAAGCAAACCTTCGAAAACCTGAAAAGGTGGAGGTGGAAATTGAACCCAAACAAGTGTGTATTTGGAGTTCCTTCAGGACAATTACTCAGATTCTTGGTCAGTCATCGCGGAATCGAAGCAAGCGCCAAGCAAATTTGAGCCATAACAGAGATGGACCCTCCTCGAAGTGTCAAAGATGTGCAGAAACTAATAGGCGGCATGGTGGCCCTCAATCGTTTCATATCAAGACTCAGCGAAAAAGGGTTACCTTTCTTTAAACTATTAAAGAAGACAGACAAGTTCGAGTGGACGGAAGAGGCCAATGAAGCTTTCAAGAAACTCAAGGCATACCTCACCTCCTCGCCAGTTCTCACACCTCCAAAGAAAGACGAAGACATGATGCTATACATTGTGGCAACTTCTACCGTGATCAGCACGGCGATAGTCATAGAAAGAGAAGAAGAAGGGTGCATGTATAAAGTACAACGCCCCGTATACTACATCAGCGAAGTACTGTCAGAATCAAAAATCCGGTACCCGCATGTACAAAAACTACTCTACGCCCTACTGATCACTTCACGCAAGCTTCGCCACTACTTTGAAAGCCACAAGATTACCATGGTGACAGATTTCCCACTCGAAGACATCTTACACAATAGAGACGCAACAGAGCGCATATCTAAGTGGGCAGTTGAACTTGGTGCTCTCAATATCGATTTCACCCCACGGAAGGCAATTAAATCTCAAGCCCTAGCCGATTTTGTCGCCGAGTGGACAGAGATTCAACAACCTATGACAAAAACCATCCTCGGCCACTGGAAGATGTATTTTGATGGGTCACTCAAGCTAGGTGGAGCTGGTGCAGGCGTTCTCCTCATTTCTCTAGACGGAAAACAACTCAAGTACGTCCTTTAGATATTATGGCAGGCTACCAACAATGAAGCAGAATACGAAGCCCTCATCCACGGGCTACGAGTGACAATTACCCTTGGAATCAAGCGATTACTCGTATACGGTGATTCGGCAGTAGTCATTGACCAAGTCAATAAAGATTGGGACTGCACCAAAGAAAACATAGGTGCTTACTGTGCCGAAATACGAAAACTCGAAAAGCATTTTCAAGGATTAGAAATTCTACATGTCCTGCGCGATTCTAATATTGCAGCAGATGTCCTCGCCAAGCTCGGATCGGACAAGGCAAAGGTCCCACCCGGTGTATTTATAGAAGAGTTATCAGCTCCCTCTATCAAATAACCCAGAGAGATAACCCCTGAACTCCTAGACAAAGGCACCCAGATTATAGTAATCACCACCTCATGGACCTAGGTTTTCATTGATTATATCAAAGAGAATAAGTTGCCAGCAGGATAAAGAGGAGGCTACCCGAGTTGTTCGCAGAAGCAAGAACTATGTCATAGTGGGGGACAAGCTTTACAGAAGAGCCGCATCATTAGGAGTACTCCTAAAATGTCTCATTTGAAGAAGGCACAGAGATCCTAGACGAAATACACTCAGGTTGCTGTGGAAATCATGCCGCTTCAAGAACACTAGTTGGCAAGGCATTTCGCACCGGATTCTACTAGCCAACCGCTTTGAAAGATGCAGAAGAACTTGTCAGAAAATGCAAAGGTTGTCAAATGTTCGCAAGACAAGCTCATGTGCCAGCTCACAATCTCATCTACATCCCACCCGCTTGGCCTTTCTCTTGCTAGGGGCTGGATCAAGTAGGACCTCTCAAGAAAACAAAGGGCGGTTTCGAGTACATCTTCGTAGCAATTGACAAGTTCACCAAGTGGATTGAATACAAACCACTCGTAAAATACAGCGCAGCCAAAGCAGTCGAGTTCATCCAAGACATTATGCACCGCTTCGGCATGCCCAATTGAATCATCACAGATTTGGGTTCTCCCTTCACAGCTACAGAATTCCAAAGTTGGGCACAGGACTGCGGCTTCAGCATAGATTATGCGTCGGTCGCACATCCAGAGGCCAACAGATAGGTAGAAAGGGCTAACGAACTCATACTAGCCGGATTAAAACCAAGATTGTATGAAGAACTAGTGGACTACGGATCAAAATAGACTGAAGAATTACCCAAGGTCGTATGGGGGCTACGAACTCAAATAAGCAGAGCCACTGGATACTCACCCTTCTTCCTAGTTTACGGATCAGAAGCCATACTACCTACCGACTTGATCTGGACGTCACCAAGGATAGAACAATATGACGAAGGAGAAGCAGAACACACCCGAAGATTAGAACTCGATGGTACAGAAGAAGTCATAGTAAACGCTACCCTTCAATCAGCAAGATACCTCCAAGGATTAAGACGCCACTACAACAAGAATACCCAGCCTCGATCACTACAAGTCGGAGACCTGGTACTAAGAAGAATAAAAAAAACTGACGGACGCCATAAACTACTCAGTCCATGGGAAGGTCCTTTTATTATCGCAAAGGTCACCGGACCAGGCACGTACAAGTTGATAACTGAAGATGAAAAAGAAGTCAACAATACATGGCACATCAGCCAGCTAAGAAGATTCTACGCATGAAAACAACTCAAGGAAGAATATATATATATACAAGCCACAAGAGATCAATGTTCATGGTCAATAAAGATGGTGTTCCTCGACAACATATGTATTATTATGGCTCATCAATGTTCATGATCAATAAAGATGGTTTCTCGACAACATATGACTTATTATGGCTATCCCCGAGTTGTTTCCTAAGAGCAAAATGGCTAAAATATGCCTGAGCATGCCGGTCGAGAGCAAAAGAGCTGAAAAGATGCTTGAGCTCACCGATGAGGGTAGCTAACAAGCTAACACCCGAACCAAAAAGCAAAATGGCTAAAAATATGCCTGAGCATACCGGCCGAGAGCAAAAGAGCTAAAAAGATGCTTGAGCTCGCCGATGAGGGTAGCTAACAAGCTAACACCTGAACCAAAAAGCAAAATGGCTAAAAATACGCCTGAGCATCCCGACCGAGAGCAAAAGAGCTGAAAAGATGCTTGAGCCCGCCGATGAGGGTAGCTAATAAGCTAACAACCGAAACAAAAAGCAAAATGGCTGAAAATACGCCTGAGCATCCTGGCCGAGAGCAAAAGAGCTGAAAAGATGCTTGAGCCCGCCGATGAGGGTAGCTAATAAGCTAACACCCGAAACAAAAAGCAAAATGGCTGAAAATACGCCTGTGCATCCCAACCGAGAGAAAAAGAGCTGAAAAGATGCTTGAGCCCGCCGATGAGGGTAGCTAATAAGCTAACACCCAAAACAAAAAGCAAAATGGCTGAAAATACGCCTGAGCATACCGGCCGAGAGCAAAAAAGCTGAAAAGATGCTTGAGCTCGCCAATGAGAGTAGCTAATAAGCTAACACCCAAAACAAAAAGCAAAATGATTGAAACTAAGCCTAAAGCATAAATTAGAGCAATTTTAAGACAAGACCCTCCAGCTTCTTGTGCCAAAAAGCAAGAGGCTCGGGGGCTACACTTAGATGGATGTACTTTTTCTTCAAAAAAGCACAAACCACTCGAAGACCCCAAGAAGCGCTACATGGTTTCGCTCAGCAAAGCACTCAGACGATGCTTGTACCTCTCGGCAGGACCTGAAGGAGCAAGACGAGGCTTCAAGAACTCTACCTTGAAGTGCTCGGAGGCCTACAGATCCTAAGAAGTTTTTGCATCCAAGGAAAGAGACAGATGCTGAACACAGCTCGAGTTAAGCGAAAAAGCTAAAAAGAAGCTGAAGATACTTGAGATCGCCGGTCCTAAGTCCTTTTAGTACTAACAAGAGCACAAAGTTTGTCAAGACAACGTTCTATACCAAATTGTTTACATGACGCAGACAAAAGCCAGACAAGCACTCGACGGATCAAGAAAGATTGTCTTTACTTTTTAACTCGGAGAGCTAGACCAAGAAGAACAAGTCAGCAGAAAGGGAAATCAGAATACAAAAGGAAACAAGAAGAACCCGCAATACCTTTGCACTCGTTCTTCATGGACTCCACCGTAGCATCCTTCTGTTTCTCTGCCTCCACCACCCGGGCACAAAGAGCTTTCTCCTCCTTTTGGTGCGTTTGGCGCTCAGTCTCCATCTCGGTCCGACAGAGATCAAGCTCTACTTTTAGGGCGCTTACCTTAGAAGACAACTTTTTCTCATTTTCAGACGAGAAAAAGAAGTCGGTATGATCCCGCGAAAAGGACTGAACAAAAAGAGAGAGAGAGAAAGAAGGCATAAGAACAAAACAAAGACGAACATCTAAAGAACTCCAGAAAAACTTACCTGGAGCTTTTCACCAAAGGAAGTCGAAAGGGCCCCCCAGGCAGCAGTCAGCTCAGACAACCGATGAGTAGCATCAAATTGATGCAACACATCATCATCCAAGCGCGGAGCACCGGTACCAAGAGGAGCAGAAGGAGAAGCCGGTGCAGGCAAAGAAGGCAAAGCCAGGGCCGTATCCTGGGAAGCCCCGGCTGTCTCCTCAGAAGCACCGACCGCCATGGCCATGGTCACTTTCGGAGCCACCAAGTCAGCAGTAGCGGGTTCATCAGGGAACCCTGTCCCTCTCATAGCCACCTCGCCGACCATACATGCTAAGTCCCCAGACTCAGCACACAGAGGCGTGTTAGAGGACTGACAAGAAGTCGGCGGAGGGTTAAGGGAAGGTGAGGACCTGCAAGATAATAAGGAAGCTCAGCAATGAGAATATGAGTTAGGAAGAAGGAAAACAGAAGCAAAATAATGAGGAATCACTTACTCAGCTATCTTCTTCTTCGTAAAACCAAAAGAAGACCTTATAGGGGGAACTATGGCAGCAAAAACGTCACCACCACTATGCGACAGGAGCGGCATAGCCGGTACCGGAGCCCCAGAAGAACTCGGTACCGGAGCCCTAGAAGAACTCGGTACCGGAGCCCTAGAAGAACTCGTATCCGATGACCGCCTACTACAAAGAGGTCAAGACCAAAGTCAAAACAAAAAAAGGGGTTCAACAACAGGAAAACAAGAAAACAACTCACCGACGCGTGACAAGGGCCGCATCATCATCCTCTTCTTCCTCATCCTCAACCACAGCAACCATAGCACCATCTAAAAAAGGGGGAAAGTACTTGGTTAAAGGAGCAAACAAACAAAAAGAAGACAAAGCGTATTAATATGCTCACCTAGGAGCATGCTACCTAGAACTTGAGTACCTGGACAAGTACTCGTCTGGCGAGGCTTCTTGGTACCAGGCAAACCAGAAGAAGGACCAGCCGCTCGCCCCCTCTTTCCAACAGTACGAGGAGCTCGAGGAACTGGACAAGGAACATACTCTGCATATACATCAAGGTTCGCGGAAGAAATGCCAGGAAATATCGTGGTGGTTTGAAACTTACTGGTTAAGGATACCCCAGCAAGATTCTCTCTAGTATTCACCACGGTAGGGAGGTCATCAAGGGGAATCGGATCAGTGAAATTATGCCCCAATTCCTATAAAAGAGTAAAACAACAAGACAAGAAAGATTAAGCAAAAAGTGGATACAACAAAGGAAATACAAAAAGTACCCGCATAAGAAAAAAACAACTTACAGCAGGAGGCAGGTTGTTAGCACTATATTCAAGGACAGCAAGCAGGACGATGATTACTCCTTTCAGCATCTTCCGAAGACGCTTGAGCACCTCCTCATCAGTCAACTGAAGGGCAGGGACCATACGAGAAGGGTCTTCCGCCCCAGAGTACTCGAACCCAAAATGCTCCCGCTCCTTCAGAGGCTAAACTCAGTGGCGAAGAAAACTAGAAATAATCCCAAAGCCGGTCAAGCCTTGCTGTTTCAGAGTACAAATCCTCTCAAGAAATGGCTTGATCGCCTAGGCCTCAGCCGTCATCACAGGATTCTTATCCCATCGGTCATTAACCAAGGGACCAGATCCAGAATGAACAGCAAGAGCAGGAATCAAATTGGCGACGTAAAACCAGTCGGCACGCCAATCCCTCAGAGAATCAACCAGGTCATAGTCGAAGAATTTGCTCTTAAGACCCTAGCGAAACTGAATCCCGCAGCCACCAAGAACGCTAGGGTCATCGCGGCGGGGTTGGGGCTTCAGACGAAAGAAGTAACGAAAGAGAGAAAGAGAAGGGGGAATTCCAAGGAAAGTTTCACAAAGATGAACAAAGATAGAAAGATGAAGGACATCATTGGGAGTAAGATGATTCAGGCTAATCCCAAAATAGCTGAGAAATTGGTGAAGAAAAGCAGAAGCCGGAAGGCAGAGTCCGGCATGGATAAAGGAGACAAAAAGAATAATCTCACCAGGACCTGGAGCGGGGACCCGGTGCTAGCCTAGAGCTCTCCAATCAGCAATATCCTTGCTCTAAATCAGACCATCACTAACGAGCTCATGCAGCTAATCCTCAGTTGTAGTCGAAGTCGGCCAAACCATCTAAGCAGCCCTCATGGCCATGAACTCTTGATTCTCAATTACAGAGAGTGATGACTCCTCGTCCACAAAAGTTGCCTAGGACTTGCTCATGGCCTTCTTCCTACCCATATGCTAGCGGAAGCAATAAAGCACTAGGGAAAGATGAGGCTCAGACGGCGGCGCTCAGATGACGGCGACAATGGCGATGGCGGATTTCTGAAGACTAGGGTTTCAAGGCAAAAGTGGAGAAGTGAAGAAAAAGAAGATGAAAGGCCTTTAAATAGATTTTACAGCAGTAAAACACAGACCACCGGGCCCGTTTTAACACGGCATGAGAACGCAACGGTCCATTTACTGACACAGCTAAAATGATGGACGGCACAAATCCACACAACAGTACAGTTCAACAGGCAGATGTCAGACTTATCCATCCAGCACCATAGCGGAGTTATCATATTGCTACAAAAAAAACTTATCAACCATGAAGCAACGAAGAGTTACCTCACAAGGAACATAAGAACCCGGTTCTTATGAAAAGAACTCAGAAATCTCATAAACAACCAGGACTTCAGTAGAAAAGAATGACAACTCAGAAGACAAGATTTTTTTCATTACAAATGGCTACAAAAAATAGAAGATTACACATCTTACAAGACCCAACAAACTCGGTACTACGACAAGCAAGGTAGCAAAGAGGAACCCGGACACAGCTAGGCTCTGGAACGACTACGTGTTCCAAATTGCTACTCAGTAGAACAAACCGCACTCGGTGACACTGTTTTCTTCAAAGGACAGACGCAGTGCATCCAAGGCGGAAATCAGCAGCATGGCGGGACAACATAGACTAGGGGAAGCCGGTAGGCATCTGTCTACCCAAGTCCGATGTGATACCGGATATGGTGTTGATCTGCATCGGACAGTCTCAAGACAGGCGGCGAAGATCAACCCAGAACTGCTAGATGAAGGAACGCATCCCATATCACAAGACTTCCTCCAACTACCGCCACGTACTTCCAAGTACAATACCGCTGCGGGATTAGTCTACCTCTAATCCCTATCACAAGACTTCCTCCAGCTACAACAAGATGTACAAGAACAACAGAATACGCCCGGGGGCTGCTCTACTTCACAAACTATCATATTCATGGCTACGGAGATTTCAGAACACGCAACAAAATGCTCGATGAATCAAAACAGCACACCAGGAGGGTATTTATAGACCAAAGAAGCGGTGCACATGGACCGGGAGCATCAACAGAGCAAACCTAACAAAGGACACAGTGAAAAGATAGAATTCAATGAAAGAAGACTTAGGCGTGAAGGAGCAGTACTCAAGAATGAGCATATTTGGAAGAATATACCAACACTGTACAACTCGTGAACCAACAACATTTACTCTCAACCACCATTATACAACTACATCTGACAACAGCAGACTACTAGAGAACATGCCAAGATCCTGTATCCGAGTTCTTTTCGAATAAAAGAACCCGGGTATATGCTTAGGGGCTACAATAGGAAAGGCTTTCAGTCCTTTGAACAACTCAGATTCAAGACGGGGCTGCAACAGAAGAGGTTCTCAGTAACTTGAACAACTCAGAATCAAGACCCTCCAACTCTTTGTTCCAAATAGCAAGAGGCTCGGGGGCTACACTCAGCGAGTGCACTTTTTCTTCAAAAAAGCACACATCACTCAGAAGACTTCCTCAAGACAGTAGTTTTCAAACAACATAAGATTCAAGACCCTCCAACTTTTTGTTTCAAATAGCAAGAGGCTCGGGGGCTACACTCAGTGAGTGCACTTTTTTCACCGAAAAAGCGCACATCACCAAAAAGACTTCTTCAAGACAAATCACTTCAAGACCTCACGACAAAAAGAACCCGGACCTAGCTATATCCGAGCTCTTTTTGATAAAGAACCAGGGTATATGCTCAGGAACCCTTCAACGAAGAATCAGAGTGAATTCAAAAGAAGACCCTCCAGCTCCTTGTGCCAAAAAGCAAGAGGCTCAGGGGCTACACCCAAATGGGAGTACTTTTTTCTTTAAAAAGGTACACATCATGCGAAGATCTCACGAAGCGCTACATAGTTTCGCTCAAGAAAGCACCCGGGCGACGCTTGTTCCTGCTCAGCAAGACCTGAAGGAACAAGACGAGGCTTCCAGAGCTCAACCATGAAGTGCTCGGGGGCTTATCGGTGCGGGACCCAAGGGATACCCTGCAAGGAAGGGAGAACATCTAGTCTAACTAGGATTCTTCCCATGTAATCTTAGTAGTAGTATTATTCTGTAATCCTACTAGGAACTCTTCTTGTAAACCGGCTAGGATTCTGACCTCCTGACTATATAAAGGAGGGCAGGGTTCCTAGAGACGGGAGGATCACGACTTTTAGGACAACTGACGACACAACACCAGACAATCAATACAACGCAAGGGCTAACGCCGACTGGATGTAGGGCTATTACTCGATCAGCGATCGAGGGTCCGAACCAGGATAAATCGACTGTCTCTTGCGTTCACCGTCGAGTTCCGCATACGCTGAAGCCCGAACATACTGCCCCGGGTACCCCCATGGCAGGCTATCGGTGGTCAAACATCGACAGACTTGTATATACTACTTAAATAAAATTTGGAGAATGATCTTTGTTTCATTTAAAATGTCGAGTAACAAACTTTAATGCTTTAGCCATGTTTGAAAATATATAAAGTTGGCTTGGAAAATGGATTTTTGAGAGCTAAAATGATATATATAACGTGGGTAGAAAAATTATGCCGTCAGCAGGGTAAGAATGTCGGGAGTATGTTAGTATGTTTGTTTCGAGTGTTGATGGGATATTTGTTAGTTTAAAAATTAGTATACAAAGGAATGAAAATGGAAAAACCTAGTTTCCAGTTGTGTTGATGAAATAATGGTTTATGTAATTATCAAGTAGGGTTGAAAAACAATTTTTATAGGGCAAAAATAATATAGAACATGTGTTGAGGTTTAAATAAAAATTAAAGTACAAGTTGTGTAGAGGAAAATGCAACTTTGGTTTTGGAGAACGAATATTGTTAACTAGGGTTTTTGCTAGCTCAAAAATCAAATTTAAAATTTTAAAAACCAGCTTCTCGCGTCAACGGTAAAAATCTAAAATTATATTTAAAATCGTTGTTTGTGGCGATTTGTTTTGCGCAAAATAATTACATAACACCCTAATGTTTTGTTCCATGGCTTGGTATGGAGTATGAGCTATGGCGTCAAATGTTTATTGGTGGAAGTCAATAGGATTTAAATCTTTTAAAGATGCCGACAAAGTGTCGCTGTTCACATCCGCGTTGCATCGTCTCACGCAAGGCACGCAGCTAGCAGAGTCACGCGATGCCCATGTGTTAAGCCGCAGCGTGCTCCCTCACGTCCTTGCTCTGACGCGCATTATTGAGGAGGGGTCGAGTGCGCTGCTGCTCCTTCCACTCCTCTCCTCCACCAATCCTAGGCCTCTGTTCCCCTTTTCCCGCTCCTAGTCGAGCTCCCCTCGAGCTCTGAGAAGCAGCCATGGTGGATGAGCTGCGAACGCTCATGCTCTCTGCTTTGTGCCTCTCTCTGCCACAGTCCGCAGCGCTGCTGCGCGCTGATGTCACCGTGCCACGTCTCCCGCTCGCCCATCGCCGCCCCCCCCCTTGCGAGAGTGCGCGAGCGCGCGCAGGCGCCCACAGCCCCACACTGGACCTATGGCTCCCTCAGCGCTGCCCCTCCCAAGCGCCTCCGCCGACGATGAGGCGTCGCGTGTGTCGGGCCACCGTGCACCACCTCCAGCACAGCGAGGCTACAGCCATGCCTGCTGCCCCTCCACCACCTCCTCGCCCATCCCTGGCCTACGCCGCCCTCCCATGGGTCTTGCTGCCGCGCGGCTACCTCCTGCCGGCCCCATGGCCGAGCCGCTGGGCGCCGTCTCCACTGTGGACGTTGGGCGCAAGCCCGAGCTCGGCCACTGCCGCTACGCGCATGGCGGGTGTTCCACCGGCCATGCCGGCCAAGCTGTTACCGCCCACGTGTGCGGCCGGAGTCGCCGATGCCCCCACGCACCATCCCGCGATAGCACCGCCACCGGTGAGCCGCCCCACCATCACTGCTCTGTTTCAAGGTAGATGAAGGACCCTAACGCAAATAGAAACTCTTTACCATGTTCACTTTGCAAAAATTCTAGACTCATAAGTTTACAAGTAGGGGCTTGGTTAAATTTAGGGAAGTTCAGGGGTCTTCATGCAAGATTGCCACCGTGACTGGCCTCGTCTGGGCTGGGCTGGCCTGCCGTCGTCGCGCCTAGCCTGCTTAAGCCCACGCCCGTTATCGCCGGCCGCGCGCCCGCTTGGGTCGGCCTTGTGCCGCCCGCGCTTGGGTCACGTGTGCATGCTGTGCGCCTAAGGCGCGCATTCGCATGGGGCGCCACGGCTGCACGCTGGCCGCGTAGCCCAGTGTCAGGAGGAATTACAATTTCCTTTTCTTATTTGCAGAAACTTCATAAATCCACCAAAAAGTATAGAAAAATCACAAAAATGCTAAACCAATTTTGTTAGTCTCCTAAAATCATGATCTATCTAATAGCGTATTTGGTTCATCTAGTATTAAAATGTTTCCAGGGTTGCTCTAATTATTTTTAAATGTTTAATATTGTTAAAATGTGAACTTGTAGGAATTTCCATGATCAATCAGTGATAGTGTTAGCTCTAAAAATTTTACAGTAGGTTAGAAGTGTTATCAGGTGTTCTCTGTAATTTTTGTAGCCCAATAATAATTAGTTTACTAGAGTAGTTAATGTGCCCTAGTTTTGAGTATATTAAATCAAATAAATGAAATAAAGAAACACCTTGGAATTGCATAACTAAAACACTTGTTGGGAAACGACACCTTGCTTGACGATGTTGATACGTAGATTAGTACGTTAGTCATTAGAGCTATCTTATTAGTTCATAATATGTACTCTGTTTTAAGAGTTGTTGTTGCCTTGTTAATTAGCTGTTGCATCATCTCTGCATCGCATTGCATACCATAATAGGGATGATGATGGATAGTGGAATCAACTGGAGTAGCGGAAAAGATGGTGCCAGGAATCATGTCACGAAGATGGAATGCTAACTTTTGGTTATATTTTACCCAGGAAAGCCTCGGTGCATAACCCCTACTTTTTTGCACTTTATATTATGTTTGTGCATTAAGTTTTAAGGAGTTGAATGAAACCCACTTGCATATATATATCTTTATCCTATGAGTCTTACTAATATGATAGGATCATGTAAATTGCTATGCTACAGGACTCCTGTAGAAGTCGAGTGATTGCCTATCACTCGCGAGAGATAGGAAATATATTATTGTTGTTACTATATTAATATCACCTGGAATATATATGAATGATAATTGAAGACCGAGCAGAATGGTACTTTGGATCTAGACTTGGTTTGGCGTTCGAGTGAGGCTCGGATTGCATTTGTTCCACCTATGTCGGTTAAGGACCGACCATTGCATTGGGTTCTAGGTAGGTCACAGACTTATTATCCTAAACACATACTTGTGTATGGGCGCGGGAAGACTCGTTGCTCTCTTGTCATGGGTTTCGGCTCTTTTTGGACCGACTGATTAGAGGCAGGAATGGTGGAGGTCTAAGTACCACACTGAGTCTGGGACTCAGGAGCGGGGGCTTGGAGTCAAAGTTTGGATGGGACCTGGACCCCATGATAGGAGGGTAATGGGTTGGTCTTGCTTGTGCTTAGGGTATAAGTGAGGCGTGTGTTTCAGGGTACCCAGTTGGGCACATTGATTTGCGAATCACCGGTGATCCGGTACGACTTGTCTATAATCTAGCACCATAGTAAGAACTGGAAGATGAAAGATGGTAAAATGATTCTGATTGCTTACCACCGGCTAGAAAGTAGCACATGTGCTTACATAGAATGGTTAGTTAATGAACTAATGATGACTGCTAATAAAATTAAATATAAGGACGCACGTTTATTAATGCTCCTGTAGATGTAATAAACCTACAAGCCAGATAGCCTTGCATATCCTTAGTCTCTCTTCTTTCCTCCTATCGGGTAAGTCTTGCTGAGTACAATTCAGTACTTAGGGTTTTATTTCCCCTATTGTAGGTGACAGGCGGATGCTAGAGCTGACTCTTGTGTGTGGATCCCTCCTGGTGGGCTCAGAGAGGATTCCTTTACGCTGTGATCATAGTTTTATTTATAACTCTGACTAAATGTTTTTATCAATAGAAGTTTTATAATTTGTTGTCATAGTTTATATATCAATGTTTCATCATGTCATGAATAGATAATTATTTCCATTGTAACACTGATCACATGTTTATATTCCGCTGTTAAATTAAATTGTTCATAACTCTGATGTTGTATTAAAATGATATAAGCTTTATTCTCTCATTTGTGATCCTAATGGAAAAATATGGATTTTCGGGTTCTCCCTTGGGGTGTGCTCGATGGAACTACGTAATTTGGTGTCCTCCCTTGAGTATTTAGTGCCTAATGGAAGACAAGTACACCTGGGAGGCATTAGATTAGGCGGTTCTGCCATAATCAAGGGATCCTGCCTTTCAGCGGCCAGTGTCCTATGCTTATCCCTAGTGACTGGCATGTGCTTAAGCGAGCTGCACCTGCAGCATTCTTGAGAAGATCTCAGCTTCCTCGGCGTGGTGGAATCACTTCCTCAGCTCCGAGGCCTACCGGTCATACTGCTCATCCAGAGTAAGCAAGTATGTTGTTAAGTGCACCACAATTGGAATGTCTTCTTGCGCATCCCACCCTTGAAAAGGCTCCATGCGAGCCCTCCATACCCGTCGATTCTTTTCCAAAGGTGGAAAGAACCTCATGGGGGTACGAGCAATGGGCTCTTCATAGATCTGGCAAAGGTGTCGCAAGGCTTTGCGGGCCACAACCTGGTAGGTGTCGACGAAGCGAAACCCGGTTGCGGTCACATTCTAGGCTTCGGTGATATCGGGAAACTCTTCACCCTTCCCAATATAGACAGTGACCTCACATCGCTCAGTGCCATGCTTCTCATACTCACGGCCCTCATACTCAGGATGATGTTTGACTTTGAGCATTTGTAGGGTCGCATACAGGATTTTGGGGAAGCCTTCAGTGTTCAGGCAGTAGCTGCTAACCCAGACTCCTGCCATCCTGATGGGTGGATGCAAGGGAGGATTGAGCGAAAAGCTTGCTCAAGAGGAAGGGCTAGGTGAGCTGGAGTGCACCGAGTGGTGGTACCAATGGCTAGGCTAGGCCATTTTGTAATGGCAGAGCGCTTATTGGTCCTGGCACAGTTCACCTTCAGTTTCTACGTGGGATAACTACAAATAAACCAGCTAGAATTTTTATGCGCTCAAGGCGAGCAGTGTCCAAGTCCAATAATGACTATATGACTACAGGGCAAGGATCCGACAAGAGCATAGAAAGGAGTATGGAAAGACATGCGTCACGACAAGTGCGAACCATAGACTAACATAAAGCACGAAGTCACAGTGCAGCAGTCACTTATGGACAAGGACTGGGTGGTCATGCACAATGCAACACATGTGACACCTATGGATGGCGCACCTGCAAGCAATACAGGCACGACAACCAAGGCAATACCAACGCGACGGACTTAAAGATCATATACTATGCGAGAGTCAGTCCACCGAAGAAAGCCTAGTTAAACCTATTCCGAATGCTTAACCATAACAATAGGGCTACTTATATACTTCATACACAAATGACCTAACTTTTTGCAAAAATAGGTTATCAGATTTTAATTTAGAAAAGGGTTTTGAAGCTTTATCTCCTCATTTACGCTCTGATACCACCTGTGGCAGAACTGACTAATCTAATGCCCTCTCAAGGGTACTTATCTTCCATTAGCCACTAAGTACCCAAGCGAGGATACTAAACTACATAGTTCTGTCGAGCACACCCTGAGGGTGAACTCGAAACTCTACATTTTTCCATCAGGATCATAAATGAGAGTATAAAGCTTACAACATCTTTAAGCCACTTTTTACATTGCATAATACAATAGCGGAATTAAACATGTGATCAGAGTTTCAACGGAAATAAAAATTCATATACTACATGTTAAGAGCTACATGAGGAACATTTACATACAAGAATGGTAACAGATTATAAGTTTTCCCATTCAAACATTTTTATGAAAATTTGAATAAATTCTACGTCCACAACGTAAGAAAATCCTCGCTGAGCCCACCAGGAGGTTTTCACAGACAAAAGTCGTCTACCATCCATCGATCACCTGCAACAGGGGGGAATAAAACCCTGAGTACTCGATTATACTCAGCAAGACTTACCCGACAGGAGGAAAATAAAAGACTCCAAGGATATGCAAGGCTTATTTGGCTTGTGGGCTATTTGCATTTGCAGGAAGCATTAGTAATTGTGCATCCTTATGTTCAGAGTTTTTAGCAGTTATTTTTAGTTAATTAGCTAATCA
The DNA here is from genome assembly GCA_904845875.1 of Miscanthus lutarioriparius. Taxonomy (NCBI): domain Eukaryota; kingdom Viridiplantae; phylum Streptophyta; class Magnoliopsida; order Poales; family Poaceae; genus Miscanthus; species Miscanthus lutarioriparius. The sequence continues at coordinate 72,687,460 of CAJGYO010000012.1, read as the reverse complement.
TTCTAGGTAAGCACCTATGCTACTTTCAAGCATGTGGTAAGCAATTAGAATCATTTTATCACCTTCCACGTTCTAATTTTTACTACGGTGCTAGACCATAAATAAGTCGTACCGTCTTAAAAGAAACGGCGATTCACGAATCAATGTATCCTAGCTGGGTACCCCGAAACACACGCCCCGCTTGTACCCCAGGCACTAACAAGACCAACCCATTCCACTCCTGTCACGGGGTCTAGGTCCCCGTCCAAACTTGAACTCTAAACCCCCACACTTGAGAGCTGGTCTCAACATGGTGCTTAGACCTCCATCTTTTCCCGCCTCCAATCAGTCGGTCCAAAAAGAGCCAGAACCCACGACAAGAGCGTCACGAGCCTTCTTGCTCCCATAAGCAAGTATGTGCTCAGGGTAATAAGTCTGTGACCTGACTACCATCACAGCAACGGATGGTCCTTGATCGACACAGGCGGAATAAGTGCAATCCGAGCCTCGCTCGAATGACTAACTAAGTCTAGATTCAAAGTACCATTCCGCCCGGTCTCCAATTATCCTTCATACATATTCCATGTGATAGTAATATAATAACAACAATAATCTTTCCTATCTCTCGTAAGTAATAGGTAATCACTCGACTTCTATCGGATCCAATAGCATAGCAATCTATACTATCCTGACATACTAGTAGGACTCATAGGATAAGGATATATATATATATGCAAGTGGGTTTCATTCAACTCCTCAAAACTTAATGCACAAGCATAAAATGAAGTGCAAAATATTAGAGGTTATGCACCGGGGTTTGCCTGGGCAAGATATAACCAAGGATTTGCACTCCACCGTGGCGACATGATCACCAAGGCACCATCTTCCTGCTACTCCGATCGACTCCAGATCCAATGACTAACGCAATCTTCGCAAGCTAACGAGCTACCTCTAATGACTAACGCACTAGGCTATGTATCCACGTTGTCAAGTAAGACTTCGTTTCTAGAAATTGTTTTAGTTTTACAACCCCAAGGTGCTTTGGCATTTTATTGATTAAATACATATATTTGTACTAGGGCTCATTTAGCTACCTTAGCAACTAATCAACTAATTCTTGTGGAGTTACAAAAATTACAGTGAGCACCTAATAATGTTAGAAATTTACTGTAAAGATTCCAGAGCCAACACTTCTACCGATTTACCGCAATAATTCCTACAAGTTGATGTTTTAATCATATTAAGTATTTTAATTTAATTAGATTACTCTTGGAAATACTATGAACTATGCGAACAAAATATACTAGCAGATAGGTCATGATTTTAGGAACTTAACAAAATTAATTTCACAATTTTTGGTCAACTACATAAATTTCTATTGAATTTACAAGTTTACCTTAAAAACTAATTAGAAAATGTTTTAGAAAAAGAAAAGGGCCAGCAGCAACCCATTCTGGCCCAGCAGCCCAGCGCGGGTCGTGGCCGCGTGTACGTCATGGTGGCCCAGCGTAGCCCAAGGCCAGGACGCTCACGAGCACTAACGTTTTGCAAAAGAGGGCTCGGGTTTGTGGATAATCACGCGGAGCAATGGAGCACTATTACTACATACTCACGCTTTGCATAAAAGACCCTGGAATGTGTTGCCTTTGCAATAGGGCGGTCCTCGGCGTACCCGCGCGCGGCGGCGCGGCACACCGGCGGCAACGGCGGTTACGTCGGGCAAGCTAGACCCACTATGACAGTAATAACGGGCCGACCACCATCTACGGCTAAACCCGCACGCATGGGTGGCAGTTAGGGACTCAGCGGCGCACTGCCACGAACGGCAGCTGCGAGCGGCTAACTGCAGCGGTGGCGCGCCTATTCCGATGAACCTACGTACGCTCAGCAGAGTAGAGGTGGCGGATAAGCATCAGTGGCTCACCATGGTGCATGCCCCACTGACGGCTGAAGCAGGGGATTGCTGTGGCGGTCTGGCCACGTGCGCCCGCACCGCGCGGTGGGGCTCCGAGCGTGGCACCGATGCGTCCACACTCCGTCGTCGAGCATCCTAGCTAAAGTAACGCGAGCACCGAATGGAGAAAGTCAAGGCGAACTCAGGGTTACGCGTAATTGAATTGCTACCATTCCTACTTGCCTTACCTCCCAACCTGTCGGTTCGGCGGACGCACAAGGCCGGCGGTGGACAAAAATGCAAAATTGGCCGCAGGCAGGCAACGACTGGACTTGGTGGGAATGGGGTGCCTAGCTAACTCCCTCTGCTACCTGCTGACGTGAGGAATTGGATCAGAAAGCTTTGAGCTGTAGGTTACGAAGGGGAAAGGATAGCGGTGCACCGCCACCGCCACGCCGCGGGTAATGGCCCCGGCAGAAATGGTCCGACCATGACTCGACGAGGCATGGTAGCGGGGATATGACCACATGAGTGAGCAGCGCGTCAGTTAGCGCTTGGACGTAGCCATTGAAGGTGTGCTCGCGTGCGGCCACGCTCACGCAGCAGCACGGCATCGCGATGCGGCAGGAGGCAGTGCGAGCAGGAGCGAGGTAGGTGAGGTGAGCGGCTGTGAACGCGCGCTACATGGCGGGGCAAGGTGATAAGGAAGGCGGAGTGCAGCCTTGTGCATGACTTGGCAGTACGTGCGCACGACGCGGGGCGGTGGCGGCCAAGCCTAGCCTGGCGCGCAGCCGGCCGACCACCAGGGCTAGCCCGCGGGACTCGGCCACGGTGAGGCTATGGCGTTGCGCGGCACCAAGCGACATGCGACAACGGCATGTGGACTGACTAGCGCTAGCCACCAGGCCATGACTCGAGCTCGTCACCGGCAGCACACTCGCGCGCGTTGTGACTGCGGCCTCAGGTCAAGAAACAAGGAACGATGCCACGCACGCTTTTTAAAGCGGGCCAAAAACTGCTCACTGATTCAACAAAGGCTCAACCTATTCCATGAACTCAAGGTCAACACTACCAGCTAGCTAGCGAAGCAATCATCATGACCAGGGAGCAACCAAAGAGGGAGTGAGAGGAATGCCAACATGAGCTCGTCGCGCTGAACGTCAGTTCACGAACAGAGCGCCAACGGCACGACTTTGACACGTTTTAACGAAGTTAGGAAAATATTACGAAGGTACCATGACACCCAACACCACTACCACTTAAGCCATGCTCAAGTACTCGCCTAGAGGCAACCAACAGTACAAAAACATGAAGTCGGTGTTTAAACAATTTTGTTAGAATTTGAATGTCAAAACGGCATTGTGTACTATCATTTTTAGACTTAGAAAAGGGCAAGGCCCAGTTAGGACTAACAACCATTTGCGCTTTCGTCCTAATTTTTAATATGTCTAAACCTTATTAATTTCATCCCTTAAACATTTCAAGCAATAGTCCATACTTTATACTAAACCATAGGAGCAAAACATTTAAGCATCCTTTTAACTATTTTGCTCAATATAATTCACCAAAATGATATTTTAAACATAAATTCAATTTCTTGTCGATTAAACTAAAAGTTCTAGCTTAAATTTGGGACTTGATGTTTGGGCTCCCAAAAACGCTAGTTAACAATATTCACTTCGCAAAAAATAAAGTTGCACTCTTATCTACACTATTTGCTCGCCATTTTTACATAAACACTATACACACGTTATATGTTGTTTCAGTTTACAGAAATTGTTTTTCGTTTCATGTGTGTTTTAACTCGTTAAAATTTGAAAACTCGTTCGGCTAGATTTCCCGGGGCCTTAACCTAGGTGCTAAGCAAGTTCGTAACACCAGAGGTATTACAGTACAAAACTTGGAACTATGACATTATAAACTTTGTGCTAATATGTTCAAAACTTTACACTCAGGATTCATAAACTTTCAACTATGACATTACAAACTTTGCACTGCTAGGTTCAAAACTTTAAACTATAACATTATAAACTTGTAATGCAAGGTTCAAAACTCAAACGCAAAATTCAATAGATATAAAGCCAACAAAACTATCAATATGTTTATGTGTATTATATGTCCGATTTTCTTTTGGTGAGCTATCTTTTTTTTTTATTGGCCAAAAATTTGACGGATTCGTTGTTGTCAAATCTGTCAATAGATGTATAGAGTCACCCTTTATGGAGTCACCCTTTATTTTTACATGATGACACCTCAACTAATGAGATCCATTAATTTCTTTTTTTTTAGGAAGATCCATTAATTTCTTGGACTTGAACGGTGAAACCAGGCAGGTGAAATGGACCTGGCCCAACTCAATCCCACGAATCCAAGCCCAACGTACGCTGAGAAACCAAACCAGGGAAGGCGCAGCGGTTTGTTGCCGGCAGACGGGTGGGCCCGGACCAACCGAGGAAAGCAAAGCACAGGCAGAGGCAGGTGCATCCATCACATCCACATCCACGCCGCCGAAACGCGGAGAACACAGAGCAGAGCAGCGCAGCGACGGGCGAAGCAGCAAATCCGTGCGACCCCGACCCGCACCCGGCCCCCTCCCCTCCCCTCCCCTCCCGAGCTGCTCTGCTCCTCGTTCCACTCCCTTCCTCCTACCCAGGGGAGAGGGTCTCCACCCAGAGACACCCCCCCTGCTCTCCCCGAAGCATCGCCTCCTCTTCCTACCCCTCCTCACCGCCGCTGGTCCGGTCGTCGCGTAGCGCCCCCCCCCCCCCAGCAGCTCCACCGCCCATCGGCGAGGGAAGGAAGGAAGAGGAGAAAAAAAAGGAGCTTCTTTTCTTCCGTCGGCAGGCCTCGTGACTATGGATCCGCCGGGCTCCTTGCTCCCGACGCCGCCGAGGTCTCCTGCCTTGATCCGTGGCCGCCGGCCCACGTGGAGACGGTGCTGGTGCTAGTACCGGTGTCCCCGCCGTGTTTCTTGGCGGGCCTTGCTGCCTCCTCCTCCTCTGGGGGATTGCTGCTGCATCCTGCAGAAGGGATGGCCGGACGCCCAAGGTAGGCTGCCCTCCATTCTTCTTCCTTCGATTCAACAAATATGTTTGGATTTATCTATCGGGTTTCGAAATGCTTCGAGCTCGGGGGGTTTATCGGATTTGGGCTTGTTCTAAATCTCCTACCTGCTCTGCTCCGGATTTTTGTATAACCTTCTGGAGTAGTACGTATATAAGATCCATGGTGGACTGGTGGATTCGATTTTGGCCGGTGGATAGATTTCGATGCTATTTTGGGGAAGGATTACTCTTCACACGTGGTGGCTTAGCCTAACCGCCCGCCCCCAAAGGCATCGATTTGCTTTCCGCCAGATCTTGATTTGTGCCGCAGTTTGATTAATTGAAAAACTGTCATGTTAACTGTCTACATCTGATGAATGCAGCAGGAGCGTCGGCGTGCGCAGCTTGAAATCGATGGCGGCGCCAGAAATGCGCAATGTCTGAATGAAGCCTGGTTGGTGGTAGAGCCGATGGTGGTGGGAACGGCGCTGCCGCGCGGGGTCTCCATCTCCTCGCTGTGGATCCTCCTGCTCCTCTCCTCCCTGCTCCTCCTCTCGCCGTCGGCGGCGTCCGTCGACTTCAGCCACTGCGGTGGCTGCGACGACGCCGACGACGGCGCCCTCTCCAGCGCCTACAACATCCTGCAATGCCAGAAGGTCAGCGACTTCCTCATCGCCGCGGCCTACTTCTCCATCCCGCTCGAGCTGCTCTACTTCGCCACCTGCTCCTACCTCTTCCCCCTCAAATGGATCGTGCTGCAGTTCGGCGCCTTCATCGTGCTCTGCGGCCTCACGCACCTCATCACCGTCTTCACCTACGAGCCGCACTCCTTCCACCTCGTGCTCGCCCTCACCGTCGCAAAGTTCCTCACGGCACTCGTCTCCTTCGCCACGGCCATCACCCTGCTCACGCTCATACCGCAGCTCCTCAGGGTGAAGGTCAGGGAAAACTTCCTGATGAACAAGGCGCATGAGCTCGACCGGGAGGTGGGGATGATGAAAAGGAAAGAGGAGGCGAGCTGGCATGTGCGCATGCTCACGCAGGAGATCCGCAAGTCGCTCGACAGGCACACCATCTTGTACACCACCATGGTTGAGCTCTCAAAGGCGCTGGAGCTGCAGAACTGTGCTGTCTGGATGCCTGATGAGACCAGGAGCGAGATGATCTTGACACATCAGCTGAGGGAGAGGGATATAATGGACCCGCAGAACCGCTCGATTCCTATTGATGATCTGGATGTTCAAGAAATCAAGGCGACCAAGGATGCAAAAGTTCTCGGGCCAGATTCAGCGCTAGGGGTTGCTAGCGGAAGCAAGCTTGAAGCGGGGCCTGTGGCTGCAATAAGGATGCCGATGTTAAGGGTGTCGAATTTCAAAGGAGGGACTCCAGAAGTGATGCAGACGAGCTATGCTATCTTGGTTCTGGTTTTGCCTAATGACGTTTCATTAGGGTGGGGTCGAAGAGAGCTGGAGATTGTTGAAGTAGTTGCTGACCAAGTTGCAGTCGCTCTGTCACATGCTGCACTCCTCGAGGAGTCTCAGCTGATGCGAGAGAAGCTTGCTGAGCAGCATAGGGACTCGCTGCGGGCAAAGCATGAAGCCATGAGGGCAGGGGAAGCTCGGAATTCCTTCCAGACTGCAATGTACGATGGAATGCGAAGGCCAATGCACTCGATCCTTGGTCTCGTCTCGATGATGCAACAGGAGAGCATGAATCCAGAGCAAAGGCTTGTGATGGATGCCATTGCCAAGACAAGCAGTGTTGCATCCACGCTGATGAATGATGTGATGCAAACATCAACAATGAACTGTGAGCACTTGTCTTTGGTGAGGAGGCCGTTCAACCTTCATTCCTTTATCAAAGAAGCTGTTGGAGTGGTCAGATGTCTAACTGGTTGCAAGGGTGTAGAGTTCGAGTTTCAAGTGGATAATTCTTTGCCAGAAAGGATCATTGGTGATGAGAAGAGAGTCTTCCATATTGTCCTGCACATGGTAGGCACCCTAATAAACCGATGTAATGCTGGCTGTATCTCGTTATATGTCAATGGTCATAATGAGGTTGAAGAGAGGCATAATCATGACTGGATGCTGCGAAGAGCAAACTTCTCTGGGGGCTATGTATGTGTGAAATTTGAGATTAGGGTTAGAAAATCCAAGGACAATCTTTTGAGTTCATCAAGCAGTCAGATGAGCCATGGGTCCAAACCCAACAATTCTGAGATGGGGCTCAGCTTCAATATGTGCAAGAAGATTGTGCAGGTAAATCAAAATAATAAAACATCTCAAGCATTTATATCCAATAGGGCGCATACTATATTGTCATCTCGTTTGTGTCACTCGCTCCTGGTGCTTTCAGATTCTATATATATTATGCTGATAATGCTTGGTTAGATTTCACTTCTCTACAAAGTTAACAATGTTAAAGCGACAACAATTTCTTAGACTGTAGTGGTTCTGTTACCCTACTTGAGTCAGTTTACTCAGTTAAAGTGACAACAATTTCTTGGACCTTTCAAACATAGTCAGATGTTAGAAAAATAATAGCAGTTCTTTGATCTTGAGTGACAAGTTTTTTTCAGAATCTGTTGACGATTCTCCATCTCCTGTATTTTTGTACAGATAGGCACTAGCAGCTACTTGTACTTGGTAGTCACATAGATAGTTAGCTATACACCAAGTTGAACCGTCAAACCACAGAATGTGTTTAGCGGCCATATTGTGACCTTTTATGCAAGCACTGGGAATAGTTATTATCTCACCAAAAACTGGGCAAACTGAGAGGGCAACATATCAGGTGCAAACCAACCAACCTGTGCAAATTTGGAAACTACTAATCAGGACCACTAGATGCTGATCCAATGGATGGGGTGAGGGGGCTTAAGCGCAAAAAAAAAAGGCCGGTGGGTGGGGGGCTTAAGCGCAAAAAAATCCCACCTCTCACCCCATCCATTAGATCAGCATCTAGTGGTCCTGATCGGTAGTTTCCAAGTTTGCACAGATTGGTTGGTTTGCATCTGATACGTTGCCAACTGAGAGAACATATTGGACCTTTTGTTGAACTGATGCTTTAGTCATAATTATTTATGGTATTTCTTCTCGCAGCATGCATGAATATATTTAGTTATGCTAGTAGTTGCCCAAACCTCAGCGACTCTATTTGATTGCTACGTTTTGGTTCGCAATCTGTTCTTTCAGTTGTGGAAATGGCCAATGTGTATGGTCTTTAGTATGCTGATGTGAGCCCTTACTTGTGCTGCAGATGATGAATGGTAATATTTGGTCAGTATCAGATTCTAAAAGCATTGGAGAAACTATCATGCTCGTCCTCCAGTTCCAGTTGCAACCTGTGACTCCGGTCTCTGGAGCGTCCTCAGATTTTTACCGATCGTCTGCAATTCCCAACTTCAATGGGCTCAGAGTCCTCCTTGCGGACAGTGATGACACCAACCGAGCTGTAACTCACAGGCTCCTAGAGAAGCTTGGTTGCCGAGTCCTTTCGGTCGCTTCTGGCGTCCAATGCATGAGCTCCTTCGCTGCTGAGCCGTCCTTCCAGCTGGTGATTCTTGACCTTGCCATGCAGACGATGGATGAATTCGAAGTAGGCCTCGCGATCAGGAAGTTCAGTAGCAATAGTTGGCTGCCGTTGATTGTTGCCCTAGCGGCAAGAATCAACGACAACATCCGGGATCGATGCCAGAGGTCAGGAATAAATGGCCTTATCCAGAAACCAGTCACATTAGCTGCACTGGGAGATGAACTGTATAGAGTCCTTCAGAACAATTAAAAGAGCCTGATGGTTCTCATTTCTTTCAATCTCAATAGATTGCTGTAGCGTGATCGGTAGTCACTCTGCTACTAGTTTCTGCCAGGTTAGATCCATATACAATCACAAAACATTTGGGGCAAAGGAAAATGTATAGGAAGCTGAAAGCATCCGCTTTTTGCTTGGTTCCTCGGTGAAGGACGACGACAGAAAGGTACAAAATTTTGGAGAGATGATACTGTTAGAACTTAGACTCATTCATTTGTAAACCCACAGATAAGCCAAGATTTAGATTCATGCACTAACGCTAACCACGATATAATAATTAGTTAGTTTGGACGAAATCCATGAGCAGTTGAGTTTGTGATTGGGACTTTGAGATGGATGCATGGATGGGTTCAGTGAATGCAGGCCCGTTCGGCTTGCTGAACTTTTGCTGAAATTAGCTGAAAAATACTGTTCTGGCTGAAATGTTGTGAGAGAAAAATACTATTTCGGCTGAAAAAAGAAGCTGAACAAGCCGGATATGGGGTAAACCGAATGGGCAAGGAATTTTTGTTAGACATGCTGAAAAGCAGGCTGGATGAGATTGCAGACAAGGCATTTGATACGGCTGATGCTGACCTTCTATCTTTGAAAATTAAATACTAGTAGTACTTGCAGTATTGATCTTGTGCAAGTGCATCTGCTGCATTTCATACTACTTAATACTTGGCCTGCTTCTGGTCAGCAAACCCTTGCTTGCCATTTTCTCAGCAGTGATTCTTCAGTTTTTATATTATATCATTTCCTTCTTGAAACACATTACCATATAAAAGAGAAAATCTTTAAGCCTGTTTCAGTTGTAAGAATCTGGTGCCTTGGTACCGAAGCTTCCGAGGTCATCTAAAGAGCTCTTAATCAGAGTAATTATCAAGTGAGAATCCACGGCCAAATGTTGATGGCCGGCAGGTTTCTCGCTCGGTCCTTTGGTATTGACGTTTTGACCCGGTTGTTGGATTAGTTTACGCTAACGCAGCATGTACGACAACAAGTACTGCCGTCAGACCTAAGCATTCCACTCACCTGGACACAATGAACACCCTAGTATGTTTTTCTTCCCTCTTGCTGAAAAAAAAATGTGCAGAAGATGCTCTTGTTCGGTCTTCTTTCTCTTAGTAATTGGACAATCTAACCTTTCCACAAAGGGGTTTACATTACATGCAATTTGCATGTCCTTCATTGGGGATGCTGGACCAGAACTGGTCCAAAAATAGGGAAAAATCACAATCTTCTCAAAGTGGGGAATATGCTAAGTGTGGTTGTATCTTGTCCTGGTTCACAAATCAGAAGCTTTTTATTTTTGTTTTTTGTTTCCGAGGACAAAGGTTCCTCAAACTGGCTCTTGTTTCGTGCAAAAGGTAACAAGGAGGACCAAGTTGGGGGAACCCCCACCCCCTTGGTTCCTACTGATCTTGCTTATGAAATCGGCACATAATTCTATCATTGTACTCAAAGGTCAGTCTACATATGTACTTTTATAATGCACACAGCACACTTTTTGGCAAACCTTGTTCCTCAAAACATTGCACGTAGGTTGTCACGGCAGCCGGCAGACCTCTTGGAGATTTTCTATTTCAAATTGGAGTTTGGAGCTCCTGCCGGGGGGATGCACCTGACGAAGAAGGCCTGAAAGAAAGAAAGTCCTTCAGATCTGTGGTGGAGCCTTGCCTTTCTTTCTCTTCCTGGCGTGAGCTGCCCATGCCTGCAACTTGCCACATCCAGTGTGCCTGCCTGCCTGCCTGCCTTGTCAGGGTGTTTGTTTTCTCCTCCTAAACTTTAGTCACTGTCCCATCAGACGTTTAACATATACCTTGAGTATTAAATATAGACTAATTATAAAATTAATTGCACAGCTTACGACTAATTAGCGAGACGAATTTTTTAAGCCTAATTAGTTCATGATTTGACAATGTAGTGCTACAATAAACATACGCTAATGACGAATTAATTAGGTTTAATAAATTCATCCCATGGAGTACTGATGGATTTTGTAATTTATTTTTTTATTAGTATCCAAACATCCAATGCAACATCCTCATATGACACCTCCTAAATTTTAGTTATCGAATAAACACTCCCTTAATTTTTGCAACTGTACAAGAACGCCCCTTCGCTGTCCCATGACCAAATACATTGCTCTGAGGCCTGAGCATAGGTAAGGTACTGCACACTGTTTGGATGCTGTGAACCTGTGGCACTGGCACCGCCCAAATGGTACTCCTACTAGCTAGTAGCCTGTAACACCTCTGGTGTTAGGCTTGCCTAATTGCACTTGCATTTATAAACATGAGCATCATTCATCCATTTATGAGCATATATCACATGAAACATGTTATCGAAACATTGCAACGTGTTGTATATTTCATGAGTGTTGTTTTTGTGAATTAAAGAGTGTGCAACACCCAAGTGCAACATGTGCAACTCACTTTAGTGGAACCAAGCTAGTTATTGTAATGCAACAAGATCATGAAACATGTGAAACATGACTATGAAACAAAAGTAACATTTCAATTGTTTTTCATCGTTTCAGTACATTCAGTGCTTGATTCTTGTATGACAAATGTGTGGTATGGCTAAATATATTGTTAAACAACTTAGCTATACTTAGAAGGTCATTAGGAACAATGTTCATGTTGATCATTTTGCCTAATTAAGTTTTCAAGTCAGGGTTTGACTTGTTTTGACCCTAGGACTTTTTGGTTTGACTGTTCAAAAAGTACCACTTAGAATGTTTGCATGTCTGAGCAACCTAAAACAAAGTTGTAGCAAATTATATAAGGAACAAAAGTTATTTTGTGACCAAGTCATAAAAATGTGCACAACATGCTCTAAATGGTCCCACAAGTCAGAAATTGGGTTGGGTTCAACATTTAGAAATTTTCTAAGTACAAACTCCACTTTTCAGTTTCTTGAGCACGACTTTGGCATGATTTTACTCTCTCTCCTTTGCAAGTTAGACATTGACCTCTAAATGAGTTTTGTAGCTGGTATGTAGGTGTACAACTTTTGTTTTGATTTCTTTCGTTAACGATCAACGGATTAGGAGATAGAGCATCACCATTTGGCGCCGCGTCGATTCGGTTTCTTGTTATCCTGAATCGCTTCATGATGTTTCGACTTCAGACCATGTTATGGCCGACCGAGGTCGATGGGCAGCCGCCAAGTCCGCCACGCCTTTCGCTCGCCGACGACCACGCCACATGCTACCGGGTCGGCTTTGAAGAGGAGCGCCCCCTCCTCCCCACGCGCCGCTTCTCTGCACTCATCCACTCTCTGTTGCCTTCCCCATTCACAGCCGTAGCGCACCGCCGACGCCATCAGCTCCGCCGAGCTCGCTCGAGCTCGCCACGGCGCCACAGCCACCACCATCCCACCAGTAGCTCCGCCATCGCTTCACGGACCTCGTCGGCGCCCTCACGAGCCAGCAAAAGTCAGAGGTGAGCGGCATTGCCGAACCATGCGCCACCGCGGCAGGTCAGCTTGGTCACCGGTTGGTGATCTCACGCGGTCGCGCTGACCGTTTCACCGTAGCCGGTAGTCGTAGCATAGGAAGGTCCGTATTGTTCACGGAAAGCTTACGCGTGCCTTGTATGGCCACCAACCGCCTGGGTTCACCGGAGCACCACCGTGCGCCATGGCCGAGCCACCGTGGGTCATGGCCGACATCCCTGGAGTTCGCTAGAGTCTAGTTTTAGGAGTGCTATGGATGCGGGAGGTCGAGGTGGGCACGCCTTTGCCCTCGGTTCCACCGAAGAAATCGTCGTCGGCGAATTTCACAGTTGCCGCGCCGTCGTCTTCCACCATCCCCTGTTTTCTCTCGCTGACGCACGGGTCCCATTTGTCGATCGCCCCGCTTTGAGAGGGAGCGGGAATGGGGCTACGCTGCTCTGGGCTGTGTCTTGTGCACAGATCATGTGGGCCGCCCTAATCCATTCGGTGGCGATGAGTGATTAGGTTTTCCTTTTGTTTTGTTTATTTTGTTTTTCACAGATTTGTGTGCACGATTCAAAAATGTGTAAATCAAGTTTGGTAGATCCAAATGTTATGGCTCCAATTTCGTTGAGTTCCTGGTAATGTCTAGTATTTAATAAAAATATTATATGAGCACAGGTTTTAGAAATTTTGGATGAATTAAATAGGACTTTGAAATGTGTTTTTAGATGCATGCAAACTTGTTGAAATTTTATCTTGAGTTTTTGTGGTCAAAAAATTATGAAATTTTGTGGGTATGCTAGTCTTGCTTAGTAGAAGCTCTGGTTAAAATTTCAGAGCTAGTGCATGTGTAGTCTTTGAGTTATAGATTTTCCTTTTATCATTGATTAATACTTGTGTGAATTTTCATAGTTTTTTTAGCACCAGAAATATAGGTTGCTGTTGTAGCCCTAGTTTAAAATGAAATAAAATAATCCTCTTTAATGCAAGTTAGTTAATAATGTTTGCTTTGGTGTATCTTTGAAGCATTTAATAAGATATGTTGACTTAACATATTAGTAGTAGAAGAGAATGCAGTAGATGACATGTGCTTGTAATATATTTTCTTGGATGATGTTGACTACCTCGCATTCAAACATATCCATTGTATTCATCTCATCCGATGCACCGATTGCATAAGCACTTACGCACATTGCATCATACAGGATCGCAAACTGAGAACCCAGTCGTCATACCCGAGGAGCTTGAGGAGCAGTTCGAGGTGCAGCCGCAGGAAGTGCTAGAAGCCAACGAGGAGGACGTTGAGGAACTTCCGGAGTGCCCCGATCACCGTCCGAGCTCCTTCGAGAGAGGCAAGACCCGGAGCATTTTCTCCCGGTTTGCAATGATTAATTAAATGCTTTACTTTAATTGATGCATTACGTTCAGGAGTTGTTTGCAACCGTTGCTGCATTATACCTTGTTTACCTTTGTTATACTATATCCTTGTTACCCTGGTATCCGCAGTCAAGTCAATGCTTAGCTGGCTTAGACTGGTAGAAGTCGGGTGATTTCCTGTCACCTGCGAGCTATAGGTGGTTACCTAGATCTGCTTGGATGACTATGAAGTCATGGTATAACTAAGTGTTAAATGAAGTTGAGACCGGACGGAGACTTGCAGAGTTTTGGACTGTAGTGTTTCCGTCTGTGTCGATTAAGGACCGACCGTTGTTGGGCCAATGCATGCCTTACATTTAGCTTGGCCGGATAAAGTACCTTCCGACCACGAAGCTGGGAGATTTTTCGGGCCGAGTAGATTGCCCGCAGCGCACTATGCCGGAGCTGGTGTGGTAGGACACGGGGGCGAGATGATAAGACCAAAGTGCAGTCGATCGGCCCCCGGGTACATGTGGTTCCTGACAAACTCGAGATACCTGGAAAGTTGACTCGGTGATCAATATCTCACTTTAGCGGGTGAGTGAGGTTTGTGTAAGGAATAAATCACCAGCTGGTTAGGAATCGATTCGAATCGCCATCGCTCCTGGATAGTGAGCACTTGACTTGAGTTACTTCATCGTAGTAAATGTTTATAGAACACTTGGATAGTTGTAGTAAATATGACAGTATGGAAATTGTTTAATGATCATTGGTTATCATTATCTGCTTAATCATATGTTTCCTCTAGTATAGGTGCAAATCTAGTCGACAGGTTAATAAGAATTAACTTGACAATAATGCTTTTAGAAAGGTTCTTGAAATGCTAAAAATGCTTCTTTTGCAAATGAGTCAGCTACCCTACTATAAAGCCCTTCATAATCCTTGGTGTCATTTATTTTCGGTTATGTCGGGTAAGTCTAGCTGAGTACCTTCTTGTACTCAGGGTTTTATTCCCACTTGTTGCAGATGGGCAGATGTATTACGGCTACTGTATCAACTGCCTTTATCCTGCGATGGGTGATGCTTAGGACCATGGTTATGGTCATTCCTTACGTCTCGTCTAATGCTTTTGTTGGAGATGATCATTCGCTGGCACTATATTTGAACTCCGCATGAGTGTGTGTGTGGTTTGAACAAATGGCTTCTGCTACTTTTATTCGAACTGGTTTTGTAATAACTATGTTGAAACTCTGACGTATCTGGGATTACGAACTTTTATGTAATATGTGATGGTGACCGCTAAACTTATTACGATCTTGGCTGGAATGGAAGTTGGTTTGAAATCCTTCGTGATTTCACGGACTACCGGGTTATACGGGCTTAAGTTTGCTAAATCGTCTGCTCTGGCGGATGATTTTCTTACTTAATTTCGTATAATTGGTAGGTTCTGTTACAGCTGGCATCAGAGCATGGTTTAGCGTGTTACTGTTCACAAGTGTATTTAAAACAAAAAGGCATTTGAAAAACGTGATTTCCAAACTATAAAGTGTGCCAGTGGTCATTAAGTACTGACTTGGGGTTCTTGCATCATATTTCTCTTTCGTCGCTCATACGGCGTGCTATTGTATGAGTGCCACTTGTTTGAGTGGTAATGTATGGATCAATTGCCTCTACGCCTCGGTAAGTGTGAGTTGTGAGAGCATGATCGGATACACCGCCGATCTAGGGTGAATGCTTATATGATGCTGGAGTAATTACATGTTCTACGCATGTTTTACAAAGGTATCTCATGTATGGGTCTTCCGTCTGTGGAGGCGATGCCGTCAATAGGACGATGGTTCGGGTAGTTACTACCGTTGTACACGTATCTGGGGATTCGTGTAGAGCGTGTAGATAAAACTTTACTGCTTTTATGCATTCATTGGGAATTGGGCTGAAATGAATCTTCTGCAGGTACATAACAACGCTATCGTATAGAACGTATTAGCTACGTATTTGAGAGATCATTTGTATGCCATCAAATTCGTCGTTAGAAATTATTTATTCCTAAGTTTGTGAGAACGTATGACACGTACATACATCATGTTACTTGTGCATTTCATTCATGTCATGCATTCCTCCCCTTATAAATTGATTATCTCATTTTGATAAAAGTTGTATCACCTAAAATATGTTTCCCCGAGGTAATAAAAGAACTTTTGCTACAGATGGCCCGCACGAAGCAGACCGCCCGTAAGTCCACTGGAGGAAGAGCACCTCGACGTCCGTTGGCCCTGAGGGAGCACCGCACCACGGACACCTTCTTGAGCAAGTTTGGCATGCCGACCTTGCTTTGGAGAGTGCTCCATGATGTGGGGTACCCAGAGGGTCAAGAGCCGGTGTACTCTTGGAATGAGAGCCAGTTAGCAGAGGATGGACTCGCAGTGGTGGAGATCACGGTTCCTGCTCTCGGTGATGCTCCAGATTGGGATGGTTGGCATTTGGAGTTTGAGGGTCGCACTCCAGCTGAGGGTGCAGAGGGAGCAGCTTTCCGTGTCATCAGGGACATTATGAGCAGATTTCCCAGTGAGCTTGTAGCAGCTCTAGCTAGCACTTTTCCTAGGGATGATCCTCGTGATGCCATTTGGGTTCAGCCTCAGGGAAGCGCATTGGTCAGAGGTCCAGCTGAAGGACAGGCTAGCGACAACCAGGCAATGAGTGCTATGTTCGCCGCCATCAGAGCGTATGAGGGTCTCGAGAGTACCTACTGGACTTTGACTGGCTTGCGTGGTGAGGATAAGCTCAAGGGGAGAAAGCAGAAGAAGAGACAGGCACGTGCTATAGCTAGCTTGCAGGAGCAGTTGGCTGATATGAACTTACAGCGAGATCAGGCGGTTGAGAGAGGTGATAGAGCTATGCAGCGAGTGCATACGTTGACTCAAGCCAACAACAATGTAGACCGCATGATAGGACAGTTGGTTCAGGAAAGGAATGAAGCCTGGAACGCAAGAAACCTTCTGCGACAGAGGGTCGATGAGCTAGAGGAATACAACGGCAACCTGCATGAGGAGTTTCACGCGCTCTACAATGGGGTTGGCCCATATGCTCCACTAGACGCCGCTGGCATGGATATCGACGACGACAATGAGGATGAGCCTGTAGTTTCACCTAGGGGCGATGGTGATGTCTCCGATCCCGACGATGGCCCCGAGGAGTAGGCTAGTTGCCTTGCGCTAGTATCTAGGTCCTGTCGCGATGACCTTTCTTTTGTTGGCATGCAACCTATCGTATGTTGCTTTGAACGTATGAGACGTGGCATATGGTTGGAACTTGATTTTGAATGCGATATCTGAACGCATAAAAAGTCCAGTGTATGTATGCTGGCAATTTGATTGTATGGACGTGATGTTTGCCGTTGAAGTAATTTGATTAAGTGTTGTTGTTTTAATTAGGATGCGTTTGTTGTGCCTCTGTTTTATTGTATGAATTTATTCTTTCCAGTAAATTCAGTACGGCATAATTTTTCCTTCACTCGCAATTATTACAGCGTCACTCAATCATTACTTGTTGCTGAAATATGCAGATGACAAACACTCGCCGAACCACGTATGAGGCCGCTGAGACCGGTGCTAACGGTGCGGGGACCGATGGTGGTGGTGGTGGTGGTAGTGGAAACCACGGCAACAACAATGAACCTCCCCATGAACCGCATTTGCCACCTCCTCCCCCGTTTACCCCCGAGATGTTCCTCGCCAAATGCCTTTCGGGAGTCGGTATAACAACGCGAACAATCCCGGAAAGAACATAGAGGATTTTCTGCGCACCATCGCCAACAACGTTCAACGTGGTAACAATCAAGGTGGTGGCATAGGAGTGAACCAATATAGCAGCTTCAAAGATTTCATGGACACTAGGCCGCCAGTATTTAAGGAAGCAACAAAGCCACTCGATGCTGAGGAATGGATCAACACGATGGAAGATAAATTCCGTGTGTTGAGGATGACTGAGGTGTTGAAAACGGAGTATGCTGCACTTCAGTTGCAAGGACCGGTGGGAATGTGGTGGAAGCACCATCGCACCACCTTCCCTCCAAATGCCCAGATTTCTTGGAGAGAGTTTGCTGAGACTTTCCGGGGAGTCTATATTCCACCCGGGCTGACCGAGATGAAGTTGGGAGAGTTTCTGGCATTGAACCAGGGCACCAAGACTGTGACGCAATATCTGCATGCCTTCAACAACTTGTGTCGCTATGCTCCCGACATGGTTGACACAGATGCTAAAAGAATAGCCAGTTTCAAGAGGGGACTCAATCCAAAAATGATGAAGCATGTTGGTACCAACAACCGCGTCAGATTCAATGACTTCATCAGTGACTATCTGAAGCAGGAGAAGAATAACAACGCCAGCACCGCAGCCAAGACACGCAAGAGAGCCCTTGAAGGTGGTCCGTCGCAAGCTA
This sequence comes from Miscanthus lutarioriparius, assembly GCA_904845875.1. Lineage (NCBI taxonomy): Eukaryota > Viridiplantae > Streptophyta > Magnoliopsida > Poales > Poaceae > Miscanthus > Miscanthus lutarioriparius. Next base: position 72,669,513 of record CAJGYO010000012.1, on the reverse strand, counting down.
GAGCACCTTTGGGAGGTCGTCCTCCATATCGCCCATCGGCACCTGGCGCTAGGTTCCGACCACCTCAGCAAAGAAGTCAGAATTTCCGTGGACCCCAGAAGCCTTACAAGATGGCAGTGCAGTCCAACAAAGCAGCCGCAACTACGGTACAAGGTAGTTCCAAGGGAACTGTGGGATCTGCCGGGACAGTGAGGGGACCCTGCTATAACTGTGACCAACCTGGCCATTTCTCGAGGTTTTGTCCGTACCCGCCCAAGAAGAAGCAGCAGACTTATAATGCTAGGGTGCATAGTACGACTGTGGATGAAATTCCTGAGGGAGAGCCCGTCACTGCTGGTAAGTTTCCTGTCAACGAAAACCCTACAGTTGTTCTATTTGATTCTGGATCATCGCATTCTTTTATGAGTCAAGCATTTGCACAGAAACATGGACAACTATGCATAGAATTGGGTTATGGGTACCGTATAAGTTCAGCAGGGGCTGATGTTTTGACCAACCGGATGGTTCGAGGGGCAACCCTTGAATTAGGTAGCAGGAAGTTCCGGGTGAACTTAATAGTTATGCCTGGATTAGTGTTGGATGTCATTATAGGGATGAATTGGATGAAGGATTGGGGAGCAGTCATAGATACTTGAAGTCGAGTACTTACCCTTAAGGATCCCCTGGGTGAGGGTACTTTCCAAGTACCATTGCCTCGGAGAACAGACCTTATAAGTGTTACATGTGCTACGGCAGTCATTCCTATTCATCAGATTCCGATAGTGTGTGAATTTCTGGATGTATTCCCAGATGAGCTACCTGGTCTTCCTCCGGATAGGGAGATTGAGTTTGGAATTGAGTTAGTCCCCGGAACAGCTCCGATTTCAAGGAGACCCTATTGGATGCCTCTAGATGAACTAGCTGAGCTGAAGAAGCAGTTAGAAGATTTATCAAAAAAGGGGTTTATACGGTCAAGCAAGTCTGAATGGGGATGTCCCGCCTTGTTTGTGAAGAAGAAGAAAGAGGGCACGTTGAGAATGTGCGTAGATTACAGGCCACTCAACGCTGTGACCATAAAGAATAAGTATCCCTTGCCTCATATTGATGTTCTGTTTGACCAATTATCCAAGGCCAAGGTGTTCTCAAAAATAGATTTGAGATCCGGTTATCATCAAATCAAGATTAGGCCACAGGATATACCGAAAACTGCATTTTCCACCAGATACGGGTTGTATGAGTATCTTGTCATGTCCTTCGGCTTGACAAATGCTCCTGCATACTTTATGTTTTTGATGAATACAGTTTTCATGACAGAATTGGATAAGTTTGTAGTAGTGTTCATCGATGACATTCTGGTGTACTCCGAGAACGAGAAAGATCATGAAGAGCATCTGAGAACTGTCTTGACCAGACTTAGGGATCATCAACTATATGCTAAGTTTAGCAAATGCGAATTCTGGTTGAAGGAAGTTCCTTTCCTTGGTCACATTCTATCAGAGAATGGAGTTTCAGTCGATCCAAGTAAGGTGCAAGAAGTTATGAATTGGAAAGCATCGACCACAGTTCCTGAGATTAGAAGTTTCTTAGGACTAGCGGGTTATTACCGTCACTTTATACCAGATTTCTCGAAGATTGCCAAACCGATGACGAGTCTCCTATAGAAGGATCACAAGTTTGTGTGGACAGAGGAGTGTGAAGCAACTTTCCACACTTTGCGGAAACTATTGACCACTGCTCCTGTTCTAGCACAACCAGATATCGAGAAACCATTTGATGTGTTTTGCGACGCATCGAAGACTGGATTGGGTTGTGTTCTTATGCAAGAAAGGAGAGTCATTGCTTATGCATCACGTCAATTGAGAAAGCACGAGGTCAACTATCCAACACATGATCTTGAACTTGCTGCAGTTGTGCACGCCCTAAAAATTTGGAGACATTACCTACTTGGTAATGTGTGCAACATTTTCACAGATCACAAGAGTCTTAAGTATATATTTACCCAACCAGAGCTAAACATGAGACAGCGCAGATGGTTGGAATTGATCAAGGATTACAACTTGAATGTGCAATATCATCCTGGAAAAGCCAATGTAGTGGCAGATGCGTTAAGCAGAAAGTCACATTACTTGAATGTGCAGCCATTACTTGAAGATGGGTTCGATCTAATGCATCCTGCTGTGTTACATAGTATTTAGATTAGTTGCTCTTTGGAGAGTAAGATAATAGAAGGCCAGAAAACCGACAAGGGCATATTCCACATCAAAGAGAAAATAAAAGAAAAGTCGTCTCAACACTTTAAAGTGGATGAACAGGGCGTGTTGTGGTTTGACGACCGTCTTGTGGTTCCCAAGGATCGAGAGCTTAGGAATAAACTCATGGATGAAGCTCACCTTTCTAAGCTATCTATCCATCTCGGAAGTAGTAAGATGTATCAAGAACTAAGATCTCATTATTGGTGGACCAAAATAAAGAAAGAAATTACAGCATATGTTGTCAGATGTGACACATGTTGTCGAGTGAAAGCCATCCACATGAAACCTGCTGGTATGTTGCAACCCTTGTCCGTCCCTAGTTGGAAGTGGGACGATATAAGTATGGATTTTATCACGGGTTTGCCCACTACTCAAAAAGGACATGATTCGATTTGGGTAATTGTGGATCGTCTTACCAAGACCGCTCATTTCTTGCCTGTCAAAACAGATTATCGACCACCTCAATATGTCGAGAAGTATATCGCAGAAATCATGAGGTTGCATGGTATACCAAAGACCATAGTATCTGATAGAGGCTCACAGTTCACGGCTCACTTTTGGGAACATTTACACAAAGGCTTAGGAACTAGTTTGATTCACAGTACCGCTTATCATCCTCAGACAGATGGTCAGACTGAACGAGTGAATGCTGTTTTGGAGGATATGTTAAGAGCCTATGTATTGTCTTCTAAGGGATCATGGGAATCATGGTTACCATTAGCTGAGTTTTCTTATAATAATAGTTATCAAGAAAGCATCAAGATGGCTCCATTCGAAGCTTTATATGGCAGAAAATGTAGAACACCATTAAATTGGGTCGAGCCTGGTGATAGAAGGTATTATGGCATTGACTTTGTAGAAGAAGCTAAGAAGAGAGTTCAGATTATTCAGCAGAATATGAAAGCGGCCCAATCACATCAGAAAAGTTATGCAGACAGAAGAAGGAGACCCCTTGTGTTTGAAGTTGGTGACTATGTTTATCTGAAAGTCACGCCAATGAAGAAGAAAAGGTTCGGAGTTCGAAGAAAGCTTGCCGCGAGATTCGTAGGACCATACAAGATCTTGGAACAAAGAGGTCCGGTAGCCTACAAATTAGAGTTACCTGAGACAATGAGTACCGTTTTCCCAGTTTTCCATGTATCACATCTCAAGAAATGTTTGCGTGTTCCGGAGGAAAGAATAGAACCTCGAGGTATCCAACTCAAATCAGATTTGGTGTATCGTGAGCAACCAGTCCGGGTGTTAGACACTAAGGAACGTGCTACTCGGAATAGTGTGGTGAAAACATACAAGATACAGTGGGATCATCATAACGAGGGAGATGCAACTTGGGAAACAGGAGAGTATCTACAAAAAACTTATGAAGATTTTTATAATAAATGGTTCGTAACCCAAATCTCGGGATGAGATTTTTTATAAGAGGGGAGGGCTGTAACACCCCTGGTGTTAGGCTTGCCTAATTGCACTTGCATTCATGAACATGAGCATCATTCATCCATTCATGAGCATATATCACATGAAACATGTTATCAAAACATTGCAACGTACTGTATATTTCATGAGTGTTGTTTTTGTGAATTAAAGAGTGTGCAACACCCAAGTGCAACATGTGCAACTCACTTTAGTGGAACCTAGCTAGTTATTGTAATGCAACAAGATCATGAAACATGTGAAACATGACTATGAAACAAAAGCAACATTTCAATTGTTTTTCATCGTTTCAGTACATTCAGTGCTTGATTCTTGTATGACAAATGTGTGGTATGGCTAAATATATTGTTAAACAACTTAGCTATACTTAGAAGGTCATTAGGAACAATGTTCATGTTGATCATTTTGCCTAATTAAGTTTTCAAGTCAGGGTTTGACTTGTTTTGACCCTAGGACTTTTTGGTTTGACTGTTCAAAAAGTACCACTTAGAATGTTTGCATGTCTGAGCAACCTAAAACAAAGTTGTAGCAAATTATATAAGGAACAAAAGTTATTTTGTGACCAAGTCATGAAAATGTGCACAACATGCTCTAAATGGTCCCACAAGTCAGAAATTGGGTTGGGTTCAACATTTAGAAATTTTCTAAGTACAAACTCCACTTTTCAGTTTCTTGAGCACGACTTTGGCATGATTTTACTCTCTCTCCTTTGCAAGTTAGACATTGACCTCTAAATGAGTTTTGTAGCTGGTATGTAGGTGTACAACTTTTGTTTTGATTTCTTTCGTTAACGATCAACGGATTAGGAGATAGAGCATCACCATTTGGCGCTGTCAGTCAGTTTCTTGTTATCTGAATCGCGCTACAGTGTTTCGGCTTCAGACCTGTTATGGCCGACCGAGGTCAGATGGCAGCCGCCGCGTGTCCGCCACGCGCTCGGCTCGCCCTGACCACGCCGCGCGCTGGCTGGCTTGAAGAGGAGCGCGCCCTGCTGCCCTCCGCACGCGCTCTGCACTCATCCACTCCTCTGTTGCCTTCCCCATTCACAGCCGCAGCGCACCGCCGACGCCATCAGCTCCGCCAAGCTCGCTCGAGCTCGCCACGGCGCCACAGCCACCACCATCCCACCAGTAGCTCCGCCATCGCTTCACGGACCTCGTCAGCGCCCTCACGGAGCCAGCCAAGCTGTAGGTGAGCGGCATTGCCGAACCATGCGCCACCGCGGCAGGGCCGCCTTGGTCACCGCCGGTGATCTCACGCGGTTGCGCCTGACCGTTTCACCGTAGCCGGTAGTCGTAGCATAGGAAGGTCCGTATTGTTCACGGAAAGCTTACGCGTGCCTTGTATGGCCACCAACCGCCTGGGTTCGCCGGAGCACCACCGTGCGCCATGGCCGAGCTGCCGTGGGTCATGGCCGACATCCCTGGAGTTCGCTAGAGTCTAGTTTTAGGAGTGCTATGGATGCGGGAGGTCGAGGTTGGCACGCCTTTGCCCTCGGTTCCACCGGAGAAATCACCGTCGGTGAATTTCGCAGTTGTCGCGCCATCGTCTTCCTCCGTCCCCTGTTTTTCTCTCGCTGACTCACCGGTCCCATTTGTCAGTCGTCGCTGCTGAGAGGGAGCCGGGACTGGGCTGCGCCATTCTGGGCTGTGTGCGCGCGCAGTCGTGGGCCGCCTAATCCGTTCGGGCTGACCCAGTAGCTGATTAGGTTTTCCTTTTGTTTTGTTTATTTTGTTTTCCACAGATTTGTGTGCACGATTCAAAAATGTGTAAATCAAGTTTTGTAGATGTCTAGTATTTAATAAAAATATTATATGAGCACAGGTTTTAGAAATTTTGGATGAATTAAATAGGACATTGAAATGTGTTTTTAGATGCATGCAAACTTGTTGAAATTTTATCTTGAGTTTCTGTGGTAAAAAATTATGAAATTTTGTGGGTATGCTAGTCTTGCTTAGTAGAAGCTCTGGTTAAAATTTCAGAGCTAGTGCATATGTAGTGTTTGAGTTATAGATTTTCCTTTTATCATTGATTAATACTTGTGTGAATTTTCATAGTTTTTTTTAGCACCAGAAATATAGGTTGCTGTTGTAGCCCTAGTTTAAAATGAAATAAAATAATCCTCTTTAATGCAAGTTAGTTAATAATGTTTGCTTTGGTGTATCTTTGAAGCATTTAATAAGATATGTTGACTTAACATATTAGTAGTAGAAGAGAATGCAGTAGATGACATGTGCTTGTAATATATTTTCTTGGATGATGTTGACTACCTCGCATTCAAACATATCCATTGTATTCATCTCATCCGATGCACCGATTGCATAAGCACTTACGCACATTGCATCATACAGGATCGCAAACTGAGAACCCAGTCGTCATACCCGAGGAGCCTGAGGAGCAGTTCGAGGTGCAGCCACAGGAAGTGCTAGAAGCCAACGAGGAGGACGTTGAGGAACTTCCGGAGTGCCCCGATCACCGTCCGAGCTCCTTCGAGAGAGGCAAGCCCCGGAGCATTTTCTCCCGGTTTGCAATGATTAATTAAATGCTTTACTTTAATTGATGCATTACGTTCAGGAGTTGTTTGCAACCGTTGCTGCATTATACCTTGTTTACCTTTGTTATACTATATCCTTGTTACCCCGGTATCCGCAATGAGTCAATGCTTAGCCGGGCTTAGACCGGTAGAAGTCGGGTGATTTCCTGTCACCGCGAGTTATAGGTGGTTACCTGGATCTCGCTTGGATGACTATGAAGTCATGGTATAACTAAGTGTTAAATGAAGTTGAGACCGGACGGAGACTTGTAGAGTTTTGGACCAGAGTGTTTTACATGCAGTGTCGATTAAGGACCGACCGTTGTTGGGCCTCGAGTCATGTTGAATGCATGCCTTACATTTAGCTGGCGGATAAAGTACCTTCCGACCGCTGAAGCCGGGAGATTTTTCGAGCCGAGTAGATTGCCCGCATGCACTATGCTGCCGGAGCAGTGTGTAGGACACGGGGCGAGATGATAAGACCAAAGTGCGCTCGGTCGGCCCCGGTACATGTGGTTCCTGGCAAACTCGAGATACCTGGAAAGTTGACTCGGTGATCAATATCTCACTTTAGCGCGTGAGTGAGGTTTGTGTAAGGAATAAATCACCAGCTGGTTAGGAATCGATTCGAATCGCCATCACTCCTAGATAGTGAGCACTTGACTTGAGTTACTTCATCGTAGTAAATGTTTATAGAACACTTGGACAGTTGTAGTGAATATGACAGTATGGAAATTGTTTAATGATCATTGGTTATCATTATCTGCTTAATCATATGTTTGCTCTAGTATAGGTGCAAATCTAGTCGACAAGTTAATAAGAATTAACTTGATAATAATGCTTTTAGAAAGGTTCTTGAAATGCTAAAAATGCTTCTTTTGCAATTGAGTTAGCTACCCTACTATAAAGCCCTTCATAATCCTTGGTGTCATTTATTTTCGGTTATGTCGGGTAAGTCTAGCTGAGTACCTTCTCGTACTCAGGGTTTTATTCCCACTTGTTGCGATGATGGCGGATGTATTACTACCATCGTATCAACTGCCTTTATCCTATGATGGGTGATGCTTAGGACCATGGGCATGGTCATTCCTTACGTCTCGTCTAATGCTTTTGTTGGAGATGATCATTCGCTGGCACTATATTTGAACTCCGCATGAGTGTGTGTGTGGTTTGAACAAATGGCTTCTGCTACTTTTATTCGAACTGGTTTTGTAATAACTATGTTGAAACTCTGACGTATCTGGGATTTCGAACTTTTATGTAATATGTGATGGTGACCGCTAAACTTATTATGATCTTGGCTGGAATGGAAGTTGGTTTGAAATCCTTCGTGATTTCACGGACTACCGGGTTATACGGGCTTAAGTTTGCTAAATCATCTCCTCTGGCGGATGATTTTCTTACTTAATTTCGTATAATTGGTCGGTTCTGTTACATAGCCCTAAGACTGTCTCAAACGGTCCGGACGCAAAAACAAGAGGCATTCGATATTTTGGGTCGCCCACAGCTAAAGGGTTACGGACCCAAAACTTCACTTCTCCAACGAGCGACGCAAACGAGAAGCCGAGGGCCGCCCGCCTCACCGCATCGGGCCGCTCCTCGCCGGCCGCGCGCGTGCCGCCGCGGACCCGCCTCGCACGAGCTGGAGCTGGTGACTCCTCCCGCTTCGTCCTCGCCGTTAAAAGCCCATGCTGCCAGCGTTCTTCCTCTTTTCCCTTTCCTGCTCACCACCGGCCGACTCAACCCGCCGGTGAAATTCAGCGCCACCGCTGCACCTCCGCCTGATAGCTTGTGCCTGCAGCTTCGTCTCGCCCCTGTGCCTGCCGTGCGTGTGCTCCCCTCCCTGGCCCACACGCTCGTGCTCTCCCCGTCCCTCGCGCTGCTCTTCTCCGGCGGCTCCACCTGTTCCGCCTCGATGGTTGGGCTCGCGGCCGTCCTAGCGCCGCTGCCGACGCCGAGGAGGACGTGGGGCCCGCGCTCATGGAAGGGAGGTGGAGCGCGAGGAGGTGGCGATGGCGTTGCAGGCGTGGAGGAGCGCGACGCCGACGTCGAGGTTGCGGCGACCATAGCAGCGGACGCGTCGCCCTCGCCGGCGCCGGCGAGCGCGGGCCTCCGGTGCGGATCTCGGGCTCCGGTCGTCCGCTTCCTATGGTTGGCCCTGCGTGGAGACACAGAAGGACTGAACGAAGACGCGTTTTTGGGTTCTGCCTCAGCTCCGACGCAAAATGGGTCATGGGTTTGCCTCCTCCGTTGGAGCGCGTTTTGTTCCGCAAAAACACTGTATACAACGCATTTTTAGGTTTGGGTCACGTTATGCGTCTGCTATTGGAGTCAGTCTAACTGCTACCTACTACTACTACAGTGCTGCTGCTACCTATCCGGAAAATGACCACGGGGAACTCCGACAACCGTTACCTAAAATAAGATCCATTTCACATTTGGCCAGTGCTACAGGTAAAAGGTTCAATATCTATTTTTAGTCTTCTCCAACAACGAGATCTAAAAGGGAACCCTTTCTGCAAATGGATCTTCAGGAGAGAGAATACTTAAATTTGGGTTATACCTCTCTTGATACCTAAAATGAGTCTTTCATATAAATACTCTATTGAAGGCTATAGGTATTCTATTAAAAACCTATTTTATGTCTGGGCCTCCTGATAGGTCTTCTGTTGAAAAGCCTTAGATGGGCCAAACATGTAGAGGATACAGCCATGGCCGTGAGCAAATTACTGTAATGGGCTGCTGGTTGTAATCCACCAGCCCATGGCATGTGCAGCCAAAAAAGAGGATTTCTTAATGTTGTAGAATGCGGAAAATATAAAAGCTTCTTTTTTTTAGAATCAGAAAATATAAGAGCTTGATTTTTTCTCGAACACTAGGAGAGTTGCGTATCATTATATTAATAGAAGAAGAAAGAGTCGTACATAGATCCAAACCCACACACACTCGCTACAAGGAGACAATATAACAGCTTGATGATGATAAGGTTAAGTAAAATAGGAGCAAATAATAAGTAAATGTCGTTTGTAGTGGCCAAAATAGCAGTGGCAGGGTCTGCTAGAAATGGACTCCTTGGTTTCAAATTATACAAGCTCACCTTGACATTATTGTTCTAAGTCAAACGTATCTATCAAACTCTTACTGCACTTTTAGAAGATTTTACAAAATAGCCAAATTTGCTTTTATTTCTTTAGAAATCTTCATCTTTTAGGTGATAACTTTTTTTTCTTCTAAATCAATATCAATGAATCATAGTGTCGGGGACCAATAGTAGGGTACCCAAAGAGGAGGAGTTGATACCTATCAACGCTAATTCATCGGAGCGATCAAGAACGTGACTACGTTTCTCAGTGGGCCCCGCCTCGTCCAAACCACCAAGGCCGTAGGCTCCATTTCGTTCGATCGACCGACCCCCGAGGGTTGGGAACGCCTCAACCCGACGTCTGAGGGGTGGCTCCGCCTCGCCCGACGTCTGAGGGCTGGCTCCGCCTCGCCCGACGTCTGGCGGCTGGCTCTGCCTCGCCCGACGTCTGGGGGCCGGCTCCACGCCGCCTGACGTCTGAAGGATGGCTTCGCCTCGCTCGACGTCTGAAGGATGGCTTCGTCTCGCCCGACGTCTGAGGAGTGGCTCCGCCTCACCTGACCCCCGAGGGATGGCTTCGCCTCGCCCGACGTCTGCGCGTGACTCTTTCCTAACGACGCACGCAGATAAGGCAGGGCACTCAAGTCAACCGCAATACCGAGGATCATACCCTGCACACCTGCAGGAAAGTACCGTCAGGATATAACAAGAAGGGCGCTTTGAGACCTTCCAGGCATGTCAAAGCCCAAACAGCGTTGTAGGCGCCGACATTTGTCTTACAGTGTTGTGGACGCCGCCATCTGCCCTCGGGCACGAATCCTGATAGAAGCTCACGACAACCACTACGGTCCAGGTGGAAACTCGCGTCACCTACAGTAATGGACGTACGATCACTGCGTTGTCTAGTCCCTGTATGGCCGTGGATCAGCACCCTGGTTCGCCGCGCCGCCCGTCGGAGTGGGATGGGACGTGACAACTTGCTGACAATGCCAGGGCATGGCATCATCAGCGGACAGAGGCCCAGCGCGGCCCTATTAGGATCAGCGAAACCGGCGTGGAGTTATCCCTAGCACCGCCTGCCATGTCAGCGGGGCCCGCATAGAGGAAAAGGAAGACCTGGTATCTTTGAAGGACCTCTTTTGCCTCTAGTTTTTCTCTTTTCTCCCATCTGTAATCCCTGCTCTCCCTTGGCCTATAAAAAGGAAGGCAGGGAACCCCACTAAAGGGATCGATTCAACACACCACGCATCACATCACACATAGCTGAGCAGCAACCAAGCTCTCAGCACCTATTCGACCTTTCCATCAGATACTTAGGACATGTCCCTCTCTCGCCCGTTTGTAACCCCTACTACGAACTTTTTAGCGCTAATAACACGAGCAGCAGCCACGAACTGGACGTAGGGACATTCTGCCCGAACCAGTATAAACCTTGTGTCTTTTTAGCACACCATCCAGGCCAGACGTGCAATAACACAAATTTACTCATTGGCGTTTACTCGAAACACTGACACATAGGTAATCGAGATGTTTGTTGCATTCTTTCGGTCGCATATATTGTTTCTGTATGCTAATTAGTTTTAGGTCTTTTCCCTGAATTTTATGTGAGTTCAATTTTTTTGTTTTATAGTTACTTTTCTCAGTTCTGTAAAACAAGGGCGTTTTTTTAGCAGCCTGGCGTTCGGCTCGTACTCCTCCCTTGCTGTTGGGCCAAAGCCCAAGTGAGCTCGTCCAGCCTGCTCCTCCTTGCTGATTTGGGCTTGCGCAGCACAGCTCCTGGGCCGATCCTTCTTGGCGTGACAGTCGTGCGCACACCAACTTCCCTCCTCCCTCTACATGGGCCGAGGTCCATTAGGCCGTCGGCCCTTTGCTCCCTCTCTCTGTTCCGTCTTGGCAGCCCGGAACCGAGCGGAAGACCCGCAGCAGAACCAACCAACAGCCCTTCTCCATGTCGAGATTTTGGTCAGAAGTGTTTAAATTCTACAGGGCAAACCAAAAAAAGAGAAGGGGGATCAAACAACAATTGGAAATTAGCCCGAACATTACCACATTAGGTCTAGCCTACGTGATCGACTTATATCATTTAACTTAGCATGAAATTGACAAGACAAAGGCATATAGTATTTTGCCTTGAACTTTGTATTTTCCGCAAAAAAAAATTGTACTGCATGCTACAGCCTGAAAAGGCATTTGCTGAATTTTATTCTTCAGCTTAGCAAAATTGGCAGAAATCCTATAGGTTAATCATTTAGATGATCTTTTCTTTGTTTAGGAGAACAGGAGGGCTTGCCTCTGGAAATTTATTAAAAGCAAAGAAACCAAATACAAAGTTAGAGACAAAAAAAGGTCACATTTTTTGTGGCATTATTTTATTAAAAGAGAAGAAGGTAGCTAAAAGAGTTATAAGATAATGATAAGCCTAGGTTTACCCCTAAGAAGCCATCACAAAGAAACTAGAGTCAAGTCCGTTTTAAACCACCCGTCCCCTAAAATTATCAGTTTGATGAACACCACCAGACTGCAATTCCAACAACATAGACATCTTAACTTTTAAAATTGGATAAAATACCCTCTCAACCATTTCGAAGTGGTTTCATAGATGGTTTTACTTACATGGCAACTGGGACCCACATCTCTTATATAAAAATTCATAATTTTTATATGAAGTCATATGAAAACAAACTTTATATGAAATTCTAAAACTCAGCAATTTCGTCATTGGTAACTTTTCTACTTGAGGCTAAGATAGTTACTTGATTTCCAAATTCATTTTTTAAAATTTCCAAATAAAAAAATTTAAATGCCACATGGTCTATACCAAATATGTAGCTCTTAACACAATCTATAACTTTATTGTTGACAGCTTTTTTAGTTGAGATCATTTAAGGAACCAAATATTCGTTTTATTTTATCAAAATTTGGAGCCAAATTTTTATTTTATATTTCAAGTGACCATGTTGACATGGTCTATACAGAACTGATAGCTCTTAACACGATCTATAACTTTGTTTGACAACTTATTTATTTTACATTGTTTGGAGGTCCAAGTATTCAATTTAAGTCATTATATTTTAAATTATTTTTTTTATACTTTTTAAAGGACCTTAGATGAGAAAATCTACATCAAAGTTATAGTACTTGGTGATATCTAAAGCTTTTCAGTTGTGTTTTTTTTTTCATTTGAGGTCGTTTAGGAGCTCAAAGATTCAATGAAAGATTACATAACTAAAAACAAATAACATGTTGAGCCCACATACCACATCAGCATAACCACCTGTAAAACCACTCATGGATATTTTAGTGGAGTAATTATCCAATTATTGGAGTTAAAAGTGTGTATGTTATTTGATATTTAAGTTCAAAGTTTTTTTTTCAAATTTGGCAAGGGCAATATAGACTTTGGCTAAGAAAGTAGTTCCTCCATCCTATCCAAGTTTGTTCTGAGTCAAACTCTGTTAACTTTGATGAAAATTCTTGAAACGAAGAATAATAGTTACAACATCAAATTAGCATCATCGATAGTTATGAGATATATTTTCATAATTGACATCTTGATAGATATTAATACTCTTCTCAATAAATTTGGTCAAAGTTTGTATAATTTGACTTAGGAAAATTTTGAATTCCTTATATTTCAGGATAGAGGGAGCAAGTGTACGTTTCATATTGGTCCATGATTGGAACAGCCTAAACCATGCCACGTCACGCCCTCTTTCAACAACCACCACAACATGGATTGCACAAGAGAATCGAAGTCTTTCCTGAACTGCTTGTGTTAGACCCTTTTTCTTACCTAAATTTCCACATGCCCCTGTGACCATGACACCACGTGGGTTATCACAGTTGTGCACTATGCATCCAACCGTTGAGATGTAGTGTATGTGGGCGGGTTGATGTGAATCTAGGGATGCAGTACATTTAATGGTTAAAAGAAGCGCATATGGATGGAAATGGATGACCGAGATAAGCCATGTAGTCACATGGACATGTGTTGTTGCTTTTCTGCTGAACCCACCATATCCCACCTAGGGGAGATTTAACTTTTTACCATTATAAAGGTTGGCACCTCCTCAGATAGCATATCAACGGTTGCCGCTATATTTTCACCAGCAAAGACGGAAAACGGATACAAAAATGCCACTTTTGCTCACGTGGCACGCGAGCCCTCGCGCCAGCAGGGATCTAAGTCAGCATACGGGCGTCAAATGTCTCTCCTGCCCCTGCTCTCTCCTTCTCGTCACACGGCGTGGCTCCCTCTCTCCCTCGTCACACGGTGCGCCTCTCTCCCTCCACTCTCCCTCTCTCTTGCAGCTCGGCGGTGCTACCCTCCCTGCGGTGTGCCCTCTCCCCTCCCTCCACCTCTCTCTCTCTCTCTCTCTCTCTCTCTCTCTCTCTCTCTCTCCTCCCTCCCTCCCTTGTCAACGCTCACGCTCGAGCAGCAGGCAGCTCTGCGATCCTCCCCTCCCGGCGGCGCGCTACACCTCCCCTCCCGGCGGCGATCCTCCCTCCCTCTCCCTCAAGCACACCTCCGACGATGTGGCGAGGAGCTCCTCCATCTCTTCCTCCGGCGGCACGGATCTGGGCGAGGAGCTCCTCCCTTTCCCTCAAGCTTCTCGGGTGGCGTGGATCCGGGCGGGGCAGCACAGATCAAGGGCATGGCGGCGCAGATCCAGGGTTGGGCGGTCCGTGCACAGGTCGAGCAGCGCCGTGACGCCGCCGTGCGCCGCGACGGCCCATGCGTTGTCCGAATTCTCGGTGAGCTTGCAGAGCACCCGTGCCGCCGTCTCCTTGGGCGCCTCGCTGCCGGCGCCTGCGTCGAGGACACGGACCACGGGCGCGATGGCACCGCCGACGACCAAGTCCTCCCTATGCGCGTCAGACCCGGTGATCACTGAGACCGTCTCCAGGGCCTCCTCCTGGACGCGGGCTTCGAGGCCCTCGCCGCTCTCGGTGTCGTCGCCCTCGTTGTGAGCGCCGCCGTCGCCCTTGTTCGCCGGGTACCCGCTCCTCGACGAGCTCCAGCTGCAGGAGCAGCTTGCGTTCCTCGTTGACACCGGCCACCAGCTGCCCCTGCTCGATGTCAGCTCGAGGAGATGATGCGCGCGCGTGCTCCCGGACGTGCAGACCTTCTCCGGCCTGATGGAGTACCTGGCCGGCGCCGACGACCTCAAGGGCGTGCACCGGCTGCTCGGGCTGGTGTGGCAATGCTTGCCCTGAGGGTGTTCGATGAAATGCGCGCCGCGTGGGCAGAGAGGAAGAGGTGGAGAAGGAGAGAGTAGGGGCAGGAGAGACATTTGACGCCCGTATGCTGACTTGGATCCCTGCTGGCGCGAGGGCTGGCGTGCCACGTGAGCAAAAGTGGCATTTTTTTATCTATTTTCCGTCTTTGCTGGTGAAAATGTAGCGGCAACTGTTGAGATGCTATCTGAGGAGGTGCCAATCTTTATAATGGTAAAAAGTTAAATCTCCCCCCACCTAGACCAACTGTGGACAGCACTTGGATGCTCTATCGTAGCGAACAGTATCGCAACCAATTCCTTGTGCTTACTGACAAAATTGAAATGATGAAGTGATCTTCATATATGACAGCCGGAGAAAAAAGTTGGGTATGCTTGATTGTTGGTAAGGAAATTGGCATGACAGCATGATGATGGTAGGCCAATAATGTAGGGTTCATTTGATTATATTTTTCAGTAGGAACTAGATAAAAGCCAGTCAAACATATCATTTACATGCCGGAGCACGCCTAGTAAGCAACAGACGTTGCATCCATGATGAGATCAGGCATTCCCGAGACCATCTCAAGGAAGACAGGTATATATACGGAGCACATTATTTGGAGCTGACAAAAGGCTACCACCAATGCATATGGCTCCTCAGATTATGCTTCCAAAACAGTCTCTGACAACACTGTGACCCTAAATGTTGCGATTTACAGGTGGGCCAGCATGTCATTGACTGTTCGCTAAAGATGAACAGATGATTATGGTTTGTTGGGACAAGGCATGGATATGCACTGTTGGTTTCCAAATGCAGGTGTCTGTTTCTGTAGGGTGCAATTCATGGAGCGCAAGTGCCCTAGCTAGCATGTGAATGAAAAGGCTGAAAAGGGGACAGGAACTCTGCGTGAAGGCTCATGATTAAGGACTGGTAATATATATGGTTATTACACTTACTTATGGTCCAAAAGATACACTGGGACTGGTAATATATATGGTTATTGCAAACTTATACTGATCGGCCTAGCAACTGATTTGTTCTTGTATATGAAGAAGTCCCTGACCATTGAGTTGGAAAAAAAAAAACTCTTCGTGATGATAGGGTTCATTACTCCATAAGCAACTACGAGTAATAAAGCCCATCAAGCAACTCATCCAAATGCAGGTGCAGGGGCACCCCCGGCCCAGTCCTGACACATGGAGACATGCGTCCATGATGAGATCAGGTGTTCCTGAGACAATCTCAAACCTCAAGGCAACAAGCATGAATGCATCATATGATTTGGAGGTGAGGAAAGGAGATCACCAATGGATCATATGGATATGGTTCCTACTTTTAGGGTTTCATTCACTCGGCAGCGCGCTGTCCCATTTATCAGTACAATCTGCCGACTGGGCTGACGTGTCAGTGACTATTTGCTTCATTGTCTTAATACAATGAGCGGTAATGTGATGTAATAAGAGGACATGCATCCACAGTTATTCTCCAAAATCCAAATGAATGCCAGAGTCTGTTGCTGCAGGGTGTAAGCAGGCAAGGGCAGCAAGTGCCCTAGACAAGCAAAAGCCTGGTCCAAAGGGGACAAAAGATGCATCAAGGCTCATGATTGGTTACATTACACTGATGGTCCCAAAAGGAGTAGACTGCAACCGGTGATGTCGTTACAGACTTACACTGATGGTTGTCAACTGGTAATTTGGTACAGAGGCATCACGTTCTTGTGTTTCAGCTTTCAAGTTTTGAAGTTTGAACCAATGCTACTCTAATTCAGAGCAGAGGTGCTCCTCTGATCATTGTATTCTCCCTTCCAGCAACGTGGCCTGAAAAGCTTACACCTCTTCATGTATGCTACTCATATTTATGTGGGTGTTGGATGTTTATCCAACGGCTTAATACTCCATCCAGTCTATTTTATAAGACATAGTTTAATATGACACAGCTTTCCAAAATACAATTTGACTATTCACTTGTTTCATACTCCCTCCCACCCTCGCCTTGAATAAATCAATTTCCAGAGTTGTCATTAAGTTAATTTTTATAAGTTTGATTAAATTTACAGAAGAGGAGCACCAAGATGTTTTTTTCGTGATCGTGCCTAGGCACGTATTTCATTAAGAGGGGTAGAAACATTACGAGGCAGGTTAGCGGTAACCAATTGGTTACTGAAGTGCCAGCCCAACAACACCAAGATTTATGAAACCAAATTAATATCATTAGATACACCATAAAATATATTAAATATTTATATTTTTTTTTATAATTTAGTCAAACATAAAAAAAATGTTGGACTTAACAATTCGAGAAATTGATTTATTCAGACGGAGTGAGTATTATATATGATTATAAATTTATGATCATTGGACTGATTAACGATTGTACCTTGGAAACCAAAATCGTGGTCTATTTCAAATCCCTCTGGGTATCGCTGACAAGTTGACCCTCGAATGGAGCCGAACTCGAGCTTAGGCAATGATTTCTGAACAATAACCTCTTATGTAAGAATTGGGCAACTTCATGACGGGGGGGATGATCAAAACAATGCATCAGGTTGAATGGTCTGCCAACAGCAAGTCGTCGCGCCGTGGTGTGAAGCAGAGTACCTTGGTGTTCAGAGGATTCAGCAACATGTTACTGTTATCGTTTCTATAGCTGGCATGTTTTTTGCCCGCAGTCTGTAATGCTAGCGGTACATTTTGTCTGAACTTTTCCTTAAGGTCTTTGAGCAGATGTCCTGACTCTAAGCCAGAGTTTCAGGCATCCTGGGTTGCTCAGTTTAGGCGCGGTTCTAGACTCCTTTGTTGCTGTCTGTTCTCTTCCAAACTTTGTATTTCCGTTATGAAAGTAATGGGAATGGAAAGATTTCTCGATTGGAAAAAAAATGTAAGAATTGGGCGCCTTCTGTTTTAGCAACGGCAGGGAAGAGCTCAGAACTCATCAGCAGCAGACTAGCAGAGAGAGATTGCATTACTGTTGTCCTACAGCGGGTGGTTCAGGTTCAGCGCCTGCCCATCGACTGCACTGCCCTACCCTGATCGATCTGCTTAGGCTGCGTTTAGTTCGCGAAATTTGAGAATTTGGCTGCGGTAGCACTTTCGTTTTTATTTGACAATTAGTATTTAATCATGGACTAATTAAGCTCAAAACGTTCGTCTCGCGATTTCCAACCAAACTGTGTAATTAATTTTTTTTTTTGTCTACATTTAATGCTTCATGCATGTATTATAAGATTCGATGTGATACGATGTGATAGCTACTGCAGTACTTTTTGAAAACTAAACACAGCCCAAATGGAAGAGCAATGCAGTGCAGTGCAGGGCCGTGCGGTGTAGCAGCAGGTAAAAGCCGTCACATGAGCACAGCCTGGCATGTCTGTCTCTCCAATCTCCATGTCCATGCATATGGCCCGCTCGCTCAGCTGGTCACCTACCTTCTTTCTCCCCAGCTGCCCTCTCTAAAAACTTGAAGGCTCTATACTTGCTTTGCTTCCCGTGGGTGGCCTCTGCACTAGATGCAGGACGGATGATGAGGGCATTTGAGCGCCGTCTAATCAGAAACTCTTATGCCCCGTTCCCTTGGCTGACATGGGCTGAAAGTATTGATTTACTGTGAGAGAAAAAATACTATTCGTTAACTGAAAAAGTACGGCTTATAAGCCAAGCGAATAGGACGTTAATGCTCAATGAACAGTGAGTCCCTGTCATTTGTTTCAGTTACACGGCCGTTTTTTTTTCAGTTTATTCTCTGTCTGCAATTGTTTCCGTAGAAGTTCTGATAGTAAAGGATAGGACACGGCCTTGGTATATATGGATATGCTGATGGTCCATCCAAGTCACTATTTGATCTTGAACACGGCTGGATTGAGCTGAGTGGATTATTACTTCCTCCTGCTCAATTGCTCATGCTCAGTTCATCACTAGATTCAGATTCCCCTCACATGAACAGATTCTGATTGTACGCCATGCAGTTCAAAGCTGACACAGCCTTTTGAGATGGTGAGCCGCCAACAACGCCCCCAAAGCTGCTGTGCTGGTACCACTCGAGCTCTGCCAATTGCCACCACCAGCTGCTGTTCCCGAGATAATGGGCACGTTTGGATGATCCTTGCCTGTGCTCAGCCAGGTGAGCCTAGCCTCGCCCATCTAAGAGAGCCAATTTAACTAGCTCACTTCAGCAAGGAAAAACTCGCTTGCATGGAAATCGAGACAAAAAAAGGTAAGGAAACCAAGCTAATTCCTTTTTTTCGGCAAGGCAACGTGAGACTTGCCTAGGGAACCAAACGTGCCCAATAATGTCTCTCCAAATTTCCCTCTTCCCAATCTAACATCACTTATCTCTGTGCTGACAGTGGGCTGGTGGTACTCGGAATTCAGAAATGCTGTAACAATCAGGTCAAATTTTGGATGTATCAAATCTCCAAGCAGGATCCCAGCCCAAACCTAGATTCGCCAAATGTCGGGAAAGAACAATGAGAGAATATTCATTTAGGATTGTGAAAACAATCCGAGCACGAATTGGATAGATCCGATATGCTAATCCAACCCGTACATGTACCAGCCTCTCACGGTTGTATGGCACCGGTGGGTAACAGAAACCATAACTCCCCAGCTCGGACCACAGGGAGGAGTGGTACTGGACGCCCATCAACTGCATCCCAATCAGTCCCCAACCACGCCTGGCAACCCTAATCAAGTCTTGCAAGTACTACCGCGGGACGCTGTCATCCCATTTGATGCTTGATGGTAAGCAAAAGCTTCATTGGGAGATGACAATGGTGTAGTTGCCAATGCAGACCAAGGAAAAGCCAGCATCCCTAAAGGCAAACAGCATCCACACATTATGGTGGTCTGTGTGGTGATATCATAGAGTGATGTGGCAATAGTACGTCGCTGATCATGCACTGACCTGTATTTAGCATTTCCATAAATCCGACTTAATATATATTGCTCAGCTTGTTCGGCTGGCCACTTCTGGCTGGCTGGACTTCTTTTTTTCCAGGCGGAGCAGTGTTTTTCTCTCACCAAATTCTAGTTGCTACCGTGTTTTTCAGCTGCTACAGTGACAATTTAATGCCAGCCGAACAAGCTCTCCGAGAAAGCATGGAATTAATAATTTTGCATAACAGTAAATTGTAATACAACGAAATAGTACTAGTACAATGGAATGTGATGTAACTGAGTGCAAGAAGAGCACTTGCAATCCGAGAAAGCAAACGAATTTGCATGTCAGCACAGCAAGTTATTGCAGGGAGACCAGAGAGTGGAAAGTCAGAGACAGTATATCAGTGTACTGCTACAAATTGTTGTACTCATCATTCATCAACCTATAAAAAGGACCAAGAATAGTACTGTACCAAATTTACTGATTGCGAATGAATGCTTACTGTGTATACCATACCAACTTGCTCCATGGTCAGATGAGCAGCCTACATGCCAGCCCTCTGAAAACGATCGAGAGCCCTGGTGCAGAGTAGCACTCAACAGCTCAAGTCAGCATGCATAGCAGGTTGATTCATGACTCATTTCAATTTCGAAAGCTTTGCTATTCGCTTGAACTTATCAGCCATGGTACAGTGTTTTTCTCTCGCAACAAATCAGCGAACGGTATTTTTCAACCTGGCTTTTCAGCGAAGCGAACAGGGCCAAGTGGAGAATCCTTCAGAGAAGGTAAACTAATTGACCTACCAACTAAACCCAGGCTTTAAGGTAAGCAGAAAATGATATAAATTCCCTTTTGAGATGAGTGGGTTAGCATCAACAACTACTACACTGATATTACTATTATACTTCCTAAACAAGTGGCTAATGCTACACCTTTATGTAACACGGTTACATTGTATCTTAGCTTTTCCAGATGTGTTTTTTGCAAAGTCCCAGGCTGACGATAAACAAATGACTAAGTTACTGACCTGATATACATTGCCTCAACGCTCCATATGCTAGAGGTTAAACATAGGACCAGCTCATTGACTGACTAGATTACCATGTCACATAATTTTCTTCTAAATAGCTGAAAAATATCTTCAATCATACACATTTGATTCAAGTTTACTAAGTAACAAACTTGTTTTCAGGTTGCTTCACACAAGGATTCAACATGATCATGTACAGCCAGAGTTAGAATCAGGGTCTTTCCAGTCAACAAAGCTCTATATTTCATCTAACAATAGACAGATCATCTCATGTGCAAAATGCACCAAAAACAAAGTGGAAAAAGAAAAGAGAAACAAGCAAAACCAAATTACAAGTACCCTTTGCTATCTCATATCACTTGTACACTATGGAACAGAGCAGAAAACCTGACCTTGGCAGCTGGGCTTTGCTCTACTGAAGTTGCCACTCCACACAATCATCAAAGTCGAGACTACTAGAGCAGTCAAGCAGCGCATTTTGCTGCTGCTCGTACCGGCAGATGTAATTCAGGCCGACAAGCAATTCGCAGATCACTGCCTCTGTCTTCTCCCGATCAGCAAAATACAGCGTCTGCAGCAGCAGTACATTCCCCTTCAACACGATCTGCTGCTGCTCAAAGTTCCTCTCGGCCTGCCACCGGATCATGTTGTGGGCCATGGGAGCAAGCCATGCCAGCGTCTTCTCGAGCGTCTCCCGCCAATCGTGCGCGAGGAACGCGTCGTAGATCGCCATGCTCTTCACATATGTTTTCAGATTCTTCCTCAGCGCCACCTTCAGACTAGATGGCAGCATCTGGTACAGGTCGTCCCGTGCCTCCTCACCAACAAGATGTGGGTACCGGAGCAGCTTCTCGATGATGATGACAATGTTTGCATAATGCAGTGCGAGAGCCGAGCCGCCAACTGTGGACGGCGGCGCAAGTGAGGTCACCGTGCTCTTGGGACCAAACCGCGTCTTTCTGCCAATCCTGCCACTCTTGGATGATGGCGTTGTCGTTGATACCCCCTGCTCGCTGCTGAATGGCACGAGCATCCCTGATCTGATTGTGCTAATGCAGCTGGAATCCTCCAAGAACTCATCCTCGAACCCATCCTTCCATGACACTGAGCTGCTCAAGCTCAAGCACTCCATGAACATCTTCCCCGGGCTTGCTCCACAACCTGATGACCGGAAATTCACTGGCCGCGAGATCTCTGGATCGACTCTGGAAATCGGCCCTGACTTCTTGTCGCTGAGATTGCTTTGGACGGGACCTGAATTTGCTGCTGCCACCGGACGGGAGAGCCGCCGGCTTTGGTCGCCGCATTGCCCCGACAACTCACTGGGTCGCATGGCCAGCAGGTCGAGCCCCAGCATGGGGTCACCAAAGACGTGGCGAATGCGGTCGTAGATGGTGCAGACGGCGCGCGCGAGCAGGAGCACGGCCCTGTCGTAGGTCCAGTTCCAGAGCGAGGAGTCCCTGAGCCTGCGCACGTCGTGGCGGCGCCACCGCGCGCGCTGCTGGAGCACGCGGCGGGCCTCGTTGGTGGGCAGCTTCCGGGCGGACTGCTCGAGGTCCGCGAGCGCCTGGAGCTCGGCGTAGAGCGCGGCGGTGGCGGCGGCGAGGCGGTCGAGCTTGCGCACGAGCGACGCGGTGTCGGAGGCGGAGGCGACGGTGAACAACGTGCCCGCGGCGGCACCGGAGCGGCCGGAGAGGAGGTCGGCGTAGACGTGGTCGAAGCCCATGAGCGCGGGGACCGTGCAGCGTGCGCGGCCGAGGCGGGATGCGACGTCCGCGACGCGGTTGAGCGCGTCGAGCTTCTCGGCGAGCGCGAGCGCCAGGAGGCGCGCGTCGTCGTCGCCCGGGACGACCACGAGCGCGCGCACGGCGTGGGAGCCGAGGCAGCGCGGGCCCAGCAGGCGCGCCGCCTCGTCGTCGGAGAGCGAGCGGTACAGGTTCGCCGCGCGCGACATGTCGTTGGCCACCTCGAAGGACAGGATGCCCAGCCTGCCGTCGCCCGCCGCCGCCGCCTCGGCGCCGCCCTTGTTGGCGTTGGCGCTCGCCGCTGGCCGCGCCTTCTTGGAGGAGGAGGAGGACGACGACGACAGCGTTGCCATGGAGAGCACCTTGTGCACCAGCGGCTCCGCCACCATGACTCCTCCGTCCAGCCGCGTCGTGGAGCGCTCAAATCAGGAAATCCTTTTTGTTTTGCAGGAAAAAGAAAAAACTTGGCTTTTGCAGCGAAAACGAACTAGGCGAGCAGGCAAGAAGGAAGGGTGTTTGAATTGGAATTGGAACGCTTCGATTTCGTGCGTGACTGGCTAGCTACCGTCGGTCAGCAGCTGCAGCAAGCGGGAGGGAATTAATGGCGGGACAGACCGGCAGAGCACGCAGAGATGTCAACACTCCGAGCCAAGGCAAGGCTGGTACAGGTAGAATGGAAACCCGAAAAAAGAGGACACTTTATCATTTCACCCATCATCGTCGTTAAAAACTGTTTCGTAATTTTACCATTCCGTAAAATAGTTTCGCTCGTTTGTCATTATGAAACTGGTGTAACCCGCTGAAATACATTTTGAGTAGTTTTAATTCGTAGAAAAAAAAAAGAAGACACACCCTTTCCTTTCTACCCCTGCGTTACCATCGTCATCCAAGCGGCCCCTCCTGAGGTGGAGTATCCTAGGTGTCGGTGTTTCGGACCGGGGGTCCTCAACCAACCAGTAAATGTAAACTGCGTGCCCCTAATTCCAGATGGTGGTGCAAAGAGACACAAGGTTTATACTGGTTCAGGCAATCGGCTCCCTACGTCCAGTCTAGGAGATCGATCTTGTATTCTCTGCACCGAAGTGCTTGTAGTAGGGGGTTACAAGCTGGGTGAGAGAGGGAGCTAGTCCTAGGTCTCGGCGTGGTATGGTGCGGGCTGCTTGAGTCGTTGTTCTCAGACAGCGTGGGAGCGCGCATGAATTGAGTGAGTGCGTTTTTGCGTGAGGGCTGGCGTGGTTTCGATCCCTAGAAACGGCCCTGGCTGCTTCCTTTTATAACCACAAGGAGGGAGCCAGGAGTACATGAGAGAGCTACACGTGGAGCCTTAGCGAGGAAGGAAGATCCAATCTTCGTGGCCTATTCTCAGTAGCGACCGGTTGTCGGGAATGGCAATTGGTACTTGATCACCGGCAAATCACGTAAGCCATGCCCGAGGTTTGTTGAAGTCGTAAGAGTCCTTGTTGACGTCTAGTCGGTATGGCCTCCACCGTAGGTGACATGCCGTGGTGCTGGTGGACTCTTGTCCCGGTGGAGTCCGAGGCCTAGCGGGTGCTAGAGTTGATCGTCTTGAGACCTTCTTTGCCGAGGCCCTCGGAGGTGACTCAATAATGCGACACGGGGTCTCGGTGGTCTGTGTCGCACCCGATTTTCGGTGAAAAAGTGCGGAATGGGCGTCCGCAGGAGCCGTAGTCTCTGCACCGTCGGTGGGGATGGTAAAAGGTGATTTGACCGCCGTCCCCATCGCCCTTTTTGCCATACCACGCCAATCGTGGGCGACGTAGGCGTAACTAGGGATACTTACACGGATGGGACGGCCCGCCAGAGGGGCAATTGAGGCGGAGGCGACGAGAATGCGGGATTTGAGCCCGGCCTCGGCCGAGGCGGAGAAGGAAGGGCGCGTCCGAGGCCTTGCCGGGGTCTCTCAGACGAGGCGAGACCGAGCAAACTGGCTCTCCTGCTGCTTACGAGTCTCTGAGGACATGGACTCGACCTTCCATGCCGCTTTGTCCTTGGCGCGAGGGGTTAGGTAGCACAGGCGATATAAGTGACAGGGGAGCACGGTGCAGTGAGTATAGTGGCGGTAACCCCTGCTGTGCCCGGTCCCCGCCCTGGTTATTCTGCCCCTGCTTGTACTGCGTCTGGTAGCGTTCTATGGAGTGGTTGGGTGCATTTAATCCGGACGTGACGTTTTGCCAGGAGTTCGGTCGGGACGGAGATTACGAGTACGTCCGCCGAGCCCGGCCTCGAGCGAATCGGAGAATTGGAGATCCGTTCGAGGCCTTTCGGGGCGAGGCTTTGGCGAGAGGGTCTCGGCGGGACGTTTTAGGCCTGTTTCGCATGAGGCCTCGGCGCAAGGCCTCGGGCGAATCAGAGAATTCTGCCGAGACCTTGCAGTAGTCTTTTGGCTTTGGTTTTAGCAAGGCTTAAGCAATATTCTTGGATCTTGCTTAGGGTACCCCTTCTTGTGGTATCCGACACTAGGCGTCTCCTCGCCTCGTCGACGCTGCGCACGCTGCAGCAGCTCCACCGTGAATCGCGCCACCAAGATTTATCCGTGCTGTGTTGCTCTCTCGCTCCGGCGCCTCGACATACTTCGGGCGTGCCGCTGCTGCGCCCCCCCCACCACATCATCATCAGGACCCACCGCCACCACACGGCAGAACGCTGCGATCACCTCGGCGCCGAGCGTGAGTGAGCCGGGGCAGTTGGCCGTGCCCTCCCCGTCTTCGCGGGAGGCGATGGAGTCGACGTCGTCGGTGAACGCGGAGGCCTCCTCCCACGCGGCGGCCCCGAGCGCCCAAGCCTCGGCCGCCACGTGCTCCAGCTCCGTGGAGTTCCCCAGCCGGCCCCACCGCTTCCGCCGCTCCCCGACGGCCTCCTGCCTCCGGGGAGCAGAAGAAGCTGGCGGAGGGCGAGGAGGGTGCGCCGCTAGGCCACAACCCCTCGGTGGCTATGGAGTGCTTCATCTTCCTCTAGAACTTGAGCTCAGGATCATCCATGTCTTTGTTCCTCTCTCGCTAATCACTGTCTCATGTTACTTGCTCAGTAACCTGTCGGACATTATTGCGCCATCCATCGTCGATGGCGCCACTGCCCATTGCTGCTCACCTACCATGCACCTCTGTTCTTACTTTCCTCGTTCTCAGAGCTAAGACTAGAGAAACTGACAGCCGAGGACGAGGCTGGGAAGGCCCCGAATGCCGTGCCGCTGCGGCTCATACGCCCCGCCAGGTACCCGGCGCCGACGCCATAGACCTCGCTGCCACCGCCGTTGCTCCTTTCATTCTCTCTTCTCACGTCGAGTTGGGGATTGGGATCGGACAGGGTCATAGCGTGAGGGAGAACTCACTGGGAGGCTTCGCTCGCTGGGATTCTTCGCCGGCCGCGGGACCAACGCCGACTGCGCGGCCTTCCCGCGCCACGAGTCAGGTCCGTGGCGGCGCGAGCAGGTCCGCGCCGACCACGAGGGCTTCCCACGGCGCGAGCCTGGTCCGTGATGGCGCGAGCGATCTTTGCGGGGCTGAGCGAATCCGGCAGGATGCCGCGAGCTCCGCCGAGCTAGCTCCGTCGGGCGGGCAGGAGCTCTGGACGCGACCTCCGATGAGGTGTCCACGGTCCACACGTGTGCTACGTCGGGCGTCCGCCGCCGCAGGCTCTCTGCGCCCGTCGCCATGAGGTTCCCCGCGCCCGCCGCCGGCATCCACCACCACACCTGGTGTGGGGAACAGTGACTATCGAATAAGGAGAAAGCATGTAGGGGTAGAAGGGAAAGATGTGTCTTCTTTTTTTTCCATGAATTAAAACTATTCAAAATGTATTTCAGCAGGTTACACCAATTTCATAATGGCAAATGAGCGAAATCATTTTACGGGAGGGTAAAAGTGCGAAACTAGTTTTCGATGATGGGTGAAATACCAAAATATAGAAGAGAGAGAGAGAGAGAGAGAGAGAGAGAGAGGAGCATTTCTCGGGTGTGTGCCAAGCCGCCAAGAGACCCCAAGGTGGAGACGGGAGAGGGAAGAGGAAGAAGAACGAACGAACGACAGCAAGGGGACGAGGAGGAGGAATGAGCGAGACGAAGCTAGCTAGGTGTGAGATTTGGATGTGGGAGGCGACGCCATTGTTGCGCCCCAACTCGTCGCTGGTGTGGTGGCATTAAATTGGAGCGGGAGCAAGGCAACAAAAGCAAGCAGCCGCCGCCTCTGCCGCCCTCACGGCCTCACCTCACCTCGACACCCCAGGAGATGGATGGACTGGTGCAGTGGTTGGCTCTGCTTCTGCGAATCTGCACCCAGCTCGGGCAACTTTCCGCGGTGCGCTTTTCCGTTTCCGTTTCCATTTGCATGTCCACGACGGAGGGAGAGAGTGGGACCCAAAGGTACTGTAGGCTGGGCCATGGAGTACGTGGGACCGAATTGTCAGTGAGGTTAGAGACAATGGGTTGGATCTAGCCTAGTGTCGAAGGAAATTTGTGTTGGACTTTGGAGCAGTTGCGTTTGAAAAGCCGGGTGGACTTTGGAGCAAGTAAACAAACTTACCACAACAGCACGTTTTGCACTTTGATCCTCGTATTTGATAAATTTGGATAATAGAGTTCTTTTTCTTTCTTTCTTACTTTTCCTCCGGAGTCCGAATGCAATCATATTTTCGATGGCCAAGTTGATAAATTTTTTAAAATGTCTACTTTATTTTGTCTTTAATAAACCTACAATCTGTCTGTTCGCTTGTTGGTTTCAGCCAGGGCTTATCAGCCAGCCAACAGTATTTTCCTCTGACAACAAACCAGAACCAGCCAGGCTTATCAGCCCAGAAACCAACCAGCGAACAGGCCGAATAGTTGTGTGTGGTTGTCTCGTTTACATTCTGGGAAACTTTAAGTTAACATTTTTCCTTTCTTTGTTCACTCATGTGACAAATAATCCACACTTTGTTATCTAAAACTTTGAAGTGAACTATTTAAAAACTATAGCTATACATTTCCTCTACATGTTTCATATATAAGTCTAAATGTTTAAAAGTGATGAGGGTAGAATTGTCTTAAAAAATAGTTACATGTAAAAATAGAAAGTTTATTAAAATAGTTGACTTCATAGAAACAGACCCAAACACAAACACCTATTTGTGACTAGAGTGGGTTTTCAAAACAATGTTCTCACTACATTTTAGCACTCATCCATCATCGCCCTGTTCGTTTAGGCTGGTTTGACTTATAAGCCATGGCTGAAAGTACTGTTGACTGGTTTGATGTGAGAGAAAAATATTATTTGTTGACTGATAAACCATGACTTATAAGCCAAATAAGACCAAACAAACATGCTGCATATTTCCCTATCTATTCACCTGCTCGTCTCTGATTCCCTTCTCCCTTCGTGGAATGGAAAAACAATAGAAGACTAGTAGTATAGGAGTATAAGGAAAACAACAGATGCACCTAGGTAGAAGAAGAATGAGACAAAATAAGCGTCTGGAACATTGATCCCCACGGAAAAGTTGCTCCTACAAATGATTATGCGAATGAATGACACGCCAACTTAAGTGATGTAACCAAACGGATCACTCCAAGCAAGTGAAATGCTATGGCCACACCATTTTTCTATCTTTGGTGTGTTACTCATGCTGCTGCTATCGCAGCTAAGCCTCTCGCTGAGCATGCTATAACCAAAATAAGGGTTCCTTTGGAGCTTCGTTTGAATCAGTAAAAAATTTATAGAAAAATATAGAGAAAAGGGAGCAAAAAATCATGCATTTCAAAAGTAGAAGGGAAGTCCACGTGAGGTAAAAACTCTTGATTGCCATTCTCTACATTCAAATTGGTACGGACTTGTTCGGCTTGGATCTCATAGCATTTATTTTGTTATAAAAACTCTTGATTGCCATTCTGTACATTCTTACACTAGTTCAGTTTAGGAAATGGTTTTTTGTGTAACCAAAGGCCAAAGCAGAAGGGAAGTCCACGTGAAGTAAAATTTGACTGGTGAGCTGTCATTGTTTATTTTGTCGCGGTTGGGTGAGATCTAAGGATGATGGTGCACGGTTTGCAGAAGGTAGTACGAAGTGACTAGCTATAATAGTTTTTTTGATTGACTATGGACTAGTAGATTACACTAGCTATAATGGCTATGTTCGTTTCTCTTATAATCTGTTTTTTTCAGTTTATTTTTTTCAGTGGAAACAGT
This sequence comes from Miscanthus lutarioriparius, assembly GCA_904845875.1. Taxonomy (NCBI): domain Eukaryota; kingdom Viridiplantae; phylum Streptophyta; class Magnoliopsida; order Poales; family Poaceae; genus Miscanthus; species Miscanthus lutarioriparius. Next base: position 72,641,187 of record CAJGYO010000012.1, on the reverse strand, counting down.
GTTTTCTCTCACATCAAATCATCCGGAACAGTGTTTGGCGTTTTTTTCAGCGACAGCCGAACGGGGCCGGTAAGGGCAACGGCCACAAGTCTTGCCCTGTCTTTGTTGATTGAGGTTAAAAAGCAAAAGATGTTGCCTGTAAATTAATTCTTCCCGCGCACTAAGGTAAAGCAGAACTAGACGTGAACAAAACAAAACAAAACAAAACAAAACAAAACCTTGACGGTGATGTGCCACTGGATTGGTACACCTGATCCAGCACAGTTTTGCTTGTTTGTTTTGTCGTTGTAACGGAACAGCAACCGTTACATGGCAGGGGCTCACTCAGGTGCTCAAACGCAAATGTCTGTCTCTGAGGACAAGGGGAGAAGCTATGGTCACGATTCACGAGTCGTCGGACGCGAGACTGGTGCATCTGGCACGCTGACCCCATAGGTCCTCTGGACCCCCGTGTCAGCGGCACCATCTTTTACTTTCGAACTACTCTGCTTGGCGGGTCCGCGTGCCGCTCTTCGAGTTGCCACCAAGCTCACGGCGAGCGTTTGCTCCATCCGCTACTCCACCAGCGCGCGCAGGCAGCGGCAGAGGTTGGTAGGTCACCCTTAGTTTCTACAGTACATGTCAAATCTACGACAGATAAGCTAAAGTAGGGTGAGCGATGTCAAACACACCCTTAGTTTCACAATGTACACCAACCATACATGGAGGCTAAGCCGTCGTTGGTGTGGTTTCACAAATTGAAATACGTCCGAAAGTTCTATTTTGCGACGTGAGATACAGTATCGACTAGAGTTACGATGCCAGGTCAAGCATAGCAAGACTACATGCATGCGTATACGTCTAATGTTGACAGACGCGTCAACTTCACATAAGTTGTTTCTTCATCGCGACACTATTAGGCATCCTACACCAAAAGTGTAGCGTCAACAAAACCGAAAGTTCCCTGTTGCTGTCGCTGTGGGCACGTTACGTTAATAATATCTTGTCTTCGATTTTTGTTGGTTTCTGTCGTCACGTTTATTCCATTTGACTGCTTCGGATTTGATCGCGTACGTGACATCTTTGCTGTTTCAATCATATATATATATACTATGGACTAATTACCAAACTCGATCATCCAGTAAAAAAATCCAGGTGACGTGTTCCAAATAGGTGCACCAAAAACTACTTTGTGAACATTTATCACTTTCTGCCTCTTTTTTTCTTTTTGCAAAAAAAAAAGACATTTCCCTTGATTGCGTTCATATAAGATTATATACGTCATGTTCCTTTAAACTTATCAGTCCGGCTTATCAGCCATTGTACACTGTTTTTCTCGTATAACAAAAAAAAAAGCATCATCCGCAAAAACCATCAAACGAACAACTTTGTTAGTTTCTTTGGAAACCACATAAATTTGTGAGCTAATTATTTTGTTCTTTAGAAATTTACACCACATCCATCCACAATATTGGGCTATACATTCCATATCTATTTTTTCATGCCACGCTCTGCAAAGATGCCATGCTATATGAACATCAATGTTAGTAACAGGGATGACGTCCGTGTCGTCGAATCGCACGGCCGACGACGACAGCAGCAAGCAAGCGGCCAGCAAGGAAACGTCTCGACGGCCATCATTCCGTGTCATGTCTGCCTGCACGCACGCACGCACGCGTGCACAGTGCAACTAGGCGTTTTGGACCCTTGTTGTCGCACGCTGTCCTCCCTTTGTGTATAACACGATCGAGTAAAAACACAGGCCAAATCCGATCGCGTGTTTCTGCCCCTGACTGTGACTGCTGGTATTGTGATATATCTGGACATTACTTACTTTTTATTTATGAATTACAATACTAGCATTTAATCATTTGCCACTATTATCGTGTGCGTCAACAGAGAGGATATAGATGCTCATTTTCTTACGAGATTTTGCCTTCTTTGATTTGTCATTTAGTAAGCAACTAAAATAAATACTTCCTCCGTCCAAAAACAAAAACTCAAGGTTTAGTAAAAAATTACACTATTCTAAGTTTGTCTCTCTCTATATATAACACATTATTATCAACATTTGTTGACCGATCCAGGGGGCTACGTGAGGGAGAGGAGGGTGCTATGCTAATCTGCCAGCTACTACTGCATGTGTTGTGCGCCGTCGACGTGGTTTTCAGAAAATCTAAAAAACATCCTGAAAAAATAGGATTTTTTTTTTATTCTGGGAGAGGTCTCGCTGGACAGCCACACGGTCACGCGCTTCGCGGCCACCGGCGCTCCAACCCCTGACCTCGTGCTTCAGGTCTTCAGCCCCTAACCAATCCACTGCAAGTTCTTTGTGTCCGAATGAGATTTTTATCCTAGTCATTTTATGCTCATCTGATTTTAAAATAAGTATTTGGGACACTAAACGAATTCAAATGAAAAAGTTATCAACTATAAAGTTTTATAACTTTTTGAGATCTACAACTTTTATTTTGTTAGTTTTCCCCATCGGAGGTCGTTTACAAAATTTGTATTTTAAATTTAAGAATTCAAACGTAGTTTCCATAAAAGATGATTTCAAATCAAAAAGTTGTCAACTATAAAGTTTCATAACTTTTTGAGATCTACAACTTTCATTTTTGCTGTTTGTCCATCCAAGGTCGTTTAAAAAATTCAAATTTTAAATTTTTAGAAATTCAAACGTACTTTTCCTTGATAAGATGACTTCCAATCAAAATGTTGTCAACTACAAAGTTTTATGATTTTTTGGGATCTACAACTTTCATTTTGCTAGTTTCTCCATCCAAGGTCATTTAAAAAATTTAAATTTCAAATTTTAGAAATTTAAACGTAGTTTTCCTTGACAAGATGATTTCAAATCAAAAAATTATCAACTGCAGAGTTTCATAACTTTCCGAGATCTAAAACTTTTATTTTGATCATTTAATCATTTATTCATCCGACTTAGTGGTAGTAATATTGTTCACAAATTTTTATAGTTTATGAAACTATAAGAGAGACGTAAATTTTGTGAGGATGGAGCAATGACCAAAATAAAAAAGTGTAGATCTTGACAAATTCTACAAATTCTATGTTCATAACTTTTTTAGTTGAAATCATTTAGTATTCTAAAATAACGTTTGACGTTACCATTTTTGAAATTCAAAATTCAAATAGATAAAACACAGTCACCTGAAAAAATGATAAAATAATAGTCGTAAGAACACAATAATTTGATAGAGCATAATTTTAGAATTATTTAGAAAAAAATCATCAAATTTGAAGTTAGTATGAGGGAGAAAGACTAGTTACAATTTTTAGCCAGAGATTAAAAAGAGAAATCAGAGTTCTTCAATAATTTTAAAATTTAATTTAACAGCATTCTAAAGTAGTAAATGATTTCAAATGAAAAAGTTATCAACTACAAAGTTGTATAACTTTTCGTGATCTACAACTTTTGTTTTTGGAGTTTCTCCATCAGAGGTCGTTTGAAAAATTTAAATTTTAAATTTAAGAAATCAAACGTAATTTTTGTTAGATAGATGATTTTAAACAAAAATATTTGCACATCCAAACGATCTCAAATTAAAAAGTTTGAACTATAAAGTTGTAGATCTCGTCGAGTACTGCAAATTTAATATAAAGTTCGTCTTTATCGGACATCATATGAGAAACTTATGAAGTTTTCTTACAACATATCACTGTCGGTTCTTTGCTAAAACCGGCAGTGATGACCCAATATCACTGCCGGTTCTTGGCTAAAACCGACAGTGATATGAACCGATAGCGAAGACCCAATATCAGTGTCGGTTGGTTCTATCACTATCAGTTTTAATTAAAAAACAGTAGTAATAGGCTATCACTGTCGGTTTCTTAAAATTCGACAGTAATGAGACCGATCGTGATATATAATTGTGTAGCAGTGGCATATACGTCTAATATTGGCGCACGTATCCAAAGTTTCAACATCGTTTGTGTTTCGTTACGGCACTGCACATCGTTTGTGTTAATTGCCATGAAAATTTTCCTCACTCACACAGGATATGTAAACGGTCCAGAGTGGATCCCACTGAACGCCAGCGGCGGCGTCACAGCATAGCCGAAAGTTCCCATGTTCCTGTTGATGATGATGGGAGACGTTGGCAACTTGTGTTTGGCTTCACTGCCTCGTAGGTACTCCCTCGGTTTTACATTATATTATTATAGTAGACGTTAAATTTGTATTTCAGAAAAAAGAAGACGTTAAAATTTCATATAATATATTTTTTTGAACATTTGTTTGTATTTATTATACGTGAAGTTTTATGGTGCTTAGAAAGAATTAAAGCTACCCATTTAGATAGATCACGTGGCTATAGAATAAGAAGAACAATATAGAGAAACTTATGTTATAGGCTAAAACCTGAAATAGGTGGACTCATAACCAAAAATATATAAATAAAAAGTTATTTCTAAAATAAATATAAAGGATAAAATAGTACTTTCGCAAAGCTACTCTTATCTGCCAGGCGAGCTCTCTTCTTCTTTTTGGGCATGTTTGGAACCTTCGCCGCAGCTCGCCGCGCCTAGCTGCTCGCCTTGCCTAGCCTAGCCGAAGCGTCCGAGGACGACAGCTCCATCCAACGACGGCGAGACCTTCATCAGCGGCCTCAGCAATGACGTCCGGCCTGGTGCGCAACCTCAATCTGCTGGCCGACGCGCGTGACGCGGTTGCGCACCGGCGTGCTCTCACGGGCTGGCGCGGCTTCTGGACAAGCGTCCCGGTCTCCACTTCGTCTCAACGGGTGGCAGAGGGCGGCCGCTGGAGACGACGTCCGACGGTTCGCTGCGTTCGTCAGCAACACCCTCGCCCTCCATGCCGCCCAGACGGAGCACGCCGTCAAGCAACTGCCCACCTCGTTTAGGATTAACGACGACCGACGGCTCCACATGCGGATGCGGACATATCCCATGGTGGCGCGCTGCCCCGCAGTCCTGCCGATCCCCACCCCTCAAAAAAAAAAAAAAAAACAGTGCAAACTGATAGTTAAATCAATCAATCAAATAATATAAAAAGGAAAATATTTTCATCAGAAGAACGACACCATAGGCGGCGGGCGGCGAGATCCCGTGTCGCAGGAGCAGCGACTCCCTCCCGTTCGTGAAATTGGGTTAGGGATGGTGTACAGGAGAGAAAAAGTACCACACTACCCTTAAGCACAATTAATTAATTTTTTAATTAATAACTGCAGGAAATAATCTTATTGTAATAGATATTAACATATTTTTTAAAAGTATTTTATAGTTAAAAAAATAAGTAAGGACAAAATTAATAAGATATATAAACTGTAATTAGGAACAAAGGAAGTAGAGAAGTAGGATCATACTTAATTATTCCCTCTGGCTTCCCTAATAGTACGAGGAACCAAGATGGCAAGATGAGGCCGACGTCGTTTCTCCTGTTTTTGGAGCAAGCAAGCATTGATGCTGTTTCTCAGATGAGAAACGGTTTCGCCAGTTTTCAGGTAATAACTGTCCTTACACAGCAGAAAAATGCTTATGTGACTAACGGTATATTTAACGCTACATACATACAAAAGTTATCCTAACTAGAGAGTTTTTTTAGGAAGAGTTGAGCATGCCCTTAAATACATGTCAAAACCAGCCCAAACTGTACAACCCCAAGCCTAACCAACCTAACACCTAGGGCATGTTTAGAACAGAGGAATAAAAAATAAAGAAAAGAAAGAAAACATAGTGTGGCAGAACTGACCAATTTATAAGAGCACAAGTACAATAACAACCACCGAAGCGATTGCATTGTCATACTTGAGCCCATATAAACCCGGTAGTCCATCGAGTATCACGAATGATCTCGAATAATCCAACACACAAAAGCATCATAGATTAGATAAATAGAAACGCCTTGCCCACGACTCACTCCTCGTTCACGGCGAGAGAGAAGCAGTTCTTACAATATCCGTGATAGACTTTGTTATCTGCAACAAATAGAAAATAAACCCTGAGTACAAGAAGGTACTTAGCTAGACTTACCTGTCATAAGCTAAACATAAAAATGACACTAAGAATCATGCAAGACTTTATAAGTGGAGCTAGCTTAACAACATTTTGCATAAAAGTCACTAGTTGAGCTATATATTTTATAATTCGGTAACCAAGTTAATCATAGCTATTCATCTCTAAATTAGAAACTAACCTATGCCAAACATATAGTATATCATTAGTGACAGAACAATAGTAATCATAGCCAGTTATTATATCATTCTCAGAACAATTCCACTTGCCATTAATACTACGATAGAAGGAAGCTCAGTCAAGTTTCTCACTATCCGGGAGAGAGACGGTGATTTGAATCGATTGCAACCAGCTGGGCAGTCTTCCTAACACAAATCCAGGTCTACCGACCAGGGTAGCCTTAGGTCACCTTTTGTACAATTTAGGTACACATTTCGCGGATTCAATCAGCGCCGCACAACCAGGGACAACCAGCTGCCAGGACGTTCAGGCTGGGCCTGCCCTTGGGCTTATTTCTGGCTCCCCACACATTCTTACTACCATCTAAAGTGCACACTCTAACAGAACGAGGCCTAGCCTGAGTTGAGCTACTTGGCTTCATAGTCGTATCGAGTTATCCGACCAGATAAGTGAGAGGCATGCGTTCAAAATGACCGAGGACCAACAACGATGTGTCCTTAATCAGTGCAGACGGAATCACATGAGTCAACCTACAACATAGACTCCGTCCGGCCTTGAATTACAACATCCCATTGTTCTTTTACACAATAGTAAATATAGCTAACCGTGGTTCAATATCCACCTATCTCTCGTAGGTGACAGGAAATCACCCGACTTCTACCGAGCTAAACATGGCTAAGCATATATTGGATACTGGACCTACATAGGGTTCAAGGTATATGTCTGGACAAGGAAATTATATGCATCAAGAGTTTTCAATCAACTCCTATAATCTAATGCATCAAACATAAAAGGACTCAAGTTGATATTTGTAAAATATAGGAGGCTTAGAATGCTCCGGGGCTTGCCTTTCAGGAAAGAGGTAGACTTGTGATCAGGGCACTCTAGTAGTTCTTCTGGAGCCTGCTCCTCACTTTCAGGAGCTACCTGCTGTGGTGCCTCCTGATTTTCCTCCTCTGCTTCAAACTCCAAGAGGGTGATTCTTTCGGATGATCCTATATGCATGATCACGAAATAAGATATCATGGATGCATAAATAATGGCTTGGATGATATGATATGATGAAATGCATAATCATAAATGTCTTTAACAACAAGGCATTAGGGTGATAACAAGATTAACTTTTTTTTACTGAGTAGGTGCATATCTCTTTTCTAGTACAAGAAACATACACTCAACATGCTCTAACAACTTAAGATAGAGTACAACAACCTCTATAAAAATGACAACTTTCTATAGCTCAGAAAATTCTGTAAACATTATAGTAGCTTATACATGCTCTCAATAGACCACTATAAAAGTTTCATGCCATTTGGACAAGTACAACAACCTCTACAAAAATAACAAGTTACATGCTTTATAGTCACTTAAATATACTTATCATAGTGAAAAGTGTGAAGCAACAGATTTACTATTTTTCTTACGTGCCTTATAATACCAGAACACTGTAGAAATTATTTCATGCCAATAAGTTACATAAATCTACCATAGATAATTTCACAAGAATTAGTATTTAATTAAGCCAAAATACGAAAGCATATCCCAAGCATGTTAACTGTAGGTTTCATATTTTTATTAGCTACAACATGTCAAAACATGACTAACAAAATTGGAATCATATTTTTAGCATACACCAAATTCAAGTTATGCATTTTCTAAGATAAATGGGAATAAACAAATTAATTTAAACAGGGCATAAAACTGTAGCATATATCAAGTTTTATATTTTTAACAGATAGTACACATTAAGATGAATCCAACAAAATATGGTTCACTGAATTTGGACACTCTTAGCTCTAAATATGAATTTTGGAATTTTGAATCAATTTCTGAAAAAGAATAAAGAAAAATATTTAAAACTGAAATTGCTACGTGCACCCGGCTCACTACACCCGCTGTGACTGACTGCTGGGCCCCATAGGTCAATGGGCCTCACATGTCATTGGCACAGAAGCGGGGCAGTGGCTTGACCGGCGGCGAACTCGCCGACGACGAGGTCACCGGCGGTGAGGTCACCACCGACGTGCTCCCCTCGACACCCTGCATTGAATGGTACCGGTGATTGACTCAGAGGCGCATCGGAGCAAGCTCGACGATGGCCATGGCAGCACGACGGTGATGCATGACTGCAGACCGGCCGACTCCAGCCACGATGGGCTAGGGCGAGCTTGGCTATGGCTTCACGGTGATCTAGCGGGTGTGGATTAGGGTCAGTAGCAGCATCAGAGGGGCACGGACGTGTGCATCACGCTGTGAGCACGGTGACGATAAGGTCACTGTTCTGATGATATGGCGGTCGGTGACGGGTCTCCATCTTGGGGCAAGCTGCTAGGGTTCATGGCGGCGCTGAAACATGCGCTAGAGGGGGATGACGGGGTCTAGTTGGTACCAGCCACGGTGAGCTTGAGCTCATGGCCATGGCGGACACGCACGGCGTGGTCGTGTGTTCCCGCGCTAAAGCTGCAGTAGCGGTTAATTGGCCCTCGGCTCGAGCTAGACCTAACCCTAGGCTTCCCAAAACTAGAGAAAGGAGAAGGCGAGAGGGGTCCGATGAGCACAACCACGGTGAGCACAAGCTCAGCGGTGCTCCGATGAGGGTAGCAGCAATGGAAACGACCCATATGCCTTTATCTTGGCTCGAGCTAAGGCGCTAATGGGTCGAGGATGTAGACCGGGTCACGGCGAGGTAGTGCGCGTGAGCTATTGAGCAATGGTGCTGTGGCGGTGGCACACGAGCATGGCGAAGGCACGGCGATGATGGCGCTACTCGGCTGCGGGAGAGAGAGAGAGAGTGAGAGTGAGGTGAGGCAGAGAGAGTGAGCGCGAGAGAGTGAGCGAGTGCGACTCCGGCCTAACATGTGGGGCTGGCGCTGGCATATGGAGGCCAAGTGGTGGCCGCGGCCTATGGCCGGTCGGCCACGACGGCTGCTGCCCTGGCCGGTTCAGAAGGGTGAAGGAGCCGACTGACAGAGCAACTTTGAACCCTTGAATCTCGCAAACCAGTTCGAGTTATCAAAAATTTCCTTAATAGAAATTGTAGAGCTACATGAATACTATAAGGTTGCTTAAAGGAGTTTTGTCTAATTCACAATGGATTTCAAACTATAAGGCTCCAAAGTAGGCTACATTAAAACTAAAACTCAGCTTTAAGTTCCCAAAACAGCATTAAGTTGGTTCTTGTGAGCTCTATTTGACTGTTAGGCAAGGAATTTGCTCATGACCTTAAATAAAGTTTGGTACCCATGTCAAGAACTACAACTTTTATTAAGAGTGCACTATCATGCAAACACTCTAGACTATAGTTCAACTCTAGTCAAAGTAGTATCATGAAAAATGAAGTTTTGAGTAAACTAGGACTTAGAAGCAAAATTGGCCTATGTCATGAATACAAACATTGTTCTATTTTCCATCCTAGATGTGTCTAAGGTGTTTTGTGAAATCACAACCATCTCTTGCATTGGTCACACATGATCACAAGCATATACATATATATAATCAACATCACATATGATAATATTTAAGAATAAGATGAAATTTCATATGCTCATGCTCATAAATTGTTGGATGATGCTTGTGCTTATGAAATGCAAGTGCCAAATGCAATGCTTATTACAAGGGTGTTACACACCTCTTTACTTAGCTGAGACAACATCTTACATTATCTGTGTGATTGTCCAAGATGGAATTGACTTGACGACACAGGGCCTAGAGAAGAAAGCAGTACTTGTATCGTTGACCAGCTTTGCTGTTTCTTTGCTTAACATTGTTCTGTGAGACATAGCCTTCAGGGCTACCAAAGAGTCATTACCTATCTAGAGATTAACTTTCCTATTGGTAACTGATTAGTTGTCTCTCAACACTAAAAATTCCAAATCTTTCATTTTGATGGCAATAATCGTAGTGGATGTGCAAACAGATAGTCAATATCAAAGTCAGCAGAAAAGGGGTCACACCAAAGAAGGTTGGTTTTTGACTGCATGATCATCTTGCACATAAATATCAAGACTTGGACATAAAGCTCATAAGCACTAGGTGACCTATTATAGGACATAATATCCCATTCCATTTATCATCCGACTGATAACTTGTCCAACTTTAAGTATTGTGTACCTTTCTGATCCAACGGGGATGACATAAGTTGCTCAGTAGATGACTGACGTCATTACAGGGACAGTTAAGTAGAGTCACTTGTCTACCACCTCTTGCAGTCTGTTATTGTTTATGTCGGTGATCTGTTCTTTAAGGGTTATCCTCTGGACGACTTCAGAAGGAAGTCCAATTGCATCTGGTCTGGTATCTAGATCCTTTGAGAGGATATGGAGAGATTACCAAGGAAGAGCTCACGTGAAAATAACACATCGGTGTAGTTTTGCAATGGATCATGACTAGAAACCTCGATACCAGCATGTGCCGAGCAGCACAACCATATGTCGTATGCCCACAGGAGGCTCACGGTTTTGTCGTGGCACCATAGATCACTAATCGTGGCTCCATTACTGATCATTCCACCAACAGAAAAATCCCACGTGGCACAGATTGGGTTGCACATGAACAAGATCTATACAAGGAGGGATAGCAAGCAAAGGTAGTCACAAAGTTAGGGGTCAACAAGGGTGGTCCAAGGTAAAGACATGGCATAGGAGAAACATAGATTAACTAATGCGGACGACTATGAGTGAGACTCTTGCTTTAATTCCACTCATGTCTTGTGTTTACCAAGGAAATTACTAGATAAAAGATTACATGAGATTTGGTCTTATTGGGCAGCAACATGAGATTAAGACCGATAAACATTCTGAGACTTGAGAGAGTTGGAGATTAAACAAGCGAGATTCATGGGACAGAGCCAATACACTACTCAGAGATTCAGTTGATAAAGCAAAGAAATGATTTGCAAGGAAAAGACTCTGAGGTTCAGGTAGCGAGAGGTTAGCGTTGCACTAGATCATCTGTAGGATAAAGGGGCAGAGATGTCCGATAAGGATTTTTGGGTAGGAGCAAGACATCCATGGCATGTGCAAGCGTTTAAGGGAACTAAGCTTGGGCTCACGAGTCAAGCAAAAGCATGGATTCACAAACATTCATGGGCTAACAATCACACACACCGGTTCAAGCTCCTAAGCAAGGATATCTACTTGGAGACAACCATGAGATTAACATAACTTGAGTGTTGTTCCAGGATAAGGCTGTTCACACTCATATGCTTATCGAGAACATAAAAAGGGTGACAACTATGGTACCACCTAGATCACAACACATTCACACATACAATATGGTAATACCTAGAAAGCAAGCAACCACATGTCTAAAGAACTAATGTGAAGATAACTTGAAAGGAAGAACCTAACATTATATTTAAAAGAAAAGCATGTGCAGGCTTCTAACCAGGTATCACTACCAGTTTTAGTTTTCAAAAGAGTGAAGTTTTTGCTAACTACTAGTCATCTTTTTCCTTTGGAAGCAAACATACAAGGCAAAGCTAATCACACACTATCTTCAAGTACAACTATTCAAGTGGCATGGAACAAGGCATTTTGCCTAGCTTCACACAGGAAAGATAGTAACATCACATTGATCACAAGTTACTTATTATTAGAACAAAGGTGAGGTGAGCATATTTATACATAAGCACAATCATGATGCATGACCATCCTATTCGTCCTCACAAAATTGCCAGCCTAAGGTGGCAATCACATTCTATTTCGGTGGCATAACACTTACTCTCTCGACATATAGCTAGTCGTCAGCTACATTCAATCTACGCATTCATGGTTAGCGTACCTGCAGATGAATTTCATTTTAGCCCAACCCCACATTTATATATATACAGAAATGAAAGTCTAGTCTCTAGGTTTCATTCTAAATACTTCCATATATATATATAATATACTTCTATATCAAAGCTACCCATATATAAATACGTCTATACATACATATAAATATGCATATACAGCCGTATCAAAACTAACCCACAATTAAATACTTCTGTATATATATAAGATATATATAAACTTTAGTATCAAAACTACCTCTCCCCTTAGACCGCACGCTAACATCTTGCGGTCATTCCACTCACCAACTTACCTGGACATAGAGGTATATTGATCCATACATTACCATTCAAGCGAATGGCATCCATACAATAGCATGCCGTATGGATGACGAAATAAAAATTGCAATAAAGTAAATACCCCCATAGTTAGTATCAGTTTACTTAGCCACCTAGTAGTCCTTAATTGTGCTTAACTGGAGGTTGTCGCTAGCATAGTTTTGCAAATTAATTTTTGGCAAATTTGCCTATAGGTAAAGTTTAGTCCAAATAGGCTTTTAAAACCAAAACTTTATTTTTAAACTATGTACATGACAGTATTATGCTTAATCTTGCTTCGATACCAGCTATGACAGAACCAACCAATTTATACAAGCTCAAGCACGGCTACTCCCACTTAACATGTTGTGTCGAGGACCAATACTAGGGCACCCAAAGAGGAGAGGCTAATGGTCGTCAACATTAATTCATCCGAGCAGTCAAGACCGTGACTACGGCTCCAACCGCCCCCAGGTGCGTGGGCTCCGCCTCGATCAACCTCTGGGGAGCCCCTAGGGGTGGGCTCTACCTCGCCCGACACCGAAGCCATGGGCTCTGCCTCGCCCGACCCCAAGGTCGTGGGCTCTGCCCCGCCCGACCTCTGGGGGGAGGGCTCTGCCTCGCCCGACCCCGAGGCCACGGGCTCTGCCTCACCCAACCTCTGGGGGCGAGCTCCTCCTCGTCGGACACCGAGGCCGTAGGCTCTGCCTCACCTGACCCTGAGGCCGTGGGCTCCTCCTCACCTGACCTCTAGGGGCTGACTCCGCCTCGCCCAACACCGAGTCCACGGGCTCCGCCTCGCCCGACCCCGAGGCCACGGGCTCTGCCTCACCCGACCCCTGGGGACAGACTCTGCCTCGCCTGACACTGAGTCCGTGGGCTCCACCTCGCCCGACCCCAAGGCGTGGTGTCCACCTCGCTTGACCTCTAGGGGTGGGCTCCACCTCGCCTTACACCAAGGTCATGGGCTCCACCTCGCTCGATGGGGTCCCATACCGCCACCAATTGCTCCAGGTCCAGGCGTATGGCCTGGGTCAAAACTCTGACACCAAGGAAGAGACTAGCATGCCTCGATGTAACCCATGGCCACGATGGGCCATACCTGAGGATTCACATCAAGAACAGCATCGGGTGTACCGGTACTGTTCTGCCTAACCCTCGTACGAACACTGACAGGTGCGTCAGTTCACCATGATGTCCGCCAGGTGGAGCGGAGCGCCATGACCAGTAGACGATGCCTGCGCATGGCGCCAGTGACGGACAAGGCCTTAACATGGTGCCATACCTGTTGACATCTACAGGGTCGGTGGGACCCGCATGAAGGAGAAGAAGGGCCCAGCGATCCTGAAGGCCTTTAGCTCTCTCGTTCTTCTCTTTCCCTCCATTGTAACTCGTGCTTTCCCTTGGCCTATAAAAGGGAAAGCAGGGCGTCCCATGAGGGGCATCTAACCAATGAACCCATCGAACCCCGAACCACGAGACAACAAACACATGAGCGTATGGCTGAGCAGCGACCGAGCTCTCAGCACCTGTTCATTCTTTCCACTAGAGACTTGGGACCTGTTCCTCTCTCGCCCGTTTGTACCCCTACTACAAACATTCGGTGCTAGTAATACGAGCAGCAATGATGAACTAGATGTAGGGACTTTTTGCCCGAACCAGTATAAACCTCGTGCCCTTTAAGCACACCATTCGAGCCAGATGCGCAATAATACAAATTTACTCGTCGGTGGTAACTCAAAACACCGACACATTGGCACACAGACACTTGCACTTATATAAACCCGACAGTCCACCGAGTGTCACGAAGGACCTTGGTAAATCCACATCACAACCAAGACCATAATAGATTAAGCAAATACACATCACATACATAGAGTTGCAGCGGAAATAATGTTTACAATTGAGTTCACAAATAAGAATATGTTGCGAAGTTTACAAATATGATAGCTAAAACAACATAACTTTAAAATGGTTACAATAACATGAGTTTTCAAACATACTACTAGCATGAGTAACATCCTCCAACAATAGCATATAGACAAGAAATAAATATAGTCACCGAGCCCACTGGCGGTTAGCCACCATCTTCAGCAGGTCAAGACTTCACCTACAACATGGCGGGATAAACCCTGAGTACTTGAATGTACTCAGCTAGACTTACCCATCATAAACCAAAATAAAGTAACACCAAGGATCATGCATGGCTTTATAAGTGGAGCTAGCTTGACAACATTTTGCATAAAAGCCACTAGTTGAGCTATACCTTTTATAATTTGGTCGTCAAGTTAATTATAGCTATTCATCTCTAGATTAGCAACTATCCTGTGCCAACCATGTGATATATAATTAGGTAGCATAACAATAGTAACCATAGTCATTTATTATATCATCCTCAGAACCATTCTACTTGTGTTTACTCACTACGATAGAAGGAAGCTCAGTCAAGTTTCTCACTATCCGGGAGAGACGGCGATTCGAATCGATGGCAACCAACTGGATAGTTATTCCTAACACAAACCCAGACATACCTACACCAAGGTAGTCTTAGGTCACCTTTAGTACAATTCAAGTACACATTTCGCGGGTTTGATTAGTGCCGCACAATCAAGGATAACCAGCTGCCAGGGCGTTCAGGCCTAGCCTACCCTTGGGCTCACGTTTGGCTCCCCGCACTTCCTTACTACCATCCAGAGTGTGCACTCTAAATGAATGAGGCCCGACCTGAGTTGAGCTACTTGGCTTCCTGGTCAGAATGAGTTATCTGGCCAGCTAAGTTAGCCAACCATGGTTCAGTGTCCACCTATCTCTCGCAGGTGATAGAAAATCACCCAACTTCTACCTAGCTCAGCATGGCTAAGTGTTTACACCAAAATTTGAGAAAGAGAGTGTGGGGACTCGAAGCTTCTAAGATCGTGTCATCAAGGAATCAATTGCATAAGGGTCGATATCAGCTGATTCAAATGCAGCACTGGAATCGACTCTCTTCAGATGACGCCAGCAAATAGCGACAAAAGGTACGGTTGGCGTCGAGAAAAAACATGTCAGACTCTACAAAAAGGGAAAGATTAGGGTCCAAGTTATCTTAAATTAGGAATGTTTTCTCTTATGCCAAAGATTGTAATGAGTCATATTTAAGTAGGATTCATGCTTAGGTTCCGGGTATAAATATTGGACCCCGGCTATTGTAAAAGGACATCGAATCAATCAATACAAGTTACTTTTTTCGGCTCCGTGCCAACCTTAGGAGTAGGAGTAGAGTAGATCTCGGTGAGTTCTTCAACAAGTAGGGCTGCATCGGTGCGACCGACCTCCGGCTTGTCTGTAAGTACCATCATGGCTTATACTTCTATTTGTATGGCTGCATCGGTTAAGTTCGACCTCCACTGTGAGCTCTAGTATAAGCTAGTTATCGACTCTTGTCTAGTTCAAGTATGGCTGGATTGATCCGGTCGACCTCCACTGCTCAAATTAGATTAAGGTCAAGTTATCGGCTCTACCTAAGGGTGACATTCTTCGAGTAGATTCATTAAGTTACTGATCTTGCTGATGCTCTTATTGTCATTAGTTTTTTAGCAACATCAATCTGCCTGGTCAAAATCGATCTAGATCGGCCTCATATCCTTTGGGTCCGTTGTTCGCTTTGTTACAATACGATGATTCTTACTTTAAACGACGAGTTATGTTCATCGGCCGTTCTACTTCAATCTTGATCGTGCATAGTACGCGGTTAAGGCACGTATGACCTTGAATAGGTTTGGTGGCTAGTTAAATCTGGTTTATAGTTTGCTATTATGGCTGTAACGATCCGGTCGATCCCCACTGATGGCACTTTAGATCAGAGGATACTAGTTGGTAGATTTGTTCTCGATCAGGCGTGACCTTAACTGTTTGCTATGCCTGCATTGGCTAAATAGCCGATCGCCTATGCTTTAACGCCTATAGTGTGTCTCCATGGTTCTGTTAAATGTGAATAGATCTGTGTACTTTGAAGGTTTGATTTGTTGTCTTTATCATGGCTGCCATCGACCCGGTCGAACCCCACTGTTAGAGATAGCAGGTTAAGTCAATGAGTTCATAGGTTTGTCCATGTTAAATAGTTGATTGTTCACACGCTGTAGTCCCTTCTCACCTGAATAGGCTATTTCAGCCGATTCGCTTGAGCTTTCACATATATAGCATGTCTTTCGAAAAGCCTGTCAATGTATAGATGGTTTTATGGATTCTTTGGTTTTAGTTTGTTATTATCATCATAGCTGCCATTGATCCGGTCGAACCTCACTGTTGATGGTAACAGTTTAGATTCAGAGCGTTTGTAGATCTGTTCGTACTAAACTGTCGATTTGTTCGCATGTTATATCCTTTCTCGTCAAGTTCATCGGCTCAATGTTTTGTACTAGTCATATTTTATCTAGTTGATGATTCTACTTACATCCGCATGCATTATACTCGTCATCAAGCCCACTGGATCACCGGCATGGGTGAGCCGAGCACTCACCAGCGTCGCCGACCATGACTAACGTTATTCGACCAGACACTATGACCAAAGGTAGGACATCGGTGGTTCCTGGTTGGCATCACTGGGGTGTGCTCGGCAACACTAGATACTCCCGAAGCGGCACACTTGGAACTATCTGGGCAAGACCGGCATGTTCCACCTTAAATTACTGATAAACTTTCTCTCCTTATCAATTGTAGGTCAAATTGACTGGCACGCCCTTGGGAGGAATTCATAGGGTCGACTGATCCTACGTTGAAGCCAAGCGGATCTCCAGCCTTGCTCCATCAAGCAAGATCCTTTTGGCTTGCCGTGTGTTGACATTTTTGTGTCGACACATGTTCTGGCATGCTCGGTGGGACCCCACAATCGTCATGGCGACTTACAACAACAGTGACATCCTCATGGTGCCTTATGAAGACCTACCTAATGAAGATAAATATATCATCAACAAAGCTATAGAAGAATTTCAGAATAAGTGTTTGTTGTCCTACATCAAGACATGTGACAATAAAGTCATTCAAAAATTTCCACTACCAAGAGTCTTGCTGCATGGGCAGTCAGATGCAGACGAAGCCGAGGATAGGTGTTTCTTCATGGATGCCATAAACAAATCTGTTCATGATGCCATATTGAACCATAATACAACTTTCTTGAACACATTCCATAATTCCATGAAGGAGGTGTTTCATGGATATTCGATTGATCAGGTCAGACCAGCTTATTACAACATTCCACATCCATCGACTTAGGGGACCAATCAAGCCGGTACTAGCCATCGAGAAGCAGCACTAACTAGTAATGATGGTGTCCAGGCAGTTCAGAGCTCGCCTGAACAAGTTCAGGGCGCCACTACTAATCAAATATAGTATAACCCTGGATCGTTAGTATAGCACGTGCAACAGCCGATGAGGCAAGCTCAGAATCAAGTGGTTAATTTTGGCGCATCAGGCCAAATACCATCATCGGCTCAAAAAATAGCGCCATCAGTTCAAAGGATTCGCAGGGATATAGATCCTAACATCTACAACTAGAGACTTCAAGCAGCAAATCAGAAGAGAACCCAACAGATAGAAATTCCACAAGGATATCATTATGGAACAGATTATAATACCCTTCACATGATTCCAAATCTAGGGTATCAAGGTACATGAAATTTTAATCCATAGATGAGTCAGCAATTGCAGAGAAATCCAAATTCAAATGCTGATGAGTTGTTGCTTAGAGTGACCGAGATGATGAAGAATCAGCTCGGTTTGAAGCCAAAAGGGTAGACCTTCTCGTACAAGCGCCCATATCCAGAGTGGTATGCTTTGGTCGCTCTTTCTACGAATTACAGGCTTCTGGAGTTTGCTAAGTTCACTAGCCAAGATAGCACAAGCACAATAGAACATGTCAGTCGGTATCTTACATAGTTGGGTGAAGCATCCATTGAAGAGGCCCATCGAGTTCGTTTCTTCTCCTTGTCTCTGTCTAGGCTAGCCTTTACTTGGGTTTCATCGCTGCTAGTTAACTCCATTGCTAATTGGGCTGACCAAGAGAAGAAGTTCCATACATATTTTTACACTTGGACAGGGGAAAAGAAAATTACCGATCTGACGACTATAAGGTAGAGAACTAATGAATCGGGCATCGAGTTTCTTCAATGGTTCTTAGAGACTAGGAATTTATGCTTCTCATTCAACTTGACTGATGATCAGCTAGTTGCTTTGGCCGTTCAAGGAATGTCACCAACATGGAGAGAGAAGTTGCTGGGACAAGAGTTTAATAATTTGGGTCAGTTGGCTCAACGAGTGGCAGCACTCAATAGCCAATTCTAGGGTATGTGCAGAGATACCCGATTCCAGAAGAATGCAGCAATTACCGAAACCTATAATCCATATTCAGTTGATGATGGCTATGAAGACGATGAAGAAGAAGAGGTTGCCGCGGCTGAATGGAATTGGGGTAAAAAGACAGTAATGGTGCCAAATCCTTGGGGAAGAGGAGTCAAAGAGAGCTATGATTTCGACATCACAAAATCAGACAAGCTCTTTGATTTCTTGCTTAAGAAGGGACATATCAAGTTACCCGACAATCATGTTATGTTGCCCCTGATCAGTTGAAGAATAAGAAGTTCTGCAAATTTCACAACGCCACTTCTCATTCTACTAATGAGTGCAGAGTTTTTCGGCAACATATACAGAGGGCTATTCAGCAAGGAAGGCTCAATTTTGATACACCTCGAAAGATGAAAGTTGATAATAATCATTTCCCAAGAGATCAAAACATGGTTGATGCAAGGTTGCTCAAAGGGAAGACTAAAGTCCTAACATCGACTAGATTAAGAGAAACTAGAACAGTCGATCCTGAGATGCAAATATCGGCTGATGAATATAGAGAGATTAGAAGGCGTCGTGACCAGCAGAAGAGTCAATATGAGCAAGAGGAGACGACAAGGGATGGAGTGACAAGGCTATGTGTTACATCTCAAATTTTGTTGAGCAAGTGGCAGTGGCAGAAGGAAAAGGATTATCAGCGTTGGTTAGAAGAGAAAGAATACCAGTGTCAACAAGAGAAAAAGAGGTATGAAAGAAAGCAAGCTGAATCACTTTGGAATTGTGCTTTCTTTAGACATTGTTGGAATGAAAGTTTGAAATTGCCTACTAGAAATAATTGCCCAGAGTGCAGTGAACAATATTGGGAGTTTAGGCAATCTCAAGCCAACCACCGATCTATCCATGCTCAAGATGAGTATCATCATAATATGGATCGATGCCTAAAAAATAGAAGCGTTCATGATCGGCTTGGGAAGCGAGTTGCTGATCAAAACTAGGCTAATTATGAAGGAGATAATGAGGAAGAGTATGTTTGGTAGGATGACCAATGGTGTCCAGGAGGTTTGACGAGAAGCCAGAAGAGAAGGGTACAACGCCTAAGGAACAGAGAGCTAGAACAGGCTCAGGCATCTGATAGACCTCCAGTGTGGCGTGCTAAACAGACAGCCGATAGGGGTCAGCCATCGGCTAATATTCAAATGGCTTTCCTATTGTCGTCAGAATTTAGAGCTCCAATAGACCAAGAAGTCTATTTGGATTTTGATAAATCAGAGTATGAAGAAATAGTTGCCAAGTTGACAGTGATACAACAGGCTATATTCGATAAGCCAGTCAAGCATCGACACTTAAAGCTTTATATGTAAAAGGTTTTGTTGATGGGAAGCCGATGAGCAAGATGTTGGTGGATGGAGGTGCTTCTGTCAATCTTATGGCTTACACCGCTTTTTGTAAACTTGGCAAGGGACCACGAGATTTGATTGAGACCAACATGATGCTTAAGGATTTCGGAGGTAATACATCTAAGACCAGGGGGCAATGAACATTGAATTAACAATTAGAAGTAAGACTTTGCTCACCACATTCTTCATCATTGATGGAAAAGGTTCATACAGTCTATTCCTTGGTCATGACTGGATTCATGCAAATTGTTGTGTACCATCAACTATGCATCAATGCTTGATTCAATGGCATGGAGATGATGTTGAGCTGGTTTAGGCTGGTGATTCTGTAAGCATCGCGACAACTGATCCAATGTATTGGGAGCTAGAAGACTTTGAGTGGTTTTCTAGCAAGCTATGGGAAGGAGGCTTCATTAAAATCAATAATGAAAGCCAACAGCTGATCCAAGCAGTCGGCTTTGAAAATTTGTTTTAATAGATAATCCAATAGATGGAACAAACGGTAAACTAGGACATTGCTTTTATGTCGACCGATGATCTAGAAGAGATAGATATTGGTTCTAGAGATAGGCCTAGGCCGACATATGTAAGTGCCAAGTTGGATCCTAAATATAAGCAAGAGTTAGTGGATTTATTAAAGGAATTTAAAGATTGCTTTGCTTGGGAATACTATGAGATGCCTGGTCTAGACCGACCGATTGTTGAACATCGGTTGCCAATCAAACCTGGATATCGGCCGTTTAAACAAGCTCTGAGGAGATTCAACCCGAATGTACTTGATGATATCAAAAAGGAGACTAAAAGATTACTAGAGGCAAAATTTATCCGACCATGCCAATATGCAGAGTGGATCTTGAATGTTGTTCCTGTGTATATAAAAAATGGGAAGTTAAGAGTTTGCATGGATTTCAGAGATCTGAACAAGGCTACACCCATGGATGGTTATCCAATGTCGGTAGCCGATATGTTGGTAGATGCAGCAGCCTAGCACAAGGTTATTAGTTTTATGGATGACAATGCAGGGTATAACCAAATTTTTATGGCTGAAGATGATGTAGCAAAAACAACTTTCAGATGCCCTAGCGCAATCGGTTTATTTGAATGGGTTGTGATGACCTTTGGTTTGAAGAATGCTGGTGCAACTTATCAAAGGGCAATGAATTATATCTTTCATAAGTTGATCGGTAGGATTGTTGAAATATACATTGACGATGTGATGGTAAAATCTAAAGGGTACAAGGAACGTCTAGCTGATTTGTGGAAGACTTTGGAGTGCACACGAAAACATGGTCTAAAGATGAATCCCAATAAGTGCGCCTTTGGAGTATCAACTGGACAATTTTTGGGTTTTATGGACCACGAGAGGGTGATCGAAGTTGGTCAGAAAAGCATGAAAGCAATTGACAAGGCAGTACCCCTGACTACTAAAATAGAGTTACAGTCTTTGCTTGGTAAGATTAATTTTATCAGGAGGTTTATTTCAAATTTGTCGGAAAAGGTTCTGCCATTTTCTCTCTTGTTGAAGTTGAAAAATGGTCAAGAATTTAAGTGGGGTGATGTACAACAAAATGCATTTGAGGAGATAAAAGAATACATGAAATGTCCACCCGTGCTAGTCCCTCCTCAGCAAGGTAAGCCTTTTAAGTTGTTTGTTTCGGTCGATGACCAAACAATTGGATCGGCCCTAATGCAAGAATTTGAAGGAAAAGAACGAGTTGTTTTATATCTAAGTAGAAGACTGTTGGATCCAGAGACGAGATATTCTCCTATTGAAAAGTTATGCATGTGCTTATATTTCTCTTGCACTAAGTTGCGACATTACTTGCTATCGGCTGAGTGTATAGTTGTGTCCAAGGCTGATGTGATCAAGCACATGCTGTCAATGCTGATACTAAATGGGAAAATGGGAAAGTGGATTCTCGTGTTGTTGGAATTTGACTTGAAGTACGAATCAGCTAAAGCAGTCAAAGGGCAAGTAATAGCCGATTTTGTCACCCAGCATCATAAGCCAAGTATTGGCTATGTAGAGCCGGTACCTTGGACATTATTCTTTGATGGATCATCATGCAAGCAAGGTGGTGGCATTGGTATTGTTATTATTTCACATTGGGGGCACGTTTTGAGTTTGCTTTTCCAATTGAACCAAAGACTACCAACAATCAAGCAGAATACGAAGCTGTTCTTAAGGGGCTTCAACTTCTTCACAAAGTAAAGGCCGAGGCAATTGAAGTATTTGGAGATTCACAATTAATCATTAATCAGTTGATCGGCCTGTATGAATGTAAGGATGATATACTGAGGAGATACTATGATGAGTGCTAGAAATTGCTCAAAGAGTTTCCTCATATTTCTTTTCAGCATATTCCGAGAGCACAGAATCAAGAGGCTAATTGTTTGGCTCAAAGTGCATTAGGTTATCGAATATTTCAAGAGATCTTAAGTAGTGAGACCTTGACTAATGATTGGAGAGTTAAGATAGCCGATTATCTTAAGAACCCATCACGGAAGGTTACCAGGAAGCTAAGGTATAAGTCGACTAAGTAAGTTCTGCTAGATGATCAGCTGTACTACAGGACAGTTGATGGGGTGTTGCTTAAAAGCTTAAATCAAGAAGAAGCTAACGTGTTGATGGGTGAAGTACATGAAGGGATATGTGGAGCTGATCAATCGGCTTATAAGATAAAATGGATTATTTGTAGGACTGGGTATTTCTAGCCGACAATACTGGAAGACTGTTTTGAATATTATAAGGGATGCCAAGATTGTCTGCGTTTTGATAATGTTCAGAAATTGCCCGCATCGGCTATGAATCCAATAATCAAACCATGGCTGTTTCGAGGTTGGGGAATTGATCTAATTGGCCAGATTTTTCCACCCTCAAGTAAAGGACATAAGTTCATATTAGTAGCAACGGATTACTTCACTAAGTGGGTTGAGACAATTTCTGTGAAGATGGTAACCTCAAAGGACATGGTTGATTTTGTCAAGGAGCATATTGCGTATCATTTTAGGATTCCTCAAACTATCACTACCGATCAAGGGACAGTATTCACATCAGAAGAGTTCAGAGATTTTGCTGCCAGTATGGGAATTAAGTTGTTAAATTCTTCTCCTTACTATGCTCAGGCTAATGGCCAGGCAGAAGCATCCAATCAGATTATGATTAAGCTGATCAAGAAAAAGATCGAAGAACAACCGAGGAAGTGGTATTCAACACTTAATGAGGCACTATGGGCATATAGGATGGCCTATCATGGATCGATTAAAATGTCGCCTTATGAACTTGTGTATGGTCATAATATAGTCCTTCCTTGGGAGATTCAAACTAGATCAAGGCATGCCACATTGCAAAATGATTTGTCAGCCAAAGTCTATAAGAATCTTATGATAGATGACTTAGAGGACTTGAGTTGCCATCGGCTGCAGGCTCTTGAGAACATTGAAGCCAATAAACTAAGGATTGTGAGGTATTTTAATAAAAGGGTCAAGAGCAAATAATTTTCTGAAGGAGACTTAGTCTGGAAAGTAAGGCTGCCGATTGGGTCAAAGGACAGCAAGTTCGGAAAATGGTCACCTAATTGGGAAGGACCTTATCGGATCAAACATTGTGCGCCTAGCAATGCTTATATTTTCAAAACACTAGGGGGAGAAGAAGAGTTTGGTAGAGTAATCAATGGAAAATATCTAAAAAAATATTATCCTAGCGTTTGGATTAATACTTGATAGCCGATTTGTTCAGTCATCGGCTCTAATAGCCAGTACTAGAAGGATATCGCCTCTAGTTCAAAATAAACCCAAAGGGGTAAAAGCCGATACGATATGTATCGCCTATAGAGCAAGAACAAACACAGACAAATTGGTGCATGAAGTATGGGGCAAAAGAGAAACCATTTAAAATGAGGAAATTGTTTGCTAGCTTCTCCTATTACAAGCTAAAGGCTAGGAAACACTTTGTTTACTATGTCATCGGCCTGGGAAGAAAGAGCTATGGAGCTGGCGGCGTTGAAGAAATCCCTGACCAGGCGCTCATGATCGTCAGGGTGTTCGGTGGTTGGAAAACCATGGGGAAGAAGTCGAACCTCGTGGCCAGAGCAAGCTTGCGTAGCAGCCAATGCCATGGCAGCACCATGAGGAACACCATGAAGAGCAACCTCTCTGATGTGGTTTGGGACGTCATACAAGCGAACCACCAGTGTGGCACCTCTGGCGTTGATGAATCCTACTGCATACTCCGTAGCCGATCGGAGGCTTTCCAACTGGGCTGATAGATCTAAAAGATTCGAGGAATGGGTAATCAAGATCTTGAAGACAACACTAAGAAGAAGTAGAAAAGTGTGGTAGGAATCTCACCCATGACTCTGGCCTCGGCCTCGGCCAACCTATCCCCCACCTGGTCGATGGGTCTACCCCTTGGGGCATCTTGATATATGGTGGCCACAACCCCTAAAGTTTCCTGATCGACATCCGATAGATCGAAATTGGAGGGTGGTCGGCGCTGAGCCAAAGTGGTTAGAGCCAATTCCACGATGGAAAGGCAGTCGGCGAGCTTCTGACCAGCCCGATCAATGGCTGTGATTATATCGTCATTATCAATCTGCTTCCTCGGGTAGCAGGGAGCAGGCGGCGAATCATTGATGAAGACGACCCCAAAATTTGAGTGGAGTTAGCCCTATGTTCTGAGACGATGAGAGCATCCCGGGTTGCACCCTCCTGATGATGAAGACACTGGCGTGGTGACACAGATCCGTCAAAGGCTTCTTCTACAGACCTCTTTCCATTCTCCATTCTTTTGAGCCTATGGAAAAGCAAAATCACTCCAAAGACATGGAGGATTTGGGACGAAGCAGGTTGTTTTTTGGTCCATAGCCACGGCCTGTATATATAGCCTAGGAGGAGAGAAGATGGGCTTCGTCGGGGTTATGGAATTAAAGTTAGTTATGGAAATGGATCGACACTCTAGAAATTTAGGGGATGGATCATGAAGAAACAACGGATTCAGACTTATTGCTTCCCATAATTACAAGATACCAAAGGTTTACATTAACTAACAATCAACCCGCTTAGACTTCTTTGGATTGAAGGGAGTCTAAATCCCCACAAGGCCGAAGGTCATCATGGACCAAGCCATATCGGCCCACTGATAGAAGTGCATCAGGGAAGAGAAAAGGTCACCTGCTTTGAAGATACCAATGTATCCAACCGATTCCTCGGTGGCTGGGAAACAATGGGAAAGAAAGCCACCTATTAAAAGATATCCATTTCTTGGTGGCTGGGAAACCGTGGGAAAGAAGTCTGTGGTTTCCACAATGGGCATTTGATGAAGCGAAGAAGGGGAAGGTGTACATACATTTTAGCCCTTGCAAACACTAGAACAGCTCTATGATCATGGTGAGAAAACTCAGGTGATGTCACAAGAATTCTTCTAATCGCAGTAGCTGATCCCCTTGCTCGACAAGGCACTAAAATGAGCGACACATTCACCCTATGCACAAGAATTCTTCTAACCACTCAAGATCCTCATAGCAAGGAATTAGACAATGGAGGGTCTGGCGGAGCCAAGGGCACTCGAGGAAGTAAGTAGAAGAGAAACATAACTGAGTTATTGAGTTGCTCTCGCCAAAGTTGGATAGACATTTATAGTCGGTCTAGAAAGATGGATCCAAGCGCCCGTGAAGCAATGATGCTCTCGCAAAGCTTTGAAGCATGGGCTCATGAGCAGTTAAAGGCGGTGATAGATAGTTGACCCTAGATCAAGATTCTCTACCTGTGACTATGGACCTATCGAGAGTATAGACGTGGTAATTTTGGAATAAAATTACTTTTATCCCAAAATTGGGGGGCATGTGTTTACACCAAAATTTGAGAAAGGGAGCACGGGGACTCGAAGCTTCCAAGATCATGTTATCAAGGAATCGATTGCATAAGGGTCGATATCAGTTGATTCAAATGCAGCACTGTAATCGGCTCGCTTCAGATGACGCCAACAGATAGCGACAAAAGGTACGGTTGGCGTCGAGAAAAAATATGTCGGACTCTACAAAAAGGGAAAGATTGGGGTCCAAGTTATCTTAAATTAGGAATGTTTTCTCTTATGCCAAAGATTGTATTGAGTCGTACTTAAGTAGGTTTCATGCTTAGGTTCCAGGTATAAATATTGGACCCCGGCTATTGTAAAAGGACATCTAATCAATCAATACAAGTTACTTGTTTTCGGCTCTGTGCCAACCCTTAGGAGTAGGAGTAGAGTAGATCTCAGCGAGTTCTTCAATAAGCAGGGCTGCATCGGTCTAGCCAACCTCCGGCTTGTCTGTAAGTATCGTCATGGCTTATACTTCTGTTTGTACGACTGCATTGGTTAAGTTTGACCTCCACTGCGAGCTATAGTATAAGCTAGTTATCGACTCTGGTCTAGTTCATGTATGGCTGCATCGATCCGGTCGTACTCCACTGCTTGAATTAGATTAGGGTCAAGTTATCGGCTCTACCTAAGGATGGCATTCTTCGAGTAGATTCATTAAGTTGCTAATCTTGCTGATGCTCATATTGTCACTAGTTTTTTCAGCAACATCAATCTACCCGGTCGAGATCGATCTAGATCGGCCTCATATCCTTTGGGTCCGTCGTTCGCTTTGTTACAATACGATGATTCTTATTTTAAGCGACGGGTTATGTTCATCGGCCATTCTACTTCGATATTGATCATGCGTAGTATGCGGTTAAGGCACGTATAACCTTGAATTGGTTTGTTGGCTAGTTAAATCTGGTTTATAGTTCGCTATTCTGGCTATAACGATCCGATCGATCCCCACTGATGGCACTTTAGATCGGAGGATGCTAGTTGGTAGATTTGTTCTTGATCAGGTGTGACCTTAACTGTTTGCTATGCCTACAACTAGCAACTCATATTAATTAGCCTAATCATCTAATTTTAACAAGCACCATGCTCATACAAAGCCAAAATTCCAAGTACTAGATGCAATTGAATTATAGAGCAATGAATATATAACTACATACACGCAATCAAAATTATTCACAACCAACTATTCGAATAGATTATATACATCACCAACATGTTGAAAAGTATAATGGTTGGACCTAAATCAATTGTATATAGGCCTTTATTAATTTATTTATTTGGGTGAAAATTAGAACTGCTACTTCTATAGCTCAGAAAATTCTGGAAACATTACAGTAGCTTATACATGCTCTCAATACACCACTATAAAAGTTTCATGCCATTTGGACAAGTACAACAACCTCTACAAAAATGACAAGTTACATGCTTTATAGTCACTTAAATATACTTATCATAGTGAAAAGTGTGAAGCAACAGATTTACTATTTTTCTTACGTGCCTTATAATACCAGAACACTATAGAAATTATTTCATGCCCATAAGTTACATAAATCTACCAAAGTTAATTTCACAAGAATTAGTATTTAATTCAGCCGAAATAAGAAAGCATAACCCAAGCATGTTGGTTTCATATTTTTCTTAGCTACAACATGTCAAAACATGACAAACAAAATTGAAATCACATTTTTAGCATATACCAAACTCAAGTTATGCATTTTCTAAGATAAATGGGAATAAACAAATTAATTTAAACATGGCATAAAACTATAGCATATATCAAGTTTCATATTTTTAACAGATAGTACTCATCAAGGTGAATCAAACCAAATTTGGTTTACTTAATTTGGACACTCCTAGCTCTATATATGAATTTTTGAAGTTTGAATCAATTTCTAAAAAAGAATAAAGAAAAACATTTAAAACTGAAATTGCTACGTGCACCCAGCTCACTACACCCGCTGCGACTGACTGCTAGGCCCAGCAGGTCAACGGGCCCATGTGTCATCGACACAGAAGTAGGGCAACGGCTTAACTGGTGGTGAACTCGTCGACGGTGAGGTCACCGGCAGTGAGGTCACCACCGACGTGCACCTCTCGACACCTCGCGTCGAATGGTACCCGTGATTGATTTAGAGGCGCGCCGGAGCAAGCTTGACGGTGGCCATGGCAGCACGACGGTGATGCGCGACAGCGCACCGGCCGACTCTGGCCATGATGGGTAAGGGCAAGCTCGGCTATGGCTTCACGGTGACTTAGCAGACCTAGCGGGTGTAGATTAGGGCTAATAACGGCATCGGAGAGGCTCGGTCGCGTGCATGGCGGCACAAGCGTAGTGATAGTGAGGTCAACATTCCAATGAGATGGCAGTCAGTAACGGGTCTCCACCATGGGACAACCTGCTAGGGTTCATGGCAGCGCTTAAACATGCGCTAGAGGGGGATGACGGGGTCTAGTTGGTACCAGCCATGGCGAGCTTGAGCTCACGGCCATGGCGGACGCGCACGGCGTGCTCGCGTGTTCCCATGCCAATGCTGCAGTAGCGGTTAAACGGCCCCTAGCTCAAGCTTGACTTAACCCTAGGCTTCCCAAAATGAGAGAAAGGAGAAGGCGAGAGGGCTCCGGTGAGCGCAAGCTTAGCGGTGCTCCGGCGAGGGTCGTGGCAACGGAAATGGCCTGTAGGCCTTTACCTTGGCTCGAGCTTAGGCGCTAACAGGTTGAGGATGTAGAGCGAGTAACGGTGAGGTGGTACATGTGAGAAATTGAGCAATGGCGCGGTGGCAGTGGTGCGTGAGATCGGCGAAGGCACGACAGCAATGGCGCTGCTCGGCTGCCGGAGAGAGAGAGCGAGAGCGAGGTGAGGCAGAGAGAGTGAGCGCGAGAGAGTGAGCGACCACGACGCGGTGCCCTCTTCTACCTGCTTTGGTCTGACATGCGGGGCCGGTGTCGGTGTGGCCGTGGCCTATGGCTGGTCAGCCACGATGGCTGCTGCCCTGGCCGGTTTAGACGGGTGAAGGAGTCGACCGATAGAGCAACTTTGAACCCCTAGATCTCCCAAACTAGTTCGAGTTAGCAAAAATTTCCTTCATAGAAATTGTAGAGATACATGAATACAACAAGATTGCTTAAAGGAGTTTTGTCTAATTGACAATGGTTTTAAAACTATAAGGCTCCAAAGTAGGCTACATTAAAAGTGAAACTTAGCATTAAGTTCCCAAAATTGCATTAAGTTGATTCTTGTGAGCTCTATTTGACCATGTTAGGCAAGGAATTAGCTCATGACCCTTAAATAAAGTTTGTTACCCATGTCAAGAACTACAACTTTTATTAAGGGTGCACTATCATGCAAATAGTCTAGACTATAGTTCAACTCTAGTCAAATTAGTATCATGAAAAATGAAGTTTTGAGTAAACTAGGACTTAGAAGTAAAATTGGTCCATGTCATGAATACAAACATTGTTCCATTTTCCATCCTAGATGTTTATAAGGTGTTTTTGTGACCTCACAACCATCTCTTGCATTGGTCACACATGATCACAAGCATATACATGTATATAATCAACATCACATGTGATAATATGTAAGAATAAGATGAAATTTCATATGCTCATGCTCATGAATGCTTGGATGATGCTTGTGCTCATGAAATGAAAGTGCTAAATGCAATGCTTAACACTAGGGTGTTACAGCCCCTCCCCCCTATAGAAATCTCATCCCGAGATTTGCAGGACCTACTATTTTTCATAAAAATCGGGATAAACCTCTCGTAGATATTCCTCTCATTCCCATGTGGCATCTTGTTCATTGTGGTTATTCCACACCACTTTGTAGAACCTGATGACCTTGCTTCGGGTGTCTCTTTCCATTTCTTCCAAAACTTGTATCTGTTTCTCCTCATAAGTCAAATCCGATTGGAGTTTAATATTGGTGGGTTCAATAGCTTCACCAGGTACGCGAAGACACCTTCTCAGCTGAGAAACATGGAAGACATTGAAAATGGCGCGCATTTCTGGAGGTAACTCGAGCTTGTAGGCCACTTTTCCACTTCTCTCAAGAATCTTGTAGGGACCTACATACCTAGATGCAAGTTTTCTTTTCTCACCAAACCATTGTACTCCCTTCATAGGCGATACCTTTAGGTGTACGTAGTCTCCTACCTCAAACTCGATAGGCCTTCTTCTTTTATCAGCATAGCTCTTTTGCCTAGACTGAGCAACTTTAAGATGTTGGATAATACACACTTGCTCTTCAGTTTCTTTAACAAAATCAATGCCATAGTATCTCCTCTCTCTGGGCTTAACCCACTTCAAAGGAGTTCTACATTTCTGACCGTACAAGGCCTCAAAAGGAGCCATCTTGATGCTCTCTTGATAACTGTTGTTGTAGGAAACCTCGACTAAAGGTAGCCTTTTTTCTCATGAACCCTTGGAAAAGATCACACATGCCCTCAACATGTCTTCTAAGATTTGATTTACTCGCTCAATCTCTCTAGAGGTCTAAAGGTGATATGTTGAGCTTCGAATGAGGTTGGTACCTAACTGCTTGTGCAAGTGCTCCCAAAACTAAGCAGCGAATTGAGAGCCTCTATCTGATACAATGGTTCTTTGTACCCCATGCAAGCGTACTATCTGAGCTATGTATATTTCTGCATACTGATGCGGTCGATAGTTGGTTCTTACAGGAATGAAGTGCGCGGATTTCGTCAATCGGTCTACAATTACCCATACCAAGTCAAAGCCCTTTTGAGTGGGTGGGAGTCCAATAATAAAATCCATGCTGATCTCCTCCCACTTCCATCCTGGAACAGATAAAGGTTGGAGCAGTCCGGTAGGTTTCATATGATCCGCTTTGACCCTGCTGCAAGTATCATATCTAGCAACATAGGCTGTGATTTCATTCTTCATCTTTGTCCACCAAAAATGTGTTTTCAAGTCTTGATACATTTTGCTACTACCCGGATGGATAGACATCTTGGATGAATGAGCTTCATCTAATATTTGGTTTCTAAGTTCATGGTCCATTGGTACCACTAGTCGATCCTTAAACCATAACACACCCTTTTCATCCAACCTAAAATGCTTGGTTTCTTGTTCCTTCATCTTTCTCTTGATGTGAAACACACCTACATCTATCTTTTGTAGTTCGATGATCTTGCTGTCAAGTGAGCGACTGACAGTGATGTTGTGTAACATAGCAGGATGTAAGAGATTAAATCCATCTTCCAATAATGCTTCTAAGGCGTTACAATGATATTTTCGACTAAGTGCATCTGCTACAACATTGGCCTTTCCTGGATGGTAGTGCACTTCCAAATTAGTCTTTGATCGGCTCTAACCACCTCCGCTGTCTCATGTTCAGTTCCGGTTGAGTGAAGGTATATTTGAGACTTTTGTGATCAGTGTATATGTGACATACATTTCCCAACAAATAATGTCTCCATATCTTCAATGCATGAACAACTGCAGCAAGTTCTAAATCATGTGTATGATAGTTGACTTCATGCTTTCTCAACTGTCGAGAAGCATAGGCAATAACTCGACTTTCTTGCATAAGCACACACCCTAAACCTGTACCCGATGAAGCACAGAACACATCAAAAGGCTTTTCAATGTCGGGTTGTGTCATAACAGGAGCAGTAGTTAGCAAGGTCCGTAGAGTTTGAAAAGCAGCCTCGCACTCTAGAGTCCAATTAAACTTTTCATCCTTTTGAAGTAATCTAGTCATGGGCTTAGCTATCTTGGAAAAATCAGGAATGAAATGATGATAATAGCCTGCTAGCCCTAGAAAACTCCGAACTTCATGAACCGAAGTCGGGGCCTTCCAATCCATGACCTCCTGCACTTTAGATGGGTCTACAGAGATTCCATTTTCAGATAGTATATGACCTAGGAAAGGTACTTCCCTTAACTAGAATTCACACTTGCTAAATTTTGCATACAATTTATGCTCTTGCAGTCTAGATAAGACAATCCTTAGGTGCTCTTCAAGATCTGTCTCATTCTTAGGGTAAACCAGGATATCATCGATAAACACAACCATGAACTTGTCAAGCTCAGACATGAATACCGAATTCATCAAATGCATAAAGTAGGCAAGAGCATTTGTCAGTCCAAAAGACATGACCAAATACTCATACAAGCCATACCTAGTTGAGAAAGCTATCTTAGGTACATCTTCTGGCCTGATCTTGATCTGGTGATAGCCGGATCTCAAATCGATCTTAGAGAATAATTTGCTCTTGCCAATTGATCGAACAAGATATCGATACTACATAAAGGGTACTTGTTCTTGATGGTTACGGCATTGAGCGGCCTATAGTCCACACACATCCGTAACGATTTGTCCTTTTTCTTCACAAATAAGGCTAGACAACCCCATGGAGATGAACTAGGTCGAATAAGACCCTTGTCCAAAAGCTCTGGTAACTGTATTTTAAGTTCAGCTAGCTCATTTGGTGGCATCCTATAGGGTCTTTTTGAGATAGGTGCTGTACCTGGCACTAACTCAATTCTAAATTCCACATCCCTATCTGGCGACAAAACAGGCAACTCATCCGAGAATACATCAGGGAACTCACAAACTACTAGAATATCACAGAGAGTAGTGGCTTGGATGGCACATGACAAGTTTTGAAGATCAAAACTTTGGGGAAGTGGCACTAGAAAAGCACTACCCCTGTTGGGTTCCCTCAACATGATGGTTCTAGTTGAAGTGTCAACAAGAACTCTGTGGCCACTCATCCAACTCATGCCTAATATCACATCTATGGCTAATCCTGGCAATACTATGAGATCCATAGTATACTTCCTCTCTTGTATGGAGATAATCACATCTCTAACTATTTGGTTTGTAGAGATAGTAGCCCAAGCATTTTGCATAAACTAGAGAAAGAACGTCCCTAGTTTCGGCTAGCGTCATTATGTATATGGCGCTATCAAAGGATTTGTTTAGGACTCTATTGGATAAAGCACAGAAGGGTAGTTAGAAACCGTCCCTTGTCTTTGCCGGACTACCCTTCCACATGGAGTATGCATTGTGCCCCGCAAAAACAACCCACAAATCAAGTGCTTGTGCATCAGCGACTTGGTGTCTAAATCAATGGTTGCAGTTGTTTCCTGAGAAGCATGTAAGGAAAAACCCTAGCCTTCATCCTCAGTGAAAAGGCTACTGCTGCTGCTGTATGAAGAGTTAGAGAGTGCGGAACACACTCCACAATGTGTGATGCAAAGAAAAAGAAGAAAGGGAAATCTGTCTAGATTTCTTGGCACCAAACCGATTATCTTTAAGCCAGTGATTAGAAGCTCAAACATGGTTGGATTGTCACAAAACTTGGTGAGCTCATTCTTCACTTGGGGTACTTCGATGTCTAAAGTTGGTTTGAGCATTGGTTGAGTAAAGCATCAGAGTTGAGGGATGTTTTGTCAGTTTGGGGACACTAAAAATTTTAGAACAGAGCAGTTTTGGTAGATAATTCATTTGGATAGAAAAACAGTGTCTGTTTGAGCTAAACTTTGGCCACTTGTTAGAGGACTCATGGGTATACATGCCTACCAAAATTCATGTAGAATGGACCAGTAGTTTGTGAGATATGAACTAAAAACCAAGGTGTATAGAATCTGTGATTTCTCTATTGACTGCCATCATCCCTCATATTAGATGGTTGTGTTTGTAATTATGCCAAGATTAGCAACATGGTCAATGTTTTGCCATTAGATAATCCTTTAGATGCCCTAGAGAAGACTCCTTGCACCCCTTTGTGCCTTGCTTTTTCCCTCTCATATCAACAATGCTTGGGCAGTCAAGGTGTTCTACAAGTCAATTTGTGCCTTTGCGAGTCGAAAATAATTTGAAAAGTGTCAAACAACAGATTTTAGATTATGATTTTGAGTTGTTGATTGACATTAGAAAGGAAGCTTCAATGTCAAAAGTAGTTCAACAAGTAAGCTTTGTTGGATTGTAATTGTACCGCAAAGGAAAGTTGTACTCAAGCTAATTTGGTAGAGGGCTGCTTTTCGATTTTTGTGAATAAATCTTCAACCACTGCTGTCCTTTGAGCATCACTATTCTCCTTTTTAGTAGCAATCTTTAACATCAGCTCATCCTTTGGTACTTGCTGTGTGTTTTTAACCAAGAGGTTGCATGTACAACAACCCAGATAACTATTGCCCCTTAAATACTGATCGTCGAAAACGCTGATTCGACAGAGTTAGCTATCACATTCACCGCTCTCTCTCAACCGACTCAGATAATACAGTGTTGTCTTTAGAGAAAGAGAACCACACACATGGAAACTTTTGTAGCATTTCATCAGTTGGCATCTGAGTGATTTGACAGTCACCAGTGATGCAAACACCTTCCGCTGGTAGGCCAGTTTCCTGACAAGAATGATTTTGTGGAACATGATTGTTCATTACATGCTATATCCCCTAGAGAAGCAGATGATGCAAGTAGCTCATCATGGTCCGAACCACCCTTCATACACTAAGAACAAGTACTCAGAACAATGCTAACTTGGATTCCTTTCAAAGTAACAAGGCAATTTTGGTTTCCTCTTAAAGTAATAGTGGTCGCTTGGATTCACCTCAAGAGTAACAATGCTTCATGGAAGTCATTGAAGGAAATTCTTCAGACAAAATTTACTACGAAGAGCAAGTATCAAAAAGTTCTCTTGACCAAATTAGCCTCTCTGATACTTCGAAGCTAAGTAGCCTAATGCTATCGCTGATATTGGGAAATGGATGACATGCTTCTCTTCCCTTAAAAGTCTTTCACACCGAATCTCGGGGCGAGATTCTCATAATGGGGGAAGGCTGTAACACCCCGGGTGTTAGTCACGAGTGAAGCAACAAATTTGTACTTAAGTAGGATATGTCAAGTAATGATCATGATCTCTAGTTCATAATCTTGAAAGTGGTGATGGAAGTGCTGAGGTCAAATCTATGAAAATGAGCTCCAACTTGAACTTGGACAACACACCTTTGCTTACATGTGGACCCTAGTTAAGATTAGGCATGACTAATGTTAAACATGCTTATTTCATGTACATTACATCAACATGCATCCATAGTGAACTTTGAAAAAGTTTCATGAAGTTTGAAATCAAGAAGTCACATGGATTGATAAGTTATAACCTTTCTTGAATTGCTTCATCAGGTGAATGGGAATATGGGATGTTGACCAAACTTGGCTACCTTGCCCAAATGACTCTAATTGAACTATACAAC
Organism: Miscanthus lutarioriparius; assembly: GCA_904845875.1. NCBI lineage: Eukaryota > Viridiplantae > Streptophyta > Magnoliopsida > Poales > Poaceae > Miscanthus > Miscanthus lutarioriparius. Next base: position 72,606,152 of record CAJGYO010000012.1, on the reverse strand, counting down.
AAAATTCATGAAAGGTTCATGTTGATCAAGTGCCAAGAAAATGCCTCAATCGGTCTCCGACTCTAATTTAGGATTTATCGTGATGCTGCTTTAACCCAAGTAAAGCTTTGACTTCTATACTAGTTCTAAGGTTTGACCTTAAATGAAAGTTGAAGTTTCTGTGGAGTAGAACAAACTTTATTTTTGGACCAAGACCTGATTCAACCTCTAAGTGGCTTAAATAGTGTCCTCAACTTTGAATCCAGTGTTGTTTTGGGTTACACCATAAATTCTCTTTAATCGGCAGCAGTGATTTGACATGTTTGCGACATTTTATCTTCCAAATTCATATGGTAGCTTGATTGTATTCCTTAACATGAGTTGAAGTACACTTTGTGAAGGAAACGATAGAACAAGTCTCACCAGATTTGGAGCTCGTTTGGACCTTAAAAATCAATTCCCAAAACTGCTAGTTTCGCTGAATTCGTGGAACTTGGACTGAATAATCTGAATCTCATTTTCAGTTTTCATGTATCCCTATTTGGGAATTAATACCTCGCAAACCATTTTGATTTGGACCAAACTACTTTAATCAAAGTTGTAGTACTCATGTAGCTCTATCACACGCTGCAATTGGTTGAACAAATCACTAATCGGTTTGAGAGATATGAAGGGGAGAATATGGAGTTTCAGTCGTATTTTTGAGGTGGTATTGTCAGCTCTTTAGCTGATTTTGAACTGGAGCTCATCATGGCTGACCATGACCGCCACCTCGTCCATGTTCGTCGATTGGGACAAGCCGAGCGCCCTCCCTTTCTCATCTCTCGCTTTCATTCTCTGTCTCTCCCTTTCATGCTCTCTCCCTCTCTCTTTCGCTCGCCATGGCTGCCATTGCTAGCAAGTGGAGCTGCTGCACCACCACTGCTCCTGCCTCCTCCATCTTCCCTCCACCCAACCAGCAGCCACACCTCCTTTCCCTTGCTGTGCCTCGCCTTCCGTGCTCCTCGCCATGGCTGCTCGCTGCTGCTTTCCTCCAGACGCCGGACCCTATGGCTTGGAGCTGCTGCTGCTCATGGCCCAGCCTCGTCAGGCTACCCCCACCCGAGCTGCGCCCCTCCATGGGTGCGCATGGCCCTAGGGATGTCGCAGCCGCAGCCGACGAGCTCCCCGCTGACCCAATCCGCCTCCTCCCCGTTGATCCCCTGCTCGGCTCTGCGATGAAGAAGAAGAGAAGGGAGTGAAAAAGGAAATAGAAACTCTTTTGTGGTTCTAGATGCAAAAGTGCTAGATAGAAGAGTTTTCAGATCTAGGCCTGCCTGATTGGAGGAAAGTCCAGGGTTCCCGATGCAAAAGTGTTTTTCCTTTTCGTTTCTTATATGCATCTAAATCGGCTGAAACTTTGAAAATTCATAGTAAATTGCAGAAAAATTGTAAAATAGCAAATGAACATGTTTGGGAATCCTTGTGAGTAGATCTACGCAGTAGAGTCATCATATGATATGTGTTAGTAGAAAGTTTCTGCTGTTTTTATTTAATTGGGTAAATTAGGGTTTTCTAGGAATAAATTCATATATAAAGTTGTTGCTCCAAATGATGTGAAAATTTTATGGTAGGCTACTGATGCTATATGCGTGCTGTGGTAAAAATTTCATGTTCATTGGATGTAGTATGGTGGAGTTATTGAATTAACTTGCTTAGTGCTTGATAAATGGTTTAAATGATTTATAATTAAAATAAAGATGTGAAACTGGAAAATATGGTTCCATTACCTTTGTATGATGTTGCGCTACCATAATAACATATAATATGACCATGTATTCGCAGAAAACAGTGTGTTTTAGATTTATCTTGCTCACACATGTTTTCTTACAATAGTAATTTGTCTTTTTTTGTAATAATTAATCTGTAAAACCTGAGCATGTAAGATTTTTACAGTAATCATATTTTGTCATCATCTATCTCTCATAAAAATTTGAGATCCAAATAAGATGTTTACAACGTCACCTATAATTAATATATAGGTTTTTATATATATAGAAAAGCTAATGAAAGCTTAATAGTGGATAAGCTTATATGTGTTTCTTGTGATGATGGTAATACTTGTTGCTGAGTGGCATGTTGCTGAGCAAGGTTAGTTTTGGTTGATCCTTGGAAGGGCTTGTTTAGATGCTCTCTTGATTGGTATATCAACTAATGACTATGAGTTGAAAATGGCTGCTAGACCAGTCTCTGTTGTGGTGACAACTTCGTGATGATAATGATCTCTTATGTGAATGTGGTGAATACCAAAGTTGTAGATAGATTCCTTATCTTGCTTGTCTTAACATTTCATGATTTTAGGCCTGATGGTTTAGGCGTTATAGATTTTAGAAGTTTACTTTCAGGTTTTGCAGGTCTTCTAAACAGATCTGAATGATTATATTGTTTGGCTTATTTAAACATGGAATCATGTATTCGTGATAATAGAAGAGTTGTAGTGCTTTTATTAATATTTCCAAAATGTCTAAGAGCACCCCTTTTGGTGGTCTAGAATTTCGGTTATAGCTGTTCAAAGTGGAATGGTAGATTTCTGTCCATATCTAGATAGAGATGCCTTCTTGGTGTTGTTTAACATTGTTAGCTATAAAACCATCTTAAAATGATAATAATAAAGTTATAAAAAACTTAATAATATTTCCAGTTATGCATTTTTTGAACTCCAGTTATGCATTTTTGAAGTTCATGTCAGTTTTCTGTTGAGCATATAGGCTTGTTAGTGTTTTTCACCCTTGTTAACCTTTCAATCTGCTCTAGGTGTAAATAACAAAGTTGTAGACAATTTCCTAAGCTTTCTAGAAAGTCTAGGATCACCTTTATTTGATGCCTATAGCTCCAGTTATGGTTGAAGCAAGTGACTTCTGTGCTGCTACCCAGATTCTGTGCATGTACTTGGTTGATTGCATTAGCTTACTCTTGTTTGGCTAAACATGTTTAGTTAATTCTTGATTGATGAATGCTTTGAATAGCTAAACTTAAGTTACCTGGGTGCCATGCTTGATGTGCTTGCTATCTTTTTATAATAGATTGTGTGATGTTTAGTTAAACAACTCTAGGTGCTATGCCTTCTTGTGTAACCTTGAGCTTGTTTTGAATGCTTTTATGTGATGCATCCCTTGTAGCAATTCTTTGCATTTATATATCTGCATGGTGCATCTCATTTAGGTATGCTAGATGAACCACATGAACGATGGAAGGACGTGATGTTGGAGCCGAACCCGAAGACGGTGTTTGTTGGACCTATCCAGAAGATAGAAGGACTTCGAGAGTTCATGCCTGAACTAGAGATGCTCGCCAAATGAGTGTCATCTAACAAACACTGACCTAGTGTTGGATCCTAGGCAAGCCCCGGAGCATTCTAAGCCTCCTATATTTTATAAATATCACTTGAGCCCTTTTATGTTTGATGCATTAGGTTATAGGAGTTGATTGGAAACTCTCGATGCATATAATTTCCTTGTCCAAACATATACCTTGAACCCTATGTAGGTCTAGGATCAAATATAGGCTTAGCCATGCTTATCTAGGTAGAAGTCAGGTGATTTTCTGTCACTTGCAAGAGATAGGTGGACACTGAACCACAGTTGGCTAACTTAGCTGGCCGGATAACTCGTTCTGAGCATGAAGCCAAGTAGCTCAACTCAGACCAGGCCTCGTTCTATTAGAGTGCACACTCTAGATGGTAGTAAGGATGTGCGGGGAGCCAAACATGAGCCCAAGGGCAGGCCGGGCCTGAACGTCCTGGCAGCTGATTGTCCTTGATTGTGCGGAGCTGATCGAACCCGAAAAATGTGTACTTGAGTTGTACTAAAGGTGACCTAAGACTACCATGGTGCAGGTATGTCTGGGTTTATGTTAGGAATAACTATCTAGCTGGTTGCAATCGAGTCGCGCCGTCTCTCCTACATAGTGAGAAACTTGATTGAGCTTCCTTCTATCGTAGTGAGTAAATGCAAGTGGAATGGTTCTAAGGATGATATAATAAATGGCTATAGTTACTATTGCTATGCTACCTAATTATATATCACATGTTTGGCATAGGATAGTTGCTAATCTAGAGAAGAATAGCTATAATTAACTTGAGGACCAAATTATAAAAGGTATAGCTCAACTAGTGGCTTTTATGCAAAATGTTGTCAAGCTAGCTCCACTCATAAAGCCTTGCATGATCCATGGTGTCACTTTATTTTGGTTTATGATGAGTAAGTCTAGTTGAATACATTCGAGTACTCAGGGTTTATCCCACCATGTTGTAGGTGAAGTCTCGACCTGCTAAAGATGGTGGCTAACCGCCAGTGGGCTCGGCGACTCTATATTTATTTCTCGTCTATATGCTATTATTGCAGGATGTTACTCATGCTAGCAGTATGTTTGAAAACTCATGTTATTGTAACCATTTTAAAGCTATGTTGTTTTAGCTATCATATTTGTAAACTTGGCAACATATTATTATTTGTGAACTCAATTGTAAACATTATTTCTGCTACAACTCCATATATGTGATGTGTATTTGCTTAATCTATTACGGTCTTGGTTGTGATGTGGATTTACCAAGGTCCTTCGTGACCCTCGATGGACTACAAGGTTTATATAAGTGCAAGTGTGTGCATGCCAACGTGTTAAGCGGGGGCAGCCGTGCTTGAGCTTGTATAAATTGGACAGTTCTATTACAGCTGGTATCGGAGCAAGATTAAGCATAATACTGTCATGTATATAGTTTTAAAAATAAAGTTTTGGTTTTAAAAGCCTATTTGGACTAAAACTTTAGCTACAGGCAAATTTGTCAAAACTAATTTACCAAACTATGCTAGCGACAACCTCCAGTTAAGCCCAATTAAGGACTACTAGGTGGCTAAGTAAACTAATACTAACTATGGGTGTATTTACTTTATTGCAATTTTTATTTCGTCGTCCATACGACGTGCTATTATATGGATGACATTCGCTTGAATGATAATGTATGGATCAATATACCTCTACGTCCAGGTAAGTTGGTGAGTGGCATGACCACAAGATGTTAGCGTACGGTCTAAGGGGAGAGGTAGTTTTGATACTAAAGTATATATATATATCTTATATATATACAAAAGTATTTAGTTGTGGGTTAGTTTTGATATGGCTGTATATGCATATTTATATGTATGTATAGACGTATTTACATATGGGTAGCTTTGATATAGAAGTATATATATTCTATATATATAGAAGTATTTAGAATGAAACCTAGAGACCAGACTTTCATTTCTATATATATATAAATATGGGGTTAGGCTGAAATGAAATTCATCTATAGGTACGCTAACCACGAATGCGTAGATTGAATGTAGCTGACGACTAGCTATATGTCGAGTGAGTAAGTGTTATGCCATCTAAATAGAATGTGATTGCCATCCTAGGCTGGCAATTTTGTGAGGATGAATAGGACGGTCATGCATCATGATTGTGCTTGTGCATAAATATGCTCACCTCACCTTTGTTCTAATAATAAGTAACTTGTGATCAATGTGATCTTACTATCTTCCCTGTGTGAAGCTAGGCAAAATGCCTTGTTCCATGCCGCTTGAATAGCTGTGCTTGAAGATAGTGTGTGATTAGCTTTGCCTTGTATGTTTGCTTCCAAAGGAAATAGATGACAAGTTAGTAGTTATTAAAAACTTCACTCTTTTGAAAACTAAAACTGGTAGTGATACCTGGTTAGAAGCCTGCACATGCTTTTCTTTTAAATATAATGTCAGGTTCTTCCTTTCAAGTTATCTTCATATTAGTTCTTTAGACATGTGGTTGCTTGCTTTCCAGGTGTTACCATATTGTATGTGTGAATGTGTTGTGATCTAGGTGGTACCATAGTTGTCACCCTTTTTTTGTCCTCGGTAAGCATATGAGTGTGAACAGCCTTATCCTAGAACAACACTCAAGTTATGTTAATCTCATGGTTGTCTCCAAGTAGATTTCCTTGCTTAGGAGCTTGAGCCTGTGTGTGTGATTGCTAGCACTTGAATGTTTGTGCATCCATGCTTTTGCTTGACTCGTGAGCCCAAGCTTAGTTCCCTTAAACGCTTGCATATGCCATGGATGTCTTGGTCCTACCCAAAAATCCTTATCGAACATCTCTACCGCTTTATCCTACAGATGATCTAGTGCAACGCTAACCTCTCGCTGCCTAAACCTCGGAGTCTTTTCCTTGCAAATCATTTCGTTGCTTTATCAATTGAATCTCTGAGTAGTGTATTGGCTCTATCCCTCGAATCTCACTTGTTTAATCTCCAACTCTCTCAAGTCTCAGAATGTTTATCGGTCTCAATCTCCTGTTGCTGCCCAACAAGACCAAATCTCATGTAATCTTTTATCTGGTAATCTCCTTGGTAACTGCAAGACATGCATGGAATTAAAGCAAGAGTCTAACGCATAGTCATCCGCATTAGTTAATCTATGTTTCTCTAGTGCCATGTCTTTACCTTGGACCAATCTTGTTGACTCCTAACCTTGTGACTACCTTTGCTTGCTATCCCTCCTTGTATAGCTCTTGTTCATGTGCAACCCAATCTGTGCCACATGGGATTTTTCCGTTGGTGGTATGATCAGTAATGGTGCCATGATCAGTGATCTATGGTGTCATGATGAAACCGAGAGCCTCCTGTGGGTGTACAACATATGGTTGTGCTGCTCAGCACGTGCTGGTATCGAGGTTTCTAGTCATGATCCATTGCAAAACTACACCAATGTGTTATTTTCACATGAGCTCTTCCTTGGTAATCTCTCCATATCCTATAAGAGGATCCAGATACAAGACCATATGCAGTTGGACTTCCTTCTGAAGTCAGAACAGATCACTGACATAAACAATAATAAACTGCAAGAGGTGGTAGACAAGTGACTCTACTTGACTGTCCCTGAAATGATGTCGGTCATCTAGTGAGCAACTTATGTCATCCCATTGGATCAGAAAGGTACACAATACTTAAAGTTGGACAAGTTATCAATCGGATAATAAATGGACCAGGATATTATGTCCTATAATAGGTCACCTAGTGCTTATGAGCTTTATGTCCAAGTCTTGATATTTATGTGCAAGACGATCATGCAGTTAAAAATCGACCTTCTTCGATGTGACCCCTTTTCTGCTGACATTGATATTGACTGTTTGTTTGCGCATCCACTATGATTGTTGCCATCAAAAAGAAAGATTTGGAATTTTTAGTGTTGAGAGACAACTAATTAGTTACCAATAGGAAAGTTAATCTCTAGCTAGGTAATGAATCTTTGGTGGTCCTAAAGGCTATGTCTCATAGAACAATGTTAAGCAAAGAAACAGTAAAGCTGGTCAACGATGCAAGTACTGCTTTCTTCTCCAGGCCCTGTGTCATCAAGTCAATTCCACCTTGGACAATCACACAGATAATGTAAGATGCTGTCTTAGCTAAGTAAAGAGGTGTGAGGTGTGTAACACCCTAGTGTTAAGCATTGCATTTGGCACTTGCATTTCATGAGCACAAGCATCATCTAAGCATTAATGAGCACGAGCATATGAAATTTCATCTTATTCTTGCTTATTATCAGATGTGATGTTGATTATATATATGTATATGCTTTTGATCATATGTGACCAATGTAAGAGATGGTTGTGAGGTCACAAAAACACCTTAGACGCATGTAGGATGGAAAATGGAACAATGTTTGTATTCATAACATGGGTCAATTTTGCTTCTAAGTCGTAGTTTACTCAAAACTTCATTTTTCATGATACTACTTTGACTAGAGTTGAACTATAGTCTAGAGTGTTTGCATGATAGTGCACCCTTAATAAAGTTGTAGTTCTTGACATGGGTAACAAACTTTATTTAAGGGTCATGAGTTAATTCCTTGCCTAACATGGTCAAATAGAGCTCACAAGAATCAACTTAATGCTGAGTTTTAGTTTTAATGTAGCCTACTTTGGAGCCTTATAGTTTTAAAACCATTATGAATTTGACGAAACTCCTATAATCAATCTTGTAGTATTCATTTAGCTCTACAATTTCTATTAAGGAAATTTTTGCTAACTCGAACTGGTTTGGGCGATCTAGGGGTTGAAAGTAGCTCTGTCAGTCGGCTCCTACACCCGTCTGAATCGGCTAGGGCAATAGCCTTCGTGGTAGACCGGCCACAGGCCGTGGCTGCCACTTGGTGTCCGTAGACCGACGCTAGCCCCACGCATTAGGTCAGAGCAGGCAGAAGAGGGTGTCGCGTCGCGCTTGCTCACTCTCTCGCTCTCGCTCTCTCTCTCCCACAGCCGATCAGCGCCATCGCTCTCAATAGCTCGCACGCACCACCTCACCGTGACCTGCTCTACATCCTTGAACCATTAGTGCCTTAGCTCAAGCCAAGGTAAAGGCCTATGGGCCATTTTAGTTGCCACGACCCTTGTCGGAGCACCGCTGAGCTTACGCTCGCCGTGGCTGTGCTCACTAGAGCCCTCTCGCCTTCTCCTTTCTCTTGTTTTGGAAAGCCTAGGGTTAGGTCTAGCTTGAGCCGGGGGCTATTTAACCGCTACCGTAGCATCAGCGTGGGAACATGCGACCATGCCGTGCGCGTCCACCATGGTCATGAGCTCAAGCTCACCGCGGTCGGTACTAACTAGACCCCGTCATCTCCCTCTAGCGCGCGTTTCAACGCCACCGTGAACCCTAGCAGCTTGTACCATGATGGAGACCTATCACCGACTGCCATCTCATCAGAATAGTGACCTCACCATTGAAACGCTCATGCTGCCATGCTGCCATGCACGCATCCGTGCCCCTCTGATGCCGCTACTGACCCTAATCCGCACCCACTAGGTTCGCTAGGTTACCGTGAAGCCATAGCCAAGCTCGCCCTAGCCCATCATGGCCGCAGTCGGCCGGTGCACCTCCGCGCATCACCCCCATGCCACCATGGCCGTCGTCGAGCTTGCTCCGGTGCGCCTCTGAGTCAATCACGGGTACCATTCGACGTGGGGTGTTGAGGGGAGCACGTCGGTGGTGACCTCATCGCTAGTGACCTCGTCATCAGTGAGTTCACCGCCGGTCAAGCCATTGCCCTGCTTCTATACCGATGACATGTGGGGCCCGTTGAACTATGGGGCCCAATAATTGCAGCAGGTGTAGTGAGCCGGGTGCACATAGCAATTTCAGTTTTAAATGTTTTTCTTTATTCTTTTTTAGAAATTGATTCAAACTTCAAAAATTCATATCTAGAGCTAGGAGTGTCCAAATTCATTGAACCAAATTTTGTTGGATTCATCTTGATGAGTACTATCTGTTAAAAATATGAAACTTGATATATGCTACAGTTTTATGCCTTGTTTAAATTAATTTGTTGATTCCCATTTATCTTAGAAAATGCATAACATGAGTTTGGTATATGCTAAAAATGTGATTCCAATTTTGTTAGTTATGTTTTGACATGTTGTAGCTAACAAAAATATGAAACCTACTATTAACATGCTTGGGATATGCTTTCTTATTTTGGCTTAATTAAATACTAATTCTTGTGAAATTATCTGTGGTAGATTTATGTAACTTATGGGCATGAAATAATTTCTACAGTGTTCTGGTATTTTAAGGCACGCAAGAAAAATAGTAAATCTATTGCTTCACACTTGTCACTATGATAAGTATATTTAAGTGACTATAAAGCATGTAACTTGTCATTTTTGTAGAGGTTGTTGTACTTGTCCAAATGGCATGAAACTTTTACATTGGTCTCTAGAGAACATGTATAAGCTACTATAATTTTTCCAGAATTTTTTGAGCTCTAGAAGTAGTAGTTCCAATTTTCACCCAATTAAATAAACTAATAAAGGCCTATATACAATTAATTTAGGTCCAACCATTATACTTATCAACATGTTGGTGATGTATATAATCTGTTGGTACAGTTGGTTGTGAATAACTTTGATTGGGTGTATGCAGTTATATATTCATTGCTCTATAATTCAATTGCATCTAGTTCTTAGAATTTTGGCTTTGTATGAGCATGGTGCTTGTTAAAATTAGATGATTAGGCCAATTAAGATGAGTTGCTAGCTACAGGTGATAGACATTTTATTGATAATGGGCAACTCTATCTTAAGTTGTTAGAGCATGGTGAGTGTATGTTTCTTGTACTAGAGAAAAGATATGCACCTACTCAGTAAAAGAAAGTTAATCTTGTTATCACCCTAATGCCTTGTTGTTAAAGACATTTATGATTATGCATTTCATTATATCATATCATTCATGTCATTATCTATGCATCCATGATATCTTATTTCATGCTCATGCATATAGGATCGCCCGAAAGAATCACCCTCTTGGATTTTGAAGCATAGGAGGAGTAAAATTAGGAGGCACCACAGCAGGTAGCTCCTGAAAGTGAGGAGCAGGCTCCATAAGAACTACCAGAGTGCCCTGATCATAGGCCTACCTCTTTCCTAAAAGGTAAGCCCCGGAGCATTCTAAGCTTCCAATTTTTTACAAATATCAACTTGAGTCCTTTTATGTTTGATGCATTAGGTTATAGGAGTTGATTGGAAACTCTTGATGCATATAATTTCCTTGTCTAGACATATACCTTGAACCCTATGTAGGTCCAGGATCCAATATATGCTTAGCCATGCTTAGCTCGGTAGAAGTCGAGTGGTTTCCTGTCACCTATGAGAGATAGGTGGAGACTGAACCACGGTTGGCTATATTTACTATCATGTAAAAGAACCATGGGATGTAATTTGAGGCCGAACAGAGTTAATGTTGTAGGTTGACTCATATGATTCCATCTACACTGATTAAGGACAACATCGTTCTTGGTCCTCGGTCATTTTGAACGCATGCCTCTCACTTAGCCGCTGGATAACTCGTTTTGACCGTGAAGCCGAGTAGCTCAACTCAGGCCAGGCCTCGTTCTGTTAGAGTGCGCACTCTAGATGGTAGTAAGGATTTGTGGGGAGCCAGACATGAGCCCAAAGGTAGGTTGGGCCTGAACATCCTGGTAGCTGGTTGTCCTTGGTTGTGCGGCATTAATCAAACCCGTGAAATGTATACCTGAGTTGTACCAAAGGTGACCAAAGGCTACCATGGCTGGTAGACCTGGGTTTGTGTTAGGAATACTGCATAGCTGGTTGCAATCGAATTGAATTGCTGTCTTTCCTGGATAGTGAGAAACTTGACTGAGCTTCCTTCTATCCTAGTATTAATGGCAAGTGGAATGGTTCTTAGAGTGGTATAATAACTGGATATGGTTACTATTGTTCTGTCACTAATGATATACCACATGTTTGGCATAGGTTATTTGCTAATCTAGAGATGAATAGCTATAATTAACTTGGTTACTGAATTATAATGTATAGTTCAACTAGTGGCTTTTATGCAAAATGTTATCAAGCTAGCTCCACTTATAAAGCCTTGCATGATCCTTGGTGTCAATTTTATTTTTTGGTTTATGATGGGTAAGTCTAGCTGAGTACCTTCTTGTACTCGGGGTTTATTTCCCACTTGTTGTAGATAACACAGTCTATCACGGATATTGTAAGAACTGCTTCTCTCCCACCATGGATGAGGAGTCAGCCATGGGCAAGGCGCTTCTATTTATCTAATCTATGATGCTTTTGTGTGTTGGATTATTCGAGATCCTTTGTGATACTCGACGGGCTATCGGGTTTATATGGACTCAAGTATGACAGTGCGATCGTTTCAGTGGTTACCATTGTACTTGTGCTCTTATAAATTGGTCGGTTCTGCCACATCTGGTATCGGAGCAAGATTTAACATTATTGCCATATGTGTATTTAAAACAAAGGTTTTTGTTTTACAAAACCAGTTTTGGCAACTTATAGATATATATAGGTGTGTTCAAAGCTGTAATTTGAAATCTAAAGTATGCCAGTGATCAATTCCTTTATGCCCAGTTAAGGATTTCAGGTGGCTTAGTAAGTACTAACTTTGGGGTTTACTTTCTTGCAATTTTTCTTTTGTCGGCCATACGACGTGATATTGTATGGGTCCATTCGCTTGAATAGTAATATATGGATCAAATGCCTCTACGCCCAAGGTAAGATGATGAGTTGCATGACCACAAGATGTGAGCATGTGGTCTAAGGGGAGAGGTAGTTTTGATACAAGAGTATATATATGTTTCATATATGTACGACGGTATTTAATTGTGGGTTATCTTTGATACGACTATATATGCATATTTATTTGTATGTATGGGACGTATTTACTTTTGGGTAGCTTTGATATGGAAGTATATATATATGGGTATATATATGGAAGTATTTATCTTGCAACCTAGAGCCTATATTTTCATTTCTGCATATATAATTGTGGGGTTGGACTAAAATGAAATTCTTGTGTAGGTACACTAACAGCGAAACGTGTAGCTTGACTAGTTACGCTTATATTATGATAGAACGTATGTATGCCACCGTGTATGTCGCTAGGAGTTTCAATTTTTCCTAAGTTTGTGAGGACATAAGGAACGTGCATGTATCATGATAAATCATTCATTTACATACTTGCATTGTTCCTCCCCTTATAAGTTTCTTATTATGTTAAGTAATTCTTTTCTATTATAAGGTTGTTCTCACAAGTGTTGCACCATATCTTGTGGGTACATATGGCAGCACTAGCTGGGAGTGAGACTTTCCTGGAGATGTTCAGTACCCCAGCCCTGCTCTGGAGGGTACTGCACTTTGTGGGGTATACGGAATTGCCCCGCTGTTTTTGGACTGAGGAGTACCTAGAAGGGCAACCATGGTTTGAAGTATAGCTGACTATCCCTGCTCGTACACAAGCACCACCTATTGTAGGAGTGGAAAGCAGAGTCTGAGGGAAGAACTCCTTGGGAAGGTGCCCAAGTGGTTGCTTTTGAGGTGCTGAGCAAGATTTGTCAGCAACACGGGGATGAACTTACCGGAAATGCAGCTAGTACTTTTCCTCAGGTGGTCCATCTACAGTAGTTTGGACACAGCGCAACCACAACGCATTGATTCGAGACCAGGATGAGCAAGCAGAGAGTTCTAGTCCCATTATGAGCGCTATGTTCACCATGATGAAGATGTTTTATACTCATCAGGACACCCAGGACTTCTGGTAGGAGTCCTACACCACTTGCATGGATAGGCTCCTAAGGGCTGAGGCTGCACAATGTTAGCTCAGAAAGCATGCCCGTAGGCACAGGAAGGCAGCTAAAGCAACTGCTGAAGATAGGGATGCAGCCCAGGCATCAAGGGCTAACGATCAGGCTATGTTGATAGGACTGCAGGAGCAGCTAGATGCCGCTCACGCCAAGGCATTTACTGCTACACGCCAATGGATCCTAGATAACAACCGCACAGCTCTAGCAGAAGTAGCACGAGAAAGAGCCAAGGCTGAAGTAGCGCAGTAGGCATGTGTTGAGTGGGATTTGTGTCATCAGCTTGCTCATGCCCAAAATGTGGTGGTTGATCTTTAGCATGAGGTGCATTATCTGAACAACCAACTGCATTCGATCCTTGAAGAAGAAGAAGAGGATCCAGAAATGTTCCATGAAGATGATAGTTATGAAGAGGAAGGACAAGTGGTTCCCGTGGATAAGGACGATTCTATATACAGCCTCGACAGCGAGCACGCTGATGAGTAGAGCAACTTAGTGACTAGTTTGATGAGCTAGATGTATCCCCTGCTATCTTTTATAATGGACTTGTAGTTTAAGTTTTAGTATTCATGATGTAACTTCGATGTAATATTGGAACCTTGCATGTTGGTCCACTATGGTTTGTACTCTAATGAAATTCTAGTTTTGTTGTACTGGTAAAATGTGACATGCATGCGAACGTATTGCGAATACAATATGTGATCAGATTGGTGATGTATGTTGTGAAAATGAATTGTTATGACTTTAACAACTTGTCAAGGTATGCAGGGACAAAAACTCTCACTGAGTACCTACATGCCTTTAACAACTTGTCAAGGTATGCACTAGAATTTGTGAACACCGAGGAGAAAAAGATAGAGAGCTTCAAGCATGGGCTTGGCACCAAATTGATGAAGACCATGGCCAATTCTAGGTGTGCAACCTATAATGAATTTGTTAGTGATGCTCTAACCCAAGAAAATTAGAACAACTTGCATGCTATAGCAAAGAGCTGCAAGCAAGTCATTGAAACAGGTGCATCAGGCTTGTCTCAGTTGAAAGCTCCTATGACAACAAGACCCCAATTTCATCCCTCTACACCTAAGTTCATGCCTCTCCAGAAGAAGACACAACCCAACCAACAACAAAAAGTATATCGCAAGGCTTTCACCATTGCCCTACCCAAAGGAAATGCAGGCCAAGGAAGCTTAGCAGGGCCGAGAAACAACTAACCATGCTACAACTGCAATCAGATGGGTCACTAGGCCAAAGAGTGTCCCTATCCTAAGAAAGGTAGTAATCAAAGTCAGGGTAATCAAAGGAAAGCCAATGCTAAGGCATGCTCGGTGCATTATACTGCGGTGGAGGAAATTCCCACGGGAGAGGTTGTTACCGTCAGTATGTTTCTTGTGAACCAACATTCTACAATTGTTTTGTTTGAGATAGATCATGCAGAGCACTTGAGAAATTGTCTAGTCCAGACTATGAGAGCATAATTTGTATGCAAAATTTAGCAAGTGTGAATTCTAGTTAAGGGAAGTACTTTTCCTAGGTCATATACTATCTAAAAATGGAATCTCTGTAGACCCATCTAAAGTGCCGAACGTCATGGATTGGAAGACCCCGACTTCGGTTCATGAAGTTCGGAATTTTCTAGGGCTAGCAGGCTATTATCATCATTTCATTCCTAATTTTTCCAAGATAGCTAAGCCCATGACTAGATTACTTTAGAAGGATGAAAAGTTTAATTGGACTCCAGAGTGTGAGGCTGCTTTTCACACTCTATGGACCTTGCTAACTACTGCTCCTGTTCTGACACAACCCGACATCGAAAAGCCTTTTGATGTGTTCTATGATTCATCGGGTACAGGTTTAGGGTGTGTGCTTATGCAAGAAAGTTGAGTTATTGCCTATGTTTCTCGATAGTTGACAAAGCATGAAGTCAACTATCCTACACATGATTTAGAACTTGCCGTAGTTGTTCATGCATTGAAGATATAGAGATATTATTTGTTGAGAAATGTATGTCATATATACACTGATCACAAAAGTCTCAAATATACCTTCACTCATCCTGAACTGAACATGAGATAGCAGAGGTGGTTAGAGCTGATCAAGGACTATAATTTGGAAGTGCACTACCATCTAGGAAAGGCCAATGTTGTAGCAGATGCACTTAGTTAGAAATCTCATTATAATGCCTTGGAACATTATTGGAAGATGGATTTAATCTCTTACATCCTGCTATGTTACACAACATCACTGTCAGTTGCTCACTTAACAGCAAGATCATCGAACTACGAAAGACAGATGTAGGTGTGTTTCACATCAAGAGAAACATGAAGGAACAAGAAACCAAGCATTTTAGGTTGGATGAAAAGGGTGTGTTATGGTTTAAAGATCGACTAGTGGTACCAAAGGACCGTGAACATAGAAACCAAATATTAGATGAAGCTCATTCATCCAAGATGTATATCCATCCGGGTAGTAGCAAAATGTATCAAGACTTGAAAACATGTTTTTGGTGGACAAAGATGAAGAAGGAAATCATATCCTATGTTGCTAGATATGATACTTGCAGCAGGGTCAAAGCGGATCATATGAAACCTACCTGATTGCTCCAATCTTTATCTGTTCTAGGATGGAAGTGGTATGTAACACCCTAAAATTAGCCCATTTTAAATAGAGTTAAAATGATTTAAATTGGAATTTTTGTGCACATGAAATATAGGAAATAATTTTTTTTATTAAATTAAAATACATCATAAGGTAGTACCATGTGTGAGCATACATGCTGTTGCATTTTATTTATTGTGATGAATGGTGTGATCCAAACTCCAAAGTACTTTGGAATGCTTTTGAAATGAAATTGAAAATGGCTTTGAAATAAAAGAAAAGAAAGAAAAGAAAATTAGAAAATAAAAGTATTTTTAAAGTTGTAAAGTTTATATTGGAAAGCCTAATAGAATTGTCCATTTTTATTGAATGGGAAAGTATATTTGAAACCATACTCGAATTGGATTTGAATTTAGCTTAGAATTGGAAGATTAGAAATAGAATTCACAAATAGAAAAGGATTTTAATTTGAAAAATATTCTATTCTTCTTCTTCAGCCCAGCACAGGAACCAGCCCGGCCCTTTCCCCTTTCTTCTTCCCGGCCCAGCTAGCAGCTGCCCCTCCCTTTCCCTCCTTCCGGCCTGCTTCGCATGGCCCGCTCGGCCTGCTCTACTGGCCTGCTTCGCTCCCCTTCCCAGCGTCAGCCGCTGCTGATCAGCCCAGCTCGCACGCCTGTACCGCACGCGCTGCTCCTTCTCCCTCTTGCTACGACCCTGGCCCCGCACGTCAGCACTACCGTCCCCTTCCCTTTCCTTCTTCCTCGTGCCCCTTTCCTTTCTCTCCCCCGCCGATGGTGCACGCCCGAACGGCAAGCCACCGCCGCTGTCTCTCCTGCAAGGCAAGCGACCAGAATCGCCGCGCCCCGCTCCCTTCCTTATACGCCACAGCCGCCCACCTATAAAGCTCCAGCCGAGCCCCGTCTTCTCCCTTTCCCCTCCACGGTCGAGCTCAAGCACCCACCACCGCCGCCGCAATTCGTCGCTTCGGTGCTCCAATCCACGCCGCCGACGATGTCCTGAGCTCCGCTGTAATCCCCCTCGACCGTAGGTACCTTCAATTTGAGGATTTGGTCACGATTTGCTCGGTTCCTACCTCACCCGCGCGTCTTCCTCCCTCTCCAGCCGCCATTGCCGTCGAACGACTTGCTTCGTAGGCCTTCCAGACGCCGCGACCACCACTGTCGACCCCGCGGTGAGCTTCTCCACCTCCCGGTGTACTCCGTTCGTCAACTAGCGCGCTCGAGCTCTGTATCCACAAGCACCGATGCCACCGGCCATGGTGCCCTCGCCGGTGATGCCGTGCCGCCGCCACCAATCTCCCTCACCCGTGCCTCGGTATTCGACGCCGACGACCCCCCAAGATCCGCGATGACCTCTCGCAGCCGTAGCCATCGCCGCCGCTGTTGGCCCGTGCTTCGGAGGCTCCCCGGACGCCGCGCTCCATTCCAATAGAATCACGGTGAGATACTCGTCCTCCCAATGCCCTCCATTCATCGATTAGCGCCCTGGAATGCTGTAGCACCGAACAACCGAGCCGTCAGCCATGGCGCCACCGCGGGCCATCATCCCGACGTGTTTTTCTAGTGCACTTTTGGTCGTAAAGGACTCGCGTAGATGCGCTCGACGTTCTAGTGCCCTCGGATTGGTCTGGGGTGGCCGGAGATCCCAGTACCGACGTCATCGGCGAGGTCGACACACCGGCACCCATGGCGCCGCCGTCGTGAGCCTCTTCCTCGGTGGCCCGCTGCCCTGCACCCATCTACGCCATCGGATCTTCGGTGGACGGCCACGATTAGAACTCACCGTTTTGAAGTATAAGCGGTCCACCGTAGACCCACGGACTCGGTCCGCGGCGCCCTATCACCGCGTCCACCACGCCACGTGGTGAACCGCACCACTCGCGCAGCGCCACGTGTTGGCCTGGTCAGCAGCCGGGTCAAACCCCCAGTCAAAGCCGCGCCCGTTTTGCAGATTAGCCCCTGGAGTTTCAAGAAAATAACCCGCAGTCCGATTTAGTTCAAAATAATTATTTTTCAGTCCTGATTTTATTCATTTAGGACCCTGTAAATTCCAGAAATAGTATGCCCAGTCCAAAATACATTTAAATTCAGATTTTTAATTGTTTTAATTCAAAAATGAGTTTAAATATTTACAGAAATGCCACTGAACCTTATTTCATGCGTAACTTTTGCGTTTTAAGTCTGATTTGATCCGTTCGAATCGCGTTAGGATCGTATTTACGTTATCTACATGTTTATACAACTGTTAGGCCTGTTTTCAACACTTGAAATTCATGAGTAGATTTAATATATTATTTAACCAAAGGAAAACTTGTTTAAATCATAACTTGTTTATTTCAATTCCGAAATAGTCTGTTCAAGTTGCGTTAGAATCATAACGATAAAATCTATGCATTAGTAATAGTGTTTACTATATTGATATTTCTGAAATAACATGGTTTAAATTATATCTTTATTAAAGATTATGCAACTAGGTTTTATACATAAAATATGATTTGTTTTACTTTTGTTTTATAATCTAAGATTGACTTGATTCAATCCATATTGTTTATAAAATATCTTTTGTATATGAATTCATATAGTTAACATAAACGAAGCCTATAGTTTCTTTTCCACGTATTAAGCAAATCTTTCGGTAGATGTATCTTCTTCATCGTAGCTTCGATTAGTGTGTTTCTCGCGACTGTGTGTTTGTAATGATGCGTAGAATTGTATATCAATCTCTTTTACTTATTTTTCTATGATTGGTGTACTGTTCTGATATAGATACAACTGTATGCTGTGCATGTATGTGTATGGATGTTTGTGTGGTGTTCTACGATTGTCTAGTCGGTGAGATACACGTGGTGATCCAAGAAGAAGAAGAAGAAGGACGTAAAGAATAAAGCTTACCGAAGGATCGGTGTATAAGGCAAGTATAGCATGGGACATCCTTGTTACCTATTCACATTTAAACACATTATTCATATTGCATGTGTCTACCTTGATTGCCAAATTGGATATCCTAGATATTTGATATCTTGTTCCTTGAAAACCTTTGGGATAATGCATTGGGATAGTTATTGCTAGTGCTTAATCAAAACCATGATCTTGTAACTTGACTAATGATATATGCAATAAACATTAAAACATGACTTTTTAGTAACATGGAATCAGGGGACTGGAGTGTTTATATGCTTCAGGTTCCTCTCCCTAAGGACTTATCTGTAAGCGATCATCCGGGACTTACAGTACAGCTGTGAGGGCCATATGGCTCTGGCTTTAGCTCAGTATGAGGATCTTTTCTAGCTTGTTAGTGGTTACCTTTGAGGCGTAGGGTATGTTTCCTTTGCTGCCAGATAGTGTGTACCGTGCTGCGATGCCCACACTTGCCACTCCTAGAGATGGGCCACATACGCCTGGCGGCCCTAACTTGTTAGACGAATTCTTTGAAAGGCTTCATAGTGAACCATGCCGACCTTCCTTGGAAGTGGGTCAAGAGAATAGCTACCTCGGGCGAAAGGGCAAATCACAACTCACAGTGAACGTGTACAAACTCTGCAGAGTATAAAATTGTTATAACAGCCGCGCTCACGGTCACGAGCGGCCTTAGACCCTTATGGAATAGAGATGATCACTAATGGATAATGATGATGCTAATGATCAATTGTTTATGCTATACATTATTCATGTTTACCTGATCATGTGTTTATGGGAATGATAAATCCTTTGTCACTCAATTGCTTAAAAAGATGACCTATTAAAGCTAATCGCAGTTAAACCAGTGTCAGCCCTTTTGAGCCTCATGAACCCCATGATATAATTGTTAAGTACGACATGTACTTACACTTGCTTTATTTTCTATACATTGGATAAAAATCCCAGATGGGTACCAGATTATTGGTTTGGAGGAGTTAGGCTTATGGTCAACCAGTCAGTCGTCCCTGTGAATTTGGAGTCTTTGCCAGAAGATCAGAGTCAACTTTCCGCTGTCATTACTCTGAGGTTATTTTCTTTTTACTAATACGTTATGTAATAAGTATTGTCTTTTGATATTACCCTTATATGTGGCTATATGTGAGATTTGACTTCCTAGGCTCACATATAGTGTGTATCTGGTTTTGTCTTTAAAACCGGGTGCTACATGGTAGGAGATCAGCATGGATTTTATTGTTGGACTCCCACCCACTCAAAAGGGCTTTGACTCGGTATGGGTAATTGTAGACCGATTGACCAAATCCGCGCACTTCATTCCCGTAAGAACCAACTATCGACCACATCAGTATGCAGAAATATACATAGCTCAGATAGTACGCTTGCATGGGGTACCAAGAACCATTGTATCAGATAGAGGCTCTCAATTCACTGCTCATTTTTGGGAGCACTTGCACAAGCAGTTAAGTACCAACCTCGTTCGAAGCTCAGCATATCACCCTCAGACCTCTGGACAGACTGAGCGAGTAAATCAAATCTTAGAAGACATGTTGAGAGCATATGTGATCTCTTCCAAGGGTTCATGGGAAAAATGACTACCTTTAGTCGAGTTTTCATACAACAACAGTTATCAAGAGAGCATCAAGATGGATCCTTTTAAGGCCTTGTATGGTCAGAAATGTAGAACTCCTTTGAATTGGGTTGAGCCCGGAGAGAGGACATACTATGGCATTGATTTTGTCAAAGAAGCTGAAGAGCAAGTGCGTATTATCCAACAACATCTTAAAGTCGCTCAGTGTAGGCAAAAGAGCTATGCTAACAAAAGAAGAAGGCCTATCGAGTTTGAGGTAGGAGACTACATATACCTAACGGTATCACCTATGAAGGGAGTACAACGGTTTGGTGTGGAAAGAAAACTTGCATCTAGGTATGTAGGTCCCTACAAGATTCTTGAGAGAAGTGGAAAAGTGGCCTACAAGCTCTAGTTACCTCCGGAAATGCGAGCCATTTTCAATGTCTTCCATGTTTCTCAGCTGAGAAGGTGTCTTCGTATACCTGATGAAACTATTGAACCCACCAATATTAAACTCCAATTGAATTTGACTTATGAGGAGAAACAGATACAAGTTTTGGAAGAAATGGAAAGTGTCACCCGGAGCAAGGTCATCAAGTTCTACAAAGTGGTGTGGAATAACCATAGTGAACAAGATGCCACATGGGAACGAAAGGATTATCTACGAGAGGTTTATCCCGCCTTTTATGAAAAATGGTAGGTCTTGCAAATCTCGGGATGAGATTTCTATAAGGGGGAAGGGTTATAACACCCTAGTGTTAAGCATTGCATTTGGCACTTGCATTTCATGAGCACAAGCATCATCCAAGCATTCATGAGCATGAGCATATGAAATTTCATCTTATTCTTACATATTATCATAAGTGATGTTGATTATATACATGTATAAGCTTGTGATCATGTGTGACCAATGCAAGAGATGGTTGTGAGATCACAAAAACACCTTAGACACATCTAGGATGAAAAATGAAACAAAGTTTGTATTTATGACATGTGCCAATTTTGCTTTTAAGTCCTAGTTTACTAAAAACTCCATTTTCATGATACTACTTTGACTAGAGTTGAACTATAGTCTAGAGTGTTTGCGTGACATTGCACCCCTAATAAAAGTTGTAGTTCTTGACATCGGTAAAAAACTTTATTTAAGGGTCATGAGCTAATTTCGTGCCTAAGATGGTCAAATAGAGCTCACAAGAATCAACTTAATGCTGTTTTGGGAACTAAAATTTTTTCTAAGTGTGAAGCTGGGTTTCAGTTTCAATGTGGCCTACTTTGGAGCCTTATGGTTTGAAAACCATTATGAATTAGACAAAACTCCTTTAAGAAATCTTGTATTCATGTAGCTCTACAATTTCTATTAGGGAAATCTTTGCTAACCTGAACTGGTTTGGGAGATCCAGGGGTTCAAAGCTGCTCTGTCTGTTGGCTCCTTCACCCATCGGAACCGGCCAGGCAACAACCATCATGGCAGACCGGCCATAGGCCGCTGCCGCCACTTGGCGTTCGTACACTAGTGCCGGCCCCACGCGTCAGGCCGGGGCGGGCAGAAGAGGGCACCGCGTCGCGCTCGCTCACTCTCTTGCTCTCACTCTCTCTGCCTCATCTTGCGCTCGCTCTCTCTCTCCCGTAGCCGAGCAGCGCCATCGCTGCCGTGCCTTCAACGAGCTTGTCGCCACCGCCGCCACGCCATTGCTCAATAGCTCACGCATACCACCTCGCCGTGACCCACTCTACATCCTCAAACCGTTAGCGCCTTAGCTCGAGCCAAGGTAAAGGCCTACGGACTGTTTCCGTCGCTGCGACCCTCGCTGGAGCACCGCTGAGCTTGCGCTCACCATGGCCGTGCTCACCGAAGCCCTCTCACCTTCACCTTTCTCTCCTTTTGGGAAGACTAGGGTTAGGTCTAGCTTGAGTTGGGGGCCATTTAACCGCTACCGCAGCATCGATGCGGGAACATGCGACCGCGCCGTGCACGTCCGCCATGGCCGTGAGCTCAAGCTCGCCATGGCAGGTACCAACTAGACCCCGTAATCCCCCTCTAGCACGTGTTTCAGCGCTGTCGTGAATCCTAGAAGCTTGTCCCATGATAGAGACCCATCATCGACCGCCATCTTGTCAGAATAGTGACCTCACCGTCACCATGTTCACACCGTCATGCCGCAATGCACGCGTCCATGCCCCTTTGACGCCGCTACTGACCCTAATCCACACCCGCTAGGTCCGCTAGGTCACCGTGAAGCCATAGCCAAGCTCGCCCTAGCCCATTGTGGCCAGAGTCGGCCTGTGTGCCACCGCGCATCACCGTCATGCCGCCATGGCCACTATCGAGCTTGCTCTAGCATGCCTCTGAGTCAATCACGGGTAACATTCGACGCGGGGAGTTGAGGGGAGCACGTCGATGCTGACCTCACCGCCGGTGACCTTGGTGTCAAAGAGTTCGCCGCTAGTCAAGCCGCTGCCTTGCTTCTATGCCGATGACATGTGGGGCCCATTGACCTATGGGGCCTAGTAGTCAGTCGTAGCGGGTGTAGTGAGCCGGGTGCACGTAGCAATTTTTAGTTTTAAATGTTTTTATTTATTCTTTTTTAGAAATTGATTCAAACTTCAAAAATTCATATCTGGAGCTAGGAGTGTCCAAATTGAGTGAACCTAATTTTGTTGGATTCATCTTGATGAGTATTATCTGTTAAAAATATGAAACTTGATATATGCTAAAGTTTTATTCCCTATTTAAATTAATATGTTTATTCCCATTTATCTTAGAAAATGCATAACTTGAGTTTGGTATATGCTAAAAATGTGATTCCAATTTTGTTAGTCTTGTTTTGACATGTTGTAGCTAAGAAAAATATGAAACCTACAGTTAACATGCTTGGGATATGCTTTCTTATTTTGGCTTAATGAAACACTATTTCTTATGAAATTAACTATGGTAAATTTATTAACTTATGGGCATGAAATAATTTCTATAGTGTTTCAGTATTATAAGGTATGTAAGAAAAATCATAAATCTGTTGCTTGACACTTTTCACTATGATAAGTATATTTAAGTGACTATGAAGCATGTAATTTGTTATTTTTGTAGAGGTTGTTGTACTTGTCCAAATCGCATGAAATTTTTGCAATGGTCTCTTGAGAGCATGTATAAGCTACTGTAATTTTTCCAGAATTTTCTAAGCACTAGAAGTAGGCTTTGTATGAGCATGGTGCTTGTTAAAATTAGATGATTAGGCTAATTATGATGAGTTGCTAGCTGCAGGTGATAGGAATCTTAATGATAATGAGCAACTCTATCTTAAGTTGTTAGAGGATGGTGAGTGTATGTTTTTTGTACTAGAGAAGAGATATGCACCTACTCAGTAAAAGAAAGTTAATCTTGTGATCACTCTAATGCCTTGCTGTTAAAGAGATTTATGATTTTGCATTTCATCATTTCATATCATCCATGTCATTACCTATGCATCCATGATATCTTATTTCGTGCTCATGTATATAGGATCGCCTGAAAGAATCACCCTCTTGGAGTCTAAAGCAGAGGAGGAAAGTCAGGAGGCACCATAGCAGTAGCTCCTAAAAGTGAGGAGCAGGCTCTAGAAGAATTACCAAAGTGCCCTGATCATAGACCTATCTCTTTCCTAAAATGCAAGCTCTAGAGCATTCTAAGCCTCCAATGGTTTATAAGTATCAACTTGAGTGTGGCTGCTGCTATGAGCCTTATAACTGGAGTTATGAGCATCAAATAAAGGTGATCCTAGACTTTATGGAAAGATTAGAAAATTTTATACAACTTTGTTATTTACACCTAGATCTGATTCAAAGGTTAACAAGATTGAAAAACACTAACAAGCAGATCTGCATAAACTAGGACAGAAAAACTGACATGAACTTCATAAATACATAACTTGAGTTCTAATCATCCAACAAATATGATTCTTAAATTTATGGAAAGCTTATTAAGTTATCTATAAGTTTCTTATTATCATATTAAGATGATTTCACAGCCAATAAGGCCAAACAACACATTGAAGGCATCTCTAAACAGATTTGGACAGATTCTGACATTACACTTGAGACAGCCATATCTGGAGATTTAGGCCACCAAAAGGTGTGATCTTTAACAATTTGGAAACCCTATAAAAAGAACTTCAACTCTCCTATTATGACCAAGACATAATTACATGCTAATTAAGTCAAACAATACAATTATTCAGATATGTTCAGAGGACATGCAAAAGCTGACATCAAACTTATAAAATCTATAACTCCTAAACTAGCAGGTCTAAAATCATGAAATTTTAGGACAAAAAATATAAGGAAATTATATACAACTTTTGTATTCAACACATCTACAGAAAATATCATTTCCATGACGAAAATATCACCACCATGGAAACTGTACATGCAGCCATAACAGCGGAGATACAACTATATGCATTTACCATTTATGTTGTTAACAACTAACATTTTGTTGCTATATATGCAGCTCCATGCAACTCCTAACTATAACCAAGAATCACATTACCTAGCATCAATTATTAGAAGTATTACATGGCATAAACACAAGCATCTACTAACAAACTTTCATTAGCTTTTCTATATATAAAAACTTATATATTAATTATAGGTGATGTTGCAAATATCTCATTTGGATCTCAAATTTTTATGAGAGATAGATGATGACAAAACATGA
This sequence comes from Miscanthus lutarioriparius, assembly GCA_904845875.1. Taxonomy (NCBI): domain Eukaryota; kingdom Viridiplantae; phylum Streptophyta; class Magnoliopsida; order Poales; family Poaceae; genus Miscanthus; species Miscanthus lutarioriparius. The sequence goes on along the minus strand of CAJGYO010000012.1, from coordinate 72,581,218 downwards.
CTAATGTACAAATTTCACATGCTTAGGTTTTATAATTTAATTACTATAAAAAAGACAAATCTTAATTATCAATAAGTATGTAAAAACAAGATAAATATGAAATTTAATATTTTCTGCAAATGCCTGGCCATATTATATGTTATTATTGTAGCACAACATCATGCAAAGATAATGGAACAACATTTTCCATTTTTACACCTTCATAAAAATTATAACTTATTTAAAACCATTTATTAAGCACTAAGCAAGTTAAATCAATAACTCAACCATACTACATCAAATGAACCTAAAATTTTTATCACAGCACACATATAGCATCAGTAGCCTACCACAAAAAATTCACATCATTTGGAAAACCACAACTTTAGATATAAATGTATTCCTAGAAAACCCTAATTAACATAGACAAATAAAAACAACAGAAACTTTCTACTAACACATATCATATTATGACTCTACTGCGTAGATCTACTCACAAGGATTCCAAAATATCCTCATTTTCTATTTTACAATTTTTCTATGATTTACCTTGAGTTTTCAAAGTTTCAGCCGATTATATGCAATAAAGGAAAAGATTAAAGAGAAACACTTTCACATCTGGAATCCTGGATCTTTAACAAATTAACCAAGCCTCGATCTGAAAAACCTTATCTCTGGTTATTAAGCATCTGGAACCCTACAAAGAGTTTCTATTTCCTTTTCCACCCTTCTTCTTCCCTGGATCGAGCAGAGCAGAGGATTCGACCCTAGAGGAGGCCGATTCTGACAGTACGGTCACTGCGGAGACGGCTGAGGGGGTGCCATGGCTTGGCGGCATCGGGCCCGACCCACATCAAGTCTCAGCCCACCCAGTAGTGGTCCGTGGCCTCCTAGCCATGTGCGCCAACGGTGGCCGCGGCGACCTTGCTGGTGGCAGCGTTGCCGGCTGCTCCGGCAGCCTTGGGAGACGGCGCTACGAGCGTGAGGTGGAGGGGATGAGGCAGAGATGGTGGCTGGTGGTGGTGGTGAGCGAGGACGCACTAAGGAAGAGAACAACAACATTTTGTGTGCTCTGCTCGGCTATCCATGGCTAAAAGCGAGAAAGAGAGAGGGACGAGCGAGAGAAAAGTGAGAGAGAGAGCGGGGCGATGCACGGCGTCCTTTACCCCGCACCCAGCCATAGTGTGGGCCTGACCCTGATGTACGGTAGCCATGGGGCGGCCAGTCACTATGGCCGGTCAGCCACTTCTCCTCCCCTACTGAATCAACAACGACCAAGGAAGCCAACTGAAACTGCTAATTTCTCTCATCTCTAATTCCCAAACCGAGCAATACAAAGCTAAACCAATCACACCGTGTTGTAGAGCTACATGAGGCGTTACAATGAGATTTCCGACTAAGTGCATCTGCTACAACATTGGCCTTTCTTGGATGGTAGTGCACTTCCAAATTATAGTCCTTGATTAGCTCTAACCATCTCCGCTATCTCATGTTCAGTTCAGGTTGAGTGAAGATATATTTGAGACTTTTGTGATCAGTGTATATGTGACATCAATTTCCCAACAAATAATGTCTCCATATCTTCAATGAATGAACAACTGCGGCAAATTCTAAATCATGTGTAGGATAGTTGACTTCATGCTTTCTCAACTATTGAGAAGCATTGGCAATAACTCGACTTTCTTGCATAAGCACACACGCTAAACATGTACCCGATGAATCACAGAACACATCAAAAGGCTTCTCGATGTCGGGTTGTGTCAGAACAGGAGCAGTAGTTAGCAAGGTCCGCAGAGTGTGAAAAGCAGCCTCACACTCTAGAGTCCAATTAAACTTTTCATCCTTCTAAAGTAATCTGGTCATGGGCTTAGCTATCTTGGAAAATCCAGGAATGAAACGACGATAATAGCCTGCTAGCCCAAGAAAACCCATAACTTCATGAACTAAAGTCGGGGCCTTCTAGTCCATGACCTCTTGCACTTTAGATGGGTCTACAGATATTCCATTTTTAGATAGTATATGACCTAGGAAAGGTACTGTCGGGGACCTAATACCGGGGTACCCCAGAAGGTGGAACCAATAACCACCATATGTTAAAAACTTCTGGACGCATAAGAGCGTTGCTTCACCCCTCACAGGAATGACAGGAGCTTGGTTCCACCTCGCCCGACGCCTTTGGGGTGGGCTCGGTCTCGCCCGAGGGCCCAGGGCTAGTCTCCGTCTCGCCCGACGCCTTTAGGGCGGGCTCGGTCTCGCCCGAGGGCTGAGGGATAGACTCCGCCTCGCCCGACCCCGAAGGAGCAGGCTCGGTCTCGCCCGAGGGCTGAGGGATAGACTCCGCCTCCCCCGACCCCGGAGGAGCAGGGTCGGTCTTGCCCAGGAGATAGGGATTGGTCTCCGCTTCGCCCGACGGCAAGAAACAAGCCTCACTCTGCTCCATATCTAAAAGATTGGATTCATCTTACCTGACCACTCCTCCCTGTTCCTTCAAGATGATAGAGACAGGGCAAGACACGACGTTCAGGTCAACCGTGGCTCCAAGAGCCATACCCTGCACCCTGGCAAGAAAAGTACTGCCAGGGGATGACAGGATGGGCGCTTTAGGCCCTTCCAGGCGCCGCAGAGCCCAAAAGGTGTCATAGGTGCGAGCTCTCCACCCTGTAGAGTTGTAGGCGACGCCTTCAGCTCTGGGACACGGAACCCGACGAAGATATACGACAACCACTACGCTCTAGAAAAGGATCTGCTATCTCCATGAACAACGGATATTCCATCACCACACGGTGGACCCAAGGGAGCGGCGCCTGCTTCCCAACCCCTCAGGTCCACCAAGACAGAAGACCTTGGCCACGGCGCTACTCCAGACCCCGACCTCGCGTCCCTCCGACGAAGACTCATAGGAACCAGAAGGCGTGCAGAGCAAGGCTGGGGGAGGCTCAAAAGTCAAAACCACTATACTGCGGCCCATACCCTACGTAGGGTAGCATTCTGTAACCAACCTAACATTCTACAGGGACATCGGCAGTATTGTAGGCGCTTATCTTCCTTCGCACTCGTCAGAATGAAGAACCAGGCCAGGTAGACGTGAGCCACAAGACTAAGTAGAGTACGCATCCTAAAGCCCTCACCCTTGTAAAGCCAGCCCCTTCATCTATAAAAGGGGATGCGCTTCCTTCATAAAGAGGGGGGAGAAGAGAAAGAGATCGAACGAGACGACTCTCAGATACGCACAGTCAAGTTGGGTCGAACCTCTTGACATCCCTTGAACCCTTCCATCAGAGACTTGGGACCAGTCCCTCTCTCGATCATTTGTACCCCTTACTACAAACCGTTCATGGTGCTAATAACACGAGCAGCAATAAACTGGACGTAGGGACTTTCGGCCCGAACCAGTATAAACCTTGTGTCCTTTAGCGCACTATCCAAGCCTAACGCGCATTACTATAAATTTACTTGTCGGTGCTTGTATGAAACACCAACAGTTGGCACGCGCCAGGTAGGGGGCTTGCGCGTTCCAAATCAGGCCTCAGATGGCCACCCACGCAATCACCTGGGTCCCAGGCGCACACGTGCGTTTTGGCGACCTAGATTTCATCATCACACTAGAAGGAGAGTTGGCGCTGACCCACTCTGTAGCCCCATCTCTCCCTTCCATCAACCTCAGTTGTCTTAGGCTTGAGGGCCCACCGGGCAGCTCCCTGGGAGTCCGGTCACCTAGGGAGGTCTCGCACAACGTCACACTATGTCCAGAAGGTCCCGTACGGAGTGCCCCGACAGCGTTTCCGTTCGGTCTCCGCAACGCTGCGGTGACCGCTAGCCACCTCCTGGCGCTACGGATGGTTCAGTCACCCACGGACATCGAGTTCGTGGGGGCGATTGAACATGATATGGAGACCCTTTACGGGCTCCTCAACGAGGAGCCGGGATCGTTCTCTAGCTCGGATTCCAGGAGGGGGAGCCACCACCCTTCCTGGGAGTGCTTCATGACGCAGACCCCCGAAGGTCACGTCGAAAGCGCCTCCAGGGAAGAGGTCACCCCTACAAACAACCCTGACAGCAGATCCGGGGAAGAGAAGACAGCCCCATCTCGCCTAAGGATGGAGCAGCTAAAGGCCCGTCAGCAGGAGATCGATGAGGCCGGGCAAGGGCTCGTCCGGGAGTACGCGGGCATCAATCGCGAGATTGAACGCCACAAAGACGGGGGCGCGCGGGCACCACGGCCTGCACCATACATCGGAGGATCCTCACCGACGATGGGGCCCTTCCTCACTTTGCCCGAGCCAGCCAGAACATCGCAGCAGCAACTGCCTTACTGCATGGCCTCTCAGAGGCCGCGACGGCTGAAGATCGCCGGGCCCACAGGGAGATTCACACGTTGCTTGAGCGCGCGGCGGCGCAGCAGGCGGAAAGTTCATTGTCTCGACGACGCGAACCCAGCACCAGCCAGCACGCGCCCTCGATGCGTCCCACCAAGGACGCATCCGTACGCCAAACACCACTAGCCGGCGGGCAGCCCTCTGTCGTCCTAGTACATCAACGCCTCGGCCATGGCCGCGATGTACGCAGCATCATCAACGCTCGGAGACATGCCCACGGCGACGATGGAGAAGCAGCACGCCGTGGCTATCATCCCTGACGTGGTGAGCGCTACGACAGCAACGAGGACCGAAGCCCGAGCCCCGGCCTGCCAGGCCCTCAGGCCTTCGCCCGACACATCCTCAACGCTGCGTTCCCCCAAAGGTATCGACCGCCTACCAACATCCCTAAATATTCTGGTGAAACAAATCCTGGGCTTTGGCTCGAAGACTATCGGCTTGCATGTCAGGCCGGTGGTGCGAGTGATGACAACTTCATTATTCGCAATCTCCCGCTGTTCTTGGCCGATTCGGCGCGAGCATGGCTGGAGCACCTACCGTCCAATGCTATTCAGAGTTAGGCGGATCTGACGGAGATCTTCGTGGGTAACTTCCAGGGCACATACAAACGCCCTGGAAACCCATGGGACCTCAAAAACTGCCGCCAGAAGGCCAATCAAACCCTTCGCGGGTACATTCAGCGCTTCTCTCGACAGTGCAACGAGCTCCCGAACGTCGCTGACGCCGACGTGATAGGAGCCTTTCTGTCCGGGATGACCTACGAATCCCTGGTCCACAAGCTGGGACGTAGGGGCCCGCGGACTACTAAGGAACTCCTAGACATCGCCGCCAGTCACGCCTCTGGAGAGGAAGCGGTCGGAGCCATCTTCGACCGCACCGATGGCAAGGCGAGGTGGGACGAGGCCACCGGCGAAGGCACCTCCGACCGTCCCACCAAGAGAAAAAATAAGAAGCAACGACGCGACAACCCGCTCATGTCCACAGCTGACCGCAAAGGTAGCCGGAAGCCTGCGGAAGGCACTCCGAACCACTTCGAGAAAATGCTCGAGGGGCCATGCCCAAACCACGCCTTCCCGGCCAAGCATCTATACAAGGAGTGCGGCCTCATGCGCAAATACTTGGCTGGGGGACTTAACAAAGGGGAGTAGGGGAAGGAAAATGTTCCCGCCATAGAGGACGCAGAGGAGAAAAACGATGCCTTCCCAACGCCGACCGGCGCCCTTATGATCTTCGGAGGATCAATGGCCTATGACTCTAGGCGCCGCCAGAAGGTCGCCCGTCGCGAGGTCTATACCGCCGGACCGGCCATGCCAGCCTTCCTCCGGTGGTCGAAATCTGCCATCACCTTCGACCAGACCGACCATCCGGATGCCGTCCCACACCCGGGAAGGTACCCGCTTGTCGTCAATCCGATCATCGGTCCAAAGCGGCTCACCAAAGTACTGATGGATGGGGGCAGCAGCCTCAACATCATGTATGCCAAAACGCTCGACGAAATGGGCGTCGACCGAACAAACCTCCGTCCCATCCGAGCACCATTCCATGGTGTCGTGCCTGGTAGGCAAGCCGTACCACTGGGGTAGATCGACCTGCCCGTCACTTTTGGGGATCGGTCCAATTACCGGACCGAGATCCTCACCTTCGATGTAGTGGGGTTCCCGGGGACTTTCCATGCCATCCTGGGGCGTCCATGTTACGCGAAGTTCATGGCCGTTCCCAATTATACATACCTGAAGCTGAAAATGTCGGGCCCCCGCGGGGTCATCACCATCGGCACCTCTTTCCAGCACGCTTACAAATGCGAGGTTGAATGCTACGGACACGCATCCGCAGTCATCACCTCCAAAGAGCTCGCCACCCTCAGGGAGAAGGTCGTCGAAGAGGCACCCGACGCAAAGAAATCAACCGGGTCGTTCGAATCGGTAGAAGGCTCTAGGGAGGTCCTCTTGGATCCCAGCAGCTCCGAGGGCGAAAAAGTCCGTATCGGGACCACGCTCTCCTCCAAGTAGGAAAGCGCGCTCATCGACTTCCTCCACGCCAACAAAGACATCTTTGCGTGGAAACCCTTGGATATGCCGGGCATCCCGAGGGAGGTCGCCGAGCATACTCTCCAAATCCTCCTGGGCTCCAAGCCAGTGAAACAATGCCTGCGCCGCTTCGACGAGGAGAAACGCAGGGCCATTGGCGAGGAGATAGCCAAACTACTGGCCACAGGATTCATTAAGGAAGTATACCACCCAGAGTGGTTAGCAAATCCTGTTCTTGTCCAAAAAAAGAGCGGGAAATGGAGAATGTGTGTCGATTATACCGGCCTCAACAAAGCGTGCCCAAAGGATCCGTTTCCTTTGCCACGAATAGACCAAATAGTCGATTCCACCTCGGGGTGCGAAACCCTCTGCTTCCTTGACGCATACTCTGGCTACCATCAAATCGTGATGAAAGAATCCGACCAGCTCGCGACATCTTTTATCATGCCCTTCGGGTCGTTTTGCTACACTTCAATGCCATTCGGTCTGAAAAATGCAGGGGCAACGTACCAACGCTGCATGCTTAATTGCTTCGGAGACCTCATCGGACGAACCGTCGAGGCCTATGTCGACGACATCGTAGTCAAATCCAAGCGAGCTGACCACCTTGTCGCCGACCTTGAGCGAACCTTTGCGAAACTCCGGGCAAACGGCATCAAACTCAATCCCGAAAAATGTGTTTTCGGGGTCCCAAGGGGCATGCTTCTCGGCTTTATCGTCTCTGAGCGTGGCATCGAAGCCAACCCAGAGAAAATATCGGCCATCACAAGGATGGGCCTGATTCAAGACATAAAGGGGGTTCAGCGGATCACAGGGTGCCTTGCCGCTCTCAGCCGATTTATTTCACGCCTCGGCGAACGAGGACTCCCCCTTTATCGACTCCTGAAGAAATCTGACCACTTCAAGTGGACAGCCGAGGCTCAAAAAGCACTTGACATGGTTAAACAATTTTTGACTAAACATCCGATCCTAGTTCCTCCGTACGACCGGGAATCCCTCCTGCTCTATATATCGGCCACCACCCAGGTGGTCAGCTCTGCCTTAATAGTAGAGCGAGAGGAAGAGGGGCATGCCTTCAAGGTGCAGCGCCCTGTTTATTTCATCAGCGAGGTGTTATCCGACTCCAAAACCCGCTACTCCCAGATCCAGAAACTAATCTACACCATCCTCATCACCAAAAGGAAGCTACGCCACTACTTCGAGTCACACCCCGTGACAGTAGTGACGTCGTTCCCCCTCGGCGAGGTCGTTTGTAGCCATGACGCTACGGAAAGAACCGCAAAGTGGGCACTCGAGCTGATGGATCAGGGCATTTCTTATGTCCCCCGAACGGCGATCAAATCTCAGGCACTAGCTGACTTCATCGTGGAGTGGACCGAGGTCCAGATGCCACCAGTAGCCGTCGATGAAGAGTACTGGATAATGTACTTCGACGGATCGCTGATGAAGAAGGGCGCCGGAGCAGGACTAGTCTTTGTATCCCCCCTCGGGGTCCACCTAAGGTACATGGTTCGGCTTCATTTCCTCTCATCAAACAATACTGCAGAATATGAAGCGCTCATCAACGGCCTACGAATCGCCATCGAGCTGGGCATCCGATGCCTCGATGTCAGGGGCGACTCTCAGCTGGTCGTCAACCAGGTCATGAAAGAGTCACGCTGCCACGACACCAAGATGGAGGCGTACTATCAAGAGCTCCGATGTCTGGAGGACAAATTCGACGGCCTCGAACTCAATCACATCCCCAGGAGCCTCAACGAAGCGGCCGACACGCTTGCAAAAGTAGCATCCAGCCGAGACCCAGTCCCAACAGGCGTCTTCGCCAGTGATCAACACAAACCCTCGGTACGCTACGCGGGGTCGGAACAAGCCGACGATGGCCCTTCTAGTCCGACCCCCAGGGCAGATCCGCCAACTTCTCTGCCCGACCCCGAGGTCATGGAGCTTAAAGAAGACCCAACAGAGGAGTCCGATCCTCTCGATGACTGGAGAACACTTTACCTCGACTATCTCCTCCACGACGTACTACCGACCGACAAGACGGAAGCCCGACGGCTCGCACGACGCGCCAAGTCTTCGTTCTTATAGAGGGCAAACTCTACAAACGAAGTCACATCGGAATTCTACAATTCTATATCCCTGACGAACAGGGAAAACTCCTGCTGGTCGACATCCACGGTGGAGTATGCGGTCATGATGCCGCACCAAGAACCTTGGTTGGAAACGCATTCTGACAAGGTTTCTATTGGCCCACCGCAGTAGCCGATGCAGAGCAAATTGTACGCACCTGCGAAGGGTGCCAGTACTATGCTCGGCAAACACACCTCCTGGCCCAGGCTCTCTAGATGATCCCCATCACATGGCCCTTCGCGGTCTGGGGGCTCGACCTGGTTGGGCCACTCAAAAAAGCGCCCGGGGGCTTTACCCACCTGCTTGTCACCATAGACAAGTTTACAAAATGGATTGAAGCTCGACCAATATCCACAATCAAATCCGAGCAAGCCATACTGTTCTTCCTTGACATCGTCCATCGCTTTGGAGTACCGAACTCCATCATTACGGACAATGGCACGCAGTTCACCGGTAGGAAATTCGTTCGATTTTGTGATGAACAACACATCCGGATCGACTGGGCAGCCGTCGCACACCCCCGGACGAACGGGCAGGTCGAGCGCGCAAATGGCATGCTTCTTCAAGGCCTCAAACCTAGAATTTTTAACCGATTGAACAAATTCGGCGCATGCTGGCTAGCTGAGCTCCCAGCCGTGCTCTGGAGCCTAAGGACAACTCCTAGCCGAGGCACCGGCTACACACCTTTCTTCATGGTCTACGGTTCTGAGGCCATTCTCCCAATGGACCTCGACTACGGAGGACCAAGAATCAGAGCATACGACGAAAAGGGGGCTGAAGCATCTCGCCAAGACACCATGGATCAGCTAGATGAAGCCCGCGACATCGCCCTCCTCCGTTCGGCTAAGTACCAGCAGGCGCTGCGATGGTACCACAGCCGATGGGTGCGGGGCCGAGCCTTTAACGTCGGAGACCTCGTCCTCTGTCTTGTGCAGAGCAACAAGGACCACCACAAACTCTCCCCGCCCTAGGAAGGGCCCTACATCGTCGCGGAAGTACTTCGCCCAGGTGCCTATCGGTTGAAAACCATCAACGGCGAGGTCTTCACCAACGCCTGGAACATCGAACAGCTACGTCGTTTCTATCCTTAAAATAAGCTTACACTTTTCCTTATCAGATTTTGTCATAACAAAACCCCGACCCTTAGTGACTTCCGACCCCTACAGGCGGCGAGGGATCAGATCTCACTCGGGGGCTGGCATGTGTTCATAACATGTGACATATGTGATATAAATATTGTGCTTGCAAAAAACTCCTGTGTTATACTTACAAACATTCTCTAAGTTTTCCGTTCACCTCATAAACAAGTCCCAAGGGCTAAGATTTTGGGGACCGATTCTGAATACAACTGGTAGGACTGCGAGACACCCACGCCCCAATGGCTGCAACCTCTTTGCTCACCAGTTCAATTAGAATTAGTTCGCCCACGTTCCTAGCTTCTTATGACTTAGACCATGAGAAGGGTCGGAAAGCGCCAAAATTTTTCCTACAGAAGGGAGAAAGATAAAAAAAAATTGCTTGCCATAAGCAAAGGATGTAATTTTGTTCATTTTTTGCACAAACTCATCACTTACAAAGCGATTTCATTACAAAAAGGAACAATATACTTATAAATTCAGAGGACTGTTTACTCAGGGGCTTCCCCACAAGGTTATTTCATTACAGTCTCTGCTCAGCTCTACTACGAGTGCTACTACGGCCACCGCGCCACGCTCTCCATCGGCAATGCCTGGGGCATATACACGGGCCAGCTCATCTACTGCGGTCGCCGTGCCGCACTCTTCATCGGCGGCATCCCGATATCACGCCGCCTCGCTGGATCCTCGAAGGCGCCACCATCTACGACGCCTCCGCCGGAGCGTCCGGGGACTACGCCATCGTCGTCAGCCGCAACCTCGACAGCGACGCCACCACCATGGCATCTGGGGACTACGCCATCATCCCCAGCCATAACGGCGTATGAGCAGGAAACGCCTCCCGCCAAAGGAGGAGCACAGCGGATGATGGCGCAGTCGACGACGTACGATGCCCACCGGCGCCTCTTCTCCTTCGACAACAGCGACTCCTTAGCAAGGGCAGCACGCACCGCCTCATCTACGTTGGATAACCTCCAGCTCGACATCACACACCAGACTCGCGAGCAAATTTGTGAGTTTTCTCTCTCTCTAGCATTACTCTTCCTCACTCAGGAAGTGCCGCGACGCACGGACGCGTTCAGCGGAAAGGAGGAAGAAGGAGAGATAGCGGCTCGGAGGCAGAAGACGAGGTGGGATGAGGACTCCTCACCCCCTCCCTATTTAAAGAGGAGACACGGTGGCTAAGGAAAGGCGAAAGGTTGGACGAAAAAACCCTCTCCCTTCCCCTCTTTAAAAACGGAATCAATGCTGATTGATATCTGAGGGGACACGCCAGAACTGACGGGACGTACCTCGGTCGACGAGGCATCCCCCTTTGGTCAAACAGAGCACTGCCTGGGTATGGCCCGCTACTGACCCGCTCTGGACACGGCGATTAAGGTGCCCACATAGGCAGACAACTTTTTGCCTCCCCATACAGGACCACGAACGACCCAACGACAGGACCTTTCGGATCTCCTGGGCCGGCCGTTTGGCCCAGAAGGCACGACAAACGAACATCCAAAGAAAGATAAGCATCTCAGCTTTCTTACTTTATGCATTAAAATTCTTTCACGAGCTTCCGACCCCGTCAGGCGGCGGGGATACGAACATCGCTCGGGGGATGCGGATGATGTCAACCAGTCTAGACATCCCCCTCGCCCGACCCCTCTGTACGCTTGAAACTAAGGGCGCAGCATACGGACACAAAGCTTTGAGTAAAACTAGACGAACTAGCAAACCCTACGCCCCGATAGCTACGGTGTTTCTGTTCACCAGAAAAATCATACTCAACGCCCCCCGCGTCCCTAGTCGTGCGTCTGCCTTCTCAAAGAAGGGATCGGAGGGGTCCACCTACAGAATCTCCCCCAAAGGAGAAGCTGTCAGGTTACCCAAGTTAATCAAACGGCTCGGATCACCACCGAGACACGAAAACAAAGAATAGCAAATCTTATGCAGGTTATTCCAACCTCATCACAAACGTCAGGGCCCGAGCCCATCTGGTAGGAGCTTTTTCGCCACTCATGCCACCAAGGTAACGTTACCGACCCCGCCTTTGTTTCAATTATATTATACGTAGGCAAAACATCCCAACGATTCGTGTTGCACCACGAAACGGCTGTCGCCTCATTCAATATAGGCGACCGCAGGCCGAGGTTCGAAGGTCGGCCCGCGAAGGGCTCGAGGCCGCCTCATGCTAAACAGAGCCAGGGAGAGATAACCGAGACAAGCCCTAGCGGCCCTGCCTGACCCCGCTCAGAAGTGAATAGGGACGTCTTGACCTTCTCTTGTTCGATTCTAACCCCGAGCCAAACCCACAGAATCTCCATCGAGGAGAGGCCATCGGGCCCCCTGAGCTTATCGAACGACTCAGGCATCTGCCGGGAGGCGGGTTAAGAAGTTGTGGAGTGCCACCAGAGGGCCCTGCCGACCACATCAGCAAATGATGGACCCGGATTCCACTCGAACGTACCCGTTAGTGAGCTAGTTGAGCGCGACACTCGAGCCATCGAGGCAAGTGTCGTTCACTCAGCCCCTCCGATTGCGAAAACCGAGGATGGGGTGACACACAAATAACAGCCGACCCCTATTAGACCCTAACAAGGTTCGGAGGCTTGAGCCAAACAATACAGGGACACAGGTTCGAAGGCCCCACCTTGCCGAGCCCATAGAGTCCCTAGTTGGGGATTTCTGTTGGAAGACAGGGCGGGGAATATCGCGATGACGTCCATGGATTTCGTCAACCCTGTCACCAAAACCACAGTTCCGATCTCCAGCAACCTCCGACCCCAGCAGGTGCAGGGGATCGGACCTTGCTCGGGGGCTGGTTAAGGTACGTCTAGCTCCTTTCTTTCTTTCGGAACAATCTCCTCGCATTATAACCAGCGGTATAATTCAGGGGAACAGATTGGTAAGATCGTAAAAAATCAAACAAAACAAAATTACGACGCAAAATCACGAAAAGCGTCCAGACCCGAGAAATACTGACACTTGTCCACATATTACATATAAGTTATTCTCAAAATTGTTGGACTAATTACTTCCGCAGAGGGAGAACCATCTCTTTCAGACTGTCTGCTAGGTTTTTTGCAAGGGGAGCAACCATCTTCTCCATTTCCTCCAGCTCTTCATCCCCGTAGGTGGACGGCAAGCCTTCGCTCATCACCTTCAGGTTGATTTCCTTCCCATAATGAGCGTGGGCAACGGTGAAGGCCTGGGTAACCCCGGCGTGGAAGGCACTCTCCTCAAGCTGGCCCACCCGAGCCGTGATACCTACGACACGAGCCACGAGCGGGCTGGTCTCCACCGGCTCCGTCACATTCAGGGCATTAAGGACCACCCCGACCGTAGCCTGTAGAAGATCGTGCTCATCGCTCTCAACCTGAAGGGTCCTTCGTGCATGGGCAACCCCTTTTTCTAGCTTGATGGAGGCGTTTTCAGCACTCAACCTTCGGTTCACCGCGTCACCAAGCCCCGCCCAGAGAGAGCGGACCACCTCAATGTCCTCGTCCACCTTATGCTGGAGGGCCGTGGCCCTACTCTCGGCCTCCCGCCGGAGTTCCCGCTCCATCTCCAGCTCCTTCAGGACCTCGCCGGCCTTCTCATTAGCCGTGGCATTCCTCTGCAGCAGCTCGTCTCGCTCTTTTTGGAGTCTGGTAATCTCCTCTCCCTCCAGCTTAGACCTCGCCGCCAGGTCCTCGAACATCCCATGGGCCTCCTCCGCGTCCTGACGCGCCTGGGTCTCCTGCTCTTGGGCGGCAGCAAGCTGTGCGGCCATGTCTGCTCGCAGCCGGGCCTCCTCAGAGAGGCGATCCCACTCCATCTTCTGCTCGCGGAGGAATTGGGATTTATTCTGACTACGAGCAACAAGAACCTGAAGAGGAATAAGACTGGTATCAGAAAGGCAAAAACACAAAAACATACGAAGAAAGAAGAAAGCCCAAAAAATACCTGAGTGGCAGGGATAACGACCTCATGGAGGGCTCCTCTGGCCTGGTCTAGGGCGTTCTGCATGCTCGAGATCCCGATGTCAAGACCCTCCCACTCCATGCTCTCGGAATGATCATCGAGTGAGAAAAGAGCCAACGTCGGGTCCTGAACGGCCGTCCACTGGAGCGGCGGCTCCCCCCACGCAGGGGAGCGATTTCCTCCTGACAAAGGGGCCGGTGGCGGCTCCTCCTGACCCTGTGCGGCACCACCGCCGCACTCGAGGACCCTCCGGCTGGACCCTCCTCTGTCTGGGCCGCTTCGAGCGCCACGGGTAGATCCACCTGGGTCCCTGGTGGCGCAGACTGTACTGCGTCCTCAAGCACCGCCGCGGCCGCGCCTGGTTGATCCTGGCTTGGCGCGGTCACGACCACCTCCACCGGCGATATGCGGCCCTCGGCCGGCTTTTCCATGACCGCCACGGAGGAGGCCGCTCGCTCAGTAACCTCCGCGGGCGTCGGAGCCACCATGGGCGCCGTCGGGTCGGCCAACGCGGCCCTGATGTCGGCACCACTCCTGCCCGAAACAGGGGTGACTCCAGGCGACGCCGTCTGTCTCGCTTGAAGGGCGAGACTCTTCTTGGGCGCCAGCCCCAGGGGGTGACTCGTCCGCAAGAATCTACACAAAGGTAATAACCATTAAGTCAAAATAAAATTGGAAAAAGATGAAAACAGAGGAATCAACAGCTTACGTTGACGTCCTCGGCCGGCGGAAGCGTTTTGGGGATGGATCCCCAGATCCCTGCCCTGACTCATCTGGGCGGGACCATTTCATGCCTGCCCCCTGCTCTGGGGCAGGGGGGTTCATCTCGCCGGGCGAGGTACCAGAGCCGTCCCCTTCCATCATCTCACGGGGTGCAGCACCGGAGCTGCTCCCCTCCATCGTCGCCTCGAGAATGGCAGCGGCAGGTCCGCCCCCCCATCCACCGGTCCTCGGCCGGCACACCGTAAGAAGCGGCGGACTCGCCGGCCTCCACTGACCTCATCGATCTACTTCCCTCCGCGTGGAAAGCAAAGGGCCCCTGCACAGATGGGTGGCCACTCGTCAGCGTGTCCTCATCCTCCAGGACGTCCCAATCCACGCCAACGGCTTCCTCGTCGTCGTCATCATCATCATCGTCATCATCGTCGTCCTCACTGCTCACGTCCTCTCCCCGATCCCGTGCCTCCTGCTTTAGTCGTTTCGCCTTCTTCATCTCTTCCCTTGCTTTCTTGTCCCACTCGGCAGCGAGTCGATTCGCCGCCGCCATGACCTTGTCCTTCGACAGTGGAACTGGGCTGTCCTTAAAGACCAGCACCCTCGGCTGGTCCCAACGTCATAAAGCAAGTGTTAAAAAATGAAGATCCAGGAAAAAAGAAAAGAGCACGGGAGAGGAGAACTTACGAATTCAAAGAATCCAGGCTCCGGCCGCATTGGGGGTGTCCGTGCACCGGATACACAATATCGAGGACCCTGCCTGCAGAATCCTTCATCGGCTCTGTCGCCTCCTTGATGCGCTGCGCCACTTCCGAGTAAGGGAGCGCCTCGTCAACAAGCACCGTCCCCTCGAGCGATATTCCGGGCATCATCCGATGCAGGGGAAGCACACGCACCATCAGAGGCGCCACCCTCCTAGCGTGGTAGGCACCAATAATCCCTGTCCCCTTTACACCCCGACCCTTCAGGGCTTGGAGGGCGGAAAGAAGGTCGGAGATGTGTTTCTTGTCTTTGGTCTGGACGCCCCAGCCCCACGACTCCGGAACGTCCACAATAAGATGTCCAGTGTACTTCGGTAGGGTGGCACTCGCGTCATCCCTAACGTAAAACCACTGCGAGTGCCATCCCTTGTTGGATGTCGCCAGACGCATGTATGGGTAACCCTTCGACCGGGTATGGCGCAGATGAATGCTGGCACACCCCGTCGGCGCGTTCACATCTTTCCCCCCAATCTTCCTCTTTGACAGACTAATGGTAAAGAAATACCGCCACAGATCAAAATGGGGATCGATCCCCAGGAAACCCTCGCACAGGGCAACAAATGCTGCCATGTGCTGAATCCCATTGGGAGTTAGATGCTGCAGCTCTACCTCATAGTAATCCAACAGCCCCCGAAGGAATCTATGCGTGGGTACCTCGAATCCCCGCTCATGGAAGATGGCAAAAGAGACGACATACCCTTCAGGCGGCACCGGCTCACCCTCGTCGCCAGGTAGCAACCACTCCTGGATGGCGGACAGTGGGCGGAGAAGGCCACGGTGGACGAGGCCCTCAAGATGCCAAGAGGTGATGCTTCACCTGCCCCACAACTCCATTAAAGCAGTAGGGGGGAAGGGCAGGCGCGATCTTGACGGCGGCTGGAACACGAACGTAGGCCGGTCGACGGTGGTGATGCGGGCGCGAGAGGGTGGGACGGTTGGCGGCGGATGTTTCAGAATGCAAAGGCAGGGGAGCGAAATACGGAACCTTGGGGGCGAACCCCGTGGTTTTATAGGGGGCGACGGACGTGAGAAGGGGAACCGTCTGCCTCGATCTCCGGGCCTGCCACGCGCGCCACCGCATCACGTCGTGGGACACGCGCCCGCAGTCCTTATCCTCTCACCCCAAAAATCTCGGCGGACGGATCGCCTTCCCCAGGCGAATCCGGACTCTCTACCCACCTAGGAAACGCAAGCCACAAAGGCCTGTTTCTTTTCTCTTTGGCCCACCAAGGGCCCAGAAGCTCGCTGGCTGGCCCAACTAAGAAAGGATCCGTGGACGATCCGAAATCAAGGGCAGAAGCACCAGTTAGGTCAGCCCCGAATCAGTACCCAATGAACGGTATACCATGACCCATTCAGAAAAATGTCCAGTTGACGAAAAATTAAGTCCTTCAGCCTTACCCGCGAAGGGACCGATATAACCCCCCGGGCGACTCTACTCAAATCACCCAGGGGCTTAGGGGCTACACCCATCGGGTGCGCTCGCGCGCACCCTCTGACAAAAAGTAACCTCGACGAAATCAAAAAACACCCTCCAGGCGGTTCTACTCAAATCACCTAGAGGATCGGGGGCTACTGTCGGGGACCTAATACCGGGGTACCCCAGAAGGTGGAACCAATAACCACCGTACATTAAAAACTTCTAGACGCATAAGAGCGTTGCTTCACCCCTCACGGGAATGACAGGAGCTTGGTTCCACCTCGCCCGACGCCTTTGGGGTGGGCTCGGTCTCGCCCGAGGCCCCAGGGCTAGTCTCCATCTCGCCCAACGCCTTTAGGGCGGGCTCGGTCTCGCCCGAGGGCTGAGGGATAGACTCCGCCTCTGCCCGACCCCGGAGGAGCGGGCTCGGTCTCACCCGAGGGCTGAGGGATAGACTCCGCCTCGCCCGACCCCAGAGGAGTAGGGTCGGTCTCACCCAGGAGATAGGGATTGGTCTCCGCTTCGCCTGACGGCAAGAAACAAGCCTCACTCTGCTCCATATCTAAAAGATTGGATTCATCTTACCTAACCACTCCTCCCTGTTCCTTCAAGATGATAGAAACAGGGCAAGACACGATGTTCAGGTCAACCGTGGCTCCAAGAGCCATACCCTGCACCCTGGCAGGAAAAGTACTGCCAGGGGATGATGGGACGGGCGCTTTAGGCCCTTCCAGGCGCCGCAGAGCCCGAAAGGTGTCATAGGTGCGAGCTCTCCACCCTGTAGAGTTGTAGGCGCCGCCTTTAGCTCTAGGACACGGAACCCGACGAAGATATACGACAACCACTATGCTCTAGAAAAGGATCTGCTATCTCCACGAACGACGGATATTCAGTCACCACGCGGTGGACCCAAGGGAGCGGCGCCCGCTTCCCGACCCCTCAGGTCCACCAAGACAGAAGACCTTGGCCACGGCGCTACTCCAGACCCCGACCCCGCGTCCCTCCGACGAAGACTCATAGGAACCAGAAGGCATGTAGAGCAAGGCTAGGGGAGGCTCAAAAGTCAAAACCACTGTACTGCGGCCCATACCCTGCGCAGGGTAGCATTCTGTAACCAACCTGACATTCTACAGGGACATCGACAGTATTGTAGGCGCTTATCTTCCTTCGCACTCGTCAGAATGAAGAACCAGGCCGGGTAGACGTGAGCCACAAGACTAAGTAGAGTACGCATCCTAAAGCCCTCACCCTTGTAAAGCCAGCCCCTTCATCTATAAAAGGGGATGCGCTTCCTCCATAAAGAGGGGGGAGAAGAGAAAGAGATCGAACGAGACGACTCTCAGATACGCACAGTCAAGTTGGGTCGAACCTCTTGACATCCCTTGAACCCTTCCATCAGAGACTTGGGACCAGTCCCTCTCTCGATCGTTTGTACCCCTTACTACAAACCGTTCACGGTGCTAATAACACGAGCAGCAACAAACTGGACGTAGGCACTTTCGGCCCGAACCAGTATAAACATTGTGTCCTTTAGCGCACCATCCGAGCCTAACGCGCATTACTATAAATTTACTTGCCGGTGCTTGTACGAAACACCGACAGGTACTTCCCTTAACTAGAATTCACACTTGCTAAATTTTGCATACAATTTGTGCTCTCATAGTCTGGACTAGACAATCCTCAGGTGCTCTGCATGATCTGTCTCATTCTTAGAGTAAACCAAGATATCATCGATAAACACAACCACGAACTTGTCAGCTCAAGCATGAATACCGAATTCATCAAATACATGAAGTAGACAGGAGCATTTGTTAGTAAAAAAAGACATGACCAAATACTTATACAAGCTGTACCTAGTTGAGAAAGTTGTCTTAGGTACATCTTCTGGCCTGATCTTGATCTGGTGATAGCCGGATCTCAAGTCAATCTTAGAGAATACCTTTTCTCTTGCCAATTGATCGAACAAGATATCGATACGGGGTAAAGGGTACTTATTCTTGATGGTTACGGCATTGAGCGGCCTATAGTCCACACACATCCATAATGATTTGTCATTTTTCTTCACAAACAAGGCTGGACAACCCCATGGAGATGAACTAGGTCGAATGAGACCCTTATCCAAAAGCTCTTGTAACTGTACTATAAGTTCGGCTAGCTCATTTGGTGGCATCCTATAGGGTCTTCTTGAGATAGGTGCTGTACCTGGCACTAACTCAATTCTAAATTCCATATCCCTATCTGATGGCAAACCAGGCAACTCATCTGGGAATACATCAGGGAACTCACAAACTACTAGAATATCACAGAGAGTAGTGGCTTGGATGGCACATGACAAGTTTTGAAGTTCAAAACTTTGGGGAAGAGGCACTAGAAAAGCACTACCCAACTCATCCAACTTGTAGGACACGTGGACACCTAAGAGGGGGTGGTGAATTAGGCAACTTAAAAATCTAACTCTAAGCTATGGCCTCTTTTTCTACCTCTAGCAAAACCTATGCAAAAGATAATCTATCTAGATGTGCAACTACGGTTTTGCTAGTGTGTTGCTATCTCTACCACAAATGATAAAAATATGATCAATGTAAATGCGGAAGCTTTAAAGAGCAAGGTAGAGATATGCAAACTCCCATCGACGACTCCGGTATTTTTACCGAGGTATCGAGAAGCGCGCAAGCTTCCCCCTAGTCCTCGTTGGAGCACCTCGCAAGGAATCCCTCGCAAGGGCCAAGCTCCCGGTCGGGTAACTCCGTGGATAGCCTCGGGCCTTCCCCACGCGCAAGTGGGTCTCCGACGTGCCTTCCGGCAAGCCTCTCCCGGATGCTCCCCGCCGTCTTCACTATCAAGCTTCCGGCCGAAACACCGCGGGCCTTGTTCCCTCCGGTACACGGTGGCGGCCACACCACAAACGCGGTTGGTGTGATCTCGCAAGACTTCAAGCCCCTCCGATGTACAACACTTGTGCTCACAAGCACGGGGTGGCAAGAGGTATGCAAACCTCACTTAAACACTAGGCAAACACCTAGAGCAAGCGCATAAGCGGTGGTCTAATCAACCTAAGCACTTCGTAAAGCACCTACGCTAATCACCTGATGAAACACTAAGCACTATGCAAGTGGAGATCACTAAAATGGTGTATCAACACCCTAGATATGTTTCCTCAGCTCCACTATGCTCAAATGGCCGGTTGGGGGTTGTATTTATAAGCCCCACTGAGAAAGTAGCCGTTGGGGTCGAACTCCCGCGAAACTGCTACTGACCGGACGCTGAATCGTCCTGACCGGACGTGTCCGGTCGTCCCGACCGTTGTAGCCGCGAACTACCGATCGGACGCTGCCAGCGTCCGGTCGCCTGCCACCGGACGCGTCCGGTCGCAGTTTCGTGCGCCTGGAACCTCTCTGTACTCGATCGGACGCTGCGTTCCTACGTCCGGTCGGTTGCCACCAGCGTCAGGTCCTTGCGTCTGGTCGCCTGTCTGCCGAGCCACCGGTCCAGCGTCTGGTCGCGCTTCCAGCGTTCGGTCCAGCGTCCGGTCGCCTCTGCGAGCTCGTTTCTTTGCGATCTTGCGCACGGCTTGGTTCCTATCTTCATGCTTGGACTTTGCTTGACATCTTGGGTCTTTTCTTGTGCTTCTAAGGTCTTGCTTGAGGTGTTGATCATCGGATCATCACGTCGCCTTCGTCCAAGTCATGTCTTGCACCCTATTGGACTACAAAACAAACACTTGCAAATTCATTAGTCTAATTTGGTTGTGTTGGTCATCAAACACCAAAATCCAAAGTAAATGGGCCAAGGGTCCATTTTCCTTACAATCTCCCCCTTTTTGGTGATTGATGACAACACGACCAAAGCAAGCAAATGATAAAAAAAATTTAAATTTAAAAATTATCTACTTGCTAGGATGCAATGCAAAGGGCAAGGTTATATGATACTAATTGATAAATACCAATTAAAACTTTACTTAAAAGCATGTCTTGCCCTTGCAAATGTCCCCATGTGATATTATGGATTAAAGCCTATCTTTCTAAAAAAAATTCTCCAATTACATAGACTAATCCATAATTCACTTTCCTCCCTTTCTCGGACCATTACCACTTGTAGACATCAACTTGATGCTTGCCTTTGGTCCTTCAAATTCTCCCCCTTTGGCATCAAACACTAAAAAGGAAGACATTAGTAGCACAAGGGAGGGTCAAATTTCATGATCCTTTGTGTATAGAGTGAAATGGATCACAAAATTTGACTCTCGCATTATATAGACTAAGCTCCCCCTAAATATATGCATACATATGGTAGAAAGCAAAGCATATGCATAATTAGCAATTTGTTGCACAAGAGAGTTTAATCTATATAATGCATGGAGAAAGCATATAAATATGAAATGAAATCAACATGATGATGCCAATTGAAGAACGATGCTTCTCTTCGGGGACTCCATTTTCCTTGCAATGAGACCACTACACACATGATAAACTTGAAAAAGGTGTTAGTCTCAAAGCGTCCATCTTGTAGATGATCCTCCCCTAAATTTGTGCATGGAGACATGGAATACTTGTAGTACTCATGCACAATTGATTTTGGAGTCAAAATACCACTTGAAAGATGATATTTGGGAGAAAATTATCTACAATTTGGACTTTGGCACATATTAGATAAACAATAGTAAGACAAGTTATGTGCCGTGCTCCTAAGCAATTTTAAACCATGTAGGTTTGCTCCAAGGATTACAAATGAGACCGAGCAAGCCTACCATATGAAATACCTAGTGTATGCATGACAAAAGATATAAGCATGCAAATGCAACCCTAGGCATTAGGAGTAACTAGATGCTTAAAGATACCAATTGTAGGAAAATCTAATTGCAAGATGTACCAATTAAAAAGTAATAACATCTAGTTACCTAACATGGGAAGGAGAATTTGGGTCTATAGTATTCACTAACCCACTTGTCAATGATTTTGTCCATCATGATGCACCCCATGAAATGCACCCATACTTTGCCAAGTCTCCAAATTCCCCGAGGACCGACGGACTTCTTACTTCCCTTTCGGGATCCAAACCTTCTTGGTGCTCTTCATGTTGGAAATGATTTCCTTTGGCACCCAAAAGCGTTTGACCCCATTGTTTGCTTGCTTGTTCACCTTGATGGCCACCACCTTGTCATTTTTCTTCTTCTTCAAGAGATAAGGTGTGGAGGCCTTCTTGTCCACCTTGTTGGTGTAGGTGTTGGAGAGCTTGCTTGTTTGTTTTTTTCCTTCTTCTTTGCTCCTCCCCCATTCTTCACCTTGCACTCATAGGACTTGTGGCCTTCTTTGTGGCACACGTAGCAAACCACGGTTTGTCCTTCATCAAGCTTCTTCACTCCCTTGATGGTGTTATCTTGATGAAGTTGGGTTTGCTTCGCCTTGCCTTTCATTTGAGTCAAGTCCTTGGTGAGGCGAGCCACTTCTTGCTTGAGTTGCTCATTCTCTTTTGCAACCTCTTGTGTGCATTTATCTACAATCACTTTCTTAACACAAACTTGGTTTCATCCCGTCACGAGTGACTCTCCATACACCCAAATCAACCGCCTCAAGGTGGCAAGCCATTCTAGCTTTATAGTATGGGAAGTTAGTGCCGTCAAATTGTGGAGGCCTAGCGGTATCCATCCCCAACACTCTACAATAGCGTCGGCTCAACGGCGGTTAAGCCAAAGGTCCAAATATGAGCCAACCTGGCTTTGATACCACTTGTAGGACACGTGGACGCCTAAGAGGGGGGGTGAATTAGGCAACTTAAAAATCTAACTCTAAGCTATGGCCTCTTTTTCTACCTCTAGCAAAACCTATGCAAAAGATAATCTATCTAGATGTGCAACTACGGTTTTGCTAGTGTGTTGCTATCTCTACCGCAAATGATAAAAATATGATCAATGTAAATGCGGAAGCTTTAAAGAGCAAGGTAGAGATATGCAAACTCCCGTCGACGACTCCGGTATTTTTACCGAGGTATCGAGAAGCGCGCAAGCTTCCCCCTAGTCCTCGTTGGAGCCCCTCGCAAGGAATCCCTCGCAAGGGCCAAGCTCCTGGTCGGGTAACTCCGTGGATAGCCTCGGGCCTTCCCCACGCGCAAGTGGGTCTCCGACGTGCCTTCCGGCAAGCCTCTCCTGGATGCTCCCCGCCGTCTTCACTATCAAGCTTCCAGCCGAAATGCCGTGGGCCTTATTCCCTCCGGTACACGGTGGCGGCCACACCACAAACACGGTTGGTGTGATCTCGCAAGACTTCAAGCCCCTCCGATGTACAACACTTGTGCTCACAAGCACGGGGTGGCAAGAGGTATGCAAACCTCACTTAAACACTAGGCAAACACCTAGAGCAAGCGCATAAGCGGTGGTCTAATCAACCTAAGCACTTCGCAAAGCACCTACGCTAATCACCTGATGAAACACTAAGCACAATGCAAGTGGAGATCACTAAAATGGTGTATCAACACCCTAGATATGTTTCCTCAGCTCCACTATGCTCAAATGGCCGGTTGGGGGTTGTATTTATAAGCCCCACTGAGAAAGTAGCCGTTGGGGTCGAACTCCCGCAAAACTGCTACTGACCGAACGCTGAATCGTCCTGACCGGACGCGTCCGGTCGTCCCGACCGTTGTAGCCGTGAACTACCGATCGGACGCTGCCAGCGTCCGGTCGCCTGCCACCGGACGCGTCCGGTCGTAGTTTCGCGCGCCTGGAACCTCTCTGTACTCGATCGGACGCTGCGTTCCTACGTCCGGTCGGTTGCTGCCAGCGTCCGGTCCTTGCGTCCGGTCGCCTGTCTGCCGAGCCATCGGTCCAGCGTCCGGTCGCGCTTCCAGCGTCCGGTCCAGCGTCCGGTTGCCTCTGCGAGCTCATTTCTTTGTGATCTTGCGCACGGCTTGGTTCCTATCTTCATGCTTGGACTTTGCTTCACATCTTGGGTCTTTTCTTGTGCTTCTAAGGTCTTGCTTGAGGTGTTGATCATCGGATCATCACGTCGCCTTCGTCCAAGTCATGTCTTGCACCCTATTGGACTACAAAACAAACACTTGCAAATTCATTAGTCTAATTTGGTTGTGTTGGTCATCAAACACCAAAATCCAAAGTAAATGGGCCAAGGGTCCATTTTCCTTACACAACTCATGCCTAATATCACATCTATGGCTCATCCTGGCAATACTATGAGATCCATAGTATACTTCCTCTCTTATATGGAGATAAGCACATCTCCAACTATTTGGTTTGTAGAGATAGTAGCCCCAGCTGAACTTATACTATAGCTACCCTTATCTACCTCAACTATCTTCTGATCATGCTTAGATGCAAATGTCTGACTCATAAAAGAATGCGAAGCTCTAGAATCAAACAAAACAATTATAGAATGTTGGTTCACAAGAAACATACTGATGGTAACAACCTCTCCCGCAAGAATTTCCTCCACCGTAGTATAATGCACATACCCCGAGCGTGCCTTAGCATTGGCTTGCCTTTGATTACCCTGACTTTGATTACTACCTTTCTTAGGATAGGGACACTCTTTGGCCCAGTGACCCGTCTGATTGCAGTTATAGCATGGCTGGTTGTTTCTCGGCCCTACTGAGCTTCCTGGGCCAGCATTTCCATTGGGTAGGGCAATGGTGAAAGCCTTGCGATATACTTTTTGCTACTGGTTGGGTTGTGTCTTCTTCTGGGGAGGAATGAACTTAGGTGTAGAGGGACGAAATTGGGGTCTCGTTGTCATAGGAGCTTTCAACTAAGACAAGCCTGATGCACCTATTTCATTGGCTCACTTGCGGCTCTTTGCTACAGCGTGCAAGTTGTTATGATTTTCTTGGGTTAGGGCATCACTAACAAATTCATTATAGGTTGCACACCAAGAATTGACCATGGTCTTCATCAATTTGGTGCCAAGCCCATGCTTCAAGCTCTCTATCTTTTTCTCCTCGGTGTTCACAAACTCTGGCGCATACCTTGACAAGTTGTTAAAGGCATGCAGGTACTCAATGAGAGTTTTTGTTGCCTGTGTTAGCCTCATAAACTTAGCTACTTTCATCCTCATCAGCCCTAGGGGTATATGGTGTCCGCTAAAGGCTATCTTGAACTGCTCCCAAGTAACATTGGCACCAGCAGATAGGGTAGACATATAGTGAGTCCACCAAATACCTGTAGGTCCCTATAATTGATGTGAAGCATACTTGGCCTTCACCAGCTCGGTGACCCTTAACAGATGGAATTTCTGTTCAATGGTGTTTAGCCATTCATCAGCCTGAAGCTGCTCCTCTGCCTCTTTGAAGATAGGAGGCTTGGTGTCTAAGAAGTCCTTGTATGTGTTGTATTGATTTGGCTACATACCCTAATTCTACTGGTGGGCACAAGCTGTGTTCTACACAATAAGGCACAGCGTTTCCTCCCTGGCTCGCTGGTTTCCCAGAAATTGCGCTAAGAACTCATTCGCTGAGGGTGGCGGTGGTGGTGGTAGGTCTTCATCATCACCACCCTGACAGGTACCAGCCCTAGTGCGAGTGCGAGTCTTCTACAAATTACAACAATATGTAATTATTGGGTGATGCCAAGAGATTGTGGAGGAATTACATAATCATCCCAAACTAAATTTACTAGAGAGAATTTAAAAATTCATGCAATAAAACAGAGGCATAACAATTCATTTCCACAACATACATCACCAATCTAATCACTTATTGTATTCGCAATACGTTCGCATGCATGTCACATTTTACTAGTACAACGAAACTAGAATTTCATTAGAGTTCAAACTATAGTGGTCCAACATGCAAGGTTCCAATATTACATTGAAGTTACATCATGAATACTGAAACTTAAACTACAAGTCCATTACAAAAGATAGCAGGGGATATATCTAGCGCATCGAACTAGTCACTAATCTGCTCTACTCATTAGCGTGCTCACTGTCAAGGTCGGATATAGCATTGTCCTCATCCATGGGAACCACTTGTTCTTCCTCTTCTCAACTATCATCTTTAGGGAACATTTCTGGTTCCTCTTCTTCTTCTTCAAGGATCAAATGTAGTTGGTTATTCAGATAATGCACCTCATGCTAAAGATCAACCACCACGTTTTAGGCATGAGCAAGCTGATGACGCAAATCCCACTCAACATGTGCCTACTACGTTGCTTCAGTCTCAGCTCTTTCTTGTGCTGCTTCTGCTAGAGCTACGCGGTTGTTCTCTAGGATCCGTTGGCGCATAGCAGTAAATGCCTCGGCGTGAGCAGCATCTAGCTACTCTTGTAGTCCAATGAGCATAGCCTAATCATTAGCCCTTGCTGCCTGGGCTGCATCCCTATCTTCAACAGCTGCTCTAGCTACCTTCCTGTGCCTATGGGCAGGCTTTCTGAGCTAACGTTGTGCAGCCTTGGCCCTCTTGAGCCTGTCCATGCAAGTGGTGTAGGACTCCTGCCAGAAGTCCTGGGTGTCCTAACGAGTATAAAACATCTTCATCATGGCGAACATAGCACTCATAGCAGGACTAGAACTCTCTGCCCGCTCATCTCGGTCTCGAATCAACACGTTGTGGTTGTGCTGTGTCCAAACTGCTGAAGATGGACCACCTGAGGAAAAGTACTAGCAACACTGCCGATAAGTTCATCCCCGTGTTGCTGACAAATCTTGCTCAGCACCTCAAAAGCAACCACTTGGGCACCTTCCCAAGGAGTTCTTCCCTCGGACTCTGCTTTCCACTCCTACAATAGGGGGTGCTTGTGTACGAGCAGGGATAGTCAGCTATACTTCAAACCATGGTTGCCCTTCCAGGTACTCCTCAGTCCAAAAATAGCGGGGCGGTTCCGTATACCCCAAAAATTGCAGTACCCTCTAGAGCAGGGCTGGGGTACCGATCATCTCTAGGAAAGTCTCACTCCCAACTAGTGCTACCATCTGTACCCAAAAGATATGGTGCAACACTTGTGAGAACAACCTTATAATAGAAAAGAGTTACTTAACAGAATAAGAAACTTATATGGGGAGGAACAATGCAAGTATGTAAATGAATGATTTATCATGATGCATGCACGATCCTTACGTCCTCACAAACTTAGAAAAATTGAAACTCCTAGTGACAAACACGGTGGCATACATACGTTCTCCCATAATATAAACGTAACTAGTCGGTCTACACATTTCGCTGTTAGTGTACCTACACAAGATTTTCATTTCATCCTAACCCCACAATTATATATGTAGAAATGAAAATCTAGGCTCTAGGTTGCAAGCTAAATACTTCCATATATATACCCATATATATATACTTCTGTATCAAAGATACCCAAAAGTAAATACGTCTCATACATACATATAAATATGCATATATATTCGTATCAAAGCTAACCCACAATTAAATACCGTCATACATATATGAAACATATATATACTCTTGTATCAAAACTACCTCTCCCCTTAGACCGCACGCTCACATCTTGCGGTCATGCCACTCATCATCTTACCTTGGGCGTAGAGGCATTTTATCCATACATTAC
This sequence comes from Miscanthus lutarioriparius, assembly GCA_904845875.1. NCBI lineage: Eukaryota > Viridiplantae > Streptophyta > Magnoliopsida > Poales > Poaceae > Miscanthus > Miscanthus lutarioriparius. The sequence goes on along the minus strand of CAJGYO010000012.1, from coordinate 72,554,214 downwards.
CATTTAAGCGAATGGCACCCATACAATAGCACGCCATATGGACAATGAAAGAAAAATTGCAAGAAAGTAAACCTCGAAAGTTAGTACTTACTAAGCCACCTGAAATCCTTAACTAGGCATAAAGGAATTGATCACTGGCACACTTTAGATTTCAAATTACACATTTGAACACACCTATATATATCTATAAATTGCCAAAACTAGTTTTGTAAAACAAAAACCTTTGTTTTAAATACACATATGGCAATAATGTTAAATCTTGCTCCGATGCCAACTGTGGCAGAACTGACCAATTTATAAGAGCACAAGTACAATTACAACCACCGAAGCAATCACACTATCAAACTTAACCCCATATAAACCCGGTAGTCCATCGAGTATCATGAAGGATCTCGAATAATCCAACACACAAAAGCATCATAGATTAGATAAATAGAAGTGCCTTGCCCATGGCTCACTCCTCGTCCATGGCGGGAGAGAAGTAGTTCTTACAATATCCGTGATAGACTGTGTTATCTGCAACAAGTGGGAAATAAACCCTAAGTACAACAAGGTACTCAGCTAGACTTACCCATCATAAACCAAAAATAAAAATGACACCAAGGATCATGCAAGGCTTTGTAAATGGAGCTAGCTTGACAACATTTTGCATAAAAGCCACTAGTTGGACTATACATTTTATAATTCGGTAACCAAGTTAATTATAGCTATTCATCTCTAGATTAGCAACTAAGCTATGCCAAACATGTGGTATATTATTAGTAACAAAACAATAGTAACCATAGCCAGTTATTATACCATTCTCAGAACCATCCACTTGCCATTAATACTACGATAGAAGGAAGCTCAGTCAAGTTTCTCACTATCCGGGAGAGGCGGCGATTCGAATCGATTGCAACTAGCGAGGTAGTATTCCTAACACAAACCCAGGTCTACCAGCTAGGGTAGCCTTAGGTCACCTTTGGTACAACTTAGGTACATATTTCGTGGGTTCGATCAGCGCAGCACAACCAGGGACAACTAGCTGCCAGGACATTTAGACCCGTCCTGCCCTTGGGCTCATGTCTGGCTCCCCACACATCCTTACTACCATCTAGAGTGCACACTCTAACAGAATGAGGCCTGGCCTGAGTTGAGCTACTCGGCTTCATGTTCAGAACGAGTTATCCAGACAGCTAAGTGAGAGGCATGCGTTCAAAATGATCGAGGACCAACAACGATGTTGTCCTTAATCGGTGCAGCCGGAATCACATGAGTCAACCTACAACATAGACTCCGTTCGGCCTCTAATTACAACATCCCATGGTTCTTTTACACGATAGTAAATATAGCCAACCGTGGTTCAGTATCCACCTATCTCTCGCAGGTGACAAGAAATCACCCGACTTTTACCGAGCTAAGCATGGCTAAGCATATATTAGATCCTGGACCTACATAGGGTTCAAGGTATATGTCTAGACAAGGAAATTATATGCATCAAGAGTTTCCAATCAACTCCTATAACCTAATGCATCAAACATAAAAAGGACTCAAGTTGATATTTGTAAAACATAGGAGGCTTAGAATGCTCCGGGACTTGCCTTTCAGGAAAGAGGTAGGCCTATGATCAGGGCACTCTGGTAGTTCTTTTGGAGCCTACTCCTCACTTTGAGGAGCTACGTGCTGTGGTGCCTCCTGATTTTCCTCCTCCTCTGCTTCAAACTCCAAGAGGGTGATTCTTTCGGGTGATCCTATCTGCATGAGCATGAAATAAGATATCATGGATGCATAAATAATGACATGAATGATATGATATAATGAAATGCATAATCATAAATGTCTTTAACGACAAGGCATTAGGGTGATAACAAGATTAACTTTCTTTTACTGAGTAGGTGCATATCTTTTCTCTAGTACAAGAAACATACACTCACCATGCTCTAACAACTTAAGATAGAGTTGCCCATTATCATTAAAATGTCTATCACCTGTAGCTAGCAACTCATCTTAATTAGCCCAATCATCTAATTTTAACAAGCACCATGCTCATATAAAGCCAAAATTCCAAGAACTAGATGCAATTGAATTATAGAGCAATGAATATATAACTTCATACACCCAATCAAAATTATTTACAACCAATTGTACCAATAGATTATATACATCACCAACTTGCTGAAAAGTATAACGGTTGATCAATTGTATATAGGCCTTTATTAATTTATTTAATTGGGTGAAAATTGAAACTGCTAATTCCAGTGCTTAGAAAATTCTAGAAAAAATACAGTAGCTTATACATGATCTCAGGAGACCATTGTAATCGCGATAGTGAACAGTGTCATCATCACGTCCGGTCACTTGAATCCTCAGCGTCCAGTCGCTGCTGCTGACGCCTACTATTGTCGAGCATCTTGATCAGACGCGTCCAGTCGCTATGAGTTGTAGGAGTTGTAGTAGTAGCAAAGAGCTAACAAGTAGTAGGAGTAGGAGTAGTAGGAGTAGCAGTAGAGAGCATGCTCGAGATAATAGCACAAAGGACTTTTGATGTACTTACCGGGAACTCACGCCTGAGTTTCAGTTTCATGCCATTCTTGATCTTCTTCTTCTTAGATCTCCGATCATAGCAATCAGGATCTTGCACATACTTCTTATAAGTGCTGTACGAAAAACCACTAGTGTCAACGTCAATTTGAACACGTATGTTAACTGTTAATGAATAAGTTCCATCACTTACTATCTCAATACACTTTCAAAGTGCTTGTAGCCTACTTTGTTTGTATCCCGCAAAGAGTAACCCACGATGGTTCTCTCTGTAATAAGCATTGGAGAGAGAGAGATAATACCCTTGTTTAATTCCTTGCTTACATAGGCCTGCATCCTACAAGGAAAAGTCATCATGGCATTATTAGTTTGCTCCTAAAGTGCCTACAGCGATGCAGTGGTGTCAAAGTCGTAGTTAACTTACATAGCAAATAAGGTGACTTGGGCGACGTCAAGGTCCTTTCATCGTAGTAGCCTATACATGTCATGGAAATCTATGAGGATTTCACCATCCATGGGCATGTGGAAGTAGTCCGCCGGAATCTTGATGATGAAATCTTAGAGGCCCGCTTTCGCTGCTTCGATGTACCATAGATGGAACCGCCTTACCTCCCACTTCTCCTCAAGGAGGTCGCCCAAGGTCATCATGAACTTCCCATGCTCATAGTTGGTGGGGCAATCATCCGATAGGCCCCAAATCAACGAGGGTGTTTTCAGCCTGCAACACCGGGGCTTATGATGTTAGGGAGTGAAAAAAGTAGCTTTCATCTCCAATTGAATTATAGATTGACTATGTTCGCAAGTAGCAAACCTTCCAAACGTAGTTGAGTATGGGTGCTTGTCGGCTATTATATAGGCCGCCCAACTCATCTTGGTGTGGTTGCAGGGTATGGCCTCCTCTTCATCTGTAGGCTTCCTCGATGGGAGAGGACATTGGCTTGTGCCCTCATTCAAACCACTTGCAGGCGGTGGTGTCTAATCGCCCGGTGCTACCCCTATGCCTCCCTGCGGATTACTGTTTCCTAGAGCCAGACTACCTCGAGAACTACTGCCTAGGCCGCCAACATTGTCGTTGTCGCCACCGTTGTCGTCATCGGTGTTGTCATCATCGTCGTCACCCGGGTCACTAGGGGGAGACGGCTGTCAGCGACCTAACTCCGGCATCGACACTTCCAAGACAATGTCACCCTTATTCCATAGCATGCGCATGCCGAGAGTAGCGCCGATGAATCTGCTCCCCTCTTTAGTGGGAATGTCAATTTTATCCTCATCCAATTCTGTGTTGGTCCACATCACGTCCACCCTGGCGTAGTCGGGTGGGGTCGGCTTGCCACCATATAAGGCACCGCTTTTGGGCGGCAATGCCACTCCCATGGCCACATCCTTGTTCCTCTGTGCCCTGCGAAAGGGCGCCTGAAGCGTGCAGTTCATAGGTTCCACGATGTCGTCGACCGGGTACCTAGGGAGTCCTCCAGTCGATGACACCATCTGCCCTTGTACGGCGTCTTGAACCTATGGAAGCACCACCCTAGACTAGCAAAATAGCTACGACCTTAGCTCCACCATCTTGGGGTTGGTGCTCATGAAAGCATGTTGTATCGACCCCATGATCATGTCCTTCATTGCCTCATCTTTGCCTTTCTAGATGAGCCCTTCCTTGTATCTTTACCTCGTGTGGTATGTGCTTGCGTCGGATTGCCAGGAATCCACGGTCTTCTAGCTCTTCCTTGAGGATACGCCACGGACATGACCGTGGTGCTCGGGGTTTCCTAGGGCCTTGGTTAGTATGTCCCTGTCTCAGTGAGGTTCGAATGACCCACCCTTCTTGGCCACAACAACCTCCAAGATCCTCTTCTTGGTCAACCTTCTCCCTTTGCCACCATCCTTGTGCTTTCTTCAGCTACCGCCAGCTGCTGTTGAATTCGGTGCACGTCCTCAGGTACTCACAAATGTAGAATCCACATAGAACTGAGCCATAGGGTTGTTTGGCACACTGCACAATATATAATACATAATCATTAGAGCATATATAGAGAGGCAGTAGTAGTAGGACAGTATAGTATAGGAGTAGTAGTAGTAGGTATAGGAGTAGAGTAGAGTATAGTAGAGTAGAGTAGTAGTAGTAGTAGTAGTAGTAGTAGTAGTAGTAGTAGTAGTAGTAGGAGTAGTAGTAGGAGTAGTAGTAGTTAGGAGGAATAGTAGTATTGGTATAGGAGTAAAGTAGTAGTAGTAGTATTGGTATAGGAGTGGAGTAGAGTAGAGTAGAGTAGTAGGAGTAGGAGTAGTAGGAGTAGGAGTAGGAGTAGGAGTAGAGTAGTAGTAGGAGTAGGAGGAGGAGTACGAGTAGGAGTAGTAGTAGTAGTAGGAGTAGGAGGAGTAGTAGTAGGAGTAGTAGTAGGAGTAGGAGTACGAGTAGTAGTAGTAGTAGGAGTAGTAGTAGGAGTAGGAGTAGTAGGAGTTGTAGTAGTAGCAAAGAGCTGACAAGTAGTAGTAGGAGTAGTAGTAGGAGTAGTTGTAGAGAGCATGCTCGATATAATAGCACAAAGGACTTTTTATGTACTTACCAGGAACTCACGCCTGAGTTTTAGTTTCATGCCATTCTTGATCTTCTTCTTCTTAGATCTATGATCATAGCAATCGGGATCTTGCACATACTTCTTATAAGCGCTGTATGAAAAAACACTAGTGTCAACGTCAATTTGAACACGTATGTTAACTATTAATGAATAAGTTCCGTCACTTACTATCTCAATACACTTTCAAAGTGCTTGTAGCCTGCTTTGTTTGTATCCCACAAAGAGTCAAATATACAGGTCCTTCTATCCTGAGGATAGATTATAAATGTAATCTAGTGGCCCATGATGCCCTTGCTGCACCATTCACACAATAGAGATTTGAAATGTTCAAATATGAGAAGTCATGATCCAAGTAGCTATATATATGTTCCAAGAAGTTTTTTGACTTACCCAAACTGGTTGGTGGCCAAGACACACCCATTTCCCAGACCTTCTTCATGGCTCCATAGATATACATTTTCGCCCGATACTTATTGAAACAACCCCGATTTCCGCGAAGGGAAATCCACAGAGTCAAAGTGTAATAAGACCGCTGTAGATCATATTACATAGATTCCAGTCGAATATCTCATCCATACAACGATAATATCATAGTATAAATAGTGCGGAAGTACATAGATTATTACATCGCCGCATTGGCGGAATCAAAAGTAGCATTCATTCAGAACAGCTTGAAGATAGGATCGCCAAACTCGAGCGTAGGAACGAACCCCTCAACCGTCAAACTCCTCGGAGCTATACTCCTCAGCAGAACCTGTGTGCCAAAATTTATCAGTATGATTTGTACTGGCCACTCCCAACCCTATGAGCATTGTTTTGTGGAAATTGGATGCAAATTGGATGTAATCAAGAGGAACCTATAAGGCTGGGGTTTCCTATGCATTAGTAAATCAAGTATATAATAATAGTTGGTCAAGTTTTAACTCCATTCACACACCCATTCCCATTCCAGAGCCAGGTTTCGATCCTGGGAACGATAAACCACCATCTCCACACCATCACCCTACCACAGTCATACCATCGCTCAGTCAACAGGCCAACTCCCTCTCGGCACTGTCTCAAGGTCCACAGCCCCTGGCTACGTCCGAACACTCACTCCCAGGGGAGAAAAGAAGGACTCATCTCACTATCTAGTTTAAGCAAAACCCAGGAAAGGTCCATTGCCGACAAGTCGGCATATGTATCGATCGATCAACCATACACTCTGCAGAGGTTTTACATAACCACAAGATCTGCCTTGCTCGCTGACCGTCGTCAACTGGGCTGATTCTGGCCGCTTGCTAGCCTAGGATAATGCCACTCTACCATTCAGCCCTGGTACACCCCAAGTCTAGTCTAGGGTGGCTGAAACTGTGAGTCATGAGCTGGGTCCACAAGGTCTCCATGAAGTCTCGGAAGGGTGTGGGGGAAATCCTCCGTGCCCCGTACCTCCTTACACTGTCCGCTATAAACCTAGCAGTAGTGGCAATATCCTACCAATTAGTCCGGTCGTCCTGCACCATATAGGGCGAGTGGTATGTAAGGCTTCCCGGTGAATCTGAGTACTAGTAAGTCCTTAGGGGTGACCAAGCCAGAATGTCTTCATCAGGGTTTCCATTTACCGTGCCACCACAGCACATCCACCCTGGGCTCCTCCCATCACAGGATCACACCCAAGGCCACCTCATATTCCATTTACCCACCACAGGTATCCATTCCAAGGGTGCCCAGGTAGCACCCCACGGCAAGACTTGCCCCAGGCTCGTCGTATACTCCAACTTGGTCGACACAACCCTCACCCTCCACGCACCCAAGTCACACACGCAGCACTCTCCCCATGGTTTAGATAACACCAGTTTCCACCACGCATCAATGTAGTGCAAGCGTAGTAGAAGTAATAAGTGATGAAATGTAATAGCAAGCGTGTGACTAGCCTATCAGCAGGGTGAGCAGGGGTAAGGTTGCGTCAAGGTAAAGGCCATCAAGAAGACATACTACCATGCAAGTCCTACCATAATGTGATTATGACAATAAAGTAAGCACTAGCATTTCTATATTAGCCATGTGTAATAGGTGCTACGAGATTGGGTGGGAGGTGGCACCTTCAGTGTAGTCATCTCCATACTCCTCACGGTACTCACGATCCTCGTCCGTCCGGTTCTCCTCCGAGTCTACAACGACCGCATTATAGTCGCGTTAGCGACGTCTATAGAATAGCACAAAGAAGCAATGAAAATTCAAAAGTGCCAAATGCACTCAAACATGGGTTCATTGCGTAGAGCTTGATTTTAGATGAATTTTGGTCCTGGTTTCGTATTTTTCCGAGGTCGTATGAATTGGTTATGAATTTCTGAAGATTAAATCTATTTCTGAAAATGGAAAAAGGCTGAATTAATCCTGGGCTGACACGTGTCACGATGTGGTTGGTCCACGTGGCTTGCTGATGTCAGCATGATGTCACCTCGGCCGTGCTGCTACTATCAAGTGGGTCCCACGTGACGTCAGCACGATGTCAGTATGACGTCAGCATCTGGCGTGTGGGTCCAGTGTGTCTGTGCCACTGACATGTGGGACCAGGTCAACAGTCATGGTTGACCAATCAATGGTCAATACGGGCCAGGTCTCAAACTGGCCTGGACAGGGCTGGATTTGGGCCGGTCTGGGCTGGGCTGACCCGGACACGTGGCGTGCTGTGGCGCTGCCACGTCACGGCCTTGGGCCTCCACTGGGCTGTGGTCGTTGGCTGTGGGCATGAGTGTGGCTCACGGTGGACCAAGAGGCGCTGATCCATGGACCTGAGGCAGGGTCCCTGGTGGACCAAGTCCACCGTTATTTTCCTCGGCTTGGCTCTTGTGCACCGGGTGCAAGGCAGCGCTGCTCAACTCGCCCCTCCTCCCCTGTTTCTTCCACGGCACGCTCCCGCCGGCGATGTACTCACCGGCGAGCTTCCACATCGGTGCTAGCGCCCAATTGGCATGGGAAAAAGCATCGTCAGGCTTTGGCGATTGCGATGGTGGTGTCGGGGCGACGACTAGGACTCCCTAGGTCACTGGCCACGGCGAACGACGGCTCAAGCACAACCAGCGTGCGAGGGTGGCGCAGGTGCAGCGGCATAGGCCGGGTCTATGGTGCGCGTGAGCGTCATAGTGCTCCCACGGGCATGTTGGGCAGGTCGAGGGGTCCTCCCGGGCCTCCGGTGGCCTTGGTCACGATGGCGGCCTTCCGAGCACGACGGCGACGTCGGTGTGGGGGCTACGGCCACGGTGATGTGTCTCGGTGGGGTGCGTAGGCTCCTATGGATCTATGGGGACACGGCGAGGACGTCTAGGGCTCAAGGCGGGGTTTCGGGTTTCTAGGTGGCCGGTAGGGGTTCCCCGACGGCCACGGCGACATGGTAACGACGGCGAGGCGCACGGGTGCACTACGGGGCTCCAGCGGGGTGGTCACGGCGTGCGCGTGAGTTATCCGTGACTCCAGCGAACAGGATGGGCGAGACAAAGAGACGCCAGGCGCTCCCAGTGGACCTGGCCACGGTGGTCTGGTGCTCGGGTCGGTGGTGGTGGTGCTCTGGCCGGTGGTCTGGTGCTCGGGCCGGTGGTGGTGGTGCTCTGGCCGGTGGTCTGGTGCTCCAGTCAGTGGTCTGGTGCTTCGGCCGGTGGTCTGGTGCTCTGGCCGGTGGTCTGGTGCTTTGGCCAGTGGTCTGGTGCTCTGGCCAGTGGTGGTCACGCCATGATGGCGGTGTTGCGAGCGCGATGAGCGAGTGCTCTGCCTTGGTGTCCATCAGGCTTGTAGGGGTCTACAACGTCCAAGGGCTCGGAGGTGGTCGCGGTGGGCGCATGAGTGTGCTGTGCGTGTGTACCCGATGGCCAGAGATGGCCTTGGCCTACGCGCACACGATGTGGAGCGCCTTGGTCGACACGGTAAGGTCCGGCGGCGAGCAGGGAGAGGCCGGAAGGCTCACCGTTGGTGTTGAGGGCGAGAGGATAGCGGTGCAGTGAAGAGTCGAGGCCGTGTAGCTCTGGAAGCCATGCCGTGTAGTGTCGTCCGCTCTGGTTCTGGTGATCTCCCGGTCTTCCTCCCGGCAGCGGCTCCGGTATTTCCTTTTTCCCCCCTTCTTCCTCTCCTCCCTCTTCTCTCTTGGCTAGGGTGTGCTGTGGACGGCCACAAGGTGGCGGCGGGGCACATGAGAGTGCTAGGGCAACCGAGGGCCGTGGCTTTATAGCTGAGCTTCGAGCTCCAATGGCGAACGGCGATCGAGCGGTGGAGGCATGATCAGTGGCATCCAATGGCTCGCGTGCGGTGGCGTAGGCGCGGGGCAAGGGTTGCGTGGGTGCGGCGCCAAGGAGACAGGGCCATGCCCCGGGCGTGACCCCTGGCCCACCCTGCCACCACTGTCGGGCGCCGGTCGCGTAAGCGGTTGAGGCGTGGGTGAGGAAGACGACACTGTAGACGGGTGTGTGGCTGACACGCGGGGTCCAGCGGGCAGCGGCTGCGAGCGAAGAAGAAGGGCGCGTGGGTGAGCAACGCGTTGGGCCGCGAGCTGGGCTGGCTAGCTTGGGCCGAGCGGCTGGCTGCGAGGCCCACTTCTTCTTTTCCCTTTTTCTGTTTTTCATTTCTTTTCCATTGTTTGGATTCAAATTTGGTTTAGAATTTGAATTCAAAACTGAGGTAGCTTATTCATTGGAGTTTAGAGAATTTTGTTTAATAATAACTTTATGGTTTATTATTTTATTTGAGTTGTTTAGCAAATCATAACTTCAAATGGAAATCCAAATCACATTTTGAATTAACAATGTATGCAACATTATATTTGTTAGAAATTAATAAACACAGTTATCTAATGACATGCCATGCTTATATGTTGACTGGGGTTGGGTTAGACTTAATGCATCTCTTAGGTTGGGTTTCTATGCATGACACTCATCATCACATGGGATTCTTGAGGAAAAAATTTTGTAGTTGGTATTTTTGGTGTATGGATTTTTGGGTTGTTACAGTCCTATCCCCTTAACAGAATCTTGTCCCCGAGATTAAAGTGTAACATACTCTTCGAAGAGGTAAGGATATCGTAGCCGGAGGTCAGACTCTTTCTCCCATGTTGCTTCTCTCTCTATGTGATTACTCCATTGGATCTTGCACATAGGAATAGTCTTGCTTTGGGTCTCTTTGGTATCTCTGCCCAGAATTCTGATAGGATGTTCTCTATACTCAAGTGTATCTTGAATGTCAAGTGTATCAGTTGGAACTACTTCATCGGGCACTCTCATACACTTGCGTAGCTGAGAGACATGGAATACGGGATGTACACCCACCAATTCCTCAGGTAGCTCAAGTTTATAGGCGAGCTTCCCAATCCTCTTGCAAATCTTGTATGGGCCAACAAATCTAGGGGCAAGCTTCCCTTTCACATGGAATCTGACAGTCCCACGTAGCGGGGATACCTTGAGATAAACGAAGTCTCCCACATTGAACTCAAGTTCTCTTCTCCTTTTGTCATCATAGCTCTTGTATCGACTTTGAGCGATTCTCAAATTCTCCTTTACTTGAGCAACTCCTTCTTCTGCATCTTGAATCTTAGCAGAATCAAAGAACGATCTTTCACCCAGTTGAGACCACATCAAAGGTGTCTTACAAGGTCTGCCATATAGAGCTTCAAACGGTGACATCTTGATACTGGCTTGGTAGCTGTTGTTGTAAGAGAACTCTGCATAGGGTAAACATTTCTCCCAATCAGAGCCATAATTTAGTACACTAGCACGAAGCATGTCCTCTAAAATCTAGTTTACTCGTTCTATCTGTCCATCTATCTGTGGGTGGTAAGCGGTACTGAAATCAAGTTTGGTTCCAATGGACTTGTGCAGGGCTTCCCAGAATCGGGACACAAACTGAGGACCACGATCGGATACAATACTAGAGGGAGCTCCATACAGTCCGAGAATATGCTCAATATATAGATCTGCTAATTTTTCTGCATTGGTCTTGGTCTTCACTGGTACAAAGTGAGCAATCTTGGTCAAACGATCAACAATCACCCAGATGGAATCATTGCCTTTCTGTGAACGGGGCAATCCGACTATGAAATCCATGGATATACTCTCCCATTTCCACTCGGGAACGTCAAGAGGTTTTAACAATCCTGCAGGCCTTTGATGTTCAGCCTTGACTCTATTACAGGTGTCACATCGTGCCACATGTCCTGCAATGTTTGTCTTCATACCTTTCCACCAAAAGTGTTTCTTCAAGTCTTGATACATCTTTGAACCTCCAGGGTGAATACAGTACTTAGAATCATGAGCTTCTGATAGAATTTCCTCTCGTAGGGTTGGATCAGAAGGTACACTGATTCTATCCTTGAACCAGATGGTTCCTTGTTCATCTTCATGGTGGTTGGTCTTGTAACCTAGTTTCATCAAACCATGGAGATATTCGATCTTTTCACAATTTTTCTGAGCTCGACGGATGCGATCTGTGAGATCATACTGTATGCGGAGCTCATTCAGCAAGCCATGCGGTAGTATCTCAAGTTGGAAATCATCAATCTCTTCCTTGAGCTTAGGTGGTACGAATTCAGTGATCAAAGTGTGACAGTAACTCTTACGGCTGAGGGCATCTGCGACTACATTTGCTTTTCCCGGATGATAGTGAATTTCCAGGTCGTAGTCCTTGATCAACTCTAGCCATCGGCGTTGCCTCATATTCAGATCTTCTTGAGTGAAAAAGTACTTCAAGCTCTTGTGATCGGTGTAGATATCACACTTGTTGCCTATCAAGTAGTGCCTCCAGATCTTTAAAGCATGCACAACTGCTGCTAACTCAAGATCATGAGTCGGGTAATGGTTCTCATGTTCTTTCAGCTGTCGGGAAGCATAAGCTATCACTCTTCCATCTTGCATCAATACACAACCAAGTCCTTGACGGGATGCATCACAATAGACCACGAAATCTTTGCTGATGTTAGGCAATGCCAACACAGGGGTTGTGGTAAGCTTCCGTTTCAATTCCTGGAAGCCTTGTTCGCACTCGGGCGTCCATTCAAACTCCTTAGTCTTCTTCAGAAGGTTGGTCATCGGATGGGCTATCTTAGAAAAGTTCTCGATGAATCGGCGATAATATCCAGCCAATCCCAAGAAACTTCTGACTTCTGTCACATTACGGGGTTGATCCCATTCTTTCACAGCTTCAATCTTAGATAGGTCAACTGCGACACCTTCAGCTGATAGTACATGGCCTAAGAAGGCAACTTCTTGTAACCAAAACTCACATTTGCTAAACTTTGCGTAAAGCTAATGTTGGGCTAGTTTCTCAAGTACAGTTCTCAGATGATGTTCGTGTTCTTCAGCGGTGGATGAATAGACAAGGATGTCATCAATGAACACTACCACGAACTTATCCAGTTCATTCATGAAAACCTTATTCATCATGTTCATGAAGTACGCGGGAGCATTCGTGAGTCCAAAGGATACCACAGTGAACTCAAACTGCCCATACCTAGTCACGAAAGTTGTCTTTGGGATGTCACTCTCTCAAATCTTCATCTGATGATAGCCAGATCTGAGATCAATCTTGGAGAAATACTTGGCACCTCTGAGCTAATCAAGCAAATCATCAATCCTTGGCAGTGGGTACTTGTTCTTGATGGTGACTGCGTTCAAGTTCCGGTAATCAATGCACATTCTCATTGAGCCATCCTTCTTCTTAACAAACAGAACAGGGGATCCCCTGGGTGAAGCACTGGGTCTGATATATCCCTTTGAGATGAGCTCATCAAGCTGTTTCTTGAGCTCGGCCAGTTCATCAACTGACATGCGATAGGGTCTCTTGGCAATGGGTCCTGTTCCCAGCAAAAGATCAATGATGAACTCTACATCACGGTCTGGTGGCATACCCGATAATTCTTCAGGGAATACATTGGGATAGTCTCTGACCACAGGCACATCATGAACTATCTTTTCCTCTTTTTGTGATTCTGAACTTGCTTTAAGGGCACATAGGATAGAGGTGGACTTTTCAGACTGGGGTTCACATCTAATGTCCTGGCCTGATGGGTGGGTCACTTGGACATATCTCGGTGAACATGATATGATGCCTCGGTGAATGGTCAACCAATCCATGCCTAAGATGACATCTAGGTTAGTGGAAGGTAACAGGGTTAGGTCGGCTTTAAAGGCAAGACCCTCAATGGTAAGACTCACTCCCTTACAGATGTGGGTGCATTTTAGGTCTCCTAAAGGTGAGCTGGTGATGATAGGCTTTTCACGTGGGGTTACAGGCAGATCATGCTCTCTTGCAAACTTGGATGATATGTATGAACAAGTTGCTCCAGAATCAAATAGAACTGATGCAGTATTGCCATTAACTAAAAACATACCATACACAATGTCAGGGGCAGTCTGTGCTTCCTCGGTGTCCAAATGGTTGAGACGTCCACGAGTAGCAGATCCCTTGAACTGAGACTTCTGAGCAGCTGAGTTCTAAGGGCATTCAGCAGCTTTGTGACCTGGTTGGCCACAAGCAAAGTAGGTGAAAGGCGCACCGCCTGTAGGGGTTGGCACGGGTGCCTTCTAGTTTCCAGTGCCTGATGCAGAGCGGTTCTGTGCTGGGCATTTGTTTACAGTGCGGGGACGGTTGAAATGGTCCTGAGTGTTGCGGTCCTGAGCATAACGGTCCTGGGTGCAATGATCCTGAGCAGGGTGGGAGTATTTGGCGGTGTAGCCTCTACTTCCCCTACTCGATCCAGGGTTGTCATCCCTGTTGTGGCGTGAGCGTTCCCTGGGTGGTGCATCTCTGCGGAACCTCTTGCGATCACGGCCACGGAAAGAATCCTCAGGCTTACGGTTTCTCTCCCTGTACTCCTCTCTAGCTTCAGCACGGTCCTTCTCAATCTGGATGCAGCGATCCACCAGAGCACGCAGTGTGTTACTCTCAATACCGCCAAACTTCAGTTTAATGTGTGGATTAAGTCCCTTGCGGTAATAGTACAGCTTCTCCTTCTCAGAGTTCACAACATAGGAAGGGGCATAGCGTAGAAGGTTGGTGAAACGAGTAGTGTACTCAGTCACCTTATCCTTTCCCATCTTGATGTTGCAGAACTCCTCGGCTTTGGCCTCCATGATACCCTTGGGAATGTGATACTCAGTGAATGCTTCGGCAAACTCATCCCACGAGATATTGGTAGGGTCCTCATGGGAATCACTGAAACTGTCCCACCAGGCGCGTGCTGCACCTGTGAGCTGGTGTGCGGCAGCTCCAACACACTCATCATCGGTGAAAGTGGTGAGGTCAAGCTTCTTCTCCATCTCCTTGAGCCAGTCATCGGCTACAAGCGGGTCAGGATCGGTGCCATCATAGGTAGGTGGCCTTAGCTTCAGAAATCCTTCTAGCTTCCTTTGGAAGTCATTCTGCTGGCCTCCTTGGCGACGGTTTGCTCCTTCAACAAGGGCTGCAAGAAGCTGGGCCTGCTGCGCCATCACTTCTGCCAGGTTCGGTGGTGGTGGTGGCGGAATGTTCTCCTCAACAGGCGGCGGGGTATTCTCCAGGTTGAAGGGTATCCCTCCGCGTCCACGGCCACGGCCACGGTTGTTGGCACCATGGCCCCCATTTGGTTCAGCTGGTTCAGGGGTGGGCGCACGCCCATGGTTCATTAGGTGATTTGATCGGCGGTTCGGCATCTGCAACACGGATCATAGGAATTTTAGTGCTTGTGCCATAAGTCCTTATAGTTCAATATGATTACATGATTTTGATGATTTAAGAGAAGTATTTATACTATCCAACACTCATTACAAAGAAGCAATAAGATCCATAAAATGCAATAAGATCCAAAACATTCATTACATGGGTTTTATTACATAGCATCATCTCCAGTAGCTACACTTGAAGACGTGCAAGAATCATACTATGCATAGTGTCTCATATTACATCTCATAAGGGGTACATCATGGGGTACAACTCATGGAAGCTACTAACATATCTCATGACCATGTAGGGTCATCTACTCTAACTCGTACAACGCAGCTGGGATACGACTGTTCTTGATCTTGATCTCCTCGTCAGACTTGTGAAGTCGGGACACGTACTTCAAGGCCTCGGTGAGCTACTCAGTAGGCTTGGCTCTAGGTAGGGTAGGGCAGGCGTCTAGGTTGAGGCGAGTCGGTGCTAACTCGAACTCCTCTATCCTAGGCTTCGTCTTGCTGTGAATCTCCTTGGGTAGCTGATCCCACATACCCTTCATCTCCCTGAGGCGCTTCTTGTCAGACTTCTGCCAAGCCTGCCAAGTCCTCTCACACTTGTCCTGTAGGTACTCGGTCTACCTGAGTGCCTCGATCAGGTGACCCTGGTTGCGAATGGCCTTCTTCCTAAACTCCTCCAGCTCCTGGGTCATGGTCTTGTTTTGAGATTGGATTTTCAGCATATCAATCCCCTTGGACCTCTCTCTGTCTCCTCTACGGTGGAACTCGGCCTTCTTGTCGTCCAACTCTCTCTGCAACTCTAAGACCTTGCTGTCGAGGTAGCAGTTCCTGTTGCCTAGGTCGGTTGCTTTGTCCTGTAAGTCAGCGACCTCGGCTCTGTGGACTTCTTCACGACGGTTGAACTCGTCCTGTAGCTTGGCAACTAACTCGAGCAGACTAGCTCGCTCCTATGCTCCCTGTGAGTCTCGCTCCTGGCACTCCCACAGAAGAGCCCGGTCCTGACTTCTCTTCTGCTCAAGCTGGGTCACGTACCTGTCCTGCTCCAGTAGGTGAATAGCTGAGACACGAAGGCATCTGTCCTCCTCTGCAAGGATAATTCTACTGGCTGCAAAACTCTACTCGCTAGGGGTAAGGCTGAGGTCGAGGGCCTAGGGAAGTAGACGGAACTCTGTCGTCTTCAAGTGCTCGTAGTGGTCCCTCATCACTCTGCGAAGTGCCTTGTGTGAGACAGCTCGCAGTCCCTCCTCAACTGTGTCCTCTATGGTCATCTCGGTGAAAGCTGGGACAGAAGGTAAGGTAGTGCTTGCTGGAAACTCGGCTGAGGTGACAGCTCGTCCCTCGATTCCTCCTTCCTGAGCTGGCTTCCCGGTACAGGTGACCTTGACAAGCTCGTCGGGGACTCCTAACGTGACGAGAACTCGGCAGAGGGTCTGTGCAAAACCCCCGAGCTCACATAGGTCGAAGGTAAGCTTGGCGTGGTCCAGTGGTAGCGGTCCTAGAGGCGGTCATTCGACGTTCGTTGCCATCTGCATGTTTTTAAGGAACAGGTGTTAGTAGGTCAATAAATAGATAAGCCTTGCATAAAAGTAAATGCAGGGTCGATATATAACCGAAAGAAGGGCTGTCCACGTTCTATTCTATCATCCATTTCTAAGGGTTTCGTCCTATGGTCAAGTATGGCTCTGATACCAACTGAAACAACCTCGATTTCCGCGTAGGGAAATCCACAGAGTCGAAGTGTAATAAGACCACTGTAGATCATATTACCCAGATTCCAGTCGAATATCTCATCCATACAACGATAATATCAGAGTACAAATAGTGCGGAAGTACATAGATTATTACATCGCCGCATTGGCGGAATCAAAAGTAGCATTCATTCAGAATAGCTTGAAGATAGGATCGCCAAACTCAAGCGTAGGAACGAACCCCTCAACCATCAAACTCCTCGGAGCTATACTCCTCATAGCAGAACCTGTGTGCCAAAATTTATCAGTACGATTTGTACTGTCCACTCCCAACCCTATGGGCATTGTTTTGTGGAAATTGGATGCAAATTGGATGTAATCAAGAGGAACCTATAAGGCTGGGGTTTCCTATGCATTAGTAAATCAAGTATATAATAATAGTTGGTCAAGTTTTAACTCCATTCACACACCCATTCCCATTCCAGAGCCAGGTTTCGATCCTGGGAACGATAAACCACCATCTCCACACCATCACCCTACCACAGTCATACCATCGCTCAGTCAACAGGCCAACTCCCTCTCGGCACTGTCTCAAGGTCCATAGCCCCTGGCTACGTCCGAACACTCACTCCTAGGGGAGAAAAGAAGGACTCATCTCACAATCTAGTTTAGGCGAAACCCAGGAAAGGTCCATTGCCGACAAGTCGGCATATGTATCGATCGATCAACCATACACTCTACAGAGGTTTTACATAACCACAAGATCTGCCTTGCTCGCTGACCGTCGTCAACTGGGCTGATTCCGGCCGCTTGCTAGCCTAGGATAATGCCACTCTACCATTCAGCCCTGGTACACCCCAAGTCTAGTCTAGGGTGGCTGAAACTGTGAGTCATGAGCTGGGTCCACAAGGTCTCCATGAAGTCTCGGAAGGGTGTGGGGGAAATCCTCCGCGCCCCGTACCTCCTTACACTGTCCGCTATAAACCTAGGAGTAGTGGCAATATCCTACCAAGTAGTCCGACCGTCCCGCACCATATAGGGCGAGTGGTACGTAAGGCTTCCTGGTGAATCTGAGTACTAGTAAGTCCTTAGGGGTGACCAAGCCAGAATGTCTTCATCAGGGTTTCCATTTACCGTGCCACCACAGCACCTCCACCCTGGGCTCCTCCCATCACAGGATCACACCCAAGGCCACCTCATATTCCATTTACCCACCACAGGTATCCATTCCAGGGGTGCCCAGGTAGCACCCCAAGGCAAGACTTGACCTAGGATCGTCGTATACTCCAACTTGGTCGACACAACCCTCACCCTCCACGCACCCAAGTCACACATGCAGCACTCTCCCCATGGTTCAGATAACACCAGTTTCCACCACGCATCAATGTAGTGCAAGCGTAGTAGAAGTAATAAGCGATGAAATGTAATAGCAAGCGTGTGACTAGCCTATCAGCAGGGTGAGCAGGGGTAAGGTTGCGTCAAGGTAAAGGCCATCAAGAAGACATACTACCATGCAAGTCCTACCATAATGTGATTATGACAATAACGTAAGCACTAGCATTTCTATATTAGCCATGCGTAATAGGTGCTACGAGATTGGGTGGGAGGTGGCACCTTTAGTGTAGTCGTCTCCGTACTCCTCACGGTACTCACGATCCTCGTCCGTCCGGTTCTCCTCCGAGTCTGCAACGACCGCATTATAGTCGCGTTAGCGACATCTATAGAATAGCATAAAGAAGCAACGAAAATTCAAAAGTGCCAAATGCACTCAAACATGGGTTCATTGCGTAGAGCTTGATTTTAGATGAATTTTGGTCCTGGTTTCGTATTTTTCCGAGGACGTATGAATTGGTTATGAATTTCCGAAGATTAAATCTATTTCTAAAAATAGAAAAAGGCTGAATTAATCCTGGGCTGACACGTGTCACGATGTGGTTGGTCCACGTGGCTTGCTGACATCAGCATGACGTCACCTCGGTCGTGCTGCTACTGTCAAGTGGGTCCCGCGTGACGTCAGCACGACGTCAGTATGACGTCAGCATCTGGCGTCCAGTGTGTCTGTGCCACTGACATGTGGGACCAGGTCAACAGTCATGGTTCACCAGTCAATGGTCAATATGGGCCGGGTCTCAAACTGGCCTGGACAGGGCTGGATTTGGGCCGGTCTGGGCCGGGCTGACCCGGACACATGGCGTGCTGTGGCGCTGCCACGTCACGGCCTTGGGCCTCCACTGGGCTGTGGTCGTTGGCTGTGGGCGTGAGCGTGGCTCACGGTGGACCAAGAGGCGCAGGTCCATGGCCCTAAGGCAGGGTCCCTGGTGGACCAAGTCCACCGTTATTTTCCTCGGCTTGGCTGTTGTGCACCGGGTGCAAGGCTGCGCTGCTCAACTCGCCCCTCCTCCCCTATTTCTTCCACGGCGCGCTCCCACCGGCGACGTACTCACTGGCGAGCTTCCGCAGTGGTGCTAGCGCCCAATTGGCGTGGGAATAAGCATCGTCAGGCTTTGGCAACTGCAATGGTGGTGTCGGGGCGACGGCTAGGACTCCCTAGGTCACTGGCCACGGCGAACGGCGGCTCGAGCACAACTGGCGTGCGAGGGTGGCGTGGGTGCAGCGGCATAGGCCGGGTCTATGGTGCACGTGAGCGTCATAGTGCTCCCACGGGCATGTTGGGCAGGTCGAGGGGTCCTCCAGGGCCTCCGGTGGCCTTGGCCATGGCGGCGGCCTTCCGAGCACGATGGCGGCGTCGGTGTGGGGGCTACGGCCACGGTGATGTGTCTCGGTGGGGTGCATAGGCTCCTATGGATCTGTGGGGACACGGCGAGGATGTCTAGGGCTCAAGGCGGGGTTTCGGGTTTCTAGGTGGCCGGTAGGGGTTCCCCGGCGGCCACGGCGACATGGTGACGACGGCGAGGCGCACGGGTGCACTACGGGGCTCCAGCGGGGTGGTCACGGCGTGCGCGTGAGTTATCCGTGACTCCAGCGAATAGGATGGGCGAGACGAGGAGATGCCAGGCGCTCCCAGCGGACCTGGCCACGGTGGTCTGGTGCTCGGGCCGGTGGTGGTGGTGCTCTGGCCGGTGGTCTGGTGCTCGGGCCAGTGGTGGTGGTGCTCTGGCCGGTGGTCTGGTGCTCTGGCCGGTGGTCTAGTGCTCTGGCCGGTGGTCTGGTGCTCCGGCCGGTGGTCTGGTGCTCTGGCCGGTGGTCTGGTGCTTTGGCCAGTGGTCTGGTGGTCTGGCCGGTGGTGGCCACGCCACGACGGTGGCGTTGCGAGCGCGATGAGCGAGTGCTCTGCCTTGGCGTCCGTGGGGCTTGTAGGGGTCTACAACGTCCAAGGGCTCGGAGGTGGTCACGGTGGGTGCGTGAGTGTGCCATGCGTGTGTACCCGGTGGCCGGAGATGGCCTTGGCCTACGCGCTCACAATGTGGAGCGCCTTGGCCGACACGGTAAGGTCCGGCGGCGAGCAGGGAGAGGCCGGAAGGCTCACCGTAGGTGTTGAGGGCGAGAGGATAGCGGTGCAGTGAAGAGTCGAGGCCGTGTAGCTCCAGAAGCCGTGCCGTGCAGTGCAGTGTCGTTCGCTCCGGTTCCGGTGATCTCCCGGTCTTCCTCCCGGCAGCGGCTCCGGTATTTCCTTTTTCCCCCCTTCTTCCTCTCCTCCCTCTTCTCTCTTGGCTAGGGTGTGCTGTGGACGGCCACAAGGTGGCGGCGGGTCACAGGAGAGCGCTAGGGCAACCGAGGACCGTGGCTTTTTAGCCGAGCTCCGAGCTCCAATGGCGGACGGCGATCGAGCGGTGGAGGCGTGATCAGTGGCATCCAATGGCTCACGTGCGGTGGTGTAGGCGCGGGGCAAGGGTTGCGTGGGTGCGGCGCCAAGGAGATAGGGCCATGCCCCGGGCGTGACCCCTGGCCCGCCCTGCCACCACTATCGGGCGCCGGTCGCGTAGGCGGTTGAGGCGTGGGTGAGGAAGACGACACTGTAGACGGGTGTGCAGCTGACACGTGAGGTCCAGCGGGTAGCGGCTGTGGGCGAAGAAGAAGGGCGCGTGGGTGAGCAACGCGCTGGGCCGCGAGCTGGGCTGGCTAGCTTGGGCCGAACGGCTGGCTGCGAGGCCCACTTCTTCTTTTCCCTTTTTCTATTTTTCATTTCTTTTCCATTGTTTGGATTCAAATTTGGTTTAGAATTTGAATTCAAAACTGAGGTAGCTTATTCATTGGAGTTTAGAGAATTTTGTTTAATAATAACTTTATGGTTTATTATTTTATTGGAGTTATTTAGCAAATCATAACTTCAAATGGAAATCCAAATCACATTTTGAATTAACAATGTATGCAACATTATATTTGTTAGAAATTAATAAACATAGTTATCTAATGACATGCCATGCTTATATGTTGACTGGGGTTGGGTTAGACTTAATGCATCTCTTAGGTTGGGTTTCTATGCATGACACTCATCATCACATGGGATTCTTGAGGAAAAAATTTTGTAGGTGGTATTTTTGGTGTATGGATTTTTGGGTTGTTACACTGATATTCGATTTCTAGATCTTCCTAGAATTTCTTTCTCTCCTCTGGGTTCAAGTTCACCAGGTCTTCATGAGTGTCCGGTATATCGTAACCCATGATGGTTCTCTCTGTAATAAGCATCAAAGAGAGATAGATAATACCCATGCCCAATTCCTTGCTTACATAGGCCTGCATCCTGCAAGGAAAAGTCATCATGGCATTATTAGTTTGCTCCTAAAGTACCTACAGCGATGCAGTGGTGTCAAAGTCATAGTTAACTTACATAGCAAATAAGGTGACTTGGGCGATGTCGAGGTCCTTTCACTGCAGTAGTCTATACATGTCGTGGAAATCTACGAGGATTTCACCATCTGTGGCCGTGTGGAAGTAGTCCGCTGAAATCTTGATGATGAAATCTTAGAGGCCCGCTTTCGCCACTTCAATGTACCATAGATGGAACCGCCTTACCTCCCACTTCTCCTCAAGGAGGTCGCCCAAGGTCATCATGAACTTCCCATGCTCGTAGTTGTTGGGGCAATCATCCGGTAGGCCTCAAATCGATGAGGGTGTTTTTGGCCTGCAACACTAGGGCTTAAGATGTTAGGGAGTGAAAAAAGTAGCTTTCATCTCCAATTGAATTATAGATTGACTATGTTCGCAAGTAGCAAACCTTTCAAATGTAGTTGAGTATGTTGCTTGTCGGCTATTTTATAGGCCGCCCAACTCGTCTAGGTGTGGTTGCAGAGTATGGCCTCCTCTTTATCTATAGGCTTCCTCAGTGGGGGAGGACATTGACTTGTGCCCTTGTTCAAACCACTTGCAGGCGGTGGTGTCACATCGCACGGTGCTGCCCCTATGCCTCCCTATGGATTGCTGTTGCCGGGAGCCAAACTATATTGAGGACTGCTGCCTGGGCCGCCAGCATTGTAATTGTCACCGCCGTTGCCATCATCGGTGGTGTTGTTGTCCTCGTCGTCGTCACCCGAGTCACCAGGGGGAGACGGCTGTGAGCGAGCTGACATCGACGTCGGCACTTCCAAGACAATGTCGCCCTTATTCCATAGCATGAGCATGCCGAGAGTAGCGTCGATGAATATGCTCCCCTCTTTAGTGGGAATGTCGATTTCATCCTCATCAAATTCTATGTTGGTCCACATCATGTCCACCCTAGCATTGTCGGGCAGGATTGGCTTACCACCATACAAGGCACCGCTTTCGGGCGGCAATGCCACTCTTGTGGCCACATCCTTCTTCCTCTGCGCCCTACCAAAGCGCACCTAAAGCGTGCAGCTTGTAGGTTCCACGATGTCATCGATTGGGTACCTAGGGAGTCCTTCGGTCAACGACACCATCTACCCTTGTACAGCGTCTTGAACATGTGGCAGCCCCACCCTAGCCTGGTGAAATAGCTACGACCTCAGCTCCACCATCTTGGGGTCGGTGCTTGTGAAAGCATCTTGTATCGACCCCATGATCATTTCCTTCATTGCCTCATCTTTGCCTTTCTAGATGAGCCCTTCCTTGTATCCTTGCCTCGTGTGGTATGTGCTTGCGTCGGATTGCCAGGAATCCATGGTCTTCTAGCTCTTCCTTGAGGATACGCCATGGACACGGCCACGGTGCTTGGGGTTTCCTAGCTCCTCAGTTAGTACGTCCCTATCTCAGCGAGGTTCGAATGACCCACCCTTCTCGGCCGCAATGACCTCCAAGATCCTCTTCTCCACCTCCTTCGTCTATGGCTCGTTGAAATTGGACTTGCCCTCCTTTAGCTTTTTTGGCTTGTGGCCTTTGAGGAAGTCCCATGCCCTCACATCATAGTCTGCGTACGGATCCGGTAGCCTGACCTCAGCTAAAGCCCTTTCTTCTGCCCACCACTATGGCCACCTAGCGGCATACCCTATCATGCCTAGGTGGTGGTGGTGTTGGTTCCTCTTAGCAAGCTCGAAGAACTGCTCACTCTTGAGCTTTGCTTCTGGGGTTTGTTTTTGTCTGACGAACTGTTCCCAAACTTCTGGAAAGACGTTATTGTAACGGGTGAAGGGTGTCTCCCCTTTCTACACATACTCCTTGTTGAGCTTGTACATGAAGTTTCAAAGCACTTTTCCTGCTAGGACCATGACATGCCCCTGCACTTCACTTTATCATAGCCCTCTGGATACGTGAACCGCCTCAGCATCTCTTTCCACATGTGTTCCTCGAGGTCTTCCAGGACATCCTTCCAATTTTCATACGTGATAGGCACCTTCTCCCTGACTAAAATGGAGCACTGGTTGCTGAATTTGCCAAGGATCCCTATTGGCTACAAAGGCTCTCCCTGCAGGCCCACCTGGGCTATCACGTGCACATCATCGTCCTTCTTGTGCCCTCCATGTTGGCCCCTTCTTCGCTTCATCTTGTCATCGGCCGTTGTGGTTGAAGAGGTCTCCATGGAGGGAGCGGGTGCTTCTAGGGGCCCTTTCTTCTTCTTCCTCCAGTGCGAACTAGAAATTCTAAGGCACCAGCAGTAGCTATCGAGGGCAAAAACTCGCATTAGCTATATACTTGCAGGAGCACATCAAACGCTATGTTAATTAATGCGTGCATTGATGCAAGTACCTCAAGCCTTGGTGTTTCAGTATCCTCATCTAGTGGAATCTACAGTGGCTGCTTGCGAGAACATTGTGTTTCAACCGATGGGTCGAAGTTCGGATCGTTTGCTTCCTCTCCACGAGCTTTCTTCTGCGGCCTCGGTATTAGCTCTTCGCACTCGTACTCGGTGCTCCCACCATCTAAGCCAGACAATGACCCTTTGTCACTATCATCATCAGGGGTAGCCTCACGCCACTCGCGCAGAGCCTCTGATTTATTCGCCATTATAATCTATGAAGAATAGGGTTATATGGACAATTCACTTGTATAGACAATGGAATGATTATATTCATCTCATAACTTAATATAGAATTATTTTTTCATTAACATTTGGAATTGGGATACATAAATAGAAGGATAGTACAAAATTATAGAAGAAAAGTACAAAATTGTAGAAAGGAAAGGACAAAAGTATTAAATACAAAAAAAATCATTTACATAGTTGGCTCAGATTTGCCCCGTTGTCATCGATATCACATCGCTTCTAAACTGGTTGCTTGTATATGGTATACAAGCCATCCTAGTTTAGCAGCTTACAAGTAGGGGGCGCACTCAATCATCATAGCCGCTACCTCAGCATAAAAGGGTTCACATCATTGCATATGCCACTGCCTTAGCACATTTTTTTAAATTTAAAAAAGTTCATCATTGCATGTGCCACAGAGAAGCATGATCACATCGGATCCACATCATTCATAGAGTAAGAGGGTACTACAGAAACTTAATGGAGGCGGGCAAAAATGGTTTACCGATTGAGGCTGGCAGCCCCATTTATAGAGTGGAGTATAGGTACAGTATAGAAGCATAGAGTATAGAGTAGCAGCAAGTAGTATGTCACTGCCTTAGCAATTTTTTAAAAGATTACACATTTCATCATTGCATATGCCATTGAGAAGACCAGCAAGTAGTAGTACATAGGAGTATAGGAGCATAGAGTAGTAAGTAGTAGGAGTATAAGACCAGCAGCAAGTTGTAGTAGTGTAAGTAGTAGTAGTAAGTTGTATAGAGTAGTAAGTAGTAGGAGTAGTAAGCTATAGTAAGTAGTAAGTAGTATAGAGTATAGAGTAGTAGAGTAGTAGAGTAGTAGAGAGCAAGTAGTAGGAGCATAGAGTATAGTAGAGTAGTAAGTAGTAGGAGTAGTAGAGTAGTAGAGAGCAAGTAGTAGGAGCATAGAGTAGTAGTAAAGTAGTAAGTAGTAGGAGTAGTATAGAGTAGTAGATTAGTAGAGAGCAACAGCCAACCAGCACCATTAGTAGTAGGACAGTAGTAGTAGTAGAGATTAGTATAGGACAGTGAGCTAAGTTGAGAAGTAAGCTCAGTTCAAAAAATTCATCATTGCATATGCTCAGTTTCACTTGTATAGAGGCACCGAAAATCACATATGCTCAATTGCAACAAAATAGAGGCATCATAGGTAGTAAAAATCAAAGAAAATGACATATGCTCAGAAAATCACATATGCTCAATTGCAACAAAATAGAGGCATCATAGGTAGTAAAAAATGGCAATCTCAGAATGAAAATTCAATCAGTGATGACATTCAGTGAGTAGAGGAGTAATAGCAAAAATGGCATATGCTCAGTTGAAATAAAATAGAGGCATCATAGGTAGTGACAATCACAGAAAATGACATATGGTCAGATAGTACAAAATAGAGGCATCATAGGCAGTGACAATCTCAAAAAATGACATATGCTCAGATAGTACAAAATAGAGGCATCATAGGCAGTGGCATATATGCTAGGGATCATTACATGCATCATAGGCAGCAAAGGTTTGATTGCTCAAATTTGCACAACAAGAAAAGGGTAGCCAAAACCTGAATCAGAGAGCATTAGAGCCAAAACCCAAATGTGCACAACAAGACAGCGTACAGGCCACCAGAGATGAGCTCGGGGTCGACAACAGGGTCAGGGAACTAGGGGCACGAGCTCGGTGCCGGGACATGAGCTCGGCATCGAGGAGGACCACTGGTGGACGACGCACCAAAGTTTGTCATAGGGAGGCCACACGGTGACCGACATTGGGGATGAAGACGAGCCATTGAGGAGGGATCGGTGCAGGGAGCGCCGCACTAGGACCGGAGGACAGAGGTGAATGTGGAGGATGGGGCAACAAATGGCACGGAGATGTAGATGGAGGTAGGGAAGACAGCGGAACACCGCTAGGGTTCTAGTATACAGTGATGGAGCTCCACGCCCATAGCTAGGGTTCCATAGCGGTTTGGGGAAGATGGCAGAGCAGCTGGGGAAGTTGGTGTGGGGGCGAGGGCGAGGGTGGGGGTGGGTGTGGGGTCAAGGGGAGAGCACACCTTCGATGGCGATGGTGGCGGTGCGATTCAAAATTTTGGCAGCCCTTCGGGGTGAAATCGAACATGCTGAAGGACATAGGAAGATTTGGGGGTGCTCTGGTGTATATATAGGGAGTGAATAAGCAAGGCGGGCAAGTTACAGCGCCCGCCTCGGTTAATATTAACCAAGGCACGCGGATTAGGGTGCCCACCACGATTAACGTTAACCGAGGCAAGTGGCTTAGAGTGCCCGCCTGCGTTAAGATTATTCGGTTTGTTTAATTTGAAATGCCTTGGTTTAATTGTTTTTACTAAGTTGTTAAGTTGATATTGCATTTGCAATGCTTTTTAAAATTGATAATTATTTTGATAGTACTAGGAGTATGGAGAAGGGGTAGTAGAGTAGTGGTAGCACTATAGGAGTAATATAGCAGTGGTAGAGGTAGTAGATTGGTGGTAGTGTATAGTAGGAGTAGTAAGTTGTATAGTAGCACTTAACGCAACTATGCATACATAAAATGTGTGGCATATATATATGGTTCCATTATAATAATAAGTTATAAAAAGTTGTCTCCAAATGAGTCCGATCCCTACATTATTACATAAATGTGTGGCATACATATATCATTTTGCTATAGGTGCTCCCACGGTCTTCTTCTCACCATCGGGGCGGGCCCAGGGCATGATCTTGGACTTGTTGAAGCGGTCCTCGACGGCCTTGATCTTCCTTGGATGATCGGTAAAAAGCCCAAGCTTTGCATAGTTGTTGTATTCTTCGAGACTCTGGACCCCATCAGCTCCCATAATCCTCTGCTTTCCTGGCACAACCACGTGTCTCCTATTGTCCTCTGGCATCACATAGTAGGCTACTTGCGTGACCTCGGTTGCTAGTACCCACTGATATCTTTGTAGCCAACACTTTGGAGCTCCACGGTGGTTAGCCCATAGTCATCCACGACAACCCCCTTTGGTTTGACCCACAGGCATCAGAAGATGGGTATCTGTAGTTCACCACCATAGTCAAGTTCCCATATCTCTTCAACCTGCCCATTGTATTGCCTCCTCTGCCCTGTGGACTCGTCGATGCCCTCATATCGAACACCGTTGTTCTGTGTCGCGCTCTTCTTGTCCTTCTCTTTTGTGTGAAATCTGTATCCATTGATGTCATACCCTTGCCACATGGTAATTTGGGTGGACGGCTCGGACGCAAGCCTCTTAACGGTCTTCGCTTCATCGGCTTCTCCATGGGGTATGTCCTGCTCTTGGAGCCATGCCGTGAAACTGCTCGTATGCTATTTCTGCACCCATGCCTCCGTGCGCTACCCATCATGAGTGGCGTGGATCTCATATAGGTGCTTTTGAACATAGGTTTCCATGGCCACTAACTGATGAAGGATGTTGTAGTGATCTTGTCGCACCATTTTGTTTTCTACATCAGTGCGTACTTTCTGCCCCGTGCACCCCATCCCCGAGGTTCACCCTTCGTGCTGATGGATGGGCAGCCAAATCGCCCTCCCATCTCAGATGTATTTCGTGCAATAGTTCATAGCCTCCTCGGTTGTGTATGCCTCAATCATAGATCCCTCCAGGTGGGCACGGTTAAGGACGTATCTGTTGAGGGTTGACATGAACCACTCGTACATCCACATCTGGTGTAGGTACATGGGGCCCAACTATTGTACCTGATCAACCATGTGCATCATCAGGTGTGGGCATAATATCGAAGTAAGACGGTGGGAAGCACATCTCGAGCTGGCAAAAAGTCTCCACGATGAACTATTTCAGGGTGGGTAGATTAGCTTCATCGATGACCTTCTGGGTGATGTGGTTAAAGAAGTAGCACATCCGTGTGATCACCATCTTCATGTACTCTGGATCGATGACCCTTATCACAATTGGAAGGAACATCGTCAGCATGACGTGGTAGTCATGTGAGTTGTAGTTGGTCATTGTGAGGTCTTTCATCGAGACTAAGATCTTGATGTTGGAGGAGAAACTGGCTAGCACCTTGACACCCCTAAGCCACTGGCACACAACCCTCCACTTGTCTTTAGTCAGGTTGTAGCCCACACCTGGGAGGTCAACTTTCCCATTCTGTGTTGATGGTTACGGGTGAATGTCATGCCTGATGCCTAGGTTAACAAGATCCATCCGTGACTTCAGACCATCCTTCATCATTCCCTTGATGTCTAATAGGATGTTGATCGTGCTTTTGAATACATTCTTCTCTAGGTGTGCGTGCAGTCGATGGCATGGGGTGTATCTAGTGTTTTCCAGTATGACAGGTACTTGAAGAAAATCGACTTCTTCTTGAAAGGAACAGCGACAGATGGTTCCTCCATCTTATCCCACTTTCTCTTCCTTGTCATTGTCCCCTCTGTCTCTTTCTTCTTCTTTCTGAGCTTGACCTCCATGTCCTTGACCATGCCAAACACCTTTTCCCCGTACCTAGACCATTCTGGTTCATCAAGTTGTGGCTCGGCCTGGTTGTCGAAGTATTCATTCATCGTATCCTTTCGGTACCTCTGCTTATTGACAACAAATCATCTATGCTTCATGTACGCCATCTTGTTGAACCCTTAAGGTAAGTGTAGCAGGTACCGTCGATGAAAACTACACAGTCAGTCTTCCCTTTGATCTGCCCTGATAGTGAAAAAAGACCAGGGTAATCGGTGATGGTCACAAAGATTATGGCTTTTAGAGTGAACTTCTTCCTTAGGGACGCATCCATCATCTCGACCCCTTTTTCTTGTAGTATCTTCATGTCCTCCATGAGCAGCTCCAGGAACACATCTATATCATTGCCGGTCTGCCTCGGTCTAGAAATAACCATGGTCAGTAGAAGGTACCTACGCTTCTAACACAACCAAGGAGGTAGGTTGTAGATAGTGAGGATGACCGGCCAAGTGTTGTGCGTGCTACTAAGGTCACCGAATGGGTTCAACTCGTCGGTACTCAGCCCAAACCTAACATTCCGCGCCTCTTTGCCAAACTCTGAGAAGGTGGCGTTGAAATCCTTCCACTACTTGCCATCAGAAGGGTGCCGCAGCTTGCCATCGTCCTTCGTGCGATCACCAGATGCATGCCAGGACATCAGCTTGGCATCCTTGGGGTTCCCGAATATAGCTCATAGACGATCAATCACAGGCAGGTACCACATCGACAGTGCAGGACTTTTCCTCTA
The DNA here is from genome assembly GCA_904845875.1 of Miscanthus lutarioriparius. NCBI lineage: Eukaryota > Viridiplantae > Streptophyta > Magnoliopsida > Poales > Poaceae > Miscanthus > Miscanthus lutarioriparius. Next base: position 72,525,154 of record CAJGYO010000012.1, on the reverse strand, counting down.
CATGTAACCCTCTCCTTCCTTGTCCTATTGAGACGAGATCTGCTTCTTCTTCACCCCCTTCTTCTTGGCCCCCTTTGTCTTTGGCCCACCCAAGGCTCCATCATTGTTCACATCCACGTGACAACCGGCATTTCTCTTATATCGACTCACATCGTAGTGCGGACAGCTCTCCAACTTCTCATACTGCTCACCCTCATAAAGGATACAGTGGTTAGGGCAGGCGTCAAACTTTCTAAGTTTCATCGCCACTGGCTGGATTAGCTTCTTCGCCCAATAGGTATTGGCGAGCACCTTGTTATCCTTTGGGTATGTGTCGACAAGGACACTTAAGAGCTCATTGAAGCTAGTGTTGGACTAGCCATGTTGAGCCTTCAACATCAACATATGGATGTTAAAAATGCAGCATCGTCCAATGCTTCGGATAGTACTTATAGGGTGGGTCAATTGTCGCCTACTTCATGTCTCTAAAATTCTCCAGCCACCTTGGGCTCCCAAATAGAATGTCATCTTCATCGAGGCGGTTAGCTATTTCCTTCAAAAGCTCTGCACCCTCTGGGTCCCTCACAATAGCCTCCTCATCAGCATCGCCACCACCATCATCGTTAGCAGCCATGTCTTGGAATAAATCCTCTATCGTGAGTGATGTAATCACGAGCATTGTCATCGCTGGCTGCTGCTGATGAGGAGGAGGAGGCGGGTTGTCATCCTACATGGTCTGCATTGACCATTGTCAACTATTGACGGTCACTAACACCAATTATAAACCATCAACATAACATGTATTTATATTTAATTCTATCACCAAACATAGGTATAGGGGTTTAAACTAATAAATTCCACAAGTTTTGGTGAATCTATGTTTTTAGCAGGGTTTATCTAGAAAACTGTCAAGGGAGACCTATTCCTCAAAGAAAATTACGAAATTCCATCGTGTCAACAGCGTGGGAAGATTCTAGAAGACTCCAGGAGGCTCTCCACCAAAGCAGGCCCAGAGGGGCTGCCATATGGGGCCGCCAGCCCCGCCTACAGGCCACCTAGTCCCTAGGCCCACTTGTCAGCCTCCACGTCGCAATATCGGTTCTCCACTGCCTCCTAGGTTGTATCTACGCTATCCTTTAAGCCGATTTGATCCAAGGGATCACATTGGATGCTCCAGCCTATATATACCAGCCCCTACCACCCTCCCTAGAGCTATCCTAAAACCCTAATTCATATTCTCCTCGTCAGGATTAGAGACAGCTATCAAGAGAAGATTAGTCATCCATAGGATCTAGTCTTATAAATAGAAATAGTGAGATGGAGATTGAGGGAAGAGTTTGGAGGTGGTGCTGGCCTATCGGTGCCCTCTTTACGGCTTGTACCTTGATGGATCCAAGTTCTATCTGAGCTTGTTTTTGAGATTTCTCTACTAATCAACTTCTGATTCAAGTAAGCTTCTTGTTTATATTATTCATCAGGTTCACAACTTGTTTGAGTGCTTTATTCTTTATCTGGGAAGAGTAAAGTAGTAATTGTAGTGTAAACATGGTGCTTAGACTTTAGTTACTTGTGGATGCATCCTGCATTCCAGATCGGTGGTAGCTTGCGAGGGTGACTCTTATAGCCTCGTTGAATCCTCTGTAGTCCACCTCCCGTTTGTAGAGCAAGTAGGACGTGGTTACTACGAGAAGCATCCTCTGTTGGTGTCTTTCCTTAAGTAATGTCCCTGGTTGAATAGTACAAGACATAGCTTACCCAAGTCAGAAATATAGAACCTTAGTTTTCCTCTCTACTCTCCTATTTATCTTAACCTTGTTGCTACCCCTAGTTGAGTTAGACCATAGTTAGTCTCACACATTTTCCTATGAATACGATACTTGGAATACTTCTGGGTGAAAGCTACAGCGGTATCCATGCGTTTGGAGATTTATCTTTGTGCGTTAAATATACTAACAAGCTTTCTGGCGCCGTTGCTAGGGAAACGGTTGCTGAATTAACTATGAGCCTAGCTTAATCTCTTATATTTTATCTTCTTTCTTTTATTCTTTTCCTTTCTATCATGGCTTTCACTCCTATCTACCTATATGTTGCACCTACGAGCGGGTGCCTAGAGCCACCAAAATCTGTAGAGCCTATCCTTACATCTAGTTAGGAGCTGTGCCCGTGTTTTATAAAACTGATTCGGGATCAATCCTTCTTGAAAGAAGGCAACAAAAATCCATACTCACACCTACAAGAGTTTGAACAGACCTGTGCATGCTTGCATATCGCTAGCATGTCTGACGAAACCTTAAAATGAAAGTTGTTTCCATTCTCTTTGACAGGAAGAGCTAAATAATGGTACAGTCAAACCATAGGAAGTATGCAAGGAGATTGGGAAATGCTATGCTCTAAATTTTGTTTACATTTCTTTTCCATCTCCAAAGTGGTTAGCCTTTGAAAAGAGGTTCTAAATTTTAGACAACTAGAAGAAGAATCTCTTGGCACATCGTGGGATCATTTTAATGACCTCATCATCACTGGCCCGGACCTTGCTATTCCAGACCCAATGCTCCTTCAACATTTTTACATGGGTCTTAGCAAGGATTCCATGGAATTCCTTGATGTAGCCTCTAGAGGAGCTTTCCTTCATCTATCTTCTAGTGAAGCAAGGTCTATGCTTGATAAGATTAGTGGAAAAAGTCCCTGCACTAGCAATCATAATAAACTCCTCGAGGAAGAGAAGGAATTATCTCCCGAACAAGAAGAGAAAGTTTTGATAGCTAAATCACAACCACTTCAATTCCAAGGTTTAGCTATCAATCCTGAACCATCTATACTCCAAAATCCAAATCCTCCAAAGGAAGAAGAAATTCAACCTTTTGAAATTTCTTGTGAGGATGATCTTTTTGATGATTTTGGGAAAAGCTTAAACTTTCAGTATCACAAGAGACCTTCGAGCAAATATAATTCAATTCCTCTCAAGAAGGGATCTCTTAGAAAGTGTCCTTGTTCCCATGTATGACATTGGGAAGAATTCAAGGATGGCATGTCTAGTGAACCCATAGAAGGAGAGCCAAGTCATTTAGAAGCAATTCCTATCTTCTCCCCTTAGATGCCCACATTCGATGTCTCATTCAAACCCATCCTTGACCCTGATGATTCCTCTTATGCTCTTTCTCCTAAAACTCATGATGATCCTAGAAATCCACCAAGACACCCAAAGTATAAGAGTCATGAAGGCCGCAAGGATGACCAAGAAGAGCAACGATAATGGCTGGAATGTATTAAGAACTTATATGCCATTGTTAAAGAATGGATGGACAAGGACGAGGCCTTATGGGTAGAATCCAAACTTAGCTTAGATCCAAACAGTAAGCTTAAATCAATCTCTTTAATAAACATGACTCATCCAAGTTTGGAGGAGGCCTTAGACGAGATCAACCTGAGAGCCACCAATCCATGGGAAATCTTGGACAATAAAACATCCAATGATTGTCATAGGCATGGAATGATGGAGATAATGTTTCCGCCTATAAATATTCATGAAGAAACACCCATGGAGCTTGAAAAGGAAGATGACATCGACGAGCATGGAAGTTATTTCATGAACACCTCATCAAATCCATGCTCATATGAGAAATCTCCTGAATCAATCGGTCTTTCCAACATTGCCACACACGAGACCTTCAACCCCCTCATACTTTTTGTTCATAAAGACTTTGAAAGGGTGGTTGTAGATGCATATGTTTATCATAAATATTGCAAATCTTGTTGGAATGAATCTTGAGATATGCACCCAAAGGTTGGTGTTGGAGGGGAAACCACTTCACCAATTAGAAACGCAGTTCGAAGGTTTCCCAAGGACGAGCTTCTGTCCTAAAACAAGCACTTTTGGAAGATAATATGAGTTTTCACCTTCTGCTATGATACCCTTATGAAATGAGCATAGAAACATAATTGTGAAAATATTCCTTTGGGTATTATTATCACTAACCATTCTAGGTTTGAAGCAAAAAGGACGAAGGATGACAACACCAGGTATGTCCACCCAATCATCATGCAACATTGAATCACATCCATCCAAACTTGACTTTGCTTTGCAAAAATTCAAGCCTGGGGATGGGCTTCTCTAAAAAATCCTATGCCATGTTGCTAATTCATCTTGGTTGTCTCTACCTTTAAAATCATGCTTAATAACAATCATTCTCTTTCATCTCCAATTGAATAAATCTCTATAATGCTTTCATGCTACCTTTGTTTATTATAGTATGCTTAAGGTTTGGAGTATGTTCATATATCTTTTAAATTAAGCATGGTGCTTAGTTTAGGAGTGCTGATCTTACTTCCAAAGGTTTAGTGCCTTCCTAAATCAAATTAGACATGGTGTCTAGGTTGATTTTTAAGCCGATAGTATGCTTTAGTAGGCACTGGATATTTTGTGGACTAACCCCTATAGGAAACTCTCACATCAATATTAGTAAGTCACGAGATGAATTTAAATCGGAGATGCAGCCAGGCACATGATGAACTCCAATAACATTACGCAAAGAAGACACAACTCATTCATGATGGATGGAAGAACTGTAAGTATCAAAGGTCACTCACTTTGTCTTTTGCTGCAAGTTACTTTTGCCTTGAACCATGCTTGTATAAAACATGATAAATAAAATCTATGCTAAAGTAATCCTAAAATCATCTTTTCATTAGCATAGATGTAATTCCCCAAACTTATGGACGACGACCCATGCTTCAAATTTGTTGTATTCCCTCGGGTATGTCTCCACTAACTTTTTGTAGGGATAAATTAATATAAGCTACGCCTGTTCATGGTTTGGCATGAATCTGCAAACCTAGCCACCACTATAGCTAAGGAACAATGAGGAAGAAGAAGAGTGCCTTAAAATGATGAGTGGAGTGGAAGGACCAACAAAGTGGCAAGATCAAAGAAGCAAAAAGATGGCATGACAAAAGGATGAGAAGGAAAAGGTGCGATCTAGGAAACAAGAAGCTAATGAATAGCTCAAGATACAAGACTAGCCGAGCAAGGAAAACTTCAAGCAAAAGGGAAGAACCATCACGAGTCATCTACCCTTCGTCATATGGTGTCTTCACGCTCTAATGACAAAGGTAACATCCTAAGGTAAATGGTCATTATTTAAAAAGCTTTTCTTGATTCTGGTAGGCACACAAATAAGAAACAAACATGTTTGGGTTACAACTCCATTACTTGATTCAACCAAATTAACTCAACATGTTAAGCTTGTTTCTAGCACCACTTTCTTGATCTCATAGTCTTAACCAAATGAGTTAAAAAGTGCACATCTTATCTCTGAAAGACGATAGTCATAATCATGTAAAGATTGATACATTATGCACAGATAGATAATCCTTCCATGGGTTAAGCAATTCAACCTTTTTGGTCAAATGTACTTAAATACTACATTCATATTCAATCTTCTGATCTTATCACCCATGATATAATTGAACAAAGCGCATAACATCAACTTCATCTTGTTCTATGTGCCTAAAGCTAGAGATGAATAAATAAAGTTTTGGTTTTGTTGGTGTTTTCCCACCAACAGAGCCCATGCACTTAATCTCTACCTTGTCTTATGAGCAGGACACACTTCAAGTAAAGTGTGGGGGAGTCAGTTGATTCCCTGATTTCTACAAGTAAAGGTTTCGAACCTGTCAAACCAAAACCAAACTCAAAACCAAGACAGCTTTGGCGGAAGAAGGTGACATCACCATTAGAGGCGCTACCTCAAGAATTCTCATCTTCAGAGCAAACTAAGGTACTTGATCAATGAACTTTACAAGAAGTCTGGTTCGAAGGACTTACAATACATAACCCTAAACAAAAGATCTAGCTTGCAGGAGAAGCACCTCCGTGTATCAAGGTAAGTATTCTTTCCCTTTTTTAATTTTAGTTTCTTTTTAATAGTTCAAAAAATGATGAATGAAAAACAAAATAAAAAATTATCTTTACATTAGTCATCTATAGTAATAATATGTGATATAGTAAAATTGAAAACAAAATAAAAACTATGTCTAGTTTGCTTTAATTTATTTTTAATTGTTGAATGAAATAAAGAGAACTCAGAATAATCTCTTAAAATAGAAATGATGAATAGTTGCTCTGTTGTAAATCCTTTCAAGTATCTAGTTTTCAGCCTTGAATTCTCTCGAGTCTTGGATAAGATTGTTTTGATATAAGGATTTACTCTGAACTTGAAACTCGTGGGTAGCATATGCTTGATCTAAGTCTGGGTAATTGACGGATATGATATGATATGGTCTAAGCTGCTGTTTATCTTATTCCTAGTGACACTAAAGTTCCAGAGATTTATCTTTTGAAAAACACAAAAATGCTATATTATAAGTTTCTGTATGACAAAGCTTGAATTCCCACCAGAGTCATACATGTTATTTAGGCTAGGAAAACTTCCACATATATGTTGCTTGCTTCTGCATTGAGTTTTATCAAGCTTTGTTGACCCTTATGAGAGATTTGTCATGCTCTTAAAATCAAGATCACGTACACACCACCCACATATGCACTACTCCTACACTAGGGGTAGGCGCAAAAGCATGCCTTCTATCTAGATCCATCCAAAAATGTTATACTCCTACACTAGGAGTGAACCCAAAAACATGCTTGTTATGTTTTCTGTCCACCAAATAAATGCTCTAGGTTCTTATTGATATCTCTCTCAAAGTTTTGTTGCAGAAAAGAGACATGGGGCTATGCAAAAGTTATTCAAAAGTAAAAAAGAAAGGAAAGTAAAGAAAAAAAGAGATTAAGAAAAAAATGGATAAGTGTCCAAGATATCTAAAGCAATGGGTACTTAGATACCCGCCTGAAAAAAAAGATAAATAAGATAGCCCTGCTCTCTAGCAAATATTTCCAAATTTCAAAAGAGAGATATATTTTCAAGGAGCAAAGTATAATTAGGTTAGCCACCATTTATATCTACCATATATCCACACACATGCACATCTTGATTTGATTGTATGACTCAACTCTCTTTGGATCCGTTGTCTGACTTTACAAAATATGGTTGCAAGTATGCTCTAGCTTTCTCCCTACCTATGAACTCCACATAAGCCTTAGTAGTAGGAAGAAAAAAGGCATAATATCTTTATTGTCTTGGTGAGGATCTATAAATACCACATATATTGAGAGACTTGAGAGTGTCATACAATAGAATCTCTGAGTTTTATTTTTAAAACTTATAAAAACTCAGGAACAATGGTGAAATAAAAAACTAGAGACATAGTGTTTGACTTGATCATTCTGTCTTTCAAGTGCTCAAGACCCAAGTGAAGGTCAAGAAGTCCCATGGTTGAAGGTGATATGGGTAAGTTTGAAAGTCAGATTAGTTTATTCTAATCTGGAGGAGAAATTTTTATTGAACGCATGTGTACTTTTGAGGCGTGAAAATATTGTAGCAACTCCTGATCCATTGCTGAGTTTAGCTTTGCTCAGGGATTCGCAAAGGTTATGCTTGGGGGAGCTTATTGACGGTCACTAACACTAATTATAAACCATCAACATAACCTGTATTTATACTTAATTCCATCACCAAACATAGATATAGGGGTTTAAACTAATAAATTTCATAAGTTTTGGTGAATCTGTGTTTTTAGTAGGGTTTATCTAGAAAACCGTCAAGGGGGACCTATTCGTCAAAGAAAATTATGGAATTCCACCGCGTAAACAGCGTGGGAATATTCTAGAAAACTCCAGGAGGCTCTCCACCGAAACAGACCCTGAGGGGCTGCCATGAGGGGCCGCCCGGCCCTTGGGCCCACCTATCAGCCTCCGCGTCGCAATGTCGGTTCTCCACCGCCTCCTAGGTTGCATCTACACTATCATTTAAGTCGGTTTGATCCAAGGGCTCACGTTGGACGCTCCGGCATATATATATACCAGCCCCTGCCACCCTTCCTGGAGCCATCCTAAAACCCTAATTCATATTCTCCTCGTTCAAATGAGAGACAGCAATCAAGAGAAGATCAGTCCTCCATAGGATCTAGTCTTACAAATAGAAATAGTGAGATAGAGAGTGAGGGAAGAGTTTGGAGGTGGTGCTGGCCTGTCAGTGCCCTCTCTACGGCTTGTACCTTGGTGGATCCAAGTTCTATCTAAGCTTGTCTCTAAGATTTCTCTGGTAATCAACTTCTAATTCAAGTAAGCTTCTTGTTTATATTATTCATCAGGTTCACAACATGTTTGAGTGCTTTATTCTTTATCTAGGAAGAGTAAAGTAGTAATTGTAATGTAAGCATGGTGCTTAGACTCTAGTTATTTGTGGATGCATCCTGCATTCTGGATCGGTGGTAGCTCACGAGGGTGACTCTTATAGTCTCGTTGAATTCTCTATAGTCCATCTCTCATTTGTTGGGCAAGTAGGACATGGTTACTACAGGAAGCATCCTCTGCTGGTGTCTTTCCTTAAGTAATGTTCCTAGTTGAATAGTAGAAGACATAGCTTACACAATTTAGAACTAAAGAACCTTAGTTTCTCTCTCTACGCTCCTATTTATCTTAACCTTGTTGCTACCCCTAGTTGAGTTAGACCGTAGTTAGTCTCACATGTTTTCCTGTGGATATGATACTTGGAATACTTCTAGATGAAAGCTACAGTGATATCCGTGCGCTTGCGGATTTATCTATGTGCGTTAAATATACCAACATCGACGACGACGAGTTCCCTCCAGATGCATCGCCAGTCGCATCTACTTTTTCACCGTGAAAAGTCCAAACCGTGTAATCCTTGACGAAACCAAACTTGACCAAGTAAGATTGCACCTCGCTGTCTACGTGGGCTCTCATGTTCATACAGTGAGAACACAGACATATGGTTGTTGTCCGATTCAGACTCTCACGGTGAGCTTTTGCAGCCGCAATAAACTTCCTCACATGAACCAGGTATTGCGGTTCCATTCTCTTCATCCGGTACATCCATTCGGACCTATAGTCCATACCTGCAAACCTTATTCCACAAAGCATATATTATTACAAATAAATAGCCGTAGAGAAGAGATAATAGATCTAGAGCTAAAGAAATAGCAGTTTTCTCTCTCCTCCATGAAAAGGTGGATCTAGATCTAGAGCCCCAAATGATGAAGAAGAGCGACAAATGAGGTTTGGAGAGGATGTATCTACCTTTTGCAGTGTCCTTCAACAAAACAAGAGCAAAACTTCTCCCCCCTGATTTTGCACAATTTTTAGGGTTTTGCAGCTCAAAACCCTAAAAATCAGAAGATGAGCTGTGAGGAAGAAGAAAGGGGGCGACAGCTGAGTGAATTTATACATACAGCAGTAATAGAGGCGGGCACTGTAAGAAAAACCGTCTCCGTTAATCAAATATTAATGGAGGCGGTTGTTTTACAATGGCCGCCTCGGTTAATGGATTAACGGAGGCGGCTGCTTTAAGCCGACCGCCACGGTTAATGGGTGATTAACCGAGGTGGTCACGTTGAGGCAACCGCCTCCATTAACTATTAACCGAGACGGACACTCGGGAGCCTTGCTTGGCTGGCAATAACAGAGGCGGTCAAAAGTGGTGCCCGCCTCCAATCAAAAAAGGGTGCCGCCATGCAAAAGAAATCCTATAGTAGTGTATATTGATTTGGAGACATAAATGTGAATACTATTCACTCACTCTAAATTTAGTCAAACTTAAACTATTTTAATAGGCACATAAACCAAAGTTGTATTCTTTTGCGGATGTAGGATGTACTAAAAAATGACTCATAGGAGACAAATCTTTTTACTTTTAGAGGCGGGCACAAATTCTCTAGGTTTCCTAAAATAGATTGGCATTTCTAAGGCATTTTATTCATTTATGGAGACAATCCGTCTCTGAAAATCGATGTTTCGGAAGTAGCGCTTGATGGCATGGAGGTGATGGTGTTGGCAAGGGAGGAAGGCATGGTGGAGGTGGTAGCGTGCTGGGAGGCGACGCCCTGAGCAATGGCGTGCTCTACGACAACATCCATGATGGGCTTAGTGGGCCACCGTAGTGGGCTTACCAGGCTGGATTTTTCAAAAAAATTATTTACATTTATTTACAAAGATGGTCATTGAGCCCGCCTGTGCAAGTCATGATTTACAGTGACCACCATTTGCTAGTCTCTAAAAATATCAACTAATATGAGAACTTCTATTCCTTTTTCAAACATAGCACAAACAAAGATGTTCACATATGGATTCATACAATCACCCTAATGGCCTAATAGATACATTAGAGATCGAGACTCAATATATCTTAAAATTGACAAAATTATTATAAGTACGAGTTACCATAGAAAGAATAATGAGCAGTAAATATAATCACCATGCTAAGTTGGGAAAAATCAAACTAAGAGTAATAATATATGAATTACCGTAGCCAAACCAATTCGATTATGCTAAGCTCACAATTACCAAAAGCATTTAAAGTTCAACGTTATTGTATATAAAACAAAATAATTTAAGGCAAACATTAGCATTGTTGTTCTCCACTTGTTTGCGTATCACTACAACATGACTCATTATACAAGGCGTTTATAAATGCCTCTAAAAATGGTCAAAACGCCCTCAAAGACCTTTTGAGGCATTTATCAAAATGTCGTCTAAAACATGGAAGTAAAAGGTCTTTTGAGGCGTTTTTCCGGAATGCCTTTTAATATCAACATTTAAAGGCATTTTCATACCGCCTAAAATACTATTTAGAGGCATTCTGTACAATGCCTTCAAACATTAATGGAGGCATTATTAGAAATGCCTCCAAAATCAAGCTATCTGTATAGAACTGCTAGCAATATAAAATCGACACAATCCATTCGAGAATGAACCAATAAGAGCCCACGTTAACACTATATACTCCAAACAATCTTGCGGACATACATAGTTACATTTGTAACTAGATTGCTCCCTTTAAGAGAGACAAAGAGCCTGACATGTTCACATCACAGCTATATACATATGCAAGTGTAAATCCAACTGACTATATGTTGCCTCACTGCTAGCCTTCCAACTGTCCTCACTTGGCAATTGCTCCTGCTTAAAACCAAATATGTCCCAATGAGTGAAGGTATATATAGAGTAGTGTGTGAATGTGTTACTGATAGGGATATTACCCTGAATTTTAAATGACTTCAAAAACTAGAAACTAAAACCAAACTGAATTTCAAGATGTAGCTTACAGATCTGCGGCATATGAGCATGATTCTTCACTGCAAAGAGTAATTTGGAAGGAACAGCAACAAATTCCTAATAATTTTTGCATGGCGTAAGAACAATAATAGTGGGCGCTAAGGAAGGAAATGAAAAAAAAACTTCAGAGGCTTTATAACTGCAAGACAGTAAGAATCAGTTGCGAATTCATAATTTCATTCAATAGAAGATAACACGGTTCATTAAGTTGTAGATTTACAGCCAGCAGCAACGAAGATAACAACTCACATTCTGTTATTGCCGCCCTTTTCATAGTGATAACCATATAAGCAGCAACTGTATGAAAGAAATTGCAGGGCCAAAACGAATATAATAACCTGCATTCTATTGCATTGTCGCTAGTTTTGTAAGTCATAAACATATGCAGCAATTGTGAGAAAGAAATTGTAGGCTTGAAAGGGAATCAAGTGATCCTGTTGCTTACAAGGGCACAGTAGATCAATGTGAAAGTCAAAAATGTTCTGCTATGCTAAGGAGTACACTAAGATTCCAATATAGCTGAAGAATTAGTATTTTGTAGCATAAAATAATTTGATTTTGCAGAAAACATTAAGACTCAATTAGGAAGGAATATTAGGGAGGAATCCATGAAGTCAAAATTGTTCTGTTATGCTAAGGAGTACACTAAGATTCTAATATAGCTGCAGAATTAGTATTTTGTAGCATAAAAAAAATTTGATTTTGCAGAAAACATTAAGACTAAATTAGGAAGGAATATTAGGGAGGAATCCATGATGAACTTCGACAGGCAAGCATTTAGGCAATGTAGAGGCATACAACAGTACATGAACACAATTAACTTTTAAGCACGTGGACCCATTGAATCGCAATGGCATTAATTGAACGTTCTGAAATGCTCCCAAGCTAGTCTACTACTACAGAACCTGGGATGAAGCAGCATGCTGAAGAAGATGGCTTTAATCAACTGACAAAAATGACAAAGGTCCCATGAGATAGGAAGACAACATTGCTTAGATCTGACCATATGCACAGAATCAAAATGAAATGTAGTACCTTCTTGGCATGAAGACCAAGTCCTTGAGACTGCACCATAACAAAAATCCATTCATGTTGATATCATCTTGGGGTCTAGATTATCCGTTTTGCTCAGTTTGTTAGCCTCTGAATTTTTGAGGATACAGACGAAGAAACCTGAAGGGCGGGCCTGGTGCAAGCGGTAGAATCTTACCGCCTGTGACCGGAAGGTCCCGGGTTCGAGTTGCGGTCTCCTCGCATTGCACAAAGCGAGGGTAAGGCTTGCCACTAACACCCTTCCCCAGACCCCGCACAGAGCAGGAGCTCTCTGCACTGGGTACGCCCTTTTTAGATGAAGAAACCTGCTCAACTTAAAGCATCAGTACAAAATCACAGTGAACATGTGAAAGGCTGGTAGTGCTTACAGCAGTAAAAAAACTATATGCGTCTACAATCTGTATTAAGGGTTCTTGCCTCAACAGGAGTCGTCGTCGACATCGACGATTGGATGTGGTAACATTCATGGGAATTTTGTATGGAACACGAGCTATCCAGTGATAATTTAAGCATGACTGTACAGAACCAAGCAATTTCGTCCTAGTTCATACAAAGCGGTAATTGAATAAGGAATCATAACATTTATGTGAATTTTGTATGAAACATGAGCTGTCCAGCGATAATTTAAACATGATTGTACCTATATAGAGAACAAAACAATTCTGTCCTAGATCATGCGAAGGGGTAACTGAATAAGGAACAGAGAGCGTTCAGAAGAAGGAAAAATGGACCAAAGTTAAAGCTGGCACGGTGTTTAGTGTATCCTATTCCTAGGTACCCATTGTCAAATTAGAATCCAAAGGAGAATGACCTACATAGGTTGGCCTAAAACCAAGCTAGCAATCCAAAACTATGCAAGATGAAGATCTGATTCCATGTAGCACGTAGCAGACTCAGGGAAATAGGCAGTAAATCAATAGCAGTAGCAGTAGCAGGAGCGAGAGCGAACCTGTAGAGCACACGCAAATCAATAGCAGCAGCAGGAGCGACAGCAAACCTGCAGACCACACACGAATCAAGCGGGCTGTGGGGAAGGAGATCGAATAACTCAGCTGGCTGCCCAGAGAATTCAGGGATCAACGGCAGGAGGAGGTACCATGGCAGCGGTATGCGGAGGAGTCGGGGAGTATGGGGCCGTCGACGAGCTTCCCCGGCAGGATGGCTCCGGTGGCGGCGAGATGGTCAATCGAGATCGAATAACTCAGCAGTCGCCATCCATGATCCGGATCTAGGCCGACCGCGCCGGATCCGCCCTACGCGCTGCTTCTCACCATCCCACGGCCTGGCCACGACCGCGACCAGGCAGCAGCGGCCAGCGGAGGGCCTGATGCCACCATGGTCGCGGGGAGCAGGGCTATCGTCGGTCGAGGGGAGCAGGGCAGCGCCGCCGATGGTCGAGGGGAGCGAGGCCGCCGCCGCCGCGACCCCACGACCTCCGCGCCCGCGTCCGCTAGGGTTTACGGGCAGCGAGAAGGGCGGCGATCTGGGAGACGGGAATTTGGATGGCGATGGCGTAAGATTGGGGGAAGCAGGAGGACGACGATGTTGTGAGCTTGTGTTTCCACGGATAAAAAGGGAAAAACAACGGGGATGGGAGGTGGGAATCGAACTGAGAGCGCCTGCGTTGGACGGAATCACGGAGGAGTCGGTAGCGCGCGGGAGGTGGGTGCGTCCAAGCCGATTCGTTCGTGGCCCCAAATGTACCAGAGGATATACCAAGGCGTTTTGAAAAACGCCTCGAAAACTAAGGTAACTAGGACTTGTTCGGAACAAACAAATACAAAATAGAGGAAAGAAAAAAACACAGGAATAGGACGTAGGTGTTATGGGAAAACAGAGGAATGAAAAACACAGAAAAGACATAGATAGGGGTGTTTGGATCGTAGTAATTATAACACAGGATTTTACAAATCAATTACGGCAATCATGTGGATCCAGTTTAATTAAGTTGTGCCCGATGAAAAATATAAAATAAGGAGAACACAGGGACTTGTTTATTAATTTGCTCAAGCCTTATCCGTGCGTCTAGCTGCCGTGCCGCTGTTCATCTTCCAATCGCCATTCTTTCTGCCTTTCTGGTCGCTTGGTTGGACGGCCGATGCTCTAGCCTCCGCGCGCCGCGCTGCAACACAGCGACGTCCTCCGCCCGCTCGCCGCCCTGCACACCGCTAGCTGCGTGCACCGCCTCCGACTGCTTAGCCACAGTCGTCGCACGTCCTGCACATTTGTTTCGAGCTATGCAGGTGATAACGATTCGTTCCAAGGTGGTTGCTTGCAGTGCTGCGAAAGAGGAAAATTGCAGGGGCAAAGATTGGTTTTAGTGCGCTAAGCGTGAGCGCAAGCACCGTAGGAAATTTTCCCTTGGATCTGACCTCATTTTTTTCCTCCAAAAGTACAAGCTTCGTTGTCGTTTCTCTGGAAAGGTGCGTGCCGCTTTCTTCGTTCCAAACGCGCGCAGACAATCCTTTCCTCCGAAACTAAATCCTTCACTTTTCCTCCGTTCCAAACGGGGCCTTAAAAGCGGCAGCGGAGTCCCGTGGCGAGCTAGCGTGGCGTGGGTGACCACCAAGGCACCAACTGCAGCCTCGCCCCGGCCATGGCGCTCTGCGCCGCGTGCGCGCGTCCGCCACCTGCGCGTTTTGCCGTGACCCGCACCCTCGCCGCCCACCACAATCGCAGCCTCTTGGGCTCTTGGCTGACAGCCTGTTCGGTTGGGTTTATACGATCGTAAACGACAGTAAATTTTTTAGCTGGAACAATATTTTTCTCTCACATAAATCAGTCAGCAGTACTTCTTCACGAACCAGCAACCAGCCAAACGAACAGGCTTTGAAATGGGCCCGCAGTTGTGCGTGTGTGGCTTGGAGTTTTGCAGGGCCACGGTTGGATGGAAATTGACGGCGTTGATCCGTGACTGCAGAGACAAGTTGACAAACGTGAATCCAGAGGATCTGATTCCAGCCTATCTAGCGTAGGCGTAGGCAGGCATGCATGCATGAACCAGATTCACGGGCATTGCCAGATTTTCTTTATTTTAAGTTTTTAGGTCTTTTTCACAAACTTCTTTATTTCAAGTTTTTAGGTCTTTTTCGTAAACTCTGCTTTACAAAGTTTATTATAGAGTGGCTCCACAAAAAACTAGAGTATCTTTTTTCTCGAACAGAGTACGTAGAGCTAAAACTATTTAACTAAAAAACATCAAGTGAAGCTAAAAAATATATAGAAGAGAGCAGTGCCAGACACCCTAGTATACTAGTATTTACTACGTACGTGAAGAAGCAAACTAGTAGTTGATGGAGTGGAGAGTGGCATGTGTCAAAGTGGCAGAACAGGGAACCTGGCAACCTGCCACGGCGCCTGACCCGCGACCTGTGGGCTGTGGGTGCTGGGTGGCACGTGGCTTTCCTTCCTCCTCCGTATCTATCGGTCCGTCTATCGTCGTCTATCCATCGCCTCTGCACTCTACACTCTGGCGTTGTGCGGCAACAGCAGCAACATGCACATGTACTCTACTCGTACAACCCAAGGATAAAGCCATAAAAGGTTTTTTTTACGCCTCTTATCTAAGTACAGTTAGAGTATCCGTTCATAAATAGACACAGACACACGCCAACACCAACACCAACACCATACACGCACACCTCACCACGTAAAAAAACGATTTTTAACACCAGTTCGAATTTTTTTAGAGACGGCTGGTGATAGAGCCGCCCCTATAGTGACGTACTCGGCTGCCTAGACATCAGCCGCCCCTACAAATGGAACAACAGAGACGGCTAGTGTTACGAGCCACCTCTACAAATGGGGTCTAATTTGTAGGGGCGGCTCAGAGTTGCAATTTGTAGGGGCGGCTGGTGATTGAGCCGCCCCTACAAATGGTCCCGTATAAATGGCTCCGATTTGTAGGGGCGGCTCAATCACCAGCCGCCCCTGGAGTTGTAATTTGTAGGGGCGGCTGGTGATTGAGCCGCCCCTACAAATAGTCCCGTATAAATGGCTCCGATTTGTACGGGCGGCTTAATCACCAGCCGCCCCTACAAAAGCTCCACATATATAACATCAGCACCTTCTTGCTCATCGGGTCACTCACTCCAACCCGTGAAAGAAATGTGGAGAGGCCTTGATACCTCCTAAAAATTGCTCTACTAAGGGGAGAAGGTTTTGGTCTCAAATCATTTGATGGAGAGGTTGTAGAAGGTAAAAAATTGCTATGCCACACTTTTTTTTAAGTTTTAATGGTTGGTTAGTGAGTAATTAGAATTTTGTTTTTCTCTCTCTTCTATGGTGCTTGAGTTACTTATGAAGCAAATTAGACTCAAGTTTTAAATGTATTAGGGTAAATTGGAGAGGGGAATAAGATCGTACCCTTATTTGATCCATGTTTCTTGATTTTAGTGAATAATTAGTTAGTTTTATGGATGTTTCATGTGCATGTGGATCTAGATCTAATGTTTGGTTTTTTTATTAATTTCATTTCTGTAAATTTATGTTTGATAAAATTGGACTAGGGTTTGTATGAAAGATATTGGGTAAAGTATAATTATTGCTAGTTATTGTCGTTGAAATTATTTATTGTAATCAATAAATATGTATTTTAATTATTTATGGATAAATGGGCCATTAATTAATTTTTCTCTACCATGCTGTGTTTGTATGCTTCATATAATAATATTAGATTTATATTCATATATATCTGAAGTATATATAATTATTCTCAAATAATTATTAATTTGATTCATTTTTATATATATCTGAATAAGTAGCCCTTTAATGTTTGTTTTGTTATTGTTGTAAAAGATGTAGTACATGAACTCTTGGATGTATGGTTTGTTAAGGTTCAAGGCAAGTTTTCGTGAAGAGGTGGATAAATTTATTAAAGCCGTAAAAAAGCATGCAACGACATTGAAAGAGAATAAGGATACAATTATTTGCCCCTGTAAAGATTGCAAGAACCGTATGGCATGGACAGATGTGACTATCATCAGATCACATTTGATTATGCGAGAATTTGTTGAGAACTACACAGTGTGGATTCATCATGGTGAAACGGTTATTGTTAACGACGAGGATGAGGAGGAATACGACGACGAAACCATAGAATCCCTGTCCCAATATTCAGCAGAGCTTGATGCACGAATGGATTTCGAGTTTGGTAATGAACAAGATAGTGATACTGGTTGTTGGGATGATAACGACGAAGGTGGTGCCAATAATGATGGTGGAGCACGTGTCGGGGATGAAGATGAGTTGGAGGACATGATTCGAGCCCTTTGACCAGAGATTTTACTAAATAGCCCGAAAGGTCTAGAAAATTTAGAAAAGGTGACAAAAGCATCGAAGGAGACTGTGTATAGTGTTGAAAAGGGCTGTCCGACATATTGGACATTGCTACGTTTTGTGCTTGAGCTGCTCATCCTAAAGGCTAAGTACGGCTGGTCAGACTGCAGTTTCAATGATCTATTGCATCTCCTGTCATGGGTGCTGCCACAACTAAACTCAGTTCCCGCCAACACATACCAAGCGAAGAAGGTCATAAGTCCATTGACAATGGAGGTTAAAAAATCCATGCATGCCCCAACCACTGTATACTTTTTCGTGGCGAAACGTTCAAGTCACTGGATAAATGTCCCCGGTGTGGGGCCAGCCGGTACAAGAACAATGACCTTTACGGTGGGGATGAACCCTCCATGGGAAAAAAGAGGAATAAGAAGGGTACCAAAAAAGTGGTACAAAAATCTCAGCCCCCAGAGGATACTCCATTAGGCAACGATGCAAAGCAGAGTGTAACACCCCGGTGTTACGATCTCGTTTAGCACCGTGATTTAGGCCTAAGTAAAACGTTTGAAACGATTTTCTCGGATTTTAAAATTTAAAAAATAGCTTTTCGCGTCAACGGTAAAAATCAAAAATTATATTTTAAAGCGTTGTTTGTGGCGATTTGTTTTGCACGAAATAATTACATAACGCTTTAATATTTTGTTCCATGGCTCGGTACGAGTATGAGCTATCGCATCCGATATTTTTATGCGAGCGGCAGTCGTACCGAGTATTCTGGCAGCAGCGGGTCCTTTTTCTTTTTCCCGCTCTATCTCGCACGCCTGCTTTTCAATGCCTCTATTCGTCTGCCTCTTCCTTATCTCTACGTTGCTGAAAGCTGACCGAACACTCTTGTTATCCTCTATTTCTATTTTTGGTGGCTTGCCTTGCTTGTATCTGTCTGCTCCGTTGCATCGTTCCATAGCAATCAGTGCCTCTGTCTGCCTCAGCATTCGGCCAAGCGAAGTCGTCTCATTCCTGCCTCTGCTGCTCGGATCTTGTCCTTGCCTACCTCGTCTCTACGGCCGCCGGTCTTGTCCATGCCTAATCCTGTCGGCCACGCTTAGGCCAAATCAGTCCTCACCGTGTCTGGTCTGCGGTCGCCAGAGCCCCCAGCGCTGGTCCCTTTTTCCCCTCCTCGCGAGCGCTCCTCCTCCTCGCTCTCTCTCACGCGCGTTGCTCTTGCCTCCGTCTGCTCCCTCTCTCTGCCGAGCATCAGTGGAGGCAACGCTATTGGTCGCCTGCCGTCGCGTGTGCGCGCGCGCGCCAGTCCCCGTGGCCCACGTTGGACCCCTGCCACAGCTCCAATTCGCCTCTTTTCCCCCCATCTCTGCTTACTTCTTCGTCGGGACGCCGTTGCAGCGCATCCTGAGCCGCCGCAAGTCGCGTGATGCCGCTGCTCAGCCGCGTGCGCCTAGGCCCGCATTGCCCCGTGGCACCCCGCCGTTTCCTGCTGTGGCCACGCACATCGCTGCGTCTGTGCCGCGGCGCTCAATCGGATGTGAACCGTCCGCTGCCTGCAGCACCGCCGTCCGTCGGTGTCGGTCCTCCCCGCGCTAGCACGAGCGCACCCACGACCCGGTCCCGCGTTGGACCGCCCCACCTTCGACTCGCGCTCGCCGTCGGTCGAGCTTCGTAGTCGCAGCGCCTCGCCCCGCCCGCGCCGAGCGCGCTGCTCCTCCCGGGCCTTTGTCATCGTCGTCGTGCCGCACCACCGCGCGGCCAGCCTCGCTGACGAGCCGCCCCTTCCGCGCTTGGAGCGCCTTCCCCGCGCCATTCCACCGCCATCGTGTCTTCCTGGCCAAAAGTGGTGGCCGGCAGGAGCTCCCCTGCCGGTGCTCTGCTTTGGTGAATGAAGAAGAGTAGGTCGAAGGGTATGAATCCAAACCAAAAGTTTATACAAGGTTCTTAGTGCGAAATACGCGACTTGAATGAATAGTACCTGCTGGACTGCGCTTTAGTTTCGAGTAAGAACGAGGGCCGTTTCGCAAATGTGCTGAGCACACCCACGCACACTGGGCGGCCGAGGCCACCTTTTGTTGGTCAGCAGACTTTCACCGCGCGCCTAGGCCGTTCGCCCGCGTTAGTCACGCCGCCGCCCCACTGGTCAAGGCTGGGCTTACCACCCACTGGGTGCTCAGGCTGATTGGGCCCAAGGTCCATTGGGCCGCTTCTAGTTGCGGTGTGCGCAAGATGGCTTGTTTGGGCGTCCGCGTCTCAGCGCCTTAGGTCGGCTCGCTTTCGGTCCCGACTAGGCGCTGCCGCGCCCATCCCCATGTTGGGCCATGTCCTCACGCTGGCATTGCCGCTCCTGGGCCGTTGGCCTGCGCACGCGCCGCCCTAGGCACGCCACACGCACCGGGCCGGTTGTGGGGTCAGACCATCGGGCGGCTGGCTGCTGCTGCTACTGGTCGGCTTTGTGCCTCTCTGCGCTGGCCACGCCCCGCTTAGGCCGGCGTGCTCTTGTTTTGGTCATTGGATAAGATAGAAGCGTGGCATTGGCTCTCCATTTTCTAAATGTTTTGCTAATATATGTTTCTAGTTAACTTGTAAAAGCGAGATAAAATTGTGTAAGTGTCCAAAAATGGAAAAATCAGTTTTGTTGAGTCTCTAAAATCATGATCTACCTATTAGTATAGTTTATTCACATAGTGTGATATTATTCTTGGAAGCTATATAATTAATTTAGGGTACTTAATATTGTAAATATAAACTTGTAGGAACTTTCATGATAAATTGGTAATAGTATTAGATCTGAAATCTTTACAGTAGGTTCCTAGCAAAATTAGCTGCTCACCATAATTTTTGTAGCTCTAGAATAACTAGTTGCTAGATAAATAATGATGTCCTATTGCGAATAAAGAAACACCATTGGTTTATATAACTAAAATAGTTATTGGGAAATAACGCCTTATCCGACAACGTGTATATGTATCCTAAGTACGGTTGTCGTTAGAATTAGCCCGTTAACTCAAGAGGCGTACATCGTATTTTACGAGTCACGATTGCAGTTGATTAATTACATCTTTGCATTGCATCGTATGCATATCATATAGGTACGATGATGGATCACGGATCGATCAAAGGATGATTGGGAATCCGAAGATAGTGTAATGGTATTCTCTCCAGGAGATGGTGCAATGGGCTTTCTATTCAGTTGATGGTGGATTATCTAAAGATGTAGATACTAACTTTTTAATATATCTTACCCAGGCAAGCCCCCGTGCATAACCCCTACTTTTCTGTAGTTTAAATTATATTTGTGCATTAAGTTTTAAGGAGTTGAATGAAACCCACTTGCATATATATCTTTATCCTATGAGTCTTACTAGTATGACAGGATCATGTAGAATGCTATGCTACAGGTTCCGGTAGAAGTCGTGTGATTGCCTATCACTCGCGAGAGATAGGAAATATATTACTATATTATGATCACTTGGAAAATATAAATGGTGGAAAGGTAAACTGGTGACCGGGTAGGGATATGGTTTGGGTATTGGTGGGTGTAAGAGGTTGTGTCGCTGTGGACGCGGGGCATAGCTTGGTTACACCGTTTTTCCCTGTCTGGTCGGTTAAGGACCGATCATTGCATAAGCCATCGAGGCAAGTCACAGACTTATTATACTGAGCACATACTTGGGTATGGGCGCTTGGAAGACTTGTTGCTCTCTTGTCTTTGATCCGGCTCTTTTCCGGACCGACTGTTAGGGTTTTATTTTGGTGGTGGAGGTCCTTGCACCGCACTGAGTCCAGAACTCAGGGGCGGGGGCTTGGAGTCCCAGTTTGGACGGGGACCTAGACACCCGGGACAGGAGAGTGATGGGTTGGTCCTGCTTGTGCCTTGGGTACAAGCGGGGCATGTGTTTTCGGGGTACCCAGCTAGGGGCATTGATTCGTGAATCGCGGGGCGATCCGGTATGGCTTGTTTCGTGTCTAGCATTGTAGTAAGAACTGAAAGATGAAAGATGGAAGGAAAAGGAAATCTGATTGCTTACCACCTGCTTGAAAGTAGCATAGGTGCCAACATAGAATGGTTAGTTGATGAACCAATGCGGCTATTAATAAAAATTGAACATAAGGACGCACGCTTAGTAATGCTTCCTGCAAATGCAATAACCCACAAGCCAGATAACCTTGTATATCCTTGGAGTCTTTTCTTTTTTCCTGTCGGGTAAGTCTTACTGAGTACAATTGATTACTCAGGGTTTTATTTCCCCTATTGCAGGTGACAGGTGGAGGCTTGAGCTGACATTTGTGTGTGCATTCCTCCTTGTGGGCTTAGAGAAGATTTCCTTTACGCTGCGATCATAGTTTTATTTATAACTTTCACTAAATGTTTTTATAAATGAAAGCTTTATAATCTGTTGTCATAGCTTATATATCAATACTTCATCATGTCCTGAATAGATATTTATTTTCGCTGTAATTCTGATCACATGTTTATATTCCGCTATTCAATTAAATTGTTCACAACTCTGATAATATGACTTCATTCTGCTGTTATATTAATAAATATTATACTCTGATGTTGTATTAAAAGTGATGTAAGAAATGGTTCGGAATGATGTAACCTTTATTCTCTCACTTGTGATCCTGATAGCAAAAATATGAATTTTTAGGTTCTCTCCTGGGGTATGCCCGACGGAACCGAGTAATTTAGTGTTCTCCTTTGGGTGCTTGGTGTCTAATGGAAGACAAGCACTCCTAGGAGGCATTAGATTAGGCGGTTCTACCACAGGTGGTATCAGAGCGCAAATGAGGAAATAAGGCTTCGAAAACCTTTTCTAAACTAAAATTTGACAACAAACTCTTTTCAAAAAGTTAGGGCGTCTTTATGCGAAGTTATGTAAGTAGCGCTATTACTATGGTTATGTATCCAGGATAGATGGCACTCTGCTGACTTAGGTAGGTTTAATCAAGTTTTCTACAGGTACACTGACTCGAGCATAGTCCGATAGTATCGACTAGTTACAGGGAGAGAACGACATGCCAAAAATCTAAGAACGGTTGCCCTATATGTTGGCAACAGTGAAAGGACGTACAGGACGTGCATTCATGCATATACTATTTGTGCATTGTAGCGCTCGTATTGCTTGCAGGTACGCCATCCATAGGTGTCATGCGTGTCGTTTTGTGCACGAATGACTCGTTCATGTTCTAGAGTTAGGTCTGCACTGTGGCTTCGTGCTTCGCATTCGCCGTGTTTCACGCCGGTCGTGACCCATGTCTCTCTGTACCCCCTTTTCTGCGCTCTTGTCGGACCCTTGCCCTGCAGTCGTACTAGTCAGTAATGGCCTCGAACGTCGCTCGCCTCGAACGCGCGAAATTTGGTCAATTCGTCGTAGTGATCCCGCGCGGGAACCCTGTTGAACCGCGCTAGGACCACTGAATGCTCCGCCTTTATAAGCAGAGCCTGACTTGGCTATTGGTATCACCACTCAGCACATCTTAGCTCGCTTAGCTTTTCCGTTGAGCCAACCTTTCTTTTGCTCAGCCTTCCTTGCAACCACCGCTAGAAATGGTAGGAGCCTGGGTTAGTACCTACTACCTGAACGTTGAGCGATTTCCCAAAATCCTGCATGACACCCTACAAAAGCTCAGAGTCAGAGATCGTCCCGAGTATGAGGGCCATGAGTATGAGGAGCATGGTACCGAGCGGTGTGAGGTTACCGTCTACATCGGAAAGAGTGAAGAGTTCCCCGACGTCACTGAAGCCTGGAGTGTGACCGTAACCGGACGTAGCTTTGTCGACACCTACCAGGTTGTGGCCTGCAAAGCCTTGCGGCATCTTTGCTAGATCTATGAAGAGCCCATTTCCCGTACCCCCATGAGGTTCTTTCCACCTTTGGATAGGAATCGGCGGGCATGGAGGGCTCACATGGAGGCTTTGCAAGGGCAGGATGCGCAAGAGGACAGTCCGACCGTGGTGTACTTGACCACGTACCTGCTCGCTCTGGATGAGCAGTATGATTGGCAAGCCTTGGAGCTAAGGGTGTGCCTTTGGCGCGCCGAGGAAGCCGAGATCTTCAACCGGATGCTCCAAGTGCAGCTCGCCGAAGCGCATGCCAGCGTTGCAGCTGCTAAGAGCCGAGAGGTTGCCATGGAGGAAGCCCTGAAGGAGGCCGAAGATTGGCATGTCCATCAGCTATGGGTGGCCTATCTTGTCACCAGTGCCGAGCGGAGGACGTTGGCTGCGGAAAGGCGGGATGTCCTGATCTTGGAAGGGACCCCTATCCACCTACCAGGAAGAAGAACTAGTGTTGCATCACCACCAACACCTCCACCCTCGAAAGTGTCAGAAGAAGAGCCCTTGGTTCCTCTCACTCAGCCATTGCCCCGAGAAGATGTAAATTAGTTGCCTTGGGATGTTTGTACCCGTAGTAGTAGTGCTTGTTGTCTCTGTCCTCCAGTGTTGTATTCTTGCCGTTGTTGTTCGTCCGTAGTTGTTGAGATCGTCCGCTAGTAGGGAAGGTGAATGCTGTATCGTGAATGGGAGCCTGAATGCCTATATGATGTACCCGTATTGGACCACTAGAACATGCATTTTATTCATCGTGTTTATTGCGTTCATCTACCTTAAGTTTCGCTAGCCGTGCTCAAAGTTGTCAAGGGAGATATTTAGCAGGTTACAAGATAAGTTGACATTCGGATGCCAGCAGATCAGCCGTGATTGGATAATATTGGGCACTGTATTGACTAATTGTGGATGTCCCAACAGAACATTTGAATCTCTTTAGACCAAATCCGCTGTTGGATTTGAATTCCTTGTCCCTTATTGTGAAGGGAACCTTTGTTGTTTGAATTTTCCCTCGCAATACTCCCCTTATTCTGTGGTCTCTGACCCCACCGCCTTCATGGCGTGTAAGTTGGTAATAGTTGCCTAGTTAAAAGCTTATGGTGCCACGACAAAACCGAGGGCTCCCTATGGAACAGCTGCCACATGGTGGCGCTGCTCGGCACGCGCTGGTATCGAGGTTGTTGACCAAGTACCTTTATCAAGTTACACTGGCATACCGCTTTTGCTACAAATAATTCCTTGAAAATATTCAGGTGTTCAAACGGGAAATCCATAGCGAGTTTTTGACCTAGTGCTCTATCAAGGTAAGCAAGAGGAGATGGTTTTAGAGGAAGAAAGTATGACAGGGTCTCAGTCTACTTGAAAGCCAAAGGTGGTCGAGTAAAGGGAAGAAAAAGAAGAGTAGTAAGGAAGGTTAGCCGTGGGTAGTCGTAAAAGTCTGAGTGGACGTCTTGTCCCAAGCCCTATGCTTAGTTGACCGCGCTATGCAGGCTGGGTTATTTCGCTGCGTGCCCTACGAATGCCGCCTATGTCAGGATCTGTAGCACCCCATTTTTGCATGGCCGCGGCATCGTGCAGTGCTCGCCGTCTTTGTGCACTGTGCGTTTCTCCTTTTTCCCAGCATCCGGTCGGCTCTCAACTCTCACGCCTCGTCCCTCGTACCAGACTCCCTTCCCTCTCCTTTCTTTCTTCTTTTGGTGCCACATCCGCCCGCACACCTGCCTCGTCGAGCGGACCCCCCTCTCCTCTCCTCTCTTTATCCTCTCTCTGCTGCTCGCACAGGAAGCACACCCTGTCCGACCTTATCTCCACAGCATGCGCTGTCTGTGTATCCCATCCCCGCCGCATCCACTTCCTGGGTGTGGCGTCTCCCCACCGTTTGCCACTATAAAATCCCCTTGGTCCTTGCTCTTCTTCTCCATCCCTTTCCCTCGCATTTTGAGTAGAGCTACAAAATCCAGTCGACGTTGTGAAGCTAGGTTCGGCAGTCTGAGGTGATAGTGTGATCTGAGAAGAAGGAAGGATCTGGTTTGGCGAAGAAGTTCAAGTTCCCTTTTGGTAGTCAATCTTAGGGTTCACGATGTTTTACTTCTCAGTCGACTGTTTCTGGATCTGTTGGTGCTACGCCATGTTTTGGATAATCATCTTCTTGTTGATTCTCCATTGTCCTCGTCTATCCCGACTTCTAGATTAAGTCTCGGTTGTAGTATGTTGCTCTTAACCTTGTATCCCTAGATCCCCGTGTGGTTTAGTATTTAAAGTCGTGTAACCTTTCGTGTAATTCCTGATCTACGTAATGTAATCGCGTTTTCCCCTTCTAGTTCTTGCTTCGAATCTCGAGACGAGATTCATTTTAAGGGGGGTTGGTTGTAACACCCCGGTGTTACGATCTCGTTTAGCACTGTGATTTAGGCCTAAGTAAAACGTTTGAAACGATTTTCTCAGATTTTAAATTTTTTAAAAAAACCAGCTTTTCGCGTCAACGGTAAAAATCAGAAATTATATTTTCAAGCGTTGTTTGTAGTGATTTGTTTTGGGCGAAATAATTACATAATGCTTTAATATTTTGTTCCATGGCTAGGTGCGAGTATGAGCTATCGTGTCCGATATTTTTATGCGAGCGGCAGTCGTACCGAGTATTCTGGCAGCAGCGGGTCCTTTTTCTTTTTCCCGCTCTATCTCGCATGCCTGCTTTTCAATGCCTCTATTCGTCTGCCTCTTCCTTATCTCTATGCTGCTGAAACTTGACTGAACACTCTTGTTATCCTCTGTTTCTATTTTTGGTGGCTTGCCTTGCTTGTATCTGTCTGCTCCGTTGCATCGTTCCATAGCAATCAGTGCCTCTGTCTGCCTCAGCGTTTGGCCAAGCGAAGTCATCTCGTTCCTGCCTCTGCTGCTCGGGTCTTGTCCTTGCCAACCTTGTCTCTGTGGCCCCCAGTCTTGTCCATGCCTAATCCTGCCGGCCACGCTTAGGCCAAATCAGTCCTCGCCGTGTCTGGTCCGCGGTCGCCAGAGCCCCTAGCGCCGGTCCCTTTTTCCCCTCCTCACGAGCGCTCCTCCTCCTCGCTCTCTCTCACGCGTGTTGCTCTTGCCTCAGTCTGCTCCCTCTCTTTGCCGAGCATCAGTGGAGGCAATGCTCTTGGTCGCCGGCCATCGCGTGTGCGCCCGGGCGTGTGAGTCCCCGTGGCCCGCATTGGACCCCTGCCACAGCTCTGACTCGCCCCTTTTTAGACCAAAGGTATTCACCCCACTTTATTAGAAAGCATAACGAGCACCAATGGTCCGAGGCTGGGGACACCATCGTTACAGGAACGCACTAAGGCAAAAGCCCAGAACTTCTACCAACAAACTCCAACTAAGAACTCAACAGATAGCTCAAAAACAACTAGGGAGAAAAGAATTCAGGTGGGGGGAGAAACAAAAGACTACGCAAACAGCATCCCCCAAACTGGATTACATAGACGCAACTCTCGAGGAGATATTATTCAGCATTCCGTCCGCCATCGGCATCATCTTCAGCTTGAGCAGGGGGCACCACGACTTGGCCAGCAGCAGAGCCTTGTAGATTAGGGTCGACGGTGACGACACCACCTTCTTGTCGAAAGCCAACTCATTGTGAGTTTTCCAAATAGACCATAAGGCTCTTGCTCCCTGATCTATGTAGCTCTCTAAGCCCAGTTGTATGAATCATCTCATTGAAAGCATCTATCAACAGGAAGTTAACATTCCCAGAAGATTTTCCTCAATTCTTCTAATTAAGTTAAAGTCTCCTCCAAGTAGAACAGGGATTTCAGAGCTCTCAACAGCTAATTGAATTTCATCAATAAAATCTAGTTTCCTATCATCATGAGCTAGGCCATAGATGTTAAAAAGTTTCCACACAAATCTATCAGATTTCATAGTCAGAGTACAGCTCTGGAAAAAATGCCCATAGTTTCCTCAGAGACCTCTGCTAAATCCTTATCGACCCCCATCAGCAAACCTCTAGAATGGCTAGAGTAGGGCACCCAAGACCAGAACATGTCTTTCTACCCAGCAAATCTATCTAGCTCTCTCTTTTGAAAAGAACTCTTGATGGTTTCTTGCAAACAAATACCATCAAAAGAATGTTTGTTTAATAACTCTAAGAGTAGCTTCCTTCTACCTGCATTACCCAATCCTCTGACATTCCAAAATAGAGTCTTCATTTTGATCACTTTTTAACAGCTCAATGTCCATACGAGGTTCAGTTGGAAATATCTCTATTTTGGAACTTTGATCAGCAGTAGACCTCTCACCCCAGAATCTATCTGTGGCTTATTTGGGACAGAACTCACTTGCTGATGATTCATAGAACTCTCAATCTTGTCTTTGATTTTCTGAATGTCCAGCAAGGCTTCTTCCGTGGCTTGTATCAGAGAGATGTTTGTAATTCTGGAAGTCTCATCAGGTCCCAAGGAGAAGCCACACACACTAGCTAAAGTATCCAGAGGATTAAGGAGAGGAGGAGGGAGGAGTGGTTTAGAATTTGATATACCTTTAGTTTTAGCTTTTCCATCCATAGCTTTCTTCAGGGCCATCTCTCCTTTGTCTTGAATCCTTGAGCTTTGTCTGGTCTTAGCTGGTAGGTAAACAGCAGCAGTCTTCTTGCTTGGATTTTGCACACTATTTTTATCACTATCTTCAACCTCCCTTTCATTGGGAGGGAAGAAGCTCACATATCCAGGATCCAGCATACTCTTTGCATCCACCTGTTCAGGTGAATTAGGGCTCAATAACTCTACAATTGTATCTTCATTCTGGACAAGATTGAGGTTAGCTGCCATATCATTCATCTCTTGGAGGATACCTGAGAAACTCATCAACTTTTCACAGGCATGAGTGGGATCTGGTTGTTTGAGCAAAGTTGAGCTTTTTGTTGGACCTAGGATAAGATCAGACAACTTCTGAACATGTTCTTGCTGTTGAAGAGTATTTGGGCTATTTGTTGTCTCTGGGACCAGATCAGGCACACTCTGAGCTCCACCCATTGGTGATTGGAAAGCCACTTATCATAGTTACCTCCACTGTTCTTTTTCCCTTGAGAGGCAGAGGAACTAGCTACATTTGGTTTGGGATTGCCTTGATGGGTGAAACCAGTTTCAAGCCAACCATGTCTCTCTTGTGACTCTGGATCTTCCTCATAAGTCACTTGGTCATCTTCTGGCCCCCAATCATCATCTGGTCGAGTAGGTGGTTGCTGCTTGAGTTTTTTTTGAGTAATACCAAGATATTTTCCTGCCTTGTTTATTGATGAAGACCTCAGATGTCCCACCAATTTTGTCTAGATTTTTGCAGGACACTTTCACCCAAATAGATTTCCAATTTAGAGATGGATTGTGTACTTCCTCAGGATCCCCACCAGTTGAGCTAGCTCTAACACAGCAAATTCTAACCTGGCTATACTTGGGATGCCAACAGCTCTGACCCACACTGATTGAAGCACCTAGAAAGCACCAGGTTCCATGTTGGATTCCTCCACCACAGCCATGATATCAGCAATGACAAATTTGATTTTCCCCATCTTAGTGAGCAGATTCAGGGCAATTCTTGAGGGGAGGGTTGCTAAAAACTCACTCTCTGAGATTCTCTCAACATCCCAGTTCCATTTTGAATCCATAAGGTACTGCAATTCTGTTGTGATTCTAAGCTTAGTACCTCTACCTTCAAGTACAGAGATAATAGCTCTAATAGGGGCCCCTTCTCTCTGCTTAGTATCAGCTTTAGGATCTGGTAGATTCAGAGCATAGAAAAGCTGACCAGGCATACCAATAGCGCATAGTTGTAAACCTTTGTTTGATTTGTATGAGCACTGATTAGATATGTGACCAGTAGTTCGACAACTATAGCAGAAAAGGTCATTCTTACAGTTTGACCAGTGGTGCCCATCTTGATTGCAATTGAAACATTTCATTGGAGCACCAGAATACTAACCTTGGCTTTGGTATCCTCCCTATTGTGGATTGTAATTTCTACGCCTATCCTCAATCTTCTGCCTCAAGTCACCTTCAGTCATCTGCCGAACATCTCTATCCTCATAGAAGTTACCTCCACGTTTGCACCCTTGGAAATTAGCTTGGTCCATATCTCTAGAAGTCTGGCGAGGATACCTCAACTCTTTATCATTGAAATTGGGCGAACGGCCATCACAGTGGCCAGCCTCATGACCTTCCCTGGCATCGTGAGGATATGAATCATGCCCATCCCACGCATCATGGCCATCTCTAGCATCTCGGTGAGAGCTGTCCCATCATTGGAAATCACAAGCCCGGTCACCTTCTCTCCCATCCCGAAATGGCATACCTCTCTTATCCATCTTCTTTTTGGCAACCTCAAGGAAAGACCTACCATCAATGGTGGCCGGGTGGACACGATGTAGATGCTTAGCTTGGCTACCAAATCTTCTAACCTCAGCCGCACTCGCCGGAAAATGCTGTGCCTCTGGATCCCAAACCCTAGCGGCGGCGACCCAAACCCATCTGGAGGACGGATTCGACGAGAAGACCGAAGGAGGGGAATATGAGTGGGAGAAAAGGTCTTCTATAGATGGGCCTTGACATGCCGGCCCAACAAGCTGTTTACCTTTCTCCTCCTTCGTCAACTTTCTTCCACGCCCTTCGATGGAGCCCTTCCCTGTCAATGGTGGATTCAAGCTCTGACCGCTGCCCTGCTCCACAATACCTCGATTCATCCCATGGATCTCACTGAGATGAGTCTTCGGAGGCTGTAACTCCATCATAATCTGGTCAATATCTCGAACATATCTCTCGTCATCCCGCGTAGAGTTCCAAGTGAAATTGAGCGGAAGATTGCCAACCACAATCGAGCTAGGATCAGGCAAAGCAATAGGAGGGAGGTGTTGACATTGCAGACGTTTCTCCATGACCTCATCTCTGGGCTGCGAGTGTTTAGGCAAGTTGAACGCAACCTTTGTGATATTGCGACGCGAACTCAAAGGGGGAAAGTGCTCTGCATTCATCCAATCCTCCAAATTCATCTCCAAATCCAGGGGAGACGATCGTACCTGGCTAGAGGCAAGGGATAGCGTATGCCGCACATACTCCCGTCGTGGATTGCCCCTACTCGGGTCTAGTGGAGGTCTCTGGCTCTGAGGCGACACCGTAAATGGGGGAATCGCAAGCGTGAGTCTGCGATTTCCCATGCCGTCGGTCGAGAAACAGGGGTCAAACCGATGAGCAACAAATGGCGAACTCAATCCCCTACTTTTGGGCGGAGATGATCCCAATAGAATAGAATGTCCGACTCGCCTCTTTTCCCCCCATCTCTGCTTACTTCTTCTTCGGGATGCCGTTGCAGCGCATCCCGAGCCACCGCAAGTCGCATGCTGCCGCTGCTCAGCCGCGCGCGCCTAGGCCTGCGCTGCCCCGCGGCACCCCGCCATTTCCCACTGTGGCCACGCGTGTTGCCGCGTCCATGCCGCGGTGCTCGATTGGACGTGAACCGTCCGTTGCCTGTAGCACCACCGTCCACAGGTGTCGGTCCTCCCTACGCTAGCACGAGCGCGCCCGTGACCCGGTCCCACGCTGGACCGCCCCACCTTCGACTCGCGCTCACCGTCGATCGAGCTTCGCAGTCGCAGCGCCTCGCCCCGCCCGCGCCGAGCGCGCTGCTCCTCCCAGGCCTTCGTCGTCGTCGTCGTGCCGTACCACCGCGCGGCTAGCCTCGCTGACGAGCCGCCCCTTCCTCGCTTGGAGCGCCTTCCCCGCTCCGTTCCACTGCCGTCGTGTCTTCCCGGCCGAAAGTGGTGGCCGACAGGAGCTCCCCTACCGGTGCTCTGCTTTGGTGAATGAAGTAGAGGAGGTCGAAGGGTATGAATCCAAACCGAAAGTTTATACAAGGTTCTTAGTGCGAAATACGCGACTTGAATGAATAGTACCTGCTGGACTGCGCCTTAGTTTCGAGTAAGAACGAGGGCCGTTTCGCAAATGTGTTGAGCACCTACCACGCTGGGCCGGCCTGAGGCCGCCTTTGCTGGGCTGCGGCCTTGCACCGCGCACCTAGGCCATTCGCCCACGTTGGGCCACCGCTGCCCCGCTGGGCTCGCTGGTTACCACCCCCACCGACCGCTTCAAGCCCGATTGGGCCAGCGTCCATTGGGCGCTTCAGTTCGTTGCGGTCACGCAGCGCTGGCTTCTTCGGGCCGTCCACGTCCGCAAGGTCTGGCCGGCTGCTCGGTCCCCGACTGGGCCGCTCGCACCCATCCCCATGTTGGGCCGTGTCCCCGCACCTGGGCCACTGCCACTCCCTGGGCCGTTGGCCGCGCGCCCGCTGGCCGGTCGTGGGCCGCACTACTAGGCCGTTGGTGCCTGCGTGCCTGGCTGGCTTGTGCCTACGCACCTGGGCCACGCCCCGCCTGGGCCGGTGTTCTCTCGGTTGCTGGGCTGATAGGGCGTGGCCGCCGGCTCTCCATTTTCTAAATGTTTTGCTAACATATGTTTCTAGTTAACTTGTAAAAGCGAGATAAAATTGTGTAAGTGTCCAAAAATGGAAAAATCAGTTTTGTTGAGTCTCTAAAATCATGATCTACTTGTTAGTATAGTTTATTCACATAGTGTGATATTATTCTTCGAAGCTATATAATTAATTTAGGGTACTTAATATTGTAAATATAAACTTATAGGAACTTCCGTGATAAATTAGTAATAGTATTGGATCTGAAATCTTTACAGTAGGTTCCTAGCAAAATTAGCTGCTCACCATAATTTTTGTAGCTCTAGAATAACTAGTTGCTAGATAAATAATGATGTCCTATTGCGAATAAAGAAACACCGTTGATTTATATAACTAAAACAGTTATTGGGAAATAACGCCTTATCCGACAACGTGTATATGTAGCCTAAGTATGGTTGTCGTTAGAATTAGCCCGTTAACTCAAGAGGCGTACGTCGTATTTTACGAGTCACGATTGTAGTTGATTAATTACATCTTTGCATTGCATCGTATGCATATCATATAGGTACGATGATGGATCACGGATCGATCAAAGGATGATTGGGAATCCGAAGATGGTGTAATGGTATTCTCTCCAGGAGATGGTGCAATGGGCTTTCTATTCAGTTATGGTGGATTATCTGAAGATGCAGATACTAACTTTTTAATATATCTTACCCAGGCAAACCCCGGTGCATAACCCCTACTTTTCAGCAGTTCAAATTATATTTGTGCATTAAGTTTTAAGGAGTTGAATGAAACCCACTTGCATATATATCTTTATCCTATGAGTCTTACTAGTATGACAGGATCATGTAGAATGCTATGCTACAGGTTTCGGTAGAAGTCGTGTGATTGCCTATCACTCGCGAGAGATAGGAAATATATTACTATATTATGATCACTTGGAAAATATAAATGGTGGAAAGGTAAACTGGTGACCGGGTAGGGATATGGTTTGGGTATTGGTGGATGTAAGAGGTTGTGTCGCTGTGGACGCGGGGCATAGCTTGGTTACACCGTTTTTCCCTGTCTGGTCGGTTAAGGACCGATCATTGCATAAGCCATCGAGGCAAGTCACAGACTTATTATACTGAGCACATACTTGGGTATGGGCGCTTGGAAGACTTGTTGCTCTCTTGTCTTTGATCCGGCTCTTTTCCGGACCGACTGTTAGGGTTTTATTTTGGTGGTGGAGGTCCTTGCACCACACTGAGTCCGGGACTCAGGGGCGGGGGCTTGGAGACCCAGTTTGGATGGGGACCTAGACACCCAGGACAAGAGAGTGATGGGTTGGTCCTGCTTATGCCTTGGGTACAAGCGAGGCGTGTGTTTTCGGGGTACCCAACTGTGGGCATTGATTCGCGAATCACCAGGCGATCCGGTACGGCTTGTTTCATGTCTAGCATCATAGTAAGAACTAAAAGATGAAAGATGGAAGGAAAAGAAAATTTGATTGCTTACCACCTGCTTGAAAGTGGCATAGGTGCCTACATAGAATGGTTAGTTAATGAACCAATGCGGCTATTAATAAAAATTTAACATAAGGACGCACGCTTAGTAATGCTTCCTGCAAATGCAATAAACCCACAAGCCAGATGAGCTTGCATATCCTTGGAGTCTTTTCTTTCCTCCTGTTGGGTAAGTCTTGCTGAGTACAATTGAGTACTCAGGGTTTTATTTCCCCTATTGCAGGTGATAGGTGGAGGCTTGAGCTGACCTTTGTGTGTGGATTCCTCCTGGTGGGCTCAGAGAGGATTTCCTTTAAGCTGCGATCGTAGTTTTATTTATAACTTTTACCAAATGTTTTTATAAATGAAAGCTTTATAATCTATTGTCATAGCTTATATATCAATACTTCATCATGTCTTGAATAGATATTTATTTCCGCTGTAATTCTGATCACATGTTTATATTCCGCTATTCAATTAAATTGTTCACAACTCTGATAATATGACTTCATTCCACTGTTATATTAATAAATGTTATACTCTGATGTTGTATTAAAAGTGATGTAAGAAATGGTTCGGAATGATGTAACTTTATTCTCTCACTTGTGATCCTGATGGCAAAAATGTGGATTTTTGGGTTCTCCCCTGGGGTGTGCTCGACGAAACCGAGTAATTTAGTGTTCTCCTTTGGGTGCTTGGTGTCTAATGGAAGACAAGCACTCCTGGGAGGCATTAGATTAGGCAGTTCTACCACATAGAGAAGAATTCCTGCCCTGGTAATGTGGTACCTGCCAGTGACCGACCGCTTGAGACGTATCTTCCTAAACCCTAAAGAAGCCGCACTCATGACATGGTGGGATGATGAGCGCATGGTGGATGATGATAAGATTGCACACCCGGCTGATTGTAGTCAGTGGCAAAGGTTTGATGAGAAGCACAAAGAATTCAGCGATGACCCAAGAAATGTATGGTTTGGCTTGAGCACCAATGGAATGAATCCCTTCAATGAGAGGATGAGCGACCACAGCACATGGCCAGTGATCTTGACCATGTACAACATCCCAACATGGTTGTGTCAGAAGAGAAAGTACCTTCTCCTCACTATTCTTATTTCTGGCCCTAAACAACAAGGCATTGATATAGACGTGTTCCTCGAGCCCTTGATGCAAGAAATGGAGAGGCTATGGAGGCATGGGGAGCAGATGTACGATGCGTTCCGAAAGGAGGACTTCATATGTAGAGCAATAATATTTGTTACTACCAATGATTACCCCGCGCTGTTTGCTTTGTCTGGACAGATCAAAGGGAAGACGGGATGCTTGGTTTGCTTGGATGGTACTATAAGGGTGTACCTAGATGCATCCAAGAAGATAGTTTACCTAAGGAACCGATGCTTCTTAAAGACAAGTCACAAGTACCGCAACAAATTATTCTTTAGATTTTATGACAACGCCCCGGAGATTGAACCCCCTCCAGAGAGATGTCATAACGGAGAACACGTGTACAGAATGGTGAAAAACATACGCGTCATCTATGGAAAGAAGAATCCGGATGGGATGAATAGAGATGGAAGCACACCTCCTGTCGAAGGCATACCTTTCAAGAAACAATCGATCTTCTTTCAGTATCTATCTTATTGGCCAGACTTGGAGGTCCCCCATGCCATTGATGCTATGCACGTGTAGAAGAATGTCTTTGAGAGTCTCATTGCTACCTTGATGGACACAGGCAAGTCAAAGGATGGTCTGAAAGCATGGAAAGATATGGTGCAGCTAAACGTGATGCCACAGCTTCACCCGATACCTGAGGCTAATGGAAAATACACTCTGCCCACGGCGTGCTTCAACCTAACACCAGACAAGAAGAGAGCTATATGCACTTTCCTGAGGGGGATCAAAGTCCCGACTGGGTTTTTAGCAAATGTGAAGAAGCTAGTGTCGATGAAGGACTTGCCAATAACACACTGCAAGGCTCACGATTGCCATGTGATGCTGATAGTGTTTCTACCTATTGCAATCAGGGCTATAAAGCCAGAGTTCTTGAAAATGGCCATCACCCGCATGTGCTACTTCTTTTCAAAGATCTCACAGAAGACGATTGGCAAGGAAGAGCTGAGTGACCTACATGAATTTGTGGTGGAGACACAAAACCAACTGGAGATGTGTTTACCTCCTGCTTTTTTTGATATAATGTCACATCTCATGATTCACATGGTTCATCAAATATAGGCGCTTGGCCCTTGCTACTTGCATGAAATGTGGTCCTTCGAGCGGTTCATGTCGGTTCTAAGTCGATACGTGCATAATCGAGCATACCTAGAGGGCTCCATGATAGAGGGTTACAGTACTGAAGAAGTCGTCGAGTGCTGTCAAGAGTACCTAAAAGTACAGAAAGGGATTGGTAAACCCGTTTCTCGTCATAAGGGTAGGCTGGCTGGGAAGGGCACCAGTGGTAGAAAAGTGTTCATCGACCATGATTACAAAGAGGTGAGTCGGGCGCATTACAGTGTCTTGCAGAGTACACAATTGATGCAACCGTATATTGATGAACACTTGGCTATCATTATGGCAGAGAGAAATGTCCGTTCGGATGATTGGGTCATGAAACAACACAAGCAACGACTAACTACATGGTTGAAGGACCAAAACATACCGCCTGGAGAAACCATAGACTCTATTACCATCAGTAGGTTGGTGGAGGGGCCATCGAGACAAGTGACATCTTGAAATGCTTATAACATCAATGGGTATACGTACTATACCCACGCAAAGGATAGTAAATATGTGAACCAAAACAGTGGCGTTCGAATAGAGGCTCTCGATGGATTAGGGCGAAAGATCCAATACTTTGGCATCATTGAAGAGATATGGGAACTTGACTATGGAAGGGATATAACGGTGGCCCTGTTTCGATACCGCTGGATCAAACAACACCAATTGAACGAGATCGAATTAAGAGTCATGGACCTCGAGAATCTAGGCTACCAAGATAACCCTTGGGTGCTCGCTTCACGTGTCGCACAAGTTTTCTATATGTCTGACCCACAAAGTAACCTCCCCCCGAAGAAGAAGACAAAGCACGTGATTGCCTTCGGGAAACAGCACATTATTGGAGTTGATGGCGTGGACGATGTTGAAGCTTACAATAACTACGATGAGTTGCCGCTATTCACAGACTTTCCTAAGAAGACCAGTGTTGTGGAAAAGAACCTTCCCAAAGACATATTTCCATGGGAACAAAAAGGTGTCAAGGGGAAAGTCGTTACAGTGGGCTAGCTAGTTGTTTAACGTGGAGTGTTTATGTAAATGTGTGTTTGTAAGACTTTATTTATGGATGCATGTGAGACTATATATTTATGTATGTGTGTAAGACTACATATTTTTGTATGTGTGTGAGACTACATTTATGCATGTGTGTGAGACTACCCTTTGCAACATCTAGATGACTCTATTTGAAGTTGCAAATCTTGTTTGAAGTTGCCAATATTAAAATTCAAAATTTCAACTATTCAAATTTGGTCAAATGAAAATATGATCAAAATAAAAGTTGTACATATTGATGAGTTCTACAACTTTGGTATTCATGAGTTTTTCATCTGAAATCATTTACTCTTTCAAAATATTGTTTCAAGTTGAAATTGTTTGAATTTCAAAATTTGAATCGTTCAAACAAAGTCACATGACAAGATGACCAAAATAAAAGTTGTACATGCCGATGAGTTATACAACTTTTATGTTTACAACATTTTCATTTTATTTCATAAAATTCTAGTCGAAGTTTTAAAATTCAAATTTTTAATTTTTGTTTTTTTGTTTTTTATATTGTTTTGACTACAATTGTTTATATATATATTTATTCATATATAGAATAATACAAAATATTATATTTGTGCATATACACAATTTTTTTATATTACTTTGTGTTTTTATGATTAAAAAAATATAGAATTTATAATTTAAAAAATAGAAACTATTTGTAGGGGCGGTTGGATCAGGAACCGCCCCTACAAATGCATTTGTAGGGGCGGCTGGATCAGAAACCGCCCCTACAAATAGTCCCAAGTATAAATAATAGGGTGCACGGGAGTCAGACTATATGGGCGTTGTCTTCTTCCTCCGACGCCGTCAGGCTGCCCCGCGCGCCCAGGGTTTCCGCCGCCGGCCACGCCTCCGGTCCTACGCCCACGCCCGCCCACACCCGGCCCCCGGCGTCCCGCACCCGGCCCTTGGCTCCCGCCCCTGCGAGCGCCCCGGTGCCTGAGCTCTCCGCCGTCCACGTGCTCCTCCCCTGCCATCCTCGCTTCCCTTCCCCGGCCAGCCGACACGCCACCGCCACCCCATCTCAATCCGCCCCCGGTGCTCCCTCCCCAGGCAAGCGCCCCGGTGCCTGAGCTCTTCGCCGTCCGTGCTCCTCCCCCTGGCGTCCTCGCTCCCTCCCCCGAGCTCTTTGCCGTCCACGTTAGGGTTTGGCGTGCGCGCACCTCCACCGGTAGGAAGGCAAGCTGCCAGTGCTGCCCGGCATCCATGGTCCTCCACCGGCGTCGGTGCTCCTCCACCGACATTCGTGCTCCTCCACAGCTCCCCCTACAAACAACAGGTTTGGATCCACCACTGCTCTGCTCGTTGAATGCCGCTCACTGCTCCAGCACTCCGATCCACCGGTGCTCAGTTATATGTGCATTGTCGACATATTTGCAATACTACAAATTAGTTTGCTTGTAGAACTGGGCATGCTTGTACAATTGGATGCCCCAATTTGGATCCACCACTGCTCCGCTCTGCTTGCTGCTTGCTGCTCAAAATTGAAACAGGCTTCCAATTGTAGAAGCTGTTAATGCTTATCTTGGACATGATGATGGCTATTTTGATTTTTACACGCTGAGCAAAGTGCCTAGAGTAATGGGAACTATACATGATGTTCATGCCCATTTTGATTCACACTGAGCAAAGTGCCTTAGGTCAATGATGTTAGATTTTTAGGCGCAGGAGGAGCACCCTTAGGTGCGGCAGCCGCACCTTACTTACGATTGTTGTCTGCAATTTTTGCTAGCTAATAATCAGTACACCCCCACAGTGCATCCTCCCTGTCTAATTAGCACTATTTCCTGTTGGTATCTGTGGACTGATTAGTAGCTTTGATGAGAACTTGGATTATTAATTGAGACCTAAGGCACTTTGCAATGATGTTTCTATACATTCTTAATAGTATTATTTCCCATTTGTAGAAGATGTGGCACATGGATGAAGCTAAAGAACAAACTTGTTTATTAAGAACTGCATTTGATTTATTTTAGCTGTCCTACTTGAGCAATGGTTCCAAACTTGTGTTTCTTGATATCCTTCCACACCTAGCTGTCCTACTTGAGCAATGGTTCTTATTGCTGTTATAAGTTAGTAGCATTTGAAAGGTTGTTATCAGTCAATTTTTTAGTTAAGTTAGCATGTCTTGCTGCTTTTCTTCGTCTTAAGTGCTTGTACTCATTTCCTACCATTTGCAACAGCTCATTAGCTCATTAATCCTAGTTGTTCTGGTCCCAGATACATATAGAGCTGTCCATTTTTGGGAGATATGATTTTTTTGATGTCACTGTCAGGTTTTCACCATGTGCTATATAGTTCTACAATTTTTTGTATTTCTACCATGTTAACATCAAAACTAGCTCTTATTGCACACTATGTAGTTCTAGTGCTTTTCCTAAGCTTTTCAAAATGGTTAAGTACATAATTTACCATGGTCTACAACTCCGGCTATGATTTATTTTGACTGAATTGCTATTGTCCAAGTGCTCAGTTCCAGTTAACTTTTAGTTTAGCAGATAACCTATGAATCACCTCTTGATGAAAATAAAAGAGTTGTAGTGCTTTTCTTAAGCTTTTTAAAATGTTAAAGAACACACCTTTTCATGGTCTAGAACTCTAGATACGAGTGTTTAAAGTTAATGTCAAGATTTGTCCAAGTCTGAACAGATTTGTTGGTACATGATGTTTGGTCTTGTTATCTATTGTATCCTCTTGAGATGATAATAAGGAAGTTTTAGATAACTTAATAATCTTTCTAGAATGTTAAGGATCATGTTTGTTGGAGGAATAGAACACTAGATATGCTTTTGTGAAGTTACTGTCAGTTTCCTTTTCATATTACTACTATTTTCTCGGCTTACACTTGATTTAGTGTTCTGATCTATGATGTCAAAGAATTATAACTGAGTTTTCAATTTCTACTACTACTCCAAACTGAATTCTAACGGAATTCTACTACTACTACTCTATCTGTTGCTCTATCACCGGATATTAGATACTAGTCTTAACTGAATTTTGCCTAATGTTGCTGGTGCTCTACTATCTACTCTCTTCTCTCTTCTATGGCTCCTGCTGGCTGCTATTGTGCACTTCTCTCTTACTGTGAGCTTCTGCTCTTCTGTCTATTCTACTCACTGAGCAAATGCTTCTATGGCTTCATATGCTTTTCTTGGCCACCTTTCCTATACTCTGTGTTTGGTAAACAGCTACTGCCTATTTTGCCAACTCTCCCCTCTCCTCTCATCTCCTTTGTTTTGCCGATGATGAAATTGTCTCAGTCCATACATTATATGGAATATGAGCTGATGATCAAGAACTTGTGAGAAACTTGGCATCATTAGTAGCCGCCCCTACATTACCTTCTCCTTTCTTCTTTGTTATGATTTGATGCTCCAAGTTCATGATCAAATGATGATTGACATGTTTCTGAGGCCTCTACTACTGCTACTACTAGTTTTTTTATATATTGTTGTTTTATAGGACTTTTTTGACATGTTTCTAAAGCACACTTTCTTGCATCTATTAGAACAAAGCGTGAAATAATGTCACGGACACCAGATAGTGCAGCCCAATGCCCCGAGCCAGATGAGCAGCCACCCTTGAGGAGCAAGCACTAGAGGACCAGCTTACTCAGAAACAGTTTGATAACGAGGTAGAAAAGGATCTAGAAGTGATGCTTACTTAGGAGCAGTGTGACGAGGAGGAAGGCCCCGAAGGAGAGGCTACTGAAGGCGAAGAAGAAGAGGATGATGACTCAGAAGAGGGATATGTAAGTCCCAAGGATCCTTTCCCACGTGAAGTCAGAAGGAGGCCAACGGAGGAAGATTTGGACAAGGACTTTGACCCGAACAAGGAGGTAGGGAAAAAGCCTTAGCTTGTAAATTTTGCTAAAACTTTGGCTGTGTTACCTCTGCTAACACTTTGACCTATCGTATATACAGGTCCCTCCTAAAACTCGGAAAAGACAACGTCGACGTCCACGACATCTCGCTGGACAAGACGGAGTAGAGAAAAGGAGAGCAGAGGCAACAGCCACAGAGATGGATCACGATGCCTCTGCTCCACAACCTGAAGACACAACCACGACTACCAAGCCTAAGAGGAAACGAGGGGATAGAAAAGGAAATCTATATCCAGATAAGGCATGCTATGTGATAACGGAGGTCGGGCCAGCAGGGGGTCCTTGAGCGTAAGGAATTAAGAGGACGATTCCGTAATGCGATCAAGGCACTAGTAAGAGATAAATTGAACCCAGCAATCCCTAACTAGAAAGAGGTATCAGAGAACAAAAAGAATGAACTATGGGATAGGCAGCTGAGGGTCAATTTTAGATTTCCGGAGGGTAAGCACGAACTGGTAAAAAATGCTTTCAGGATGATGGGAGAGGCATTCCGATGTTGGAGGTCGGAGCTCAACACGAAGTATATCCAAAAGGGGTTAACTCCCTTCAAAGAGTTCGGCAAAATAACTCCTAGTCAATGGGAGGAGCTCGTGGCTCAAAAGACCAAACCGGAGGCATTGGAGCTCAGTGCCCGTAACACCGAGCTAGCAAAGAGGAACAAACACCACCATCATCTAGGCCCCAGTGGCTACTATGCCAAGGAAGAGCAGTTTAGGAAGATGGACGAAGAGGCCGCAACTGCTGGGAATATCGATGTGACGAATTTGAAGGTACACTCAAGGAACTAGATATATGCGAGGAGTACAGAATCATCCGGTAGTAATCTTAAGTTTGATAAGCCGGAGACCCAAGAGGCGGTATCAAGGATACTGAAATATGCTGAAGACAAGAACAAGGGCTCATTCAATCCTTCTAGAGAGAGGGACGAGCTTAGCCTTGGCTTGGGAAACAAGGAGCACACAGGCCGCACCAGGGGGCTAGGGAAAAGGACGACCTAGAAGCAAGGATTCAAAGAGGACAGGCACATGTACAAGAAACATGGCTGAGACTGGGAGACTAGTCTTGAGCTCCAAATGAAGGCTCTAGTTGCGAAGGCGCTGGAGGAGCAAGGACTGTCTATGGAGCCACAGATATTAGTGACGCCACCGAGAGAACTGGCATTAGTTGGCAGCCCTCTGAAAGTTCCTAGCAGCCAAGGTTCTACTGCAGCCACAACCCCCGTCGATCACATACGGGAACCAACTAGTTGCACCTTGGTGTTTCTCAGCGGCCGGCAGAACACTGTGATGGAGGTGGCAACGGGTGTGGCACATCCTCCCGGTGGCTTACACCACAATAATAAGATACCACCGGACTACACTAGGGTCGAAGTGCATACCGTGAAGCCCGAGTTCATGCAGTGGAGGATAGACTACGCAACTCCCGAGGGGCTGGTGTTACTCGGAGACGTTATTGGGCAGTTCATCCTCTGGCACAAATGGGACATTATATTGACTACTTCTTCGCCGCCTCCCCCTCTCCCAAATTTGAAGCGAGTTGTTGAGGTTGGGGAGATATTTTCATCGTCTCGTGACCACCACATACCTGAGATGCCACATTCTTCCCCACCTCCTAGCGAGCATGTACCTGATGAGATGCCACAACCTTCTCCAGCTCGTACCAAGCAAGTGCATGATGAGATGCCACAGTCTTCTCAACAAGCATAGTCAATACATGAACAACGAGTGCCTCCTGAAGAAGGTGATGCACAAGAAGACGAGGACGTGCCTGAATGGGAACTTCGAAAGAAGATTCCAATAAACATAAGGCCAGTTTATGTTCCGGTCAAAGACGTCTCATCGGTGTCCAAGTGGTATTCCCATGACCAGTTCAAGCCTGAGAACCAAGTTAAAAAGTCCCATCATGGGGTTCTGAGGAGGCCGTAACTAGCAAACTCCACCAAATTGCAAAGCAGTATTCAAATGTTGATGACATCAAATGGTCAAAGGATTGCCCGAAAACATATGAAAGAGGCAAGCCCTTCATACCAAACCAGGACATCCAACGCCTACCACTTGGAATGAGAAGGTTCCATGATTGGTACTTGCGTGTTCTCCCAACGAGCATAGATCTCATACAAGCATGCTTCCCCACCGGCACATTTGGAAGCCCAGCCGGTAAAATTGTCTTTGACTTCAATGACATGCACACATGCTTTCACCTGGGAGAAATGGAGATTAATCTAATTCACACGTGGTGCTTGTAAGTCCTTGTCCTCCCAATATGAGATGAATGTAATCTTTGAATTTTGTTGTAACTAACCAACGCCGTGATTTGTAGAATGCAAGTGCATATTGTCAAACAAATGCCAAGTCTGAAAGCCGGGTATGTAGACCCTCAAGCTATAGCCCAAACAAATTTTAATTACCCTAAACAGTGGACACTGGATGCTAAAGAGCTAGCTGCTGCAAAGACTCTTCGGGAGAAAGAGCATATCCGTACGGCGAAACTAAAGGAAGAGTCCCTTAAGGTTGCGGCATACATTGCTCTGGCTTTCAAAAATCTACAACAACACTCTACTATATGGCTACCATACAACTTCGAGTAAGTTCAACTATATACTTAAAGCTTTGTTCGATATATTTTATTCGATGCAAAAGAGCTTATCTAGTTCTATGATTAAATCCATGCAGCAACCACTGGATTTGTATAGCCATCGATGTCGGGAGGAGCATGGCATGGGTCTTTGATTCAATAGATAAGGACCCGGCAACATACAAAGACTTCATATCGATTCTCAAGACATATACATATCGACAATACTCATTAGCTTATATGTTTGTATACATACTTGTAACGTTCACTTATGGATACTAACAAGTTGTATTTGCTAAAATAATTCGAACAGGGCATTTAGGTTCTATGTCACTCATCATCACGGAAGGCATGATCCAGCAAGGAAGGAAAAGCTGGCTATAAAAACACTATGTGCGGTAAGTGTAACTTACTTCTTCAGTACTCCGTTACATGGCTGTCAAAAGCATTACCTAACATTTTCATATGCAAAACACACAGTGCCCCAAGCAAAGGCCTGGGAGTGTACATTGTGGATACTATATATGTTATATGATGAGTAACACCAGTGCCTACAGGAGACACCCCTTCAGGGTAAGTTTGAACCTCTTCATCAGTAGTATAAAAACTTCATACATGGTATGAAATACTAGACCGAAACTTGTTCTCTTGTAGTGGAGAGAAGAGAAAGGAATGAAAAGAGACCTATATAAGGATGACCAAACTCTTAGAGCTTATCGACGACCTTTGCAACTTCATATTGGACCAGATTGTACACGTCAAAGGCGCCTACCATGACCGAGAATCTGACTTAGGTAGAAATCCTCAGTACCAACACCTTCGTGAGACTAAAAGGCTAGCTCTAGGACATTGATAACAATGTGTATGTAATTTGTATATTTAATGATGGATTGTATATATCCTTATGAATTGGACTTGTAATTATAGTTTATATAATACTATTGTGCTTGTAGTCACGTTCGGAACGTTGGTTGCGGGGCGTTCGGCAACGCGAACATGGTTCGGAACGTTGGTCGTGGGGCGTTCGGCAACGCGAACGCGGTTCAGAACGTTGGTCGCGCGGCGTTCGGCAACACGAACGCTGGATGGAATACGCGGAAACAAACAGTTCTGGTCGAATTTGAATTGTAAATTTGATTTTTTTGCGGGAAAACGTACTGTAGGGGCGGTTAGTGATTGAGCCGCCCCTACAAATCGATTTGTAGGGGCGGCTAGTAATACGAACCGCCCCTATAAATCGATTTGTAGGGGCGGCTCAATCACCAGCCG
The DNA here is from genome assembly GCA_904845875.1 of Miscanthus lutarioriparius. Taxonomy (NCBI): domain Eukaryota; kingdom Viridiplantae; phylum Streptophyta; class Magnoliopsida; order Poales; family Poaceae; genus Miscanthus; species Miscanthus lutarioriparius. Next base: position 72,480,858 of record CAJGYO010000012.1, on the reverse strand, counting down.
CCCCTACAAATCGATTTGTAGCGGCGGCTTGGGAACCGCCCCTACAAATGCATGATTTGTAGAGACGGTTTGGTAGGGACGGCTGGCCAAACCGTCCCTACAAAGGGTTACCAGCCGCCCATAAAAATGCTTTTTATAGTAGTGCCTCACTCACACCCATATACACAAACAGACCCTACAGCTATATATAGATTTGAAGATCGCGTCTTTAAAGAGATCACCGAAACCATCCAAAGCTCCGTATACGACGGGCGCGCCACTATCCCTTTGTGGCTCCACGCGAGAGAGGCTGCACCGTTAATATGGAAAAAAAAACCTGGTGGGAATCATGAGTCGAGCAGAACACGAACCTTTTATGTGGGCTTAAGTCGGAGAAAAGAAGGATTACACATCATTACAAGAGATATGATCTTCTACGACGATTTTCTCGTGACAACAACTAAATTTGTCGCTAAGTCATTCTGCTTTACGACGTTTTTCAGTGGGTTCATGACTTTACAACAAAAATTATATGTGCATCGCTAAGATATTGTAGAAGTCGTCGTAAACAGAAGGATTTCCATGTTATGAGGAACTATAGTTCTTCATGACATGCCAACAAACAATCGTCTTATTATTTAAATTTTAACTTGCTAAGCTCAACTCCACGTATCATATGTTGAATTCAAAATTTTAAACTGTCCAAACTACCTCGGATGAAAAAAAAAAGAAAACCAATGTTCTAGATCTCCATGTGACCAACAATGTTGTAGTTGATGACTTTTTAATTTCAAATTATTTTTGGTCCTAAAATTATATATGAAGTTCTTATATTTTGAAATTTAAATTTTTTAAATTACCTCAAATGGAAATACAAATAGAAGCAAGGTTATAGATCTTAATTAGATCTATAACTTTGTAATCCATGACTTTTTTGTTATAAAATATTTATAGTTCCAAAAGTCTATTGAAAGTTGTCACTCAAATTTTTTTTATAATACCCATCTCCAGGTATTTCAACCGGCGCCAATTTTCTTCCCTCCCTTTTCCCGCTGATGTTTTCCCCTCCCATGGCGCCAAAATTTCCTCTACGCGCTCTCGCCACACCAAATCCGCCAACCCTAACAATAACAAAAACTAAAATAAAAACCACATACTTTGGCCACCGTCAGTTCTCTCAGTTCTCACTCTGCCGCCCTCCTCCCATCGACGCCTCCCCAAATCCCACCGAAGCCCCCATCGCCGAGCTCCTCTAGTCCCAAGCCGAGCTTCGCCAGTGCCATGGCCGATCTCCTCCCGATGGGGCGACCGCCGCGGGGAAACACCACACGCCCCTATTCTTATTGAAGTCGGTCGGAGCCATGGCGGCATACACCGGCAGCTGAGGCAGCCACCCAGCCCCCTGCTCTTCCTCGAGTTTGCGTCTCGGCAGATCCACCTACGGCAACGGCAGGTCAGCAGTCATTCCGGCCCCTTTCCTCTCCTCCCCTCCCCTTTGTCTCGAATCTAACAAGTGAGGGTCGAATCCATGTAGGGTCAGCCACATCCACGGTCGCCCTTGGAGAAGGATGTCGAATCTCTGTCTCTAGTGGGAGCCTTTCTTCTTCCTCTGTAGGATCCGACAGACCGTTGATCCGGCGTGGTGGAGCACTGGTGCTTGTGACCATGTGATTTGTTAGGTTTTGTTTAGTTCCCATTACTTCCTTGCTCATGTAATCACTCACCTGTACTGATTTGTACTCAATAATAATCGTCTTTCAACTTCCGGGGATTTTTGATAGGGTGGCTTTAGGTTGGATCTTTCGGTGTGACACAAAACGGCAGGCTAGAAGGAGTTTCTTCTATGGATTTGATCTATGGTGCTTTATTCACTTCCGAGTTAGTTCTTCCTCGTCTTTCTGATACACGTGTTGCCTATTTTTTTGTATGTGTGTATACATAGTCCAGATTTAATAGAAATGTGGTATTTGGTTCATAGCTGTAACTGACCTTTTATGCAGCAAAGATCTCTTGTGTGACTGTTGTTAAAAAGTAAAAATGACTGCTAATATTATCAAGGAAAAATCTCTTGTGCTTCGATCTTTTATGCAGGAAAAAAGAGAGTAGATTCCACACTAACCTGTGCAGTTTTTACTCTGAACATTAGTTTAGTTGCTCCATGTCTATTAGTGAGGTGTGGCTTAGTTTTTAGGTCACTTGTAGATTTACTTTCCTGGGCCACAGGAGAAATCACTTAGTGAGAAATCACTTAGTTTTTAAAAGAGTCTGATTGCTTCTGTTTTACATTTGTCGTGGACCATATCTATTGTTGTTTCCATTACTGCTACTGTCTATTGGTTACTTATGTCCATTAGTTCCATTCATGTTTATTTGCACAAGAGAAAATGATCTTTCTACTATTTGGAAAATACGAGTGCATCAATATAGAAAATTTTGGCAATTTGGTATTTCCTTTCAATATAGAAAATTTTAGATACTGAGATGAATCATTTGGGTTAGAAGTCTATGTGAGAAATAATGTTGTGACAACTGGCATACTGTCTACAGACGGCAGTCCATTGTAAGTGACAAACTTATTCTTTGCTTTCCCAGTCTATATCTTCATGCATGCACATGGCAAATGACTGCTAACTTTAACTTGTCTATATTTGGTCTCACTATTTGCAAACATGTTCAAGCAAGTATCTGATCTAATTTAATTCAATTTCAGGGCAGAAAATTGGTAGCTGTGGGCACCTTGCAGCAAGTGTTTATGTTGGGGCAGTTACAACCTAACACAGGTCATTATAGGATCAATTTTGCACAAGTATTTCTACATTGCGTCTTTGAAATTTTCTCTACAGAGCTTCAAGGGCTACTAAATAAAACAGCTATACATTGCTGCACCTCTATCCCACATAGCTGTAATTCACCTGGCAGTATTTCATTCTTGTGTTACTTAGGATTTTAATCTTCGGTGATTGGCTGACGATGAACTGTTATGCGAGAATGAAGTAGGATCTCTGCACCTTCAAGAAAGGAGTGAAAAGTATGAAAAGGTACATGTCAGATCAGCTACTCGGCCAAGCTATCTTTAATGTGCAGTTCCCAACCAATTTAGATGATACAGGCTGTGATAATGTACCCTTGTAACATTATCAATCTGTTCCTTTTAATGCCTCTGATTTAGGTTTGTGTTATATGTAAAATATATTAATGTAGAGGCCTTAAATGCAGAGTGCAAAAGTTGGTCTGTGTGGATCATTTGGTGCGATAGTACGAGGTAGACTCACAGTTGTTTCACAGATATGCCTTATGCTTCCATGCCTTTTGTTTTCCTTAGTTGATAATACCTTAAGTAGGTCTTGGATTTGTATGTGAATGGTCCAGTCAACTCTAAAGCAATTGGTTGTTTAGAAAGTGCTGCTGCTGTTGGGATTATGGGATACATTTTTTGTTAGGATTCCAGATTTTGTGCATTTATATTCGGAAAATTTGTCTAATAGACACCACTGAACTAATGCTTTTTGGAATCTGAATATATTTTACACCATGGATGGCACTTCCAGCTAGCTATTCGTTAAAAAAGAATCTGAATATTATTGCAGACTGAATTTTTATGATAATGCAAACTCAAGCTGTTGTCCTAATCTGAGATGAATATACTCTTTACTATTACTACTACTTAGCTACCCTTGTGCAACCCATTTTAGCTACTCACCCAAACTTTTTTTTTTGTCATGTTAGGCTCAAATGAAAGCTATCATGGCTCAGTTTGACCAGATGGGGAATAACCAAAGACTCTTGTAGAAGTCGTTGCTCATGTTTTGCCATCAAATAAATTTCTTCGAAATGTTGGCCTCAAGTCAATGACCTCCAAGAGAACACTAGCTGCAGCAACATGTGTACAAGAGTTGGTGCAGCACTTAGATAAATTTCATGGCGATTATTTTGCTACTTGTTGGACCTAGTACTTAGTTATTGAATGATATGTGAGGTTCATGTATTTTTGGTTGAGTTTGACATGAGAATTACTTGGACATGCAACTATTAATGGATCTGATTTGCCAAGTGGTGTAATGAATGTGGCCATTTTCAATTTGCTTGTTGGCTATAAACTGATTTTGTTTGCTGCAATATATATAGTTGGCTACAATATATTGAATTACCATGTTATATGACTAATATTTTATGACATTTTATTATCCTACAGGCACCTGCATAGACATCCATGGTCAATGGTTCATGACGTTTTCTTTGCTTAGTAACGACGATAATTGAGCGTCGTAAATCAACGACGCAAGTATGATCGTCGCAAAGGTTACGATGATAATGTCAGTTTTGTCACAGAACACCTTTAGCTACGGGGAATAGGTGATGAATGCATTTTTGTCGCACGTGCGTCGTAAACTGTGAAACATGACAAAATTTATAGTTTCTACGACATTAATGTAACGTCGTAGAAGGTCCTATCTCTTGTAGTGCATGCCCTAAGAATTACCTCCAAAATGCTCAAGAAATCTAATCTACTGTAGCTCCAAAAACACTAAGAAAATATAGCAGAAATTCACAAAAAAAAAAACAAAAACAAGAGATTCAAACAGAGGAGACAAGAAGGGTGAATACCACATGAATCTCTTATAGATTAAACAAATAAGAATTTACTAATACATCAAATTAGCCGACCTCCCAACATCCTCCCACTTTTATTTAAAAACATCCTCCCACTTTTGTGAACAACTAGACTAAGAGGTGCACATATGTTGGTGTTGCTAGGGGTGCGTAGGAAGTAATCGTGAGAGCTAGGTGGACGGGGTTTATGATCCCGACGGCGGCGAGGCTAGGACGCCATCCTGCTGGCTGACGTCGGAGACAGTGAGCAGCGGGAGCGCTAGGGAGCCAAGGAGCAAGAGAGATAACTCAATCTCCAGCTGATCTTTCCATTAACACACGAGCGTATTACATAAGCAAATCTCTAACAAACTGAAGCTAACATTTAGGATCTCACAATTATTCTGGACCTATCCTAATACTTTGGATCACTTTGCACACCGTGGTGACCGCGCCCATTGCGCGGCAGCGTGTCCGCGCATCGCGCTCCGTGAGCCAAGCCTGATGGTCTGAGCGACGTTCTAGCCACGGTTGCGCGCCCTCCATTGGTATATGTTGCCAACCATAACATCTCTTCCCCCTTGAGAAACAGCTCGTCCTTGAGCTGAAAGGTGGGGTGAGCAGCACGAAAGGCGTCGAGGGGCTCCCAGGTGGCCTCGGCTTTAGGCATGTCCGTCCACTTGACCAGCAGATGCCACACTCCGTGGCGTAAGTTGGAACGGAGGATGCGCTCTGGTTGAGGTAGTAGGCGGCATTGCGTAGTGGTGGAAGCAGCACAATAGACGTTAGTGGTGTGCCGCGGAACGGCTTGAGGACCCCAACATGGAATACGTCATGGATCTGAGCACCCTCGGGGAGTTGCAGGCGGTACGCCGCAGCGCCCACATACTCCAAGACCTGGAACGGCCCGGCATAGCGAGGGCCCAGCTTGCCGTGGCTCCCACGACCAGGGATTGCATGAGTCGATGGAGCATCCTAAGCCACACCCAGTCGCCGAGGGCAAACTCCACCGTGCGATGATGAGCGTCATAGTAGCGGCGGGCGTACTCCTGCGCCTAGAGAAGTCTGCTGCATACCTCGGCGAGGAAGGTGTCGCGGTCGGTGAACATGTTGTCGGCAGTGTTCGTGTGCGCGGTGCCTGGCTGGTAGGGAAGCAGTGACGGGGATACGCGGCCATAGACCACATGGAATGGTGTTGTGCGCAGGGCGGAGTACTAGGCCGTGTTGTAACAATACTTGACCCACGACAACCTCTCCAGCTAGGCACGTGGTCGATCCCCAGTAATGCAGCGTAGATACATGGCGATGGTTTTGTTCACCACCTCGGATTGGCTGTCCGTTTGCGGGTGGAACGCCGAGCTCATCTTAAGTTGCACGCCGGCGAGCTTGAAAAGGTCTCGCCAGACATGGCCGGTGAACACGGGATCTCTGTCACTGACGATGGAGTCGGGGAAGCCGAGTAGACGTACAATGTCAGTGAAGAACGCGCGGGCGACGAAGGATGCCTGTAGGGGTGGCCGAGCGGGTTAAAGTGGGCGTATCTAGAAAACCGGTCGACCACCGTAAGGATGATGCTCTTGCCATGTACCTTGGGGAGCGCCTCGACGAAATCCATGGAGATATCTGCCCACACACGCAACGGGACAGGCAGAGGTTGAAGCAGGCCCGTCGGATGCAACGCCTCTATCTTGTTTTGCTGGCAGGTCGCGCACACGCGGACATAGTCACGGATGTGGCGACGATCATGGTCGAGGTAGAAGTCCACGCAGAGGCATTGCAGCATTTTCTGCATGCCCTCGTGGCCGGCTATGTGTGCCAGCCGAAGGATGTCGAGGAGGAGCTCCGAGGATGCCAAGACGAAGGTGCGGCCATCATGCTAGATGAGGCCGTTGGTAATGCTCTAGGGTACGCTACGTTCATCGATGTCGATGGCGTCCCAGAGGACAACGAGGTCTGGGGACGCCGCGATCTCACGCCGTAGGTCATCGAAGAGCTAGAAGAACAGGACCGATAGCGTGGCGTGCATCATGTCTTCACCATCATGGTGGGACAAGGCGTCCGCCACGGCGTTGAGGCGACCCATACGGTATTGGACCCTGAAATCAAAGCCAAATAACTTGCTGATCCAGTGAGTTTGGGGGATGGTGGAGAGACATTGATCTAGCATGAACTTGAGGGCGTAATGATCCATGCACACGATGAAGGAATGCCCCCACAAGTATGGCCGCCAGTGTCTCAATGCTTGGACTAGGCCAATGACTTCTCGTTCATTGGCAGCAACCTTAAAGTGACGCGGTGCAAACAGCTTGCTAAAGAATGCTAGAGGGCCTTTGCCCTAGTGAAGGACAGCTCTGAACTCGGTGTCGGATGCATCATAGTCCACCACAAACTCCATGTTGAAATATGGCAGATGGAGAACAGGGGCCGCTGACAGTGCAGCCTTGAGTGCAACGAATGCCGTGGTTGCTGCCTCGTACCATCGGAATCCATCTTTCTTGAGCAGCTGTGTGAGTGGTGCTACAATTGTCCAGAAATCTTTGATGAAGTGCCGGTAATAACCAGCTAAGCCGAGGAACCTTCGTAGCCCATGAGCAGAGCGTGGCTACAGCCATGAGACCACGACTTCAATCTTATCGCCGTCCATGGTGACGCCTGCTGCAGAGATGACATGTCCTAGGTAGGCTACGGATGGTGTGGCGAACGAGCATTTGGAGTGCTTGATGTGGAGCTAATTGGCGTGCAACACTTCAAGGACGGCGCGCAAGTGCTGTAAGTGCTCGGTCCACGAGCAGCTGTATATGAGGATGTCATCGAAGAAGACCAAGACATAGAGGTGCAAGAATGGTTGGAGCACCAAGATCATTAGTGCCTGAAAGGTTGATGGAGCATTGGATAATCCAAACAGCATCACCAAGAATTCAAAGTGGCTATGGTGTGTGCGGAATGCTATCTTAGGTACGTCATCGGGGTGAACGTGCACCTAGTGGTAGCTGGACTTGAGATCAAGCTTGGTGAAAAACTTTGCACCTTGCAATTCATCAAGCAACTCCTCGACAACAGGTATTGGGAACTTGTCCTTCATTGTGCGTGCATTGAGGGCGCGATAGTCTACACAGAAACACCAAGAGGCGTCTTGTTTCTTCACGAGCAGAACCGAGGCTGAAAATGGTGAGGTGTTGGGGCGGATAATGCCTTGCTCGAGCATGGTGGCGCACTGGGCTTCAAGTTCATCTTTCTGTAGTTGGGGATAACGGTAAGGCTGCACGGTGATCGGCTCGGTGTTGGGCTTCAGGTGTATGCGGTAGCCGCATGGGTAGGTGGGTGGCAGTACCGCAGGAGCAGCGAAGACATCCTCAAAGGACTAGAGGAGGCGGTAGAGCAATGCTGGTTTAGCGACGCGCACAGCATGAAGATGCCCCGTGGGTGCAATGTCGGCATGCGTCGAGCCAACTCCTTTCCACAGCACGCGTCGTCCATGGCGCATGAAGGTCATGTAGAGGTCGTTGAAGTCCCAAAGGATGGGTCCTAGGGTGCGCATGAATGACACCCCAAGGACCATGTCGTAGCAGTCCAATGGAATGGAGTAGCAGTCGATGGAGATGTCCTCATGGCCAACGCGATCTTGAGTGACGTGGATGCCGACGTCACGGGCCAGGCCGCGACACGCAACGCGGTCATAGTTGGCCATGATCACATGGGCGCCATTGCTGCTGTGGAACTAGAGGCTGACCTGGCGTGCCGCATCACTGCTGATGAAGTTGGTGGTCGATCCATAGTTGAGGAGGGATGTGAACTCATGATCGCACACCGATAGGCAGGGCTACATCGTATCCTCGGTGCGAATGCCCGTGATCACATGTAGGGAGATCAAAGGGGGTTCCTCATCGGTTGTTGGGGCTAGCTCGGTCGTCGTCGTGTCATCGTCGATGAAGTCCTCGGTCTCCAGGTAGAAGAGGCGAGGGCACCAGTGGCCCCACACATACTACTCGTTGCTGTTATAGTTGAGGCCCTGACGCTGATGTTTAGCCATCTCATCTAGAGAGAGGTGGCAGAATGGGCATGCTGGTGCTGGGGGCTGAGAGGAACTGTCACCGCCTGTGTTGTGGTTTGCGCGACGACTGGTGCCACAGGATGTTGGTGCTATCGACCTTGGTGGCGCAGAGGGTGTGCCACGAACAGAATGACCGCATTACAGTGTTCATATGCGCACGCCAGCATCATCACGTGCCATAGATCATGTGGCGCTTGGAGCTCCACATCGGTGCGGATGGGATCGGGAAGACCGATGGTAAAAAGCTGAACTTGTTGAACCAGCGAGAGGTGGTCGGCGTGTGCCATGCAGGCCAGGAACATCCGCGTGTACTCCTCGACTGATCTGTAGAATGGCAGCTGAGCCAAATCTAAGAGGTGGTTGGTGCCAAGGGCTGGCCCAAAGCACTGCTGGCACAACGCCTTAAACTAGGGCCAGCTAATGGCGGTGACATCGCCCACGTCGCGCTCCAGCATCTAGTACCAGTCCTGATCGACGTCAGTCATGTGGAACAAAGGTAGCCATACCTTGTTGGACTCCTGTGTGCATTGCACCTTGAAGAAGTGGTCACACTTGTTGAGCCATCCCAGGGGCTCGCTTTTGCCATCGAACATGGGGAAGGTGAGCTTGTGGAACCGGGGAGCGCCGACTGTGTCGGCCTGATCTTCGTAGTGGGCAGGCAGCAGGGTGGGCATCATGGGTGCTGGCCTGCTCAGGTTGGGAAGGGGCGATGGGGAATGTGGGAAGGGGATCTAGGTTATGGGCACCCCTTGACCGGCTACCATCATGTGGACGATGGTAGAGGTGGAGGATGGGGCCGGAGGGATGCCACCATGGCCAGGGAGGCCATACATCAGAGGGATGCTGCTAGAGCCAGGCAGGCCATACGGCTGCAGAGGTGGACCACCGACATTTGCGGTTGGACGATCTTCGATAGCCGAGAGGCGTGTCACAATATGGCCCATCTGACACTACATAGTGTGGAGGATCATGGTAATGCTATCAAGGGAGGTAGCAGGAGCAGAAGTGACTGGGGGAAGGGTGGTCATGGGGAGGGCGGAGGTGGTCATGGTAGGAATCAGGGCAGAGGGAATGGCAGCGGTGGTGGTGGTCACAGGCATCGGTCCTGACATCAATACCAGATTGTTGGTGTTGCTAGGGGTGCGTAGGAAGTAATCGTGAGAGCTAGGTGGATGGGGTTTATGATCCCAACGGCGGTGAGGCTGGGACATAGTCCTGCTGGCCGGTGTCGGAGACAGTGAGTGGCGAGAGCGCTAGGGAGCCAAGGAGCGAGAGAGATAACTCAATCTCTAGCTGACCTTTCCATTAACACATGATTCTATCACATAAGCAAATCTCTAACAAACTGAAGCTAACATTTAGGATCTCACAATTATTCTTGACCTATCCTAATACTTCGTATCACTTTGTGCACCATGGTGACCGCGCCCATCGTGCGGCAGCGTGTCCGCGAGTCACGCTCCATGCGCCAAGCCTGCTGGTCCAAGCGACGTTCTAGCCACGGTTGTGCGCTCTCTGTTGGTATACATTGTCGAGCATAACAATATCTCTCTAGTCTATCTCTTCCTGAGGATCCTTGAACTTGGCTAACCCTTGTCTTGGGCAACCACTTAGCCACTGGAGGCAAAAATGGTCCATGTTGGTCTTCCATGCAAAGGACGATTAGAGTTTATTTACCTGCTTGTTCCGTAGAGATCTCTTCCCTCATCTCATGAATCTTTTTTTTAGTCACGTGCAAAGCTTGACATGATATTAAAGGTGTTTAAATCCACTCACCTAATAGTCACTATAAAAAACAATGGCTTTGCCGTGTGCCACAGATACTCGGCAAAACCCACAAAACACTCGGTAAAGGATTTGCTGAGTGTAACACTCGGCAAACAGCACACGACATCTACAGTGCCGACAAACGTCTCTTTGCCGAGCGTTTTCTATCAGGCACTCGGTAAATACTTTGCTAAGAGCTGAAACCGACGGTCGGCGAAAAAAAGTAAAGCGACGGTGCGGAGACGGACATGGCGCATTTGTCGAGTGTCTCGGACCTGACACTCGGCAAACCTACCTTCTTTGCCGAGTGTCAAATCCCAAGCACTCGGCTTACCTGCCTTCTTTACCGAGTGTCAAATACTGGACACTCAGCAAAGATTGGCCCATAATGTACAAATGTTGGCTTCTTTGTCGAGTGTCACAGCGCAGACACTCAGCAAAAAGCCATTTTAGTCCCAAAATGCATAGAAATTTGCCACATGTCCGCTTTGCCGAGTGTTTTTACCCCAGCACTCGGCAAAAGGCCTCTTTACCGAGTGTAACACTGGGCAAAGTGACCATATATTACCTGTTTTTATTGTTCGGCCACGTATAACATACCCCACTCAAATAAACATTACAGGCATCACACATAGTTCATAATAAGCATCACAGGCAGTTCATATAGATATGCCGACAACACATAAATGCAAGTAAACTTCAGAATCACTAGTAGGTTCATTCACAACCATAAATAGTCACAGGTAATCCACAAATGCAAATGCAAATAAAATCACAAGTAGTCATTTAGGCCACATGTTCCACTGCGACCATGCTGGGTCATGAGGCTCATTCGATGCCGCCGATTGATTCTACACAAAGGAGAAGAGATTGCATGTGTGAGACAAGATTGAACAACACGTATGGTCTCTCTGCTGCCTAACTAGTATAACCCTTGCAACTATCAGCAATATCTTCTCAGTTGCATTGTGCTCTAGTATGATTGCTTAAGTACTAGTTGGTAACAAACATATAGCATTAGTCACTAAGTTTCTAGTGTCTGGACATCTTTATAAGATTGATTCTGCATAAACTAGAAATGGTGATTATAAGGTTGTAAAGTGACTCACAGTGCCTGAAACAGTATTTGGAGCAGGTTGAGGAGGAGGGACTGGCATCAGTGGCGGAGGTTGATCGATTGCAGCGTAAACACCCCTCATATATTCAAACATCTGTGGTCGTTCTGCCTCCATCCTCTGCCGCTCTGCCTCCGCCCTCTACCGCTCTGCCTCCATCTTCGCCTCTAGCTCCTCCCGGCACCTCGTTTCTTGTTCCAGCTGAGCCTACAATATTTCATCCCAATGTTACAATGCAATGCAAAAGTATGTAAAATCAATGAATGATGAATAAAATAGAAATAACCTGGAGTGCATTCATGTGGAACCGTGTAGAGTCCGGCCGTGGGCGTATCGCCGGGCTAGAACTCATGCTCCGTGCTCGAATTTGGGAGAGAGTGGAAGTACTGGCCGTGTCGATTGTGACGTCGCCAATCCAGAACCGGCCATGCTTCTTGCCTCCTCCCGCCCTCATGACCACTTCTCCATCAAGGTCATGGGTGCTCGGATCGTACTCTGGGCCATGGACCGCCCTTGCCATCGATGTGTATCCATCGAGGCGGCTGTGGATGGACTCATTGCTGTATGCCGAGGGTGGGTCCTCCGGGTTGTAGGCGACGTCGGTCGTCACCTTGCCCTTGCGGGCCAAAGCATAAGCCATGAACTAGGAGCAAGGCTCGCCACCATGTGCCGCCGACTGCAAAAAAAGCAATATGATTAGAAATTATATAGAGTTGAGCGTTAGAATAAAGAAATGAATTTGCGTACCCATCTAGCCACGTATTCTGAGAGGTTGAGGTTGCCTTGATGGTGTGGTGCACCTGGCATCAGCAAACGCCGCTCTTGACAAGCGTTGTGATTCTCATCCCACGTGGGGTCGCACCACCTGTCCACCATCTGGGCCCAGCACTGTAGATCGTAGGCGCACCACCATGGAGGCACCTATATCATCAAGTATATGACATATAAGAAGATGAAATTAAGCGTAATTAATCTCAGAAAAATAAATATTAATATTCTATATTTACCCTCAGGTATTGTTTCGGGGTTAGCCTCATGGTTCTTGCCACACTTTTAGGTAGCCTCACTCTAAGAATTTCCGTGTGGTATTGGATCACAGCCTGGATGCGCGCCTCATAGTGCATGTCCTTGACGAGTTTCTTAGCGGCTTTGTTAGTCATAGCATCCGCCTTGGCCTCGTATCCCTCCTCACATCTAAAGAAATCCTACAGATAGACATGATGTATCCAGTCATTATTTCAAGAATGTCCAATCAATGCAATGTATTGAGCAATGTAGTGCAAGAAAGACTTACCCAAAGCTTGGCCTTGACACGCTGCGCCTTATCGGCGAATACCCTGCCATCCCAATTAGGGGCGTTGGGGACGGCGGCATAGTGGGCTCATGTGTAGGCCGGATCAATAGTTCCGGCGAACTGTACCAGGCCAGGGAACTTTTCCTTGTTCAAAAGACCAAGGATGTTGTTCTTGGATTATAGTACAACATGGAAACTAACCCCATCTACACATACTCGGGCTGTCCAAAAAACGTGGATAATTTGAAACAGATACGGTTATAGATAAGCAAAGATCTGCATATTCCAACCGTATCTCTTTCAAATAGGAGACACCTAGCTAGGTTATGTGATATACGAACATCATATGGAAGGAGGGGTGTAGGATGCCTCACCTTGCTGTCCTACAAAGTGACGAGTCGAGGATGGTGGGGAATGATCTTTGCAATAGCCTCTCCTGCAACAAAGGAACATAATAGTGTCAATTGTAAATTTCGGCAGCACCTTCGCTGCACGGTGAGATAACCAAAACCTACAACAAACTAATGGCACAATGGCTGACATCCACATACACAGCAATATAACACTCATCAGACCATCAGATAAAACTAAGAATAAAATCTGATCGAACATCTAGCAATAGCAGGTACTATCCAGATTCAGATATGAAAGTACACAAGAGTTTATTCTGCTTCCAATCCCAGTAGACAAAATCATGTTAGCATTTGCTATGTAGCTTCATCCTCATTTAACACATCATATGCTCCAAAACATGTAACTATTTCATGTGAAAACAGATGGAGCTGTGCTAAATAAATGATGCTCACACAACGATATCAAATTCCAGTGCATTCAATTAGCTGCAAAGTGTGAAAGTAGTGGCTTAAGATCAATAACATCTTTATGTTTCCATCAACTATTATGGGGTACTAACATTCACACATTGCTATGTTAGTGTCACCAGATAAGGTAATGTTGCTAAACAGGGTGCTAACAAAATAATGTTGCAATGATTAGTCATTCTAGAATCCTAGGGTGCTTACCTGATCGAGGCGCAGGGGGCGGCAGGAACGGGGCCAGGGCCAGGGCAGGGGGCCGACAGGCATGGCGCGGTGGCGGTGGGCGTGGCGCAGGGGCCAGTGGCCGTGGGGCAGGGCGCTAGGGGGAGGGCGCACGGGGCGGCGAGGGTAGCTGCGCACGGGGTGGCTTGCCTGCTTGGACGAGCGCGAGAGGGGCACGGCCATGCGCACGACGCCGCGAGCTGGCAAAGGTGCAGTTGAGTGGGGCGACCGGTGGCAACCACAGGAGCAGGGCAGGCACGGGTGTGGGGCTAGGCACGGGAGGACGGGCGCCGAGCATGGGAAGCTAGCAGCTGGCACGGGCGTGGCACGGGCGCGGGTGCGTTGCCGGTGGATGGCGTGGGAACGGTGCCGGCGGCTGGCGCGGGCGTGGAGCCGGGGCCGGTGGCTTGCTACGTGTGTGTGTGGGCACGGGTGTGCATGTGTGTGTGGTTGGGGCTGTGTACGATGGAGGTTTGCCGAGTGCCCACGATCTAGCACTCGGCAAAGCCAAGGTTTGCCGAGTGCTAGATCGCAGGCACTCGGCAAACCCGTTTTGCTTTTGTTTTTTTCAATTTCGAACCATAAACTACTACGCGTGGGTGGGCCCGTGAAGCAGTTTGCTGAGTGTTCTAGGTCTGACACTCGGCAAACCCTAGTTTTGCCGAGTGTCAGATCATAGGCACTCGTCAAACATTTTTTTTCATTTTCCTCCTTTTCCATAACGTGTTTTTCTCAATTTGTTCCAATGTACATTGAAAATATCTTCTCAAATTCACTAAACAATATATATTTGATTTTTCTAGGAATATTATTTTATTATTTTATGCAGTTATAGCTCCAATTCAATCTATATCAATTAAAATCCTATAATTGCACTTAATAAATTAAAATTATCAAACGGATCCAAAAAATTACCAAAATTTCACATCAATCAATCTATGTTCTCTATTGTCTATACAAAAAGTTTTGAAGTCAAACCCAAATTCGACCGTCACTTTGAATCCAAATCCTACCGAATCATTCTTAACGCTACGATTCTTCTTCTGAGATACTTCAGTTTGTAAACATCGTACATGATAGATTGTGTGAAACCTTCTCAATTTTTTACCATGGCCTCCATGTATGATATCATGAGATCTTGACAAATCTAATGTTTTTCAGACTTCGTTTGCTTTTTTTTAGAATTTAAAAACCACTCGGCAACACGTTCGTGGTCGTGTTTCCTGAACAAGAGGTTCTCTTTTCATTTCCCGAGCAAGGCCTCACACCGGACTCAATCACATGACTATCATTTTTCTACTCATTTTATTCTATTATTTGAATAACTTGTAGTTCAAATTTGACTTATACCAAAAAAATTCCTTGAAATTCAATAAACTAATTAAATATTGTAAACAGATCCAGAAATATACCAAATCTTAACATGGAGTACTACATGTTGTATGTGGAGACTAAAAAAAGTTTCAAGGCCAGAAGAGAAAAAAACTTATTATTTCATGCAGTTATAGCTCAAATTCAATCTATATCAATTAAAATCCTATAATTGCACTTAATAAATTAAAATTATCAAACGGATCTAAAAAAATTACCAAAATTTCACATGAATCAATCTATGTTCTGTATTACCTATACAAAAAGTTTTGAAGTCAAACCCCAATTCGACCGTTACTTTGACTCCAAATCCTACCGAATCATTCTCAATGCTATGATTCTTCTTTTGAGATACTTCGGTTTGTAAACATCGTACATGACAAATTGTGCGAAACCTTCTCAATTTTTTACCACGGCCTCCACGTATGATATCATGAGACCTTGACAAATCTCATGATTTTAAGACTTCGTTTGCTTTTTTTAGAATTTAAAAACCATTTGGCCACACGTCGTGGTCATGTTTCCTGAACAAGATCTTCAAAATTTCTTTTCATTTCCCGGGTAAGGCCTCACACCAGACTCAATAACATGAATATCATTTTTCTACTTATTTTATTCTATTATTTGAATCACTTGTAGTTTAAATTTGACTTATACCAAAAAATTCCTTAAAATTAATTAAATATAGCAAACAGATCTAGAAATATACCAAATCTTAACATGGAGTACCACATGTTCTATGTGGAGAGTAAAAAAAGTTTCAAGGTCAGAAGAGAAAAAAAACTTATTTATTTGCCGAGTGCAAAAAAAAACGCTTGGCAAAATTATTTCTATGCCGAGTGCTAAAGTAAAACACTCGGCAAACTTACTTCTTTGCCGAGTGCTAAAGGAAAACACTCGGCAAACTTACTTCTTTGCCGAGTGCCACTAACGGACACTTGGCAAACTCCTAACGGCAGGCACACTAACTGACGGATGTCCATGTGGCGGTTTTTTGCCGTGTGTCTATGTTTTACCGAGTGTTTTTTCCTAGTTTGCTGAGTGGTCTTTTTTCAGCACTCGGCAAAGAGTTTGGTATGCCGAGTGTTATTATTTTACCGAATGTGATTTCTGCAGCACTGGGCAAACAACTTTTTTGCCAAGTGCCCGATGGAATGCACTCGACAAATGTTTTGACACTTGGCAAATCACCTATTTCCGGTAGTGAGTTCAGTATCTCTGTGTTAAATAAAACTGTTCAGTATCTCAATCCAGCTAATAGTAACAGCTAATAGATTGAAAAAAGAATTTTTGTCCTTCTATCGATCTCTGTCTACATGCCACCTAATAAAAGATTAAAAAAACACAATAGACAAAACCACCCATGCATGCATATTTTTTGCTGCTGATCCAAAAAAGCACCTAGCCACACCAACTATTAGCTACTTGTGTATCTAAACAACCTGACCATGATCTAAACAGGGTCATAATAAAAGGCTTCATCTCAAGCAAGGTAAGTAGTGCCTCAGTTCACATGGAGTCACGCATGCCTTCATCAGGACAAGCACCGTGACAAAGAGAAAACCCATCACTCAGCCCAGAGTCATGTGTTGCATAATCAGGCACACCACTCATTATCCCAATCTTCCACCCCATGTCCATTATCATCAGTAATGGCACAATATAGTGTTTTTGTTTCAATAAACTAGATCAGGGGGAAGGTTTAGGAGCATTCAGGTTAAAACTGTTAGATAATTAGGCATTTTTATGGTCAATTTAATCCAGAAATAAAACATCAGCAGGTTCGTGACGATATATAGGTGTATGTGTATATCACTAACAAACGCTACATCATACATGTATGACATACCGATCGATATAGTAAGTACGTAAAGTATGGTAATTAGAGAGTTAAGAGTGTACCCAGCAGAGGGTCCCATGCCGAGGGCATCGGAGGCTCCATTCGCACCAGATATAGTGCGTTGCTCGAAGTCATGGACCACAGTCGATACAGGAAGGTGTTAGCAGTGCAGTCCCACGAACGGTCACCAGGAAGAATACACCTTACTATTCCGCGAGCAATCACTAGGAAGAAGACGTCTGTGATGTGGACGAGCAGTTGCGGAATCGCTCCCCAAAAATCTAATCGCCGCACACCCCTTACAAGGTTCGCAGGCGGATGAGGGTTCCGGAGGCACCTGCTTTCCCGTTGCTCTGTGCGCGCAGAGGTACGGGACGAGGAAAACCAAAGGGCAGCTGAGATGTGGTCTCTTGAAAGCAAAGGGGAAGGTTGGACTGACGGAGGACTTCTACTTTCATGCCCAGCGGCAGGGAGGGAGAAAGCCAGCCGAGGAACTCAGGAGACGGAGACACGAAGAGATGATAACTGGCGCAATCAACTCGCCTCCACCATAAAAGAGAGAAACTCCCATAATTATGTGGATTAAGTGGCAAAAACCTAGCCACGCCCGCCCGTCTGCCTGCCTGCCTGCCATACCACGCCACGCCCACGCCCACGGCCTTGGCCTTGGCACGCGTGTGGCACTCCTATGTCCTTTTCTCAGCTTCTCAAGTAAGATGGATAATTTCCAACCAAATAAGCTGAGTCAACATTCAGTCAAACTCCTATACGGTATTAAACCATACAACGCTTAATGTTACGGACCATAGAGTTTTATTTGATTTATTATATATTATATGGGCGAAGCCCATAATATATCCAACAATCCCCACCAAACTCTAGGGTTTGTAACAAAGTAGTCTCAGAACCACATTTCTTTTATATACCATTGTTTCAATGGAGACTGTTAAGTTGAATATCCATTTAGAGCAATAGTTTCACTCAGTCACAACTGAACAAAGGACTAAGCCTTAAATTGATAGTTTTATGTGAGGTGAATATCACTAAAGTTCTTAGTTGATACTCGGCTGCAAAAGGCATCCCCTCTATTTGAAGCATATAAGTCATACTCTAGTGTCTTTCATGAGTATTTAGAGATCACCCAAATCTCATAGACTGTGACCAGCAGTCTGACTCATATAGGTGTGTTCCTCAAAAGATGTTTTGTAGGACAACGTTTTTGCTTTAGCAAGCCACTTGGAACACATTAAGGTAAAAACCAACCTGCCTTACAGAAAGGAAAGATATGCATCAGAAATAAGTCTTACTAAGGAACTTTCCTCATAATTTACTTCTAGCTTGTTTCACCATCCTACTTCACAAGATCTCTGATCACATAGAATAGGTTACCACTATAGTAAATTTCATGTGGGTCTCAAACCCATCTCTCTCGATGCACTTTCTATCATATTGCGTGATAGACCCTTAGTGAATTGATCTGCCAGATTGTTAGACGTGTGAACATAGTCCAACGCTATTACTCTGAAGTTTCTCAATTTTCTGTTAGATTTTAGTCGTCTCTTAATATGCCTTGTGGACTTCATGTTATCCTTAGAACTGTTAACCTTCGTAATCACAGTCTGATTATCGTAGTTCATAGAAATAGCTGGTATGGGTTTTTCAACAACCGATAAATCCATAAGGAGGTCACAAAGCCACTTGGCCTCAGAGCCAGCGGTGTCTAATGCTGTGAGTTCTACTTCCATTGTAAACTTCGTTAAGATAGTCTGCTCGCAAGACTTTCAGGAAACAACACCACCTCCAAGCGAAAACACATATCCACTTGTGGCATAAAGCTCATCAGCATCAGAGATCCAGTTGGCATCACAATAGCCTTCCAGCAGCTTTGGGTGTCCGGTATAATGAATACCGTAGCTCATAGTGACTTTTAGATAGCGCATCACTCTCTCAAGAGCACGCCAGTGATCATCTCCCGGGTTTGACACAAATCGGCTTAGCTTACACACAACAAATGAGATATCTGACCTTGTTGCACTAGCAAGATACATAAGCGAACTAATAATCTGGAAATATCTCAATTGATCCTTTGCTATTCTTCGATTTTTCCTCAATAGCACACTAGGGTCATAAGGTGTAGGAGCAGGTTCACAGTCACTAAACCCAAAGCGACTCAGCACCTTTTCCACATAGTGGGATTGTAACAGAGTTACCCACCATCACTTTCTCTCAGAAACTTGATATTAAGAATAACATCAGCCTCTCCCAAATCTTTCATTTCAAAGTTATTAGATAAAAATTCCTTCACCTCCTCAATCACTTTGTGGCTGGATCCAAAGATCTGTATGTCATCAACATATAAGCACAAAATAACTCCTTCACCCCCACCATACAGATAGTACACACATTTGTCAGCTTCATTCACAACAAAGCCAGCAGATGTTAGAGTCCTGTCGAACTTCTCATGCTACTGCTTATGAGCTTGTTTTAGGCCATATAATGACTTTAATAATTTACACACCGTGCCTTCTTGACCATTTGCTACAAACCCATTTGGCTGATCCATATAGATCTTCTCCTCTAACTCTCCGTTTAGGAAAGCTGTCTTAACGTCCATTTGATGAACAATAAGACCATAAGAGGCTGCCAGGGAAAGCAAAACTCGAATTGTAGTCAATCAAACAACCGGTGAATAAGTATCAAAGAAATCCTCACATTCCTTTTGAGTATAACCCTTGGCCACAAGTCTTGCCTTGCACCTCTCGATAGTACCATCATGCCTAAGCTTTTTCTTGAACACCCATTTGCACCCTATAGGCTTGCACCCATAAGGACGATCAACTATTTCCCAAGTTCCATTAGACATAATAGAATCCATCTCACTTCGTACTGCTTCCTTCCATAAGTCAGCATCAGGAGAGGAATATGCCTCTTCAATGGTCATTGGTGTGTCATCCACAAGGTACACAATACAGTCATCATCAAAAGACTTTACAGTCCTCTGTCTCTTACTTTTTCTAGTGACTATAGTGTCATCCTCCTCAGGATTTTACATATAGGGTTCCTCAATTTGTTCTATCAGAGTAAAATTTTCATGCTCATGGGAAATTATAAATTCATGACCAGTTGTGCTAGGTGTATTTTTCATGGAAAATTCATTCTCAAATAATGTAGCATCTCTAGATTCCATGATTGTATCAACAGCCATCTCAGGAACACTAGAATTTATAATTAAAAATCTATAACCCATGCTGTGAATGGCATAACCAAGAAAAACATAATCAACAGTCTTTGATCCAAGCTTTTGCTTTTTGTTTATTAGCACATTCACCTTTACCAAATACCCCAAGTTCGCAGGTAAGAGAGATTTAATCTCTTCTCCCATTCCTCAAATGGTGTAATTTCTTTGTTCTTTGTGGGCACCCTATTCAGGACATGACACGCTGTCAATATAGCCTCACCCCACCATTCCTTAGATAGTCCCGCAGTCTCTAACATGGCATTAACTAAATCAGTTAAAGTGCAGTTCTTTCTCTCTGCAATCCCATTGGATTGTGGTGAGTATGGTGACGTCCTCTCATGAATAATTCCATGCACCGTGCAAAACTCAGAAAATTCATTTGAGAAATATTCTCCCCCGCGATCGGACCGCAAACGTTTGATTTTCTTCTCAAGTTAATTTTCTACCTCAGCTTTATAGACTTTAAAATAATGCAACGCTTCATCTTTAGTTTTCAATAAATACACATAGCAAAATCTAGTACAATCATCTATAAATATCATGAAGTATCGTTTACCGCTTTTAGTCAATTCACCAATCATTTCGCATAAATCAGAATGAACGAGTTCTAATGGTGCTAAGTTCCTCGCCTCAGCAGCCTTGTGAGGCTTGCGCGGTTGCTTCGATTGCACACACACCTGGCACTTAGAATCTTTGATTAAGTTAAATTTCAGGATTAAATTCAGATTTGCAAGCCACGTGAGACAGCCAAAATTAATGTGACAAAGTCATGAATGCCATATATTCGACTCATCCAAAACATTAACATTGTTCACTACTTTATTACACACATCATCAAGCAAAGATAAGCGAAACAAGCCTCTACAATCATAACCTTTTCCAACAAATATTCTATGTCTCGACACAACACACTTATTGGACTCAAGCACAATTTTAAAGCCATCGCGACACATTTGAGAACCGCTAACAAGATTCTTATTGATGGAGGGGACATGCTGCACGTTCTTTAATAGCACCGTCTTTCCTAAAGTAAACTTCAGAACGATCATACCAACACCAAGAACACGCGCATGTGAACCGTTTCCCATCAGTAAGGCTCCAGTCTCGCCGGCCTGATAAGAAGTAAACAAAGAAACATCAGCACACACATGAATATTAGCACCGCTATCCATCCACCACTCAGGTGAAAGACAAACTAAAAGAACAAAATGTAAAGAAATGCCATACCTAGATGTTCCTCCTCTAGTCTCGCTAATCACCACGTTTACTGATTTCTTTTCTTGCTTATATTTGCGATCTGGGCACGCACTTGCCCAATGCTCATCACTCCCGCAAACAAAGCAACCTCCACCTTTCTTGTTGTTTTTCTTCTTAAACTCAACAGTGTGCTTAGGCTTTGTATTATTGTTCTCTTGCATGTTCTTCTTTTTATCTTGGGATGCAAATAAGTTTTTCTTCTGCACCATATTGGCAGCGGAAGACTCAACTCCCTTTTCACGGTTGTCTTTTGCTCTCGCCCTCTCCTCAACATCAAGAGATCCAATAAGCTCAGCCACGCTAAACTCTTGTCTCTTGTATTTTAGAGAAGTAGCAAAATTCCTCCAAGAAGGTGGCAGCTTAGTGATTATACCGCTGGCCACAAACTTATCGGGCAACAAACATGAAAAATGTTCTAGTTTATTTGCTAGCGCCTGTATCTCATGAGCATGTTCCACTATAGAACGGTTTTCAACCATTTTATAGTTATACAACTGCTCCATAAGGTACAGCTCACTACCGACATCAGAAACTCCAAACTTTACCTCAAGAGTATCCCATAATTATTTGCCTGATGTGCAAGATATGTAGTTTTTCTCATACTTACTATGAAGTGCACTAATCACGGTGCTTCGAAACAGGTTATCGGCAGCCAAGAACTTTTGCTCCTCCTCAGAAGTAAATTGTTCAGGCTTCCCCTGCGCGGTGTGATAGCAATTCATAGCAGTCAACCACAACACCTTCTTGGCACGCCATATCATGAAATTCTTGCCATCAAAGATATTCGGCTTCAAAGCAGCAGCAAAACCACTGACAGAAAATTGCCTAATATTAGGTTTTTGGAATGTTAGATAATTAGGCATTTTCATGGTCAATTTAATCCAGATGAAACATCAGCAGGTTCATGACGACATATATGTATATGTGTATATTACTAACAAACGCTACAACATGCATGTATGACATACCGATCGATATAGTAAGTACGTAAAGTACGGTAATCAGAGAGTTAAGAGTGTACCCAGTGGAGGGTCCCATGCTGAGGGCATCGGAGGCTCCATTCGCACCAGACATAGTGCGTTGCTCGAAGTCGTGGACCACAGTCGATGCAGGAAGGTGTTCGCAGTGTAGTTCCACGAACGGTCACCAGGAAGAAGACGACTTGTTGTTCCACGAGCGATCACCAGGAAGAAGACGTCTGCGACGTGGACGAGCAGTCGTGGAATCGCTCCCCAAAAACCTAATCGCCGCACACCCCGTGCAAGGTTCGCAGGCGAACGAGGGTTCTGGAGGCACCTGCTCTCCCGTTGCTCCGTGCACGCAGAGGTACGGGACGGGGAAAACCAAAGGGCGGCTGAGATGTGGTCTCTTGGAAGCGAAGGGGAAGGTTGGACTGACGGAGGACTTCTACTTTTATGCCCAGCGGCGAGGAGGGCGAAAGTCAGCCGAGGAACTCTGGAGATGGAGACACGAAGAGACGGTAATTGACGCAATCAACTCGCCTCCACCACAAAAGAGAGAAACTCCCGTAATTATGTGGATTAAGTGGAAAAACCTGGCCACGCCCGCCCGTCCGCTCGCTCGCCGCCTGGTTGGCCCGGCCGGCGGTGGCGGCGCTCGCGTGTGGCACTCCTATGTCCTTTTTTCAGCTTCTCAAGTAAGATGGATAATTTCCAACCAAATAAGCTGAGTCAACGTTCAGTCAAAATTCCGTACGGTATTAAACCATACAACGCTTAATATTATGGATCATAGAGTTTTATTTGATTTATTAAATATTACATGGGCCAAGCCCATAATATATCAAGAAAAACAGTTCAACATTTAGAAAGCAAAAGACCACTGGGTCTACACCACCAGTATTCACTTGTCAATCTCATCAGATATGTAAATATACCAGACAAGAGCAATTCAAAATGATGACAAGCATACACTCATGGAGCCACCACATGGCCATGCCAAAATCATCTTCACCAGGTACCTAGGTTCTTCGCCATATATATTGCTTCGGAACAGACTGCAATTCTCCTACTAGACTTCTGGAACTCAGTCTTTTGACGAAGGATGGCGATCCTCAAAATAAGGAACTCTTCCATGCGGAGCTGATTCATAATGGAAAGTCAACAATCAGTCTACTAGCTCATAGTTTGATCAATATGTCAGGCTATGCGGCAAGCAGAGAAAACTAAGATAGTTATCCAAAGCAGCAGTCCACAACAGCTCTGACAGAGTAATAAAACTTTAAGTCGATAGAGGTCTACATGCTCCATACATATGTAAATTGTTATATGACTTACTATCTCATTTACAGATACAAGCACTAGGCAACTAAATTACAAGCGACAGAATTATACAAAGCTAAGACTGGAGTGAGGAGGGTTTCATGACTACCATTTTGTGTCGGTGAACCAAGATTGGAGTAAGGTGTTTTATGAACTAAGACTTGCAATAACGTACATAGTCCAGTTTGCTCTTTGCTAATATATTTTGCTTAACAAAAGGCATATGCCAAAAAGTACACATTATCATTGCAATAATTTCCAAATTTAACTCTCTATCTTAGTGGATGTGGTAAGACTGTGGTCACCATTTTCTGATATTTTTGTTTCTATGCTTCATTTTAAGCAATATAATAGGAGTACACATCAGCAAGTTCATGTACAAAAAAATGAATCACACATTTTTCTAGCATTGTGGTGCCAAATAATATCAAGTAATTTCTCATAACCGAGAGATAAGTCGCACATCTAATATTTTCGAGTAAGCCGATGATGAACTATGTACTCTCTATGCCTGTAATCAGAGCTAACTATGAAAACCAAAATACTCTGGCAAAACAGAAACACAAAAAGATAGAATAAAAAAAAGCTGATTCATAATGGAATAGTTAAATATCAGTGTATTAATATATGGCTCAAAGTTTGATTAATGCTAAGCTTTGTGGGGATCTGAGAAAATTAAGACACTTATCCAAAGCAGCAGTTCACGACAGCTTAGCCAGAGGAATAAAACTTCAGGCCTAGAGAGATCTAGATGCTTCAGACATATATAAATTATTATATGAATCACAAATACTAGGCAAGTAAATCTAGAGCTAAGGCTGGAGTGAGAGGTTTCAAGATTAACCATTTGTTGCCAGTGAACCAAGGTTTGGAGTGAGGTGTTTCATGAAGTAAGACTAGCAATAATGTGCAGTCATTTTTGGTCTTTGTAGTTGAATTTTAGTGCCTGCTTCTTATACAAAAAAAAATTGCTTAACAATTGGCATATACTAGACGGTACACATTGGCATCGCAACAATTTCCAAACCTAACCCTTCTTATGGATGTGGTAAGACTGTGATCAACTATATATTTTTCTCATCTTATTGTTTCTACTCTTCTTTTTAATCACTATATTATACACATCTGCAAGTTCCTGGTTGCTTGAAGAATTCTGGAAAGAGCTTGGTCAAGTGAAGCAACTGTGGAAGAACAAAAATGATCTGAAAGTTGAGTATGCTGGTGTTGCGGCCTGCCTTGTTCTCGATCTTATTTGTTCAAAATATAGTGCAAGCACCTTATCCATGAGCACACGCTGATTTTATGACCAATTACTTGTATGCATGAGATTTGTTTTGTATATATGGACTGTAATGTAAGGTATATTATCTGTTTTCTTTAGAAAACCATTTGTAGTTGCTGCATGGCTTACTTAGCTAAAATCAACGAGCTTAGGTGCCCCAAACTTCAGTTCAATGCTTGAAACACTATCAGATCACGTGAATTAGACATCTTTGAGTCCTTAATTGTGGTGCCAAACTATCAAGTAGCTTCTCATAACGGAGAGATGAATCACACATCTAATAGTAATTTCCAGTAGACAGATGATGAACCGCATATGCACTCTATGCCACCAGCAATAAGAGCTAAATAAAGGAAGAAGAAAACTCTGCAAAACAGAATCACGCAGAAAAATCCTGCACGATCACAAACAACTTACTGGTTCATGATGTCGCTGATCTCCCTTCAGCTTCAGGCGTTCCAGCAGCAGCGAGATCTCCCTTGAGCTTTGGGCCATCCAGCTGTGACAGGTCCGCTTCTGGGCAGAGGATGCGCACGACATTCTTCATGACATCTTGCACCTTCTTCTCCGCGGCGTCCTTCACACGAGCGAGGTCGGCCGCGTGCTCCTCGTTGAGCCGAGCGATGCTGACTGCGTGCTCATCGTTGAGGTGCTTTGTGAGCTGTGCGACTGCAGAGGCGTGCTCCTCCTGGAGCTTAGCGACCTCGGCCGCGCGCTCTGCCTTCATACGAGCGACGACGGCCGCCTGCTCCTCGATGAGCCGGGCTTGCTTCTCCTTGAGAAGATCATTCTCGGCTCTTTTATTATACAGGTAGTCCAAGAACTTGTCACTCATGGCCTCGGTCTCCCGTAACTTGGCCTCTGACTCTTGTAACTTGGTCTCCCGTAACTTGATCTGGTTCTCCCGCTGCTCGCCTTGCATTCGCACCATGTCGTACTCATAGTCGGAGTTGCCTGTCCAAATCCCCGGCGGCAGGGAGATTCCGCTGCTGCCTGAGGCTCCATCGAACGATGCCGAAATGGTAGAGTTTTGAGGCGTCACGGCCGCCGGACTCGGACCAGGACACCTGCGCTTCCGAGGCGTCGAGTCGTCACCCTCGCCGGCGGCGTCGGCGGCGCTGGCCGCTCTGGCTCCCGCTTCCAACGCCGCGTGCAGCTGGGGGTGCGAGGTGAGAGCCAGAGCTCGGGCGCTGGCCGCTGCGCATTCCGGTTTCGCCATGGGCGCGGGCGTGGAGTGCAGCTGCAGCATGGTGAGAGCGCCGACGGGCGGGGCGTGGAGGCTCAAGTAGTCCTTCAAATCGATGCATGGAATCTGCTTCAGCTTGTCTACCGCCGCATCCGTGAGCTCCACTGCGCGGGCGTCCTCCCTCCTGGGCTTGCCCCACGCCACCGGGCACTTCCACGGCATCCCCTCCGGGGACTTAAGGAAGAAGAACCTTGTTTTCCAGTCGTACCTGGTGGGCAGAGTGCCGTAGAAGAGGCGGGGACGGCTGGCGCAGGGCTGGAAATGGTGCCACTCCAATGCCTTGTCCCCGTTCTTGTGAGCGTACAAGGAGAAGAAGTATCTGAAGGCGGATACCAGCGGTTGCACGCCGGCATCCTTGCAGCGCAGCACGAACGCAGCCATGTACTTCCACGCATTAGGGGCCAACTGGCTCGGCGCCAGGCGGTAGTGCCGGAGGAGCTTCAGGTAGAAGTCGTGGAGCGGGAACCGCAGACCGGCCTCGAGCGCGTCGGAGTAGATGCACAGGGCATTCGAGCCCTGAGGCGGCGTCTCGCACACCCCGCACCTCAAGGTGTCGGCGGGCACCGGCTTGAACTCCCTGGGCACCCCGTACTTGTCGCACAGGGCAACCAGTGATTTTTGGTTGGTCAGCGCGGACCCGACCCCCGCCGCCGCCGGCCAAGACAAGTCACCGCCGCCACCTTTGCTGAAGAAGAGTTGTGAGGTTGTATCGTCGCAGCTCGCTGCCAAGCCAAGGTCCAAGACCTCGCAGGAGCTGGAGGAGGGAACCGCCATTGTAGGCGAGGAGTACGAGACTATATATGAGCGCCAACGCGACGAGATCTTGCTGCGGGCTGCGGCGGGTTCGAAGTGTCTCACCCGCGGCTTAGCGCGTGCGGCAGGGAGTCGGCTTAGCGCGTGCGGGAGGGCGACGGCGGGGTGCTGTACGTGGAGCGGGGCGGTAGAGCCGTGGAGGACGCCATGAACTTGGACCGGGTGCTGCGGCGGTAGGGGAAGAGAGCGAGGAAGGATGGATGGCTCTGGCGTTTGGTTATACTCCGTCTTAATTTAACCTTTCATTACAATTTCTGCCATCACCTAGATAAGGGAATGCTTCAACAATTCATTCATATTATTTTTCTATTTATAGGACTAATATAGCGCATTGTTGTACTTTTATGTGCCAAGAAAAATTTAATTTTTATGACAACACTACATGAGCTTAATAATAATAATAATAATAATAGGGCCGCCAATCAAGCAATTT
The DNA here is from genome assembly GCA_904845875.1 of Miscanthus lutarioriparius. NCBI lineage: Eukaryota > Viridiplantae > Streptophyta > Magnoliopsida > Poales > Poaceae > Miscanthus > Miscanthus lutarioriparius. Next base: position 72,453,260 of record CAJGYO010000012.1, on the reverse strand, counting down.
AAAGTTATGAGAAAAGGAAAAGTAAGTGCCCCCCGTCCTCGACGCCACAGTGTGGGCATCCTCGTCACCTTCGTCGCCTCCATCTAAACCTGACAATGAACCCACACCAATCCAGGACGCTCCAGCCCACACGTACATTCGAATATTCGATTGCAGAAGCCAAACCAGCTTGCACCGTGGCTTCCGTCACCAACCAATTAAAATCTACCATTTGCCAACCAGGCCTCCAGCTGTTCACCCCAAGCTATTGTTTGTATTCAGCCGTCAGCATAAGCAAGGATGAATAGACACTCTGCTGCAAACTCTATTATCTACTGCGAAAAGTTGAAATATAAAAAAAGAAACATATAGACTAGCTCTTTAAATGGAAAATAGATAATCTAGGAAAAATAAAAATAAAAAGTTTAAAACATCACATGCTCCTGAGAACAAGAAAGATAATCTGCTACTTCGTTACAAGATAATCTGCACAACTAGTACAAGATAATCTGCATAGCTAGTAGCTAGCTTGCAAATGTACTGATACATCACTAAAACTACTGGGAAACTAATGCAAGCAACAGACACACATGCTGTGTAGATATACTGTATCGCTACCTGGACTGCTTTCACTATCCCCTGTGGAAAAGATGATCTTCTGAAGCTGTTCTGGACTGCAACATGAAATCAACTAATCATTAAAATTGTGAAAAAATAAACTTCAAAACTTCATACTTTAAAGAACAGTCACTAGGATCATGAAAAGGAGCATTGCAGAAGACTAATACTACTCAAAAGACAATAATGTTAGTAGATATACTGTATCGCTACACCTCATACCTTAACCAAAAAAAAAGGTAAAGAAATAATAAAGAAGCATTGCAGAACTATGCCACAGCTTAGGGTTGCACTGGAATGCAGTGTGCCCAACTGAATCATCACCATCAATATGTGTAAAGCCTAAAGCGTCCCTGAGTTATCATGCACGCACATCTCTTTCAAATGGTGCATCTCCGCCCAGCAATCTCCACTGCCACCGCAGGATCCATCCACAAATACAAAAGACAAAGCTAGCTATAGTCTCTCAAAGAAAAGAAACCCAGTGATGAATGCATGCACAGTGAAATGTAAACTGAATGTACACTGGAATTTTGGTTTGAATACTGAATGGCCTCTGGACAGGGCCTTCAAAACTAACCACACTTTACCACGGAAAGTTTTTCTTGCAGCTAGATCTACAATACATAAAACTAAAAACCATCAGGCACAGAATAGAACACACAGCCGCGGTGGTTTTTCGCACAATTAAATTAGCAGACTGCAACTAGAACATGGATAGATAAACTAATCACTATTGGCAGCACAGAAACTCTTGAGCTCTTGGGTAAAAAGGTAAACAACAGTAACTATTTCACTGTTCCTTACTAACTACTTGCTCCAAAAAATCAAGATTGCTCAATCGACCAACATAAGATTGTTAAAGAAGTCAAGTAGCAACTAGAACTAAGTACTAACAAGTAATTTTTGGAGGAATGGAGGTTCATTTGCACCAAACAAAAATTTTGGGAGAACAAAGAACACAGCAAGATGACCCATAAGAAGCTGATAGTAACATAATACTACTCAGAAGACAACAATGTTAGGATCATGAAAAGGAGCATTGCAGAATGTTAGCGGAACTAGTTAGCCCGATAGGGTTTGTTAGCCGGCGCCTAGCTTGTTATGCATGCGCCGCATCTTGTACATGAAGATAGGAGATCTTGTTAGGTTGTTGTTGAGTCTATCCCTTGTAACTTGAAGTGTTGTACAAGCCACACCAAGGGCTGTTACTGGTTCTATAAACACGAAGCCGAGAGGCTCAGGGAGAGGCATCTCGTTAACCCTATTCTTTACATGGTATCTAGAGCCTTCTTCCTCACGGACTCGTGCCATGACTTCTTCCTCCTCCGTGCAACCTGTTGTGCTCTTCCAAGGATTTGCTCCCATCGGCGAGAAGCTGACCCACGTGAACCATCCCCTGTGGTGAGCACAGGTCCTCTCCTCGATCAGGGGGTTGTCGACGAAATATGGTCGGCAGTCTACCTAGGGGTATGCCCAAGGTAGTAGATTATCGGCAGACAGGTGCGCAAGTCCCAAACAAGACGGTGACGCAAGACAGACACGAGGTTTTATCCAGGTTCGGCCGCCAAGAAGGTGTAATACCTACGTCCTGCGTCTGATTTGTATTGCTGTATGTCAATGAGAGATCATTTTTAGAGGGGTCCCCGCCCGCCTTATATAGTCCGGGGGCGGGTTACAGATCTGAAACTAATCCTAGTCGGTTACAATTGCCATATGTGGCCGGATAAGATTCCTATTCTAATCGACCGAGATCCTGCTTGGTCGCCAAATCCGCCTTTTTATTCCTTGTGCGGGACTCGATCAAAGTTAATCGGGCCGACGTCATCTTTCGTGGGATGAACCTATCGATCCAAAGCCAACCCAAGCTTAGCCGTAAGGGTATAGGGGTTAATACCCCCCACGCCTAGTCCCCGAGCATCATGTATTATGTTTGCGACACGCCATTTTAACCTTCTCCGACAAGCAAGGCTTGAATTCTTGACGCCCCGACCACCGTCATCACCGAGAAGTAGGTTGTCCAAGAATGTATGGTGCTCTTAAAAAAAAGAAAAAGATTTCTGTCCTGAGAAGTGTGCCCACTTGTATTTCTGAAAGAAATGTAAGTGCGTCTTGAAGCGTAGCATCCTCGATCATCAGAGGCGTAGGGGTCGAAAAACAAACACATTCACCGCAAGGTGAAGTGTGCCCACTTAGTCCCCGAGCCTGGTAGTAGGTGACGTAGGCACGTGGTGCCAGGGTCTAAAAAGAATTCCCAGTTAAGTTGAGAATCCAATCGTCGTACAAAGCGATACGAGATGCACCGGCAGTGCATCGTACCGATGTAGTCCCGAGCTTGCTTGGGAAGGCGAGGTATGAGCCTTGTAGCAAGGTCTAAAAGAAAAAGTCTCTTAACTGTATGTGAGTACAAATCACATGTAGCCAAGGAGAGCCATTATTCAAGCAGTGGTCGGGGCAGTCCCCGAGCACGGCCGTGGTCGGAGCGATCCCCGAGCACAAAAAGTGGTCTGAGAACAGTAGTGGTCTGTGCAGTCCCCGAGCACATTAGTGGTCTGGGCAGTATCCAAGCACAGTAGTGGTCAAAACAAATCCACGATCACTTGCGCTGCTTGTACTATTATTTTGTGTACTTTTCTCTATTCTCTGCCAAGACCAGTCTGACACGTTCGGTCAAAAAAGTCAATAGGTACGGTACGTCATTCATCTTTTTTTTTTTTTTTTTTTTTTGCAAACAGTTGGTTGACACCAGTATTGAGGTGTGTCGCCAGGGCCTCCTTACACCGTCAACGGGAGGCGCGACACTGCTCGTTAATGAAGTAGCGCATTTATTGGCGCAGATTTCGAGGTTGTGTGAATAACCCTCGGCGCAGCGTCACGACCCCCAATATTCTCGGGCGAACGAAACGACGGGGCTCGTTGTTTTATATAATGCAGATCCGTAAGCTACTCATACCGCTCCCCATTGTCATCCGCCGCCGCAACCTTCTTCTTCCTCCCGCCAACCCTATTGCCCCAAAAGCATCACCAATCCCTCGGTCTCCTGATCCACCCACTTAGGAAGCACGACCTAATGGCGAAGGGAGACGCCTGTAAGAAAAGCAGGTCATGGCGAAGGAATGGTGGAAATCGCGAGCAACGAAAGCGCACCATCGAGGACCTCGTCGCCATGGGGGTGCTCCACAACAAGGCACTTATGGATGGCGTGCACCGGTAGGAGAAAGCTTCCCGATCCACAACCAGTGAGATTGTGGTCTTTGAAGATTTCTTCAAACGGGGTTTTGGGATTCCAGTGCACCCTTTCCTTCGTGGTCTCTGCTTGTACTACGAGATTGGGATTTGCAATCTACATCCCAACTCGATTCTTCTTGTCTCCACCTTCATCCATCTCTGCGAGGCTTATGGTGGCTTCCAACCCCATTTCGACCTCTTCCGCCACCTATTCTGTCTTCGGAAGAAAGGGAGCGGTGCTCACTACCCTCTGATCAACCTCGAACGCTTGGAGGCTGGGTACCCGAAGGAGATAGACCCAAACAAGGCCGAAGAGCTTCGGACGGCCCAAAATGGAATTGTCGTCAAAGATAATTGGCGATATTAGCCTATCTTGGAGGTGGGACATCACCGTGCAGGTATGCCATCGACAAGCCACCGGAAATGCCATCACCGCAAGCCAACCAACGGCTCATGGGTCTCGACCACCAGCATCACCGGCCATCCATCCTTCACTTGACCAGCCCTAGAGTCCCCGAGACTTGAGTAGGGTATCGAGGCGGCGGGCGAGAACGCCATGCGCCCGACCACCCCAAATGTAATAGGCTTAGAGTCAGTAGAAGGAGGACATAGTTGTGTTATTGTAAACTTGAGCCTTTTCGTGCAAGCTTGTAATAACGTAATCAGATATCATTATAAGCTTGTTTGTTGTATACAAAACACACTTTAAGCTTGAAATTTTTGTTGGTGTAACTAAGTGGGAACGTGTTAACGCTCATTTAGTTATACCGCTTTGCTCGACACGCCACCTGAAAAGTTTATGCGGCCCCACCGCATGTGGTCGGAGTATGAGGTACTATGACCTGTGCACACGTGGGCCGCAGATAAGTCAAACCGGGGGACTGCCGATCACCCGCAACGTGAGAGAATGAGATCCGCACGCAGTTGGGAGGAATCGAGAGCAGGGCCGCTCAAAACCGTAGAAGGAGTGGTGGTCGGCTTGTACCGGCTTAAGTTAGAATAATTATAAAATTGGAGTGACACATGAGTGGTCGGAGAAATCATAGTTGCTTTAGTAAAGTAAATCGAAAATACAAGTGGAGTACATATCTCAGTGGTTAAGCATAGAAGCGTCTAAGCTTGTCGATGTGCCATGAGTTCGGTACGTCCGCGCCGCCTAGATGAGCTAACTCAGTAGACGTTGGGCGTGTGACTTCCTTGATCATGAAGGGTCCCTCCCATGGGGTTGCGAGTTTGTGGACACCACCGTTCGTCTTCCACTTCGGACTAAGTCTCCGACCACAAAGAAACGCTCTTTAACGTTCTTGTTGTAGTACTGCAAAAAGCGGCAAGGTATTTGGCCGTTCAGACGCAAGAATCAAGCCTTTTCTCTTCTCGCTTATTGACTTCTAGCTCCCGTGCATTTCGCCGGCCTTGCCTTCGTCGAAGTTCTCTACCCGTGCTGATCTGAAAGCTATCTCTCGGTGGGAGGACTGCCAAAGACCGTAAACCATAAAGTATGGTGAGACGCCGGTTATTACGACTTTGGTGAGTTCGGAGGCCCCAGGACAACGGTAGGTAACTCCTTGAGCCATCTTCCGAGCTTTATCGCTTTCTCTATACATCCTCTTCTTCAATGCGTCCAAGATCATGCCATTTGCCCGCTCGACCTGTCCATTAGCTCTAGGGTGCGCCACCGAGACGTATTTTACAACTATGCTCCTTTCATCGCAGAAGTCCCAAAAAGCGTTCCCGGTGAACTGAGTACCCAGATCAGTAATGATGCTGTTGGGCACGCCGAAACGGTGGATGACCTGGTCGAGGAATGTGACAGCTTTCTCTGAGGATGCCTGTACCAGAGGCATGTATTCTATCCACTTAGAAAACTTATCAATTAGTACGAAGACGCATGTAAATTTCCCAGGAGCTGGTTTGAAAGGCCCGATCATGTCTAGTCCCCAGCATGCGAAGGGCCAAGAGGCTTGAATCGTCTGGATCTCATGTGTCTTGGTACATGGATTCTCTTGGAGAAGAACCGACAACCTTCACAAATGGGACTAGCTTTTTCTGCGTCGGCCCATCGCCGACGGCTAATAATAAAACCCGGCCCGGAAAGCCTTACCGACCAGTGTTCTTGAGGCCGCGTGGTTGCCGCAGGAGCCAGAGTGGATTTGGTCTAGGAGATGCTTGCCTTCCTCCTGGGTTATACACTTCATCAAGATTTCCTCCTTAGCGTTTTTGCGCCACAACTTGCCATCGACGAGCAGATACTGCTTACTACGACGCATCAGGCGTTCATTTTCTGTTCGATCGATATAACCGCTACCGTCTGTTAAGTACTTGATAAAAGGTGTTCTCCAGTCCGGCTCATGAGTGGTCGGAAGCGGCTTTCGGTTGTCGCGGGCGCGCGGAACCGTAGCCACTAATTGCTGGTCTGAAACTTTGTCGGTTGTTGAATCTTTGTCTTCAATGGAAGGCGTGAGCAGGTCTTGGATGAATACGCCATGTGGGATTTTGGCTCGGGATGATCCTAACTTTGACAACGCATCCGCTGCCTGGTTCTTGTCCCGGACCACGTGTATGTACTCGATGCCATAGAATCTGCCTTCCAGCTTTCTTATCGATTTGCAATATGCGTCCATCTTTTCACTGGTCGTGTCCCAGTCCTTGTTGAGTTGGTTGATGACCAGAGCCGAATCTCCGTAGACATAGAGACGTTTAACTCCAAGCTCAACCGCAATGCGTAGGCCATGCAGGCATGCTTCATACTCGGCGGCATTATTAGATGCTGGGAAATAAATCCTGAGGACGTACCGGAGCTGCTCCTTGGATGGTGATACAAAAAGAACCCCTGCTCCCGCACCGTCAATGTTGAGAGAACCGTCAAGTACATCGTCCAATATTCGCTTGATCTCGGAGAGGCAGCGTGTTAAGAAATCATCCACTCGACGATGAAATCGACGAGTGCCTGAGACTTTATTGTAGTACGACTTGCAAATTCCAAGGAAAAGGGGCATAGCTCCATTGCCCATTTGACAATGCGCCCGTTCGCATCCTTATTGCGAATGATGTCCCCTAAAGGATACTCGGTCATGACCACCACACGATATCCGTCGAGTAATGTCTCAACTTTCGGGATGTTATCGATATGGCGTAGAGCGCTTCTCGAATCTGGGGTACTGGTCTTGGATTCGTTGAGTACCTCAATCGATGAAATAAATTGGTCATCATTGTACCTTGTAGGCGTGGCCCGACTTCGTCGCTACTTCGACCACCATTGTAGTGGAAACCACCCGATCGGTTGCCGCAATGTAAAGTAGGAGAGTTTCGCCTTCTCTGGGAGCGATGAAGTAACCGGAGGTGACGTGAGGTATTGTTTTAGCTGCGTAAAGGCAAAGATCTGCTTCCTCCGACCACTCAAACTTCTCGGATGATTTGAGCAGTTTGAAGAACGGTAGTCCTTTTTCTCCTAATCTTGATATGAAACGGCTTAGAGCAGCCATGCGTACCGGTGAGCTTCGGACATCCTTCACCTTTTTTGGGGGCTTCATGTCTAAGACAGCTTTGACTTTCTCCGGGTTAGGGCGTATGCCGTCAGAATCGACGACGCGTTGCGAGTTAATATGCCGTAAGGGACACCAAAGATGCACTTCTTTGGGTTTAATTTCCATTGGAACGTATTAAGGGCTGCAAAGGTGCGTTCCAGATTGTCAACAAGGGTATGTGCTTCCTTGGTTTTGACAACTACATCGTCGACGTAAGCCTCGACGAGGCCGCCTTTTTATCTCGTCGTTGAGGCAGCTCAGATAGCGCGTTGGTAGGTAGCACCGGCGTTTTTGAGCCCGAACGACATAGTCGCGTAGCAATGAGCGCGCCGAAAGGCATGATGAAAGACGCCTTGATCTGGTCGTCCTTTTTGAGAGCGATCGTGGTGATAACCGAGTAGCAATCGAGAAAGGAAAGCACTCACAACCGGCGGTTGAATCTACGACTTCGCCTATGCGAGGTAAAGCCAAAGGGGTCCTTAGGGCGGTGTTTGTTGAGATCGGTGTAATCAACGCACATTCTCCATTCATTATTCTTTTTGCATAAGAACCGGGTTGGCTAACCATTCCGGATGATACACTTCTTTGATAAATCCGGCCGCCAAAAGCCGTGTAACTTCTACCCTAATCGCCTCCTTTTTTCGCGCGAAAGCGAACCGTCAGTAGCTTCGCTTGATTGGTTTGGCTTTGCTGTTGACATTTAAGGAGTGCTCAATCAAGTCCCGAGGTACACCGGGCATGTCGGAAGGTTTCCATGCGAACACGTCCACGTTGCCCCTCAAGAACCTGACGAGCGCGTCTTCCTATTTGGGATCCAGTGTTGGCCCGATGAGGGCCGTTGTCTTTGGGATCGCCCTCGACCACCGGATCATCTTGTGCTCCTTGGATCTGATGTTCTTGCGCGAGCCTCGAGCTCTGGGATCTCCAAGTGGTCGGCCGTGGTCTTCTTAGCGTCGAGCATGGTCTCGCCATGCGAATAGAGAGGTCATGGGCCTCTACTATTTTGAAGTCGTTGCCCCTCGCAGTATAAGCTGCGTATACATTGCCCCCGAGGGTTAAAACTCCTTTCTCAAGAGGGCATTTTGAGCACCGACATACACCTTAATGAGGTATGGCCATGAACTTGGTGAGCGACGGTCGACCAAGAATAGCATGGTAGGTGCCGTCGAAATCAGCGACCACGAAGTTGACGTGGTCGGTGCGGAAGTGGTCCGGAGTCCCAAACCGCATGGTAGCGTGATCTCGCCCGAGAGGTGTGGAGCTCTATCCGGGAGAACGCCCCGTAATCGCGTGCCTCGTCGGGCTTCAGTCCGCTGGGCTATTTTCAGAGCGGGCGTGCTGTTCTTGAACAAAGATATCAATGGAGCTGCCGCCGTCAATCGAGACTTGTCGAATCGAACCTTGTTGATACAAGGATCGAGGACCAGGGGAAACGCCTGCTCGGGTATGGCGGCCCATTGGTCTTTCTGCTGAAGTAGATTTCATGGTGAGACCACGGAGGAAGCCGCGGATCGGTGAGAAGGTTGTCGTTTTTTGCCACGTTCAAGCGGTGCGCGGCGAAGCAGCTTGCGTTCTCGCTTGGTCTCGATGGACACCTTGCCGCCGATGATGGTGTGCACGCGATCGGTCGGCTTTTGACGTATTTATGACGAGGATCTGCATCATCGCTGCCGTTGTCCTCGCTATTGTTCCCTTACGTCATTAGGCTTGTCGGAAATATCCGGAGCTGTTGGCGCTGTGTAGATAGTCTTGAGGACGCGACAATTCTCCATGGTATGGTTCGACTTGGGATGGAGCCGGGGGGCCCTTCAATGCTTTGGCGTAGTCGTCCTCGTAGTTACGACGTCCGCCGCCCTTTTTTCACCGTATTGACCTCGCCGTCGTCGTCTTCCGAAAGCACGCTTGCTCTCGTAATCGCCACGGCGGTTGCGCCCGCTGATTACGTTGATCACGGTGGTCGCCGGAGTCGTTATACCGGTTGGTTGGCGGTCAAAATTGTCGTTCCGACTACGGTTGCCGCGATAATCGTCGCGGCGTGGAGGGTGGTCGGAGCGTGGGATCCTTGCTTCTTCTTCGACGATTATCTTTTTAGCGCCGTCGTCCGCGCGTTTCTTAGCGGTGGCCAAGAGCGCCGTGGATCGACTTCGAGTCTTTTCCGGAGGAGCTTGTCCCTTAGGGCGTCGTGGAAACGGAGGCCGGTGACGAAAGCCTCGATTGCTTCATTGTCGGAGATTGATGGGACCTTGATGCGCATCTCCGAGAAACGCCGAACGTATTCGCGCAGTGGTTCGTCTTTCCGATCTCGGATCCGTTGCAGATCGTACTTGTTGCCGGGTTGTTCACAAGTAGCGATGAAATTGTCGATGAAGGCCTGCTTGAGCTCCTGCCAAGAGTCAAAACAGTTTGCCGGCAAGCTGACTAGCCATTGGTGACCTGCGTGACCAACGGCAACTGGGAAGTAGTTAGACATAACGTGCTCGTCAGCCATGGCTGATCGGCACGCGGTTTCGTAGAGCATGACCCATAATTCGGGTTTTCCTTGCCGTCGATTTCCGAGTTTCTCGAGCTTGAAATTCTTGGGCCATATGACTTGGCGAAGGTGTGGAGGAATCGCTTGCAGACCGGAGGGCCGTGGGCGGTGTCATACTCCATACGGCGATAGCTTTCATGGGATGCACGATCGTTGGCTCTCTGGTTGATGCGAGCACGCAGATCACGTCCGCCGAGGTAATGGCGAAGATCGTTATTGCCGTCGCGGCGATCCCGATAGCCATCACGACCACCGCGGTTATCACGGCGATTGTCGCGGTTATCCCGGCGGTTGTCACCTCGAACGTCGTGACGGTTATCCTCTCGGCGACGGTTTTCATCCCGACCACCATCATGACCACCGCTTCCGCCTTGACGATTGTCCGACGGGTCGTTGTTGCGCGAGCCACGTCGGTTGAGCGGCTATGAGCGACTTGAGTATTGGCGGCTGTGGCTTGATTCCACCGAAACGGATGGGGCCCGGGCTTGATTCATCTCAGCGGTCTGGGCCATAGCAGCCGTCAGATATGCTTGTATTTCATCACGGACTGCTTGGGTTTCTGGAGTGTTGGGCAGCCGCTGCATTGTCGCCATGGCAATGGCTACGTTGGCGCTTGGGGTCTTGAAGACTTGTTTGTCCCCCACCCTGTCGAAAGCATTGTTGAGGTCGCGCGGTTGGATCCTTATGCGTCGTGCCTCCTGGTCTGCTTCAGCTTCGATTTGCCGGCGATTAAACCGGTCAATGTTGCGTGCTTCGCGCGATCTTTTCTTGTTCTATTTCGCCAACTAACCGCGGCGGCGGCTCGCCGTTCTTCGATTTACATGGATCAAATCCCTCGTCTTGGCGGGAAAGATGGAAATTGGGGAAACCCGGGCGTGGTCCGGTAGATCCAGATCGTATTTGGCGCCTTCATCTTCGTGGACGTCAAAACTTCGGTGTGGACAGATCGTTGGATGCGATGCGGATGAGGAGCCGAGTCACCTCTCGGACCGTGTGGGCCATGACCCTTCTTGATAATCTTCAATCCGGACCATGTTGACGATGTTGCATGGCTTCGGACGAGATCGGTGTGTAGGACATAGATCCAAACGGGCGTCGTAGGTTGCACGCGTGAAATGAAGGCGGCGTTCGCAGCCGTAGGGCTGGACCGTGGTTCTCCGTCGGGACTTCGTGCTCGCATGAAGTCGGAGGCCCGCCGCGCGGCCGGGTCAGCGACGAGCGGAGCGCCCCTCGAGAGTAGATACGACCACAAGATCTGTTCCAAGCCGCAGCAGACGGTCGCCCGAGCTGGTCGGATAGATCTGTTGTGGGGAGCTGCACCCGATCGATGGAGTCGAAAGCAGGTCGGTGTCGTCGATCCGCTTCCCTCCGTGAGCGGGAAGCGGATGACGGGTTGTCGGCGTGGTACGTAGGGCGTGGTCGGAGCCCGATGTACCGTGGTCGGAGCCAGATCCATCGTGGTCGAGGCCGTGTTCGTCGTGGTCAGAGCCGTGTTCACCGTGGTCGGAGCCGTATTCACCGTGGTCGGAGCCGTATTCACCGTGGTCGGAACCGTAGCCGATGCAGGTGAAGTAGTCGTCGGCGCGGGTTGAATACACGCCTCGGTCATGGTGATGGAGACGTCAGGGCCGGTGGTCCAAGTGATCTGGCCGATGGTGAACGTGAGGCCGTCGGGCGTAGCCATGGAGCCGGAGATGATGACCATCTTGTTCGCTTGGAGAGCAGTACGCACTCCCCTACTGGGCGCGCCACTGTCGACGAAATATGGTCGGCAGTCTACCTAGGGGTATGCCCAAGGTAGTAGATTATCGGCAGACAGGTGCGCAAGTCCCAAACAAGACGGTGACGCAAGACAGACACGAGGTTTTATCCAGGTTCGGCCGCCAAGAAGGCGTAATACCTACGTCCTGCGTCTGATTTGTATTGTTTGTATGTCAATGAGAGATCATTTTAGAGGGTCCCCGCCTTATATATAGTCCGGGGCAGGTTTACGATCTGAAACTAATCCTAGTTGGTTACAATTGCCATATGTGGCCGGATAAGGATTCCTATTCTAATCGACCAGGATCCTGCTTGGTCGCCAAATCCGTCTTTTATTCCTTGTGCGGGACTCCGATCAGGTTAACTGGGCCGCACGTCATCTTTCAGGTGGACTGAACCTATCGATCCAGGCCAACCCAAGCTTAGCCGTAAGGGTATAGGGGTTAATACCCCCACAGGGGTGCAGATGGCCGTCTACCTCAACCCCTCGGCACAGCCGCCCCCCAAGTTCCTTCCAGGGAAGAAGGAGGAGGGCGATGACAAGGAAGTCGCTTGGATCCTGAACAAGGAGCATGTGGAGTGGGTGGCCAAGGACCAGCAGGTCCTAAGCTATCTGCTCATGTCCCTCTCCCGCGAAATTTTGTCGCAGGTCTCGACGTGCGAGACCGCTGCAGCGGCGTGGACCGCAATTGAAGGGATGTTCACGTCGCAATCGCGGGCACGTCTGATCAGCACAAGAATGGCGCTGGCGACCGCTTCTAAGGGCCCATCTTCGATCAATGAGTACTTCACGAAAATGAAGTCTCTCGTAGATGAGATGGCATCTGCGGGACGATGGCTGGAGGACGAGGAGCTGGTCTCCTACATCCTTACCGGCCTAGACCTTGACTTCAACCTAGTGGTGTCTGCCGTCGCCACCAGGGTTGAATCCATATCTGTTGGTGAGTTGTATACTCAGTTGGTTAGCTTTGAGCAGAGAATGGAGCTACATGGCGGCGGGGGTTCCCAATCCTCCGTGAACATGGCGTCCCATGGTGGCCACGGTGGCGGCAACAACTCTCGTGGCCGTGGCGGCTTTGGCCATGGCGGCGGCGGCAGGCGCAACCAGAAGGGGGGACGCAGCGGTGGTGGCCGCTCCTAGCGCTCCACATTTGCTCCGGTCACCTGCCAGCTCTACGGCAAGGAGGGCCACACCGTCATCCGCTGCTTCAAGCAGTTCGATGCATCGTTCACCGGTCCTCCTCAGAAGACCGCCGCATCGGCCACCACGTCCTACGGAGTCGATACCAATTGGTATATGGACTCTGGGGCCACGGATCACATCACCGATGAACTTGAAAAAGCTGACCATCCACGACAAGTACTCTGGCAATGAACACGTCCACACCACCAATGGGGCAGGTATGGAAATTGATCATGTGGTTCATAGCACTTTGCATTCCACTACTAGTAAGATCCATCTGAACAGTATCCTTCATTGTCCTAAACAAAAGTTTAATATCTGTTAATTGGCTAGCACGTGGCAACAATGCCTTTCTTGAATTTCATCCGAATCATTTTTTCATCAAGGAACAGGGGACCCAGAGGACGCTCCTCCGAGGCAGATGTGATGGAGGCCTCTACCCCCTGTAGCCGTCATCAGATAGGTCGTCACCGAATAAACAAGTCTTTAGTGTTGTCAAGCCGTCCACGTCGCTGTGGCATTCTAGGCTAGGTCATGCTTCCACTCAAGTAGTCCAGCAGATTCTAAGCAGCCACAAACTTCCTTTTGTTAGCAATTTGAATAAGCATGTTGTTTGTGATGCATGCCAACAAGGCAAGAGTCATCAATTGCCTTACCCACGATCTACTAGTGTGTCCGCCAGTCCAATGGATCTTATTTTCTCTGATGTATGGGGACCTGCTCCAACTTCGATTGGACGAAACAATTATTATGTTAGCTTTATTGATGGTTACAGCAAGTTTACTTGGATTTATCTTTTGCGCCATAAATCCGAAGTGTTTCAATGTTTTCGTGATTTTCAGCAACTTGTGGAAAGACAATTTGATCGCAAAATCCTAGCTATTCAAACCGATTGGGGTGGTGAATACCAATCCCTTAATTATTTTTTTAAGCATGTAGGGATTGCTCATCATATTTCTTGCCCTCATGCCCACCAACAGAACAGCTCCACTGAGCGTAAACACCGACATATTGTAGAGGTTGGATTATCCCTTCTTGCTCGTGCCTCCTTGCCCTTGAAATTTTGGGATGAGGCCTTCCTAATCGGCTTCCATCTAAAGTAATTCATGATGAAAATCCTCTTGAGCGCCATACGGGACAAAAAACTGATTATTCTTTTCTTCGAACCTTTGGGTGCGCTTGCCGGCCCAATCTTCGTCCCTATAATGCTCGTAAACTTCAATTTCGCTCACGTCGGTGTGTCTTTTTAGGCTACAACAACTCTCATAAAGGGTTTAAATGTTTGGATCCTTCTGAAGGACGAGTATACATCTCACGCGATGTTGTATTCGATGAACATGTTTTCCCTTTCTCACAGCTTCATCCTAATGCTGGTGCTCGGTTGCGAGCTGAATTAGCCTTACTTCCTGATGTCCTTTTAAATCCATCCACTAGCTTCAGGGATGCAAATTTGCAAGACCGCACATGTTCTATTTCCTCCCCTACTAATGTTGTGCCAAGCACCGGTGTTTCTCGCTGTGATGCAGGTCAAAATTCGACATCAAATGATGGTAATTTGGATTCCAGCGGGCGTCATTTTATGTGCCGGCAGGAGGGGAGCAGCTCGGGCTCGGGCGTCGATGCTGATGCACCTGCAGATCTCCGTCCTGTCGCTGACAGCGCCGCCGGATCTGGTTCGGGATCTACGCCGAGTCGCTAGCCGCGCATGGGCACTCCCTCCTCAGGCGGATCTTCTCCGGCGCCCACAGACCCGTCTCCTACTCTGTCTGACCATGTGGCTGCGCACGGTGATCCGGTTGACGGGGGGACCAGCGCACCTGCCTCCGTCGCTGTCTTCCAAGAGGATTCACCCAGATCGTCTGCGGGTGAGAACACTACGTCCGTTCTAGTTTCAGCTGCTGATCCTCCCACTCGTCCTGACACCAGATTACAACAAGTAGTTCGCAAGCCAGAGCAGTACACCAGTGGCACTGTTCGATGGTGCATGACTACTACTACAGCTGAGGAACCAGCTGCTATTCAAGAAACTTTTAAAGATCCCAAGTGGGTAACGGCAATGGATGCAGAGTATAGAGCATTGTTACAGAACAAGACATGGCACCTTGTTTCACCTCCTCGTGGCAAAAATATCATTGATTGCAAATGGGTTTACAAAATTAAGAGAAAAGCAGATGGAACAATTGACAGATATAAAGCCCGTTTAGTTGTCCTGTAGTCAAGGCAGCAACCATCCGTCTCATATTGTCCATTGCTGTTTCAAGAGGGTGGTCACTTCATCAATTGGATGTACAAAATGCCTTCCTGCATGGCATACTAGAAGAGGAGGTATATATGCGACAACCACCTGGATATGCTAGTAAAGAAGGGGGCCAATATTGTCTGCAAATTAGATAAGGCTTTGTATGGACTTAAACAGGCGCCACGTGCCTGGTATGCTCGGCTATGTGGAAAATTGGAAGCTTTGGGCTTTGTATCATCAAAGGTGGATACTTCACTGTTCTATTATTAGAAGGGAAAACATACTATGTTCGTCCTAGTTTATGTGGATGACATAATAGTGGCAAGCTCGTCACAAAGAAGCAACTAACGCATTGGTCAAAGATTTGTAGAGAGAATTTGCCTTGAAGGATTTGGGTGACCTCCACTATTTTTTGGGCATAGAAGTGAAGAAATCTCAGGATGGTTTAAAGCTCTCCCAAGAGAGATATGCTACTGATGTTATACAACGGGCAGGGATGAGTAAATGCAAGCCTATGGATACTCCTCTCTCCTCTGTTGAGAAGCTTAGTGCATCTAAAGGTCAACCTCTTGGATCTGAAGATGCTACTCGATACAGGAGCATAGTGGGGGCACTACAGTAGCTCACATTGACTAGACCGGGTCTTTCATTCTCTGTAAATAAAGTCTGACAATTTCTTCATGCACCAACTATGTCACTTAGGTGCCGTGAAGAGGATTTTGAGATATGTGCAGGGAACCCTAAATTTGGGACTCAAGATAGGTCGGTCGACGTCAATAATTGTGAGTGCATTCTGTGATGCGGACTGGGCAGGATGCCCTGATGATAGGCGATCCATGGGAGGTTTTGTTGTGTTCTTTGGTTCAAACCTGATCTCGTGGTGTGCGAAGAAATAGGCCACAGTGTCACGTTCAAGTACAGAAGCGGAATACAAATCATTGACAAATGCCACGGCCGAAGTGATGTGGGTTCATAAATTGTTTGATGAACTAGGAGTCCAACATTCTCAGGCCGCTCGGTTATGGTGCGACAACTTAGGTGCTACCTATCTCTCTGCTAATCCTGTGTTCCAAGCTCAGACTAAGCACATTGAGATAGATTTCCATTTTGTTAGAGAAAGGGTAGCACAGAGACTGCTAGATATTCGATGGATTCACACTGTGGATCAGCTAGCAAATGTATTTTACCAAAGGAGTTGTGGCAGCCAAAATTGATAAGTTCAGAGCCAATCTCAACCTAGTGGCCGGCTGAGATTGAGTGGGGGTGTTAACGGAACTAGTTAGCCCGATAGGGTTTGTTAGCCGGCGCCTAGCTTGTTATGCATGCGCCGCATCTTGTACATGAAGATAGGAGATCTTGTTAGGTTGTTGTTGAGTCTATCCCTTGTAACTTGAAGTGTTGTACAAGCCACACCAGGGGCTATTCCTGGTTCTATATACACGAAGCCAAGATCCTCAAGGAGAGGCATCTCGTTAACCCTATTCTTTACATAGAATGCAATAATATTAGGAAATAATAAAACTAAATCATCAAATGTTCCTAGAAACACAAACATACAACTGCCACATTCAACCATTGCAAACACACACACATACACATCATCCTACACATGCATGCCACTGAGAATGCAGGAACAAAGCTCATTAGCAACAATAATTCTGTAACAACAACTGCAAGATTTTTAAAAGGTTTTAGATAGAGAAGCAGTCCCCAGGTAGAGAAGTAGTCCCCAGGTAGCATAATCAACAGTGATGGCTCATAGATGCAACCACTAATGAAAACAAGAATGCCTATGTACAAGAATTTACTGAACTAGTCAAAACGTACCTGGTACTGCTAGCTCTCTTTAGGTTCTGGATCTTGATCTAACAAATGAAATTTTGTTCAGTTACTAGAAATGAAAAAAATAGAACATTGTTGTTCTCGGCGATAGCCTTTGAACACCAGGTTATTGCTCAAGCAATCGGAAGAGAAAAAACGAAAGGACAAAAGATGAGGATGCAATCACATGTAACTAGGAAGAATTAGGGTTTCATCCTTCCTCCCCATGGAGCACTATTCATACACATCCGTATCTTTTACATGGACAAAATTGCCCATCCAACTGCCTAAATCCCAAAGAATATTCCAATCCGCTCAGGGTCTTCTTGTCCTTCTCGCTTCCAGCCTCCCCCCGTACGCACCGCCCTCGCGCGGCCCCTCTGTTCCCCCACTTGTCAGTGCTGCAGGGCCCATCCGAGGGGACCATTTCTCCATCATCACCGGAACCATTGACACCCTTTCGCCCTAGAAGGTAGAGAGGAGACCGACTACGCAAAACAGTAAGATCATGCAACGAGAACACAAAATGAGCAAACTACATTCGCGCCTAGTTAAGTGTTTATGTGCTTTCGACTGACTATGATGAGGGCCCTTTTCGCCTACGTGAAAGTACTATCGCTACTGAGTTGTCCTGGCGATGCGTGCAAGCGCTGCGGGACCAGCGGATACCCTTTTGCTGGTGTGGGGGTGCGAAAGGATAGGGCCTCGCCCAACAATAGCCCCTCACCACCGCCAATCGGCTCTGGCGATGGCGGCGGTGGCAAATTTTGTAATGCCTTTCATCGCACCGCCAACACAGTCCCCTGGGATGCGAAAGGGTTGTCGATCCCATTACCATTGCTTGCTTTTTAGTTAATTTTAGATCTATTATGCTATTATTATATCATTTATATACATTTTCTTATTTCATTCATTCATTTTTTTAAAGTGTTGGTTTCGAACAGTCGTGCTGCTTAAAAATGCCACATGCATTTCCGAGAGTTGTTGTTTGCCGAGATGCAGGCCCACGGCAATCTTGTGAGTTCCCGACGGCCCGTGTTTGCCGAGAGCGGCGCTCGGCAAACGGTTTCTTTGCCGAGATCCCGAGTTTTTGCTCTCGGCAAAAATCGCGCCTCTGGGCAAAGGACGCTTTTGCGGTAGTGCATGATCGTTGGGGGCTCAGCGAGCACCTATAAGTACCCCGCTCAATCATTTGGGGTTGCTATGCTCCATTTGCCTTCTCCACTCTAGTGCCCTCTTGCTTCCTAGCCTTTCGCGTCTGAAGGTTTCTTTGGTCGCTGGCGCCCGTTTCGCTTGTTCTTCCAGCTTTCGTTTTTCAGGTATGCTATCCTTCTCGCTTTTTTTGCTCTTTTTCTTGCTTCTCAGTTTTTTCTTTTCTTTATTTTTGTTAGTGATTTCGCCGCCACTTTAGATGGCGTATTTGACGGTAGATTCATCTTTGTCGCCTGGTTCAGGGAGCGGGAGCAAAAGCACCTCGGGCTCTACTTCTGAGCGAAGCACTCATAACGTGGCCTTTCGCCAGGCCGGGCCGGATACGCCGGGGGTCCGAAGAACACAGTACAGGCTCTACTGGGCGAAAGGCCTTGGAGTGTATGGTTTTCTGATTGAAGTGGTCGGTGAAACTCGAGAAGGGGGCGACGATTTGCCTGCCCAATCAAATGGATCTGAGGCCTCAGAAAAAGTTTCAGTTACAGATTCTGTGGATGCAGTGTTCGCGCCACTCCCGACTACTTGTTCGTTCTATCTTGTCCGGTTAAAGTAACACATGGATATTCAGAATTATGTGAACAAGGGGTATCTGCGGCCAGATTCCGCCACAAGCTTTCGTCCGCCAGGCAATGAGACGGTGCCTCGGCCAAAACCTTATGAAGCTGTGGTTTTTCGTGACTTTTTTGTCGCTGGCTTGGACTTCCCCTTAGAGGGATTCGTGAGCAAAGTGTTAGAGCTGGTTTAGATTTAGCTTCATCAGCTAGTGGCTAATGCTTTTCGCACGACTGAGTGTTTTTGCCTTGTCTATGAAAATGCTGGGATGTCCCGTGCTGGCGTACACTTTTATTCGGTTTTATGAGACCCAGCGCCACCGGAGCGAAGTGCGAGACTCCTCCGCTAGAGAGAAATTACCTGTGGAGTTCGGGGCCTTCAATTTCGTTTCGAAGAAAACCAGAGGCACCATTAGTATCGATCCGACCTATCGGAACAAGTGGCCACACTGGACCAAGTTTTGGTTTTACCATCGAGTCTGCACAGATACTGAGCTCCAGATAGCAGAGGCGAATGGACGAGAACGTGCTTCTCCCTTGGTGTCCACGCTTGCTGAGTGGCCCGGTGATCGGCTCCCCTCATTTTTGAAGTCAAAGTGCCGAGGAGGCTCGCTGCAGGGATGCTTTCGCCCTGACCTCCCGATTCTAGACAAGTCATGATTTAATCGAGGAGTGGGTTGCACTTGAACGAAAGCCGTTGTGCACGTACACGTGCTTTCAGAATATAAAAGTTATTGGGGATTATTGGGGTCCTACGCTTCATGTGAACAGATTCCCGAACAATAAGGATTTCGTGGAATTTGTCGAAAAGCAGTCAGAGAAAATTTGTGGTCCTTACTTGGAAAAAGAAGAGGAAGCAAAAATGACTAGTCTTGGTTCTAAAGGGCGTCTGAATCGAGTGTTCGACGCTATGGAAGTTGAATATGACGATCACCTCCTTTTGGCGGAAGGGGCGTAAGATGAAACAGAGAAGCTGACGGGTAAGAAGCTGCAGAAACTGAAAGGTCTGAAACCGCAGAAACTGAAAGGTCGGAGATGGGTTGTTCAAAGGAAAAAGGCAAGGTCTCAGAACTAGATGATGTTTGCTTGGGGGAAGGACATGGCGAGGCCCTCCGACGACATCCTAACATATGGGTATGTTAAGCCTCGGGATCAAAGGTTCTCGACCGAGAGACCCCACGGCCGACCCCTCTAGGATTACCCGGGGGCTATACTATTGGGTATGCTCGCACGCACCCTTAGGCCAAGGGACCAAGCCGAGACCGAGCATGTCCTCCGCCTCTGCTCATGGCTCGGGGGGTCACCCGAGCCTCAGGTTCTCGACAAACGGAAGCCTGTACCCGATCCTTGGCCCCTTTTTGGCCTTCGGTGCCAGCCAAGGCCCGGGCATGACAAAGAGCGCCCCGAGCCATCAAGGCTCGGGGGCTCCCCAAGCACTTCCCTTGGGCATGGTGGTGTCAACCGCTCCCCCGATAGGGTCATGCACGGGGCGTGACATAAGAAGACAAGCTCCCTCGTGGACTCCAAGGGCTCAGGGGCTCCCGAGCCCGCACGTCAGCCCCTCGGGCCGTCCTCTTTCACCACCAAGAAGCTCATAGAAGGCGCTCCTGGGCGAGGCCAGTGTAAGCCGACACAACCTGACACTGACCGTGTCGGAACAGAGCAGCCAGACGATGCCCAGTTCTTCTTCGGCTCCTGACATCGCCATGGTCCACAGAATGCCGCTGCAAGACCCTCCTAGACGCCGACACATGTGGACCATAGGTTGAACTCCCCCCAAAACGCCATGTACCTGACCTATCTCGGAATATAAAGGATAGGTTAGATCCTAAGAGGAGGGGAGGACAATTCCAGGCAATCCATTCGAGTCCTCACCATTCCACTCTAGCTCTGCACCAAAGCAGAGCAACCCAAAGAGGGGCACTGCGAGCACCTCCACCGCTCCCATCGTCTTCCTCCTCTCCGATGAGGGGGAAGGCTCCACCGGTGGCGAGGCATCCCTAGGATCAGCATCGAGTGATCCTCTACCAAATCTCTCTCTCTTTCTCTTGTACACTCTACTGTAACCCTCTTGATTTTGGGTGCTCTTAAGTATAAGGATCATCAGCTGCTGGACGTAGGGCACTGATTGGCTTCAACCAGGATAAACCGTTGCGTCCCCTCTGTGATTCTTGTGTTCTTGAGTTCACCCGAGCCACCGGAGACACGCACTTTGACACTACCGCGAACAACAATGCTTACCATGGTTTAGACCCCGTGACACCCTCCAAACAGAGCCAAAAGTTTACTCTTGGTGGCTCAAGCGCAATAAATGTTGCATTGAAAGCCCTAGTTTAGTTTTGGATAATTGATAAAACCTATTTGGACTAATACTTGCATCTAAGTGTGTGACTAGATATGATGGTCCAATCCAAGTGGTGAAGCAAGATAAAGTCCATCGTAATGGTGATGGACATGTGATGATAATGATCATGCTCTAAACTTTGAAAAGAAGAAAGAGAAAAACAAAGTGGGTTCAAGACAAAGGTATGTTTAATAGGGCCACTTTGTTTTGTCACTCAAGACACAAAATGGGTGTGAGTGGATTTAGGATAGATAACCGTACTATAAAGAGAAAAAATCTTTAATTGTAATGGTTATCTAGTGCCACTAAGTGTGAGTCTCATTTGTATATACTTAGCGCTGAGTGACGTGGTGAGATGCATGAGATAGCCTGTGAAAAATATTTGTGAAAAGCTAACTTAAGTGCCTAATTTATTTTGGTATACTTCGGTGAAGTTAGCACTTGAAAAGGCTTGAAAAGGTGCTGGGAATCCTCATACTGTTTGTCAGCAGTTGAAAGCAGTTGTAAGCAGTTGGAATGGGTTGAAAGGAGTTGCTGCTGCTAGCATGTGCTGTTGCTAGCTGCAGGTGCCGCTTGGGCCTGCTGCTGCTGAGCTGTGGCCGCGGGGGTCTAGCTGTCAGCTGCTGCATGCACCGTTTATTATTTTTGGCCGCGAGGCCCGCTTGCACGCTGCTGCTTCTTGGAGCTCTACGAGAGAGGGAGCATAGTTGCCCATGCAGCCCGAGCCCGTCAGCCCGGCCCGAGGCTTGTTTTTTTGGCCCGGCCCAAGCACGGCCCGGCACGGAGGCTAGCAGGCCTGGGTTGGCCCGGCCCAGAGGAGCAGGCCATGCCTAGGCCTTACCCCAGGCATGTGGGCCGGCACGACATGGCCTGCTACAGTCCCGCCGACCTGCCCCCTCCCCCTCCTCACTCCTCCTCCCGACCCCTCCTCCCCAAGGCCCAGCGCCGACGCCTCACCCTCATGGCTCTACCTCACGCCTCACCCCGAACCCTAGCGCCGGCGCCACGGACGCCCCCTCCCCTTCCCTCACGCGACCTCTCCTCTAGCGCGGACCCCGAACCCTAGTGCGGACACCAACACCCCCTACCCGTCCCTCTCCTCGAGTGAGTGCACCATCGATCTCTCCCTCTGGCCCTCCCTCCACTCTCTCCCGGCGCAACAACGGCGCCCCTCTCCCTCCCTCCCGATGGCAGCCCCTCTCGCGCGGCCCCTGCAGCAGTGCTCCGCGGTGGAGCACGCGTGGCCCCTCGCGGCGGAGCTCGCGCGGCCCCTGCAGCGGCGCTCTACTGCTCTAGCAAGGAGGTGGCGGGATCCGGTGCTCCCCTGCAGCGGCTCTCCTCCAGCGGAGCTCCCCTGCAGCGGCGAGATCCAGCGCTCCCCTGTAGCGGCGGAGCTCACGCGGCCCCTGCAGCGGCTCTCCTCCGGCGTGGACGTCTCCGGGCAGGGGCGGCGCGGATCCAGCGCGGGACGGCGCGGATCTCCTCCTCCGTGGTAGATTCACTCCCCGCGTCCTCCCTCCCTCCCTTCTCCGGCGGATCTAGTGAACAGCGGCGGCGGCGCGTGGATATGGGCTCGGGAGCGGTGGATCCGGCACTGGTGCAATGGCGGTGAGCGGATCCCCTTCGCGCTTCCCCTCTCTCTCTGTCGGCCACTTGCGAGCGGCATCGCCCTTCCCCTCTCTCTCTCTCTATTGGCAGCCAGTGGGCCTCGGGCTGGCATGACCCATGATTCTGGCCGTGCCTCGCAGACCGACACAGCACGGAAATCGGCCCATAGGGCCATGCCTGGGCCGGAGGCCAGGCCCGTGGCCCGGTGAGGCATGGCCCAGGAGGCACGGCGTGTCGTGCCGGTCCGTTGGCTATCGGCCCGTGCTTTCACGGGCCTGTGCCGTGCCGTGTAGTGACGGGCCGGCCCGTTGGCCATCTATTAAGAGGGAGAGCCACGTAGGAGTGCGTGCATGCGCTGGTGACCGCGTGAAGGAGTGAAGGCGTGCGACACCCAGGGCCCGTGGGGGCGCGTGGCGCTCGGCTACTGGTGCGCTCGCGTCACTGCTTTGACCGAGAGCGTGGCGTGCGGTGCCGCTGCTTCTCGTGCATGAGAAGGAAAGGGCGTGGGGTCACGTGGGGCCTACGCTATAGAAAAGAAGGCCTGGAGGCTGCTGTTCGCTTGTCGCTAAGAGGGCGCAGGTGCGTGTGGGGCACAGCTGCAGAGCGGGCCCACTCAGGCTGTTGCTGTCCGTTACCTGTGTCGTTGCTATGGAGTCGCCAGTTGGGTGTGTGGTGCTGGTTTGACCTATTGGGGAGCCTGGCCGATGTGTTGGGTTTGGCCGACCGAAGGGATAAGGCAGTAGCACTCCCCTCCCGTCCTTTCCCTGGTTCCCATTCGTATTCTTGCATCATGTGAACCAAAAACAGAGAACAATCTCTCTTTCTCCTCTCTCACTCCTAAGAATTTACGCTCCATTCAAGTGAGAGATTGAGCTCTAGTGATTGATCCTGAGAGCTTCAAGAGCATCTCCTCTCTCTCCTCTCCTTCCTCAAGTGTGGTGCTTATTCTTAGAGGATTTGAGGGAAACCCTAGTGTGTGCATTTGTGATTGCATATTTGGTAGCACTAGGTGGTGATTGCAACTGTGGATTTCTTGTTACTCTTGGTGATTGCCGTCACCTAGACGGTTGGTGTTTTGTTGATTGGTGAGGAGGTTTGGTGATTGTGTCCGCCCCCAATCAATTATTATATTTGTGAGGGGTTCTTGACCTTTTCTCCGGCGGAGAGCTAAAAGGTACTCTAGTGGATAGCGCGTGGGTTGTGTGATCCCCATCTTATGTTAGTTGTCAATGATCTCAAAGCACTTGGAGAAGAGGTGAAGGACAAGGACTTCTCCCACAAGTTCTTAAGATGTTTACTTTCAAGATTTGGCACATTGGTCACTATTCTAGTGAGATGTGGTCTAGACACCATGACACCAAACCATGTGTTGGGAGATATGATGACCGATGACACATATAGAGATGATGATGAGAAGAAAGAAAAGAAGAAGAAGAAAGAAGAGAAGAAGGATGAGAAAAAGAAGAGTGTGACATTTAAAGCCACATCATCATCAAAGGGCAAGGCCAAGCAAGATACATCAAGTGAAGATGATGATTCAAGCTTTGATGATATGGATGATGAGAAGATGGCTCTCTTTGTGAAGAGATTTGGAAAATTCATGGTGAAAAAGGACTATCGTGCAAGAAGGAAGTAGTCATCATCCAAGAGCAAGGATAAAGCAAGAAGGTGCTTCAAGTGTGGTAGCAAGGATCATCTTTTTGCTCAATGCCCCTACAATAGTGAGAATGAAGATGATGATAAGAAGGACAAAAAGAAGGAGAAGAAGGACAAGAAGGACAAGATGACCTTCAAGAAGAAGAAGAAGGGTGGTTCATATGTGGTCACTTGGGATAGTGATGCTTCCTCAAGTGATGATGATGATAATGATGATGACAAGACCACCAAGAAGAAGCCTCTTGCAAGCATTGCCATAAATGAGAAGCCTTCTCTCTTCGACACTCCATCGACATGCTTTATGGCTAAGGCCGCTAAGGTATTATCCAATGATAAGTGTGATGGGAACAATGATGAAAATGAAAGTGATAGTGATAATGATGATGAACCAATTATAGACGAATTATTTGACATGTTAGAAGATGCTAAGGAATATTTTGACATTAAGAGAATGGGATGCAAAGACTTACGTAAGGAACTAAATGCCCTTAATCAAGCCTTTGATGAGCTCAATGCATCTCATGAGAGTATAAAGGAAGACCATGAGGAGCTTGGCAAGTCTCACAAGAAGCTTGAAAAAGCTCATTCCTCTCTACTGGATGAGCAAAATGAGAAGAAGCATGCTATAACATGTGACAAAGGCTTAACTTGTGATATAATTGATGAATCCTTCTATAAGCCTATTATTATTGCTCCTGCTAATCCTTCATATAGCTCATCATCCACTTCCACTTCACCTATGAGTGATGGTTTCACTTGTGACGCCTCACTAATGGTTGAGAATGAGACCCTCAAGAAGGAGGTAAATGAGCCCACTCGCGCTTTAAGCAAAGCCTATGGTGGTGAGGACCGCTGGCTTATGTGCTTGGGTAGCCAAAGGGCATCTCTCTACAAAGAGGGATTGGGCTATACCCCCAAGAAAGGCAAGGCGGCCTTTGCTCCTCACAAGACTAGTTTTGTGAAGAGCAATGGTCAGTTTTGCACTAGTTGCAAGCAAGTTGGTCACAAAGAGTATGATTGCAAGAACAAGAAGAAGAATTCTATTGTATCCTCAATTAAGTTTGATTCTTATTACTTGCTCACTAAGGGCACAAATGGTGTGAAGGCTAAGTTTGTTGGTACATCCATGTTGGGCCCAAAGAAGAAGGCCACTTGGATACCAAAGAGCTTAGTGACTAACCTTTAAGGACCCAAGCAAGTTTGGGGTGCCTAAAAAGAATTGATCTTCTTTTATAGGTTAATTACAAAGCCAGAGGAAGGCACTGGGTTCTTGATAGTGGGTGCACTCAACACATGACCGGTGATGCAAGAATGTTCAACTCAATCAACACCAATGATAGCAATGGTTATGATAGTATCACATTTGGTGACAATGGCAAAGGCAAGGTCAAAGGGCTTGATAAGATTGCAATATCCAATGTGTTGCTAGTTGAGAGCCTGAACTTCAATTTGCTATCCATGGCTCAGTTGTGTTCCATGGCTCAGTTGTGTGGTCTTGGATTCAAATGCATATTTAGGGTAGATGATGTAGACATCATACATGTAGATGGCTCTAATTTGCTATCCAGCAATAGCCGCCGTAGCGCACCAGCCGCCCACCCCCTGCTGCTGACCGCTCGGGCCTACATGCCAGCCGCCGCAGCAGTAGCAGCGCAACCGCTCCCCTCCCGCGCCCGGTCACTGACTAGCGTTGCCAACCTGCTCGTGGGGCCCACGCCGTAGTGTTGTCTCCTTTGTGGAGACAGACATGAGCTCTAGTTTCCGTGCCGCACACGAACCAAGGTTCACTAGCCGCCCGCGCCCTATAAAGTGAATGCGCTAGCCGCCTCCTCTGCCTTTCACAACCCTAGCAGCCCCCGAGCCCGCTCGCCTAAACCCTAGATCGAGCTTGAGTCACCGAGATCATCGCCGCAGTCATTCTCCATGCCTCACCGTCGTTCGTCACTGGTGAGCCACCCTATGAGCTTAGTGTGAAAGAGAGGAATGCCCCGGTGCTCTTTGCACACTACCTCTCCCTCTCTTTTGGTCGTGCCGCCTCGCCGTAGTTGCATCGCCGCCGAGTGAGCCGCCACCTCTGGCCGCTTCCTGCCATGGCCAAGACACGCACCGCGTTTGCCGTGCCGTGCATTGCGCGCCCGTGTCCTCGCCTCGCTTCACTGTGCCTTGCAGCGCCGCCGTCATGTGCGCGCCGTCGCCGGCAATGTCACCTCCGCCTCGAAACACGCCGCCGCCGCCCCTCGGTCCACCGTGGAACGGTGGACTTGGTCCACGAGGTCAGTCCACGGCTGGTCCACCGGACCCGCCCACCGTAGCCCGCCACTTGGCTGTCAACGCGGCCGCCACCGGTCAACACCAGCAGTTTTGCGGAAAAGCCCCCGCCTTTTCCCTGAATCAACCCGCGGTCCTATGCAGTTCAAAAGAAATTAGATTTAAGCCCTAGTTTTTGTAGTTCAAGCCCCAAAGCCGTCGCTATTAGCAGATTTAGTCCAAAATGCTTTCAAATCTCATATTTAATTAATTTAAATGCAAAATTATTTCACTTTAATTAGAGGAATGCCATCAGTAGCTTAATTAGGCCATAACTTTCACGTTTTAATTCCAATTTAGGTGGTTCTTGTTCCTACAGTTTCATCTCGACGCGCAGATTAATTCTATTAGCTTGTTTACTATTGTTGTTTGTGTTGGTGTACTTCTAATTAAATACTTGTTTGCTTGCATGTATTTCTCCCGTGTGTGATGATTGTTGCGTTTAGAACAAGATGTTAGGGAAGGAAGAGGAGCAGGACCCTAGGAGTTTGAGCAGCCCGAGCTTGGACAAGGCAAGTGCAGACACCATTTGATCATTTTGCTCCTATACACTAAATACATTTACTTTCATTACATGTGTTTAAATACTGCAAACCCTAAGGACCTGATGAGCCCTATCTTGTATTCCTTGTGTTACCTAGGGGTCTACATTTGGGTAGTGTAGTTATGCTTAGCGGCTCCACCCACATTATTACATGTTAATGAAATTATTAATTCCTAATGATTACCTTAATAATGAATTAATGATTAATGGTTACTATGGAGATGGAGATGTTGTGATGCTTTCTAGCATCGTGGTTAAGGTGATGAAAGGGGGAACAGGTACTAGAGCTTGGCCAGGTTTCCGGGGGGTACCCATGTCTGCCCTTCCTAAGGACCTATTTGTGGAGCAACCACCTAGGACATATAGTACAACTTCAAGCCATATGGCTCTGGCTTGATATAGTATCAAGACCTCTACTAGTAGGGTGTGGCTTACCGAGTAGGCGTAAGAAAGTAACCTAGGTAATGAATATTAAGTTGCGGTTGTCTGGGTTCCATGGCTATGGGGACGGTTACCGGCGCCTAGGCCAAACCTTACGGGTTGCACTCTATTAGCTGGAACCTGTGAAAAGTCTCATAGTGAAACCCTGCCTACTCACCTCGGTAGTGTTTTGGGGAGTCATGACCCCTGGCAAATGGGAATCATGACTTGAAGTAAAAGTGTAGACCTCTGCAGAGTTAAAACTGATATATCAGCCGTTCTCTCAGTCACGAGCGGCCCAAACTCCTACATTATTAGAACTTGACTCACTTGGACAATGGAGGCGGTTTATGGATTGAGGTGGCTACCTCATGTTTTGGTGGGATGGCTATCCCGTGCTCTTATTGGGGTTGCTACCCGGGTTTCTATTTGAGGTTGCTACCTCAGTGATATTAATTAATTATAATGATGATGATTAATAATATTGTTAATTCTACTCCATTTAATTAAGTGTTGGGATATTCTACTCATAGTAGTAACAGGTTGTTCTAATAAAAGTTACCAACTAAAAATGCGTACCTGCAGTCAAACCGTGTCAGCCATCCTTTTGTATAAGCCTTGTATGTCATTACTTTCCATCTGTACTTGCTGAGTTTGACATGGACTATCCCTTGCTATAATCACAAATAAAGGGTGCTCGAACGATCAAGATTGGGACGTGGACTTCCCAGAAGATTTACCTAGTTGTTAGGCTCGTGTGTCTCCTACCGTTGACATTCCTGTGGCGAGGTGGATTCGCTACATTGACGTCATCGTTTATTTGTTTCATTCGAACGATATTATTTAAGTTTCCACTAGAACTTTGCTGAAAGACTTGTAATAATGATACTCTTGTACTCGTTTACGCATTAATGTACGTACACTGTGTTTTGTACCATTGATGATGTCCATGTATGTGTGTAATTTGAGATCCTGGCACACATGTGATACGCACCTGGTTTGCTCTCTCAAATCTGGGTGTGACAGAAGTGGTATTAAAGCCGTGTTGACTGTAGGATCATGCAGCCTAGTTAGAAACATCCGTTTAAGTTATTTCTTTTGTTTCCTTTCATTTATAAGTCCTTTATTATCTTACTTTATCTGTCTATCACATTTATCGTCTTATCTTGCATTCATTACTTACATGCATTTACTATCTTATTCTTATTATCATTACCACCTTACAACTATTATCTTGCATTTATTACTTACCTGCATTTAATAGCTTATCTTTCATTATTATCTCATCATTGTAATTATTATCTCGCTTCCATTATCACTATTATCTTACATTTATTACCTCTCATTACATTTTACCACAAATACCACAAAGAGCATTATACCTTCATGTTATTTATTATTTCTAGTCCATCATTAATGTCCCCTTTTGTCCTTATTATGCATATTACTTTATCCTCATTTTGTCGTTATCCTCAATTCATCGTTATCATGATCTATTAATCGTTTCCTGCATGTCTATGTTCTTATGCATATCATTAGATGGCTCGTCAAAGGTTGTCCTATCGCCGGAACTACGTGAACTATCACTCTGACCGTGCTGTGGAGTTCCCTATGACTGGGAACATTGACTACTTGTGTTCCGCCATAGCCAGCCCCTAGATGATGGCACAACCTCTGGCATGATGTGTGTTAGGGACGACAGGTGGTCTGCCAAGCTTTGGTGGCTCAGTAGCAGGCTAGGGACCAAGCTGGGCACTAGGCACCCAATCAGGGTGCTAGAGGAGGAGACCCTGATGGAGATTATTCTGATGATGATGAGGATGCCAATGGACCAGGAGGACTAGGAGGATAGGGGGATCAGTACCAGGCTCAGGATGGGTGGATCATGACGATCTGCACTCGTGATGGTGGAGAGTGTTTCTTTCACACTCAGCTTAGGACCTTCTCCACCAGCAGTATGGCCATGGCATGTATGTCGTGTAATACAGGAGCGAGCACTAGAGTCACCTAGTTTACCTAGCTTTCTGGAGGATCTACACTCACGTGGGAAGGCCTAATCCTATCATGCATGCTTTTTGGATTGTGTCTATCCATGTAGCTCCTACTGACAGATCTACCCAGATGGTGGGCATCCGTGATGTCGCTCGTCAGGCATTCTATGCTTACCGTGACCACTTCTTCCACCGCATCAGTCAGGATGAGCGCTGCTACTACCCTCGTCGCCGCCGTGGAGAGCTAGCAGCGAGGAATGCCTCTACTGTGGGGAAGCCGAGCAACCGGATGAATCCTACAGTGTAGCTGTTGGCCATCACCAACACTGAACTGAATGCTTCCCTTGTGGAGACGAGGCAGTTGCGCCTACAGGCAAAAAAAGATAGGAGGAGGATTGCTTAGTTGGAGGCTTAGATCACAGGCAGGGCGCCACCTCTACCATAGTGGCCGGCCTTCTCTTCGCCCCATGAAGATCCACGCTATGGAGCAGCCAGTGGTCGCACTAGGATTGAATAGGAGATGCCTCACTTTCATGTAATAAATAAGTGCCACGTTTAGAACGGTAGCACATCGTTTGTGATGCGAGTCTATGGTGAGTCTATTGTTAGGTTGGTTTGCTAGTGTGATTTGCTTGGTCTGTGTGAGAACTTGAATTATTATTGTCCATTTGGTGTGATTTGGATCTTTGTAATGAGTGAGATGAGTTGTGGGGTGATGTCCACAATGCATCAAAACAAGGTTAAGTATTAAGTTAATGAATAGTTAGTTCGGGTTATTGGTCTCTCTTATTATGCTTTTATCATATCTTCTATATCTTTATCATATCTGTTTTACTTTATCATAGTCAGTATATCACCTGTTCATATCACCTATCAGAATTATTATATTTCACCTGTTACCTGTTACATGTAAAGAGATTATGGAATATCAGTTGATTATCTGTTATGAGAAAGTATTATACAGTTGTAGTTTATATTCATAGATTAGACACATATTTGAATTATACATGCTCATACTATACTACTTTTATACACCAGGTGCCTACGACAAGGAGCGGCGCTGGTACTGGTGCTGATCAGAATGCCAACAATACTAACAACACCAGCAACGCCAACCCACCACCACCTCCTCCACCTTTGACCATGGAACAGCTGGTGGCCATGCAGACCCAGTTCATGCAAGGAATGACCCTTATTCTAGAAGGGGCGTCCGTCATTCTTCTCTCACAGCATTGATCCTATGCAGGCAGATGATTGGCTAAAAGCTATGAAGAAGCAGCTTGGTATTGCTCAGTGTAATGATAGGGAGAAGTTCTGTATGGCTCTGGCCAGCTATAGTGAGCTGCTCAGGATTGGTGGGAAGCGTATTGCTTCGCACATGAGAACCCAGACACTATCACTTGGGACCAGTTCAAGGAGGCCTTCAAGATGCACCATGTGCCAGCAGGTCTTATCAAGTTGAAGGAGTTCTTAGCTCTGAAGCAGGGTTCTATGTCAATCTGTGAATATCACGACAAGTTCACACAATTGTTGCGGTGTTGTCCGAATGAGGTTGAGAAAGATGAGGACAAGTAGGACCATTTCTTGGAGGGGCTCAATGATGGTATATCGTACATGATGTCTAATGTCAAGTATGATAGTTTTTAGGAGATGGTGGATAGGGTGTTCATGTTAGAGACAGTTTAGTTGTATTTTGCGAGACCAACATTTTAAGCCTAATTAGTCAACGATCGGATAATTATTACCGGATACAACGTAGGCTACAGTAATTTCGCGGCGCCGATTCCGGGCAACTAAACGAGGCGCCAATGTCTCCAAGCGACGGCGGATTCCAATCGGCTTCCAACTCCGGCGCAGCTATGTCAAGATGTAGCAGTGCCGTAGAAGAAGGCGCTTCCAACTCCGGCGCGCATATGCCCGGCGAGAAATTTCTCCACTCCGGCGGCCAAGGGTACTCCGTACAAAGGGGCGACGGCGGAGTTCTACTTAGATCTGCCAGCTTTGGCGGCAATGGATTTCCTGTACTCAGCTACGCCGGAGACAGAGGTGGTGTAGCCGTACAAGGATTTGCCATGGACGGCGTTCTGCAATGGGCAGGCGTCCAAAGCGGATCCAGAAGGGTGGAGTACATGGAGCGCAGAGAAGTTGAAGGTGCAAGCCGGCCAGAGACGGTGCATTCAGTTGGTCAACCGGTGGCACACCTACATCAAAATACAAGGTTTGGTAATATACCGATGCATTACCAACAACATGGTAAGGATCCTTGTCCTCAGTGTTGAAACTTTTATTTAGGAAAATATTAAATCAATGATTACGACTGTATATATTTGTTTTCCTTGTATTAGCTTGCAAATTCATGAAGCAACTATACTAGTTTAAGATTGTTGTTCTCAGTGGAATTTAATTAAAACTTAGACCTTCATTCTGATAAGATAAATAAATATTAACAATAATGATGGATGTAACTGTAGGCATTAACCACTTAACTGTACTAAATCAATAAGATAGCATTGTACTTTATCTCTTATGTGATAATATAATCTAGACAGAGCACCACCGTTTTTTTGAGAGCCTTACCAACTATGCTGCCATTTTTAAAATATTTTGCAACAAATGCTATTCCTTGTGGTTAGGATTGGAAATTGTAAGAATTCCACGAAAATGATTCTTGTATCG
This sequence comes from Miscanthus lutarioriparius, assembly GCA_904845875.1. NCBI lineage: Eukaryota > Viridiplantae > Streptophyta > Magnoliopsida > Poales > Poaceae > Miscanthus > Miscanthus lutarioriparius. The sequence goes on along the minus strand of CAJGYO010000012.1, from coordinate 72,421,071 downwards.
TCGTTCAGTTTTGCAGAGTCCTCAAGGTTTCCCAATGTTACTTCCAAAACAACAGATTAACTTCCACGGAGGTATTCAGCGTGTAGGACGTTATCCAACAGATGAAGCTTTTGCTAATGGAGTCAATAGTAATTATTGGCATGGTTTCCCAGGTTATAGTCCCTGGCATCTTCAACACAACAATCCAATGGGAACAGGTTTGTTCAGATAATCATTACATTTTACAATGTGGATCTTCAATTGTTTGTTGAGTAAAAATCTGAATCAATTTCAGTAGCTGGATATGTAGGTGTCAATCCATTGGTACAAGACCACAGAACACAACATCTTGTTGAGGGGAATGGAAATTCCCAAATGGAAAAGGATACAAACTGCGGACTAAACGACAGTGCTTTTAACAATGCTTCATCAAATGGATACTTTTACAACCTTTTAAGTTCAACAGAAATGACAACTGGCCGAGGTAATTGGCAGTATAAAAATGAGTAGTGTGTGAATATTATCGGTAATTTGTATAACATAATTTTTTTATTCAGGACCACTCCAAGACTTGCTACGTACTGTTTCGTCAGTAGGGGAAAGGTACAAAGCATCACAGGGGGAGAATTAATTGGGGTCAAAAGTAACAATGGCAGAAAGACAATGTGTTACAACTGGTACATCAGATGATTGTGGGGACAATTTAAGAAACAATGGTATGTCTCTACAGAATTCTTCGCCATCTTTTAAATAAATAGTTTTATAGGGGAAAAAATAATTTTTCAGTTTAATGTTGCTGTGTTAAAAAAAGGTGAAGAGATTGAAGAGAGTGAAACAGAGTTTGATGAAGATGAGGAATACCACGACACAGACGATGAAGGTTCAGATGGAATATGTGAGGAAGAAACAACAATGGAGTGGATTTCAAAACCAGATAAAACAGAGAGTGAAGTAGACAAGGCACTTGAATTCGAATTTGTGGAAGTCAATGGTCAGCAAAGAGGAGCTGTCAAAAAGAGGTGTGTATTTATGTGTGTGTGGTTGTGACAGGACAAAAAATGCACTTGGATGCTTAGAAATAATGCACTTGGATGGTTAGAAATATTTTCAATTAATATGAAAGCTTTGTGTTATTATAATGCTACTTATCGTGAAATTTATCGTAAGATTTATCTGGAAATATCATAATATTTGTGCTTAGCAGGAAAAAAATGGTAATGATATTACTTTTAACATCTTATAGGCGGCGTTTTCCAAAAGGTTATGAGGTACCAGACTGCAGGCCAGCGAGAGAAATTAGAACTATTGAAAAGACGATGAGGAATGCATCGACCAGATCTACGCGACACATATTTGAGCCAAAACTAGGGATGATCTTTGATTCAAGAATAGAAGCATACAAATTCTACAACCTTTATTCGTGGGAAGTTGGTTTTGGAATTTGTTTTGGTTCATTTGCAAGAAACAGAGTAAACAAAATGAGAACTATGCAAAAGATAGTCTGCGAAAGACAGGTTTGCACTTAACTTCATCATATATTATAAGAGCAGCTTGACCTTTTCGGATGAAAATGTTTGTGAAATGTTCTGGATTTCAGGGTTTTGATTCAAGATGCAAGAGGAGTTCAACGAGAATTCGTTGCAAGGCTATGATAACGCTTCACAGGACTGAGGACATGGGTTGGTATATTAGTAAGCATGTTTCTAACCACAACGATGCCACGCCTGTCACTTGTGGGGAGAAGAGAGAATGGAATTCACATAGTAAGATATAGAAGTGCGCAAAAGAAATGATACGCTATCTTAGAGAGAACAATGTTAGCCTGAGTAGAGTGCATTGCTTTATGGGCAGCATGTATGGTGGTATGCAAAATGTTCCTTTCAACCAAAAGTCTTTGAGGGCTGTATGTTCTCAGATTGCAAAGGACCAAAAGGATGATGATATTGGAAAGACATTAGAAATATTTAGAAAAATGCGAGAAGAAGACCCAGGATTTCAATTCAGTGTAGATCTTGATAGTGACAAAAAGGTCAAAACACTGCTATGGGCTAGTGGTAGAAGTCGGAGCCAGTATAACTTTTTTGGTGATGCAATCACTTTTGACACAACATACTGTACAAACATCTACAAGATGCCATTTGGTATGTTTGTGGGTGTTAACAATCACTTGCAAAGTATACTGTTTGCTGGTGTGCTGATGAAAAATGAGGACACAGAAAGTTTCAAGTGGGTATTCAAAGAATTTCTAACATTGATGGGTGGAAAGGCACCTGTTACAATACTGACAGGTACAATATTTTAGTAATGCATTCATTGAAAATTTATCAATTATTATTTCTTTACGAAATGTTAAGCATAGTGTAATTTCTGTGTTTCATGGCAGATCAGTGCAAGGCAATGACAAAGGCTATCAAAGAAGTATTTCCAGATTGGACTACACATTTATGGTGCAAATGGCATGTTCTTCGTTATGCACCAGAAGAATTGGGACCAGTTTATCGTAACAATGGACCATTCAGAAGAGAGTTTCATTACGTGATAAATCAAATGCTAACTATTGATGAGTTCGAGAAAGCTTGGGATGATCTGGTGAAGCGTTATGGTCTGAAAGAAAATGAATTCATGAAGAGGACTTATGCAAAGAGAGAAAAGTGGGCAAAGCCATGGGCTAGAGAAACATTTTGTGCTAGGATGGCTAGTACACAGAGGTCTGAAAGTGCAAACAGTATTTTGAAGAAAGTAATACCAAGAAATTCATCAATGAACCGGTTTGTAGAACAATACAGGAAAATGTTGTTCCTTCATACAGCAGCCGAATAGAAGGCTGAACACCAAACAAAACAGGTACAGACATAAGTGATTGAGTATTTCTAAGAAAAGATTCATAAATATTTCTAAGGAATTTGATTACCATACTCATTCCTTCTTTTCTTTTTAATAATATAATGATGTTATCGGTAATTAAATATATTGATGAATTGTTTATTTCTTGTAGTAGATATATAAACTGTTAATATGAATTTGATAAACAGTTTAGGAACAGTAAATAGCATTAGTTGGAAAGGATTTTGGGTGACAACAAATCTATCTTGGGACTTTTAATTTTAATGTGTTGTTTACTCATTAGTGTTTTTAATTTTGTAGTTTGTACATCGTACCAAAAGAATGTATGCAATTGAGAAGCATGCGATTAGTGTATACACAAAAAACTGTTTCGAGCTGTTCAGTGAGGAGGTGGATAAGTCTACAGATTATTTGGTGTCGCCAGGAAAAGGAGAAAATAGCTATTTCGTTATACACAATAATGCAGATACAAGGTAAGATTGGGCTCGTGTTGTTTTTTATGTAACAGTTCAAGAAGATGGTCAGAAGTATACATGTGAATGTGGACAGTACGAACATTTTGGAATACTATGCTGCCATGCTCTTAAGGTAAGAATTTACTAGAAATGTCTTTCATGTAACCCAAGTTAATATTTTGTATGAAGTTGAATAAATTTTTATTTAAGAGGTTGACCATTATGTCTATTGAATAGGTTATGATAACTAATGGGGTGAAGAAAATACCTCAAGCACACATTGAAGAGGTGGACTAGGAATGCACGTGATTTTGAGTATCCAGATGAGGTCTGCACTTCAGTGGGAGAACAGCTAGGTCAAAACCTATTGTATGCTAATGCTCTGGAGGTGGTAAAGTCAACTGACAAGAATCCAAAGGCAGCAGAAATATTGATGAGGTACCTACATATGGCAAAGAAAGAGATTGATGGGATGCCGAGTGAAAACTTGAGCAACATGCCTGGAACTGATGCTAGCAGTTCACCTGCACAAACTCCTGGGATTGTCAGTGAAAGTGAGGGGAAAGATCAGTCAGGTTATGAATCAAATGCACAGCGAATTGTAACAAATACGTATGGGGCCTCTGGTTCTAGTGCTTACATGAGTGATGCTGACATCCAAAATATTCAGGCGCCTTTGATTCCAGAACATTTTGGTAGGCAGAGAGAAAAAAGGTTCAAACCAGTTTTTGAAAGGAAGAGGAAGGGAAGGAGCTACAGAGCCTCTGCTGAAATTGGTGAAACTAGTAACCCTAAAGGAAAGACCAAGAAATCAAAAAGGCAGGAAGGGTTTGGGCCACATGACTGAACCATTCAATAAATGCACTTCCTGCAGCTGAAAACACACTTATATGTATTACGTTCGAAAAGCTGCAAATGCTTTTGGGTGCCTTCTCAACTGATGAAAAGTTCATGATAACGTAGTGGCTTTTGTTTATGGAGGAACTTCTAAAACAAACTTATGGTGATGCATTGTCAAATTCAGGTTGTAAGGGATATTGATATTTCGAGGTGGTTTATTGAATTTATTTTGAACTGATTCATGTTTTATCAGCAATTTATAATGAGGTCCTCGTTGACACGTCTAAGAGTGTTTGTTATTTAATTGAGATAATTTCCTATTAGACAACAGAATTAATGGTTCTTTAGTATTTGACCTCGATATTGAAATTCTTTCCTGTATGTTTTCCACAGAAGTTTGTCTTTCCTGTCATGAATTTCCGTTAGTTGTCAATAAGATATGATGGGAAAAGAGGCTGCCAACGTATCCACAGAGGACCCCCTGTGCGGAAATGCAGGTGGCCCTCGTGGGATTGGGGCCGGAGCCGATGCCTCGCAGCCGGACATCGTGGGCACGTTGGTGGCCGGCACAACTACCAAGGTTGGACCACAGGCGTGGTCTCATTGAGTAATTTATTTCACATAAGCTAAAGGATCAACATAACACTTCGAGAGATAAACATTGAAATAAGATATCAATGTCAACAATCTAAGGGCGTGGCTGTTAAAAAAAATAAAAGCTAGTGAAAAATAGGAAATAAAATGTAAGTAGATGAACTGTCATGTTCGCTTGGCCGATAAGCCATAGCTGAAAGTATCGTTGGCTGATTTGTTGTGATAGAAAAACAAGGCGGAAGAGGGCACTGGTGCGAAATTTTAGATAAGTAATAACTGTGTGAAGCAAAAGCAAAATAGATAAGATCATCCTGCTGCGTATATAACTTTACACGCAGAAGTGAAAGATTAATAAAGGAAATACATAAGTAGGCAGCTTGAGATTATAACTGAAAATTTGTTCCAATCCTCAACTAACTAAAGGAAATTATTACACCGAAGACATTTGCAGCACAAAATGTTTGCTACAATGCAAAAGCAGAGGGGTAATTAGTGCAACGGTACAACGTATTGAAGCAAGGAAGATTTGTATTTCCAGAGGTACAGTTAAACTAAAAAGGCGACGCCAAAATCAATCATGTAGTGGATCTAACACAAAATATCTTAATTAATTGGATATCATCGTTAATCAGTGTTCTGGATGAATGCGCTTGGCAAACGTCCAGTGTTATGTTCAATTTGCAACAGCTGGTACAACAAGTATGCTTTGAAGTTGGCTATGTTGGCCTGTAAAATATACGAAGAAAACCAGGTAAAGTTAGTGGTCTTTGAAACAACTAGACCACAAAACAAAATATAATAAGTTTAAAAAGGGAAAACCAGATTAGCCGCCACAGTGACATTGCTCCCGTCAAAGTTCCAAATACAAAACAAAGTCATCAGGCCAGATACTTTGCTGCAAATGCAGATAACTTGATTGTCAAATGAAGATAGAGGAGATAATATAAGTTTTATAATAATTTTGAGAACGACAGTAACAACAAATAATTAGCAACCTGCTATATGGCATTCCTGGAATTCTCACCACAACACATTTGGAAGCAGAACATTTAGGAACCCAGCCATTAAAAAGATCAATTATTGTGGATGCTAGTGACTTAGGGCAGTCCCAATGGTATATTGATGATGGTTTCTATCCTCATTAAATGACTTGCTACGTAGGCAAAACGCTGACATGACAACGTAATTAATGAAGAAAGAGAGCAAAAATCATAGAAATGGTTTCCTCGTGAAGAAATCAGGTCTACTCTTGACCCAATGCACCAAGAAACCATAAAATCGTCATTGGGGAGAAACCACCAGTTTCTAGAGAGCTCGTGTCGCGCTCCCATTGGAGGAATAAGATAGAGTTGGGAGAAAGAGAAAATAATTATTACTCATAGAAACCATAAGTTGAAAAGCAGTACTTTTTTTGGTACGGTATCCTAGGTTATAGAAACTACTAGTTTCTTTCATTGGGACTGCTCTTAGAAAGTTATTGAATTGTTCCAATATGTTTTTTTTATTAACACGTCTTTCAGAGAACCAGCTGATGGATCAATGATGAAAACCACAGAAGAAGTCATATCCAACGCATAACACCGCCAGGTTCCGCTAACGAACACCGGTATGAAGAACTGTTATAGAGAGTAATAAAGTTATATAGATAAGCTATGTTAAAAATAAATAAGAATGGATAAAGAAAAAATAGGTTTGTTTTACCATGCAACATCTCGAGACCTCGTAGTCAACACCCGGACCAACAAACTGGTCACGGACTGGCTTGTTTTCAACTGGGTTTTCAGCACCAAGAACATGCATCTGCAGTGGACAAAAGGGTGACATATTTATTGAGATTGTTGTTAAAATATATAGCAGAATTAATAATTAAGTATTAAAGTTCGACTCACTGCATAATCTGATTCGAGGAGATGCCACTGTCAAGTTGATTCATTCGGCGTATAGAAACGTCAAATACATCAAAGCTCATGGTCTTGTTTAAAACAAACTGTTGTTTGAGGTCATGACCGGATATCTTTAAAAAGCGAGGAATGTTATGCATGATCCAATTGCTATATAAACAAAAGAAAATGTTTTCAGTTAGAAGGGAATATAAAGGAAACAGGAAATCTCCACAAAGACAAAAAAAGGAAGCATGTGTGTACCTATCCAGATCCTTGCTGTTGGTTTTTGATATCCACTGATAAAATGTCTCCATGGAAATTGGATCAATTTCAGGATATTCCAACTTCATAGAAAAACGAGATGGAGAAATAGGGCCTGGACAGACAGTTTTTTTTAGGTCCAGACAATACGTTGTAATCATCGTCAAATGTAGCAGAATTCAAATCAATTACATTAAGTGATTCAAGCATCCTCACGGAAAGACAGGCACCAGAGAATAATGTGTTCTCTGTTGTTGGAGAAATGAATGCTGAGATATGACCCATCTTAAGAGTAGCCTCCGGAGTGGCAAAATCAAACAAGTTCAAGCAACCAGTACTTAAATTGTATTCCGATGATTCGGTACGACCAATTCTTTTCTTCTCCAGTGTAAGATTAGAGTTAGCAGCTGCAAGTGGAACAAAACATGGTGTATTTGTTGTGTTCATTTCTATACCACAGGAAGAGGCAAAAACCAAAGATCTAGAAGAAGCGAACGGGAGGTTTAACTTTTGTGGGACAGGTATCATGTTAGAATTTATGTTGCTTTGGTTAGGATGGTGATAGAGACGCCTGGTAATGAAAGATAAAAATAGATAAGATTACATTAAAAAAATAAAAAGGACAGGATATGAAAGACTAAAATTAAGACAAAATGTACATGTGATTGGTACATTAAATCGATTGCTTACTTGTGGACTGAAGATTCATATCACTACTTTTGATCCCAGAGTCAAGTTTAGTGCCGCTGCTGGTTCCTGGAATAGCACACAAAGGTAGCCTAGTCCTGGGCATCTTGGGGTGCAGGCTGTTATCTTCGCCTGTTTACATGGATGGATAGTATGTTAGAATGTTGTGGTTGCACAATTGGAATGTTGTAAGGAAAAAAAATTCTTACCATCAGTACTAGAATTAGTGCCACTAAGGAATTCATTATATCTGCGACATCTTTGATGTAAGTTACTGGTTAATGGACCATTGCTGAAGTTTGTACCAGAAAAGAAGCTGCTGTTCTAACAACCGCGTAGCAATATGGGCATTCTCATTGACAATTGAAGCAGCAAGTGCGCGATAAGAGTTCGAAAGATGATTTAAGCATCTGGCATTGTAGATCCTCAAGTCATCAAGTATTTTGGAGTCGACCTTCAAACAAAAATAGAGAATGGAGGAATTAGTAAAGAGGTCTATGAGTGTAAAGAGAAAAAAGTGAATGAAATTTAATTCATACCTGTCCTTGGTATTTGTTGCGGATAAAGGAGTTAAAGTCTAGAACATCTTTGTCAAAATTTGGGACACAACTGAAAATGTCAGGCAAAGGTGAATCAATAGTAAACTGGTATCCAGTATCATCATCGCTCTGATCTGGTGTCGTCGAATTGTCCCTTGAAGATCACCTTTGCCGCAACGGGTATATTGGTGGAGATGGTGTGAAACCAGATGGTGTACTAATGATAGCTTGATGCTTACTGAATATATAGCATTGTCACACCCGATTTTAAGGATAAAATGAGATATATAATCTTATGTGCACCTAGAGATCAGTCACACACATAAACCGACAAATTACAATAGTATCAAGAGACAATGCTTTATTATATAACAAAAATATACTCATATTTAATACTTACATATAGTATCATGGAACGGTAGCTAATCTTCAGGCTCCATCTTTCATAGGGACGGTTGACTGGGGGTACCATATGCCTAGCACTTCTATCAGTCTTCTGAGAACTCATCCGTAACTCTATCAATCTTCGGAGCAACTTTTCTAAAGTCTGGGGGTGTGGGGAAATAGCAAGGGTGAGCACATGTCGTACTCAGCAAATATAACATAGGATTCATGAGGCTCAAAAGGTTTGACACAGGTTTAACAATGTTTAGCTTTTAGTTGTCACAATTTTAGCATATGAATAGCATCAAGTTGTCATAATCCATAGTAAACACATGATCACTGTAAACATAAATAATGAATAGCATAAATGGATAATTATTAGTGATCATCTATTCCATAAGGGTCCAAGGCCGCTCGTGACCGTGAGCACGACTGATATACCAGTTTTACACTCTACAGAGGTTGTACATTTTCACTGTGAGTCATGATTTACCCTTTCGCCCGAGGCGGCCAACCTCTTGACCCACTACAAAAGAAGATCGGCAGGGTTCACTATGAAGCCTTTCAAAGGTTCATCTAATAAGTTAGGGTCATTAGATTTACTTGGCAAACAAATGTAGAGCCACCCTTTCCGATGGCACAATGACGCGCAGCCTATACACAAGGGGGCAGAGGCCGTACTATACCCGATTTGTCAAGTCATTCTTACGCCAATAAAGGTAACCACTAACAAGCTAGAAAAGATCCTCATACTGAGCTAAAGCCAGAGCCATGTAGCCCTCACAGCTGTACTTTAAGTCCCGGAAGTTCGCTTACAGATAAGTCCTTAGGGAGATGAATCTAGAGCATCATAAAAACAGCCCAATGCTCGTTCAATGTTGCTAAAAAGTATCTTTTAGTGTTTATTGCATATACCATTAGTCAATTTACAAGATCATGGCTTTGGTTTGAGCACTACCAAAGCTACCCAATGCATATCCCATAGGAATTAAGGTACAAGGTAACAAAGTACTAGAAATCCTTAGTGGTAATCAAGGTAGACACATGCAGCATGAATTAAATGATTAAAGGTGTATAGGACAACAAGAAAGATCACATGCTATACTTGCCTTAAACTCGTATCGTTCTTCTATTGAATTGTAACCTCCAAAGGACTTGTTCTGGATCACCAACTTCTTTTATATCACCAACGCAAAACTCACCGACTGGACATGATCATAAAGCACCATACAAGCATCTATGCAATCATACACGAAGCAAACAATAGATCTAAATTAGAACAGTACATAAAACATAAAATCAAGATAAAAAGTTTGTAAAACGAATCTAAGTCTCGCTACGAACACACAGACACGAAAAGCACTCTAATTAGAGCTATAACGAAGAAGTTATGAATTAAACAAGATTTCCTTTAATAAAATAATAGATTAAATCTAACCTCGAATTTTAAAAGTTGAAAATATATTTAATAGTAAGATAAACATGTAGATTACGCAATTACGAATCTAACACAACTTAAACGGATCAAAATGGAGTTAAAACGAAGAAGTTATGGCCTAAAGAAAATAATGGCAAAACTATAAATATATGAAAGCGTATTTTGAATCTAATAGAGGAATTTTACGCTTTCTGAAAGAGAAAACATATTATGGAAGTGCGCCTTGGACTACGGGTTATAATGCGTGAAACTGCAGGGACTCTTTTGCAACAATCGCAACGAAGGGGTACGGTCTAATCTGATCCGTTGATTGCGGATCTGACGGCTGGAATCGAAGGAAGGGAGAGAGAAGGCGTGGCCGGTCCTCCATGGATAACGGCGAGACCTCGCCGACGCACTTGGGAAAAGACCTAAGGGCCACGGCGGATGAACCGAGAGCACGGGGATGGAGAGCAGTGCACGGCGAACTCACCGCGGGACTTTCTTGGGGTCGATGGTGGGTCTTCGACGAGCTGGCAGCGCGGCGGGGCATCGGCAACGGCGGTGTAGGTTCGGGTGGCGCTGCGATGGCAGTGCGAGCTAGGGTTATGCGGGGGAAAGCGGGGCGGCACCAACGGCTACTATTTATGGGGGCCGGGAGGCATCTTGGAGTGCACGCCAAGGGATGCAACGGGGCGGCGGCGGACTCCTACGCGGTGGCGGTGCAGACTCCAGGTTGGTTACGTGAGGTTGAAGACGGCTTTGGCGGCTAGGTCCGGCGTGTCAGGGAGATAGAGAGGAGAAGAGGCACGTCCGCGCGGCTTGGTTGGGCCGGTGCGCGTGGTAGGCGGAGTTGGGCGACACTGTAGGATCTCTGGTTGGCCTATTGGGGGTGATTAGGTCTGTCAAAATAAACACTCAAACTTTTATCAACTCACCCTACGGCACTGTCGCTCTGGAGGGCGGTACTGCCGGGCCAGAATAGCGGCACTGCCGCACCTGCAGACAACTTCGAGTCACAATTCAAAATCCATGAATGAAAACTTAGATCGAAGAAATTTCCTAGCTTACTGCAGGTATGACAATCACAGATCAAGAGCTAGAAGTAGTAGGAAAATCACACACAAGTAGATCGACTAGAAACACTAGAAATCACCCCAACCACAATATGTCATGCAAGTAATGTAAATCAAGCACAAGTGACACAATAATTTATCCCGTGGTTTGGCTCGCCACCAAGGCTTGCCTACCTCCACGTTGTTGAGGTTAGCCACTAAGGCTTAGGGCTTTCTAATCCTTTCTTGTTCTCAAGTCAAGAGACTTAACTCTTGAGATGAGGGGTGAGTTTACTAGCTTTAAGAGATGGTTATAAATCTCCTGGGGCTGCCACACAAGTTGGCAAGCTCCACAGGCGATGCTCTAGCCGGCTAGGAGCCAAGCTCCAAGAGTAACAAACACAACCGCTGGCCAAAACGTGAACCAAGTGCTCTTTAGAGTTGGGGAATCAATGGAGCTGCTCTCTTATTGAGTTTTGGACCCTTTTCCCTCAAGGATTGATGGGGAAATCAATGGATTTGCTTGGGGGCTTGAGGTCAACAATGGAGGGAGAGAGAGAGAGCTCCTGCTCTATTTTGGACGTGCTGAAGTGAGGAAGAAGAGGCAGAGTACCATTGGGAAGAAAGGGGAAGGATATAAATACCCCCTAGCCCCTAACAGTCACTTAAGTCGTGGCAGTGCCATGGCTCAAGTGCGGTAGTGCCGCACTATGGCATGCCTCTCTTCAAGTGTGGTAGTGCCGCACCACGCAAGACAGTAAGGCTAAGAGTGAATTGTAGACTGTCTTGGCTGTGAATCTAAGGATGCATGTGTATGTTTGAGCACTTGGTAGCACATATTAGCTTAAGCATTGTGTCCTCCTTTATAGTATGGCTTTTCTTATACTCAAATTTAAAATATAAAAGAATTTAAATCTCCTTTGAGTTTGAAGCCATCTACATTTGTAATTGGGGGCTCCTCCGTTTCGTGTAGCATCCTCAAACATGAATTCCCTGCTTGTCATCTTGATAAATCTCATTAGTTTTCTAATTATGTGGTCATTATCACCAAAACTCATAATTAGGGCTCGATTGCACTTTCAATCTCCCCTTTTTGGTGATTGATGACAACCCAATTAGAGCTTATAAAAGATATGAAATAAATACTGAGATTTTTGAGCCATGGGTGTAGAGCCTCCCCCTAAATATATGAATAGAGAACTGAATTCTCAAATTGGCATAAGAAGCCAAGATTCACATTTTAGTGAAAGTGATGGGGCTCCCTCTACATCCATGCTCCTGTGGGGTGCTGCATACTGTGTCAGGTATGTAAAACGTGATGCAAATGACAGTTTATGCATAACATAGTTTGCTGTTGCAGCTGGGTGCGGCACTGCCGCACTTGGTGTAACAGCACAGATCAGAACAGACACCACACAACATGTGATACATATAAAGATATATATTCTAGCACAATTATATCACAAGCGATAGCATAGATTAATATATGTCCATATCCCACACATATAAAAAGTACTTAAATAGCATTATTACATAAATAGAGTTTCTAATGAACTCTCAAACTCTCACCTAACAAAGACTACTGTAAACGGATACGAACATGACTCTAGCTACAACAACCTCCTCTCCATGGCGTTGAAAAAGTTGTTGACTCCTCTAATTTTCTCCCCCTTTGGCATAAAGCACCAAAAAGAGAAGAAAAGAAGAAAGACCAACACTCACTCCTCATCCTCTTGGTTGGTGTCCCAATCGATATCATCCCCACCAGCAGCTCCACTAGCACCTACAACATTCTCCTCTCCACCATCATCATCATCATCAAAGGAGGAGGAGGAAGAAGAAGACACCATCGCCCTCCATTGGCGATGAGTGGTCGAAGTGTGGTGCTCATGCCTGGTACTCCTCCTCATGGACTACAAGGTGAACCTCAAACTCATGTGAGGATCAAGCTCTGGCTGCTCCTGCTCCTCCTCCTCATCCTCTGAATCTATCTCAGAAAGACTAGGGAGGTCATCAAACCTCAACGGTGACTGAACTAGAGAAAGAGGTGGCAGCCTTGCACGCTCTCTAGCTTCCCGGTTGGCTTCAAGGTTCTCCAACCAGTCCTGATATGCGATCCTCGCTGCATAAGTGCATGTGGTGAAGATGGCCTTGATCCACTTCCCAAATTTCTCCATCTTCTTTTCCTTGCGAGGCCTAGAGCGGGACGACTCAGGCATGTCCACAATTGATGGAGAGAGTCTCACTGCCTTGCTAGCACCTGCCCCTCGGGTCTTCTCAATTTTGTAGATGATGTGAAGACCATCTTTCTCAAATCTGTAGCCAGAGACCCTCTCAATCATAAACATGAGATAGGGGGCATAGGGTATCCCCTTTCTCCCATCCTCCATGGCGTTCCTTAGCTCATGCCACATGAAGCGAGGGACATTAAACATGTAACCTCTAGGAGCAAATCTAGCAAGCACATTCCTCACATATCCATTAAGATCAGAAGCTGCTCCATCCTTTGGATTGATAGTGTGCTTGATCAAATTATTCAGAATATAATAATAGCTCTTCAGGCCACTGACCTTCCCATATGCATTTCTCCTGTCAATCCACATATATGCAATGTCACGGATCTTAGCTCTAGCCTCATCATGAATGTAAGTGAAGCCTCGCTCCTCCTCTCCAAAACCAAGGATCCGGCTGAAAGTCACAAAATCAACTCTATAATGCCGTCCCTCAGTCATCCAGTGAATCTCATCAGTGTAGATGCTATAGAAGAAAGTGGCATGGAACTGGGCTAGCACTTCCTCATTCCAATTATATCTGAAGTTCATAATATCAGTGAGGCCAAACAACTCACAAGCCTTGATCACCTTATTGAATTCTGGCTCATTCTTTGCCTTCATCTCCTCCGAATCAACATACTACGTCTTGACAACTTTGGATTTGTTAGAGTTGAAGTTCACAGATGCATAGAAGTTGGAATGAAACTCATTCCAAAACCTATAGTCAATCTCCAAATCCTTTAGCTGCTCATAGGGATTGTTCTCTTGTGCTTCCTACACCATCTTCAGCTTTCCCACATAGTTGAGCACGGGATGAGCACGTGTGTCAACAGGACACCTCAAAACCACATTCTCAGAATACTCTCTGATGTAGATCCTATCAAACTCCTCAAGATGAGGTGGAGTATCTGGGCAAGCACCAGAAGGAATGATGCGGCCAGCCCTCTCTAGGTTCTCCTCCTCCTAGATCATCTGATCTCTCCTCCCCCTGTCTCTAGAAATATCTCTTCCTGCTGCACTGCTACTACCTCCTGTGGTCCCGCCATGACCACGATGAGGCATCTACTTATCCCGAGGCTCTGTCATCTTCCTCTTCCCCCTCCGGTCATTATCACCTCCAGAGGCCATCTACGCAAAAACATAGACCAAAATGAGAAACTGTACAAATGGAGAGTAGGAGTTACCCTATAAAGCAAGTTAAGTAATCAAGAAGAGTCAACGTGTAAGCGAGAGAAGCAGCTGATGAGGTACTACCCCCAGATGTGTGGCACTGCCGCACCTAGAAGAGGCACTGCCGCACCAGCTGTTTCACCAAGACTGCACTTTACATCTTCTTGTCTACTGAGCTTACTTTATAATTTAACTCCCAGCCCACTATACAATCTTAGAAAGCATATGCATGTCTATGTCATCGATTCATCTAGATATGATTGAGAGAAAACCTAGTAATCATGAATCTTAGCATTGGGTGCTGAGTGAAATAGATAAAGTGAGTCAACCATCGAACCAGGAGTCTAGCATTGCCATATTTGCCACAGAGGTGCGGCACTACCGCACTGAGGGTGCGGCACTGCCGTAGCAGTCAGTTTGGTTCCAAAGATGAATCATGATTTCTACTTCAATCAATCCTCAATACACCATCTAAACTACTATATACCTTCCAATCAACCATCCAAGACAACTAGAATCGACACATTGCATAGATCGGGAAGGATTTAGGGTTTCACCTTGGTTTCGCGGATTGAGGAGGAAAAAGATGAAATGGCTCTATCCATGAGCTAGAGCAGCTGCTGGCGATGATGAGGAAGACCAGTAGCACGACACGGTACTGCCGAAGGTGGCAGCGGCGCAGGGCGTCGGTGCAGCGGTGCTGTGCGCATGAGAGAGAGAAAGGAGAGAGAGAGAGAGGCAGCGATTGCAGGTGAGAATGAGGTGAGAGTTACCCTAGGGCCAGGTGAAATAAGAAGAGTAAATGGGCCCATGGTAACTGCTGTCATGGGCTGAATTTCGATTGAAATTTAAAGTGCGGCACTGCCGTAGGGCAGGCACGACACAGCCGCACTTTCCAGTACAACAAATTTAGCTACTAACTAAATATCTCTATATATATAGGATATGGACACATATCTGAAGCACACTATGATCAGCAACAAATAATCAATACAAACAGTTATCATAATGCACCTGTTTCTTATGATAAAACATTTTAAGCACAATATTTATACTTTTGCAATTCATTTCTCCTATCCATGCTAGTTCATCAATCAAGGTGTGCTATAGTTCAAACCACGTTACGAGAATCAAGAATATTTAGCTCACTACGTAAAGCACAAAACCTTGACTCATCAAGAGGCTTAGTGAAGATATCGGCTAGTTGCTTTTCGGTGCTCACATGGTAAATTTCGATATCTCCTTTGGCTTCATGGTCTCTCAAGAAATGATGTTGGATGTCTATATGCTTAGTTCTTGAGTGGCTTACGGGGTTGTTGGCTCCTTTATGGCACTTTTGTTGTCACACAAGAGTGAGATTTTAGTGAAGTGACATCTAAAATCTTGAAGGGTTTGCCTCATCCAAAGTAGTTGAGCACACCATGCACCGGCTGCAACATACTTGGCCTCGGCGGTGGAAAGGGCTACATAATTTTGCTTTTTAGAACTCCAAGACACTTGGGACCGTCCAAGGAATTGACATGTCCCCAAAGTGCTTTTTTGATCTACTTTGCAACTGGCGTAATCGGAATCCGAATACCCAAGTAGATCAAACCTAGAGCCCTTAGGATACCACAAGCCAAGGTTAGGAGTGTGTACTAAATATCTCAAGATTCTCTTAACCGCCATTAAGTGACACTCTTTTGGGTTAGCATGAAATCTAGCACACACTAAGCATAATATCAGGCCTAGATGCGCATAAATAAAGTAGAGATCTAGATGTCCATTGGTTGGCATGGGAGTTTTGATAGGCTTGGCATTCACCATGTCAAACTTCTTGAGCATATCATGGGTGTACTTCGTTTGGCTAATAAAAGGTTCATCCTTCACTTGCTTGATTTAAAATCCAAGGAAGAACTTCAATTCACCCATCATGGACATCTCAAATCTCTTGGTCATGATCCTACTAAATTCCTCACAAAAAGAATGATTAGTACTACCAAATATTATGTCATCGACATATATTTGGCACACAAATATATCTTTGCCAACTTTGTGAGTGAAAAGGGTAGGATCAACTTTACCTATTTCAAAGCCTTGTTTAAGCAAGAATTCCTTAAGGCATTCATACCATGCTCTTGGTGCTTGCTTAAGCCCATAGAGCGTCTTTTGGAGTTTGTAGACATGGTTGGGAAACTTGTGATCTTTAAAGCCCGGTGGTTGCTCAACATAGACAAGTTCTTAAATAGGGCAATTGAGAAATACACTCTTCACATCTATTTGATATAGCTTGAAGTTGTGATGAGCGGTATAGGCTAGAAGCATTCTAATTGCTTCAAGTCTTGCCACCGGTGCATATGTTTCTTCAAAGTCCAAGCCCTCTACTTGAGTGAAACCTTGAGCAACCAACCTTGCCATGTTCCTTGTCATAACTCCATTCTCATCTTGCTTGTTGCAGAAGACCCACTTGATGCCAATGACATTGGTATTGGGTCGTTCCACCAAAGTCCATACTTGGTTTCTTTCAAAGTTGTTTAGATCTTCTTGCATGGCCATCACCCAATCTGGGTCTCCAAGTGCTTATTGTACCTTAAGAGGCTCCAAAGAGGAAACAAATGAGTAAAATTGGTAAAAGTTTGCTAAATGTGAATAAGTTCTTACCCCCTTTCAAAGACTCCCAAGGATGTTGTCAATGGGATGATCCCATTGTATGGTTTGTCCTAGCCTTGGATGCTTAATGGCCTCTTGTTCATCTTCTGGATCTTCATCATCATCTTGCTCAAATATGGGTTGTAGATTTTGTCCATGAGCTAGAGTCGAATCAGCTGCTGCTAACTGTGTAGGTGTGGCACTGTTGTGCTTTGGAGTTGCAGCAAGTGTTTGCTGCAGTGTAGCATCAGGTACGTCAGCGGAAATTGGTGCAGCAGCAACTTGAGGAATCTTCACTTCAGTGGCTTCATCTTCTTGTGGTCTAATATCACCATTGCTAATTGCTTGATTGCTTCACATGGTGGATCCTCCTTTCCTACAACACTTGAATCAACTTGCTCTACTTGAGAGCCATTAGATTCATCAAATGTCACGTCTACCGCAATCTCAACTCTCCCGGAGGTTTTGTTGAAGACACAGTAGGCATACTCATTTGATCCATAACCAAGAAGAAAACCTTCATCAACTTTAGGTGCAAACTTAGAGGTTTTGGGTTTCTTGTTAAGTATGAAACACTTGCACCCAAACACTCTAAAGTAAGACATCTTAGGCTTGTTACCGGTTAGAGGCAGTTGATGGCATGGCAAGCGGTGTTGATGGCGTCACACCAAAAGATGTCTAGCATCTTGTACTCATCTAGCATTGTCCTTGCCATGTCAATGAGTGTACGGTTCTTCCTCTCTACTACATCATTTTGTTGAGGGGTGTATGGAGTTGAAAACTCATGCTTGATGCCTTCTTCATCAAGAAACTCCTCAACTAGAGTATTCTTAAATTCAGTCCCATTATCGCTTCTCACTTTCTTGATGGGAAGACCTAACTCCTTTTGAGCTCTTCTAACAAATATCTTCACCTTCTCTTGAACTTGGCACTTATCATGCAAGAAAAATACCCAAGTAAAACAGGAATAGTCATCAACAATAATAAGACCATATTTATTACCCCTGATACTTAGGTTGGCGACCGGTCCAAAAAGATCCATATGTATTAGCTCCAATGGTTGCTTGGTGGTCATGATGCTCTTTGGTGGGTGAGGTGCTCCAACTTGCTTTTTGGCTTGACTTGCGCTACAAATCATATCTTTCTCAAAGTAAACATTTATTAGTCCAAAAATATGTTCATCTTTTGGAAGTTTGGCCAAGTCCCTCATCCCAACATGGGCTAGTCGGTGATGCCAAGGCTAACTCATACAAGATTTTGCCACTAAACAAGTCTCAAGCTTAGCTTTACTTTTGTTGAAATCAACTAAGTAAAGCTTGTTCTTTAATTGACCCGTAAAGACAATAGAGGAATCCGCCCTTCTAAAGACTTCCACACCCTTATCCGAAAAGAGACAACTGTAGCCCATCCCACACAATTGAGAAATGGACAACAAATTGTAACTCAACGAATCAACATGTAATACATTTGTAATTGAATGCTCAAGGCTTATAGCAACTTTACCGAGATCAGTCACATCCCCTTTTGAATTGTCTCCAAAGACAATATTTTTATTTGAGTGCGTCATCGGGGAATATGATGAGAACACACTCCTTTCTTCGGTCATTTGATTTGTACATCCACTATCAAGCACCCAACTTGATCCACCAGAGGAGTATGCCTCCAAAACAAGTTTAGTTGCTAGATTTAGGTTCCTAATTTGACTTGAGGCTTTATATGTTAGTCACAAGAATCTTAGGGACCCAAATAGAAGTATTCCTATATATGTTGGTTTCCTTTCCAACATATTTTGCAACCACTTTCCCACTGTTGTTCCTCAAAACAAAGCATGATGTCAAGCTTTGTCAAGGTGCATAAGTCTTCGGTTGATTCCTAGTGTCCCACATTGATTCCTTAGGTTTCTGGAAAACCTATTTCTCCTGGTACACCTTCTTCTTGGGCTTAGTTTGATCTAGAGCAGAATTGGTAGCCTTTCCATTTTTGTGGGGCGCGGCACTACCACCCTTCACTGTGGCACTACCGCTCGAGGACGCTGCACTGCAGTGGTCTGTGCAGGCTGATATGTTGTAACACCCTAAAATTTGAATTTCTGGAAATAGAGCTAAAAAGATTTAAGTTGCAATTTTTGCGCACATGAAATATAGGAAAAAAAATTTCATTAAATTCAAATTTATCATAAGGCATAGCAACATGGTTGTGCATACATGCCGGTGCATTTGATTTATCGATTGAGTGGTTTGAATCAAGATTCAAAATGAATTCAAATTCTTTGAAAATAAAATTGAAAATGGCTTAGAAACGGAAGAAAAGAAAATTTGAAAATAAAAGAATTTAAAAAGTTATAAAATTTATTTTTGGAAAACTTAAAAAGAATGCTCATTTTATTTGAATTGAAAAGAGTATTTTAAACCATATTCAAATTTGATTTGGTTTATATTTGAAATTGGTTTTGAAATGAGAAAAACAAAAAGGAAAACTCTCTCTCCCTCTCTCCACTACACCGGCCCGCTCAGCTCCGCAGCGGCCTAGCACCACTCCTCCCCACTTGGCCCAGCCGCAGCAGCTCGGGTTGAGCCCAGCATTTCCCTTCCTCCCTTCGGCCCGCCTCCTTTCCTTTCTTCTTCGTGGACCAACAAGCAGGCCGGCCCAAGCACTACGGGCAGCCCACGTGCGCTCTCCCTCCCCTCTCTTGCTGACTAGTGGGCCCAAGCCATTAGTCACCCACCCTTCTTCCTCCCATGTCCAAGCCGGGCTCTGCCCTGATGGAAAATCATCGCCGCCACCCGGGAGTCCATCGTCGCCCCATCTTCGTGCCTTGCTATGCTACCCACGCCTCACCTCTGTAAATAGGAGCCGAGCCTGTGTCGCATCCCATCCCCTAACCCTAGCTAGCATCACCCTCACTTCAAAGCTCATAGTGTCACAAAAACCTAAGCTGCATCATCCACTTTCCGAAGCCACACACCGTCTCCGAGCCATCTTCGGCCGCGTAGTTGCTCTTGGTAAGTTCGCTGTCGTACTCTCTATCTCCCTGTCCAGTTTGTGAGCCCCGCCGTGGTCTCTAGGGCTGAATTCGAGCTTCGTCGATGAGCTCCCATCGCCAACAATGGCCAACTACCATGGCCGCGGCTATTGTGCCGACCGGCAGCCCTCCCTCTCACCCCTCTTGTTCTGATCCTATCCGTTCGTTCTAGATCCAACGGCCAAGATCGCACGATACCCTTTCGGCCGTTTAATTTTGCATAAGAGCCCTTTCACTTTTCTAATTTCAAACCCGCAGTCCTTGCTATTTTTCTAAAGAGTCCTTGTCTTTTCTTTAAATAGTACCCGCGGTCCCTCGGCCGATTTAAACCCCTGATTTTGATTTATTTTATTCCAAAAACAAGTTCTAGTTAATTACAAAATTACCACTATCTTCATTAGGCCATATTTTCTCTGTTTTAACTCCGATTTGACCCGTTCAACTTGTGTTAGGTTCATAATTTCATAATATACATGTTCATACTACTATTAGATATGTTTTCAACTTTTAAAATTCGAGGTTAGATTTAATCTATTATTTTAATAAAGGAAATCTTGTTTAATTCATATCTTCTATGTTTTTGCTCTGATTTGACCTATTCAAGTTGCGCTAGATTCGTTACAACAAGATCTACGTGTTAGTAACAATGTTTATCTTGTCACTATTTCTGGAATTTCATGGTCTAAACTCTAATTTGAATAATAATTATGCAACTGGATTTTATAAATAAAATATGATTTGTTTTACTTTAGTTTTATAATTCAAATCTAAATTTGACTTAATTCAATTTATATAAGCTTTTATATATTTAAAACACATGATGTTTGTAGTTTTATATTTTTTCTTATGAGTAGATCTTTCGGAAGCCGTTTCTTTCAAACCGTAGCTCCGATTAGCGTGACTCTTGCGACTGTGTGTTCATAGCGATGCGTAGAATCATATTTCAAACTCTTTTACTTATTTTTCTATGATTGGTGCATTGTTCTAATATAGATGTAATTGTATACTATACATGTATGTGTATGGATGTTTGTGTGGTGTTCTATGATTACATCCAGTCGGTGAGATATACGTGGTGATCAAGAAGAAGACGAAGAAGAAGAAGAAGAAGGATGTTGAAGATTAAAGCTTACCGAAGGATCGGTGTTTTAAGGCAAGTATAGCATAGGATCTTCCTTCTTGTAACTTGACTAATGGTATAGGCAATAAACACTAAAAATGCTTTTTAGCAATAGAAAAGAAGGGGGCTAGAGCATTGGGCTATTTTATGGTGCTCTAGATTCCTCTCCCTAAGGACTTATCTGTAACTGATCATCCGGGACTTACAGTACAGCTGTGAGGGCTACATGGCTCTGGCTTTAGCTCAGTATGAGGACCTTTCCTAGCTTATTAGAGGTTACCTTTATGGCGCAAGAGGGGTGTGTTCCGGGTTGGATATAGTGCGGCCTCTGTCCCTCAATGTATAGGCTACGCATCATTGTGCCTGTTGAAAGGGGAGCTCTACATTCGCAGGCCACAGAAACCTAGCAGCCCTAACTTGTTAGACGAACCTTTGAAAGGCTTCATAGTGAACCCTACCGACCATCCTTGGTAGTGGGTCAAGAGGCTGATCACCTCGGGTGAAAGGGTAAATCACGACTCACAGTGAAAGTGTACAATCTTTGCAGAGTGTAAAACTGGTATATCATCCATGCTCATGGTCACGAGCGGCCTTGGAACATTTATGAAATAGATGATGAACACTGATGATTCGGATGATGAAAATGCTCACTAATGATTACTGTTTATGATATTCATTATTCATGTTTACCTGATCATGTGTTTACATGGGCTTATGGATAAACTTGTTGCCACCCAATTGCTAAAATCATGACTCACTAAAAGCTAATCGCAGTTGAACCAGTGTCAGCCTTTTGAGCCTCATGGACCCCATGTTATATTTATTGAGTACAACATGTATTTACGCTTGCTTTACTTTTTAAATCTTTGAAAAAAATCCTGGATGGGTACCAGATTGCTAGAGTTTGGAGGAATTAGGCTTGTGATCAACTAGTCAGTTGTCCCTATGGAGTGGAGTCTTCACTTGAAGATCGGAGTTGTCTTTCCGCTATCTATACTCTAAGGTTATACCCTTTATACTAAGTATGTTATATATTAAGCATTGTCTATTAATATTACCTTTATTTGTAGCTATATGTGAGATTTGACTTTCTAGGCTCACATATGGTGTGTATCTAGTTTTGTTCTTAAAACTGGGTGCTACAAAGTAGTATCAAAGCAATGCTGACTGTAGGATGCAAGCCTACTTAGAACTAGATGTTTTAGCGTGCTTTCATCTCTGCTTAGTTCTTGTTTTCTCTCCAACCTTGCTATTTGCTAAAAGTTATGCTCACTTTGGCCTCTGTTCTGTTATGAAAACCTTTTCTCTATTCTCAATCCTCTCTCTTCATCTAAGTAGATGGGTCATAATGAGGGGACCACCAACATCAGAGGTCAGGAGGACCAAGCTACGTTGTCCTTGACTGGATTCAACAAGGAGAAGCTTGTAGCTATGCAACAACAAGTATTAGAAGGAATGACTCAACATGGAAGTTCTCAACAGCGCTTGCCACATCGTCAAACCAATATACCAAAGGGACCAGTAAAGAGACAAGTGGCAGAAGCTTGGAAGAAGATGAAGTCCAATGAAGGTGTTCATAGTAAGACGCTTGGAAGTCAGGATCCATGTCAGTGCTATAAACATTATGGTTTTCCTTGTCCCCAAAACAAGTCAACTAAGAGGGAAGTCAAGGGGGACCCAAGTTGTGAAGTCAATATGGATAAGAATTGAAAAGCAATCAACATTCAAGTTCTACTATGTTGTCACATCCAGCTCCAATATCTGGTTAGATAAACTCAAACTCTAAACAGTTAGAAGTTTCTCAAGCTAATATTACTCCACTTTTTCCACATGAGGTATGCATAGATGGGTGGACGATCACCTATAAGGAGTTTCAACCCCAAAGAATCAAGCGAGCTAGAAAGCGGTCTAGTCTAACAAAGATGAACCTTTAGAGTCGGCAAGCTGACAACACACCAAACAATAATTCGGTGGAGTATGACATCACTAAAGATCCAACTAAGAGAAAGTGTTATCATTGCCAACAGGAAGGACATTATGTTAAATATTGTCCATAGAAGAAGCAACAATTATACCATGGAAGTGGCCAGAGTCGGATCACCACAAGGCTACCACCAGAAAGTGTCAGTGATACCCAACCCGAAAGAAGCATTTGATGAGAATGACGAATGAAGAAGTCAGGCTAGACTACCCAAGATCAACAAAGTGGAAGATGTGTTGCCCTCACTGTCATGCAAGGGATGCCACTCTAGATGTCCTCGCAGCCACACCTTAGTTAAGGAATAGAAGTTTGTGCCCTCTATGTAATAAAAATGATAGTATCGCAAGTTGAGTCAATAATTGAGTTGTGCACCTTTATTGCTTTGTTGAATTGTCATTATGCTTATGATTGTTTTGCATATTTGTAATGATTGCAATGATCTTGTTGGGTGTTCCCACAATTTCATTTAGTTCATAGGCCTAAGGCATAAGGATTAATGCAATAAATAGATGGGTTTCGCTTATCTCCTATTTTCCCTATTCTGTCTTTTGGGAGTAACCTGTCTTTATCGGCTTATATCTCTGTTCTTGGATGACCTAAAATTATGTAAAAAAATTCTAGACAATAGTACACTTCCATATCTTTCTCTGAGCATAAGAATCAGCCTGATAGCTATTTTGGTTATGGAGATACGGAAATCACAAGGCGATGCATTTGTGCTGTTTGGAACCTGGAACAGTTTCTCTTGTGCACTATTTTAGACCACGTTAACTGCAGAATTTGGAAAAGAGTTCTATAATGAAGTTGTGGAGGATTTGATAAGCTTTCCAACGGTATAAGCTATAACTTCATTGGATTATTAGAATGTGAGTTACAGCTATTTTACCACACTGTTGTTTTTCTGCTCGCGAGGAATTCTAGATTTCTTGTTCCTGCCCATACACGGGAGTATCATTGGGATGACAAAACATCTTGATACTAGTTAGTTCATCTAGAAGAAGATGCAAGCTACCTTTTTGTGTCCCCTAGTTTCTTTTCTTAAAGGGGGTAGCCAAGTTAAAGAAGTTGCGAGACGAAGGCTTCATACGTTTTGGTGCTTCACCTAGAAGTATAGGTTATGTCTTTGGATGGGAAGTCACTATCAAGTGCAGGTATCTTTGCTAAAGATGTGTTACTTGTTGGATCAAGGAGCTCGGGTATTCTCCCATATTGGTTATCACTTCAAGTTATTATCAATTGGGAGTCAATCTTCAACATACCCAGGACAAATAGGCCTTGATGACATAGGAATGAGATATCTAATAACTACAGTTAGTTCTACGGAGTCTCAGGGAATCCCAATGATATACTAAGCATGACAAGAAGGTTTGGGATTGAAGAAAGTTAATGATGTGATTGGAAACCACTCAAGGATGTGAGAGAGAAACTCAGAGTTTTCAATGATGAGATTTGATTGGAGGTACAAAAGAAGTTTATCCAAGACCATCAAGATATTGATAGTGTTACTGGAGAAGGTTTAAGTTCAGATCAACAGACCTCAGCTAAGTATTTGGAGTAAAAAAAAGAGGTTGAGGTAAAACCTATGTATTATCTTTGCCAGATCAGGACAAGAGTTTTTTATATCTACTGTGATGCACCTTATCAAGGTGTGGGATATGTCCTTATGTAAGAAGAAAAAATAGAGGTTTAAGCAAGAAAACATGAGATGGAACATCTGACGTATGATCTGGAGTTATCAATTGTGGACCATGGAGGTACTATCTACTTGGGCATGATAAGTGACATCTATGAGGATCATAAGAATCTAAGGAACATCTTCATAAAGTTGGTTTTGAGCATATGACATCATCATAGGTTTGGTATTGATCAAGATTATGACTTGGAAAAGTGCTATCACTTGGGAAAGAAAAAGTCATTGCCGATGCCCTTAGCAAAGGAGAGATTAGCTAAGAAGATTTGGACGACACTATGGACTTAGAATTGTGTTTGAGAATTGAGCAACTTAACCTGAGCATATATAGTCATTAATGTTTTAAAGTTGGTAAGAGAACCTACTTTAGACCAAGAAAGTAAGAAGGCTCCGTTGGAAGGTGAACATATGAAAAAAAGTCAAATAAGTATGGACTAAAAAGAAAAGGTGGCCTAGTGATTGGAGTTACCTGAGTATTGTTTGGAGTATCTGTCAGAATCTTGGAATCCCACATGCGCTCTCCCTCCCCTCTCTTGCTGACTAGTGGGCCCGAGCCATCAGATGCCCACCCATCTTCCTCCCATGTCCAAGCCGGGCTCTGCCCCGATGGAAAATCATCGCCGCCACCCAAGAGTCCGTCGTCGCCCCGTCTTCGTGCCTTGCCTTGCTGCCCACGCCTCGCCTCTATAAATAGGAGCTGAGCCCGTGTCACATCCCATCCCCTAACCCAAACTTGCGCCGCCCTCTCTTTAAAGCTCACAGCGCCACGAAAACCTAAGCAGCGCCGCCCACCTTCCAAAGCAACACGCCATCTCCGAGCCATCTCTGGCCACATAGTTGGTCTTGGTAAGTTCGTTGTCGTACTCTCTATCTCCCTGTCCAGTTTGTGAGCCCCGCTGTGGTCTCTAGGGCCGAAATCGAGCTTCGCCGACGAGCTCCTATCGCCAACAATGGTCGACTGCCATGGCCGCGACTACTATGCCAGCCAGCAGCCCTCTCTCTCACCCCTCCTGTTCTAATCCGATCCGTTCATTCTAGATCCAACGACCAAGATCGCACGATACCCTTTTGGCCGGTTAATTTTGCATAAGAGCCCCTTCACTTTTCTGATTTCGAACCCACAGTCCTTGCTATTTTTCTAAAGAGTCCCTGTCTTTTCTTTAAATAGTACCCACGGTCCCTCGGCCGATTTAAACCCCTGATTTTGATTTATTTTATTCCAAAAACAAGTTCTAGTTAATTACAAAATTGCCACTATCTTCATTAGGCCATATTTTCTCTGTTTTAACTCTGATTTGACCCGTTCAACTTGCGTTAGGTTCGTAATTTCATAATCTACATGTTCATACTACTTTTGGATATGTTTTCAACATTTAAAATTCAAGGTTAGATTTAATCTATTATTTTAATAAAGGAAATCTTGTTTAATTCATATCTTCTACGTTTTAGCTCTGATTTGACCGGTTCAAGTTGCGCTAGATTCGTTACAACAAGATCTACGCGTTAGTAACAATGTTTATCATGTCACTATTTCTAGAATTTCATGGTTTAAACTCTAATTTGAATAATAATTATGCAACTGGATTTTATAAATAAATATGATTTGTTTTACTTTAGTTTTATAGTTCAAATCTAAATTTGACTTAACTCAATTTATATAAGCTTTTATATAGTTAAAACACATGAAGTTTATAGTTTTATATTTTCTCTTATGAGTAGATCTTTCGAAAGCCGTTTCTTTCAAGCCGTAGCTCCGATTGACGTGACTCTTGCGACTGTGTGTTCGTAGCGATGTGTAGAATCGTATTTCAAACTCTTTTACTTATTTGTCTATGATTGATGTATTGTTCTAATGTAGATGTAATTGTATGCTATGCATGTATGCGTATGGATGTTTGTGTGGTGTTCTACGATTACGTCCAGTCGATAAGATATACGTGGTGATCAAGAAGATGAAGAAGAATAAGAAGAAGAAGAAGAAGAAGAAGGACGTTGAAGATTAAAGCTTACCGAAGGATCAGTGTTTTAAGGAAAGTATAGCATGGGACCTTTCTTGTTGTCCTATACACCTTTAATCATTTAATTCATGCTGCATGTGTCTACCTTGACTACCACTAAGGATATCCTAGTCTTTTGTACTTGTACCTTGATACCTTTGGGTTGTTGCATTGGGTAGCTATGCTAGTGCTCAACTAAAGCCATGATCTTGTAACTTGACTAATGGTATAGGCAATAAACACTAAAAATGCTTTTTAGCAACATGGAACAAGGGGGCTAGAGCATTGGGCTATTTTATGGTGCTCGAGATTCCTCTCCCTAAGGACTTATCTGTAAGTGATCATCCGGGACTTATAGTACAGCTGTGAGGGCTACATGGCTCTGGCTTTAGCTCAGTATGAGGACCTTTTCTAGCTTGTTAGAGGTTACCTTTATGGCACAAGAGGGGCGTGTTCCGGGTTGGATATAGTGTGGCCTCTGTCCGTCAGTGTATAGGTTGCGTGTCATTATGCCTGTCGAAAGGGGAGCCCTACATTCAGAGGCCATAGAAACCTAGTGGCCCTAACTTGTTAGACGAATCTTTAAAAGGCTTCATAGTGAACCCTGCTGACCTTCCTTGGTAGTGGGTCAAGAGGCTAATCACCTCAGGCGAAAGGGTAAATCACGACTCACAGTGAAAATGTGCAATCTTTGCAAAGTGTAAAATTGGTATATCAGTCGTGCTCACGGTCATGAGCGGCCTTGGAACATTTATGGAATAGATGATGATCACTGATGATACAGATGATGAAAATGATCACTAATGATTACTGTTTACGATATTCGTTATTCATGTTTACCTGATCATGTGTTTACATGGGCTTGTGGGCAAACTTGTTGCTACCCAATTGCTAAAATCATGACTCACTAAAAGCTAATCGCAGTTGAACCAGTGTCTGCATTTTGAGCCTCATGAACCCCATGTTATATTTGTTGAGTATGACATGTACTTACGCTTGCTTTACTTTTTAAATCTTTGAAAAAATCTCGAATGGGTACCAGATTGCTAGAGTTTAGAGGAATTAGGCTTGTGATCAACTAGTCAGTTGTCCCTGTGGAGTGGAGTCTTCACTCAAAGATCGGAGTTGTCTTTCCGCTGTCTATACTCTAAGGTTATACCCTTTATACTAAGTATGTTATATATTAAGCATTGTCTATTGATATTATTTTTATTTGTAGCTATATGTGTGTTGGGGACCAAATACTGTGGTACCCAAAGAGGTGGAACTAATAACCATCAAACGCTGATGCTTCCGAACAAGACAAAAGCACAACTACACTTCTTAACCATACGATCGAAGGTTGGCTGCGCCTTGTCCGGCCCCTAAGGGTTGGCTCCGTCTCTCCTGACCCTTAAGGGTTGGCTCCGCCTCGTCCAACCCCCGAGGGCTGGACTTCGCCTCGTCCAACATCTAGGGCCAAACTCTACCTCGCCCGACGGCTGAGGGCTAGCTCCACCTCACCCAACGTCTAGGGGCTGGCTCTGCCTCGCCTGATGTCCGGGGACTGGCTCCGCCTCGCCCGACGTCCGAGGGCTGGCTCCGCCTCGCCCGACGTCCAAGGGCAGGCTCTACCTCGCCCGATGTCCTAGGGCTGGCTCTGCCTCGCCCGACGTCTGAGTGTAGGTTCCGCCTCGCCTGACGTCCTGGGGCAGGCTCTGCCTCACCCGATGTCTCAGGACTGGCTCTGCCTTGACCAACGTCTACACCCTGCTCCTTCATAATGATGAGCATAGGGTAAGACAGGACACTCAAGTCAACCGCAGCACCGAGAACCATACCCTACACGCCTGCAGGAAAGTACCATCAAGATATGATGGGACAGGCGCTTTAAGCCCTTCTAGGCATGACAGAGCCCGAATAGTGTTGTAGGCACTGACTTTTGTCCTACCATGTTGTGGGCGCCTCCATCAGCCCTCGGACGCAGATCCTGACATAAGCATACGACAACCACTATGATCTAGGAGGGAACTCACATCATCTATAGTGACCAACGTATGGTCACTTCCCTGTTTGCTCCCCGTAGGGTTGTGGTTCGGCACCCCGGTGCGTCGCACCACGCACCGGGGCAGGATGGGACGTGACCACTTGCTGAATGAAGCCAGAGCATGGCCCTATCAAGATTGGCGAACGTGCTATCCCTGGCACCATCTAACATGTCAACAGGGCTGGCTCAGAGGAAAAGGAAAACACGGCACCTTCAAAGGACCTTCTTGGCCTCTGGTTTTTCTTCTTTCTTCCATGTGTAACCCCTGCTCCCCCTTGATCTATAAAAGGGAAGGCAGGGCACCCCACTAAGGGGACGGATCAATCCTACACACCACGCACCACATAACACATGGCTGAGTAGCAACCGAGCTCTTGGCATCCTTTCGACCTTTCCATCAGAGACTTGGGACCTATCCCTCTCGTGACCGTTTGTACCCCCTACTAGGAACATTTTTCAGTGCTAATAACATGAGCAGCAGCAAACTGGATGTAGGGACATTCTGCTCGAACCAGTATAAACCTTATGTCCTTTAGCACACCATCCAGGCCTAACGTGCAACAAATATAAATTTACTAGTTGGTGTTTATTCGAAACACCGATAGTTGGGGCGCCAGGTAGGGGACCTTTGCGCGTTCCAATGTTAAACATCAAGCCACGGATGGCCAACCACGGTATCAGTTGGGTCCCAGGCGCAAACGTGCGCTTCAGAAACCTAGACTTCATCATCATGATGGGAGGAGAGTTGGTATTGGCTCACGCCGCCATCCAATCTCTCCCCTCCATCGGCCTCTACCACGAGAGGCTTGAGCGCCAACTCGATGTCTCCCTTGGACCCCAGCAGTCCAGGGAGGACCAGCGCTGCCTCACCCTTTCCGACGCCAATGACATGGCATGGTTTTCTAGAGGAGGGTCCCACTCTCTGGAACACCACATACGGAGCACCCCGACAGCGCTTCCGTTCGGTCTCCGCAACACTGTAGCGACCGTTAGCCACCTTATGGCATGACGCATGGTCCTACCGCCCGTGAACAATGAGTTCGTGGGGGTGATCGAACACATCATGGAATCTCTCCACAACCTCCTCACAGAGGAGCTGGGGTCATCCTCTGGCTCTGATTCTAGCAGAGGGATCCATCACTCCTCCCGAGAATGCTTCATGATGGATACCCCCGAGGGACATGTTGAAAGCATCCCCATGGAGGAAGCTACCCCGGCGGGCAACCTCGGTGATGAAACCGCAGGGGAAATAGTGGCCCCACCCCGTATGGGGGTGGAACAGCTAAAAGCCCAACAGCGGGAGATCGAGGAAGCAAGACTCCAGCTTGTGTAGGAATGCACAGAGCTCAATCAGGAGATTGAGCATCGTGGAGACGGTGGGCGCGCACGCACCATGGCCCGTGATGTAAACTGAAGGATCATCACCGACGATGAAGCCCTTCCTTGCTTCACCCGGGTGAGCCAGAACATCACCGCAGCGATGGCCTTGCTCCACGGCCTTCTAGAGGCCGCGACACCCGAGGATCGTTAGGACCACCATGAGATTCACACGATACTCGAGCGTGCGGCGGTGCAACAGGCTAAGAGCTCGCTGTCTCGAGGACACGAGCTCGACTCCAGCCAGCGCACAACCTCGGCGCGCCCTGCCAGGGACACATTAGTTCACTAGGCACCACAAGGCAGCAGGCAGCGCACCGCGGTCCGGGTACATCAGTGTCTCGGCCACAACCGCGACGCATGCAGCACCCTCGACGCCCGCAGACATACCTACAGTGATCCGAGAGAAGGAGGCCGCTGCGGCTATCATCCTCGTCGTGGTGGATGCTACGATAGTGGCAAGGACCGGAGCTCGAGCCCCGACCTATCGGGCCCTTAGGCCTTTGGCCGGCACATACTCAACGCTGCTTTCCCGCCAAGGTACCGACCACCTACCAATATCCCAAAGTATTCCGGGGAAACAAACCCCGAACTTTGGCTCAAAGACTATCGGCTTGCCTGCCAAGCTGGTGGCGCGGATAATGATGACTTCATTATCCACAACCTTCCACTGTTCTTAGCCGATTCGGCATGAGCATGGTTGGAACACCTGCCGTCCAACGCAATCTAGAGTTGGGCGGATCTGAAGGAGATCTTTGTGGGGAACTTCCAGGGCACATACAAGTGCCCTAGAAACCCATGGGACCTCAAGAACTACCGTTAGAAGGCCGGTGAGACCCTCCGTGGGTACATTCAGCGCTTCTCCTGGTAGTGCAATGAGCTCCCTAACGTCGCCGCTGACGACGTTATAGGAGCCTTCTTGTCTAAGACTACCTGCGAGTCTTTGGTTCATAAGCTAGGACGCAAGGGCCCATGAACCACCAAGGAACTCCTGGACATCACCACCAACCATGCCTCAGGAGAAGAGGCGGTCAGAGCGATCTTTGATCATCTCGAGGGCAAGGCAAGGCGGGACGAGGGCGTCGGCGAAGGCACCTCCAATCGTTCTGCCAAAAGGAAGAACAAGAAGCAACGGTGCGAGGACTCACTCGTGGCTGCTGCTGACCGCAAGGGTGGTTAGAAGCCCGTGGAGGGCACTCCGAACCACTTCAAAAAATTACTCAAGGGGCCGTGCCCAAACCATGCCTTCCCGGTTAAGCATCTGCTCAAGGACTGTAGCCTCATGCAGCGGTTCTTGTCCGGAGGCTCCAACAAAGGGGGCATAGAAAGGACCCTACCCCAACTGTGGATGACGTCGAGGAGAAGGACGACGGCTAATGTCGCCGCCGCCAATGTTATAGGAGCCTTCCTGTCCGGGACTACCTATGAGTCTTTGGTTCATAAGCTAGGACGCAAGGGCCCACAAACCACCAAGGAACTCCTAGACATTGCCACCAGCCATGCCTTAGGAGAAGAGGCGGTCAGAGCGATCTTTGATCATCTCGAGGGTAAGGCAAGGCGGGATAAGGGCGTCGGCGAAGGCACCTCCAATCGTTCTGCCAAAAGGAAGAACAAGAAGCAACGGCGCGAGGACTCGCTCGTGGCCGCTGCTGACCACAAGGGTGGTCAGAAGCCCACGGAGGGCACACCGAACCACTTCAAAAAATTACTCGAGGGGCCGTACCCGAATCATGCCTTCCCGATTAAGCATCTGCTTAAGGACTGCAGCCTCATGCGGCGGTTCTTGTCCGAAGGCTCCAACAAAGGGGAGCATAGAAAGGACCCTACCCCAACCATGGACGATGCTGAGGAGAAGGACGCTGGATGGCTGCCTTATGATCTTCAGAGGATCAACAGCCTATGACTCCAAACGTCGTCAGACGGTCACATGCCACAAGGTCGACATGGCCGAACCGGCCACACCTCCCTTCCTCTAGTGGTCAGAGTCTGCTATAACCTTTGATTGGACCGACCATCCGGATAGCGTCCCACACTCGCGGAGATATCCACTCGTGGTCGACCTGATCATTGGCCCAAAGCGACTCATCAAAGTACTGATGGATGGGGGCAGCGACCTTAACATCATGTACGCCAAGGCGCTCGACGAGATAGGCGTCGACCGGACATGCCTCCGCCCAACCCAAGCACCTTTCCACGGCATCGTGCCCGGGAAGCAGGCCATGCCACATGGGCAGATCGATCTGCCCATTACCTTCAGGGATTAGTTCAATTATAGGACTAAAATCCTCACCTTTGAGGTGGTTGGGTTCCCCAGAACCTTCCACGCCATCCTGGGACATCCATGCTACGCGAAGTTCATGGCCGTCCGTAACTATACATACCTCAAACTGAAAATGCTAGGCCCCCATGGGGTCATCACTGTCAGCACCTCCTTCCAACGTGCCTATGAGTGCAAGGTCGAGTGCTGCGGTCACGCCACAGCAATTGTCGCCTCCAGGGAGCTCGCCACCCTCAAGGAGGAGGTCACCGAAGAAGCGCCTGACACCAAGAAGTCGACCGGGTCGTTCGAGTCAGCAGAGGGCTCTAAAGAAGTCGTCATGGACCCTGGGAGCACCGAGGGTAAAACGGTGCACGTTGGTACTGCGCTTTCCTCCGAATAGGAAGGCGCGCTCATCAGCTTTCTCCACGCTAACAGAGACATCTTTGTGTGGAAACCCTTGGACATGCCAGGCATCCTGAGGGAAGTCGTCGAGCATACCTTGAAGATCCACCTAGGCTCCAAGCCGGTGAAGCAACGTCTACGTCGCTTCGATGAGGAGAAACGTAGGGCCATCAGCGAGGAGATAGCACAACTAACGACGGTCGGATTCATAAAGGAAGTATACCACCCAGAGTGGTTAGCTAATCCCGTTCTTGTACAAAAGAAGAATAGGAAATGGAGGATGTGTGTTGACTATACGGGTCTCAACAAGGCATGCCCAAAGGATCTGTTTCCTTTGCCGCACATAGACCAAATAGTTGACTCTACCTTAGTGTGCAAAACCCTCTGCTTCCTTGATGCGTACTCCGGGTACCATCAAATCACGATGAAAGAGTCTGACTAGCTCGCAACATCTTTCATCACCCCCTTTGGATCGTTTTGCTACGTCTCAATGCCATTCGGTCTAAAGAACACTGGGGCTACGTACCAGCACTGTATGCTCAAATGCTTTAGGGACCTCATCGGACGGACCGTTGAGGCCTACGTTGACGACATCGTGGTTAAGTCCAAATGGGCCAACCACCTCGTTGCTGATCTTGAGCAGACCTTTGCAAAACTCTGAGCCAACGGCATCAAACTCAATCCCAAGAAGTGTGTTTTCAGGGTCCTATGGGGTATGCTGCTCGGCTTCATCGTCTCCAAGCATGGCATCGAAGCCAACCCAGAGAAAATCTCAGCCATCACAAGGATGGGCCCGATTCAGAACATAAAGGGGGTCCAGCGGATCATAGGGTGCCTCGTCGCACTTAGCCGATTCATCTCGCGCCTCGACGATTGAGGTCTCCCCCTTTATCGACTCCTGAAGAAAGCCGACCGCTTCAAGTGGACATCCGAGGCCTAGAAGGCACTTGACATGGTCAAACTACTTCTGACAAGGGCCCCGTTCTTGGTCCCTCCAACTGATGGAGAATCTCTTCTGCTATACATAGCGGCCACCACTCAAGTGGTCAGCACCACCCTAGTAGTGGAGCAGGAAGAAGAGGGGCATGCCCTCAAGGTGCAGCACCCTATGTACTTAACCAGTGAGGTACTATCCGACTCTAAGACCCGCTACTCCCAAATCCAGAAGCTCCTGTACGCCACTACTTCTAGTCACACCCGATGACGGTCGTGACGTCATTCCCCCTTGGCGAGGTCGTCCAAAGCCAGAATGCCATGGGAAGAACCACAAAGTGGGCACTCGAGTTGATGGATCAGGGCATTACGTATGCCTCCCAAACGGTGATCAACTCCCAGGTATTGGCTGACTTCATCATGGAATGGACCGAGGTCCAAACACCACCGGCGGTCGTCGACCAAGAGTACTAGACAATGTACTTCGATGGATGGCTGATGAAAAAGGGTGCCGGTGTGGGGCTGGTCTTCGTATCGCCCCTCGGGGTACGCATGAGGTACATGGTCCATCTCCATTTCCCCTCATGCAATAATGTGGCTGAGTATGAAGCGCTCATCAACGGCCTACGCATTGCCATCGAGTTGGGCATCCGATGCCTTAACATCCGAGGCGACTCCTAGCTAGTTGTCAACCAAGTCATGAAGGAGTCAAGCTATCATGACACCAAGATGGCTACATATTGCCAAGAAGTCCGATAGCTGGAGGACAAATTCGATGGCCTCGAACTCAACCACATCCCAAGGCGCCTCAATGAGGCGGCCGACGCGCTTGCAAAGGTGGCATTCGGTCGAAAGCCGGTGCCAACAGGTGTCTTTGCCAGTGACCAACACAAGCCCTCGATGCGCTACGAAGGGTCGGAGTAGGCCAATGATGGTCCGTCCGATCCAGCCTTGGGGGCTAACCAACTGATAGCTCCGTCTAGCCCTGAGGTCATGGAGCTTGAAGAGGACCCAGCGACAGAGCCCGACCCTCTGGTCGACTAGAGAACACTCTACCTTGACTACCTCCTCCATGACACGCTGTCGACGGATAAGACGGAAGCTCGACGGCTCGCATGTCGCGCCAAGTCCTTCGTTCTTGTAGAGGGCGAACTCTACAAACGAAGCCACACCAGGATCCTATAGCTCTGCATCCCCATTGAATAGGGGAAGCATTTGCTGGGCGATATCCACGAAGGGGTATGTGGTCACCACACCGTGCCTAGAACCTTGGTTGGAAATGCATTCCGATAGGGCTTCTACTGGCCCACTGTAGTAGCTGACGTTGAGCAGATCATGCGCACCTACGAAGGGTGTTAGTACTACGCTTGACAAACTCACCTCCTAGCCCAAGCACTCTAGATGATCCCCATCACATGGCCCTTCATGGTCTAGGGGCTCGATCTGGTTGGGCCTCTCAAGAAGGCACCCGGAGGATACACCCACTTGCTTGTCACCATAGACAAGTTCACAAAATGAATAGAAGCTTGGCCGATCTCCGCGATCAAGTCTAAGCAAGCCATGCTATTCTTCCTCGACATCATCCATCACTTTGAAGTACCAAACTCCATCAATACAGACAATGGCACACAGTTCATCAACAAGAAGTTCCTTTGATTCTACGATGAAAACCACATCCGGGTCGATTGGGCCGCCATCATGCACCCCTGAACGAATGAGCAGGTCGAGCACGCAAACGACATGCTCCTACAGGGCCTCAGGCCTAGGATCTTCAACCGGTTGAACAAATTTGGCACATGCTAGGTTGCTGAGCTCCCCGCGATGCTCTGGAGCCTAAGGACAACCCCCAGTCGAGCCACTGGCTACATGCCTTTCTTCATGGTCTACGGTTCCGAGGCCATCCTCCCAACTGACCTCGACTATGGAGTGCCAAGGATCAAAGCATATGACGAACAGGGAGCCAAGGCATCCCATGAAGACGCCATCGACTAGCTATACGAAGCTCGTGATGTCGCCCTCCTCTATTCAGCCAATTACCAGCAGGAGTTACGATGGTACCACAGCCGACGGGTGCGGGACCAAGCCTTCAACATCGGAGACCTGGTTCTCCGCCTCATGCAGAGCAACAAGGACCGCCACAAGCTCTCCCCGCCATGGGAGGGGCCGTACGTCATAGCAGAAGTACTCTGGCCAGGTGCCTACAAGTTGAAAACCATCAACGGCGAGGTCTTCACCAACGCCTGGAACATTGAGCAGCTACATCGTTTTTACCCCTACATAAACACATACTTTCTCTTAACAATTTTGTCATCAAAATTCCTGATCTTTCGTGACATCCGACCCCTGCAAGTGCGAGGGGTCGAACCTCACTTGGGAGCTGGTATAAGTATGTTTATCTTACAAACATTCTCTGTGTTTTCCCTCTTTTCTCATGATAAGTCCTAAGGGCTAGGATTTCAGGAACAAACTCTAAGTATAACTGGTAGGACTGTGGGAAACCCACACCCCAGCGGCTACAGTCTCCTTGCTCACCAGCGTGATCAGAATTGGCTCACCCACACTCTGAGCTTTTTGTGATCTTAACTACGGGAAGGGTCAGAAGGCACTGAACCTCTTTTACAAAAAGAGGAAGAGGAGCTGAAAAGTTGTTTGCCGTAACAAAATTTGAGAACTGGTTCATTTTTTCAAATTCATTGCTTATAAAGTGATTTCATCATGAAAACTGACTAATGTATTCATGAATACAAAAAACTATTCCCACAGGGGCTCCCCCCACAACTTAAACGATTACATTTTCTGACCAGTTCTACTCTAAATACTACTGCGGCCACGGCGCCACGCTCTCCATCGGCAACGTCCTACCGCTCCATGGGATCCCTGAGGGTGCCATCGTCTGCAATGTTGAGCACCACATCGGTGACTATGGTGTCTTCGCCAGGGCATCCAGGAACTATGCCATCATGATCAGCCGCAACCTTGACAACAGCACCTGGACGGGGGGCGCTGCCTGCCGAAAAATGGCCGCCATGGCTGATGGATGTCTCTGACATCTCATCAAACTCCATGAACTTGCTGATCTAAGCAGTTGCAACGGTGAAACACCCCATCGACGTAGTCTTGGGTGGCTTCCCCATCGACAAGGATCGCCGGGAGAAGATTTGCTGGAAGAAGCCTACGTACGGCTCCATCCCAACGAAGGCCTCATAGACGATGACAAAGCCGACGAGGCTCAGCACCCTCTAGTTCGCCTCCTTGTTCCGCAGAAGCAGCCCCTTCTCGGCGAAGGCGGCCAGCACCATCTCATCTATGTTGGATGACCTCTAGCTCGACATCATGCTCTAGATTCATGAACGGATCTATGAGTTCTCTCCCTCACACTACCCTCTCTCACTTAGAAACCGCCGCGACATGCAAATGCACTTGGCGAGAAGGAAAAAGGAGGAGAGGTAGCAGCCCAAGAATAGGTGGAGGAATGGGACGAGAACCCCCTCCCTTCCCCCTATTTAAGGAGGAGATGCAGCAGTTGGAGAAAGGCGAAAGGTTGGGACAAAAAGCCCTCTCTCTTCCCCTATTCAATGTAGATGGGAATTCGATGCTGATGGGAATTCAAGGGGGTGCATCTGGACCGACGGGACACGCCCTGCTCGACGAGACGACGCCTGGTCAAATGGGACATGGCCTAGGCATGGCCCACCCCTACCATACACCGGGCGCGAGAAACAAGGCGCACCCGCATGCAGGTGGCTCTCCGCTTCCCTAGGCAGGACCTGGACGAACCCAACGACGGAACCTCCATCAAGGGGAGCCCAATGGGCCTCCTGGGTCGATCGGACGGCCGAGGCGAAAGATAAGCACCCTTGTTTACTTACTTTGCGTGTCAATTTTACTACCAAGCCTCCGACCCCAGCAACGGCAGGGGTGCGAACATCGCTCGAGGGCTGCCGAGAGTGTCGACTCATTTAGACATACTCTTCGCCCGACCCCCCCCCTTACGTTAAAAAACCGGAGGCACGGTGTGCGGGTGTAATCTTTGAGTAAAACTAGATGAACCGCTAGACCCTACTCCCCAGCGGCTACGCTGATTTTTGTTCACTAGCATAATCGAATTCTTTGTCCCCGCACCCCTAGCTTTAGCGTCCGCCTTCTTGAGAAGGGTTCGGAGGGGCCTGCCTGTGGAATCTCCTTCAAGGAGAAGCTATCAGGTCGCCTAAGTCAATCGAACGGCTCGGATCACTGCCGAGAGACAGAAACAAAAAATTGCGATGCTTATGCAGGTTACGCCGGCCCCGTCGCAAACGTCGGTCCCGAATCCCGCGTGAACATGTCCGGTAAGAACTTCTGGTCACTCATGCCACCAAGGTAACATCACCAACCCTCGCTTTCGTTTCCATTATATCATACATTCATTTCATATATTCAAGCATTGCGTATGCAATTGCCGCATCTCAACGCTTCACATCGTGTCACGAAGCGGTAGTCGCCTCATTCGATATGAGCGGCAACTGACTGAGGTTCGAAGGCTGGCCCGCGAAGGGATCGAGGCCACCTCATGTCAAATAGAGCCAGGGGAGAAAAACCGAGATGAGCCCCAGCGGCCTTGCCTGACCCCACTCAGATGCGTACAGGGACATCTCGACCTTTCTCGTTCGATTCTAACCTCAAGCCAAACCCACAGAATCTCCATCGAGGAGAGGCCAACGGGCCACCCGAGCCTATCGAACGGCTCGGGCATCTACCGAGAGGCGGGTTAAAAAGTAGTGGAATGCCACATGAGAGCTCTACCAACCCCGTCAACGGATGACGGACCCGGATTCCACATGAACATGCCCGTTAGCGAGATCATTGAGCGCGACACTCAAGCTATCGAGGCAAGTGTCATTACCTCGGCCCCTTCGGTTGTGAAAACCAAGGACGGGGTGACACATGAAACATGGCTGACCCCTATCAGACCCTAAGGGGCTTGGGAGCTCAAGCCGCCCGATCCTAGATTGGGAGACCGAGATTCGAAGGCTGGCCCACGAAGGGCCCGAGGCCACCTCGCGTCAAACAAGAGCCAGGGGAGAAAACACAGATGAGCCTCAGTGGCCTTCGCCCAACCCGCATAGAGGCGGATAGGGTCATCTCAACCTTCTAGTTCAATCTAGCCTCTAGCCGAGCCCATAGAATCCCCATTGAGGTGGAATCTATTGGAAGGCGGGTTAAGGAACAACGGAATGCCACCCGAGGGCTTTGTCGACCCTGTCACGAGCGACGGGACCAGATTCCATTCGAACATCCTCGTTAGCGAGTTCATCAAGTGCGCCATTGAGGCAAGTGACGTCGCCTCAACCCCTCCAGTCATGAAAACCGTAGACGGGGCGATAATCACAAAACAAGTCGACCCTTGACTGAACCCCCTCCACGCGCGGGGGCTCAGGGAAGGCCAGACTTGCAATGAGACCGAACACACGGTCATAGAACGATAGCTAAAAACCTAAGGAAGGGGTACGTGTGAATACAAGAGTAGTTCCGTTATCCTCTCTTCGGTCTCCAATGACATCCAACCCCTGCAACTGCAAGGGTTCGGACCTCACTCGGGGGCTGATAAAGGTATAAATAACGCCTTTTTTCAAAATAGTCACTGCGTCGGACCTCTTCCTCATGTTAAGGTTAGTGGCAAGGTTTGTGGGAACAAATAACCGAGCATGCCTGGTAAGACTGCAAAAAACCCATACCCCCATGGCTGTGGTAACTTTGCTCACCAGCATAATCAAAATTCCCCTCTTATACACCTCAGGCCCTACGGACTTAACAAATGGTAGGGTTGAATTGCATGAGCACCTTTTTTCAAATGCAATTCAATCAAACAAAACGAAATTGCTAATTTGTTTAACGAAACAAAGTTGCGAATCTGTTTTCAAAAAACGAAAGTGCCGACACTTGTCCATAGATTACAGATAAATGTCCATCAGACTCATTCCACTAACTATCCCCTCTCGAGGAGAACCATATCTTCAATTTTGCTCGCCAGGGTTTCTGCAAAAGGAGTCACCGTCGCTTCTATGTCATCCAGCTCGGAGGGTTCATCACCAGGCGTGAAACCGAGGCTCATCGCCTCAAAATCGATGTTGTCATCATAATGCGAACGGGCGATAGCAAAGGCTTGGGTGATTCCAGAGTGAAGAGCTTCCTTCTCCAGCTGGCGCACCCGCACCATGATATCTACGACATGGGCCACGAGCGAGCTGGTCCCCTCCGCCTGCACCACCTGTAGGTCGTCGCAGACTATGCTAAGGGCAACCTTCAGGATATCAAGCTCGTCGCTCTCCGCCTAAAGAAGACTCCATGCCTCGATGAGATCCGTGGCCAGTCCGGCAGCGGCACCCTCGTCCTCTAGCTTCTAGGCCATTGCGGTCTCTAGCTCGGCCTAGAGGGAACTGGTCCTTTGTTGTGCCTCGTCGAGCTCTTGGATGGCCTGGTCGCGCTCCCCACAGGCCGCGCCATGCTCCTTGCGCAGCCAGGCGACCGTCTCGGCGTCCAGTTTCACCCTCTGCTCTAGGGCCACGGACCTCTCCTTGGCCACCAGCCTAAGATCCCGCTCCATCTCGGCCTCGGTCAGGAGGTCGATGATCCGCTAGCGGGCCTCGGCATCCTGCTGGAGCAGCTCATCCTGCCCCTTCTACACTCTAGCAGCCTCCTCCTAATCCTACCGCGCCCTCTCCGATAGTTCATCAAAAGACTTCTCGGCGTCCTCCGCATCCCGGTGGGCCTCGGCCGCCCGCCGATGGAGATTGTCCACCTCCATGGCAAGGGGAGTCACCTCGGCCACCCTCTGTCGGAGCTAGGCGGTCACATCCCTATGTAGTCGTGCCTCATCAATGAGGCGGTCCCAATCCTCCTTGTGTTCATGAAGGAACCGAGATTTCTCCCGGCTGCAAGCAATAAGAGACTAAAAAAAGACGGTGGTCAAAAAACAAAAATAGATGAAGAAAAAAGAGATCGAGAGGCAAGACCAAGTGAATACCAGGCTGGTGGGAATGATTACTTCTTGAAGGGTGCCACTGGCCTAGTTCAGAGCTTCTAGCATGGCCGTGAACCCCTCGCTGAGCTTCTCCCGCTCCATGCCCTCGGCGGCATCATCAAGGGTGAAGAGTTCTGACGACGGGTCCCACGGACTCACCCACCGGAGTGGGGGCTCATCCCACGTGGCCGAGTGGCAGCTCTCTAATGGCAGGACCAGGGACAACTCCCTGCCAGTCTCCTCGGCAACCACCATGGTGTCCGAGGGTCCCTAGGCCATGACCCCCTCGGTCCTGCCCACGGTGGGCATCGTCTC
Source organism: Miscanthus lutarioriparius (assembly GCA_904845875.1). Lineage (NCBI taxonomy): Eukaryota > Viridiplantae > Streptophyta > Magnoliopsida > Poales > Poaceae > Miscanthus > Miscanthus lutarioriparius. The sequence continues at coordinate 72,379,939 of CAJGYO010000012.1, read as the reverse complement.
TGGGGCCGCCGGTGGCATGGGACGCGCTGATGTCTTGGGCACCACCGCCATAGCTCCTGGCTATGACCCATCCATCATAGCCACCATCACCTCTGCCTCCGTCAGTGGGAGCTCATCCTGCTATGCCGCGCCTATCGTGGTCGATGCAACAGGAGCGGCCGATAGCTCCGCCCGTACTGATGTCGGCAGCGACATCACTTCCGTCACCAGTTGGGCGGCAACCTCCGAGGGTGCCCCCTCAGCCTCGCCGACCGCTTGACCCACCGAGGGCACATGCACCACCGCGGGCGATGCCAGACCGGCCAACGAAGCTGTGACGCCGACTCCGCTCTCGCCCGAAACGGGAGCGACGTCAGGTGGTGGCCCCCGCCTTGCCTGAAGGGCGATGGTTTTCTTGGGCACCAGCGCTATAGAAGTGCCCTGTCTAACCCATCTCCTGGCGCTATAGAAGAAACAAAAGGCATGAGTCACTATGAAAAATAGAGAAAAACAGAGAAAAACAGAGATAACAGAGGAGTCGGCAACTTACGCTGGCGCTGTTGGGCGGTGGAGATGTTTGGGGGACGAACCCCTAGCTCCCTGCTCCACCTCGTCGAGGCAGGACTGTTTTGAGCCCATCCCCTGCTCCCGGGCCGACGGGCTCGCCTCTCTCGTATCTAGGGGCACGGCGGCGGAGCCACTCCCCTCTCTCGGATCCACCCGCCCCCATCGGCTCTTGGGACGCTACGATGGGTCCGCCCGTCCCTGCTATTTCCTAAGGCATAGCGGTGGGGCCGCTCCCCCCGGCTAGCACCTCAAGCACAGCGGTAGATCCGCTCGCCCCTGATGGTTCTAAGGACGGGCCGACGGTCCTGCTCGCCTCTTCCGGCCTCACGACCGTACCTTCCCTCGCATGGAATGGGAAGGGTCCCTGCATTGACGAGTGGGTACCTGGAAACATGTCCTCACCTCCTAGCTCACCCCACTTGGCATATGCGACTACCTCATCATCCTCCTCCTCGTTATTGTCATCATCACTGTCGATCTCCTCTCCTCGCTCCCATGCTTGTTGTTTCTGCTGCTTCTTCTTCCTCTCGACCTCCTTCGTCTTCTTCTACCACTTGGCCATAGTGCGATTCACCGCCGCCATGAGTGGGTCCTTCAGCAGCAGAGCCGAGCTATCCATAAAGACGAATCTCTTCGGCTGGTCCCGCTATCCCAATGTCAGCATTAAGGGGTCAAAAATTCAATTAAAAAGGAGGCACGAGAAAAGAGAACTTACGAAGTCGATGTACCCTATTTCTGGCCGCATTAGGGGGTGCCCCGGCACCGGATACATGAAATCAAGAATGACGCCGACATCGTCCTTCGAAGGCTCCATCGCCTCCTTGATGCGCTGCGCCACTTCGGAGGGGGAGAGTGCTCCATCGGCGATCGTCGTCCCATTGAGGGATGCTCCGGGCACCATCAGGTATAGGGGAAGCGCACAACTCATCAGTGGCACCACTCTCCAAGTATGGTAGAAGCTGATGATCCCTGATCCCTTCATGCCCCTCTCCTTCAGAATTCGGATGGCGGCAAGATGGTCCAGGATCTTCTTCTTGTCTTTATCTAGGACCCCCACATCCTCCATGATTCTAGGACCTCTTCGATGAGGTGCTCGGTGAACGCTGGCAAGGGGGCGGCTGCGTTGTCCTTAACATAGAAGCAATGTGAATGCCACCCCTTGTTGGAGGTCGATAGATTCATCAGCGGGTACTTGTTGACCCGGTTGTTGCGAAGCAAGATGCCAGCACATCCCATCGGCACGCTCAGCTCTCGCCTCTACTCTTGTTTCTACAAGAGGGTGACGGTGAAGAGATACCACCACAGGGTGAAGTGGGGACTAATCCTCAAGAACCCCTCACACAGGGCAACGAACGCCGCAATGTGCTAGACCCCATTGGGAGTAAGGTGCTGCAGCTCCACCTTGTAGTAATTCAGCAGCCCCCGAAGGAACTTGTGGGTGGGGGTGGCAAATCCCTGCTCGTGAAAGTGAGAGAAGGACACAATGTAGCCTTCAGGCGGCGACGGCACGTCTTCATTGTCGTGCAGCCGCCACTCCTCGGTGGTGGTCCATGCGCAAAGAAGGCCGCGGCGAATGAGGCCCTCCAGGCGCTGGAGGGTGACATCGGATCCACACCACTATTCCATTAGACAAGGGGGGTGGTTGGATGCGAGCTTGACGATAGTTGCGATGCAGGTGCGGGAGGCTCAGGTAATTGGTGGCCGAGGTTGTAGATGCAAAGGCAAGGAGGCAAACTACGGAACCCTAGGGGCGAACCCCTTGATTTAATAGGGGCGACGGATGCAAGAAGGGAAACCATCACCTAGATCTCCATGCCTACCACGATACACCACCACATCAAGTCACAGGATATGCATCCACGATCCCTATCCTTTCCCACCAAAGTCGCGCCAGACATTTTGCCTTCCCGGGCAGACCAGGAGTCTTTTCCTGTAGAGGGGATATGGGTCAAAAAGTATTTCTCTAGCCTGCCTGGGCCTAGGAGTTTGAGGGTTGGCCCAATAGTTTTGACGACCGTCCCAATGAGGGATGGGCCCATGAGCGGCCAAAACTCAGGCACACGAGCCTCAAGGGAGTCTCGATCCACAATCGAGTCTTAATTGGGCTGACCCTGGACGAATCCCGGCGAATGGGATACTAGGGTTACCTTTAAACTATCCAGTTGTCAAAACACCAAATCTCACAGCCATACCCATGAAGGGTCCGAATTACCCCCCGGGCGATTCTATCCGAATCACCCGGGGGCTCGGGAGCTACACCCGACGGGTGCGCTCATTCGCACCCTCTGGCGAATCAAAATACCCCCCGGGCGATTCTATCCGAATCACCCGGGGGCTCGGGGGCTACACCCGATGGGTGCGCTCGCGCGCACCCTCTGGCGAATCGAAATACCCCTCGGGTGATTCTATACGAATCACCCAGGGGCTCAAGGGCTACACCCTCTGGCAAGTCAAATCACCCCCCGGGTGATTCTATCCGAATCGTCCGAGGGCTCGGGGGCTATTGTCGGGGACCAAATACTGGAGTACCCAAAGAGGTGGAACTAATAACCATCAAACGCTGATGCTTCCGAACAAGACAAAAGCGCAACTACACTTCTTGCCCATACGACCAAAGGTTGGCTGCGCCTCACCCGGCCCCTAAGGGTTGGCTTCACCTCGCCCGACCCTTAAGGGTTGGCTCCACCTTGCTCGACCCTCGAGGGCTGGACTCCACCTTGTCCGACTTTGGGGCCAAACTCCGCCTCGCTCGATGGCTGAGGGCTGGCTCCACCTCGCTCGACGTCTAGGGGCTGGCTCCATCTCGCCTGACGTCCGAGGGCAGGCTCCGCCTCACCCGATGTCCGAGGATAGGCTCTGCCTCGCCCAATGTCCTAGGGCTGGCTCCCGCCTCGCCTGATGTCCTAGGGCTGGCTTCGCCTCGCACGACGTCTGAGGGCAGGTTCTGCCTCGCCCGATGTCCTGAGGCAGGCTCTGCCTCGCCCGACGTCCCGGGACTGGCTCCGCCTCAACCAACGTCTGCACCCTGCTCCTTCATAATGATGAGCACAGGGTAAGACAGGACACTCAAGTCAACCGTAGCACCGAGGACCATACCCTACACGCCTATAGGAAAGTACCATCAGGATATGACAAGACGGGCGCTTTAAGCCCTTCTAGGCATAACAGAGCCCGAATAGTGTTGTTGGCACCGACTTTTGTCCTACAGTGTTGTGGGCACCGCCATCAGCCCTTGGACGTGGATCCTGACATAAGCATATGACAACCACTATGATCCAGGAGGGAACTCACATCTTCTATAGTAACCAACGTATGGTCACTTCCCCATCTGCTCCCCATAGGGTCGCGGCTCAGCACCCCGGTGCACCGCGCCGCCCGCCGGGGCAGGATGGGACGTGACCACTTGCTGAATGAAGCCAGAGCATGGCCCTATCAAATCGGCGAATGTGTTATCCCTGGCACTGTCGACCATATCAGTGGGGCTGGCTCAGAGGAAAAGGAAAACCCGGCACCTTCGAAGGACCTTCTTGGCCTCTGGTTTTTCTTCTTTCTCCCATCTATAACCCCTGCTCCCCCTTGATCTATAAAAGGGAAGGCAGGGCACCCCACTAAGGGGATGGATCAATCCTACACACCACGCACCACATAACACATAGCTGAACAGCAACCGAGCTCTTGGCATCCTTTCAACCTTTCCATCAGAGACTTGGGACCTATCCCTCTCTCGACCGTTTGTACCCCTACTACGAACCTTTTTCAGTGCTAATAACACGAGCAGTAGCAAACTAGATGTAGGGACATTCTGCCAGAACCAGTATAAACCTTGTGTCCTTTAGCACACCATCCAGGCCTAACGTGCAACAAATATAAATTTACTAGTTGGTGTTTATTTGAAACACTGACAATGTGAGATTTGACATCTTGGGCTCACATATGGTGTGTATCTGGTTTTGTTCTTAAAACCGGGTACTACATCTATACCAATTTTTCCCTTCCTTTCAAACTACACACACGCATAGCCATTCACTATCCTTCTTCCATTTTTCTTGACTCCTTTTATGTGTCTAAGCCCATGCTTGATTGAGGGATGCCTTCCTTGCTTGAATTGAGTCCCTTTTGATTCATCATTCTTCTTGTCATTGGATTGGGTCTAACCTATCCACCCTTTTCCAATGACTTCAGTGAGCCCAGCAATTACCTTTCTCATAGCCTCCATGTTTGCAAGGTTAGTGGAATAAGCATTCAAATAAAGATTAAAACATTTTTCACAACCTCGACTAGTGGAGGGAGTAGAGGTTTCCTTTACCTTAGGAAGATGTGAGTTGCTATCCCAAAGAATGCCATATTGCATCTCAAGTTCTTTGTGCTTTTCATCCAAGTCACAATACTTTTTCTTGAGAGCTTTATTTGCTTTCTTTGTAATAGCATGGTCCTCTTGCTCTTTGGTCAAAGCCTTGCGCAAGGATTCCACCTCACTTCTCTCTAATGCAAGAGCTTCTTTGCTAGCAATGTAGAGATCCTCTTGTTGGATAAGAGTCTCTTCTCTAGATTCTAGCTCGGCTTGGACACTCTCTAAATCCTTCATTAGCTTAGTGATGAATAATTTAGTTTTTCCATCCAAATTTTTAGTTATCATGTTTATTTCTTCATCACTAGATTCATCATCAATAGAGCTATCACTAATATCACTAGGAGGTGGAGATTTGGCCTTCGATTTGGATTTTACCTTCTCACCCTTTGCCATAAGACAAATGTGAGGGAAGTAGTAGTCATCATCGGACATGTCGTTGAAGAGCCTTGGTGTAGAGGATGACTTGTGAATAGAAATAGTTGCAACCTTCTCATCCTCTTCACTTGTGCTCTCTTTAGTTGAGTCCCATTCATGCCCAATGTGAGCCTCACCCATGTACTTCTTGCTCTTTTTACGGTCGACCTTCTCCTCTTTCTTGTCCTTCTTGTAATTGTTGTCCTTGATCTCATATGGACACTTGACAATGAAGTGATCAGTGCTTCCACAATTGTAGCATGTCCTCTTTTTTTTGTTTGGAAAGCTTCTCTTCACTACCTTGTAGCATTACTTCTTTAGCCCCTTGTGATACCTCTTCATAAAGAGAGCAACATCATCAACTTTCTCATATTGATCATCATCATTTTCACTTTCACTTAAAGATGATGTGGTATCTACTCTTTCTTGAACTTGCTTGCTTGCTTTGGGCTTGCTAGTTGAAGCTTGTTGGTTGATCTTGGACTTGCTTGTAGAGCCTTGCTTGCTTGATTTGTTGGTCTTGAGAGCTACATCTTTGATCTTGTTGCCCTCTAACTTTGCTTGTAATTTTCCAAGTTTCTTTCTCTCATTTGCTTCTTCTCTTTGCATGTCAAAGGTCAAGATCCTCCCAAGTACATCATTTGGTGTGAAGTACTCAAACTTCTTCTTGTCTCTAATTAGAGTGACTACGGTCTCATTTCTAGGTGAATAAGCTTCCAACATAATCTTGATAACTTTGTGATCATCTAGCTCATCACAACCATAGCCTCTAATCTTGCCCACCATCATCATCAACCTATCAAACATGTCTTGTGGCCCCTCTCCATCCAAGATTACAAACCGATTGAGCTTTGACATCAATAAATCAATTCTTGCCTTTCTCACTTTGTCAACCCCTTCATGTGCTAGGTGCAAAGTGTCACATATTTGCTTGGCAACATCAACTCCAATCACTCTATTGTACTCATCACCATTTAAGGCACTAAGCAACACACTTGTGGCTTAACCATTGAGGTGAATGATTTTTATCTCTTCTAGTGTTGGGCTCTTGGGATCAATCGATGGCTCAAATCCATTACAAACAATCTCCCAAATACCGGGGTGAAGACCTATAAGATAGGCTCTCATCAAGTGCTTCCACTTGGCAAAGTTAGTCTCATTGAAATGAGGTAACTTGCCCGCGGGCACATTGATGAAAGACCTTCGATCATGGTTAATCAAAGGAATAAAAGAATAGTTAAAGGATATTGCGATATATTTGTTGTTGTCGGCCTTGCCCTTTCCTTTCTTCTCCTTCTTGTTTCCCTTCGACACTTGGTATGACACATCATCATCTTCATGTTCGAAACTACTTGATATGCTTGATGATGCACTTGTTGCCTTCTCTTCTTCTTCCTTCTTCTTCCTAGTTTCTCTTCTTTTTCTTCTTGCTTCTCTCTTGAGCCTTCTTTCTTCTTTCTTTTGATTTCTCCTCTAACCGCTCCTCCTTCTTCTTCTCTATTGCTTCTCTTTTTAGCTTTCTTTCTTCCTTCATTTTTCTTCTCTCATTCTCATTAAGAGCTCATTTAACATCGGTAGCCTCAAGATGTTGGTAGCGTGGTGTTGCTTGCTGTCGACGCGCTCAGCTCGCTACTTTCCGTGTCGACATCCACCCGCTTCGTGCCACTAGTTCCTGCTCCGGGCTCCATACCTCACGCGGTGAAGTGTATATGAGGTAACCGACTCTGATACCACTTGTAAAATCTCTGGTTGACCTAGAGAGGGGTGAATAGACCTATCAAAATAAATACTCAATTTTTTATCAAATTCACCCTGCTGCACTGTCGCTCTGGAGGGCGGCACTGCCAGACTGCGGCACTGCCGGGCCAGAACAGCGACACTGCCGCACCTGCGGACAACTTCGAGTCACAGTTCAAAATCCATGAACGAAAACTTAGATCGGAGAAATTTCCTAGCTTACTGCAGGTATGACAATCACAGATCAAGAGCTAGAAGTAGTAGAAACACTACACACAAGTAGATCGACTAGAAACCCTAGAAATCAACTCAACCAAATATGGTTTAAAAATGAATATATAGTAATAAGATAAGATGTTACACCAAAGTTGTACTTATATTTTTAACTATAGAAATATGGTATGAAAATTGGAACGTTGTAATGGGGTATAGATTTCATATATGGAAGGAAGATAGGAAATAAATCTGGTAAGATGAAAGAGTACACATGATTTGATATATAAAATAAAAACGGAAAATAAAATATGCAGCTTGAAATAAAAATCGATGACTACATAGAAATTTTTTTGCATATAAGAACATAAAATAGAACCAAATATATAGAGTCGAATAAATATCCATGACTAAATAGTGATGGAAAAATACGAAATACAAATATCCGATGAAATTTCGGGAGATGAAGAGATGTACTTAATAACTAAACAAATTACAACTTAAGAGTGACGTGAGTTAAAACAACAAAAGGTTCTACAACTTAAAATAATTGTAATTATTCTGATACATTAGAAACGAAGACTCCAAACTTTCCACGGCTTGCACTATCTGATCGCTTCTGTGTGCTGAGAATGATGAAATTATTTGATCAATAGTCAACTACAAAATAAAAATAAAGAAAAAGCACTTCAGAAAAATGTTATTTGTTTTATACTATAAATTGTTTAAAAGTTAGGCCTCGTTCGCTTCGCTGAAAAAATAAGCTGAAACATTGTTCCGGCTGATTTGTTGTGACAGAAAAACACTGTTCCAGCTAAAAAGACAAGCCGAAAAGTACAAATTATAAGACAAGCGAACATGACCATGTTTGATGATGCTTATGCCATTGTGATGCGAAAGGAGATTAAGGATGCCTAATTCAAGTGAACCTTCCTCATAATCAGCCTCACTAGCATAAACGAATGTATCTTCATAACCGAACTCCAAACATTGGAGAATATTGTTGGCAGTGGGATGCAAAATCAACATCTGTTGAACAATCTGATCCATCGATGTCCATATTGTCAAAGAGGTAGGTTGAGATCTCATGCCATGTCTTTAACACAATGTAAAACTACAGCACTGAAGCGGGTCACGAAATTCTGTTAAAGTTAAAGTTAATGAGAATAATTAATGTCTGTCGCATCGTCCACAACTAGTAAATAAAAGAAAAGTGAAACATGAAGGACGATTACCATATTAACTCCATCTACAAGTGACAAGTTTTCTTTAGTTGATGGCCTTGCTTTAGCAATGTTCCTAACAACTTGGTCACTACATATAGCATACCTTTTAAGTAATTAAAATGACAAGTAAGTAAAAATAAAAAAAATGGATATAATGATAAACCAAAATATATTGTAAGTACGGTGCTATGTAATTGTCGTCAGCAATCTTCTTTCGGACTTCAAGTAGCATTCGGTACAAGGAGATCTCATCCTAGAAAAAGGGGAACTATATTGAAAAAATGCGGGAAGAGATAATAGATAATTGACAAAGGACTTTTACAAAAATAGAACGACAAAACGTACAGTGCTGAGAAAATTTTGATCATTAAATGATAATTCGACACTTCCACTGGAGTTATCATCGTTACTTAACATCTCAGGTGTCAAATTTAATAATAAAGGTTGTCGACAAATGTCGAACATACGAAGGAATTCCTTTCCTTGAACGGAAATGCTGCAGTAAAAAATTAGATAAGGTGATGTTTAGATATCATGTTAAAATATTTGGAGACAAAAAAAGACAAAGGTGATGCTTAGATATCATGTTACTATATTCGTAGACAGAATAAAAACCTGATAAATCGGTGTCGACCGTTCACGATTTCATTAAGATATCCTGCAATTAATGACAAGAGATGTAAGAAATGATATTTTAATTGGTAAAAGAGTTGAATTATTTACCGTTGGCTAATAGGATTCCACCAAGCGCTTTCCACCAATTTACTTCATGGTCTTTGCCTTGCCCATGGAATTGAGGGGAGAATATTAGAACTTTTAAACACTCGAGATACTATGAAAGCTTATATATATATAACGAGGAAATCTGTACATTGGATCCTCTAAGCACATTGATAGGAAAGTTTAGTCCCCAATGGCCACCGCATTCATTGACACAGCCAAGCAACAATGCGGCCTCAATTGATAAGTCTTTCTGCTTATCTCTACTAGATGTGCAGCTGTCACAATTACCTATTAAAGAAAAATAAACAAAGGTTGAATTGTTAACAAATAACTAAGTGATAAATTATAAAATATGGGAAATCAAAACCTTTAGGAAAAAAATTGGTGCCCAAATAATCACAGATATAGAATACTAACTACAAGTAGCATCACTAGCTTGGCCGAAATAGTTAAGAAGGTGCTCCCGACGACAGGTACCTAGAGCACAATACTGCTGTGCGGCGATGAAGGCTTGCATGATGTATTCCTTTTGAGCTTCCTAATGATTGAACACGCGAGAGGTTGCCGGGTAAATCGCCAAGATTGAAAAAAAAAAAGAAACCATGGAAACTCACCGTCTTGATTTCTGAACAGTAAAAATCGCCCCTGGAAAAGTCACTTCTACTATAACCAGCAAGTTGAAGGCAAGCCATCGCGACACACTCTAGGCTCTTTGGGCAACCGTAGTGTATGACACAACGGACATCTGGTTTGTCTATACCCATACCAAATGCAATTGTAGCAACCATGACAAAAACCTCATCCGTAACAAAAGACCTGGAAAAAATGAGAACAAAATGAAGTTTAAAATTTGAAATTAGTTAATAGTGAAGTACATTAAATAATGTTTAATGCATACTTGTGGGCAGCCTCTCTTGCCGTGCTAACCATCTGACCATGGTATATTGCAGCAGGAACACCTTGAGAAGTTAAAGCATCATGTACCTAATGAAGGGTGATGCATACACAAAAAAAATTAGACGACTACAAACAATTTAGACAACAGTATGTTTTAGATGAGATAGCACATGCCTGCTCGGTGTCGCGTATAGTGACACAATATATAATAGTTGACTCGCGGGCTAATGCCCTGCGAGGGACATCTCGCAACAATCCAATGATGCATTCAGGGCTTCGTGGCGCAGATTTCAGTAATTTAACACCATATAAAACAAGTTGGGCCTATCGAATGATCCAACGAAAACAAATGGATCATATAGGCAAAGGGAACTCTTGATGTCTTCGTGCACCCTATTAATATTTTGGGAAGAAAATTAAATCCATTGAAACAATTGAATTACCAATTAATATTAGAAAAACAGTTGCTGTTAGTGCAATAAAAGGGATACCGGGCAAGTGGATGGAGCATCTTGTAACCAAGCCTTCCGATACAGAAACAAGTTGTGGAAAAAATATAATTAGTAGTGTGCATAATAGAAAAAAAGATTCGAACTAACTAATGGTATACCTAAAGTCATGACCCCATTCAAAGATACAGTGTGCTTCGTCCACAGCCAATAGACTCATGTTGGTCCAAAAACTGTGAAGGTAAATTATTTAAATTATAAAGTAAGTAAAATCAGCATTAAATTGATTTATATAGATTTTTGTCTTTTTATGAATTGTGAATAGAAAATAAAAATATAGTTCATACCTTCCTGGAAGTGAAATGGCTTTTTCGGGGGTCAAGTACAGTACATCGTAAAGGCCGCTCTAAGCAAAGTTTGAAACTGATGGGTTCGTTTGTGTGCTTCCTAAGTAGTCCGAATGAACACCTTTTTGTTGTAGGCTCATGACCTGATGAAATTGTAGAATTAGAAAAAAAAAATTAATGCCAAGTGTGATAATGTTAATAATTGCAATAATACTTCTTGGATTCAAAATTAGGTTTGGATGACCTGGTCTTGCATCAGAGATAAGAGTGGACTAATTACAATTGCGGTCTTCTTGGTAAACAAGGCAGGGAGCTGGTAGCTGTGTGTCCAAAATTTAGACAACAGAATATTCATAGCTGATAGTATAATAATATTTTGAAAACGATGTGTACTACTCCCTCCGCCCCTAAATATTAATCGCCACGATTTACGTATCGATAACTTTGACTCGATTTATAGAAAATACGTGCAACATTTCTATCTCTAAATAATTTTATTAAAAAACTAGATTCAAATATCTATCCAATAATACTAATTATGTATCATACAACAACAACAACAAAACCTTTAAGTCACAAACAAGTTGGGGTAGGTTAGAGTTGAAACCCAGCAGAAGCAATCAAGGTTGGCACGTGAATAGCTGTTTTTCAAGCACTCCTATCTAAGGCTAATTCTTTGAGTATATTTCATCCTTTCAAGTCTTCTTTTATTGCCTCTATCCAAGTCAACTTCGGTCTTCCTCTGCCTCTCTTCACGTTACTATTCTGGCTTGCAATTCCACTACGCACCGATGCATCTAGAGGTCTCCGTTGGACATGTCCAAACCATCTCAACCGATGTTGGACAAGTTTTTCTTCAATTGGTGCTACCCCTAATCTATAATGTATATCATCGTTCCGAACTTGATCCCTTCTTGTATGACCGTAAATTCAACGCAACATACGCATTTTCACGACACTTATCTGTTGAATGTCGTCTTTTCGTAGGCCAACATTCTGCACCATACAACATAGCAGGTCTAATCGTCGTTCTATAAAACTTGCCTTTTAACTTCTGTGGTACCCTTTTGTCACATAGGACATCAGATGCTTGGCGCTACTTCATCCACCCTGCTTTGATTCTATAGCTAACATCTTTATCAATATTGACCTTCCAAACTAATATATTCCTTCTCCCGAGTAGTAGTGCCAAAGTCACATCTCATATACTCAGTTTTAGTTCTACTGAGTCTAAAACTTTTAGACTCTAAAGTCTTCCGCCATAACTCTAGTTTCTGATTCACTCATATCCGGCTTTCATCAACTAGCACTACATCGTCCGCGAAAAGCATACACCAAGGGATGTTCCCTTGTATGTCTCTTGTGACCTCATAAATATCAATATTTTTTAATATATATTTAGTCAAAGTTGTTTCTCGAGAAACGAAAACGACAGATATTTAGGGACGGAGGGAGTATGTAAGTACCACAATGACTTGCCACCACCTGAAGCGATCACCACTAAACAGTCACAGCCATTAATAACTTGTTCAACGACAGCACTTTGGTATGGTCTCAAGCATGAAAAAACCGAAATAATTCTGCGAGAATTATAATATAAAAATTACACTACAAAATTATAACTATGAAATATAAAACTCAGAAAGGAATTGACATTCTCACCTTAAGAACAAGATCCATGGTAAAAGGCTTGGGAGAGTATTAGGTGGTGTTTGGTTGCTCCTCCTAAATTTTAGTCATTATCCCATCGAATATTTAAATACATACATAAAATATTAAATATAGATTAATTACAAAACTAATTGCATAGTTTACGACTAATTTGTAAAACGAATCTTTTAAGCCTAATTAATCCACGGTTGGACAATGTGGTGCTACAGTAAACATATACTAATGACGGGTTAATTAGGCTTAAAAATTCGTTATGTAGAGTGCTGACAGATTATGTAATTTATTTTATTATTAATATCTGAATACCTCATACAACATCCTCTCAATACACCTTCTAAATTTTAGTCAGCGGATCCAACGCCACCTTACATGCTAGCGGACTACAAACAGGAAAGCCCCGGAAAGAAAGCTTGATAAATGTAGCGTCGCTGAGGGCCGGCCAGAGTCCTAAAAACATACTGGCGGGGCGGCATAGTGAGGGGCTGAGTCTACCGTTGTAGAGCACCACGTGGAATCGCGTGTTGTACTAGGGCCCAGTTTAGATGCAAGATTTTTTGCAAAATAAGCATCATAGTATTTTTGTTGTTATTTGATAATTAGTGTTCAATTATAATTTAATTAGGTTTAAAAGATTCATCTCGTGGATTTCATCTAAACTGTGTAATTAGTTTTATTTTTTATTTATATTTAATGCTTCATATATGCGTCTAAAGATTCGATGTGACGAAAAATCTTAAAAAATTTGGTAAAACGAAGTGGAACTAATCAGGACCTAGAATTAACAAAAAGTACAGTCAAAAGGTTGAGAATCTCTGCTCCATAGCTTGTGCCGTGAAATCTGGGATGAATTCGAGAGCGTAGCGTGTGTGGTCAAATCTCTGCTGCCTAATACGGAGTAGCTTCCTGGCACAAGGAGGGGGCGCTGCCGCGACGTGCAGGAGGTCTCTTCAAAGCCATGACGAGATGACACATTGATTCCACGCAGAGAATCTTTGGACGTGCATGATAAAAAAAATTGGTACACGAAAAAGTAAATAAAAGATGCATCGCATGCGCCAGCTGCATGTACCAGGGAACAATAATAATTCCATGAAAAAGGAGGTTAGGTACATGCATCGAGTCTAGCAAGTCAGTGACGAATAAAATGAAGGAGAAAAAAAAAATTATGTACAACAAAAGAAAACTTAGTATATATTGCCCTCTCACTAGGTGAACGAATGCAAGAAGAAGAAAGAAGATAGCACAGAGCTGCAAGAGGGGGACTCTTCAATGGAAAAGGGGAAGAAGAGGTAAGTGCAACTTTTAAGTTATCAAGTGTCGGTACAGGCCAACTACACATGTCGATTACGTTTTTAGTGAGGCAAATAACTGTTGTTTCAATGTAATGCAGCGTTTTGGTGGACATTTCACAGAAGGGTAAAGGGGAAGGGGACAAAATCATGGAGTTGGTTAGTGAGCTATACCAGGAAGAGGACGCGAGCATTGCTGATATAGAGCTAAAAGCATTAGACCCAAAAATCAGGAAAGGACAACTAGAGGACTGATCAAAGCCGAAGAAGGTTATAGAGTCTGTTACAACAAGAAATTTTTCTGCCCTTTATGCCAGATCAATCAAAAAGACTGTTCATACAGCGATGTGCTAGAACACGCGATCATCATGTCTAGGGCTGAAAATAAAAAGGCTGAAAAACGGTGATGCATAGAGTACTAGTAGAGTACCTGATGTGGAGCACGGACCTAGTTAAGTACCGTCTTGCAGTAGGTATACACCACTAGATTTGGTGCGTCGCTTGGAGTTTTATGTCAACTTTGTACCGTCGATGCTGGGAATAAAATTGTAATGAATATAATAATGCTTCAATTGCTTCTGTGTACAAGTACTGCTGTTGTGTAAAAAAGCAGACCAGAGTAAGTCAAATTCGTTAAATCGTTAATCGGCAAGAGTGCGCCTGTTAAGTCCAGTGAAAAAAGGTACGTAGATAATTAAGATTGTAATAATTAAATATATGATAATTGTAACTAGGGAACCATTCCACGGTCCGTTAGTGTGAAATGAAAATTGAGATATTATACAAACGCCAGAAAAAATTAAAAATTAGCTTCCAATATATATAGAGAGATAACTATAATTCCTAACAAGTAAATGACCTTATTTTGAAGACAAAAGTTTTTGAATTATTTATGATAAACCTCGGCTAAAATAATAAAAAAATTAATTGATAATAAAGGAGATTTTCAAATTGGTACAACTATATGTTGGGTACATATATGGGTGAGCGCAAACGTGGTACTACAATAAAACACTTTAAATTAATCTGGAGAAGCTACTGTGTGAAGAAAGTCCATACAATGCTGGGAAATGTATGACTAGTATGAAGTAAAAAATATTATTTGAGTTACAAAGTTCATGAAGTGTTTTTTATTGAGATAAACTTAAATACGTAATATAAACTATTATTAATATAAATAAGTAATATAGTTATCTTTTAAAAGAAGTATAATTCCCTTTGTAAGGATATTTGATACGAATTTACATCAAAATTAAATTAGGTACAGTAAATTTGAACGAAGATATATACTACGAACAAAGATATATGCTATGAATTTTTCTGTCAAACAAAGATATATACTATGAATTTTTCTGTCAAACAAATAAGAGTGGGCATGAAGTTGTAGTGATCAAGTATGTAGGGTCCAAGTATGTTAAGTTTATAGAAAATTCAACACAAATTCCTTTTATATGAAGCTTCAAGTGGGACTTATTATTTATATAAAAAGAACTGCATGAAATCAATAGTAAATGGCCACATAGAAGAAATTAATAATAGCATAGTGGCATAGGAACATACAACATAAGTTCAACATTTTAGAACATTCGAATTAAAATAGTTCTTAAAACGGGAAATCAGATTAAACCAAGCCTTCGGGACTAGCTAGTCATTATGACTAGCGAAACTTGAAATGCTCTAGACCGAAAAGCCAACAATCCAAATCTAAAACAACTACTGTTGCCACAACAAAAGGAGTCCCGAGGTCAGACTGACACAGAAACGACCAGGTTACTTACGAAGATTGATCTTCAGGGCAAGAAGCTGCCAGGTTAATTTCAGCATGATCTGAAACTCTGAAGCACACGAAGCATAACCATTAGCAGAATATTTCCCAACATCCTCGAAACCACTGGCACAGAATTTGTACGCGTCAATCTGACCTTGAGCCATACCACCAGAAAAGAGTGAGCTAGCATCAAGACTGAACAAAGCATGCTGGGCTGCAATTTCATTGCTAAGCTGACACCGCATCTTCTTCACCTGATCACCAAGATCAAGGATCTTTGACAACAGTAAAACAAGAGAAGTTTGCTGCTTGCTTGCTTTCTTCCGCTTGGAATAGTTTCAATCAACGATCTTGACTGGAAAATGTTTTTCAATGAACAGCAATGCCTCAAATGTAGCTTGTTCGTTTGCTTCAACAGAAGTTGCACCATGGCCTAGAATGGTAATAGGACCACCATACTGGTATATATCCATGTAAGGAAAATTCATCTTAACTTTACTATGGACATAACCATCAGCTCCGGGGCGATTGCTATATTTTGCATCATAAAGACGAAGGAAAGTCAACACATACTCTAAAACATCCTTTGAAGATAGGTCAACAGTGTGGAAATGGCCCTAGGGAAAACAGCAATAAATATTTAGAAGGCTAAATAAAATGTACAGTTAAAAACGGAGGGTTACATCTATATTATATAAGGAGGAACAAAAAAAATGAAGATAATTAAATCCGGGTGATTAAAGGCGTCAATGAAGCGTATACCTTGCTTAAAATCATTTGTCCTTTCAGCGCCATACTGTGCTCATAGTTGCGAAGATCATTCTCAAGTTCATTCATTTCTAAACAAGCTTCGGAGGTTCTAAGATTCAGATCAGTAAGAGCAGAGGTGAAGCGATTTCCACATAAAGCAAAAACATGGCCCTTGTCAGTAAGCTCACCAGCAACAATTTCATCAAATTGCTTCCCCTCAAGACTAACAGCAAAGTTCTCACAATAACCACAAGTCATCTCCCACTGACCAAAAATCTTCTCTAGTGAACGCATGCCATCAATCACAAGATTATAAGAGTTGTAACTGCCAAGTCTATTAGCTACACGGCTACTGAAATCCAAGACCTTAATGCGGTGTTTCTCGTGCAGATGCTTGAGAGCCTTCCAAGCAGCATTAGTTTTAGCAATACAACGGTTGTAGGATGGTTCACCTACAACAACTGATTGGGAGATGCGCTCTCCAGTCACAGAATGCAAACCAGAGACATCAAGCTTGACAGAATACTTGAAACCATTTTCACCAGCGTCAATTTCAGAGAAAACAGGTTCTGTCTGAGAACCTAAAGCTTGCATGATGTAACAAAGGAGTGTCTTCTGGTCCATTCTAATGACAACAGCTGTTCCCTGCACCAATGTACAAAGAATGCAAAATAGTATTAATGTCGGTTATGAAAAGAATAATGACATAGTGAAAACAGCTGGGCTAACAAATAGTGAAAGACGCACTGTTCATGCTGAAAAAAACTGTTCCAGCTGAAATGTTTTAAGAGAATAACACTATTCCGACTGAAAAAAGAAGCCGAACAAGCCGGCTTCTTGGTCAGCCGAACGGCACCTAAATAGTATAAAATTGTAGAATGCTAGCCACAGAAATTTGTAACATAAATATGAAACATTGTTAGTAATTTGGTATTGTGCTTCTAAAGAAGGAATGCTGGAAAATAAAAATTAAGAAACGACATAACATATTCTAATGTGCTAATTAAATGAACCATAGATTGAAATGCTAAGGATCAAGAAGTAACACAGTTGGTACGAATGGAAAAGTTTACTGAACTTTCATTAGCAAAAAAGTAAACTTACATTGCTCTGTTCATAAGAACTTGAAAAATTACTAATTGAAATGAAACAGATGAACCAAGTTGGATGTACCTATTAATATTATCTAAATGGAAGAACACTAGTAAAAAGGGTGTGAAAAATGTATTTTAATAACATTTCCCAAAAATAAAGGTAAATTGCTTAAAGGTCAATGATCGGTTGGTACAACTTATATGAATCTCGCTTATAAAGCGCGAACAATTATATGAAAAATCAACAAACTATAAATTGTGATGTCTAAATGAACAGGCCAATTGAGGGTGGGTATCAAACAAAAAGCAGAAGCAAGATTCCTAAATGGAGGTGCAGCTGAGGGCAGCGGTCTGCTGGACATCAAAGGGAAGGTAGACTCCCCGAGCAAAGATCTAGAGGTCTAGGATGTGTTTGCATCAAAAAAAAAATGATTGTGAAAGTGAGTACAAATATAATATAGCAACATTGGATAATTAGTCCATAACCAAGGGCAAGTAAATCTGTTTGACAGATATAAATAATAAATTAAATTTAATATCTTAAGGATTTTCCTAAAAAAACAAAAAGATGATGCTTTTTCCATTCTACAAACTATTTAATGATAGGTTGATCTAAGCGGGACTAGGCATCTTCATTTAATTAGTATAGTATGAACCTATGCTTCCACACAGAAATATTAAAATACATGGATTTTGCATATGAACTAAGTATCAAGACTCTTATGTTCAAATAATCGAAGAGGAGGATGCTACCTAGCTTAATCAAGAAAAAAGATACTGTGCCAAACAGACAAAAAGTCTGACCACAAGAAGATCACTTGCAGATTAGAAAACGACACAGATAAAAGAGCAAAAAAGATCGTTTGGAGGAATACCTGGGCTAGAAGATCCATTGGTTCAGTTTCATTTCATTCAAACCGCTTTGATCCATCTCTACGTCGCTGCTGCTCGTAGAGCCAGAGAACGAACCCAAACCAGGAGGGGGAGCTGAACCAGAGGACTGCATCAAATCGCAGACTGTTGAAAGGCAGAAGATATTAGTTGATAGATGAAAGAATCCAGAAGAACACAAGAAGGCAGAAGTACTTTTATGAAGAACGTCAGTGCAGATGAGAACCTGAAGAGAACGCTAGCAATGCGGTGGAAAAAGAGTAGGCGAAATGAGGGGAAAGAGAGGGCGAGTGATAGCATAGAATAGATAGATGGCCGGGTGGGTTTGGTTACCAAGGAAAAGAACCGTATATTGCAGGCCGGAATAAAATAAGTTGAGAGAACAGTGCAAGGTATGCTTTTTTTTTTTGCGACTGTGCAAGGTATGCTCTATCAGGTACACTGAAACACGCTAGGGCGAATGGATGGGCGACGGTGACCAGCTTTGGGACAAGAGAAAGCCTGTAGATGAAAATGGACACAACGGTAAAAATCTTAAATTTTTAGATACAAAGATACATTGTGCTATAAACAAAAAAAATTCATGCTGCTCAGAAGGCAAAATTTTTGGATCTACAAAGTCATACAAATCTCCTATCAGCAGAAATTGAAGACAGAAATGGATGCATACAATGGTAAGGATTAAGTAAATAGACGACTGGCACACAGAAAAAATGAGTCGAGATAAAAAAACAATTGTACTTAAAAGAACAGTAACGAAATAGTGAGAAAACAATATTGGTATTGTGCTTCTCAGTAAACTTGTGTAACAAAAAATAACATTATTATAGATTACTAAACACGAACATTTGTAACATAAGTAATAAACATTGTTAGAAATTTGGTATTGTGTGCTTCTGAAGTAACAATGTTGAAAAGAAAAATTAAGAAGAAACACAGATGGCTATTGTAAGGCTCAAAGGAGTAAGACTATTGGTACGAAGAAAAAATAGTCGCAAAAACGGGAGATGTACTTAAATTACAGGGCAAAAACAAATAACTTAAGTTGATATATTCATATGAAATTATAATAAAAATATTCAAATGCTACATATGAACCAAATTGAATGTACCAAAACTAATTTATTAAGTGAAATAACACTGGTGAAGTGAGAGAAAAGTGCATTTTAAAAACTTTCAACCAAAAAAAATTCATTGCTTAGACTGTGATATTAACTAAAATTGGTACACTATGAGACTGACCACAGCGTTGTCGTTGCTTGAAAAAAATTTCAGCCTCCCGTACGTTCCGATGCCTCAACTCCAGATATTTCCACAGCGTGGGCATCGATAATTCACTGTGCCTGGACCCTACCCACAGAACCAGCCTCTTCTTTCTCTATCCTTTCACGCGCCAGGGACTTTTCTCCTTCGGCTGGTTGGAAATAATTTTTTATTGGTTCAGCATCGGTGAACGCACTTACCACGGTGCCTGAAAAATTGGACCAAGCATCGACTGCTGCAATGTTCAGCACCGGTGCTGAAACACTATCTCTCCTCTTTCAGCACCGGCAAAAGCTCACGTTGTAGCCCGTCTGATAAGGTACGTAGATATTTAAGATTGTAATAATTAAATATATGATAATTGTAACTAGGGAACCATTCCAAGAGAATTGTCAAGTGCACCAGAGAAGGTAGGGGGAGAGGAAGCAAGAGGTTGGAAAAGCGCATGCTTTTTCAGAATCGCTAAGCCAGTGTTTCGAATAACCCTTGTGGGTTTAGAATAGAACGCGAACACCGTGGCCGCGTTGGAAGCCATAGATAAGAGTTTGACATAGTTATTGTGCTAATTTCGCTGACGATACATTAAAACACTAAACCAAACAGGGCGTTTGTATTGGAGCCAAAAAAAAAATAAGTTATGTCCAAGTGTTCTAGCATTCAAAAAAATAAGTACTTAAGTGTGTATGTTAAGAGTTTCTTTTTTTAAGGTATTATATTAAATCACAATCAGCTAGTTTTGCTATCTTTTTAGTCGAAGGATGCTACACTCTGTAGGCTGCGTTCGGCTGACTCTAAACCCGGCTTAATCCGCTTCTTTTTTCAGCCGGAACCGTATTTTTCTCTCACAAAATATCAGCCGCTACAGTGCTTTTCAGCCGCTACAGTAAAAGTTTTGGGTCAGCCGAACGCAGCCTGTGTTAGAATTACATATTATATGAGTTGGGTGACCTTACCACCCCCATAGCCTGTGTACGTCAACCCTCAGCATGCAGAACGTTGGGTGATCTTGCCATCGACTAAAATGGTCATGCAATTTTAACTTTGATGATACATAGTTCGGAATGCTAAAATTCATGAGATAGTACGATGTTCAACAATTAAAGCTTGTCCTAGAATTAAGTAAACAGCTAATACTTCAGATGGTGCTGAAATTTCGCTGTTCACGGCTGAATTTCACTGTTCACAACTGATTTCTCTCACAAATTCCTTTAGATTCATTCAGATTCCTCCAAATTTCTTCGAGCAAACGGGGCCAATAGGTGATCTACTTATGCCACAACAGGTAGGCTTGCATGAAAACTGCCAACGCAAATACAACAATTATCAGGTCTCTGCTACAGCCCATCATCTTGAATGATCCATCGTTCCTGGCATCAGGTGCAGCTGTTGCTGGATTCTGAACTGTCACATTAAGTGCTTGCTCTTGTTCACGCATGTACACCTCATGATAAGCTTCATCCCTTGAACTGTACCCCTTGTATAAATTGTCTGAGAACCCATTTTCCAGGGCGCAAGGCTATCTCCAACAACATTACTTAAAATACAAGACCTATTTCACATTTAGGTAGCGCTACAAATAAAGGGTTCCATATCTAATTTTGTCTTCTCCAATAATAGAATCTAAAAGAGAACCATTTCTATAAATAAGTCTTTAGAGAGATGATCCTCATATTTAGGTTGTGTCTTTATTGTAACCTAAAATAAGTCTCGCTCTGTTGGAGATTCAGTATCATTCGAGACCATTTTGATATAGGTGCCCATACGGGACAACCATCGAAGACAGTCTGACAATCCATCCAGTTGTCATACGCCCCAGGCTCCCTTCCCTGGAAGACTACATAATACGGCATGATTACCTACATTTCAATTTCAAAACACATCCATTACAAATTTTGACATCAAACACTACAAAACTGAAAGCATTTAAGACAACATGCATCGGAAAAATAATAACCAGCAAGCACAACACCACAACTTAATAACAACAAAGATTTATGACAGCATGACTAAAAAAATAAAAAGACAATATGAGCACAAACAAAATGGTCCATGACAGATTGCAACACAGCAAGGGACCAATCACTGCCTACATGCCAATAGAAAGAAACTTCACTGCAATAAGCATTTCCCAATGAATCAAGGAAATGCCTCAACCTCTGGTTTCATCCCTAGAAAAACAAGCACTACCAGTCAGGCAAATCACTACCAGTCAACTAGACTTTAGGCAAATCACTACCAGTCAACTAGACTTTAGATCCAGAAAGTGAAGGCCTAGACCTGGAGAAGCGCCTAAATCTTACAAGAAAACAAGCACTAAACACTAAATCAGGCAGATCACTACCAGTCAACTAGACTTCAGATCCGCAAAGAATGCGTCACAAAGTTTAAACAGTACAAACAGGCAAAGGGGTGAAGGAGAACGGAGAGAACAAGCCCTGGAGTCGGATCTACCAACGAGATGGAACTTGGCCGGCGGATTTAACTTCGGCGGGGGCGGATGCGGCCCTCGGTGGCGCCAGCAGGAGAGAAGAGCGATAGAGCGAGGTAGGACGGGGGAGCTGCGCCGGCTGTTCGAGTGGAGTGCGGCTGAGTGGTAACCCTTCCTACAATCTTATCCCGCCCCGTATGTTTCAATATCTAATAAAATTATGACAGAG
Organism: Miscanthus lutarioriparius; assembly: GCA_904845875.1. Classification (NCBI taxonomy): domain Eukaryota; kingdom Viridiplantae; phylum Streptophyta; class Magnoliopsida; order Poales; family Poaceae; genus Miscanthus; species Miscanthus lutarioriparius. The sequence goes on along the minus strand of CAJGYO010000012.1, from coordinate 72,357,653 downwards.
AAAAAAAAATGTTTATGGAAGAGCAAGTTAAAAAATTAAACTTAGGGGTATAAGGACAAATTAAGATTTATGAGTGTAAAAAAAAAGAATAGGAGATTGAGTTCAAGGTGCAAACTCTATGTTGGGTTTGCAGGGGAAACAAATTCATTGGTATTATGTGGAGATCACACCCTTCAGATGACGACCAATCAAATAATCCGACTATGGAATTAAAAATTACTAAGGGCCTGTTTGGAATATAGGAATTTCACAGGAATCAGTTCAATTTCACAGGAAAAACATAGGAATAGGAAAAAAAATCCCGCATTCTAAACAGGCCCTAATTATAATGCAACATTATTCCTAATTTGAATGTACCTCTTTGCAATGGACAGGTACAACGAAATTGATAAGGGAAAAAAACTTGTTTACTACATTTTGTAAACTGAAATAGTTTTAAAACATAAACCTATTTTGAGAAAATGAATTGGTACAAAAAAAAGAGTATATTAATGTAGAAGTGTAACTATAAGAAAGTTAACAATGTCTAATTCAAGTTTACCTCTACTAAACAAGATTATGGCCCTGTTCGTTTTGCCAAAAAGTCAGGCTGAAAAGTATTATTCGCTGATTTATTGTGAGAGAAAAATAATGTTACTTCACTGAAAAAATACGGCTGATAAGTCAAGCGAACAGGACCAATGTGTAATAGCAGTATCTGTTCAAAATTATTTTAGGAAATAATTACATGATAAATAAAAACATCAACACAGACATAAGTGGATTATTGTGTGAATCACTACCGGAAACGTCAAATTTATCGAGTGTTTTATGTTTGCCGAGTGTATTTTCTCGGGCACTCGACAAACAAGTTCTTTACCGAGTACTGCGCTAAAAACACTCCGTAAAAAACACACTCGGTGCAGAGGAGGTTTGCCGAGTGTCAAAAAAAACACTCGGCAAAGGAGAGGTTTGCCGAGTGTTTTTTTTTAACTCTGCAAAGAAATAAAAAAAAAATTCTAGGAAAGAAGGAGAAGAAAAAAAAAAAAAAAAACTTTGCCGAGTGTCCAAATCTAAGACACTCGCAAAAAAAAATCTTTTTCTAAGAAAGAAGAAGAAGAAAAAAAAAAAAAAAAAACTTTGCCAAATGTCTAGATCTACGACACTCGGTAAAAAAAAAAAAAAAAACTTTACCGGCGGCAAACAAACAAAATATCGTACTTAACCAGCGCCCAGCGCCCCCTCTCCTCCCGTCCCCACCCCTTCGTCTTCCCCTCTCCTCCCGGCCCCAGCGCCCCCTCTCCTCCCTCCCTCCTCTCCTCTCCCGGCTGCCCTCTTCCCCTCCGGCCACCGCAGAAATCTTCGAATGCTCCTGTCGTCCTCCGGGATTCATCACGTGTGTCCGTATGTGATTTTCGTGCTAGTGTGTTCTAGTTTTCCTCCTTTTTCGTTCTTGCTTTGATCTGTTTGATTCGAGGTTTTGGGGGTGTTTCGGTCGGCTAGATTCGTGCAATGATATGTGCTGATGTTGCTCTATAAATGAATTCGATTGAATCAAGACGAGAGCTGATTTTCTGTTTTGGGAAAAGTTTTCGTTCTTTGGCTTCGATCTGAATTTTCCGGAGGCAGAGTTCAAATTGGGCAATGATTTCTTGAGAATAGCTTCCCTCCTCCCCTGTGATCGTCTGTGCAAAATTTGGGAGCGATTCGTTTTGATTTGATCTAGTTTTCATTGAATTTTTTGGTCGCGTCCCTTTTCTGCTTAAGTCCGTCGGCTCTGTTCGGCGTCCGCAGGAGCGCACCCAGCGCCCGAGTCCGTGCTCGCTAGCGCACAGAGCACACCGGTGTGGTACCGTTGTTGGGCCACCGGATTCAAGGTCCAAAGACCCTGCGCTGGTACGCTCCCTCCTCTGTGTTTCTTCTCTTTCTCTGGTTGATTCGTGAAAAGGAGTCGAACTCCAGGAAGCAGTCCGCCGCTCCCAGGCTGCTCGGTCCAACTCCCTCCGTTCGTTGCTTGTTCTTGCTTCAGGCACATGAGCGTAGGATCCAGTAGCAGCAGGTGCATCTCGCTGTTAGCTTTTGAGCGGCAAGTGCAGCAGTCCGTGCTTATTTTTTGATTGGTCAAAAGTTTACTAGCATCTCTTTCTCTCTGTTCGGTGTCTGATCCTGTGTCCTGTGCGGTGCTCAGCTGCAAGAGAAATTAATCCAACAGTTTTTCATACACTTACGTGTGATCAGCTGTATAAATTATATATTTCTTCTCTGGACTTATATCTGCTAAGTCAGTGGCTCCATTCACGTGCCCTTAAATCTGGCTTGATCTGCTTATTTTTTTATCCGGAACAATATTTATCTCTGACAGATTCTTTCAGAATTCCTCCAAACTATCTAAATTCCTGATAGATTTTTAATTTTTTGTTTGGTTGGCTGCTTGCAAATTTGTCGGTGTTTTGGACCGAGGGTCCTTAACCGACTAGTAAAAGTGTACTGCGTGTTTCTAATCTTGGATGGTGATGCAAAGAGACACAAGGTTTATACTGGTTTAGGCAATAGGTGCCCTATGTCCAGTCTGAGAGAGCGATCTTGTATTCCTTGCATCGAGGTGCTTGTAGTAGGGGCTTACAAGCTAGGCGAGAGAGGGAGCTAGTCCCAGGTCTATATGAATTACAGTGTGAGTTGCTTAAGATGTTGATCTCCTGCAGTGAGAGAGTGTGGGTGTTTTAGAGTGTTGTGCGTCGCTTGCACGGGTGTCTCTTTTCCTAGAAGCGGCCCTGGTCACTCCCTTTTATAGTCGAGGAGAGGCAAATGGGCGGTACATATATTTGCTACATGGCATTCTTCGGCAGGGGTGGCATGTCTGAGCCCTGCAGCTTGTCACTATGACGGCGTGGTCGATGGAGCGGTTTTGTCCTCCGTGCACCGGAGCAACGTGCCGGTCACGCCTAATCCCGTGCGACGTGGGAGCTCTTGTGGTGGCAGACGCGCCTTTTTCTGTTGGAGGCGTGCTGGTCACTGTATATTTGACTAGCGCGGAGTGCCGAGGCCGGGTTGACGCGATGGCGTGGGTACGCTGATTTCGAGGCTACAGGAGCTAGGCCCTGTGCACAACGTGGGAGCTCCTGCAGCCCGACGTAGGGCATGGCGCGTACTGCGGGCGACGTGCCGGTCCCAGAGCGCTGACAACATAGAGAGCCGAGGCCTAGTCGATGCAGAGGCTGGACCGTCGTGAGGGCTCGACGGGCGTGAGTCCCGAGGCTACAGGAGCCTGGAAGCGGGTAGCCGAGGCTCGGAGGGAGCAGTTGGCCTCGCACGTCATTTCCGAGGCTACAGGGACCTGGACGTGACTTTTCATACCTGAGCAGGGGTTAGACAGCATAGCGTGGCACGGGTGTCCATCGTGGGCACAGTGCCGAGCACAGCGGCCGGTAACCCCCGCCCCGTCCTGTCTCGAATAGCATGGGGTCGATGTGACTCCCGTCTCGTCGGCCACTCCGCTGTACCGTGTCGTCGTGCGACTGACGTCGTGGGAGTGGTTGAATGTGTTAGTTGGATGTGACATCTCGTCAGGGAAGTCGGCCAAGGCGGCGGTGACGGAGTTGATGCCGAGCCGGCCTCGAGAGAGTCGATAACTGGGTGCTTGTTCGAGGCCTCGTGGCGCGGGGCCTTGGGCGAGTCGGAGAATCGGTACCTCGTCCGAGGCCTTGCGGTGTGGGGCCTCGGGCGAGTCGAAGAATCGGGACCTCGTCCGAGGCCTTGCGGTGTGGGGCCTCGGTCGAGCCCGGTTATTTGTTCGAGGTGGGCCGGGCGGTCCAGCCGGGCCTCGGATGTGGCGGGTTTGCCCGCGGTTGTATTTTGGTTTCGTTATTTACAAGGTCTAAGTAATTATTTTGGTTCTTGCTTAGGGTACCCCTTTCTATGGTATTCGACAGTAGCCCCCGAGCCTCGGGGGGAGTGTGAGCACTCTCCCTGAGGTTTTGACGAGACTTGGCTCGCAGCAGCTCTCGTCGGGATTGTGTTATGTGCTCGAGGCTCCGGTGGGTGCGCGCAAGCGCACCCGCCGGGTGTAGCCCCCGAGGCCCTAGAGGAGTGGATTTATTTCTCCAGGGGCTTTTTCCTTGTTGAGTGGGGGGTTTTGTCGTGTTTGCCGAGCCCCTGAGTGCGAGTTCGGGTCACTGGGCCTCGGCTTGGTCGCAGGAAGAGCCCCCGAGCCTCTGCTCGTAGCAAGAGGGCGGTCAGGAGTTTCCCTGTCTTTTTTGTGAGGCCCTCGCGCATCCTTTTCGCTCGGAAGGAGGGGTGGAGTATGCCAGGCTACCCTCGGCGAGCGAGCAGTGACACCTCCGGTGAGCTGTTATCGGGTAAGTCCAAGTGGAGGCCCGTGCCCCATTCGATAGGGGTCGGCTAGCGGTCCAGAGACGCGCTCAAAAAGTACCAGAGGGCTTCTCTAGTGGGTCCCAGGGCCATTCGATTGGCCCTGGGGGCTCGGGGCCTCCCTACGGTGGGATCCCATTCAGAGACCTCCCTGCCGGTCTCGAACACGACTTAGGCATCCCAAGCAACTGCTTGCTTGGGCCTCGACCATGTACGGGCTCGTCCTTAGTCATCCCTGACTCTATTTGTCCCGGGCGGTGCCGAGACCATCGGGGCCCAACCTTGAACACTGGATCGTGTGGGCTCGGTGCCCAGTTCCTTATGCCGAGCCCCGAGTGCAAGTTCGGGTCATTGGGCCTCGGCTTGGTCACAGAGAAGAGCCCCCCGAGCCTCTGCCGAGCAAGAGAGGGCGGTCGAGTTTCCCTATCTTTTTGTGCGGCCCTCGCGCATCCTTTTCGCTTCGGAAGGAGGGGGGTGGAGTATGCCGTGGCTACCCTCGGGGCGGCGGCGGTGACACCTCTCCGGTGAGTCATTATCGAGTAAATCAAGTGGAGGCCCATGCCCCATTCGATAAGGGTCGGCTAGCGGTCCAGAGACGCGCTCCAAAAGTACCAGAGGGCTTCTCTAGTGGGTCCCAGGGCCGTTCGATTGGCCCTGGGGGCTCGGTGCCTCCCTATGGTGGGATCCCATTCAGAGACCTCCCTATCGGTCTCGGACATGACTTAGGGCATCCCAAGCAACTGTTTGCTTGGGCCTTGGCCATGTACGGGCTCGCCCTTAGTCATCCCTGACTCTGTTTGTCCTAGGGCGGCTGTCAAGACCCTCGGGGGCCCAGCCTTCGAACCCCTCGACCGTAACGGGCTTGGTGCCCAGTTCCTTAGTCTAAAAGGAATCGGGTGGGGAATATTCCCTTCCCATCGGCTGACGACGGCAGGTGCGCCTTTTGAGGCGGTTTCTCGAGGAGACAGAACGACGCCTGCCGTCGCTGCGGATGGGACGTTACTGTACGTGCGCGGTTAGCGAGAAGAAGTAGGGCTCGTGGGCGGTTTGGTCGGATCTGCATTAACTACGCCAGATCTGGGAAATAATCTTCCCGGTTTCGTCGCCCGCCCGTTTGCCTTCTTTCCTCCCTCACAAATACATGACGAGCCACACCCCTGCCCCTCCTTACCTTTTCTGCCTGCACTCGCGCTTTCTGCCCTCGAGCGGTTGCCAAGAACAGCGGAAGAGAGCGCTGGGGAGAAGAAGGGAGAAGGGGGAGGAGGAGAGAGAGAGAGAGAGAGAGAGAGAGCGAGAGCACGCGTTACCGCCGTAGTCGCATTCTCCACCACTCCCATGGCCGGCGGCGCTGTTGTCCTCTAGGTGGATCCTTGGGGTCCGTCCGACGTGTCCGCGGCGACGCTGTAGTCGCTTGTCGACGATGGTCTCCTCCGCCCGATCGTCGACCCCAATAGGCCGGAGTGGATTGCTCTGGGGAACGAGCCAGAGCCGAGGCCACGCGATGGCTATATCGTGAGCTTCATGGCCTTCCACGAGCGTGGCCTCGGCTTGCCGGCGGACCGGTTCATGCAGGCGCTTCCGCATTACTACGGCATGGAGCTCCACAACTTCAACCCCAACTCCATCGCGCAGGCGGCCATCTTCGTCGCCATCTGCGAGGGGTACCTGGGCATCGCCCCCACTAGGAGCTATGGCTCCACTTCTTTCGGGCGGGGCTCACCACCAAGCCGTCGGGCATGACGGGTACGCGGAAGGCGTTGAGGGCCGGCGGCTGCACTCTCCAAGTGCGCCAAGACCGACAACCCTTCTACATCCCAGCCCAGCTCACGTCGTCCAACCGCCGCTGGTACAACAGCTGGTTCTACCTCCGTAATGATGACAGCGGGCTTCCCCCTATACTGGGAGGGTCGTGGAGAGCCAGCCGGAGAGGTTGAGGTACGACATCCCATTGGCTGATCAGCCCAAGCTGCAGCCGCTCCTAAGGGCCCTAGAGAGGCTATGTAGCCATGGCCTTACGGTGGCCGTGGTCGTGGCGGCCTTCCACCGCTGGAGGGTGCTGCCGCTGATGGCTCGGTGGCAGCGCCTGTTCGAGATGACACCGGATGAGCCGATCGACGGCGTCTCGTTGTCCACCGTCGCCCTCTCCAACGAGGAGATTCTATGTCGGGTGAGAGAGACGATGGAGGGGCGGCTGAGGAGCAGTGGTCTGACCCCGTTCCTGTTGCGCCCGTCGTGGGGGTACATCTCTCGGTAAGTTGCGTGTTGCTGCGGCCTTTGAGGCCTTCTTGCTCCTTACATTTTCAGTCCATTCCCTTATTGTGTTTGCCATTCCTGCAGGGGATGAGAGATGTGCGAGCCTCCCTACCGCCTGTTCCCGAGGACGCCGAGCGGCGAGCCGAGAATAGGGCACACGCCGAGGCGTACAAGGAGCAGAAGGATGCCGAGGAGGCGAGGCGCAAGAGGAAGAGACTCGAGCGCGACAAGCTGGAGAAACTTCGCCGGCAGTAGAGGCACGATGGTCTCCTAGAGGAGCCATCTCCATCATCGTCGTCGATGGACTTTTCGAGCGACAACGATGACGTGAGCAAGGCGGGGCGGGGTCCCCTGGACCACCTCCCCGACGTTAGGGAGACGGTGCCTGGGGCGTCGGCAAGCGGCCTGACGTCTCCAGGAGGAGGAGGAGAGGGTGCCTCGAGGCTGGCGATTGCCCGCCCCAGGGCCGAGGCCGACACGCCCGAGACACAGGCGTCGGGGAAGCGCGCCGTCAGCCCGATGGGCTCGACGGCGGAGGTGGAGCGGGCGACGACGGGGCTGACTCAACTGCCTCCGTAGAGGGTCGAGGGAGCGTCGGAGTCCGGCGAGGGCCGGCCGGTTCCGGTGGACACGGCGGCCGTGCCACTGCCACCGCCACCGCCACCGCCGAGGACGAGGGACGCTTTGCGGAAGCTATTGCTTCCCCATTCGAGGTAAGCGTTTTTTCAGCGGGTTTCGCAGCATTTCCCACTCATTCTTTGGTCATATGCTGACCTTGCGAGTGGTTTGTTTTCAGCCAGAAGAGTCAGGCGGAAGCGCCCGCTCTGGCGCCACTTAAGGCGCTCAAGGTGAGCACCAGCTCCTCCGCCCGATGGGTGGTGGACGCGCAGGCCGCCTTGCGGCGTGGCGCGGCGTCGGCCAGGGCCGATCTGAAGGAGCCGGTCGCCCAAGGAGAGGCTACCGAGGCGGCCACGGAGCAGGCGGGGGAGGAGGCGCCCAGGACTTCCGAGACCGAGGTGGCAGAGGCCAGGGCTTCCAGGGCTTTCGAAGTCGAGGTGGCGAACGCTGGGGCTCCTAGGCCCATCGAGGCCGAGGTGGTGGAGGTGGGCGCGGTGGAGCCGGCGGTCCAGGACGCGAAGATGGAGGCGGGGCAAGCTTCGGCACCACCCCCAGTCCAAGACCTGCCGCCGTCGCAGGAGAGCGCCCAGGAAGTGGAGGTTCAGACAATCTCCTCTGACGATACTTCCCGGGGGAAGGAGGCGGCAGACGCCGAGGCGGCCAGCACCGCGGAGCAGCCAGTCCCGACTCCTGCCGAGGGGAGCTCAGCCCTTGTCCGGGTCCAACCTGAGCCCCGCGGGTGGGACAGCCCGCGTGTTCTATGGCGGAGCCGGGACGACCCTGAGGGGGAGCCTCTGTTCTCCCTTGAGGACATGGCTGAGGGGGGGGGGCTGGAGCTCTCTCGAGCAATTCCGCCAACTGGCAGAGCGATCGCTGCGGACAGCACTGTCTGTTGTGTCCGAGGACTTGCCCGGTGTCGCCCAGGTACGTGCTTTCCTCTCTTGTGCCGCGTCGTCTTTCTTCCAAGTTCTCTCGTAGTACTTGACGTGTGTTTTGCTTATCTAGGAGCTCGAGGCCTGGTCCCTCGAGAAATCGATGTTCCTCCGGCTGGAGAGGGACGTCTGGGACTAGCTCCGGCAGCAGAAGGATCTGCTTGTCGATGCCAACGAGCTTCTGTCGGTGCGGAGCACGGAGGTGGAGGACCTCCGCCTTCGCTGTGCTGACATAAAGGTCGAAGCAGCCACGGCTCGGGAGCAGACCGCCCCTCTGTCGGCGCGGATCCAGGAGCTGGAGGAGGAGCTGACCCGGGTGGCCGGTGAGCGGGACACCTCCAAGTCCCGGGCCGAGCAGGAGGCAGCTTCTGCCAAGGCCGTCGTTTGGAGGCAGAGAAGGGCGCGCACCTGCTGACGAAGGGCACGCTGGCGAAGGCTGTAAAGGTGGCCGAGACCTCTCGGGTCGAGGCCTTAGCCTGGAAGGAAAAGGCCGAGGGTGTGTCCTATTGAGCAGCACCCCCTGTTTTATTTGTTTTTCTTGCGTTCGACCCCTAACTCCCCGACGTGGCGCAGAGCTGGAGAGGGAGGCTTCCAGGGCGGCCGAGTCCTCTCGGGTCGAGGTCCAAAGCTAGAAGGAGAAAGCCGAGGGTGAGTCTCATAGGCCTTCTCCCCTGTTCGGCTTGTTTCCTTTTGTGCTTAACCCCATCCCGCTTGTCTTGGCGCAGGACTAGAGAAGGAGGCCTCCCAGGCAGTCGAGGCCTCCGTCGCAGCACAGGCGGTGCCCGAGGCCGAGATCTGGGAGCACAACGCGCTGCAGAGCGCCGCCCGTATAGCCTGTGAGGCCCTGGAGGTCGGGGGGGGGGTCGAGTCAGGCAGCCCCCTCAGGAGCCACCTGATCGTGTTGAGCGGCCGCGTCCACGAGCAGCTCCGGGAGGCGCTGCATACGGGCGTCAAGAGCGCCCTAGCTGTTGTCTCCTCGTACTAGGCCGGCATCGATCTCAAGGCCATCAGCGATGGTTACGTCATGGCCGAGGATGACGAGAAGGTCGAGGAGGAGGTCCTGAAGCTAGTGGAGGCGGCTGAGGCCTCTGGCACGGCGCTGGCCCGGCTGTTCGAAGAGGAGGTGGTTCCTTCTACGCCGACCACCGACGCTGGCGACCCTGAGTTTTGATCTGGGCCAAAGGGGCCATGTAAATAGATTAAGACTTACATCATTGTACCATAATGCTTGTGGCCATCGAGGCCTTTATAGTACTTGTGTATATATGTTTTTTAATCGTTTTCTATTATATTTCCGAGCCTCTGCCCTCTGTCTCATTCTTGGACAAATGCAAAAAACTTCTTCGGAGCCAAAGCTGCCCTTCGAGCGAAAGGTGGTGAGGGAGGTGCCGTAGCCCAGAGGCATAGGCCATTCTCACGGCTCGGCCGGCCTTTTGGCCCCGAGACAGACTTTTGGTTCTTAGGTTTTTTACGATCGTTTTGTCAGAGTACGCGAGAGAGTTTGGCGTAGATTTTTTTTTTTGAAAAATGACTAAAAAACGATGTCTGGGACTTGGGGGGGTTCCCCCCTTCTAGCCCCCGAGGGAGGCTCAGTTCTGCAGAGGCAGAGCCGAGTCTCCCTTATAGCGTTATTGTAATGCTGAGCCCCTATCGATGGGCTCGGGGGGTTTCTCAAAAAATTATAACAACTAAAGAATGCTTCTTTATTGTATTTCGAGAAACAATGTATGCAATGCTTGGGAATTTAAGGGTAGAAGCGATGTATCTGTTCTATGTTCCAAGCGTTGGCCTTCCTGGACTTGACCACAATGTCATCCACGTAGGCCTTGACGGTTCGCCCGATGTGCTCACCAAAGACCTAGGTCATGCACCGCTGGTATGTGGCCCCTGCATTTCTGAGACCGAATGGCGTAGTCCCATTGTTGATGTGGTGCCATCGCCTGCTGACCACATCGTGGTCGCCTTGCGCCTTGCTTCGGTCGCTGAGGTGGTCGTGCACCGAGGGGGCCTTGTTGGCTTTCGGTGCCCGAGCGGGCTCGGGACGAACCGAGGCCTCTCTATCTTGCCGAGGCGATGCCGCGGGTAGTTCCGAGGCACCCCCGTGCCGTCGAGAGGCGGAACTTTCGGTCTGTTGTACCGCGGCGGTCCTGAGGAGGTTTCGGAGCTCACCATGGACTCGTCGCCCCTCTGAGGTAGAGGGCTCGGGCATTGTCCGGAGTAGCATCGCTGCTGTCGTGATGTTCTGGCTAGCACAATTGAAGATAGGGGGTTGCTCGCCCCCTTCATCGTTGTTAATGCGGTGGTTGACATCGTGAGCCCTCCGCCGGGCTGCTCCGCCCTCACCGCGACCCTGCTGCTCTTGCTCGATGGTGTCTCGGAGCTGCTGCAGAAGGAGTCGGTCTTGTTCGACCTTGGCCTGAAGCTCACGGAGCTGCTCTAGGTGTAGGCGTCGAAGTTCCTTGGGGGCGGGGTTCTCGTTCCTTGCCGCCGAGGGCTCGACACGTGGAGGTGTGGCGTCGCCTACCCCCACGTGGGGCAGGGTGCGATTGCCTGCCCCTTCGTCCTCATCGCTTGCGCTTGGCACCCTGAGCTCGATGTTGAAGCACTCACGAGTGGGATCGTAAGTGTCTTCATCATCGGAGTCGGAGTAGCCGAAGCAGTGGTCGCTCGCGACCATGAAGCGGCGCATAGCTTTAGGGTCGTGGAGCTCAGAGAAGTCCGCTCCGGCCCACACCTCGTCCTCCTCCGAAGAGTTAGCGTGGGCGTGGGTCGGAGTTGTGGCAATGAGGTCGAGGGCAGAATGTTGATGGCATCCTGGGGGTTTTGTGTGAGCGGGAGCGTAGGCGGTGACGGCATTGCTCAACCCAAAGGGATACGGGAATGGTGTCATCGCCAGGCTCCGCTCCGCCAGAGTTGGCTCCTCAGGAGGTGGCAGGGCCGAGCTTGATGACGGGATGTCGCTGCGCGCCATCGGCGTCTTTCCCTTGCCGAGGCTTAAGCTAGACAGGTCCCCAGCCAGGGACTCTACGCCAACAGCCGGGTATGGGATACTAGCGGAGCGCGGATTGTCGCCCTAAACTTGCGCGGTGTCGGGGTGGTCCCGCCCGAGTTGCGCCTGGCGAGCGCGATGAGAGCGGCGGCCCGGGCGCCGCCTGTGCCTAGGCTGCTGGTGCGTGATGTCATCATCGGTCGATGGGGCTCTGGGTGGGAGGAGTACCATGTTGTACTCGTATCCTAGAGACAAGAACTCTAGGCTCCTGAACCAGATCACCGTGCCGAGACGCCGTGGTCGCACGGGGTTTTCCATCCGGAACTTGTTGGGATGACTAAGCTGACACACAGTATGGCCCCTACCTGGCGCGTCAACTGTCGGTGTTTTGGACCGGGGGGTCCTCAACCGGTTAGTGAAAGTGTACTGCGTCTTCCTAATCCCGGATGGTGATGCAAAGAGACACAAGGTTTATACTGGTTCAGGCAATAGGTGCCCTACGTCCAGTCTGAGGGAGCTATCTTGTATTCCTTGCACCGAGGTGCTTATAGTAGGGGCTTACAAGCTGGGCGAGAGAGGGAGCTAGCCCCAGGTCTCTGTGAATTGCAGTGTGGGTTGCTTGAGATGTTGATCTCCTACAGTGAGGGAGTGTGGGTGTTATAGAGTGTTGTGCGTCGCTTGCACAGGTGTCTCTTTCCCTAGAAGCGGCCCTGGTCACTCCCTTTTATAGTCGAGGAGAGGCACAGGGGCGGTACATATATTTGCTACGTGGCGTTCTTCGGTAGGGGTGGCATGTTCAAGCCCTGCAGCTTGTCACTGTGGCGGCGTGGTCGGTGGAGCGGTCTTGTCCTCCGTGCACCGGAGCAATGCGCCGGTCACCCCTAATCCCATGCGACATAGGAGCTCCTATGGTGGCAGGCGCGCCTTCTTCTGTTGGAGGTGTGCTGGTCACTGTATGTTTGACCGACGCGGAGTGCCGAGGCCGGGTTGACGCGATGGCGTGGGTACACTGATTCCGAGGCTACAGGAGCTAGGCCCTGTGCACGACGTGGGAGCTCCTGTAGCCCGACGCAGGGCATGGCGCGTACTGTGGGCGACGTGCCGGTCCTAGAGCGCTGACAACGTAGAGAGCCGAGGCCCAATCGATGCAGAGGCTGGACTGTCGTGGGGGCTCGGCGGGCGCGAGTCCCAAGGCTATAGGAGCCCGGAAGTTGGTAGCCGAGGCTCGAAGGGAGCAGTTGGCCTCGCACGTCATTTCCGAGGCTACAGGGACCCGGACGTGACTTTTCATACCTGAGCAGGGGTTAGGCAGCACAACGTGGCATGGTTGTCCGTCGTGGGCATAGTGCCGAGCACAGCGGCCGGTAACCCCCGCCCCGTCCTATCTCGAATAGCATGGGGTCGATGTGACTCCCGTCTCGTCGGCCACTGCGCTGTACCGTGCCGTCGTGCGGCTGACGTCACGGGAGTGGTTGAACGTGTTAGTTGGATGTGACGTTTTGTCAGGGAAGTCGGTCAAGGCGGCGGTGACGGAGTTGATGCCGAGCCGGCCTCGAGCGAGTCGGTAACTGGGTGCTCGTCCGAGGCCTCGTGACGCGGGGCCTCGGGCGAGTCGGAGAATCGGTACCTCGTCCGAGGCCTTACGGTGTGGGGCCTCGGGCGAGCCAGAGAATCGGTATCTCGTCCGAGGCCTTGCGGTGTGGGGCCTCGGTCGAGCCCGGTTATTTGTTCGAGGTGGGTCGGGCGGTCCAGCTGGGCCTCGGATGTGGCGGGTTTGCCTGCGGTTGTATTTTAGTTTTGTTATTTACAAGGTTTAAGCAATTTTTTCGGTTCTTACTTAAGGTACCCCTTTTTATGGTATCCGACAAAATTATTCTCTAATTAGCATGAAACTATCTATGTATTGGAAATTATCATGTATGATAGCGAATTGGGAAGTGATAGCAACTTGTTTTGAAGAGCCAATTTCTCACTTATGTGTGATCTATTTTTGGATTGCTTGGAATTTGGTTGCTAATGAAAGTTTCATGCCTATTGTGGTTTCCCATTGACTTGGAACAATATGACCAAAGAGAGCCAGTTCTTGCGCTACTGCAAGCAGCACACAGATGGTAGCTGGCGAGTGTAATTCCTAATTATTTTTTTCTTTAAAAAATAGGTTTGCCGAGTGTAATTCCGAAAAACACTCGGCTAACAACAATGGTACGCTGAGAAAAAAATTATTATTTTTATGTGGAAAATAGGTTTGCCGTGTGTAATTCCAAAAACACTCAGCAAACCACTTTTATTTGTCGAGTGTCAAATTTGACACTCGGCAAACCATTTACCGAGTGCGCGATAAAAAACACTCGGCAAATAGTTGTTTGCCGACACATAGATGCAGAGTGTTGTTTGCCGAATGTTACACTCGGCAAAGCTGTTGCCGAGTGTTTTTGGGACTTTGCCGAGTGCCCGGCACTCGGTAAAACTACTGTATCCTGTAGATCCTATTTATGACCAAAATAGATATTATAAAAAAGTAATAAAAATCAAATAAAACAAAGGCGATAGAACAATACCGATAAAGTAATCGGATTAAAAAAAGAAATGAAAATGGTAAACTGCATAGTTTAGCGATTAAATAGTACATGTTGAGTGCCAAATGTCTAGTGCAGGACATAAACTAATAGTACAACACAATAGTAAAAGCAAGGACTTGTCATTTTAGGGGCACAAAGACTAGACAAGACAGAAACAAGGCTCTAACACTAGTGAACCGCAGTAGACCACTATTGTTTCCTCTCCAAAAGAAACTGTCAGGAATTGCACTTCAAATCGTATCAAACTTTAACTTCATTAGATTCAGCTTGCATGTTATCTTCTCCATCCTATCAAACATTGTCCAACATGCACCGATACACTTTGCTGAGTCTTGTTCCAGCCTTGCTATTCCATCCAAACAATGTTTGTATGCTTCAACCTAATCTTCAGCCATGTCTCCCTGAAAAAGTGGAATGGTTTCTGAGCTGAAATCCTCAGCCTTGCTTGAGAGGGCCTTCATAAAATCTTCCCACATCTCTTTAACAGTTTCACCAGCATTTATAATTTGACCAAGCATCCTGGTAAGCGTAATCTGTTCATTCTCAGCATCCACACGTTCAGGAAAGTTAAGATCAACAATCGTAACACTGAAATTTTCTTCGATAAACAACAAAGCTTCGAATGCAGCATTTTCTTCGGTGCTTGCTGAGGTACTACCTTTTCCTCTAATTTTCAGTTTGCCACGATACTTACGCTGCTTTGTGTATGGAATTGTGAACTTAACCTTAGCATCAACCATACCATGACCATCTGGCCCGTTGCTGTACTTGGCGTTTTTCAATCCCAAGTATGACAACACATAATCGAGCAAGGCCTTGGCTGGCACAAGCACATTTTTCGAATAAAACTAAAACAACAAAAAATATAGGTATAAGATAGTATTCATTTAAATTGGACATAAATAAATAAAGAAAATCAGATATTGGATAGATTTTACCTTGTCTGCAGCAGCTTGCCTATCCGCTGACATTTTTTATGGTATTTCATCCTCTCAAATTCTAAAGTGTTGATCTTTGATCTTACAGTTGACAGCTTACCTGAAAACTCTTTGGCTAAAATTCCAACAAAGTCACAAAAACCATCATAGAATTGTCCATTGCCAGAGAGACTGGATGCAATTTTTTTATTGACTACACCCACTTCAAGCTCCTATGCTAAATCCTTGCACTTGCCCAATGAAGCTTCAAACTTATCTAGCACCTCCTGAACTGAGTCCATTGCTTCTCTGACATGATTGTAGCTGTTGTAAACACTGAAACTCATTGATACTCTGCTGCTAAAGTTATAACACCCTAAAAATTGCTCCTTTTGAAATAGAGAGAAATTGAATTAATTTTGAATTAGTGTGCTCATGAAAACATAGGAAAAATAATAATTTTCAGTAAATTAAAATTTATCATGAGGCTTAGCAACATTTTTGTGCATTCATGCTGATGCATATTTATATTTTTTTGTGTGTGATGCTTGGGTTGATCAAAATTTCAAAAGAATTGAATTTGATTGGAATTTGTATTTGAAAATGAAATTAAAAAAATCTTCCTCTCCCCCTTACTCTCTTTCGGCCTGGAAGCAAAATCAGCAGCAGCCGGCCCAGCTCCCCATTTTTCTCTTCCCCTCGGCCTGCTCTCTCTTTTTCCTTCCCCTTCTTCCGCAGGCCGGCCCAACTTCGCACACCGCCCCGCCTAATTAACCCGCGCCGCGCCGCTTTCCCTCTTCCCTCGCGCAGTCGCCGACAAGTGGGGCCCGTGTGTCAGCACCATCATCTCTTTCCTCGCGTTGTCTTCCTCTTCCGTCCGCGTCGAACTCTGCACCGCCGCCGCGTAGGAGTCCAACGCCTCCCCGTCTCGTCCGCCTTGCCGTGCGTGCTCCCCGGGCCATAAATAGTAGCCGCCCGCATCGTGTCGTTTCCATCCCGAGCGTCGAAGCCGCAGCCACCTCGCCAAATCGCCGAATCGCAACGCGCCGCCCCGTGCCCTAGCTATCGAGCTCCGCCGCCGCTGCAAGCCCGACGTCGAAGACTCGCCGTCGACCCCAAGAAAGTTCCGTGGTGAGTTCGCCTCGCCGTCCTCTTTCTCCCCGTGCAATCCCCGTGTCGAATCATGGTCTCTAGGACTGGTTTCGTGTGCGCCGGCGAGGTCCCTCGCCGCCGGCCTGTCCTTCACCGCGCTGGCTCCCTGTTCCGGCCGGCAACCTCTCTCTCCTATAGGATCTAATCCCCACCGTCCAATCTCAATCCAACGATCCAGATCACGCGATACCCCTTCGCCGGGTTTATTTGCAAAAGAGCCCCAGCAGTTTCGCGTAATATAACCCACAGTCCATAGCATATTTCCAGAATACGTCTTTTTCTTTGAAAAGCGTAGTTTTCTTCGGTTAGATCCAAAATACGTTTTCATCTATTTACAGTTTTGCCACTATTTTCTTTAGGTTATAACTTCTACGTTTTAACTCCGATTTGATCCGTTCAAGCCGCGTTAGATTCGTAATTGCGTAATTTACATGTTCATCCTACTGTTAAATATAATTTCAACTTTTCAAATTCAAGGTTAGATTTAATCTATTATTTTATTAAAGAAAATCTTGTTTAATTCATAACTTTTCCGTTATAGCTCCGATTAGTGTGCTTTTCGTGTCTGTGTGTTCGTCGTAACGTGTAGAACATTTTTAAAACCTTTTTACTTGATGTTTATTATGTTTGGTGTACTGTTCTAATTTAGATCTATTATTTGCTTCATGTATGATTGCATGGATGCTTGTGTGGTGTTTTATGACCATGTCCAGTCGATGAGCTTTGCGTTGGCGATATAAAAGAAGTTGGTGATCCAAAAGAAGTCCTTTGGAGATTACAATTCAATAGAAGAAGGATCTGAGTTTAAGGCAAGTATAGCATGTGATCATCCTTATTGTCATATTCATCTTAATATCATTCTAATCATATGCATGTGTCTACCTTGGCAACCATAGTAATTTTCCTAGCTATTTGATATCCTGGATTCTTTGTCACCTATGTGGTATTGCATTGGGTAGTATGATGCTAGTGCTCAACCAAAGCCATGATCTTATAACTTGACTAATGGTATATGCAATAAACACTAAAAGATGCTTTTTAGGAACATGGAACAAGGGGCTAGAGCATTGGCTTGTTTTTATGATGCTCTAGATTCCTCTCTCTAAGGACTTATCTATAAGTGATTATCTGTGACTTACAGTACAACTTTGAGGGCTACATGGCTCTGGCTTTAGCTCAGTATGAGGACCTTTTCTAGCTTGTTAGTGGTTACCTTTATGGTGCAAGAGGGCTCCGATAGGTATGACCTTTGCCTGCTAGGTTGAGTGCATTTTGGTTTCTTGACCTTTTGTCAGTCACTCCTTGGAGGGGAGTTCATGCTTATTGATGGGGAAACCTTAGCGGCCCTAACTTGTTAGACGAACCCTTGAAAGGCTTCATAGTGAACCCTACCGACCTTCTTTGGTAGTGGGTTAAGAGGCTCGCGACCTAGGGTGAATAGGTAAATCACGACTCATAGTGAAAGTGTACAACCTCTGCAGAGTGTAGAACTGTTATAACAGCTGTGCTCACGGTCACGAGCGGCCTTGGAACCCTTACAGAATAGATGGTGAACACTAATGGTACTGATGATAAAGATGCTCACTAATGATTACTGTTTATGTTATTCATTATTCATGTTTACCTGATCATGTGTTTATATGGGCTTGTGAATAAACTTGTTGTCACCCAATTGCTAAAAGATGACTCATTAAAAGCTAATCACAGTTAAACCAGTGGCAGCCTTTTGAGCCTCATGAACCCCATGTTATATTTATTGAGTACGACACGTACTTACGCTTGCTTTACTTTTTAAATCTGTGGAAAAATACCGGATGGGTACCAGATTGCTAGAGCTTGGAGGAATTAGGCTTGTGATCAACCAGTCAGTTGTCCCTGTGGAATTGGAGTCTTCACCCGAAGATCAGAGTTGTCTTTTCGCTGTTTACTGTCTAAGGTTATATCATTTATACTAAGTACGTTATATATTGAGCATTGTCTTTTGATATTAACCTTATTTATAGCTATATGTGATATTTGATTTTCTAGGCTCACATATGGTGTGTATCTGGTTTTGTCCTTAAAACCGGGTGCTACAAAGTGGTATCAAAGCAATGCTGACTATAGGAAGCAAGCCTAGTAGAAACTGGTCATTCTAAAGTTTAGAAGTTGCTACAAAAACCCTTGCTCTATGAACCTTGATATTTTATTCTCTACTATATCTCTACCATTGCTATTTATCTCTACCTTGGTGCTTATTTTAAAGTCTTTGTTCTCATCTTCACTCCTTGGTTTGATATGCTTTTAGAACTGTTCCTCACCACCTTCTTGCATAATATGAAGATGAGTCTTAGGATTGTTACCCCTAGTACAATAAGGACGATAGTATCGCAAGTCAAGTCAATGATTGAATTCTGCACCTTTAGTGCTTTGTTGAATTGTCATTATGCTTCTGCTTGTTTTGAATCTTTGTAATAATTGCAATGATCTTGTTGGGTGTTCCCACAATTTCATTTAGTTCATAAGCCTAAGGTATAAGGATTAATGAAATAAAGAATTGGGTTTTGTTTATCTCCTGTTTCCTCTATCCTGTCTTTTCGGAGCAGCCTGCACTCTTCGGCTTATATCTCTAATTTTGGACGATCAGAAATCATGAGAAAATTATGGTCAATAGTAGACTTCAATATCTTTCTCCGACCACAAGAATCACCCTGATAGCTATTTTGGTTATGGGGTTATGAAAATCAGAAGACGATGCACCTATGTTGTCGGAAACCTAGAGTAGCTTCTGTTGTGCACTATTTTCGACTACCTGAACTATAGAATTTGAAAAAGTGTTCTATAAGGAAGTTGTGGAGAATTTTATAAGCTTTCCAACAGTATAAGCTACAACGTCATTGGACTAATAAAATGAGAGTTACAGCTATTTTACTGCGCTGCTGTTTTTCTGCTCGCGAGGAATTTCAGATTTCTTATTCTTGCCCATACACGAGAGTATCATTGGGATGTCAGAACATCTTGATACTAGTTAGCTCATCTGGAAGAAGGTGCAAGCTACCCTGTTTGATCTTTTCTTAAGGGGGTAGCCAAGTTGAAGAATTAGCAAGATGAAGTTTCATATGTTCTAGTTATTCATTTGGAAGCATCGATTATCTCTGTAGTGGGGTCTTGTCTTGTCTCTCATACTATCAATCTTATCTTGCCATCTCTTGAAGCTACATTTAAGAATGCTACGAATGACTGAGTCCTAATTCACACATGTTGAAAACAGATGGTTGCTACCAGGAGAAGTGCTTCACAAGGTGCTGGAAGAAATCCTACCAATTCTAATCCACCGCCATCAAATCCCCCATCTATAGAGCAAGCTTTGATGACGCAGACTTAGTTATTACAGACTATTGCTCAAAGTGTGTTGAACAACCCACATCAAGAACCACCTATTAACAAGTGTGGTGAATTTATGATGGGATACCCACCGACATTCTCTCATACAAGCGAACCACTAGAAGCTGATGACTAGCTTAGAACTGTGGAGCGACAATTGGACATAGCTTAGTGTGATGACCATGAGAAGGTGCTTTTTGTGTCCGACCAACTCCAGGGTGTAGCACAAGACTGGTGGGAGTCTTACCAATATGAGCGTCCCAACAATGCTCCTACTATCACTTGGCAGGAATTCAAGGAGAATTTCAGGTCCTACCATATTCTATTAGGTGAGGTAGAACTTAAACAAGAAGAGTTTCTCAACTTGAAGCAAGGATCTATGTCAGTGTATGAGTATCATAACCGGTTCACTCAATTGTCACGCTATGCTCCAAGAGAGGTGGATAGTGATGCTAAGAAATAGAAATGCTTTTTTGAAAGGACTGAATGATGATTTGCAACTATAGCTGATAACCGCTGTGTATGCCGACTATCAAACGTTGGTGGATAGAGCAATTGTAATTGAGAACAAGCATCGAGAGATGGAAGAGAGAAGAGAAAGTGTGATCTTCAACGCTAGTTAAGAAATACTCGTCTCCGTTTTGCTACACAAGCAGAATATCAGTCACACCCTATGAATATGCTTGGAAGTATAGATCGGAATCAGTATCAGGAACCCAATGATGAAGTGCAGTATTTTAGTTCTCAAGAGCCATGTTTGCCACCTCCTACTATCACCTTGATGAAGATAAATACTTCTACTAGTAAGGAAGGTTGTGATTGTGGTGAGATTAAACCCTATAAGAACGATTGTCTTGAGAAGTTTGCTGAGAGTAACCAAAGCCAGAATCAACAGCAGTAGGAACCAGAACAGAATGTCCATAAGGAGCAGGTGCAAGGCAATAAGTTAAAGCGAAACTACATTCAAGGCAGGTTGAACAATGTGGATTTGATTACCACTCATGGAGCTAAGGAGATCATTTATGGTTTGATTGCAGTAAGCTCAGCCACTGCTATGGTGCTATTTGACCCTAGTGCTTCACATTCATTCATCTCTAGGGAATATGTGGAAGAACATAAGATAACTATGCTTCCAATGAGGAAACCCCTAATAGTTAACTCTCTAGGAGGTGAAAAGAAGGCAAACCGCATATGCCCAAAAGTGAGCCTTAACATAAAAGGGAAGAACTTCGAGGCAAACCTTATAGTTTTGGAGTTGATGGACATTGATGTTATCCTTGGAAAGGGATGGTTATCTGTTTGTAAAGGAGTAATTAAGTATGCTCAACGTTCGGCGTTACTAACAACACCGTCAGCAGAAAGAATTGAGTATGAGGGCATTCAACTTGCACCTGAGGAAGACGAGAATGACCTATTAGAAGGTGTGTCCTATGAGGATAGTAAAGTAGACTGAGTTTTCAGATGGCAATGTAGAGGAACAAACACCTTGGGAAGGAGATATGAGACATCTATAGTTGGCTCTACATGGACTCAGAAAACATCAATGTGACATCATTGTTGGATTGAAGCAATCAAGGTTTTAGGACTCGGAAGAGTGCTGTCACGTAGAGAAGTGAATGTCATTGCCGATGCCCTTAGCAAAGGAGAGATTAGCTAAGAAGATTTGGACGACACCAAGAACTAAGAATTGTATTCCAAGTTCGAGCAACTTAACCAGAATCATCAATGTTTTGAAGATTGGTGGTAGATTCTCTTTCTGACAAGAAAGTGAAAAGGCTCCGTTGGAAGGTGAATATTTTAAGAAAGAGAATTAGTATTATGGATTAGAAAGGAAAGGTGACCTAGTAATTGGAGATACCTGAGTATTATTCAGAGTATCTGTCAAAATTTTGGAATTAGTAGAGCAAGTTACTTGGAGTAAGGTTATCATATGCAAAGTAAGGCGGAATCTTTACCAAGAAGATGGAACTACTCAAGAAAGTGAAGAAGATTCAAAGACAGAGTATGTCTATCTCTTTGATCACCATCGTCTGAATCTCGAGGATGAGATTCATCTTAAGGGGGGTAGAATTGTAACACTCTAAAAATTGCTCCTTTTGAAATAGAGAGAAATTGAATTAATTTTGAATTTGTGTGCTCATGAAAACATAGGAAAAATAATAATTTTTAGTAAATTAAAATTTATCATGAGGCTTAGCAACATTTTTGTGCAATGATGCTGATGCATATTTTTTTGTGTGATGCTTGGGTTGATCAAAATTTCAAAAGAATTTGAATTTAATTGGAGTTTATATTTGAAAATGAAATTAAAAAAAATTCTTCCTCTCCCCCTCACTCTCTTTCGACCTAGCAGCAAAATCAGCAAGCAGCCGGCCCAACTCCCCATTTTTCTCTTCCTCACGGCCTGCTCTCTCTTTTTCCTTCCCCTTCTTCCACAGGCCGGCCCAATTCGCACACCGCCCGGCCCAGTTAAGCCCGCGCCGCGCCGCGCTGCTTTCCCTCTTCCCGCGCGTAGTCGCCGACAAGTGGGGCCCGCGTGTCAGCGCCACCATCTCTTTCCTCGCGTCGTCTTCCTCTTCTGTCCATGCCCGACTCTGCACCGCCGCCACGTAGGACTCTGATGTCGCCCCATCTTGTCCGTCTTGCCGTGCGCGCCTAGATGCTCCCTGGGCCATAAATAGCAGCCGCACGCATCGTGCCGCTTCCATCCCGAGCCTCAGAGCCGCAGCCACCTCGCCAAATCGCAATGCGCTGCCCCATGCCCTAGCTATCGAGCTCCGCCGCCGCCGCAAACCCAACATCGAAGACTCGCCGTCGACCCCAAGAAAGTTCCGCAATGAGTTCGCCTCATCGTCCTCTTTCTCCCCGTGCAATCCCTGCGTCAAATCGTGGTCTCTAGGACCGGTTTCATGTGCGCCAGCGAGGTCCCTCGCCGCCGGCCTGTCCTCCGCCACGTCGGCTCCCTGTTCTGGCCGGCAACCTCTCTCTCTTCTACTGGATCTAATCCCCACCGTCCAATCTCAATCCAACGATCCAGATCACGCGATACCCCTTCGTCGGGTTCATTTGCAAAATAACCCCTGCAGTTCGCGTAATATAGCCCGCTGTCCATAGCATATTTCTGAAATACGTATTTTTCTTTGGAAAGCGTAGTTTTCTTCGGTTAGATCCAAAAATACGTTTTCATCTATTTACAGTTTTGCCACTATTTTCTTTAGGCTATAACTTCTACGTTTTAACTCGATTTGATCCGTTCAAGTTGTGTTAGATTCGTAATTGAGTAATTTACATGTTTATCCTACTGTTAAATATAATTTCAACTTTTCAAATTTGATGTTAGATTTAATCTATTATTTTATTAAAGGAAATCTTGTTTAATTCATAACTTTTCCGTTATAGCTCCGATTAGTATGCTTTTTTGTCTATGTGTTCGTAGTAACGTGTAAAACATTTTAAAAACCTTTTTACTTGCTGTTTATTATGTTTGGTTTATTGTTCTAGTTTAGATCTATTGTTTGCTTCATGTATGATTGTATGGATGCTTGTGTGGTGCTTTATGATCATGTCCAGTCGATGAGCTTTGCGTTGGCGATATAAAAGAAGTTGGTGATTCAAAAGAAGTCATTTGGAGGTTACAATTCAATAGAAGAAGGATCTGAGTTTAAGGCAAGTATAGCATGGGATCATCCTTATTGTCCTATTCACCTTAATATCATTCTAATCATATGCATGTGTCTACCTTGGCAACCATAGTAATTTTCCTAGCTATTTGATATCCTAATTCCTTGTCACCTATGTGGTATTGCATTGGGTAGTATGACGCTAGTGCTCAACCAAAACCATGATCTTGTAACCTGACTAATGGTATATGCAATAAACACTAAAAGATGCTTTTTAGCAACATGGAACAAGGGGGCTAGAGCATTGACTGTTTTTATGGTGCTCTAGATTTCTCTTTCTAAGAATTTATCTGTAAGTGATTATCCAGGACTTACATCACAACTTTGAGGGCTACATGGCTCTGGCTTTAGCTCAGTATGAGGACTATTTCTAGCTTGTTAATGGTTACCTTTATGGCACAAGAGGGGCTTCGATAGGTATGACCTTTGCCTGCCAGATTGAGTGCATTTTGGTTTTTTGACCTTTTGTCAGTCACTCCTTGGAGGGGAGTTCATGCTTATTGATGGGGAAACCTTAGCGGCCCTAACTTGTTAGACGAACCTTTGAAAGACTTTATAGTGTACGCTACCGACCTTCCTTGGTAGTGGGTTAAGAGGCTCGCGACCTCGGGCGAAAGGGTAAATCAGGATTCACAGTAAAAGTGTACAACCTCTGCAGAGAGTAAAACTGTTATAACAGCCGTGCTCACGGTCACGAGCGGCCTTGGAACCCTTACGGAATAGATGATGAACACTGATGGTACTAATGATAAAGATGCTCACTAATGATTTCTGTTTATGCTATTCATTATTCATGTTTAGCCGATCATGTGTATATGGGCTTGTGAATAAACTTGTTGCCACCCAATTGCTAAAAGATGACTCATTAAAAGCTAATCGTAGTTAAACCAGTGACAGCCTTTTGAGCCTCATGAACCCCATGTTATATTTATTGAGTACGACACGTACTTACGCTTGCTTTATTTTTTAAATCTTTGGAAAAATCCCGGATATGTACCAGATTGCTAGAGCTTGGAGGAATTAGGCTTGTGATCAACAAGTCAGTTGTCCTTGTGGAATTGGAGTCTTCACCCAAAGATCGGAGTTGTCTTCCCGTTGTTTGCTGTCTAAGGTTATATCTTTTATACTAAATACGTTATATATTGAGCATTGTCTTTCGATATTAATATTATTTGTAGCTATATGTGAGATTTGACTTTCTGGACTCACATACGGTGTGTATCCGGTTTTGTCCTTAAAACCGTGTGGTACAAAAGTCTAGCACCTTAACCATCCACTTCTCTTCCAAATGTCTGAAAGCCATCATCACAGCGCTAATTTCTGCTGTGGTTTTTGATATGAATGGTTTCCCTTCAATAACTTCCATGTTGCCTTTATTGCAAAAGGATAAATCAATGTTTACAGAAACCTTAACACCTTCGGCACCACAGTCAATTTCCGAAAATACTGGTGGATAGGAAACTCCCAGAACACACATGACTTTATTTAGAATGGTCTTATAGTCAACCTTGATAACCTGCTCCTTACCCTGGATGGTCATTATTTTAAAAAATAGTGGTTAATAACTAAACTGTAAAAATTTGGTTAGACTAAAACGTCACAAATAAACACAAACCATTGTTGTTATGAAACATCAATTCTGTGCCAATACCATATCGCAAAAAATGAATTTATGAATCATCATTTATGTGATATACCTAAAAATTGCATCATCTATTTTTGGGAACAAGCAAATAGCATGTAGAGTGTACTAGCCATCCTGTACTACTATGCAAATCAGAATGTTTGCAACTGCAGAAAAATTGGCACAAAATAAACTAACAAAACTAACAACCTATTCAAGATATAAGAAGCTATGGCTTTTCTATTTTCTCATAAAGTTTCTAATTGGTTCCATCAAACTAAAATTATTAAAAAGCGAAAGGTTAATTAAGCCTATAAAAAAAATCTACTTAGCAACAGAATTTTGTTATCATTTTTTAGGAGCAAGGGGACATGAATTCAGGTGTCCAGCTCGTTTGACCTACAGTTCTATTACTTGTTAACTCGTTTCTTCATCTATTGTGAACAAAATGGAATTTAAGTACTATTTCAAAAAAACGGAACAAAAAGCATAAATTAACTAAGGCTGAAAGATTGTACCTATCGAAGTAAGGAATTTTACATAAATCCAACAAGAAAATAAATAAGTACCTCAGCTAGCATTCAAAGTGGGCTATTCAGGGGGTGATTGGTTGCTCAAGGTCAGCGAGCCGAGTATCTATCCAGGTTCTTTCCAGCCATGATAAGACAATGCACTTTACTATATTTGATTGTCTTTATTGTTGGTTCAGTATGAAACGAGATCGTGTTGGATTGCACATATGCATTAAAGTTTTGAGTGTCTGACACATGAGCCTCTGCATCATGCGTATATGAAGCCATCCCGGCTCACGAGGAAAGATGAAATTGAGAAGACGGTGACGTATGGAATGGAGGGGAACAAATGAATGGAACGAATAATACAAAACGTGGTAGGAGAGAAACTAAACGTGCCTACAGTGCACCACTCGGTACCGGACGGGCTCCAGACGGGACGAGCAGGACAACCCATCACCCCCTCAGTGTCGCACTTGCACCTGCCCCATCCATCTCCTCCGAGAGCTGGAACTGCTGATAGAAAGAATAATCTATTTAGGAGATAGTTCCAACTGGTGGAGTATAAAAAGTGATTTAAGAGAACATACCACTTCAACAAAGTAATTTGTGGGATGGATGATCCAAAAAAGAGTGCTAGGATTTGAAGCTCCTGACAAAATCGGAGCTCGGTTAGTAATTAAACGGCAAGAATGTTGGGAAGGCGGCTGATATATTAGGAAGAAGGCATCAAAAACGAATAAATCAAATTAAAAACAGAAAAGATAGATCGAACCTGAGAAACGACGGGTTCAGAGTTCTGCATGAACCTGCAAATGATATAAACAGAGATGAGACAAAACAAAAAAGTAAAAAGAAAGTGAAGGGACACAAGAGGGTAGAGCTCTTGAAAAAGATACATGTCAACAGAGAATATTACCATAGTAAGCTCTTGGAAAGAAGATCACTAGAACGCCATGGAGGGAAGGAGAGAGAGAGAGAGAGGGATAAAGGCCGAAATGAAGGAGGGAGACACTGCCTGCTGGATTTCAAAATAACCAAAGTTACAATGAGGCCTTGTTTAGTTCACGGTTAGGAATCAGTATTTGACACTATAACATTTTTGTTTATATTTGATAATTATTGTCCAATCATGATCTAACTAGACTTAAAAGATTCGTCTCGTAATTTACAATCAAACTGTGTAATTAGTTATTTTTTTATCTATATTTAATACTCCATACATGTGTCCAAAAATTTGATGTAATAAAAAAAGAGTGAAAAAACTTGTAATCTAAGCCCTTGTTTAGTTCCACCCTAATTTCTAAAAAGTTGCTAGAGTACCTGTCACATCGAATGTTTGTGGTCCGTGCATGGAGCATTAAATGTAGACGAAAAGAAAAACCAATTGCACAGTTTGGTGGGAAATTGCGAGATGAACGTTTTGAGCCTAATTAGTCCATGTTTGAACACTATTTACCAAATAAAAATGAAAATGCTACAATAACCTCAAAATTCAAATTTCGCGAACTAAACGATGCGGACTGAGATAGAAACGGAGAGGTCTGGGTGATAGATTTCGGGCTGGCACCAGTCCAATTTCACCAAAGGCTTGCTTGTCTCGGAGATAGACGTCAAACAGAGGAAGGTGGCAGAGCACGTAGGTCTGCCCTAGGGTCAGACAAGAAGACAGCTACTAGTACATAAAAAAAATGTCGTCCCCTTTGCGTGTGAGAAGGTAGACTGGTACACGGTAAAGAAACGGGGAATTCTTCGTGAGCCATAAAAAAAATCACAATTCCCTCGGAAACGTTCAGTGGATTTCAGCGTCACTATTTTAACTTTTTTTTTTCTCTTCATACCATTGCCATTAGATTGATACATATAGGTTAGAGGACTAGAGAAATGACAATAAACAGATGAAACTTTAAACGATGAGTAATTAATACTGGCTACGAATAAAAAAAAGAATAAAAGTATATGATAGTGGAATAGCGAAAGCAAGTATAGTGCACAAAGTTATCTAAAAAGATAAGCAATACACCTATTGAAGATACAGATGCACTGTGTTTGTGCATGTAAGAAACATAAGGATTTTATTTTGGGAATGAAGTGTGTTTGTGCCTATAATAAACCAAATAAAGATAAAAGAAAATAATAATGGAAGAATTGGGAAGGTGTGAAAACGAGAACAAATACAACGCCTAGGAAAATTGTCATTTAGTTGTATAAACATCGAGTAATATGACAAACATGAAGAAGGATAATGGCAACAATAGAAGGATATATTTAAATGCTAAGGGAACCAATGGGTAATCAAATGCAACATTAGGTGGGGCAAGGGAATGGCGATAAAACGGCAATTCAGTATAAGAATGAAGAGTAATAGGAATACATGGAAGCCACTAGGTAAACATTGGGACTCCGAGGGTAGGACGAGGGACTTATTCTTAAGAAAAAAAAGTTGCTATAGGTCGTTACAAGAGTGGGTACAATAAGAAATAGATGGCAAGTCAAAAACCAAAGGATGAAAGAGACCAAACTGGTTAGACGATATTAACAGTTTGAGAAATACAATACATGGTAAGAACACAAAGGCACCTTAAAATAATTAGGATAATGATATCAACAAAAACATATGAAGCTGATAAGACTAAAGCAAAAAAAAGAGACAGAAAAGAAATGTTCAATTCAAGAGGAGAAAGAGGACGTGACGGGGGGTGTTAGGTGGAACAAGGAAGCGAAAGTATCAAAAAAATTATGGACCAATGGTAGTGGCGGGTGGTGAAACAAGGGTAATTAGGCAAGAAAGCCAAAGTATCAAAAAATGATGGACCAATGGTAGTGGCAAATGGTGAAACAAGGGTAATTAGGGGCAGATATTAAGAAAAATCAAATGTTAAGCACAAAGAAAAGGACCTCACGGGTACAAAAAAAAATATTGAGCAATACCAAAGGGTCAGGTGTGGGATGGGGGAATTTTTTTAACATTTTTTTAAACTAATTTTAAATCTAACACTGTTTTTTTAAAACTAACACTTTTGACCGCGCCTATTGCCACGGCGCAGCGAAACGCCTGTGCCGCGCCATGCATGGTGGCGCGGTGGGAGGATGACGTGGCGACGACCGGGGCTGCGGACCAGTGACGTGGCAGCCTCTGCTGCACCACCGATCTTGGCGCGGCAGTGACGCGCCCTGATCGGTGGCGCGGCAGAGCCGGATAAAAGGCCCGCGGCCTAGTCCCGCCTGCCTGCCGCGCCCGTCGCGCATTCGCTCTGTCTGCCCGCCGCGTCCACCCGCCTGGCCGCCGCGCCGTGCCCTCCCGCCACTCCCAAGTGCTGTCGACGCCCTGCCCTCCATTGCCACTTCCCTCCCTCCCTTCCTTTCCATTCCCCGGCCGCCTCCCTCCCTCCTCGGCCTCGTTCAAGGTAATGATGCACTTTTTATTTTCGTTTGAATGGTGGATTGGAATATTATGAATGGGAGTTAAGGTTAGGAGGAAAATTATGTTTGGGAACTATGGACTATGGTTTGGAGGAAAATATTAGTTTGATTTTATCAATGTTAAGGTTAATTATTTAGTTAGAAGTATGTTTACCATGTATATTTTTTTGTTGCTATAAGTGTTGGTTATATTATTTGAGTTGCAATGCAAATGATTATATTTTACATTAATTTGTGTTGTTTTAATTGATGTTTAATTTGAACCGTTTTATTAGATGGAAGACATGTTTCGGGAGCAGTTGTGGCGAAAACGGGGTCGTCCTAGAGAATTGTACCTTGACAAGTCTTGTCACAGAACCGATCAATTTATAAGAGCACAAGTAAAAAAACAATCGCCGGAACGATCAAATTCTCGAACTTGAGCCCATATAAATCCGGTAGTCAACTGAAATCTCGAAGGATTTCAAACCAACTTGCATACAACCAAGATCACAGTAATTCAACATAACATATCGTATGTTACAATATTTCGCAGACGTTCGCAAATAGATTACATTATCACAAAGTCATCGTTATTACAAAACCAGTCTTGTAAAACATGCGGAAGCAAATAGTTTAACTTACACACCCGAGTTCAAATACACATACTGGTTCGCTGATCACAGCCCGCAAAAGCATTCAGATAAGAGAACAGAGATCATGCCCATGATCTAGTCTTCATCACCCGCCGGATGGAGACAATACTTACAGAGTCCCTGATATAGAAGGTCATCTGCAATAAGAGGGAATAAACCCTGAGTACGGGAATGTACTCAGCTAGACTTACCCGTCGAAAACCAAACAAATGACACCAAGGATTATGCATAGCTTAATGTAGTGGATCTGGCTAACACTTTCTTTTTGCAGAAAAGCATAAGTAATAATGATTAACTCTTAACCTGAACTAGCAGTGACTTTTTAGCCATTAACCTGTCATCTATATTAGCACCTATACTAAGCAATCATTTTATTAGGGTGCAAACATTAATAACCATATCAGTATTCATTGTGACAACCTTATCATCATCATCCATTTAACCATATCGTTAAATTAATTGAATCTACGTTGCCGCTGCTCAGTCAGGTTCTCACTATCCGGGAGAGACGGTGATTCGAATCGATTTCTATCCAGCTGGAGGGGTATTCCTAAACACAAACCCTGCTTCCCCCGTCAGGGTCGCAAACAAGTCACCTTTGGTACGATTCAGGAGTCGCGAGTCCGAACAGATCGACATTCTCAGAGAACCACTCTGCCAAGGTTGTTCGAGATTCTAACCCGCCTTGGACTTATGCCAATGGCTCTCCGCACATCCTTACTACCTCCAGAATGCACTCCACTACTCGCGTCCCCGGCCTGAGTTGAGCTACTAGGCTTCGCGGTCGGAACGACTTATCCGGCCAGCTAAGTGTTAGGCTGCGTTCAACATGATATGAGGACATACAGCGTATTGGTCCTTAAACGACTCAGACGGAGTCACTATGTTCAAACCTACACAAGGCCCCCCCGGTCTTAATTCATTATTCACATGGTTCTTTTCCACGATAGCAAATATAGCCAACCGTGATCCACCTCATCCTAAAGCTCGCAGGTGACAGGAAATCACCTGACTTCTACCGCACTAAGCATGGCTAAGCATTTAACCCGTTCCTGAACTTAAATAGGATTCCAGTGCGATATCTGGACAAGGAAGGATATATATAATGCAACAATTGGTTCCAACCAATTCCTATACTTAATGCATCATCAACAATAAAAGGTACTCAATGTATTTGTGAAAGCATGGGAGGCTTAATATGCTCCGGGGCTTGCCTTTCAGGAACGAGGAAGGCTGGTGGTCAGGGCACTCGGGCAATTCCTCTGCGGCGACTGCTTCGTTGGCTTCCTGCACCTCGGGCTCCTCCTCCTGGTTGGCTCCCTCGAACTCCAGCAACGTCACTCCCTCCGGCACACCTATTGCATGAATGCGCAAGATAAATATCATGGATGCACATGAACGAATGTCAGGGATGCTCGGGGAATGCGCATGTTCGCTGTAGTTTGCATATTCCAACTTAAGCCCTATTCAAATCACTTTACTTACCAAGTTTATACAACCTAATGTATAATTGCTCATCTTCAGTTAATGACCTAGCACCTGCACCTAAGCATATCCTCAAGTTAGGCTAACCCCTAAACAATCAACGAGAACATTGCATCAAGCATTAACTCAAGCATTTGTATTTCAGCAAAATGAAGACTATGTAGCGGTACAGTAAACTAGCCATAACTGGAGATTTGTATATCCAATTGACATGCAACAAGACAATTTGGAAAGATTATAAAATTGTCTACAATTCATTTTCAGACCTCAAAGCATGATTCAACACTTTACCAAGTCGAATTCATAAATCAACAGAACTCTGTCCTCACAAGGCAGAGAGTAAGCAAAACTAGAACCTAACTTTAAACAGCTGTAGTTTCTAAACTACTAGGCCAAATGCCCTCAAATTTTGACAGGAGCTAGATACATAAATTATCTACAACTCTTGTGTTCATCACATTCACAGAAAACCAAAATATCACGGGGAACTTTCTAAAGTCCCCAGATCTGTCCAGAGGGACATAATGCAAACGAAATAATTAATAACTTATGATGTAAACACATAATTGGACAAAACTAACTCTACTCACATATCACTCATATCACATGAACACCAGAAAGTAGGGTGTTCATCACCAAAACATTTCTTTTAATACATTTCTTAATTTATTTAATTAATTAGAGGAAATGGTAAACATATATTAAAACTACACCATTAAATCTACAAAAATGACTGTAGATACTACATGCTCTAAGTAGACTACCATAAAAATTTCACACCATTTGAGTAAGTATAACAGCCTACACAAAAATGATAAGGCATAATGGCTTAAAATGGCATAATTAGGAAACCCTAATGAAAAGTGTCAAGCAACAGATTTTATATTTTTCTTAGCATCCTTAAGGTACTAAGATACTACCTACCAAGTTTCATGGCCATAGGATTCCTAGATAATTTACAAAAATTCACACAAGTATCCACCAATGATAAAAGGAAAATCTATAACTCAAAAACCATACCTGCAATGACTCTCAAATTTTAACCAGAGCTTCTACTAAGCAAGACTAGCTTACCCACAAAATTTCATAATTTTTGGATCACAGAAACTCAAGATATGATTTAAACAAGTTTGCATGCATTCAAAAACACTTTTCAAGTTCCTATTTAATTCATCCAAAATTTCTACATAATGTGCTCAAAACATATTTTTCTTAAACACTAGACCTCACTATGAGTCTAACAAAATTTGAATCACATCATTTGGATCTACACATTTGGAGATACAAAATTTACAAAACAGCATCAAACTCTACATAAATGAGCTAGCTTTGAATCAAACAGTCACTGACAGCAGGGACCCGCATGTCAGCCGGACCCGCTTGTCAGTGAGACAGAACAAAGGAGGCGCACGCGATGGCGCGGCCAACGACGTAGCTCACCGGCGGCGGCTCCTCCGGCGAAACCAAGGACACCGGCGTGATCTTCGTGATGAGTTGGTTCGATAGGTGCTACCAGCTAGAGCTATGACCTAGCGGAGGGAGCTTGTCGCCTGTGATGGTGGCACGACAAAGCTCTGGCGCGAGCTACCGGCGACGACAAGCCACGGCTGGCTCAACCGAGCACGGCATGAGCTATAGGAGGTCGCCACGGTGCTATCCCAGCAAAGAGAAGAGGCAGGGAGGGTTCCTAGCTACCCCGACCACGGCGGCCTCAACTCCGGCGAGGGCACGCTCATGGCGACGGTGACTGGAATGGTGAATGTGCCCTTACCAATGCTCAAACAACTCGGCTAAGGGGTGGAGAAGGTAGAGGGGAACATGGCGGAGCTACGGACGAGCTGGCCGACGCGTTTTTGCAGCGGCGAGCGAGCTAGGCGAGGGCGAAGCTTGGTCGGCAATGGCGGAGCTGCTGCGGCTCTATCGCTGCGCGCGGTGGAGGCGAAGGAAATGTAAATTGAGCTGATGAACAGGTCGGGCAGGCGCGTGGGCGGGTTCATGTCGTGGGCGGCCATGCCAAGACGCCCGTGGCGCGTGGCAGCGCGCTCAGGCGACTAGCGACGGGTGGCGCCACGCGGCCGTTGTTCTCTGAAACTAGTCGCCACTGTAGCACGTCTGAAACGGCGATTCAGTTAACCAATGGCGACTGACAGGCGAAGTTGGACGATGATTAGCTTCTAATCCGTTGGTTATCAGCGAAATCAGTCAAGATACAAATTGTAGCCCTAAGTACCAGCTACACTTTATGTTAAATGACCAAGACCTAATTCTCAACTGATCATGAGTTGTATCAAGCCAAAGTTGGCTCGATCAAACTAGAATTGTATTAAGGACTTAGAAAAATTTTCAAATGTTGAATCCACCTTCAATGCTGACTTGTGGGTCCTTTTTAAACATGTTGTGCACATTTTCATGACTTGGCTTCTAAACAAAGTTTGTTCCTTATAAAATTTGCTACAACTTTGTTTTAGGTTGCTCAGACATGCAAACATCCTAAGCTACACTTTTTAAACAATCAAACAAAAGGGTTTAGAGGTCAAAATTGGTCAAACCATGACTTGGGAACTTAATTAGTCAAAGTGATCAACATGAACAATGTCCCAAATGACATTCTAGGTGTAACTAAGTTACTTAAAAGAATTTTTAGCCACACCATACATTGGTCACACAAGAATCAAGCAAGGTATGTACTGAAACAATGCAAAACACATGAATTGTTACAATTGTTTCATAGTCATGTTTCACATGTTTCATGATCTTGTTGCATAGTATTAACTAACTTTGTTTCACTAAAGTGAGTGGCACATGTTGCACTTAAGTGTTGCACACTTTTCATTTCATAAAGGAACAACACACATGAAACATAACGATACATTGCAATGTTTCAAAGACATGTTTCATGTGATATAAGCTTGTGAATGAATGAATGATGCTCATGTCCATGAAATGCAAGTGCAAATGTGGAAGCTAAACACTAGGGGTGTTACAAGTCTAGCAAAGATGCCCCTGTCCCTCCTGACCTCCCTGTCCCTAACTGTGACGGTGGTCGTCCGGCCGACGTGTTTCAATCGAGACATCCGGATACAGCGGCTCGTTGCTTCTACACATGCAGTCATTTTAATATAAGTAATTGTTTTCGTATGTTTTTTTTCTTCATTTGTATTACTAGGTTACTAATATTTTGTTGGAATTTTGTTGTGTAGGCCCATGAGAGGTGTTTTTTCTTTTAGTGGATCGACGGTGCAGACAAGTTTGACCCCAGGTATCTCCTTTTCGATGATTGGTGGAGAGGGTGACATCCACGAGAGCACTTCGAGCGGTGGGTTCCACCTTCCCCTAACCCCCCTCCAATGACGGCTAAGGAGAAGCACTTAGCCGCAGTTAGACGACTCGAGGAACCTCCTCTGTGCGATTGCGGAGATCGAGCTGTGATAAACCCTAAGAATACGTTGGAGTTTGTGTGTCCAAACAAGCATGAAGTAAGTGCAAAGTGTATGTGTTGAAATGTTGAGCTATATGTGTTCATGTACTAATGTCACCTTATTTAGGTGTTTTCAATGGCGAAGTGTCGTTACAAGGAGTGGTTGTATGGTCCTAAGAACCAATGATCGGAAGAAACGCCAAAGGCAAAGCAAAAGAAGAAAGAAAGGTTAATTTACAAAGCACCTCTAGTCAAGTGCGAATGTGGTGTTAAATTCAACTACGGTCTAGTCCCTTCGGAGCTTAGAATAGGCCATTATTGCGGCCATATGGTTGACTATGATGAGGTTGGTTATTTTTGTGGTAAACATGAAATCGTATTTTGTTTCTTTTGCTAAGATATATATGATATAATTTTTTGTTTGAACAGAGCACTAGGAAATGCAGGTGGGAATGTTATGATGGTCAAGCTAAGTTCTTGGACAAATTGAAGAGGAAGCAAGTAATTGCACGGAAGAGGGGATATGGACCTGACTACGTCAACCTATTCGTTCAACATCACAAAGACAAGATGCGTGAGTTTGCTAGACAGCGCGGTATTTGTAATCCGATCGATGTTAGACCTAACTACGTCAACCTATTTGTTAAACATCACAAAGACATATATGGTGGATCCTCATAGTTGTACCCGCGAACCCTGCAGGCCATGATCATATGAGAGCAAGGGGAATGCATGATCTGAGGGACGTTGCAACTGCACTCTACCTTTTCAAGATCAACTCGGTAGTTTCATCCACCATAACGTTCGCCGCCCAAGCTTGCGCCACCCTTGCCCCGTACACTAAAGATATGGCGGCGGGGTCCATACGGCTTGGCGGTGTGCTGCTTGGCTAATTCCTCGGCCTCCTTCAAATGTTCTACTCCGGCCTTTCCAAAATGCCCCTGCTCAGCTATATTCCTCTGTGCAAGTTCCCACCTCTTGACAAAATATTCGTTGCACTTATGAAAGGAGAACTCAACAATTCCAGACACAGGCAACAATTGAACTCTGGTGAATACACGGTTGAAGGACTCTGAGAAGTTAGTGGTCATGATGCCATACCTGAAACCCCCCTCGTCATATGCTAACACCCACTGAGCCTTCTGTTCCATCTGTGCCTCTAACCAGGCCTTTCCCGCTTCATTTACCATCTTGTCGAGTTCTCTCTTTGTCTCCTTGAACTGGTGCTCTATACGTACACAATATAGAGCCTTTACCTTATCACATACCTCCTGCTTCCTCTAACGCCGCTAGAAATTAGCTACAAAGTGTCTCATACACCATCTATGCACTAGAGGTGGGAACCCATCTATATGCTGAGCTACAGCATTAAGAAGCCCTGGTGATGGTTCGCGATCAAACATATAGTCCGAGATGGGCCTAGCACTTGTACATGTAGAAGCCGCATGAACCATGACTACGATTCATTGTTCTCTCCCTCTGCCAAAGCAAATGCCATGGGTACTATCTGGTCCTCAGGATCAACAGCAGTAGCTATCATCAAGGTGCCCCTATACTTTCCTGTCACAAAAGTGCCATCAACAAGTATGACTAGCCGACAAAACTGGAATGCATGTTCCATTTGCGTGAATGACCAGAACACATGATAGAGGACATGCCTCACTGGGTCCCAAAAACACATCCTTTCGGTGTCCACAAACCATTTCAAGCCAGGGTTGTAGTAATGCATTGCACATAAGATGTAGGGCACCCTGTTGTACGCATCCTCCCAACTACCCCATCGAATCGTCAGGGCAATTTTCTTAGCACGCCAAGCCTTTCCGTACTTCACATCTGAAAGCTCTAGTTTGATTTTGGTGAATTGATGAAACCCTAAGTGCTAACCTAGTTTATCAAGTGATCATAAGATAGGTAGCACATTCCAAGTGGTGAAGCAAATGAAGATCATGACATGATGATGGTGATGCCATGGTGATGATCAAGTGCTTGGACTTGAAAAGAAGAAAGAGAAAAACAAAAGGCTCAAGGCAAAGGTATAAATGGTAGGAGCCATTTTGTTTTGATGATCGAGACACTTAGTGAGTGTGATCACATTTAGGATTGATAGTTGTACTATTAAGAGGGGTGAAACTCGTATCGAAATGCGGTTATCAAAGTGCCACTAGAAGTTCTAACTCATTGCATATGCATTTAGGATCTAGTGGAGTGCTAACACCCTTGAAAATGTTTGTAAAAATATGCTAACACATGTGCACAAGGTGATACACTTGGTGGTTGGCATATTTGAGGAAGGGTGAAGAAGATAGAGGTAAAAAGGAGTTAGTCGCGCTAGTCACAGAGTGATCGGACGCGTCCGATATAGTGACCGGACACGTTCGGTATTAACGACGAACACCGGACGCATCCGATGTGAATCAGCAAAGTCGTTGTTCAGTGAAACAGTTGATCGGACGCTGGCAGCGTTCGGTCCGGAGTGACCGGACGCATCCAGTCGGACCTAGGTGCTTACTGGACTCGA
The DNA here is from genome assembly GCA_904845875.1 of Miscanthus lutarioriparius. NCBI lineage: Eukaryota > Viridiplantae > Streptophyta > Magnoliopsida > Poales > Poaceae > Miscanthus > Miscanthus lutarioriparius. The sequence goes on along the minus strand of CAJGYO010000012.1, from coordinate 72,321,208 downwards.
CTGGACGCTGAGGCTTAGCGTCCGGTCAGTTTCTAATAGATGCGTCCGGTCGGCCTTGGGTACTCTCTGGACTCGACCGGACACTGCGGCTCAGCGTCCGGTCATTTCTATTTCTGCATCTGGTCTGAGCGTCCGGTCGTCAGCAAGTGTGGGCAGCAACGGCTACTTTGGTTTGAACTGGACACGTGGCGGTCTGGCAGCATCCGGTCCAGAGTGACCGGACGCGTCCGGTCGGACCTGGGTGCTTACTAGACTCGACCGGACGCTGAGGCTCAGCGTTCGGTCATTTCTATTTCTACGTCTGGTCTGAGCGTCCGGTCGTCAGCAAGTGAGGGCAGCAATTGCTACTTTGGTTTGAATTGGACACATGGTGGTCTAGGAGCGACCAGACGCGTTCGGTTGACCTATCGGACGCGTCCGGTATTCACGAAATCCGGTGCATCCGGTGCACTCGAGCAGCGCGTCCGGTCGATGCACAGTCAGCCCAATAATTGAGCTAACAACTCTATTTCATGGGGGCTTCTATTTAAACCCCATGGCAGGCTCTAGCTCACTCTCTTGGCCATTTGCATTGACATAGCAACTTTGTGAGCTTAGCCAAAGCCCTCCTACTCATCTCCATCATTGATTCATCATCTTTGTGAGATTGGGAGAGAATCCAAGTGCATTGCTTGAGTGTTTGCATCTAGAGGCACTTGGTGTTCGTGTTTCGCTGTGGGATTCGCTTGTTACTCTTGGTGGTTGCCGCCACCTAGATGGCTTGGAGCAGCGAGGATCGTCGAGCAGAGGCTGGTGATTGTCTCTGGCTTCAATCGTGGTGATTGTGAGGGGATCTTGACCTTTCCCCGGCGGAGAGCCAAAAGGTACTCTTGTGAATTACTCGTGGCTTGTGTGATCCTCATCTTGTGTTGGTTGTGCAGCATCCTATTGAGGGTTTGGCGTGTGAAGCCAATTAGCGTGTGAACCTCCAAGTGAGTGAATCGCCACAACAAGGACTAGCTTGTCGGCAAGCAAGTGAACCTCGGTGAAAAAATCATTGTGTCATCATTTGATTCTGAGGTGATTGGTCTTCTTTGGTATTCATCCTTGTGATTGATTGGTTCACTCCTTGACACGGCAGTATAACTATCTTGCTCTCTCTTTTTACATTACCGCAAACTAGTTATCAAGCTCTTTAGTGTAGCTAGTTGTGAGAGCTTGTTAGTTTGGTTAGTGTGGCTCTTTAGTTAGCCTTTGAGAGCACACTAACTTAGTGTAGTGCCATAATCATTGTGTGGTTAGAAATAATAGAAACTAGAATTGTGATAGGTGGCTTGCATTTTTAGTAGGCTAGCGCAACACTTGCTTCGCATCATAATTGTCTAACTAGTTTGTTAAGTGTTGTTGTAGAAATTTTTAATAGGCTATTCACCCCTCCTCTAGCCATTAGGACCTTTCAAGTGGTATCAGAGCCAAGGTCACCGTGATTTGAGGCTTAACAACCTTCGGTGTAAAAATGGCTCAAATCAACAACACCAAGAAGCCATCCCAATTTGATGGCTCAAATTATCCCTATTGGAAAGCTAAGATGACAACTTATATCAAGTCAATCAATAGGAAGGTTTGGAAGGTAGTAGAGACAAAGATTGAGATTGAAGATGAAGAGGCTCCCACCGCCACCGAAGAAATGCTACTCCAAAATAATGACATTGCTCTTAGTGCCATCCATGATGCTTTGGACGAGAGAACATTTGAGCAAATCAAGAACATTGAGAGAGCTCATGAGGCATGGAAGAAATTAGAGGAAACATTTGAGGGCACTCAAGCCGTGAAGGGTGCAAAGGCATATATTCTCAAAGAGAAGTTTGCAAGCTTCAAGATGAAGGAGGATGAGAGTGTGCCGGAGATGTTTTATAGGTTTCAAGTGTTTGTCAATGATCTCAAAGCACTTGGAGAAGAGGTGAAGGACAAGGACTTTTCTCACAAGTTCTTGAGATGCTTGCCTTCAAGATTTAGCACATTGGTCACTATTCTAGTGAGGAGTGGTTTGGACACTATAACACCAACCCAAGTGTTGGGAGATATAATGACCGATGATACATATAGAGATGATGATGAGAAGGAAGAAAAGAAGGAGAAGAAGAAGAATAGCGTGGCATTCAAGGCCACATCATCCAAGGGCAAGGCAAAGCAAGATACATCAAGTGAAGATGATGGCTCATGGGATGATGATGATGATGAGAAGATGGCTCTCTTTGTCAAGAGATTTGTTAAGTTCATGATGAAGAAGGGCTACCATGCTAGAAGAAAGAAGTCTTAATCCAAGAACAAAGAAAAGTCAAGAAGGTGCTTCAATTGTGGAAGCAAAGATCATCTTATTGCTCAATGCCCATACAATAGCGACATAGATGATGACAAGAAGAACAAGAAAAAGGACAAGAAGAAAAAGAAAGAGAAGGACAAGATGACCTTCGAGAAGAAGAAGGGTAGTTCATATGTTGTCACTTGGGATAGTGATGCTTCCTCAAGTGATGATGATGATAGTGATGATGACAAGACCACCAAGAAGAAGGCACTTGCAAGCATTGCTATCAATGAGAAGCCTTCTCTCTTCAACACTCCATCATGCTTCATGGCTAAGGCCACTAAGGTATAAATTTGTGATGATGGAAGTGATGAGGAACATGATAATGAAAATGAAAATGAAAATGATAGTGATAGTGATGATGATGAACCTACTAAGGATGAACTATTTGACATGCTAGAAGATGCTAAAGAACACTTTGGCATTAAGAGAAGGGAATGCAAAAGCTTGCGTAAGGAACTAAAAGCCCTTAAGCAAGCCTTTGATGAGCTCAATGCATCTCATGAGAGGCTAGAGGAAGCCCATGAGAAGCTTGGCAAGGCTCACAAAAAGCTTGAAAAGGTTCATTCTTCTTTGCTTGATGAGCAAAATAAAAAGAAGCATGTTGAGACTTGTGATGTAGACTTAACTTGTGATATAATTGATGAATCATTATCGATGCCTATTATTGTTGCTCCTGCTAACTCTTCTTGTAGTACTTCTACTTCTACCTCATCTAGTAGTGATGGTTTCACTTGTGATGCCTCACTAATGGTTGAGAATTAGAACCTCAATAAGGAGGTTAATAAGCTCACTCACACCTTGGCTAAGGCCTATGGTGGTGAGGAGCACTTGCTTATGTGCTTGGGTAGCCAAAGAGCTTCTCTCTACAAAGAGGGATTGAGCTATACCCCCAAGAAAGGCAAGGCGGCCTTTGCTCCTCACAAGACTAGTTTTATGAAGAACAATAGTTTGTTTTGCACTAGTTGCAAGTAAGTTGGTCATGTAGAGCAAAAGTGCATGAACAAGAAGTCACAAACTAATGTATCCTCCATTAAGCTTTATTCTTTCTATATGCTTACCAAGGGTACAAATGGTGTAAAGGCTAAGTTCATTGGTAAACCATGGATGGGCACAAAGAAGAAAGCCATTTGGGTGCCAAAGAGCTTGGCCACTAACCTTTAAGGACCCAAGCAAGTTTGGGTACCTAAAAAGAATTGATCTTCTTTTGTAGGTCAATTACAAAGACAGAGGAAGGCATTGGGTTCTTGATATTGGGTGCACTCAACACATGACCGGTGATGCAAGAATGTTCAACTCAATCAACACCAATGGCAATGATGGTTATGATAGTATCACATTTGGTGACAATGGCAAAGGCAAGGTCAAAGGGCTTGATAAGATTGCAATATCCAATGACATGAGCATTTCCAATGTATTGCTAGTAGAGAGCTTGAACTTCAATTTACTATCCATGGCTCAATTGTGTGATATTGGATTCAAATACATATTTGGGGTAGATGATGTAGAGATCATAAGTGTAGATGGCTCTAACTTGATCTTCAAGGGCTTTAGATATGAGAATCTATACTTAGTTGATTTCAATGCTAGTGAAACTAAATTATCTACATGTTTGTTCACTAAGTCTAGCATGGGTTGGTTATGGCATAGAAGGCTTAGTCATGTTGGAATGAAACAATTGAATAGATTGGTTAAGCATGACTTGGTTAGAGGCTTGAAAGATGTTGTGGTTGAAAAGGATAAGCTTTGTAGCTCTTGTCAAGCCGGCAAACAAGTTAGAAACACCCATCCTAAGAAAAACATGATGAGCACTAGTAAAGCATTTGAGTTATTGCACGTGGACTTGTTTGGGCCAACACAATACACTATCATCGGTGGAAACAAATATGGCTTTGTGATAGTGGATGATTATACTAGATACACTTAGGTATTCTTTCTAGTGGACAAAAGTGATGTGTTTGCAACATTCAAATCATTTGTCAAGGGCATTCACAATGAGTTTGAAACAACCATCAAGAGAGTTAGAAGTGATAATGGTAGTGAGTTTAAGAACACTAGAATTGATGAGTTGTGTGATGAATTTGGAATTAGACATAAATTCTCGGCCAAGTAAACTCCACAATCAAATGGCCTTATTGAGAGGAAGAATAGAACATTCATTGATATGGCAAGGTCTATGCTTAGTGAGTACAATATAAGTTAATCTTTTTGGGCCAAAGCTATCAACATGGCTTGCTATTGTAGCAACCGTCTCTATTATCACCCATTGAAAGAGAAGACACCATATGAGCTCTTGAATGGTAGAAAGCCCAACATTGCATATTTTCGGATCTTTGGTTGCAAATGCTATATCTTGAAGAAAGGCACTAGATTAAGCAAGTTTGACAAGAAATGTGATGAATGATTCCTACTTGGTTATTCCACCACAAGCAAAGCATATAGAGTTTGGAATTTAGATAGTGGTACTCTTGAGGAAGTTCATGATGTTGAATTTGATGAAACCAAGGGTTCACAAGAAGAGAATGTGAATTTGGAAGATGTTAGAGGCATTCAACTTTCAAATGCCATGAAGAACATGGATGTTGGTGAATTGAGGCCTAGGCAAGTGAATGATGATGAAGATGATCAAGTGCAAGTGCTCTCTAACTCAAATGTGCAAGATGATACAAATCAAGCTAGTACAAGTGGCTCTCATGATAATGAACAAGATCAAGTGGCTAGTACATCATCTCAACCCAATAATCAAGCAAGTTCAAGCGATCAAGTTCCAATCCTCCAACCAACCAATATTGCAAGGGATCATCTATTGGACACTATCATTGGTGATATTTCTAGAGGTGTGCAAACTAGATCAAGATTGGCTTCATTTTGTGAGCACTTCTTATTTGTGTCATCCATTGAACCAAAGAAAATAGAGAAAGCCTTGAAGGATGTTGATTGGGTGAATGCTATGCATGAAGAATTGAATAATTTTACAAGAAATCAAGTATGAGAATTAGTGGAGAGACCAAAGGGACACAATGTGATTGGAACCAAATGGGTCTTTAGAAACAAGCAAGATCAAGATGGAATAGTAGTAAGGAACAAAGCAAGATTGGTAGCACAAGGCTATACACAAGTTGAAGGTCTTGACTTTAGAGAAACATATGCTCTGGTTACTAGATTGGAAGCAATTAGAATCTTGCTAGCCTATGCTTGTGCCCACAACATCAAGCTCTATCAAATGGATGTCAAGAGTGCATTTCTCAATGGTTACATCAATGAAGAAGTATATGTTGAGCAACCTCCCGGTTTTGAAGATGACAAGAAGCCCGACCATGTGTACAAGTTGAAGAAGACATTGTATGGCTTAAAGCAAGCACTTAGAGCATGGTATAAGAGATTGGATTTCCTACTCTCTAAAGGGTTCATGATGGGTAAGGTTGACATCACTCTTTTCATCAAGAAGATTGAAAAAGATTTATTTGTGTTGCAAATCTATGTAGATGACATCATATTTGGATCAACCAATCAAGATTTTTGTGAAGAATTTGGAAAGATGATGGCAATGAGCTTGAGATGTCCATGATTGGAGAGTTGAGTTACTTCCTTGGTCTTCAAATCAAACAGTTGAAGAATGGTACATTTGTGAGTCAAAGCAAGTATATCAAGGACATGATCAAGAAGTTTGTCATGAGTGATAGCAAAACCATTAGTACACCAATGGGAACAAATGACAACTTGGATAGTGATGCAAGTGGCAATATGGTGGATCAAAAATTGTATCGGTCTATGATTGGAAGCCTACTCTATGTGACCGCATCAAGACCGGATGTCATATTTAGTGTATGCATGTGTGCAAGATTTCAAGCCTCACCAAGAGAAAGTCATTTGAAGGCTACAAAGAGAATGTTGAGGTACTTGAAGCATATACAAAATATTGGTTTGTGGTATCCCAAAGGAGCAAAGTTTGAGCTAGTTAGTTACTCCGACTCGGATTATGCGGGATGCAAGGTTGAAAGGGAGAGCACCTCGGGCACATGTTAATTGTTGGGAAGATCACTTGTTTTATGGTCATCAAAGAAGCAAAATAGTGTTGCATTATCAACCGCCGAAGCCGAATACATATCCGTCGGTAGTTGTTGTGCACAAATACTTTGGATGAAGGCCACTTTGAGTGACTTTGGAATCAAGTTCAAGAAAGTGCCATTGCTATGTGACAATGAGAGTGCAATCAAGTTGACCAATAATCCGGTTCAACATGCAAGAACAAAGCACATTTATGTCTGCCACCATTTTATAAGAGATCACCAACAAAAATGGGACATTTGCATTGAGAGTGTAGGCACCGAAGATCAACTTGCCGATATATTCACCAAGCCATTGGATGAGAAAAGGTTTTGCAAGCTAAGGAATGAGTTGAACATATTGGATTTATCAAATATATGTTGATACACCCCCACTTATATGGCATGCCTCTCCTTCGAGTAATCCAAGGTAAAAGTTGATTGGCATGGCATACATCCTTGCTAAGGACATGTTTAGTGCATCTAGACATCTTTCACATTTAATAGGCTCATTCATGAAAATCAAATGAATTTGATGATTATATGGTACAACTATTGCTTCTATGCTTATTTTGATCTAGTGGTAGCATATGACATGTTTGTGGGCTTGTAAACCTAGTGTTTGATCTAGAAAATGAGCTCTAAGTGTTTAACTCAACATGGTATAAGATAACTCTTATTTGGAGGTGTGAAGAAGCTTGTCCTTGGATCAAACCTAGTTAAATGTCTTTGGCAAATGATCTAGATTGGACCAAATTTGGGAAAATGATCCTCACCCCATTGATTGACATTGATAATCTCAACCTATCTACATTTTGAACCTTTGTGGTCATTGATGACAAAGGGGAAGAAAAACAAAGATATTAGTGATATTAGTACATGAGGAGAAAAACAAAGATATTAATGTACTAAGATGGTGAAAAGACAATGTAGGGGGAGAGATATGACAAAGGAAGATCAATTAAAATTTTGAGCACACAAGTAGGGGGAGCAAGCTCATGAACTTGTATGGTGGATTTGAATGTGCATTTCATATGTTTGCTTGCATGACACAAGTTTTTTAAATTTCAATATCTATGCTTATGTGGTGTATGCTAGTTGTAGGTTTGGATGATGAAATGATAAACTAGCATGCATAGGTTATCTAGAGATTTCATTTCCAAGTGGTATCGAGCTAACCATGGTGCTAAGGATGGTATATTGGTGCACTCCGATTGGTATCACGCTTCAAAGGTCCATCTTTTATACCTTAGCATCATTTGGTAGACATTGTCTCCTATATTTCCTATCTAAGCATATATGCAAGCTACAATCCAAACTCTTAGCACATATATAGGGGGAGCAATTGCTACCATACGGGGTTCATGAAACTTATCCATATCATTTCACACATGATAAATATGCTTGGGCAAGCAACATGGATTTAATTGAATTTCAATTCATATCTTTGTGAAAGGGTTGTCATCAATTACCAAAAAGGGGGAGATTGAAAGCTCTAGTTTGGTTTTGGTGAATTGATGAAACCCTAAGTGCTAACCTAGTCTATCAAGTGATCATAAGATAGGTAGCACATTCCAAGTGGTGAAGCAAATGAAGATCATGACATGATGATGGTGATGCCATGGTGATGATCAAGTGCTTGGACTTGAAAAGATGAAAGAGAAAAACAAAAGGCTCAAGGCAAAGGTATAAATGGTATGAGCTATTTTGTTTTGGTGATCGAGACACTTAGTGAGTGTGATCACATTTAGGATCGATAGCCGTACTATTAAGAGGGGTGAAACTCGTATCGATGGTTTCACTTGTGATGCCTCACTAATGGTTGAGAATGAGAACCTCAAGAAGGAGGTTAATAAGCTCACTCACAATGTGGTGCTACAGTAAATATATGCTAATGATAGATTAAGTAGGCTTAATAGATTCATCTCGTAAATTAGTCTCCGTCTGTGTAATTAGTTTTATAATTAACTCATGTTTAGTCCTCCTAATTAGCATCTGAACATCCGATGTGATAGGAACTAAACTTTAGTCTCTGGAACCAAACAACCCCTAAGACTAGTGCCTAAGTAAATATAAATGAACTAATTACTACTTGTTCAATTGATACGTGCATTCTTCATTCAGAATTACTCCATTGTTAGAAGTGTTAGGGAACTTAAGTGAAGCAAAGGAAAGAGTTCTAGGAATGATGAGTGAAAGCATCTAGGCCCCTAGTTTGGTTTCGGTGATTAATGACGACATAAGATTACTATGACTAATGTGTTTTTTGCAAAGGCAACTTGAGTTAGGTCATGATAATTATGGTTTTCATGCCCCCATCGATGGAAATCGTTTTGGTTTTCAAAGAATGGACGACGAGGTTAAGGACGGACTAGTTCTAAGTGTCGTTTGACGTTGGAGAGACACTTAGAGTAGTTTAGGACTTTGTTTTTCCTTCGATCGTACTATTAAGGGGGGTATGAACTAGTAGCTTGACCTAGGTGAATCTAATAGTTTAGGTGTGGTGCACACTTATCAAACTTAGCACTAGGTAGCTCAAGGACAGCCTATAGATCAGTTGAAGTCGATGTCGTTCATAAAGTTGGTAGAATTTGAGGTGAATAGAGACTTGAATGATGACCGGACGCTGGACCAGACGCACAGGTGCCACGTCCAGTCAGCGTTAGCTCGCGCAACTAGGGCTTGCTCATCGACCGGACGCTGCCTCCTAGTCAGGATTGGACACATAGGTGTGCGCAACTATTGAGCACGCAGCACTCATGAAGGACCGGATGTTGTGACCTGACACACTAGAGGCCACGTCCGGTCAACAACAGTAAGCATCTAAAGAAGGAAATTGCTGACCGGACACGTCAGATGAGTGGTGATTGGACACTGGTCAGAGTCCAGTCTCTGATGACTGTGCTTGCATCATGTAGCCGTTGGCTACAGACCAGACACGTCCGATCACCTCAAAATGTGCTGAGTTGGACCCCAATGGGTATGTTTTGAAGTGGGGAGTATAAATACTTCCCCCCACTCATCCAACTTAGCTCTCTTGCCTATTTGTTCAGCTAAGAAACATCTTTGGAGTGCAAGGGAGAGCAAAAGCCTAGTGGGATGATTGAGATATGATAATCCAAGATTAAGGGCCTCATTAGTGCATATGGAGTAGTAAGTGTGCATCCACCTTTCTCATTAGGCTTGTCTTGGTCAAGTGAGAGTTTGTGCTTGTTACTCTTGGTGATCGCCATCACCTAGATGGCTCGGTGGTGATTGGAAGCTTGGTGATTATCCAACGGAGCTTGTGGATGACCCAAGTCATGTTGTGAGCAGTTGTGGGCGATTCACCGCGATGGAGTGTCGAAGAATCAACCCATAGAGAGCACTTGATCCTTGCGCGGATCAAGGGAGAGCTACACCCTTGCGCGAGTGCTCCAATGAGGACTAGTGGGGAGTGGCGACTCTCCAATACCTCAAAAAATATCGTCGCGTTCCTCTCCTTCTCTTTACTTTGAGCATTTATATTTGAGCAATTCAATTTATGTCTTTACATTCTTAGAATTGCCAAGGTAGAGTAGAATTAGAACATAGTGTGCAAAACTTTTGTGCGGTAGAACAATAGAAACACTTCTAGGCACAAGAGGGTGAAATGAGCTAAGTGTAGGGCTTAATTATTGCAAAAAATTTAGAATAAGCCCAATTCACCCCTCCTCTCTTGGGCATCTTGATCCTTTCAATTAGTATCAGAGCCTCGTGCTCCTTGAATTAGGCTTAACCGCCTAGAGCAAGATGTCCCACGGGGATGGACCCCCTCCCATCTTTGAGGGAGATGACTTTCCTTATTAGAAAATTCACATGGAGGCGTACCTAGAAGCTCTAGATGTTGGAGTGCTTAGAGCTGCCTCACAAGGTTTCCCAACACTTAGGGATCCAGCTAACCTTCAAGGTGATGAGATTCACTACGAGAAGTGGAATGCAAAGGCTAGAAACACTCTTTTTAGAGGCCTTTGCAAGGATGTCTTTAGACGTGGGTGTAACCACAAAGACGCCCATCAACTATGGTCGGACATTTGTACGCTCCATGAGGGAACCAAGAGTAAGCGTGAGGAACGCTATCATCTCGTGATGAAGAAGCTTAATTCATTTGAAATGCTTCCTAGTGAAAGTGCTAATGAAATGTATTCACGCTTAAATGTTCTTGTAGAGGAGGTCAATGGGCTTGGACTCACTCAAATGCAACCATCCAATGTTGTGAGAAAGATCTTGAGTGTCCTCCCCATTGACAAGTATGGGCATATTGTGACGGTGCTTCATAAAGGCGATCTTTCCACCGCCACACCAACTCAAATATTGGGAAAGATCAAAGCATATGAGATGTACATGCACATCACTCCACAAGATGTCTTTTCTTTCACTAAGAAGAAAGATTTAGCATTCAAGGCTAGCTAAGAGAAGAGGGGCAAAGCAAAAGTTTATCATGATACCTCAAGTGATGATGAGATTGATGATGCAAGCCTTGCTCTCATGGTGAGAAGAACCGCCAAGATACTGAAGAAGCTAAACAAGAATGGTGTCATGTTTGATGGCAAAAAGAAGAAATTCTTCACTAGTAGTAGAAGGAAGCCCATCTCCAAAATAGATTGCTACAATTGAGAAGATCTTGGTCATCTAGCTCATCAATGCCCCAAACCCAAAAAAGGCAAGCATAAGAAGTACAAGGGCAAGAAAGATGACTCAAGTGATGATGATGTTGAGAAGAAGAAGAACAAGCCATACAAGAAGGAGGATGGCAAGAAGAAGTAATTTCACAAGAAAAAGAAGAATGGCAAGGCCTATATTGTTAGTGATTGGCTCACGGACATTAAATCATCAAGCAGCTCATCCGATGATGAAAGTGAAAATGAGAAGGAGAAGGTGTCCGCTTTTGTGATTGGGTCTTCACTACCTTCACCAACATAGTTGTCATCATATTCTACACACACATGCCTCATGGCCAAGGGTGAACGAAAGGTACAAAATGATGATGGTAGTGGCGGTGATGACAATGCTAGTGATGATGAGAATGGTAGTGATAGCGATGAAGAATTTGAATCACCTTCTTATGATGATCTTGTGAAATTGTTAAACCAATACACTAAAACCATTAGAAATACAAGAGCTAAAAATGAGAAGCTAAAACTTGTGAATGACTCATTCTTAGCAAAGTATGACATTGCCAAAAAAGCTAATGATGAGCTTAGAGAAGAAAACAAAATAGTGTCATCCAAACTCAAGGAACTCAAAACCTCTAAAAGGGAGCTTAGAGAAAAACATGATAAACTTGAGGAGATACACAATGAGCTCACCACTAGTTACAACTTGCTAAAAGAAGAGTACACTAATCTCAAGGTTAATCATGATAATCTTGTTCTTTCTCATGAGTTATTGCCAAATGAGCCACATGATGCTACTAACAATGTTGTTAAGATTGATATAGCCACATCATATGATGACTTGATTGTTGAGAGCATTGAGAATCTCTCCATATAACACCTATAAAAGGGGTTTTTGGCAGTTGGCACGGCTCCCAAAGAAGCACCTACTTTGGCATCTTGAAGCTGTATCAAATAGATTAATAATAACTACAAAAAGGTTTCTCCAGTTAAGCCTATGGGATCGAGAACTTTTTTTTGACATGGAACCAGAGTTATCCAGCTGCACTTGAATTTAAATGGTAATTAATACTTAATTACTTGGCACCTCTAGTTTTATTTAATTTAATTTGCTCATTTTTATTTTTGGTCGTTGTATAAACAGTAAAATTACAAACGGACATCAAACAAATAAATCATATTATTATTTTTATTGATATATTTTATCTATTCGATGAAATAAAGTAGAAGTTTCAGCTTTAACAAAAAACAAACAGAAAAGCCCGTCTAGCTAGAGAAGGCAGAGCCAAAACACTATTGTTAGACGTAGAGAACGAGAGAGATCGAATAATGCAAATGATTCTTCATTGTATTTTCAATGAACAGTGCATACATATATATACAGGGCCCATGTAGGCGGTTACAAGTGTGAAAGAGAGAGACGGGTGAAAAGACACCCCTTGGATTAATCCCTAATTGATCACTAAATAATAATTCTCAACACTCTCCCTTGATAAATTAACTTCTTATAGTCTTCACTGTTCATCTATTATGCATCATCATGAATCTTTGGAAAACCCTGTGGGAAAAAAATCAAAGTAATACTCGTATACCAGGCAAAACTCCTTAAAACCCAGTGGGAAAAATAAGGAGAAACACCATGATATACAATCACCAATGTCATTAGACCCTTTGAGATAAACTCAAAGTCTTAGTCTAAAAACACTTTGACCATATGATCAATATGCGTCAAATATCATCTTCCAAAACACCGGTGGGGAAAAATAGATGATATAGCATATACTTTTGTGTTGACATTGCCTCATCAAAAACTTTATACGAGAAACCTCAAAAGGGAAAACTCAAATAAAGAAAAGAGTACAATGCATCTTATGGTTCAATATCATCCACCAAAAACCCCTGTGGGGAAAATAGATGATATGGCATAATCTTGTGTTGATATTGCCTCATTAAAAACTTGATATGAGAAACCCTAGGGAAAACTCATACAAAGAAAAGAGTGCAATATGATGTTTACAACAAGTTATTAATCAGAGAGACTCCTCTTGATCCTATCAAACCTCGAAGTAAATTCATAACAATGCACTCAACACATAAGAAATGTGGAGTATGGTAGATTATGTGAATATCTTAGCAAGATTATCACAGGACTTAGTTTTCAAATGTTCATATGCCCATATCACCTATGGAATAGAACCATCTTATTGCAAAATATTGCATTAAGTATAACTTGTCTCCATCTACACAACACAAGTTGCATTACCTTTATAGATAATGACCATTGATTCATAGAATCAACACCACATAACTTCAGTATGTGATATATCATTCTATCAAGCTATACACATTCATGTGAAGCCTTGTACAATACAATGTCAGAATGATTAATGGAATTGACCATTAAATGTCTATTTAAAGACTATGACAAAATAGTCTTTCCATATTCATATAAAGCTTATTTCAATGATCTGGAATTTGAGGATCTTATAGATAACCAGAATCATTATATCCAACCAGATCATGGGTTCTTCCAAATGAACATGCTAAGATCACTTGTGCTATTACGATATCAAAAGATATTCTTAATTTCAATCCACCAACATTTGGTAGGAGTAGCGCTGCTACTAGATAGCAAATCATTACAAAGATAATATCCGGTCGGAAACTTTTGCAAGATATATTAGCGCATAAATAGCACTGAGATAATGGATCACATGTCCTCATATCTCATCTCGGTCACTATGGCATAAAACAATCTTCCTCTATCATGAGGTAGAACAACCATAGGATACCTTCATATTGAATCACTCAATATGATCTGGATATAAATAGCTTTTGTACAAAATCCTGAGAGAAGATGTTTGGATCATAAACACAAAAATGAAGTTTTGGTTTAGTCCGTATCTTCCATCTCAAACTCCATCTTTAGATTACAACGTGCTATTAACATGCGTTCATTACTAATGATGTCAAGATTATTAACTATCTTATAACACTATGAAATCCAATCAAGGACTTCAAAATGAACACCACGTGTAATCAATCTTGTATCCCTTCAGTTTAGAGAATACAAACAAAGTCGATTATACCAAATTTGACTTAACTGCTTTAAAGCCATTATTGACTTAAGCAATACACAACATGTGTTGCGATTTTATGTATGAGGGTTGGGTATGTGAACTCTTTCCCGAAAGCTTCACAAATACACCAAATAAAGTGATCATATAAATATATGCAATCACTACATCTATCAACTATCAACTGCAATGATAGATGCTTTTGTACTACCAATCAAAAGATAGTATCGGAAATTTATAACTTACTATGGAGAATAATTTGCATTGAAAATCAATACCTAGGCTTTGCATAAACCCCTTGTGCTACTAGTCTAGCTTTGATCTCACCACCATATTGTTCTCAATCCATTCTAGGATGAAAACACTTTTGTGCCCACAGTAAAGGTACCATGAGGTGTTGGCATCATAGCCCAAAACACCTCTTTTCTGGTGAGCAAGACTATCTCTGCATGTATTACATCACTCAATAAGTTCCAGTAAGAGTGAGCAAAGCACTCTACCATGGTCTTATTGACTAGATGACTTGAAATGTTGTATATAATTTATTCAGAGAAGTACGTGTCGACACATGTAGCCTTTCTATGATATAATTCTCTGGTCCATCAAAACTCAAAGTACGCTGAATGACTCATTGTGACTTCCCAAAATGAGAGTTAGGGCTTCTCGATATCCTAGCATAAGCATTTAGGTGCACCTCTGAGATAGGTTTGTGGATGACATCCATCCACTGGGTAATAACCAAATTTTACCCATAAGGTGTCGCCAACCATAGGTTGACATTCATTTACTATCTTATTAGAAGAAAAACCTTCTATTGCTAGCATGAATAATCCTGCTTTATGGCCATACTTCTCCCCCTCTTATTTATAATTGGGAGTCGAGTGGGTTTACTTGCTACCACCACTCTTTCTAGCACATACTTGCAATGGATTAACAAGTTTAAAAGATACCTTAGTAATCAGTAAATGCATTTGGTAGTTTATTTACAATATTATGCAAATCAAAAATTCTTTAAACTCAAAATCCAGTTCATTTAGTACGTGATCCTGAGCATAAAATGCTTATACATTCCAAATAATTTCCTGGCATTATATATGGTACTTCAAATCTCTCCCTAATGCTTAGAAATGCTCATTATCAAACTACAACCAGCGTATGAGGCCGTAAATAGATCCTCCATAAGAGGTCCTAGATACTTAACAATCGACAGAGATTGAAATCTCAGTTTTTTTTGTGTGCTCTGAAAGCATCTAGGCCTCTAGTTGGGTTTCGGTGACTAATGACAATACATGATTACTATGACTAACGTGTGTTTTGTAGAGGCAATTAAGTTAGATCATGGTAATGGTAATTGATTGGGCAATCATGGTTGTCATGCTCCTACGATGGAAATTGTTTTGGTTTTCAAAGTATGGACGATAAGGTTAAGGATATACTAGTTCTAAGTGTCGTTTGGTGTTGATGAGACACTTAGAGTAGTCTAGTGGGTTAGGTGTGGTGCACACTTGTCAAATCTAACATTAGGTAGCTCAGGAGTAGCCCAAAGATCAATTGGAGCGAACTTCATTCACATATGATTTCGGGTTGGAAGTGAATGGAGGGTCAAATGTTGACCGGACGCTAAACCGGTTGAGACCTGACGCTGGCAGTAGAGTTCGGTCAGTTCATTTGATCAAGGAGAAGTCGTCTGGTTGCGACCGGACGCTGAGTGAAAAGTGACTGGACGCTGGGTGCCAGAGTTCGGTCAACTCCAGTAAGGTTCCAGAGAGGGAGAATCCTGATCAGAAGCGTCAGGTCAGTGCTGACCGGACGCTGGTCAGGTTCCAGTTACTGACCGGACGCTGAACAGCAAAGTGACCGGACTCTGGGTGCCAGCGACCGGTCAACATAAGTAAGGTCCCAGAGGGTAGTTTTCATGACTGGATGTGTCTGGTCAGTGCTGACCGGACGCAGGTCAGAGTCCGGTCACAACTTAACGGCTCTGTGGCGGGGAGAACTGACTGGAGCGTCCGGTCACCTTGATCGGAGCGTCCGATCACCCCGCAGAATGCTGATGTAACCTCCTAACGGTTCATTTTGAGTGGGGGGTATAAATACTCCCTCTATTCATCCAAGGGAGGTCTCTTGCCCATTTGATCAGCTGAGAAACACCCTTGAGAGTGCTTTGGAGAGCAAGAGTCTAGTGAGGTGATTGAGATTTGAGAATCCAAGATTAAGGCGTCATTAGTGCAAGGAGAGTTGCAAGTGTGCATCCACCCTTCTCATTAGGTTTGTTGTGGTCAAGTGAGAGTTTGTGTTTGTTACTCTTGGTGATCGCCATCACCTAGACGGCTTGGTAGTGATCGGGAGTTTGGAGATCATTCGGCGAAGCTTGTGGATCACCCAACTCAAGTTGTGAGCGGTTGTGGGTGATTCACCGCGACGGAGTGTCAAAGAATCAGCCCGTAGAGAGCACTTGATCCTTGCGTGGATCAAGGGGGAGCTACACCCTTGCACGGGTGCTCCAACGAGGACTAGTGGGGAGTGGTGACTCTCCGATACCTTGGCAAAACATCGCCGCGTTCTTTCTCCTCTCTTTATTTTAAGCATTTACATTTGAGCAATTCATTTCTTGTCTTTACATTCTTAGAATTGCCATGCTAGAGTAGGATTAGAATATAGGGTGCAAAACTTTTGTGTGGTAGAACACTAGGAACACATTCTAGGCACAAGGGGTAAAGTGGGCTAAGTGTAGGGTTTAATTATTGCAAAGAATTTTAGAATTAGCCCAATTCACCCCCTCTTGGGCATCTTGATCCTTTCAATTGGTTTCAGAGCCTTGTGCTCACGTATTTAGGCTTAACCGCCTAGAGAAAGATGTCCCACGGGGATGATCCTCCTCCTATCTTTGAGGGAGATGATTTTCCTTATTGGAAAATCCACATGGAAGCGTACTTAGAAGCTCTAGATGTTGGAATTCTTAGAGCCGCCTCTCAAGACTTCCCAAAACCTAAGGATCCTGCACATCTTCAAGGCGATGAGGTCAATTATGAGAAATGGAATGCAATGGCTAGAAACACCATCTTTAGAGGCCTTTGCAAAGATGTGTTTAACCATGTGGGGAACCACAAGGACGCCCATGCACTATGGTTGGACATTTGTGCGCTCCATACGGGAACTAAGAGTGAGCGTGAGGAACACTATCATCTTGTCATGAAAAAACTTAATTCTTTCGAGATGCTTCCTAAAGAAAGTGCAAATGAAATATACTCATGCTTAAATGTTCTTGTAGAGGAAGTCAATGGGCTTGGACTAACACAAATGCAACCATCCGATGTTGTAAGAAAGATCTTGAGTGTCCTCCCCATTGACAAATATGGACACATTGTGACCATGCTTCATCAAGGTGATCTTTCCACTGCTACACCAACTCAAATCTTAGGAAAGATCAATGCTCATGAGATGTATATGCATATCACACCACAAGATGGCTCTTCTTCTACCAAGAAGAAAGACAAAGGCTTGGCATTCAAGGCTAGTCAAGAGAAGGGCAAAGCAAGAGTTGAGTATGAGAGCTCAAGTGATGATGAAATTGATGATGTAAGTCTTGCTCTCATGGTGAGAAGAACCACCAAGATGCTAAAGAAGCTCAACAAGAACGATGTCAAGTTTGATGGCAAGAAAAAGAAGTTCTTCACTAGCAATAGAAGGAAGCCAATCTCGGAGATGGATTGCTACAATTGTGGAGAACTTGGTCATCTAGCTCATCAATGCCCCAAGCCCAAGAAAGAGAAGTACAAGGGCAAGAAAGATGACTCAAGTGATGAAGGTAATGATGAGAAGAAGAAAAACAAGCCATACAAGAAGAAGGATGGCAAGAAGAAGGATTTCCACAAGAAGAAGAAAAATGGCAAGGCATACATCGTCGATGATTGGCTCACGGATATTGATTCATCAAGTTGCTCATCCGATGATGATAGTGAGAATGAGAAGGTGGCCGCTATTGTGATTGATTCTTCATCATCTTCACCGACACCACTTCCATCATCCTCTACACACCTATGCCTTATGGCCAAGGGTGAATGAAAGGTATCAAATGATGATGAAAGTAGTGGTGATGAACATGCTAGCAATGATGATAGTGATAGTGATGATGATGAATTTGAATCACCTTCATATGATGATCTTGTTAAATTGCTAAATCCATACACTAAGATCATTAGAAAGTCAAGAGCTAAGAATGAAAAGCTAGAACTTAAGAATGACTCTCTTTTAGCTAAATGTGACATAGAGGAAAAGCCTAGTGTTGACCTTAGAGAACAAATGATGCTATGTTATCAAACTCAAGGAGCTCATATCTTCTAAAAAGGAGCTTAAAGAAAAACATGATAAACTTGAGAGGATACATAATGAGCTCATCACTAGCTACAATATGCTAAAAGAAGAATATACAAATCTCAAGATACAAGAGTGCTAGAGCTCCTTCACATGGACTTATTTGGACCAACAACATATAAGAGTTTGAGAGGAAATCTTTATTGTCTTGTGATTGTTGATGACTATTCAAGATACACATAGGTGTTCTTCCTTCATGACAAATCCGAAGTTGCATCATGCTTCAAGAAGTTTGCCAAGACAGCACAAAATGAGTTTGAAGTGAAGCTTAAGAAGATTAGAAGTGACAATGGAAAGGAATTTGACAACACAAACATTAAAGCTTATTGTGATGAAATTGGGATCAAGCATGAGGTCTCCGCAACATATACTCCTCAACAAAATGGTGTAGTTGAGAGAAAGAACCGGACACTAATCACTCTTGCAAGAACAATGCTAGATGAGTACAATATCCCCGAAGCTCTATGGGCGGAAGCTATCCAACACCGCATGCTATGCATCAAACCGCCTATTCCTTCAAAAGTTTCTTGGCAAGACACCTTATGAGCTGCTCAATGTGAAGAAGCCGGACGTCTCCTTTTTAGGGTGTTTGATTGCAAATGCTACATCTATAAGAAGCGACAACACCTAGAGAAGTTTCAAAGACGTTGTGATATTGGTTTTCTTATCGGTTACTCATCAAAGTCTAAAGCATATAGAGTATTTAATCATGCCACCGGCTTGGTTGAAGAAACATATGATGTGGAATTTGATGAATCTAACGGCTCCCAAGGAGCACATGAGAATCTTGATGATGTAGGTGATGAACAATTGAGAGAGGCCATGAAGAATATTCCAGTTGGAGACATCAAGCCTAATGATGATGAAGATGATGTACAAGTGATTAATCCACCTTCTTCATCAAATGTGCCACAAGATGGTGATAAAGAAGGGAGAGTTGAAAATGAAGATACCCATGTCTCCCCTGATTAAATGGTGGCACAAGCACAAGACGTTGATGCTCCACAACCTCTCCCTCAAGTGATTGATAGAAGAAATACACCTCTACTACAAGCTCATCCACAAGATCTCATCATAGGGAGTCCATCAAAGGGTGTAATGACTCGCTCTCAAAAGCTTGCTTCATTTTTTGAACATCACTCTTTTGTCTTTTGTTTTGAGCATACTAAGGTAGAAGAACCTCTTCAAGATCTGAATTGGATAAATGCCATGCATGAAGAGTTGAACAACTTCACCCGCAATGAAGTTTGGACTCTTGAAGAGCGACCACAAGGTGCAAGAGTCATTGAAACAAAGTGGGTGTTCCGCAACAAGCAAGATGATCAAGGCGTTGTTGTGAGGAACAAGGCAAGGTTAGTTGGAAAGGGGTTCTCTCAAGTTGAAGGATTGGATTTTGGAGAGACCTTTGCACCAGTTGCAAGACTAGAAGCCATTCGTATCCTCTTTGCATATGCATCACATCATGAAATGAAACTATATCAAATGGATGTGAAAAGTACATTTTTAAATGACTTTATTAATGAACTAGTCTATGTTGATCAACCTCCCGGGTTTGAAGACCCTAGATATCCTAATCATGTTTATAGGTTGTCCAAGGCGCTATATGGGCTTAAACAAGCCCTAAGAGCATGGTATGAATGCCTTCGAGATTTCCTCATTGAGAAGGGCTTCACCATTGGGAAGGTCAACACCATACTATTCACCAAGAAGCTTGATGGATATATCTTCATTTGTCAAGTGTATGTTGATGATATCATATTTGGATCATCAAATGAAGATTCTTACAAAGAGTTTGGTGAATTGATGTCGAAGGAGTTCGAGATGTGTATGATTGGAGAGCTTACATTCTTTCTTAGTTTTCAAGTCAAGCAAATGAGAGAAAGGATTTTTATCTCTCAAGAGAAATATACTAATGATCTTCTCAAGAGATTCAAAATGGATGAATGTAAGCCAATCAAGACACCAATGCCAACTAATGGACATCTCTACCTAGATGAGGGAGGTAACACGGTTGATCAAACTCTCTACCGCTCTATGATTGGTAGCTTGTTATATTTAACTGTATCTAGGCCCGACATCATGTTTAGTGTGTGTATGTGTGCTAGATTTAAAGCTAATCCTAAGGAAACTCATTTGATTGTCGTTAAAAGAATCCTTAGGTATCTTAACCACACACCAAGCATTGGCCTTTTGGTATCCTAAAGGAGCTAGATTTGAATTAGTTGGCTATTCCAATTTGGATTATGCGGGTTGCAAAGTTGATAGAAAAAGCATATCCAGAGGGTGCCATTTGCTTGGTAGATCACTTGTGTCTTGGTCCTCCAAGAAACAAAATAGTGTGGCTTTGTCTACTGCCGAAGCGGAATATATTGCCGTTGGTGCTTGTTGTGCACAAATACTTTATATGAAGCAAACTTTGCTAGACTATGGAGTAGTTCTAGAAAAGGTACCTTCTTTGTGTGACAATGAGAGTGCGGTAAAACTTGCTAATAATCTAGTTAAGATAATAAACTTTGTGGTAATGCATTTAGGGCTTGTCTAACATGGTTAAGATAACCGCCTAAAAGCATGTGAAGAAGCTTAACCTTGGATCAAACTTGACAAGCAACTAGAATTACTTTCAAGTATTGCATTGCATATGCATGAATGTTCACTCTAACATGGTTCGTTTTGAATGAGGGGTTATAAATACTTCCTCTATTCACTCAAGGGATCACTTTTGCTCATTCCAACAGCTGAGAAACACCCTTGAGAGTGCCAAGAAGAGCAAGGTCCTAGTGAGGTGATTGAGATTTGAGAATCCAAGAGAGACGCCTCATTAGTGAAAGCACGAGTAGCAAAGTGTGAATCCACCCTTCTCATTAGGCTTGTCGTGGTCAAGTGAGAGTTCGTGCTTGTTACTCTTGGTGATTACCATCACCTAGATAGCTTGATGGTGATTAGGAGTTTGGTGATCATCCGACGGAGCTTGTGGATGACTCAACTCAAGTCGTGAGCGGTTGTGGGTGATTCACTGCGACAGAGTGTCGAAGAATCAACCCGTAGAGAGCACTTGATCCTTACGCGGATTAAGGGAGGAGCTACACCCTTACGCGGGTGCTCCAACGAGGACTAGTGGGGAGTGGCGACTCTCCGATACCTCGGCAAAACATCGCCGCGTTCCTCCTTCTCTATTTACTTTAAGCATTTACTTTGAGCAATTCAATTCTTGTCTTTACATTCATAGTATTACCATGTTAGAGTAGGATTGGAACATAGGTTACTAAACTTTTATGCGGTAGAACAATAGGAACACTTTCTAGGCACAAGGGATGAAGTGGGCTAACCGTAGAGTTTAATAATTGCAAAGAATTTTAGAATTAGTCCAATTCACCCCCCCCCCTCTTGGGCATCTTGATCCTTTCAGTATGGGCTATTAGCTTGACCTAGGTGAGTCTAGTGGGTTAGGTGTGGTGCACACTTATCAAATCTAGCACTAGGTAGCTCAGGAGTAGCCCAAAGATTAATTGGAGCGAACTTGATTCACATATGATTTTGGGTTAGAAGTGAATGGAGGGTCAAATGTTGACCGGACGCTGAACCGGTTGAGACTGGACGCTGGCAGTAGAGTTCGATCAGTTCATTTGATCAAGGAGAAGTCTGGTTGCGACCGGACGCTGGGTGCCAGAGTCCGATCAACTCCAGTTTGGTTCCAGAGAGCGAGAATCATGATCGGACGCGTCCGGTTAGTGCTAACCGGACGCTAGTCAGGTTCCGGTTACTGACCGAACGTTGAACAGCAAAGTGACCGGACTCTGAGTGCCAGTGTCCGATCAACATCAGTAAGGTCCCAGAGAGCAGTTTTCATTACCGGACGCGTCTGGTCAGTGCTGACCGGACGCAAGTCAGAGTCCGGTCACAACTTAATGGCTCTGTGGCGGGGAGAAGTGACCGGAGCGTCCGGTCACCCCGTAGAATGCTAGCGTAACCTCCTAATGGTTCGTTTTGAACGAGGGGGTATAAATACTTTCTCTATTCATCCAAGGGAGGTCTCTTGCCCATTTGATCAGCTGAGAAACACCCTTAAGAGTGCTTTGGAGAGCAAGAGCCTAGTGAGGTGATTGAGATTTGAGAATCCAAGATTAAGGCCTCATTAGTTCAGGGAGAGTAGCAAGTGTGCATCCACCCTTCTCATTAGGCTTGTTGTGGTCAAGTGAGAGTTCATGCTTGTTACTCTTGGTGATCGCCATCACCTAGACGGCTTGGTGGTGATCGAGAGTTTGGTGATCATCCGGCGTAGCTTGTAGATGACCTAACTCAAGTTGTGAGCGGTTGTCGGTGATTCACCGCCATGGAGTGTCAAAGAATCAACCTGTAGAGAGTACTTGATCCTTACGTGGATCAAGGGGGAGCTACACCCTTGCGCGGGTGCTCCAACAAGGACTAGTGGGGAGTGTTGACTCTCCGATACCTCGACAAAACATCGTTACGTTCTTTCTCCTCTCTTTACTTTAAGCATTTACATTTGAGCAATTCATTTCTTGTCTTTACATTCTTAGAATTGACATGCTAGAGTAGGATTGGAACATAGTGTGCAAAAATTTTGTGTGGTAGAACACTAGGAACACATTCTAGGCACAAGGGGTGAAGTGGGTTAAGTATAGGATTTAACTATTGTAAAGAATTTTAGAATTAGCACAATTCACCCCCCTCTTGAGCATCTTGATCCTTTCATGCCCATCAATTTACGCTGTGGTGGTGAGATTGGTACGTATACAACGTAACCCAATCTTACGCAAATAGAAAATCTTTATGGATTCCCACGTACTAAATGCATATAGGAGATATGTAGTTAATCTCAAATTAGAAATGTGTAAATCTATCTGACCCCAATACGAAGTTGACAAATAGCAATTCACTAATAATGGTCCTACTATGATCTTGATGTCTTTCTCATAGATTCCATTTATCCTTTTGGATATGTAACTAAACTTTTGTTATACCAAACAATCGTTATTGTAAGCACAAAAATTATGTAGTGTTCAGGATAATGAGCTCACAACATAAGCCATTATTTACCAAATGCATGGCCGAGTGTGGATACTTCACACACTCTAGATCATCTTATAGATGTATGCTCACAACCATAAAATGACTGAACTGTCCATACAATCTTTTATATCGAAGCCACACATATTCTTTGGAATACGATCAAGGAATCAAAGACATTCAAACTGATTTTAAGATAAGAGTCTTAAAATATGTTTCCCTGTGGCACTTATTATATCCACACTTTGGGAAAATTATGACAAAAAAAATTGCCAAGATTGGAGTGAGGGATTTCATGCCTTCCATTTTGTGTCTGCGAACCACGATTGGAGTGAGGTGTTTTACGAACTAAGACTTGAAATAATGATGTACATAGTCCAGTTTGCTCTTTGCAAATATATTTTTCTTAACAAAAGGCATATGCCAGAAAGTGCATATTTTCATTGCAATAATTTCCAAATTTAACCCTTCTTTCTTAGTGGATGTGGTAAGACAGTGTGGTCGGCCATTTTCTCGTATTTTTTGTTTCTACGCTTCATTTTAGGCAGAATACACATCACCAAGTTCCTGTAAAAAAATGAATCACACATTATTCTAGCATTGTGGTGCCAAACAATATCAAGTAATTTCTCATAACCGAGACATGAATCATACATCTAATAATTTCGAGTAAGCGGATGATGAACCACATATGTACTCTATACCTGTAATCGATTACTAATGATATATATCGGAGCTAAATATGAAAACCAAAATACTCTGTCAAAATAGAAACACAAAAGGATAGAATAAAAAATAAGCTGATTCATAATGGAATAGTTAAATATCAGTCTACTAATCTATGGCTCATAGTTTGATCAATGCTAAGCTTTGTGGGAAACTGAGAAAATTAAGACACTCATCCAAAGCAGCAGTCCATGGCAGCTTTAGCCAAGGAATAGAAGTCAAGAGAGATCCACATGCTTTAGACATATATAAATTATTATATGACTCTTCTACAAATACAAATACTAGGCAAGTAAATTATAAGCGACATAATTCTCCAGAGCTAAGGCTGGAGTGAGAGGTGTTCCATGAAGACAGACTAGCAATAATGTACTGTTTGCTCAATAACTTGTAGTTGAATTTTAGTGCCTGCTTCTTATACAAATAAAGTTTGCTTAACAATTGGCATATATTAGACAGTACGCATTGGCATTGCAATAATCTCCAAACCTAACCCTTCCCGTGGATGTGATCAGACAGCGTGATAAACTATTTTTCTCATATTATTGTTTCTACTCTTCTTTTTTATCACTATTATACACATCTGCAGGTTCCTGGTCACTATGAAGCAGTCTGGAAAGAGCTTGATCAAGTGGAGCAGCTGTGAAGCACAGAAATGATTTGGATAGCTGTGAAGAGCTTGATCCGGTGTTGCAGCACTCTTAGGTATCGAGCTATATACCCCTGCTCACAACAATCTCGCTGGCTCAGAACCGCGCATAAAGCTCGATACCGAATAGTGCTGCAACACCGGCAGCTCAACTTTCTGATCATTTTTGTTCTTCCACAGCTGCTTCACTTGATCCCGCTCTTTCCAGAATGCTTCAGGAACTGCAAGGACCATGTGTCAGTTCAAAGATACAATTGAATAGTATTCAAACCTGCAGCTCGTGATATATAAACAGATAGATATGAGACAATCTAGTTACTTAAGTGCGATGGGATCAGTCTCTTCTCCTTACTGTTTCATTTTTGCAGGGAAGAAACTACTTAATTGTATAGGTTTAGAGCACAAAATATCTGTATTATAAGGGTTTATAAACCTCCACAGGTCTTTATTGGGCAATTCTTTACTCACATATCATAGTTCAATGAATGACTGAAAGGCAACACGAAGAAACAGAAACTGCTTTTGCTGTACAAATCGTAAGCAAAACTCAAATTATAATTAGAATCAGTAGAATAAAAAAGAAAGATAAAGACATGATGGATAGTCAGTCAATAAGTAAAAAGAGGATTGGCCAAAACAACCCTATGTTTGTGACTACAAGGCTTTATGATAAGCTGCTCATATATTTAACAACTCTCTTTTTACCCAAATCTAGTCAAGTTGTAAGCAAACTCAAATTATAATCAGAATCAGCAGAAATACATGATGGATGAGCAGTCAGTAAGTAAAAGGAGGATCGGCCAAAAACAACTCTATGTTTGTGACGATAAGGCTTTATGATAAACTGCTCACATATTTCACAAATAACAACTCTCTTTTTTCCCAGATTCTCAGTTATGGGATGTGTAAACTTTATAGGCTTCAACCACATCACTAAATAGACTGGAATTCATCGCTTACATCTTCAGAGAGAACAAAGGAAAAACTTCCTTTTACAAAGCTCAGTATCCTATACTGTCACATTTCCTAACATGTTGGTGTAAAGTAATTTCTCATAACTGAAAGATGGATCACAATTCACACATCTAATAATTTCCAGTAGGCAGATGATAAACCACATATGTACTCTATGCCAGTAATCAGAGCTAAATATAAAAACCAGAATACTCAAAAAAACAGTAAGATGCACGATCACAAATAACTTACTTGTTCATGATCTGATCACAGCAATGAGGCGTCCAGGTCTGGGAATAGGGCGAGCGCTATGTCCTTCTTTGCATCCTGGACCACATTCGCCGCCGCCTCCTCCGCAGCGTGCTCCTCCATGAGCCAGGTGACGGCAGCATCATGCGCCTGGTTGAGCTTGGCAACCTCAGCAGCGTGCTTCTCCTGGAGCCTAGCAGTTTCGGCCGTGCGCGCTGCCTCACCTTCTCGGCATGTGCGGTGCTTGCCATGTGATGCTCCTCCTGGAGCTTGGCGACCTCAGAGGCGTGCTCCTGATTGAGCTTGGAGATCTCAGAGGCGTGCTTATCCTTGAGCTGTGCATTCTCAGCTCTGGCCGCAACCATGTAGTCCATGAACTTGGCAATCGCGGCGTTGGCCTGTTGTTCTCGGTCCGCGGCCTGTTGCAGCTGACCCTGAAGGTGGGCGAGCTCCTGGGCTGCCTGCTGGATAGTATGTTGCAATCGGGCCTTTTCAGCTTCAGTTGCCACCATAGCATCGTACATGTAGAGGGCGTCACTTGCCCAAAGCCCTCGTGGCATGGAGATCTCGCTGCTGCTGCTGCCCCAGGCTCCATCAAACGATGTCTCACATGGTGTCATTCCCATTCCCTGCGGCGGCGGCACTGCCGGAATGGCAAAGCTTTGAGGCATCGGAGGAGTCACGGTCACGGACGCTGGGCCCGGGCCCGGACACCTTCACTTCCGCCGCGTCGAGTCGTCACCCTCGTCGGCGGCGTTGGGTGCTCTTGCCCCCGCTTCCAACGTCACGTTCAGCTGGTGCAGCGAGGTGCGAGCGAGAGCTTGGGCGCTGGCCGCTGCGGATTCCGGTTTCACCGTGGGCGGCGCGGTCGGGGAGTGCAGCTGCAGCAGGTTGAGAGCGCCGACGGGCGGGTCATGGAGCCTCAAACAGTCCTGGAGATCGATGCAAGGCATCTTCTTTAGCTTTTCTATCGCCGCATCCGTGAGCTCCACTATGCCGACGTCCTCCCTCCTGGGCTTGCCCCACGCCACCGGGCACCTCCACGGCATCCCCTCCGGGGGCTGAAGGAAGAAGAACCTCGTTCTCCAGCCGTACTTGGTGAGCAGACTGCCGGAGAAGAGGCGGTGACGGGCCTGACGGCCGGCGCAGGGGTGGAAATGGTGCCACCCCAATGGCTTGTTCCCGTGGTTGTGCGCGCACAGAGAGAAGAAGTACGCGAAGGCCGAAACCAGCGGTTCCTCCACGCCGCCATCCTTGCAGCGCTGCACGAATGCCGCCATGTACCTCCATGCATTAGGGGCCAACTGGCTCGGCGCCAGGCCGTAGTGTCGGAGGAGCTTCTGGTAGAATGCCGGCATGGGGAAGCGCAGACCGGCCTCGAGGGCGTCAGAGTAGATGCACAGGGCATTCGAACCCTGGCCCTCGGTCGGCGTCTCGCACGCCGCGCTTTTGCCGGCGCACACCGGCTCCAACTCACTGCACTACCGGACACTGTGTATTTACCGAGTGCCCCGACAATTACCGAGTGTCAAAAGTCAGGGCACTCGAAAAAAAGTACTTACCGAGTGTCAACACTCGGAAAACATAAACACCCGGTAGTCAACCGTTTTACCGAGTGAGCACACTCGGTATATTCAGACACTCGGTAAAACTACAAGTTTACCGACGGGGTGCACTCGGTAAAAACGGTCACTCGGTATTAACGTGCCACGTCACCTAGGACAGCAACCGTGCCCAGACGGCGTCAAGGCATGACATGTTTACCGAGTGTTATGATCATACACTCGGCAAACATGAAAATTTTACTGAGTGTTGGGCCAATACACTCGATAAACACTATCTTTTACCGAGTGTATTGGCCCAACACTCGGTAAAATTCAACCAAATTTCTTGTTTTTCCCTTCATTATTTTTCCTCTATCCACATATGATATTTAGTACTCCATTCCAAAATATGGTGTTTATTTCGATTTATTTACTATATTTCACAAAATTTTCATTCTTTATGAAAATTAGGAACATATCGTGTGAATTTAATTGTAATAATTAAAATCGAACTCGATAAATCACAAGATTGGAAGAATTAACATTGAAGCATACATCTATGTTATAGAAAAAATTTCATAACGTTTTGGAAGTATTTTTTACATTAAATCATTTGCCGAACCGGTACATCTCCCAAAGAGACGCTAAACATTCACAATGACGAGTAGGATTTCTATTAAGAGTGAAATTCAACATTATGATTTAAACTTGGAATTTTTTAGATAGTAAATAGATGACATGAAATAGTTCATGTGAAAGTTTGGTAAATTTTAGGATTAAATTGGCATTTTTTCTTTTTTGTTTTGCATGAAATAATGGATATTTTTACCGAGTGTGACCTCAAACACTCGGTAAAAGGTTAGCCACGGCCCACCTGTCACGCCACAGTGGGCTGCCATGCTATGTTTACCGAGTGCCGTAGATCTGGACACACTCGGTAAACATGTACTAAACCCACATGTCATTGGGTCATGGTGCTTGAGTTTACCGAGTGTCGTACATCTAGGCACTTTCGTAAATGTAAGCATTCAACAAGCCGTTTCTCCCTCAAATCGTTCACAGACACACACACACCGCACACGCCTCCCCACCGCCGCGGCCGCCTCCTCCCCTCCACCACCGCCGCCACCGAGCGGTCCCCACACCACCGCCCGCCACCGGAGAGAGAGGAGAGAGAGAGACGGAGAGAGAGATAGCAGGCACACCGGCGCACGGACGACGACGATCCCCTCCGCCGCGCCGCCCGTGCTCCCTCCTCCTTCGCTCCCGTTCCCGCAGGTGGGGTGGGGTGGGCCCAGCAGCAGCGCGGCGGCGAGCGAGCACTCTCCCTCCCCTTCAGTCGTGCTCCCGCCGCACCGGTGGCGACAAGGGACCCCGCCTACTCCCGTCGGCGCCAGTACCTGCCTGTTGCCCACCTCTCCCCTCCTCCGTCTGGTGGCGCCGTGATGCGATGGAATGGAAATGGATGGATCCGTGCGGGGGACGGCCCCGTTACTGCCCGCAGACGCGCATTGCCGCTTACTGCTGCTCGGACTGAGCGCTTCGGCGTCCACGGACCTTTGGGGATTGCTTGCGTGCTCGTACTTTCAGCACACCAAACTAACATTTCTATCTTCCCTATGCTTCGTCTTGGGCCTAGTCTTTCAAACCATAACCTAGTGAATTATGGTATCCCTTTTCAACTGGAGTTTTTAGTATGAAATAGAAGGGATGGGAGAAAAGTTTACTTGCATTGCCATGTAATAAAGTAATGTTAGATAAGGCTCAGTGCCAGGTGAATGAGGACGCAAATTGATGGAAGAATGAAATGAGGGCACCATTTTTTTTTTTCTTAACGACAATGGGTGACAATTAGGTGGTCCCCAATAATATTCTAATTTTTCATCTGATAACAAGATATGTTATGCCCTGAAGATATTAACTTGCTTATGGAGTTGATTGTTATTTATCTGTAAGAGCCTAAGCTCAATTAACCCGCGTAGTAGCAAAGATAAAACAGCCTGTGCCTAAAACGGCGTGGGTGTTCGTGTTCCAGCTGCATGCCTGACTTCCCGTGCACCTGGAGATTGGCGACTTGACTACTGCAAATGGGAGCTTGTTTAATCCCATCCACAGATTGCCCCGAACGTTTCTTGACA
The DNA here is from genome assembly GCA_904845875.1 of Miscanthus lutarioriparius. Taxonomy (NCBI): domain Eukaryota; kingdom Viridiplantae; phylum Streptophyta; class Magnoliopsida; order Poales; family Poaceae; genus Miscanthus; species Miscanthus lutarioriparius. The sequence continues at coordinate 72,291,445 of CAJGYO010000012.1, read as the reverse complement.
CTGCCAGTTTGCAAGTTGCAGCACTTTTGACTGTGTGTGATTCTGATAAGGGCTTTAGTAGAAGTACGCTGTTAATGAAAAGCTAAATGTTGGTAGTAACTGACAGTGGCGCGTCACAGTACTTTGATAGGCTTCTTTTACTACCTGTTGGATGGATAAGCTCCTTCCGTAAGAAGATGAAGGCAGGAGAAGAATCTCCCATCGAGAAACTTCTCTTTGTCCTTTTTTTTCTCTCCAGCTTCTTGTCGTGTACCTAAGCGCTGAACTAAAGCTTGCAAGCACTACTAGTAGTATAGCAGTAGTACTTACGGCTTGTACAGAGCAGTCAAATTAAGGATACGATGAGCACAATTCGCAACAAGAAAAGGCTGCCCTTATCTACTGCCATTTTTATATTCTAACTTGAAACCTATATATAAGTTTGATAATATATATATATATATATATATATATATATATATATATATATATATATATATATATATATAGTTAGAGCTAAACAGCTTGTTCGTTTGAGGCCGAAACTTAAACGAAACACACACACACGCTACTGTACTGTGCCATCACGTTCCAGCGTGCACGGAGCTTTGTAAATAAATTTGTATACTACTGCTACTACTAAACCACCTAGCGAAAGTAGGTAGGTGCTGGTGTGGTGTGTCGATTAGCTACTAGTGTTGCTGCTTTATTATCTGCATTATTATCGCAATCGAGACGGGGCACTAGAGAAAGAGAAAAGATTTAACTGTTTGCCTGTCTTTGTTAGACTGTATTTTTCCTGCACTAATTGGAACATAAACCTTTAGGTGATGAACAAAAGCTTTACCTATAGAAAGGTGTTGTTAGGATACACATAGATATTCCACATATATATTACTAGTTTTTTAAGTTCCAGGGACAAAGCCCCAGTCCATTGCATTGCATCAGGACCAGTAAATTCAGCATTATTACAGCATAATCAAAGTGCATGCCCTCTGGCTGAACATCCAGTACAAAACGTTGAGCAATGCCATAGAGTTAAGCATGTGCGAGTTTCAGACTGGCTTTTGTTTTCCTCGCAAAGTTGACATCTGCACAATATTGCAGGAATCCACATCCTCTGTTGATGTTGTATTCTTATTTTTACTGGAGGAATTGATCTTATTTCCAGTTTTATTGCTCTAAACTGCAATATCGTCTATATGTTAGGATGGATGACCGTCGGTGGATGTACACGGGCTATCAGAAGAGGGGTCAATACACAAATGAATGGATTGAGAAGGCCAATGATTTCATGACGAAGGCATTTGCAAACGGACAAATGACATGCCCGGTGTCCCTCAGAGAAGTGTAAGAACAAGGCAATGAAAACATATGAGGAGATGACTAAAGATCTTGTCAACAATGGATTTGTAGAGAACTATACCCGTGGACCATGCATGGTGAACGCCATCGCGAGAGAGAGAGAGTCGTGAGACAACGGATCGAGGAGTTTGATTCTGAAGCGTGGGTGGCGAAATGTTAAATGACCATGACATGGCTTTCGATGAAGGAAGTGCAGAGCGAGAGCGAGCAAACGCAAAGGCGTTTTACGCCATGTTGGATGCGGACACAACAACCCCTTCACGGGCGCACCAATGTTTCTAAACCGGATGCCATTGCACGTCTAATGGTCGTGAAGTCCCGGTTTAGCCGGAGTAGAGAATCCTTCGATCAATCATTGATGATGGTTGGCACCCTACTTCCGGATGATCACGTTACGCCAAAGAACACGTATGAGTCAAATAAAATCCTTCGTGCACTCAAGATGTCGTGCGAAAGCGAGATACATGCTTGTCCGAACGGATGCATCTTATTCGGGGAGAACATCTTGGCGATAAATCTTGTCCAAGAAGTGTAAGGCATCTAGGTACATTGAGTTAGAATCGGTGATGGTCGGAAGACGCAAACAAAAGTCGGCGCAAAGATCCCGAGGTACCTTCCTTTCATACCGAGGATCCAACGGCTTTTCATGAGCGAGAATCCATAAAAGCAGATGACGTGGCACAAAAAATCGGGCGCCCGATACATCGACAAGATGATACATCCGTCCGATGGTGAATCATGGAAAAGCTTCGATCGGAAGCATACCGACAAAAGCTGATGAGGCTCGTAATGTACGCATTGCAATCGGCAACCGATGGGTTCAATCCTTATGGAATGGGTTCTTCACCATACACATGTTGGCCCGTATTCATCATCCCTCTCAACCTCCCACTGGCGCGCCGCCTTTCAACGGCAAAATATTTTCTTGTCACTTATAATTCCGGGACACACGGGGCTAATATGAGTGTGTACATGGAGCCTTTGATAGACGATTTGGTCCGTGCATGGGACGAAGGGGTAGTGACATACGACCGATTCACAAAGACAAACTTCAGAATGCATATTTGGTACCATTATTCCATGCATGACTTCACGGCTTATGGGTTATTTTGTGGCTAGTGTGTTCACACGAAGATGCCATGCCCGATATGCAAGTCACCGTGGAGTTCTTTCGGTTGGAGAAGGGGGCAAGTTTTCTTCGTTTTGACAAACATCGACAATTCCTCCCTCTTGACCACCCATTCGGGAGAGACAAGAAGAACTTTCGAAAAGGTGTCACAAAGTGGAAGACTCTGCACTTTGAAATGATGACAGTGCCTGTGTTCTTGAGATGTTAGATGGTCTTGTGGTCGACAATGAAAAGGGGGGCTTCGTGGGATATGGAAAAGAGCATGCTGGACACACAAGTCGTGCTTGTGGAAGCTTCCTTACTTTAAGGACCTCCTTCTTCCACATAACATTGATGTAATGCACACTTTGAAAAGAATTTCGCCGAGGCGGTCCTTCACACAATCATGGACTGGAAAAGTCAAAGGACAATGTCAAGGCTAGATTGGATCAAGCAACGCACGTATGATAGACCAAAGCTAAACATGTTGCCTCCCTTACGCGGGAAGTCATGGAAGAAGCCTAAGGCCGACTTCGTCCCCTAACGAGGGCCCAAAAGAAAGAAGTTCTTCAATGGTTCCAATCGTTGATGTTCCACAGCGGTATGCAGCCGAATTGGAGGAGGGGTGTGAACTTAAGTACCATGCGAATCACGAGGGCTGAAGAGTCATGATTACCACATATGGATTGGCGCCTTCTTCCGGTGATGGTTCGTGGCTATTTCCCGATCAATCTGGCGAGTGATGGCGAGAGTTGAGCATGTTCTTCCGCAAGCTATGTGCTAAGGAGATATCTCGGACCGAGATTGAAGAAATGGAAAGAATGGCCCCGGTGTTGCTCTGCAAGTTGGAGAAGATCTTTCCCCCCGGCTTCTTCAATCCGATGCAACATTTGCTCTTACACCTACCATATGAGGCAAAAATGGGGGGCCCTGTGCATGCCCGTTGGTGCTATCCAATTGAGCGATGCCTAAAGGTTCTTAGAACAAAATGCAAAAATAAATGCAAAATTGAAGCTTCACATGCGAGAGGCATCCATTGTGGAGGAGGTGTCATACTTCACAACAAGATACTATGCCGACAACCTTCCTAACGTGCATAATCCACCCACCTTGTTACAATCTTTGTCGCCGACAATCGATCGACCCTCGGCCTTTTCCGAGGGCAACTCGGAAGTGCAAGTGAACCTACCTTGAAGATGTTGAGCCTAGAAGAGTGGCGCTCTATCCAAATTGTATGTGTGTTGCGGAACCTTGAAGAGGTTGGCCCGTACATTGCGTAAGTTTTACACAAACTTGTTTCTTTTCTTGTCAGTATTTCGCATGCACCCATCCAACCCTCTTGTTAACGTCCGTTACAGCAAATTTGTTCTCCTCTACCATCGTCCATCACGGAGGGAACCCACCGAAGCGGAAGTTGAAACCCTTCTAAGACATGGCGCGGGAGAACGAAATCCCACTTTTATTTGTTGGTTCAAGGAGGAGGTACTGTTCAATTTCATTTGTTGTTTGTACTTAACTCTCAACTTGACAAATATATAACGAATCATCCTACTTGAACTAGCAGGCCAAAAGTGACATGTCTATGAGTGCCAAGTGGAGGCAAGTTGCCAATGGATTTGAATTTAGGGTCAAGTCATTCTCTGTGTACGATGTCAATGGATATCGCTTTCACACAACTCGGCATGAGCAGAGTCGGCCGAATCGAAGAACCACAAATACCGGTGTTTTCACGCCAGGCACAGATGGGTTGGACTACTATGGAATAATTGAAGAAATATACAAACTCAAGTTTCCTGGTTGTGTACCTCTTCATCCTGTCATATTCAAATGCCATTGGTTTGATCCCAAAGAAGTGATAAAGACCCCTGAGCTTGGGTTAGTCGAAGTTCTAAAGTCATCCGTCTTGTTAGGAGACGACGTGTACATTGTGGCCCAACAGGCCACGCAAGTTTATTATCTCTCATACCCGTGCCAAACCAAAGACCGTCTTAAGGCGTATGATGTTGTGTACAAGGTATCGCCGCATGGTAAAGTACCCGTCCCAAACGATGATGATTATAACATCGATGCAAACACATATGACGGAGAGTTCTTTCAAGAAGAAGGATTAGAAGGGAGTTTTGAGATTGTCTTAGATGTAGATCTCGCAATGGAAGTAGACAATGATACGATCATTGTTGATGGGGATGATGGAGAGGAGGTTCACAACGCGAAGGACTTGTTATTACTTGAGCAACACCATTCAGCGAAGGTCGCTAGTGATGAGACTTTGAGAGACGATCATAATTACGTCGACAATAGCGATGATGAGATTTTTGGCCCACCTATCGATGATCTTGATGATTATTTCTAGTACATGTAAGATCTGTAGTACTTATGGCAATTTTATACATGTATGATACATTTACTTATTTTGCATCTCTTTTATACATGTATGATATATTTACTTATTTTGCATCTCTTTTATACATGTATGATACATTTACTTATTTTGCATCTCTTTTATACATGTATGATACATTTACTTTTGTATATGCATCTTGATAGTTTATTCCTTTTGTTGCGTGTGATTGATGGTGGGCGGTGGAATCGAGAAGCTTAGGTCGGTTTATGACCTTCTTGGCTGGTGGCGAGGTCCAGCCGGTGGAGGAGGAGGGCGTGCACAGATCGAGGGAGGCGTGCCCAGGGGAGGAGGAGGAGGACGACGACGAGGGCGTGCCCTGGAGGTGGAGCCCAGGATGGAGGAGGAGGAGCCTGAGGTGGAGGAGGAGGACGGCGGCAGACGAGGCGGCGTCGAGCCGACACCTCCTCCACAGGACGGCGACCACGAGTTCAGAAGCGGCCACGGAGGAGGAGGAGGAGGAGGAGGAGACCAGGGAGGAGATAGCAGAGGCGGTGGAGGAGGCACGGAGGAGGATGCTTCCAGCGGGTTGAGCGCGAGGAGGATGCCGACTTGGTGGCGAGAGGAAAATGGGGTGCCTACGGTTTGGCATGCGGGTCGTCGTCGCGCCTCCCGGACTTACCACATCTGACACAGGACGGCCAAAGGATTCACCATCCGAACTAAGTAAGTAATTTTGCATGTTAACACTAATTCACGGTGTTTTAAGTTATAACGAAACTAATATTCAATCTCAATAACTTTGTGCGAGGATTGGGAAATGGTGATCCCAAGGAGTCACTCTCGCCGAGTAAACGGGATCCTAGGTCTTCATGCGGGGGCAAACTACCCCGGATGGTGAGGATCGATGGTGTTGTGCAGCCCGCCATGAAGTGGTCCCAGCAGCGCGCCGCCAATGATCGATCGATCGAGCGGTGGCGGGTGTTATAACAACAAAGGCCGACCGGGTGATGAAAGAGCCGTGGATGCGTGTTCATCGCACTATGCTTGATAATAACATCACATTAATTGTATATTCTTGATCGTGTATTTGCTTGTAGGATTACTACACCTTGGCGGAGGGAGTACGTAGGGAGGACGCGATGACGTGGTGAACAAAGTCTGTGTTCACCGAGTGCGCGGACCTCTTCTACGAGACAAAGCTCCCCGTGCGGAAGAATTTACCATGCCCGCAGAGGAAAGAGAGTCACCAAAGCGCAGGCGGTGCACACCCCCCTAACTAAGGAGCAATACTTGATGGTAAACATGAGATTACATCGTCATGATTAATTGCAATCAAAATTGATTTATGATTTGTCATGTGCTCATGTGCGTGCAGTGCCTCCTGCTTGGTGTGCGGGGATGGACAACTGCTGGGAGGCCATTGTGGACACGTGGTTGAGTGAGGAGTACGAGCAATATCACGCCGTACGCTCACGTTGCCGTGCGATGATGCAGGGTTCCTCACACAAACAAGGGCCCACTACCCTCAAGGAATATGCAGCCAGATATGTACGCGGATTTCATTTCGTTGTTGCTACGCTAACTTCAATGCATAATATCTTATTGTTGTGCTTCTTCCTGCAGACGCGCAGTTCCACCCCCGGCCAGAGTGCGCCTCGTTCAAGGCATATGCCTTGGCACACAAGGGCAAGGCAAAGGACCCCGACCTCGTCTACAACCCGGAGGACCCGCCCGAGGCATACAGTAACCTGAGCGTGCACAGTCGCCTCAACGCGAGTACACGGCGATGGCGAGAGAGATCCATGGGCGAAATTTGATCCGAGCACCGCCCGACCTCGAGGGTGACATCGTCATGAGGTTGGGACCAGGTAAGCCACACGGAGGGTACTATATGGGCAACAAAGCACCATAGACACGGCCAACACTCGGACACTCGCCCAGATTAGAGCCCCGAGCACGAGTTCGAGCCCGGCCATACGCCCACGCCACACTCACCCCGTGGTAGCACTCCAGTTTAGTTCTGTTGCATTCGTTGTCCATTCATTTTCTACCCGTTCTTTATTTCCATTCTAACTATGTGATAAATAATTGTAGGCCCAGTTGAAGCCCTGCAGAGTCACAAGAGCCCTCACAGAGCCGATTTGAGCCCTCCAGCTATCGCACCCAGCCGAGTTGGCACAGCGAGAGAGGCCGAGTGCAGCCCACTTGAGGCCTTCCAAAGAATCGATCAGAAGGCCTGGTGCAGTACATGGCCAGCTTTTCTCGAGCATGGGCCAGCCTCCACCGCCTCCGCCGCCCGCCGATGATACCGTTGGTGCCTCCACCTCCATGCTGACGGCACTCCTGTGAGTCACTCTTCATCTTGAAAGACTTTTTCATTCAGATTGTGCTACTGATCCAACACTATCATGTTAGAACCTAGAAGAGAGTAGGATACATACATGTATAAGTTAGATTATTAGTAATATTGTTCAGACCTTGAAAGGCATCATGTTAGGTTCTACATGAGTACATAGGTGTTTGCCCAATTCATGTTCAGTCTACTCGACCATGTGTGACGATATCTTGCACATAGAGGAGAACTAAACAGCAACTAACTTGATATGTGTTATCTATTATATGCCTATATATTGATGTCACTGTTAACTGGTCTTTCGAAGGAATATTTGAATTTGGCATACTACCTTATGATTAATTGACAAATATGTTTATTTTCTTTTGCTCCCTCATTCCAGGGACCTTCTACAAATTGGATCGAACAACGATCAAGACTTGGACTTGTCTCCGTTTCTCGGTAGGGCTCCGACCATGTGACAGGACCATGTTTCACTTGTTTGTATGTTGAACTTAGAAGTGGGTTGAACTTTGTGGACTTTGGACATGTTGATGGTGTTTGTGGACTTTGCATTGTGCTTGTGACATTTGTTGTAGCTATATGTTGGTTATAATGAGTGGATGTGACATTTGTGGACATATATGTGATATATATTGTCTATCTGTTGGTAACTGTGATATTCTGTTATAATTGTGGACAAGTTTTACCGAGTGTAACACTCGTTAATGGTGATGTTTACACTCGGTAAAACAGAGAACAGAACCAAATTGGTTCTGATTCTGTTAATTTTGCCGAGTGTGCCATTTTTTACCGAGTGCCACGACCCCACTCGGATATATGTGCCATTTTTTACCGAGTGGAACACTCGGTAAATGAGTTACATGTTTACCGAGTGTTACCGGTACACTCGGTAAACTATATTAGGAAAAAAATATTTGCGGAATTGTTTTAATCATGAAAATGGTTATCTGTTTACCGAGTGCTATGTCTAACACTCGGAACGCACGCCGTTAACGGCAAGCTTGGGGATCGACGACCCGTCACGTCGTAGTTGTTTACCGAAAAGCGGCGTAGTACTTTTCGGTAAAATTTATTCTCCGAGTGCCCCGTTAGTTGACACTCGGTAAACTAACTTTACCGAGTCGTTGTTTACCGAGTCATGTTTACCGAGTGTGGCACTCGGTAAAAAATTTACCGAGTGTTTATCCATATTTGCCGAGTGTTTATCACACTTGGTAATTAATCAGTATCCCGTAGTGCTGGGCACCCCTTACTTGTCGCACAGGGTGACCAGCGATTCCTTGTTGGTCAGAGTGGACTCGATCGCCGCCGCCTCCGGCCAAGACAAGTCGCCACCACCGCCGCCTTTGCTGAAGAACAGCTGTGAGGTTGCATCTCCGAGCATCGCTGCCACGGCGAGGTCTACGATCTTGCAGGAGGAAGACGGCGAGGAGGGAGCCGCCGTGGTAGGCGAGGAAGGCCTCCTTCGCTTGGCTGAAAAGAAGCCAGCCTCAAGAGTAACGTTCGCTGATTTACGAAAAACACCGTTACCCCGCTGAAATAGCAGCGAACAGGGCCGACGGTGTTGGTGTTGGTGTTGGTGTTGGTGTTGGTGTTGGGTGCCGGAGGGCGACGGCGGACGCTGTGTTTTAGTTCGTGAAGAAGTAGAGCTAAACGAAGAGGCCTAGCCCGTAGGGGAAGAGAGCGCACTGGCTCCACTGTCCACTGTCCACTGTCCACTCCTTTCCTCTCCTCTCCTCTCTCTCTCTCACTCTACCTGCAGGAACAATTGAGTACAGTACTGTAGGAGCAGAGGAGAGAAGAAACTCTTTCTGCAGCTTTTTGTCATCTCCACATATCTGGCTTCCAAGCGAAGGAACCTGAGGGGTAGCCGGTGGAGGAGAGATTTTTGTCATCTACTTTCCAGGAATCAGTTCATTCAATTCAATTCATTCACGTGGGTTGGCTTTGATCTTTTGTTTTTTTACAAAGGTTTTGATCTTTTTGCTGAACAGGCAGATGAAGCAGTAGAAAGGTGATTTCTTGGTCACTACTAAAATTTTAACTTTAGCTAAATGGTTATCTTAAATAAATTACTAAATGCTCAACAAAGAATCACAAAGGGATTTACCGACGGTTAGACAGTTGTTATTGGACACGGTTATGGTGTGACCAGTTGTGCTCCCGCAAGCGTGCGACCACCATCCGTAACCACAGGTAACACACTGCCTTGTTGTACCGCTCGCTACGCGATCTCGCTTGACGCCCTGTCCTATACTAATCTATCGTCTTCGTCAGCCGGTCGCCATGAACATTCCTCATCCCTGCTATACAAAGTCGAAGAAAATAAACTTTATATCAAAGTTGTAGAGCTTAATTTAATCTACTTTGTCAAGTTTTTATTTAAAATTATTCAAGTGACATTTTTTAAATTATTAAATTTTGTAATTCAAAATTTCTAGTTTTTGAACAGCATCGAGTATTGACATGGTTGTTCGAAAATTCTACATTTTGAATTTCTGCATCTGATAATTTAAAAGAAACTTTTAGCACTAATAATTTTAATTCACTGATTAAAAATATAAGCTAGTAGTACATCCACCAAACAAACAAATATATTGTACAGGATTAAAAGAGCAGATCAGTGCTACTAAATGCCATTTGACACAACTCCACTGGTGGTCTGATCCCTCGTTCGTGGTCATCGGTACTGACCAATAGGTGGGTTAGGAGCCAATGTCTTGTCATATCAACATTACACCAGCCTCTTCTTGCACTGGTCGGATGCCCTGCCAAAAGGTTTGCTAGCTACATTACGGCCATGTTCAGTTGCCCGGAACCGGCGCCGCCAAAAACACGGTAGATTATTGTAGCGCACTGTATTATTCATTTGTATTTGATAATAATTGTTTAATCGTTGATTAATTAGGTTTAAAATGTTCGTTTCGCAAAGTACAATCAAATTGTGCAATTAATTTTTGATTTTATCAACATTTAGTACTCTATACATGTACCGTAAGTTTGATGTAACGGGAATCTTCTTTTTGTATAGTGCCAAAGTTTGGGCGCTGTTTAGTTCCACTCCAAAATACCAAATTTTTCAAGATTCTCTCTCACATCGAATCTTTGGACGTATGCATGAAGCATTAAATATAAATAAAAAATAAAACTAATTACACAGTTTAGACGAAATTCACGAGACGAATCTTTTAAGCCTAATTAGACTATGATTGGACACTAATTACCAAATAACAACAAAAGTGCTACAGTAACATTTCGCTAAAAATTTTATCAACTAAACGGTACCTTGGATTTTATGGTGAACTAAACATGCCCTACGCCAACGCCGCCGTCCCGAAGTCCGAGCAGCCTCTCGTTCCTGTTCATCTCCTCCACCAATCCACTGCGCTCCAGCTTTATTGCCGGCGCAGCGCCAATGGCAGCAGCCTCCTCCGTTGTGGGTGCATTGCAAGCATCCAGTGGATCCTCGAGCTAGATTGCACAGCGACTGGAGTGCCGTTCGAACCCTTATTCTAATAATTACAATTTAAGCATAGATTAATTAAGCTAATATAATTATATATAAAATATATTTATATATTTATTGTTAAGCATATCAGGGACATACTTATATGTTGCATTTCTATTGTAGAGAAATAAGTTGAAGAATGTGCTATAAGTTGGAGAATAGAATTATAGTATAGTGATTTATAGAATCCATTTCCATCTCTCACCTTATAAATTTGAGATAGTCTTATATGTGAGCTTAGAAATGTTACGGAATGACAAATTTCAAGCCAAATAACCTAATCTATTATGTAGATTTCAATTCCTCCAAAATAAAAGGATCCAAACGGCCCCTTAGAGATTTTAGAAAACTGGATTTTACGTAGTAATCATAGAATCTAGATTTTAGATAATAAAAATCTATAATGTTTGGATCACTAGATTCTAATGAGGGATTAATTGGTGGTATAATGTGTTCATTGTCATGATACCCTTGGATGGCAGGGAATGGACCATGCATGCAGCGAATGATAAGATAGGGGTAGGAATGTCTTTTCTTGCATGAGGATTAGAAATAATCTGATGTTATCCCTTGGCTAGCGGGTTCAGGTATTCAAAGAATCCAGGCGTGCAACCCGCTCTTCACCCATAGGAAGCCTTCGTCCTAAATCTCGGGATGAGATTCTTTTAAGGGGAAGGGTTGTAACATCCCGGTGTTACGTACCTATTTAATAATAGTTTAAGGCTTAATAAAACTTAATAAATAAGTTTTCTATGCTTGTGATAAATTCTTGCATGAAATGATACGATACATGTTTGTTTAAATCACCTTTGTGAATATAGTCAACATGTGTGATGTCAACCAACTTTGTTTTTTTTTACTTAAACATCTCTAAAGGAGTTTGTGAATAAAAGTTGTTTAGGGTTCATGATGGAAAAATATGGAGAAAATACTTAAAAAATGTCAAAATTCCTAATTGGTGTTAATTGCTCAATAGTTTTTAAAGGATAAATAAATAATTTATTTATATAGAAACTATAACATATGTTGGTGTGAAAAACTTAGTACAAGTTATGAACTTTGTGGTGGAGTGCTTGTTGGTGCTTAGTTTGCATGTTTGATATATTAGTTAAGGCTCCAAAGTTTGAATCAAATTCAGTTTTTAGAAGAACTTAGAAAAATTTCCTAGTCTATAGAATCAGCCTGACAAACCAAAGTTTGATATTGTTTATCTCCTAACTCATTGTGCTAATGACCTTAGCCCCTTAATCAAAGTTGGAGAGTGATGAGCGGGGAAGATATTTTCTTATAGGCATCGGCTCGGAATTGTTTTGGAATATGCCGATCTGGGGATTCAAATGCAGGAACATGGCTCTGTTGTGCCTATGCCCTGCCCCCGGTGCTCTGCTCGACCACGTCGTGCACAGGGCGCGCCCATGGCCGCCCACTCCTTGCCTCACGCACGCCCCTGCCCAAGCCGCGTTGCCGCTAACCGCGACCTGCTCCACGTGCCGCTTCTCTCCCCTCGCCCACGCCTATAAGGGCGTCGTGCTCGCTCTCGCTCGCTATCCTTCCACAGCAGAGCACGCACCGCCATGGCCGCGAGCTCAGAGCCGAGCTCGAGCGCCGCCGTCCTCACCACTGCACTTGGTCGCAGGCTGAGTTGAGCTCACCCCCACCTCCCGCCTCGCGCTCCACGCATGCTCGCCGTAGCCACGTCGCCGGGAGCAGCTGCGGCTAATGCTCGGGTCACCACTGCGCTGCACACACATGGCCAAGCCGTTGCGCCCTGCCTCGGCACGAGCGGGGCCTAGCCACGGGCGCGCCATGTCAGCCCGGTGCTGAGGAGCCCGCCGTCGCTAGCCGCCACGCTTCGCACTGCCTGTAACCGGCGAAGCAGCCGTCGCCACGGCCAGTGGCGCGTGTGGCCAGCATGGCCCGGCCGCCTCCGCCAAAGCTGCGCCTCTTTATGGGTGTGCATGGGACCAAGCTTGCCCTAGCGCCACCTCCCGCCATCGGCAAGGGCCTGTGCCGGCCGGAATCGACTCCGTCGTCGTCCTCCGCTCCGTGGAAGAGGAAGAGAAGGGTAGAAATTGAAATAGAAACTCTTTCTTGGGTCCAGATGTGAAGGGCTAGACTCATATGAATAGTTTCATACAGTAACTTTTTTCCTGTGGGTAGATTAGTAGAAAGTACAAGTTTATTGATGGAAAATGTGTTTTTCTTTTTCTGTTATATTTCTCTTTTATGCCTAAATCGGCTGAAACTTCTAAAATGCACAGAAAATAGTAGAAAAATTATAAAAAGGAAAATAAATATGATTTGGAATCCTTGTGAGTAGATCTATGCAGTAGAACTATAATATGGTATGGTTAGTATAATTTTTTCGCTGTAGATTTAGATTTATGCTTTTTAGGGTTTCCTAGAAATAAATTCATATCTGCTGTTGTATTATTCCAAATGTAGTGATTTTTTTATGGTAAACTAGTATTGATGTGTATGTGCTCTGGTAAAAATTTCATGTCCAATGTATGTCTATTTACTGAGTTATTGATTTATCACGTGTCACATCCTTTATTACCATTAAATCTTAATTAATTGTTAGTAAATAATCTGCTTATCCAGAAATTATAAAATTTGTACAGTAGCTTTGTTTAGTTAATATGTGTCTCCCATAAAATTTTCATCTCCAAAATAGATGTTTGGCGTAACACCTTTTTATTCCTTGGTTGTAATTATTTAAGATTGTATATATGATAGCTATTTGGATTAGGGATAATGTATGTTTCTCTATGTTATTGTGCTACATGTTGACTAAGCTAACTGTTACTTAACTATATATGGTAGTAATGTTATGGTTAGCGTGTTTGCTCTGTCTTGCGCTTGTATTTTTAAATGCAAATGGTTGTCTTGCTCACTTGTGTTAGGTTGATATTAGTGAACTCATAAATAAGCGTTGTGGAGAAGATGAGAGTTCGACCTAAAACGTTGCATACTATTAGTCGCCCTACGACGTGTTCCTTGTCTATTAATATTTGTAAATGTCCATGTATGCTTGTTTGACTTAAACATGTATTGCATTATGCATATCATTTAGGAACGATAATGGATAGATGGATCAACTGGAGGATGTTGGCGTCACACGGAAGGATGGTGTAGTGGTGACCAATGCTATGATGATGATAGATCGTGTCCCGAAGATGGAGGGATACTAACTTTGTATAATACAAATTTTATTCAGACAAGCCCCGGTGCAAAACCCCTATTTTTCCAGCACTTATTATTATTATGTTGTTTGTGCATTAAGTTACAGGAGTTGCTTGAAACCCACCTGCATAATATTATATCCTATGAGTCCTACTAGTATGATAGGAATCGTGTAGCATGCCATGCTATAGGGCTTACAGTAGAAGTCGAGTGGTGGGCGGTCACTCGCGAGAAATAGGTGATGGTCATATTGTTACTACTAGCACATGGACTTGAGATGCTGGATAATAATTGTAGACCGAGCGGAAAGTGGAAAATGGTTTTTCTGAATGGTTGGTGGGTGACGCAGAGCAAGGCTCTGGGCGCTCGTTTTCCGCCTGTGTCGATTAAGGACTGTTCGTTGGTGGCCATTTGACAAGTTTGAAGGTATTGAACACATAACAGGGCCTGAGTTACAGTTGACCATGAAGCTTAGTACTTTCTTATGACAGGTGCACAAAACGTTCATCGGAGTGTTTCTCTGGCCATTCTAGCGGCTGTTTTTGGGAGGGGAATGTCCATGGACCAAACTTATGAGGGGGAAACCCGTTGTCGGTTCGCGGGACGGGCCTCTTAGGGTGGGTTCCCCGGGGTGGTCAGGTCATTTTGGACCTTGGTCATACGGTTGGAATGGTTGCCTTGTACATGCTCTTTTGAGAGAAGTACGAGCGTGTGTTTGGGGTTGCCCAGTTGGATGTACATCGATTGCTATTGTCGCCCTCCTCGGTTATGCATACCACTTGTCATTTCACTATCATCGTAGTTAATACAATTGGAATATGGAGATGATGAGGCTTATGTCGGATGATGAAATATATTCTGATTGCTTACCACATGCTTAAAAGTAGTCAAGTGCTTACCTAGAATAGTTAAGTAATAAACTTGACGTGACTGCTAAAACCTTGAATACCAGGATGCACTATTAGTAGTGCTTCTCTGCAAAAATAACTAAATAGCTAGCCAAATAGCTCATGCATATCCTTGAGAGTCAGGAGACTACTCCCACCTAGTCGGGTAAGTCTTGCAGAGTACATTGTGTACTCAGGGTTTTATTCCCCCTGTTGTAGGTAACAGGTGGATGCTGGAGCTGAATGTTGTGTGTGGATACCTCCTGGTGGGCTCAATGAGTCTTCCTTTGTCGCCACGATTGTAGAAGTTTTACTCTTCCATCTCTACTTCTGCTGTAATATTCAAAATTGTTAACTTCCGCTGCTTTTGTGTAAAATGACATTCTTTCGTTGCTTTTACGAAATCTATTTATGATAACTCTGATTTTTATGTAAACTAGTCATGTATGAAATGGTTAAGAATATTGTAAGCTTTATTCACTCGTTTATTCACTCGTTTAACTTGATCTTTGGTGTACTTAGTGTCAAATAGCTGATAAGTATACTTAGGATTAGGTTAAATTGGACGGTTCTGCCACATATTGTCTCCATAAATGAATAAAACGCCTTCAAAAATGCCAAACTATTTTAGGAAACCTAGATAATTTGTGCCCGCCTCTAAAAGTACAAAGATTTTTCTCCTAAAAGTCCTTTTTAGTACTCCCTCCGTCTATAAAGAATATAACTATGTTTTCCGTGCCTGTTGCAGTAGTCTAAGCTTGACCAATACAAGTTTACGATGAGCGAATATTATTCATATTTATGTCCCCAAATCAATATATTACGAAAGTATATTGCATACCGAATCTAGTGATATTTATTTTATATCATACATGTTAGTATTTTGTTATATCAAGCTTGAAATCATTTGGTTTCTTGAAATGTTAGAATTGCATTTGGGCGGAGGGAGTAGTGTACACTTTAACAATATTTTGTCGAGGACATATTTTAAATGAGCTGACAATAGCGCTACATGTATTAAGAAGGAGTCGAAGCCCTGAAAAGCACAACAAAGTAAAATAATTGAAATGTGGAAACTGAAAGGAAATAAAGGTTTGTTGTTAGGGGTTCCTACCTTATAGATTGCTAATCCCCTTTTGGAACTCACTCATCTTTGTAATAATCAATAATCAGTAGCACGTTGACATGTAAGGCAACATATTCCGCTGCCTGCTAAATTGATTGAATTTTTTAGGCATTCCAGCATCTTTTAACATCAACAAAATTCTGTATGCTTTGTTAATTTAGGTTCAGCGAGCTTTTTTTTAGTAGGAAATGACCATAGCCCAGCGCTTTTGGTGGGGGCAGCGGCCGCTCGGTTTTGCTACTACAGTTTGTTTTTATCTCTTCGTTAACCGTATAGCTAGCTACACGTGGAGAAGGCAGAGCTAACCAGAATTCTGCGCCTAAACTTATATAGCAGGACCGACAAAGAACGTGATTGATGTCGTAATCAACGTTTACTGGGCATCGACGAGTTAAAAACAAGGGAACAAACAATATATGGATAAGTTTTGACTAATTAATTGTTATTACTCCTACAGTCTTTGCAAGGCCTGCTACTACTTTCAGCGTTTGTGCGCATCACTCACTATCTATCTTGTTGATCCATTTTGGGCTTCAGCCTGGTCTGACGGATACTCGTACCTCAAAATATTTCATGGGCCAAGACCAATGCCCTGTTCGACTAATAAGTCATGGCTAAAAATATTGTTGACTGATTTGTTGTGAAAAAAAATACTGTTCAATGGCTGAAAAAAGTTCGGCTTATAAGCAAAGCGAAAACAGGGCGCAAGACAAGAGGCCAACCATCCATTACATATTATTACAGTACATTTGGACGAGTAGCTGCCGGTTTGGATGTTGGCCACTTGGGCTTAGGATACGAGTTCGGGTGTCCATCTTGTGTCTAGCACCGTCAGCGTGATTTGCAAAGATAGCAGCATATATACTGCGCTAATGCTCCACCGCGGACATCCGTCCTGGGTCCATCCGTTCGGACGCACCTAGCTGAGCTTGTGGACCGACCCAAAGGCTTGCTCCCCCCACCCGTACATGGTTTCTCAAAAAAATCAGACGCATACGTGGCACTGTAACCTCCATTTCTATCCACGTATTTGCTCCTCACACATTATCTTTCCAATCCTATGTGCTCTTGTGTTGCTGCTCGTGCTCCAGCACAATGCTCTACGCACGCAAGCTGTTGGTGCTCGTGCGTGCCCCGTGCCCGCATGCTGCTCCTGCTACTGCCACCACTGCTCAACTCGCCCTTCATCATAGCCGCTGCCTCCATCCCCAACCTATGTGCCACTGCTGTCGTCCGCGCCCACCATCTGCGTCATGTTGTTGTCGTCACTGCAGCCCCCACCCCACCCTCTGTGCCACCGCCCCCACCCACCCTGTGCGTCATCGACGCCACCACCCCCACCCCGTCTTCTGTGCACTGCCACCCAACTCCGCGTTGCCGGCGAGCTCTACACCGGTGACCTCCATGCGTCGACAAGCTTCCATTCACTCAAGTAGTAAGGTGACGTTGTGCTGAAAAATACATGTTGCAAGCGTATGTTTCAAGTGTTTCAGATGGTTTATAGGTAGCAAAGTAGATCGGGATGTTACACATGTTGCAATGTGGCTATACACGTATGTTGCAAGAGTTTATTCAAAATGTTTCATCTGTTCCAGACGTATGTTGCAAGTGCTTTATCTAGATGTTGCATATGTTGCAATGGCTATGTTGCAAGTATATTGAGATGTTAGTACATGTTGCAATGGCTATACATGTATGTTGCAAGAGTTTGTTTAAAATGTTCATCTATTTCAGATGTATGTTGCAGGTGCTTTTTATATGGATGTTGCATATGTTGCAACAGCTATGTTGCAAGTATATGTTCTAAATGTTTCATCTGTTTTCAGACGTTTGTCGCAATTGTTTCATCTGAGTGTTGCAAAACTAGATCTGGATGTAGAGTTGTTGAGAGAGGAAGAAAGAGGTAGACCTCCGCCCTACTCGCTCTGGGCCTCTGGCTACCTCTGCCTGTTGTCTGCCTATGTTCAATTCAATTCGACTGCGGAGAACGAAACAAAAGTGCAACGTAGGGAGAAGGTGCCTCGCATGCTGAGGTGTGGCAACATGGAGACGCGTTGTTGTGGGCTGGTCCTTAGCGATAGGAGGGACCGGGGGAACCAATTCGGCGGGGGAGCCAACACAGGGCGAATGGCTGGCTAGGCAGAGAGCGGTCGTGGAGGACACAGAAGGGGAGCTGTGTCCAGACTTGGGCCTAGGACCGGACGTAGCCTTGCCCTATATACTAACGTACTGTATCTGTTTCATGTGATGCAAAGATACCGTGTTCCTCCACGGCTCCACGAACAAGAATACTGTACTGGCCTACTGGGAGAATACTAGTTTTTTTTAGTGGATACTGGGAGAATACTAGTAGCCGTACCCGTACGTGCAGATGGGCTGTCCAAGCTCGACAAGACATTTGGAGAGAACGACATCATTTGGGTCGCACCCAGTGATTTCGACTCGATTCAGCCCAAAATATAAAGACATCCGATGTTTAAATTTATACATTATCCCAACATATAATGGTTTCTAAAAATCCAATATGTTAGTTGGGCTTTATTAGACCGGGCCAGAATTTCAGGAATCCTTTGTGGGTTGGATTGGTTAGGCTCTGCTTTGTACAGTTTCGGCTGGTTTTGACACGTATTTGAGGGCATGCTCAACTCTCTAGTTAGGATTTTACACACACAAAAAAAAAACTCTCTAGTTAGGATAAGCATTTTCCTGCTGTGTAAGGACAGGACAGTTATTACCTGAAAATTGGTGAAACCATTTCTCATCTGAGATATAGCATCGACGCTTGCTTGCTCAAAAACACGAGAAACGACTTCACCTCCTCATATTATTAGGGGGAAGCCAGAGGAAATACTTAACTACGATGAGAAAATTCCCTATTTAGCATCACAGAATGACATGCTTCCCTATATAGCATCCAAAGATTAAATTTTTCCAATATAGCACTGGGTTTGTTTTGGTCCCCTATCTAGCACTACCGTAAGTACAGACCACTAACACCGTTAACTGGCAGCGGAAAAGTCCGTTATACCCCTATTTCACTCTGTACATATCATTTGCAATGGATGTTTCATATGTATAGAAGCAG
The DNA here is from genome assembly GCA_904845875.1 of Miscanthus lutarioriparius. Lineage (NCBI taxonomy): Eukaryota > Viridiplantae > Streptophyta > Magnoliopsida > Poales > Poaceae > Miscanthus > Miscanthus lutarioriparius. The sequence goes on along the minus strand of CAJGYO010000012.1, from coordinate 72,272,501 downwards.
GACATTTGCAATGTGAACATCAGCCCCTTTTTTGGCCAGATTATTTGTTTTCAACAATAAACAATTCTTAACATTATTTTTTTGACCAATGTATTGCAACAACAGCAGCTTACATGAGATCTCCATATACATTAGCAGCTATAGATTGCTTAAGCCACACAAACCACATAGTTCGCACATATATCAAGTGTCCAAGTTCATATAAAGTAGACCGCATAAAATTATACATATTACATGGTACATAGATGGCACGAGAAATCACAGACTGAGCCTTCTTTTGCTCCTAGTGCTCATTGCTGGGCTAGGAGGGACAACCATTTTGCTTTTGCTTCTTATGCCCATTGCAGGACTGTCAAGTGATTTTATGGGAATTTTTTGCATGTCATTCTTCATTTTCCCCTTTGCCTTTGGTTTAAACTTGACCTTTGGTTTTGCCTTAGTTGTCTTGGATGCATGTCCTGCAGCTGAGTTAGTGTGGTCACCCTCTATGCTCATGGGCTCAGGTTCATTGGACCCTTTTTTTGACCTACAGTTGTGCATGTACAAGTGGTCACCCTCTCTAATGAGTTAAGTTTGACAAAAAAAATTATGGTACAAGGTGGTCTGTACTAAAATGCTCATAAAATAGAATACAAATAAGAGTTTACCTTGTTGAGCTTGCTGAAGATGAGGTGCTACGTTTTCCTTTCTTCGTAGTTGTAGGTTAAACACTTTGCCTATTTTCAAAAGTGGAAAACTTTAGCTGTGAAGAAATGAATGCATTGACAATAAGCTGCTCTAAATTTCTCAATGGAGTAATACAAGTCCACATAATTCTCAAGAGAGGCACTATGTAGTGATGTGATGAATGCTATAGCATGTTTACATGGAATACCAGAAACTTGCCATTGTCTGCAAGAGCATATCCTATCCTGTAAATTCACAACAAATCTAATACCGGTACCTCCTAATGCAGTAACTTCACCAACGTGTTCTGAGCATTCAAGCACTTCCAGCTCTAGTTCTCTACTCCTTTCATTCAACCTTTTGATTATGTGGGGGTAGAATCAAACCTTCTAACTTCTTTGACACTTTCCTCCTTTGGTTCCACTTGATCATAATCAATTGTCTAATCTTATCCATAAAGTCATCTAAGTTCATGGACTTATATTGCTTAATCCAATTGTTAAAAGTCTCTGCCAAGTTGTTAGTTACATAATCCACCTTGGAATTGGTTGAAAATTGACTCCTAGTCCACAACTTCTTATGCCAATTCCTAAGATATGCAGTTGCTGCTGGTTTTGCTTTCTCCATAGCAAACCAATGCTTCTCAAATATATATTGGTTCCATGAATAAGCTGCTGCCCAAAGGTGGTCATCAAACACCTTACCATGAATTTTTTTCTTGAAATTGGTCACTAAGTGAAACATGCACTCTCTATTTTCTGCTTCTGGAAACACCTCTCCTACCCCAGTTATCACTGGTTGCCCAGCATCAGTGCTTATGGCTAATCCTCTAGGTGAACCAATGGCTTCTTTAAGCATTTGCATGAACCATATCCAATTCTCATTAGTCTCAGAATCAAAAACCCCAAAACAAACTGGATACAGCCAGTTATGACCATCAACAATTGTAGCACTAGCCAACTGCCCCTTAAATTTGCCTGTCAGAAAGGTACTATCTATCGCCAAATAGGGTCTGCAACCAGTAAGAAACCCATCTATGCAAGGCTTTAAGGCAAAGAAAAATCTTCTAAATCTGATTTTGTCTTTTATTGTGTAATGATCAATGACTACCACACTACTAGGACAATATTTCTCAATTTGTGCCTTAAAGCTATATAGTTTGTCAAAGCTGCTGTCCCAATCACCATAGAGTTGGTTAAGTGCTAGATCCTTACCCTTATATACTCTCTTATAGTGTATATGTACTTTGTGGTGTTCTTTAATCTTCTTTTGCAATTCTTTTGCTCCTAGTGTGGGGTCTTGAATGAGCAAATCCTTCACCTTTGCACATACCTAATGTTTGGTACCACTGGCCACCTTCATATTCCTTCTTGTGCTTGAGCAATCATGCTCAAAAGGGTTATTTTTTTCCTGAATAGATAAACAAAGGTAAGCACACAACATTGTTTTTAAGAATAGCAGTGGAAAATCAATACACAAAGTAAGTATAGTACAATTACCATTACAGTTTCCTTGTCCTGGGTGGTAGAAGCATGTATCCTCCATGAACAGTTATCTTCTAATTTCCTGGAACAATAGGCCCCAAACCTAGAACGATTGCTATATGCAGTTCTATATTCAAACTCATGTTTGATTACATGCTGAGATAGCGCCAACTTAAAAGCTTCCATACAAGAATAAGTGGTGCCTTCTGTCATTGGAGGGTCTTCTTTGTCATGTTCTATATCTAGGACATGATCTTCCTCATAGTCCGTGTCCACTAGCTCATCAACAACCTCAGTTTTAGATTCAGACTATGAGTCAAGATCCTCCTCATCCTCCGTACCCTCCTCATCAGGACCAGAATCCTTTTCCATTCTTTTGTGCCCAGAATAAAGGACCACATTTAGAGCATGTATAGGTTCATTGCTTGCCAAGTACATAGCCTCCTCATCGACCCCTACATGTTTATTCTCAGGCGATGGATTATCTAAATATGTGTCCTCTGGTTCAGCAGAAGGATTCTACATGGGAGGCCCTTAGTCCTCGTAATGCCAGTGAGTGAGAGGCTCATATGGTTCAAATGGATGAGAATATGCTATGAACATGTCCGCAACCTTTGTTTTCTTGTGTTTTTCAAACATTAACATCAAATCTTGGTCAGTTTTAACTTTTGGGAAGGTTTTTGAATCATGGTCATGGTACTGAAGATGTGCAATTTCCATATAGCCAGGAGGGTACTGATCTACTATTGATTCAACTAAATCTTGAAAATTAGTGAGATAACAATCAAGAACTTTCTCAAAACAAAAGCATCCGACATCTTTCCTAGCTTTCTTAGGGTTACCAAGGTGTTTCATTTGTAGGATATAAGTTGAATTTGGATCAAGAGATGGATGAAACCTATGAACCAAATAAAAACATCTTAAACTATGAGTAATTGTACCAACAGTTGAAAGGGCATCAACAGCAAGAACACAATGAGGAGAGGATGGGAACTCACCCGTCCAACAATGTGGCCATGCTAGACCTTTGAGCGCCGCCGGGTGGCACCTCTGCTCATGTGCTTGGGCCATGCAAGGTTGCGCATGTGCCTCCACCGGGGCAGTGCGGGGATGCGCACGCGCCTCCGTTGGGGCTGCGGTAGGCTGCGCATGGGCTGTCGCCATAGGCGACGCTGGTCGGGCTACCGCCGTAGGCGCTCCTGCTTGGGCCGCCGCCGCTTGTGCCGGCCCTGCCGCACGCGCCGTCGCCGCAGCCGGCGCCGCTCAGGTCGCCCCCCCACCCAGATCCATGCCCCCCGGATCCGCGAGAAAGGGCTCCTCGCCGGGAGGCAAGCCACCACCACCGGCCATCGCTTTGGTGCGGTGGGAGTCACGATAGGGTTCGGGAGAAGAGAAAGCACCGACGGCTCAGGACCGTGACCAGTTCGTAAGGGTATTTTGGTCTATCCTTCAATTATTTGACAAGCACAAAATGGTATACTCTAACAGATCTGACGGTAGTGCTAGATAGGGGACCAAAAACAAACCCAGTGCTATATTAGGAAAATTTAATCTTCGGATGCTATATAAGGAAGCATGCCATTTTGTGATGCTAAATAGGGAATTTTCTCTATTTTATGAGGCATCTTCATTCAGTCTTACAATTATGACTTTAACAGGGGAAAAGATGTACACCAAAGCACATGTTTGCTACACTAGAGTGACCTATTTACAACATTAGTAGTCTGCAGTATAGTAAGTAACAAAATATAAAATGTCAGGTTCACCTTCCTAAAAGGCCCTCCAGAAGCCATTGGTTCTCAGTTATAGCTGAATCTATCTATACTGTATAGCAACTCAGATCCATTTTAGATACATGCTTGAAAATCTTTTACACCCCGTTTGGACAATAGATATTGAGACGTGGAATTTTGAATTGAATTGAGTTTTTTCAATTCTGCTGTTTGGATGTCTTTGGCATTATGAGATGGCATTGATCCCTCGATACCAAGGCATTCGACTACAACTAAAACTGCTCCCCTTTGATACCGAGGCAAACCCCTCCGTATTGGAGGGAAACCAAAGCAACGAAGAAGTATCAGAAGGCGGAAGCACCAAGGAACCCTGCGACTGCCCCCGTCGTTGGAGAGTCCCAACAACTGCTATCATCGCCACTAGAGGTCGCGCAAGGGAGAACGGAGGAAAACTCATGTGGAGGAGATGCGGGATCATCTTATTCCTGAAGTTCGACGACCGCTGAGTGCCAGGATCCCCTTCTTCCTCAAGTCCTCAGGTGTCGGGAACCCCTTCTTCCTCAAGTCCGGCAGCAGCGGGGAGTGTAGTGCGGCGGCGGCACCAACACCGACAGTAGGCGCGGGTCGTGGCGCTAGTCCAGCAAGAAGGCCTCAAGTCTAGCAGCACCCGTGCAGGTACCGGCCATGTTGGCGCCTCCATGCTTCCAGCAGCTGTGGCGACGCATCCTGCTGCCTCTAGCCATGCACGCACAAGCCTAGGGGAATTGCTTTGGTAGGGAAGGGGAAGGAGCAGTCTCACTGTTGTACATCGATGTGCGGGGGGCACAGCAGTGCAGCTATATGGCGAACGGACTTGCGGCGGCGACGACGATGCATAATGAGCTACTTCATGCGGGGTTGAAAAGGGGATCTGTGAATGAATGGTCTTGGAGCTTTTGGAGATTCTAAATTGCAATTTCATGTACATCCAAACATCTGATTTGGTATTGCAGCCCATTTAAAATACTAGTCTGATTTAGTATTGGAACCTAATTCAATGCCAGCCGTCCAATATCCACGTCCAAACAGACCTTTAGTAACTGTCCATTCTATATTGATAGCTGCTGTTTCAAATAAATAAATAAAATGGCAGCCTCTTCGCCAGGTCCTGCTTGCCCAGGCTTTTCATCTGCTCAGCCTGTGCCTGAACAATTCAGTGCAATACTCAGTGAGAATAGCTGAATACTCCATCCAAACAATTCAAACCAATGCAGTTCATAGAGAATATTGTTCAGAGATTGATTGAAACAAGAAAACTAAAAAAAAATTGGAAATTGAATCGAATTGAATGGAACTGACCTCAGCCTGCCTCAGCTTGGTTCGAGATATTTCTTTCCCAAGTTAGCAGCAGCAGCGATTTGAAGTAATATCTGAAAATGAAATTGCCGAGCACCTGCATCACGCCATGTCCTCACCCTTAGCCCCCATCCTCAGTGTCCTCCTGCTCTTGCTGGCACGGTCGCGGCTAGGGATTCCTGAGAGTAGTCACCGCCGTGGTGAACGTGCGCGTCCATAGCCCAGGATTCCTAGGAGTAGTCACCGCCATGGGCTATAGCCCGAGATCACACAGAAACACCGTCAGTTCTGATGATGGAAGAACTAAAACAACTCAGATTCGCGATAGCGTGGATTGATTTGATTACCTATACTTGCTGCTGCGCATTGACGATGGCATTCGACAGCAGCAACACCCGTCCGGCCGCCTGAGCTGCTCCTGCAGCCGCTCTTTCCCCTGCTCGACGCCCTCCACCACCCGCCTCCTGCCACCGATGGCCTCCTCCGCACGAGCACGCTGGAGGCCCCACCTAAAGATATCATAAAACCTGAGGATTTGTCCTCCTGAAACGAAGCATTGATTTTGGATCTGCCAATAACATAGAAAATTGGAACTTGAATAAATTAATGGATGGAGATATCAACTGGATATATAGTGTGGTTTCTCTCTGTCCTACCTGCTTTGTGGATCGATGTAGCCCTGCTCGAAGAAGAAGCTTCATCATCACAAATCCAATGCCTAGGCCGCAGTTCATGCATGTTGGGAGGCCACACCATCCTTCATGGATCCACTACTAGCATGCCAAAGAGCCACGCCGCCGCCACCAAGGTCACCATGGACGCACGTAGAGGGGAACCATGCCGCTCCTAACGAATATTGTGCCTAGCTCCCATGGATCTGCCGCCGGGGACGCCACGCTGCTGATGAAGGGGGCGACACAATCATTGCCGCACAGGTCATGGGACGCGTGCTGCTGCTGGTTCGTGGGAGAGGAGGCGGCTACGTGGGCGTGCACGTGATTGGAGCGAGATCACGGAGGGGATGGATCACAAGATTGGTCCCACTTGTCGGCGCATCATTTTTTTGACTTGCGGGATCACAAGAGATGGGCACAGGAGCGAGGGGCGTGGGATCGCAGGAGGCAGGACGATGGAACCACGTTGGAATGTCGCACCAAAATGGTGTCCACAATTTAGTCTTTTAAGTTGTGATTGTGATTGTGATGAAGAGATATCATCTATTTATAGTCGCACCACCCTCAGTGTCATTGTAGCCGCTAACATGTATAGCCCACGGCAACGCCGTATACTATGCGTGATTCTATGGGCAAGTCTACATTTTTGTGTGCACTAGCAACAAACTACAAAGACTTCATTCATATTATCCGCTGTTGGAATTAGGATCATAGATCACACGCTTTGATGCTGGCTAATCCTAACCGGATTCGACGCAAATGTAAAATGCACTGAAAAACTGAAGAACACAGATTTCAGCAACTATCAACAAAGCGCTGACAGAGCTATTTTCTCAGATTTGTGTGATCAGTACATGATGATTACAAATGGTCTAAAACAATTCTAAATGACACTAACACAAGCTACTTATACCAGCAGCATTTACAAGACACAACCCTGAGATAAACAACTGCCTACACAGAGGCAAACACACATAGAAAAGATAATTGCAGAAGACACATCGTGCGTGAGCGCGGTCACCACTCCTCCACCACTGACTTTGGAACTCACGTTCCCGCCTTGGCACAACACCTGCCACATCAGTGCTTGGCTAGTTGGCTTAGTGTACTCTGGGTTACATGCAACATTCTCCCCCTAAACCCTGCAGTACACTAAGATCCCTGACACTGAGGATATGCCTCATCACCATCAGACTCCCAGCTGCTAGAGCTTTAGTCAGTGAATCTGCTTTCTGCTCTTCAGTCCCAACTCTCTTGGCAACAATCTGACCTCTTTCAATGCACTCTCTGATAAAATGATACCTTGTATTAATGTGTTTGCTTCTTCCATGAAAAATAGGATTCTTCATCAGTGCAATTGTAGAATTGTTGTCCACAAACAATGCCACCACCTTTATCTTTGTTGATGTCACTTCACTCAACAAATTCTTGAGCCAAATGGTCTGCATAGCTGCTGCTATTGCTGCCATAAACTCTGACTCACATGATGACAATGCCACAATTTTCTGCTTCTGGGAGCACCAAGTAATCAGATTGCCATTTAGATAGAAGGCCATACCTCCAGTGCTCCTCCTTCCAACCAAATCACTAGATAAATCACTGTTAGTGTAGCCCACCAACACTTCTTCACCACCAGCTTGAGTGCAAACAAGTCCCATGTCAACTGTACCTTTGAGATACCTCAAGATTTGCTTCACTGCCTGCAGATGCATGATAGTAGGCTTCTCCATAAACCTACTAGCCATCCCAACTGAGTATGCAAGATCAGGTCATGTATGTAACAAATACCTCAAGCGCCAATCATCTTTCTGTATTCAGTTCCATTAACAGGTTTACAATCTTTATCCTGGTGAAGCTTTATTCCTGGATTCATTGGAATTTTGGTTGGGTTGCAGCCACCCACACCAAACTGATTCAAAATCTTTCTAGCATAGCTTGATTGCTTGATTGCAATAAAATCTTGCTGCTGATCAACTTCAATACCCAGATAGAATGACAGTAACCCCAAGTCCCTCATCTCAAATTGAGTTGTCATTTCTTGCTTGAACTTCAAGATCTCAGCTGGATTACTCCCTATCACAATCAGTTCATCAACATACACACCTAGGACCACTGCATCCTTCCCTGTTCCCCTAGTGTAGACAGCTGGCTCACTAGCACACTTGGTGAATCTTAGACTCTTCAAACACTTATCAAGCTTGATGTTCCAGGCCCTTGGAGCCTGCCTAAGCCCGTACAAAGCCTTGCTGAGCTTCAGTACATGCTTCTCCTTACCTTTGACTTTAAAGCCTTCAGGTTGGGAAACATAAACCTCTTCCTCAAGGTCACCATTGAGGAATGCAGTTTTCACATCTAAGTGGTGTACCTGCCGTCCTCTGTTGGCAGCTATTGCTAGAATCATTCTGACTGTATCAAGCCTAGCAACTGGTGCAAAAACTTCTTCAAAATCAACCCCTTGTTTTTGTACATACCCTTTTTCCACCAACCTTGCCTTATGCTTGATCACCTCTCCATCAGCATTTCTTTTCAATTTGAACACCCATTTTAGCCCAATAGGTCTCTGTCCTTGTGGTAGCTTAACCAGCTCCCAAGTTCTATTCTTTGAGATGGACTGTAATTCACTCCTCATTGCTGCCCCCTAATTCTCATCACCAGCAACATCCTTATAGCAAGTAGGCTCTTCCATAACTACTAATAAGGCCTCAACATCAGAGTCAAGCTCTATCTCTTCTATCATTTCATATATCTTATTCAGATTCCTGAATCTGACAGGGCTCTCATCATACTGTTGACTATTTAGCAATAGACTATTTGAGTGCTGTCCATAACCATGACCTGATGCTGCACTGGCTGGCTGTCCACCTATTGAGACTGGAGTCATCACATCTGCCCCAACATCTGCTACTGCTCCTGAGGATTGTAGCTGATCTGGCAATATGTTGTTGTGGATAGCTGAATCAGTTGGTGTTCCTGAACCTAAAGAACCCAATGCTCCCCCTGACTCAGGAACTGTCTGCTGAGCATCTTCTCCACCAATCATTCCTCCCACACCATGACTCCAACTCCTAAGCTCATTCTCAACAACAAATTCAGTTGATACATCCTCAATAGAATTCTTGGACCAATCCCAAGTCATTGCTTCTTCACAAATGATATCTCTACTAACAACAATTTTGTTGTTAATTACATCAAGCAGCCTATGTGCCTTGCACCCCTCATCAACACCTAAATAGACCATTGGTCTACTCCTATCTTCTAGCTTTTTCAAATGAGGACCTCCTGTTCTGACATGAGCAGTACACCCAAACACCTTTAGATAACCCAAATTTGGTTTCCTTCCCCACCAAACTTCAAAATGTGTCTTCTCACTCATGGCCATAGTAGGCAGCCTGTTCAACAGATACATAGAATGTCTCACTGCTTCACCCCAAAGCTTTCCAGGAACATTCATGCTCTTTAACAGTGATCTTGCCATCTCCATCACTATTCTATTCTTTCTTTCAACTACACCATTTTGCTGTGGGGAGTATGGTGCAGTAAAGTGCCTCTAAATCCCAGCCCTCTCACACACTTCACTGAATGTGCCTACAATGAATTCTCCACCTTTGTCAGACCTCAGAGCCTTGATCTTTTCACCAGTCACATTCTTCGCCTTAGCCTTGAATTTCACAAAAGCATCAAGAGCTTGATCCTTGGTCTTCAACACATACACATAACTCCACCTGGTGTAGTCATCAATCAACAACATGAAATACCTATTTCCTCCTGTTGTTGATGGTGAAATTGGACCACACAGATCAACATGGACCACCTCCAATTTCTTCTGTGCCCTCTAGTTAGCCACTTTTGGATAGGAGCATCTAGTTTGTTTAGCAGACAAACAAGCTCTACACAGCTGATCAGGATGTGAAATAGCTGGCACCCCTTCTGCCATTTTCTTGTTAGATAACAATTTCAGTGAATGGAAATTTGTATGACCCAATCTTCCATGTCAAAGCCAGGCTTCATCACTGACACTAGCAAGAAAACAAACTGGTGCAGCTACATCCAACTCAATCTTATACAATCTATTCGGAGTTCTCTCTACCTTCATGACCAATCTAAAAGTGTTTTTCTCAAATACCTCTAAAACATCATCATCAAGTAAAATTTTGTGTCCAGTTTCAGTCAGTTGACCTAGGCTTATCAAATTGCTACGAAGTTTTGGTATGAAAAACACCTCAGTCAAAGCCCACTGATCACTAGATTTGCATTGGAACAAGATTGTACCTTTACCTTTGATCTCAATAGTAGAGCCATCTCCAAATTTCACTTTTTCCAGTGATTCTTTCATCAAGAGTCTCGAACATCTCCATATCACCTGTCATATGGTTGCTAGCACCATTGTCAAGATAAAATAGATCTCTTGATGACTCACTGTCACCTGTCAGATGCAATTTAGGCAATACTTTTTTCTCTTGTAGAAACACACTATCCCCGTTGCCTCCTGAAACCACTTCCTCAGTTTCTGCAAGCATGAGTGCTTGTGGCTCCTTGCCCTCATCTGCACGAGCATGGTGTGCCTCATCTTGCTTCTTGGCTTCTGGAAACCTATTTGCATAATGCCCAGTTTTGTGACACTTGAAGCACTTAATGTGGCTTTTGTCTCTGGTGCCTCCTGCTCCATATTTCCCAGATGAATCACCTCGGCCACCCCGACCCTTGCCAAGGCCACGACCGCCACCCTGGCCGCCACCACTACCTCTCTCTGAAGAATCACCTCCTCCAGACCTCTTGTATTTGGCTTCCCACTCCGCCTGGGTCAACAGCAACTAACCACTACTGTTGCTCGTCATGGATCTGGCTCCCCGCTTCGTCCGCTCCTCAAATGCCTTCAATCTTCCCACTGCTTCGTCGAATGCCACCGACTTCAGATCAAAGAACTGTTCGATCCCAGCCACAACGTTCAGGAATCGATCAGGCATGGTGTCGAATAACTTCTTCACCAACGCCGCATCCTCCATCGTCCCGCCAAGGTTGCTGTACCTCACCGACATCGCTGTCAACTTCGCAGCAAACTGATCAATTGTCTCCTCTTCCTTCATCTTCAATGCGTCGAACTCCGCCTTCAGTGTTTGCAACCATGCATCTCGCACATGATCTGCACCCACGAATCGGGCCTTCAGGGAGTCCCACACCTCCTTCCCTGATTTCTTCTTCGCAACTTGCATCAAGAAGTCATCGGACAGGCACTGAAACAGATGTGCCCGCACCTTCTTGTCCTTGCTCGCTGCCGCCTCCGTCTACCTGTCCGCCGACGTCCCCTCCGGCGGCTCCACCACCTCCCACCACCCCTGCTCCTCCATGATCGCCTGCACCCGAATACTCCAGCTGATGAAGTTAGTCGCTGTCAACGTTGGGAACACCTGATGGTGCCCTCAGCTGCTATCTCCCCGACCTCCGTCACCGCCACCCGATGTCGACATGGATGAACTCTCGGTGAGATTCTGGATGCAAGATCGCATGATCTATGGCTCTGATATCAAATGTTGGAATTAGGATCACAGATCACATGCTTTGATGCTGGCTAATCCTAACCGGATTCGATGCAAATGTAAAATGCACTGAAAAACTAAAGAACATGGATTTCAGCAACTGTCAACAAAGCGCTGACAGAGCTATTTTCCTCAGATTTGTGTGACGAGTACATGACGATTACAAATGGTCTAAAACAATTCCAAATGATGCTAACACAAGCTACTTATACCAGCAGCATTTACAAGACACAACCCTGAGATAAACAACTGCCTACACATAGGCAAACACACACAGAAAAGATAACTGCAGAAGACACGTCGTGCATGAGCGCGGTCACTGCTCCTCCACCACTGGCTTTTGAACTCACGTTCCCGGCTTAGTGTACTCTGGGTTACATGCAACATCCGCGTCACTTGAGGCTTTGCAGCTCCGCATGGAAGGCCTCCGCGTGCTCCTGCCTGACGCAGAGCGCCATGGCGGCGACGCCCTCGGCCTTGTCGTCCTTCCTCCCGCACAGGATGCACCCCGGCACCACCTTGCGCTCCACGTTCCCCATGACGCGCTCAGCGCCGCCGCTGCCGAAGTCGACGTCGTCCAAGCCGAGATTCCACCAGCTCGTCACGTACAGGGTGTCGTACCCGTCGAGGCCCTTGAGCCGGCCGCCCATCGCGTCCGCGATGTACGCCGCTCCGTCAGCGAACATGTGCGGGACTCGTGCCTTAGCGTCCTTGACCAGCCTCACGAGGTCCAGGATGTCGCCGTCCGCGACCTCGCGCAGCGTCGAGGCAGCAAGACCGAAGGCGAACACGTTGCCGTAGTAGCCGTCCTTGGCCTTGGCCGGCTTCCTCACGTTCACCGTGAAGGTGAGCGCCGTGGGAGAGTCCTGGCTGGCGGCGCTGGCGATCGTCGCGCGCGCACGACACTTCCATATGGCGGCGGTGAAGACATCGAACGCAGTGCACGACGCCGGCGCCACCTCCAGTCCGCCGCCACCGCTGCTGCGACGACGACGGAACTCGTCCTTGACGCGGTCGATGAAGCTCCGGGGAACAGTGATGTAGGAGGACGGGAAGTCGCTGTGCTTGCTGCTGACGAGTGCCTTGGTCATGGTGGTTATGGGCGGGGGAAGTTCAGGGAGGGCGTGGTCCACCCTCACCGGCCAGACGGAAGGGGAAGAAGGGAACCCGCGGGCAAACTCGCCGACGGCCTGCAAGAACTGCGCCATCCCGGCGCCGTCTGTGACGACGTGGTTCCACGTCACCCCGACGACAAAGCCACCGCAGGAGAACTCGGTCACCTGCATCTGCAGCAATGACGGATCCGTGCTGTACTGGCCGGCATAGCTGATAGTGAGGTCCTCGACGGTGAGCACCGGTCGCGGATCGGAGAGCCTGGCCTCCTTCAGGGTGCAGCTCGCAGACGCGCCAACGAACACCACGCCCTCACCGGTGCACACGATTTTCAGCTGGTCGCCGGTGCCGGTGAGGCGGCCGGCCATTGGGTAGTATGGAACAAGCGCACGAGACAGAGCTCTCTTGATGCTCTCGGCCGGCTGATCGATGGGGTTGTCGAAGACCAACAGTGCTGCCATGGGCAGGGAAGCAAGAGCTCTGTCCATGGCGGTGAGGTGGAGATCGCCGGCGGGCGTGGCCTCAGCCGGGTTGACGAGAAAAGGCAGCGACCGGGTGACGCTTGAGCTCATTGTGATCCTTTTCTCTCTCGTGCTTGGCTTGCTTTGCGGTTTGTTTGTGGTCTCTTCTTGGCATGCTCGCGTGGAGTTATATATAGTGGCGAGCAAGGCGTTAGCGCTATATGATGAAATTAAACCCCAGCAGCAGTGAAACGAAGGGGCCGACCTGGCGCGGGCATAGTATGTACAAACTGCAGCAGTTGGTGAACAGTTACTGAGCAGGGGATGTAACCGTGCATGAGCAGCGTCTAAACTGTGCGATCAACAGTAGCAGAGGGCCTCATGGTCACGGAATTCTTTCGATAATATGTTGAGAGATCTTATTATATGCCTATAGTGCCTAGAATTTTCTTTAGGGTGTAGATAATGACGATGATATCCGAATTAGGGATTTGGATTAAACGATCCCATTTGTAGTATATATACATGTTTAGCAATATATACGAACTTTTATATGCATGTACAAGTTTATTTTTAATACGAATACATAAACTTTTAAAATTTTCATAACTGTGCCGAAGCTTAGGCTAAGCCTAAGCTTAGGCTTGCTTACTGACAAGGGAAAACATCGTGTTTTGATGCAAACCACTCTATGCGTTCAATTAGAAATCATCACCACCGCCGATTCCGTGACCGTCTTTCACCGTCAATTTTCGCCATCGTCTGTGAATGTGGACAGTGATGTGCTACGGAACATGGTCCAGATCCTGTGGACAAAAAATCAAGTGCCCATGGCCCCCAAAATAATATTATGCATGACAGGGATGTGAATATATCTCGGCAGGTCTATCCTGTATGTATGTCTACCACTAAAAAATGCGTGATAATTAAGGGTCAGCGAACTGGCCGGGTGACCGGGTCCATTAAACGACATTAGTTCCCGCGCAGCCGCCTTCCTGTCAAGCTAGATCACATACATACTTCGGACCACATTGTACAGCCACCAGCTACTTGTCATTGTGGACACCACACATGCATCATGCATGACACCTCCAGCTCTCCAGTCCATGAGATCCGCGTGTTGGCATCGGCTCGGCTTACAACACTACAAGGGTTGAGCACAAGTCGTGATACTCATTTTGCACTTGCATCCAAAGATAACGCAGCTAGCTAGCTAGCTTGTTTTGCCACGTCGTAGTCATAGAGCTGCAAAGTCTATATACAGTACCATGCATTCGAGTCATTTTGAACCTTCCTGTGTAAGGGCCGTATGTGTCTATGTAATAAAGACATTAGCATGCACATGTTTGGTTTTGGATGTTTCTCAACGTAACGCTACAATTTTTTAAAAAAAATAACGCTACAATTAAATTGGTTGAGATGTCATGGGTGAGTACTATCACAACCGGTAGTGAACCTTTCCATATAACACATAACCGGTAATGCAACCTCTGTACATGATTTTGTGTAAAATCTATTTTATATTTGTACATAAATTAAGCTCTGATGTTCTAAATACAAAAGGACGGCTATATGCATGCTGGCCGCGGGTCTTGATCCCTTTGTGTGGCTAGGGGACATCCTACCGATGTCAACCATGGTGGCTATACATGTCGTCAAATGGTGCAAAATATGACTACTACAGCCAATATTTTTAGAGGCGGTTGTAGATGCTTTATAGAGGCGGCTGGGTCAGCTGTCTCTAAGTTAGATTTGTTATTCTCACACATGTTTTTTTGAGATCGATATAAAACTGGGTACTCCCAATGAAATGCTACATCGGTATAATATCTGTGCGCTTGCGGATTATTCTATGTGCATTAATTTATACCAACAAACATTTCTGGCGCCATTGCTAGGGAAACGGTTGCTGAGTTAACTTTGAACCTAGCTTATCCTTATATCATTATCTTTTATCTTTTATCTTTTCTTTTTACCATGGATCTAGCATCTACCCCTATCTACCAATACGCTGCACCTACGAGCGCACGCCTAGAGCCACTAGAATCTTTAAAGCCTGTCCTAATACCTGGCTATGAGCTGCGCCCGTGTTTAATTAACATAGTCCAGGTTCAATCTTTTCGGGCGAAGATGATTAAAATCCCTATTCCCACCTAAATGACTTTGAGCAACCTGTGCATGCCTACGCATAGCAGGCATGTCAGATAAAACCTTACGATGGAAGCTTTTTTCTTTCTCTTTGAAGGGAAGAGCTAAACGTTGGTACAAGCTCACCATAGGGAGTAGACAAGGAGATTGGGAAGCCTTGTGTTCTAGCTTTTGCTTACATTTCTTTCTCATCTCTAGAGTAGTCAGCTTTCGTTCAGAGGTTCTATCTTTTAAACAAAAAAAAAAGAATCTCTAGGCATGGCTTGGGAACGTTTTAATGCTCTCATTAATACTGACCCTGACCTTGCCATTCAAAACCCCATTCTCCTTCAATATTTTTACATTAGTCTTAATAGGAAAACCTCAAAGCGTCTTGATACAGCTTCAGGAGGCTCGTTCCTCCATGTTTCTGCCAATTCGGGGAGAAGCATTCTTACTAAAATTCTTGAGAACACCCCTGAAGAAGTAGAAAATAAGCCGCTAGAGGAGGAATCCTAGATAGCTGAACCAGAGCCTTTGCCTAACCCATCACCAACTTTAGCTATCCCAAATCCCAAACCATTAGAAACGGAGGAAACTCCAATGTCGAATTTCATGCTTGAATTCAAGGATGAACTTTTTGATGAATATGGAAATACCTCGAATTACCATGCTATGAGGAGACCCTAGAAGCCTAGGAAATCATCATCCCATGAAGAATCTTTAGACCCTTCTGAGGAAGCTTTCCTTAAAAAGACTATGAAAGAGCTAGTGTCCATAATAAGCAATGAATGGTTAGAAGAATCAGAGCTTTCCTATGATGTGATTCGTCTAGATTCACCTTCTATTTCCATTCGTTGCCAAATCAACAAAGCTCCTTTCGATGCTCTTTATAATCCAGTTGTAGGTGTTAATATCATGTCTGCATCTTTTGCTCATGATTTATTGAAACACATGCCATTAACCCTAACAACAAAGTTATTGAAAAGTCTTTTAGGACACATTCTCTCAAGTTTGGGGATATTGTATGTCCTCCCTATCCAGGTAAAAGGAACCATGGTTCATTTGAGCTTTTATATCTATGATATCATAAAGTTCGACCTATTGATAGGACAACCAATTGAAAGGCTTATCCAAGAAGGACAAACGGGGAAGTCGAAGATAAGACTTGGGAAAAACTTTAAGCTTTCTATACCCATCACTCATACTCTAAATATTGATACTGAGTCGATTCCTAAGGAAGAACTAATGGAAGAGGTTAAGGTTGCATCTCTTGATGATTTGATCAAACCCAACTTTGAAGATGATGCCCAGTTCTTCATCGAAGAAGAGGAGGAAAACCCTACAGATTCTGAACCTCTAGATGAATTGCTAGAACCACCTAAGCCCACCATTGAGCTTAAACCCCTGCTTTCTGGTATTAGATGTGCTTTTCTCAATAATGATCAATATTCTCTTGTGATCATAAGTGATAAACTCTCTCTAGAAGGATCCCTATGCTTGATAATTGTCTTATAAAAGCATCGTTCTACTTTTGACTACTCTTTCCAAGACCTTAAGGGAATTAGCCCTGCTCTTTGCACCCATCGCATCCCTAGACCCTAATCTATACCTTCTAGTGAGCCACAGCGTAGGCTTAATAATGCAATGAGAGAGGTTGTTAAGAAAGGTTTTGAAACTATTGCACGCCGGCATCATCTATCCCGTTCCGTATAGTGAGTGGGTAAGTCCTATTCAAGTTGTGCCTAAAAAGGTAGGCATGACTGTTGTTAAAAATGAAAAAATGAATTAATCCCCCAAAGAACCATCACTGGATAGCGGATGTGCATTGACTATCGAAAATTTAATAAGGCAACAAAGAAATATCATTTTTCGTTGCCCTTCATTGATGAAATGTTGGAGCGACTAACAAATCACTCTTTCTTCTATTTCCTTGATGGGTATTCAGGTTATCACCAGATTCCGATCCATCCAGATGACCAAAGTAAAACCACAATTACATGTCCATATGGAACTTATGCTTATCGTAGGATGTCTTTTGGACTATGTAATGCTCCAGCTTGTTTTCAAGGATGTATGATATCTATATTTTTTGATATGATTGAAGAAATCATGGAAGTTTTTATGGATGACTTTTCTGTTGATGGAAAAACTTTTGATGATTATCTTGAAAATTTTGATAAGGTTTTGCAAAGATATGAAGAAAAGAACTTATTCCTTAATTGGGAAAAATGTCATTTCTTGGTTAGAGAAGGCATAGTGCTTGGACACTTGGCGTCTGAACTAGGGATTGAGGTAGATAAGGCTAAAATTGAAGTAATTAAACAGTTATCTCCTATCATAAATATTAGAGAGATCCACAGTTTACTTGGCCATGCAGGGTTTTACCGCCGCTTTATAAAAGTTTTTTCACATATCGCTAGACCACTTACAAATCTTTTGGCTAAGGATGTTCCCTTTAAATTTGATGATGCATGCTTGAAATCTTTTAACATTCTTAAGAAAGCACTCATCTCTGCACCAATCATTCAACCCCCTGATTGGTCGCTACCTTTTGAAATTATGTGTGATGCTAGTGATTATGCTGTGGGGACAAAATTGGGACAAACAAGAGATCAGAAGCATCATGCAATTACTTGTGCTAGCAAAACTTTGACAGGACCTCAACTTAATTATGCAACAACTAAAAAAGAACTCCTGGCTATTATTTTTGCTATTGATAAGTTTAGATCTTACTTAGTAGGAGCTAAGGTGATTGTTTATACTGATCAGGCTGCTTTGAAATACCTACTCACTAAGAAAGATACTAAACCTCAGCTTATAAGATGGATTTTGTTACTCCAAAAAATTAATTTAGAAATAAAAGATAAAAAGGGAGTAGAAAATTATGTTGCCGATCACTTGTCCAGAATTCAGTTTGAAACTCCGCAGGAACTACCCATCAATGATTCGCTGCGGGATGACATGCTCTTCACGATTACGAAATCCGATCCCTAGTACGCAAATATTGTTAATTTTATGGTTGTAGGTTATGTACCACTAGGGGAGAACAAAAGGAAGCTCATCTACAAAAGTTGTCTCCACATATGGGATGAGCCGTACCTCTTCAGAGTCTGCTATGACGGCCTAGTCATCATAGTTCTAAATAAGTTCATCGCAGATGAGCACGAACAGTCGTGCGAGTGATCTATAATGAAACCCTGTGCTCCTCTATGGCATTTTTTGTGACGATATCTGATTTTGTCATAAAAAAGGGGGGTCGAGGATCGTCAACGATGATCTATGACGAAACCAAAATATTCGTCATAAAAAGCAATTTTTTATGATGGTTTTGGATTCATCAAAATATTTTTGTCAAAGAAGTGGATATTTCTAGTAGTGATACCGTGGTGTGCGGCTTGTCCCACATATAGTCTATGATAGGTGTTAGTATAAATTAATCCACATAGAATAATTCACAAGCGCACGGATATTATACCAATGTAGCACTTCACTGGGAGTACCCAGTTTTATATCGATCTCAAGGACACATGTGTGAGAATAACCAAATCTAACTTAACCTAACTTCACAATCAAGGCTAGATAATAGGAGCATAGAGGAGATTGCTAAAGTCTTCTAGTTCTAACTTTGGTAAGCTTTATCTTCTATAGTTTAATTCTGGGGATATTACTAAAGAAAACATAGGCAGAGTATGTTTTCTATAGCAACAAGGTCCTCCTAGGCCTACTAACAGGAGGTGGACTACAAAGGATTCAATGAGGCTATAAGAGTCACCCTCGTGAGCTACCACCGATTGGGAAAGTAGGGTACATCCATGGGTAACTGAGTCTAAGCACCACGCTTACACTACGAATACTATGTTAACCCAGAAGCTACAAGGATTAAAGTACTCAAAGAGAGTCAGAAACTTGAAGAACAATATGAACAAGATGCTTACTTGAATTAGAAGTCGATTACCAGAGAAATCTCAGAAGCAAGCTCAAGAAGAACTTGATTCCGCCAGGGTACAAGCCGTAGAGAGAGCACCGACAGGTCGGGACTCCTCCAAAACTCTTCCCTCTCACTCTATCTCTCTATCTCTAATACAAGACTAGATCCTATGAGGACTAATCTTCTCTTGATTGCTAGCTCTAATCCTAGTGGAAATATGGATTAGGGTTTCTAGCCCTTAGGCTCTCAGGATCAAATGCATGGACTGGCCTAGAGGGGGGTGTAGGCAAGTATATATAGGGCCCCTGAAGCATCCTAGACCCTCGGATCAAACCAACTTAAATGGATGGCGTAGATGTGATCCTTGAGGAGGTGGAGAACCGACATAGCAACGTTAGGCTAACAGGGAACCGGCCTGATAGTGGGGCCGACCGGCCCCACATTATAGTGTCATGTGGCCTACTTCAGTGGAGCACCCTCTAGAGTCCTCTAGAGTCTTCTCATGTTGTTTATCCTATGGAATTACACGATTTACTTTGACGAATAGGTCCTCCTTAGCGGTTTTCTGATTAAATCCTGTTGGAAACACAGATTCACCAAAACTCATGGAATTTGTTAGTTAAAACTCCTAAGTCTATGTTGGTGATCCATTTTAATCATTTATGCAATGTGTAATGATGGTTTGTGATGAATGTTAACTACCGTCAACAAACTCCACCACACTTAGGCTTTTACTTGTCCTCGATAAAAGGATGGATTACTCAAGACATGAGCTTAGGATAAGTCATCAACATAAAACTATTCCTAGTCATACATGCACTACAAGATTCAAGTGTCAAACATGAAATTTTGGACGGTTGAAGAATGGAACAGCTTAAAACAGATCACCATCTTCCTTCAGTCATGTCAATTGGAGAAACATTTTAAGACATTTGAAAATAAAACATAGCTTACCTTCTCCTTTTTGTGGTACGCTCAAATCACTCAATATATGTGGTATTTTTGGATCCTCACCAAGGCATTAATGACTTTGCCTTCTTTTTACCTACTTCTAAAAAGCTTATGTGGAGCTTAGGTAGGGATAAATATGAAAACATACTTGCATTGCAAATATTGTAAAGTCAAAACAAGGATCCAAGGAGAAAAATGTCATACTCTTATATCAAGATTTGCATGTGTGTAGATATGTATATGGTGGCTAATCCTAATTCAACTATGCTCCTTGAAACATGTCTCTCTTATTTTAAACTTGAAAATACTTTGCAAGAAAACATGGGCTATCTTATTCATCTCTCTTTTTTTCTTTCTCTCTCTTTTTATGGTGGGCATCTGTGTACCCATTGTTTTAGATATCTCGGACACTTGTCCATTTTTTTCAATACTTTTCTTTATTTCATGAATAACTCTTGCATAGCCCATGCCTCTTCTTCCGCAATTGAAACTTTTCAAGAGAAGTATTTATAAGAGCTTAGAGCATTTATCCTAACAAACATATTTTGTGTCTATTCCCAGTGTAGGAGTAGAACATTTTTGGGTGGATGGAAAACATGTTGTTGCGTACCCCCCAGTGTAGGAGCAGCAGATATATGTGGAGTGTACGTGATCTTGATCTTGAGAGCATGATAAATTTCTCAACAAGGGTCACAAGGTTTGACCAAACTTAATACAATGACAAGTAATATATGAAAAAGGTTTCCTAGTCTATATATCATATTTGACTCTTGTAGGACATTGTTTACCACAAAGGAGAGGTGTAGCTATTCTTTTAACTTTTAAAATAAAATTCTCCAATAACAAGACATCAAGAATCAAGTTCTCATTATTTTACTATATCTCATTCCACAACAACTTAAGTAACATGGGGTCCCTAATAATAAGTTCTCAATAGTAGCAAGACTTCCAGGAAAAGAGTTATGTGAGTCTATCCTTTAGTCATGACTGAAATAATATTCTCCTTAGGTTTTAAGTTGTTTTATCAAAGGATTTCCAATTTGGTTCAAGACAGAAAGTATAACATGTGAAAATAGAACATATGGGCCGCAAACCTGAACATAGACGAAGTGCGAAGCGAGGAGGCACTGTGGTGGGCCGGCCGGCCCATAGGGGAGACCAGGCAGCCAGCTCCAGAGCTCGTTCGGGTCCGACTTTGGTCGACGTGGTTCTTGGTCCATTACTTCCTGAATTTCATGATTTTAGCGATCGAATTCCATTCTATTGTCGTGGTGTGCTTCCCCCACACTTGTTTCCTATTTTCCTTTATGCACAACATGTGAAGACAAACACATATCCAAAAAGAAATAGAGAGCAGGTAATAATAACAAGATTCCATTGAGATCATATCATAGGGCACTTTATTACACAATCAATACCTAACACCAACTTTTAACTAGCAAGCGCAAACTTCAACCACTATAACAATCTAAGCTAAGCAAACGACCTAACCACTGGCCTAACTATGCCTTATTGATTCACAACCTAACTCTTAACTCTCATACTTCTCTTTGTTGATGACATAGCGACTTAGGATACTAAGCTCATATTCTAGATTATTGCGATAAATGGGCTCCTTATCTATCTTAAACTGCAGAGCATGGGTATAATTGGTAAGGGTTTTGATCTTGTCATGCAGCATGGCAACGGTTGGACATTGGCGCTTCTCATCATTCTTTGAAAATAGAGGGTGGCGCCCTCTTCTTCTCCTTCAGCGGAACAACCTTCACTTGTTCCGGCACAGCGCGAACACCATCTATGCTCAAACGAGGGGTGACCGACTTGTAATTCACACACGTGACGTCTCCAAACTTATTGGTCTTGACTCCGATTAGTGTCTCATTCGCCTTTGGAGGAACGAGGTTGATCTCCTTCGGGACCTTGATCGTCGGTGGCGCATCGGGTTGACGTGGCTTGTGCTTGAGAAGTAGACGCGGTGGCGGCGGAGCAAGGACCGAATGACGGATGGCTTGGGTGAAGTAAGATTGGTTGGATGAAACAAGAGCTACTCCTCACGGCGGGATGATGCTTAGCGGTATGAGTTCGTCAACTCCGTAGGGAACGATCTCTCTTTCGGCCATTGGAACTAGGGAGGTGGAGGCTTTGGTGCTGCTGGAGATGGAAGGCTTTGATGGAATGGCTATGGAGGCAAGCAGGGGCTCATTTATATAGGGCGGAAAAACTTGCAACTGGGGTCAAGATCTATCTATTACGGTCTCGTAATGAAGGAATATGAGAATGCAGTGAAAAAATGCGAGATCACGGAGGGGAAGGTCCTAGAATACACGAGAGAATCAACCGCACACGAGGTGGCTTATAGGTGGGCTGATCGGCCTAGGGGTGGGACCGGCCGGTCCCACATGGTGGCCCCCCGTGGAGATTTTTCTCACTGTAGTTTCTAATCCCTATCTAATCCCAAAAAGTGTATTTATCCATTACGAAACATAAAGAGGATGGCAGTGGTGTAAATCTATGGTAAAATCAGAAAATCTACCTCATCCAAATCTTCAATTGGTTTTTTAGGTTCTAGAAAGATCTTGAGATGGTGACCATTTACCTTGAATAACGTACCTTCATCATTTAGATGTGTTACCACTCCATGCGATGAGGTGCTTATAACCTTGGTCCGTCCCATTTGCTTTGAAGTTTTCCATGCCCAAATAATTTCACCCTAGAATTAAAAAGCAATACCTTATCTCCGGGGACGAACTCCTTCTTCTTGATCCTCTTATCGTGCCATCTCTTTGTTCTCTCCTTGTATATCTTGGCATTGTGATATGCTTTTTCATGTCATTCATCAAGCTTAGAGAGTTACATCTTCCTCTTAGTTTCGGCAGCTTCAAAGTCCATGTTCCATTGCTTGATGGCCCAGTGAGCCTTGAATTCTAGCTCAACAGGTAGATGATAGGTCTTTCCGTAGATGAGTTGGTATGGTGACATCCCAAGTGGTGTTTTATAGACCATTTTGTAGGCCCATAGTGCATCGGGTAGTCTATCCTTCCATGTAGTCCCTATCACGTTGACTGTCATCTGCAGCATATACTTGATTTGTTTGTTCGATGTTTTTGCTTGGCCACATGCTTGAGGGTGATATGGAGTAGCGACATTGTGATGGATCCCATGTCTTAACAAGTAATTGTGAAAGTTCTTGTTAGTGAAATGAGTGCCTCCATCACTAATCACCATTCTCGGAACTCTGAATCTTGGAAATATTGTCTCTTCAAACATCTTTTTGGAGTTCTTAGCATCAGCAGCTCTACACGGTATGGCTATGGCACTCATTTCACTAACAAGAACTTTCACAATTACTTGTTAAGACATGGGATCCATCACAATGTCGCTACTCCATATCACCCTCAAGCATGTGGCCAAGCAAAAACATCGAACAAACAAATCAAGTATATGCTGCAGATGACAGTCAACGTGATAGGGACTACATGGAAGGATAGACTACCCGATGCACTATGGGCCTACAAAATGGTCTATAAAACACCACTTGGGATGTCACCATACCAACTCATCTACGGAAAGACCTATCATCTACCTGTTGAGCTAGAATTCAAGGCTCACTGGGCCATCAAGCAATGGAACATGGACTTTGAAGCTGCCGAAACTAAGAGGAAGATGTAACTCTCTAAGCTTGATGAATGACATGAAAAAGCATATCACAATGCCAAGATATACAAGGAGAGAACAAAGAGATGGCACGATAAGAGGATCAAGAAGAAGGAGTTCGTCCCCGGAGATAAGGTATTACTTTTTAATTCTAGGGTGAAATTATTTGGGCATGGAAAACTTCAAAGCAAATGGGACGGACCAAGGTTATAAGCACCTCATCGCATGGAGTGGTAACACATCTAAATGATGAAGGTACGTTATTCAAGGTAAATGGTCACCATCTCAAGATCTTTCTAGAACCTAAAAAACCAATTGAAGATTTGGATGAGGTAGATTTTCTGATTTTACCATAGATTTACACCACTGCCATCCTCTTTATGTTTCGTAATGGATAAATACACTTTTTGGGATTAGATAGGGATTAGAAACTACAGTGAGAAAAATCTCCACGGGGGGCCACCATGTGGGACCGGCCGGTCCCACCCCTAGGCCGATCAGCCCACCTATAAGCCACCTCGTGTGCGGTTGATTCTCTCGTGTATTCTAGGACCTTCCCCTCCGTGATCTCGCATTTTTTCACTGCATTCTCATATTCCTTCATTACGAGACCGTAATAGATAGATCTTGACCCCAGTTGCAAGTTTTTCCGCCCTATATAAATGAGCCCCTGCTTGCCTCCATAGCCATTCCATCAAAGCCTTCCATCTCCAGCAGCACCAAAGCCTCCACCTCCCTAGTTCCAATGGCCGAAAGAGAGATCGTTCCCTACGGAGTTGACGAACTCATACCGCTAAGCATCATCCCGCCGTGAGGAGTAGCTCTTGTTTCATCCAACCAATCTTACTTCACCCAAGCCATCCGTCATTCGGTCCTTGCTCCGCCGCCACCGCGTCTACTTCTCAAGCACAAGCCACGTCAACCCGATGCGCCACCGACGATCAAGGTCCCGAAGGAGATCAACCTCGTTCCTCCAAAGGCGAATGAGACACTAATCGGAGTCAAGACCAATAAGTTTGGAGACGTCACGTGTGTGAATTACAAGTCGGTCACCCCTCGTTTGAGCATAGATGGTGTTCGCGCTGTGCCGGAACAAGTGAAGGTTGTTCCGCTGAAGGAGAAGAAGAGGGCGCCACCCTCTATTTTCAAAGAATGATGAGAAGCGCCAATGTCCAACCGTTGCCATGCTGCATGACAAGATCAAAACCCTTACCAATTATACCCATGCTCTGCAGCTTTAAGATAGATAAGGAGCCCATTTATCGCAATAATCTAGAATATGAGCTTAGTATCCTAAGTCGCTATGTCATCAACAAAGAGAAGTATGAGAGTTAAGAGTTAGGTTGTGAATCAATAAGGCATAGTTAGGCCAGTGGTTAGGTCGTTTGCTTAGCTTAGATTGTTATAGTGGTTGAAGTTTGCGCTTGCTAGTTAAAAGTTGGTGTTAGGTATTGATTGTGTAATAAAGTGCCCTATGATATGATCTCAATGGAATCTTGTTATTATTACCTGCTCTCTATTTCTTTTTGGATATGTGTTTGTCTTCACATGTTGTGCATAAAGGAAAATAGGAAACAAGTGTGGGGGAAGCACACCACGACAATAGAATGGAATTCGATCGCTAAAATCATGAAATTCAGGAAGTAATGGACCAAGAACCACGTCGACCAAAGTCGGACCCGAACGAGCTCTGGAGCTGGCTGCCTGGTCTCCCCTATGGGCCGGCCGGCCCACCACAGTGCCTCCTCGCTTCGCACTTCGTCTATGTTCAGGTTTGCGGCCCATATGTTCTATTTTCACATGTTATACTTTCTGTCTTGAACCAAATTGGAAATCCTTTGATAAAACAACTTAAAACCTAAGGAGAATATTATTTCAGTCATGACTAAAGGATAGACTCACATAACTCTTTTCCTGGAAGTCTTGCTACTATTGAGAACTTATTATTAGGGACCCCATGTTACTTAAGTTGTTGTGGAATGAGATATAGTAAAATAATGAGAACTTGATTCTTGATGTCTTGTTATTGGAGAATTTTATTTTAAAAGTTAAAAGAATAGCTACACCTCTCCTTTGTGGTAAACAATGTCCTACAAGAGTCAAATATGATATATAGACTAGGAAACCTTTTTCATATATTACTTGTCATTGTATTAAGTTTGGTCAAACCTTGTGACCCTTGTTGAGAAATTTATCATGCTCTCAAGATCAAGATCACGTACACTCCACATATATCTGCTGCTCCTACACTGGGGGTACGCAACAACATGTTTTCCATCCACCCAAAAATGTTCTACTCCTACACTGGGAATAGACACAAAATATGTTTGTTAGGATAAATGCTCTAAGCTCTTATAAATACTTCTCTTGAAAAGTTTCAATTGCGGAAGAAGAGGCATGGGCTATGCAAGAGTTATTCATGAAATAAAGAAAAGTATTGAAAAAATGGACAAGTGTCCGAGATATATCAACAATGGGTACACAGATGCCCACCATAAAAAGAGAGAGAAAAGAAAAAAAGAGATGAATAAGATAGCCCATGTTTTCTTGCAAAGTATTTTCAAGTTTAAAATAAGAGAGACATGTTTCAAGGAGCATAGTTGAATTAGGATTAGCCACCATATACATATCTACACACATGCAAATCTTGATATAAGAGTATGACATTTTTCTCCTTGGATCCTTGTTTTGACTTTACAATATTTGCAATGCAAGTATGTTTTCATATTTATCCCTACCTAAGCTCCACATAAGCTTTTTAGAAGTAGGTAAAAAGAAGGCAAAGTCATTAATGCCTTGGTGAGGATCCAAAAATACCACATATATTGAGTGATTTGAGCGTACCACAAAAAGGAGAAGGTAAGCTATGTTTTATTTTCAAATGTCTTAAAATGTTTCTCCAATTGACATGACTGAAGGAAGATGGTGATCTGTTTTAAGCTGTTCCATTCTTCAACCGCCCAAAATTTCATGTTTGACACTTGAATCTTGTAGTGCATGTATGACTAGGAATAGTTTTATGTTGATGACTTATCCTAAGGTTATGTCTTGAGTAATCCATCCTTTTATCGAGGACAAGTAAAAGCCTAAGTGTGGTGGAGTTTGTTGACGGTAGTTAACATTCATCACAAACCATCATTACACATTGCATAAATGATTAAAATGGATCACCAACATAGACTTAGGAGTTTTAACTAACAAATTCCATGAGTTTTGGTGAATCTGTGTTTCCAACAGGATTTAATCAGAAAACCGCTAAGGAGGACCTATTCGTCAAAGGAAATCGTGTAATTCCATAGGATAAACAACATGAGAAGACTCTAGAGGACTCTAGAGGGTGCTCCACTGAAGTAGGCCACATGACACTATAATGTGGGGCCGGTCGGCCCCACTATCAGGCCGGTTCCCTGTTAGCCTAACGTTGCTATGTCGGTTCTCCACCTCCTCAAGGATCACATCTACGCCATCCATTTAAGTTGGTTTGATCCGAGGGTCTAGGATGCTTCAGGGGCCCTATATATACTTGCCTACACCCCCCTCTAGGCCAGTCCATGCATTTGATCCTCGAGAGCCTATATTAGAAACCCTAATCCATATTTCCACTAGGATTAGAGCTAGCAATCAAGAGAAGATTAGTCCTCATAGGATCTAGTCTTGTATTAGAGATAGAGAGATAGAGTGAGAGGGAAGAGTTTTGGAGGAGTCCCGACCTATCGGTGCTCTCTCTCTGGCTTGTACCTCAAGCGAATCAAGTTCTTCTTGAGCTTGCTTCGAGATTTCTCTGGTAATCGACTTCTAATTCAAGTAAGCATCTTGTTCATATTGTTCTTCAAGTTTCTGACTCTCTTTGAGTACTTTAATCCTTGTAGCTTCTGGGTTAACATAGTATTCGTAGTGTAAGCGTGGTGCTTAGACTCAGTTACCCATGGATGTACCCTACTTTCCCAATCGGTGGTAGCTCACGAGGGTGACTCTTATAGCCTCATTGAATCCTTTGTAGTCCACCTCCTGTTAGTAGGCCTAGGAGAACCTTGTTGCTATAGAAAACATACTCTGCCTATGTTTTCTTTAGTAATATCCCCAGAATTAAACTATAGAAGATAAAGCTTACCAAAGTTAGAACTAGAAGACTTTAGCAATCTCCTCTATGCTCCTATTATCTAGCCTTGATTGTGAAGTTAGGTTAAGTTAGATTTGGTTATTCTCACACATGTGTCCTTGAGATCGATATAAAACTGGGTACTCCCAGTGAAGTGCTACATTGGTATAATATCCGTGCGCTTGTGAATTATTCTGTGTGGATTAATTTATACTAACACCTATCATAGACTATATGTGGGACAAGCCGCACACCACGGTATCACTACTAGAAATATCCACTTCTTTGACGAAAATATTTTTGATGAATCCAAAACCATCATAAAAAATTGCTTTTTATGACGAATATTTTGGTTTCGTCATAGATCATCGTTGACGATCCTCGACCCCCCTTTTTTATGACAAAATCAGATATCGTCACAAAAAATGCCATAGAGGAGCACAGGGTTTCATTATAGATCACTCGCACGACTGTTCGTGCTCATCTATGATGAACTTATTTAGAACTATGATGACCAGGGCTTCGTCATTGAACTAATTACACATCTGTGATGAACAATATTCGATCTGTAATGAATGACATTTCATCATAAATCTTCACACGGTCCTTTCTCCATCTGGCATGTACATGTGGGACCTATAGTTACTCATCCGTGACGTTGGCAATTCGTCAAAAAAGTCTTCGCTCGGTCCTTTCCCCATCTGACCTGTGGGACCCTTGTTGTAACCGATGGCTTGTGTGCCACATGTACCTATGGGACCTTTCACCATCTACATCTGACCTATGGGACCCGACAGCGTGCGTGTCACTTGTGGACCCTTCTCCATTCGACTTGTGGGACCTGACGGCTTGCGTGTCACTTGTTGCTGCTAGGGTTTAATAAATTCAAACTCAAAAAAAACCATGAGACTTGGGAGTCAAACACGGGACCCAGAGCAAGGAATAAACCATCTTCACTAGTGTGCTAGACGCCTGGTTGTGTTGACATGTCTTTGGAGTCCTTATAGTAATATATGTTCTCTGTGTGGATAGGTTGACTTATATATTGGATATATCCCCTACAAGTGGAAACAAATCTGTGCCCGTTGGACTTGCGATAGCAGTAGAGGATCCCCAGTGTGCTACTATGGTGGCTCCGACATCCTTTTAGAGGCTTGGTGGTGGGTCTTCCCGGTGGTGTGCGGTGGCATTTTTGTCCGTGTTTGTTGTGTGCCGCGATAGAGGCAACAGATCCGATCCACAGGTCTCCTTTCTCGTCTTTCCCTATTCGCTTCACTGTTTTGGTCCTTGCTTGAACATGAGGTATACGAAAACATTGTAGTGTTGCAGATCTAGTTAGGCCCATGCTGATGAAAAGAACTAGGAGGTGGCACTGGTTGGTTTTCTGCTGGTGTCTTGGTTTTTTGCTTAAGTTTAGTGTCCTTACTGTAAATACCTGTGTGCAACTAGGCCTGTTAATTGTCAAGTGCAACTAGGCAAACATATAGGCCCTTCGCTTCTGTCTTAAACTATTTTTTCTATCTAGTGCTTGCTTGATTCTATATTTTTGTTTTGTATGCTCTAGTGCCACCAGTGAGTCCTTATGGAATTTTGAACTTGTAACATATCTGAGGCCACATTTCTATGCCAATGATGTCTACATGGTTGTTGGATGTATTAGGATGCAGCTCATATGTTTGTTTTTTGTGGCTTGTCCTTATAGACAACCAAGTTATGCATTTGGCTCCAAACAAGAGGAAGGCATCAAAAGCAAATCAATGCTTTGTGTCCATCATTCACATGACTGAGGCCACTAATGTTTAAGCTGCACATGTTGCTACTGATGCCAATGATGAGCACTACCACTTGTTCACTGACATTCTACTTGTGAAAATTGAGGCAGCCTGTTTGGGTTGTGTAGATTTGAGATGAGTAGTCCCTGCTATGTTGTGTTCAATGGCCGTGAGCTAGGAGTTTACTACAACTGGCCTGACTGCCAGGAATAAGTTCATAGGTTTCGTGGTGCTTGTTATAAAAAGTACAACTTCTATGAAGAACGAATTGCTGCCTTCAAGTCAAGAACGAAATCAAATCCACCCTTAGCTCATGATGATGACTTCTATCTTCGAAACCCAACAGCTGTTCCACCCTCTTTGTCCTTCAAAATTGTTGTAATTATAGTCCTTCTTAATCTTTGTCTGTGTCCTATGGAAGAAGCTATGAGCTCGTGTACCGATTGTAAGTGTGATGGTTAGACTTGATTTAGCTAGAATTGTAATGGTTATAGCTTCATGAACTGCTACTCTAGTTTGAGTTATATATATCTATGTGGTGCTACTCTAAATTTACATGAGGTTGTACCATGAAAATTGTTAATGATTGTTAAAGTTGCACTTTGGTATGAGTTGTGGACTTCACTGATGGATCTTTGTTGGATTATTTTTCTCTTTAGTGATCTCATTACTGAGGAAGCTCTCATCCTACTGCACACTGACAAAATGGAGGAGGCCCCCAACAAGAGGAACACACTGGCTGTAACACCCTAGGTGTTAGGCTTGCATAATTTGACTTGCATTGCATGAGCATACTCATCAAGCATTCATATATTAGCTTTTACATGTGAAACATATGATTGAAACATATGAAACATGCTGTGTTATTTTATGTTTCCTTATATGTATGCATGTGATCATGTGTGAATAAGTGTAAGTGGTTGATGTTAGTCACTAAAACACCTTAGCTACACTTAGGATGACTAGTGGAACAATGTTCATGTAGGTCACTTTGTCTAATTAAGCTCCTAAGGGATGATATGCTGGTTGACCTAGGAAGTAAAATATGTAACCAATGTATGAAATGCTTGTGTGACCTTAGGAATAGCTTAAACATGTTTAGAATGTCATTATGAACAACTTTAGTATTCATGACTAGGGCTAGTTTGGTCACTAAGTCATAGTTCTAGTGTAAGCCATCATTTGAAAGTAGTATGTTTGACCTAGTTTGAACTATGTCATAGAAACTTTGCATGGATGTGTTCACTAAAGCAAAGTTGTAGTATTTGAGTAGAGCAACAACTTTTACTTTTGGGTCATAGGCTAGTTCAGCTCCTAACATGCTTGAATTTGGCTCACAAGAATCAACATTTCACTGTTTTCACACTTGAAAAATTTTGCTAAGTCTTTTTGCGTCGACAGTGCTGACGTACCCGACTTTGTGATGATTTTACTACTTATCCATTGAGAATTAGGCCTTGATCCTTTAAGGGAAATTGTAGATGGTATTACAGGCTACAATTTTTGTTAAGGGAGTTTGCGCTAAGATGCTACGGATTAGGAGATCGAGCTTCACCCAATCACGCTGTCACGCGCTGCTGCTGGCTCTGATGGTGGCCGAGCTCACACCGTCGTGGCCGACCAAGCACTGGCCACGAGTGCCATTTGGCGACCGTACGTCGGCACAAGGCCCGCTTGTTAGGTAGCGACCGCCAGCAAGACTCTAGTGACGCGTACAAGTCACCCTAGCACCGGTCATTTCCCTCTCGCTCACCTCCTCGCTCTCAGTTGCTAACCACGCTCGCCATCGCCGTCGCAGTCGCTCTGCCGAGCTCGCGCGTGCTCACCATCACTGTCGGTGCGGGACCCACGGGATACCCCGCAAGGGAGGGAGAAGACCTAGTCTAACTAGGATTCTTCCCATGTAATCTTAGTAGTAGTATTATTTTGTAATCCTACTAGGAACTCTCATTGTAAACCGACTAGGATTTTGACCTCCTGACTATATAAAGGAGGGCAGGGTTCCTAGAAACGAGAAGATCATGACTTTTACGATTGTAACGACATAACACCAGACAATCAATACAACGCAAGGGCTAATGCCGACTGGACGTAGGGCTATTACTCGATCAGCGATCGAGGGTCCATACCAGGATAAATCGACTGTATCTTGTGTTCACCATCGAGTTCCGCATACGCCAAAGCCTGAACAAAACTGCACCGGGGACCCCCGTGGCAGGCTATCGGTGGTCAAACATCGACAGCTGGCGCGCCAGGTAGGGGATTTCAGTGAATTTGCATCCGAGAGCTCGATGGACCTCGATAGCATGATCTTCTCGAGGGAATCAACCTTCATCTTCGGCTCATGGATCTTCGAGGCGGACGACAATGGCAAGCTCAAAAGCCATCTCCTCAAAGATTCGAATCACCATGAAGACCATTCTATTTTGGTGACTACAATAGGTCAACTCACTGGAAGATTCATGCAGCTCGAGATGTCCGATTCGATTCAGATTTCGCAATTTTGCGCATCCGATTCAAACTCAGGTTCCGCATCCGAAGTGGAGTCTTACCCGAGTTCTTCTGGGAAACCGAGTTCTTTTCCGATGGGGCTTAAGAACGTGGCTTTGGCCTATCAAGAATACAACTCGGAGTACACTCAGAGTCTTTCCAAGAAGTCAGGTCCTTTTCCTTTTCGGATTCCACAACATGGCAACATCTTATCAGACATGGCTCGAAGGATTCCTCGATCCGGTGCTTAGAATGCCACTGAAGGGAGCTCAGGAAGGTCTTGTACTAACTATAACATCTCAAGACTGCGTCGTTCACTGGCCAGGCTCTGTTCCTGAGGGTAGCAGTACCCGACTGGTCGACACGACGACAACAACAATTCTACCCTACCAAGAAGGAGACTCGATCTGCGACCTCGAAGCCTCTACTAAAGTTATCAGCAACTCCAACAGTGTGGAAACTAACGCCGATAATAGAACAGTTCACGCACGTGAAGTACTCATGGTTTGCCGTCCTCGATCACCATTGGTCCCCCCAGAAGCGCCCGATGTCAGGTCATCGGATGAATCAAAATCCAACATATCACCCTTCGTCCAGGGCTACGATGGTGAGACCGAGACTCAGAAGCAAGCCAGAGAAAGAAAAAACAAGTCGAAACAAGGACGCCAAAACCGTGCTAGGCAGCGCAAGGAAGCTTGGATCAGATATGAGTCAGAACTGGCCAAGTACAATATAAGAAAATCAGAACAAGAAGTTGAAGAAAGGTGCACAGCAAATACACCCTACGATAAGATCAGAGAAGCACTAGAAGAACTCAGAGCGACTTCACATCCTAGTGAAAAACAAGAACAGCTCCGGGACTTTCTCTGGTCAGCAGCCCTGAGGATGCACGACGGAAGGACCCGCTCAAGACTACCCGCTAGGTCAACGTCTCATAGGCAAGAAGATCAAAATCAAAGGAAGTCCACTTTCGAGAGACTTGGACCAAGTGGAAGTCATAACAGAGAAAGTAGAAGGGACCATAGCTAAAACTACCAAGCCGAACAACCAAGAAAGACCAGAAGTAAAACACCTTCTCAGACAACCTCGCATAACTACTCTCATCAAAACAACAGTTGGCCAGAAGGAGGAGCCGAATCAGAATACAAAGAAGCCGGAACGCACGATAGATTCCCCTATTTTGCAAATAGACTTGCTTCAATACGACTACCTCACAAGTTCAAGTCGTCCAACCACTCTAAGTATGATGGCAAGACCGAACCAAGGCAGTGGCTCAGAATCTACTCGCAATCGATTGAACTAGCCAGAGGAGACGATGATATCAAGACCCTGCTCTTTCCAATGGCCCTCGAAACCATGCCTCTCCAATGGTTCGACAAATTGAATCTAGGATCAATCAGAAATTGGGAGGACTTGCAAAGAGCTTTCTGTGGAAATTTCGCAGGTATCATTACACACCCAATCACCCACGCAGAATTAAAAGAACTCAAGCAGAAAGGGGGTGAAAGTCTTAGAGATTACTATCGACAATTTGGCGAACTACGTGCTCAAGTACATGACATCACCGAACGAGAAGTAATCGAAGCTTTCTCTCACAGAATCATGGCTAGGTGGCAATTTTAGGACTTTTGCAAAGAAAACCCAAGAAACAATGAAGAATTCAGATGAACAGTAGAAAAGATGATTACTGCAGAAGAGAAGACACGAGAAAGGTTCCCGGATAAAAACAACCGAGACAACCCGGACAAGCAAATTCATCGAAACAACAGACATCAGGAAAGAAAATGTGGACCAGACAACACAGTTGCGATGGCTGGCAAATCAAAAAAGTTTTCAAAACCCAGAAGGTATGATGACATTGAAAACATGCATTGCATCTTGCACCCCAGTGGAAAGCACACCATCAGAAATTGCTACACCTTCAACGAACCATACACAAGGAAAGATAGTAAGGGGAACACTAAAGAAGACAGTCAGAAAAAAGAAGAAGACAACCAAGAAGACAAGGGATTCCAAAAATCCAGGGGGACAGTACCAGTGATCTTCGCCGAGGCCCTAGATTCCAGAAGCAAGCATCAAGAAAAGTTAGCTCTACGAACCATCATGGCAGCGGAGCCGGCTACTCCAAGATATCTCAATTGGTCACAGTATCCAATCCAGTTTTCAAGAGAAGACCACTGGACTAGCATAGGAAACGCAGGCCATTACCCACTGGTTCTAGATCAAACTATTGCCGGTATGACTGTCACCAAAGTACTAATCGACGGGGGAGTTGGACTCAACATCATCTTTTTAGAAACGCTAAGGAAGATGGGACTACAACTCGCCGAGATGATTACACCAACAAGTACACCTTTTTATGGCATAGTACCCGGCAAGGCAGCCATGCCACTTGGACAAATTACTCTACCAGTTACTTTTGGAACTCCCTCGAACTACCGTACAGAGTTCATCAAGTTTGAGGTTGCCGACTTCGATTCATCATACCACGCAATCCTTGGGCGCCCAGCACTAGCAAAATTCATGGCGATAACGCATTATCTGTACCTGTTGCTTAAGATGCCAGGACCCAACGGTGTCCTTTCTCTTCGAAGTGATTTGAAGCGCGCTTTTGACTGCGATGTTCAGGCAATCCAAATTGTAGCCAAAGCACAAGCCGATAATGGTAGAAAAGAAATAGCCACTATTGCCGTAGAAATAAGCCAAGAAGAACTAGAGATACCGTCTAAAAAGCCCAAAATCCTCGCACCACCAAAAGAAGCCGACGTCAAGCAAATCAACCTGGGCACTGGTGATCCCTCCAAAACAGCAACCATCAGCGCCCACATCTCAGCAAAATAGGAACTCGCGCTCAACAACTTTCTTCGGGACAACAAAGATATCTTAGCTTGGAAGCCGACCGACATGCCAGGTGTCCCAAGAGAGTTGGCTGAGCACAGAATTGATATCAATGAAGGCTCCAAGCCCGTGAAGCAACGGCTACGACGATTCTCACCAGACAAGAAGGCAGCAATTAAAAAAGAAATCACAAAGCTAATGGCAGCCGGATTCATTAGAGAAAGCCTTCATCTAGATTGGCTAGCAAACCCAGTTCTAGTACAGTAAAAGAACACAGACGAATGGCGCATGTGTGTCGACTACACAGATCTCAACAAACACTATCCAAAATATCTGTTCGGGCTACCATGCATTGATCAGATAGTTGATTCAACAGCGGGATCTGCCCTATTATCCTTTCTTGATTGCTATTCAGGATATCACCAGATCGCATTAAAAGAACAAGACTAGAGCAAGACATCTTTCATCACTCCGTTTGGTGCCTACTGCTACAAGACCATGTCGTTTGGACTCAAGAATGCAGGTGCCACTTACCAAAGAGCTATCCAAACATGCCTTGGTGATCAGATCGGTGAAAACGTAGAAGCATACGTGGATGACGTGGTAGTAAAAACAAAGAACCCAGATACATTGATTGAAGACTTAAAGCAAACCTTCGAAAACCTGAAAAGGTGGAGATGGAAATTGAACCCAAACAAGTGTGTATTCGGAGTTCCTTTAGGACAATTACTCGGATTCTTGGTCAGTCATCGTGGAATCGAAGCAAGCGCCAAGCAAATTCGAGCCATAATAGAGATGGGCCCTCCTTGAAGTGTCAAAGATGTGCAGAAACTAACAGGCTGCATGGCGGGCCTTAATCGTTTCATATCAAGACTCGGCGAAAAAGGGTTACCTTTCTTTAAACTATTAAAGAAGACAGACAAGTTCGAGTGGACAGAAGAGGCCAATGAAGCTTTCAAGAAACTCAAGGCATACCTCACCTCCTCGCCAGTTCTCACACCTCCAAAGAAAGACGAAGACATGATGCTATACATTGCGGCAACTTCTACCATGATCAACACGGCGATAGTCGTAGAAAGAGAAGAAGAAGGGCGCGTGTATAAAGTACAACGCCCCGTATACTACATCAGCGAAGTATTGTCAGAATAAAAAATCCGGTACCCGCATTTATAAAAACTACTCTACGCCCTACTGATCACTTCACGCAAGCTTCACCACTACTTTGAAAGCCACAAGATTACCGTGGTGATAGATTTCCCACTCGGAGACATCTTACACAACAAAGACGCAACGGGGCATATATCTAAGTGGGCAGTTGAACTTGGTGCTCTTGGTATCAATTTCACCCCATGGAAGGTAATTAAATCTCAAGCCCTAGCCGATTTTGTTGCTGAGTGGACAGAGATTCAACAACCTATGTCAAATACCATCTTTGACCACTAGAAGATGTACTTTGATGGGTCACTCAAGTTAGGTGGAGCTGGTGCAGGCGTTCTCCTAATTTCTCTAGACGGAAAACAACTCAAGTACGTCCTTCAGATATTATGGCAAGCTACCAACAATGAAGTAGAATACGAAGCCCTCATCCATGGGCTCCGAGTGGCAATTACCCTCGGAATCGAACGATTACTCATATACTGCGATTCGGCAGTATTTATCAACCAAGTCAACAAAGATTGGGACTGCACCAAAGAAAACATGGGTGCTTACTGTGCTGAAATATGAAAGCTTGAAAAACATTTTCAAAGGTTGGAAATTCTACATGTCCTGCGTGATTCTAACATTGCGGCAGACGTCCTCGCCAAGCTCGGATCGGACAGGGCGAAGGTACCACCCGGTGTATTCATAGAGGAGTTATCAGCTCCCTCTATCAAACAACCCGGTGAGATAAACCCAGAACTCCCAGCCAAAGGCAACCAGATTCTGGTAATCAATACCTCATGGACATAGGTTTTTATTGATTATATCAAAGAGAATAAGTTGCCAGCAAATAAAGAGGAAGCTACCCGAGTTGTTCGCAGAAGCAAAAACTACGTCCTAGTGGGGGACAAGCTTTACAGAAGAGCCGCATCATCAGGAGTACTCCTAAAATGTGTCTCATTTGAAGAAGGCAAAGAGATCCTAAACGAAATACACTCAGGTTGCTGTGGAAATCATGCTGCTTCAAGAAAACTAGTTGGCAAGGCATTTCACACCGAATTCTACTGGCCAACCGCTTTGAAAGACGCAGAAGAACTCGTCAGAAAATGCAAAGGTTATCAAATGTTCGCAAGACAAGCTCATGTGCCAGCTCACAATCTCTTCTGCATCCCACCTGCCTGGCCTTTCTCCTGCTAGGGGCTGGATCAAGTACGACCTCTCAAGAAAGCAAAAGGCGGTTTCGAGTACATCTTTATAGCAATTGACAAGTTCACCAAGTGGATTGAGTACAAACCGCTCACAAAATACAGCGCAGCCAAGGCAGTAGAGTTCATCCAAGACATTATGCACCACTTCGGCATGCCCAATTGAATCATCACAGATTTGGGTTGTCCCTTCACAGCCACATA
This sequence comes from Miscanthus lutarioriparius, assembly GCA_904845875.1. NCBI lineage: Eukaryota > Viridiplantae > Streptophyta > Magnoliopsida > Poales > Poaceae > Miscanthus > Miscanthus lutarioriparius. Next base: position 72,235,090 of record CAJGYO010000012.1, on the reverse strand, counting down.
ATTCCAAAGTCGGGCACAGGACTGCGGTTTCAGCATAGATTACGCATCAGTCGCACATCTAGAAGCCAACAGACAGGTAGAAAGGGCTAATGGACTCATACTAGCCTGATTAAAACCAAGATTGTATGAAGAACTAGTGGACTGCGGATCAAAATGGACTGAAGAATTACCCAAGGTCGTATGGGGGCTACGAACTCAAATAAGCAGAGCCACCAGATACTCACCTTTCTTCCTAGTTTACGGATCAGAAGTCGTACTACCTGCCGACTTGATCTAGATGTCACCAAGGATAGAACAATATGACGAAGGAGAAGCAGAACACACCCGAAGATTAGAATTCGATAGTACAGAAGAAGTCAGAGTAAATGCTACCCTTCAATCAGCAAGATACCTCCAAGGATTAAGACGCCACTACAACAAGAATACCCAGCCTCGATCACTACAAGTCAGAGACCTGGTACTAAGAAGAATACAAAAAACTGATGGATGCCATAAACTACTCAGTCCATGGGAAGGTCCTTTTATTATTGCAAAGGTCACCGGACCAGGCACGTACAAGTTGATAACTGAAGATGGAAAAGAAGTCAACAATACATGGCACATTAGCCAGCTAAGAAGATTCTACGCATGAAAACAACTCAAGGAAGAATATATATACAAGCCACAAGAGATCAATGTTCATGGTCAATAAAGATGGTGTTCCTCGACAACATATGTATTATTATGACTCATCAATGTTCATGATCAATAAAGATGGTTTCTTGACAACATATGACTTATTATGGCTATCCCCGAGTTGTTTCCAAAAAGCAAAATGGCTGAAAATATGCCTGAGCATACCGTCCGAGAGTAAAAGAGCTGAAAAGATGCTTGAGCCCACCGATGAGGGTAGCTAACAAGCTAACACCCGAACCAAAAAGCAAAATGGCTAAAAATATGCCTGAGCATACTAGTCGAGAGCAAAAGAGCAGAAAAGATGCTTGAGCTCGCCGATGAGGGTAGCTAACAAGCTAACACCTGAACCAAAAAGCAAAATGGCTGAAAATACGCCTGAGCATCCCAGCCGAGAGCAAAAGAGCTGAAAAGATGCTTGAGCCCATCGATGAGGGTAGCTAACAAGCTAACACCCGAACGAAAAAGCAAAATGGCTGAAAATACGCCTGAGCATCCCGGCCGAGAGCAAAAGAGCTGAAAAGATGCTTGAGCTCGCCGATGAGGGTAGCTAACAAGCTAACACCTGAAACAAAAAGCAAAATGGCTGAAAATACGCCTGAGCATACCGGGCGAGAACAAAAGAGTTGAAAAGATTCTTGAGCTCGCCGATGAGGGTAGCTAATAAGCTAACACCCGAACCAAAAAAGCAAAACGACTGAAACTAAGCCTGAAGCATAAATCAGAGCAATTTTAAGACAAGACCCACCAGCTCCTTGTTCCAAAAAGCAAGAGGCTCGGGGGCTACACTTAGATGGATGTACTTTTTCTTCAAAAAAGCACGAACCACTCGAAGACCCCAAGAAGTGTTACACGGTTTCGCTCAGCAAAGCACTCAGGCGACGCTTGTACCTCTTGGCAGGACCTAAAGGAGCAAGACAAGGCTTCCAGAACTCAACCATGAAGTGCTCGGGGGCTTACCGATCCTAAGAAGTTTTTGCAACCAGGGAAAGAAACAGATGCTGGACACAGCTCGAGTTAAGCGAAAAAGCTGAAAAGAAGAAGCTGAAGATACTTGAGATCGCCGGTCCTAAGTCCTTTCAGTACTAACAAGAGCCCAAAGTTTGTCAAGACAACGTTCTATACCGAGTTGTTTACACAGCGCAGACAAAAGCCAAACAAACACTCGATGGATCAAGAAAGATTGTCAAGACAACGATCTATACCGAGTTGTTTATACGGCGCAGACGAAAGCTAGACAAGCACTCGACGGATCAAGAAAGTCTACCAAGAAGAGCACTCAACATCTACATACACCGAGTGATTTGCGCAAACGAAAGCCAGAACAAACAACTACTCAATCACTTGGACAACTCATTTAAAGAATAAGCAAGGCAAAGACATCTAGGCAAGGAGACATGAACAAAAGTAAAGAGTCTTCATCCAAAAAGAAGTATAATGTTCTATCAAAGAGGATGGAGTATTAAGGTCAATTACAACAAGCATCATCGTCAGGGGAAGAAACATCGATATTAAGATTATCTACAATCCTACAGGCTAAGTCTTCGACCTCAGGCTCTGCCCTTTCAACAGCATCCAGATACTCTTGAGTCTCAGCTTCATCTGCAACCTTGGACTAAGGAAACTCCAAAGCAAGAACCCAGACCTGGGCAAGGACATTCCTGGTACATAAGCGGGCGCACCTCTTCACGAACTCCTAGAAACAAGTCGGAACTTGGGGAATAAATTGAGCCCAAGGTTGACCATCATCTGCTGGAGTCCGGAGAAGGTCGGCTACTGACCGAAAAGATTTCCACAAGGCATTCCAATTCTCAGTAGTCGTCGCCAACTTGCCAGTCAAGACTTCAACGGTTTTTTGGGCCTGCATAAGATCCCTGTCAGCTCCACGCCGAATCAACTTAGCAAGCATGAGTTCTTCTTCAGCTTGAGTAATTACCTCCTCAGCCTTGTTGTGGTTAGTGCGAGCAAGTGTTTTCATCTCCTTGATACCCTCCGAGAGCTTCTACTTTTCAACTCGGAGAGCTAGGCCAGGCAACAAAAACAAGTCAGCGGAAAGGAAAATCAGAGTACAAAAGAAAAACAAGTCAGCAGAAAGGGAAGTCAGAATACAAAAGGAAACAAAAAGAACCCGCAATACCTTTGCACTCGTTCTTCATGGACTCCACCGCAGCATCCTTCTGCTTCTCTGCCTCTACCACCCGGGCACGAAGGTCCTTCTCCTCCTTTTGGTGCGTTTGGCGCTCAGTCTCCATCTCAGCTCGGCAGAGATCAAGCTGTGCCTTCAGGGCGCTTACCTCAAAAGAAAACTTTTTCTCGTTTTTAGACGAGAAAAAGAAGCCAGTATGATCCCGAGAAAAAGACTGAACAAAAAGAGAGGGAGAGAAAAGGCATAAGAACAAAACAAAGATGAACATCCAAAGAAAGAACTCCAGAAAAACTTACCTGGAGCTTTTCACCAAAGGAAGTCGAAAGGGCCCCCCAGGCAGCAGTTAACTCTGACAAACGGTGAGTGGCATCAAACTGTAGCAACACATCGTCGTCCAAGCGCTGACTGCTGGTTCCAAGGGGAGCAGAGGGAGAAGCCGACGCAGGCAAAGAGGGCAAAACCAGTGCCATATCCTGGGAAGCCCTAGCTACCTCCTCAGAAGCAATAGGATCAGCGGCAGCAGGGGACCCAACTTCCCTCACAGCCACCTCGCCGACCGAGCATTCCAAGTCCCGAGACTCAGCGCGTAGAGGCAGGTCAGAGGACTGAGAAGAAGTCGGCGGAGGGTTAAGGGAAGGCGAGGGTCTGCAAGATGATAAGAAAAATCGACGATAAGAATATGAGTCAGGGAAAAACGAAAAGAGAATCAAAGAAGCATAACAAGGAATCACTTACTCAGCTATCTTCTTCTTCATAAAACCAAAAGAAGACCTTACAGGAGGAACTATGGCAGCAAAAACGTCACCACCACTATGCGACAGGAGCGGCATAGCCGGTACCAGAACCCCAGAAAAACTCGGTACCAGAGCCCCAGAAGAACTCGGTACCGGAGCCCCAGAAGAACTCGTACCCGATGACCGCCTACTACAAAGAGGTCAAGACTAGAGTCAAAACAAAAAAAGGGGGGGTTCAACAATAGGAAAACAAGAAAACAACTCACCGATGCATGACAAGGGCCGCATCATCATCCTCCTCTTCCTCATCCTCAACCACGGCAACCATAGCGCCATCTGAAAAAGGGGGAAAGTACTCGGTTAAAGGAGCAAACAAACAAAAAGAAGACAAAGCGTATTAATATGCTCACCTAGGAGCATGCTACCTAGAACTTGAGTACCTGGACGAGTACTTGTCTGGCGAGGCTTCTTGGCACCAGGCAAACCAGAAGAAGGACCAGCCGCTCGCCCCTCTTTCCAATAGTACAAGGAGCTCGAGGAACTGGACGAGGAACATACTCTCCATATACATCAAGGTTCGTGGAAGAAACACCAGGAAATATCGTGGTGATTTGAAACTTATGGGTTAAGGATGCCCCAGCAAGATTCTCCCCAGTATTCACCACGATAGGGAGATCATCAAGGGGAATCGGATCAGCGAAGTTACGCCCCAATTCCTATAAAAGAGTAAAACAACAAGACAAGGAAGATTAAGCAAAAAGTGGATACAGCAAAGGAAATACAAAAAGTACCCGCATAAGAAAAAACAACTTACAGCAGGAGGCGGGTTCTTAGCACTATACTCAAGGACAGCAAGCAGGACAATGCTTACTCCTTTCAGCATCTTCTGAAGACGCTCGAGCACCTCCTCATCAGTCAACTCAAGGGAAGGGACCATACGAGAAGGGTCCTCCACCCTAGAGTACTCAAAACCGTAGTTTTCTCGCTCCTTCAGAGGTTGAACTCGGCGGCGAAGAAAACTAGAAATAATCCCAAAGCCGGTCAAGCTTTGCTGTTTTAGACTACAAATCCTCTCAAGAAATGGCTTGATCGCCTGGACCTCAGCCGTCGTCACAGGGTTCTTATCCTAGCGGTCATTAACCAAGGGACCAGATCTAGAATGAACAGCAAGAGGATGAATCAAATTGGCAGCGTAAAACCAGTCGGCACACCAATCCCTCACAGAATCAACCAGGTCATAGTCAAAGAATTTGCTCTGAAGACCCTGGTGAAACTGAATCCCGCAGCCACCAAGAACGCTGGTGTCATCGCGGCGGGGTTGTAGCTTCAGACGAAAGAAGTAACGAAAGAGCGAAAGAGAAGGAGGAATTCCAAGGAAAGTTTCACAAAGACGAACAAAGACAGAAAGATGAAGGACAACATTAGGAGCAAGATGATTCAGGCTAATCCCAAAATAGTTGAGAAACCGATGAAGAAAAGCAGAAGCCGGAAGGCAAAGTCCAGCACGGATAAAGGAGACGAAAAGAATAATCTCACCAGGACCTGGAGCAGGGACTCAATGCTCGCCTGGAGCCCTCCATTCAGCAATGTCCTTGCTCTGGATCAGACCATCACCAACAAGCTCGTGAAGCTGGTCTTCAGTCGTTGTCAGAGCTGGCCAAACCTTCTGGGCAGCCCTCATGGCCATGAACTCTTGGTTCTCGATCACGGAAAGTGATGACTCCTCATCCACAAAGGTTGCCTGAGACTTGCTCGTGGCTTTCTTCCTACCCATGTACTAGCGGAAGCAAAAAGGCACTAGGGAAAGATGAGGCTCAGACGACGGCGCCCAGATGACGGCAACAATTGTGGCGGTGGATTTTTGAATACTAGGGTTTCAAGGCAAAAGCGGAGCAGTAAAGAAGAAGAAGATGAAAGGCCTTTAAATAGATTTTACAGCAGTAAAACGCGGCCCACCGGGCCCGTTAAAACACGGTGTGAGAACACAATGGTCCATTTACTGACATAGCTAAAATGACGGAAGATACAAATCTACACAACGGTACAGTTCAATGGGCCGATTTCGGACTTATCCATCCAGCAAAACGGCAGAGTTACCATATTGCTGCAAAAAGAACTCATCAGCCATGAAGCAAAGGAAGGTTACCTCACAAGGAACATAACAACCCGGTCCTTACAGAAAGAACTCAGCAATCTCATAGACAACCGGGACATCAGCAGAATAAAGAATGACAACTCAGAAGACAAGATTCTTTCTATTACAAATGACTTAAAAAACTAGAAGATTACACATCTTACAAGACCCAACGAACTCGGTACTACGACAAGCAAGGTAGCAAAGAGGAACCCAGAGACAGCTAGGCTCTGGAACGACTACGTGTTCCAAATTACTACTCAGTAGAACAAACCGCTCTCGGCGACACTATTTTCTTCAAAGGACGGACGCAGTGCATCCAAGGCGGAAATCAGCAGGACGGTGGGACAACATAGACCAGGGGAAGTCGGTAGGCATCTGTCTACCCAAGTCCAATGTGATACCAGATATGGTGTTGATCTGCACCGGACAGTCTCAAGACAGGTGGCGAAGATCAACCCGGAACTGTTGGATGAAGGAACGCATCCCACATCACAAGACTTCCTCCAACTACCGCCACGTACTTCCAAGTATAATACCGCTGCAGGATTAGTCTACCTCTAATCCCTATCACAAGACTTCCTCCATCTACGACAAGATGTACAAGAACTACAGAATACGCCCGGGGGCTGCTCTACTTCACAAACTATCATATTCATAGCTACGGAGATTTCAGACCATGCAACAAAATGCTCGATGAATCAAAATAGCACACTAGGAGGGTATTTATAGACCAAAGAAGCGGTGCACATGGACCAGGAGCATCAACAGAGCAAACCTAACAAAGGACACAGTGAAAAGACAGAATTCAATGAAAGAAGACTCAGGCATGAAAGAGCAGTACTCAAGAACGAGCATATTCGGAAGAATATACCAACACTGTACAACTCGTGAACCAACAACATTTACTCTTAACCACCATTATACAACTACATCTGACAATAGCAGACTACCAGAGAACATGCCAAGATCCTGTATCCGACTTCTTTACGAACACGGGTATATGCTCAGGGGCTGCAATAGGAAAGGCTTTCAGTCCTTTGAACAACTCAGATTCAAGACGGGGCTGCAACAGAAGAGGTTCTTAGTAACTCGAACAACTTAGAATCAAGACCCTTCAACTCTTTGTTCCAAATAGCAAGAGGCTCGGGGGCTACACTCAGTGAGTGCACTTTTTCTTCAAAAAAAGCACACATCACTCAGAAGACTTCCTCAAGACAATAGTTTCCAAACAACATAAGATTCAAGACCCTCCAACTTTTTGTTCTAAATAGCAAGAGGCTTGGGGGCTACACTCAGTGAGTGCACTTTTTTCTTCGAAAAAACGCACATCACCAAAAGACTTCTTCAAGATAGATCACTTCAAGACCTCACAACAAAAAGAACCCGGACCTAGCTATATCCGAGCTCTTTTTGATAAAGAACACGGGTATATGCTCAGGAACCCTTCAATGAAGAATCAAAGTGAATTGAAAAGAAGACCCTCTAGCTCCTTGTGCTAAAAAGCAAGAGGCTTGGGGGCTACACCCAAATGGGAGTATTTTTTTTCTTCAAAAAGGTACACATCACACGAAGATCTCACGAAGCGCTACACGGTTTCGCTCAAGAAAGCACCCGGACGACGCTTGTTCCTGCTCGGCAAGACCTGAAGGAGCAAGACAAGGCTTCCAGAGCTCAACCATGAGGTGCTCGGGGGCTTGTCGGTGTGGGACCCACGGGATACCACGCAAGGGAGGGAGAAGATCTAGTCCAACTAGGATTCTTTCCATGTAATCTTAGTAGTAGTAGTATTATGTAATCCTACTAGAAACTCTCATTGTAAACCGACTAGGATTCTGACCTCCTGACTATATAAAGGAGGGTAGGGTTCCTAGAGACGGGAGGATCACGACTTTTACGACTGTAACGACACAACACCAGACAATCAATACAACACAATGGCTAACACCGACTGGACATAGGGCTATTACTCGATCAGCGATCAAGGGTCCGAACCAGGATAAATTGACTGTCTCTTGCATTCACCGTCGAGTTCCGCATACGCTGAAGCCCGAACAAAACTGCCCCGGGGACCCCCATGGCAGGCTATCGGTGGTCAAACATTGACAATCACCCCATTCTCGAATCCCCTATAGGCACAGCTTCACCTCGCTCTGGTCTACCATTCCCACCTAGCCACGCTCATAGTCGCGCCCTTGGTAAGCTGCATTTTGTGTTGCGCAACCGCGGGTGAGTCCTCGCCGGAGTTCCACCATGGCTGCCGCCATGGCCACATTTCCTTGCTGCACCTCATGCTTCTCTCTTCCCTATCCTAGAACTACCTCTAAGCCATAGTACTCAAGTACTGCGCCGATCCCATGCTACCGTTCGGTTCCGCTGGAACACGCCACCGGCGCCACCGTAGTCGCCATGCCCGCCGTGGCAAGTGAGTTTGCCACAGCGTAGCTTCCCCACCCTTTTGTCCTCCTTTCGAGTGCACCAAACAGAGCAATCCTTGGTCTAGTTGTTGGCATGACGGAGACCCTTGTGTCGCCGCCATTTAGTCGGAACGGTGACCTCACCATTGAGCTCTGTGCGCCGCCGTGCAGCGGTGCATGTGGCCGAGCTCACCCGTAGCTTCCACCGAGCCCTGGATACCTCCAGTAGCTCCATTGGACCTCCCCAAAGCCTAAGAAGCCATCACTTTGCCAAGCCTTGGCTAGAGTTGGCTGGCGTACTGCCGCGCCATCGCCGCCGTCCTCCATGGTTGATGGTGAGGAGTTTCCGTGCTTCTTTCGGCCATGCAAGACCATCACCGGGTGCGGGCGGGAGAGTAGATCACGTTGGTGTAGTCACTATCGTCGGTGAGCTCGCCGTTGGTGAGAAACTGTTAGCCAGATCTCTCCCCTGTTTCTGTCGCTCTGACGTGTGGGGCCCGACTGACTCGGGGGTCCCAGCTGTCAGTGGCTGTAGGGTTGAGGGCTAGTTCATTTATTTCAGATTTAGATGCAATCTTTCACAAATCATAAGTGGAGTTCTAGATGTTCATTTTTGGTGAACCAAATTTTGTTGTGTTCCTCTTGAAGTGTAGTATTTTATAAAAATATGAAATGTACAGTTTCAAGTATTTTTATGGGTGATTAAAATGTATTTACATAAATGCTTTTTGAATGTTTACAATCTTGTAAATTATATGTCTTGAGCTAGAAATGTGATAAATCTATGATTCCAATTTTGCTAGTCTTGTGTTGACATGCTTTAGCTAGGAAAATTATTAAGCTTGCAGTAAACTTGATTGAAATATGATCTTTCTATTTATCTATTAATAAATGCCATTTTCGGAGGAAAATTGCAAGGATAAAAATATGTAACATATTGCTATGCAAATTTTTGTATAGTAGTGTGGCACTAATATAAAGCTAGGAAAAATATATAATGTGCTGTTTGACACTTTTCTATAGGGTTTATTATTTTTACTAAAATAACCCTCGCTAGCTTGTCATTTTTGTAGAGGATGTTATACATGTCCAAATGGTATGAAATTTTTATAGTAGTCTATTGTGAGCACTAGGAAGCTACTGTAATGTTATGAGAATTTATTGTGCACATTTGGTGTATGTTTGTTATTTCCCCTAATTATTTAATTAAATTAATAAAGGCATTTAAGTAATTAAATTGTGATTGCCCATGATGTTTTCTATGATGATTGTGATGCCTAGTAACTGTTGATGTTCATAGTAAGACTTAGAAGCAATTGGTTGGATGCAACTAATTAATTATTACTTTATAATCAAATAAATGGGTGCATGGATAGTTTCGGTTGTGTGTATGATTTCATGTTGATAATGGTCTTTTATGTAAAACTTGTTAATAACAAAGTTGTAGATAACTTACTAGTATACCTTGTGTTAAATTTTCATAGTCACATGCCTTAGGGTTTAGGAGTTTTAGCTGTTACAAGTTTGCTGTCCGAAACGCCTACTTTCCGAATAGATTTGCTTGACTGAATTGTTTGACCTAGATAGCGATTGAATCTCCTTAAGAGTATTAAAAGAAAGCTGTATACAATTTCACAAGCCTTCTAGAATGTCCATAACTATATGATTTTGATGTATATAACTATAGTTAAGGTTAAAACAAGTAGCTACTGTTTTGTAGTTTGGTAAATAACTTGCGGAAGTATTTGCTTAAGTAATAGAGAAGGGATATGCACCTACTCAGTAGAATAGGATGCACTTGTTAGTACTTTGGCACCATCTGTTGAAAATACTTACAAGGATGCATTCATCACTTCTTATCATATTATACGTGTTGTCACACATGCATTCGCAATATCTTATTCCATGATCATGCATATAGGATCGACCGAGGAGATAACATTGCTAGAATTCAATGAAGAAGAGGAAGGGGATCAGCAAGAGAATCCTCAAGCCATAGCTTCCAAAGAAGAGGAGCAGACTCTAGAAGAGCTCCCAGAGTGCCCTGATCACCGCCCCACCTCCTTTCTCAAAGGCAAGCCCAGAGCATTCTAAGTCTCCCAGTGTTTTACAAAATACTACTTGAGTCCTTTATGATTAATGCATTAGGTTATAAGAGTTGACTGGAAACACTTGATGCATAGAACTACCTTGTCCAGATATATATACCTTTAAACCTATGTAGGTCCAGGATTGAATATATGCTTAGCCATGCTTAGACCGGTAGAAGTCGAGTGATTTCCTGTCACCTGTGAGATATAGGTGGATACCGAAGCACGATTGGTTATATTTGCTATCATGGAAAAGAACCATTGGGTAATGTAAATGGAGGCCAGACAGAGTCTATGTGTGGGTTGACTCATGTGATTCCGTCTCTGCCGATTAAGGACCGTACCGTTGTTGGCACTTTTGACAAGATTGAACGCATGCGTATCACTTAGTTGGCCGGATAACTCTTCCAACCGCAAAGCCGAGTAGCTCAACTCAAGCTGGGCCCCGCTCTATATGAGTGTGCACTCTAGATGGTAGTAAGGATGTGTAGGGAGCCAGACGTGAGCCCAAGGGTAGTTCGGGCCTGAACGTCCTGGAAGCTGGTTGTCCCTGATTGTGCGGCGCTGGGTGAACCCACAAAATGTGGACTTGAGTTGAACCAAAGGTGACCTAAGGTGACCGTTGATCTAGTCTACCTGGGTTTATGTTAGGAATAAATTCCCAGCTGGTTGAAATCTATTCGAATCGCTGTCTCTCCCGGATAGTGAGAAACTTGGCTAGCCCCAACATCGTAGTAATTGTACTGTGGAATGTGATGGTTCGGATAAACATGGAATTACTACACCGGCTATGGTTACTATTGTATGCTCTTAAAATGATATATCATATGTTTGGCACATGATAGTTGCTAATCTAGAGATGGATAGTTATAATTATCTTGATGACGGAACTATAATTGTATAACTCAGTTAATCGCTTTTTATGCAAAATGTTGTTAAGCTACCTCCACTTATACAGCCTTGCATAATTCTTAGAGTCAATTTATTTTTGGTTTATGATGGGTAAGTCTAGCTGAGTACCTTCTATCAACACAGAAATTTCGTCCCATGCCGAGGGCACACAAGCAAGCCAAAAGGGTCCGCTCGATGGAGTTGGAGATCCGCGTAGCTTCAGCGCAGGGATGGTCGATCCTGCGCACTCCTCTCGAGAAGTGCTAGTCAATTGGACCCTACAATTGACAAGGAGAGAAAGCTAATCAGTAATATAAGGCGGAACATGCCGGTGTTGCCAGACAGTCCCGAATGTGCGGCTCTGAGAGCCGATATGGAAGGAAATTGACTAAACAGTCGATTCCAGCATACTTATAAGAATAAATCAATTAAAGCTCATGGAATTACGGAAGGTAAATCGGTTATCGCTCAGGATAGATCTCGTTATTTAGACAAATATTAGTCAATGGCAAAAGGATGTCAACAATGATTAATTTATGCTAAGCCAATGACTGCAAGTAACCAAATCCCTTTTTATATAAAAGAAACAACTCATCATCATTTAACCATTTAATAAAGATAAATCTAATGAACATATTAGATCTCATCTATTGCTATGACTAGTGGGGCATGAGGCAGAATCATGCAGGCCGTCGAAACAACAATAGATTCGACAACCCTAACTTATTACTAATATCAATGGGGCATGAGGCAGAATCATGTAGGCCATAATACAATAATAAGATCATGGGGCTAACACATCTTTCAACCTATCTTTACTTCAACGGTCTCGTGACGTGAATTGTTCGTGAAAGCACTCGATATCGACTAAAACAGCCAATACAGGCATAGCGCACAGTTAAGGTCATGCCCTATCATGAACAGATCTACCAAGTAATGATCCCCACTCTATGGTACTAACAGTGGGGTGTGAGGCAGAATCATACAAGCCGTGATAACGGGCCATGAAACGATTTTTGTTAGCCAACAGATCTATTCAAGACTAAACATGCCTTAACAGCACACTATGCGCGATCAAGATTGACAAAAAATGGCCAATGAAACATAACTCATCATTTAGGATGCAGATTAGATCAGTTTAGATTAACAAATGATGCGTTAAACAGGATATAAGGCCAATCTAGATCAATCCCAATCGAGCGAAGTGATATTGCTGTAATTAAATAAATAATAGAAGCAATAAGCAATATCGGTAACTTAATGAATCTATCCGAAGGAACGCCACCCATAGATAGAGCCGATAACTTGACCTTAATCTAGTTTAAGCAGTGGAGGTGGACCGGATTGATGCAGCCTTACTTGAACTAGACAAGAGTCGATAACTAGCTTATACTAGAGTCGATGTGCAGGTCGACCAAATCGATGCAGCCATACGAACAGAAGTTTAAGCCATGACGGTACTTATAGACAAGCAGTGGAGGTCGACCGGATCGATGCAGCCGTACTTGCTGAAGAACTCACCGAGATCTACTCTACTCCTACTTCTAAGTGGTGGCCGAAGCCAAAAAAAGTAACTTGTATTTTATTGATTGTGTGTCCTTTGCAATAGCCGGGGTCCAATATTTATACCCAAAACCTACGCATGATTTCTACCTAAGCATGACTCATCACAATTTTTGGCCTTATAGAAAACATTCCGAATTTAAGATAACTTGGACTCTAATCTTTCCCTTTTTGTAGAGTCCAACATGCTTTGTCTCGGCACCGATTGTAGCCTTTGTCGTTATCTGCTGGTGCTATCTGAAGAAAGCCGATTCTAGTGTTGTATTTGAATCAGCTGATACTAATCTGCACGCAATTGATTCCTTGATGACATGATCTTTGGGAGCTTTCGAGTCCCTGCAATTTTTCTTCCAAATTTTGGTGTAAACACATGCCCCCCAATTTTGGGATAAAAATAATTTTATTCCAAAATTATCACATCTGTATCCCCGATAGGTCCGCATTCATGGGTAGAGATTCTTTATCTAGGGCCTACTGTTTGTCGCCATCTATGTCAGCTCATGAGCCCATGCTTCAAAACTTTTATGAGAGCATCATTGCTTCAAGGGCACTTGGATTCATCTTTCCAGGCCGGCTATAAAATGTCTATCCGACCCTAGCGAGAGCAACTCAACAATTCAGCCATGTTTCTCTTCCATCTGCCCCCTCGAGTGCTTCTAACTCCGCCAGACCCTCCGTGGTCTATCCTTTTGCTATGAAGATCTTGAGTGGTTAGAAGAATTCTTGTGCATAGGGTGATTGTGTCGCTCATTCTAGCGCCTTGTCGAGCAAGAGGATCAGCTACTGCGGTTAGAAGAATTTTTGTGATATCACCTGAGTTTTCTCTCCATGCTCGCAGAGGTGTTCTAGTGTTTGCAATGCTAAAATGTGTGGACACCTTCCCCTTGTTTGTTCCACCAAACGCCCACCGGGAAAGCCATAGGCTTCTTTCCCACAGTTTCCTAGTTATCAAGAAATCAGCTGGGCATCTATTAGCCGCCTTTCCCCTTCTCCTAGCATAATTTTATCAACGGGCCGATGTGACTTGGTTCACGATGACCTTCGGCCTTGTGGGGACCTAGACTCCCTTCAATCCAAAGAAGCCTTGGTGGGTTGATCTCTGGTCAATGTAAATTCTTCGTATCCGTCCCACGATATTTTGTAATTTGGGGAAGCAATAAGTCCGAATCTGTTATCTCTTCGTTATCTGTCCCCTAAATTTTTGGAGTGTCGATCCATTTTTGTATCTGATTTCAATTTCACACCCCTGGCAAAATCTATCTTCTCGCCTTCTCGAGCTATATATACAGGCCACGGCTGCGGATCGAAAAACAACCCGCTTCGTCTCAAACCTTCTGCGTCCTTAGTATAGTTTCTGCTTTTTTCGTAGGTTTGAGATCTTGGAGAACAGCAAGAGGTCTGCTGAGGAGGCCCTCAATGGATTTGCATCATCACGCCAGCGCCTTCATTGCCAAGAGGGTGCAACTTGGGATGCTCCCATCGTTCTGAAGCAGAGGGCTGACTCTGCTCAGCCTTTGGGGTCATCTTCAGCACCAATTCACCGCCAGGTCCATTGCTATCCGAGGAGGCAGATCGACAATGATGATATGCTGGCCTCCATCGATCGGACTGACTAGAACCTAGCCAGCTGCCTCTCCCTTGCAGAATCGGCTTTGACCATGATTCAAGGCCGATCACCCCCTGAGGCCAGCCTAGTGGGGGAAAGGTTGGCCAGGGCCAAAGCCAAAATCATAGGTGAGACGTCTACCACAATTTCTCTATCTTCTTCTTAATTTTTCCCTCAAGATTTCTGATCATTCTTTCCTTAAATCTTTTAGATCTAACTGCTCAGTTGGAAAGCCTTCGATCAGCTGTGGATCACGCTGTGGGATTTGTCAATGCCAGGGGCGCCGTTCTAGTGGTTAGCTTGCATGACATCCTGAACCATGTTAGGGAGGTCGCTCTTCATGGCATTCGTCATGGTGCTGCAATGGCGTTGGCTGCTGCACAAGCCCACTCTGGCCACAATCTTTGGCTTCTTCCCCACGGTTTTCCAGATGTGGCGCACCTTGGGGATCATGAGCGCTTGGTTGAGGATTTCTCTAGATCTGCTAACTCTGTAGCCTTCAACACCCTGGCCGATGATATAGTAAGCAAAGTGTTTTCTGGCCCGTAGCTTGTAGTAGGTGATATTTAGCAAACAATTTCCTCATCTTGAGTGATTTTCCTTTGTTTCGTACTTAATATTATACGCATCACTTCATCCGTGTTTGCTTTGCTCCTACAGGAGATACACATCATACCAGCTTTTACCCCTTTGGGTTTATTTTTGAGGCGATACCTTTCTGATATCGGCTATTAGAGCTGACGACCGAACAAATCGGTTATTAAGTATTAATCCAAACGCTAGGGTAATATTTCTTTAGATATTTCCCATTGATTGCTCAGACAAATTCTTCCTCTCCTCTTAGTGTTTCCAAAATATAAGCATTACCAGGCGCACAACGTTTGATCCGATAAGGTCCTTCCCAGTTAGGTGACCATTTGCCAAATTTACTATCCTTTGACCCAATCAGCAATTTCACTTTCCAGACCAAGTCTCCTTCAGAAAATTGCTTAATCTTGACCTTTTCATTGTAATATTTTGCCACCCTTAGTTTATTGGCTTTGATATTTTCAAGAGCATGCAGCCGAAGGCAACTCAAGTCCTCCAAGTCATCTATCATGAGATTCTTGTAGACTTTGGCTAACAAATCATTCTACAATGTAACACGCCTTGATCCAGTCCAAACTTCCCAAGGAAGAACTGCATTATGGCCATACACAAGTTCGTATGGTGACGTTTTAATTGATCCATGATAGGCCATTCTATATGCCCATAGTGCCTCGTTAAGCGTTGAATGCCACTTCCTTGGCTGTTCCTCAATCTTTTTCTTGATCAGCTTAATCATAATCTAATTGGATGCCTCTGCCTAGCCATTAGCCTGAGTATAGTAAGGAGAAGAATTTAGTAGCTTGATTCCCATACTGGCAGCAAAATCTTCGAATTCTTCTGATGTGAACATTGTTCCTTGATTGGTAGTTATAGTTTAAGGAATCCCAAAACGATACACAATGTGCTCCCTGACAAAATCAATCATGTTCTTTGAGGTTACCGTCTTCAAAGGAATTGCCTCAACCCATTTAGTGAAGTAATCTGTTGCTACTAATATGAACTTATGTCATTTGCTTGAGGGCGGAAAAATCTGGCCAATTAAATCAATTCCCCAACCTCAAAACAGGCATGGCTTGATTATTGGATTCATGGCTGACGCAGGCGATTTCTGGACATTACCAGAACGTTGACAGTACTGGCATCCCTTGTAATATTCGAAACAATCTTCTAATATCGTTGGCCTGAAATATCCTGTTTTGTGAATAATCCACTTCATCTTATAAGCCGATTGATGGGCTCCACATATCCCTTCATGCACCTCACCAATCAACACCTTAGCTTCCTCTTGGTTTAAGCAGTTGAGTCACACCCCATTGTCTATTTTATAATATAGCTGATCATCTAGTAAAACATATTTAATCGATTTATACCCTAGCTTTCTGGTAACTTTTCATGTTGGATTCCCAAGGTAGTCGGCTATTTCAATTCTCTAGTCATCACTCGAGGCCTCACTACTCAAGACCTCTTGAAACACTCAATAGTCTGAAGCGCTTTGAGCTAGACGATTAGCTTCTTAATTCTGTGCTCTCGGAATATGGTGAAAAGAGACATGAGGAAACTCTTTCAGCAACCTTTGACATTCATCATAATATCTCCTCAAAGTATCTTCTTTGCACTCATATAGGCCGATCAACTGATTAATAATTAACTGTGAATCTCCAAATAATTCAATTGCTTTGGCCTTTACTTCCTGAAGAAGTTGAAGTCCCTTAAGAATAGCTTCATATTCTGCTTGGTTGTTGGTAACTGTAACAACCCAAAAATCCACACACCAAAAATCACAACTACAAAATTTTTGTTTAAACCCTATGTGATGTTGAGTGACACATGTAGAAGGCAAACCCTAGTTTTGCATTAGATGTGACCCAACTAGGTTAAAATCATAAGCATAGCTTGGTTTTATGCCACATGTGTAATTAAATTCCTAAATAAACAAATCATGCATGCATCCTTAATTCCACTTGTGATTTGGATTCTTTTGCGTTATGTGATGTTTAACTAACTTACTTAATATTTATGATAAACCCTAATATATGGGATGTATATTGACCACCATTTGAAACACCTTGTGGGACCCACTACATAACTCAAAGCTCAAGTTTAAACTCTAACTAAATTTGAATTGAAGAAAAAGAAATAAAAGAGAAAGGAAAGAAGAGGGAGCAGCTCAGCCCAGTCTGCCTCGACTGGCCTAGCTAGTCCAGCCAAGCCTCGCCTGCCCTTTCATGCGCACAGCCGCTGATGAGCCGGACCCGCCCGTCAGCCATCACGCGTCGCACGCAGCCACAATGCGCCAAGCGCCTGATGACCCGACCCCGCTTGTCAGCATAGTAGCGTCTTCTTCCCCTCGCCCACTCATTCTCCCCGTGTGACCAGAGGCCGACCAGTGTGGCAGGTGCGGGCCAGGGGGTCACGCAAGAAGCATGACCCTGTTTCTCCTTGCACCGCGCCTACACTACCACATGTGGACCGTCGGATGCGCCGCACGCATCACCACCGCCCGATCACCGTCCGCCATTGGAGCCTTTGGAGCTCGGCTATAAAAGCCAGCGCCCGCGAGCCCTAACCCTCAGCCCGATCGTCGCCGCCGCTGGTGGCACAGCACCACACCGCGTCAAGCCAAGAGAGAGGGAGGAGGAGGAAGCAAGGAGGAGAAGGAAGCCGCTGCAGAACCGGACCTCGCCGGAGCTAGGAGCGCCGCCCCGATCGGCTAGAGAGACGTAGCTGCTTGGCACGGCACTGCATCGCCTCATCACGGCCTCGCCTCACCACCACACCGCCATCCTACCACCATGAGCCCTATGGTGAGCCACATCATTCGCCGCTCACCGTACTCGCCATGAACGCCACTGTGTTCCCGCACCTAGGGGACGCAGAGGTGGAGCATTCCTGCTCTTGGACACGCTGCACAAGCACTGCATGCGCACAAGCTCAAGGCCTGGCCTCATTGACCCTAGTGGCTCATGAACACCAGCACGACCACTCCTAGCCTCTCGGACGCCATGAACGGACCACATCGGAGCATGAGCTCTTGCTCTGGTTTAGTCAACCGGTAGCATAGAAGGACCACCATGACCCTCTTGTTGAGCCAAATGGAAATGCGAAGCAGAGGGAAGAAAGGGGGCAATGCCGATCCCTCTGCTTGGGAACGCCAGCGCTGAGCGCTCTGCTCATGCCGTGCATACGCATCGCGCGCACGCACGCACTCACCATGGCCAGAGCACAACCCTGGCAAGACCACCGCGTCTTCTACGTCGTGGTAAAGACGACGTTGACACCCTGACTCGCTCCACCATGACAAAAGACACACTGCACCCACCTTAGCCGAGGATGAAGCCCAACGGAGCCCTGCATTGCCGCACCACACCTCGTCGGAGCGCCACCGCCTCCATTTTGCCCCCACCACTGTGGTCGGAGCCACTGGGAGCACTAGGAGATCCTTCAACACGCCTACCATGGTCATAGAAGCACCGTGGAGCTCACACGCTCCTCCAACTAGGCTCTCGCTACCACTACAGCCCTGTCCATGCATGCCGACGTACCCACGCCGCTGTTCACCGCGGCCAGTCAACTAGAGCCGCCCGACCACCACATTAACTTCATTGGGACACCCGCTATGGCATGGCCAAGCTTTTGCCCACCTTCATTGCACACCCGCGCCGCTGGAGGGGCTCGCCGATGAGCTCACCACAGGCAGGAGCATGACGGGGAAGAAGATTGGGATTTTCCCCTCGCAGGCCACACGTCCGAGCACTTGGTGCACGTGAAACGAACACTAGGAAGGAGTAAGTGGACCAAGTCCTTCATAGACCAACTCTGCGGTCTATGGACCAATGCAGGGGGGTTCACCATGAACCACGCCTCACCTGTCAGACACCGTTTGACTCTGGACCCACCTGTCAGTGACCAACCGAGATAGTGACATCATGCTGACGTCAGCGGGACCCACCTGTCAGCCGCGGTTTAGCTCGGATGGTGCCATGCTGACGTCATGCCGATGATGAGACCACGCCAGCGTTAGGGACTTCGGCAATCTCTCCAACCACGACGGCGACCACTCCGACCAACTCAACAAGCTCTCCGACCACCCCCGCGATCTCTCCGACCACCTCGGCAAGCCCACCGACCACTTCGGCGACCACTCCGACCACCTCAGCAATCTCACCGACCACGTCGGCGAGCTCTCCGACCACTTCAGCAACCTCTCCGACCACCACACCAGCTGTGTCCCTACATGCCACGTGAACCAGTCACAATCTGACACGTGTCAGCCCTGAATTAATCAGCCTTAATTTAATCTTCGGAAATACATAACTAATTCATACGACCTCAGAAAAATACAAGACCAGGACCAAAATTCATCTAAAATCGAGCTCTACGCAATGAACCCATGTTTGAGTGTATTTGGCTCTTTTGAATTTTCATTGCTTCTTTGTGTTATTCTATAGGCGTCGCTAACGCGACTATAATGCGATCGTGTGCAGACTCAGAGGAGAACCAGACGGACGAGGACCGAGAGTACCGTGAGGAGTACGGAGACGACTACACTGAAGGTGCCACATCCCACCCAATCTCGTAGCTCCTATTACGCATGGCTAAAATAGAAATGCTAGTGCTTTACTTTATTGTTATGATCACACTATGATAGGACTTGCATGGTAGTATACTTTCTTGATGGCCTTTGCCTTGACGCAACCTTACCCCTGCTCACCCTGCTGTTAGGCTAATCACACGTTTGCTACTATATTTCATTGCTTATTACTTCTACTACGCTTGTACTACATTAATGCGTGGTGGAAAACTGGTGTTATCTGGACTATGGGGAGAGTGCTACATGTGTGACTTGGGTGCGTGGAGGGTGAGGGTTGTGTCGACCAAGTTGGAGTATACGACGAGCCTGGGGCAAGTCTTGCCGTGGGGTGCTACCTGGGCACCCCTAGAATGGATACCTGTGGTGGGTAAAAGGTATATGAGGTGGCCCTGGGTGTGAACCTGTGATGGGAGGAGCTGGGGTGGAGGTGCTGTGGTGGCACGGTAAATGGAAACCCCGATGAAGACATTCTGGCTTGGTCATCCCTAAGGACTTACTAGTACTCAGATTCACTGGGAAGCCTTATGTACCACTCGCCCTATGTGGTGCGGGACGGCCGGACTACTTGGTAGGATATTGCCACTACTGCTAGGTTGATAGCGGACAGTGCAAGGGAGGTAAGGGGCGTGGAGGATCCCCCCACACCCTTCCAAGACTTCATGGAGACCTTGTGGACCTGGCTCATAACTCACAGTTTTAGCCACCCCAGACTAGACTTGGGGTGTACCAGGGCTGAATGGTAGAGTGGCATTATCCTAGGCTAGCAAGCGACCGGAATCAGCCCAGTTGACGACGGTTAGCAAGGAAGATGGATCTTGTGGTTATGTAAAACCTCTGCAGAGTGTATGGTTGATCGATCGATACATATGCCGACTTGTCGGCTGTGGACCTTTCCTGGGTTTCGCTTAAACTAGATAGTGAGATGAGTCCTTCTCTTCTCCCCCTAGGAGTGAGTGTTTGGACGTAGCCAGGGGCTACGGGCCTTGAGACAGTGCCGAGAGGGAGTTGTCCTGTCGACTGAGCGATGGTATGGTTGTGGTATGGTGATGCAGTGGAGATGGTGATATATCGATCCTAGGATCGAAACCTGGCTCTGGAATGGGAATGGGGTGGAATGTGTGTGGGAATGGTGTTAAAACTTGACCAACTATTATTATGTACTTGATATGCTAATACATAGGAAACCCCAGCCTTATAGGTTCCTTTTGATCATATCCAACTTGCATCCAATTTTCACAAACAATGCTCATAGGGTGGGAGTGGCCAGTACAAATCGTACTGATAAATTTTGGCACACAGGTTCTGTTGAGGAGTATAGCTCTGAGGAGTTTGACAGTTGAGGGGTTCGTTCCTACGCTCGAGTTTGGCAATCTTATCTTCAAGCTGTTCTGAATGAATGCTACTTTTGATTCCGCCAATGCGGCGATGTAATAATTTATGTAATTCCGCACTATTTGTACTCTGATTTTATCGTTGTATGGATATGATATTCAACTGGAATTTGGGTAATATGATCTACAACGGTCTTATTACACTTCGACTCTATGGATTTCCCTTCGCGGAAATCAGGTCGCTTCAGTAACCATTGGTTCAGTTGGAAGATCAAACTCAAAACTTGCCCCCCGAGGCGAAATAATAACAATACCAATGCCACCACCTTGCTTGCATGATGATCCATCAAAGAATAACGTCCAAGGCACCGGCTCTACATAATCAATGCTGATGTTGGGTGACAAAATCGACCATTATTTGTCCTTTGACTACTTTAGCCGATTCGTACTTCAAGTCAAATTCCGATAACGCAAGAATCCACTTTCCCACTCTCCCATTCAGTATTGGCATTGATAACATGTGCTTGATCACATCAACCTTGGAAACAACCGTACATGCGGCTGATAATAAGTAGTGTCGCAACTTAGTGCAAGAGAAATATAAGCACAAGCATAACTTTTTGGTGGAAGAATATCTTGTTTCTAGATCCAGGAGCCTTCTACTCAGATAGAAAACAACTCGCTCTTTTCCTTCAAATTCTTGCATCAAGGACGATCCAATTGTCTTGTCATCAGTCGATATGTACAACTTAGAAGGCTTACCTTGCTGAGGAGGGACCAGCACAAGTGGACACTTAATGTATTCTTTTATTTCTTCAAATGCCTTTTGTTGTATGTTACCCCACTTGAATTCTTGATCATTTTTCAACTTCAACAAGGGAGAATACGACAGGATCCTTTCCGACAAATTAGAAATAAATCTTCTGATGAAATTAATCTTATCAAGCAGAGATTGCAACTCTGTCTTAGTAGTCGGGGGAACTGCCTCATCAATTGCTTTTACGCTTTTTTGACCAACTTCGATTCCTCTCTCATGGACCATAAATCCCAAGAATTGTCCAGCTAACACTCCAAAAGCACACTTATTAGGATTCATCTTTAGACCATATTTTCTTGTGCATTCTATAGTCTCTCGCAAATCAGCTAGGTGCTCTTTGTACCCTTTGGATTTTATCACCACATCATCGATGTAGATTTCAACAATCCTATCGATCAACTTATGAAAAATATAATTCATCGCCCTTTGATAAGTTGCACTGGCATTCTTCAGACCAAAGGTCATCACAACCCACTCGAATAAACCGATTGCACCGGGGCACCTGAAAGCGGTCTGTGCTATGTCTTCCTCAACCATGAAAATTTGGTTGTACCCTGCATTGCCGTCCATGAAGCTAACAACCTTGTGCTCGGCTGTTGCATCTACTAACATATCAGCTATCGGCATCGGATAACCATCCATGGCTGTGGCTTTGTTTAGATCCCTGAAATCGATGCAAACTCTTAATTTTCCATTCTTCTTATACATAGGGGCAATATTCGATATCCACTCTGCATATCGGCACGGTCTGATAAACTTTGCCTCTAGTAACCTTTCAATCTCCTTTTTTATATCATCAAGCATGTTCGGGTTGAATCTCCTTGGAGCCTGTTTAAATGGCCGATATCTAGGTTTGATTGACAACCGATGTTCGACAATTGACCGGTCTAGACCAGGCATCTCATAGTACTCCCAAGCAAAATAGTCTTTAAATTCCTTTAACAAATCAACTTACTCTCGTTTATACTCAGGGTCCAACTTGGCACTTACATACGTGGGCCTAGGTCTATCTCCAGAACCAATATCTACTTCTTCTAATTTATCGATCGACATGAAACCATGTCCTAGTTTGCCATCTATACCATCTATTAGATTATCCATTAAGACAAATTTTCAAAGCCGACTGCTTAGATCGGCTGTTGGCTTTCATTATTGATTCTAATGGAGCCTCCTTCCCATAACTTGCTAGAAATCATTCGAAGTCTCCTAGCTCCCAAAAGACTAGATCAGCTATTGCGATGCTCATAGATTCATCAGCGCGAACTAGCTTGACATCATCTCCATGCCATTGAATCAAAAACTGATGCATGGTCGATGGCACACAACAGTTCACATGAATCTAATCATGACCAAGGAGCAAACTATATGACCCTTTTCCATCGATGACGAAGAATGTGGTGAGCAGAGTCTTACTCCTGATTGTTAGTTTGACATTTATTGCCCCCCAGGTCTTAGACGCATTACGTCCAAAATCCTTAAGTATCATGTTAGTCTCCATCAAATCTCCTGGTCCCTTGCCAAGTTTATGAAAAGTGGTGTAAGGCATGAGATTGACTGAAGCACCTCCGTCCACCAACATCTTGTTCATCGGCTTCCCATCAACCAAACCTTTCACATATAAAGCTTTTAAGTACTGATGCTTGACTGGTTTATCAAATATTGCTTGTTGTATAACCGTTAACTTGGCAACCATCTCCTCATACTCCAATTCATCAAAATCTAAATAAACTTATTGATCTGCCGAAGCTCTGAATTCAGATGACAACAGAAAAGCCATTTGAATATTAGCCGATAGTTGTTTTCTATCGGCTGTTTGCTTAGTATGCCATACTTGAGGTTTACCGGATGCCTGAGCCTGTTCCAACTCTCTGTTCTTTAGGCGTTGCACCCTTCTCTTTTGGCTTCTTGTCAAACCTCCTGGACACCATCGGCCTTCCTGCCAAACATAATTTCCTTCGTTGCCTTCTTCTTCATAATCAGCCCAGTCTTGATCAACAACTCTTTTTCCCAGCCGATTATGAAAACTTCCATTTTTTAAGCACCGATCCATGTTATTTTGGTGATATGCATCTTGAGCATGGATAGGCCGGCGGTTGGCTTGAGATTGCCTAAACTCCCAATACTGATCGCTGCAGTCTGGACAGTTACCTCTGGTAGGCAACTTCAAACCTTTGTTCCAGCAATGTCTGAAGAAAGGACAATTCCAATGCAATTCAGTTTGCTATCTTTTGTACCTCTTTTTCCTGTTGACGCTGGTATTCTTACTTTTCCAACCAACGTTGATAATCCTTTTCCTTCTGCCGCTGCCATTTATTCAACAGAATTCGATATGTAACTCGATGCTTTGTCGCCCCTTCTTTTGACGTTTCTCACTGCTCATATCAGCTCTTTCACATGTTAGATCTCATCTATCGCTATGACCAGTGGGCCTTGAGGCAGAATCATGCAGGCCATAATACAATAATAAGATCATTGGGCTAACATATCTTTCAACCTATCTTTACTTCAACAGTCTCGTGATGCGAACTGTTCGTGAAAGCACTTGATATCGGCTAAAACAGTCGATTCAGGCATAGCGCACAGTTAAAGTCATGCCTTATCAGGAATAGATCTATTAAATAATGATCCCCACTCCACGGTGCTAATAGTAGGGTGTGAGGCAGAATCACATAGGCCGTGATAACGGGCCATGGAACGGTTCTCGCTAGCCAATAAATCTACTCAAGACGCAACATGCTTTAACCACACGCTATGCACGATCAAGATTGACGTAAAACAGCCGATAAAACGTAACTCATCGTTTAATGTATAGATTAGATTAGTTTCAAATTAACAAACGATGGGCTAAACAAGATATAAGGCCGATCTAGATCAATCCCAATCGGGTAGAGTGATATTGCTGTAATTTAGATAAATAATGAAAGCAATAAGCAATATCGGTAACTTAATGAATCTACCAAAGACTGCCATTCTAAGGTAGAGCCAATAACTTGACCTTGATCTAGTTCATGCAGTGGGGGTTGACCGGATCGATGCAGCCATACTTTAACTAGGCAAGAATCGATAACTAACTTATACCAGAGTCGCAGTGGAGGTCGACCGGATCGATGTAGCCCTACGAACAGAGGTATAAGCCATGACGGTACTTACAACAAGCAGTGGAGGTCGACCGGATTGATGCAGCCGTACTTGCTGAAGAACTCGCCGAGATCTACTCTACTCCTACTCCTAAGGGGTGGATGGAGCCGAAAAAGTAAATAACTTGTATATTGGATTGATTGTTGTCCTTTATAATAGACGGGGTTTGGTATTTATACCCGGAGTCTAAACATGAATCCTACTCGAACACGATTTGTTACAATCTTAGGTATAAAGGAAAACATTCCTAATTTAAGATAACTTGGACTCTAATATTTCCCTTCTTGCAGAGTCCATCATGTCCCATCCTGGCGTTGATCATAGCCTTTGTCATTATCTACCGACGCTGCCTGAAGAAAGCCGATTCTAGTGCTACATTCGAACCAGCTGATTTCGATCTGTACGCAATTGATCCCCTGCTGACATGATTTTGGGAGCTCTCGAGTCCCTGAGACCCTTCTTCCAAATTTTGGTGTCAACACATGCCCCCCAATTTTGGGATAAAAGTAATTTTATTTCAAAATTATCATGTCTGTATCCCTGATTGGTCCACAGTCATGGGTAGAGAACCTTGATCTGTGGTCCACTGTTTGTCGCCGCTTGTGTCCACTCATGAGCCTATGCCTCAAAACTTTTTACAAGAGCGTCACTACTTCACGGGCACTTGGATTCATCTTCCTAGGTCGGCTATAAAAGGCCTATCTGACCCTGGCGAGAGCAACACAACAATCCAGCCATGTTTCTCCTCTACCTGCATCCTCGAGTGCTCTCGACTCCGCTGGACCCTCCATGGTCTATCCTTTTGCTATGAAGATTTGAGCGGCTAGAAGAATTCTTTTGCACAGGGCAATTGTTTCTCCCATCTTAGCACCTTGTCGAGCAAGAGAATCGGCTACTGCGGTTAGAAGAATCCTTGTGATATCGCATGGGTCTTCTCTCCATGCTCGCAGAGCTATTCTAGTGTTTGCAAAGGCTAAAATACGTGGACACTTTCCCCTTGTTTGCTTAATCAAATGCCCACTGGGAAAGCCACAAGCTTCTTTCCAGCGGCTTCGAGAAATCAGTTGGGCATTTGTTAGACAAGCGGCCTTTTCCTTCCCTGTCGCAATTTTATTAACGGGCCGATGTGACTTGGTTTATGATGACTTTCGGCCCTGTGGGGATTCAAACTTCCTTCAATCCAAAGAGGCCTTGGTGGGTTGATTGTTGGTCAATGTAAATATTTTGCATCTATCCCATGGCATTCTGTAACTTGGGAGAGCAATAAGTCTGAATCTGTTATTTCTTCGTTATCTGTTCCTTGAATTCTCGGAACATTGATCCTTTTCCGTATCTGATTCCAATTTCACACCACTGGCGAGATCTATCTCTCTACCTTCCTGGGCTATATATACAGGCCACGGCTGGGGATCAAAAAACAACTCGCTTCACCTCAAACCTTCCGCGTCCTTAGTATAGTTCCTGCTTCTTTGTAGGCTTGAGATCATAGAGAATAGCAAGAAGTTCGCTGAGGCCCTCAACGGACCTACATCATCGTGTCTGTGCCCTCATCGTCAGGAGGGTACAACTCATGGTGCCCCGCTGCCTCAGGGAATAGGACCGACTCCGTTCAGCCTTTAGGGTCCTCTTCTTTAACAGCTTGTCGCCAGCTCCCTTGTCATCAAAGGAGGCGGATTGACAACGACGATCCGCTTCCCTCCATTGATCGGCATGGCCATAGTCTCACTGAATGTCTCTCCCTCACAGAATCAGCTCTGGCCATGGTTCGATGTCGATCACCTCTCGAGGCCAATTCAGTGGAGGATAGGTTGGCTAAGGCCGAGGCCAAAATCATGGGTGAGACATATGTTGTGACCTTTGCTCCCTTTTCATTTTCATCCTCAAGATTCTGATCACCTTCCCTTTGAATCTTCTTAGATTTGTCTGCCCAACTGGAGAGCCTTCAATCGGCTGCAGAGCACGCGGCGGGATTCATCAACACTAGAGGCGACGTCCCGTTGGTTCGCCTACACGATATCCTGAATCGCGTCAGGGAGGTCGCTTTGCATGGTGTTCGCCATGGTGCCGCCATGGCGCTGGCTTCCGTGCAAGCTCGTTCTGGCCATGAACTTCGGTTTCTCCCCCATGGCTTTCCAGCAACGGAGTACCCTGGGGATCACAAATGCCTGATTGAGGATTTCTTCAGTGCTGCTAACTCTGTAGCCTTTATCTCCCAGGCTGATGATATTAGCCAAAGTGTTTTCTGGCCCATAGTTTGTAATAGGTGATATTAGCAAACAATTCCTCTGTCTTCATACTATATGCATCACTCTGTCCATGTTTGCTTTGCTCCGGCGGGCGATACACATTGTACCGGCTTTTACCCTTCTGGGTTTATTTTCGAAGTAGAAGCGATACCCTTCTGGTATCGGCTATTATAGCTATCAACCGAGCAAATTGGTTGTCAAGTATTAATCCAAACATTAGGGTAACATTCCTTCAAATATTCCCCATTCAATTGCTCTGCCGAATCCTTCTCCCCCTTTCAGTGTTTCCAAAATATAAATATTACCCAGCGCACAACGCTTGATCCGATAAGGTCCTTCCCAATTAGTTGACTACTTTTGCCAGATTTGCTGTCCTTTGACCTGATCGGCAATTTTACTCTCCAAACCAAATCTCTCTCAGAGAATTGCTCATTCTTGACCTTTTAATCGTAACATTGCAATCCTCGGTTTATGGGCTTCAATGCTTTTCAAGAGCGCGCAGCCGAAGGCAACACAAATCTTCTAAGCTATTCATCACAAAATTCTTGTAGACTTCGGCATAACGCACCTAGATCCGGTTTGAACTTCCCAAGGGGGGATTGTATTATGGCTATATACGGGTTCATAAGGTGACTCTATCAGCCCTTTTGCCCTTGGTCATCAAGGGTAATTCATACCCAGCCTTCTCGAAAGTCTCACCTCCCTTCTTCATTTCTGAAGATTAGGTCATTTGTTCCGGTTGAAGAACCAATTTTAAAAATAGCCGATTCTAGACTCTTGGCTTTAATTCTATTTAGGTCTGAAAACATGGCCTTTATTAAGGAAGCCCTTTGATCTTCCATCCTTAGTCATCTGGTGCCATATTCTCTTCGACATTGATGAAGTGGCATTTCGCCTTCTATTAATTGCGGTTGCCTTTTGCGTGTCCCGAGGCGTTCGCCTCTTCGTTTCATGTCTTCAAATACCAGCCAAGGGCTTCGGCCTCAAACACATCTCTATTTGCAACTGTTCCTTCGCTCTCTTCCACCTACCAAAACCCTTCAGCGGTTTTCTTCCTTTCTTCTGTAGATCCAATCATTTCTCATGGTTGGCGAAGATAATCAAGGTAAGCACGCGGCAGAGGTGATCTCGGCAGAAGACATGCCGATGAACCAACATCTCTGATGTATGAGGTGAGATTGGCAACCTCTGTTCATAATGATGACCTATTCTAACTCACCTATAGGTTCATTGTGAATGACAGCCTTCATCCTTTCCCTAGGACCAGCAAACCCACTGATGCTGCATCTTCCACGCCGGCTTCATTGTCGGGTTCTTCCAACTCATATGATGGTGATGATGCTTGGCGCTTCTTCTGAGAATGGAGGGTGGCTAAGGACCGCTATTCTGAGGCAATTCGGAACAATGGCAAACCAGAGATTCGTCTAGGGGTCTTCCAAGCGGCCCTTAGTGTGGCTGAGGAGGAGGCCAGCACCATTCGAGCTCGGCTGGCTGAGTCTGACGCTATGGTAGCAAGTAAGATGAGCTCCATGAACATTTCTATTATGGTTGCCATTGCCTTTGTCTTGATATTCTTCTGCAATCGCTAGCTCAAACGGTGAAATTGGAGTCTCTCCAATTGGCGGCAAACGTGGCTGCAGACGCCGTCAATGCTAGGGGTTCCCTCATTGACGCTTGTCTCCAAGACATCCCGGCTCGTGTCTAGGAGATTGCCCTTCACGGCATTCGTCACGGCGCGTCTATGGCGCTAACTGCGACGTAGGTTCAAACCAGGCATGATCTCCACGCCATGGAGGTTGGCTTCTCGATTGGCGATGGCCCTGAGGGACATGAAGATTTGATAGAAGATTTCACCGCAGCGGCGGAGGCCATCGTGGACATTACATCTGCTCAGGATGTGGTGAACAAAGTCTTCGACAAGATTGTACTTAGGGGAACCAATGAACAAAGACTCCTCTTTCAAGAATGTGCCCCAGTGTAATGCCTTTGTGTATGACTGCTTTTATCTTTTATTCTTGCTCTATAGGTGATACCCTCCTGCTACCGGCTATTAGAGACGAGAACGAATCGGCTATCAAATGTTGACCGGGTGTCAGGATAACGGACGACAAAACTTTTCATATCAAAAGTCGAATGATTAATCAACCCAGGTCAAGCATCCTATTAAGCGAAACAAAACTTCTTAAGGAACCCACTAACTCTGAATCGCGCTTACACTTTGATTCAGCATTCACATACGTCGGCCTAAACCCATCTCCAAGACTGAATGCTTATTTTTCCTTTAATCCCATGGCTGATGTGAAGCCATGATTTTTCTACTAAAACAAACTCTCAGAGCCGATCACATGCATCAGCTGTTGGCTTTCATTGCTGATTTTAATGAAGCCCCCTTCCCATGACTTGCTAGAAAAACATTCAAAGTCTCCTAGTTCCCAAAAGACTAGATCAGCTGTTGCGATGCTCATGGACTCATCAGCGCGAACAAGTTCGACATCATCTCCATGCCATTGAATCAAACACTGATGCATGGTCGATGGTATACAACAATTTGCATGAATCCAATCATGACCGAGGAGCAAACTATATGACCCTTTTCCATTGATGACGAAGAATGTGGTGAGCAAAGTCTTACTCCCGATTGTTAGTTCAACGTTTATTGCCCCCTGGTTCTTAGATGTACTACCTCCAAAATCCTTAAGCATCATGTCAGTCTCCATCAGATCTTCTGGTCCTTTGCCAAGTTTATAAAAAGTAGTGCAAGGCATAAGATTGACAGAAGCACCTCCATCCACCAACATCTTGTTCATCGACTTCCTATCGATAAGACCTTTCATATATAACGCTTTTAAGTGCCGATGTTTGACTGGTTTGTCAAATATTGCTTGTTGTACAACCATCAACTTGGCAACTATCTGCTCATACTTTGATTTATCGAAATTTGAATAAACTTCTTGATCTGTCGGAGCTCTAGATTCCGATGGCAACAGAAAAGCCATTTGGATATTAGCCGATGGTTGCTACCTATCGGCTATTTGCTTGGTACGCCACACTTGAGTTTTACAGGATGCCTGAGCCTGTTCCATCTCTTTATTCCTTAGGTGTTGCACCCTTCTCTTCTAGCTTCTTGTTAAACCTCCTGGGCACCACTGGCCTTCCTGCCACACATATCTTCTTTCAGTGCCTTCCTCTTCATGATCAGTCCAGTCCTGATCAATGACTCTTTTTCCAAGCCGATCATGAACACTTTTAAATTTTAAGCACCGATCCATGTTATTATGATGATATGCATCTTGAGCATGAATAGACCGGCAGTTGGTTTGAGACTGCTTACACTCCTGATATTGATTGCTGCATTCTAGACAGTCATGTCTAGTAGGCAACTTCAAACCTTCATTCGAGCAATGTCTGAAGAAAGACAATTCCAATGTAATTCGTCTTGTTTCCTTTCATACCTCTCTTCTTTTAGTTCATGCTGGTACGCTTGATCTTTCAACCAACGCTGATAATCCTTTTCCTTCTGCCGCTGCCATTTATTCAACAGAATCTGAGATGTGACCCGCGGCTTTGTCGTCTCTGCCTTTGATGTCTTCCCCTGCTCGTATCGGCTCTTTTGCTCAACATGACGTCTTCTAATCTCTCTGTACTCGTCAGCCGATATTTGCATCTTGGGATCAACTGTTCCAGCTTCTTTTGATTTGGTTGATGTTAGGACCTTAGTTTTTCCTTTGAATAGCCCAGCATGAACCATGTTTTGATCTCCTAGGGAAGGATTATCATCAACTTTCATTTTCCAAGGCGTATCAAATTTGAGCCTCCCCTGCTGAATAGCTCTCTGTATATGCTGCCTGAAGATTCTACATTCATTCATGGAATGAGAAGTAGCATTATGGAACTTGCAGAACTTCTTATTCTTCAACTAATCAGGGGGCAACATGACATGACCATCGGGCAACTTGATCTACCCTTTCTCAAGCAAGAAATCGAAGAGCTTATCTGATTTGGTGACATCAAAGTCATAGCTCTCCTCGACTCCTCTTCCCTAAGGATTTGGCATCATCACTGTCTTCTTGCCCCAATTCCATTCAGCCACAGCAACCTCTTCTTCTTCATCTTCATAGACGTCATCGACCGAGTATGGATCATAAGCTTTGGCTACTATGGTACTCTTCTAGAACTGGGTATCTCTGCGCATACTCTGGAATTGGCTATTGAGCACTGCTACTCATTGAGCCAATTGACCCAAGTTGTCAAATTCTTGTCCCAGCAGCTTTTCTTTCCACATCGGCAGCATTCCCTCAAACAGCTAAAGCGGCTAGTTGATCATCGGCCAAGTTTAAGGAGAAGCACAAGTTCCTGGTTTCTCAGAACCTCTGAAGAAATTCAGTGCTCAATTCATTAGTCTTCTGTCTTATAGTTGTCAGATCGGTAATCTTCTTTTCTCCAGTCCCAGTGTAAAGATATGTATGAAACTTCTTCTCCAGGTCAGCCCAATTGGCAATGGAATTGACTGGCAATGATGAAAACCAAGTGAAGGCTGGCCCTGATAAGGATAGAGAGAAGAAACAAACACGATGAGCATCCTCAACTGACGCTTCGCCCAATTGTGTAAGATACTGACTGATATGTTGTATCGTGCTTATACTGTCTTGGCCAGTGAACTTAGCGAATTCTGGGAGCCTGTAATTTGTGGGAAGGGCGACCAGATCATACCATTCTGGATATGGGTGTTTGTACAAAAAGGTCAGCCCTTTTGGCTTCAAACCGAACCGATTCTTCATCATCTCGGTCACCCTTAGCAATAATTCATCAGCTTGAGGATTTGGATATCTCTGTACCTGCTGACCCATCTATGGATTGAAATCCTATGTGCCTTGATGTCCTAGATTTGGCATCATGTGAAGGGTGTTATAATCAGTGCCATAGTGATACCCCTGTGGAATCTCGATCTGCTAGGTTCTTTGCTGGCTTGCTGCTTGAAGTCTCTGATTGTAGACATAAGGATCTATATCTCTACGGATCCTTTGAATTGATGGTGCTATTTTTTGAGCCGACGACGGTATGTGGCCTGATGTGCCAAAATTGATCACCTGGTTCTGACTTTGCCTTGCTAGCTGTTGCACATGCTGTACTGATGGTCCAGGATTATACTGTGTTTGATTTGCAATGGTTCCTTGAGTTTGTTCAGATGAACCCTGAACTGTCTGGACATCACCACTACCAGCTGGTGCTGCTTCTTGATGGCTGGTACCGACTTGATTGGTCCCTTGGGTTGACGGATCTGGAATGTTGTGATAAGCCGGCCCACCTTGACCAACTAGAAATCCATGGATCGCCTCTCTCATGGCATTGTGGAATATGTCCATGAAACTTCGTTATGGCTTGATAGGCATCACGAACAGATTTGTCTACAACTTCCTTAAAGAAATGCTTGTCTTCAGCTTCAGTTGTGTCTGTCTGCCCGTGTAACAGAACTCTTGGTAGTGGAAATTTATGAACAATTATGTTGTCACGTGTTTTGGTGTAGGACAACAAACATTTGTTCTGAAACTCATCTATAGCTTTGCTGATGATACCCTTATCCCCATCAGGTAGATCTTCATAATGCAGGATAAGGATGTTGTTGTTGTTGTGCACCGCCATAACGATTGTGGTGTCCCACCGGGCGTGCCAGAAATGTGTGTCGACACAGAATTTTCATCCCGTGCCGAGGACAGACGCAACAAGCTGGAAGGGTCTGCTAGATGGAGCTGTAGATTTGCCTAGTTTCAGCATAGGGATGGTAGATCCTACGCACTCCTCCCGAGACATGCCAGACAATTTGACCCTATAATTGATAAGGAGAGAAAGTTCATCAGTAATTAAGGGTGGAACTTGTCGGTGTTGCCAGACAGTCCCGAATGTGCGACTCTAAGAGCCAATATGAAAGGAGATCGACTAAACAGTCGATTCTAGCATATTCATGAGAATAAATGGGTTAAAGCTCATTTGGTTGTATAAGAAGATTCGGTTATCATTCAGGGTAAATGTCGTTATTTGAACAAGTATTAATCAATGGCAATAAGATGTCAACAATGATTGATTTATGCTAAGCCAATGATTACAAGTAACCGAACCCCTTTTTATATAAAGAAACAATTCAACATCACTTAACCGTTTAATAAAGATAAATCTAATGAACATGTTAGATGTCATCTATCACTATGACCAGTGGGGCATAAGGCAGAATCATGCAGGCCGTAGAAATAATAATAGACTCAACGACCCTAACACATTACTAATATCA
The DNA here is from genome assembly GCA_904845875.1 of Miscanthus lutarioriparius. NCBI lineage: Eukaryota > Viridiplantae > Streptophyta > Magnoliopsida > Poales > Poaceae > Miscanthus > Miscanthus lutarioriparius. The sequence goes on along the minus strand of CAJGYO010000012.1, from coordinate 72,201,843 downwards.
GTGGGGCATGAGGCAGAATCATGTAGGCTGTAATACAATAATAAGATCATGGGCCTAACATATCTTTCAACCTATCTTTACTTCAACAGTCTCGTGATGCGAACTGTTCATAAAAGCACTTGATATCGGCTAAAACAGTCGATTTAGGCATAGCCCATAGTTAAAGTCATGCCTTATCAGAAATGGATCTATCAAATAATGATCCCCACTCCACGGTGCTAACAGTGGGGTGTGAGGCAGAATCACACAGGCCATGATAATGGGCCATGGAACGGTTCTCACTAGCCAATAAATCTACTCAAGACACAACATGCTTTAACCGCACGCTATGCACGATCAAGATTGACATAAAATAGCAGATAAAACGTAACTCATCGTTTAATGTATAGATTAGATCAGTTTCAGATTAACAAACGATGGGCTAAACAAGATATAAGGCCGATCTAGATCAATCCCAATCAGGCAGAGTGATATTGCTGTAATTTAGATAAATAATGAAAGCAATAAGCAATATCGGTAACTTAATGGATCTACCAAAGACTGTCATTCTAAGGTAGAGCCGATAACTTGACCTAGATCTAGTTCATGCAGTGGGGGTCGACCGGATCGATGCAGCCATAATTGAACTAGGCAAGCATCGATAACTAACTTATACCAGAGCCGCAGTGGAGGTCGACCGGATCGATGCAGTCGTACAAACAGAGGTATAAGCCATGACGGTACTTACAACAAGCAGTGGAGGTCGACCGGATCGATGCAGCCGTACTTGCTGAAGAACTCGCTGAGATCTACTCTGCTCCAACTCTTAAGGGGTGGTCGGAGCCAAAAAAGTAAATAACTTATATATTGGATTGATTGTTGTCCTTTATAATAGCCGAGGTTTTGTATTTATACCCGGAGTCTAAACATGAATCCTACTCGAACACGATTCATTACAATCTTAGGTATAAAGGAAAACATTCCTAATTTAAGATAACTTGGACTCTAATCTTTCCCTTCTTGTAGAGTCCATCATATCCCATCCTGGCGTTGATCGTAGCCTTTGTCATTATCTGCCAACGCTGCCTAAAGAAAGCCGATTCTAGTGCTGCATTCGAACCAGCTGATTTCGATCTGTACGCAATTGATCCCCTGTTGACATGATTTTGGGAGCTCTCGAGTCCCTGAGACCCTTCTTCCAAATTTTGGTGTCAACAGTAACGATCCCCACTCCATGGTGCTAACAGTGGGGTGTGAGGCAGAATCACACAGGCTATGATAACGGGCCATGAAACGGTTTTCGTTAGCCAACAAATCTATTCAAGACAAAACATGCCTTAACCACACACTATGCGTGATCAAGATTGACATAAAACAGCCAATAAAACATAACTCATCATTTAGGATGTAGATTAGATTAGTTTAGATTAACAAATGATGGGTTAAACATAATATAACGCCAATCTAGATCAATCCCAATCGGACGAAGTGATATTGCTATAATTAAATAAATAATGGAAGCAATAAGCAATATCGGTAACTTAATGAATCTATCCGAAGGAACGTCACCCTTAGATAGAGCCGATAACTTGACCTTAATCTAGTTTGAGCAGTGGAGGTCGACTGGATCGATGCAGCCTTACTTGAACTAGACAAGAGTTGATAACTAGCTTATACCAGAGTCACAGTGGAGGTTGACCGGATCGATGCAGCCGTACGAACAAAAGTATAAGCCATGATGGTACTTACAGACAGGCAGTGGAGGTCGACTGGATCGATGCAGCCATACTTGCTGAAGAACTCACCGAGATCTACTCTACTCCTACTCTTAAGGGGTGGCCGGAGCCGAAAAAAATAAGTAACTTGTATTTGATTGATTGTGTGTCCTTTACAATAGCCGGGGTCCTATATTTATACCCGGAACCTACGCATGATTCCTACTTAAGCATGACTCATCACAATTTTTGGCCCTAGAGAAAACATTCCGAATTTAAGATAACTTGGATTCTAATCTTTCCCTTTTTGTAGAGTCCAACATGCTTTGGCCCGGTGCTGATCGTAGCCTTTGTCGTTATCTGCTAGCGCTATCTAAAGAAAGCCGATTCTAGTGTTGCATTCGAATCAGCTGATACCGATCTGCACGCAATTGATTCCTTGATGACATGATCTTGGGTGCTTTCGAGTACCTGCGATTCTTCTTTCAAAATTTGGTGTAAACACCTTCTTGTACTAAGGGTTTTATTCCCATTGTTGCAGATGGTACCGTCTATCATGGATATTGCAGGAATTGCTTCTATCCCGCAGTGGATGAGGAGTGAGCCTTGGGCAGTCATCTTTAATAATCCTTCTATATGCTTTTGTGGATGGTGATCATGTGTTGGCACTGTATTTGAACTATGTTGGCAAATGCTACTTTTGAACCTTAATTTGCTTCCGCTACAACTTATCAAACTTGGTTGTAATAACTTTATTTCGTACTTTGATGAAGAAACTATATCTGTGAACTTTATGTAACATGTGACATGTATGTTGAATCATGTACGATCTTGGTTGTATGTGGATCGTTTATCGAGACCCATGGTGGTACTCGACCGACTACCGGGTTTATATGGGCTTAAGTATGACAGTGCGACTGCTTGCGGGCCGCCATTGTACTTGTGCTCTTAGAAATTGGTCGGTTCTGCGACACTAGCCATCATCACAAAGGATGTCTTTGTTGAGATCCTCCACCACCTCCCCGCCCGCTCCTTGTTCTGCTGTAAATATGTCTGTCGCTCCTGGAAACGCCTCATCTCAAACAACCATAAGTTGATGCCCTAGACTATGCCCGACTTCTTCTATGATAGTGAGGACATCAATCGACACTTCACTAGCATCCCTGGTGTATGCCCCCTCCTTGGAATTCTTGCCCTTCAACATTAATAATGTAGCTATCTTAGATTGCTGCAACGGCCTCATCCTATGCTGGTGCCTTGGGGCTGATGGATCATACCGCTATGTCATCTACAACCCAGTGACCCAGAAGTTTAATATACTACCACCTAGCACCCATGATGTTGGTCATTTTATTGGCGAGGCTCGCTTGGGGTTCGATCCAATAGCCTCATCACACTTCCATGTGATTGAATATGTGGATGTCGACGCTGTGTGCGCAGGTGTGGAGATCTACTCATCTAAAACTGCAGCATGGATCTATAAGAAATCTGATTGGGGCAAGCATACTGATGTGACATTTTACAGATCACCAAGTGTGTTTCTTTACGCCTGTCTACACATTATGGGGCACTCTAGGGGTACTCTATGATACTTGCTGCGGATATGGAGGGAAACACATGGAGGAAAATTGATAGGCCTAGTGGTCTTCAACACTCCATGCATCAAGCTCAGGGTCACTTGTGTGTATGTACTGTTGCTAGTCCCAATGATTCCAAGCTTTCAATCTAGATCCTTGAAGACTATGGTACTAATAATTGGACATTGAAGCATACGGTCAGCACGTGGATCCTATTTGGAAGGATTAATATTAGATTTGGTTACGTGGATTGTGTTGATGACTACACAGTGATTATAGTTCACCTAAAATAGAATTTGATTTTCTTTGCTAGGGAGGATGGAACAATCATCGCATATGACATGGACCGCATAAGAGTTCATGTCATCCCTGTCTGTGTCTTTCGGTATGGTAGACATAGCGTTAAAAAACAATTCATCTGCAGACCATTATATCTTCCTTATGTTCCCTTGTTCTTAGAATCATTAGCAGAGCAGTAAATAAAGCTGCATTTGATGTATCTCTCTGTCATGCATTTTAATTGGACCAATGTTGTTTGCTTGTCTATGGACATGTTAATTTCCTCAATGATGGATATTATCATTATTTTAGCTAAACTAGTGTGCCATCTTTGTTTTGTTTGCAAATTGAATTATTTGTTTGGTGCGCACATGTGTTACGGTGGTGTTATAGCTCCCGTCGCTATTTCATCCATTAATTCAGCTGTAGTAGAACACTTATATTGATTTCTAATGTCATGGGTACATGGGGTATACTGATGAGGGCACTCCAAGATACACAAAAATGACACTTCAAAAGCACTACAATGCACCCGCCATATTGTACTACTAGGCTATGCTACTATTAAGTTAGCCAATCTTAAATTTGTAAATGACACAGTAACAAGCATCATAGGAATACTAGGAAAACTATGGAGGATACTGTCAGACATGTTCAAATGTACAGTGGTCGAACTTCTTACGTGTGCAATAACATTTCAACACCAATGGCTCCTCTGCTCTGCATTAGACTGAGGCAAGACTTGTGGTCGCACTTTCTTACATGTGCAATCACATTTCAACACCAATGGCTCCTCTACTCTACATTAGACTAAGGTGAGACTTGCTCCTCGCTGCATGGTTCTTGCAAGTTCAACAAAGATTGACAAAGACACCAAGGCAAAAGAAAAACAAGCAGAAACCAAATGACCTGAGCTACACCACGCTCAACTGATTGTAAGTGAGAGACTTGCTCTTGATGCTAAAATTGTAATGGTTGTCACATGTACCTTCTTTAGATTTGTTTTCTTTAGGCCTTATTTGGATGTCCATGTATTCGTCTTACTCCACATGTGTTGAAGTTGATTGGACTAGAATTAAACTAAATTTCATTCCATTCCACTCCAACACATGTGGATTGCTTTGGATACAGATGCATCCAAACAAGGTCTTAGGGAGCCACATAGCTATTCAAATTTACTACGCACGCAAGAAAGTCCGAGCATTGTAAATCTAATTGGGCCGGACACATCTCACATTATATAGGGAAACCTATTTCATATGAGTACTTTCATTGAATCCCTAAAGGAAACAAATAAAATTGAAACAAAACAACAGAAAAGCAAAAGCAAAAACAATATTCTAGACTTGTTCAGATGAACTCCTCACTGCATGGTTCTTTCAAGTTTAACAAATTTTATCAAAGATACGAGTTGGCTTCAACAGAGATCAATGGCACTCATGAATGTTTAGCATATTGTAGATCAGATCAAAGACAACTAGAAAGAAATCTGCAGCGAAAAGCAACCAACAGGGGGCTAGAAACCAGCTTCAAAATGACCAAAGGACCTGAGCTACACCACGCTCAACATAGTTTAACCCACCTAATACAAAGTTCATCAAAAGTTAACACCAACATGCTAATAACAATTCACATATTTGCAAGGGCATCCCACAGATCAAACATATTCATGACTACTAATACTACTGATATGTACCACAGATCAAGGGTCAAGGTTGGCATGCAGGATCTCATCCACGTCCACCTTTGGTAAGATGGTATTGGTGGCCGGCTTGAAACTCTCCATCAGATCGACGATGGCCTCGTTCGTCGAACCCAGCGGAAAACCCTGCTCCACCTCCCAGACGTTCATCGCTGTGCCAATCTGAAGCTGGGCAGCAGCCAGCGCCATGGTAGCCTGTTGGTGGTAGTTAACATTCATCACAAACCATCAATATAACTTGAATAAATGGTTAAAATGGATCACCAACACAGACTTTGGTGTTTTAACTGATAAATTCCACGAGTTTTGATGAATCTGTGTTTTTAGCAGGATTTAATCAGAAAACCGCCAAGGAGGGCCTTTTCGTCAAAGGAAATCATAGAATTTCGCCGCATAAACAGCGTGGGAAGACTCTAGAAGAGTCTAGGAGGCTCTCCACCAAAGCGAAGCCCAGGCCCCTAACATGTGGGGCTGGCTAGCCTCACCTATAGGCCGGTCGACCTGTGGGGCCCACATGCCAGCCCCTAGTTGCTATGTCGGTTCTCCACCACATTAAGGATTGCATCTCCTCCATTTATTCAAGTCAGTTTAATCCGAGGGCTCAGGATTGATGCTCTGGCCTATATATACCTTTCTGCACCCCCTTTAGGGCATGAGTAGGCACTTGATCCTAAGAGCCTAAGGGCCAGAAACCCTAATCCATCTCCACCAGGATCAGAGCTAGCAATCAAGAGAAGATTAGTCCTCAACAGGATCTAGTCTTGTATTAGAGATAGAGAGATAGAGTGAGAGGGAAGAATTTCAGAGGAGTCCCGGCCTATCGGTGCTCTCTCTACAGCTTGTACCCTAGCGGAATCAAGTTCTTCATGAGCTTGCTTCTGAGATTTCTCTGGTAATTGACTTCTAATTCAAGTAAACATCTTGTTCATATTGTTCTTTAGGTTTGCGACTCTCTTTTGAGTACTTTAATCCTTTAGCTCCTGGGTTGAAGTAGTATTCATAGTGTAAGCGTGGTGCTTTGACTCGGTTACTCGTAGATGTACCCTATTTTCCGGATTGGTGGTAGCTCGCGAGGGTGACTCTTATAGCCTCGTTGAATCCTCTATAGTCCACCTCCCGTTAGTAGGCCTAACAGGACTTTGTTGCTTTACAAAACACACTTTGCCTGTGTTTTCTTTAGTAATATCCCCAGAATTGAACAATAGAAGACAAAGCTTACCGAAGTTAGAACTAGAAGACCTAAGCAATCTCCTCTATGCTCCTATTATCTAGTCTTGATTATAAAGTTGGGATAAGTTAGATTTGGTTATTCTCACACACATTTCCTCGAGCTCGATATAAAACTGGGTACTCCCGGTGAAGTGCTACATCTGTATAATATTCGTTCGCTTGCGGATTATTCTGTGTGCATTAATTTATACCAACAAGCATTTCTGGCGCCATTGTCGGGGAAACGGTTGTTGAGTTAACTTCAAACATAGCTCTTCCTTGTATCATTATTATTTTATCTTTTACCTTTTCTATTCTCTTTACCATGGATCTAGAATTCACCCCTATTTACCAATATGGTGCACCCACGAGCGCACTCCTACTACCACAAGAATCTTCAAAGCCTATCCTAACATCTAGCTATGAGCTGCGCCCACATTTAATTAACATGGTTCAGGATCAACCTATGGTAGAATCGACAAATTTATAAGAACACAAGTACAATGGCAACCACCGGAGCGGTCACACTGTCATACTTGAGCCCATATAAACCTGGTAGTCCGTCGAGTATCACACGAGATCTTGAATAATCTAACATACAACCAAGATCGTACATGATTCAACATACATGCCACATGTTACATAAGTTCACAAATACCTCAACATACATCGGAGTATGAAAATAGTCATTACAACCCAAGTTCAAATGTAGTAGCAGAAGCAATATAGTTTTAAAACCATCATCACACACACTTGTTCAAATACATGCCAGTTTGTGATCAAATCCAACAAAAGCATCATAATAAGGCCACGGCGGGAGAGAAGCAATTCTTGCAGTACCCATGGTATACGGTACCATCTACAACAAGTGGGAAATAAACCCTGAGTACGAGAAGGTACTCAACTAGACTTACCCATCATAAACCAAAAATAAAGTGACACCAAGGATCATGCTAGGCTTTATAAGTGGAGCTAGCTTGACAACATTTTGCATAAAAAGCTACTAGTTGAACTACACATTTCACAATTCGGGCTGTGTAGTGCCAGGTCGACTCCAAAGAGGTTCTAGAGAGGCAAAACCGTGACCTGACGCGTCCGGTCCAACATGACCTGACGCGCTTAGTGTCCGGTCCTCTCTGGTCAGCTCCTTCGTGTTGCGTCAGCGTACGTCAGCAGGGACCTGACTCACCCGCCTGAGCGTCCGGTCACTTTGTGACCTGAGTCCAGTCACTGTTTCACAGTGACAATCGTATCCTTTACTTCACTAACTTCTCCACCCTTGCTCAAATGTGCCAACCACCAAGTGTATCACTTTGTGCACATGTGTTAGCATATTTTCACAAACATTTCCAAGGGTGTTAGCCCTCACTAGAATCTAAATGCATATGCAATGAGTTAGAGCATCTAGTGGCACTTTGATAACCGTATTTCGATACGAGTTTCACCCCTCTTAATAGTACGGCTATCGATCCTAAATGTGACCACACTCGCTAAGTGTCTCGATCACCAAACCAAAAAGCTCCTATCAAGTTTCACCTTTGCCTTGAGATTTTTGTTTTTCTCTTTCTTCTTTTTCGAGTCCAAGCACTTGATCATCACCATGGTCACACCATCATCATGATCTTCACCATTTTCTCCACACTTAGAATAGTGCTACCTATCTCATGATCACTTTGATAAACTAGGTTAGCATTTAGGGTTTTATCAATTCACCATAACGAAACTAGGGCTTTCAATCTCCCTCTTTTGGTAATTGATGACAACCCTTTCACAAAGATATAAATTGAAATTCAATTGAATTCATGTTGCTTGCCCAAGCATATTTACCATGTGTAAAAGGATATGGATAAGTTTCATGAACCCTAATTGGTAGCAATTGCTCCCCCTACATATGTGCTAAGAGTTTGGATTGAAGCTTGCACATATGCTTAGATTGGAAATGTCGGAGTCAATGTCTACCAAATATTGTTAAGGTATAAGAGATGGACCTTTGAAGCGTGATACCAATCGGAGTGCACCAATATACCATCCTTGGCACCATTAGTAACTACACATGCACATAAAAACTAGAATACCCCGTTAGATCAACATTAGAAGCAAGGGTCTAGTTTTCATAATATAAACACAAGTCTAGTTACTCAACCTATGCATGCTAGTTTTTCATTTCATCATTCAAACCTACAACTAGCGTATACCACACAAGCATGGATATTGAAATTTAAAACTTGTGCCACGCAAGCAAACATATGAAATGCACTTTCAAATGCACCAATCAAGTTTATGAGCTTGCTCCCCCTACTTGTGTGCTCAAATTTTAATTGATCCCCTTACTTTGTCATATCTCTCCCCCTATGTCAAAGTTCTCCCCCTATCACTTATATCTTTGTTTCTCTCCCCATTTGTCATCAATGACCATAAAGGTTCAAATTTTAGATAGGTTAAGATTATCAATGTCAATCAATAGGGTGAGGATCATTTTACCAAATTTGGTTCAATCTAGATCACTTGTCAAAGATATTTAACTCGGTTTGATCCTAGGACAAGCTTCTTCACACCTACAAATAAGGGTTATCTTGTACCATGTTGAGTTAAACACTTATAGCTTATTTTCTAGATCAAACACTAGGTTCACAAGCCCACAAACATGTCATATGCTACCACTAGATCAAATCAAGCATAGAAGCAATAGTGGTACCATACAAGCATCAAATTCATTTGATTTTCATGAATGAGCCTATTTAATGCGAAGAATGACTAGATGCACTAAACCTGTCCTTAGCAAAGGATGTATGCATGCTAATCAACTTTTTACCTTGGATTGCTCGAAGGAGAGGCATGCCATATAAGTGGGGGGTGCATCAACACATATTTGAGAAATCCAATATGTTCTACTCATTCCTTAGCTTGCAAAACCTCTTCTCATCAAATGGCTTGGTGAATATATCGGCAAGTTGATCTTCGGTGCCCACACTGTCAATGCAAATGTCCCCTTTTTGTTGATGATCTCTAATGAAATGGTGGCAGACATCAATATGCTTTGTTCTTGCATGTTGAACCGAATTGTTGGTTAACTTGATTGCACTCTCATTGTCACATAGCAATGGCACTTTCTTGAACTTGATTCTAAAGTCATTCAAGGTGGCCTTCATCCATAGTATTTGTGCACAACAACTACCGGTGGATATGTGTTCGGCTTCGGCAGTTGATAATGCAACACTATTTTGCTTCTTTGATGTCCATAAAACAAGTGATTTTCCCAATAATTGACATGTACCCAAGGTGCTCTTCCTTTCAACCTTGCACCCCACATAATCCGAGTCGGAATAACCAACTAGCTCAAACTTTACTCCTTTGGGATACCACAAACCAACATTTTGTGTATGCTTCAAGTACCTCGATATTCTCTTTGTAGCCTTTAAATGACTTTCTTTTGGTGAGGCTTGGAATCTTGCACACATGCACACACTAAACATGACATCCGGCCTTGATGCGGTCGCATAGAGTAGGCTTCCAATCATAGACCGATACAACTTTTGATCTACCATGTTAACACTTGCATCACTATCCAAATTGCCATTTGTTCCCATTGGTGTACTTATGTCTTTAGCTTCATTCATGCCAAACTTTTTGAGCATGTCTTTGATGTACTTTCCTTGACTCACAAATGTACCATTTTTAATTGCTTGATTTTAAGACCAAGGAAGTAACTCAATTCTCCAATCATGGAGATCTCAAACTCATTAGCCGTCATCTTCCCAAACTCTTCACAAAAGTCTTGATTGGTTGATCCAAATATGATGTCATCAACATAGATTTGCAATACAAATAAGTCATTTCCAATCTTCTTGGTGAAAAGACTGGTGTCAACCTTGCCCGTCATAAATCCTTTAGAGAGGAGAAAGTCCCTCAACCTCTCATACCATGCTCTAGGTGTTTGTTTCAATCCATACAATGCCTTCTTTAACTTGTACACATGGTCGGGCTTCTTGTCATCTTCAAAACTAGGAGGTTGCTCAACATATACTTCTTCATTGATGTAGCCATTGAGAAATGCACTCTTAACATCCATTTGATAGAACTTGATGTTGTGGGCACAAGCATAGGCTAGCAAGATTCTAATTGCTTCCAATCTAGCAACCGGGGCATATGTTTCTCCAAAGTCAAGACCTTCCACTTGAGTGTATCCTTGTGCTACTAATCTTGCTTTGTTCCATACTACTATCCCATCTTGATCTTGCTTGGTTCTATCCATTTGGTTAAAATTACATTGTGTCCCTTTGGTCTTTCCACTAATTCCCATACTTGATTTCTTGTGAAGTTGTTCAATTCTTCATGCATAACATTCACCCAATCAACATCCTTCAATGCTTCATTTATCTTCTTTGGTTCAATGGATGACACAAATGAGAAGTGTTCACAAAATGATGCTAATCTTGATCTTGTTTGTATACCTCTAGAAATATCTCCAATTATAGTGTCCAGTGGATGATATCTTGCAATATTGGTTGGTTGAAGTATTGGAACATTGCTTGCACTTGCTTGATCATTGGGTTGAGATGATGTACTAGTCACTTGATCTTGCACATTGTCATGAGAGTCACTTGTGCTAGCTTGATTTGTATCATCTTGCACATTTGAGTTAGAGAGCATTTGCACTTGATCATCTTCTTCATCATTCACTTGCCTAGGCCTCAATTCACCAACATCCATGTTCTTTATGGCATTTGAAAGTTCAATTCCTCTAACATCTTCCAAGTTCTCATTCTCATCTTGTGAACCCTTGGTTTCATCAAATTGAACATCATGTACTTCCTCAAGAGTACCACTTGCCAAATTCCAAACTCTATATGCTTTGCTTGTATTGGAGTATCCAAGTAAGAATCCTTCATCACACTTCTTATCAAACTTGCCCACTCTAGTGCCTTTCTTCAAGATATAGCATTTGCAACCAAAGACCCAAAAATATGCAATGTTGGGCTTTCGACCATTCAAGAGCTCATAGGGTGTCTTCTCTTTCAATGGGTGACAATATAAGCGGTTGCTACAATAGCAAGCCATGTTGATAGCTTCGTTCCAAAAGGATTAACTCACATTGTACTCACTAAGCATAGACCTTGCCATGTCAATCAAGGTTCTATTCTTCCTCTCAACAAGGCCATTTGATTGTCGAGTGTACTTGGCCGAGAATTGATGTCTAATTCCAAATTCATCACATAACTCATCAATTCTAGTGTTTTTGAACTCACTTCCATTGTCACTTCTAACTCTCTTGATGGTTGTTTCGAATTCATTATGAATGCCCTTGGCAAATGATTTGAAAGTTACAAATACATCACTCTTGTCCATTAGAAAGAATACCCAAGTGTATCTTATATAGTCATCCACTATCACAAAGCCATATTTGTTTCCATTAATGCTAGTGTATTGTGTTGGCCCAAACAAATCCATGTGTAATAACTCAAATGCCTTGCTAGTGCTCATTATGCTTTTCTTAGGATGGGTGTTTCCAACTTGTTTTTTGGCTTGACAAGAGCTACAAAGTTTATCCTTCTCAAACACAACATCTTTCAAGCCTCTAACGAACTCATGCTTAACCAATCTATTCAATTGTTTCATTCCAACATGACCAAGCCTTCTATGCCATAACCAACCCATACTAGATTAAATTAGAGCCATCTACACTTATGATCTCTACATCATCTACCCCAAATATGCATTTGAATCCAAGATCACATAATTGAGCCACGGATAGCAAATTGAAGTTCAAGCTCTCAACTAGCAACACATTGGATATGCTCATGTCATTGGATATTCCAATCTTACTATCGGCATAAAAATGCGACGACACACGACAAGCCGGAAGGATCTGCTTGATGGAGCTGGAGATCCGCTTGGCTTCAACACAGGGATAACCGATCCTGCATATTCCTTCCGAGATGTGCCAGTCAATTTGACCCTGCAATTGACAAGGAGAGAAAGTTTATCAGTAATTTAAGGTGGAACATGCCAGTCTTTGCCAAGACAGTTCCAAGTGTGCCGCTTCGGGAGCAGCCAGATGGGAAAATCGACTAAATAGCCAATACGCACAAAAATCGACTGTTACGGACTGTAAAGCTTATGGGTAGCGATTGATTTTATGTTGACAGGTACAGTACACATAGATGTAAATAAGATCATCAGCTAGGTGGATATTACTAGTATGAATCATTGAGCCGATGAATCTAATCAGGAAAAGATATAGCATGCAAACAAATCGACTGTCTAATACCAATGGATCCACAAACGCTCTGAATCTAATATGTTACAATCAATAGTGAGGTTTGACCAGATCGATGGCAACTATGATGATAATAACAAACTAAAACCGAAGAATCCATAAAACCATCTATACTTCAACAAGCTTTTCGAAAGACATGCTATACGTGAAGGCTTAGATGAATGGGCTGAAATAGCTGATTCAGGTGAAAAGGGACTACAACGTGTGAACAATCGACTATTCCACATGGACAAACCTATGGACTCATTAGACTAAACCTACTATCTCTAACAGTGGGGTTCGATCGGATCGATGCAGCCATGATAAAGACAACAAATCGAAACCTTAAAGTACACAGATCTATTCACGATTAACATAATCATGGACACATACTGTAGGCGTTAAAACATAGGCGATTGGCTATTTAGCCGATGCAAGCATAGCAAACAGTTAAGGTCATGCCTAATCAAGAACAAATCTACTAACTAGCATCCTCCAAATCTACAGTGCCATTAGTGGGGATCGACCGGATCGTTACAGCCATAATAGCGAACTATAGACCAGATTTGACTAACCAACAAACCTCTTCAAGATCATACACGCCTTAACCACGTACTATGCATGATCAAGATCAAAGTAGAACAACCGATGAAATGTAACTCATCGCTCAGAGTAAGAAACATCATGTTGTAATAAAACGAACGACGGACTAAAAGGATATAAGGCCGATCTAACTCAATCTTGACCGGGCAGATTGATGTTGCTGCAAACTAATAACAATCAAAACATCAGCAAGATCGGTAACTTAATGAATCTACCCAAAGGATGCCACCCTTAGATAGAGCCGATAACTTGACCATAATCTAGTTCAAGCAGTGGAGGTCGATCGGATCGATGCAACCGTACTTGAACTAGACAAGAGTCGATAACTAGCTTATACTAGAGTTTGCAGTGGAGGTTGACTGGATCGATGCAGCTATACAAACCAAAGTATAAACCATGACGGTACTTACAGACAAACTTGAGGTCGGCCGGATCAATGCAGCCCTGCTTGCTGAAGAACTCGCCGAGATCTACTCTACTCCTATTCCAAAGGGTTGGCCTGAGCTGAAAGAAGGTAAATTGTATTTGATTGATTGGATGTCCTTTTACAATAGCCGAGGTCCAATATTTATACCCGAAGCCTAGACATGAAATCTACTCGAGTATGACTCATTACAATCTTTGGTATAAAAAAACATTCCTATCTTAAGATAACTTAGACCCTAATCTTTCCCTTTTTGTAGAGTCCAATATGTATTTCCCAATGCCAACCATAGCTCATTATCGTTATCTGCTGATGTCATTCAAAGAGAGCCGATTCTAGTGTTGCATCTGAGTCAGCTGATATCGATCCTTATGCAATCGATTCCTTGATCGGCACAATTCTAGAAGCTTCGAGTTCCCGCATTCTTCTTCCCAAATTTTGGTGTAAACACATGCCCCCCAATTTTGGGATAAAAAATGATTTTATTGCAAAATTCCTATTTATCCATTTACCACGCCGCAACTATTTCATTCCGAGATATACGCGTGACTCCTGATTTTCGGGCTTGAGTTTTATATAATACCCTAATAGTATCTTTTCCAACTCACTCAACCCGTTTGCTTTCCCCTTCTTTCTTGAGCAAATCTTAACAGCCGACGCCACCATCGCCAAAGCCTCAACCCTAGCAAATCTCCTGCCCCATCAAGCTTTCATTCGAGCGATTTTCCTCAGATTTAAATCCATTTCAGCTGCAATGGCGACCAACGACCATGTCCCTGAGGTATGCTTTCGAGTCCCCATTTTCCAAGTACTTGTCGCTACCCTTTATTTCCTTTCTTCTCAAATTTATTTCATCCGATTTCTAGAAAATGAGGAACAAAATCTTGATTCCATCAGCTGTTGCTCCCAATGTTTATTTTCTTGGGCCCATGGGTGACCCTGATCCATCTAATTTTATCCATCAAGAAACCAACTAAATCTCCTTCAAACAATCTGCAGTGGAGTCATCCTCCTAGAGCACTAAAACTCCCTTCAGAAACTGGCCCAAAATACCTAAGGGATGGAGAGACTGGTTTCGTAGGGTATCCGAGAAAAGGCTGGAGATTGGGAGGTTTATGACTTAAATCAATGTTTGACACTCTCATTGTCTGGAATGGATAGGAATGATTCACTCCTGATTTCTGCATCTTACTTCTGGTCCAACACCCTAAATGCCTTTGTTTTTGGTCACGGCCCAATGACCATCACTCTGGCCGATGTTTATATGCTGACCGACCTTAGAATAATAGGATTGATGCAGCCTTATGACTTCTTAAGTGTTGGATCCAAGAAATTAGCCAAGATACCAGACTGCACAGGGTGGACAAGTTACATTCTGAACCACATCGGAGACGAATCAACTGTTAGCAAAAAGGAATATGTGGCCTTTCTGAACATATGGTTAGAAAGATTCATCTTCTGTGGGTCATCTTGTGGTCCGACTTACAATCACAAACTCATGGCAGAGCATCTGGCAGTAAGCAAGGATATCCCTCTTGGAAAGTATCTACTAGGAGCTGCTTATCATTTGCTGCACCAGGTAGTTGCCCAATTATTGAAGAATGAACCAGTGCATACTATCAGTGGCCCTTGGGGGTTGATACAAGTGTGGCTCAACCTGTATATGCACAAGATTGTAAGGCCTGATTTTAGAAACCTGAGTTTCCCTTCCTCCAACTTTGATGAGGAACATAGAGGCAAAGAAGGAAGAACCCATCAGTGCATGAGCTATGGTGAGGCTGCATCGGCCATAATAATTGATATCGATGTTGGCCATCTCTTTAAAAAGTTTTACAGAGGGTTTGATGCAGATATCCTGACTTGGCTACCATATGATGAGGATGAGAACAATGAGCTGATCTTTCCATTCAAATTTCAATTTGAATCAGGCTGTTCGGACGAGACGGTGGCTGTAATCTTTAATTCCTTCATCAAGCCTTGCGTTCTTCTAGCCGAATTTCATCATGGTCGTGGCAAAATGGCTACAGGCTCCTTCCTTCTAGGCAACCTTCCAACTTATGAGTTTTACAACCCTTCTTTTGTAGCTCATCAGTTTGGTCTTGGTCAATTCCCTCCTCAACTGTTCTTCAAGGATATACTGAGGCCAAGAGAAGGTATCAGTGAAGTAATGGAAACTTCCAGAGTTTTTCAACTGGGATCAGATCTCCCTTCTCTTTACTTACATGACTGGACAAGAGTCAACTTCTCTTCCAACTATTTTGACTCTTGGTCACAAGAATGGCACTCCCATCTCTTCTATGGGCTGACCCATCCTAGATGCATAGCCCTGTATGGAGAGTTTGCTTCTGATAGTGAGGTAATTTACTATTCTTTTTCAGAAAAATTATTTGATGACCTCCCCTGCCAACTGTTCTAACAAACCTTTTTCAGGACATCAAGTTCGATCCCCCGAGCTTGGACAGGAAAGGGCACCCCATAAATTATCAGCCACCATGCCCAGTATCAAGAATAGGATCAATTGCGCCTCCGTTGAAGAAGCTGATGATAACTCACACTACCCCACAATCATAACATATCAGTCTTCAAAGCGTAAGGCAGCTCAATGGACAACCCAGAAAACCGTTACTGGGAAAAGACTCCATAGAACGAGACCATCAGCTACTCAGGTAAACAATTTATCTTTTCCTCAAAATGATATTCAATTTCTGATCCCCTTTCTTCACAGTTACCAACCATTGCATCCCAATCGGTTCTAGGTGCAGAGCTATTGTCCCAGGCATTAAATTCAGCATTGACTAAACCTTCATCGGCCAATCCCCAAGAGGAGCTAATTTTGGTTGAACCAACTGACGCTCTTAGGATTGCAGAAGATGAGGATCCTTCCACTTCAATCCCCGATATTGCCAAGGTATCTCCTTAAAGTTCTTGATTCTTATACAATTTCACCCTTCATCTGACCATTTATTACGTCAGATACCCTCTGAGGGAACACCCATGTAGGAGCAGGAGTTTGCTAGTCTACTTATTAAGAATGATCATACTGTTATCGACACCCAGATTGTTGATTCCCTAGTTCAGCACACAACTGATGGTAAGAAAATCATATATCCATTTTATCCTTCTGCAATAATTATGAACTAAAGATCTTTCATGATATTTGCAGATACCAATGTTGAGAGCTTAGAGCCGATTCAACTAGATATTATTGGTGCATCATCAGTTGTTCCTCCTCTTCAGATAGAGGCTATCATAGAAAAGGTACTATATCCACTTAACCATTCATTTTGTTAAAACTGAGCTAAACCTCCTAATCAAGATTTTCTTATACATAGGCACTCAATCTTCCAGCTCTGAGCTACTCTTTTAGTCTTGAGGAGTATCTAGATGAAGATGAAATTAGCTCGTCAGCCACCCCCTCTAAGGAAGCTTTGTCAGAAGAGACCAGAAATCAGCTAAGGGATATATTGCCAATGTTTGAGAAGAATATAGCTTATTTGGTCCAAGACACTGATTCAATGCAGAGTCTTCTTGGCTATTAAGGGTAATCCATCCGCAGTTCTCTCTAGAATCTTGTCACCTTTATCCATTATTGAAGATCAGGCCCTAAAGGTGAAAAAGGCTAAGAGGAATTTGTCCGACCATGAAGCTTTATTGGCCAAGAGCAACTCCAATAGGCAAGAGGCTAAAGAGCTGACATGGTTGATTGATGATTTGAAGAACTCCCTCAGGATCGACCTAGAGTTGTCCTAATTGGAAATCAAGCATGCAGAACTTAAGAAGGAGCTGGAGAATGTGAAAGCTGCCATTGATCACCATAAGTCCATCCTGGCTGTGGCAGAACCTCCTAAGAAATCAGGCCCACGTGCACCTATCGATGTCTCAACAGACCTCAGATAGCGTACACAAGTTCCCAACAACTTAATAGATCTGTCGGGTGTTCTCGGGAAACCCGAATCATCCATGAATCTTTTCCAAACAGGATCCCAATCACAGTCATTGCAGATTACAATAGTTTTCAATATACATACCAGAGATTATAAAGCGGAAGACTTAAGTTTTGATATTACAAACCAGTTGTTTCAAACTTACAAAACCATACGTGTCATCCAACCATAGTAGCAGGATAATATTACATTAACATTATTTATTTCACACAAACTAGTGCCTTGTCCAAAGGCCATTCATCATTCCTCATCGTCATCGACTTCAAACACTGACATGCAGCAGGGACCAAAACAAGCCTACGCATGCGACTCACCTGCAACAAGGGTTAACAAACCCTGAGTACAAAAGTACTCAACAAGACTGACCCGACGAAAAAGGGCCAAGGTCTTAGGGATGCAGGTGTTGGGTCAAGGTAAGGATGTAGAAAGATTCAAAAGTTCTTTGCAAAAGCTTACTATTCTTGATCCTAGTTTCAAGTTTTACCCCTAAGTACTTTAGTTCAATATCTCAAACTAAGTTTTCATATCCCATGTTCCAATCCTTCTTATTCCATTCCTTTTCTCAAGTTTTAGTAATTCACCAGTCCTACATTGCTTCTGTAATGAATTGAGTCTCCATATCCGCGGAGCACCGGCAATTCGAATTGATTCAAGTCCCAGCTGGGGATTCCTTATCACACGACATATGTAGAACTTAATCTTGCATATATCAACCTTGCTACTGGATCCTCCCGTACTAAGCCGTCTCCACGCCACCCGAGAGCACAGCACGCCTCAAATCCCACCACATTCAAGCCACGAGGGTACACGCTACTCCCGCCATCTCACCACTCCCAATGCGTGGGCATTCATCTTAGTATCGGATTAGCCGAAGTAGGCTTACCGGAGTATGTGACCAGTACTACAAAGTGTCTCGTTTAGAAGATCCACAATGAGTGGCCTTTAAGCGACATAGTCGACAACATTACCCAACATTCAAGATAAGCCACCCGACTAGTCTCTAGTTCATTCTATCTTCTTTCTTTCTTTCTTTCTTTGGCCAGTATGCCATCTTTGATTGTATCGAAACTTTTACTTTGAAAGCCTACCATAAAGCATACTAAGCATTTTATGCCTTTGTAAAATGAAATCATCTTCAAGGATGGTAAACAATTAACAAGGTAGGCAATGCATCAAGTAGGTAACATTTGAATTAATCAACTTAATGCAATAGGTAACATAGGTGATCAACTTTTCAAAGTAAACAAGGTAATGGTTTAATGCATAAACCGGGGCTTGCCTTCGTTGACGATCTCAGGTTCCGGATCAGCACCACTATTATCGAATCCTGTGACAACCGGGGATGCTTCCCGAACTTGCTCAACTAGAATCGGTTCACTCTCGGATTCTACACGAAATAACAGCATATGCTTCTACATGATGACAATGTAAACATGATGCTTTCATGGTGCATGAAATATAACAACACCTTGAATACAACTTTCCTTCATGGTACAGTTACAAGCCAAACTAACCAAACCATATTCGTAACGGAAGTGACCACGTCAGCACCGACCACTTCGGCGAGCTCTCCGACCACTTCGGCGAACTCTCCGACCACTACGGTGAACTCTCCGACCACTACGGTGAATTCTCCGACCACTACGGTGAACTCTCCGACCACTACGGCGAATTCTCCGACCACTATGGTGAATTCTCCGACCACTACTCTTAAAACCCTACTGGTCACAAAACATGATCAAAACAAGATCAAACACTAATCAAACACTTAGGGTTTGCTTTTATTTATTTTTGAATCAATTTGGAAATAAGCCCAAAAATAAACTTGTCCCAAATGACCTCAAAATTTTATGTAAGCTTCCTCATGACAAATTAGTGTACCAAAACAAATTTCCAAAGATTCAGCACTATTCAAAATCAGAAGATATAAAATTTCACTGTTCTTCTCCTTCCTTCTCACTGACAGCCCGACCCCACCCGTCAGTGACCCATACATGTCACGGCGGCGCTGCCATCACTGGCCGGCCCCAAAATGCGTCGACGGTGACGCTCTGGCGAGGCAGACCTCACCCAAATAATCTACACACCCCTACGAACCCATCCCCGTCCTTGGAATATCAGAAGGTGCACCGGAGAAGACTCCACGTCGGCCATGGCAGCTCGAGCACGTCGGCTCACGGCGTAACCCCGGCATGAATGCGGTAGAGTCAAAAGCGAAGTGCACATCACGTTCAGTAGCTCACCACGGTCACGCTGATGGGCTTGGTGAAGGCGGAGACGGTCTGGAATGG
Source organism: Miscanthus lutarioriparius (assembly GCA_904845875.1). Taxonomy (NCBI): domain Eukaryota; kingdom Viridiplantae; phylum Streptophyta; class Magnoliopsida; order Poales; family Poaceae; genus Miscanthus; species Miscanthus lutarioriparius. The sequence goes on along the minus strand of CAJGYO010000012.1, from coordinate 72,181,864 downwards.
CCTGGCCACGTGGAGATGGTGACGGAGCTTCGGCCAGGCTCGGGGAAGAAGCTGTTGCACCGGGCGACTCCGGCCAACTCAAGCGGCGTGAGCAAGTCATAGAGAAGCGCAAGACTGAGGCGATCGCTTTGGCATAATCAAGCACAACGTAGGTCGCCGACGGCGGTGGCAAATTTCATGAGCAAAGTGAGGTCGCTCGGCATGAAAGCAGAGGCAGGAAAAGAGGAGAGGGACGACGACAGTACGGCTATTTATAGCCAGGAGGAGCTCGTCTGGCTTCACTAAAATTTTGAATGCATTCACTAAAACGCTCGGCGGCGGTAGCGGCGTGGCGCCGGTGGTAAGCGGTGATGTAAATCTTGATTTTTGAATTATTTACAGAACTACCACTGAGTCTATTTTTTTAATTTACTCCCAAATTTTCTAAAGAAGTTGAAAATCTTCAAAAATGAAAGTTGCTGAACTTTTTAAACTCTACAACTTTGCTTCAAGGAATATTTTCAAATTCTGACTCCATTTTGAAATTTGAATTTGGGTGCATTTGAGTATTTGAATCATTTCAAAATTACTCCAAATTTTATATGTAAACTTGAAAAACTTTGAATACGAAAGTTGATCCACATAAAATAATCTTCAACTTTGCTTTTTGCCTCAACCCCAAATTCCACATGGATTTTGAATTAGTCAAAAGGGGCAAAAAGGACTTTTATAAATTTGAATTTGAATTCAAATTTGATTTGTCTTTCTTTTACTTTAATTTTGATTTTTGACCAGTACATGGCCCATTAGGGTTATTTGAGTCAAATGACATATTACCTCACATGATCACATGAATTTTGACCCTTGTAGTCATGATCTTTATTTAGGATTTTGAATCACATCACATGAAATAACAACATTATGAAATAAACCTTATTTAGTGAATGCATTCAAAATTTTCTACTCTATGAATGCTTTGCAATGCATATGATGACATGTCAAATTTTAGTGCTAGGTCGAAACACCAAAGGTGTTACAACCCTTCCCCCTTAAAGAAATCTCGTCCCAAGATTTAAAACTTAGGATTGAGTAATAGAAAAGGAAATGTGTCAAGCTAACACATCATAACTTTATTCAAAGACTAATGAGGGGTTTTTCCATTCTTTTGACAAAAGAAACAAGTTACAATATAGACAAGGTATTGCAACTAGAGAGAAGCAAAGAAGTTAGGAAAGTTTTCTTCTAAGTAATCCTCGGACTCCCAAGTAGCTTCTTCTTCAGTGTGCTGGTTCCATTGTACTTTGTAGAACTTGATTGTACGCCTTCGAGTGATTCGATCTTTCTAATCTAAGACTCTAATGGGGTACTCAGCATAAGTCAAATCAGGTGCTAGTTCTACATCACCAAAATCGATCACTTGGTTAGGTATTTGAAGACACTTCTTTAATTGGGATACATGGAAAATATCATGCACAGCTGACATGTGATCTGGTAGCTTGACGCGATAGGCGACTGGTCCACATCTTTGCTGGATTTGAAACGGACCGACATAACGGGGCGCCAACTTTCCCTGAATCCCAAAACGATGAACTCCTTTCATTGGCGATACCTTGAGGTAAACATGGTCTCCCACTATGAATTCTAGAGGTCACCTTCTCTTATCAGCATAGCTTTTCTGTCGGGATTGAGCTACCTTCATATTAGCTTGTATGAGTTTAACTTCCTCTTCTGCTTCCTTGACCACATCCGGTCCAAAGAACCAACGTTCTCCAACATCTGACCAATGTAAAGGTGTCTGTCATCTACGACCATACAATGCTTCAAATGGTGCCATTTTAATGCTCTCTTGATAGCTATTGTTATATTAGAATTCAGCTAAGGGAAGGCATTCATCCCACATAGCACCATAGGAGAGAACACATGCTCTTAACATATCTTCAAGAATTTGATTTACCCTTTCCGTCTGTCCATCTGTTTGCGGATGATAAGCAGAACTACGGATCAGTTTAGTTCCCAAAGACTCATGTAGACTTTTCCTAAACTTGGATATGAACAATGAACCTCTGTCAGAGACAATGGTCTTGGGTGCCCCATGCAGACTGAAGATTCTATCTAGATAAAGCTTTGCATACTGCTCCGCTCGATATTTATCTCTGACTGGTAAGAAATGAGCTATCTTGGTTAGGCGATCAACAATAACCCATATTGAATTGTAGCCTACAGATGTCCTAGGCAATCCTACTATGAAGTCCATACAGATATCTTCCCACTTCCAAGATGGAACTGGCAAGGAATGTAATGGACCTGCAGTCTTCATATGAATCGCTTTGACTCTCTGACAAGTATCACATTTGACCACATATTGAGCTATTTCTATTTTCATTTTAGTCCACCAATATCTCGTTCTCAGATCGTGATACATTTTGTTGCTACCTAGATGAATAGAGTATCTTGTAGAATGAGCTTCATCAAGAATCTGCTTTCGTAGCTCCGGATTTTTGGGTACTACCAATCTATCATTGAACCATACGACATCTGATTCATCAATCTTGAAACATGTTGATCTTCTAGATCTGACTTTATCCTTGATATGGGCTATGCCCTTACTTTTCTGTTGAGCAGCAATGATCTGATCTTTGATAGTGGACTCAACTGCAATATTGGACAGAGAACCTTGTTCTATGATTTGTAAATTCAGATGCTCCATCTCTTGACACAATGTTCGTTGCATAGGTTCTACAATTAGGCAATGACAATGACTCTTGCGACTCAAGGCATTGGCAACCACATTAGCCTTGCCCGGATGATAATGCACTTCTAAGTCATAATCTTTGATAAGTTCTAACCATATTCTTTGCCTCATATTCAGCTCTGACTGAGTGAAAATATATTTCAAACTTTTGTGATCCGTATAGATATGACAGATATTGCCCAATAAATAATGTCGCCAACCTTTAGTGCATGAACAACAGCAGCTAATTCAAGGTCATGGGTGGGATAATGTTCTTCATGCTTCTTGAGTTGTCTGGAAGCATATGCTATGACTCTGCCTTCTTGCATAAGAACACAGCCAATACCAATTCTAGACGCATCACAATAGATATCAAACGGCCTCTCGATATCAGGTTGTGCTAATACTGGTGCAGTTGTTAACAACTTCTTTAATGTTTGAAAGGCCTTCTCACATTCTGTTGACCATACAAACTTAGTTTGATTTTTCAGCAATCCAGTAATTGACTTCGCAATTCTAGAGAAGTCAGGGATGAACCGACGGTAATAACCTGCCAACCCTAGAAAACTACGAACTTGATGAACAGTGGTAGGTGCTTTCCAGTTAAGGACTTCTTCTACCTTGCTCGGATCTACAGCTATACCTTCAGCAGATAACACATGACCTAGAAATTGTCCTTCCTCTAACCAGAATTCACATTTGTTGAATTTGGCATATAATTGGTGATCTCTTAATCGTTGTAGAACAATACGGAGATGTTCCGCATGTTCTTCTTTGCTCTTAGAATAGATAAGAATGACATCAATGAATACCACTACAAACTTATCCAACTCGGGCATGAAAACTGAGTTCATCAGGTACATGAAATGAGCCCGGGCATTGGTCAGCCCAAAAGACATGACTAAATACTCATAGAGACCATATCGGGTAGTAAACGCTGTCTTTGGCACATCTTCTTGTCTGATCTTAATCTGGTGATAGCCTGATCTCAAGTCTATCTTCGAGAACACCTTAGCTCCCGTAAGTTGATCAAAAAGCAAATCAATTCGGGGTAAGGGGTATTTGTTCTTTATGGTGACTTCATTTAACGGCCGATAGTCAACACATAACCTTAAGGTTTGGTCCTTCTTCTTCACGAAGATAGCAGGGCATCCCCAAGGTGATGAACTGGGTTGAATGAAACCCTTGTCTAACAACTCTTGTAGTTGCATTTTTAATTCTGCTAGTTCTTTGGGTGGCATCCTATATGCTCTTCTGGACACAGGTGCCGTTCCTGGTTTTAGGTCAATTCTAAACTCCACATCTCGGTCTGGTGGCAGTCCAGGCAGATCATTGGGAAAAACATCCATAAATTCACATACCACACGAATGTTCTCGGCTTCTTCCACAGTAGTTGCACAGACTCTTCCAACTGTACTCTTAGGAAAGGGAAGTTGGATGAGAAGTTGGGTTTTGCTGCCTGGTACATTTACTCTTATGGTTCTACGCATGACATCTATGACAGCCCCGTGTTGAGATAATCAGTTCATACCAAGGATCACATCTATATCTTGATCCTTTAATATCAGCATGTTGGTAGGGAACTCATGTCCTCCCAAATCAATAGGTACATGCTGAACTATCTCCCTTGTATAGAGTCGTCCCCCGGGCGACTGTATACGATATGGTTCTTTTGTTTCCCCAATAGTTATCCCATGTTTCACCACAAATGTACGATTGATGAATGTATGGGATGCACCGGAATCAAATAAGGTAATTGCAGGGTGCTTAGCAATGGGAAACATACCAATCATTACTGGTTCTCCTTCTGGAATAGATTCCACCTAAGTATAGAAGACCCTTCCAGATTTCTTCTTAGCCTGACCTTTCTGACTATTCTGAGCATTGCCCTTGTACTGATTCTGAGCTTGAGTAATAGGGGCTTTGGGTGCATCAGGATTGTTCTTCCTAGGATACGGACATTCTCGGGAAAAGTGTCTGGGTTTACCACAATTATAGCATGGATAATTGTGATTCTAGGGAGTAGCATTGCGGTTTGCATTATTTGTATTGTTTTGCTGCTGCCATGCTTGATGAGTATAAGGCATATTAGTTGCAGGGCGAATAAAGATTTGATGCCTGCTTTGGCTTTGTTGTGGGCAGAATGGTGCACGGCCATGATTCTGAGGATGGTAGACCACCTTTTGACGCTTTCCACTCGACGATCCAGAAGCAAATGCCCTCTTTTTCTTCGCCTCCTTGTGTCGGCGGTAGTTCTCCTCTAAAGCGATAACAATGTTGACAGTCTCATGATAAGTTGCATTGCCACATGTTGCCATCATGGTCTGAAGTTTGGTGTTTAGGCCTCTCATGAAATGATTCTTCTTCTTCCTGTCAGTATTCACATACTCTATAGCATACTGCGACAGGTGATTGAAACGCCCAACATAGTGCATCACCGGGTGCTCCCCTTGCTTAAGAGCCAGGAACTCTTCTAATTTCATGGTCATCACACCATCTGGAATATAGTGTGCCCTGAAGGCATCCTTAAACTCCATCCAGGTGATTTGGTGACCAGCGGGCTGTACAGCTACCAAATTTGCCCACCAGGCACCAGCAGCTCCTCGGAGTTGCTGTGCCACAAACCTTGGTTTCTGAATCTCGGTACAGCGAATCAGCTCAAACTTTTGCTCCATTGTCCGGAGCCAATCGTCAGCTTCTAAAGGCTCTTCTGCCTTAGAGAACATAGGCGGACGTGTGTCAGTAAAATCAATATAGGTTGTCTCTTCATTTCTATTATTACGGCGGCCATGATTAGGGTGTGGTGCTTGTTGGTTCTGAGCCATTTCCCTTAACAACCTAGCATTCTCGGCCGTTGCATAGACGAGTGCAGTTATGGCATCTGCCATACACGGAGGCATTGGTGGAGGGTTTGGGACTTCATCATTGTCTTGCGAAGTACCAGCACCAGTTTGGCTGTTAATGCGAGGCATCTGTCAGAGAGACATGTTTATTTCCATTATTATTTTATTGAAAATAGTTAAAAGGTTTCATGCTACAAAGGGTTTCTTATTTATGTTACATGTCTTGTATCCCACAAGACAACCCTGGTTTACTAGGAAAGCAGTAAAGGAACTATTACTACTCCGAGCTTTCAGTCATCGGCATCCGTGCCCATATCGGACGAAACCTCGTCTTCATCGGAGAAGTACACTAACTCCTCGGGATCCTCCTCCTCTTCTTCATTCTCGACTTCACCTGGATCTACAATCATTTCTTCATCTGTAACTTCACCATCCCCATGAGGAGGATGAAGTTGAGCATACATCATGTGGACATTCTCATGAAGAATGGCATTATCCATCTCCAGGTCTTCTACGTAGAACTCCAACTCATGGATGCGTTCAATGGCCGCATCCTCTCGTGTCCAGGCTTCATTCCTCAACTCGGTATTCTTGGTGATGTCCCTTTCCATTTCCGCCAGCTTCTCTTGATCTTTAGCATGAGCTCGATGAAGAGTGTTGAGCTCCTTAGTAAGGTTCTCAATGTTGGCGGGATTGCTTGAAGATCCTTCATCTCCTAGGGCCTTGGAACTTCCTTCACCAAGCTCACGGTTACGTGGTGCCAACTGGTGACGAGGGACTCCGTGAGGTCTAGTGGACTTGCATGCAGTTATCTTGGTCTTTGCCATAGCCTGTAGAATTTAGGAGGGGACTATAAGGATAGCTTGAGGATAATGGAGGTTAGCAAGAATGGGATTGACATTTCTTACCCAACCACTTTTAAGGGGAATTATTATGCAAGGTGTTCAAGCATGATGCATGAATCGATCTTACGAATCCGAGTACAAAAGATTTATACAATCAAAAGTACTAGATTTTTAATACATAGGACAAACCTAATCATATTATCCGCCATAAATTTTCAAATAAGATAGGATTGAGGCTAGATCAGAGGTAAGAAGAGAGAAATTTGGACTCAAAATATCCAGTTTAATTTCTTTGATCCAAATTAGTTTGAAGGTTTTCAAAAGCAACCTACAATGATCTTAGATAGGACCTGCTTTGATACCAGCTGTGGCAGAACCTCCTAAGAAATCGGGCCCACGTGCACCTATCGATGTCTCAACAGACCTCAGATAGCGTACACAAGTTCCCAACAACTTAACAGATCTGTCGGGTGTCCTCGGGAAACCCGAATCATCCACGAATCTTTTCCAAACAGGATCCCAATCACAGTCATTGCAGATTACAACAGTTTTCAATATACATACCAGAGATTATAAAGCGGAAGACTTAAGTTTTGATATTACAAACCAGTTGTTTCAAACTTAAAAAAACCATACGTGTCATACAACCATAGTAGCGGGATAATATTACATTAACATTATTTATTTCACACAAACTAGTGCCTTGTCCAAAGGCCATTCATCATTCCTCATCGTCATCGACTTCAAACACTGACATGCAGCAGGGACCAAAACAAGCCTGCGCATGCGACTCACCTGCAACAAGGGTTAACAAACCCTGAGTACAAAAGTACTCAACAAGACTGACCCGACGAAAAAGGGCCAAGGTCTTAGGGATGCAGGTGTTGGGTCAAGGTAAGGATGTAGAAAGATTCAAAAGTTCTTTGCTAAAAGCTTACTATTCTTGATCCTAGTTTCAAGTTTTACCCCTAAGTACTTTATTTCAATATCTCAAACTAAGTGTTCATATCCCATGTTCTAATCCTTCTCATTCCATTCCTTTTCTCAAGTTTTAGTAATTCACCAGTCCTACATTGCTTCTATAATGAATCGAGTCTCCATATCCGTGGAGCACCAGAAATTCGAATTGATTCAAGTCCCAGCTGGGGATTCCTTATCACACGACATATGTAGAACTTAATCTTGCATATATCAACCTTGCTACCGGATCCTCCAGTACTAAGCCGTCTCCACGCCACCCAAGAGCATAGCACGCCTCAAATCCGGCCACATTCAAGCCACGAGGGTACACGCTACTCCCGCCATCTCACCACTCCCAGTGCGTGGGCATTCATCTTAGTATCGGATTAGCCGAAGTAGGCTTACCGGAGTATGTGACCAGTACTACAAAGTGTCTCGTTCAGAAGATCCACAATGAGTGGCCTTTAAGCGACATAGTCGGCAACATTACCCAACATTCAAGATAAGCCACCCGACTAGTCTCTAGTTCATTCTATCTTCTTTCTTTCTTTCTTTCTTTGGCCAGTATGCCATCTTTGATTGTATCGAAACTTTTACTTTGAAAGCCTACCATAAAGCATACTAAGCATTCTACGCCTTTGTAAAATGAAATCATCTTCAAGGATGGTAAACAATTAACAAGGTAGGCAATGCATCAAGTAGGTAACATTTGAATTAATCAACTTAATGCAATAGGTAACATAGGTGATCAACTTTTCAAAGTAAACAAGGTAATGGTTTAATGCATAAACCGGGGCTTGCCTTCGTTGACGATCTCAGGTTTCGGATCAGCACCACTATTATCTTATCCCATGACAACCGGGGATGCTTCCAGAACTTGCTCAACTAGAATCGGTTCACTCTCGGATTCTACATGAAATAACAGCATATGCTTCAACATGATGACAATGTAAACATGATGCTTTCGTGGTGCATGAAATATAACAACACCTTGAATACAACTTTCCTTCACGGTACAGTTACAAGCCAAACTAACCAAACCATATTCGTAACGGATGTGACCACGTCAGCACCGACCACTTCGGCGAGCTCTCCGACCACTTCGGTGAACTCTCCGACCACTACGGTGAACTCTCCGACCACTACGGTGAATTCTCCGACCACTACGGTGAACTCTCCGACCACTACGGCGAATTCTCCGACCACTATGGTGAATTCTCCGACCACTACTCTTGAAACCCTACTGGTCACAAAACATGATCAAAACAAGATCAAACACTAATCAAACACTTAGGGTTTGCTTTTATTTATTTTTGAATCAATTTGGAAATAAGCCCAAAAATAAACTTGTCCCAAATGACCTCAAAATTTTATGTAAGCTTCCTCATGACAAATTAGTGTACCAAAACAAATTTCCAAAGATTCAGCACTATTCAAAATCAGAAGATATAAAATTTCACTTTTCTTCTCCTTCCTTCTCACTGACAGCCCGACCCCACCTGTCAGTGACCCATACATGTCACGGCGGCGCTGCCATCACTGGCCGGCCCCAAAATGCGTCGACGGTGACGCTCTGGCGAGGCAGACCTCACCCAAATAATCTACACACCCCTATGAACCCATCCCCGTCCTTGGAATATCAGAAGGTGCACCGGAGAAGACTCCACGCCGACCATGGCGCTCGAGCATGTCGGCTCATGGCGTAACCCCGGCAAGAATGCGGTAGAGTCAAAAGCGAAGTGCACATCACGTTCAGGAGCTCACCACGGTCACGCTGATGGGCTTGGTGAAGGCGGAGACGGTCTGGAATGGCCTGGCCACGTCGAGGTGATGGTGACGGAGCTTCGGCCGGGCTCGGGGAAGAAGCTGTTGCGCCGGGTGACTCCGGCCAACTCAAGCGGCGTGAGCAAGTCGTAGAGAAGCGCAAGACTAAGGCGATCGCTTTGGCATAACTGGGCACGACGGAGGCTGCTCGACGGAGTCAAATTTCGCGAGCGCAGTGAGGTCGTCGGCGATGAGCAGAGGCAGGAAAAGAGGAGAGGGACGACGACGGTACGTCTATTTATAGCCAGGAGGAGCTCGTCTGGCTTCGACAGCACACGACGAAGATGCCACGGCGATGATGACGTGCCAGGACGCGAGGAAGCGGCGCAAATTGCTCGGCGGCGGCAGCGGCGTGGCGCCGGCGGTAAGCGGTGATGTAAATCTTGATTTTTGAATTATTTACAGAACTGCCACTAAGTCTATTTTTTTTAATTTACTCCCAAATTTTCTAAAGAAGTTGAAAATCTTCAAAAATGAAAGTTGCTCAACTTTTTAAACTCTACAACTTTGCTTCAAGGAATATTTTCAAATTCTGACTCCATTTTGAAATTTGAATTTGGGGTGCATTTGAGTATTTGAATCATTTTAAAATTACTCCAAATTTTATATGTAAACTTGAAAAACTTTGAATACGAAAGTTGATCCACATAAAATAATCTTCAACTTTTCTTTTTGCCTCAACCCCAAATTCCACATGGATTTTGAATTAGTCAAAAGGGGCAAAAAGGACTTTTATAAATTTGAATTTGAATTCAAATTTGATTTGTCTTTCTTTTTTACTTTAATTTTGATTTTTGACCAGGACATGGCCCATTAGGGTTATTTGAGTCAAATGACATATGACCTCACATGATCACATGAATTTTGACCCTTGTAGTCATGATCTTTATTTAGGATTTTGAATCACATCACATGAAATAACAACATTATGAAATAAACCTTATTTAGTGAATGCATTCAAAATTTTCTACTCTATGAATGCTTTGCAATGCATATGATGACATGTCAAATTTTAGTGCTAGGTCGAAACACCAAAGGTGTTACACTGGCTCAAATACCCGATGCCATCAAGCAAAAGAAACAAGAACTACTGGCTAAAGTCAGAGAAGGCAGGGCCATCCGCAGTAGCCTTGAGGACATTCCTAGATCAGCCAAAGAAGACAAGCAACAAATCATAGAAGTTGATGCTAGTCGGCTAGAAGTATTGTAAGCAATCCAGGATGTTCTAGACTCATGATCTGTATATCAACATGTATCTTGTGTAGAATCGACGATAACCATACTTTTGTCGCCTCATTGTATTTCTTGTTTTTGGCTAAATTACCGATTTGAAAATAGCCGATTCTAGACTTCCAACCTTAATCCAATGAAGTCTAAAAACATGGCCTTTATTAAGAGAACCCGTCGATCTTCTGTCCTTAGTCACCCAGTGCCATATTCTCTTCAGCGTTAGTGAGGTAGCACTTCGCCTTCTATTAATTGCCGTTGCCTTTTGCATGTCCCGAGGCATCCACCTCCTCGCTCCGTGGCTTCAAATACCAGCCGAGGGCTCTAGCCTCGAACACATCTACACTCGCAACCGCTCCTGTTCCTTTGCGCTTCTTTGCCCTCACAAACTCTGTAGCATCCTTTTTCCCATTCTTGTAGATTCAATGGCCGGCGAGGACAGCCGAGGCAAGTGTGCAGTGGAAGAGATTCCGGAGGAGAATATGCCGGTGAACCAGCGCCTTCGACGCATGAGTGAGATCAACATCTTCTGTTCATGATGATGAACTGTTATGACAGTCTTCATCCTCTCCCTAGGGCCGGTGAGCCCTCTAATGCTGCATCTTCTGCGCTGGCTTTGTCGTCGGATTCTTTTGATTCTTACAACAGCGACGGCGCTTGGTGTTTCCTCTGAGAGTGGAGGGCAGCCTAGGACCGTTATTCCAATTCAACTCAGGAAAACGGCCAGCTTGAGATCTGCCTTGGGGTTTCTCAAGCTGCCCTTCACGTCGCCGAAGAAGAAGCCAGTGCTGCTTGGGCGCGGCTGGCCGAATCCGACGCCATGGTGGTAGGTAAGATGGATTTCTGGAACACCTTCATTCTAACTTCCACTGTCTTTATCTTGATAATTCTTCTGTTTTTGTGATCGCCAGCCCTAACGGTGCAGTTGGAGTCCCTCCAACTGGCGGTGAACACGACCGTGGATTGTCGGTGTTTCGTACAAGCACCGGCAAGTAAATTTATAGTAATGCGTATTAGGCTCAGATGGTGCGCCAAAGGACACAAGATTTATACTGGTTCAGGCTGAATATCCCTACGTCTAGTTTGTTGCTGCTCATGTTATTAGCACCGTGAATGGTTCGTAGTAGGGGATACAAATGATCGAGAGAGGGACAGGTCCCAAGTCTCTAATGGAAGGGTCGAAAGGAAGCCAAGAGCTTGGTAGCAGCTTGACTATATGTGTGTGTTGCGTTGTTTCGGTCCCCTTTGCTGGAGGAAGCGCAACCCCTTTTATAGATGAAGGGGACGGCTTTACAAGGGTCCGGGCTTAGGCTCCGTGCTCTACCTAGCCTTGTGGCTTACTTCTACCCAGCCTTGTTTACCCATTCTGATGGGTGCGAAAGGATGATAAGCGCCTACAATACTGTCAATGCTTCTGCAGAATGTCAGGATGGTTATAGAATAGTGCCCTACGCAGGGTATGGGCTGGAGTACAGTGGTTTTGACTTATGAACCTCGCCCAGCCTTGCTCCGCATGCCTTCTGGCTCCTATGAGTCTCTGTCGGAGGGACGCGGAGTCGAGGTCCGGAGTAGCGCTGTGGGCAAGGTCCTTTGATTTGGTGGACCCGAGGGGTCGGGAAGTGGGCGCCGCTCCCTTGGGTCCATAATATGGTGACGGTATGTCCGTCTTTCATGGAGATCACAAATCCTTTTCTGGAGTGTAGTGGTTGTCGTGTATCTTCATCAGGTTCCATGTCCCAGAGCTTAAGGCGGCGCCTACAACTCTATAGGGTGAGGAGTACGCGCCTGCAATACCTTTCGGGCTCTGCGGCGCCCGGGAGGGTCTAAAGCAGCTCTCTAGTCGTTCCCTAGCAGTACCTTTCCTACCGGGGCGTAGGGTATGGTCCTTGAAGCCATGGTTGACCCGAAAGTCTTGTCTTGCTCTGTACCCATCATCATGAGGGAACGGGAGAGAAGTTACCAGGTAAGATAAAACCAGCCTTTGGACATCGAACGGGGCGAGGTTCGTCCTCGGTCGTCGGGTGAGGCGGAGCTCAGTCCTTATCCCTTGGGCGTGACCGAGCCCACCCCTCAGGGGTCGGGCGAGGCGGAGTGTACCCCTCAGCCCTCGGGCGATGCGGAGACTAGCCTTCAGCCCTTGGGCAGGCGGGGCTGTCCCAAAGGCGTCGGGCAGAATGGAGGCCAGCCCTTTGCCCCCGGGCGAGGCGGGGCTAGCCCAAAAGGCATCAGGTGAGACGGAGGCTAGCCCTTTGCCCTCGGGCGAGGCGGGGCTGGCCCAAAGGCGTCGGGCGAGACAGAACCTAACTTTCATCATTCGGGCAAGGAATGCAGCGGCGCCCTTATCTATCCAGAAGTTTTTAACATTCGATGGTTATTGGTTTCACCTTCTGGGGTACCCTGGTATTAGGTCCCCGACAGTAGCCCCCGAGCCTCCAGGTGATTTGGATAGAACCGCCTGGAGGGTGTTTTTCGATTTCGTCGGAGTCATTTTGCCAGAGGGTGCGCGCGAGCGCACACGATGGGTGTAGCCCCCGAGCCTCCAGGTGATTCGGATAGAACTGCCTGGGGGTTGTATCGGACCCTTCGCGGGTAAGGCTGAAGGACTTGGTTTTTTCGTCAACTGGATATTTTTTTGTGGGGGTTGTGGTATCCCGTTCGCAGGGATCTCATTCAGGGATGCCCTAACTGAGGCTTGACCGTGGATCGAGACCCCAGTAATGCTTGCGCCCTTGATTTCGCATCATTCACGGACCCGCCCTTAGTTGGGCCGGCCGCCGAGCTTCTGGGCCCTAGGTGGGCCAAATAGAAAAAAATCTTTGTGACCTGCCTTCCCCAGGTGGGAAGAGAGTCCGGATTCGCCAGGGGAAGGCGAACCGTCCACCGTGATTTTCGATGGGAAAGGATAGGGACTATGGGCGCGTGGCAGGCCTAGAGATCGAGGCGAACGGTTGTCCTTCTCGCACCTGTCGCCCCTATAAAACCATGGGGTTCGCCCCCAAGGTTCCGTATTTCACCCCCTTGCCTTTGTGTCTGAGACATCCGCCGCCAATCGCCCTAGCCTCCTGCGCTCGCACCGCCACCGTGGACCGGCTTGCGTCCGTGTTGCAGCCACCATCAAGCTTGCGCCTATCCTGTAGCCGCCGTCGAGCTTGCGCCCACCTTCTCCCCAATCGCTTTAATGGAGTTGTGGGGCAGATCTAGCATCACCTCTCGGCGTTTGGAGGGCCTCGTCCACCGTGGCCTTCTCCGTCCATTGTCCGCCATCTAGGAGTGGCTGATACCTGGGGACGAGGGTGAGCCGGCGCCGCCCGAAGGGTATGTCGTATCTTTCGCCATCTTTCATGAGCGGGGATTTGCAGTGTCCGCGCATAGATTCCTTCGGGGGCTGCTGGATAACTATGAGGTGGCGCTGTAGCATCTTACTCCCAACAGGGTTCAACATATGGCGGCGTTTGTTGCCCTGTGTGAGGGTTTCCTGGGGATCGATTCCCATTTTGATCTGTGGCGGTATTTCTTTACCGTCTGTTTGTTGAAGAGGAAGATTGGGGGAAAGGATGTGAGCGTGCGGATGGGATGCGCCAGTGTTCATCTGCGCCATACCCGGTCGAGTGGTTACCCATTCATGCGTCTGGCGATGTCTAACAAGGGATGGCACTCGCAGTGGTTTTATATCAGGGATGATGTGAGTGCCACCCTGCCGAGGTATACCGGGCGCCTTATCGAAGAGGCTCCGAGGTCGTGGGCTTGGGGCGTCCAGTCCAAAGACAAGAAACACCTTTCCGACCTTCTTTCTGCCCTCCAAGCTCTAAAGGAATGGGGCGTAAAGGGGACGGGAACTATCGGTGCCTATCATGCAAGGAGGGTGGCGCCGCTGATGATGCACACGCTTCCCCAGCACCGGATGAAGCCCGTGATATCATTCGAGGGAACGGTGCTTGTTGACGAGGCGCTCCCTTTCTCAGAAGTGGCACAGCGCATTAAGGAGGCGACGGAGCCGACGAAGGATTCCAAAGGCGGCGTCCTCGACATTGTGTATCCGGTGCCCGGTCATCCCCCAATGCGGTTGGAACCTGGGTTCTTCGAATTCGTAAGCCTTCTTCTCCCGTGCTCTTTCTTGTTCCTGAATCTTCATCTTTTTTGATACTTGCTTTTGCGATGTTGGGACCAGCCGGGGGGCTAGTCTTCAAAGAAGGAGAGATGACTGAAGCAGGAAGCACGGGATCGGGGAGAGGACGTGAGCAGTGATGATGACGACAACGACGATGATGATGACGACAAGGTAGTCGTCGACATGGATTGGGGCGTCCTGGAGGACGAGGACACGCTGACAAGTGCCCACCCGTCCGTGCAGGGACCCTTCCTGTTCCACACGGAGGGAAGTGAGTTGGTGAGGTCGGTGGAGGCTGGAGAGTCCGCCGCTTCGCACGGCGTGCCGGCCGAGGATCGGTGGATGGGGGAAAGCGGGTCTGCCGCCACCGACCCCGAGGTGATGGTCGAGAGGGGCGGCACTTGTGCCGCGCCCCATGAGATGATGGAGGGGAGCGGCTTTGGTGCCGCGCCCCACGAGGTGAGGGAGATGAGCCCCCCTGCCTTGGAGCAGGGGGCAGGCTTGAAACGGTCCCGCCCAAACGAGTCGGGGCAGGGATCTGGGGATCCGTCCCCAAAACGCTTCCGCCGGCCAAGGGTGTCAGCGTAAGCTGTTGATTCCCCTGCTTTCATCCTTTTTCCATTTCTATTTTGACCTAATGGCTATTACCTTTGTGTAGGTTCTTGCGGACGGGTCACCCCCTGGGGCTAGCGCCCAAAAAGAGCCTCGCCATTCAGGCGGGACAGATGGCGCTGCCCAGCGTCGCCTCTGTTTCGGGCAGGAGCGGTGCCGATGTTGGGGCTACGTTGGCCGATCTGACGGCGCCTGTGGTGGCACCTGTGCCCTCGGTGGTTGCCGAGCAGAGCCAGGCTCAGCCGGACGCCACCACGGTGGTGCTTGAGGGCGCAGTGCAGTCCGTGCCACCAGGGGCCCAGGTGGATCCGCCCATGACGCTTGAAGCGGCCTAGGTGGAGGAGGGTCTGGTTGGAGGGTCCTTGAGCATGGCGGTGGTGCCGCATAGGGTCAGGAGGGAGCCGCCCCCGGCCCCTTTATCGGGAGGAAGCCGCTCCCCTATGCGGGGGGAGCCGCCGCTCCAGTGGATGGCTGCCCAGGATCCGAGATCGGCTCTTTTCTCGCTTGATGATCATGCCGAGAGCATGGAGCGGGAGGGTCTTGACGTCGGGATTTCGACCATGCTGGATGCCCTGGAGCAGGCCAGAGGAGCCCTACATGAAATCATTGTTCCTACTACCCAGGTACTCGCTTGGTTTTCTTCTTTCTTTGCATGTTTTTGTGTTTTCATATTTCTGATACCAGTCTTCTTCCTCTTCAGACTCTTGTTGCTCGTAGCCGGAATAAATCCTGATTCCTCCGCGAGCAGAAGGCGGAGTGGGATCGCCTTTCCGAGGAGGCCCGGCTGCGAGCAGATATGGCCGCACAGCTTGCTGCTGCCCAGGAGCGGGAGGCCCAAGCGCGTGAGGACGTAGAGGAGGCCCATGGGATGTTTGAGGATTTGTCAGCGAGGTCAAAGCTGGATGAGGAGGAGATCACCAGGCTCCGAAAGGAGCGAGACGAGCTACTGCAGAGGAATGCCACGGCTAATGAGAAGGTCGGCGAGGTCCTGAAGGAGCTGGAGATGGAGCGGGACCTCAGACGGAAGGCCGAGAGTAGGGCCACGGCCCTTCAGCAGAAGGTGGACGAGGACGTCGAGGTGGTCCACTCCCTCCGGGCGGATCTCGGTGACGCGGTGAGCCAAAGGTTGAGCGCCAAAAACGTCTCTGTCAAGCTAGAAAAGGAGCTTGCCCATGTATGCAGGACCCTTCAGACTGAGAGCGATGAGCACGATCATCTGCAAGCTGCGGTCGGGGTGGTCCTTGATGCCCTGAAGGTGGTGGAGCCGGTGGAGACCACCCCACTCGCGGCTCATGCCACAGGTATCACGGCTCGGGTGGGCCAGCTTGAGGAGAGTGTTTTTCATGCCAGGATCACCCAGGCCTTCATCATCGCCCATGCTCATTATGAGAAGGAGATCAACCTGAAGGTGATGAGCGAAGGTTTCCCGCCTACCTATGAGGATGATGAGCTGGAGGCGATGGAGAAGGTGGTGGCTCCCCTTGCGAAAAACCTGGCAGATAATCTGTAAGGAATGGTTCTCCCTTCGCAGGAGTAGTTAGTTGAATAATTTTGAGCACAACTTATATGTAATATGTGAACAAGTGTCGGTATTTTCGATTCTGGACGCAGTTTTGTGATTTTGCTTAGTAATTTCGTTTTGTTTGATTTTTTGCGATCTTACCCATCTGTTCCCCCAAATCTTGCCGCTGGTCTTGATGCGTGGAGATTGTTTTGAAAAAAGGAAGGGAGGTAGCCGTACCTTAACCATCCCCCGAGTAAGGTCCGACCCCTTGCATTTGCTGGGGTCGGGTGTTACTGGAGACCGGAACGTTTGGATGGAATCCCATTCCGTGGTTTTTGTGACAGGGTCGGCGAAGTCCTTGGATGGCATTGCAATATTCCCCGCCCTGTCTTCCAACAGAATTCCCCCAAATGGGGACTCTATGGGCTCGGCAAGGTAGGGCCTTCAAACCTGTGTCTTTGTATTGAGCGGCTCGAGCCCTCGGGCCTTGTCAGGGTCTAATAGGGGCTGAGTTACCCCGTCCTCGATTTTCGCAATCGGAGGGGCTGAGTAAGCGACACTTGCCTCGACGGCTCGAGTATCGCGCTCAATGAGCTCATTAACAGGTATGTTCATGTGGAATCCGGGTCCATCATTTGCTGATGGGGTCGGAAGAGCCCTCTGGTGGCACTCCACAACTTCTTAACCTGCCTCCCGGTAGATGCCCGAGCTGTTCAGTAGGCTCAGATGGCCCGATGGCCTCTCCTCGATGGAGATTCTGTGGGTTTGGCTCGGGGTTAGAATCGAACGAGAAAAGGTTGAGTTGTCCCTATTTGTTTCTGAGCGGGGTCGGGCAAGGCCGCTGGGGCTCGTCTCAGTTATTTCTCCCTGGCTCTGTTCAGTACGAGGCGGCCTCGAGCCCTTCGCGGGCCGGCCTTCGAACCTTGGCCTGCTGTCACCTATATCGAATGAGGTGATGGCCGTTTCGTGATGCGACACGAAGCGTTGGGATGCAACGTTTTGCATACGTAATGTTTGAATGCATAATTTAATCGAAATAAAGGCGGGGTCGGTAACGTTACCTTGGTAGCATGAGTGGCGGAAAAGCTCCTACCAGATGGGTTCGAGCCCTGATGTTTGTGACGAGGTTTGGAGTAACCTACATAAGAATCGCTATTCTTTGTTTTTTCATATCTTGGTGGTAGTCCAAGCCGTCCGATCGACTTGGGCCACCTGACAGCTTCTCCTTTGCGGGAGATTCTATAGGCGGGCCCCTCCGAACCCTTTTTGAGAAGGCAGATGTCAAAGCTGGAGACGCGGAGGGTGTTGAGTATGATTTTTCTGGTGAACAGAAACAACATAGCTATCGAGGCGTAGGGTTTGCTAGTTCATCTAGTTTTATTCAAAGTTTTATGCCCGTATTTCGCGCCCTTTGTTTCAAGCGTACGGAGGGGTCGAGTGAGGAGGATGTCTAGACCGGTAGACATCCTCGGCAGCCCCCGAGTGACGTTCGTGTCCCTGCCGTTTGACGGGGTCGGAAGCTCGGTAATGAATTTTAACGCGTAAAGTAAGAAGGCAGAGATGCTTATCTTTCTTTGGACATTCGTTCGTCGTTTGCTCCCCTTCACAGAGGTCCTGTCGTTGGATCGTTCCGTGGTCCTACATGGGGAGGCGAAGGGTCGTCTACCCATGTGGGCACCTTAATTGCCGCGTCCGAAGCGGGTCAGTGGCGGGCCATACCCAGGCAGTATCCCGTTTGACCGGGGGACGCCTCGTCGACCGGGGCGCGTCCCGTCAGCTCCGGTGCATCCCCTCAGGAGTCTATCAGCATTGATTTTGCATTTAAGTAGGAGAAGGGAGAGAGTTTTTCGTCCCAACCTTTCACCTTTCCTTAGCTGCAGCTCCTCTTTAAATAGGGAGGGGGAGGGGAGTTCTCACCCCATCTCTTATTCTGCCTCTGAGCCCGCTACCTCTCCTTCTTCCTTTCCGCCGGATTCATCCGTGCGTTGCGGCGATTCCTGAGTGAGGAAGGGTAATGCCAGAGAGAGAGGGAAACTCACTGATCTGCTCGTGAATCCAGAGTGTGATGTCGAGCTGGAGGTTATCCAACGTAGATGAGGTGGTGCGGGCCGCCTTTGCCAGGAAGAGCTAGCTGCCGCCGAAAGAGGAGGAGTACTGGAGGGTGCCGGACATTGTTAGCCTTGCCGTCGTTCATTGCGGCCTCCCCGCGGCGGGAGGCGCCTCCCATTCGGGCGCCGTTGTCAGGGTTGTGGCTGATGATGATGGCGTAGTCCCCGGATGCCCCGGTGGTGGGGCACCACAGTTGCCGGCGTGGAGCTCGACATTGTAGGTGAAGGTGCCTTCGAGGACCCCGGGGAGCGGCGGGACGTCACCGATGGAGAGCGTGGCGTGGTGGCCGCAGTAGACGAACTGGCCCGTGCACATGCCCCGGGGGTTGCCGATGGAGAGCGTGGCGCGGTGGCTGTAGTAGTACTTGTAGTAAAGCTAGGCAGAGACTGTAATTGAATAATTTTGTGGGGAAGCCCCTGAGTAAACAGTCCTCTGAATTTACAAGTATGTTAGTCCTTTTTGTGATGAAATCACTTTCTAAGTGGTGAATTTGTGCAAAAAATGAACAAATTTTCATCTTTTGTTACGGCAGACGGCCCTTTAGCTTCCTTTTTTTGTAAAAAAGGTTTTTGTGCCCTCCGACCCTTCCCATGGTTTAAGCCGTAAGAAACTAGGAGTGCGGGTGAAATAATTTTGATCACGCTGGTGAGCAAAGAGGTCGCAGCCGCTGGGGCGTGGGTCTTCCGCAACCCTACTAGTTATAGTTAGAATTTATTCCCGAAATCTTAGTCCTTACGACTTGTTTATGAGAAGAACGGAAAACTTAGAGAACGTTCATAAATATAACATAGGAAGTTTTTGCAAGCATACTACTTGTATTACTTATGTCAGCCCCCGAGTGAGGTCTGACCCCTCGTGTTTTGTAGGGGTCGGAAGTCACTAAGGATCGAGGTTTTGTAATGACAAAAACTGATAAGGAGGAGTATGCGCTTATTTATGGGTAAAAACGACGTAGCTGCTCAATGTTCCAGACGTTGTTGAAGACCTCGCCGTTGATGGTTTTCAACCTATAGGCGCCCGGGCGAAGTACTTCTGTGATGACGTAGGGCCCCTCCTAGGGCGGTGAGAGTTTGTGGTGGTACTTGTTGCTCTGCACAAGTCGGAGGACGAGGTCCCCAACGTTGAAGGATCGACCCTGTACCCTTCGGCTATGGTACCATCGCAACACCTGCTGGTACTTAGCTGAATGGAGGAGGGCGATGTCACGGGCTTCATCTTGCTGGTCCATGGCGTCTTGGTGGGATGCCTCAGCCCCCTGTTCGTCGTATGCTCTGATTCTTGGTGCTCCATAGTCAAGGTCCATTGGGAGAACGGCCTCAGAACCATAGACCATGAAGAAGGGTGTGTAGCCAGTGGCTCGGCTAGGAGTTGTCCTCAGGCTCCAGAGTACGGCCGGAAGCTCAGCGAGCCAGCGCGCGCCAAACTTGTTCAGCCGGTTGAAAATTCTTGGCTTAAGGCCTTGCAGGAGCATGCCGTTTGCGTGCTCGACCTGCCCGTTCATCCAGGGGTGCGCGACGGCCGCCCAATCGATCCGGATGTGTTGTTTATCGCAGAATCGAATGAATTTCCTACCAGTGAACTGCGTGCCGTTGTCTGTGATGATGGAGTTCGGTACTCCAAAGCGATGGATGATGTCGAGGAAGAATAACACAGCTTGCTCGGATTTGATCATGGATATTGGTCGAGCTTCAATCCATTTTGTAAACTTGTCTATGGTGGCAAGCAGGTGGGTGATGCCCCCGGGCACCTTTTTGAGCGGCCCAACTAGGTCGAGCCCCCAGACCGCGAAGGGCCACGTGATAGGGATCATCTGGAGTGCCTGGGCCGGGAGATGAGTTTGCCGAGCATAGTACTAACACCCTTCACAGGTGCGTATGATTTGCTCGGCATCGGCTACTGCGGTGGGCCAGTAGAAGCCTTGTTGGAATGCATGCCCAACCAAGGTTCTTGGTGCGGCATGATGACCACAGATTCCACCGTGGATGTCACCCAGCAGGAGTTTTCCCTATTCGCCAGGGATACAGAGTTGCAGAATCCCGATGTGACTCTATTTGTAGAGTTCGCCTTCTACAAGAATGAAGGACTTGGCGCATCGTGCGAGCCATCGGGCTTCCGTCTTGTCTGCCGGTAGTATGTCGTGGAGGAGGTAGTTGAGGTAAAGCATTCTCCAGACGTCGGGAGGGTCGGACTGTGCCGCTGGGTCCTCTTCAAGCTCCATGACCTCGGGGTCGGGCAGAGCAGTTGGCGGATCGGCCATGGGGGTCGGACTAGATGGGCCATTGCTGGCTTGTTTAGACCCCGTGTAGCGTACCGAGGGTTTGTGTTGATCGCTGGCGAAGACACCTGCCAGGACTGGCTCTCGGTCGGATGCTGCTTTCGCAAGCGTGTCGGCTGCTTCGTTGAGGTGCCTTGGGATGTGATTGAGCTCGAGGCTGTCGAATCTGTCCTCCAGCCATCGGACTTCTTGGTAGCATGCCTCCATCTTGGCGTCGTGGCAGCTCGACTCCTTCATGACCTGGTTGACGGCCAGCTGGGAGTCGCCTCTGACGTCGAGACGTCGGATGCCCAGCTCGATAGCGATTCGTAGGCCATTGATGAGCGCTTCGTACTCTACGATATTGTTTGATGAGGGAAAATGGAGCCGAACCATGTACCTCATGCGAACCCCAAGGGGAGATACGAAGACTCGTCCCGCACCGGCGCCCTTCTTCATCAGCGATCCATCGAAGTACATCGTCCAGTACTCATGATTGGCGATTGTTGGTGGCATCTGGACCTCGGTCCACTCTGCGATGAAGTCAGCCATCACCTGGGATTTAATCATTGTTCGGGGGCATAAGTAATGCCATGATCCATTAGCTCAAGCGCCCACTTTGCGGTTCTTCTCATAGCATCCTGGCTGTGAATGATCTCGCCGAGGGGGAAATACGTCACGACTGTCATAGGGTGTGACTCGAAGTAATGGCGTAGCTTTCTCTTGGTGACGAGGACAGTGTAGAGGAGTTTCTGGATTTGGGGGTAACGGGTTTTGGAGTTGGATAGCACCTCGCTGATGAAGTACACAGGTCGCTGTACCTTGAAGGCGTGCCCCTCTTCCTCTCGCTCTACCACTAAGGCAGAGCTGACCACTTGCGTGGTGGCCGATATATACAGCAGGGGGGATTCTCCGTTGCATGGAGGGACTAGGACCGGCGGTTTAGTTAGAAATTGTTTAACCATGTCAAGCGTCTCCTAAGCCTCGAGTGTCCACTCAAAGTGGTCAGATTTCTTAAGGAGTCGATAAAGGGGAAGTCCTCATTCGCCGAGGCACGAAATGAATCGGTTGAGGGCGGCAAGGCATCCTGTGATTCGCTGAACCCCCTTTATGTTTTGGATTGGGCCCATTTTTGTGATGGCTGAGATTTTCTCTGGGTTGGCTTCGATGCTGCGTTCGGAGACAATAATGGCGAGCAGCATGCCCCTCGGGACCCCGAAAACACACTTTTCGGGATTGAGTTTGATGTTGTTTGCTCAGAGTTTCGCAAAGGTTTGTTCAAGGTCGGCGGCAAGGTGTTTGGCCCGCTTGGATTTAACAACGATGTCGTCGACGTAGGCCTCAACGGTCCACCCGATGAGGTCCCCAAAGCAGTTGAGCATACAGCGCTGGTAAGTTGCTCCAGCGTTCTTCAGAGCGAACAGCATTGAAACATAGCAGAACGATCCGAAGGGGGTGATAAAAGACGTCGCGAGCTGGTCGGACTCTTTCATTGCGATCTGGTGGTAGCCGGAGTATGCGTCAAGGAAGCAGAGGGTTTCGCACCCTGAGGTGGAATCAACTATTTGGTCAATGCGTGGTAAAGGAAATGGATCCTTTGGGCACGCCTTGTTGAGGCCCATGTAGTCGACACACATCCTCCATTTCCCGTTCTTCTTTCGTACAAGAATGGGATTTGCTAGCCATTCTGGGTGGTATACTTCCGTGATGAACCTAGCGGTCAATAGTTTTGCTATCTCTTCGCCGATGGCCCTATGTTTCTCTTCGTCGAAGCGGCACAGGCACTGTTTTACCGGCTTGGAGTCTGGGTGGATTTTTAAAGCATGCTCGGCGACCTCCCTCGGGATGCCTGGAATATCTGAGGGTTTCCACACAAAGATGTCTTTGTTATCGCGGAGGAAGTCGACGAGCGTGCTTTCCTATTCGGAAGAGAGAGAAGTACCAATACGTACCCTCTTAGCCTCGGAGCTGCTGGGGTCCATGTGGACCTCCTTGGAGCCCTCTGCTGGTTTGAATGACCCGGTTGTTGTTTTGGCATTGGGCGTTTTTTCGGTAACCTCCTCCCTGAGGGCGGCGAGTTCTTTGGTGGCGATGACTGCGGAGGCGTGATCGCAGCATTCAACTTCGCACTCGTAAGCGCGCTGGAAGGAGGTGTCGATGGTGATGACCTCATGGGGGCCCGGCATCTTCAGCTTAAGGTACGTATAGTTGGGGACGGCCATGAACTTCGCGTAACATAGTCGTCCCAGGATGGAGTGAAAAGTTGGAGGGAACCCCACTATGTTGAAGGTGAGGGTCTCAGTCCTGTAATCGGACTGATCCCCGAAAGTGACGGGCAGATCGATCTGTCCCAGTGGCATGGCCTGCCTACTAGGTACGACGCCATGGAAAGGTGCTCAGATGGGACGGAGGTTCGTCCGATCGACGCCCATCTCATCGAGCGTTTTGGCGTACATGATGTTGAGGCCACTGCCTCCGTCCATCAGTACCTTTGTGAGCCGTTTTGGGCCGACGATCGGGTCAACGACAAGCGGGTACCTTCCCGGGTGTGGGACAGTGCCCGGGTGGTCGGCCCGGTCAAAGGTTATGGCAGATTCTCACTATCGGAGGAAGGCAGGCATGGCCAGTTCGGCTGTATAGACCTCGTGGCGTGCGACCTTTTGGCAGCGTTTGGAGTCATATGCCGTTGATCCTCCGAAGATCATGAGGGCACCGTTTGGAGTCAGGAAGGTGTCGTCCTTCTCCTCGACATCGTCTGTCCTGGGGGCAGGTTCCTTCCCCTGCTCCCCTTTGTTGAGGCCCCCGGACAAGTATTTGCGCATGAGGCCACATTCCTTGTATAGATGTTTGGCTGGGAAAGCGTGGTTTGGGCATGGCCCCTCGAGCATTTTTTCAAAGTGGTTCGGAGTGCCTTCCGCGGGCTGCCGTCCACCTTTACGGTCAGCGGTGGCCACGAGCGAGTTGTCGCGTCGTTGCTTCTTATTCTTTCTCTTGGCGGGACGGTCAGAGGTGCCTTCGTCGGCGGCCTCGTCCCATCTTGCCTTGCCGTCAGTGCGGTCGAAGACGGCTCCGACCGCCTCCTCTCCTGAGGCGTGGCTGGTGGTGATGTCCAGGAGTTCCTTGGAGGTCCGTGGGCCCCTGCGTCCTAGCTTGTGGATGAGGGATTCGTAGGTTGTCCTAGATAGGAAGGCTCCTATCACGTCGGCGTCGGCAACGTTAGGGAGCTCGTTGCACTACTAGGAGAAGCGCTGAATGTACCCGCAGAGGGTTTCATCGGCCTTTTGGCAGCAGTTCATGAGGTCCCATGGTGTCCAGGGCATTTATACGTGCCCTGGAAGTTACCCACAAAGATCTCCATGAGATCCGCCCAACTCTGAATGGCGTTGGACGGTAGGTGCTCCAACCACGCTCGTGCCGAATCAGCCAAGAATAGCGGGAGATTGTGAATAATGAAATTGTCATCACTCGCACCACTGGCTTGGTAGGCAAGCCGACACTCTTCGAACCAAAGCCCGGGGTTCGATTCTCCAAAATATTTTAGGATATTGGTGGGTGGTCGGTACCTCGGGGGGAACACAACGTTGAGGATGTGTCGGCTGAAGGCCCGAGGGCCTGGTAGGCTGGGGCTCGGGCTCTGGTCCTCGCCACTGTCATAGCGTCCGCCGTGTCAAGGATGATAGCCACGACAGGCTTCTTCTCTTTCATCGCCGTGGGTGCGCCTACGGGCGTCGATGGTGCTACGCATGTCATGGCTGTGGCCGAGACGTTGATGTACCGTGATAGCGAAGCGCTGTCTATTGCCTGGCGGCATCTGGTGAATGGACGCATCCTTGGCGGGACGTACCGAGGGCGTGCGCTGGCTGGTGTCGGGTTCATGTCGTCGAGACAACAAGCTTTCCGCCTGCTGCGCCGCCGCACGCTCGAGCAACGTGCGAATTTCTTGACGGGCGCGGCGATCCTCGGACGTCGCGGCCTCCGAAAGGCCGTGCAGCAAGGCCGTCACTGTAGCCATGTTCTGGCTTACCCGAGTGAAGTGAGGGAGAGTCCCATCATCGGTGAGGATCCTCCGATGCCCACCGTCTCCGTGATGCTTGATCTCCTCCTCGATGTTTTGGTATTCCCGGACAAGCTGTTGCCCGGCGTCATCGATCTCCAGCTTTCGTGCTCTTAGCTGCTCCATCCTTACATGAGATGGAGCCGCCATCTCCGCCTTGATCCTAGCGTCGGGGTTGCCTGTCGGGGTTGTTTCTTCTCCGGAGACGCTTTGGACGTGTCCCTCGGGGGTTTGTGTCATGAAGCATTCCCAGGAAGGGTGATGGCTCCCCTTGCTGGAGTCAGAGCTGGAGGATGACTCTGGTTCCTTCGCGAGGAGCTCATAGAGTGTCTCCAGATCGTGTTCGACTACCCCCACGAACTCACTGTCCGTAGGTGGCTGAACCATGCGTTGTGACAGAAGGTGGCCGGCGGTTGCCGCGGTGTTGCGGAGACCAAATGGAAGCGCTGTCGGGGCACTTTGTACGGGGCCTTCCGGAAACAGGGTGATGCTACACGGGGGCTCCCTGGATAACTGGGGTCCAAGGGAGTCACCCCGCGGGCCCTCAAGCCTCAGACAGCTGAGGTTGATGGAAGGGAGAGGCTGTGTGGCCGTGTGGGTCAGCGCCAGTTCTCCTCCTAGTGTGACGATGAAATCTAGGTCGCCCAAACGCACATGTGTGCCTAGGGCCCAGCTAATTCCGTGGGTGGCCATCCGAGGCCTGATTTGGAACGCACACCCTCAAGCCTCAAACGGCTGAGGTTGAGGGAAGGGAGAGGCTGTGCGGCCATGTGGGCCAGCGCTAGTTCTCCTCCTAGTGTGACGATGAAATCTAGGTTGCCCAAACGCACATGTGCACCTGGGGCCCAGCTGATTGCGTGGGTGGCCATCAGAGGCCTGATTTGCAACGCGCAAGCCCCCTACCTGGCGCACCAACTGTCGGTGTTTCATACAAGCACCGGCAAGTAAATTTATAGTAATGCGTGTTAGGCTTGGATGGTGCGCCAAAGGACACAAGATTTATACTGGTTCGGGCTGAATATCCCTACGTCCAGTTTGTTGCTGCTCATGTTATTAGCACCGTGAATGGTTCGTAGTAGGGGATACAAACGATCGAGAGAGGGACAGGTCCCAAGTCTCTAATGGAAGGGTCGAAAGGAAGCCAAGAGCTTGGTAGCAGCTTGACTATATGTGTGTGTTGCGTTGTTTCGGTCCCCTTTGCTAGAGGAAGCACATCCCCTTTTATAGATGAATGGTACGGCTTTACAAGGGTCCGGGCTTAGGCTCTGTGCTCTACCTAGCCTTGTGGCTTACTTCTACCCAGCCTCATTTACCCATTCTGATGGGTGCGAAAGGATGATAAGCGCCTACAATATTGTCGATGCTTCTGCAGAATGTCAGGATGGTTACAGAATAGTGCCCTGTGCAGGGTATGGGCTGGAGTACAGTGGTTTTGACTTATGAACCTCGCCCAGCCTTGCTCCGTATGCCTTCTGGCTCCTATGAGTCTCTGTCGGAGGGACGCAGAGTTGAGGTCTAGAGTAGCGCTGTGGGCAAGGTCCTTTGATTTGGTGGACTGAGGGGTCGGGAAGCGGGCGCCGCTCCCTTGGGTCCATAATGTGGTGACGGTATGTCCGTCTTTCGTGGAGATCACAAATCCTTTTCTGGAGTGTAGTGGTTGTCGTGTATCTTCATCGGGTTCTGTGTCCTAGAGCTGAAGGCGGTGTCTACAACTCTACAGGGCGAGGAGTACGCGCCTACAATATCTTTTGGGCTCTGCGGCGCCCGAGAGGGTCTAAAGCACCTGTCTAGTCGTTCCCTAGCAGTACCTTTCCTACTGGGGCGTAGGGTATGGTCCTTGAAGCCGTGGTTGACCCGAACGTCTTGTCTTGCTCTGTACCCATCATCATGAGGGAACGGGAGAGAAGTTACTAGGTAAGATAAAACCAGCCTTTAGACATCGAACGGGGCGAGGTTCGTCCTCGGTCGATCGGGCGAGGCGGAGCCTAGTCCTTATCCCTTGGGCGTGACCGAGCCCACCCCTTGGGGTTGAGCGAGGTGAAGTGTACCCCTCAGCCCTCGGGCGAGGCAGGGCTGTCCCAAAGGCGTCGGGTAGAACGAAGGCCAGCCCTTTGCCCCCGGGCGAGGCGGGGCTGGCCCAAAAGGCATCGGGCGAGACGGAGGCCAGCCCTTTGCCCTTAGGCGAGGCGGGGCTGGCCCAAAGGCATCGGGCGAGACGGAACCTAACTTTCGTCATTTGGGCAAGGAACACAGCGGCGCCCTTGTCTATCCAGAAGTTTTTAACGTTCGATGGTTATTGGTTCCATCTTCTGGGGTACCCTGGTATTAGGACCCCGACACGGATGCTGTCAACGCTTAGGGCCCCCTCATCAATGCTCGCCTCCATGACATTCTGGCCCGTGTCTAGGAGATCGCCCTTCACGGCGTCTGTCATGGCACATCAGTGGCGCTGGCCACGGCGCAAGTCTAGACCGGGCACAAACTCCACACCATGGAGACCGGCTTCCTGATGGGTGATGGCCTTGAGGAGCATGAGGATTTGATCGAAGAGTTTGTCGTCGTAGCGGAGGCCATTGTAGACATTACATCCGCTCAGGATGTAGTGAACAAGGTCTTCGATTAGTTTGTGTTTAGGGCAAACTAATGAATAAAATCTTCTGCTCTTCCATGACTGTGTCTCAGCACAATGTCCTTGTATATGTCATGATTGTCTTTGTTTTCACTTTTGCTCTATAGGCGATACATATCATATCGGCTTTTACATCTTCAGGTATATTTTGAACTAGAGGCGATACCCTTCTAGTATCGGCTATTAGAGTTGATGATTCAATGAATCAGCTATCAGGCATTGATCCAAACGCTAGGATAATATTCCTTCAAACATTTTTTGTCGATCGCTATTGATAGGTTGCACCAGAACTTTTCAGACCAAAGATTAAACAGTCGATTGATCTAAGTCAAGCATCTCATTAAGCAGAACAACCATTAATAAATTTATCAACTGTGGCTTGTACTCAGGATCTAATTTAGCGCTTACACATGTCGGTCTAGGCATATCTTCATGACCAATGTTTATTTCCCTTAATCCACCGGCCGACGCGAAGCCATGATTATCCATTAAACCAAACTCTTAGAGTCGATTGCTTGGATCAGCTGTTGGCCTTCATTACTGATCTTAATGAAGTCTCCTTCCCATAGCTTGCCAGAAAAACACTCGAAGTCTTCTAGCTCCCAATACACTAGATTAGCTATTGCGATACTCATAGATTCATCAGCGCTAACCAACTCGACATCATCTCCATGTTATTGAATCAAACACTGATGCATGGTTGACGGCACACAGTAGTTTGCATGAATCCAATTATGACCGAGGAGTAAACTATATGAACCTTTTCCATCAATGACAAAGAATGTGGTGAGCAGAGTCTTACTCCTGATCGTCAGTTTGATGTTCATTGCCCCCCTAGTCTTAGATGCATTACCCCCAAAATCGTTAAGCATCATGTCGGTCTCAATCAAATCTCCTAGACCCTTGCCAAGTTTGGGAAAAGTGGTGTAAGGCATAAGATTGACAGAAGCACCTCCATCCACCAACATCTTGTTCATCGGCTTCCCATCAACAAAACCTTTTACATATAAAGCCTTTAAGTGTTGATGCTTGACTAGCTTATCGAATATAGCCTGTTGTATAACTGTTAACATGACAACTATTTCCTCATACTCTAATTCATTAAAATCTGAATAGACCTCTTGATCTGCTAGAGCTCTGAATTCTAATGGCAATAAAAAAGCCATTTGAATATTAGCCGATGGTTGCCTTCTATCGGCTGTTTGCTTAGCACGCCACACCTGAGGTTTACCAGACGCCTGAGCCTGTTCTAGTTCTCTGTTCCTTAGGCATTGCACTCTTCTTTTCTGGCTTCTTGTTAGACCTTCCGGACACCATTGGTCTTCCTGCCAAACATATTCTTCCTCATTACTCTCTTTTTCATAACTAGCTTAGTTCTGATCAACAACTCGCTTTCTTAGCCGATCATGAACAATTCTATTTTTAAGCGTTGATCCATGTTATTATGATGATACTCATCTTGAGCATGGATAGACCGGCGGTTGGCTTGAGATTGCCTGAACTTCCAATATTGCTCGCTGCATTTCGGACAGTTACTTCTGGTAGGCAATTTCAAACCTTTGTTCCAGCAATCTCTGAAGAAAGGACAAGTTCCAATGTGATTTAGCTTGCTTTCTTTCATACCTCTCTTTTTTCTGCTGACACTGGTATTCTTGCTCTTCTAACCAACACTGATAATCCTTTTCCTTCTGCTGCTGCCATTTGTTCAACAAAATTCGAGATGTAACACGCGGCCTTGTGGCCCCATCTTTCGATGTTTCTCCCTACTCATATCAGCTCTTTTGTTGGTCACGATGCCTTCTAATTTCTCTATATTCATCAGCCGATATTTGTATCCTAGGATCAACTGTTTCAGTTTCTTTTGATCTAACTAATGTTAGGACTTTAGTCTTCCCTTTGAGCAGCCTAGCATCAACCATGTTCTGATCTCTAGGGAAAGGATTATCATCAACTTTCATCTTTCGAGGCGTATCAAATTTGAGCCTTCCATGCAGAATAGCCCTCTGTATATACTGCCGAAAAACTCTGCACTCATTAGTAGAATGAGAAGTGGCATTGTGAAATTTGTAGAACTTCTTATTCTTCAACTGATCGGGAGGCAACATAACATGATTGTCGGGCAACTTGATATGTCCCTTCTCGAGCAAGAAATCAAAGAGCTTGTCCGATTTTATGACGTCAAAGTCATAGCTCTCTTCGACTCCTCTTCCCCAAGGATTTGGCACCATTACTGTCTTCTTACCCCAATTCCATTCGGCTATAGCAACCTCTTCTTCTTCATAGTCCTCATAGCCGTCATCGACTGAATATGGATTATAGGCTTCGGCCATTGTGGTACTTTTCTGGAATCAGGTGTCTCTACGCATATTCTAGAATTGGCTATTGAGCGCTGCCACTCATTGAGCCAACTGACCCAAGTTGGCAAATTCTTGTCCCAATAGCTTCTCTTTCCATGTTGGCAACATTCCTTGAACGACCAAAGCAGCAAGTTGATCATCGATCAAGTTCAATGAGAAGCACAAATTTCTAGTCTCTCGGAACCTCTAAAGAAATGTGGTGCCCGATTCATTAGTTCTCTGCCTTATGGTCATCAAATTGGTAACCTTCTTTTCTCTAGTTCCAGTATAAAAATATGTATGAAACTTCTTCTCTAGGTCAACCCAATTGGTAATAGAGTTAACTGGCAGTGACGAAAACCATGTGAAGGCTGCCCCTGATAGAGACAAAGAGAAGAAACGAACTCGATGGGCCTCTTCAATGGACGCTCCGCCCAACTATGTAAAATACCGATTCACATGTTCTATTGTGCTTGTGCTATCTTGGCCAGTGAACTTAGCAAACTCTGGGAGCCTGTAATTCTCCAAAAGAGCGACCAAATCATGTCATTCCGGATATGGGCATTTGTACGAGAAGGTCTGCCCTTTTGGCTTCAAACTGAACTGATTCTTCATCATCTCGGTCACTCTAAGCAACAACTCATCAACATTTGAATTTGAATCTCTCTGTAATTGCTGACCCATCTGTGGATTAAAATTTCGAGTACCCTGATACCCTGGATTTGGAATCATGTGAAGGATGTTGTAATCTGTGCCATAATGATACCCTTGTGGAATCTCTATCTGCTAGGTCCTTTGCTGGTTTGCTGCTTGAAGTCTCTGGTTATAGATGTTAATATCTATATCTCTACGAATCCTTTGAATTAATGGGGCTATTTTTTGAGCCGACGATGGTATCTGGCCTGATGTGCCAAAATTGACCATTTGATTCTGAATTTGCCCCATCGGCTGTTGCACATGTTGTTCTAACGATCTAGGATTATACTATATCTGATTAGTAGTAACACCCTAAACTTGCTTAGATGAGCTCTGAACCACCTGGACATCATCATTACCAGCGGGTGCTGTTTATTGATAGCTAGTACCAGCTTGATTAGTCCCCTGAGTCGACGGATGTGGAATGTTGTAATAAGCCAGCCCAACCTGATCAACTGGAAACCCGTGAAACGGCTCTTTCATGGTGTTGTGGAATGTGTTCAAGAAAACTTCATTATGATTTGACATGGCATCATGAACAGACTTGTTTATAGCTTCTACAAAGAAACGCCTGTCTTCAGCTTCATCTGCATCTGTCTGCCCATGCAACATAACTCTTGGTAGTGGATATTTCTGAACAATTGTATTGTCACGCGTCTTGGTGTAGGACAACAAACACTTGTTCTGAAATTCTTCTATAGCTTTGCTGATGACATCTTTATCTCCATCAGGTAGGTCTTCATAAGGCACCATAAGGATGTCATTGTTGTTGTAAGCTACCATGATGACTGTGGGTCCCACCGGGCATGCCAAACATGTGTCGGCACTAAAATGTGTCGACACATGGCAAGCCAGAAGGATCTGCTTGATGGAGCTAGAGATCCGCTTGGCTTCAACGCAGGGATAACCGATCCTGCGTATTCCTCATGAGACGTGCCAGACAATTTGACCCTACAATTGACAAGGAGAGAAAGTTTATCAGTAATTTAAGGTGGAACATGCTGGTCTTTGCCCAGACAGTTCCAAGTGTGCCGCTTCGGGAGCAGCCAGACAGGAAAATCGACTAAATAGCCAATACGCACAGAAATTGGCTATTACAGACTGTAAAGCTCGTGGGTAGCGATTGATTTTATGTTGACAGGTATAGTATATGTAGATGTAAATAAGATCATCACGCTTAATAGAATTATGGACACACACTGTAGGTGTTAAAGCATAGGCAATCGGCTATTTAGCCGATGCAGGCATAGCAAACAGTTAAGGTCATGCCTAATCGAGAACAAATCTACTAACTAGCATCCTCCAAATCTATAGTGCCATCAGTGGGGATCGACCGGATCGTTATAGCCATAATAGTGAACTATACACTACATTTGAGTAACCAGCAAACCTCTTCAAGATCATACACGCCTTAACCGCGTACTATGCTTGATCAAGATCGAAGTAGAACAGCTAATGAAACATAACCCATCGCTTAGAGTAAGAAACATCGTGTTGTAATAAAACGAACGACGGACTAAAAGGATATAAGGCCGATCTAACTCAGTCTTGATCGGGCGGATTGATGTTGCTGCAAACTAATAACAATGAAAACATCAGCAAGATCGGTAACTTAATGAATCTACCCGAAGGACACCACCCTTAGATAGAGCCGATAACTTGACCTTAATCTAGTTCAAGCAGTGGAGGTCGACCAGATCGATGCAGCCGTACTTGAACTAAATAAGAGTCGATAACTAGCTTATACTAGAGTTCATAGTGGAGGTCGACCAGATCGATGCAGCTGTACAAACCAAAGTATAAACCATGATGGTAGTTATAGACAAACCGGAGGTTGACCGGACCGATGCATCCCTGCTTGCTGAAGAACTCGCCGAGATCTACTCTACTCCTACTCCTAAGGGTTGGCTGGAGCCAAAAAAAGGTAAATTGTATTTGATTGATTGGATGTCCTTTTACAATAGCCGGGGTCCAATATTTATACCCGGAGCCTAAACATGAATCCTACTCGAGTACGACTCATTACAATCTTTGTTCTAAAAGAAAACATTCCTATCTTAAGATAACTTGGACCCTAATCTTTCCCTTTTTGTAGAGTCCAATATGTATTTCCCAATGCCAACCGTAGCTCATTATCATTATCTGCTGACATCATTCAAAGAGAGCCGATTCCAGTGTTGCATCTGAGTCAGCTAATATCGATCCTTATGCAATCGATTCCTTGATCGGCACAATTCTAGAAGCTTCGAGTTCCCGCATTCTTCTTCCCACATTTTGGTGTAAACACTTACCAAGCCCTTTGACCTTGCCTTTGCCATTGTCCCCAAATGTGATACTATCATAACCATCATTGCCATTGGTATTGATTGAGTTGAACATTCTTGCATCACCTGTCATGTGTTGAGTGCACCCACTATCAAGTACCCAATGCCTTCCTCCAGCTTGGGTCCTTAAAGGTTAGTGACCAAGCTCTTTGGCACCCAATTGGCTTTCTTCTTTGAGCCCATCCATGGTGCACCAATGAACTTAGCCTTCACACCATTTGTCCCCTTAGTAAGCACATAGAAAGAATCAAGCTTAATTGAGGATACATTGACTTGAGGCTTCGTTTTCTTGCACTTTTGCTCTACATGACCAACTTGCTTGCAACTAGTGCAAAACCAACCATTGTTCTTCACAAAAGTAGTCTTGTGAGGAGCAAAGACCACGTTGCCTTTCTTAGGGGTATAGCCCAATCCCTCTTTATAGTGAGAGGCTCTTTAGCTACCCAAGCACATAAGCAAGCGGTCCTCACCACCATAGGCCTTAGCCAAGGTGTGATTGAGCTCTTTTACCTCCTTATTGAGTGTCTCATTCTCAACCATTAGTGAGGCATCACAAGTGAAACCATCACTACTAGATGAGGTAGAAGTGAATGTGCTACAAGAAGTGTTAGTGGGAGCAACAATGATAGGCTTATAGAATGATTCATCAATTATATCACAAGTGAAGCCTTTGCACATGTTACAATATGCTCCTTCTCATATTGCTCATCAAGTAGAGAGGAATGACGTTTTTCAATATTCTTGTGAGCCTTGCCAAGCTTCTCATGGGCTTCCTCTAGCCTCTCATAAGATGCATTGAGCTCATCAAAGGCTTGCTTAATGGCTTTTAGTTGCTTACGCAAGCTTTTGCATTCTATTCTCTTAATGTCAAAATGTTCCTTAGCATCATCTAACATGTCAAGTAGTTCATCTTTAGTAGGTTCATCATCATCACTATCACTTTCATTTTCATTTTCATTATCATGTTCCTCATCACATTCATCATCACAAGTTTGTACCTTAATGGCCTTAGCAATGAAGCATGATGGAGTGTCAAAGAGGGAAGACTTCTCATTTATAGCAATGCTTGCAAGAGCCTTCTTCTTGGTGGTCTTGTCATCATCACTATCATCATCACTTGAGGAGGCATCACTATCCCAAGTGACCACATATGAACCACCCTTCTTGTTCTTCTTGATGGTCCTCTTGTCCTTCTTCTCTTTCTTTTCCTTCTTGTCCTTCTTCTTGCTCTTCTTGTCATCATCATGATTGTCGCTATTGTATGGGCATTGAGCAACAAGATGATCCTTGCTTCCACACTTGAAGCACCTTCTTGATTCTTCCTTGTTCTTGGATGAAGGCTTGCTCCTTCTAGTATGGTAGCCCTTCTTCACCATGAACTTGCTAAATCTCTTGACAAAGAGAGCCATCTTCTCATCATCATCATCATCCTATGAACCATCATTTTCACTTGATGTATCTTGCTTGGCCTTACCCTTGGATGATGAACCGGCCTTGAATGCCACACTCTTCTTCTCATCCTTCTTCTCATTGTTCTTTTCTTCCTTCTCATGATCATTTCTGAAAGCATCATCGGTCATGATATCTCCCAAGATTTGGTTTGGTGTCATTGTGTCCAAACCGGTCCTCACTAGCAAGGTGACCAACATGCCAAATCTTGTAGGTAAGCATCTCAAGAACTTATGGGAGAAGTCCTTGTCCACCACATTATCACCAAGTACTTTGAGATCATTGACAAGCATTTCCATCTGATGAAACATGTCCGGCACACTCTCATCTTCCTTCATCTTGAAGCTAGCAAATTTTTCCTTGAGAATGTATGCCTTTGCACTCTTTATTGCCATGGTGCCCTCAAATGATTCTTCCAACTTCTTCGAAGCTTCATGAGCCATCTCAATGTTCTTGATTTGCTCAAATCTTCTCTCATCAATAGCATCATGAATAGCACTAAGAGCAATGCCATTGTTTTGAAGAAGCACTTCTTCGGCCGCGTTGGGATTCTCTGGTTTGGCTATCTCAATTTTGGTCTCCACCACCTTCCACACTCTTCTATTGATTGACTTGATATGAGTGGTGATCTTTGACTTCAAATATGGATAATTTATGCCATGAAATTGGGGTGGCTTCTTGCTGTTATTGATTTGAGCCATTTTGACACCAAAGGTTATTAAGCCTCAAATCATGGTGACCATGACTCTAATACCACTTGAAAGGTCCTAATGGCTAGAGGGGGCTGAATAGCCTATTAAAAAATTTCTACAACAACACTTAGCAAATATGTTAGAAAATTAAACGGCGAAGCGAGTGTTGCGCTAGCCTAATAAAAGCAAGCCACCTACCACAATTCTAGTGTCTATAATCTCTAAGCACATAATGGCTATGTCACTATACTAAGTTAGTGTGATCTTAGAGACTAACTAAAGAGCCACACTAACCACTAGACCCGACACAAGCTTGCTCTCAAAACTACTTACACTAAAGAGCGAAGCAACACTAGAAATGTAAATGCAAGGTAGGGGATGTGATGATTATACCACCATGTAGAGGAATTGAGACAATCACAATGATGAAGCCAATCAATTACAATGAATACCTAGAAATCCTCAAACAAGATGAAAAAAGATTTTTTACCGAGGTTCACTTGCTTGTCGGTAAGCTAGTCCTCGTTGTGGCAATACACTCACTTGGAGGTTCACGCACTAATTGGCATCACACGCCAAACCCTCTATAGGGTGCTACACAACCAATAGAAGATGAGGATCACACAAGCCACGAGCAATCCACTAGAGTACCTTTTGGCTCTCCGCCAGGGAAAGGTCATGAACCCCTCGCAATCACCATGATAGAAGCCAGAGACAACCACCTTCCTCTACTTGATGATCCTCACTGCACCAATGTAACACCCTGGTGTTAAGCATGCATTTTGCATTGGCATTGCATGAGAACAAGCATCATTGATCATTCATGGGCATGAGCATCTCAAATTTTATCTCTATGATTGCTTATATCACATGTGTTTGTCTCTAAATGTGTTACATATGCTAGGGTTTACATGTGACCAATGTATAAAATGCTTGTGGTACCTTAGGGGTACCTTAAACATGTTTAGAATGTCATATGTAAGAACTTTGGTATTCATGACTTGGACCCAATTGGCCTCTAAGTCATGGTTATAGTGTAAGTTACCATTTTCAAGTTGTATGTTTGACCTAAGTTGAACTATAACATAGATTGTTTGCATGGTTGTACACCCATAATCAAAATTGTAGTACTTGACTAGGGTAACAACTTTTATTTTTGGGTCAAAACCTAATTCAGTGCATAGTATGCTCAAAAATAGCTCACAAATAGCAATAAAATACTGTTTTCAAACTTTGAAAATTTTCTAAGTGTGGGACTGATTTTTAGTTTTAATGTACCATACTTTGGAGCTTTGTATTTTGAAAACTATGGTGAATTAGATGTTGCTCCCTAAAGCAAAGTTGGAGTTTACTTGTAGCTCTACAGCTTTGATTATTATAGTTTTCGCTGAATCACGCTGGTTTGAGAGATAGAGAGTGAGGAAGGAGGCGGTTATAGTCATTTTGAAACGGCATAAGCTGAGTCAGAGCAGGCCGGTGGTGGCCGACTGTCGTCAGGGCACGCTCATCATCTGGCGGCCATACACCAGCGTGTGCCCCACCAGTCTGGCTAGGGAAGGCTTCAACATCACCACGACGCGCCCATCTGCTCTCTCAGCTCATTTCCTCTCCCTCGCTCGCTCTCGCACCTACCAGACAATGCCGAGCTCGCCATTGCCGTCACTAGCTTTGCCACCATGTAGCGCCGCCGTTGCCACACCATTTTCCAATCAATCATGCTAATAGCTCTGCCTTGTTTTGCGCTTCAACCTCCACCCCTTTGCTAAGCACTTTGAGCCTAGGTAGGAGCGCATTTTGCCGTTTCCGCCACTGGTGATCTCGCTGAAGCACCACCGAGCTCCATGCTCGTCGTGGCCTATGCAAGCTCGAGCCTTTTCATTCTTTCTCTCTCTCGTCTTGTCACCTCTTTAGGTCATAGGAACTCATGCCGGTGACCTTTTAGACGCTACCACCCTAACGGCGCCGGAACACGACCACGCACTGCCGTGCCATCGCCGCCGCGTGGACATGCACGTGAGCAGAGCTCACCGCCGCCTCACTGGAACCCCAACCACCCTAGATAGCTTCATTTGGTTCCTGCAAAGTCATAGCACACCTCACCGGAGCACGTGATGGCTGGAGAACGACGGCGTACCACCGCGCTACCTCCGCCGTGTGCCATTGCCACCGGCGAGCTGTCTCCGGTGAACCCTAGGTAGTGTATTCGCCACCAACCGACGCGGCTTGGTTAGGGGAACACTTTGGTGTCACCGTCGTCGCTGGTGAGATATGGCTGGTCGAAGCACCTCCTCTATTTCTGTATCGCTGATGCGTGGGTCCTACTGACCAGCGGGCCCCATTTGTCAGCCACTGTTTGTCTTGGATTTATTATTTGTTTTAACAGATTTGAATGTATATTTCAAAAATTCATAAGTAGAGTTGTAGATGTCCAAATGGAGTGAACCAAATTTTTTTGGATTCATCATGAAGTGTAGTATTTGATAAAAATATGAAACCTACTGTTTCAGATGTTTTTCTAGGAGAATTAAATGGAGCTAGATAACTGCTTTTAAATTGTTTGCAATCTTGTAAAATGCAAAACTTGAGCTAGGAAAGTGATAAAATTGTGATTCCAATTTTGCTGATCTTATGTTGACTTGGTCTAGTTATGAAAAATGTTTAACTTGTAGTAAACTTGATTGGAGTAGGGTCTTTCTATTTATCTTTAAATAAATGGTGTTTTCTGAGGAAATTCATAAGGATAAAAATAAGTAACATATTGCCATGCAAATTTTTGTATAGTGTTAATGGGTTTTATGAAAGCTAATAAAAATATGAAATATGTTGTTTGACACTTTTCGCTAAGCTAAACTATTTTTGCTAAAATAAGCCTATTCAACTTGGCATTTTTGTATAGATGGCAATGTTTATCCAAATGGCATGAAATTGATACAATAGACTTTTGGGGTCATATGTAGGCTACTGTAATTTTCTCAAAATTTATTGTGCATTTTAATATATTTTCTTTATTTCACCTTTGTGTCCAAATGAATTAATAAAGGCATGTAAATAAATTATTTGGGCTTGACCATCATATTTTGTTGAGTATGTATGATGCCTATGAACTGTTCGTACCTTTGGTTGTGCCCAATTTTGATTTCTTATATGTAGTAAAATATTATGGCTCTAAAATTCAATT
This sequence comes from Miscanthus lutarioriparius, assembly GCA_904845875.1. NCBI lineage: Eukaryota > Viridiplantae > Streptophyta > Magnoliopsida > Poales > Poaceae > Miscanthus > Miscanthus lutarioriparius. Next base: position 72,143,510 of record CAJGYO010000012.1, on the reverse strand, counting down.
ATAAAAGTTGTTTTGGACATATTCTGTTGCTAGGTGTTTTGCATAGGCAAAATGAAGTTTGCTATAAAAATGGTTAATAACAAAGTTGTAGGTAATTTCTTTATCTAGCTTGTGTCAAAATTTCAGGGCAATAGGCTAAATGGTTTGAGAGTTATATCTGTTAGAAGTTGGTCTTCCGAAATGATTACTCTCTAGAATTTCTGGACAGACCTGGGAAGTTTACCTATTTTGGCTAGGATAGTTGTTGAATCAGCTTTTGGTGATTAAATGAAAGTTATAGGCAATTTTATAAGATTTCCAGAAAGTCTAGGATCATATCATTTGGTTGAGTAGAACTCCAGTTATGATCTAAATTTGTAGCTGTTGTTTTATGGTCCAGAAATGGACTTAGTGTGGATTCTCGAAATTTTTAGAGAAGAGATATGCACCTACTCAGTAAATAAGAATTTAACCTTGTTATCATCCTAATAACATAATATAATAGTCATCATTTAACCATGCACATTATCATGATAGGTCATCCATGATCCTTCTTATGCATTCATGATTCTCACTTTTTGCATATGCATGCAATAGGTGCGACGGAAGAAATCACCGTGTTGGAGTACGAGGCCGATCCCCAGGAAGAGCATCAGGAAGTGCAGCAATAGGAGGCCCTAGGAGAAGGCGAGCCCAATGGTGAAGAGTTGCCAGAGTGCCTAGATCACCAGCCCTCAACCTTTGTGAAAAGCAAGCCCTGGAGCATTCTAAACCTCCTATGTTTTCGAACTATCAACTTGAGTCCTTTATGTTGATGTATTAAGTACTAGGAATTGATTAGAACCACTTGCTGCATATATCTTCCTTGTCCAGATATATTTACATCTTGAATCCTTTATAGGTCCAGGATCAAATATATGCTTAGCCATGCTTAGTCGGTAGAAGTCGGTGATTACCTGTCACCTGCATGATATAGGCTAATAACTAATCACAGTTGGCTATATGTGCTAGCGTGGAATATAACCATGTGTTAATGAATAAAGGAGACTGGGCGGGATCATGATAGAGAAGCAACAAGGCATGGAGGTCTTGGGTGCCTATCTATCCCCGTCTGTGTCGATTAAGGACCTATTTGCTGTACGTCCTCATATCATGTTGAACGCATGCCTAGCACTTAGTTGGACGGATCTGGTGATACAACCGTGAAGCCGAGTAGCTCAATTCAGGCTGGGCCCCAATAAGTGAAAGTGCGCATACTAGAGTCCAAGGGCGGGATTGGATCCCGATCTTCCTGGCAGATTGGTAGAATCTCTAAGGGTGCGTTGCTGATTGGACCCACGAGTTAGTCCTAAATTGTACCAAAGGTGACCTGAGGCTACCTTCGCAGGGTGTGCCTCGGTTTGTGTTAGGAATAAATTCCCCAGCAGGGTAGGAATCGATTCGAATCACCGTCTCTCTCGGATAGTGAGAACTTGACTGAGCAGCGGCAACATAGAGGCACTAATTGAAACTTGATGGTTATGATGATGCTCAAATTATTCTTATACCGGATATGGTTACTAATGCTTGTTAGCTTAATCAAGTGATTGCTCTAGTATAGGTGCTAATCTAGAGATGCTTAATTGAATAGGTATTCAAATTGATGCTAGAGGCACTAAATCTCCAAGTTATATTACTTAAGCTTTTATGCAAAATGTTATCAAGCTAACTCTACCTTTTAAAGCTATGCATACTCCTTGGTGTCTTATTATTTTGGTTTATGATGAGTAAGTCTAGCTGAGTACATTCTCATACTTAGGGTTTATTCCCATTTGTTGTAGATGACGTGATGTGCCATGGTTACTGCAAGCATTGCATAACTCCTGCAGTTGATGGAGAGTAAGACCAAGGGCATGGTCATTCTATATCATCTCATCTATGTGCTTTGTTGGAGATGATCCTAAACTAGCTATATATTTGAACTATCGTGATGTTGTTTCAAAACTATGTTGCTTTCGCTACTTCTAAATTTGGGTTGTAATAACTTTGTTAAAACTCCGATGTATGAGAACTATTTGTGAACCGTTGTAACATGTGACTGGTTATGTTGAATCATGTATGATCTTGGTTTGTACGTTGGTTTGTTTGAGATCCTTCGTGATTTCATCGGACTACGGGGTTTATATGGGTTCAAGTATGACAGTTCGATCACTTCAGTGATTGCTATTGTACTTATGCTCTTATAAATTGGATGATTCTATTACAACCAAGCCATCTAAGTGGTGGCAACCGCTAAGAGTAACAAGCGAAACCCACAACGAAACCTGAACACCAAGTGCCTCTAGATGCAATCACTCAAGCAATGCACTTGGATTTCCTTTCAATCTCACAAAGATGATGAATCAATGATGGAGATGAGTGGGAGGGCTTTGGCTAAGCTCACAAGGTTGCTATATCACTGCAAATGGACAAAAGAGTGAGGTTGAGCCGGCCATGGGGCTTAAATAGAGGCCCCCTCAAAATAGAGCCGTTGGGCTCTCACTGCATCCCAACTCGAGTGACCGAACGCGCCGGTCAGTTCGACTAGACGCACCAGCCCTAGCGTCTGGTCACCGATCATCATCCATGTGTCCCCTGCTTTCAACCTCGCGCGTATGATTTCAATAATCAACTCGCTTCCTTATGCATGTTAAAGAATGATCAGAAGCGCCACAATCCATGATCGGACGTGCCGGTGCTCACTTCAGTCCGCGTGTGCGCCCAAGCCTTCACCCTGTGACCAAATGTACAGCTCACTGCCACTGTGCAGCGCCAGGTCAACTCTAGAGAGGTTCTAGAGAGGCAAAACCATGACCTAACTTGCTCCACACTTGGAATAGTGCTACCTATCTCATGATCACTTTGATAAACTAGGTTAGCATTTAGGGTTTTATCAATTCACCAGAACTAAACTAGGGCTTTCAATCTCCCCTTTTGTTAATTGATGACAACCCTTTCACAAAGATATAAATTGAAATTCAATTGAATTCATGTTGCTTGCCCAAGAATATTTACCATGTGTAAAAGGATATGGACAAGTTTCATGAACCCTAATTGGTAGCAATTGCTCCTCCTACATATGTGCTAAGAGTTTGGATTGAAGCTTGCACATATGCTTAGATAGGAAATATCGGAGTCAATGTCTACCAAATGATGCTAAGATATAAGAGATGGACCTTTGAAGCATGATACCAATCGGAGTGCGCTAATATACCATCCTTAGCACTATTAGTAACAAGACATGAACATAAAACTAGAATACCCCATGAGATCAACATTAGAAGCAAGGGTCTAGTTTTCATAATATAAACACAAGTCTAGTTACTCAACCTATGTATGCTAGTTTTTCATTTCATCATTCAAACCTACAAATAGCGTACACCACACAAGCATTGATATTGAAATTTAAAACTTGTGCCATGCAAGCAAACATATGAAATGCACTTTTAAATGCACCAATCAAGTTTATGAGCTTGGCCCCCTATTTGTGTGCTCAAATTTTAATTGATCCCCTTACTTTATCATATCTCTCCTCCTATGTCAAAGTTCTCACCCTTAGTGATTACTTCTCCCCCTATCACTTATATCTTTGTTTCTCTCCTCCTTTGTCATCAATGACCATAAAAGGTTCAAATTTTAGATAGGTTAAGATTATCAATGTCAATCAATGGGGTGAGGATCATTTTACTAAATTTGGTTCAATCTAGATCACTTGTCAAAGATATTTAACTCGGTTTGATCCAAGGACAAGCTTCTTCACACCTCCAAATAAGGGTTATCTTGTACCATGTTGAGTTAAACACTTATAGCTCATTTTCTAGATCAAATACTTGGTTCACAAGTCATGCTACCACTAGATCAAATCAAGCATAGAAGCAATTGTGGTACCATACAAGCATCAAATTCATTTGATTTTCATGAATGAGCCTATTTAATGTGAAGAATGACTAGATGCACTAAACCTATCCTTAGCAAAGGATGTATGCATGCCAATCAACTTTTTACCTTGAATTGCTTGAAGGAGAGGCATGTCATATAAGTGGGGTTGCATCAACACATATTTGAGGAATCCAATATGTTCAACTCATTCCTTAGCTTGCAAAACCTCTTCACCATTTGCTCCACACTTGGAATAGTGCTACCTATCTCATGATTACTTTGATAAACTTATTTAGCATTTAGGGTTTCATCAATTCACCAAATCCAAACTAGGGCTTTCAATCACCTGCAGCTAGCAACTTATCTCAATTCAACAAGCATCATGCTCATACAAATCAAACAATTCAAGAACTAGATGCAATTGAATTATAGAGCAATAAATATATAACTGCATACACCCAATCAAAATTTGTCACAACCAACTATACCAACAGATTATATACATCACCAACAAGTTGAAAGGTATAATGGTGGGACCTACATCAATTGTATATAAGCTTTTATTAATTTATTTAATTTGGATGAAAATTGGAACTGCTACTTGTAGTGCACAGAAAATTTTGGAAAAATTACAGTAGCTCAAACATGATCACAATAGACTGCTGTTAAAATTTCATGTCATTTGGACAAGTACAACAACTTCTACAAAAATGACAAGTTACATGCTTTATTGCCACTTAAATATAATTAGCATAGTGAAAAGTATCAAGCAACAGATTTACTATTTTTCTTACATTCCATATACTACCAGAACACTGTAGAAATTATTTCATGTCCATAAGTTACATAAATCTACAACAATTAATTGTACAAGAACTAGCATTTAATTAAGCCAAAAAAAATTCATTTTCCAAGCATGTTAACTGTAGGTTTAACATTTTTCCTAGCTCTAGCATGTTAAAACAAGACTAGCAAAATTGGAATCATATTTTTAGCATCTCCCAAACTCAAGTTATGCATTTTTCAAGATTAATAGGAATAAACAAGATAATTTAAACAGGGTATAAAATTGCAGCACATACCAAGTTTCATATTTTTAATAGGTAGTACTCATCAAGATGAATCCAATAAAATTTTGTTCACTCAATTTGGACACTCCTAGAATTAGTTATGAATTTTTGAAGTTTGCATAAAAATCTAGAAATCATTTTTAGAAAATATAAAAATCATTTAAACGTGACGCGCACTTGGTCTACTGCACCCAAGAGGCTGACGGCTAGGACCCGGGGTCAACCCGGCCCACACATCATAGGCACAGAGGCAGGGGCGGTGCTTTGATCGATGATAGCTTGCCGACGGTGAGGTCTCTGGCGACGCAGTCACCCGAACATCTTCCCCTCGTCAAACCGCACCCTAATAACTACTTGGTTGATCCTCTACCGATCTCTAGCTAGAGGAACGGCGGCAATGGCAGACGGCGGCGCTGCGCGGCGATGATCCAACCATCTCTGTCTATGGCATGCTCGGGTGAGCATGGCTATGGTTTCATGGTGACCTAGTAGAGATCTACGGTTAGGATTAGGGCCCTAGGAATCGACAGCGAGGCACGACCGCGTGCATGACAGCACGACGGAGTGAGTGCGACAGCGGCACTGCGGCGTTCCGGCAAGCCTATCAATGGCATTGGGCATCAGTCAACCCTAGAAGCTTCACCTACCCTAGGCGATGCTCTAGCACCTAAAAGAAAGGGAGGAAGAAGATGAGGCGAGCATGGCCACGGTGGCGCTCATGGCGGCGACGCTCTTGGCTCGTGGCAGTGGATGCGCGTTCTTCCCCCGGCGAGGCCGGCATTGGCCAGCGGCCAGTGGCTACAACACCCACTAGCTCTAGTGGCTATAGGACAGTAGAGAGAGGGAGCAGTGCAGCGCGAGGTGGCCTGGCCATGGCGAGCTCAAGCTTGGCGGCGCTCTACAGCCATGGCGACTACGGTGACAACGTAATGTAGCATCACCTGTGCTCAAATGGTGGCGCTAGCTGCTCGGGGAGGTGGAGTGAGTCATGGCGGAGCTATGTGCTAGACAAATCAAATGGCGGTACTGTGGTGGTGGCATGCTCGGCCAGGGAAGGCACGACAGCGACGCTGCTGCAGCTTTGCTCCGCTCTAGAGCGGCGCGCGGGCGAGAGAGAGAGAGAGAGAGAGCGAGAGCGAGAGCGAGAGCGAGCGCGTGGGTGAGTGGAGAGCCATGTGCTCTCCCTTTTAGCGTGGCAAGGTGGGCCGACGATGACGATATGGACCCCATGTAGCCCGCACAGCCTATGCTGGTCAGCCATGACGCGTGGCCAATTTGTATTGGCAAAGGCCGATTCAGGCCCGACGACACCGACTGAAACATGAATTTTGCGCCACCAGCTCTCCCAATCCATGATGAATTTTGGCAAACCATTTCCACCACTTTGTAGAGCTACATGAGTACTCTAACTTTGCTTAAGGAAGTTTGGCTAAATTCCAAATGGTTTGCAAACTAAAAATCACCAAAACTAGGTACATGAAGACTATAAACAGTCTTAGAAATTTTTTTCAAGTTTCAAAACAGATCAAGTTAATTTTTGGAAGCCCTATTTAACCAACTTAGGCACCGACTCAGCTCTTGACCCTTAAATAAAGTTTGTTCTACATGACCTAAACTATAACTTTTATTTAGAGCCCACTGCCATGCAAGCTCTCTAAGTAATTAGTCAAGTTAGGTTAAACAATCAACTTAATAAAGACATTTCTAGCAATACTAACACTTAGAAACATTTTTGGACCAACTCATGAATACAAACCTGGTTCCATTTTCCATCCTAAGTGTGTCTAAGGTGTTTTAGTTGCCAAACAACAATCACTTGCATTAGCACTCATGATCATAAGGCATACCTTCATGAATAAAGTAAGCATTTCATGAAATAAACATAACAAACAAATACATTAACATGTGATGATGCTCATGTATGAATGAAAGGTGCTTAGGCTCATGTAATGCAAGTGCAATATGCAAGCTTAACACTAGGGTGTTACAACCCCTCCACCCTTATAGAAATCTTGTTCCGAGATTTGAATGACCTACCATTTTTCATAAAATTCGGGGTAAACTTCATGTAAATAATCCTCTCTTTCCCATGTTGTATCCTACCTACTATGGTTATTCCACACCATTTTGTAGAATTTAATCACCTTGATTCAAGTTACTCTTTCCATCTCTTCCAAGACTTGTATCGGTTTTTCCTCGTAAGTCAAATCTGATTGAAGCTTAATATTCGTTGGTTCAATCACTTCGTCAGGCAAGCATAGACATTTTCTCAGCTAAGAAGCATGAAAGACATTGAAGATCGAGCTCATCTCAGGAGGTAACTGTAGTTTGTAAGCCACTCTTCCACTTCGCTTAATGATTTTGTATGGGCCTACGTACCTAGGTGCAAGTTTTCTTTTTACACCAAACTGATGTACTCCTTTCATTGGGATACCTTTAGGTATACATAGTCACCTACCTCAACTTCAATAGGTCTTCTTCTTTTGTCAGTGTAGCTCTTCTGCCTAGGTTGAGCAGCTTCAATATGTTGTTGGATAATATGAACTTGCTCTTCAGCTTCTTTGACAAAATCGATTCCATAATACCTCCTCTGCCAGGTTCAACCTAGTTCAAAGGAGTTCTACATTTTTGACCGTACAAAGCTTCGAAAGGAGCCATCTTGACACTGTCCTGGTAACTATTGTTATAGGAAAATTTAGCTAGAGGTAGCCACTTTTCCCATGAACCTTTCCAAGAGATCACACACGCTCTTAGCATCTCTTCTAATATCTAATTCACTAGCTCAGTTTGTCCCGATGTCTGATGGTGATAGGTAGAACTTCGAACTAAGTTGGTACCTAACTATTTGTGCAAGTGCTCCTAGAAACAAGTAGTAAACTGAGATCCTCTATCTGACACGATGGTTCTTGATACCCCATGCAAATGTACTATCTGAGCTATGTACAGTTCTACATACTGATGTAGTCGATAATTGGTCTTGACTAGAATGAAATGAGCCGACTTGGTCAAACGGTCCACAATTACCAAGATGGAGTCAAAACCTTTCTGAGTGGGTGGAAGTCCAACAATAAAATCCATGCTTATCTCCACTTCCAACCTAGGATAGATAAAGGTTGAAGTAGTCCCACAGGTTTCAAGTGATCTGCCTTAACTCTGCTACAGGTATCACACCTAGGAACATAGGCTATGATTTGCTTCTTCATCTTTGTCCACCAAAAATGTGTTTTCAAGTCTTGATACATTTTACTACTACCAGAATGAATAGACAATTTGGAAGAGTGAGCTTCATCTAAGATTTGGTTTCTAAGCTCATGATCCTTTGACACTACAAGTCGATCCTTAAACCATAGCACACCTCTCTCATCTTGTGTAAAATGCTTGGTTTCCTGTTGCCTCATCTTTCTCTTGATGTGAAACACACCTCCATTAGTCTTCTGAATTTCGATGATCTTGCTCTCAAGTGAGCAACTAACAGTGATATTGTGTAACACAACAGGATGCAACAGATTAAATCCATCTTCCAATACTGCCAGGATGATAATGCACTTCTAAGTTGTAGTCCTTGATCAACTCTAGCCATCTTCTTCGCCTCATGTTTAATTCAGGTTGAGTGAAAATATACTTGAGACTCTTATGATCTGTATAGATATGGCAAACATTCCCTAGCAAATAGTGCCTCCATATTTTTAGTGCATGCACCACTGCTGCTAACTCCAAGTCATGGGTTGGATAATTAATATCATGCTTCCTCAGTTGATGTGAGACATAAGCAATGACTCTGCTTTCCTGCATAAGAACACACCCCAAACCCATACCAGATGCATCACAAAACACATCAAAATGTTTCTCTATGTCGGGTTGTGCTAAGACAGGAATGGTAGTCAGCAAAGTCCGTAGAGTGTGAAAAGCAGCTTCACACTCTGTGGTCCAAACAAATTTCTCATCTTTCTGAAGTAATCTTGTCATGGGTTTGTCTATCTTGGAGAAATCCAGAATGAAGCGACGATAGTAGCCTGCTAACCCTAGAAAACTCTGAACTTCATGAACCGAAGTCAGGGCTTTCTAATCCATGACCTCTTGCACTTTAGTTGGATCTACAGAGATTCCATTCTCCGATAACACATGACCTAGGAAAGGCACTTTCCATAACCAAAATTCACATTTGTTAAATTTGGCATACAACTTATGTTCTCTCAGTCTGGTTAGGACAATCCTTAGATGCTCTACATGATCTTCCTCATTTTTAGAGTAAATCAGGATGTCATCAATAAACACAACCACGAACTTGTCAAGCTCGGGCATGAATAACGAATTCATCAAATACAAAAAGTATGCAGGAGCATTTGTCACACCAAAAGACATGACAACATACTCATACAAGCCGTATCTAGTCGAGAAAGTTGTTTTAGGCACGTCCTCTAGTCTAATTTTAATCTGATGATAGCCTGATCTCAAGTCAATCTTGGAGAATACCTTTGCCCTTGCCAATTGTTCGAATAAAATATCGATGCATGGTAAAGGGTACTTGTTCTTAATTGTCATGGCATTGAGTGGCCTATAATCCACACACATCCGTAATGACTTGTCCTTTTTCTTCACAAACAAAGCCGGACAACCCCATGGAGATGAACTAGGTCAAATGAGACCCTTGTCCAAAAGCTCTTATCACTGTATTTTGAGTTCGGCTAGCTCATTTGGTGGCATCCTATAGGGTCTTCTAGAGATAGGTGTTGTACCGGGCACTAGCGTAATTCTAAATTCCACATCTCTATCTAGTGGTAAACCAGGTAATTCATCTGGGAATACATCTGGAAACTCACATACCACAGGGATATCATAGAGAGTCATGGTCTGGATGGCACAAGATAAGTTCTGAAGGTCAAACCTTCAGGGAAGTGGCACTAGAAAAGCTCTACCCCCTTTGGTTCCCTCAACATGATGGTTCTAGTTGAAGTGTCAATAAGAACTCCATGACCACTCATCCATTTCATTCCCAAGATAACATCTATTGCTAACCCTGGCAATACTATGAGGTTGGTAATATACTCCCTTTCTTTTATGGAGATGAACATATCTCTGACTATTTGATTGGTGGAGATACTAGCCCCGGCTAAACTTATGCAATAACCACCATTATCTACAACAATTATCTTCTAATCATACTTAGATGCAAATGTCTGACTAATGAATGAATGTGAAGCTCTAGAATCAAACAAAACAATTGTAGGGTGTTGGTTCATAAGACACATGTCGGCAGTAACAACCTCTTCCGCTGGGATTTCTTCCACTATAGTATAATGCACATACTCAGGGCATGCCTTAGCATTGGTCGGCTTCTGATTTCCTTGATTCTGATTACTGCCTTTCTTAGGATTAGGGCACTCTCTGGACCAGTGACCCATCTGATTATAGTTGAAGCATGGCTGGTTATTTCTTGGTCCTACTGAGCTTCCTTGCCCTGCATTTCCCTTGGGTAGGGCAATAGTGAAGGCCTTGCGATACACTTTTCGCTACTGGCTGGGTTGTGTCTTCTTCTAGGGAGTCCTGAATTTAGGTGCAGGGGAACAAAATTGAGGCCTCATTGGCATAGGAGCTTTCTGTTGAGATGAACCTAATGCGCCTATTTTAGCGGCTCACTTGCGGCCCTTCGCTGCATCATGCAAATTGTTCTAATTTTCTTTAGTGAGAGCATCACTGACAAATTCGTTGTAGGTGGCACACCTAGAATTGGCCATGGTCTTCACCAACTTGGTGCCAAGCCCATGCTTGAAGCTCTCTATCTTTTTCTCCTCGGTGCTCACAAATTCTGGCGCATACCTTGACAAGTTGGTAAAGGCATGCATGTACTAAGTGAGGGTTTTTGTCCCCTATGTTAGCTTCATAAACTCCGCTGCTTTCATCCTTATCAGCCCTAGGGGTATATGGTGTCCCTTGAAGGCTATCTTGAACTGCTCCCAAGTAACATCAGCGCCAGCATGTAGGGCAAATAGATAATGTGTCCACCAAATACCTACAGGTCCTTGTAGTTGATGCGAAGCGTACTTAGCCTTCATCAGCTAGGTGACCCTCAAAATACAACATTTTTGTTCAATGGTGTTCAACCATTCATCAGCCTAGAGTGGTTCTTCTGCCTCTTTAAAGATGGGAGGCTTGGTCTCTAAGAAATCTTTGAATGTGCTGTATTTATTTGACTCTGGACCCTAATTCTGCTGGCGGGCATGGGTCATGTTCTACGCAATATGGCATAGTGTCTCTGTCGATGTTTTACTACCGATAGACTACCACGGGGTTACCCGGGATAGTATGTTCGGGCTTTAGCTTATGCAAAACTCGACGGTGAACGCAAGAGACAGTCGATTTATCCTGGTTCGGGCCCTCGATCGTTGATCGAGTAATAACCCTACGTCCAGTCGGCGTTAGCCTCTGCATTGTATTGATTGTGTGTTGTTGCGTTGTTTGAGTCCTCATCTCTAGGATCCTGCACTCCTTTATATAGTTAGGAGGTCAGAATCCTAGTCGGTTTACAATGAGCGTTTCTAGTAGGATTATAGAATAATAATACTACTACTAAGATTACATGGGGAGAATCCTAGTTAGACTAGATCTTCTCTCTTCCTTGCGGGGTATCCTGTGGGTCCCGCACCGACAAGCCCCCGAGCACTTCATGGTTGAGCTCTGGAAGCCTCGTCTTATTCTTTCAGGTCTTACCGAGCAGGAACAAGCGTCGTCCGAGTGCTTTCTTGAGCGAAACCATGTAGCGCTCTGTGAGATCTTCACGTGGTGTGTACCTTTTTGAAGAAAAAGGTACTCCCCTTTGGGTGTAGCCCCCGAGCCTCTTCCTATTTGGTACAAGCAGCAGGAGGGTCTTGTCTTGAAATCGCTCTGATCCTTCGTTGAAATTTTCCCAAGCATGTACCCGGGTTCTCTGTCAAAAAGAACTTGGATATAGCTCGGTCAGGCTTCTTTTTGTCATGAGTCCTTGAAGTAGTTTTGTCTTGAAGAAGTCTTCTTGGTGACGTGCACTTTTTCGAAGAAAAAAGTGCACTCACTGAGTGTAGCCCCTGAGCCTCTTGTTATTTGGAACAAGGAGCTGGAGGGTCTTGAATCTTATGTTGTTTGAAAATTGCTGTCCTGAAAAAGCCTTTTGAGTGATGTGTGCTTTTTTGAAGAAAAAGTGCACTCACTGAGTGTAGCCCCCGAGACTCTTGCTATTTGGAACAAAGAGTTGGAGGGTCTTGAGTCTGATTTGTTCGAGGAACTGAAATCTTCCCCTGTTGCAGCCTCTGAGCATTTATCCGGGTTCTTTGATTTAAAAAGAACTCGGATGCATTGTCTTGGCGTATTCTCTGGTAGTCTACTGTTTGTTGGGTGTAGTTGTATGGTGGTGGTTGAGTGTAAATTTTGCCTGTTCACGGGTTGTACAGTGTTGGCATATTCTTCCGAATATGCTCGTCTTTAAGTACTATTCCTTCTCGCCTTAGTCTTCCATTATTGAGTCATGTCTTTTCACTATGTCCTTTAGGCTTGTTTCGTTGGTACTCCTAGTCCATGTGCGCCGCTCCTTCGATCTATAAATACCCTCCGAGAATGCTTGTTTTCATCCATTGAACATTTTGTTGAAGCCTTCGTAGTCATGAATATGATAGTTTGTGAAGTAGAGCAGCCCCCGGGCGTATTTTGTAGTTCCTGTGTGTCTTGTCATAGCTGGAGGAAGTCTTGTGATAGGGATTAGAGGTAGACTAATCCCGTAGCAGCATTGTACTTGGAAGTACGTGGTGGTAGTTAGAGGAAGTCTTGTGATGTGGGATGCATTCCTTCATCCAGCAGTTCTGGGTTGATCTTCCTTGCCCGCCCTGCGACTGTTCGGTGTAGATCAACACCTGATCCTGCATCACGTCAGGCTTGGGTAGACAGATGCCTGCCGACTTCCCCTGGTCTATGTTGTCCCACCGTGCTACTGATTTCTACCTTGGATGCACTGCGTCCGTCCTTTGAAGAAAATAGTGTAGCCGAGTGCGGTTTGTTCTACCGAGTAGCAATTTGGGACACGTAGTCGTTCCAGAGCCTAGCTGTGTCCGAGTTCCTCTTTGCTACCTTGATTGCCGTAGTACTGAGTTCGTTGGGTCCAGTAAGATGTGTAATCTTCTATTTTTTTGAAGCCACTTGTAATGGAAAGATTCTTGTCTTCTGAGTTGTCATTCATTTTTCTGCTGTAGTCCTAGTTGTTCAAGAGATTGCGGAGTTCTTTTTGTAAGAACTAGGTTCTTATGTTCCTTGTGAGGTAGCCCTTCATTTCTTCATGGTTGATAGGTTGTTCTTGTAGTAATCTGATAACTCTGCTGTGGTGCTGGATGGATAAGTCTGAAATATGCCCGTTAAACTGTACCGTTGTATGGATTTGTGCCGTCCGTCATTTTAGCTGTGTCAGTAAATGGACCGTTGCGTTCCCACACCATGTTTTAACGGGCCTGGTGGGCTGTTTTTATCGCTGTAAAATCTATTTAAAGACCTTTCATCTTCTTTTCCTTTGCTACCCTGCTCTTGCCTTGAAACCCTACTTTTTAGAAATCCGCCGCCGCCATTGTCGTTGTCACCTGTGCGCCACCGTCCTAGCCTCGTCTTTCCCCAATGCCTTTTCGCTTCCGTTAGCATATGGGCAAGAAGAAAGCCGCGAACAAGTCCCAGGCAGCCTTCGTGGACGAGGAGTCATCCCTTTCTTTGATCGAGAACCAAGAGTTCGTTGCCATGAGGGCTGCCCAGAAGGTTTGGCTGGCTCAACAACAACCGAAGACCAGCTTCATGAGCTTGTCAACGACAGCTTGATCTAGAGCAAGGACATTGCTGAATGGAGAGCTCCAGGTGAGCATCGGGTTCCTGCTCCGGGTCCTGGTGAGATCGTTCTTTTCGTCTCTTTCATCCGTGCCGGTCTTTGCCTTCCTGCTTCCGCCTTCCTTCATTGGTTTCTCAATTACTTTGGGGTTAGCTTGAACCATCTTGCTCCCAATGCCGTCCTCCATCTTTCTATTTTTATTCATCTTTGTGAAACTTTCCTTGGAATTCCCCCTTCTCTTTCTCTCTTCCGCTACTTCTTTCGTCTAAAACCCCAACCCTACCGCGAAGACACCAGTGTTCTTGGTGGCTGCAGGATTCAGTTCGCTAGGGTCTTAAGAGCAAGTTCTTTGACTATGACCTAGTTGATTCTGTGAGGGATTGGCATGCCGACTGGTTTTACGCCACCAATCTGATTCCTTCTCTCGCTGTTCACTCTAGATCTGGTCCCCTGGTTAATGACCGATGGGATAAGAACCCTATGACGATGGTTGAGGTTCAGGCGATCTATAGCCATTCCTTGATAGGATAAGTACTCTAAAACAGCAGGGCTTGACCAGCTTCAGTATTGTCTCGAGCTTTCTTCGTCGTCGTGTTTAGCCTCTGAAGGAGCGAGAGAACTTTGGCTTCGAGTACTTTGGGGCTAAGGATCCTCACGTATGGTCCCTGCCCTTGAGTTGACCGACGAGGAGGTACTCGAGCATCTCTAGAAGATGCTGAATGGAGCAAGCGTTGTCCCGCTTACTGTCTCTGAGTTCTCTGCCAACAACCCGCCTCCAGCTGTAAGTCATTTTCTCTTCGTGCGGGTACTTTCTGTATTTCTTTTGCTGTATCCATTTTTGCTTAATTTTCCTTGTCTTGTTGTTTTATTCTTTTCATAGGACTTGGGGCGCAACTTTATTGACCCAACCCGCCTTGATGTCCCCCCTGCCATGGTGAATACTGGGGAGAACCTTGCTAGGGCTTCTGTAATCAGTAAGTTCTAAATCACCACAGTGTTTCCTAGAGTTTCTTCTGGAGTTGTTGATGTATATGAAGAATATGTTCCTCGTCTAGTCCCTCGAGGTCCTCATAGTGTCTCGAAGAGGGGGTGAGTGGATGGTTCTTCATCTGGTTTACCTGCTTCCAAGAAGTCTCGCCAGCCGAGTACTCATCCAGGTACTCCAGTTATAGGTAGCGTGCTCCTAGGTGAGCATATTAATATGTTTGGTCTTTCTATTATTTATTTGTTCCTTTGACCGAGTTCTTTTCTCTCTTTTTTTAGATGGCGTTGTAGCTATCTTGTTGGAGACTGAGGAAGATGAGGACGATGATGTGCCCCTCATTACGCGTCGTTGAGTTGTTTACTTGTCTTTCTTTTGTTGAGCACTTCTTGTTCTGACTTGGTCGTCGCCCTTTTTTGTAGCAAGAGGTCATTGGGCCTGAGTTCTTCTGGGGTTCTAGTATCGACCACACCACCACCGTCGTAGGGTGGTGGTGATGGTTTTGCTGCCGTTGTTCCTCCTGTGAGGTCTTCTTTTTGTTTTACGAAGAAGAAGATAGCTGGGTGAGTGAATTCTGGTTTCGTCTCTTTGCTTCTGTTCTCCTTTTCTCTTGTTCTTATTGGTGGGTTTCTTTATCAACTCTCAGGCCTTCGTCTTCTCTCAATCCTCTGTCGACTTCTTGTCAGTCCTCTAGTGTTCCACCGAGTACTGAGCCTCAGGACTCAAAGCGCACGGTCGGTGAAGTGGTTGTGGGGGAGACAAGGTTTTCTAGTGATGATGCTGCTGCTGGCTTGGTTGGCCCGGAGGTGACCGTGGCCATGGTGGTGGATTCATCTAGGGAGGTAGCTGGGACTTCCCATGATGTGTCCCTGATCTTGCCTTCTTCGCATCGGCCGTCTTCTCCCTCCGCTCCTCTTTCTACTGAAGATGTGGTTCATCAATTTGATGCCACTCATCGGTTGTCAGAGTTGACCGCTTCTTGGGGAGACTTTGCGACCTTTGCAACTTCTTTTGGACAAAAACTCCAAGTAAGTTTTCTGAAGTTCTTTCTTTGGATGTTCATTTTTCTCCTGTTCTTATGCCTTTTTTCTTTCTTTCTTCTTGTTCAGTCCTTCTCTCGGGACCATACCAACTTCTTTTTCTCGTCAGAAACCGAGAAGAAGTTGTCTTCTGAGTTGAGTGCCTTGAAGATAGATCTTGGTCTCTGCTAGGCCGAGCTAGAGGCCGAGCGTCAAACGCATCAGAAGGAGGAAAAAGCTCTTCGTGCCTGGGTTGTTGAGGCCGAGAGGCAGAGGGATGCTGCTATCTAGGAGGCTTTAAAGAACTCAAGACCATGAAGAACTTGGAGGCCGTGAAGAAAGAGTGCAATGGTATGGCGGGTTCTTTTTGTTTCCTTCTATATTCAAACTTTCCTTTCTGCTGACGTGTTGTTTGGTGCCTTGTCTAGCTCTCCGTGTTGAAAAGCAGAAGCTCTCAGAGAGTATTGATGAAATGAAGACTCTTGTTCGTTCTAGTCACAACAAGGCTGTGGAGGTAATTACTCATGCTGAGGAAGAACTCGCGCTTGCTAAGTTGATTAGGCGTGGAGCTGATAGAGATCTTGTGCAGGCTCAGAAAACTATTGAAGACTTGTCTGACAAGTTGGCGACGGCTACTGAAAACTGGAAAGCTTTGTGGAAATCCTTTCGTTCAGTAGCCGATGTTCTCCAAACTCCAGTGGATGATGGGCAATCTTGGGCTCAGTTACTTCCTCGAATTCCAGCTCATTTCCAAGAGTTCGTGAAGAGGTGCGCCCAACTGTGTACCAAGAATGTCCTGGCCCAGGTCCAAATTCTTGCTCTAGAGGCGCCTTTGTCCAAGATAGCAGAGGAGGCCGATAGTCAAGAATACATTGATGCCATTGAGAGGATGGAGCCTGAGGTCAAAGACTTAGCCAGTAGAGTTGTAGATAATCTTAATATTGTTATCTCTTCTCCTGATGATGACGCTTGATGTAATTGACCTTTATGCTCGTGCCTCATAATATGACATTATACTTCCTTTTGAATGAAGATTTTTTTGTTGATGTCTTCTCTGCCTGGATGCCTTGTTTATTCTTTGGATGAGTTGTCCAAGTGATCAGAGTTATTTAACTTGCTGAGTACTTTGTCTTGCTTTCGTCTTTGCCATGTAAACAACTCTACATGTTATCTTTGTGTTGACAACCTTTCTTGATCTGTCGAGTGCTTGTCTAGCCTTCGTCTTTGCCATGTAAACAACTCGATGTAGTCCGTTGTCTTGACAAACTTTCTTGATCTGTTGAATGCTTGCCTGGCTCCTGTCTGTGCCGCATAAACAACTCAGTGTTGACCGTTGTCTTGACAGACTTTGTGATCTCAAGTGTCTTTAGTGTAGCCCCCGAGCCTCTTGCTCTTTGGAACAAGGAGCTGGAGGGTCTTGACTTGAATTTTTCCTGATCCATGCTCAGGATTTGTCGTTTTGCTTTTTGGTCCGTGTGTTGGCTTGTTAGCTACCCTCATCAGTGGGCTCAAGCATCTTTTCTGCCATTTTGCTCTCGGCCGATAGGCTCAGGCATGTTTTAGCCATTTTGCTCTTTGGTTTGGGTGTTAGCTTATTAGCTACCCTCATCGGTGGGCTCAAACATCTTTTTAGCTATTTTGCTCTCGTCTGGTAGGTTCAGGCATGTTTCAGCCATTTTGCTCTTTGGTTTGGGTGTTAGCTTATTAGCTACCCTCATCGGCGGGCTCAAGCGTCTTTTCAGCTATTTTGCTCTCGGCCGGGATGCTCAGGCGTATTTTCAGCCATTTTGCTTTTTGTTTCGGGTGTTAGCTTGTTAGCTACCCTTATCGGCGAGCTCAAGCGTCTTTTCAGCTATTTTGCTCTCAACCGGGATGCTTAGGAGTATTTTCAGCCATTTTGCTTTTTGGAAACAACTCGGGGTTAGCCATCATAAGACATATGTTGCTGGAAAACCATCTTTATTGATCATGATCGTTTGACAAGCCATAATACATATTTTATCGAGGAACACCATGTTTATTGGCCGTGAACGTTGATCTCTTGTGGTTTGTACATGTATTCTCCCTTGAGTTGTTTTCATGCGTAGAATCTTCTTAGTTGGCTGATGTGCCATGTATTGCTGACTTCTTTCCCATCTTCAGTTATTAACTTGTACGTGCCTGGTCCAGTGACTTTTGAGACAATAAAAGGACCTTCCCATGGACTGAGTAGTTTATGGTGTTCGTCAGTTTCTTGTATTCTTCTTAGCACTAGGTCTCCAACTTGTAGTGATCGAGGCTAGATATTCTTGTTGTAGTGGCGTCTTAATCCTTGGAGGTATCTTGCTGATTGAAGGGTAGCGTTTACCCTGACTTCTTCTGTACTGTCGAGTTCTAATCTTCTGGTGTGTTCTGCTTCTCCTTCGTCATACTGTTCTATCCTTGGTGACGTCCAAATCAAGTCGGTAGGTAGTACGGCTTCTGATCCATAAACTAGGAAGAAAGGCGAGTATCCGATGGCTTTGCTTATTTGAGTTCGTAGCCTCCATACTACTTTGGGTAATTCTTCAATCCATTTTCATCCATAGTCTGCTAACTCTTCATACAGTCTTGGTTTCAATCCAGCTAGTATGAGTCCATTGGCCCTTTCTACGTGTCCGTTGGCTTCTGGATGTGCGACTGATGCGTAATCTATGTCGAATCCACAATCCTATGCCCAACTTTTAAACTCTGTGACTGTGAAGGGAGAGCCTAAATCTATGATGATTCGATTGGGCATGCCGAAGCGGTGCATAATGTCTTGGATGAACTCGACTGCTTTGGCTGCGCTGTATTTTGCGAGTGGTTTGTATTCGATCCACTTGGTGAACTTGTCAATTGCTACGAAGATGTACTTGAAGCTGCCCTTTGCTTTCTTGAGAGGTCCTACTTGATCCAGTCCCCAGCAGGAGAAAGGCCAAGCGGGTGGGATGCAGATGAGATTCTGAGCTGGCACATGAGCTTGTCTTGCGAACATTTGACAACTTTTGCATTTTCTGACAAGTTCTTCTGTGTCTTTCAGAGCTGTTGGCCAGAAGAATCCGGTGCGGAAAGCTTTGCCGACTAGTGTTCTTGAAGTGGCATGATTTCCACAGCAACCTGAGTGTATTTCGTCTAAGATCTCTTTGCCTTCTTCAAACGAGACACATTTTAGGAGTACTCCTAACGATGCAACTCTTCTATAGAGCTTGTCCCCTACTAGGACGTAGTTTTTGCTTCTATGAACAACTCGGGTAGCTTCCTCTTTATCTGCTGTCAACTTATTCTCTTTGATATAATCAATAAAAGCCTGTGTCCATGAAGTATTGATTACCAGAATCTGGTTGCCTTTGGCTGTGAGTTATGGGCTTGTCTCACCAGGTTGTTTGATAGAAGGAGCTGATAACTCCTCTATGAATACGCCGGGTGGGACCTTTGCCCTATCTGATCCAAGCTTGGCGAGGACATCTGCTGTAATGTTGGAATCACGCAGGACATGTAGAATTTCCAATCCTTGGAAATGTTTTTCGAGTTTTCAGATTTCAGCGTAGTAAGCACCCATGTTTTCTTTGGTGCAGTCCCAATCTTTGTTGACTTGGTTGATGACTACTGCCAAAACGCAGTATACGAGTAATCGCTTGATTCCGAGGGTAATTGTCACTCGTAGCCCGTGGATGAGAGTTTCGTACTCTGCTTCATTGTTGGTAGCTTGCCATAATATCTGAAGGACATACTTGAGTTGTTTTCCGTCTGGAGAAATTAGGAGAATGCCTGCACCGGCTCCGCCTAGCTTGAGTGATCCATCAAAGTACATCTTCTAGTGATCAAGGATTATATTCGACATAGGTTGTTGAATCTCTGTCCACTCGGCAACAAAATCGGCAAGGGCTTGAGATTTGATTGCTTTCCGCGGGGTGAAATCGATGTTGAGAGCACCGAGTTCAACTGCCCACTTTGATATGCGCCCTGTTGCGTCTCTGTTGTGTAAGATGTCTCCAAGTGGGAAATCTGTCACCACGGTAATCTTGTGGCTTTCAAAATAGTGGCGAAGCTTGAGTGAAGTGATCAATAGGGCGTAGAGTAGTTTTTGCACATGCGGGTACCGGATTTTTGATTCTGACAGTACTTCGCTGATGTAGTGTACTGGTCATTGTACTTTATACACGTGCCCTTCTTCTTCTCTTTCTACGACTATCATCGTGCTGACCATAGTAGAAGTTGCCGAAATGTATAGCATCATGTCTTTGTCTTTCTTTGGAGGTGTGAGAACTAGTGAGGATGTGAGGTATGCCTTAAGTTTCTTGAAAGCTTCATTGGCTTCTTCCGTCCACTCGAACTTGTCTGTCTTCTTTAATAGTTTAAAGAAAGGTAACCCTTTTTTGCCGAGCCTTGAAATGAAACGATTGAGTGCCGCCATGCAGCCTGTTAGCTTTTGCACATCTTTGACATTTCGAGGTGGGCCCATCTCTGTTATGGCTCGAATTTGCTTGGCGCTTGATTCGATTCCACGATGACTGACCAAGAAACTGAGTAGTTGTCCTGAAGGAACTCCGAATACACACTTGTTTGGGTTCAATTTTCACCTCCACCTTTTTAGGTTCTCGAAGGTTTGTTTTAAGTCTTCAATTAGTGTATCCGGGTTCTTTGTTTTTACCACCACGTTGTCCACGTATGCTTCTACGTTTTCGCCGATCTGATCACCAAGGCACGTTTGGATAGCTCTTTGGTAAGTGGCTCCAGCATTCTTGAGTCCAAATGGCATGGTCTTGTAGCAGTAGGCACCGAACGGAGTGATGAAAGATGTCTCGCTCTGGTCTTGCTCTTTTAATGCGATCTGGTGATACCCTGAATAGCAATCAAGAAAGGATAATAGGGCGGATCTTGCTGTTGAATCAACTATCTGATCAATGCGTGGTAGCCCGAACAGATCTTTCGGGCAGTGCTTGTTGAGATCTGTGTAGTCGACACACATGCGCCATTCGTCCATGTTCTTTTTCTATACTAGAACTAGGTTTGCTAGCCAATCTGGATGAAGGATTTCTCTGATGAATCCAGCCACCATTAGCTTTGTGATTTCTTTTTTAATCGTTGCCTTCTTGTCATGTGCGAATCATTGTAGCCGTTGCTTTACAGGCTTGGAGCCTTCATTGATATCGATTCTGTACTCAACCAACTCTCTTGAGACACCTGGCATGTCGGCCGGCTTCCAAGCGAAGATATCTTTGTTGTCCCAAAGAAAGTTGGTGAGCGCGAGTTCCTATTTTGCCGAGAGGTGGGTGCTGATGGTTGCTGTCTTGGAGGGATCGCTAGTGCCCAGGTCGATTTGCTTGATGTCGGCTTCTTTTGGTGGTGCGAGGATGCTGGGCTTTTTAGCCGGTATCTCTAGTTCTTCTTGGCTTATTTCTGCGGCAATAATGGCTATTTCTTTTCTACCACAGTCGGCTTGTGCTTTGGCTGCGATCTGGATTGCCTGAACGTCGCAGTCAAAAGCGCGCTTCAAATCACTTCGAAGAGAAAGGACACCGTTAGGTCCTGGCATCTTAAGCAGTAGGTACGGATAATGCGGTATTGCCATGAATTTTGCTAGCGCTGGGTGCCCGAGGATTGCATGGTATGATGAATCGAAGTCCGCAACCTCAAACTTGATGAACTCTATACGGTAGTTCGAGGGAGTTCCAAAAGTAACGGGTAGAGTAATTTGTCCAAGTGGCATGGCTGCCTTGCCGGGTACTATACCATAAAAAGGTGTACTTGTTGGTGTAATAATCCCTAGGAGTTGCAGTCCCATCTTCCTTAGCGTTTCTGTAAAGATGATGTTGAGTCCGACTCCCCCGTCGATTAGTACTTTGGTGACAGTCATACTGGCAATGGTTGGATCTAGAACCAGTGGGTAATGGCCTGCGTTTCCCATGCTAGTCCATTGGTCTTCTCTTGAAAATTGGATTGGATACTATGACCAATTGAGATATCTTGGAGTAGCCGGTTCTGCTACCATGATAGTTTGTAGTGCTAATTTTTCTTGATTTTTGCTTCTGGAATCTGGGGCCCTGGAGAAGATCACTGCTATCGTCCCCCTGGATTTTTGGAATCCCTTGTCTTCGTGGTTGTCCTCATCTTTTTTCTGATTGTCTTCTTTAGTGTTCCCCTTACTATCTTTTCTTGTGTATCGATCATTGAAGGTGTAGCAATTTCCGATGGTGTGCTTCCCATTAGGGTGCAATGGGCAACGTATGTTTTCGATGTCGTTATTTCTTCTGGGTTTGGAAAACTTCTTTGATTTATCAGCCATTGCCACGGTGTTGTCTGGTCTATGTTTTCTTTCCTGATGTCTGCTATTTTGATGATTTTGCTTGTCCGGATTGTCTCGGTTGCTTCTATTCGGGAACCTCTCTCGTGTCTTCTCCTCTGCAGTAATCATCTTTTCTACTGTTCGTCTGAATTCTTCATTGTTTATCAGATTTTCTTTGCAGAAGTCTTGAAATTGCCACCTAGCCATGATTTCGTGAGAGAAAGCTTCAATTACTTCTCGTTCGGTGATGTCATGTACTTGAGCTCGTAGTTCGCCGAATCATCGATAGTAATCTTTGAGACTTTCACCTCCCTTCTGCTTGAGTCCTTTTAACTCTGTGTGGGTGATTGGGTGTGTAATGATCCCTGTGAAATTTTCACAGAAAGCTCTTTACAAGTCCTCCCAATTTCTGATTGATCCTGGATTCAATTTGTCGAACCATTAGAGAGGCATGGTTTCCAGGGCCATGGGAAAGAATAGGGTCTTGATATCATCGTCTCCTCCGGCTAGTTCAATCGATTGTGAATATATCCTGAGCCACTGCCTTGGTTCAGTTTTGCCATCATACTTAGAGTGGTTGGACAGTTTGAACTTGTGAGGTAGTCGTATTAACGCAAGTCTGTTTGCAAAATAGGGGAATCTATCATGCGTTTCGGCTTCTTTAAATTCTGATTCGGCACCTCCTTCTGGCTAACTGTTGTTTTGATGAGAGTAATCCTGCGAGGCTGTCTAGGCAGGCGCCTTGCTTCTGGTCTTTCTTGGTTGTTCAACTCGGTGGCTCTGACTATGGTCCCTTCTACTTTCTCTGTTATGACTTCCACTTGGACCAAGTCTCTCGAAAGCGGACTTTCTTTGATTTTGATCTTCTTGCCTATGGGTCATTGATCTGGTGGGTAGTCTTGAGTGGGTCCTTTCTTCATACGTCCTTAGGGCTACTGACCGGAGAAAGTCCCGGAGCTGTTCTTGTTTTTCACTGGGATGTGAGGTCGCTCTGAGTTCTTCTAATGCTTCTCGAATCTTATCGTAGGGCATATTTGCCGTGCGTCTTTCTTCAACTTCTCATTGTGATTTTCTTCTGTCATACTCGGCCAACTCTGACTCATATCTGATCCAAGTTTCCTTGCGCTGCCTAGCATGATGTTGGTGTCCTTGCTTCAACTTGTTTTTTCTTTCTCTGGCTTGTTTCTGATTCTCGGTCTCACCATCGTAGCCCTGGGCAAAGGGTGATATGTTGGATTCTGATTCATCCGATGACCCGACATCGAGCGCTTCTAGGGGGACCAATGGTGATCGAGGATGGCAAACCATGAGTACTTCCCGTGCATGAACTGATCTGTTATTGGCGTTAGTTTCCACACTGTCGGAGTTGCTGATAACTTTAGTAGAGGCCTCAAGGTCGCAGATCGAGTCTCCTTCTTGATAGGGTAGAATTGCCGTTGTCATCATGTCGACCAGTCGGGTACTGCTATCCTCAGGAATAGAGCCCGGCCAGTGGACGATGCAGTCTTGAGCTATTATAGTTTGTACGAGACCTTCCTGAGCTCCCTTCAGTGGCATTCTAAGCACCGGATCAAGGAATCCTCCGGGCTGTGTCTGATAAGATGTTGCCATGTTGTGGAGTTCGAGCAAAAAAGGATCTGACTTCTTGAAAAGATTCTGTGTGTACTCCGAGTTGTATTCTTGATAGGTCAGGGCCGTGTTCTTAAGCTCTACCAGAAAAGAACTCGGTTTCCTGAAAGAACTCGGATAAGACTCTATCTCGGATGCGGAGCCTAAGTTCGAGTCAGATGCGCAAAGCCACGAAACCTGAGTTGAATCAGACATCATGAGCTGCGCGAATCTTCTCGTGATTTGACCTATCGTAGTCGCCAAAATAGAATAGTCTTCATGGTGATTCGAATCTTCGAGGAGACGGCTTTGGAGCTTGCCATTGTTGTCCGCCTCGCAGATCCATGAGCTGAAGATGAAAGTTGATCCCATTGAGAAGATCATACTGTCGAGGTCCATCGAGCTCTCGGATGCAAATTCACCGAAAGCCCCTACCTGGCGCGCCAGCTGTCGATGTTTTACCACCGATAGCCTACCACGGGGTTACCCGAGACAGTATGTTCGGGCTTCGGCTTATGCGGAACTCGATGGTGAACGTAGGAGACAGTCGATTTATCCTAGTTCAGGCCCTCGATCGTTGATCGAGTAATAATCCTACGTCCAGTCGGCGTTAGCCTCTACGTTGTATTGATTGTGTGTTGTTGCGTTGTTTGAGTCCTCATCTCTAGGATCATGCCCTCCTTTATACAGTCAGGAGGTCAGAATCCTAGTTGGTTTACAATGAGAGTTCCTAGTAGGATTATAGAATAATACTACTACTAAGATTACATGGGGAGAATCCTAGTTACACTAGATCTTCTCTCTTCCTTGCGGGGTATCCTGTGGGTCCCGCACCGACAGTCTCCTCCATGGCTCGTTGGTTTCCTAGAACTTGCACGAAGAACTCATTTGTGGTGGGCCATGGTGGTGGTGGAGGTCATCATCATTACCACCTTGACTGGTACCAGCCCTCGTAAGAGTGCGAGTCATCTGCAAAATTGCATCAATAAGTAATTATTGGATGATGCCAAGAGATTGCAGAAGAATTGTATAATCATGCCAAACTGAATTTACTAGAGAGAATTTAAAATTCATATAATAAAACTGAGGCACAAAAATTCATCTCCACAACATGACACCACCAATCTTATTACTTATTATTCTCGCCATGCGTTAGCATGCGTACCATGTTTTACCAGCGAAACAAAACTAGACTTTCATTAGAGTTCGCACCATCATGGACCAAACATGTAGGGTTCCAATATTACATCAACGTTACATTATGAAACTGAAACTTAAACTACATGTCCATTACATAAGATAGCAAAAGATAGCATCAAGCACATCTAGCTAGTCACTAAAGCTGCTCTACTCATCAGTGTGATCACTGTCGAGGTTGGATATAGCATCATCCTCATCGTCCTCCACTGGCTCCACTTCCTCTTCCTCCCAACCATCCTCTTCTACCAATATTTCTGGATCTTCTTCTTCCTCACCAAGGATCAGGTGCAGTTGGTTGTTCAGATAATGCACCTCATGCTGAAGATCAATCACCATGTTCTGGGCATGAGCAAGCTGATGACACAAATTCTACTCAACACGTGCCTGTTGCGTGGCTTCAGCCTCGACCCTATCGTGTGTGACTTTTGCCAGGGCTGCGCGGTTGGTAGCTAGGATCCGTTGGCGCGTACCAGTAAATGCCTCGGCACGAGCGGTATCTAGCTGCTCCCGTAGTCTGATTAGCACAGCTTGATCATCAACCGTTGCTACCTGGGCTGCATCCCTGTCTTCAGCAGCTGCTCTATCCACCCTCCTATGCCTATGGGCACGCTTCCTGAGGTGACACTGTATAGCCTCGGCCCTCATGAGCCTATCCATGCAAATGGTGTAGGACTCATGCCAGAAGTCCCGGTGTCCTGACGAGCATGAAACATCTTCATCATAGCGAACATAGCACTCATAGCAGGACTAGAACTTTTTGCCCGCTCATCCCGGTCCCATACCAATGCATTGCAGTTACGTTGTACCCAAACTGAAGTTGCCGGATCCACCTAAGGAAAAGTACTAGCAGCACTACTGGTAAGCTCATCCCTGTGTTGCTGGCAGATCTTGCTCAACACCTCCAAAGCAACCACTTGGGCACCTTCCCAAGGAGTTCATCCCTCGGACTCCGCTCTCCACTCCTGCTAGAGTGGCGCTTGTGTACGAATAGGGATAGCTAGCTACACTTCAAACCATGGTTGCCCTTCTAGGTACTCCTCCATCCAGAAGTAGCGGGGTGGTTCCGTGTACCCCACAAAGTGTAACACCCTCCAGAGTAGGGCAGGGGTGCCGAACATGTCTAAGAAAGTGTCATTCCCTATCGTTGCTGCCATCTGTACCAACAAAATTATGGTGCAACTCTTGTGAGAACAACTTTACGTTAGAAAAGAGTTATTTAACAGAATAAGAAACTTATAGGGGGAGGAACAATGCAAGTATGCGAATGAATGAATTCTCATGATGCATGAACATTCCGTACGTCCTCACAAACTTAGGAAAACATTAAGGTTCTATCGATATACATGGTGGCATACATACGTTCTCTCAAAATATAAGCGTAACTAGTCAGGCTACGAGTTTCGCTATTAGTGTACCTATAGAAGAATTTTCATTTCAACCCAACCCACAATTATATATATGCGGAAACAAAAATCTAGTCTCTAAGTTGCAAGCTAAATACTTCCATATATATATATACCCATTATATATATACTTCCATATCAAAGCTACCCCAAAGTAAATACGTCACATACATACATATAAATATGCATATAGTCGTATCAAAGCTAACCCACAATTAAATATCGTCATATATATATGAGACATATATATACTTTAGTATCAAAACTACCTCTCCCCTTAGACTGCATGCTCACAAATTGCGGTCATGCCACTCATCAAGTTACCGGGGCGTAGAGGTATATTGATCCATATATTATCATTCAAGAGAATGGCACCCATACAAAAGCATGCCGTATGGACGACGAAAGAAAAAAATTGCAAGAAAGTAAACCCCCGAAGTTAGTACTTACTAAGCCACCTAAAATCCTTAACTGGGCATAAAGGAAATGATCACTGGCACACTCTAGATTCAAATTTCAGATTTGAACACCTATATATATAACTATAAGTTGCCAAAACTAGTTGAATCTTGCTCCGATACCAGCTGTGGTAGAACCGACCAATTTATAAGAACACAAGTACAACGGCAACCACCAAAGCGGTCACACTGTCATACTTGAGCCCATATAAACCCAGTAGTCTGTCGAGTATCACGCATGATCTCAAATAATCCAACATACAACCAAGATCGTGCATGATTCAACATACAAGTCACATGTTACATAAGTTCACAAATACCTCAACATACATCGGAGTATGAAAAAAGTCATTACAACCCAAATTCAAATGTAGTAGCGGAAGCAATATAGTTTTAAAATCATCATCACACACACTTGTTCAAATACATGCTAGTTTGTGATCAAATCCAACAAAAGCATCATATATAAGTCCAATGCGGGAGAGAAGCAATTCTTGTAGTACCCATGGTATATGGTACCATCTGCAACAAGTGGGAAATAAGCCCTGAGTATGAGAAGGTACTCAACTAGACTTACCCGTCATAAACCAAAAATAAAGTGACACCAAGGATAATGCTAGGCTTTATAAGTGGAGCTGGCTTTACAACATTTTGCATAAAAAGCTACTACTTGAACTACACATTTTATAATTCAGTCACCAAGTTAATTATAGCAATTCATCTCTAGATTAGCAACTAACTTGTGCCAAACATGTGTTATATAATTAAGTAGCATAACAATAGTAACCATAGACAATTATTTTATCATTCTCAAAACCATTCCACTTGTCATTAATCACTATGATAGAAGGAATCTCAGTCAAGTTTCTCACTATCTGGGAGAGACGGTGATTTGAATTGATTGTAACCACCTCGACAGTATTCCTAACACAAACCCAGACATACCTGCACCAAGGTAGTCTTAGGTCACCTTTGGTACAACTCAGGTACACATTTTGTGGGTTTGATCAGCGCCGCATAATCAGGGACAACCAGCTGCTAGGACGGTCAGGCCCAGCCTACCCTTGGGCTCACGTCTGGCTCCTCGCACATCCTTACTACCATCCAGTGTGCGCACTTTTATAGAACAGGGCCTAGCCTAAGTTGAGCTACTCGGCTTCATGGTTGAAATGAGTTATCTAGCCAGCTAAGTGAGAGGCATGTGTTCAAAATGACGGTGGACCAACAACGATGCTGTCCTTAATCGGCATAGACGGAATCACATGAGTTTCCCCTACTACATAGACTTCGTCCGGCCTCCATTTACAGCATCCCATGGTTCTTTTACATGATAGCAAATATAGCTAACCGTGATTCTGTATCCACCTATATGTCGCAGGTGACACAAAATCACCCGACTTCTACCGACTAAGCATTGCTAAGCATTTATTCAATCCTGAACCTACATAGGGTTTAAGGTATATTTTTGGACAAGGAAATTTTATGCATCAAATGGTTCTAGTCAACTCCTATAACCTGATGCATCAAACATAAAGGACTCAAGTTGATATTTGTAAAACATAGGAGGATTAGAATGCTCCGGGGCTTGCCTTTCAAGTAAGATGAGGGCTTATGATCTGGGCACTCAGGTAAATCTTCAAGGATTTGTTCTTCGCCTTCTAGAACTTCGTGAGGCTGGGACTCCTATTGGTCCTCCTCTCCCACGACCTCGAATTCTAGAAGTGTTATTCCCTCCGGTGACCCTATATGTATGAAGGTATAGATAAATATAGCGAATGCACAAGGGATGAAGTGCAAGTATGGTATTACAAAATGCATATACATTTTAGCAACAACATAACAAGATGATGGCAAGATTACTTTGGTTTATTTGAGTAAGCGCATATCTCTTCTCTAGTAGGTAAGTTTTAGTTCACTAAGTAGGTGCATATCTCCTCTCTAGCAAAGCAACATACACTCACCATGTTTTAGCAACCTAAGATAGAGTTGTTCATCATCATTAAGATGTCTATCACCTACAGCTAGCAACTTATCTTAATTAGCCTAATCATCTAATTTAACAAGCATCATGCTCTTACAAAGCAAACAATTCTAGAACTAGATGCAATTGAATTATAGAGCAATAAATATATAACTGCATACAACCAATCAAAATGTGTCACAACCAACTATACCAATAGATTATATACATCACTAACAAGTTGAAAGTTATAATGTTGGGACCTACATCAATTGTATATAACCTTTTATTAATTTATTTAATTTGGATGAAAATTGGAACTACTGCTTCTAGTGCACAGAAGATTTTGGAAAAATGATAGCAGCTCATACATGCTCACAAGTGACTGCTGTTAAAATTTCATGCCATTTGGACAAGTACAACAACCTCTATAAAAAATGACAAGTTACACGCTTTATAGCCACTTAAATATACTTAGCATAGTGAAAAGTGTCAAGCAATAGATTTAATATTTTTCTTGCATTCCTTATACTACCAGAACACTGTAGAAATTATTTCATGCCCATAAGTTACACAAATCTACCATAATTAATTTTATAAGAACTAGCATTTAATTAAGCCAAAATAAGAATTCATTTTCCAAGCATGTTAACTATAGGTTTAACATTTTTCCTAGCTCCATCATGTCAAAACAAGACTAGCAAAATTGGAATCACATTTTTAGCATCTCCCAAACTCAAGTTATGCATTTTTCAAGATTAAAAGGAATAAACAAGATAATTTAACATGGTATAAAATTGCAGCACATACCAAGTTTCATATTTTTAATAGGTAGTACTCATCTAGATAAATCCAACAAAATTTGGTTCACTCAATTGGGACACTCCTAGAATTAGTTATGATTTTTTGAAATTTGCATAAAAATCTAGAAATCGTTTACAGAAAATATAAAAATCGTTTAAACGCTACGCGCACCCTGTCTACTGCACTCGAGAGGATGACGGTTGGGACACGGGGTCAACCTAGCCCCACACATCACAGGAATAGAGGCAGGGATGGTGCTTTGACCGGTGATAGCTCGCCGACGCTGAGGTCTCCAGCGACGCCGTCACCCCCAACGGCTTCCCCTCGTCAAATCTCACCTAGCGAACTACTTGGTCAAACCTCTACCGTTCTCTAGCTAGAGCGGCAGCGGCAATGGAGGACAGCGGTGCTATGAGGCGGTGGTCTAGCCATGTACGTCTATGGCATGCTCGGGTGAGCATGGCTATGGTTTTGGGGTGACCTAGCGGAGATCTAGGGTTATGATTGGGGCCCTAGGAATCGCCAGCGAGGCACGACCATGTGCATGGTGGCATGGTGGCACGAGCACGATGGTGGCGCTATGGTGTTCTAGCGAGCCTATCAATGACATTAGGCATCTGTCAACCCTGGAAGCTTCACCTATCATAGGCGATGCTATAGCACCTAAAAGCAAGGGAGGAAGAAGACGAGGCGAGCACAGCCAGGGTGGCGTGCATGGCGGCGGTGCTCTCAGCTCATGACGGTGGACGTGCATGCTTTCCCTGATGAGGCTGGCATTGGTTAGTGGCCAATGGCTACATCACCCACTAGGTCTAGTGGCTACGGGACGGTAGAGAGAGGGAGTAGTGCAGGCGCAGGTGGCCTTGCCACGATGAGCTCGAGCTCGGCGGCGCTCTGCGGCCATGGCGACTACGGTGATGGTGTAATGTAGCCTCACCTATGCTTGAATAGTGGCGCTAGCTTCTCTGGGAGGTGGAGTGAGTCACGGCGGAGCTACATGCTAGATGAATCGAACGACGGTGCTGCGGTGGTGGCGTGCTCGACCAGCGAAGGCATGGTGGCGACACTGCTGCTGCTTTGATCTGCTCTGAGCAGCGCACGGGCGAGAGAGAGAGAGAGAGTGAGAGTGAGAGCAAGCGCATGGGTGAGTGGAGAGCCAAGTGCTCTCACTTTTGGCGACGCACGACCAATTTGAATCGGCATAGGCCGATTTAGGGCCGACGACACCGGCTAAAACGTGATTTTTGCGCCACCAGCTCTCCCAATCCGTGATGAATTTTGGCAAACCATTTCCACCACTTTGTAGAACTAAATGAGTACTCTAACTTTGCTTAAGAAAGTTTGGTGAAATTCCAAATGGTTTGCAAACTACAAATCACCAAAAGTAGGTACATGAAGACTGTAAACAGTCTTAGAAATTTTTTTCAAGTTTCAAAACAGCATTAAGTTAATTTTTGGAAGCCCTATTTGACCAACTTAGGCAGCGACTCAGCTCTTGACCCTTAAACAAAGTTTGTTCTACATGACCTAAACTACAACTTTTATTTAGGGCCCACTGCCATGCAAGCTCTCTAAGTAATTAGTCAAGTTAGGTCAAACAATCAACTTAAGAAAGACATTTCTAGCAATACTAACACTTAGAGCCATTTTTTGACCAACTCATGAATATAGACTTGGTTCCATTTTCCATCATAAGTATGTCTAAGGTGTTTTAGTAGCCAAACAACAATCACTTGCATTAGCACTCGTGATCATAAGGCATACCTTCATGAATAAAGTAAGCATTTCATGAAATAAACATAACAAACAAATGCATTAACATGTGATTATGGTCATGTATGAATGAAAGGTGCTTAGGCTCATGTAATGCAAGTGCAATATGCAAGCTTAACACTAGGGTGTTACGCAACCCTTTTTAGGCGAAGATGATGAAAACCCCTATTCCCACCTAAATGAGTTTGAGCAGACCTGTGCATGCTTGTGCATTGCAGGCATGTTAGATGAAACCTTACGATGGAAGCTTTTTCCTTTCTCTTTGATAGGAAAAGAAAAATGCTGGTACAATATCACCATAGGGAGTAGACAAGGAGATTGGGAATCCCTGTGCTCTAACTTTTGCTTACAATTCTTTCCCATCTCTAGGGTAGTCAGGCTTCGTTCAGAGGTTCTATCTTTTAAACAAAAAGAAAAAGAATCTCTAGACATGGCATGGGAATGCTTTAATAATCTTATTAATACTGGTCCTAACCTTGCCATTCAAGACCCCATTCTACTTCAACACTTCTATATGGGTCTTGCTAGGAAAACCTCAAGTCATCTTAATACGGCCTCAGGAGGTTCATTTTTGCATGTCTCCGCCAATTTGGGGAGAAGTATTCTTACTAAAATATTTGAGAACACCCTTGAAGAAGTAGAAAAGAAGCCATTAGAGTAGGAATCCCATATAGCTAAACCAGAATCTTTGCATAACCCATCACCAACTTCAACTATCCTAAACCCTAAACCACCAGAAAAGGAGGAAACTCCAATATCGGATTTCATG
Source organism: Miscanthus lutarioriparius (assembly GCA_904845875.1). NCBI lineage: Eukaryota > Viridiplantae > Streptophyta > Magnoliopsida > Poales > Poaceae > Miscanthus > Miscanthus lutarioriparius. The sequence continues at coordinate 72,111,472 of CAJGYO010000012.1, read as the reverse complement.
CTTGAATTCATGGATGAACTTTTTGATGAATATGGAAACACCTCGAATTACCATACCATGAGGAGACCCCAGAAGGCTAGGAAATCATCATTGCATGAAGAACCTTTAGACCCTTCTGAGGAAGCTTTCCTTAAAAAGATTATGAAAGAGCTAGTATCTATTATAAGCAATGAATGGCTAGAAGATTCAGAGCTTTCCTATGATGTGATTCGTTTAGACTCACCTTCTATATCCATTCATTGCTAGATCAACAAAGCTCCTTTCGATGCTCTTTATAATTCAGTTATATGTGTGAATATCATGTATGTATCTTTTGCTCTTGATTTATTGAAACACATGCCATTAACCCCAACAACAAAGTTATTAAAAGGTCTTTCAGGACACATTCTCCTAAGTTTGGAGATACTTTATGTCCTCTCTATCCAGGTAAAAGGAACTAAAGTTCATTTGAGCTTCTATATCTTTGATATTATGGAATTCGACCTATTGATAGGACAACCAATTGAAAAAACTTATTCAAGGACAAAAGGGGAAGTTGAATATAAGACTTAGGAAAAACTTTAAACTCTCTATACACATTACTCATTCTCTAAATGCCGAGACTAAGCCAATTCCTGAGGAAGACCTAATGGAAGATGTTAAGGTTGCATCGCTTGATGACTTGATCGAACCCAACCTTGAAAATGATGCTCAGTTCTTCATCGAAGAGGAAGAAGAAAATCCTATGGAGTCTGAACCTTTATATGAATTGTTGAAACCACCTAAGCCCACCATTGAGCTTAAAACCCTACCTTTTGGTCTTAGATATGCTTTTCTCAATAATGATCAGGATTCTCCTATGATCATAAGTGATAAACTCTCTCAGGAAGAATCCCAACGCTTGATAACTGTCTTAGAAAAGAATCATTCTGCTTTTGGCTACTCGCTCCAAGACCTTAAGGGAATTAGCCTTGCTCTTTGCACCCATCGCATCCCTATAGATCCTAACTCTATACCTTCTAGGGAGCCATAGCGTAGGCTTAATAATTTGATGAGAGAGGTTATTAAGAAAGAGGTGTTGAAACTCCTACACGCCAGGATCATCTATCCCATACCGCATAGCGAGTGGGTAAGCCCTGTTCAAGTTGTGCCTAAAAGGGGAGGCATGACTGTTGTTAAAAATGATAAGATTGAATTAATCCCCCAAAGAACCATCACTAGATGGTAGATGTGTATTGACTACTGAAAACTTAACAAGGCAACCAAGAAAGATCACTTTCCGTTTCCCTTCATTGATGAAATGTTGGAGCGACTAGCAAATCACTCTTTCTTCTATTTTCTTGATGGGTATTTAGGTTATCATCATATTTTGATCCATCCAGATGACCACAGCAAAACCACCTTTACATATCCATATGGAACTTATGCTTATCATAGAATGTCTTTTGGATTATGTAATGCTCTAGCTTCTTTCCAAATATGCATGATGTCTATATTTTTTTATATGATTGAATAAATCATGGAAGTTTTTATGGATGACTTTTCTGTTTATGAAAAAACTTTCAATGATTGTCTTGAAAATTTTGACAAGTTTTTACAAAGATGTGAAGAAAAGCACTTAGTCTTTATTTGATTAAAATGTCATTTCATGGTCAGAGAAGGCATAGTGCTTGGACACTTGGTGTTCGAATAAGGGATTAAGGTAGATAGAGCTAAAATTGAAATAATTGAACAGTTACCTCTACCCATAAATACCAGAGGGATTCACAGTTTTCTTGGCCATGCATGGTTTACCACCACTTTATAAAAGATTTTTCTCATATTGCTAGACCACTTATAAATCTTTTGGCCAAGGATGTTCCCTTTGAATTTGATGATGCATGCTTGAAATCTTTTAACATTCTTAAAAAAGCACTCATCTCTACACTAATCATTCAAACCCCTGATTAGTCACTACCTTTTGAAATTATGTGTTCTGCTAGTGATAATGCTGAGGGGGCAGTTTTGGGACAAACAAAAGATAAAAAGCATCATGCAATTGCTTATGCTAGCAAAACTTTGACAAGATCTCAACTTAATTATGCAACAACTGAAAAAGAACTCCTGGCTATTGTTTTTGCTATTGGTAAGTTTAGATCTTACTTAGTAGGAGCAAAGGTAATTGTTTATACTGATCATGCTGCCTTAAAATACCTGCTCACTAAAAAAGATGCTAAACCCAGATTCATAAGATGGATTTTGTTACTCCAAGAATTTGATTTAGAAATAAAAGATAAAAAGGGAGTAGAAAATTCTGTTGCCGATCACTTATCTAGAATGTAGTTTGAGAATTCACAAGAATTGCCCATCAATGATTCACTACGGGATGACATGCTCTTCAAAGTCACAAAATCCACCCCTGGTACGCAAATATTGTTAACTTTATGGTTGCAGTTTATGTACCACCAGGGGAGAACAAAATGAAGCTCATCTATGGAAGTCGTCTTCACATATGGGATGAACTATACCCTTCTTCAGAGTCTACTTTGATGGCCTGTTAGAAGATGTATACCGGTGGAAGAAGGCATTAAGATCATCGAACGATGCCACTCATCACCATATGGAGGACATTATGGTGCATTCCGCACTCATTCGAAGATCTAGCAAAGTGGATTCTTTTGGCCAACCATGTATGAAGATACGAAAGACTTCATCCAGAGGTGTGGAGCATGTCAGAGGCACGAGAATATTAATTCAAGAGATGCCATGCCACTCACCACCAACCTCTAGATTGAACTTTTTGATGTCTGGGGTATTGACTACATGGGACCGTTTCCAAAGTTAAAGAACTATGAGTACATCTTGGTGGCAGTTGACTATGTCTCCAAGTGGGTTGGAGCCATACCGTGTAGAGCTGCTGATGCTAAGAACTACAAAAAGATGTTTGAAGAGACAATATTTCCAAGATTCGGAGTTCCAAGAACGGTGATTAGTGATGGAGGAACTTATTTCACCGACAAGGACTTTCACAACTACTTGTTAAGACATGGGATCTGTCACAATGTCGCTACTCCATACCATCCTCAGACAAGTGGCCAAGCTGAAACATCAAACAAACAAATCAAGAACATTCTACAGAAGACGGTCAATGAGATGGGGAATACATGGAAGGATAGACTACCTGATGCACTATGGGCTTACAGAACAACCTATAAAACACCAATTGGGATGTCACCATACCAACTTGTCTACGGAAAGACTTGTCATCTACCTGTCGAGCTAGAATTAAAGGCTCACTGTGCCATCAAGCAATGGAACATGGACTTTGAAGCCGCAGGAACCAAGAGGAACATGCAACTCTCCAAGCTTGATGAATGACGTGAAAAGCATATCACAATGCAAAGATATATAAGGAGAGAACAAAGAGATGGCATGACAAGAGGATCAAGAAGAAGGAGTTCACCCCAGGAGATAAGGTATTACTTTTTAATTCTAGGGTCAAATTATTCAGGCATGGAAAACTTCAGAGCAAATGGGAAGGACAATTCAATGTGATAAGCACCTCATCGCATGGAGCAGTAACACTTCAAAATGACAAAGGTATGTTATTTAAGGTAAATGGCCACCATCTCAAGATCTTTCTAGAACCTAAAAACCACTTGAGGATTTGGATGATTTGGATTTTCTAATTTTACCATAGATTTACACCTCTGCCATCCTCTTTACGTTTCGTAACGCATAAATATACTTTTTGGGATTAGATAGGGATTAGAAACCACCGCGACAAAACCCCCCCACAAGAAGATAACATATGAGTTAGACGGCCCCACCTACAGGTCGGCTGGCCCACCTATCAGTCCCCTCACGCTCGGTCAATTCTCTTCTGTCTTCTAGATCCTTCCTCACCACAATCCCGTAGTTTTTCAATGCATTTGGTTTATTCTCGTTACGAGATCTCTAATAGATAGATCTTGACCCCTACTTCAAGTTGTTCCCCCTATATAAACAAGCCCCTACTTGCCTCCATAGCCATCCCATCAAAGCCTTCTGTCTACAACAGCAGCAAAGCTCTCCTCCTCTCTAGTCCCCATGGCCAACAAGCAGATCATCCCCTATGGTTTTGATCTAAACAAGAAGCCTGATGCACTTGCGCTGAGCATCGTTCCTCTAGAGATCAAGATCATTCGCTCAAGCCAATCTTACATTGCCCAAGATATCCGTCATCTGGTCATCGCTCCGTCGCTGCCACGCCCACTTCTTAAAGGCAAGCCACGCCAACAAGAGCCTCGTCTAGATGTCTAGAAGCTGATCAAGGTGACGAAGGAGATCAACCTCCTTCGTCCAAAGGAACACGAGGTGCTGACTAGAGTCAAGACCAATAAGTTTGGAGATGTTACATGTGTGAAATATAAGTCAGTCACGCCACGCACAACCATTGATGGAGTCCGGGCTACACCAGAGCAGATCAAGGTTGTTCCCCCTAAGAAAAGGAAGGCGCCACCAGCTATTCCAGAGAACAAGGATAAGCATCCACAGATGACCATTTCCCTCTTAGAGAAGAAGATTGAAGATCTAAGTGATGTTGTCTATACCTTAGAACAGAGAATCAACGAAGAACACGTTTAATAGGTCAAGTGTTTAAAGATAGTATGTTTTGGTTACTCGCTAGCTTAGATTGTTAGAGTGGTTGAAGTTTATGTTTAGTTTTGTTTGTGTAATAAAGTGCCTTATGATATTAAAGGAGTCTTATTATTATTATCTGCTTTATATTTCTTTTGGATATGTGTTTTGTCTCCACATGTTCTGCATAAAAGGTATACAAGAAAACAAGTGTGGGGGAGACACACCATGACAACAAGACGGAATTGAATCGTGAAAATCAAGAAATTCGAAAAGTAATGGATCAAGGACCACGTCCAACGAAGCGAGCGTCGAGCACCCTGGAGCAGGCCGCCTGGCCTCCTCTTTGGGTGGGCCGCCCCATCACGGTGCCACCTCACCCCTAGCTTTGTCCTCGGTTAGGTTTGAGCCCAATACACTCTATTTTCATATGTTATACTTTCTATTTCGAACCAAATTGAAAATCCTTTGATAAAACAACTTTAAAACCTAGGGAAAGATTATTTCAGTCATGACTAAAGGATAGACTCACATAATACTTTTCCTAGAAGTCTTGTGTTGGTGGTCACTAATGACAACATTCAACCACCAATTATTATCCAAAACAGGAGAAATAAACAATCTTTTGACACATATGCCTTTACTATGAACATAGTTCCACTTGTATTGGAGAAAACATGTTTTGTAGGACAAATATTTGAATACAAGTGGAAAATGATCAAAATGCGCAAAAGAGAAAGCGTAACGCAGATGGTATACCAAAGTATAGAGCAAAGGCCCACTCCAACGAAGAATTTGGGCCAAGCACTGACATGGTAGTGGTCCAGGCCCACCCAGGAACCGACCACATGAAGGCGATTGAGAGGTGAGCCCACCAGGGTGCGGGCGCACCCTGGGTGTGGCCACACTCCCGCCGCCTCCTCTCGGCCCCACCTTTCTACGGCGGTTGCATGCCGCCATGCTATGGCGGTTCCCGGGTGTTTCCTATTTTTCCAGCACTGAACCAACCAAGCCACTAGTATAAGAAGAGGGCTAGAGCTCATTCTCAACACACACCATTTGGAGCTACACACCTCACCTCTCTACTTGTACTCTATTTTAGTTTTAGTAGTACTTTTGTGAGCAAGGCAAGAGTTACTTGGAGAGCTTGTCTCCTTGGAAGAAGAGTGACATTTTGGTATGAATAATACTATGAAGAGTTCTTCCATAGTCATGCTCTCATATCATTTATATAGTAGTGCATATGAACTAGAGTATAGTTTTCTTGTTATAATCATGATATGTAAACTAGCATATAGTTTGTGTGTTACGGTCTTAACATGTTCAACTTCATGCTTAACCATTCATATGGTTTGTAAGAGTAGAAGTAGAGCTAGGGTTGAGGTGGTGGTTCGTCATTCCTTTGGGTTTACCCATATTCTTACTTGTCGATCTGTAGGGTCGGAGTCCTGGGGGGATATGGGTAGTTTCCTTGTACACGGGCGTGGTTCTTGGGTATACGGGAACCTTCGGATGTGACGATATGCCCCACGGTTGAGGGGTAGGTGGCAGGTGGTTATAGCCCTATCCGTCCCTTGTAATCCCCCACGTTCTGGTATTGTGTAGGAGTTTTAAAGTCTCTCACGCTTGCTGGTAGACCAGTGCTTGGACATCTCCCTATCCATCTTAAACTTAGTTCTAACTCTAGTCATATAACTTTTATGATCATTAACTATTCTTTGCACGGCTATATTAGAACATGCTGGCTCCATGTAGGAACATTCTTTTATTCTTTATTTTCCTTTTATCCTTGAGGTTGGCTCAGATGTGTGTCCACTATCCTGAGATTACCTTTTTACCCCTACTATGCACTATGGTCCACTATGCAAGTATGTAATCTTGTTCATGCTCATGCTAGACTCTTATACCTTGTCCTCCTTGGGAAAATATAAATAATGATACCCTAAATACTTTCGGGTGAAATGCTACAACGATAGATTCGTGCGCTTGCGGATATTTTCTGAAATCGTTAACTATCGTAGTTGGTGTTTCTTGGCGGCATCGCTAAGATTAACTCAATCTTAGTTATGGTGTTAAGAAATACCAACAGGCATTTATGGTGTCATTGTCGAGGATGGATTTAAAACCTCCACACTTGGTGATTGCGCTAAGAAATGTCAATAAACATTTCTGGTGCTGTTGCCGAGGAGGGCATAGGTTAAAGAATATAGTAGGACATGATCATGAGCACATGCATGTAATGGTAGCTATAGTTTATGTAGGCTAATTCTACTTGTTTTCTTCCTATTGTGGATGAAAACAGGATAGTGTATGAGTGGTTTTGATCTACCGAACAACTACACCGATAATCCAGAGGCACTCCTAAGGAAGAGCCAGTCTTGTACCACTTCTTCTTCTACGATTCTACCGGTAGTTGAACTAGTCACCCCCGTACCATCTGCTATGACTAAAATGGCCAAGTCACTCCGCGACTACTCCACTATGCAAGTATGTAATCTTGTTCATGCTCATGCTAGACTCTTATACCTTGCTCTCCTTTGGGAAAATATAAATAATGATACCCTGAATACTTTCAGGTGAAATGCTACAATGATAGATACGTGTGCTTGGAGATATTTTCTGTAATCATTAAGAACTATCGTAGTTGGTGTTTCTTAGCGGCGTCGCTAAGATTAACTCAATCTTAGTGATGGTTTTAAGAAATACTAACAGGCATTTCTAGCGTTGTTGCCAAGGATGGACTTAAAACCTCCACACTTGGTGATTGCGTTCAGAAATGCCAAAATCTTGCTACTGTTAGGAACTTGTTATTAGGGACCCCATGTTACTTAAGTTGTTGTGGAATGAGATATAGTAGAATAATGAGAACTTGATTCTTGATGTCTTGTTTTAGAGAATTTTATTTCAAAAAGAAAAATGAACAACTACACCTCTCTTTTGTGGTAAGCAACATCCCACCAGAGCCAAATATAGACTAGAGAATCCTTCTACATATACTAGTTGCTATTGTGTTGAGTTTGGTCAAATCTTGTGACGCTTGTTGAGAAACTTATCATGCTCTCAAGATCATGATCATGTACACTCCATATATATGTGTTGCTCCTACACTGGGGGTACACAACAACATGTTTTCCATCCACCCAAGAATGTTCTACTCCTACATTGGGAATATACACAAAAATAAGTTTGTTATGATAAATGCTCCAAGTTCTTGTAAATATCTCTCTTGAAAAGTTTCAATTGCAAAAAAAAGAGGCATGGGCTATGGAAAAGTTATTCATAAAAGAAAGAAAAAGAGAAAAAGTATTGAAAAAAATAGACAAGTGTCCGAGATATCTAAAACAATGGGTACTCAGATGCCCACCTGAAAAAAAGAAGAGAGATGAATAAGATAGCCCATGTTTACTTGCAAAGTATTTTCAAGTTTCAAACAAAAGATATGGGTTTCAAGGAGCATAGTAGAATTAAGTTAGCCATCATATATATCCACACACATGGACATTTTGATCTAAGAGTACGACATCTTTCTCCTTGGATCCTTGTTTTGACTTTACAATATATGCAATACAAGTAGGTTCTCATATTTATTCCTACCTGAGCTCCACATAAGCTTTAGAAGTAGGCAAAAAGAAGGCAAAGTCATCAATGCCTTGGTAAGGATCCAAAAAAATACTACATAATGAGTGATTTGAGAGTACCACACGAGGAGAAGGTAAGCTATGTTTTATTTTTCAAAATCTTAAAATGTTTCTCCAATTGACTTGATTGAAGGAAAAAGGTGATCTGTTTCAAGCTGTTCCATTCTTCAACCGCCCAAAGTTTCATGGTAGACACTTTGAATCCTACAGTGCATGTATGACTAGGAATAGTATTATGTTGATGACTTATCCTAAGGTTATGTTTTGAGTAATCCATCCTTTTATTGAGGACGAGTAAAAGCCTAAGTGTGGGGGAGTTTGTTGGTGGTAGTTAACATTCATCACAAACCATCACTATAACTTGAATAAATGGCTAAAATGGATCACCAACATAGACTTAAGTGTTCTAACTAACAAATTCCATGAATTTTGGTGAATCTGTGTTTTTAGCAGGATTTAATTAGAAAACCACCAAGTAGGGCCAATTCGTCAAAGGAAATCACAGAATTCCACCGCGTCAACAGCGTGGGAGGAGTCTAGAAAACTCTAGGAGGCTCTCCACCAAAGCGGAGCCCATGCCCCTAACATGTGGGGCTGGCAGGCCCCACCTGTAGGCCAGCCAGCCTATGGGGCCCACATGCCAGCCCCTCATTGCTATATCAGTTCTCCACCACCTTAAGGATTGCATCTCCATCGTTTATTCAAGTTGGTTTGATCTGAGGGCTCAGGATTGATGCTCTAGCCTATATATATACCTGCCTGCACCCCCCTACAGGGCATGAATAGACATTTGATCCTAAGAGGCTGAGGGCTAGAAACCCTAATCCATATCTCCACTAGGATCAAGGTTAGCAATCAAGAGAAGATTAGTCATCAATAGGATCTAGTCTTGTATTAGAGATAGAGAGATAAAGTGAGAGGGAAGAGTTTTAGAGGAGTCCCGTCCTGTCGGTGCTCTCTGTATAGCTTGTACCCTGGTGGAATCAAGTTCTTCATGAGCTTGCTTCTGAGATTTCTCTAGTAATCGACTTCTAATTCAAGTAAGCATCTTGTTTATATTGTTCTTTAGGTTTGCGACTATCTTTTGAGTACTTTAATCCTTGTAGCTCCTGGTTGAAGTAGTATTCGTAGTGTAAGCGTGGTGCTTAGACTCGGTTACTCATGGATGTACCCTATTTTTCGGATCGGTGGTAGCTCACGAGGGTGACTCTTATAGCCTCATTGAATCCTCTGTAGTCCACCTCCCATTAGTAGGCCTAGTAGGACTTTGTTGCTATAGAAAACATACTCTGCCTTTGTTTTCTTTAGTAATATCCCCAGAATTGAACAATAGAAGACAAAGCTTATCGAAGTTAGAACTAGAAGACCTTAGCAGTCTTCTCTATGCTCCTATTATCTAGCCTTGATTGTGAAGTTGGGATAAGTTAGATTTGGTTATTCTCACACACGTTTCCTCGAGTTTGATACAAAACTGGGTACTCCAGGTGAAGTGCTACATTGCTATAATATCCATGTGCTTGCAGATTATTCTGTGTGCATTAATTTATACCAACATAGCCCCCTAATGAACGGCTTCGGTCATCATGGCTTGAAGGCTGGTCGGCAGGGCTTGGAGGTGCTCCTCTGTGGCGTACAAATTATCCACTATTCCAACGAAGAAGGCCGCATTACAGGTGGCTAGCATGGATAGCTGCAAGGTCTCGACCTGCATCCTTAATACCACAATAAGATTCATCATGTGTTGGGCCTGCCCCTGGGCGATCGTCAAGTCACCTCGCGCTTGGGAGACCAAATTCCTGGAAGCTTGAAGTGCATCGCGCGCGGCGTCTAGCTCACCGCGTAGCATCTCGGCATTTAGCCTGGTCGATGACAAAAATGCTTGGACCTCATAGTCATCCTTCAATAATTGATGATACTCTATGTCGTCTGAGGATTCACGCTCTTCTAACGATTCACCGACTTCAAAACCAGAGGGCTGTGCGGGGACAGACGGGCTTGGCGCTGGCAAGCGGTGACGAGACCACTCTCCGACACCACCAGGGGAAAGCCCCACAACCGGGGATGGCATTGCCATGGAGAAAGCGCTGCACAATGCAAGCTAACTTTAAGCCCATATAGGATAATGGGAGAACGATCTGATTGAGAAGGCAAATGACTTTTACCGAACTGACAAGCGTAGCTTGGCACAGAATTGCGGGTGGCTGCCTCCATTGAGGGATGCCTCATAGGGCCGCTTTCTGAGCATGACCGCGAATGAAGAACCAGGCTCTAGGGCCAACGAGGCTCGAGACGCCATCAAGCCCACGTTCACCTATTGAGATAGTAGGCAAATTCCAAAAACTAGTTAAATTAAATAGCATGAACACTAATACTAGTGTGAGCATTGCTCACATACTCTAGTTAAATGAAGATAAACAACATGAACAGCGGTGATGATCCACCTCCAAAGGGAGAACTAGCGGGTGAGAGACCACGCTAATGAGAGATCCATCTGTCGGTGGAGGATTGCCGATGTAGAAGTCCTCCGAGGACTCCACATCAATAGACGACCTCGTCCACTCTACCATGGACCTGGCAGGAGTCATCGACGGCGTAGTAGGGTGGAAGGCAAAAGCTTTGGATGGAATTAGGAGCTCTGGAGAGAGAAGGTAGCAGGTATAACCTTCCCTCTCACCCCTTGTCTCTACTGCTATAGTTTGGGGCCATCAACCACCCCATGACCGGACATTTGCGTGGGTGGGCGGTGGGGTTTCGCCCTGTCATGTCAATGTGATGGGCCAAGAGGCAACATCCCCTACTGTAACAAGCTGCTGATGCCACCTATGCGTGCGTGCCTACGTGGGAATGTAGGAGCACGTCGTCCGAGTAGTCAAGATTTTAGACGGTTGGACCTTATGTGATTCTGTGAAGTATAAAATTTCTAAATAAAAATAATCCTTGATGCATGGTTCTTGCAAGTTCAACAAATCTTATCAAATACACAAAAATAAGATGAGTTGGGTTCAACATAGATTAAAGCCACTCATGAGTACTACTACTGATACAAATGTTGTGACCGAGTGCATTCTGTAGGCAATAGTTTGACTTATAGCTCTGTACTATATAGTGTCCAACGAGATCAAATGTGCCATATTCAGACTTTCTTGCGAGTGCAATAAAATATGAGAGTGAAGTGAATGCGGTAGGAGTAGGAAAGCTGGACATAAGAACTCAATCGAGAAAAGGAGATTTTGACACGCTTGAGACTTGAATGCTTGGTGCAGTTGTGATAGATCTTTTCTGTACTTATTTGATTCCAATCCAAACAGTCATAGCAGTCAAGGGGCAGACTAAAGGCGTGTCCAGCGTGGTCAGATTTACAATGCTTGGACCATCATAGGGACTCTAGGGCAAGGCAAGATAAAGATTTTTTCCAACCAGTGTGCTTCACCTCGGGTACCATCATGCTCCCTCAGGAATCACAACCTATCATACCATAGAAGGCATGTTCGACCAGAGATGCAGGTGCATTGATGTTCCCAACCGTACACTGATCAAAATAGAGCAAGTCTCCTCCATTTACGCCGATGAGACGACGTGAGCCTTAGTGCTGATTTTTACTAGAGTACATGTTAGCTCCTCCATTGAACTCCTTGCGTTTGCGACAACACCAGAAACATAGAAAAAGAAAGACCCCCACGAGTGGAGAACAAGAATAGAGATATATCAGCAAGGATTTCTCAAGATTGTCAAGTTCCCTAGTTAGCACGGCACGGCTGCAAGAAGACATGGCAGCACTGAGCTAGAGCGACCTTGAGTACTTGAAGATCCTTCGTCTAGGAATGTGTGCTGAAACATTGGTAAGTGCCCATTTCTGTGTGTTGAATCTGATCTGTTGGGGTTTGCCTTTGGGAATAAACTTGTCCCTCTATCTGTTTAAGTTGATCATTATGCACGCTAAAACTGCCGGCTGCAATTGCCTGGGCTATCGGAGGTCGCTGGAAACTCGAGCTTTGTCTAGACAACGAGCAGAGCCTAGCTCGGTGGAAGGTGGAGGTGTTCGTCGATGGCAGCCACTTATACCTCTGTCGGGGATGGAAGCACTTCACCCGCGCCCTCGACCTCCAAGACGGGTTCTCTCTTGTACTGTGGTATGACGGCCGGTCATAGATTAATGTCAAGGTCTTTGACCTTACCACCTACCGCAAGCAGTACCCGCATGACTTCGAGGCCAGTGGTAGTTAGCTCTCCCTGCCATCACAGAGCCTAGGAGTTTTGCAGTGATTCTAAAGAAGTACCACCTTAAAGCGAAGTACTTGGTGAGCACTCACGTGAGACGAAGAACGTACCAACGATGTCACAAGTTACCATTGTCCTCTTTGTCACCAATCTTATTTTTGTGCGAGGTGAAGAACATGCCAGTGGACTTCAAGTGAGCGCACGACTACAAGCAGTGGTGCATCATTGAGCTGCAGATGGCTAGGAAGTCCCGGTTTGTGGGCTCGGAGAGTACCTTCATGAATAAAGTATTGCAAGTGTCATTCAAGTATGGGTGGGGTGACTTCTGCGCTAACAACAACCTCAACGTCGGTGACACCTACTTCTTTAGCATGATCCACAAGGCCACCTGCAGCAATGACAACGACGAGGAATGGGAGGAGGAGCTAGAGGACGATGAAGCTAAGCTCAAGGTGGAGGTGCGCAAGACAAACGCTAGATGGAGGAGGTGAACTCAACTCAAGAGTTGACAAGATCTGTATTTTATTGTTTCATCAAAACTATTATCCGGCCTGTCAAGATTTTTAAGTATCGGACTATCTTAGGCCCTATTTGGATGGACTGTGACTAGTTAGCCATGGCTAAAAATAGGCAACTAAAAATTAGCCAATTAGTTGTTTTATTAGTCCATATTTGTTTGTATCCTGAACTAACTATTGGGTTTTATGGGCTAGTTGGATGGCCCCTAATAGTTGCCATCACTATATTTCGTTGTTCATCGACACATAGTGAACCGGATTGTCTATATTTCCTAGGGTTAGACTGTCTTAGGCTATAGAAAATTTCAGCATCTATACGCCCACGTCCTCCGATCAGAAAGGGCGAACATCGTTAGTATACTACAGATCATAAAGAGAACCAGAAAGAGATCTGCAGGTGATGAGATCCTAACATATGGGTATGTTAAGTCTCGAGTCCAATGGTTACCGAATGATGAAGGCCCCCAACCAACCCTTCCAGGATCGCTCGGGGGCTCATGGGCAATACCCATCGGGTACGCTTGTGCGCACCCTCTGAGAAGAAACCCTACCGAGCCTAACTCTGCCATGACCTCTGCTTGGAGCTTGGGGGCTTGCCCGAGCCCTGAGGCTCCTGATCTATGACAACACTTTGGCTTGGCCCTTGGCTCCTACCCCGCTAATGACACCATCCAAGGCCCAGGCAAAAGAAGACACACCCTGAGCTACCGAGGCTCGGGGGCACCCCAGCGCTGCCCCTTGGGCACAGCGTTGCCGGCCAATTTCCTAACAAGGTCACGCACGGGGCATGACACAAGAAGACAGCTTCCCCACGGCCTCCAGGGGCTCAGTGGCCCCTAGGCCTATGCGTCAGCCCCTGGAGGCGACCTCCTTCACCAGCAAGAAGACTCTAGAAGGTCCACCTAGGGGAGACCGCTCCAAGCCGACACAACCTAACACGCATAGTGTTAGAACAGAGTAGGCGAACAATGCCCAAGGCTCCTTTGGCTTCACAACATTGCCATAAACCATAGTGCGTTGCTGCAAGACCCTCCTAGACTTTGGTGCATGTAGACAGTAGACTAGTTCCCCTAAACCGCTATGTACCTAACCTATCATGTTATATAATGGATAAGGTCAGACCTAGAGGGGGGACGATCATCAGAAGACAGAACATTCCATTCCACTCCATCCTTTGGCCTCTGCTCCACACCGAGAGCAAGGCAACTCAAAGAAGAGCACCGAGAGCTCCTCCACCGCATCCTGTCGTCTTTCTCCTCTCCGATGAGGGGAAGACTCCACTGGTGGTGAGTCAACCTTATGATTAGCACCGAGCTAACCCCCTACCAAATATCTCTACAATCCTGTTGTAACCCCCGATTATGGGTGCTTTTGAGTATAAGGATCATCGGCTGCTGGATGTATGGCATCGATTGGCCCGAACCAAGATAAACCGTTGCATCCTCTTTATGATTCTTGTGTTCTTGAGTCCACCCAAGCCACCAAAGACACATACTCTGACACCAACTCGAACAACAATCCTTGCCATGGTTCTAACCCCACAATAGCTGGCGCACTATGTAGGGGGTAGCGTTAAGTGTGATTCAGGCTCAACAGTGGCCGGAGCCACCCGCCTTGTCGCCGGAGCAAGCATCACCGCCCTAGATAGTGGTGCCCGCTTCCCCAATGAATTCTCTATCATAGCTGGCACCTTCGCTCTAGACCAGGTCCTCAACTTTGGGAGCCTGGCATACGTCGCTGACTACTATAGCGAGCTTCATCCACTCAATGGGGCTGTGCTGGCGAGCAATGAGCCCCTAGCATCGCACCCTTCGCCAGAACTTCTAGGGGCAGATCTTGAGGTCCTAGCCTGATAGATCTAGCATGGTTTGGACCCAAACCCCACCATGTCAGACCACCACTAGAGGTTCTACATGCTGGCCAATGTCCACCACCAGATCGCCACTAGTGAGGTGCTCCCACCGCCTGACCGCTTCTGGTACTACCTCCTAGACCTGCCTTTTGGGATCTAGAACCTGGTGGTGTCCTTCTAGATGGAGGTAGAGCACCTCATCAGTCATGAGGCGTCGCGGAGCGCAATCCTCTTTGGTGCGGCTAGGACCAATGTCCCGTCGTTGTCCACCTTCCTTGAGAACCTCTTAGGGAATGACCTGGAGTACGACTCCGACGACATCGACTACTATGCACCACCCCACATGTGCTACCACATTGATGGTAAGGTTCTTGATGAGGAGGCACCCAGGCTCACGCCGCTAGACCAGAGTTCCTACAGCCATGCGACCTACCTCTAGGAGAAGGAGGATCGCCAACAGGCTCATCAGGTGGACCTACAGGTCATCGAGGCAGAGCTCGAGTGCTACAGGCAGGACCTTTCATGGCAACGAGCCATGCACCCTCTTGGCGATGATAACGATGATTGCATGGTGGCTCCCAGTGACCTCTGCTTTCCACATGCAGCATACAACATGGTGGCCATCGCCTACCACCTAGAAGACATCTTCGACACACTGGACCCTAAGACCAACGAGTGGCTAAACGAGGCGAAGCGACTCCTCTGCATCACCCTCGAGCAGCAGGTCGAGAGCTCGGCATTCTGGCACCGCGCTATGCTCTCCCGACCATGCCAGATGATGGCCACTCCCAACAGGGACCACTCCAATGTGCACACCCCATAGGTAGGGGGGACCAGTGGTGGCACCTCCTGCAATAGCTTTGACCGGCCTTGGACTTAGGGCACCAAGCCTTGGTAGGAGCGAAGGCTTAACCTATCTCCTCAGCGTCCCCCATGCAACCTAATCGACAACGACCGCAACATCCGCAACACCATCGAAGCTAAGCACCATGCTCAGGCATAGACCCGTACCCTGGAGTGACAAGACTGGGGCGTCACCCCGGATCACTTCAGCCCCTTGGCGTTTGGGGCAGTGATCCGGGTGGCTCCCTACCATAGGCATTTCCATCCACCGATGCACATCTCCATGTACGACGGTGAGACCAACCCGGATCATTAGATAGAGGACTACTGCCTCGCCATGAAGTCATGGGGGTCTGATGATGACTTCACCATCCAGTACCTACCCCTGCTGTTGTCAAGCTCATCCAGAGCTTGGCTCGAGTAGCTTGACCCTGGCAAGATCCGCTGCTAGGGCGATCTCTATTTGGTCTTCATCGGACACTTCCAAGGTATGTACACTCAGCCTCAGAACTCATGGGATCTCTACAACTGCAGGAAAAGGTCCAACAAGACCCTATGGGAGTATATCTAGTGTTTCTCAAAGAAGCACAATGAGCTCCCCAACATCACCAATGCTGATGTCATCAACGCCTTCAACTGCAGCATGACCTGTGAGGCGCTCATCCACGTGCTTGCCTACAAGACCCCGCACACGATGCAGGAGCTCCTGGACGTCACCGCCCAGTATGCCACTGGTGAGGAGGCGGTCCAGGCCAACTTTAGGGGCAAAGCCAAGGCCGTCGGTCACCTCAGCGGATGCAATGATGATGACAACCACGCCTCATCTTAGCGATGCCACGATAGGAGGAACAAGGACTAGAAGTGCCATAGGGAGGAGATGGTGGCCATGGCTGACTACATCATTAGACCTCAATCTCACGGGTGAGGCACACGCCCATAACATGTTGAGAAGGCTCTCAAGGCCCCCTGCCTATTGCATGGGAGGCAGGCAAAGAACCTCCTCAAGGACTGCGCCACCATGAAGGGCTACATCGGTGGCACCCTCGGCCAATAGGGCAAGGCCCAGAAGCCTGCCTTGAAGGTCGGTGATGGGTGGCAAATGCCTAGGAGGAAGACACTGAGTTCCCCAAGGCTAAGCACTACCACATGATCTTTGGGGGCTCCCACACCTACGAATCCCGCCAGCAGTGCCACATCACCGAACAAGAGGTGAACGCTGTTCACACCCTCGCCACTCCGATGTGGCTCTGATGGTCCCAAATGGCCATCACCTTTGACTAGGAAGACCACCCTGATCGCGTCCATCATCCAGGGCGCTACCTGCTCATGGTCAGCCCAATTGTGGGCACCACGCGCCTCACCAAAGTGCTGATGGACAGGGGCAGCGGCCACAACATACTCTATGCCAGCACCCTCAACAAGATGGGCATCCCCCGCAGGAACCTGCACCCTGGCAAGGCATCATTCTATGGGATCGTGCCGGGGAAGGAAGCCGTGCCCCTCGGGCGCATTCGGCTCAATGTCACCTTCGGCCAGCCAGACAACTTCTGCAAGGAGCCACTCACCTTCAAGGTGGTTGACTTCCCCGACATCTACCACGCCCTCCTCGGTTGACCGTGCTTCACCAAGTTCATGGTTGTCCCCAACTAAACCTACCTAAAGCTCAAGATGCTAGGCCTGAAGGGGGTCATAATCGTCGAGGGTAGCTTCGAGCAAGCCTACTACTGTGAGCAAGACTATGTCGGCCAAGTAGATGCACTTGTCGCCCCCTACGCTCTCGATGGCCCTTGCCATGACATAGGAGGGGCACTGGTGGAGGAAGCAACCAAGGCAGCAGCGGTGCTCGATCGACTGAGCATCAGCGAGGCGAACAAGGTTCCTGGTGGCAATGGTGGACCGACTGGCCCCTCCATCCAGGCGCTTGGCCACCTAGAAGGGGCTGACCCAATTGAGGTGAGTTCTGACCTTTCCCCATGATGGAAGGCCAAACGTCGAGCCATCCACCCAGGAGCGCCATCTCCCGAGCCATGGCTCGCCTGCTGACATCCTTCGCCGGCCTACCTCTCCAACAATAAAAACCAAGATAAGTCCCATTGTCCCAACCCTCTTTCTTTGCTTGTGTCTAAAATCATCTCCTTTAACCCGAGCCACCCAAGCGGTAGCTCGGCTGCACTAGAGGATCGATCAAACTAACCATTTGCTGACTTTTTTTGAAGGAGGACTGCTGTAGAGGGCCCCTGAGTGAGGCAAGGACGGGATGGACAGAGCAAGAGGACCAGGCGAAGGATCGGCAAGGTGCTAATGGAATGGCCCTGACCGTCTTGTTACCAGCTATGTCATCTTCCCTTTCTCTTATGTCCATTCTATTTTCTTTGCAGGTACCTGCCTATCTCCCAATCCTTCAATGGATCACACCACCCCACCACACAACGGTCTAGGGACCCCCTGAAGGGGCATCGCTAAAGGTTCTTAGGTCAACCCACTGGGCTTCATGGCCGCCCAAAGCACCTAAAGTGCAAGGGATGCTAGGGAGATGAGCCCACACGGCTATAGCCGAGACGCCCAGAAGCATCCCGACTGTCTGGATGAGCGATGTCTGAGTACCGATTCTGAGCCACTCGTGGTGACCCATCGAGGGAGGCAGTGAGCCCCCGAGTACTGATAGATGGGCTTGGGAACTATATGAGTGGCTCGATTGGGAAGCCAAGGATCTCCCCTCTAAGGGACATGACCGGGGCACGGAATGACCGTAAAACCCGAGGTTCTCACGGACTTACCCGCTAGTAGCATGAGCGCAACAATCTTGGTCAATGAGGCCATTGTCGTAACAGCCCATCCCAATGAGGGACTAAATCTTTGAGCATGACTCAAGAGCAATGGGATTACAAATGAAAGTAATTTCATTTCATTAATTGCGAATGACCCGATTACAATATAGGGTGGAAAAACTACTAAACAACGCAAGGCATAGGCGCCGTAGCAAGGCACCAGAGAAGGCCCATCGGTGATCGGCCATGCAAGTGACCCTACCTCCCCTAGAGGGACAGCCTTCGTTGAAGGGGGGGGTTGAGGTCCCCGAGCCTAGAAGCTCGGTGAGCCACCCGTAGGAGGGGCGGAGTGCACTGAGAAGAGATAGAGATCTCCCAGCTGCAACTTGGGGACTGGCCTAATATCAGCCACCCGAGCCCTCTAGAGAGTGCAACGTCTGGCCCGACCACACGTTCGGATGGATGACCAGGGGGCCAAGAGTAGCAATGTGGAGCTCGGGCATCTCCAAGCCTCACACGTGCTCAGAAGCCTACTGACATCACCTCGTTGATCCCGCATGCATGCCCTCGCCGCCCCCACCGATGACACCATGGGAGCGGCTCAAGAGGGTAGGTCAGTTATCGCCCGTTCACACTGCGATGGGCGAGCACTAATGCCCTAGTAGAAGGCCCTAGCCACACGACTCTCTCAATCTCGAGCTATGGCTAGGGCCGCACTGGCGTCCTTCCCACCCTCAAAGAAGCAACCGCCTGGCGCACCAAGGCAGGCTCACCCGCATGGAAGCATTGCACTTCATCATCACCATCACCACCAGAGAAGATGGATTTGAGAAAAAGAAGAGAAGGGGATAGAGGAAGGGATTGAAGATGCCGCGTCCACCGAGGCTCCCCCTTTATAGCCCAGATGATGAGTTGTGAGCAGCTCTAGACCCTCTGATTAGCCACCAATAGGCTAGAGGGGCCCTAGGGAACTAGCCAGGCATCTCTTCAACCCCTACGGCATGGCTCCAGGCGGTTGCGTGATGACAGCCGCATAGTAAATGCGGAGTTAGGGAACCATTAAAAACTAGTCAAGTCCCCGCTCCACTTTCCACTACGTGCGCCGCCCACTCCACGCATGCCTCCCTATGGGACTTTAGGGGATTCGAGTCCCCTCAGGCCCATTGACAATCATCGACAGCCTAGATCCACGCACACCAAGTGCCGTGGCTCTAACTCCACTAGATCTGCTCCACGTGGCCCTGATGTCCCATCTCCTAGATGAAGTCCGATGGCGCAGGGGTGCACGCCATAACTCCTCCTCCAGGCACGATGGCCCAGACACCATCAACCGCCTACGCAAGACATCAGCGGAAGGGACGTGCCCAAAAGCCACTACACCCGCTAACAGGGAGGCCCCACAACGGCCTCAGGGGCTGCGCTAGCACCTAGACAAAGTAACCTGACCCCTTGATTGATGGGCGCTCGGGTGACACACCCCCAAAACAAGCCAACTCCCTGAAGTTGGGGCGGGAGCCGCAGAGCAGTGGGCCCAATGAGGGGCCCCATCAAAGGGAGATGGTCGGCCCCAAAAGGCCAGCTCGAGAGGTTTGGGACTTGCTATCGTAGCCCTTAGAAGGGCGTGGCACTCTGGATGATCAAACGGCCCTGTTGTAGAGCCCAGATGCTCTGGATCACCCGACCCACGGTAGGCTCTGATCAAAAAGGAGGGCACCTCTAGGCTCAAGATCGGCAACTCCTAGATGAGTTTGTTGAGCCTTTGCTCAAGTCGAAGACCTATGCGACATGGTCTCACAAAGGGATTAGTACCATCATCGTTCAGCCCCCATGACCGAGCAACGCCCATCACATCGAAGAAGAAGGCCCCAAGTAGGGCATAGCACCATTGTCAACAGAAGCCATCCCCGCCAAGGAGTGTTCAGTCACCAGAAGATCGAATTCAATCCTTCATCACCATCATGCTGTGTGAGGCCATGAAGGGCTCGGGGGCTACTGATGAGATCCTAACATATGAGTATGTTAAGCCTCGGGTCCAATTGTTCCCGAATGATGAAGACCCCCCAACTGACCCCTCCAAGATCGCCTAGGGGCCCGGGGGCAATACCCATTGGGTACGCTCATGCGCACCCTCTAAGAAGAAACCCAACCGAGCCTGACTCCACCATGACCTCTGCTTGAGGCTCGTGGGCTTGCTTAAGCCCTAAGGCTCCCAATCTACAATGACACTTTAGCCTAGCCCTTGCCACCTTCCCCGCCAACCACACCAGCCAAGGCCTAGGCGCAAGTAGACATGCCCTAAGGTACCAAGGCTCGGGGGCTCCTCGGTGCTGCCCATTGGGCATGGCATTGTCGGCCACTTTCCCGACAAGGTCATGCACGAGGCATGACACAAGAAGACAAAGCTTCCCCATGACCTCTAGGGGCTCGGAGGCCCCCTGGCCCACGCATGAGCCCTGGAGCCGACCTCCTTCACCGCCAAGAAGACTCTAGAAGGTCCACCTAGGGGAGGCCGGTCCAAGCCGACATAGCCTAACACACAGAGTGTCAGAACAGAGCAGACAGATGACACCCAAGGCTTCTTTGCCTCCACGACACTGCCATGGTCCACAGCATGTGACTGCAAGACCTTCCTGGACTCCGATGCATGTAGACCGTAGACTAGTTCCCCCAAAACACCATGTACCCTACCTATCTCATTATATAAGGGATATGGTCAGACCTAGAGAGGGGGACGATCATGAGAAGACAAATCATTCCATTCCACTTCATCCTTTGGCCTCTGCTTCGCATCGAGAGCAAGGCCACTCAGAGAGGAAAACCGAGAGCTCCTCCACCGTATCTCGTTATCTTCCTCCTCTCCAATGAGGGGAAGACTCCACCAGCGGTGAGGCAACATTAGGATTTGCACTGAGCAAACCCCCTACCAAATCTCTCTACAACCTTGTTGTAACCCCCAATTTTTGGTGCTTTTGAGTATAAGGATCATCAGCTACTGGACATAGGGCATCGATTAGCCCAAACTAGGATAAACCGTTGCGTCCTCTCTGCAATTCTTGTGTTCTTAAGTCCACCGGAGCCACCGGAGACACGTACTCTGACACCGACTCGAACAACAATGCTTGTCACGGTTCCAACCCCGCGACAGCAGGCAAAAGCAACCAACAGGGGCTAGACAGAGTTTAATCCACCAAATACAAAGTCAACTAAAGTTAATGCAGACATAGCGATTCCATGGGTTAAACTCTGTCTGTTGAGCATGGTGTAGATCAGGTCCTTTGGTCATTTGGTAGAGGTTTTCTAGCCCCTGTTGGTTGGTTTTGCCTACTGGTTTCTTTCTGGTTCTCTTTTTGATCTAAAGTAAGGTAAACATGCAAAACAGAATTCATCCAATCAAGTCTCCTGTCGATCTAATGCCTAACGGAGGAGCCACATAGACATTCAAAGTTTACTACACAGATAAGAAAGCCCGTGCATTGTAAATCTGACCGGGGCGGACAAATCTCATGTTATATAGGGAAACCTATTTCGTACTAGTACTTTCATTGAATCCCAAGGAAACAATAAAATGGAAACTAAACAACAGAAAAGCAGAAGCAAAAGCAAAAGCAAAAGCAATAGAAAATCAAAAACTGTAGAATACACTATATTTGAGGACAAATTTCGAATGCTAGAATACACTACATTCGAAAAAATGTAAAGAGTGAATTACTAGTTTCTTATTCCAATTTCCCATTAAAAAATGGATTTCTTGGCAAAGCCAACAATCCTCGTTGTAATATAGAGCCCTTTTTCCCCATCCATCTGCATAGCCATAGACACAGCGAGGTGCCCGGTGATCACAATTTGCACCACTGTAGGGAGCACCGTCAGTGACATGATTGCTGGCGTGGATCGAGCTATGACAGGTGGACGGTGGTGAGCCAGATGGCTGGAGAGGTGGAGTGGCACAACGTACGTTGATTGTGGAGGAGGTGGGGGAGGCTGCCGAGTGGGGCTACAGTAGGAATTCTTGAAATACCCTCTACGAACTGTCATGGGAACGCGCAACAAATTTTGCGCAATGCAAGAGGGGTGTCAAATAATGACAGTGAGGCTAGGCTTTGTACACATGGGGACACCAGGGTAGGAATAGTATTTTGACGCGAGCGCACCATGTTCATAATACTACTAGTATCTGGGTAGTGGATATTTTAGACGGTCGGACCTTCTGTCATCTGGTGAAGTATACAGTGCAGTCCAATCCAAGCAGTCGCAGGCTCACAATAGTCGAGGGGTAGCAGCTAGCTAGAGATGGCTACATGGTTTCATATGTTCTGATCGTCTACACTCCCTCGACTATGTTTGAAGCTGCCACTTCAGGAATCCAACTACCTTACTACTTCATGCTTGCAGCCATAGATGGTGCAGCTCCTATTTGTAGCACAACTGATCAGGCAAAAGTTCTACTCATAGCTGTACAAGAGTTACATGTCTGGCCCGTTCAAATTTATGTTGTTCGGACTATTAGGCGAGCATATGGTTTCCATGAAATAGGTAAAAATCATTTCGTCTAATATACTAGAGGGACGTGATCGGGGGAAAAGTTGTGATCATTTGTTGCAAAGTACACATCCGTGTTATGGTAACAAGTTGCCATCTATAAGCATGATTTCTGTTAGAATAAATGTCAATCGAGATCCTCAAACCAGCATGGAACGCAATAATAAGTTCATACAAATTGTACGGTTTGATATGAAGCGCGTTACCTTTATCCAAATACTCAAACCAGCATGGAACATGGTTGGGGAAATGCAAACGGGTAAGGGAAGAGGGGGAGCCAAAAGGTAGGCAATTGATGCGATGCTATAAGATGAGGGAAGGGGTATGCTCCTTTCATATAGACATTGTACGGCTGACGAAAGTGAAGCGAATGCGGCAGGAAAGCTGGACAAGAAGTGAATCGAGAAAAAGAGCTTTTCACCAGCCTGACATACTTGACACTTGAATGCCTAGTGCAGTTGTGATAGGTCTTTTCTATACATATTTCACTCCAATCCAAGCAGTCATAGCAGTCAAGGGGCAGACTGTTTGCTATGACACTTTATAATGTTCTACAAGATCAAATACACAGCGGGCGAACTTTCTATAGGCAAAAGCAACCAATAGGGGCTAAAAACTAGTTAACAAAACACCAAAGGACCTGAGCTACACCATGCTCAACATAGTTTAACCCACCTCATACAAAGTTAAACAGAAGTTAACATAAACATGCATGCAAATAAGACATCACATACGGTCGTCCCACGGACCAAACCTAGTCATGACTTGTACTACTGATACGTCCCATGGATCATGGGTCGAGGCGGGCGTGTAGGATCTTGTCCTTGTTCACCTTCGCTAAGATGGCGTTGGTGGCTGGCTAGACGCTCACAAACAGATCATCCATAAAATCTTGATCATCTGGTGCTGGCGGAAAAGCTAGGTGCACCACCAGGACTTTCACCTCTGTGCCAAACTGAAGCTGGACAGTGGCTAGTGCCATAGTAGCCCCTTAACAAATGGCTTCGGACACCACGGCCTGAAGGCGGGCTAGTAGGGCTCGGAGGCGCTCCTCTAGTGCAGTGGTCAGATCGTTCGTTGTCTGCACAGGGAAGGAGACATCACACACGGTCAGTCGCGTCGACAAGCATGTTCTAGACCTCCTCCTCAGCGGCCGCCTTCTCATCTCACGCCTGGGTGGCTTCTTGTTGGGCGACACCAAGTGCGGCGCGCATGGCCTTCAGCTTACCGCGTAGCTTGTCGGCATCCAGACTAGCCTGTGAGTACAATTCTGTGGCCTTGAGGTAAGACTGCTTTAACTTAAAGTATTCTTCATCATCTGATGATTCATCACCAGAAGACTATGTGGGAACATGTGGGATCAGCGGCGGCGTGTGGCTAAAAGGTCCTAATAGCTAGAGGGGGTGAATAGCCTATAAAAATTTCTACAACAACACTTAAGCCAAGTGGTTACTCAATTAAACGGCAAAGCGAGTGTTGCGCTACCTACTAAAAATGCAAGCCTCCTATCCACAATTCTAGTTGCTATGATCTCTAATTCACACAAGAGAGGCTAAGTCACTACCACTAAGTTAGTGAGCTCTCAAAGACTAACTAAAGAGCCTCACTAACCTCTAGACCCGACACAAGCTAGCTCTCAACTAATTACACTAAAGAGCTTAGCTACACTAGGAATGTAAATGCAAGAGTAGGGTAGTGAGGTTATACCGCCGTGGCAAGAGATATTCAACCAATCAATCACAATGATTACCAAGAAATCCTGGGGACAAGATGACACAAGATTTTTCACCGAGGTTTACTTGCTTACCAACAAGCTAGTCCCCGTTGTGGTGATTCACTCACATAGAGGTTCACACGCTAATAGGCATCATATGCCTAACCCGCAATCGGGTGCCGCACAACCAACACAAGATGAGGATCACACAAGCTACGAGCAATCCACTAGAGTACCTTTTAGCTCTCTGCCGGGAAAAGGTCAAGAACCCCTCACAATCACCACGATCGGAGCCAGAGACAATCACCTTCCTCTACTCAATGATCCTCGTTGCACCAAGCCATCTAGGTGGTGGCAACCACCTAGGGAAACAAGTGAATCTCATAGTGAAACAATCACCAAGTGCCTCTAGATGCAATCACTCAAGCAATGCACTTGGATTCACTCCCAATCTCACAAAGATGATGAATCAATGATGGAGATGAGTGGGAGGGCTTTGGCGAAGCTCACAAGGTTGCTATGTCAATGCAAATGGCCAAGAGAGTGAGCTAGAGCCTGCCAAACACCTTATATAGGGAGCCCTAATGAAAAGAGTCGTTGGCCCCCTCACTGCACACAAATCGTGGCGACCGGATGCGCTGGTCAGGGTGACCGGACACGCGACACCCAGCTCTAGTCCACGGAACTGTGCCACGTGTCCCTTCAATTTAACCTCGGCCACATGATCCCAATAGTCACTAGCCTTCCTCGCATGATTAAGTAACGACCGAACGTGTCATCCCGAAGACCGGACGCGCTAGTACCAAGTCAGCTCATGCGTTCACCCAACTATTAACACACATCGACCGAATGCGCCGCTCCCTGCGATCTCCTAGCATCAAGTCATTTCCAGTAAGGGTACAGAGAGGAAAAATGATGATCGGACATGTCTGATCATGCATGATCGGACTCACCCCAGCATCTGATCCTATCTGGCTCATGAAGAAGCTCATGTCAGCGTACGTCATCCCATGACCAAATGCAGGCCCTGTGCATTCGGTCACAAACACTATTTAGCATCCAGTCACTGGACAGACTTTGCTCGAGTGCGCTAACTCCTTTATAATTGACCGAACTCACCAACCCAGCGTCCGGTCACTTCGAGGTCTGAGTCCGATCACTGAAAACAATGTCTCCTCAACTCCAAACTTCGCCAAACTCCTCCACCCTTGCTCAAATGTGCTAACCACCAAGTGTATCACCTTGTGCACGTGTGTTAGCATATTTTCACAAACATTTTCAAGGGTGTTAGCACTCCACTAGATCTAAATGCATATGCAATGAGTTAGAATATCTAGTGGCACCTTGATAACCGCATTTCGATATGAGTTTCACCCCTCTTAATGGTATGGCTATCTATCCTAAATGTGATCACACCCACTAGGTGTCTTGAGCACCAAAACAAAATGCCCCCATTGATTTCACCTTTGCCTTGAGCCCATTTTGTTTTTCTCTTTCTTCTTTTCCAAGTCCAAGCTCTTGATCAATGCCATGGTCACACCACCATCATCATGATCTTCATTGTTTGCTCCACCACTTGGAATGTGCGACCCTACCTCATGATCACTTAGAGTAAAATGGTTAGCACTTAGGGTTTCATAAATTTACCAAAACCAAACTAGAGCTTTCAATCTCCCCCTTTTTCGTAGTTGATGACAATCCTTTCACAAAGATATGAATTGAAATTCAATTGAATCCATGTTGCTTGCCCAAGCATATTTACTGTAACACCCTAGGTGTTAAGCATGCATTTAACCTTGACATTGCATGAGCACAAGCATCATTGATCATTCATGAGCATGAGCATATCATGTAGTCTATCTATGTTAGCTTATATTGCATGTGTTATTACTTAATTGCCTTACTTATGTTAGGGTTTTCATGTAACCAATGTGTAAAATGATTGTGGAACCTTAAGAGTACCTTAAACATGTTTAGAATATCATAAGGAACAACTTTGGTATTCATGACTAAGGCTAGTTTGGTTTCTAAGTCTTAGTTATAGTGTAAGTCATTATTTTAAAGTGGTATGTTTGACCTAGGTTGAACTATGTCATAGAGTCTTTGCATGGCAAAGCACCCTTAACCAAAGTTGTAGTATTTGAGTAGAGCAACAACTTTTATTTTTTGGTCATAAGCTAATTTAGTGCATAGCTTGGACATTTTGAGCTCACAAAAATCAGCAAAACACAAGTTTTCCATACTTAGAAATTTTCTAAGTCAAAGTGCGTTTACAGTTTTGCCATGCTGACTTTGTGATGATTTTACTTCATAATCGTTGCGATTTAGACTTTGATCATGTAATCAATATTGGAGCTGGTATGTAGGGCTACAACTTTTGTTAAGAAAGATTTCGCTAATGTGCCGTGGATTAGGAAAATTGAGCAACGTTATTTGGCGCTGTCAGGCTTCTTCGCTAGCTTTGATGACCGAGCTGCGTCGCGCCAACAGTTGTCGACCATGGACAGAACTTGGCCGCCGCTTGGCCACCGCTGGCCGACGTCAGGCCCCCGTCGCGGCGTGCTGGTGCGCGCTTAAGGAGACCACACACGGCTCAGTTCACTCACGCCCACGCCTCCAGTTCCTCTCTGTGCCTCCTCCTTCACTCGCGCATTCACCCGCAGCAGCGCAGCGCTCGCCGCCGATGCCATTGCTAGCCGCCCGGCTTTGCACCACACTCGCATCGCTCCTTTGCAACCGCCATAGCTCTGTCGTGTTCCCACCACCTCACCACGCTCCTTGACTATCTAGCAGCGCACGGTAAGCCTCCGTGCAGCCCACGGCCATCGCCATCGTCTCGCCGCCGTGCCACGCCGCATGTGGCCGGGCCATCTCTGACAACCGCTTGCCATGATTGAGTGCGCGCTAGACTCACCGTACGATGTAGAAGCTTGACCGTACCCTAGATTGTGCTGTCTCAGTCAGCTCCGGCGGCTCGTCGTTGACCCACGTCCGCCGTGCCGCCATGAGCGTCGCTGTCACCCTTCGCGTCGGGAATCGATCCAACTAACTAGCCTTGGGTGTGTGGAATGTCTTGGGGATCCCTATGGTGCCGGTGCCGTCGCCAGAGAGCTCACCATCGGCGAACTCTGGCCGGTCAGCATCGGTACTCTGTTTCTGAGCCTATGGCACGCGGGCCCGGCTGACTCAAGGGCCCCAGCTGTTAGCGGCTTAGGCCTAGAGGCTAGTTCATTTATTTCAGAAATGTATGTCAAGTTTGAAAAATCATAAGAGGAGTTGTAGATGTCCCATTCTAGTGAACCAAATTTTGTTGTCATCCTCATGAAGTGTGGTGTTTTACAAAAAGATGAAATGTACAGTTTCAGGTATTTTTTTGTGCTGATTAAACTGTAGCTAAATAAGTGCTTTTTGAATGTTAGCAATCTTGTAAAATAGATATCTTGAGCTAGAAAAGTGATAAAATTGTGGTTCTAATTTTGTTGGACTTGTGTTGACATGCTTTAGCTAGGAAAAATAATGAACTTGCTGTAAACTTGATTGAAGTAGGATCTTTCTATTTATCTATTAATAAATTGCATTTTCTGAGGAAAATTGTAGGGTTCAAAATATGTAACATATTGTTATGCAAATTTTTATATAGTAGTATGGCACTAATATGAAGCTAGGAAAAATATATAATATGTTGTTTGACACTTTTCTATAGGGTTAACTATTTTCACCAAAATAGGCCTTGCTAGCTTGTCATTTTTGTATAGGATGTTATACATGGTAAAATGGCATGAAATTTTTACAGTAGTCTACTGGGAGCACTTGAAAGCCACCGTAATTTTCTGAGAATTTATTGTGCACATTTCTTATATGTTTGTTATTTTCCCTAATTATCTAATTAAATTAATAAAGGCATTTAAATGAATAAATTGGGCTTTACCATTATATTTTCTTGAGTGTATTTGATGTTCCTAAATTGTTGGTATAGTTGGGGATGTCAAATTTGGAATGCTTATATGCAGTAAAAATATTGTTGCTCTATAATTCGATTAGGAAGTGTTTTCGGACATATTCTGTTGTCGGGCATGTTGCATAGTCAAAATTATATTTTATGTAGAAATGGTTAATAACAAAGTTGTAGGTAACTTCTTCATCTATATTGTGTTAAAATATTAGGGCAATAGGCCAAAGGGTTTAAGAGTTACAGTTGTTTTAATTTAGTCTCCCAAAATGCTTGTTCTCTAGAATTTCTGGACAGCACTGGATAGATTGCCTTCTTTGGTTAGGATAGATTGTGAATTAGATTTTGGTGATTAAATAAGACTTGTAACCAATTTTATAAGATTTCTAGAAAGTCCAAGATCATAGCATTTGGATAAGTAGAACTTCAGTTATGATGTAAAATAGTAGCTGCTATGTGTAGCTCTGAAATTGTCTTGTGTAGAATTTCGGTAATGAATAGAGAAGAGATATGCACCTACTCCGTAAACAAGGAGTTAGCATTGTTATCATTGTGCTACTTAACCTCATTGTCACAACATGTACAGTGCCCTATCACATCATCCATGATCCTTCTTATGCATTTATGAGACTTACTTATGCATATGCATGCAATAGGTGCAACCAAGGAGATCACGTTGGTGGAGCTCGACGTCGATCCACAGGAGGAGAACCAAGAGGTGCAGCACCAGGAGGCTCCCCAAGAAGGAGACCCTGAATCCGATCACCTTTTTGAGTGCCCGGATCACCAGCCTGCAACTTTCGTGAAAGGCAAGCCCCAGAGCATTATAAGTCTCCCTACTTTATTAATGTCACCTAAAGTTATTCGTATTGATGCAATACGTGACAGGAGTTGTTTGGAAACACTTGCTACATATTACCTTTCCTTGACTAGAAATATCTACCATGAATCCTATTTAAGTCCAGGAACGTTTATTATGCTTAGCTCTGCTTAGACCGGTAGAAGTCGGGTGATTTCCTGTCACCTGCGAGCTATAGGCGATAACTTGATCAGAGTTGGCTATATTGTGCTATCGTGGAACATAACCTGGTACTGTTGAATAAATGGAGACCGGGCAGAGTCTTATGTTGTGGTATCATAGTGATTCCATCTGTGTCATTTAAGGACCGGCCATTGGAGGTCATCTTGTCATGTTGAACGCATGCCTCTCACATAGTTGGCCGGATAAGTCGTTCCGACCACGAAGCCGAGTAGCTCAACTCGGGTCAGGGACATGAGCAGTTGAAGTGTGCACCCTGGAGGAAGTAAGGATGTGTGGAGAGCCAATGGCATAAGCCCAAGGAAGGGTTAGAGTCCCGAGCCCCCTTGGCAGATTGGTTGTATCTTTGAGGGTGTGGCGCTGGTCCTACCCGCGATTGTACTTGAGTTGTCTCAAAGGTAACCTGATGCAACACCGATGGGGGAAGTATGGGTGTGTGTTAGGAATAATTCTCTAGCTGGGTAGGAATCGATTTGAATCTCCGTCTCTACCGGATAGTGAGAACTTGATAGGATCACACTTCATCGTAGTAATTGATGGAAGTGTGGTTATGAGATTATGCAAGAACTCAACTGGATATGGTTATTATTGTGATGACTTAATGGGACCAACATATTTGGCATAGGATAGTGCTAATGTAGTATGAGATAGGATTAATAACTGGTGATTCACAATTAAAGAGATATTGCATAACTTATGCTTTTTATGCAAATATTGTCTACCAGCTCTACTTATAAAGCCTTGCATACTCCTTGCTATCTTAGCATTTTAGTTGGACGGGTAAGTCTAGCTGAGTACCTCCTCATACTCAGGGTTTTATTCCCATTGTTGCAGATAATGTCATGTATCACGGCTACTGTAAGAACTGCTTTGCTCCTGCAGTGGATGAGGACTAGGATCATGGGCAATGGTCATTCTATGTATCATCTCACCGTTGTGCTTTTGGTTGGAGATGACTACGAAACTGGCTTTGTATTAAAATATGTGTGATGTTGAGGTCAAACTACTTTTCTTCTGCTACTTTTAAACTTGGTTTGTAATAACTATGTGAACTCCGATGTATGTGAGATATTTGTGAACTATGATGTAACATGTGACTGGTTATGTTGAATCTCTATGATCTTGGTTTGTATGTTAGTTGTTTGAGATCCTTTGAGATTTCATCGGACTACCGGGTTTCTATGGGCTAAAGTATGATGGTTTGATCGCTTCGGTGATTGCTATTGTACTTGTGCTCTTATAAATTGGATGGTTCTATGATAGCTGGCATCGGAGCAAGGATTCAACATTAAACTTGTCATATGTGTATTAAAAAACAAAGATTTTGTGTTATAAAAATCTAAAGTGTGCCAATGGTTATCTTCTTTATGCCTAGTTAAGGACTTTTAGGTGGCTATTTAAGTACTAACATGGGGATTTTTACTTTCATCGTCCATACGATGTGCTATTGTATGGTTGCCATTCACTTGAGTGGTAATGTATGGATCAAATGCCTCTATGCCAAGGTAAGAAGGTAAGCCGATGAGTGGCAAGACCGCAAGATGTGAGCGTGCGGTTGGGGAGAGCTAGCTTTGATATGGCTGTATATGCATGCTTGCATGTGTATATGGTCTGTATTTAATTGTGCATAATAAATTGTCATCGGGTAGCTTTGCTACGGAAGTGTATGTATGGGTATACATATATGGAAGTATTTAGTTGCAACCTAGAGCCTAGATTTACATTTCTGTACTTATAACTGTTGGGTTGGGTCGTAGCCTATGAGGACAATCCATAGTGGCATGGATGGAGTGTAGAGTCAGATGAACAGACCCCTTGGGATGGTGCCCAAGTGGCCGCTTTTGAGGTTCTCAGTGAGATTTGTCAGGAATTTGGCGATGAGCTTGTAAATGGGTCTGTTGCATCTTTCCCCCATGTCGATGCATCACAGACCGCTTGGGTCTAGCAAGGAGGTAATGCTTTAGTGAGGGATAGGGATGAAAGAGCTAGAAGTAGTAACGCTGCTATGAGTGCCATGTATGCAATCATGATGATGTTTTATTCACACCAAGATAGCTACATCAACTGTATGCAAGAGCTCCAAAGAGCACAGGCCACACAGCGCAGGATGCATGGACGTGTTCACAGGCATTGAAGGGCAGTTAGAGTAGCCCAGCATGAGATAGATAACTTCACTATAGCCTTAGAAGCTCGCCGGAGGTAGTTTGGCCGTGTTGTTGCAGAGAGAGATGCAGCTAGAGCTGAATTATAGGGCGTCCGTGCTAAAAGGGATGATGTCGTTCATCTTGCTAAAACAAGAGAGGCAGCTAGGATTAGAACTATATTCTAGGCTGCTAGGCAGGCCATAGAGTTTGACCGTAGAGAGCAAGAACTCATTCGCCAGATCGAGGAGCTTCAAATTGATGTTCATCGCCTCAACAACATAATCAACCCAATTATTCCTCCAGCTCCAACGGTGGAAGAAGGCCCTAATGTGTTGATTGCTGAGGATGATGGCATGGAGATGGATGCCGAGGAGGAGCCCAAAGATGAAGAGGTGGAGCCTTGGGAGGATGACCAAGGTGATGGTGTGTCTGATGTCGACAGCGACCACTCTAAGGAGTAGCTTAGCTATAGTAGTGGCAAGCTTGATGTCTTAGCTCTTTGTTCTCGATCATTATGTAAGGAACTCGTAATGTAGGTCTCAATTTCATGATGTACCCTTGTGATGTTATTGGAACTATGCATGTACTACTTGAAGTGATTGTACTGTTTAATGGACTTCCAGTTATTTTTGACCTGAAAATTTGGCATGTATGGAACGCGTTGCGAGCACGATACGTGATCATTTGGTGATGTTATGTTGTGGAAATGAATTATTGTGCCTCTATGTTATTGTATGAATTTATGATTCTCTCCAGTAATTACAGTATGGCATGATTACATAATTCTTCTGCAATCTCTTGACATCATCCAATAATCACTTGTTGTTGCAACTTTGTAGATGATGCACACTCGTAGGGGAGCTGGTGATGATGATGCTGGTGGTAGTGATGGCCGTGGCAATGGCAATGAGGATCTTCCCCCACCACTGCATCCTACCCTAGCAGAGATGATGGCTCAACTCATGGAGACTCAACATTCCATGGGAGAAGTGTTGCGCGGTCTCGCGTAGAATGTTGGCCAAGGATGACGAATAGACTAGTATCAAGGACCTGAACCTAACTAGTTCAGCACTTTCAAGGACTTCCTCGACACCAAGCCTTCTGTTTTTAAGGAAGCAGAAGAACCATTGCAGTTAGATGAGTGGCTGAATACAATTGAACAAAAGTTCCATCTTTTAAGGCTCACCGAGCACCTAAAGACAGAATATGCAACGCACCAGCTGCATGGACCTACGGGCATATGGTGGAGTCATCGTTGATCCACTTTGCCTGAAGATGCTTAAATCACCTGGAATCAATTCAAGGCTGCATTTAGGTGACATTATATTCCCCTAGGTTTGATGAGTATGAAGCATACATAATTCATGAGGCTGACACAAGGTACTAAGAGTTTAACTGAGTATCTACATGCCTTTAACAACCTGTCAAGGTATGCCATAGAGTTTGTGGATACTAATGCAAAGAAGATTGCCAGTTTCAAGAGGGGACTTAGCCCAAAGTTGATGAAGACACTGGCTAACAACAAATGTTCCACTTTCAATGAGTTTGTTAGTGATGCATTAACCCAAGAGAATCATAACAACATCTATTCCGCATCCAAGAGTCGCAAGAGAGGTTATGAAGCAGGTGTATCTCAGCCAAAAGCTCCTACCGCTGTGAGACCATAGTTTCGCCCTCCCGCTCCAAAGTATAGACCACCTCAGAACAAGGCATAGACTAGTCAGAACTAGAAAGTTTATTGCAAGGCCTACTCTATTGCCCTACCAAAGGGTAGCACTGGACAAGGCAGCTCCAATGTTCCACCAGCAGTATGACATGCTGGAACTGCAACAAGACTGGCCATTGGTCAAGAAATTGCCCTTATCCCAAGAAGAACAACAATCAGAAGCAGGGCAATTCAAATGGAT
Source organism: Miscanthus lutarioriparius (assembly GCA_904845875.1). Lineage (NCBI taxonomy): Eukaryota > Viridiplantae > Streptophyta > Magnoliopsida > Poales > Poaceae > Miscanthus > Miscanthus lutarioriparius. Next base: position 72,077,765 of record CAJGYO010000012.1, on the reverse strand, counting down.
GTCAGGGACATGTGCACTATACCACCATGGAAGAGATTCCCTCTGGTGAGGTTGTCACAGCTGGTATGTTTCTTGTGAATCATCATCCTGTAGTCGTTTTATTTTATTCTAGAGCTTCGCATTCATTCATGAGTCCAACATTTGCATCCAAGTATGATTAGAAAATAATTGTAGTAGACAAGGGTGGTTATTGTATAAGTGCTACTGGGAGTAACATTTCTACCAATCAGATAGTTAGAGATGTATGTATCCAAATAAGTGAACAGAAGTATACTGCAAACTTAGTGATATTACCAAGATTGGGTATTGATGTCATCTTGGGTATGAATTGGATGAAGAACCATGGTGTCGGGTTCATAAACCCGGGGTCCCTCGAGGACTGGCTTCTACGCCAAGGCTCGGCCCAGGAAAACAGCATGTAGTTCATGGGCCAGCCCAAGAGCCTAAAACATAATGGGCCAGAGGGACAGTCCGGTTGCCGACCGGAAGGTCTACCCAAAAACAAGCGCTTGCTCATCAATCTCTCCGGCCCACCTCTCTGACCGGAGCATTCGCTTTGGGCACCAGCCGCCTCCGGACGGTCTCTCCGATCAGAAAGGCCTGGCCCAAAACACCGCTTCCCTCGACCCCGCGTCTCCAACCGTGGACCCCGTAGGAAGCCTGCTTACCACTCTTCTCCGACTGGCGCAGCCAGGGCCGACTGGGGCCATCCGACCAGGGACACCCACTCGGAAGGGACCAGGGGCAAACGGAGAAGGCAGTGCACAAAGTCAAACCACGATACTAGGACCATACCCTGTACGCCTGCGGGAACAGTGCTCCTCAACCACCCTGACACAAATAGTATTGTAGGCGCCGACATTTGTGTCTACAGTATTGTAGGGGCTCCCATATGGCAAAAAGCCCCCCACATACCTCTGGGCATCGATAGTGGGCGCCAGGGTTCACCATACCTAGTACAGAGGGTAGGGCTCCTCACATACCAATAGTATTTTGCAGGTACCGACATCCACCCTTCCCGAAGAAGGCAACGCAACCTCCCATGTGCACCTGACATTCTACAGTGACATCAACAGTATTGTGGGTGCCTACCATCATCGCTACCCTTGTCGGCGTGGGCAACAAGGCTTAGAAACATCCGTACTCTGTCCCTCTCACCTGTAAAGCCATCCCCTTTATCTATAAAAAGGGGATGCGCTCCCTCCAACGGGGGAGGTCCACTTCTTCAAGTTCATACTCACTAGATCGATAGCTCACAAACCCCTCAAGCACACGCTTGAACACCTAGCTCATAGCGGAGTTCTGGTCGCCCTCGGCCCTTCCGGTCGGACCCGATCGGGCCTCTCGTATGCCCCTCCTTTCTCCTTCCTGTTTGTAACCCCACTATAGACTTTGAGCACCTGGGCTCAGGAATAAAGTCACCGACCGACCCACACTAGACGTAGGGCACGTTGCCTGAACCAGTATAAATCCTGTGTCATTGAGTGCTCGGCCACCTCCGATCACAACGTACGGCAAAACTACAAATATTCACTAGTTGGTCACTTTCTGTACCGACAGTTGGTGCCGTCCGTGGGGAAGACGCTGTACGTTAAACACTTTTTGGTCATAGGATGACCCATTTTTCCGCCACCCCCGCCGTGGCGGGCTCGGGTGATACGATTTGCCTTGGCTCACTGGAGTATCCTGCACTCTCGCCTGTGGGGATGCAGGTTCCACTCGTTTTCAAGCCATCCCAGGCCTTCCACTTCAGAAGCCTAGACTTCATCGCCGACCGGCTCGGCGTACTCCACCTCCATGAGGAGACTCGTGACCCAGCACCCATCGGAAAGACGTTCTCCGTCGACTCTGGGACGCGCGACATCAACGGTGCGGCATCTGCGCTTCATTCTGAGCAAACTCTCTGCTCAAATCCCACTGTAAGTAATACGCGTACCTTTATTTGCCCTTTATTTACTACCTCCCACCGATCATTCAGAGGGACTGCACCACCCATGCCACGAACACTGTATGTTTGGTTCCCCTACGGCCTCGCATCCTCCGTAGATGCTTATGCTCGGGGGCTCCAAAGGACGCTGGCACCATCCCCCCTCATGTCCAAATTCGTAGGAATGGCAGGCTCCGCTCCTGTCGTTTCCCACGAACTTCCGGATAATGAGGGTGAGAGCGATGGTTCCAGCATTGGTGATGTGGCATCCCACCACCATCTGTCCCGAGAATGCACTATGGCAGATGGTCCAGCACAACCGCTGGTGGTTGCTGAGTCCGTGCAAACTCACACCCCTCTAGACACGCGTGCGGAGGCCCTCCCGTCTGCGCAAGCACACACCGAGGAACAACGACAATGACGGCAGAACCTGCCACCAGGGCTGGCACAACCGGTGCGGCACGTTGCGCATGGCCCGACAGGCGGCGCCTAGGGTCGTGCTTGTCAGGTCCAGCGCGACATTTTGAACGAGGGGAATGATGTCCCACAATTCACCCAAGCCAGCTAGAACATCGCTGCTGTAGCAATGCTTCTACGTGGTGTTCCCGAGCCCGTCGACCCTCAGGAACGGGCCGTCTACCAGAACCTCCGGGTTCTAGTAGAGGTCGCTGCTGCCCAGCAAGCAGAAAGCTCCGCGTCGTGACTCCTACCCGCGCCCTCTATCCCCACCGGGGGGACGGGGACGCGCCAACCGGATCGCTCCATTCGCGCGCCGCCGTAGCCATCAGGCTCAGCTCAGGGTGCGGCAGCCATGCCATGGTCTGATCGGGCGCCTGCTCCACACCGACCGCTGGCACACGAGCAGCCCGATCCGCACCAGGACGCCCGTAGCATCATCAGCGACCGGCATCGGGCCCAACACGATAATAATGTCCGCCGTACAGCGGTAGGCAACACGGATCCCGACCAAACCATCGAGGGAAGCGGTGAAACGCGCCCCAGGCGAGGTCCCTGGCCGGATGACCAGAGCCCCAGCCCTGAGGGCCCGGGCCCACGGGCCTTCAGCCGGCGCATCCGGAGAGCACCGTTCCCACTGTGTTTTCGGTCTCCCTCTAACATCACCAAATACACTGGGGAGATGAACCCAGGCATTTGGCTCGAAGACTTCCAGCTCGCCTATCGAGCCAGAGGAGTGGATGACGACTACTTCATCATCCAATATCTTCTCATTTGCATTGGGGGACTTGTTCGGGCATGGCTCGAATTCCTTCCACACGATAGCATCCGCAACTGGGCGGACCTCAAGAGGGTCTTCATCGGGAATTTCCGGGGGACGTACGTCCGCCCAGGAAACTCCTGGGACCTCAAGAGCTGTTAGTAGCAGCCTAGCAAATCCCTGCGGGATTATATCCCCAGGTTTTCTCAACGATGCAACTCCCTCCCTGATGTCGTCGACGCAGACATCATCAGCGCATTCCTCTTCGGGACAAACTATGAGTCCCTGATCCACAAGCTTGGCTACCTAAAACCCCGTACCACCCGTGATCTGCTCGACGTTGCCACCAACCACGCCTCTGGCGAGGAGGTGGTCAGAGCGGTCTTTAGCGGAGGCCGAGACAAAAGCAAGCCCAAGCGCACAGATCCGGACGAAGGCCCCTCCACTCAGAGGGGCAAGAAGAACAAGAAGGATCGGCGCTGGTCAGACAGCACCGCGTTAGTCGCCGCGGCTGATCGCACACCCAGACAGCCCCAATAGGGACTGCCTGACCACTTCAACAAACTCATGGATGGTCCATGCCCAAACCACACCTACCCCATCAAACACCTCTATAAGGAGTGCGAGCTCCTCAAACGCTTCCTCCGATAGGCCGGCGGGTCAAAGGAGGGATACGGCAAGGACCCAGTAGCTAAGAGAGGAGGCATAGCAGGCAAGGACAGAGATGGTTTCCCCAAGCCTGAGGAGTGCATCATGATCTTTGAAGGGTCCGACGCCATCTGGACTAAATACCAGCATAAGGTACGCTACAGGGAGGCGTGCGCCGCCGAGATGGCCGTCCCCTCCTTCCTCAGCTGGTCGGAGTCCCTGATCACCTTTGATCAGAGGGACCATCCCTCCTACGTCACGAGACCAGGACGCTACCCGCTCGTCATCGACCCCACCGTCCACAAGAAGCGCCTCACCAAGGTGCTAATGGACGAAGGGAGCAACCTCAACATCCTGTACATCGACACCCTCGATGCCATGCGCATCCCCCGGTCGGAGCTCTGCCCGATGGGCTCCCCCTTCCACGGGGTGATCCCGGGAGCGCAGGCACACCCGCTCGGACAGATCGATCTGCCGGCACGTTCGGCAGCCAGGCCAACTTCCACTCGGAGGTCCTCACCTTCGAGGTGGTGGACTTTCCAGGGTCCTACCACGCCATCTTGGGGCGGCCATGCTATGCAAGGTTCATGGCCATCCCCAACTACACCTACCTCAAGCTAAAGATGCCAGGGCCGAACGGCGTCATCACCATAAGTAGCACCTTCTCGCACGCCTTCGCGTGCGACCACAAGCACTACGAGCTCGCCACCGCGGTCGTCAACTCGTCCGAGCTCCCACGGCTCAGGGAGTCATCAACTCTAGTAGTCCCAGACTGCAACAAACCGACCTCCTCGATGGCCTTCCGCCCACTCGAGGAAACCAAGGTGGTGGGTGTCGACCCCGCTGATCCAGCCAAAACGGTGCGAATCGGGACCCAGCTCCCAGCCAAATAGGAATGCGAGCTCGTCGACTTCCTGCGCGACAATCACGATGTCTTCGCATGGCAACCTTCTGACATGCCAGGGATACCATGGGATGTCACCGAGCACGCACTACGCCGTATCCCGGGCTCGAAGCCCGCCAAGCAACGCCTACGTCGTTTCGACGACGAGAGGCACAGGGCCATTGGTGAAGAGATCACGAAGCTCCTAACGGTCGGATTCATTAGGGAGGTTTTCCACTCCGACAGGCTCGCCAATCCTGTCCTTGTCAGAAGAAAGACCAGGAAATGGAGAATGTGTGTTGATTATATTGGACTCAACAAGGCGTGTCCTCATGATCACTTTCCTTTACCACGCATAGACAAGATAATCGACTCCACCTCGGGTTGTGAGATCCTCTCCTTTCTAGACGCCTACTCAGGCTATCACCAGATTGTGATGAAAGAGTCCGATCAGCTCACGACCTCCTTCATCACCCCGTATGGTTCATACGACTACGTGACCATGCCTTTTGGCTTAAAGAACGCTGACACCACCTACCAAAGGTGCATGCAGCAGTGCTTCACCGACCAAATCGACCCGCCCGATCAGCCTGATCAGGCAGTATGGCCGAAACGAACAATCGCCGTCTATGTTGACGACATAGTGGTCAAAACAGCCCGAGCGTACAACCTGATCGCAAACTTGGCCGCGATGTTTGCAAACCTCTTAAGGTTCAACATCAAACTGAATCCCAAAAAATGTGTTTTCAGGGTTCTGAAGGGGAAGCTGCTTGGATACATCATATCTGAGCGCGGCATCGAGGCCAACCCCGAAAAGATCGCAGCCATCTCTAACATGGGCCCTATACGCAATGTGAAGGGCGTACAAAGGCTCCCCGGCTGCCTGGCAGCCTTAAGCCGCTTCATCTCCCAGCTCAGCGAACGGGGGATGCCACTCTACAAGCTCCTCAAAAAGACGGACGCCTTCGTCTGGACTGAGGAAGCCCAGCAGGCTCTCGAAAGCCTCAAAACGTCCCTGACATCAGCCCTGATCCTCGTCGCTCTCGAATGGGGAGAACCCCTCCTCCTCTACGTTGCGGCAAGTAACCATGTGGTGAGTGCCGCCCTGGTCATTGAAAGGGAGGAACCAGGACACCAGCTCAAGGTACAGCGACCCATACACTTCATCGGAGAAGTACTTACTAACCCCAAGGTCCGAGGAACAAGGACACCAGCTCAAGGTACAGCGACCCATACACTTCATCGGAGAAGTACTTACCGACCCCAAGGTCCAGTACCCCTAGGTGCAGAAACTCCTATACGCCGTGCTAATGGCCACTAGGAAGCTCCTACACTACTTCACCGATCACGAAGTCACAATCGTCACTTCATACCCACTCGGAGACATCATCCGCAACCGCGACGCCACGGGACGAATCTCTAAATGGGCCCTTGAGGTCATGGGCCATGACATCAGGTATACCCCCCGCACAGCTATTAAGTCTCAACCTCTCGTGGATTTTGTCGTCGAATGGACGGAGGTCCAGCTATTGGTCCTGGACGTCTCCCATGAGTACTAGACAATGTACTTCGATGGATCCGTAATGGCGCCTGGCTCAGGGGCTAGAGTGGTTCTGATCTCCCCAGATGGGAGTAGGCTCTGCTACGCCATCCGCCTCCACTTTTTGGCTTCAAACAACGCCGCAGAATACGAGGCCCTTATCAACGGACTACGCATCGCCATCGAGCTCGGTGCTATGTGACTCTACATCCGTGGTGACTCGGAGCTAGTCATTGATCAGGTCATGAAGGAGTCCTCCTGCAAAAGCCCCCTCATGACAGCATACTGCCAAGAGGTGTGCAAGCTCGAGGATAAGTTCTAGGGAATCGAGCTGCATCACGTCCCTCGAAGAGACAACGATGCCACCGATTTCCTCGCAAAACTGGCCACCAGGCGGGATCCATCCCCGAGCGGGGTCTTCATCAACGACGTCCATGAGCCATCCGCCCACATCCTGGAAGGTCCGACCCAGACATGCCCCGATGGCCAACCGGCGATCAGGGGCTCTAATCCTGATGCCCAGCCAGCGCCCGGGGGCTCTGACCCTAGTAGCTCTCCATCACCTGCGGACGTCGTCGTACTGACACTCGATGAAACCGATTGGCGGGTACCGCTACTCACCTACCTCCTCGAGGAGGTCCTCCCACCCAAAAGGGCTAAAGCCCGACAAATCACTCGACGCGCCAAGACCTTTGTCGTGCTCGGTAATGAACTCTACAAACAGAGTCCGTCAGGGGTGCACATGAAATGCGTCCCCGCCAGCCGAGGGAAGCAGATCCTCCTCGAGGTCCATGCCGGGATCTACGGGCATCACGTGGCCCCAAGGTCTCTGGTTAGAAAAACCTTTCACCAAGGTTTTTACTGGCCCACCGCGCTAAGAGATGCAGAGGAGGTCATCCGTAGGTGCGAAGGATGTCAGTTCTACGCTCGGCAAACCCATTTACTGGCGCAGGAGCTCCAAACCATCCCAATCACCTAGCCATTCGTAGTCTGGGGCCTCGACATGGTAGGACCCCTCAAAAAAGGCCCAGGTGGCTTCACTCACCTACTCGTAGCAGTCGACAAGTTTACCAAGTGGATAGAGGCTAAGCCCATCACCAATCTCTGCTCGAAAGAGGTGGTCAAATTCTTCCTCGACATCATCTACCGATTTGGCGTTCCTAACTGTATTATCACTGACCACGGGACCAACTTCACCAAAAAGAAGTTCCTGGACTTCAGTGATGGATACGGCATCAGAATCGACTGGGCTTTGGTCGGACATCCATGAACTAACGGTCAGGTCGAACGCGCCAATGTCATGGTCCTCTAAGGACTCAAGTCGCGCATCTTCGACTGACTCAACAAACACGCCGAGCGATGGGTTGCTGAGGTCCCAGCGATCCTTTGGAGCCTGAGAACAACCCCAAACCGATCCACGGATTCACACCTTTCTTCCTAGCCTACGGAGCAGAAGCCATGTTGCCCTCCGACCTCGACCACGGCGCACCAAGAGTAAAAGCTTTCAACCGCAACAGAGCCGCGGAGGCTTAGCAAGATGCCGTCGACCTGCTCGAAGAGGCTTGTGAGACAACCGTCATCTGCTCCGCTCGCTATCAACAAACCCTCTGCAGGTACCACGAAAGGAAGATCAGAGGAAGGATACTTGAAGTCGGCGATCTCATGCTCCGAAGGACCCAATCGACGAAGGAAAAACACAATCTCTCTCCACCCTAGGAAGGACCCTATAAGGTAACCAAAGTAATCCGACCGGGCACCTACTGACTGGAGGACAACAATGGCAATGTTCTCAACAACACTTGGAACATTGAGCAGCTACGTCGTTTTTCCCTTAAAACTTAGCCTAAGCACTTTCGGTTAGAACACATGCTCCCGTAAGAGCGCCCCCGCCCGAAACACTTTCAACCTGGGTCACTCGGGGGCTCCATAAGTGTACAAATATTGAGTATTACCTCTCTTTCTCTTTACTATCACATGGTATACAACTTTCTCCCCGAACGGAAACACAATCCATTCCTTTGATTACCCTACGTAACCCTGTTCTTACTCCCAAACCGAACGCACCCCACCTTTCCCTACGAATATGAGCAACCGAGCCTCGCGGGCCACGCCCCGGGCTCCCAAGATTGCACCCTACGGGACAAAATGGGTAGGTACGAAAAAGAAAGGATAAAAACAAAGGTTATGCTAGGACAGAAACAAGGAAGCAGATATGGTGGTTTCATCATAGGGGAAGTACGGTTATATTTATTGATGCAAAGAAACTATATACATGGGGACTTACCCACCAAACTTAACTATTACACTTTTCTACTGCTACAAATACTACTACGGCCGCTCGAATGACATCGCCTGAAAGCCAAAGAAGAAACCGGATGTAACCACCAGGACCCGCTCGGCTCCGCTCCTTCGACTTCAGCAAAACAAAATAGATACCTCTAGGGCATCACACCTATAGATGCTTAGCAGAAGAACATGGAGCTCCTGACCTTCTCATGCAAACGAGGCAGCTCCTGGGTGGGGGGCCGCTACCAAGGTATGGCCGCCATGGCTGGAAGAAATCTCATCAAACTTTATGAACTGACCGACTTGAGCAGCTGTAGGCACGGAACCCTCCACCGGCACAATCATGAGTAACCTCCCCTCCGATGAAGCTCGCCCAGAAAAGATCCACCAGAGAAAATCTACCCATGGCTCCATCCCAAAGAAGGCCTCGCAGATCAGATCCGGCATCACCTCCAGTCCGACATCACGCTCCGGGTTCACAAAAGGATTTGTAAGTCCTCCCCCTCGCTCACTCTCTCTCCCACTTAGGAACCGCCGTGGCATACAGGCACTCTCGGTGAGAAGGAAGAAGGAAGAGAGACAATAGTTGGAGAACAAGCAAAGGACTACGACAGAGAGCCCTCTCCCTCCCCCTATTTAAAGAAGAAAAGCAGACAATCAGAGCGCAAAACTCTACCCCCATTCAATGCGGATGGGAAATGACGGGACACGCCCTGGCCGAAGGGACACACATTGACTGACGGAGCAACGTCGAGTCAGACGGAACATCGCCTGGCAAAGCAAAACGTGGCCTGGGTATGGCCCACCACTATCGCACGACCGAGCACGAAAACCAAAGCGTCACCACACGCAGACAGCTCCCCACTCCCCCAGGCCAGGGGAGACCTAAAACAAAATCTCCGTCGGGAGACCAACCGGCCCCCTGAGTCGATCGAGTCGCTCAGTATCCACACCAGGACACAAGTAGGAAGCGAAGGGACGCCCCATGCAGGCCATGCCAACTCCGTCACGAACGACGAGCACGGGTCCCGGTCGGACATTTCTGACTGAAGCTCTCCGAACCCTGCCACTCCATTCGCCAAGGTAAACATTATTAAAACCCCCTCTATTTGATTATAAAATCATTTCATACATCCATACGCGCATTTCATTTTATACACCCGCGCCTCCCGGACGATTCGGACCCTGAACCGCCCGGGGGCTCGAGAACTAAGCATCGCACATGCAGTGAAATGCATCAGAACGCTCCATGTTGCGTCACGAAGCGGCGGTTGCCTCATTCGACATGGGCAACCAACAGAGCCAGGGGAGAAAACCGTAGATGAGCACCGTGTGGCCCTAGCTCGGTCCGGCAGACCGGGTCATCTCAACCTTCTTGTTCGATCCTAAACCCCTCGTCAGGCCCACAGAATCTCCATCGAAGTGAAGCCCGTTAGGCCACCCGGGTTGGTCTCCGGAATGACCTAGGCATCTATCGGGTTGCAGGTAAAGGAGTAGTGGAATGTCACAAGAGGGCTATGCTGACCCCATCACAAACGACGGACCTAGATTCCACTCAATCACACCCGTTAGCGAACTCACCGAGCTAGTATTCGAGCCCGAGCGATCGGGACAGACGACGAAACTCAGCCCCTCCGGTTATGAGGAATCGAGGATGGGGTAATGCACAATACTCACATCGACCCCCACGAAGGCCCGATAGGGCTCGGGGGCTCAAGAAAAATGCCAAGGACAGCAACCTCGAACTCGCCAGATCCACGACTCTGACTCGCCCGATCCCGCGGCGAGCACCGACGCTAGGATCCACGAGCATCGCCTCGTCCAATCTTTAACCAACTAACTATGCTTCGGCTTCCAAACGGCTTCAGACGGCTTCACTGCGCTCCAAATAACCCTAGGACCACGACTCCTAAACTCGTGTAACGGCTTCACTATGCTCTAATAAACCCGAGACCGTGACTCCTAAACTCGCATAACGGCTTCACTTCCGACTACGCTCCCAGGATCCACGAGCTCCGGCTTGTCCAAATCCTAAACTAACTAAACTAACTCCCTTGGCCCACGGCATGCACCGATGCCTGGGTCCATTCGTGGCTCCACCTCGCTCGATCCCATGGCGCGCATCGACGCCAAAGATCAGTAAGCTCTGACACATCCGAACCGAGCTATCACCGTCCGTGGCGCGCACCGACGCCAGCGTTTTCTCCGAACTAACCTTCTCACCCCATCCGCGGCGCGCACCAACGCCGGGATCAGTAAGTTCTGTCTCATCCACGCCTAAAAATCCCCTCGGCTACACAACGACGCCGCGGTTAAACGAAAATCCGTCTCAAACTAAACACCCGCTGAAATAACACCCCCAGATGGTTCTGCCCGAACTGCACGAGGGCTCGGGGGCTACACCCGCGGGTGCGCTCGCGCGCACCCACCGACACAATAGAAAAACCTCCCCTGCTGACAACACAGAAAACCCCCCAGCCGGTTCTGCCCGAACCGCCCAGGGGCTTGGGGGCTCCTGTCGGGTTCATAAACCCAGGGTCCCTCGAGGACCGGCTTCTACGCCAGGGCTCGGCCCAAGAAAACAGCATATAGTTCGCAGCCCGGCCCAAGAGCCCAAAACATGATGGGCTGAAGGGATAGTCCAGTCACCGACCGAAAGGTCTACCCAAAAACAAGCGCTCGCTCATCAACCTCTCTGGCCCACCTCTCCGACCGAAGCATTCACTTTGGGCACTAGCCGCCTCTGGGCAGTCTCTCCGATCGGAAAGGCCTGGCCCAAAACACCGCTTCCTACTCCGACCCCGCGTCTCCGACCGGGGACCCCGTAGGAAGCCTGCTTACCACTCTTCTCCGACTGGCGCGGCCAGGGCCGACTGGGGCCATCCGACCAGGGACACCCACTCAGAAGGGACAAGGGCAAACGGAGAAGGTAGTGCACAAAGTCAAACCACGATACCGGAACCATACCCTGTACGCCTACGGGAACAGTGCTCCTCAGCCGCCCTGACACAAACAGTATTGTAGGCGCCGATATTTGTGTCTACAGTATTGTAGGGGCTCCCATACGGCAAAAAGCCCCCCATATACCTCTGGGCATCGATAGTGCGCACTAGGGTTCACCATACCTAGTACACAGGGTAGGGTGTAACACCTCGGGTGTTTAAAATACTAAAACCTGACATGTCATCATATGCATTGCAAAGCATTTGGCATTTGGTGAAAACTTTGAGATGCATATACTAAAACAAGTTTATATTCATGTGGTATGTGTTGAATTGTATTGTTTGACTTAAATTCAAAGTTTGTTTGGATTTTTGAATTTTTCGAGAAAACCCCGCTTTTCAGCATTTATATCCTACCCTGAAAATCCATTTCAAAATCTAAGCATAATTTGGGGTTGATCCCAAAAGCAAAAGTGTAGAGCTTGGCAAGTTATACAAAGTTTGTTTTTGGAGTTTTTCAAGTTGTTTAGAAAAATTTTGAGTAATTCAAAAAGGCGTAATTCGTTAAATTTCCCTATTCAAATTCAAAAGTTCATTTCAAAATCTAGACCGAATTAGGAGATGGTTATAGAAGCAAAGTTGTAGAACTTTTGATTTTGAACAACTTTTGTTTTTGGGGATTTTTGAGTTGTTATGAAAATTTGAGAGTAATTTGTTTATTTTGGCGAATGGCAAACTTGTAATTACTGTGAACAGTGTCCACCGTCGAGACTACACCGCCGACGACCTTCTTCGGCGTTCCAGGCGCATCGTGGCCATCCTTGGCGTCGCGCTGGCACAGAAATGGCTCCGTCGTGGCTTCCTTGAGCTTCTGAGTCGCGTTATAAGAACCAAGACACCATCGTCGTCGTTTTTCTTCCTCCTCTGCTTTTCCCGTCGCCACCACCGCAACTCCGTCGAGCTCTCGCCGTCAACTTAGCGCCGTTGCCGTCTCGGCAAAGCCTGTCCCAGCTCCGCCTTAAACTTACGCGTCCAACCGACCCACCAATTCAGTTTATCTCCACCGGAAACTCGCTGTCCACGTCTTTCTTCTTCGCGGCCGGCAACTCCTCCGCTGAGCGCGATTCGCCGTGGCCAGAGCTCCACGGTGCATCTTCGTCCCTGGTTTTGGCTGATTCTGTTTCGTCTCGATGCTGTAGTACTTAATCCATAGCTGGTTGCTCATTTTGATCACTACAGTGGCCGGTACACCATCGCCGATGATGTTTTGCTCCGCCGTGATCACCGTGATCGTTGTCACGCCTCTCCGTCGCTTCTCCGACCTCGCTCCTTGCTTCAACACGTTCGGGGTGAGCCTCTGGTGCTTCCTGAATCCCTTGTTTGAGCTCTACCGGTCGCACACCGCTGGCATAGCGCTGCCGTGCCACCGCGTCCACCATGGTCGACGACGAGCTAGTATAGGGCCGTAATCAGTGCTGATAGGGACGTCAATCGATGCGCCTAGACTTGGTGATCATTTTGCTACGTTGGTCGTCGCCGGTGATCTCACCGTCGGTGAGAAATCGCCGGTCAGAGCCGTCGCTGCCGTGCTCAACGTCGGAGGTTAGGGATGACAGGTGGGGTCGGGTTGTCAGTGACTCAGCGTTCAAATGGATTTTTTTTCTATTTTCAGATTTAAATGAATAGTGTCTGTTTTTGTTATTTTTGTATAGATTTATTTAGAGCTCCAAAAATTATGAAAATTTTTGTGTGACTTCTCTGTGATGTATAGTATTTAAGAAAAATATAAAATAATGTTTTTCGGTAATTTTTGAATGTGATAAAAATTGCTCAATTTATTAATAAATGGATTTCCATGATTTTTCTAGGCTTATTTATATATCCAAAAATTATGAAATTGGTTTTGCCACTTAGTTATCATGTAATGAACATTTACAAAAATTTTGAGCTCAATTGGAATAAGTTGATTTATTTCATAATTTTGAATTAAATAAGTAATTCATAAAAGCAAATAGTAACCTTTAATGATTTAGGTTTTGTTTGAAATTTTGATTGAGTGATGACCTTGGATCATTAGTTGATAATGATCCTTGGCAATTGATTGGGTGTTGCGAAAAAGGTTTGACTAGTTTGACTTGCAAATCATGTCATGAAGGAAAGTTGTATTCAAATTATTAATTTTGCATCCATCATCGAGCATCATGTTTCGTATTCCACATCATGTTAAACATGGCATTGTTATTACATGTAGTAAACGAAGGTGAACACGTGGTAGTTAATCAAGTGGTAGAGGAGGTTAATCCGTTTGTTGAGGTCGGACCGAATACTTGTGAAACGTCGCAGGAGCCGGACTTTTCCGTCAATGAAGGCAAGCCCCGGATGCATACAACCCTACCTTGTGTTTTACAAATTGATTTTGCTTTTGCTTTCCGTTACTGCATTAAGTGATTAGGAGTTAAGTAAGAGCCTAATTGGTGCATTACCATCCTTGTTATTCCATATTTACCATATTACCAGTTTTTAAACTCGTATATGCCTAGTTTTGCTTAGCTATGCGTAGAACGATGAAAGTCGGGTGATTACCTACCAACTGCAAGTTTTAAATGGAACATTGGTTAATTATGTTAGCATGTGATATGGGAATGTGGAGTAATAAATCTAGACCGGGCGGACTCGGTGTGTGTGAGCCACAAGACATGGAGGTCTTGTGAGCGGGTTCTTTCCACTTTATGGTCGATTAAGGCACGTCCGTTGTTGAATTGCATGAGGTGAGAATTTGTAGTACTAACCACATACTCCGTAAGCTTTGAACTTGGCGATTCTATTACGAGAATGGCTACTCGCAAGACCGGGAGTGGAGAGATGGCGGAATAGCGTGTACCCACGTGGCTATGGGCTGGATTGGTGAGAATCTTGTATTCTCGGGTGGCGCGGACCCGTTCTTGTTTCAGAGCATCTGAGGGTAGGTTGGTATATGTAGGTCCGGGACCTGCATATGTCGTGTGGTCTGGAATTCCCAGCTGGGTTTACAATCGGTTCGAATCGTCGTTGCTCCTCGGTTATGGAGACTCAACTCACTGTTCATCATCGTAGTATTAATAACTGGAACTTGAGAATTGTTGATGAAGGTGTTGGATATGAAGTTTCATGATCTCATTACGGATCGTGTCATCTTTGTATATGAGTTTATGAAGTTTAAAGTGTTGAAATAAAGAATTTTATTAAAGAGCTTTTACGCAAAATAACTTTGATTATTGCTAAAACCATACCTTGAATCCCTGAGCCTGCATTCTTGAGTTATCAGTTCTTATTTCGGATAAGTCTTGTTGAGTACTTTTGTACTCAGGGTTCGTTGACCCTTGTTGCAGGTGAGTCTCATGAGCAGATCTATTGTGGATCGTGCTGCATGACAGTTGTACCTTGTGATGACATTGAGAAGTAATTGTGTGGCCCTTGGGCAGGGCAGCCTCATTGTGTGTTTTGTATTATATTATAATGCCGCTCCACTACTTTGGTTTGTATTAATATCGAACTTAGTTGTATGGTTTGAAACAAATAGTTTGTAAACTATGTTATTGTAAGTCTTCCGCTACTTTTACTATGATGTATTTATTTGAATAAACTATTGTAATACTGCAATGACTCTGTAATGTGATCCTGCTCGGAAATCGTGGATGATTCGGGGTTCCCCGAGGACACCCGACAGTCTTCTTAAATTACCAGGAACATATGCATAGATGTCAAAGGTCGTTGGACAGTGACAGGTGCATGTGGGCCCTATAATTTACGGGGTTCTGCCACAGAATGGTATCAGAGCGATCGTTACAAAGTTTTTGTGGTATTGGTTTACAAAAACTTCAAAATGATTTGGGATGACTAAATTTAACTTGATTAATTTGGTCCAAATTGCTTCCGACTTATCTTATTCATTCCTCCCATTCCGTATTTAATTAAAAAGGGTCTTGTGTGGTGGAGTAGTAATCTTACTATGCCCTATATAAAAAAAATAAATGTTGTTTATGTGCATTATAAACTTTGATGTTTTTGTTCGTAAGAACGATTCATGCATCATTATTAATTCACTCGTTACTTCCTTCACCTCTTAGTCTGGAGTTGAGTAGTGAGACTGGTTTGAGTAATGTAATCCATCATAGCTGCTCTTTAGACTTTGATCAAATGGTCTTACTTGGATTAAATTGGTTTCCTACAGTATGGCTCGTGCCAAGATGACGCCCCGTAAGTCCACTGGACCCAAAGGAGTTCCTCGTCACCAACTTGCCCCTAGAAATGATGGTGCTAGCAGTAGCAGTTCTAGGCCTGATCCCCAGGCGAAGATACAGAGAATTTCTGCAGAATTAGCACAAGCTACTAGAGATAGGGCTTTGGATGCTATACAGGTAGGAGAATTACAGGATCAATTGAGGCGTCTCACCACCGCACACAGGAACTGCGAAAGCATGTTAGTTCGTACGGTGGAGGGACGAAATGAGGCTTGGCATAGGGAAAATGTAGCTAGAGCTAGAACTCATGAGCTAGAATTCTATGTAGAAGATTTAGAAGAACATAATACCTATCTACATGAGGAAGTTCATAGGCTTAGCAATCTGCTAAACCCGAATCATGAGCCTCAAGCTGATGCCATGGACCCCGGTGTCATCCTTGCCGATGATAATGAATCGGAAGAGGAAGAAGAAGAAGATCCTGAAGAATTAGTAATGATCAATGAAAGTGATGATGAAGGCGGTAATAATTCCGGAATGGATACCGAGCCTAAAGTTTGAAGTAATCACGGAAAAGAGTAGAGTTGTATAATAGTTAATTATGGTTAAGCTATGTATCTTGTTTTGGTACGTATAGGGTCTGGTGTTTATAGTAATAAACCCTATGTTATGTGTCTGGAGTAAGTTGTTGTGCAATTCAATAAAGGCTTGTGAATAAAGTTTGGTTTGTTATGAGCAGATGCGTCGTACGCGGGGATCGCATATTCCTGGTACTTCACAAGATGATGATGATATCCCCAACCCGCCATCGATGCCGACCAATCTGGCTGATGCTATCGCTACATTAGTCAATGTGACTATGGAAAATTCTTGTTTGCTTCATGAGATGGCTCAAAGTAATCAGAATTAGATGCATGGAAACCGTGGCCGCAATCATAACAAGCATGAGGCTACCTATGTGGATTTCATGGATACAAAACCCCCGGTGTTCACCAAGGCAGATGAACCACTGGAGGCTGATGACTGGCTTAGGACCATGGAGTAGAAATTTGATCTTATTCACTGCACAGAGTTTTAGAAACCGGTGTTTGCTGCCCAGCAACTTAGAGGTGCAGCTGGTGCTTGGTATGCAAATCTGATGGCCATGCAACCCGCAGGCGTTCTATTAACTTGGACAGAATTTCATGCGCTTTTGAGCCCATTATATCCCGGAAGGAGTGATGGCTATGAAGTTGGATGAATTCCTTGCTTTGAGGTAAGGGGATCAAACGGTTATGCAAAGATGTGGGAAGATTCAATCATCATCGTCGCAAAGATGCATCCGAACATGTCAATACGGATGCCAAGAAAAAGAAATGGTTCATGAGAGGTCCGAATACCAAATCTGCAGAGACAATGATGACAAACTGCACTAATATCACTTATCATGAGGCAATAAATATTGCAATTGCTTGAGAGGCAAAAGTATCGGCAAGATAAGGAGCTCAAGAAGAAAAAGAATGTGCCGTCTGGACCTTTTGGTGGAAACCAAAAGAGGCGAGAGTGATTTATCATCCAATAAACCATTATCGTCCTCCTTATCGTCCGCAGTGAGTTCCAAGCCGGACAATGAATAAATGTCCGTCCCGCTATAACCTATCCGAACTCACAATCAACCAATGCTCCCCGGTGGTAATGCTCCAACGTCACACGGGTCACAACTATCCATGTTATAATTGTGGAAGGACTGGTCATTTCTCCAGGGAATGTCCATATCCTAGGTAGGCTAACCAAAATTATCAGAAGACCCCTGCCAATCAACAACAGGTCGTGCACCAAACAAGAACCACAATCGAGAATGCTCGGAAGGGCAAAGATGAGAGGAAGACAGGACGGGTGTTCTATATTCAAGTCGGAGAAATTCGGAGGGGAGCCAAGTGATGATGGGTATGTTTTCTATTGCCAATCACCCTGCAGCTTATACTTTTTTGATTACGGCGCGCCGCATTCATTCATCAATAGAACCTTTGTCATGAAGTATGAAATTTCAATTGGGGCAACAAAGAAAAGTTTCTTTGTACACATGCCTGGGGGGCGTCGTGTACTAAGGAAATGGTGTACCAGTACCCGTAAACCTAGGTGGGCATATTTTTCCCACTACCATGATTATCCTTAAGGATCGGGATATAGATGTAATCTTGTGAATGAATTGGATGTATCAAAGATAAGGTCATTATAGATCGTTGAATAGGACCTTAAGAGTAAGTTTGCCTAATAGTAATTCTCAACTTCTCATCCAACTTCCAACCTTAAAAAGATCGATTAGGCGAGTTTGTGCAACTGCCACAAAGAGATTAGAGATATCCCGGTGAGTACGTGAATTTCCTGATGTGTTTCACGAGGATTTACCCGTCTACCACCGATAGGGATGTACAGATTTAACATAGAGTTACAACTTTGAAACAGCTCCGATTTCTCGGAGAGCTTATAGAATGCCACCTAAGGAATTGGTCGAGTTGAAGGCTCGATTACAAGAATTAATTGAGAAGGGGTTTATCCAACCTAGTTCCTCACCTTGGGGATGTCCGGCAATTTTGTGAAAAAAAAAGATGAGACCACGAGGTTATGTGTTGACTATCGTCCGTTAAATGAAGTGACCATCAAGAATAAGTATCCATTACCTCGGATAGATTTGCTTTTTAATCGGTTGGCGGAGCCAAAGTTTTCTCAAGATAGATTTGAGATCGGGGTATCACCAAATTAAGATAAAGCTCAAGATATTCCCAAAACGGCATTTACCACAAGATACGGATTATATGAATACTTGGTGATGTCTTTTGGTTTGACAAATGCTCCCGCTCATTTCATGTATCCGATGAACTCGATATTCATGCCCGAGCTAGACAAGTTTGTAGTGGTATTTATAGATGATATACTAGTATATTCCAAGAATAAGATGAACATGCGAACACCTCGTAATTGTTCGACTCGTTTGAGAGAACATCAATTGTATGCCAAGTTCAAGCAAGTGTGATTTTTGGCTTAAGGAAGTGCAATTTCTTGGACATGTCTTGTCAGCCGAAGGAGTTGCAGTTGATCCCAGCAAAGTGAGGGATGTGCTTGATTTGAAACCGCCAACCACAGTTCATCAAGTTCGGAGTTTTCTTGGATTGGCGGGATATTACCATCGTTTTTATTCCAGAATTCTCTAAAGTATCAAAACCTATAACTGAATTGTTGAAGAACCAAGTGAAGTTTGTCTGGTCATCAGATTGTGAAGAGGCTTTCCAGACTTTAAAAAGGCTGTTGACTACTGCACCAGTGTTAGCTCAACCTGATATCGAGAAGCCGTTTGATGTTTATTGTGATGCTTCAGGTATTGGTATTGGATGTGTGTTGATGCAAGAAGGCCGAGTCATTGCCTATGCGTCCAGGCAACTTAAGCAACATGAAGAACACTATCCTACTCATGATTTGGAGTTAGCAGCTGTGGTTCATGCTCTAAAGATTTGGCGGCATTACCTACTTGGTAATACGTGTCATATATATACAGATCACAAGAGCTTAAAATATATCTTTACTCAGTCAGAGTTGAACATGCGACAAAGAAGATGGTTAGAACTAATTAAGGATTACGATTTGGAAGTACATTATCACCCTGGTAAAGCCAATGTAGTTGCAGATGCTCTCAGTCGAAAAAGCTATTGCAATTGCCTGACAGTAAGAACAATGGGTTTGACTTTATGTCAAGAGATGGAGAAGCTAAATGTAGAAGTAATTCAACAAGGTAGTTTGACCAACATAATTGTTGAAGCCACTATTCGAGATCAAGTTATTGCTGCTCAGAAGGAAAACAAGGGTGTAGCCCATATCAAGGAAAGAGTCAGGAATGGAAAGGCGGAATGTTTCAGTATAGATAATGAAGGTGTGCTATGGTTCAAGGATCGTTTGGTAGTACCAAAAGTTCCTGAGTTGCGACAGTCAATTCTTCAAGAAGCACATGCTACTAGGTTATCTATCCATCCGGGAAGCAACAAGATGTACCATGACTTAAAACAAAGGTTTTGGTGGACAAAAATGAAGATAGAAATTGCAAGATATATAGCAGAGTGTGATACTTGTCAGAAGGTGAAAGCTATACATCTGAGGTCTGCTGGAGAACTACAACCATTACCTATTCTAGCTTGGAAGTGGGAGGACATAAGTATAGACTTTATTGTTGGCCTACCCAAGATAGCAAAGGGATTTGACTCAATATGGGTTATTGTAGATTGACTCACTAAGTCAGCACATTTTCTTCCTGTCAAAACTATATATCCCACTGTCCAATATGCCAAGATATATTTAGCAAGAATTATGAGTCTCCATGGAATACCAAAGACCATAGTGTCCGATCGGGGTACACAGTTTGTCTCTAGTTTTTGGAAACAATTGCATTCTTCCTTGGATACCAAGCTCTCAGTATAGTACAAACTTATCATCCATGGATGATGGATGAGATGAAAGAGTCAATCAAGTGCTTGAAGATATGTTAAGGTGTTGTGTCCTTAATTATTCCAACAAGTGGGACGAATGCTTACCTTTGGCCGAGTTCTCATATAACAATAGTTATCGAAAGCATTAGAATGGCTCCATTTGAAGCACTCTATGGCCGTGAGTGCGAGAACATCGTTGAGTTGGTCGGAGCCCTGAGAAAGAAGATTCTTTGGAGTTGACCTTGTGAAAGAAATGGAAGACAAGGTTAGGCAAATATGAGAGTAATTTGAAAATAGCTCAGTCCGCCAAAAAAGAGTTATGCGGATAGACGATGGAGACCATTGGTGTTTAACAAAGGAGATTTTGTATATCTGAAAGTATCACCAATGAAGGGAGTTAACCATTTTGGTGTTAAAGGCAAGTTGGCACCTCGATATATTGGACCATTTCAAATTTTGGAGAGATATGGAAAAGTGGCCTATCGTTTGAAATTACCAGAACATTTATCAGCTGTACATGATGTGTTCCATGTGTCTCAGATTGAAGAAGTGTCTCCAGTGCCCGAAAGCGAATGTTGAAGTTGAAGGAGTGGAACTTGAACCAGATCTGACTTATTCAGAATATCCTATCCGAGTGTTGGATCGAAAAGATCATGTTACTCGGAGGAGAACAATAAAGTTCTACAAGATACAATGGAATCAACATTCAGAAGAGCAAGCTACACCGGGAATCGGAAGATTACTTGTTAGAAAAGTTTCCGAGTTTCTAGCGTCAATATAGAATAGAATAATGTTAGTTGAGCTCGGTTACTACAAATTGTGTTTTGTAAAAGAACCTCAGTTGTTTTATGGAAAAGTTCTGGATGTTTTTGGATTGACACATTTCCTTTTCCATTACTTACTCTATGGCTTTGAATCTCGGGGCGAGATTTCTTTTAGGGGGAAGGATTGTAACACCTCGGGTGTTTAAAATACTAAAACCTGACATGTCATCATATGCATTGCAAAGCATTTGGCATTTGGTGAAAACTTTGAGATGCATACACTAAAACAAGTTTATATTCATGTGGTATGTGTTGAATTGTATTGTTTGACTTAAATTCAAAGTTTGTTTGGATTTTTGAATTTTTCGAGAAAACCCCGCTTTTCAGCATTTATATCCTACCCTGAAAATCCATTTCAAAATCTAAGCATAATTTGGGGTTGATCCCAAAAGAAAAAGTGTAGAGCTTGGCAAGTTATACAAAGTTTGTTTTTGGAGTTTTTCAAGTTGTTTAGAAAAATTTTGAGTAATTCAAAAAGGCGTAATTCGTTAAATTTCCCTATTCAAATTCAAAAGTTCATTTCAAAATCTATACCGAATTAGGAGATGGTTATAGAAGAAAAGTTGTAGAACTTTTGATTTTGAACAACTTTTGTTTTTGGAGATTTTTGAGTTATGAAAATTTGAGAGTAATTTGTGAATTTTGGCGAATGGCAAACTTGTAATTACTGTGAACAGTGTCCACCATCGAGACTACACCGCCGACGACCTTCTTCGGCGTTCCAGGCACGTCATGGTCGTCCTTGGCGTCGCGCTGGCACAAAAACGGCACAGTCGTGGCTTCCTTGAGCTTCTGAGTCGCGTTATAAGAACCGAGACGCCGTCGTCGTCGTTTTTCTTCCTCCTCTGCTTTTCCTGTCGCCACCACCGCAGCTCCGTCGAGCTCTCGCCGTCGACTTAGCGCCGTTGCCGTCTCGGCAAAGCCTGTCCCAGCTCCGCCTTAACCTTACGCGTCCAACCGACCCACCAATTCAGTTTATCTCCACCGGAAACTCGCTGTCCACGTCTTTCTTCTTCGCGGCCGGCAACTCCTCCGCCGAGCGCGATTCGCCGTGGCCAGAGCTCCACGGTGCATCTTCGTCCCTAGTTTTGGCTGATTCTGTTTCGTCTCAATGCTGTAGTACTTAATCCATAGCTGGTTGCTCATTTTGATCACTGCAGTCGCCGGTACACCATCGCCGACGATGTTTTGCTCCGCCGTGATCACCGTCATCGTTGTCACACCTCTCCGTTGCTTCTCCAACCTCGCTCCTTGCTTCAACGTGTTCGGGGTGAGCCTCTGGTGCTTCCTGAATCCCTTGTTTGAGCTCTACCGGTCGCACACCACCGGCGTAGCGCTGCCGTGCCACCGCGTCCGCCATGGTCGACGACGAGCTAGTATAGGGCCGTAATCAGTGCTGATAGGGACATCAATCGATGCGCCTAGATTTGGTGATCATTTTGGTACGTTGGTCGTCGCCGGTGATCTCACCGTCGGCGAGAAATCGCCGGTCAGAGCCGTCGCTGCCGTGGTCAACGTCGGAGGTTAGGGATGACAGGTGGGGTCGGGTTGTCAGTGACTCAGCACTCAAATCGATTTTTTTTTTCTATTTTCATATTTGAATGAATAGTGTCTGTTTTTGTTATTTTTGTGTAGATTTATTTAGAGCTCCAAAAATTATGACAATTTTTGTGTGACTTCTCTGTGATGTATAGTATTTAATAAAAATATAAAATAATGTTTTTCGGTAATTTTTGAATGTGATAAAAATTGCTCAATTTATTAATAAATGGATTTCCATGATTTTTCTAGGCTTATTTATATATCCAAAAATTATGAAATTGGTTTTGCCACTTAGTTATCATGTAATGAACATTTACAAAAATTTTGAGCTCAATTGGAATAAGTTGATTTATTTCATAATTTTGAATTAAATAAGTAATTCATAAAAGCAAATAGTAACCTTTAATGATTTAGGTTTTGTTTGAAATTTTGATTGAGTGATGACCTTGGATCATTAGTTGATAATGATCCTTGGCAATTGATTGGGTGTTGCGAAAAAGGTTTGACTAGTTTGACTTGCAACTGTACCGCGAAGGAAAGTTGTATTCAAATTATTAATTTTGCATCCATCATCGAGCATCATGTTTCGTATTCCACATCATGCTAAACATGGCATTGTTATTACGTGTAGTAAACGAAGGTGAACACATGGTAGTTAATCAAGTGGTTGAGGAGGTTTATCCGTCTGTTGAGGTCGGACCGAATACTTGTGAAACGTCGCGAGGCCGGACTTCACAACGAAGGCAAGCCCTTGATGCATACAACCCTACCTTGTGTTTTACAAATTGATTTTGCTTTTGCTTTCCGTTACTGCATTAAGTGATTAGGAGTTAAGTAAGAGCCTAATTGGTGCATTACCATCCTTGTTATTCCATATTTACCATATTACCAGTTTTTAAACTCGTATATGCCTAGTTTTGCTTAGCTATGCGTAGAACGATGAAAGTCGGGTGATTACCTGCCAACTGCAAGTTTTAAATGGAATATTGGTTAATTATGTTAGCATGTGATATGGGAATGTGGAGTAATAAATCTAGACCGGGCGGACTCGGTGTGTGTGAGCCACAAGACATGGAGGTCTTGTGAGCGGATTCTTTCCGCCTGTGTCGATTAAGGCACGTCCGTTGTTGAATTGCATGAGGTGAGAATTTGTAGTACTAACCACATACTCCGGTAAGCCTGAACTTGGCGATTCTATTAGGAGAATGGCTACTCGCGCACAGGGAGTGGAGAGATGGCGGGAATAGCGTGTACCCACGTGGCTATGGGCTGGATTGGTGGAGTACTGTATTCTCGGGTGGCGCGGACCCGTTCTTGTTTTAGAGGATCTGAGGGTAGGTTGGTATATGTAGGTCGGGGACCTGCATATGTTGTGTGGTCTGGATTCCCAGTTGGGTTTACAATCGGTTCGAATCGTCGTTGCTCCTCGGTTATGGAGACTCAACTCACTGTTCATCATCGTAGTATTAATAACTGGAACTTGAGAATGGTTGATGAAGGTGTTGGATATGAAGTTTCATGATCTCATTACGGATCGTGTCATCTTTGTATATGAGTTTATGAAGTTTAAAGTGTTGAAATAAAGAATTTTGTTAAAGAGCTTTTACGCAAAATAACTTTGATTATTGCTAAAACCATACCTTGAATCCCTGAGCCTGCATTCTTGAGTTATCAGTTCTTATTTTGGATAAGTCTTGTTGAGTACTTTTGTACTCAGGGTTTGTTGACCCTTGTTGCAGGTGAGTGTCATGAGCAGATCTGTTGTGGATCGTGCTGCATGACAGTTGTACCTTGTGATGACGTTGAGAAGTAATTGTGTGGCCCTTGGGCAGGGCAGCCTCATTGTGTGTTTTGTATTATATTATAATGCCGCTCCACTACTTTGGTTTGTATTAATATTGAACTTAGTTGTATGGTTTGAAACAAATGGTTTGTAAACTATGTTATTGTAAGTCTTCCGCTACTTTTACTCTGATGTATTTATTTGAATAAACTGTTGTAATACTGCAATGACTCTGTAATGTGATCCTGCTTGGAAATCGTGGATGATTCGGGGTTCCCCGAGGACACCCGACAGTCTTCTTAAATTACCAGGAACATATGCATAGATGTCAAAGGTCGTTGGACAGTGATAGGTGCATGTGGGCCCTATAATTTAGGAGGTTCTGCCACATAGGGCTCCTCACATACCAATAGTATTTTGCAGGTACCGACATCCACCCTTCCCGAAGAAGCCAACGCAACCTCCCATGTACACCTAACATTCTACAGTGACATCAACAATATTGTGGGTGCCTACCATCATCGCTACCCTCATCGGCGTGGGCAACAAGGCTTAGAAACATCCGTACTCTCTCCCTCTCACCTATAAAGCTATCCCCTTTATCTATAAAAATGGGATGTGCTCCCTCCAATGGGGGAGGTCCACTTCTTCAAGCTCAGACTCACTAGATCGATAGCTCACAAACCCCTCAAGCACACACTTGAACACCTAGCTCATAGCGGAGTTCCGATCGCCCTCGGCCCTTCTAGTTGGATCCGACCGGGCCTCTCGTACACCCCTCCTTTCTCCTTCCTGTTTGTAACCCCACTACAGACTTCGAGCACCTGGGCTTAGGAATAAAGTCACCGACCAACCCACACTAGACGTAGGCCATGTTGCTTGAACCGGTATAAATCCTGTGTCATTGAGTGCTAGGCCACCTCTGATTACAACGTACGGCAAAACTACAAATATTCACTAGTTGGTCACTTTCTGTACCAACACATGGTGTTCTTATTGATACCTCGACTAGAACTGTTATGTTGAGAGATCCCAAGAATAATGAGGCTTTTCTAGTACCTCTGCCTTGGGACTTTGATCTCCATAATGTGGCCAATGCTATCCAGCCTGTGGCCCTTGCTGATATTCCGGTAGTATGTGAATTTCTAGATGCCTTTCCTGATGAATTGTCAGGGTTACCACCGGACAGAGAGATAGAGTTCAAGATAGAATTGTTACCGGGTACCGCACCTATTTTTTCGAAGACTGTATAGAATGCCACCCAATGAGTTAGCAGAATTGAAGATTCAATTACATGAACTTTTAGAAAAGGGTCTCATTCGCTCCAGTTCGTCACCATGGGGTTGTCCGGCTATATTTGTGAAAAAGAAGGACAAGTCTTTGTGGATGTGTGTGGACTATCGACCACTCAATGTTGTTACTATCAAGAACAAATATCCTTTGCCTCGCATTGATATCTTGTTTGATCAATTGGCAAAAGCAAAAGTGTCCTCTAAGATTGATTAGAGGTCAGGTTATCACCAAATCAAGATTAGGCCGAAAGACGTACCTAAGATGGCTTTTTCCACTAGGTATGGCCTTTATGAGTATTTAGTCATGTCCTTTGGATTGACCAATGCTCCTGCCTATTTCATGTATTTGATGAACTCGGTGTTCATGTCCGAACATGACAAGTTCATGGTTGTGTTCATCGCTGATATCTTGATTTATTCTAAGACGATAGAAGAACATGAAGAGCACTTAAGAGTGGTATTGTCGAGACTAAGAGAGCATAAGTTGTATGTAAAGTTTAGTAAATGTGAGTTTTGGTTGAAGATGGTACCTTTCCTAGGTCATGTATTATCGGAGGATGGAATTTCTGTAGACCCATCCAAAGTGCAAGTGATGGATTGGAAAGCCCCAGCCTCAGTTCCTAAAGTTCAAAGTTTTCTTGGTCTAGCTAGATATTATTGTCAGTTTATCCTAGATTTCTCCAAGATATCCAAGCCTATGACGAGGTTACTTCAGAAGGATGAAAAGTTTATATGGACACCAGAGTGTGAAGCAGCTTTTCACACTTTGCGGACTTTGCTAACTACTGCTCCTGTGTTGGCATAGCCTGACATTGAGAATCTATTTGATGTATTTTGTGATGCCTCAGGTACCAATTTAGGGTGTGTTTTAATGCAGCAAGGCCGAGTCATTGCTTATGCCTCACACCAGTTGAGAAAGCATGAAGTTAATTATCCAACGCATGATTTAGAGCTTGCAGCAGTTGTCCATGCTCTAAAAATTTGGAGATATTACCTGCTTGGTAATGTTTGCCATATCTACACTGATCACAAGAGCCTTAAGTACATTTTCACTCAACCTGAGTTGAACATGAGGTAGCGCAGATGGTTAGAATTGATCAAGGATTACAACCTAGAAGTGCATTATCATCTGGGAAAAGCCAATGTGGTTGCCGACTCCTTAAGCCAGAAGTATCATTATAATTCTTTGTTGGAAGATGGTTTCAACTTATTGTATCTGACCGTCTTACACAATATCACTGTTAGTTGTTCCCTTGAGTCTAAGATCATTGAGCTACAAAAGACTGATATTGGTATATTCCATATCAAGAGAAAGATGATAGAAGAAAGTAAGCATTTTCGATTGGATGAGAATGATGTTCTGTGGTTTAAAGATCAACTTGTAGTGCCAAAGGATAGGGAGTTGAGAAACCAAATCCTAGAGGAAGCTCATTCTTCCAAGCTATCCATTCACCCGGGGTAGCAACAAGATGTACCAAGACTTGAAGACTAGATTTTGGTGGACAAAAATGAAGAAAGAAATTGCAGCATACATTGCAAGATGTGATAATTGTTGCTGAGTTAATGCCATTTATATGAAACCAGCAGGGTTACTTCAGCCACTGTCCATTCCAAGTTGGAAATGGGAGCACATTAGTATGGATTTCATTCTCGGACTTCCGAACACCCAAAAGTGTCATGATTCTATATGGGTAATTGTTGACCGTCTTACCAAGTCTGCACATTTTATAACTGTCAATGCCACGTATCGACCTCATCAGTATGCAAAGCTATACATTGAGCAAATTGTCAGATTGCATGGTGTACCTAAGAGTATTATATCAGATCGAGGGCCCAAATTTGTTAATCATTTTTGGGAACATCTGCATAAGTACTTGGGTACCACATTGATTCGTAGCTCTGCTTATCACCCCCAGACTGCAGGTCAAACTAAA
Source organism: Miscanthus lutarioriparius (assembly GCA_904845875.1). Taxonomy (NCBI): domain Eukaryota; kingdom Viridiplantae; phylum Streptophyta; class Magnoliopsida; order Poales; family Poaceae; genus Miscanthus; species Miscanthus lutarioriparius. The sequence continues at coordinate 72,050,274 of CAJGYO010000012.1, read as the reverse complement.
CGTGTGAATCAGATCTTAGAAGATATGCTGAGAGCATGTGTGATTTCTTCCAAGGGTTCATGGGAGGACTGGTTACCATTGGTTGAATTCTCCTACAATAATAGTTATGAAGAGAGCATCAAGATGGCTCCATTTGAAGCTTTATATGGTCACAAGTGTAGGACCCCTCTAAATTGGATTGAGCCTAGTGAAAGAAGGTATTACGGGATTGACTTTGTCAAATAAGCTAAAGAGCGAGTTCAAATCATTCGACAACATATAGAAGCCACTCAATCAAGACAAAAGAGTTATGTAGATAAGAGGAGAAGTCCTATTGCGTTCCAAGTTGGAGATTATGTGTATATGAAGGTATCCCCAATGAGGAAAGTACAAAGGTTTGGAGTAAAGCAAAAACTGGCTCCTAGGTATGTTGGTCCATACTAGATCATTGCATGAAAAGGACAAGTAGGCTACAAACACCAGTTACCTCTAGAAATGAAAGCTATATTCAGTGTTTTTCATTTCTCCCAACTCAAGAAATGTCTTCATGTGCCCGAAGAAGCTATTGAACCCACTAGTATCAAGATTCAGTCGGATTTGACCTATGAAGAAAGACCTATTAGAGTGCTTGAAGAAATGGAAAGAGTAACCCGTAGCAAAGTCATCAAGTTCTACAAGGTGATTTAGAATAATCATAGTGAGCAAGACGCTACGTGGAATAATCATAGTAAGCATGCATTTAACCTTGACATTGCATGAGTACAAGCATCATTGATCATTCATGAGCATGAGCATATCATGTATTCTATCTATGTTAGTTTATATTGCATGTGTTATTACTTAATTGCCTTACTTATGTTAGGGTTTTCATGTAACCAATGTGTAAAATGATTGTGGAACCTTAAGAGTACCTTAAACATGTTTAGAATATCATAAGGAACAACTTTGGTATTCATCACTAAGGCTAATTTGGTCTCTAAGTCTTAGTTATAGTGTAAGTCATCATTTTAAAGTGGTATGTTTGACCTAGGTTGAACTATGTCATAGAGTCTTTGCATGGCAAAGCACCCTTAAGCAAAGTTGTAGTATTTTAGTAGAGCAACAACTTCTATTTTTGGATCATAAGCTAATTTAGTGCATAGCTTGATCATTTTGAGCTCACAAAAATCAGCAAAACACAAGTTTTCCACACTTAGAAATTTTCTAAGTCAAAGTGCATTTACAGTTTTGCCGTGCTGACTTTGTGATGATTTTACTTCCTAATCGTTGTGATTTAGACTTTGATCATGTAATCAATATTGGAGCTGGTATGTAGGGCTACAACTTTTGTTAAGAAAGATTTCGCTAATGTGCCATGGATTAGGAGATTGAGCAACGTTATTTGGCGCTGTCAGGCTTCTTCGCGAGCTCTAATGACCGAGCTACATCGCGCCAACAGTGGCCGACCACGGACAGAACTTGGCCGCTGCGTGGCCGCCGCTGGCCGATGTTGGGCCCCCACCATGGCGTGCTGGCGCACGCTTAAGGACACCACGCACGGCTCAGTTCACTCACGCCCGTGCCTCCAGTTCCTCTCTGTGCCTCCTCCTTCGCTCGCTCATTCGCCCGCAGCAGTGCAGCGTTCACCGCCGACACCATTGTCGGCCGCCCGGCTTCACACCATGCTTGCATCGCTCCTTCGCAACCGTCGTATCTCCGTTGTGTTCCCACCACCTCACCGCGCTCCTTAACTAGCTAGCAACGCACAGTAAGCCTTCATGTAGCGCGCAGCCATCGCTATCATCTCGCCGTCGTGCCACGCCGCACATGGCTTGGCTGCCTCCGACCACCGCTTGCCGTGATTGAGTGCACGCTAGACTCACCGTAGGATGTAGAAGCTCGATCGTACCCTAGATTGTGCTATCTCGGTCAGCTCTGGTGGCTCGCCATTGACCCACGTCCGTCGTGCCACCATGAACGCCGCTGTCACCCTTCGCGCCGGGAATCAATCCAACTAGCTAGCCCTGGGTGTGTGGAATGACTTGGGGATCACTGTGGTGCCGATGCCATCATTGGAGAGCTCACTGTCGGCGAAGTCCGGCCGGTCAGCACTAGTACTCTGTTTTTGAGCCTATGACACGCGGCCCCAGCTGTCAGTGGCTTAGGCCTAGATTCTAGTTCATTTATTTTAGAAATGTATGTCAACTTTGAAAAATAATAAGTGGAGTTGTAGATGTCCAATTCTAGTGAACCAAATTTTGTTGTAATCCTCATGAAGTGTGGTGTTTTATAAAAATATGAAATGTACAGTTTCTGGTATTTTTCCTGGTGATTAAAATGTAGCTAAATAAGTGCTTTTTGAATGTTAGCAATCTTGTAAAATAGATATCTTGAGCTAGAAAAGTGATAAAATTGCAGTTCCAATTTTGTTGGACTTGTGTTGACATGCTTTATCTTGGAAAAATAATAAACTTGTTGTAAACTTGATTGAAGTAGGATCTTTCTATTTATCTATTAATAAATGGCATTTTCTGAGGAAAATTGTAGGGATAAAAATATGTAACAAATTATTATGCAAATTTTTGTACAGTAGTATGGCACTAATATGAAGCTAGAAAAAATATATAATCTGTTGTTTGACACTTTTCTATAGGGTTAACTATTTTCACTAAAATAGGCCTTGCTAGCTTGACATTTTTGTAAAGGATGTTATACATAGTCAAATGGCATGAAATTTTTACAGTAGTCTATTGGGAGAACTTGAAAGCAATTGTCATTTTCTGAGAATTTATTGTGCATATTTGTTATATGTTTGTTATTTTCCCTAATTAACTAATTAAATTAATAAAGGAATTTAAATGAATAGATTGGGCTTTACCATTATATTTTCTTGAGTGTATTTGATGTTCCTGAATTTTGGTATAGTTGGTGATGTCAAATTTGGAATGCTTATATGCAGTAAAAATATTGTTGCTCTATGATTCAATTTAGAAGTGCTTTCGGACAGATTCTGTTGTTGGGCATGTTGCATAGTCAAAATGATGTTTGCTGTGGAAATGGTTAATAACAAAGTTGTATGGAACTTCTTCATCTATCTTGTTTTAAAATGTTAGGGTAATAGGCCAAAGGGTTTAGGAGTTACAGCTGTTTTAATTTAGTCTCCCGAAATGCTTGTTCTCTAGAATTTCTAGACAGCACTGGATAGATTGCCTGCTTTGGTTAGGATAGATTGTGAATTACCTTTTGGTGATTAAATAAGACTTGTAGCCAATTTTATAAGCTTTCCGGAAAGTTCAAGATCATAGCATTTGGATAAGTAGAACTTCAGTTATGATGTAAACTAGTAGCTGCTATGTGTAGCTCTGAAATTGTCTTGTGTAGAATTTCGGTAATGAATAGAGAAGAGATATGCACCTACTCAGTAAACAAGGACTTAGCATTGTTATCATTGTGCTACTTAACCTTGTTGTTGTAGCATGTACAGTCCCCTATCACATCATCCATGATCCTTCTTATGCATTCATGAGACTTACTTATGCATATGCATGCAATAGGTGCAACCGAGGAGATCACGTTGGTGGAGCTCGACGTCGATCCACAGGAGGAGAACCAAGAGGTGCAGCACCAGGACCTTCCCGAGTGCCCGGATCACCAGCCTACAACTTTCGTGAAAGGCAAGCCCCGGAGCATTATAAGTCTCCCTACTTTATTAATGTCACCTAAAGTTATTCGTATTGATGCATTACGTGACAGGAGTTGTTTGGAAACACTTGCTGCATATTACCTTTATTTAACTAGATATATCTGCCATGAATCCTATTGAAGTCTAGGAATGCTTATTATGCTTAGCTATGCTTAGACCGGTAGAAGTCGGGTGATTTTCTGTCACCTGCAAGCTATAGGCGATAACTTGATCACGGTTGGCTATATTGTGCTATCGTGGAACATAACCTGGTACTGTTGAGTAAATGGAGACCGGGTGGAGTCTTATGTTGTGGTATCATAGTGATTCCATCTATGTCATTTAAGGACCGGCTGTTGGAGGTCATCTTGTCATGTTGAACGCATGCCTCTCACATAGTTGGCCAGATAAGTCATTCCGACCGCGAAGCCGAGTAGCTCAACTCAGGTCGCGGACACGAGTAGTTAAAGAGCGCACCCTAGAGGCAGTAAGGATGTGTGGAGAGCCAATGGCGGAAGCCCAAGGGTGGGTTAGAGTCCCACTACTAGGATCCAGCCCTGTCGTGACGCCTATATTCGGTTGCAATATGGCTATTTTGGTTGCAATACGGATCAATTGTATTTATGTATGGTCATTGACAAGTGGTTGCATTTGGAACGGTGCAATAGCTTTTTGCATCCTTTTGATGTGGTGTTGCAATATGATGGTTTTGCAATGCACAAAAAACACTAACGCAACCACGATATGGTTGCAAGCACGGATATTGCTACCAGCAGAATGGTTGCGTGAGTTACTGTTGCGACGAAACATGTGGCTGCCATATAACACTATTGCCACGAATGAACTTGTCGCAAAATAACTTTATTGCCACTCCATAGTTATGTGGGAATATGGCCATATTGCCATGTAGTGTGCTCCATTGCATCATAGAAATATTGCAACATAACAAATTTGGTGGCTAGAGTCACAATTGACACGTTCATTTGTTGGTGGTAATAGATGGGAAATGCAATGAATCATTGCTGGGAGCAATAGATGGAAAATACAACAAATCATTGTCGATGGTAATAGATAGAAAATGCAACAAAGCATTGTTGGTGGTAATAGATAGAAAATACAATGACTCATTGTTGGTGGTAATAGATGGAGAATGCAATGAATCATTGTTGGTGGTAATAGATGAAAAATGCAACGTGTCATTATTGGTGGTAGACACGTCCTATAGCAACAGATAAAGTTTGTGGCAATAATGTATATTGCAACAACAAACAGTGGTTGCGTGATAGTTTGTTGCAAGGAGGGCATTTTGGCCAGCACATTTAATTTCGTTTCATAGCTAGAAATTTAATTTTTGTTACAAAATAATTGTGCCATGAGTATAGACTTCATCATCACAAATAAGAACTCAAACCTTCATTAACTTCAAAGATGAGTCTCAACCAAAGTAATAACACAACGACCAGAGTACTGCTAAAGTAAACATGACCATAGTACAATAAAAACATCATCTCTATATACAAGTTTGCGACTATGTTTGGCATAATAAAATAGAACTAAATAAGAGTTCCCTTATTGACCGCTTCAAGCTCCATCACCCATCAACACTTCATTCTTCTAGCAGTCCATCACTAGCACATAGGCATAAAGCTTTCTCTAAATATTTTGTGTGTCCGCGCTTTTCTGCAACTCATGAACACATATAGAATTTATTATTAATTTAATATAGGAGCCTTGGTGATTAAGTGCATGGAATAACTAAGCATGTGCAAATATAATGATCATAGTGGCAAATCAAAGATATAAAGTAAATTAAGGTACACCATACAAAAATATCGTATACCATTTGGGATATGAAATATAATGATCATAGTATTCCTACCTGCAGTTTTTTCATTTGATTACGAGTCCTCAATAGTTGTTGGGAAGAAATTACATGATTCAATGACCCATTGGCACCATTCTTTTTCTAGAAAAGAGGCCTGGTTGCACTAATCTTTGTTGTAATGGTAGTACCTTCATCAGCTACCTTTTATGTGGTCAACACGCTTGTTGATCCATTATTCTACCAAAATGAACGCTTTGATGTAAACAAGTTGCATTTTATATGTAAACATGTTGCATCTTTTGTAAGTAATCTTATTGCATTTTTATTACCTCTATAGCTGCATCCTCTATGCATGGTGGTGTGATGAAGTTGTTGTCGACACTTGGACCATTTGGAAGCTGTGTGGTGTTGATGGTTCCTATGATAGCTTGTGCAGCCCAAAAGAAAGGAACATTAGCTAAAATAGAGGAGCAAAAAAAGGAGAACCGTGTACCAAAGTTAGTACCTGCTACAATGCCAATTGTATTTGTTGTTGTAGTGTTGACCGAAATTCTTCCCTGATTTCTTCAATTTGTTTCATACTTTCTTCCTTGTCTCTTTCCCTTGCTGAAACTTCATTTGCAAGCTTTTCTTTTAATTCTTCAACCTCTTGTTGGTGCTGCATTCTTTCTTGTTAGGCTAAAACTTCACTGCGGGCTGCATCTTCTTCTCTATGCTTCAGTAGAGCTCTTCGTGTTAGATATTTCGCCATGTATCCACGTCCATGACATCTATATGATTTTGTTCCAAGAGTTTTAGAGTAGTTGAGTTGGAAAACTGTGTTTTCCTCCTCAACCGTAAGGAAGGGCCTATCCTTTCCCTTTTTTGCCACTGTAACTTGGATGCAGGCATTTTCATAAGTGAAACATGAGAAATAAATTAGGATCATGTAATTTCAAACAGTTCCAAAATAAGTTTGAAACATGTTGTAATTTTAAAGCTGCAACCATATACAAGCACTCACGTAGACATCCCTAGAGTCATCATTTGACCATTGCCCATCCTTGGTGGTGTGAGTCATCATCCAAAGTTGCAAATCAGTAGGTTGTTGACCATTAGTCTGGTTTCTCTGAGATGGCAACAATATAATGTAGCATTAGGTAACGACCATATATTTAAGTAATCAGCTTAGTTAATGTTGTCATCACCTGTTCAAAACTAATTTGGGAAAATGGTTTCAATCCCATGAGATGCTTAGTCTTCTGTTTCTATCGGTTTCCAGAGTTCTTGGTGCTAATATTCTGCAAAAGTGTACAAGTAGAGCTCTGTTATTTACATTGTATTTAACAATGGAATTACAAAAGAAACTGGACACCAACGAACCTGGAATCTCTCACTTCCAAAATATTGGATCAAGTAGTACCACTCCACGTTGTCTAAATCTTCAGGCTTATGCTTCATTCGTTGAGCGTCAGTGGAGTATGCCTTGTATGTTGAACTAAATGAAGCTCTCCATCCTTTGTACCTCTCTTTGGCAATTGCACATATCTTTTCACTAGCATCTTCAATGTCATCTAAGTCCCAAATTTTCTGTTTGAATGGAAAGACAAATAGAACAGTAAAGCGAAGGTACTGAATTCATAACATTTGGCTAAAGAAAACAATTGACTCACCAGCATCTCATCTACTATTGCTATTTTCACAACGTCCTTCCACGATTGCACTCCTATAAGTGGAGCCTTTTTCCTAGTAAACACTACAATCTCATCGACGAATGTGTGGCTGTTCTCACCATAGGGGCCTCCCGTCAAGGAATCAAATTCGATCTTTAATTTCTGAGAGCCGCTCTTAATTCTCTTGATAGTTGCTTTGAAGCCTTTGAGACATCCACGTCCATGAATTTTGGATCCACCTTATTAACATATGAAATGAATATAATATACATGACCAGCAAAAGAGTTTTGAACTACAATGCAAAATGGAAGGACTAGCACATACCATTCACTTGTTGTTTTGGCTTTCTTGCATGTGCTGGCCTATCTTTGTTTGTCATGCTCATTTCCTGATTTCCCTCCCCACCAGCTAAATGATTTTCATCCTCATGTTCTTCCAATAATGACACTAGAAAATAAATAAATCAGCATGTGTCAATTATTTTATTGAATGCACAAGAGCTGGTAATATATTTGATGACATGATGAAAGCAATTTAATTACGCATATGTTGACGACAGCCTGTATGCCTTAGCCATTCCTTGTATGTTTCAATTGTTTCATCCCTGAAGTCATCCATGTAGTGTGCGAGTCATGATTAACAAGATGTACTTGTCAAAGCAAAATTGTGTTATAACAATTTGAATGAGTGATGCAAAGAATGATCTTACCTATATCTGGATCTTTGGCTCGCAATTTTGCTAGCCACACCTTGTAGGCATCAAGGTGTTCATCTGTACCTGATTGATCACGTTTTCGCTTCCCCCCATGTCGCTTAATGGGTGTTATGCTGACATTTTCCTCCAGTTTCGGCTCCCTTGACAATACCAGCCTAATTTCCTTATCCGCGGCATTGTCCTGTAGTATTGTTTCTGCGTGGCGTAAATATTCGATGGGCTCAAGTCTAGCTACATCCCCGCCACAACGCTTCTTGTAGTATAAAAAGTCCCTGGCTCCATACCCAAGCTGTTCTTTGAAACGTACCAGGTTAAAATATGAGATCTGAGCTCTATCCATATCAGCGGAGATGAATTCATTTTCCTCATGTCTCCCCTTGCATTGGAAATGAATTGTCCATATGTCACCTGTCATTGGTTCACTGTGTGCATATAGAGAGCAGAAAAACATCAAAGTGTGTGCATAGCATAATCACTGAGTATATATATTAGGAGTAAAACATCATTGTGTGGTGTAAGATATTACTCTGACTGGAATTCAACAAAATTAGCAAAACGTGATTGCAAAACAAGAGGCAATATTTTTCTCATTATGATGAGACTTTGATTAATAATTTCTCTATTAGTGTGCTGCTGTATATGTACCCCCTTGCACCTATTCGATAGATTAAACGGCATGTGTACTTAATAAATTTGCAGAAATTTGTTTGTTAAAAAAACTAAATTAGCAGAAATTTGGAGGACATGAGCGCTTGGTAGATGGTATATAAAATGTTTCTAATTGTATATTATGCACCTTTCAGTTTGGCATTGGCCATTCCCTACCATCTCCCATCCATCTTTACTTTCACCGTTCAAGAGGGTGCACACTGCTAACTGAAGAATAGCTAATGTACTTCTGAAGTTGTAGATGGCATTTCTACAATCTGCTCGAATGCACTAGTGTGCTACCATGGTGGTTAGCCGAAATTGGTTGGTGACCGGCAAGGCAAACATAGATGAAGTCTTGTATGCTTCTCCCCATCATCTCCCTCCCCCCATCTTGTCTGTGTATATGCAACAAATTAGTTTTCCTTTGCAGTGTTGCGTTGGCTTCTTTGAAACTGCTTGACTACAAATTTAACCATGTATATGTGGATCTATTTATGGCTATGAATTTTCTTTTAAAATCAAGATGGATGTGTGCAATTAAATGACCCAATGATTAAATGACTATCCTACAGATCATGGATGAATGGTGTTGATTGGAATTTTGATTCAATCTATTACTTCTGAACTTTCAGGTGTGCAATTGGCGGGGACAACAAATGTGTAGATTTGGTGGTGCCTAACATCTTCCTGAACATACTACTGGCTTCAGATTTGCAGGTATAGGTATACTCATTGAGAAGTTAAAAACTGATTAACGGGTATGTACTAACCACTCAATCTGTACGAACCAGGAATACTAAGATAGATACTAATCAACGATTCTAGCAACATCCAAAAAGGAAATATAAATGTCGTTGTATGTACCTGGTGTAGAGAAAACGTAGTATTCTCCCAGAGCCATCATCGCCGTGCATGTCATTATCTTGTTCTTGGACGACGGCTTCATTAGGAGGACGGCGCCTCTCTTGTGAAGCAGACGATGGTGGATCATCTAGCGCGGAAGATGGAGGCACGGACAAAGGAGGCAGCATCATGCCGCACTTGCGTAAGGTGTCAGAGGAGGCAGCCACCGTCATGGTCGTGTCTATCGATGGAGCGCTGGTCTCCTTGCCTAGCATGAAAGGGATACGAGTATACGACCACCCCCCCCCCCCTCGCTCGGTTTTAGGAAACTGATCACGTGAATAGTGTGGTGGGGATTGTGTGCCGTGATTATTGGATCACGCGAACAGCATGTCCCACTAATTAAGGTGACAAAAACGATCAGACTCCTCCACCATGCGAATGTGTAACCGCCCGACCACGCACGTCCAAACTCCAAACTGCTCACGGTCCGATCTGTACAAGCTACGTACTCCTATATACTCATCTATATATACGGCAGGGCGGCGATGGTGGCGCTGACCGAGACCTAGAGCGGCATGACGCATGAGACTGGAAACCAGCCAAACAATGCAAATCCACAGCATTGCTGGCGGATGGACGACGTGCGCGTGAGTGCATGCCATGCATCCCGCGGAAGTGGTACCTGGCCGTAGCTAGCTAGCTAGGCGCCGTGGCAACGTCCCCATCGGGCACAATTCACTTGCAGCTAGAGCTCGACCGATGGGTGGTGGATCAGGATCACCGGCAAGGTCACGCAGGAGGTGAAACTTGACGCCCTCCAGGTCACGATAGTGCTGCTACATGTGTGGTGTCTTGCCGTCGATGCTGCTGGCGCCGTCAAACTGCGGAACTGGATATGGTGTCCCGGATGCACAGGGCGCCTTCGGAGCCAATAGGTATCCTGCAGCACCGTCGAACTGGACATGGTGTACCGGGTGCACGCCACCACCGTCCATCTGATGGTTGGGCATCGTCGGAGAGAACAGTTACCCCGCAACGCCATCGAACTGGACGTGGTGTCCTGGTGTACACCGCCGTCGGAGCGAACAAGTACGTACCCTGTGGAGCCGGCGTGGTGGTGCGCCGGCGGCATGCCGAACATGTTGTTGACGCCGCCATCATGGGAGTCATGGTGCTCTAGGCAAAAAGTGAGGGACACCCGCCGCCGCCGAAGCCCCCGGCATGGTGGCCACACGTGTCATACTTGAACCCTTCTTTGCGTTCATACGTACGACCACGACTCCATGTAGTAGCTCGCGCAAGGTACGTCGACTTGGTGTGGTGGTGAGCTGAACGTTGCTGTTCTACCCCTGCGTGTTGAAGAGGGTGTCCACGGTAAAGGGCTTGACTTAAAGCGCGTAGACGTCGACAACGATGACCATTTGGATGGAGAAGAAGAGCTCATTGTTGAATGCGGCGTTGATGAGCAAGAGCATGTACATTTTGCCGGGCTTCACCTTCAGTTTGAACCTATCTGATGTACATATGCACATACAAAATTGGTGATCACCGTGAAACTCCCGTAACTTTTCTCATTACTTTCCTCATTGGGGCCAGAAACCCCCGTAACACTTCTCATTACTTTCCTCGTTAGGGGCAGAAACTCTTGTCATCATGAGTTGAAACTCATGTGACTCTCCTAGTTACTTTCCTCGTTAGGGGCAAAAACTCTCGTCATCACGAGTTGAAACTCCTGTAACTCAGCAACTCCTGGCCGGCCATAATTAACACCCAAAAATTGGCTTGAGTGGCAAAACCAACTCATGCGCCGCACCACGGCCGTATCAGGCTCGAGCTCGGTTATACCACACCATGCCACGCCTCTTCTCAACTTCTCAACGTAGGCGGACACAACCCACACATATAAGTCGAGTCAACATCCAAAGAATATCCCGTATGAGACTAAATAATATTGCACACATTATTTAATATGGCCCTTATATTTTTTATTCTATTTAATTAGATAATATATGGGCCTTAGATTTTTTATTTGATTTAATTAGATAAAATATCATCACTATGATCATCTGAAGGGAAAACTATACCGATGTACCTTCCATCATAAACTTTATCGTCATGATTGTAAACGAAATTTCCAAATGATCCTACAAAGAATATATAGTATCACGGTACAACTATAGTTTGATAGTACATAATAATTGATATAAATAGGTTTTTTCATTCAATGTACTAAAATGTTGTCTAAAGCTAAACTGCATTGAACATAATGTCGTCTTACATGATTATGTGTGGGACCTAGTTTAGAAAGCACAAATTATTTGTGCTATGTGTGGGACCTAGTTTAGAAAGCACATATTATTTGTGCTATTGGGACAAAGGGAAAATATATAAGTAACAAATAGAAAAGAAATTGTAAATGTAAATACGAAATAGGGAAAAAATTAAATATGATAAAATTTAAAAAGAAATGAGGATTAAAAATATTATGTGCTAAGCCTCTACTTCACCCCTCCTTGATCATCGCTCCTCGCTCGAGTCGCGACTCGCGAGAACCTGACGGCACGGCGCTGCCCCCAATCCGCCTGACGCCCTCTGGTGCTGCACGCACGCCTTCGCCTTCGCCTGATGGCCTGCCACGCCTTCGCTACGCCTGACGGCCGCGGCGCTGCCCCCAATCCGGCCTCCACCCTCCGGTGCTCCTTGCACGGCCCCTCCGAGCGCAGGGCGCCGGCCGCCGTCATCCGCGCCTCCGCGGCCCGCCCTACCGTCCGTCCTCAAGTCCACCAGCTACCACCAGTCGTGTTGCAACACCAGGCCCGGCTCTAGGGGGAGGGCAGTCGGTGCGACCGCCGGGGGCCCAAGGAGCTAGGGGGCCAAGAGCATATAGGTAATTAGTAGATATAATTTCTTATTTGGCATAAGCTTTCAAAGGCCCAACAAACATCAGCCCATGTCGTACCATATGTACCTATTTCTATTATGCCGCGCAGGTCGCGGATCGAGCGAGGAGCTAGCGCTTGTTTTCCGTCGGCGCCGGCGCTTCCTGTTCTTGCTCATCGACCTGGACGCACTATTCTTGCGTGGAGACGCCGAGTCACCCGACGTGGTCGCCGACTCGCCGACGCACCACACACCGGCACACCGCCGTGGTGCCGCGACGGCGCGAGCTGCAACTGCATGCAAGGACGGCGAACAGCAGATGCAATCACAGTAAGCAACCCCAACATGCCAATACCCATGACCAATTAGTATTTTCCAATTTCCAATTTTTTACTTGGACCTCTGGAAGCTAGCGCCAGGGACATTACCGTATTGAAGCCTATTTTTTCTTATTTGTTTAATTGTTTTGTGTATGCGCTTTACTTGTATAGACGTAGGGTTATAAAGTTCTAATTCAATGTATTTATTTAGATACTTATTAGATGCTGCCTAAGAAGCATTTGTCGGGCGCTCAGAAAAGTAAAATATTGAGAAGAATTGTTCTTAAAGATTTTGCATCAATAAATGTCTAAAGACGGTTTTTTACAAGACACTGAAGCATTATATTTTTATTTGAGGTAATCATAACAATTATTGTTCTTTTAATTTTCTTGTTGTACTATCGTTATCTTTTATACAAACTAAGTATATGCTGCAAATGAACTTTTATTATTTGGTCTTTACATAGTTCAATTGCTTGCCCAAGAGCAGTGGCGGATCTACAGGGCATACTCTGCAGTCCAGCCAACACGAGTAATACATCTGTGTATATAATGTAAAAAGAAAAAAAAAAACACATGATGCTTTGCCTGCCTCCCGTTAAGTCCGCTGGGTGTGTTGCGAAGTCACGATCCCAATCCCCAACAGCTGCCGCCGCGCCGCTCTCGCTTCGTCTATTGTCTGCCTCACGAACTCGCGAGGCGCGATCTGGCGATCTTGTCCTGGCTGTGATTCTGCCCATTTCGTTCCTGGAAAAGAAGCCAGCGCAGACAGTGGTGCCTACGTTCTGCAGTTCTGGCCGGCTGGCCAACTGCTGCTGCCGGCGTTCTGGGCTTCTCCTGTACCCCCTCCACACTGCGACATTGAGGAGGCAGCTGCAAAAGATCCAGGTTTACCCTCACTCCCGTTTGTTCAAGATGTTTTGGTGGTAGGATTGAATGGCTGAACAATGCAATTTTCAAAACATAGTACCGTGATTTTATATGCCACATATTAGTTTTTTTGGGATGGTTGTCAAATTGTGGGTGTGGTATGTTTTTGCAGCATGGTTAATACGTATGGGAATGTGGACCATATTATATAAAGTAATCACATTCTAACTAAAATACTGTCAGACTATTTGAAGATTAGCTCTATTTTTTTTAAAGATAGATTCAGCTACCATATAATATCGTCAAATAAGAAAATGATCTAGAAAAGAGAAATTATAGAAAATCTGATATATGCGACTCAGATAGCTCTTCACTAGCTTTACAAAAATAAAAAGGATAAAACTATATTACTAACTGTCATATAAATTAATTTAAAAACATGAGCTTCTCTACTTAAACTAGGATAGTTCATACCCAAACTGAACTATAACTGCAAACATACTAGTGTATAACTGGAAACATAGCACTAGCTTCTCTACAGATACAAGTGCTCTATAGCTAATAGTCGCTATAAATTAAGAGACATTAGTATATCGCCTATATTTAGATTAATGGTGTCACTGTCACTCTAGCTAATGGTTGCCTATGATAACAAGCATTATCGCCAATGTCTAAATTAATAACTTTTTTTGCTGATGTCTTATGATTATCATTGCAGCCGACTAGAAAATTTCCTGCTGATTTTTTAAATTGTACAGTTTGTTAATTACAAGAACATCTATTTATTCTATGGCTTCGTGGTCATTGCAGGGAGTAGTACTTTGGACAGATTGTGTTGTTCTTGATCTTTGATAGTGTGAAGAATGTCACATGAAGATAGGAGGTGGATGCGCATGTTCAGATTTACTTCTGAATGGCAAACAGGATTCAAGAACTATATTCAGAGTATATTTGGAGGCACATCTGAAGAAGAAACTGCTCCATGTCTATGTACTCGATGTCGTTGCATGTCTTATCGAACTCAAAAAGAGGTTCGAACTCACGTGGCACTGAGAGGGTTTGATGAGAGTTTCATCCAAGGAGAAGGTAATGGTCCACCTTTATTAGTTGAGAAGGACAACGTTGATGAAGGCGCGAGAGATCGTGCGGATGGTTCCCACGAGCTGATTTCTTCACTGATCAGCGGTGTTGTACATGGAGAAGTCATAGGAAATGATGAGGAAGACCCCAATGGGAGTGCAAAGAAACTTTATTGGTTACTAGAAGAGGCAAAGAAGGAATTGTATCCAGGTTGCAAGGAGGTTACAAAGGTTTCTTTCATTGTCATGCTATTTCAGATTAAGTGCATGGATGGTCTTAGTAACAACTGCTTGGAATGCATACTTCGCCTGTTCTTACTTGTGCTCCCTGATGGCCATTGCCTCCCAACATCCTTGGACAAAGTGCGTAAGGTTGTTCGAGATCTTGGCCTCGATTACCAAAAGATTCATGCATGTGTGAATGACTGTGTGTTATTTCATGGGGATTATGCTAAAAGGGATAACTGTCCAACATGTGGTGAGTCTAGGTGGAAAGAGTCCGGGGTACTGAAAAGGATGGTCCTATTGTCAGTGCCGGTGGGCAGAAGTGTTTTCCACGTAAGATCCTTCGTTATTTTCCACTTATTCCTCGTTTGCAAAGATTGTACATGAGAGCATCAACATCTTCACTGATGCATTGGCATAAGGAAGAACTGGTGCATGATGGGAAAATGCGTCACCCTGCAGACTCATTGGCATGGCAGCATGTGAATAGTGAGTTTAAGGATTTTGCATCGGACCCTCACAATGTAAGGCTCAGTCTTGCAGTTGATGGCTTCAATCCATTTGGGATGTTGAATGTTGCATACACTACATGGCCTGTCATCCTAATTCCTTACAACTGGCCTCCTTGGCTGTGTTTGAAACAACCGTTTTGGATGATGTCTATGCTGATACCAGGTCCGAAATCTCCTAGAATGAATATTGATGTCTATTTGCAGCCCCTGATTGATGAGCTGAAGGAATTGTGGGTATAAGGTGTTAAAACATGGGATGCAAAGGAGAAGAAGAATTTTACTCTTCGTGCGCTTCTACTATGGACTATAAATGATTTCCCTGCCTATGCCATGCTATCTGGTTGGAGTACTAAAGGAAAGTTTGCATTGCCATACTGCCACAAAGATACAGACTACTTATGGTTGAAATTCGGGTCGAAGCACTGCTACTTGGGTCATCATCGGTTTCTACCTCGGAACCACAGGTGGCGTAGGAACAAAAACAGCTTCAACAACAAGATAGAGACGAGGGAGGCACTTGTGCCACTGACTGGTGCACAGGTTATACAACAGTATGAAAGTTTTGAGCAACCAAAATTTGGAACAGCCACAAAGAAGAGGAAGCAGCGTGAAGAAGACAGTAGGTGGCACAACTGGAGGAAGAAGAGTATATTTTTTTGAGCTGCCTTACTGGAAAAAAATGCTTGTAAGGCATAATTTGGATGTTATGCACATCGAGAAAAATATCTGTGAGAGCATAATTGGGATGTTGCTTGGCATAGATGCTAAGTGTAAGGATAGTGACAAGGCGCGGCTTGACATGCAACATCTTGGGATAAGGCACGATCAGCATCCAGCGCTGAAGAATGGTCAGTATACTTTGCCACCATCACTATACTCCTTAGGCAAAGGACGAGAAGATAATGTTATGTACATTCTTAGAAGGAGTGAGGATGCCTGATGGTTATGCGTCTAATATAAAGAGATGCATGGATTTTGATGGATGTAAGGTTTCTGGACAGAAATCACATGACTATCATGTTATTTTGCAGAAACTGTTACCCATAGTTGCACGTCACATATTGCCTGAAGATGTTGCTAGACCATTGATTGAGCTTAGCAGGTTTTTCAATGCCCTATGTTCAAAGGAGCTGGTGCAAAGTGACATTGAAAAACTAAGCTCTTCAATTGCAGAGACTTTATGTCAGCTTGAGATGATATTCCCTCCAGCATTTTTTGATATTATGATGCACTTGCCAGTTCATTTAGCTGAGGAGACTAAAATTGGAGGACCAGTGTGTTATCGGTGGATGTATCCGATCGAGAGGTATCTACGTACACTTAAAGGATATGTTAGGAACAAGGCACATCCAGAAGGTTCGATAGCAGAGGGATATATCTCATAGGAGTGCATGACATTCTGCTCTCACTTCCTAGAAGACATTAACACGAAGCTGGATCGCCCAGCGCGTCATGAGAGGAGCCCAGTGAATGAACCACCGGCTGGGCATAGCATATTTGGGAGCATCGACTATAGTAAGAAAGGCTGCAAACTTGAGCCTATTTCTAGATCTGACATGCTGCGGATGCATCACTACATATTATCAAACTATGACGAAGCAATTCCATGGATTAAGTAAGCTGTTACTACCACCTTTTTTGTGTTTTTGTACTTTTTCATAGTAGATAAGTAAGAGCAGAATAGTACACCTGATTAATGTTACACTAATGTAATTCGTTGGATCCAACCAATAATATATAGTGAGCATAAGGAGCTAATGAGAAGAACTAGCGCACATGGCGTTGATAAGAGACACAGGGAGCATTTTGTTGGGTGGTTTGAACATAAGGTGAGTAATGTTGTCTTATACATGTAAAAAATATATAATAATTGTCTTATTTATTTATTTGAATTAGGTGCAGATTAAGGTAGTTTATGCAGAACAGAAGATTAGTGAGGAGCTATATGCCCTTTCTTAGGGTCCTCATTACATGGCTCGTGTTTTTAGCAGATGCTTCATCCATGATTTCCTTTTTTGAACGGCTTCTATAGAGGTTAGCTTCAGTACACAAAATTCTAGAGTTTTAGTGAACGGTGATGACAGTACAGGCAATATGGATTGGTACGGTGTCCTTAAAAAGATAATCACACTATATTTTCCTAGTGAAAAAGAAGTCCTATTGTTTGAGTGTGATTGGTACGACATTCCTGCCGCTACTAAGAACAAAAGTAGAGGTTACAGTAAGGATCAATATGGGATTATAGATATCGATACAACTTGTCATCGATATGTAAATGATCCTTATGTTCTGGCGACTCAAGTTGAGTAGGTTTTTTATGTCAAATGCACAAATAAATCCAACTGGAGCAGTGTTGTTAGAATAAAGCCTAGGGCTTTGTTTTCCATGCCAGAATTTGAAGATACCGAACAGCAAGGACAAATTGATATTGACTCACTCGATGTCGGTGTGGAGACCATGACCATTTCTAGCCAACATGAAAAGTTGACAAATTGGACAAGGAACGACCTCCAAGGAGTGACCGGAGATGCCAGCATCATTGAAAAAGTTGTACATGTGCCAGAACCAAATGATGAAGACTTAGTTGATGAAGATGATGATAATGATGACACCTACATCGACGCTGGACATGTTGCACCTGTCAACTCTTTAGGCCAAGGACAGGATGATGAGTTTTTTACATAAATGTGAATCTATATGTATTGGTGTGGTTTTTTTAGCTGAAGGCTTGGTTCAAGAGTTGTGCAAATTTTTGTTTGATTTAAGGCTTGGTTCCTGAGCTGTGAAATATTGAACTCAAATATTGTTACGGCATATATATATATGTGTGTTGGTGTGATATTTTTGTTAATTGAAGGCTTGGTTCATTAGCTGCTCAGTTTTTTGTTTGAATTAAGGCTTGGTTCATGAGCTGTGCGATATTGTTATGGACAGGAGCAACGCCTCATCTGTTGGCACCATTTTGCATTCATAGTGCTTGCCTGCATCCACAGTGATCTGCACATGTTGCATTTACCTTATATATTCTAATTAAAAAATGGAGAAATGCTACTCTATTTGTGTCGATCTCATCTTGCTGATTACGGTGACATAGGTTTCCTTTGTTTATGTGTTTTCTTGTTCTAATTAGTGTGTAGGGCTGAGGGTTTGAATCGTAGCCCAGTGGGGGTGCCTTAGTGGTTTTATGCATGGGCGAGGGTTTGAATCATTGTCTTGCTTGTGAGTTCTCTTTTTTCCCATTTTCTCCTAGAAATACTTGTTGTATGGGCCAAGAGGTGACCATGTCCCAATGCTACTAAGCCGGCCAAAATCATGTCGACCTCCCGTGGGCACGCGCCTGGTGCCACTCGGTGTTGCTGCTAGGTTGGCTGCGCCGCCAGCGCATGCTATGATTTTTTTTCCTGTTTTTTATTTTTTATTTACTATTTTTTAACTTTAGGATGGTAGGTTGGTCTAATCCTTTGCTTTTGGCTCACGTGCATGATAAGTAATGTCCATGGACAAATTTTAATGGCAATAGCACTCTTCTTGCAACGACATGTACTGCAATATAGCCAAGTATAGAGTTGGTGGCAATAGAACATCAACGGATGCAACAAATGACTTTTTGGTTGCAATATAATAAAATCTATTGCAACGTAGGGCAAGATTAAGGCAACAAAGTTTCATCGTGGCTTTATTCACAACTACTTGCAACTAATCATTTCTTCGATGCAATATAGATCTGATCTATCGCAATGCAGCTCAAAGTTAACACAACGCAATTACTTCATTGTCATATGTACAACTACTTGCAACCAACTTTACAACGGTGGCAACAACACCTAGCTATTGCAACGCAACATAAGTATTATCACAACTCAACATAAGTTGTGGCAATAGGCACCCATAATCGCAACCACCTTTTCCATCATGGCATTAGTGTCTATGTCTTGCAACGAAGCTTATGACTAACACAACACACAATTTTGATGGCCATAAGACCCATATATCACTACCAAATATGATGTTGGTTGCCAAAGAACCAAATATTGCAACCAAATGTGTGGTGTTGCGGAAACAAGTGGTGATATAAGGGTCAAATCCTTGTAGTGTCCTGAGCCCCCTTGGCAGATTGGTTGTATCTTTGAAGGTGCGGCACTGGTCCTACCCGCGATTGTACTTGAGTTGTCCCAAAGGTGACTTGATGTGACCCCGATGGGGGAAGTATGGGTGTGTGTAGGAATAATTCCCCAGCTGGGTAGGAATCGATTTGAATTGCCATCTCTTCCGGATAGTGAGAACTTGATAGAATCACACTTCATCATAGTAATTGATGAAAGTGTGGTTATGAGATTATGCAAGAACTCAACTGAATATGGTTATTATTGTGATGACTTAATGGTACCAACATATTTGGCATAGGATAGTGCTAATGTAGTATGAGATAGGATTAATAACTGGTGATTCACAATTAAAGAGATATTGGATAACTTATGCTTTTTATGCAAATACTGTCTACCAACTCTACTTATAAAGCCTTGCATACTCCTTGGAGTCTTAGCATTTTAGTTGGACGGGTAAGTCTAGCTGAGTACCTCCTCGTACTCAGGGTTTTATTCCTATTATTGCAGATAATGTTATGTATCACGGCTACTGCAAGAACTGCTTTGCTCCTACAGTGGATGAGGACTAGGACCATGGGCAATGGTCATTCTGTGTATCATCTCACCCTTGTGCTTTTGGTTGGAGATGACTATGAAGCTGGCTTTGTATTAAACTATGTGTGATGTTGAGGTCAAACTACTTTTCTTTCGCTACTTTTAAACTTGGTTTGTAATAACTATGCGAAGTTCGATGTAAGTGAGATATTTGTGAACTGTGATGTAACATGTGACTGGTTATGTTGAATCTCTATGATCTTGATTTGTATGTTAGTTGTTTGAGATCCTTCTAGATTTCATCGGACTACCGGGTTTATATGGGCTCAAGTATGACGGTTTGATCGCTTCGGTGATTGCTATTATACTTGTGCTCTTATAAATTGGACGGTTCTGTGACATTTACCATGTGTAAAAGGATATGGGCAAGTTTCATGAACCCCAATTGGTAGCATTAGCTCCCCTACATATGTGCTAAGAGTTTGGATTGGAGCTTGCACATATGCATAGATAGGAACTGTGGGAGGGCAATGTCTACCAAATGATGCTAAAGTATAAGAGATGGACCTTTGAAGCATGATACCAATCAGAGTGCACCAAATATACAATCCTTAGCACCATTGCTAGTTAGATAGCACTTGGAATTACTTGCAAAACACAAACACTAGATACCTCGTGAGATCAACATTATATGCAAGGTTCTAGTACCACTTGAAAAATAAAACCAAGGCATATCTAACTATCCTATGCATGCTAGTTTGTCATTTCATCATTCAAACCTACAACTAGCATACACCACACAAGCATGCAATTTTAATTTAAAACTTGTGCCATGCAAGCAAACATATGAAATGCACATTCAAATACATCAATCAAGTTTATGAGCTTGCTCCCCCTACATGTGTGCTCAAATTTTAATTTATCTCCTTCCTTTGTCATATTTCTCCCCCTATGTCAAAGTTCTCCCCTTTGTTATCTTTTCACTATATTTGTGCATTACTTCTCCCCCTTTATCATCAATGACCACAAAGGTTCAATTTTAGATAGGTTGGATTATCAAAGTCAATCAATGGGGTGAGGATCATTTTCCAAATTTGATCCAATCTAGAACACTTGCCAAAAATATTTAACTCAGTTTGATCCAATGACAAGTTTCTTCACACCTCATTTGAAGGGTTATCTTGTACCATATTGAGTTAAACACATAGCTCATTTTCTAGATCAAACACTAGGTTCACAAGCCCACAAACATGTCATATGCTACCACTAGATCAAGTCAAGCATAGAAGCAATAGTGGTACCATACAAGCATCAAATTCATTTAATTTTCCATGAATGAGCCTATAAGACATGAGAAATGACTAGATGCACTAAACAAATCCTTAGCAAAGGATGTATACATGCCAATCAACTTTTACCTTGGTTGGTCGAAGGAGAGGCATCTCATATGAGTGGGAGTGCATCAACACATATTTAAGAAATCCAATATGTTCAACTCATTCCTTAGCTTGCAAATCCCTTTCTCATCTAGTGGCTTGGTGAATATATCGGCAAGTTGATCTTCAATGCCCACACTTTCAATGCAAATATCCCCTTTTTACTGATGATCTCTTATGAAATGGTGGTGGACATCAATGTGCTTTGTTCTTGCATGTTGAACCGGATTGTTGGTTTGCTTGATTGCACTCTGATTATCACATAGCAATGGCACTTTCTTGAACATGATTCCAAAATCATTCAAGGTGGCCTTCATCCAAAGAATTTGTGTAAAACAACTACTCGGCGAATATGTATTCGGCTTCGGCGGTTGATAATGCAACACTATTTTGCTTCTTTGATAACCATGAAACAAGTGATCATCTCAACAATTGACAAGTGCCCGAAGTGCTTTTCCTTTCAACCTTGCATCCCGCATAGTCGGAGTCCGAATATCCAACAAGTTCAAACTTTACTCCTTTGGGATACCACAAACCAATATTTTATGTATGCTTCAAGTACCTCAATATTCTCTTTGTTGCCTTCAAATGACTTTCTCTTGGTGAGGCTTGAAATCTTGCACACATGCACACACTAAACATGACATCCGGCCTTGATGCGGTCACATAGAGTAGGCTTCCAATCATAGACTGATATAACTTTTGATCCACCGTGTTACCACTTGCATCACTATCTGAATTGTCATTTTTCCCATTGGTGTATTAATGGCTTTGCTATCATTCATGTCAAACTTCTTGAGCATGTCTTTGATGTACTTGCCTTGACTCATAAAGGTACCATTCTTCAATTGCTTGATTTGAAGACCAAGGAAGTAACTCAACTCTCCAGTCATGGACATCTCAAACTCATTACTCTTCACAAAAGTCTTGATTGGTTGATCAAAATATATTATCATCAACATAGATTTGCAACACAAAAAAGTAATTTACAATCTTCTTGGTGAAAAGAGTGGTGTCAACATTTCCCATCATGAATCCATTTGAGAGTACGCTACTACACTTGCACCTTTCACAGCCATGTCGTATCCACATCACAGTCCAATTTCGGTCTCGGTAGTAAGCTGTCGACAGTGATGGTCATAGCCTTCACCGTCGCCATTTGAGACCGACTGTGGTGTACACTAACACTGTCGATTGGATTATGATCCGTCCATGATTAGGTCCTTACTTTCATCGTATTGGAGCATGACCCGGCTGTGAATGTGCACTAACACCGCCGCATTGGCAAAAGATACGCCTGTGTCGAGGCTATCAAAACCGTCATGTGAGCACATCAACTGCCTGTGTAGTGGTCACCAGCACCGTCGCCTTATACTTCAACCTAACTATCAGCGGTGCGGGTTCACTACCGGTTCGACGGTCGAGACGCCTGTGTAGAGGTTAACACCACCATCGCTTCAGCGTATGATCCGCCAGTACAAAGGTCATGGTCAACATCGCCTTGCACCATGATCCGCCTTTGATGATCGTTTAGTCGATGTTGGGTTACTAAAGGATTCAGCGGTGATATACTTTTGATCCACGCCGCATCATACATATAGCGACGGTGACAGAATTTCATCCGGTTTCACAATAGTTACTAATTCAGTTAGGCCCTTAATACATGAACACAAAGCGTACAGATATATAATCATTACATCCATTAATCATGTTCACAAACAAGAGTACTTTTTACAATAACAATGGACGCTACCATAACATCTTTCTCAACTGATGTCCTAACACAAGCGGTACATAGAGTATACTAAAGGTAATGATCTATACAGACTTACATAATGAAACGACGTAGCTGTGCTCCTTCTATGTGGCACTCCTACTTGTAAGGCAAAATGAATATAATTAGTGCATCCTTCGGATTGGTGGCCAATGCACCATGGAACCCCTCTTATTCATCTCTAATCCACAACCTGAACAAAGCAGCAGAATTAATAATATTGAACATACCATTCCTTTAGTTAACAAGCCAAAATTGGCCTATACATAGATAGAATGAAAACAACTCCCCACCTGAACAAAGACTGTCGTGAAGACAAAATGCAGTAAATGCACCTTTACCGCTCTACTAAAGACTCCATGAACAAGAGAACATAAGGAAGGTAGCTAGGCATGTTCATATGGAAATGCCCTCTTGATCTACAAAAGTGGATGACACGGTCATGGATGACATGAACCTTTCCGCGGTCCATGTCATATGCAATCAATGTTCTATCCTTCCCAACAAGGAAAATGAAATTCCATTCTGGGTGAACTGTAATCACTCTATACTCCTCATCACAAAGCTCAGAACCAACTTTAATATTCATGCGTCCAAACAGTTCCTCCGTATCCACAACATGCTTCAAAATCTAGTTATCAGTACCATAGTCTTCAAGTTTCCACGCTAAAAGCCAAGACCTATTGCGAAAATCAGCACAGCACACACATAGGTGACCCTGAGCTTGATGGATGGACATTTCAACACCACCTGGTTTACAAATTGTCCTCTGTGTCTCTCCTCAATATCCACAGCAACTATCACAGAGTACTCAACCATGTGCATAAAACCATTAAGAAAAAGACTTCTCGATTTCGAACGTGAACAATACTACCCTCGCCCCATTCAGATTCCTTAAAGATCCATGCTGCAGTTTTAGATGAGTAGATCTCCACACCTACGCACGCACCCTCCACCTCAACAAATTCAATCACATGGAAGTGTGAGGACGTTAGGTGTCAAAACCTAAAAGAGCCTGACCAAAAGAACGGATGCTACGCGGCAGTACATGCCATTTGTGGGTCGCCGAATTGCAAACAACATAGCGACGTAATCCATCATGCCTAGCACACCAGCAAAGGACGAGTCCGCTGCAACAATCTGAGACTAGGACTTTTTTAAGGGGGAAGGGCAAGAAGGACAAGGAGAGTCGTTCACTGGTGATGCTGGTGAAGTGACGATTGCCCTTCAACTAGCTGCCATAAAAGAAGCCGACAACAGTCTGTGAAAAAGCTTCTTACGTTGATAGGAGTCAGAGATGTCGCGCCTCCAGGAGCACTAGACACGAGGAGATCAAGGGTGATACGCAAGAGATGGGAAACGGAGGAGTTATCTTCCTCTGTCCGAGTTTGTTTTCAGATATGCAATAGTTGCCGCATACGGCTTACAGCAGGTTTAATATTGGGTCTGGCCTATGGCCCACATGTAATAGAAACAAAGTATAGCATAGAATAAAATGACGTTTTCGCTATGATAGAAACGTAAAGCTTCTTGATGCCTTGTTCACTCCTCTGGTTCAGGTGTCCTGACACCACCATGAGCTGTTTCAGCACTTAAATAAAAAGGCATCCCTCCTCTGTACTAGTACTGGTACTAATGTTGAAGACCCCAAAAGCACTAGCACGGGTCAACAGATCCAGAGAGAGAGAGAGGCTGTTTGGTTGTGCAGCCAGGCAAGGTTGCCTGCCAGGTAGCAGCCCCCAGGCGCCTGATTTCGTCTGCTCGTGGCCAGGATGTGCAGCCAGGCAAGGTTGCCTGCCAGGTAGCAGCCCCCAGGCGCCTGATTTCGTCTGCTCGTGGCCAGGATGGCTTGCCTGGCAGGCTACCATCCAAACAGGCTCGAACACAACACACACACTCTCTGCTATCTTCCTTTCTCTCTGTGCTTCCATTCTCCTTCTGCTTCCATGTTATTCAATCTATCAACACCAGATCGACAACCATGGTTGGGGCTTCCCAAAGATTTCTAAACCAGAATCAATCTATATGGATTGTGGCTGCTATGTACTCCCTCCGTTCCAGAAAAAGTGACGTTCTATGATTTTTCAGACAAATTAGTGGAGGTGAGAAATATCCCTATTACCCTTAGTTTGTTGGAATTGATTCCCTTAAAAAAAGAGGATATGCTATGGTTTGCTTGCCTAATTAATAGGCCCTGCGTGCCAGCATGCAGCCTTCCGCTGGAGGCAACAAGTATAGGCGCGTATGCAGGTGGCGACTAAAATTTAGGAGGCGTCAAATAATGGTGTCGTATAGGTGTTCAGATATTAATAAAAAACAAATTACATAATCCGTCATGGTGATTTAAGCTAAAATTTTAGGAGGTGTCAAATAACGATTTGTCTCATAAATTAGTATAGGTTTAATATTCCATACATGTATTCAAATTAATAAAAAACATTAATTTGTCTGCACTAATGCTCTTAGGCCCAAAATTTGAAGACCAAATTCCCGTACACTTTTCCACTGGCGCCAATAAATTTTTTAAGCCTAATTAATCCGTCATTAGCAAGACGTGAACGGGAAGGAGAACCATTACCTGATCTCAATAATGCTCCAGATCAGGCCATGTTGTCAAATCATGTACTAATCTGTGCTTTAAAAGATTTGTCTCATAAATTACCAGGTGTACAGAACGCTGACCAAGATGGACAGCCACCTGTCAATTCCGTTTTCGACCTAATTATTTCCTATATTTAATATTCTATGCAACCCTGTGTACTCACCAAGAGTGTATTCAAATCATCCCAATGGTTCCTCAGACTTGGAGGACTATGGGGTGTAAAATTTATATACACTTCGATCTTGATGAGTTCTGACTCAAACACCCACTAATTTGGCGGCAACATTAATTTGTCTGCACTAATGCTCTTAGGTCCAAAATTTGAAGACCAAATTCCCGTACACTTTTCCACTGGCGCCAATAAATTTTGCTCTAGCGGCAATAGCTTTTTCAATCCACAGCAACCTATAAAGCAAGTCCAAGACCCACATGTAACCTTTAATTTTGCAGCTGTTCTCGACATCAAATTCATGGCCATAGATCTGAACCAAGTCCCAGAAGACGGGGAAAGAGAACCATTACCTGATCTCAATAATGCTCCAGATCAGGCCGATGATGAAGGTCAGGAAGATGAACATACTGCAGGTAGAGTTTTACGCTTTTTTTTTTTATCTATGACATTACCATTACCATCCCTTTTACCGGCATCGTTGCATGACTAAATCATACTGCATCCCATCTACCAGGTGTACAGAACGCTGACCAAGATGGACAGCCACCTGTCAATCAATCCGAACATCATTTCGACCTCAATATTAGTGCATTCCAGGAAGATGTACCTGCTCATGATGAACACGAAGGCATCAATCCAGGTAAGTCCAGTATGCAACCCCTGTGTACTCACCAAGAGTGTACCTTGACCTAGTTATATTACTGCTCATCCAAATAACTCACCAATAGTATTTGTTCCTCAGACTTGGAGGACTATGGGGTGTATGCTAATGGTATTGATGATATACACTTCGATCTTGATGAGTCCTCTGACTCGGATGACGAAGATTATGAGGTTGATGTCCAGTCATTGCGTCATAATTATTTGAAAGCGAACGAACGGCAACACATATATGAAGTTTAATGTTAGCAGCCACCGCTTGGATGTCCAGTTAATGCGTCATAATTATTTGAGCTAAGCAACCTAAGCAAGCCACCACTTGGGTGGCTAGAAAGTTTAATGTTAGCAGGCAGGTTGGGGGCGGCGGTGGGCTCCACCGAGGTGCCGTGCTCGGCAGCCATGGCGCCTAGGCAGAGCCAAGGAGCCCGTGCATCCTGCTGTGTGGGGGTTCGGACTGAGCCTTGGGCGAGTCGATTAGAATGAATGATTGTGTGGTAGGGAGAGGAACGTGACGCTGCCCTAGGCGTCCGATATTATACGGGAGCAATTCCGATTACGAATCAACATATAG
Organism: Miscanthus lutarioriparius; assembly: GCA_904845875.1. Lineage (NCBI taxonomy): Eukaryota > Viridiplantae > Streptophyta > Magnoliopsida > Poales > Poaceae > Miscanthus > Miscanthus lutarioriparius. The sequence continues at coordinate 72,023,203 of CAJGYO010000012.1, read as the reverse complement.
ATGTGTGTCACGTAATGAATTATTTGGCCTACAAGCTGCTTCCAACGATCTGAACATGATATGCCATTGCATCGATCACATGACGAAGTTTTGCAGCGCCCTGACGAAGGCGTCGACGTGCTCCTCCCTGACGCACAACGCCAACACGTTGGCCCCGTCCTTCCGGACACACGGCACGCACGCGACGCAGTTGGGCACCGCCGTCAGCTCCACGTGGCACATCACCCTCGCCGGCGTCCCGCCGCCCATGTCCGCCGCGTCGAAGCCGAGGTTCCGCCAGCTCGACACGTAGAACGCGTTGTACCCGAACAACACGTCTGCGAGCTGCTCTATCATCGTCTCCGTAGGCGCAGAATAATAATCTGCTTGCCGGTGCAGGCCACCGCCTTCTTCTCCGTTGGCGACGTTCTCGTCGTTCTTGATGAACTGGCCTGGTATCCCCTGCTTGGCGCGCTTGATGAGCTTCACGACGTCCTTGATGTCGCCGTTTGCTACCTCGCCACTCCGTGTCACGGTCACCGCCGACGTGACGCAGTTGCCGAAGTAGCCGTCCCTGGCGCCGACGTGCTTGCGAACGTTGGCTGCAAAGACGAGCGGCGCAGGGGCGTCGGTGTCGGACATGACCACGCGGGTGCGGCACTGCCACAACACGGCTACCACCGCCTCGTACACGGTGCATGGCTCGTCGTCGCGGTGCCCGGCGGCCGCGAACTCGGATCTGATACGGTCGACGAGTTTCCATGGAACCGTGATGTCCTGGTAGACCAACCCCTGTGGTTGGAGCGTGACCATCATCTTCTCTATGAAGGTGACCAGCGGCGGCAGCTCCGGGAGCGAGTCGTCGCCGCAGCTGACAGGGAGCACGGATGGCTGAGGGAGACCCCGTGCGAGGTCGCCGACGGCCTGTAGGAACTGCGCCATCCCCGTGCCGTCAGCAAGGGCATGGTTCCACATGGTCCCGACGACGTACCCGCCGCAGGAGAACTCCGTCACCTGCGCCAGCAGCAACGGGTCCGACTGGCGGCAGCTTTCCTCGGGGTAGACGACGGTGAGCTCCCTCAGCAGCTCAGAGAAAGGCGGGTCAAAGAGCTTGACGTCCTCCAGGGAGCAGTTGACCGACGCGGAGACGAATAGTACGCCCTCGCCGGTTCAAGATATGCGGAGCTCGCCGTCATCGGCCCCCACGAGAGCACGGCCGGCGACGGGGAAGTAGTGGACGAGAGCACGCGACAAGGCACTCCGCACGGTCTCCGCTGGCTCGTGGATCACGTGGTCGAACACAAGGAACGAGGTGAACGGCGAGAATGCGAGCGCCTTGTCGAAGGACGACAGTTTAATGTGCTCCACCGTTGGCGTCGCCGGCGAGGTCGCCGGTCCAACGACCACCGGCGAGGATTTGGTAACGATGGTGCTCATTAGCCCCGTCAACATATATACAGTAGTATTAGCTTTGTACTGCTATATACTAGTAGTTGATATAACCCTTCTTCCTGCCTTCCACACGCATCTCTGCCGCTCTTCGCAATTAATGTTGCACCGAACCTTTAGTTAAGTCTCCCTATCCTCTGGAATGTGCATGACATCATTTGATTTCGTGTTTTTTCTATTATAGGGTCTATTTAGATTTCAAAAAATTTTGTGAATCCTGCGGTTTTTCTATTAATTACATAGTTGGATGAGAAATCGTGAATGACACTAATTATCAAATACAAACGTCTACTTAAAATTCAAAAAATTTTGCTAAACAGTACTACAATGGCCGTCCTTGCACAGTTAGAGATTATCGCCACTAACGAGTAGGTGTGGATTAGGTCTACTAATATTTGGTCAATTGTTGCTCTGGCACTGGTGCAACACTCCCATACATGTAAGGATATGTTTAGATACAAGAGTTAATTGTTAGCTAACAAAAAATTAGCTAAAATTAGTCTTAGACCCTATTTGGCAAAGATCTAAGTGCTTTAGATCCACAAAAACAGTTTACATCTGAATCTTTTATCTAAACATCTTCGCTCTATAGATTCAAATAATTCAAAACTATTAATCTGGCCGGATCTACGGATTTCCTGGAGCAACACAAGGGTTGCTCCAAAAACTCATGGATTTGCTCAAATTACGCACCTGCCACTGTTTACACAGAAGAAAAAAAACGATTCGCAGATTCTATTCCATTCCTCACCCATATCCCACCGCGTAGAGCTTGCGGCTGCTGCATGCATGCTATCCCCACCACGGTTGTGCTAGCGGCCGGTGTGCCCTTCCCCTGGCATCGCCCTCCCCGGCGACCACCCCTACCACAAGGAACGAGGTGAACGAGGAGAATGCAAGAGCCTTGTCGAAGGACGAGAGTTTAATGCTCTACCATCGGCGTCGCCGGCAAGGTCGCCGGTCCAACAACCAATGATGAGGATTTGGTAACGATGGTGCTCATTTGCCCCGTGGACATATATATATATAACTATCATTAGTTAGTAACATATATATTGGACATATACCAGCTTGTATTGCCATATAGTTGGTATATGTAGCCCCTTTCACAAGCATGTCCTGCCTCTCTTTTTGTTAAGAAAAAGGAATTTTATTGCTCTCTGCAAGAGTTTTGTACACAACTAATTCTTATTATAAATCTAGCCTCTTGCTGTTTTTTAAGCTCTCAAAAAGCGAAACCAAACAAAGAGAAAATTGATTAAACGCTAAGCGCTAAGTGAAATGATCTAAACAATGCCTAGAGGGGGATGAATAGGCGTATCTAAAAATTTCTACGTAATCTCAAAGTCAAATGTCAGTAACAGTCGGAAGTCCTGACGGTTTGGCCCGTAATTTCTAGCAGCCGAAAGTTCTGACACAAACAGCCGGGGGTTCCGGTACTTACGAAAAATTCACTACAAGTGCTAAAATGAACTTTGAGTGCGAAATATCTTACAACCCCATTTTCAAGTGGTTAGGTAGACACGTAGGATCACTCTGTTGACCCCAAAATGCTCCCACTCCGTAGATCGAGTCCAAACCCTAAGAAGAGATTTGGGGAGGAAGAGAAACCAACAAAAACAAATATGATAGCACAAATCTCAACAACAACAACAAGCACGCGGTACACAAGGATTTATCCCGAGGTTTGGCAACCCCACAAAGGCGCTCATACGTCCTCGTTGTTGAGGTGACTACAAAGGTCGGAGTCTCTTCCACCTCCTTGCCTCTCTCAAAGCAACCACAAAGGTCACTCGAGCTTTCTACTAAGAAATCGAGGGTAATACAAACTTTCTAAGGATCTTCCACAACATGGAAGCTCTTGGGCGACGCCTAACTGGCTAGGAACAAAGCTCCAAGAGTAATAGATGCAAATCAAACCGGCATGACGAAGCAATCAAGTGCTCAAGCTTGCCAAAGTGATTCTTTCACTTAATCCACTCCCCTTTCACTCAAAACCCTAGGGGGATCGAAGATTGGAGTAAAGGGGAGAGGAGAGGGGCGCCTTGAATGCTTAGGAGCTATTTTAGACGAAGGTTGGTGAGCAATGAATGAGTGGGTAATGGTTAGAAGAGAGAAGAGAGCTATTTATACTCATAGGCAAAATCTAGCAGTTCAGATCTGCGTCGGAAGTTCCAACACATATCGCCAAAACTTTCGGCTCTACTGCGAACATTGTTCACGGCGCAGTCAACTGGGCTAGCTCGGTTATCGTCGAAACTTCCGGCTTCCGTCGGGACTTCCGAGAGACAAGCGAGCCAGGTACCTATGTCCTAAGGCGCCGGGACTTCCGGCGGAAGTCGGGACCTCCGACAGCCGGGAGTTCCAGCTATCGCAGGGACTTTCGACTACTAAAATTCCGCAAACTACATCTAAGTGTTCGTGAGGTCATTTTGTGTCTCTCTTTTGATTTTATTTTTATGCTTGACCACTCTATCTTCCTCAGACCACCAAAACTTGCATCCCTCTTTATAGTACGGCGCAACCTAAACTTAAAACAAAAGATAAAAACTTTGGACAGCGCTTTGAGTTCATCCGCCTTTTCAATTTCAAGAATTGAGGGATACCATTTTATGTTAGATCAACTCTTTAAAACTTTTATGGGACAAAATCTGTAATATATCTCATTAAGATCTCATTAGTCCCTAATTTGGATGTCATCAATACACCAAAACCCACATAGGGGGCAAATGCACTTTTAATCTCCCCCTTTTTGGTAATTGATGACAACCAACTTAGGCTTTTATAAGAATGAAAGAATTTAAAGCTTTTGAACCCCAAAATTTATGGAGAGCTCCCCCTTAATATATGCAATAAACTTGAATTTCAATGATGATCATTTATGCATCGTTTGCATATATCAAGACAAAAGCTCCCCTAAATCTTGCAATCCGTGGGGTGCAACAAGTGTGTGTGAGCAAGTATATATCCATGAAAAAGAGATGCAATATGACATGTTATATTCACATAACAAGTAAAAGAGAATGTGATGGCCAAGATCTCAAAGTAAAAACTTGAAGCAACACATGGCCATCCAAAATAACATCCACCATTCACAAGTAAAGACAAGCAAGATAATACTTGTCCAACAATCATCCATCACTAGCAAATATATACTTGTCCATCACATAGTTGCCACCACACAACATAGTTCATACAAGCTAAAAGTTTTAAAGTCTCACAAGCCAACTAACTTATTACATAGATAGATCAAAGCCTAACACCCCCCCTTTGTCAACAAGTGCCAAAAGGGGTAGGCCGCACGATAGAAACAACTACTCATCCTCGTAGTCCTCATCATCATCATGGTCACAATCATCACCACCATTGTTGTCATCATCATCATCATCTTGTTTGATGTACTCCTTGTCCTCAGCACCAGCTTATTGCTTGCCATGGTGACGGGGCTGATCGGACAACTCACCATAGTATTCCTTGCAAGCCTCATCATAGAGCTTGAAGGGATCACAAAGAGGCTCCAAGTCACGAGGTGGTGCAGAGTGAATATCAAGCTTCTGCTCAATCCGATGCATCCTCACAAGCAACTCTTGCTCACGCTCTGCTGCTAGCACAACAAGCTCTAAACATATACTTCATGAAGAACTTGAACTTGCTAGGGGTCTTACCACCGGAGGAAGAGGAGGACTGAGGCTCCTCACTATGAGCATGGCAAGCGCAAGAGCCATGTGATGGAGAAGCACATGAGGAGGAACCTGAAGCACCTTTGCCTTTTCCTTGTCCCTTAGCAGCCTCCTCTAACTCCCTCTTTGCTTGAAGGGAGAGCTTGTTGGAAAGTTTGAGCACTTTGTGAGGATTGTCTGTAGGGAAGTGAATGCTTGACACATGCTCAATGATATGCATGATATAGGGAGAATAGGGGTAGTGTTTCACCACATCCTCACTAGCATCAAAAATCTTTGTCCAAATGTACTGGCTAATGGAGAACTTGGTGAACTCATTGCCAAAGCAGTCAAGAACAACCTAGGAGTCATCACGAAGATGAGTAGTGTCACCGCGTTTGGGATACAAGATCTGGCGAAGAATGTTGTTGAGCACATAGTATTAGGGCTTCAACCAAACTGTTTGCCCATCAGCACGATGGCCACCCAAATACATGTACTAATACTCATCCATAGTGTCGACGAAATATGGTCGGCAGTCCACCGAGGGGGGTGCCCGTGGTGGTAGATTATCGGTAGGATGCATGTGATCAGGAACCAGATGGTGACACAAGGCGCAGAGACAGCGATTTAGACAGGTTCGGGCCGTCTGATCGACGTAATACCCTACGTCCTGTGTTTTTGGTGTATTGTATTGAGATGTATATTGTATGATCTGCTTGGATCTAGATGGATCTGTCCTCTAGGGGACCCTTGCCCCTCCTTATATACTCCGAAGGGACAAGGTTACAAGTAAAGTATCCTATTTGGTACTATTACAATGTCTTGCGGTGCACGCCAAGCAGCGCCGTGCACGCCTTGATCTCACGGGCCGGGCCACCTCGGATGGTGCGGCCCATGTACCATCTTGTGGTACCCGGGGGTCTATCCCCCACAGCTAGTCCCCGAGCGCCATGTATTCTGATGCGACACGCCGTTTCAACCTTCTCCGAATAGTGAGGCTTGAGTTCTTGACATCTCCGACCACCGTTGTCGCCGGAGAAGTAGGTTGTCCGAAGAATGTATGGTGCTCTTAAGAAGAAAGAAAAAGTTTTCCGTCCTGGGAAGTGTGCCCACTTGTATTTCTGAAAAGAAATGTAAGTGCGTCCTGAAACGTAGCGTCCTTGATCATCAGAGGCGTAGAGGTCGAAAAACAAACACATTCACCGCAAGGTGAAGTGTGCCCACTTAGTCCCCGAGCCTGGTAGTAGGTGACGTAGGCACGTGGTGCCAGGGTCTAAAAAGAATTCCCAGTTAAGTTGAGAATCCAACCGTCGTACAGGCGATACAAGATGCACCGGCAGGTGCATCGTACCGATGTAGTCCCCGAGCTTGCTGGAAGGCGAGGTATGAGCCTTGTAGCAAGGTCTAAATGAGAAAGAATATCCCCAACTGTATGCGAGTTGCCTGTCGCATGTAGTCGAGACGCAATATCCCCAACTGCGGGAAGCCTTGTAGCGATGAAGTTGTCCGGTCCTCGAGCTTTCCAACATGTCGTCATGACGGTGGTCGCGGTTGTCGTAGCGCCGTTCTTCGCGGCGATCATCATTGCGACATAGTCTTGTGGTCGACGTGGTCGGAGCTCGGCAGAGCTGCTCGGGACGTGGTCGACGTGGTTGTGGTCGACGTGGTCGGAGCTTGGTGGAGCCGCTCAGGACGTGGTCGACGTGGTCGCGGTCGACGTGGTCGGAGCTCGGCGGAGCTGCTTGGGACGTGGTCGACGTAGTCGCGGTCGACGTGGTCGGAGCTCAGCGGAGCTGCTCGGGACATGGTCGACGTGGTCCGTGGTCAACGTGGTCGGAGCTCGGTGGAGCCGCTCGGCACGGCTTGCTCAGCGGCTCGCTTGGCTTGGGTAGATCACGCGTCCTTGCTGATGTGTTGCGATTGACGTGCACTCGGTCGAGATTCTCCTCTTTGGCAGGCGTCGATACTTGTGGTGGCGATCAGTCATCAGGCAAGTCCGAGCAGATCGGAGTAGGACTTTTCTGCACGTGCGGCTCTGCATGTCGTCGAAACCTGGTAGTCGGTACCTCGAGACGGGCGGAGTAGGGCCGATCCGGACAAGGCTGGAGTCACGCCCTCGAATACGGGACGCCGCCGCACGCCTGAGGTGCTGCTGCGAGTTGCACTTAGGCACATCGGGATTTGATCGTCGTGGTCCGACGAAGGACGTCATCACGAGACCGCGAGTTGCCGTGCCGTTGGTTGATTGATGCATCTGCTTTCGCTCGAGTATGCGATTTGACAGGTCAACGTTGGCCAAAGCTTGGTGTTCCGGCGGTGGGAGCCGCGACGAGCTGTCAATGAGGGAGTGCCGTCGATGTGGATCGACGAGTCGCCGCCGTGGCCTGACGATTGCCGCTATTTGGTGCCTCTCGATCCGGGTTGACGTCGAGTCTTTAAGGGCGTAGACAAACAAGGAAATTAGTATACATGTATACGCACTCCATTGTTGCATGGCCCATAATCGTGCATGCATGTGGACATGCAAGTCTCAGATATGCTGAATATTTTTAGCTGGCATGGCCGATTGACCCCGTCAAGGCTTTGATGGTGGCCACGCGGCACGTAGATGGATTTCTTCCGGCTTCGCTGCGAGACTCTTGATCGAATCTATCACAGGCTGCTGCGGTTGTTGCCAGGTGCAGCTGTGGTTGACGACGAGGCTGCCGCCGGTTGTCGACGATGAGAGGGACAACTAAGTTCCTGCCAACAATATTCATGCAGATATCTGGCGATGTACGCATATTGTTGAATATTAAGGAAAACAAGTTGACTTAGGCGTGCGATGCGTGGATGGTTGACTCGATCCGGTGCATGGTCATGATGCTGGGCCCATCGCACGCCGAGCATGAGTCTCATAGATTGAACCCACGTCGGGCCTCCTTGATTGGTTGCATGTCCGCCATGAGTCGATTGGATCATGTCTACGAGCTAGCTAGGCATCACGGTGGGATCTCGGATCCGATCGACATGGGACAAGTTTCTTGGTATGCCGCCGCCGAGGGCGATCAAGATCATCATGCCGTGACACGTTCTTTGCCGTGACACGTTCTTTGAAGGACGCCACCACGAAGAAGCCGAGTCGCCATGGGTTGACGTTGACGAAGAAAAATTCTCATCATCTGTTACTTTGGGATCAACACGCACAACCCCTAAAGGGGACCCCTACAGCGGCGCCACTGTCGACGAAATATGGTCGGCATCCACCGAGGGTGCCCGTGGTGGTAGATTATCGGTAGGATGCATGTGATCGGGAACCGATGGTGACACAAGGCGCAGAGACAATGATTTAGACGAGTTCGGGACCGTCGATCGACGTAATACCCTACGTCCCCGTGTTTTTGTGTGTATTGTATTGAGATGTATATTGTATGATCTGCTTGGATCTAGATGGATCATGTCCTCTAGGGGACCCTTGCCCTCCTTATATACTCCAAGGGACAAGGTTACAAGTAAAGTATCCTATTTGGTACTATTACAATGTCTTGCGGTGCACGCCAAGCAAGCGCCGTACTGCATTTGATCTCACGGGCCGGGCCACCTCGGATGGTGCGGCCCATGTACCATCTTGTGGTACCCGGGGGTCTATCCCCCACACATAGCAAGAGCAAAAATATCAGAAATAGCTATCGAGCGACGATCCTTGCGATCTAAACCAACAAGGTGAGCAAAGGGAGGAAAGTCAACCTTGTAGTGCTTCCCTTAAGTGGTCCAATGAATGACATGAGTAGCTTCATGAATGTCCAAATGATAGGAGGCATAGAACTGACAAATAATCTCATTGTTCCATGGCTTGCGGAACTCCATCAGCTACTCTAACCCCATCCTCTTCAAGTCACGGATCAGCTGCTTAATCTCCAAACCAGGCATCTTACCAAGTTCATAGGTGTTAATGGACTTCATCTGAACCACTAGAGCCTCTTGTTTGTTGATGTAGTAGAGATAGACCAAATGGTGATAGAAGTCAAAGTGAAATGGTTGCCAGAACCTGTACTCAATCCTAAAGTCCTTGGGCTCATCATATAGAGGTTGGGCATGCCGACGATGAATCTCAGGCACCTGGCGACAATAATCCACCATCAAATGAGGCGTGTAACCACCAGCTGGATTAGGTGTGCGCTGAGGCTCCCGGATGGATAGAATAGGATCATCGAGCGCAACCAATAGGCTGACCCCAAAGTAGCTTGGACCGGAGGGTAGGGTCATAGTGCACACATCATCAGCAATAGTCCTGCCTTCTTGATCGAGGGCTTCCTCCACAGGATCACGGACTGGCACATCTCCAAGGACTAGGATAAACTCCCGAGCTGCTGCACCAACCAAAGGGGACAGACCTTGGGCTTGAGCGCCATGAGCACGAGCTTAAAGGCCACAGCCACGAGCACCAGTAGCATCACAAGGACATGACGCCTTGGTGCATCTAGTCGGCCGAGAGGATTCGGTGGGGTCTTGGTTGTGCCTCAAGCACTTCTCACGGTGATGAGGAGGGGTCACATCACTACCGAAGGACATGGCTTGAGAGAGGGGAAGAAGGGAGAAAAACAACATGATTCACAGTGAGGACAGTCTCCACGAACAGATCCACGAGGAGGAACACCACCACCGAACAAACACCACTGCTTGACCTTCAGCCGTCGATGGGAAAAGGATGAGGGCAACTCTAGGAAGATGGAGGAAGGGAGAGGGTAGGAGGGGGCAGAGCCGAAGCTACCAACAGCATGGTAGGCGGGCTAGGGTTCTCTAGGAGGCCAGAACCCCTGGCAGGCGTGAGTGTAGCACGATGCGGGTGCGGGTGTGGCTACGGTGGGGCGAGGGAGGAGCGGGTGCGAGGGAGGGGTAGGTGGGTGAATGAGGGTGAAAGGCTAGGTCGGGCCATGGTAAAGACAAAGTAACCCTAGGTCAAGCAGGCATGGTCAAAAATGGTCAAAGCACGCTGACTCAGATCTGCATCGGGACTTCCGGCGTTGAGTCGGGAGATTTGGCGGTCAGGAGTTCCGATGGAAGCCAGGACTTCCGACTATCAGGACTTCCGGCTTGAGCTAGGACTTCCAACGTAGGAAGACTAAAAACTCCCTAGCTTAAACTCACAATGCCATGTGGGGCAAAAATATAATGGACACTAACATTTTCATATGTGACTAGATTTCAATCAAACAACACAAAGCAATAGTCACATATAAAAATTATAAATTAGATTTTGAAAGTGTCACACAATGTTTTAGCAAATCTTTTCTCCTTTCTAGATCAAACAATTTATGTGCAAGACATCAATGATATTTAGCTCACTCCTCAAAGCATAAAATCTTGACTCATCTAGGGGCTTTATGAAGATATTGGCTAGTTGCTTTTCGGTGCTCACATGATGAATCGCGATATCTCCTTTGGCTTCATGGTCTCTCAAAAAATGATGTCGGATGTCTATGTGCTTTGTTTGAGAGTGGTTTATAGGATTGTTTGCCAACTTAATGGCACTCTCGTTGTCACACAAAAGGGGAATCTTGGTTAGCTCACAACCAAAGTCTTTGAGGGTTTGCTTCATCCAAAGTAGTTGGGCACAACATGCACCAGCCGCCACATACTCGGCTTGAGCGGTGGACAAAGCAACAAAATTCTACTTCTTAGAGCTCCAAGACACCAAAGACCTTCCAATAAATTGGAAAGTCCCGGTAGTACTCTTTCAATTTACTTTGCAACCGGCATAATCCAAATCGGAATAGCCAAGTGAAAGCCCTAGTTTGGTTTTACATAATTGATGAAACCTATGCACTAACCTTTGTCATGAGTTGTGATATGAGTTAGGTTGGTGCAAACCAAGTTGTGAAGTATGGTGGCACTCAAATGGTGATGTTGATCACATGAAATGATGAGATGGCCACATGTGATGATGATCAAGTGCTCAATTTGGAAAAGAAGACATAGAAAAACAAAATCCTATGGAGATCAAGGCAAATGTATAATTAGGGATTTTTGTTTCTGTGATCAAGACACTATAGAGAGTGTGATCACGTTTAGGGTAGATGGCCATACTATTAAGAGGGGTTCTTAACTAGACAATTCGGTCATCTAGTGCCATTAGGTGTTGGACTTCATGCATTGCATTTAGGGCTACTACACATCGGAGAGCAAGCAAAAATATTTATCAAAAATATTTTGAGAAATGCTAACTTGGTTCTAACATGTTTTGAGAAAACGCTTTGAGAGTTAGCATCACTTGTGGGTAGTAGTTCAAGTTAACTCGGTGAGCTAGTGGAGGTGCCTAGGTGGCACTGCCACCCCCTGTCCTATGGCACCGCCACCCCTAGGGCGGTGCCCACCTGGGCTCGGTAGAGAAGCAACCGGTGGGGTGGTCAATGGATATGGCTGTGTGCACCGCCACTGACATGGTGGTGGCACCGCCATGCGCTGTCCGATGGCACCACCACTTTTCACCCGAGGCTAGGGTTTCTAGACTTGGACACAGGGGATCACTGCCATGGTCACCGCCACTAGCACAGTGGTGCACCACCCTAATATTCCAGAGACTTGGTTTCAGGGGCACGGCTAGGATGGTCACCGCCACCCCTAGCATAGTGCCACCGTCACCTATCCGGTGCCTCAATGGCTAGTGAAAATAGCTATTGAGTCAACCATTGGAGGGGCACCGTCACCCCTAGGGTGGTGGCACACTGCCATGTCTGGTGCTTACGTAGAGACAGCTCCAAAGGGGTAACGGCTCTATTTGCTTTTGTGCCTATAAATAGAGGGTATGGCCGGCCTTGGCCACTCTCTTGGCACTTCATATACTTGTGCACACCCTTTGGAAGCTAAGCAACACACTCCACTCACTTGTTCACTTGATTTCATCATCTTGAGTGAGATTGGAGAGCCTCTAGTGCATTGCATTGAGTTGCATCACCTTGTGGCACTAATTGGGTGATTTGGGCTAGTTGTGAGCTTGTTACTCTTGGTGTTTGCCGACACCTGGATGGCCCGGTGATTGGAGGATCATTGAGCAGAGTTGGTGATTGTCTCCGGCCTCGATCGATTGCTTGTGAGGGGTCTTGTGCCTTCTCCAGCGGAGCGCTAAAGGCAACTATAGTAAATTGCTCATGTCATTGAGCTACCTCACTTGTGGGTATGTTCTTGTAGTATCCAATTGTGTGGACGAGGTTAATGCAACACCTCTTAGCCACCGAACCACCAAATTTTGGTCGACACAACGGGGACTAGCGTGCCGGCAGGCACGTGAATCTGGGGAGAAAAAATTTGTGTCTCTTGTGTGATTGGATTTCTCCCAGTGATTGGATTGTCTTCATCTTGTGATTGGTTCATTACTCGACGCGGCGGTATAATCACTATACTCACTCTTTTATATTCCTTGCAAAATAGTTGTCAAGCTCTTTAATGTAATTAGTTTTGAGAGCTTGTCTTGCTTGCTAGTTTAGTATCACCTAGTGGAGCTCTTTAGTGTAGACTTGTTGAGAGCTCTTAGTGAGTAGCGACATAGCTATTGCTTGTGCCTAGTGATCATAGCAACTAGAATTGTTGGATAGGTGGCTTGCAACCCTTGTAGAGCTAGAAAAAAATTGCATTTCACTATTTAGGTTACTAACCACTTGCTCTAGTGTGTTTGTAGAAAATTTTTATAGGCTATTCACCCCCTCTCTAGCCATTTAGGACCTTTCAAGTGGTATCGGAGCTGTGGTCACCGTTTGATTCAAGGCTTAACAACCTTTGATGCAAAATATGGCTCAAATAGTGGTTAGCCATGTTGGGGGTAAACCACCATTCTTTGATGGCACATCTTTTGATTATTGGAAGAGAAAGATGAAGATGTACCTTGGTTCAATCAATGACAAGGTGTGGGATGTGGTAGAGAATGAGTTTGTGATCATTGACCCTACCAATCTCACCTACAATGACAAGATCAACAAGCAATGCAACACTATGGCACTCTAACACAATATACAATGGTATTGATTTAAAAGTATTTGAGCAAATCAAAGATCTTGAGAAGGCAAGTGAAGTTTGGGTGAGACTAGAAGAAACATATGAGGGCACTTCAATGGTAAAAAGTGCCAAGCTCTATATGCTCAAAGACAAGCTATCAAACTTCAAGATGAAGGATGATGAGTCCATTTTGGAGATGTTCTATAGGCTACAAGTCATCATCAATGATCTCAAGAATTTGGGTGGGAAGGTGAAGGATGAGGACTTCTCTCACAAGTTCTTGATGTGTTTGCCAAAGAGATTTAAGACATTAAGAACTATCATCTTTAGAGGTGGATTGAAGGATGTCACTCCAAATGAGGTGCTTGGTGATGTGATGACCAAGGACCAATACAATAGTGATGGTGAAGAACTTGTGAAGGAGGAAGACAAGAAGAAGAGTGTGGCATTCAAGGCTGGCACTTCATCATCCAAGAACAAGAACAAGGGCAAGGCTAAGAAGGAAGAATCAAGTGATGAAGAATGCTCTCATGATGATAGTGATGATGAAGCACTAGCTCTCTTTGTGCGCAAGTTTGGCAAGATGATGAAGAAGAAAGGCTATGGTGCAAGGAAGAAAAGAGATCACTTCAAGAACAAGGAGTATGTGAGGTTGTGCTACAAATGCAAGAGCCCCGATCATGTTGTAGCGGATTGTCCCTACAATAGTGACAATGAGGATAATGAGAAGAAGAGCAAGAAAGAGAAGAAGGAGAAGAAAAGAAGAAGATGACCTTCAAGAAGAAGAAGAAAGGTGGATCCTATGTGGTCACATGGGATAGTGATGTCTCCACCAATGATGATTCAAGTGATGATGATAAGGCATCCAAGAAGAAGGCTCTAGCAAGCATTGCTATCAACAACATGCATTCACTATTTGACACTCAATCATGCTTCATGGCCAAGGGCTCTAAGGTAAAATATGATGAGAGTGAAAATGATAGTGATGATGATGAATTCTCAAATGAACAACTAATGAACATGCTAGAACAAGCCGACTCAATAATTAACAAGAAAAGCAAGAAGTGCAAAGAATTGCAAAAGAAGCTTAGTGCTCTTGAGCAATCCTTTGATGAGCTCAATGCTACTCATGAGAGGCTAGTGGAAGCCCATGAGAAGCTCGGCAAAGCTCGCACCAAGCTTGAAAAGGCTCACTCCTTGCTTCTTGAACAAGATAAGGAAAGGGTCATAGTATCATATGATGTGGGCATAACATGTGACATTATTGAAGAATCATTTTATGAACCTATTGTTGTTGCTCCCACTAACCCTTGTTGTAGCTCATCATCCACCATCGCTACCACTCCTACCTCTACTACTAGTGATGTTTTCACTTGTGATGCCTCACTAATGATTGAGAATAAGACTCTCAAGAGAGAGATGGATGAGCTCACTCACGCCCTAGGCAAGGCCTATGGTGGTGAGGCATGCTTGCTAAAGTGCTTGGGTAGCCAAAGGTTCTCTCTTAACAAAGAGGGATTGGCCTATACCCCCAAGAAAGGTAAAGCGGTCTTTGCTACTCCCAAAGCTAGCTTTGTGAAGAGCAATGGTTGGTTTTGCAATAGATGCAAGCAAGTAGGGCACTTAGAGCAATCTTGCATAAGAAACAAGAACAAGAACAATGCTAATGTATCCTCAATTTCTTTTGATTCTTGTTAATGCTTACCAAGGGTGTGAATGGTGTGAAGGCTAAGATCATTGGTACACCTATTGTGGGCTCAAAGAAGAAAACCATTTGGGTACCAAAGACCTTAGTAACTAACCTTCAAGGACCCAAGCAAGTTTGGGTACCTAAAAGGAATTGATTTTCTTTTGTTGGTAAACTATAAAGTCGGAGAAAGACATTGGGTGCTTGATAGTGGGTGCACACAACACATGATAGGTCTTCCAAGAATGTTCAATTCAATCAACTCAAATGATGACAATGGGATTGATAGTATAACATTTGGTGATAATGGCAAAGGCAAAGTCAAAGGGCTTGGTAAGATTGCAATATCCAATGACTTGAGTATTTCCAATGTGCTACTAGTAGAGAACTTGAACTTCAAACTATTATCGGTAGCACAATTATGTGATCTTGGTTTCAAGTGCATATTTATAGTTGATGATGTATAGATCATAAGTGTAGATGGCTCTAACTTGATATTCAAGGGATTTAGATATGACAATTTATACTTGGTTGATTTCAATGCTAGAGAAACTCAATTGTCAACATGTTTGCTCGCTAAGTCTAGCATGGGTTGGTTATGGCATAGAAGGCTTGGTCATGTTGGAATGAAACAATTGAACAAGTTGATTAAGCATGATCTAGTTAGAAGGCTTGAAGGATGTTACATTTGAGAAAGATAAGCTTTGTAGTGCATGTCAAGCCAAAAAGCAAGTTAGTAACACACATCCTAAGAAGAGCATGATGAGTACATCTAAGGTCTTTGAGTTGTTGTGCATGGACTTGTTTGGACCAACCATATACACTAGCATTAGTGGAACAAATATGGATTTGTGATTGTGGATGACTTCACTAGATATACTTGGGTGTTCTTTCTTATTGACAAGAGTGATGTATTTGCAACCTTCAAGACATTCACCAAGATAATTCACAATGCGTTTGAAACAACTATTAAGACAGTGAGAAGTGACAATGGAAGTGAATTCAAGAACACAAGAGTTCATGATTTGTGTGATGAGTTTGGGATTAGGCATCAATTTTTGGCCAAGCACACTCCTCAATCAAATAGCCTAGTTGAGAGGAATAATAGAACCTTGATTGACATGGCAAGATCAATGTTAAGTGAGTACAATATAAGTCATTCATTTTGGATCAAAGCAATCACCATGGCTTGCTACTACAGCAACCGCCTCTATTATCATCCCATGATGGAGAAGACACCATATGAGCTCTTGAATGGAAGAAAGCCCAATATTGCATACTTTTAGGTTTTTGGTTGCAAATGCTACATATTGAAGAAAGGCACTAGATTGAGCAAGTTTGAGAAAAAATGCGATGAAGGTTTCTTGCTTGGTTACTCAACTACTAGCAAGGCTTATAGAGTTTGGAATTTGGCTAGTGGTACTCTTGAGGAGGTTCATGATGTGGAATTTGATCAAACCAATGGTTCCCAAGAGGAAGATGAGAATCTAGATGATGTGAGAGGCACTCAATTGGTCAATGCAATGAAGAACATGGATATTGGTGACATTAGGCCTAGAAAGGTGATTGATGTTGAAGATGACAAGAATCAAGTGCTCTCTAACTCAAATGTGCAAGCTAGTGGTTCTTATGATCAAGTTCAAGCAAGTGCTAGTGATGACAAAGTGCAAGATCAACAACAAGTGGCTAGTTCATCATTTCAACCAAGTGATCAATCAAATTCAAGCAATCAAGTGCAAGTGCTCTAACCAACCAATATTGCAAGAGATCATCCATTGGATTCTATCATTGGTGATATCTCAAGAGGTGTGCAAATAAGATCAAGATTGGCATCATTTTGTGAACACTTCTCATTTATATTATCCATTGAACCTAAGAAGATAGATGAAGCTTTGAAGGATGTTGATTGGGTCAATGCCATACATGAAGAGCTAAACAACTTCAAAATAAATCAAGTATGGGAGTTAGTTGAGAGGCCTAAGGATCATAATGTGATTGGAACAAAGTGGGTCTTTTGGAACAAGCAAGATGAAGATGGGATAGTTGTAAGGAACAAAGCAAGATTAGTGGCTCAAGGTTACACTCAAGTTGAAGGTCTTTACTTTAGAGAGACATATGCCCCGGTTGTAAGATTGGAAGCAATTAGGATCTTGTTAGCCTATGCTTGTGCCCACAACATCAAGTTGTACCAAATGGATGTGAAAAGTGCATTTCTAAATGGGTATATCAATGAGCTTGTGTATGTTGAGCAATCTTCCGGTTTTGAAGACAAGAAGAAACCCAACCATATCTATAAGTTGAGAAAGGCTTTGTATGGATTGAAGCAAGCACCTAGAGCATGGTATGAGAGATTGAGGGATTTCCTACTCTCTAAGAGATTTAAGATGGGAAAGGTTGACACCACTCTCTTCACCAAGAAGCTAGGCAATGACTTCTTTGTGTTGCAAATCTATGTTGATGATATCATAATTGGATCAACCAATCAAGATTTTTGTGAGGAGTTTAGAAAGATGATGGCAAGTAAGTTTGAGATATCCATGATTGGAGAGCTTAGTTACTTCCTTTGTCTTCAAATCAAGTAATTGAAAAATGGCACATTTGTGAGTCAAGGCAAGTATGTCAAAGACATGCTCAAGAAGTTTGGAATGGATGATGCTAAGGCTATTAGTACACCAATGGGGACAAATGGAAGGTTAGATAGTGATGCTAGTGGCAACATGGTGGATCAAAAGATGTATCGGTCTATGATTGGAAGCCTACTCTATGTTACCGCATCAAGGCCGGATGTGATGTTTAGTGTATGCATGTGTGCTAGATTCCAAGCCTCACCAAAAGAGAGCCATTTGAAGGCTACCAAAAGAATATTGAGGTACTTGAAGCATATACAAAATATTGGATTGTGGTATCCTAAAGGATCAAGATTCGAGTTGATTGGATATTCGAACTCTGATTATGTGGGATGCAAAGTTGAGATAAAGAGCACATTGGGCATATGTCAACTATTGTGAAGATCACTTGTATCTTGGTCATCAAAGAAGCAAAATAGTGTAGCACTTTCAACCGCCAAAGCAGAGTACATTTCAGGACGGTAGTTGTTGTGCACAATTACTTTGGATGAAGTCTACTTTGAGTGAGTTTGGAATCAAGTTCAAGCAAGTGCCATTACTATGTGACAATGAGAGTGCAATCAAGCGCACCAACAATCCAGTTCAACATGCAAGAACAAAGCACATTGATGTCCACCACCATTTCATAAGAGTTCACCAACAAAAAGGGGACATTGCATTGAAAGTGTGGGCACCGATGATCAACTTGCCGATATATTCACCAAGCCACTTGATGAGAAGAGGTTTTGCAAGCTAAGGAATGAATTGAACATACTTGACTTCTCCAATATGTGTTGATGCACCCCCATATGTGACATGTCTCTCCTTCGAGCAAAGCAAGGTAAAGTTGATTGACATGTCATTCATCCATTGCTAAGGACTTGTTTTGTGCACCTAGTCATTCCTCACCTGTCTTAGGCTCATTCATGAAAATCAAATGAATTTGATACTTGTATGGTACTACTATTGCTTGTATGCTTGAAATGATCTAGTGGTAACATATGACATGTTTGTGGGCTTGTAAACCTAGTGTTTTATCTAGAAAATGAGCTATAAGTGTTTAACTCAACATGGTGTATGATAACCCTTATTTTGAGGTGTGAAGAAGCTTGCCCTTGGATCAAACCGAGTTAAATATCTTTTGCAAGTGATCTAGATTGAACCAAATTGGGAAATGATCCTTACTTTACATGGTTTTGATCCCAACCTATCTAAAATTTTAGCTCAACTTTTGTGCTAATTGTTGACAAAGGGAGAGAGAAATTCACAAAGATAGTAAGATAAGGGGAGCAAACACACAAATGAAATGTAAGGGGATCAATTATAAAATTTGAAGCACACAAGTAGGGGGAGCAATCTCATAAACTTGTATGTTACATTTGAACGTGCATTACATATGGTTGCTTGCATGGCACAAGTTCTTAAATTTCCTATCCATGCTTGTGTGGTGTATGCTAGAACATAGAAAATGATTGATGAAATGAAAAACTAGCATGCATAGGATAGCTAGATATTCCTTGAACTTTTACAAGTGGTACTAGAACCTTGCTTCTAATGTTGATCTCATGAGGTGTGGGGGATATACCCTTGGGTACCACAAGATGGTACATGGGTCGCACCATCCAAGGTGGCCCGGCCCGTAAGATCAAGGCGTGCACATCAAGATTACAAGTTGTGCTAGATATTGTAATAGTACCAAATTGGATACTTTACTTGTAACCTTGTCTCTTCGGAGTATATAAGGAGAGACAAGGGTCCCCTAGAGGACGGGTTAATCTATACACATCAATACAATGCACCAAAGACACAGGACGTAGGGTATTACGTCGATCAGATGGCCCAAACCTGTCTAAATCGTTGTCTCTGCGCCTTGTGTCACCATCTGGTTCCTGATTACACGCACCGTCTACCGATAATCTACCACCACGGGCACCCCCCTCGGTGGATTGCCGACCATATTTCATCGACAGTGGCACGCCAGGTAGGGGGTGTGTGCGCTGATCTGTGGTGAACCAGATGGACCTCAAGATCATCAACATAGTCTGCGAGAATTCATCAGATCGCGGCAACAACCATCGACGACCTGCAAGCATCGTCCCACGATGATATCCGACGGTGGCGCTCTTCCTATTGTGGGACTGTGGCGTCTCCAGGCAACTTTTCACAGAATCAACAGGTGGCCTCGACGATCAGCATTACGGGCGGTGCTGATCATCACCAGAAGGATTAGAGGCCACATCAATGATTGAACCATGCCCATGCAACCAAGGAAGCATATACGTGACCATGCATGCAAGCCAATTTGCACGTATGCATGCACCATACAGGCAAGACGATTAATCAACCAGCTAGCAATCAAGAGCACATGCGCATCTACAAGATCCAACCGGCTATGGAATCAATCTGCTACGACGGTAACTCGGCAACTTCCATTGTGGACCGACGTGTCGATCCGGTCGTCGTTCCGAGAAACTCCTGGTGACGGAATCCATCCACAAATGGCGGTAAAAACTCTGGAAGATCTAAAGCACAACTTCATTGAGGTCGACTTCATGGGTACATGAGGCACGTATGGCGCCATGCGGCGGCTTGCCTGCCTCTGCACGGGCACTGCCACATTAGTCTACCTTCAGCAGGCAAGCAAGCTATTGAGCAATCCAAATCCAAGATGTACACGTCCTAGGGTGCGTACGTTTCCATCTGTTAACAAGAAAGCAGCGAAGAGTCCATATACAAGCGACGCTCTATGTACCTCTACGACAGCACCACATGGATTGACATCGCCAAGATCCGAACCACGTCCGACTCCAACTCAGACACGACGGGGGTTTTGGCTTCTGCGTTGATTGCCTCTGCTACGACAAGAGTCCGACGTCTACACGACATGACCCAATCCGACATGCAAGCAATCAGGAGTTGTATGTATTCATACATGAACGCTTGCATGTGCGTGCATCTACATCACCATGTATACGAAGACCATGGATCATACAAGCAAGCCCTCTTGATCCAAGTCTCTCCACCAGCGGACGTCGAGGCCATGCGCTTCGCCCTAGGAACACAGTTCTACTTCGACGCTTTTTGACTTCGACACCAACGGGATCGACATCGACAACTTCAACCTGTGCTCTAGACTTCGTCAAGCTACGCCACGACTCCGCACGTTGCTGAGCTCCGACCACCGGACTGATCGAGCAGCCACATCGACCACGTCGACCACGTCTCGAGCGGCTCTGCTGAGCTCCGACCACGTCGACCATGGACCACGTCGACCACGTCCCGAGCGGCTTTGCTGAGCTCTGACCATGTCGACCATGGACCACGTCGATCACGTCCCGAGCGGCTCTATCGAGCTCCGACCACCTCGACCACCAGACCACGTCGCAATGATGATCGCCACGAAGAATGGCGCTACGACAACCGCGACCATCGTCGTGACGACAAGTCGAAAAGCTCGAGGACCGAACAACTTCATCACCACCGACCAGATTTCTATCCAAAGATAAGTACACTTCTAATATTTATATTTAACACAATTTTCATTACGACGTTTCTCCACAGCGTCCTGGTCATGATTATTCTTCAAATAACGTTTGTCCATGTATACCATCTTAAAGATAACATACAGCTATATTTAATGCAAATCCTCAACCAATCATGTTGACGCTCGATGTCTCCAGAAAAGGCCCTGTCTCCGGCTCCTCCCTACACGTGCACGAGCGTCTACCCTCTGCGTTATGGGTGGTCGGCAGCGGCTCCTTAGCGACGCTTTGTTCTTCCTACACATGCATGGGCTCCGCGCCCCGTGTTATGGTTAACAGGCTAGCTAGGGCTAGAGACTCAGCTATATACTAACTGGTCGGGCAGTTTATATTAAGTATAAACACAAACTTCACATTAACACTGATGTTTGCAAAGCACCAACTGCTTTATCACATCATGCTCATTTGCAAATGACAGCTGAGCGTCATACGCTATTTCTTCACTGCTGATTTCCTTCATAATTTATTATTTTGTACATCATGTACTACCATTCTACATATTTATATTGCAGTAATTTCGAGCTATGCTCGGGGACTTCGTCGCTCGCTTCTCGACCAACGCACGGGGATTGCCTCGATCACTCTCCGACCATAGCTCGGGGACTTCATCGCTCGCTCCTCAACCTGTGCTCGGAGACTGCCTTGACCACTCTCTGACCACAGCTCGGGGACTTCATCTCTTGCTCCTCGACCTGTGCTTGGGACTGCCTCGATCACTCTCCGACCACGGCTTAGGGACTTCGACGCTCGCTTCTTGACCTGTGCTTGGGGACTGCCTCGACAACTCTCCGACCATAGCTCGGGGACTTCGTTGCTCGCTCCTCGACCTGTGCTCGGGGACCGCCTCGACCACTCTTCGACCATAGCTCGGGGACTTCATCGCTCGCTCCTCGACCTATGCTCGAGGGCTGCCTCGATTACTCTCCGACCACGGCTCGAGAGACTTCATCGCTCGCTCCTCGACCAATGCTCGGGGACTACCTCGACCACTCTCCGACCATAGCTCGGGGACTTCGTCGCTCGCTCCTCGACCTATGCTCGGGGACTGCCTCGACCACTCTCCAACCACGGCTCAGAGACTTCGTCACTCGCTCCTCGACCTGTGCTCGAGGACTGCCTCGACCACTCTCCGACCATGGCTCGGGGACTTTGCGTCTCGACTACATGCGACTAGCGACTCGCATACAGTTGGGATATTTTTTCTCACTTAGACCTTGCTACAAGGCTCATACCTCACCTTCTAGCAAGCTCGGGGACTACATCGGTACGATGCACCTGCCGGTGCATCTCGTATCGCCTGTACGAAGATTGGATTCTCAACTTAACTGGGAATTCTTTTTAGACCCTGGCACCATGTGCCTACATCACCTACTACTAGGCTCGGGGACTAAGTGGGCACACTTCACCTTGCGGTGAATGTGCTTGTTTTTCGACCACTGCGCCTCTGACGATCAAAGGCGCTACGCTTCAAGACACCCTTATGTTTCTTCATAGAAACTCAAGTGGGCACACTTCTCAGGACGGAAATCTTTTTCTTTCTTCTTAAGAGCACCATACATTCTTCGAACAACCTACTTCTCCGGCGACAACGGTGGTCGGAGATGTCAAGAACTCAAGCCTCACTGTTCGGAGAAGGTTAGAATGGCGTGTCGCATCAGAATACATGGCGCTTGGGGACTAGCTGTGGGGGATATACCCCCGGGTACCACAAGATGGTACATGGGCCACACCATCCGAGGTGGTCCGGCCCGTAAGATAAAGGCGTGCACATCAAGATTACAAGTTGTGCTAGATATTGTAATAGTACCAAATTGGATACTTTACTTGTAACCTTGTCTCTTCGAAGTATATAAGGAGAGACAAGGGTCCCCTAGAGGACGGGTTAATCTATACACATCAATACAATGCACCAAAGACATAGGACGTAGGGTATTACGTCGATCAGACGGCCCAAACCTGTCTAAATCGTTGTCTCTGCGCCTTGTGTCACCATCTGGTTCCTGATTACACGCACCATCTACCGATAATCTACTACCACGGGCACCCCCCTTGGTGGACTACCGACCATATTTCGTCGACATGAGGTATCTAGTTTGTCGTTGTTTTTCAAGTGGTATCTAGCAAATGATGGTGCTAAGGATGGTGTTCAAATGGTAACTCCAATTGGTATCACACTTCAAAGGTCCATTCTTTACACCTTAGCATCATTTGGTAGCTCTTACTCTCCCAAACTTTCTATTCATGCATATGTGCATGTTTTCAAAACCAAACTCTTTGCACATATGAAGGGAGAGCTAATACTACCAATTTGGGTTGATGAAACTTGTCCATAACCTTTACACATGGTAATATGATTGGGCAAGCAACATGATTCCAAAAAGATTTTATTGAATATCTTTGTAAATAGGTTGTCATCAATTACCAAAAAGGTGAGATAGAAAGCCCTAGTTTGGTTTTGGATAATTGATGAAACCTATGCACTAACCTTTGTCATGAGTTGTGATATGAACTAGGTTGGTGCAAACCAAGTTGTGAAGTATGGTGGCACTCAAATGGTGATGTTGATCACATGAAATGATGAGATGGCTACATGTGATGATGATCAAGTGCTCAATTTGGAAAAGAAGAAACAGAAAAACAAAACCCTATGGAGATCAAGGCAAAGGTATAATTAGGGATTTTGTTTCGATGATCAAGACACTATAGAGAGTGTGATCATGTTTAGGGTAGATGGCCTTACTATTAAGAGGGGTTCTTAACTAGACAATTTGGTCATCTAGTGCCACTAGGTGTTGGACTTCATGCATTGCATTTAGGGCTACCGCACGTCAGAGAGCAAGCAAAAATATTTATCAAAAATATTTTGAGAAATGCTAACTTGGTTCTAACATGTTTTGAGAAAACACTTTAAGAGTTAGCATCGCTTGCGGGGAGTAGCTCGAGTTAACTCAGTGAGCTAGTGGAGGTGCCTAGGTGGCACCACCACCCCCTGTCCAGTGGCATCGCCACCCCTAGGGCGGTGCCCACCTAGGCTCGGCAGAGAAGCAACTGATGGGGTGGTCACCGGACACGGCTATGTGCATCGCCACTGACATAGCGGTGGCACCACCATGCGCTGTTCGGTGGCACCACCACTTTTTAGCCGAGGCTAGGGTTTCTGGACTTGGACGTAGGGGATCACTGCCGTGGTCATCGCCACTAGCATGGTGGTGCACCACCCTAATATTCTAGAGACTTGGTTTTGGGGGCACGGCTAGGATGATCACTACCACCCCTAGCGCGGTGCCACCGTCACCTATCTAGTGCCTCAACGGCTAGTCAAAATAGCTGTTGAGTCTATCGTTGGAGGGGCACCGCCACCCCTAGGGCGGTGGCACACCGCCTTGTCCGATGCCCGCACAGAGACAGCTCTAAAGGGGTAACGTCTCTATTTGCTTTTGTGGTTATAAATAGAGGGTGTGGCTGGCCTTGGCCACTCTCTTGGCACCTCATGTACTTGTGCACACCCTTTGAAAGCTAGGGAACACACTCCACTCACCTGTTCACTTGATTTCATCATCTTGAGATTAGAGAGCCTCTAGTGCATTGCATTGAGTTGCATCATCTTGTGGCACTAGTTGGGTGATTTGGGCTGGTTCTAATAAGGACATGAGCTCCATGCATACAACCATGCTTGGAGATAGAGGATGAGGAGATTAACAAGAGTTTCCTAACTGAGAAGGAGGCCCAAAGCTCATCCAGTTCAAGTCACCAAGGTGGAGGCCCAAATCAAGTTCGAGCCCATCTCGGGTTCCAGGACTAGTCTATCATAAAACTGGTCACACGGGCGTGTACGGGCTCTGTTTTTAATGATCCACATATGGATGGAAAGCTAATTAGATAAGGAAGCCAATGCAAGTGGTCACACATTAAAATGCCTTCGGAATCAATAGGAATCGTCGAAACAAGTCAGCGTCCAGAATCTATCAGGGTGCTGCGACACCGTCTTTTTGGTCCGTTGGGCCGTGTATCGTCTTAGAGCCCAATAGGGGGCACGTCCAGGGGGGTGACATCTAGGGCTCTATAATTAGCAGCCGTCACTCTTCTTAGGGTTTGGGTTTTGTTTTGTTCTTGATTTCCTCATGAAACAGACGTCATTTTGCTGCAACTGTGCCACCAAGGCTGCTTGCTGTGAACTAGGGCCCCAGTTCTTGATCTTGTTCGCCTATGGCGATTAGTCATTTCGAATAAAAACTTGAACTCCTTCTCATTATCATAAGCCTCATATTTATTTGCAATTTCAGATTGCGTTCATCCCATTCTTGCTTGTGTTCTTGATTCGCTTATAGGAAAGCCTTCTCGGTGAGGTCAATCACGTTTGTGTGGTTGGTAACCAACGGAGCAGTGGTGTAACGGTTGTGGGGGTCTGAATCAGTCTTGGTTTGAAGCCTAGATCATGAATGTCGAGTCTCCACCAAACGACGCTATCATACCTTTCGGAAGATCGGGCCTTATCTACATCAAGTGGTATCAGAGATCTAGTTGTCCATTAGGTATATCTCAATTTTTCCCTTTAGATTGAATCTGTTTTTGCATTACCTAGAGTCCACAAAAGCCAAAAAAAATTATACGCCACATATCTCTAGTCCCATAGCTCTGTTGTGCCGTTGCAATTTTTTAATTTCAGTTTGCTTTATTGAACGGTCGTCCCTTGCTGTGTCTTAGTGTTCTTTGTGTTTTGATCTTGTTCTTGGTCTAGTGTCAAGTCTTGTTTCCTAGTTTGGCTTGCATAAGATGGATCTCCAAATTTTTTTTCTACCAAAAACCATGCTTTGTTTGGTTGCCCTAGGGCCCTGTACGTGGTGATGGTTTCAGGATAGAATCCTTGTGGGTCTGTAGTACGCCAGTGCAATTTCAGGATTGAATCCTTGTCTAGCGGTGCATGGTTAAAATAGTAGAACATCTGGACGTGTTGAGGCTAGTAAATCTTTTCCTTGTTTGCTCGTAGCTATGGAGAACTCCAATTCTTTTTGCTTTGTGTCAAAAGCCTGGAACCTATCTAACTATGTGAGTTGTCTTGTCTATATCTAGTTCACAAAGGAGCCGTGTTGGAATTGGTTTGTGTTTATGTTACTTTGGCATGGCGCTTCCTTTGAGGCATAGTTATTAGCTATATGACATCCACCATATTTCATGCCAAAGAAGTTTCGACAGCCCACTTTTTTTTAAGACAAAAGAAAATTTGGGCTCTGTGGTACTCTGGTGTCATCGAGTTGTAACATCTCTTTTGCGGCACTTTTTGATAATATAAAACATAAAAAACAAAAGAAAGGAAAAGGCAAAGAGGTGCAAAAAAAGAAGAAGGAAAGAGCTGCACCAAAAAAAAGAGAAAAAATAAAAAGAAAGTGAAAAAAAATTCAGAAGTGCTTGCATCCTTTTGAGTCGTTGTGCTAAGTTGTTTTGTTGCTTGCTTGAACTAGGTCTAGAACGAGTTTAGGCCGATGACATAGACTAGCTTGGGACTACTTTTCAATCTTGCAATTTCTGAATTAAATTATTGCTATTCCTTGCTACCATATTTTAAGCCTCCCAAGCTCCACTTTCTTCCGACCAAGTACAGGTTCACCTTACAACTGTTACACTCAAGCTACAATGGTATCACAGTCACCGATCAATTGCACCGCCTGTTGCTTTGGTAAGAACACTTGTAAGACCGTGGTAAGATGCTTGAGAGTGTGTGACTTTACTCCTTGACCACATCCTATAGTAGTTGATAGGAAAATACATACTTGTGTGTTTTCTTGTTTGATACTAACAATGATAGGTTACAACACGTACCGATATGAGACATCAATGATGCATGAGCCATGCACTATTGCCGCTACACCTCCTCCCGTAGGTCAATCTATTCTTTCTTCCCTGCCTACTTATGATGGTATTGGTGCTGATAAGTACATTGAGTGGGAAACTAAAATAGATAATATTTTTGCACAAAGTTATATGTGCGAACGAAGGAAAATTAAAAATGCAACTAGTGTTTTGAGACAATCTACATCAACTTGTTGGGAGTCTTCAAGTTTTTCAGATAAACCTCACACATGGAATGATATGAAAGATCTTATGAGAGAAAATTTTGTTAATCCATCTCTTGTAATTAATTCAGATGATGAGGTGCATCAACTAGATCAATCTCTTGTTATTCCTCTTGCTATGCTTAACCTTTTGTAGGACAATGTACAAAAGAGCGAGGATAATGTGACAGAAAATGAGATGCTCACAGCCTCAAAGGTAATGCCCATGATGCTAAACTCACGGAAGGTGAGAGTTCTCTTGATGTGCTGAATTTTTCCACCAATCATGCTATGATAGAGCAACTTTAGTGGAGCCTTCGCTTGATTTACCTTTGTCACAAGATGATTTGCTTGACGTTCCTTGTGATGAAGATGACTTACATGATGATATTTATGTTATACCCATGCAATCATTGAAGAATGATCATGCTATATGTGTGCTAAAATGGAACACTTGTGCTGAAAATAGACTAGTTATTCATAATGCTAGTGAAGTTGATGAGCTAAAATTGTTGTCTTCTTTAAATACTTTGGGTTACATTGAATTTGATGTTCTGTGTAATCTTAGTTCTTTAGAGGTTGATGTTCTGTGTAATCTTAGTTCTTTAGAGGAGAAACTTTATGCATATGCTGATTTGCCATGGTTCTCTAGACATCATATCATGTTTTTGGCAAATATAACAACCAAGGACAATATTTGATACAATGAGTTTACATTTGTACAAATCTGAATTCTCCTTTTGTTGTGCAAAGTAATGATCAACTAGAGGACAGTAAAATCAACACTGTTGTTATGCCATATTCCTCTAGTTTTGCTTTTCGAACACAAGTGGAATCCAAAGAAAGGGAGCATATGTTTCTTGTTAGTACTAATCTTTTGCAGCATAGTATTGGCAAAGATCGTGTGTATTTCAATCGAGCAGACTACATGTCTATAGGACAAGACATGCTACAAACCTAGACATGTGGTCATATTCTTTCTCACAACATTGTCCATTCCCATTATTTTGGAAACCTTGTTTGTCCTCATGTTGTGTAGGATCGACTTCAAGCAAAATTGACGCCGAGGATGACTTTTCATCAAGAAAGGGAGGATGATAAGGACATGAGCTCCATGCATATGACCATGCTTGGAGATAGAGGATGAGGAGATCATAGAGGGTGTCCTAACCGAGAAGGAGGCCCTAAAGCTCATTCGGTTCGAGTCACCAAGGTGGAGGCCCAAATCAAGTTGGAGCCCATCTTGGGTTCCGGGACTAGTCTGTCATAAAACTAGTCACACAGGCATGTACGGGCTCCATTTTCGACGATCCACATATGGATGGAAAGCTAATTAGATAAGGAAGCCAATGCAAGTGGTCTTACGTCAAAAGGTCTTCGGAATCAATGGGAATCGTCAAAACAAGTCAGCATCCAGAATCTGCCAGGGTGCTACGACACCGTCTTTTTGGTCCGTTGGGCCGTGTATCGTCTTAGAGCCTATTAGGGGGCGCGTCTAGGGGGTGACATCCAGGGCTCTATAATTAACAGTTGTTGCTCTCCTTAGGGTTTGGGTTTTGTTTAGTTCTTGATTTCCTCATGAAACAGACGTCGTTTTGTTGAAACTGTGCCGCCAAGGCTGCTTGCTATGAACTAGGACCTCAGTTCTTGATCTTGTTCGCCTGTAGCAATTAGTCCTTTCAAATAAAGACTTAAACTCCTTCTCGTTATCATAAGCCTCATATTTATTTGCAATTTCAGATTGCATTCATCCCGTTCTTGCTTGTGTTCTCGATTCGCTTGCAGGAAAGCCTTCTCGGCAAGCTCAATCGCGTTCGCGTGGTTGATAACCAACGGAGCAGTGGTGTAATAGTTGTGGGGTCCGAATCAGTCTTGGTTCGAAGCCTAGATCATGAACGTTGAGTCTCCACCAATTGATGCTATCATACCTTTTGGAAGATCGGACCTTTGTTTACATCAGGTTGTGAGCTTGTTACTCTTGGTGTTTACCGACATCTAGATGGTCTAGTGATTGGAGGATCATTGAACGGAGTTGGTGATTGTCTCCGGCCTCAGTCGATTGCTTGTGAGGGGTCTTGTGCCCTCCCCGGTGAGCGCCAAAGGCAACTGTAGTAAATTGCTCATGTCATTAAGCTACCTCACTTGTGGGTAGGTTCTTGTGGTGTCTAATTGTGTGGACGAGGTTCGTGCGACACCTCCTAGTCGCTGAACCACCAAGTGTTGGTTGACACAACGAGGACTAGCGTGCTAGTAAGCATGTGAACCTCAGGAGAAAAATCTTGTGTCTCTTGTGTGATTAGATTTCTCCCGGTGATTGGATTGTGTTCAGCTTATGATTCGTTCATTCCTCAACACGGTGGTATAATCACTATACTCACTCTTTTACATTCCTTGCAAAATAGTTGTCAAGCTCTTTAGTGTAACTAGTTTTGAGAGCTTGTCTTGCTTGCAAGTTTAATATCACCTAGTGGAGCTCTTTAGTGTAGACTTGTTGAGAGCTCTTAGTGAGTAGTGACATAGCTATTGCTTGTGCCTAGTGATCATAGCAACTAGAATTATTGGATAGGTGGCTTGCAACCCTTGCAGAGCTAGAGGAAAATTGCATTTCGCCATTTAGGTTACTAACCACTTGCTCTAGTGTGTTTGTAGAAAAATTTTATAGGCTATTCACCCCTCCTCTAGTCATTTGGGACCTTTCACCAAGTAACTCGAAAGTGGAGCCCTTAGGATACCACAAGCCAAGATTAGGAGTGTGCACTAAATATCAAAAAATTCTCTCAACAACCATCAAATGACAATCTTTTAGATTAGCTTCAAATCTTGCATACATGCACATGCTAAGCATAATATTGGGCCTAGATGCCCAAAGGTAAAGGAGGGATTCAATCATAGAGCAATATACCTTTTGATCAACGACCTTTCTACCTTCATCAAGGTCAAGATGTCCATTGGTTGGCATGGGTGTCTTGATGGGCTTGGCTTTGTACATGTCAAACTTCTTCAACATGTCATTGGTGTACTTGGTTTAACTTATGAATGTGCCATCCTTGAGTTGCTTGATTTGAAATACAAGAAAGAACTTCAACTCTTCCATCATGGACATCTCAAACCTATTCATCATAATCCTACTAAATTCCTCACAAAATGCCACATTAGTACTTCCAAATATTATGTCATCGACATATATTTGGCAAACAAAGACATCATTATTGACTTTGCAAGTAAATAAAGTGGCATCGATGTCGACAGAATATCATCGGAAATCCTTCGAGGGGTATCCCATGAAGGTAGATTGATCGGTAGAGATGTGTGTAATCAAGAACAAGAAGGCAACAGAGACACACGAGTTAGACAGGTTCGGGCCATCAGCACAACGTAATACCCTACTCCTGTGGTCTGTTGGATTGTATTGGCTATCGAATGATGTTGCGTGTGTTTTGAGGGGGTCCCTGCCTACCTTATATAGTCTGGGGGTAGGGTTACAAGTTGGTTAGATCTAGGAGATAACCGAAAAGTAATAATAGATTACAGGAATCATGGGATCATATGTATCCTAACAGATCTCGTAGTATCTTTAGGATATCTTCTCGGTGTCTTGCGGGGCACACTGAGCAGCACCGTGCTCTACAAGGCTTCATCTTGTGGGCTGGGCCGCCCCTGGGGGTGTAGCCCATGTGATCTGCCATGGGTATTTGGGGTCGTACCCCCCACAGCTAGTCCCTGAGCACCTTGTTTCCGTTGTGCAACGTTGTCTTGAGCTTGTTTGAGCAGGTGCAAACAAAGCCGAGCAGTTAGACTCATAGTCTGACCACCATGATGAGTTGCCGAGCAGTTGTGAACTGTCACCGAGCAGTGTGAACCATTGCCGAGTAGTTGTGAACCATTGCCGAGCAGCGTGAACCATTGCCGAGCAGTGTGAACTATCACCGAGCAGCATGAACTATCATCGAGTAGTGTGAACCGTTGTTGAGTAGTGTATCCCAAGTAAGGCTTGCCATAAGGATGTAAGGAGCTCAAGATCAAAATCGAAAATTTCCTCATAGTGGACCAAGTGTGCCCACTTGGAGTCCGACCACGAGAAAGGGAGATCATCTTCTTCAACTTCAGGAGGCGCGGAGTCTGCCAGATTAAAGCAAACACACTCACCGCAAGGTGAAGTGTGCCCACTTTGTCCCCGAGCCTAATAGTAGGTGATGCAGTCACATGGTGCCAGGGTCCAAAGTAAAAGAAAAGCAGAAGACCAGCCGAGTAGGTAGCTAGTCCCCAGGTGGAGCCTTGAATCGAAAAACGCACATTCACCGAAAGGTGAAGTGTGCCCACTTAGTCCTCGAGCCTAACAGTAGGTGACATAGTCACATGGTGCCAGGGTCAGAAACAATAGCAACCAGAAGAAGCCCCTAGTGTGGTGAGGAACCAAGTCGTATTGATGACGTAGTCTGCGAGCCACAAGGGGAAACCATGGGAGAAACCAAACCGTGGAGAAAAATAGAAGTAATGGATGTATAGTAGTAATTACTGAGCCACAATAGATGGCAGAGAAGTCGACGAATATTCAATGAGCAATAACAAATTGCGGTGATAAATGGGTGATATGGGCTATAGTTGCGCAAAAGCCTAGGTAATGGCCCATCATATCCCTTCAGAGAATTCAGAGAGGCGCAAATCGTGGACCGGTTTCCTAAAAACCCTTGAATGCGAAGAGTGGGGGGAGTGCTTTATAACTGCGCCGCCGCACTCCATGCTCCCACCTTTGCCACTTCATCTTCCTCCTCAACCCTCATGCTTCTAGATTCACATGCACTTTCACCGCCAATCCCAAACCAGATCTGAGAGATGGCACCGAAGAGGGGAGTTGGAAACCCAAGAAGGCGGCCGCCGGAGCTAGCCGTGACAATGAGTGGGTGGCGTCGCTCATGGGGGACACAGAGATCAATAGGATGGTGGAGGCGGGCGTTCTTCCAGACTATGTCACCGTCGGATGGCGGCCAGCCAGTGGTGATCCCTTCCCAATGCCTCATACCGATGAAGCTGTAGTTTTTGAGGATTACTTCTGGCACGGATTAGGATTTCCTATCCATCCTTTCTTAAGGGATCTGCTGGAGTTCTAGAGAGTTAGTCTTTGCAACGTCCACCCAAACACCATCTTGCACATCTCAATTTTTATCCATTTCTGTGAGGCGTATCTCAGGATTCTTCCCCACTTCAACCTCTTCCGTCACCTGTTCTGGCTAAAGAAAAAGGGCGGTGGCGGTTCCAAGGTGGTTGGCGGCATGTATCTGTAACTCCACGATGGGATGGCGGGCGAGGACATCACTCTACCGCTGAACACATCGGTGAAGGGGTAGAATTCCAGGTGGTTCTACATGAAGTAGAGCCATTCTGCCATCTGTTGCGATGTCGACCACATCCCGGAGAACCAGAAGAGCTGGTCGGAGAAGCCGACTAGTGCTGACATGGAGCAGGTGAGGGAGCTCCTTGGCCTGATAAAAGGCATGAAGATGAACGGTGGACTGGTGGTGGCGAGCTTCATAGTGTGCCGCATCCAACCCTGTAAGGAGAGGGCCCACACGGGCTTTGACTTCAAGGGCAACACTGACGGCACCCGGGAGAGGACGGAGAGGCTATCACGAGATGATGTGCTAGAGCGGGCTGTGGAGCTATTTTCTCCAAATGTCATGTTCATCATGTCAGGGCAGACTAGGCCCTTCAACTGCGTGAACATGCCTCCTCAGGTAAACATCTCAATTATTTGTTCATGGTCCTTTTAATCCTGAACCGTTGCTAAGCAGTGAACTAAGTCACTTGTGGAAAGATCCATTCGTAGGAACGAGCGGCGTACTTCTCGGACA
Organism: Miscanthus lutarioriparius; assembly: GCA_904845875.1. NCBI lineage: Eukaryota > Viridiplantae > Streptophyta > Magnoliopsida > Poales > Poaceae > Miscanthus > Miscanthus lutarioriparius. The sequence goes on along the minus strand of CAJGYO010000012.1, from coordinate 71,990,411 downwards.
TGCCGAGGGGCGATTGGCCAAGGGCAGTGGATGCTCGGCCAACCACTCAGCCTAAGGAAGGTGCCATCAGCGCCTTGTCGGAGTCTAGAGGCGCAGACGCTAGTCAGATGGAGAGTCCCCCCGGTGTTGGAGAAGGTTCGGGGGAAAAAGTGCGGCGACGGATGAGCCAGCCCGCAAGAAGAGGAAGACAGTGGGTGCCGCCCCCCACAAGCTAGGTGACATCTCACTTGGCGGCGACCAGACCACTCGGACATAGAGCGCAGCGATGTCCGAGTGGTCGGATGATGATGGGGCTCTAGTGGCTCCTCCTCCGAGCACTAAAGCGCCTCCGCACAACGCGTGTGTGGAGGTGCAATCGAAGGGAGGGGAGGGAGTCCCCGAGCAGTAAACGAAGGGAGTCCCTAAGCAACAGGCAAAGGGAGTCCCCGAGCGATAGGCGAAGAAGAGGCCTATGGCAGAGGCCACGAGACCTCCACCCTAGGGCGTGCGAGTCGACCCCAGGGCCACGCCTGGGGGCTTGGGTAGGCAGCGCCGATTTAGAAAGGCATACCGGGAAGCCGATGTGTAAGTATCCTTGCCTTGCTTTCATGTTGTTGTTGGATCCTTATAGCTACGGTGATGAATGACCTAATCCAATGCAGGGCAAAGCGTATGGAGGATTTGACTCTGTCTGTCCAGACTGGCGAGCAGCCGAGGGGTGGTCCCAGCATGGAGGCGATGCCGGACAAACCCCATCCCGGAGTCCCTAGGCACTTGGCGGCCTGTGGAGGAGTCGACCACCGCTGCTGATGGACTTGGCGGTGGAGAACGGTTGGCGCTGACGGCGGGTGAGTCGGCAGCGATGCCCGAGGCAACAGCGGGAGCCATCAGGACTTCGAAGGTGGATGCTTGAGTTGTCGACGCCACACTAGAGTCGGGGGTGGAGGAACCGGTGGTAGCAGAGGAGCAAGAGGGTCTCCCTGAGACATCAGAGGGCATGGTCGGCCACACTTGTGCCCACGGAGACCCCAGGTGGTGCCACCAGCTGTGGATGAAGAGGACGAGGTGGAAGAGATTGAGCATGAGGAATCACAACCTCGAGCCATCCGGATCCTCCACAAGCGAGGCAATGAAGTGGTGGTCATGGAAGAGGAGGACACCACTAGGGAGCTTAGGAGGCTGGAGTCCACCCTTTCCATAGTGATGAAGCAGATCAAGGTTAGCACTGCGTCTGTAATGTTTGTCTTTGACGTTGAAGATTGGAGTTCTTCGTAACATTGGTGCTTTTGTAGGGCATAGCTCGAACTACCGAACAATGGTGACAACTGATCAAGAGGATGGAGCCCCTCACCGAGGAGAACGCAAAGCTGAAGGAGGCAATGAAGCTTATGGAGAAAACATCCAGAGGGCCCAGCGCGAGCGGGATCTTGCCAAATCTAACGCGTGGGATCTGGAATACCAAATGGGGGCTCTATCCGAGCGACTGGCGACCATGTCTGAGTAGTTGCGGGGCAGGACCGAGCAGCTGGCCACCATCTCCGAGCAGCTGGCGAGTGTTTCTAAGCAGCTAGAGCATAAATTCAAGCAGTTAAGAAATGTCACCGAGCAGAGAAAAGGTATGGTGGATTGGCGAATTTGCTTTGCATTGCTGAAGTATTATTGTTGCTGACGACCGTTTATGCCTGTAGAGCAAGACGCGGAGCTCGGCCAGTTGCACCAAGTCATTGGTCAACTCTAGGAGGAGGAGAAGAAGATGGCTAGGTGGGCGGAGAAGCTGGCCGAGGAGCTAAAAGGTGAGTACTTCATGATCGGAGTTACTGCTAGAGTAATTTGTTTGCTTGACGGATCCTTGTGATGCCTATAGACTACCGTCGGAGGGCCAAGGCACAGTTTGACATGCTAGAGTAGGAGGCCAGAACCTAGAGGAGTAAGCTCAAGGCCGTAGTTGCCGAAATCAAGCCGATGCTCGACTACGTCGACATGGAGGCAGCTCCTTAGCCCGACGACAGGCTGCCCCGTTCAGACACCTTCATCGACAGGTGCAAGGCAGCATGGGAGAACTTCAAGAGCTACAACCGTGACGCCACTACCTCCGCTATGACCCATGCCCTAGCGGTGGTCTGGTCCCACTACCCTCCATCGATCTTCAAGCGATAGGGGCCGGATTTGCTAGAGGGACGGGCGCGACAAAGCAGCAGCAACTGGAAGATGAGGTGGAGGACACGATGAGGAGGTTGGTCGGCGATGTTGACCTATTCAGCGAGGTGGACGGAGAGGGCCAAACATAATAACCTACTTGGAGAGTAATATATAACAGCTAGAGCGGATAGTTAAAACACGCGAGGGCGCAGATAAACATTTATGTATGTGTATAAATGTTGTAAACTGATATGTGCATGTTTATGCAGTTTGCTAGTGTTTTGGTGAAAAATCATTGTAGTGTTAACACTAACGCGATTATACGTAGTATAAGTAGCGTCCGAGCAGTTAGTTCGTTACTGAGCTCTTGGCCTCGGCTAGCCCGTATTCCATAACATCAAGCACGGAGCCCGTGCACGTGTAGGAGGAACAGGCGTGACCGAGGAACCACAGCCGACCACCCATAACACAGAGCGCGGAGCCTGTAGCACGTGTAGGGAGAGATCGAAGACTGGGTCTTCTCTAAAGAACACAGAGCAAAATGTGTGCTGCTCGGCGGTTGGCGAAATATCTCAGAGATTTGGAGAAACATGGCGGAGCGTTAATGGAGATCACGTATTGGAGTTCGTTAAGGAGTAGCTTAGAGCTGGCGACCGCAAATGGAGATTAAACCATAGTGGAGAAATAATGAAGACAAATTATGGCGACAAAAACTTTATTCATCATGGAGTAGAGAATACATATCTGGAGCTTTTCAAGGATAGAAACGTATAAGGTGCTCGATGTGCCATGAATTGGGGATATCGATTCCGTCCAAGTCACATAGCCGGTAAGACCCTGGTTGGGTAACCTCTTTGACCACATAAGGCCCTTCCTAGGGGGAGGAGAGCTTGTGCATTCCTTTAATTTTCTGTTTTCTATGGAGAACGAGGTCACCGATAGCAAATGAACGACCTTTGATGTTGCGGTTGTAGTATCTTTGCAAGCCTTCTAGGTATTTGGCTGTGCGGATGCAAGTTATCAGGTGTTCTTCCTTGGCCCTATCGATGTCCTCTGTCCGAACAGCTATGGCTTGCTCTTCATTATAATGTTCCACCCTAGGTGCTCGGAAGGCAATGTCTGCTGGAAGTATGGCTTCTGAGTCGTAAACCAAGAAATATGGAGACATGCTAGTGCTATGACTAGCTTGAGTGCATAGTCCCCTGACCATAGCTAGGAGCTCTTTGAGCCATCTACCCGGATGCTTTTCCTCTTTCTGATATAGCCTCTTTTTGAGGGCATCAAGGATCATGCCGTTTGCCCATTGGACCTGGGCGTTGGCTGTAGGATGGGCAATGAAGACATATTTAACGGAGATGCATCGGTCTTCGTAGAAGTCCCAAAAAATGATGACCAGTGAATGTAGTTCCGAGGTCGGTGATAATGCTCTTCGGGAGACCGAATCTGTGGATGATATCTTCAAAGAGCTTGACTGCCTTCTTAGCAATAGCCGAAACAAGCGGCTTGTATTTGATCCACTTGGAGAACTTGTCAATGGCGACGTACACATACCAAAAACCACCTGGCGCTGGCTTGAAAGGGCCGATCATGTCTAGTCCCCAGCATGTGAAAGGCCAAGAAGCTAAAATGGTCTGTAATTCCTGGGCCGGCACGTATATCTTCTTGGCGAAAAATTGACATCCTTCACAACGTCGGATGAGGTCTTCTGCATCGGTGATGGCGTGGGCTAGTAAAAACCAACTCAGAAAGCTTTGCCAACCAGGTTTCTTGAGGCCACGTGGTTGCCACAGGAACTAGAGTGAATTTCAAGAAGTAGTTTCACTCCCTCTTCTTGGGTGATTCATTTTTGCAGTATCCCTTTCTTGGCACTTTTCCTCATCAAGTTGCCATCTACCAGTACGTAATGCTTGCTACGATAGATTAGGCATTTAGTTTTGGTCTTGTCGGTGGGTACGTCGGCGCTGGTGAGGTACTTGATGAACTGTTCCTCCAGTCGGTGCAGGCAAAGGTACTGTAAGTACCAACTGCTTGGCAGGGGGGATTTCTTGAACTTCCTTCTCTTCCTTAATAGACGGTGTAAAGAGGTCTTCAGCGAAAACCCCAGGTGGAATCGCGGTGCAAGAAGAACCTATCTTAGATAGGTGGTCGACGAGCTGATTTTGATCTCATACCACATGGTGGTACTCGATACCATAGAACTTCCCTTCGAGTTTCCTAATTTCAGTGCAATATGCATCCATCTTCTCACTAGAATAGGACCAGTCTTTGTTGAGCTGGTTGATGACCAGCACGGAGTCTCCGTACACCATGAGGTGTTTGACACCGAGCTCAACAGCTATACAAAGAACGTGGAGACATGCTTCGTATTTGGTGGCATTGTTGGAGGCTAGAAAATGTATTCGGAGAACATATCAGAGCTTGTCCTTAGTCGGCATAATGAATAAAATGCCGGCACCAGCACCGTTGATGTTGAGGGCACCATCGAAGTACATCACCTAGTGCTCGGGACAAGTAGTGGGGATGGGCTCTTGGATCTCGGTCCACTTGGTAATGAAGTCAGTGAGCGCCTATGACTTGATGGTAGGTCTTCTTCTGAATTCAATGGAGTAAGTGCCGAGTTCAACAGCCCACTTGATGATGTGGCTGTTGGCCCCTTTGTTGTGGAGGATGTCCCCCAGAGGGAACTCGGTGACCACAACGATCTTGTAGTACTCAAAGTAATGGCGAAGCATGCGTGACATGATCAGAATAGCGTATAACAGCTTCTGAACTTGAGGATAATGAGTTTTGGACACATTAAGGACGTCGCTGATGAAGTAGACCGGGCAATGTACCTTATAGGCATGTCCAGCTTCCTCTCATTCGATGATGATAGCTATGCTAATGACGCGAGAAGTGGCGGCGATGTAGATCAGTAGAGTTTTGTCTGGTTGAGGCGCCATCATGATCGGAGGCTTTGTTAGAAACAACTTGAGCTGCTCGAAAGCTATGTCTGCCTCATTCGACCAGGAGAAGCGCTCGGAGGACTTGAGGAGTTTGAAGAATGGTAGTCCCTTTTCACCGAGGCGCGATATAAAGCAACTAAGAGTAGACATGCAGCCTGTAAGCTTCTGTATGTCCTTTACGCAAGTTGGCTGTTTCATGTTGGTGATGGCGGAGACCTTGTCGGGGTTGGGCTCGATGCCACGGGCGCTGACGATGTAGCCCAAAAGTATATTGGATGGAACTCCAAAGATGCACTTTGAAGGATTCAACTTGCAACTATACCTTTTTAGGTTGGCGAATGTTTCTTCGAGATCAGCGATAAGATTGTCGGTGGTCTTGGACTTGAGGACCACATCATCGATGTAAGCTTCGATGTTGTGGCCTATCTATTGATCGAGGCACATCTAGATGGCCCTTTGGTAGGTCGCCCCGGTGTTCTTGAGTTCGAAGGACATGGTGGTATAGCAATACGCACCAAAAGGAGTGATGAACGACATCTTGATCTGGTCATCTTCCTTGAGGGATATCTGGTGATAGCCGGAGTAACAATCAAGGAAGAAGAGCAGTTCATAGCCGGCAGTGGAGTCTACAACCTCGTCTATCCGAGGTAGACTGAAGGGGTCTTTAGGGCAGTGTTTGTAAAGATCAGTGTAATCAACATATTCTCCATTCTTTATTCTTTTTTTGAACGAGAATAGGGTTTGCTAACCACTTAGGATGATACACTTCTTTAATAAATCCGATAGCTAGGAGCCATTTTATTTCTACCCTAATAGCCTCCTTGTCTAGCGCGAATCATCGGAGCTTTTGCTTGATCGGTTTGGCGGTCGGCGAGATATTCAAGGAGTGCTCGATCTTCTCCCATGGTACCCCCAGCATGTCTATAGGTTTCCAAGCAAACACGTCGGTGTTGGCACATAGGAAGGAGATGAGCGTGCTTTCCTATTTGTGGTCGAGGTGAGCCCCAATCTTCATGGTCTTGGAGGGGTCGTCGAGGCCGAGGCCGACCTCCTTGGTTTCCTTCGACTTGGCGGAGGTGCAAGGAGGCTCCAGCAATGGGATCTCTAGGTCATCGGCGGGCACCGTCTTGGCGTCGGTGACCACGCTAGCCATCTAGATGGAGAGGTCGGTGGCTTCAGTGAGGGTGAGACTTTCTGTCTCATAGGCATAGGCGATGGAGAGGTTGGCCTGTAGGGCCAGGACTCTTGCAGGAAAAGGCATCTTCAGCACCAGATAGGCGTAGTGTGGTATGGCCATGAACTTGGCCAGAGCTGGCTGACCAAGTATGGCGTGGTAGGTGGTGTTGAAGTCGGCGACGTAGAAGTTGATGTGCTCGACGCGGTAGTTGCTAACCGTGTCGAACTGTACTGGGAGGGTGATCTCTCCAAGCGGTTTGGATGCCCTGCCAGGTACCACACCCTAGAAGGAGGAGTTAGAGGGTGTGAGGTCTCCTATTCCAAGGCCCAGCTCCTTTAGGGCCCTGGCGAAGAGGAGGTTTAGAGCACTTCTGTCGTCGACGAGTACTTTCCTAAAAAGCACTTTCTAGATGGTTGCATCAAGAACGAGGGGGAAACACCCTATATAGGGGATGTTCACCCATTGGTTGGCCCTGCTGAAGGTAATGGGGACCTCGAACCAGGGGCGATAGCTAGGGTTGGCGATGGCATCTTCTGCGTTGACGGTGAGCACCCGACAAGCGGTGAGCTTTCGATCTCTTCTATTCTCGGCGGCGGTGAGGCCCTCGAAGATGGTGGTGACCACTTTGTCATGATCCTAGAAGGCATTATTGTTGCCCCTAGGTGGTCGGCTGCCTCTGGCTCCATTGTTGTTGTCGTTGTCTAGCTTTTTGGCCTAGAACTCCTTAGCCAAACTGAGGCAGTCCTTCATCTTATGCTTGCTATTTTTGTGGAGAGGGCATGGCCCTTTGAGGATCTTCTTGTATTGCTCGTCGTAGTTGCGCTTGGCGCGAGGTTCATCAATAATAGTGATGATGTGGTCTAGTCGGTGGCGGCGATATTGACTAGATTTGGACCCTTCTGGCAGATCATGGCCGCTATCCCGATGATGACTATGGTCATCGTAGCAGTGGTCACTGTGGCATCGATCGTTGGGATGCTCGTCGCTGTGGCGAGATGGGTGGTGAGTGCTCGCATCCTCGTTGAAGCGCACTTTGGCCTCCTCGGCGTCGGCGTACTGATCAGCGGTCGTAATCATCTTGCCAATCCCCTTTGGTGGCTTATGATTAAACTTGGAGCGGAGGTCACGGTGATGGAGTCCTCGGATGAAGGCGGTGATTACCTTAGCTTCCGTGATGTTAGGAATAGAATTCCTCATCTCAGAAAAGCGTCTGATGTAGCTATGGAGGAGCTTGGATGGCTTCTGGTAGATGCGGTTCAGATCATGCTTGGTGCCCAGCCGAGTACACGTAGACATGTAGTTGTCGGTGAAGACCTTCTTTAGCTCTTCCCAGGATCCGATGGAGTCTGGGGCGAGGCTTGTGAACCAGTTCATCGTAGTTGGTGTGAGCATGATGGGAAGATAGTTTGCCATGATGCTGGTATCTCCCCCAGCGGTGCACACAGTAGTGGCATAAGCCTATAGCCACTGTGTGGGGTTCATCCATCCCTCGTAGGGCTCAACCCCGGTGATTTTGAAACCACGGGGCCACTGGAGTGTCCGGAGTGCCCTCGTGAATGCTCGGGGCCCTTCGGGATCGTCACCGTCTATGGCATTACCTGCATTGAGTGGCTGGAGGGCTGCATTTGGGTCCTCGAACTCTTGCTCATACTCTTGACACCGGCATACTTCCTCTTCATGGTAGAAAAATGGCGCCCATCAATTTGATGTCGCGCGTCCCAGAGGTTGTTGAGGTACTCTTAGACATCTTGTTCGACCTCTTGGTCATGTTGATGAAGGTGGCCGAGGTGGTCCCCCTAACTCCCCCCTAAAGGGGTTGTGCATCATCACGATGTTGGTCAGCAAGCGGCTTCTGCTGGGGTGGCGATTAGATCTCGGTGCGGCGGATTGGCGAATCGAGCTCATCGAGTATGAAGGTCTCTAATCCTGGCGGATCTCATTGACCTGGCAATGCGCCGCTTTAAGCATTGTGGCGACCTTGGTGACCTATGGTGTTTGTGGGAGCCGGGCGAGCTCATTGGTGGCCACAGCCAAGTTGGCACTTGGGGTCTTGTAGATGTCATGGCCATCGACACGGACAAATTTGTCATCAAGGTTGCGTTGGAGAGGGCGTGGCCTTCCTTGTGAGTCAAGCTGATTATTGCAAGCAGCCTCACCTAGCACAAGGGCATCCTTGTTTGCTCAGCGCTACGCACGATTGACATTCCTATTGATTTGGGCGACGCGTTCCTCCTCGGTTTCCCTATCCCATGGGGCGCTATCGATCGCGACATTGAAGATTCAGCCTCCACGGAAAAGGCGGGAAAGGAGGTTGTACGGCGGTGGTTTCGGCGATGATCTCCATAGAGCCCTAGGACTCGGAGTCTGGGCTTTCCTCTAGGATGGTTTGGAGGGATGCTTTAGGGCATCGGCCAACGTGTAGCATGTTGACAGTCGGCGAGAGCTGGTCGGCGAGAGGATGGATATCTCCCACCTGGTTGGTGAACTTGCCCCTTAGGGCATCTTGATAGGCGGTGGCAGCGCTGGTGAGCCAGAAGGGCAGGGCCGCAACCCCTAGAGTCTCATGTTCAGCCTCTGATAGATCTAAATCAGAGGGTGGTCTACACTGAACCAGAGTGGTTAGAGCCGATTCTACGATGGAGAGGCAATCGGTGAGCTTCTAGCCAACATGATCGATGGATGCGATCAAATCATCGTTGTTGATCTACCTCCTCGGGTAGCAAGGAAGCAAATGTCGAGTTGTCGATGAAGATGACCTCGGAGGTAGTTCCAAGATCGGATCTACAGTAGTAGGTGTTGGGTGATCGGTGTAGTATCGATCTGCACCGACTCGATGAGCTCTCCGACTCCATCAGTGTTGATGATCTAGGAGATCGATCCGACCATGAAGATCTGGCTAGGCTATGGGAGGGATGAAGAGCCTGCAAAATGTACCATCTTGTTCGACATGGAAACAACACGCACACCCCTACCTGGTGCACCAACTGTCGACAAATATCATCGCCAGTCCTCCGAGGGGTATCCCATGAAGGTAGATTGATAGGCAGATATGCGTGTAATCGAGAACAAGAAGGCAATAGAGACACACGAGTTAGACAGGTTTGGGCCATCAGCACGATGTAATACCCTACTCCTATGGTATGTTGGATTGTATTGTTTATCGTATGATGTTGCGTGTGTTTTGAGGGGTCCCTGCCCACCTTATATAGTCTGGGGGGCAGGGTTACAAGTCGGTTAGATTTAGGAGATAACCGAAAAGTAATAACATATTATAGGAATCATGGGATCATACGTATCCTAATAGATCTCATAGTATCTTTATGATATCTTCTCGGTGTCTTCAGGGGGACACGCCGAGTAGCGTCGTGCTCTACAAGGCTTTGTCTTGTGGGCAAGGTTGCCCCTAGGGGCGCAGCCCATATGGCCTACCATGGGTAGCCGGGGTCATACCCCCCATAATCGGTCTTTCCTATCTCAAACCCTTGTTTGAGTAGGAAATCCTTCAAGCAATCATACCAAGCTCTAGGGGCTTGTTTGAGCCCATAGAGCACCTTATCGAGCTTGTATACATGGTTGGGATACTTGGGGCCTTCAAAGCCCGATGGTTGCTCCACATACACCAACTCGGATAGGGGGCTATTGGGAAATACACTTTTCACATCCATTTGATATAGCTTGAAATCATGATGTGCGACACAAGCAAGTAGAATATGAATAGATTCTAGCCTTGCCACTGGTGCATAGGTCTCCCCAAAATCCAAGCCTTCAATTTGAGTGAATCCTTGAACCACCAACCTTGCCTTGTTCCTTGTCACCATGACATGCTCATCTTGCTTGTTGCGGAAGATCCACTTGGTTCTGATCACATTTTGCTTGGGCCTTTTCACCAAGGACCAGACTTCATTCCGAGTGAAGTTGTTCAACTCCTCTTGCATAGCTATCATCCAATCCATATCAAGTGCATCCTCCACTCTATGAGGTTCCAAAGGAGAAACAAACAAGTAATGTTCATAAAAACTTGCTAAATGAGAATATGTAGGTACCCCTTGTTGAATGCTCCCTAATATGTTATCAATGGGATGATCTCGTTGAATGGATTGATGCACTCTAGGATGTGGCACTTGAGTTGATATTTGGATGGGTCCATCATCTTCATCATCATGGTCATGATCGATTGGAGGATCAACACCATGGTCTTGTGGAGGGTTGTCTTCACTTCTTTATTGATTGTTGAGTTGAGTTTGGACTAGCTCATTGTTAGCACCATCTTTAGGAGAATGACCTTGTGCACCATTTGATCTTCCATCTTGATTATTTCTTGTTGCAGAAGCTTCACCATGTTCATTGGATGGAACATGATGAGTGGTTGGATCATGATCAATATGCACAATAGTGTCTTCATCTTCATCTTGAACTTCGATGGGCTTTACTTCAACAATAGCAAGTTTCTTGATAGCTTGATGTTGAGCTTCTTCTTTACCTACAATCTTAACGTTGACTTGCTCCTTTTGAGAGCCGTCGCTTTCATCAAAAGTCACATCTACCACGATTTCAGTTAAACCGGTGGTTTTATTGAAAATACGATATCCATGTTCATTAGTACCATAACCAAGCATAAAACCTTCATCAACCTTTAGTGCAAACTTCAAGCTTTTGGATTTCTTGTTAAGTATGAAACACTTGGATCCAAAAACTCTAAAGTAGTGCACCTTAGGCTTTTTATGGTTAGAAGTTTATAGGCGGTCTTTTCTCTTTTCTTGTGAAGATATAAGCGGTTGATAGCATGACATGCCGTGTTGACCGCTTCCGCCTAATAGTTTGTTGGAATCTTATACTCATCTAACATTGCTCTTACGACTTCTATGAGCGTTTGATTCTTCCTCTCCACAACACCATTTTATTGTGGAGTGTATGGAACCAAAAACTCATGCTTGATTCCTTCTTCATCAAGGAACTCTTCAATGTTGGTGTTCTTGAACTCCGTCCCATTATCACTTCTAACTCTCTTGATCTTGACATCAAACTTATTTTGGGCTCTCCTTGCAAACTTCTTGAAGATGCCTTGCACTTCACTCTTTTCACGCAAAAAGAATACCCAAGTGAAACGAGAATAATCATCAACAATTACGAAACCATATTTGTTACCACCAATGCTTATGTAAGCGATGGGTCCAAATATATCCATATGAAGCAATTCCAATGGCCTTTCGATTGTCACAACATTCTTGATAGGATGTTTAGCTCTAACTTGCTTTTCCGCTTGGCATGCACTGTAAATTCTATCTTTCTCAAAAAAAATATTTGTTAGTCCAAGGATGTGTTCGCCTTTTTTAAGTTTGGCTAAGTTCTTCATCCCAACATGGGCAAGTCAGCGATGTCATAGCCAACCCATGCTAGATTTTGTCATTAAACAAGTCTCAAGATTTACTCTATTTGATGTGAAATCAACTAGATAGAGTTTCCTTTTTAAATGACCCATGAATGCAATAGAGAAATCCTCCCTTCTATAGACTTCCACACCCTTATCCGTAAAGAGACAATTGTAACCCATCTCACAAAGTTGTGAAATGGACAACAAATTGTATCTCAATGAATTCACAAGTAAAACATTGGAAATTGAATTGTCATTTGAGATAGCAATTTTACCCAAACCGAGAACTTCTCCTTTTCCATTATCACCAAATACAATGTTTCCACTTTGGTCATGACTAGGTTGGAATGATGTGAACATGTCCTTCTCTCTGGTCATATGATTAGTGCATCCACTATCCAACACCCAACTTGTTCCACCGAAAGAATATTCCTACAAAGATAAATCAAGCTTTTGTTTTAGGTACCCAAAAAATTTGGGTCCAAGGGGATTAGTCGCATAAAACTTGGGCACCCAAACACTCCTCATAATCTCCTTCCTCTTTTGGGCACCAACATACTTCACCATGATCTAGCCATCCTTACCCCAACAACACATATAATCACTAGCATAGCATCGTGGGAGTGGTGCTTGTGGCTTGGGGGGGGGGGCTTCAACTTGCTTCATCTTGTTTGTCTTGTCACTTGTAGGTTTAGCCTTGGAAATGTAGACCTTGTTGTTTGCCTTGCATATGAGCTCATCAAGGGCAACACCCTTGTTGAACTTTACACAAGGCACACCACTGATCATGTTCCTTTCATTGGCCTTCCCATCATACCTATTGTAGCCAATGCCTTCCTTGATTGATGGGTACCTTGATGACTTGTATATTGTCTTGTTGGTTTGCTCTTGACACTTGCACCCATTCTTCAAGATCATCTTCAACCTATGAATCTCTTTGTCTTTCTTCTCTAACTCAACAAGGTTAGTTGCATATGTATTCACATTAATTTTATAGCATCTTTTACAACTGTTGCTAGTGGAGACATTAGTCTTTGGTTGCCTTAGGAGAAATTAAAGTGCTAGCCTAAAGAGTGTTATAGTTTAACTCAAGATTACGGTATTTTTCTTCCAAGCTTGTAAGGCTTTCTTGAGCTATACTTTTCTAATTCTTGTGGCTAGCTATTGTGTCATTAACCGATGAATGTTCTTTAGTCAATTTCCCAATTGAGTCATTGGCCAAAGACAATTCTACGGTTAACTTCTCAACCTTCATTCTTTCCTCGGCGATAGATGCTTCAAGTGGACAGTTTTTGTCTCTCTCTTGAGTGATTATTTCACCTTGCAACTCCAAGCACCTATCCCTCTTCTCTAATTTCTTCATTAGTGCTTTTTATTTTAGTGTAGGCCCTTTTACTAAATTTTCTTATCATTTTTTTTCAATTGCTTCTATGTCCTCATCACAACTACTATACTCATCACTAGAAGGAGTGGATGAGTCATGTACCTTCTCCCCCTTAGCCATGAGGCAAGTTGGAGTGTAGTAGTCATTGTCGATGAGGTTGGAGAAGAGTCTTGGTGATGAAGATAAGTTGGGGAAGAGTTTTGGTGGTAAAGACGAGTCGGAGAAGATCATGGTTGGTGATGAAGAGTGATGGATGACAATGTTTGTGGCTCCTTTCTTCTTCTTCTCATCATCACTTGAATCACTATTATTTGACTCCCATTCTTCACCAAGATGAGCTTCACCTCTCTTCTTGCCTTTGTTCTTCTTGTCATCATCCTTGTTGTACTTGTTCTTCTTCTTCTTCGGGACAATCGACAATGAAGTGACCGGTTTTACCACATCCATAGCAAAACCTCTTCTTGTACCTCTTCCTTTCATCACCATAAGTCTTGCAGTTGCTCTTCTTCTTCATGTATTTTCTAAGATTTCTAATTACAAATGCAACCTCTTCATCAGAATCTTCTTCTTCACTTGAGGAATCATCCTTCACTTTCTTCTTCTTCTCCTGACTTGAACCTTGAACTTCATGTTGTTGAGTTGCTTTAAGGGATGCACTCTTATTGTATCACATTGCATTAGGATTTTGATTATGAGCTTTGATTTCATCTTCATCTAGACACTCATGATGCTTGAGCTTTGAAAGAACTTCTTGGGATGTCATCTCATCATAACCGGACCTTTCCATGATCACGGATGCTAGCATGTTGTTCTTGGCCCTATAAGTTCTCAACATCTTCCTAGCAACCATGTTGTCATCTCATTTGGTGCTTCCAAGAGCTCTTATGAGGTTGATCAATGCCATAAGCCTATCAAACATTGCTTAAGTTGTTTCACCTTGCAAGAACACAAATCTTTCCAATTTACCATGAAGTAACTCAATGTTGCCTTTTCTCACGCTCTTGTCTCCTTCAAATGATGTTCTCAAAGCTTCCCAAATTTGTTTAGCATTTTCCATTCCATTCACTTTGTTGAACTCATCCAAACTCAAACTTGAGACAAGAAAGGACATGGCTCTTCTTTCGGAGTTATTTCTCTATCTTCATCAGTAGGAATCATCACACCAACATCCACAACTTTTCAAAGTCTTACAGCGATGAGGAACATCTTCATCTTATAGGGCCAATCGGTGTATCTTGTTCTATCAAAGTGAGGTGGCTTGCCATGGTTGACGGTGGGGAAATGCATAGATGGACCTTTTATGAGTTGTCCATAGTCAAACCCAATACTTGAGTAGACTCCCTTTCCTTGAACATTGTCATTTGCTGCTCCAACATCACTTGCATTGTCTTTGGTTGCATCATTCTTCCAACTTATAGCATCTTCTACTTTCTTGCTCAACTCTTCCTTCACCTTGCTCATCTCATCTTGCATCTTCTTCATTTCATCTTGGAAAAACTTTGTTTGTTGAGCCATCAACTCTTGCAATTTGCTTGGCCATCTCTTCGGCATCGGCTCACATCTTTTTGGAGTTCGACATTGTTTCTTCTCTCGCGATGAAGCGCTAAAAGAAGACCTTGCTTTGATACCAATTGAAATGATCTAAACAATGCCTAGAGGGGGGTGAATAGGCGTATCTAAAAATTTCTGCGTAATCTCATAGTCAAATGTCAGTAACAGTCGGGAGTTTCGACAGTTTGGGCCAGAACTTCTGACAGTCGAAAGTTCCGATGCAAATAGCTGGGAGTTCCGGCACCTATGAGAAATTTACTATAAGTGCTAAAATAAACTTTGAGTGCGAGATATCTTAATACACCACTTCCAAGTGGTTAGGTAGACACATAGGATCACTCCCTTGACCCCGAAATGCTCCCACTCCGTAGATCGAGTCCAAACCCTAAGAAGAGATTTAGGGAGGAAGAGAAACCAACAAGAACAAATATAATAGCACAAATCTTAACAATAATAAGCACGCAGGACACAAGAATTTATCCCGAGGTTCGGCAACCTCACAAAAGAGCTCCTACGTCCTCGTTGTTGAGGTGACCACAAAGGTTAGAGTCCCTTCCACCACCTTGCCTCTCTCAAAACAACCACAAAGGTCACTCGAGCTTTCTACTAAGAAATCGAGGGTAATACAAATTTTTCAAGGCTCTTTCGCAAGATGGAAGCTCTTGGACGACACCTAGCTAGCTAGGAGCAAAACTCCAAGAGTAATAGATGCAAATTAAACCGGTTTGATGAAGAAATCAAGTGCTCAAGCTTGCCAAAGTAATTCTCTGACTCAATCCACTCTCCTTTCACTCAAAACCCTAGGAGAATCAAAGATTGGAGCAAAGTAGAGAGAAGAGGGACACCTTGAATGCTTGGGAGCTATTTTGAACAAAGGTTAGTAAGCAATGAATGAGTGGGTAATGGCTAGAAGAGAGGAGATAGCTATTTATACTTATAGGAAAAATCTAACCATTCAGATCTGCGTCGGAAGTTCTAACACAGATCACGGCGTAGTCAACTGGGCTAGCTCAGTTATCGTCGGAACTCCCGGCAACTACCGGGACTTCCAGCAGCCAAGACTTCTGGCTTCTATTAGGCAAGCAAGCCATGGGGCTAAGTCCTAAGGTGCCGGGACTTCCGGCGAAAGTCAGGACTTCCGACGAAAGTCGAGACTTCGGATAGCCGGGAGTTCCAGCTATTGCTGGGACTTCCGACTACTAAAAGTCCGCAAACTATATCTAAATATTTATGAGGTGATTTTATGTCTCTCTTTTGATTTTATTTTTATGATTGAGTACTCTATCTTCCTCAGACCACCTAAACTTTCATCCCTCTTTATTGTACGGTGAAGCCTAAACTCAAAACAAAAGATAAAAAATTTGGAGTGCGCTTTGAGTTCGTCCATCTTTTCAACTTTAAGAATTGAGGGATACCATTTCATCTTAGATCAACTCTTTAAAACTTTCATGGGACTAAAGTTGCAATATATCTCATTAAGATCTCATTTGTCTCTAATTTGGATATCATCAATACACCAAAACCCAAATAGTGGGCAAATGCACTTTCACTAAGCCTTTTCAAAGATGACCATCCATGCTTGGCGAAAATTTCCATAGTCACAGTCTCCATCATGTGACATGCCCACTTCAGAAGAGGTTTATCGTTCTTCTTTTGCATGGCATTCCAAAAATGGGTCCAATAAGTTTCTTTAAAAACAACCTGTAAATAAGAGTATAGTTGTTTTTATTAAAAATCCGTTCATTTCTAAATAGCCAAATAGACCACAAGATTGCACTTGCCCCCATACAAATCAGAGAGCGCAAGTGTTGGTCTGTTTGTACATCCCAAAGCCTAAATAAGTCAGTTACATCTTTTGGTGGTTTGAGATTAAAAGCCACTTGGCAGACTTCCAAACAAATCTAGCCACATGAGAACAAATGATGGATAGTTTCCTTATTGTCACAAAAACAACATCTATCATCTTCTTTCCATTTTATTTTTTTAAATTATCTTTGGTTAAAATTACCCCTTTTATCAAGAACAAAAATAAATATCTTGATTTTAAGTGGTAATTTTAGCTTCCATAACAACTTATTTAAAGGCATAGCAATTTGATTAATTTATACATTGATTGCACTGCGAAAGATCCTTGTCTTGTAAGACTCCACTTAATGGAATCTTGTTGATCATCCAACTGCACATTTGCAATTTTAGCCACTAATTCATTCCATGTAAGTAGCTTTTCCTGCCGCTCTTGCTTCGCAATGTTGGACCGAAGACCGAACCCGGAATTTCATTTTAGTCAAGTTGGTATCCTTTGGCATGTCACATCATTTGATTTTGTGTTTATTACTAGTGGATATGCAAGCACGTGTCAATTAAAAATATTCACAATCAAGCAAACATCACGCAAATGAGGTAACCATGATTTTTGCAAACTTTAATGGTAGTATTTGATTCATAAGGATGAAGAAACAAAGCAAATATTCGATATACGATACACATGATGGTAACCATGATTGTCCAGCAGCAATATTTTTTATCGATCTTATGTCCATGTTAAGCCACCTTGTATTTAACGAAGCTGGCGGTACCTCTTCTATAATCATTGACTTAAAAATGGCTAAATGTCCTAACAACCATATCTATTCTATAATTGAAAAAATGGCTCTACTAATTGTCCTGACAGTACCTCTATCCAAATTATAAGTCATTCTAACTTTTTTAAAGAGTCAAAGCATTTTAAGTTTGACCAAAATTTATATAATCAAATAATAACGTTTATAAGGTTCAAAAAAACATCATTAGTCATCGTTTAGGGTTAATCACTCAGTTGATTTCTGCATGTCAATCACTCAATTGATGAATTGGATTGGGGATTTAGGGTTAAGATTGAATGTGTACTACCTCAGTAGCTCCTTAGTCCTTATGATGTGTTGATCTGTTGGTCCTTATTATGCCTTGTACTCTTGGTCATGGATTGGGATTAGGACGTCGACATCAGAAGCTGCAAATGCTAATGGTACTGCAGCAATGTTGGTATATATAGCCCTTTCACAAGCATCTCCACCGTAGGCCCCCAACCCTCTCATCTTGCGATTTCGAGGGCCACCACCACCGCTCACCTCCACCACCGCTGGTCCCCCCTTTGACATATCGCCGAAGGCCGGAGGGCGTGGAGATCCATCATTTTTAATAAGTTTTCTAGTAAATCAACTCCTTATGGTTAGGGTCCCTCATGCCAAGTTTATTGGTTTTGGAGATTTATCTCCTTCTCCTCTTCTTCAGCGACGGCAAGAGGGCAAGATGGAATCATTTTATCCATGGAAGCTCTGTTGAAGATGAGGACGACAACTACGACGCCAGCATCCTCACCGGTATGACAACATAGAGACTTTTATTTTTGGACGGCGACATCAAGGCGGAGATAGTGTCGCTGCCATGGACTAATTTTCTCCGGTCTCTTCTCCGTTTTATTGTGTTTAGATCTGGCCACGTTGAAGGGTTAGGAATAATAAGTTTTAGATCAGTCTTCCTCATTCTTCGGTGGTAGAAAGAAGAAGAAGGAAGACACCAGAAAAAGAACTTTCTCAGCTCCGCCTACATGAATGTTGGACGTTGTTCGTTGGGTATCTGTTCTCAGGCCTTTTGCCGAGTGTTTGTCTGTGCGGCCATCTATATTGCAAATCGTCATACAAGTTTGGTTTTGAGATATGGAGCTATTCCTTACGTGGGTATAATTTAAATAAAAATCAGTTTCTAGATATTTGTATAATTCAGAGTGGTGGTAACATGTTGATGTAGCAGCTATTATCATCTCATCCGCCACACTTACTTGCCAATGTTGGAGTGCGCCGACTAGGTAGGTTAACACTCAGTCGCGCTACCACGTGCTGCTTGGTCCGATGGTGATCATCAACACTAGAGGCACTTCTAGCTCGATTTTGATCCCCTTTTAGAAATGTGCCAGCTCCACCAATGTTCTACCACATGTGCAAGTGAGTTAGCATTTTCATAAATATTTTTCAAAGGGTTTTCACATGATCTCACTAGGTCTAATGCATATGAATGTATTTTCAAACCTAATGGCACTTACATAACCATTTCAACTTTATAGATCTCCTTTTAATTGTACGATTATCTATTCTAAACCCAATCACATGCTCTATTGCGTTTTGACCGACAAAACAAAATCCTATTTATACCTTTGTAGTCTTATCTTGGATTTTGTTTCTCTTTGTTCCTCGTCTCTTTCATGAGTGTCATCTTGCTGCAATCTTGGTGTGGACCTAACCTTGCCTAAACATGCAGTTAGCAAAGAGGCTAGTCGACTAGTTGTCTTAATTACCAAAATCAAATATAGGGCTTTTAATGGGGCGCCTGTCCATCTGATCAGGGCATCGAGCCGCCGAATCAAGGCGTTGAGCCATCAAATCGAGGAGCCCCATAGGTAGACAATGAGGGCACCCCACAGGTAGACAACAAGGGGAGGTAGGAGTCACCACCACCGTCGCTTGCCTCAGGCAGCCTATGGAGAGGAGCACGAGGATGTCCTTGAAATGGCATGTCATCACCGATGCTAGAGAGCGGGTGGGTAGAGGCCTGTGTGTGCCACTGATAGGAGAGTAGTGGCCCATTCGCCACCGCCGCTGGATGGGGTCCTATTAATGGCATCTGCAAGGAAGAAGGCGACATTCATCGCCGCTGCCGGATGAGGTCAGGTTGATGGTGTTTGCGAGGAAGAAGGCGATGGTTGCCGTAGTTGGGGTAGCTGGGTAGGGGTGGTGGTGGAGAGACGTGGATGAAGTTGACGACGGGAGATCAGGATGTCGTGATTTGAGGAGAGAGGTGAAAGGTCCTAATGGCTAGAGGAGGTGAATAGCCTATTAAATATTTCTACAACAACACTAAATAAACCGGTTAGACAATTATGAGGTGAAGCAAGTGTTGCGCTAGCCTACCAAAAATACAAGCCACCTACAACAATTTTAGTTTCTATTGTCTCAAACCGCACAATAGTTATGGCACTATACTAAGTTAGTGTACTCTCAAAGACTAACTAAAGAGCCACACTAACCAAATTAACAAGCTCTCACAACTAGCTACACTAAAGAGCTTGATAACTAGTTTGCGGTAATATAAAGAGAGAGAGCAAGATAGTTATACCGCCGTGTCGAGGAGTGAACCAATCAATCACAAGAATCAATATCAATGAAGACCAATCACTTCGGAATCAAATGATGAACACAATAATTTTTTATCGAGGTTCACTTGCTTGCCGGCAAGCTACTCCTCATTGTGGCGATTCACTCACTTGGAGGTTCACGCACTAATTGGCATCACACGCCAAACCCTCAATAGGGTGCCACACAACCAACATAAGATGAGAATCACACAAGCCACGAGCAATCCATTAGAGTACCTTTTGACTCTCTGTCGGGAAAAGGTCAAGAACCCCTCACAATCACCACGATCGGAGCCGAGACAATCACCAACCTCCGCTCGACGATCCTCGCTGCTCCAAGCCATCTAGGTGGTGGCAACCACCAAAAGTAACAAACGAATCCCACAGCGAAACACGAACACTAAGTGCCTTTAGATGCAAACACTCAAGTAATGCACTTGGATTCTCTCCCAATCTTACAAAGATGATGAATCAATGATGGAGATGAGTGGGAGAGCTTTGGTTAAGCTTACAAGGTTGCTATATCAATGCAAATGGCCAAGAGAGTGAGTTTGAGCCAGCCATAGGGCTTAAATAGAAGCCCCCACGAAATAGAGCCGTTGGGCTACTCACTGCACTGAACACGGGCCGACCGAACGCACCGGTTAGATTGACCAGACATAGGACCCCAGCGTCCGGTCGTGCAATGCACGCCACGTGTCTCCTCTCTTCAAAAACTGAGCACTTGATCCCAATGGTCAAGTGATGACCGGATGCGCTGCTGCGAAGTGACCGAACGCTGGACCTCAGCATCCGGTTGTTTCCAGTAAGCATCGAGAAGCGAGAAATCACGACCGAACACGTCCGGTCATGCTCGATCGGACACACCCAGCGTCCGGTCACACGGTGTCTCCCTTGTGCGCTGCCACGTTAGCAGGACCGGGCGCAACCCTCCAACGTTCGGTCACTAAGTGAGCCAGCGTCCGGTCAGAGACCGATGCCAGCATCTTTGCAGCTTCAACTGATCGGACGCGTCGGTCCAACCGAGGCCAGCGTCCGGTCACTTACAGTGACCTCCGTCTTTTCTGTATAGAGCGCCGGTGGCACCGTCGGATTGTCCGCACTCTACGGGCGGACACTCCGCCAGTGAAGTATCTTACCCTTACTTAAATGTGCCAACCACCAAGTGTATCACCTTGTGCACATATATTAGCATCTTTTCATAAAATATTGTGTTAGCACTCCACTAGATCCTAAATGTATATGCAATAAGTTAGAGCATCTAGTGACACTTTAATAACCGTATTTCGATACAAATTTCACCTCTCTTAATAGTACGACTATCGATCCTAAATGTGATCACACTCGCTAAGTGTCTCGATCACCAAAATAAAATGGCTCATAACATTTATACATTTGCCTTGAGTCTTTTGTTTTTCTCTTTATTTTTTTCAAGTCTAAGCACTTGATCATCACTATGGTATCACCATCATCATGTCATGATCTTCATTCGCTTCACCACTTGGAATGTGCTACCTATCTCATGATCATTTGATAAACTATGTTATCACTTAGGGTTTTATCAATTCACCAAAACTAAACTAGAGCTTTCAAGAGGCTAAAGAAGATGCGCTGTAATTGGCGGGATTTGCGTGTGTTGTTGCTGGAGGGGGATACTGCTGGGCGCGAGGTGAACATAACCGGAGGGCACCCTAGCGGGGCGAGCAAAGCGACGTCAGAGGGCAATCGATTACCCTACTTTTTAGTTGTAGCATAATATAAATATAAATAAATATAGATAAATATAAATATAAATAGGTATAGATATAAATATAGATATATATAGATATAGATATTTAATTAATATAAAGATACCAAACAGCTACCGTGTGAGGACCTGTTTGGCACGGCTCAGGCCTGCAATTTCACTGTTCATTCAATGTAGCGGAGCCAGTTTTCTCTCTCCTTCCCTCTCCCTCTCACAGCCAGCGGCTTCACCGGTAAAGCCCGAAATATTGGCTCCTCCGGCTCCGCGAACAGTACCTGAGCTACGGTGAGAAAAAAAAGCAGGAGAGAGAAATCCGGTTCTGAACTACAGTGTTCTACAGTGATCTGCACAGTGATTATCCGGCGGAGCCGGAGCTGGCCAAAGCCGTGCCAAACAGGTCGTGAGTGTTGTCTATGAACCGGTTATCCCTGATCATTAGATCCTCTGCGTGGTGCTGATCTAGCCGTCCTTCTGTGGCACGTGCCTCTGCACCGTCCGATCTTAAGTTCCGCGCAGTCCTGGGCGTGTCCATCGTGCCTGGCCCTCGTTCTAGCCCTCGCCGCTCCGTCCCTCCCCGTCTCCTCCGCCGCTCCGACGGCACCCTTCCCCGCGCCGCCTGCTATGGGGGTGCTCACATCGACGGAGCTCAACTTCCTCATCTTCCGCTACCTCCAGGAGTCAGGTACGTGCGTCATTCCAGCCCCTTTCTTCCGCCCCGCATCTTGTGCCCAGAGAACTTTCCTCATTTTTTTGAACCGATTAGGGTTTAGGAGCTTTGCTGCTGCGGGGCGGCTAGTTGCCCCAGTTGGATTGTGGCGGATTCGTGCGCTGCTCTAGGGAATAAGGGTCCCGTACGGCGAGATGCTGCTAGGATCAGATGCCGTTTAAGGAGACTTGTAGATTGGGGGCGGGTTTGGAGTTATGCATATTTGGATGGAAAATGCGATTTGTGATGGTTCTTGGGAGTGATTCGTGTGGTATATTTAAGGAAAATTCGGTGCTAGTTCAACGACCTCACTGGCCATTTTCCCCTTGTTGCTCTGAAATGAAGAAATTAGATACAACCCCTAACTTGTGTGGAACTGTTCTATTAGTTGTGAACAGTCTTTGGCGCCTTAACTAAGAAAACAGGAATATTGTTACCTCTATCTGTTCGTTCCCCCATGGTTTGGTTCCATGGGCCATGAAAAAATCACATGTTTTGCTGGTAAGTTATAGCTTTTTGGGAATTTGATGCTGCAGGACATTGACCCTCCCATTAACTGTGGCAAACTCATGTTTTTCGTAGGAGAGGGGGAATCTGACAAGCAAGAATGGTAATTAGGTCAGATTCCTTTTAGGGTAGCATGATGGTAGGGACAGGGTTGGGGAATTTGTTGATTGTGATTTGAAAGATGATTTCTTCTTAGCTTTTTTGGAATCAATTGTATGGGTAAATTCTGGAAAACAAAGTCAGTTTTGTTCTCTTCTGGCCTCTGTTGCCATTTTGCTACCATTACCTGAAATGCAGAAACTAGATATAGACTGTATGATGGAACTTAGTTCTAGAGGATTCATCACTATTGTCTCTGTTCTGTATGTGCCTAAAAGCCTTTCTTGCCTCAACAAGAACAAGGATGTTGTTTCATGTCCTTTAGTGCTTTTGGTTCTTGGTGAATGATAGTGTGTTCTCATCACCTGCTACTCCCTTCGTCTAAAAATTATTTGCAAGTGACAACATCCATAGACAGGAGCGCTGCGCACCAACATGTCTTAAGCATTGCTAATAGTTTCTCTTCCAACCATTCTTTTCAGGTTTTATTCATGCTGCATTTACTCTAGGTTATGAAGCTGGGATCCATAAGGGTGGCATTGATGGCAATGCAGTCCCACCTGGTGCTCTTATCACTATTGTTCAGAAAGGTCTCCAGTACATAGAACTGGAAGCAAATAACGATGAGGTAAGCCTGTTTATCTTGCAGTATTTATTACTACTGCCAATTGATGCGACACCATCCACCTTTCTTATTTCAGAATGATGACGAAGTTGAGAGGGATTTTGCGCTTCTGGAGCCACTTGAAATCATCACAAAAGATGTTGAAGAGTTGCAACAGATTGTGAAAAAGAGGAAAATGGAGAGATCTCAAACTGAACGTGAGAAGGATAAGGGAAAAGAGAAAGAACGTAATGAGGAGCATGAACGACGTCCTGGTGGCGAACGGGAGAGGGAACGCCATGACAAAGAAAAAGAGCAAGTCAGGGAGAAGGACAAATCTGAAAAAGATAGGGACCATGATAAAGAGAAGGAGAAAGAGAAAGAAAGAGAACGGCAGCATGCAGAGCGTATTGATAAGGTTAAGCACGAGGATGATTCTCTTGCTGGTGGAGGTGATTAATTACTACCTGCTATATTACTCGTCTTATATCATGTTCCATTACACAACTTTTAGCAAATTGTGAGTACACTTTTGACATGCTTGCATGTTTTCTTAACTTAGCAATGTGCCAATGTTTGATGTTTTCTAAATGTGTCGAGTACTGTACATTGCAGTGCGAACAAGTTTCCAGTTAGTGTGGACTATGTAATGTAGTATGTAGACTTGTGCTTATTAAGCATATGCCTTTTATTGTCCTGCACTAGTGCTTGAAAAGTACACAAAATTGGAACTATACATCTCACATTTGGCTTTCCAAATCTTTGGCAAACATTGTTTCTCAACTTTTGCTTACCAAAACTTTTGGCATGGCAAATTCTGTTAACAAACCAAGCAGGCACTTAATCCTCTCAATCACGCAATATATTTTTTGATATCTCTTAAGAAAAACTTGGGCATGGAACTGATTTTTGATACTGTGTTTCGATTTCATGGGAATTCAGGAGCTGTTTTGTTCATTTGTTCTACTCCATGATCAGATAAGAAGGTGACATGATCACATTTGTTTTTGCCTGGTTTGGGCTGACCCTAAACTGTGTGGTGTCTGATAACAGCCCAATAGAGATCCATTACCAGCCAAAATATCCTGCATCAGAAAAATATACAACTTGTCGACCCCCTTCCAAAATCATGGTGCCGCCGCTTCCTTCTCATGATTGTCCAATCCTTCGCTTCATATCCTGCCACCAATGGCTGGCGGCACCTTGCTGCCACATGAATCGACCTCTGCTGCCATGCATGTGTCTCTCCGTTGCCTAGGTGTCAACGAATTATGGTATGATTTGGCTGTGGCATCTCATCGTCAACACCCTCCAAGCCCACTTGATTTGGTTCTGGCCCCACTATCCTTGTTGTTCTCGATTGCCACCGAGTTGTCTTGTTACAGCTGATGTCCAATGCAAGTTATCAAGTCATCCAACTAATCGCGATTAGTCATGATTAGTCATGCTTATCAGTGCCATGGCGATCAGTTATGCGCTATGATTAGTCGCGATTAGTCAGGCTGATCGGTGCCATGGCGACTAGGGTTGGTTAGATATTTGAAAATATTACTCCAATGGGAGAAGTCGCAAGCTGCCAAAGAACAAGGGGCAGAGTTTCAGCCGATCCCATTACATTATGCACTACAATAAGTCCCGATTAGTCGTGATTAGTCGGGCTGATCGGTGCCATGACGACTAGGGTAGATTAGATATTTGAAAACATTACTCCAATGGGAGAAGTAGCAAGCTGCCAAAGAATAAGGGGCAGACTTTCAGCTGATCCCAATACATTTGCTCCCAACCGAACAAAGACCGTATTGTCTTGATTTGTTTCCATTAGAGTCGCATTTCATGGTAACCATTAACTAAAGAAAATAAAGTGATTCTAGGAGTTACAGTTTCTTATGGAAGTGTTGGTTTTGGGACTTGGTTTTGTGTGTATAACTTCTCTGGTTGCTTGCGGCTGATGGTCCAATGTGAGAAGTAGAAATCTGCCAGAGGAGAAAGGGCAGAGTTTCAACTGTTTCCGTTACATTTTCTCCCAACCAAACATAGCTCTTGTTATCTTGATTAGTTCCATCCAGGTGCTTTTCGTTATCAATACCATTTATGTTACCCTTTTGAACCAAATACTACCTCAGTACGAACAATTAACTAAAGAAGAGAAATGTGATTCAAGGAGTTACAGTTTCTCATGGAAGTATTGGTGTCAAGACTTGGTTTCGTGTGTATTACTTTACCTTCACCATGCCAAGTTTTACTAATCGTAAATACCACAGGTCCCACTCCAATGGATGTAAGTACAACTGCTCAGGAGATATCTAACACTGATGTTACTGTTTTGGAAGGACACAGTTCAGAGGTTAGCAGGGTCCTATAGGATGCAACTATTTTTCCCTCTTAAAACTAGTGAAATCTGTTATATTCTCTTACTATTTCTTTCTTTGTATTCAGGTTTTCGCTTGTGCATGGAGTCCAACTGGTTCTCTTCTAGCTTCAGGGTGCGTCCTTATTATTTTCTATATTGCATATATATTTGTATTTATGATTTTTTTGTGCTTCTGTAGCCATATACTTTGGCACACTAAACAGTTGCATGCCATCATTGCTAAAAATGTGATCAGTGGTCAGATCTTTGATGCATCTCGGGTTTTGTTATGGCGGGGCTAGGGTTGAGAGGGAGAGAGGGGGCCGGCTGGGGGCCTTGTCCACAGCTGAGCAGGTTACAGATAAATAGCCTCCCTAGCTAACAACTCCCTATTATTCCTCTCTTCTTTCCTATTATTCCTCCAACCTTCCAAACTAACCCAATCAGCTAACTAAGGCAAGGCTGAACAGATTTGCCTCTAATTGAGGCGTGGCTGTTAGCCACTAGGTAGACCCATGACATATGCCTCTAACACTACACCCCTTCTGGACAAGCAGCTCATCCTCGAGCTGCAACCTAACCAGCTTATAATGATGACTCCACTCTGACACAGATCTAACACCTAAAAACAAGCCTTTTACATCTCGTCTCATTTTATTACTCTCAACCTAAAACAGATTTGGACTTTTTATTTTGGTGGCCTCCTCAATGGAAGGTGGACACTGTTCGAACGCAATAACTGCATACGTATAACTACCTGGATCCCATGGAGCAGTCCGCATATGGGCTGACGTCTTGAAGAAACAAAAGCACAGCAGCCCACGCAGCTTGGTCACCACATCCAGTCCGAGCCACTAGCCCAGACCTAGCCCCATCTGAACAGATGAGCTAGGCACAGCAACTGCAGCCACCCATCTTGCTGAGGAAAATGGAGCTCCGCCTGTCTGCGCTGTTGGCATGTGCATCACCAAGAAGGCAGCAAGGTGGCCATGCCGCAACTGCAACCAGCGGAGGCGCCCCCGCGGTGGTTGATGGCGGAATGCGGCGACGCTACGTGGTGCGCGCCTGCCAGTAACCCCATGCTTTCTGCCCGCCCGATGGCTGCTGGTCCGCGCTGCACAGAGGGGAGAGATTCCGATGGAGAAGGAGGGGGTGTGCCTCTCCAACCGCCGCCGCTAGACTCTGAGTTTAGGGGGGGGGGGTGCAGCAATGACCATATGCCCAAGATCCCTAACGCGGCGGACGAGGTCGAGGTCCTCCGCGTGGTGATGCGCAACTTGGAGGAGCTGCGAAAGGGTGCGGGGCTGAATCAGCTGAAGGTTGTGCATCTCCCGCACCCGCCGACGCGCTAGGAGGTCGTGTGCATCAGCCTGCTGCCGCACTGCCACTTACATGTGGCTGGCACTCTTCTTACTCAGTTGCTCCTGCGCAATCTCCTTCATCTTCGAATGTGGCATGGAGATGACTGTCGTCCCATAGCTTGGCAAGCCGCAGGGGAACACCGGCGTGATGGTGGTGGTGGTTGCCGATGGTCGGGATTCCTGTTGGGCGAGGTTGGCCATCGCCCTGGCAATGGGAGCCGGCGCGGGCATCGGTGGTGTCTTTGGCTGCTTGTCGCCCTCATCGGAACTTGGCATCTCCGGTACCAGATGTTATGGCAGCGGCTAGGGTTAAGAGGGAGAGAGGGGCCGGCCAAGGTTCTTGCTCTCCTCTAATCCCCATACGGGTTACAGATAAATAGCCTCCCTGGCTAACCACTCCCTATAATTCCTCTCTTCTTTCCTATTATTCCTCCAACTTTCCAGACTAACCCAATCAGCTAACTAAGGCAAGTTGAAAAGATTCGCCTCTAATTGAGGCGTGCCTGTTAGCCACTAGGCAGACCCATGACATACGCCTCTAACAGGTTTGTGGAACTGTGCATTGCAATGTAAACTTAATCTGTAGTAAACATAATATTTATAGGAGTATTTTGTATAAATAATTTTTCATCATATGCACATAGTTTTGCTGTAAGTGCGGCAAAGGGTAGAGCGTACGAGGATCTTTATCAACATTTGAGTACGTAGGAAGGAGAAAATGATATTTATAGGATGGCTAGGGTTCGTGAGAGAAAGACAAGGGACTTCAATCAAGTTAAATGCATTAAGGATGAAAGGGAGCATCTCTTGGTGAAGGAGGATGAGATCCGACATCGATGGCAAGAGTATTTTAAAAAATTGTTCAATGGTGAGAATACGGACACAACATTTCAGTTGGATGACTCTTTTGATGACACCAATAGGCGCTTTGTGCGGTGAATCCAAGAATCTGAGGTCAGAGAGGCGTTGAAAAGGATGAAAGAAGGTAAGACGATGGGACCGGATGGTATCCCAATCGAGGTGTGGAGTGATGGATAAGTCATGTGTGGCTGGTCTTTGTGGGGCTGTTGTTGCTCACATGGTCCTTGTGGCTGTTTTCTGTTTTTAGGACAGCATCTTAGACTAGAGGACAGCATCTTAGAGGACAGCATCTTAGACTAGAGGACAGCATCAAGGACAACATCTTAGCTAGGACAGCATATTAGCATCTTAGACTAGCATCTTGGCATATGCTTGGCTGGCTAGCAGCCTATAAATATGTAACCCCAACCCCTCAGGTTGGTATGGCATTTGTGTGAGCTTGTGTGAGAAATAGACAAGAAAATTGCCCCAACTCCTAGTGTCATCCTCTCTCGATGAGAGTAAGAATTCTCCTACTACCAAGAGTGAGAATTCAGCGACTAACATGGAGATGCCTCGGGGACAACTATAGTATGGCTAACCAAGCTGTTCAACTATATTTTTTGATCGAACAAGATGCCTAACGAGTGGAGAAGTATATTGGTACCGATCTACAAGAATAAAGGGGATATTCAAAGTTGTACTAATTACTGGGGAATTAAGTTGATGAGCCATACTATGAAGTTATGGGAGAGAGTTATCGAGCATCGCTTGAGAGCAATAACGCGGGTCTCTATGAATCAATTTGGTTTCATGCCCGGAAGGTCAACCATGGAAGCCATTTTCTTAATAAGACAAGTTATGGAGCGGTATAGGGAGAAGAAGGATCTATACATGGTTTTTATTCACTTGGAGAAGGCTTATGATAAAATACCAAGGAATGTTACGTGGTGGGCTTTGGACAAACATAAAGTCCCAACGAAGTACGTCGGGCTCATTAAGGACATGTACAACAATGTTGTGACTAGTGTTCGAACAAGTGATGGAGACACGGATGACTTCCCGATTAGGATAGGACTACATCAAGGGTCAGCTTTGAGTCTTTATCTATTTGCCTTAGTGATGGATGAGGTCACAAGGGACATACAAGGGGACATCCCTTGGTGTATGCTTTTCGTGGACGATGTAGTGCTAGTTGATGAAAGTCGGACATGAGTGAATCAGAAACTGGAGTTATGGCGGGAGACTTTAGAGTCCAAAGGTTTTAGACTCAGTAGAACTAAAACTGAGTATATGAGATGTGACTTCGGCACTACTACTCGGGAAGAGGAAGATATTAGTTTGGAAGGTCAAGTAGTGCCTAGGAAGGATACCTTTCGATATTTAGGATCAATGCTATAGAGAGACGGGGATATTGATGAAGATGTTAGCTATAGAATCAAAGCAGGGTGGATGAAGTGGCGCAAAGCATCTGGTGTCCTATGTGACAAAAGGGTACCACAGAAGCTAAAAGGCAAGTTTTATAGGACGGCGATTAGATCTGCTATGTTGTATGGTGTAGAATGTTGGCTTACAAAAAAACGACATGGTCAACAGATAAATGTCGCGGAAATGCGTATGTTGCGTTGGATTTGCGGTTATACAAGAAGGGATCGAGCTCGGAACGATGATATACGTGATAGATTAGGGGTGGCACCAATTGAAGAAAAGCTTGTCCAACATCGGTTGAGATGGTTTGGACATGTCCAACGGAGACCTCCAGAGGCACCGGTGCGTAGTGGAATCCTAAGCCAGGATAGTAACGTGAAGAGAGGCAGAGGAAGACCGAAGTTGACTTGGGTAGAGGCAATAAAAGGAGACTTGAAAGGATGGAATATACCCAAAGACTTAGCCTTAGATAGGAGTGCTTGGAAAACAGCTATTCACGTGCCTGAACCTTGATGGTTTCTGCTGGGTTTCAACTCTAGCCTACCCTAATTTGTTTGGGACTTAAAGGCTTTGTTGTTATTGTTGTTGTATACGCATAGTTTTGTGACCTCTTTACATGTGTTTGTATGTGAGTACATAAAGGAAGCTTGCATTGAGGTGCTTAATAATAATTAAAGTGTACAAAAGAGTGCATGTGACAAAAGTTCCCCTTCAGAACAAGGTTCACCCAAAGTTGAAAACCAAAAGCGATGCTCACATAGATGGTCCGCTAGAATAAATTATAATACATCTGGGCTAGATATGTCACTAATATATTCCTCTGCAACCTTGAAACAGGAAATGTAGCATTCCAGAGCCACACTATTTAGGGGTCTGCAGGGTTTTAATTTTTTAGACTGACTTCCTTTTGACTTATTAACATACATTGATGCTTCTAATTTCTAAATTGACAAACTGTAGATCACATAACATTTAACTAACTTGTCAAAATTGAAAAGATCCAGCTAGCATCATTCATTTAATTGAGGCAATGCTCCTTGTCAGAAGAGTAGGAAAAATGTGATTATCTGACTTTTCTCAAATTTGGTAATTATAGAATATGAATCCATTTGTACCTCAATTGGAGAGGGGCGAGGCAACGCTATGGCAGGTTCACATATCTGACCATGGTGAGGCTGGACAGTGGAGACATTTAGGAGCACAGTGCTCCTTGCTGTCAGAAGAATAGGAAAAATGTGATTATCTGACTTTTCTCAAATTTGGTAATTGTGGAAGATGAATCCATTTGTACCTCGACTGAAGAGGGTTGAGGCAACGCTATGGCAGGTTCACATATCTGTCCATGGTGGAGGCTGGAGACATTTAGGAGCACAGTGAAGAAGCATTGGAGCTTGTTGCCATTGTCTAGAGGGTTGGCTGCTAGCTTCGCAGTTGGGCACATATGTTCTCGGACACTCAGCCAGAGGTTTAGACAGTGGTTGCAGTGAGGACTATCACCCTTGCCAAAAGGCTAAAAGCTGCAGATGGTGGCCAGCGGCCACCACCGTTTTCGATCAGTGGGCACACTTTTCTTGATCAGTTGGAGATGGGATCTTGCCTTTCATAGGTTCGCTTGCCCATTGCCCCTGCTCTGATGAGGCACTGAGCTCTCCATTGTCACCACTGCATATGCACTCACCGTCACCCAGTGCTACTGCCGATACTCACCCATCGCCTGCCAGCCTTCTCATTGTCTTTGGCTGCTCCGGTGGGTTTATCCTTGCTAGTGTGGGTCAGATCCAGGGCTGGTGAGTGGACGAGAGGAGTAACATGGGTTACGAATGTAGGATGGTAACTGAAGGGAGAAAAATTGTGACTGCATGGTTGCATGCTGTTCCTTTGTTTTTTTTTGTTTCTTGCCATTTCTTCTTTCTTTTTTCCATGGTTTCTAGATGGGAGGGGAATCGGGAGCGGGAGAATATGACGTGGTGCCAATCTGGTGCATTACAGGAGATGAAAATTAATGAAGTTAACTATCCACACTAATCTGGCTTTCACAAAACTCTGCATGTCCACATACTTTATTTAGTCCCCATATTCCACCCAATCTTTTATTTATTGCAAATTATGTGTTTGCAACCCTCATATTTACCATGAAAGTTGCCTATGTTTATCTCAACTCTTTGTTGACTGATATAATACTATATTTCAAACTTGCTAGGTCAGGAGACTCAACCGCTAGAATCTGGACAATTCCAGATGGTCCATGTGGTTCCAACATGCAATCATCTCCTCCCGGTGTTCATGTTTTGAAACATTTTAAAGGTCGGACCAATGAAAAGAGCAAGGATGTCACCACACTTGACTGGAATGTGAGATTCTTCCTGCTGTGAAATTTTGTTTATATCCGATGTTTTTCTTACATTTCATGTTTCTGGGGTGAAGACCAATGGGAACATATCATAGAATGCTATTTACTGTTCTATTATTCTACCTGTTGTGTCTCATGCAAAAATTCTATGTTTGCATCTACATTCCTTAATTATTTCATACTCATCATTGTATTTGCTTTTCTGCCATCCCTTGCAGGGTGAAGGTACACTACTGGCTACAGGCTCCTACGATGGACAGGCAAGAATATGGAGTAGAGATGGTGAGTGAACAACTGTTTCTGTATCCATACGTAGTTCGCTTTAGCTCTTCATTCCGATTTTGAAGTTTGTTTGATTGACAATGTGGGCCCATTGTAACTGTAGGATTCTTGTATTTGACTAATGGTGCACATTCTTCGTTGTGCCTTAAATGTCTCTAAAAAATGATCTGGTGATAGGCTGCTTGTTATTCTTATTCATGTATGTGTTAAAATTTAATCTGGCATAAACTCATTGTATTCTTAATTCTTATAACATTTGAAGAAATCATATATAGGTCATACAGCCTAGATGTTTTATTTACCCCCTGTTATCTCATTCTTTCGTGTGATGAAATGAAATTTTCAGGAGACCTTAAGCAGACACTGTTCAAACACAAGGGGCCCATATTTTCATTGAAATGGAATAAGAAAGGAGATTTTCTCCTAAGTGGAAGTGTTGATAAAACTGCTATTGTTTGGGATACAAAGACATGGGAATGCAAGCAGCAGTTTGAATTTCATTCAGGTACAATTGGCATTCCAGAATTGTGTTTGTTTTAACCTGATAATTCATTCTGTATTGCACTAGATGTATCTGTGGTGACCAAACCTAACTCCCATCTGCTTCTATGTAGCTCCAACACTAGATGTTGATTGGAGAAATAATAACTCGTTTGCAACATGTTCAACCGATAACATGATCTATGTTTGCAAGATTGGGGAACAGCGTCCAGTTAAAGCATTCAGTGGTCATCAGGTCAGCCTTCTCAGTGATTAGATTCTTAAAATGCATGCAACAAACTGCATGTTTTTGTGTGCATTTTTCTTTTCTGGATTATCTATACAACTCAAAAATAGAAATAGAAGGCTGAACATTAAAAAGACCACACATTCTCCTGATATCTGATACTTCATTTATTTTATTATCCCCCAAAAAAAAATCATGCAAACAGTTTGTTGATACTTCCTGGTATATTAAACGGTTATAAGGAAGTGTGCCTAGTTTGGCTGGTTGGTGGGAAGTGTGGTCATGCACCCAACAACCCAAGGTTCGAGTCATCAACTCGAATTCGGGTGCCTATTTCTTCTTAATTTCTTATTGAAAAACTGCCTAGTTCCTCCTAGGTTGGTCTTGTTTCTTTTATTGAACGGTTATGATTATTGATAAGTAATTTTGCATACAAATGTAGTCACATATACAAATATACAAGTCTTGTCATTTTGTATTACTAATTTTGGAAAAGTAGCATCCAGTGTGACCTCATTGCGGCGATCATGTATATTTTCCAGAGTGAAGTTAATGCTATCAAGTGGGATCCGACTGGTTCTTTTTTGGCTTCATGTTCTGATGATTGGACAGCAAAGGTGCCATATTTCTTTCTAAAATGAAGTTGTCCATTTACTTTTACGGATGGTAGTCTCCCTTGTTCACTATTGTGCTAAATGGTACAATATATGTTGTTGTTTCAGTATTGTTTATCTGTATATCATCTGATGTATCTGTTAGATGTGCAATTGAGTACATATAGCCTTTCTATAAGTGAGTGTAAACCACATACCTCCTATGGCCCATGCACATACCATCACCAACCCCACCCTCCAAATTCCATGGACTTTTGATGGCTAACTGGTTTGATCAGTTGTTGCCACAATGTTACTGTCCATATCACATTTCTTATTTTGTATGTTTTCGATGAACCATCGAAGCCAGTGATGTGGCCTTGAATGCTAGGGTAAAAAGCAAGCATTTTCCTGATAGTTGATGAAGGATAGAACGGATTGTTTTCTTACTTATTTAGACTTGGTAATCATTGAATGGTGTGTGAATTGGATTTATTTCCCTAGGGTTAACAACTGCTGCCTTTGTGGGCGTGCTTTTACTACTACTACCTTTCATAATAAAGCCATCCCCCTCCTCTTTTACCATCCCTTTGCAGATATGGAGTATGAAACAAGACAAATGTGTATTCGATTTCAAAGAGCATACCAAGGTCTGTCAAACCTGCCTTCTTTTATGATCTCTTGAACTTATGTAACTGTCTACAATATGGTCTAACTGTATTTTGCAGGAAATATACACTATTCGGTGGAGCCCAACAGGCCCAGGAACAAACAATCCTAATCAGCAATTGCTGTTGGCTAGGTAAACTGTTTGAGCAAATATAAAATTCCTATATACTATTTTATTTGTTAGTTTATGTCAATGCTTAGCCCCTGCGTTCCTATTTGGATAGCTCATGGTTGAGAATTGACAGCACATCTGTAGCTACATCCAAGGTTGGCTACAAGATTTGAAATTGGGTAGATGTTATACACTACAAATTGTCATTCTAATTAATTCCCTTCAAGTTTGTAAGGTATACTTTGGTTATCCATACTGGACTCACAACTGTGGTTCTTTGAGATCTAGTATTCCATGGGTATCATGATTAGTAGTGTTATTGGGAATTAGTTTTCCTTGCGTAGTTGGTTATTAGTGATTCTCATTATTCGCTACAATCAAGTGTCATACTTCTTATGCGTGGCATACATAGCATCATCCCTTCCAAGAAAAAAGAAATCATCATGGAAGAACAGAAAAGGGTCAACAGTAACAAAATTTGCCGCATTTGGTTTGGAGAATTTGGCACTATACCTAGTTCCAGCCAGTTTAGCATTTGGATTATTATCTCATATTGCTGCTGATTGTTCACGTACAGAGATAAGATCGTTGTTATAGATGTAACTAGGATTGTACAGCTGTCTGGAGTAGGTTTCTTTCCTCGTAGGACCAGAACTGCATCACAGCATTGATTGACTATTCTGTTTCGCTTGCAGTGCATCTTTTGATTCAACTATCAAGCTTTGGGAAGTTGAGCAAGGACGCCTTCTGTACAGCTTGTCTGGTCATAGGTATTGATACCATGAATGAAAAGCAAAATATTCTGATACTTTATTGTGCTTGCTTATGATGTTAACGGAGTTTATGTGTGTCTGCAGGCAACCAGTGTATTCTGTTGCATTTAGCCCAGACGGTGAATACTTAGCGAGTGGGTCCCTGGATCAGTGCCTACACATCTGGTCTGTGAAAGAAGGCAGGATCCTGAAGACCTACAGAGGTAGTGGGGGCATATTTGAAGTGTGCTGGAACAAAGAAGGCAGCAAGATTGCTGCCTGTTTCTCTAACAACACCGTCTGCGTGATGGATTTCCGGATGTAGTCCAACCAGAGTAGGGTAGTGCATGTCAGACCTAAAACAAGGCTGGATCATAAGTTCTTCCCATGGAAATGTGTGGAGGGCGGAATTGTTAGCAAAATGTAGATCTTAGGTGGCTTTAACTTTTATCCATGTACAGTTTTTTTCTTGGTCGTACTTACCTTAGAGTAGCAATGTAGTAGTTCAAATGTCTTGACAGGGTTTAGTAGCATGGAAATGTTTTGGTGGTAAAATGATCATCCTCCTGATTTCTGAATGCAATGCCGTCACTAGCCTAATCATGCTGCTGGCGACTGCATGCAGCGTGGCAGTTCAATTGATGAATTAATTTGAGATGTACTAGTTTGTAGTTTGCATATATCCGTGCGTCAATGTCTTGTATATTGAACTGTTATAGTAAGTTTCGTTCACCGTCATGGCAAGTAGCGTTCGATGTGAGCTGAAGGTTTTATGTATGTATTCTGAGATTTGGGGCCACATCGAACTATGGCATGTGGCTCAAATCTTAAGACGCACATCATACCAACATAAAACTTGGCGAGTGGCTTTTGTGGTTTTGAAGCCTTATTTGGCGATTGTGTTTGTAGATGTCCCTTTGCTGTCTTTTTAGTGTGATCTCAGGTTGTGAACGTTCGAAGGAACAAGACGACCGCTTTGGTCTTTGATGTAACCTTGTTTGTTAGAGGTTGTTTTGTGTCTCATCGTTCATCTTTTATACTGGCATTTATTTTTCTTTAGATATATAAGACGTGAGACTTTTTTGAGAGTCATTAAAAAAAAACTTTGTATTTTGTCGCACTGGCAAGGTTCCTTGAGAACACATAATCAAGTTGCAAAGTTGCAATGAAGTACTCAAAGAATTGAAGGCAAGCCATCGCCGCTTTAACCTTGAATTTGATTAGAAAGCCACGGCCAACGCAGCAACGGATTCTCGGAGATAGCTCGTCTTATTTCTGTCATAGATAATAGTTTGGCTGTCATGGTGTTGTACTAAGATGTCGCCTTCTTAGTTCTTAATAAAATAATCTACATGGAGTTTTCTGCGCTTTGGATGAAACAACAGCCTATTCTTCTCTAGCTTAACACCTCTTAAGAATTCCATTGTTTTATAGAACTCCATGAGGTCGACGTACAATTGCACATGGCTAGAGCACATGCATGTATTCTGACAGATACACAATCTTGAAGCTTCAGTCATCAGTGCCATGCTTGTTTCCTGGTAGCATCTATACAAGATCCTCTTTGTAAGAACTATTAAGAAGTGACCTTTGACAATGCATGCATTTGTGTTCCAAGAATTGCAACGGAAAAGTTATATAACCAATGTTTCTCATGCATCACTGGGACAACTTCAGAGTGGAATGAAGTGCATCCACCTGGGCATTCTTAAATCTTGAGGTTCTGAAAGCAACCTCAGCACAACTTGGACTAAACATCTGACATCTCAGGATCCATGGATGAAACAGAAGCAACTAATTACTCCCCATGAGGCTGGGAATTTATTTATGGATGAGACATTCTGATCAAATCTTCCTTCTTGATCTTCTTGTCAGTTTACAAAGAATTTGTAGGGAACACCCACCACTACTCATCTCATTAAGGCCTTGTTTGGATGCATGTGTATTCAATTTAATTCACAAGTGTTGGAGTGGAATAAAATGAGATTTAGTTTAATTCCACTTTAATACATATGGATTGAGATAAGTCTTGCTATTATATATCAAAGAACCAAACAATAGTTTGTCTTCCATATGCCTGCATCTTCTGCAATCTGAAGAATTTCTCTTCCGATCCATATGCCTGCATCTTCTGCAGTCTGAAGAATGATCTCATCTCTCTATGGCAAGATGATGAGCTCCTACGCTAGCAGCTGGCACGCGCCCATCGCGTCGGTCCGGCCGCCGACCCTCGCGCCCTGCCGCCGCCGCGACGCCTGGACTGCTCGAGAGCGGCGACGGTGGCCTGGAAGTCCTCTTCGCGGCAGGGGATGCGGAGACCGCCGGCCTGGCCGAAGCCGAACTCCTCCGCGGCGCGCTCCATGAGCTCCCGGAACGGCGGCTGGCTGAGGTAGCTCGTGGGCACCACGAACCGCCGGCACTCCGCGCCCACGTACACGGCGAAGTAGCCCTTGGGCACCGCGCCCGCCGCTGCCGCCGCCTCGCCTTGGTCATCATCCACCAGCAGGGCTGCGCTCTCCCGCTGCTGCTGCTGCTGCTTCCTCCCGTAGAGCCGCCTCGGCGCCCGGAAGTAGCTCATGGCCATCATCGCAACGAACGACGACACTTCTAGATCGATGCAATGCAAGAACGTGCCTTAGTACGTAGGCTGCCGGATTCTTGGTCAGAGAAGAAGAGTTCTTGGCGCCGGCCAGCCAAAGACTGGGTAGCAGGAGAAGAAGAGGGGAGGGAGAAGAGATGGGATGAGATGAGAGCGTGTGAGCATGGTGGGGTTCCTCTTATTATACTGTTGTTTGGTGCGGCGTGCTGCTGGCTTTATGTGCTCCTACAGCTGTAGCTAGAATGTACTTGATTTTTTCTTCTTCAGAAACTGAGTCAAATAGCTGTAAGATAACAACACCTAGGCTGTGCTTGTACGGTTTCTTGGCTAGTTTTCCGATCAATCCATCGATGTTACCTAGAACATGCAATGCATGTTAACAAAACGAACGCAACAACACTCGAAGGAGATTAGAGAGACAAAATCCTTAAGGCATAAAATTTATCGACATCGTACTCGGCATGTGATGCAGCCAGCGGCTGCAAGAGGACAGAATGGTCTGAATGGAAAGATGGCCTTTCCTGTACAGAGGGTACGAAACTGCGTCATCGTCCATGATCACGGTGTACGGAGTTATTTTTTTCATACTTATTAAGTACATGCCTACATTAACCTAAAACTATACTCCCCTGTCCTTTATATTTGTCGCTACGGTAAACGTCCGGGTCAATTTTTTTTAACTTTTACTGTGTTTATACAAAATATTAATAACATTTATATCTTTAAATAAATTTATTATAAAAATAGATTTACTAATTATGTATCGTAAACATTAATATTTTCTTATATATGTTTTATCAAAGTTAAATTCATTTGGCTTCTCGTGAAGTGAGAAGACATGTAAAAAGAGACATAGGGAGTACGTATATGGTATTACATCCACAAAGCTTGTCTTGGATATCAAGAGCAATGCTGCCAAGCTGTTTGTCTTCGTCCTCTATATTGGTAGCTAGGATCGAGATTTAATTAACGGACACGGACTACATATATTATTGAATTTTACAAAGCTCATATATAGTAGTATACCCATGACGAAATATCCCAAATTGTCATGTTAACGATAGATCATGGACTTGTTTATAATAACCAAATAAATAGCCGAAACGGACTTGCTAGCGCTGGGCGTCCGATCCGGACGCTAGCGTCGGGACGGTGCCCGCACAGGGACGGAGCGAGCGCCTAGCATGTTGGGCTTACGAGCGAGTGCACCAGCCTGGGCCCATGCCGCCTCGGACATCACCCACGTTGCCCCAAACGCCGCCTGCGCCGCCAGCCGCTTCCCATGCGCATCCAATGTGCAACACTCGATCTATTTTTAAAACATCCTGATGCAATAGTTGCTACATAAAAAGGAGATAAAACACTTTTTTTGAGTGGATAGATGAAACACCTAAAAGAAGCATCTGAAACACTTATGAAAATGCCTAAAAAACATTTGAAAACCATTGAAAACATATGCAATATCCAGATGAAACACTTGAAACATACGTATGAAACACCTGAAAACACTAAAAACATATGCTTGCAACATACATGTATATGCGATATCCAGATGTACTTTTACAATATCTAGATAAAACACTTGCAACATACGTCTGGAACAGATGAAACATTTGGAACATACACTTGAAATATACGTGTATAACCATTACAACATATGCAACATCCCAATATACTTTTGCAACATTGATACACAATACTTGCAACATACCTCTAGAACATCTGAAACACCTGAAATATACTCTTGTAACATGCATTAGTCAAGGGGATGTCAATGGTCCAGCGTACACCTAGGCACAAGCGCAGGACTCCACTTCCTGTTGATGTGCGAGGGGAGGCGCATGCGCAGACCTCCCCAGGCATAGGCGCATGCCTCTCCTGCCTCCCCTTCCACGATGGGCAATGTTAATGGAGGCGCGGCATGGGATGGTGGCGCGGACCACAAAGTAGCCAGGGATGGGGGTGTGGAGTAACCAGGGATGGACGCGGGTGCGGCGCCGCCACACTTAAGAAGGCCGCGGTGGGCGGGTGCGCTGCCTGCGGCGAGCGGCCCTGCGCAGCTACGCTGGAGAACATGAGTGATTTTTTTTTGTAGAGATACGGAGGTGCAATACATGCGCGCTCTAAAGCAATGAGCGGAGTGCGGTGCGGAGTGTCCGGAAGGACAGACGCCCGCATTCGTTACCGTAGCCGAAATTGTCCTCTTGGACTTGTTACCGTACGTGAAATAAACATTGTCTCAAACTGTCAACGTTATTGGGGTCATCACATGCAGAAGCTTAGTTCACTCTAGAATCATCACACGAGACTATCCACATGCATGTACTATTATTTCTGATGATACGCGTGGACGACGGAGCTGATGATCAGACTCGGCAAAAGCAATGCAAGCTCAGCAAGAGAACATTAATAAAGATTAATTATCGACATATGTGGATAATGCACCAAGTGATCTAAGCTGGAGATTCCATTTCCATGCATCTTTCTTCTTCATTGTGACAGTTAGCTGTACATGAATTAATCATATATAGGATTCACACGCAAGAATGCAAGATCGGTTGGACAAATCACTCATCAGAGTATAAAGTATAAACACAACTTAGTTTATTGAACATGTGACTTGGTTTGCATTGTGTGACAGAAGATATGTTTGTGCCGGTGATGGAAAATGAACCGGCACTACGCTGCTACAAGACTGATTTTAAGAGGAAAACTGGAATTCAGGAGACACCTTTTTTATTTACAGAGTTTTTCAGACATGGTAAAAAACTATCTGTTTCTAAAATACCTAGTAAATTTTAAAGAGTCATGGAGATGGTAAAAAAAAATAGCCGCCACCGAAAATTGATTTACAAAGTGCCATTGTTAATGAGGTCTGGGGTCCACTAAAAATCTTAAAACAATCAAATTCACTATTATCTCCCTCACTTACCTTCCCATGGCCCCACCTCTCTGCTCTCTGCGGCGCTGCTTCCCACCTCTCTCTCTCTCTATAGCTGCGTCCCATGCTTCCTCCACGCACCCACACTACCTCGAAAACATCTCCTGTCCCATCCCCGTGGTCACCCCTTGATTTTTTAGCCTAGAGAGAACTAATACTTTAAAAGGAGCATGTCCCAAACTAAATTTTCAGCTCGTAACTTCAGTCACAACACATACACTGGCGTCACTAACTAGATACGCTAGGACGTCTAGAAAACACTTTCCACGTAAGCTATGTCACAAACTCTCTCACTTGTAGTATCCAGTTTTGAGGACAAAACAAGATACATACCTTATGTATGTTTAGGAAGTCAAATCACATATATTGCTACAAATAAGAGGTAATATTAAACACAATGTCTTTATTACATAGCGTATAAATATTCATTGCAAAAAATATAGTTTTACAACATATATCGTACTATAACTCTATCTTTGTGGCGAAGCCTTCAACACTATAGGTACATCAACTAGTTGATTACAAGTCTAAAACTTTTTGAAAACCTCCACAAAAGAGCCACCATATGGTACGCATCCATGATTTTACCAAAGTATTGAAATAAAACAAGCACGAGCAACTACCACTTAACTAGCATAACGAGGGATGAAGGCTCAAAGGTTTGATATGGCTCTAATGCGGTAAGTCCTTTTAATTGGTCAGATTTTATTATTAAACATAAGTTGCTAAATTATGCTTAGTGTCGGTACAGAATATGATCAACTAGTAAATATTTATAGTTTTGCTGTACGTTGTGATCGGAGGTGGCCGAGCACACAATGACACAGGGTTTATACTGGTTCAGGCAATGTGCCCTACGTCCAGTTTGGGTCGGTCAGTGACTTTATTCCTGAGCCTAGGTGCTCGAAGTTTGCAGTGGGGTTACAAACGAGAAGGAGAAAGATGGGGTGTACAAGAGGTCCGGTCGGCTCTGGTCGGAAGGACCGAGAGCGACAGGAGCTACGCTATGAGCTGAGTGTTCAAGCGTGTGCTTGAGGTTCAAACCCGGCGGTTCTATAGTTGTGGACTAGTGAACTTGGTCGATCTAATGAATCTCAGAAAGGCTCTAAGAGGCCCCCCACCTTTGTTGGAGGGAGCGCATCCCCTAAGGCGTGCAG
This sequence comes from Miscanthus lutarioriparius, assembly GCA_904845875.1. NCBI lineage: Eukaryota > Viridiplantae > Streptophyta > Magnoliopsida > Poales > Poaceae > Miscanthus > Miscanthus lutarioriparius. The sequence continues at coordinate 71,948,874 of CAJGYO010000012.1, read as the reverse complement.
GGTATGGTCCCTGGTATCGTAGTTTGACTTGTGCGCCCTGGCTTGCTTTCTCCGTTCGTCCCTGGTTCCTTCCGAGCGGGTGTCCCCGGTCGAATAGCCCCAGTCGGCTCTGGTCGTGCCAGTCAGAGAAGAGCGGTGAGCAGGGTTTCTATGCACCCCGATCGGAGACGCGGGGTCGGAGTCGGAAGTAGCGCTTGGGCTAGGCCTTTCGATTGGAGAGGTCATCCGGAGGCGGCTGGAGTCCGAAGAAAGTGCTCTGGTCGGAGAGGTGGGTCGAAGTAGTCGACGAGCGGGCCTGTTCCTTTTTGGGCAGACCTTCCGGTCGATGACTGGACCGCCCTTCTGGCCTGTTGTTTTAGATTCTTGGGCCGGCCCATGAGTTGTGTGCTGCCTGCTTGGGCCGAGCCTTGGTGTGGAAGCCGGTCCCCGAGGGACCCCGGGTTTATGAACGCGACATGAGCCCCCGGGTGATTCGGGTAGAATCGTCCGAGGGATTTTTATCTTTGACGGTGGGTGCGTGTGAGCGCGACCCACGGGTGTAGCCCCCGAGCCTCCGGGTGGTTCGGTAGAACCGTCTGGGGGTTTTTCTGTGCTGTCAGTGGGGGAGGTTTCCATTTTGTCGGTGGGTGCGCACGAGCGCACCCGCGGGTGTAGCCCTCGAGCCCCCGGGTGGTTCGGGCAGAATCGTCTGGGGGATGTTCGGTTTAGCTGGCGTGTGTGCATGTTTTTTAGTTTAAGACGGAGTTTTGTCAACCAAGGCGTCGTTGTGTAGCCGAGGCGTTTTAGTCATTTGAGAGATTGGGTGAGAGGGAGCTCGTGGATCCTGGCGTCGGTGCGCGCCGTGGGATCGGGTGAGGTAGTTAGTTTGGATGAGACAGAGCTCACTGATCCTAGCGTCGGTGCGCGCCGTGGGATCGGGTGAGTCGGATTCGCGGGGCGAGATCGGGGTCATGGACCCAGGTGCTTGGAGCGCAGTCGGAAGCATAGCCGGATAGGGCGAGATCGGGGTCATAGACCCAGGTATTTTTGGAGCGCAGTCGGAAGCGTAGCCGGATGGGGCAAGATCGGGGTTGCAGACCCAGGTGTTTTTGGAGCGCAGTCGGAAGCGTAGCTAGATAGGGCGAGATCGGGGTCGCAGACCCAGGTGTTTTTGGAGCGCAGTCAAAAGGGGCGAGTTCGGGGTCGCAGACCCAGGCTTTTTGTGTCTTGAGCCCCCGAGCCTTGCTGGACCTTAGTAGGGGTCGGTGTGAGTTGTGTGCGTTACCCCATCCTCGGTTCCTCACAACTTGAGGGGCTGAGTTTTGTCGCTTGTCTTGATCGCTCGGGTTCGAGTGACGCGCTCGGTGAGTTCGCTAACGGGTGTGATCGAGCGAAATCCGGGTCCGTCGTTCATGATAGGGTCGGCATAGCCCTCTTGTGACATTCCACTACTCCTTTACCTACAACCCGGTAGATGCCTGGGTCATTCCGGAGACCGACCCGGGTGGCCTAACGGCCTCTCCTCGATGGAGATTCTGTGGGCTTGGCGAGAGGTTTAGGATCGAACAAGAAGGTTGAGATGACCCAGTCTGCTAGACCGGGCGAGGGCCGCATGGGGCTCATCTATGGTTTTCTCCCCTGGCTCTATTGGTTGCTCATGTCGAATGAGGCAACCGCTGCTTCGTGACGCAACACGGAGCATTGTGATGCATTTCGCTGCACATGCGATGCTTAGTTCTCGAGCCCCCGGGTGGTTCAGGGCCCGAATCGTCCGGAAGGCACGAGCGTATGGAATGAATGCGCGTATGGATGTATGAAATGATTATAAGGAAATAGAGGGGGTATGTAGTTTTTACCTTGATGACTTGAGTGACGGGGTTCGGAGAGCTTCAGTCGGAAATGTCCGACTGGGACCCATACTCATCGTTTGTGACGGAGTTGGCATGGCCTACATGGGGCGTCCCTTCGCTTCCTCCTGTGTCTTGGTGTGTCTTTCTGAGCTGTTCGATCGACTTGGGAAGCCCGATGGTTTCTTCCGGTGGAGATCCCATTTTGGGTTGTTCCAAGTCCCGCCTGGGGATGCGGAGAGTTGCCTGCGCGTGGTGACGCTTTGGTTTTCATGCCTAGTCGTGCGATAGTGGTGGGCCATACCCAGGCCACGTTTCTTCTCACTAGGCGGTGTTCCGTCTGACCCGGCGTCGTTCCGTCGGTCAGTGCGCGTCCTTTTGGTTAGGGTGTGTCCCATCGTTTCCCATCCGTATTGAATGGGGGAAGGGGGAGAGTTTTGCGCTCTGATCATTTGCCCTTCTTCGGCTACCGCATTTCTTCCTTAAATAGGGGAGGAGAGGGCTTTCTATCATAGTCCTTTGCCTGTTCTCCAACTATTGTCTCTCCTCCTTCTTTTTCTCACCGAGAGTGCATGTATGCTGCGGTGGTTCCTAAGTGAGAGAGGGGGTGAGCAAGGGGGAGGACTTATAGATCCTTTCATGAATCCAGAGCATGATGTTGAACTAGAGACTACTGCAGGCGATGCTGGATTAATCTGCGAGGCCTTCTTCAGGATGGAGCCGTGTGTGGAGTTTTTCCGATGGATCTTCATCGGGCGAGTTTTGTCGGAGGGGAAGTTGCTCAGGATCGTGCTGGTGGAGGGTTCTGCGCCTGCAGCCAGGAGCTGCCTCAACTGCATGAGCAGGTCAAGAGCTCCATGCTCTTCTGCTGAGCATCTATGGGTGCGACGCCCTTGAGGTACCCGTTGCGCTTGCCGAAGTCAAGGGAGTAGAACCGAGCGGGTCCCTTGAGGTACCCGTTGTGCTCGCCAAAGTCGAGGGGGCGAAACCGAGCGATGTACCAGCGGTCGTGGTTATGTCCGGTGTGGTGTGCCGTGGTTTCTATTCTGGCGTTTAGGCGATGTCGTCGAGCGGTCGCAGTAGTGTTTGTAGTAGTAGAAAATGTAATAGTTTGAGTTTGTGGGTGAGTCCCTGTGTGAACAGTTTTTTGTATCAATGAATACATCAGTACTGCTTTTGTGATAGAACCACGATATCCATTCCTTGTTTTTATCCTAGCATGTCTTTCGTTTTTATCCTTTTCCCTCTCTCACTTGCTCATTAGTTCTGTAGGCTGCAGTCATTTAAGAACCTGGGCATGGCCCGCGGGGCTTGGCTACTTGTAGCCATAGGTCGTGGCAGGGTGAGTTTGGTTGGGAGTAAGAACGGAGTTACGTAGGGTAATCAAGGGAATGGAATGTGCTTCCGTTCGGGGACAAGGTTGTTTATCATGTGATAGTAAGAAAAAGAGAGGTAATGTTCAATATTGTTTCCTTATGGAGCCCCCGAGTGCCCCGGGCTGAAAGTGTTCGGGTGGGGGCGCTTTTACAGGAGCATGTGTTTAACTAAAAAGCAGTTTAGATCAAGTTTTAGGGGAAAAACGACGTAGCTGTTCAATGTTCCAAGTGTTGGTGAGAACATTGCCGTTGTTGTCCTCCAGTCGGTAGGCACCCGGTCGGATTACTTCGGTCACCGTATAGGGTCCTTCCCATGGTGGAGAGGGCTTGTGTTTTTCCTTCGTCGATTGGGTCCTTCGGAGTACGAGATCACCGATTTCGAGTATCCTCCCTTTGATCTTCCTTTCGTGGTACCTACGGAGGGTTTGTTGGTAGCGAGCGGAGTGGATGACGATCGTTTCGCGGGCCTCTTCGAGTAGGTCGACCGCATCTTGTTGAGCCTCCGTGGCTCGGTCGTGGTCGAAAGCCTTCACTCTTGGGGCACCGTGGTCGAGGTCGGAGGGTAATACTGCCTTAGCTCTGTAGGCCAGGAAGAAGCGTGTGAACCCTATGTATTGGTTTGGGGTTGTTCTTAGGCTCCAGAGGATCGCTGGGACCTCTGCAACCCATCGCCCAGCGTACTTGTTGAGGCGGTCGAAGATGCATGACTTAAGTCCTTGGAGGACCATGCCATTGGCACGTTTGACCTGACCGTTAGTTCGTGGATGTCCGACCAAAGCCCAGTCGATCCTGATGCTGTATCCATCGCTAAAGTCTAGAAACTTCTTTTCGGTGAAGTTAGTCCCATGGTCAGTGATGATACAGTTAGGAACGCCAAACCAGTAGATGATGTCGAGGAAGAACTTGACTGCCTCCTCCGAGCGGATGTTGGTGATGGGCTTGGCCTCTATCCACTTGGTGAACTTGTCGACTGCTACGAGTAGGTGAGTGAAACCGCCTGGGCCCTTTTTGAGGGGTCTCACCATGTCGAGGCCCCAGACCGTGAATGGCCAGGTGATGGGAATGGTTTGGAGCTCCTGTGCCGGCAAATGGGTTTACCAAGCGTTGAACTGGCATCCTTCACACCTGCGGACGACCTCCTCCGTATCTCGTAGCGCGGTGGGCCAGTAAAAACCTTGGCGAAAGGCTTTTTCGACCAGCGACCTTAGGGCCGCGTGATGTCCGCAAATCCTGGCATGGACCTCGAGGAGCTACCTCCCCTGGTTGGTGGGGATACACTTCATGAGTACCCCTAATGGACTCCATTTGTAGAGCTCGTCACCGAGCACGACGAAGGTCTTGGTGCGTCGAGCAATCTGTCGGGCTTCGGTCCTTTTGGGCGGGAGGACCTCCTCGAGGAGGTAGGTGAGTAGCGGCACTCGCTAGTCGGTTTGATCGAGTGCCAATACGGCGACGTTTGCAGGTGATGTCGTCATAGAGGTATAGGGATTGTAGCCCCCGAGCGCTAGGTTGGCGTTGGGGTCGGAGCCCCCGAGCGCCGGCTGGGCGTTGGGGTTGGAGCCCCGAGCGCCGATTGGGCGTCAGGGTGTGTCTGGATCGGACTTTCTAGGATGCGAGCAGACGGCTCATGGACGTCGTTGATGAAGACCCCGCTTGGGGATGGATCTCGGCTGGCGGCCATTTTGCAAGGAAATTGGCGGCATCGTTGTCCCTTCAAGGGACGTGATGCAGTTTGATCCCCTAGAATTTGTCCTTGAGCTTGTGTACCTCCTAGCAGTATGCTATCATGAGGGGACTTTTGTAGGAGGACTCCTTCATGACCTGATCAACGACTAGTTCCGAGTCACCATGAACGTAGAGTCACGTAGCACTGAGCTCAATGGCGATGCATAGTCCATTGATAAGGGCCTCGTATTCCACGGCGTTGTTTGAAGCTAAAAATGAAACGACCTGATTTCCGTGAAGGGAAATCCATAGAGTCGAAGTGTAATAAGACCGTTGTAGATCATATTACCCAAATTCCAGTCGAATATCACATCCATACAACGATAATATCAGAGTACAAATAGTGCGGAATTACATAAATTATTACATCGCCGCATTGGCGGAATCAAAAGTAGCATTCATTCAGAACAGCTTGAAGATAAGATCGCCAAACTTGAGCGTAGGAATGAACCCCTCAACCATCAAACTCCTCGGAGCTATACTCCTCAGCAGAACCTGTGTGCCAAAATTTATCAGTACGATTTGTACTGGCCACTCCCACCCTATGAGCATTGCTTTGTGGAAATTGGATGCAAGTTGGATATAATAAAAAAAGGAACCTATAAGGCTGGGGTTTCCTATGTATTAGCATATCAAGTACATAATAATAGTTGGTCAAGTTTTAACACCATTCCCACACCCATTCCACCCCATTTCCGTCTAGAGCCAGGTTTCGATCCTAGGATCGATATACCACCATCTCCACACCATCACCATACCACAACCATACCATCGCTCAGTCGATAGGCCAACTCCCTCTCAGCACTATCTCAAGGCCCGTAGCCCCTGGCTACGTTCGAACACTCACTCCCAGGGGGAGAAGAGAAGGACTCATCTCACTATCTAGTTTAAGCGAAACCCAGGAAAAGTCCATAGCCGACAAGTCGGCATATGTATCGATCGATCAACCATACACTCTGTAGAGGTTTTACATAACCACAAGATCCGCCTTCCTCGCTGACCGTCATCAACTGGGCTGATTCCGGCCGCTTGCTAGCCTAGGATAATGCCACTCTACCATTCAGCCCTGGTACACCCCAAGTCTGGTCTGGGGTGGCTGAAACTGTGAGTCATGAGCCAGGTCCACAAGGTCTCCATGAAGTCTCGGAAGGGTGTGGGGGGATCCTCCGCGCCCCGTACCTCCCTCACACTATCCGCTATCAACCTAGCAGTAGTGGCAATATCCTACCAAGTAGTCCGGCCGTCCCGCACCATATAGGGCGAGTGGTACGTAAGGCTTCCCGGTGAATCTGAGTACTAGTAAGTCCTTAGGGATGACCAAGCCAGAATGTCTTCATCAGGGTTTCCATTTACCGTGCCACCACAGCACCTCCACCCTGGGCTCCTCCCATCACAGGTTCACACCCAGGGCCACCTCATATACCATTTACCCACCACAGGTATCCATTCCAGGGGTGCCCAGGTAGCACCCTGCAGCAAGACTTGCCCCAGGCTCATTGTATACTCCAACTTGGTCGACACAACCCTCACCCTCCACGCACCCAAGTCACACACACTGCACTCTCCCATAGTCTAGATAACACCAGTTTACCACGCATCAAAATAGTAGTAGAAGTAATAAGCAATGAAATATAGCAGCAAACGTGTGACTAGCCTAACAGCAGGGTGAGCAGGGGTAAGGTTGCATCAAGGTAATGGCCATCAAGAAAGCATACTACCATGCAAGTCCTATCATAGTGTGATCATAACAATAAAGTAAATCACTAGCATTTCTATTTTAGCCACGCATAATAGGTGCTACGAGATTGGGTGGGATGTGGCACCTTTAGTGCAGTCGTCTCTGTACTCATCACGGTACTCTCGGTCCTCGTCCGTCTGGTTCTCCTCCGAGTCTATAAACGATCGCATTATAGTCGCGCTAGCGACATCTATAGAGTAGCACAAAGAAGCAATGAAAATTCAAAAGAGCCAAATGCACTCAAACATGGGTTCATTGCGTAGAGCTGGATTTTAGATGAATTTTGGTACTGGTCTTGTATTTTTCTGAGGTCGTATGAATTAGTTATGAATTTCCGAAGATTAAATCCATTTCTGAAAATAATTAAGGCTGATGAATTCAAGGCTGACACGTGTCACACTGTGACTGGTTCACGTGGCATGAAGGGACACAGCTGGTGAGGTGGTCGGAGAGGTTGCATAGGTGGTCGGAAAGGTTGCAGCGGTGGTCGGAGAGATCGCTGAAGTGGTTGGAGAGATCACCGAGGTGGTCGGTGAGATCGCGGAGGTGGTCGGAGTGGTCACCGACGTGGTCGGAGAGATTGCCGAAGTCCCCGACGCTGGCGTGGTCTCTTCATCGGCATGACATCAGCATGGCGCCATCCGAGCTAAACCGCGGCTGACAGGTGGGTCTGGGGTCAAATGGTGTCTGACAGGTGAGGCGCGGTCCATACCTAAGATGACATCTAGGTTTGTGGAAGGTAACAGGGTTAGGTCGGCTTTAAAGATAAGACCCTCAATGGTAAGACTCACTCCCTTACAGATGTCGGTGCACTTTAGGTCTCCTAAAGGTGAGCTGGTGATGATAGTCTTTCCTTGTGGGGTTACAGGCAGGCCATGCTCTCGTGCAAACTTGGATGATATGTAAGAACAAGTTGCTCTAGAGTCAAATAGAACTGATGCAATATTGCCATTAACTAAAAACATACCGTACACAACGTCAGGGGCAGCCTGTGCTTCCTCGGCATCTAGATGGTTGAGACGTCCACGGGTAGCGGATCCCTTGATCTGAGACTTCTGAGCAGCTAAGTTCTGAGGGCACGCAGCGGCTTTGTGACCCGGTTGGCCACAAGCGAAGCAGGTGAAAGGCGCACCGCCTGTAGGGGTTGGCGCGGGTGCCTTCTAGTTTCCAGTGCTTGGTGCAGAGCGGTTCTGTGCTGGGCATTCATTCACAGATTGGGAACGGTTGAAATGATCCTGAGTGTTGCAGTCCTGAGCAAAACGGTCCTGGGTGTAATGATCCTGAGCAGGGTGGGAGTATTTGGTAGTGTAGCCTCCACTACCCCTACTCGATCCAGGGTTGTCATCCCTGTTGTGGCGAGAGCGCTCCCTGGATGGTGCATCTCTGTGGAACCTCTTGCGATCATAGCCACGGAAAGACTCCTCAGGCTTACGCTTCCTCTCCCTGTACTCCTCTCTAGCTTCAGCACGGTCATTCTCAATCTAGATGCAGTGATCCACCAGATCACGCAGTTTGCTACTCTCAATACCGCCAAACTTCAGCTTGATGTGCGGGTTAAGTCCCTTGCGGTAATAGTACATCTTCTCCTTCTCAGAGTTCACAACATAGGAAGGTGCATAGCGCAGAAGGTTGGTGAAACGAGTAGTGTACTCAGTCACCTTGTCCTTTCCCATCTTGATGTTGCAGAACTCCTCGGCTTTGGCCTCCATGATACCCTTGAGAATGTGATACTCAGTGAATGCTTCGGTGAACTCATCCCACGAGATATTGGCAGGGTTCTCATGGGAATCACTAAAACTGTCCCACCAGGCGTGTGCTGCACCTGTGAGCTGGTGTGTGGCAGCTCCTTGAGCCAGTCATCGGCCACAAGCGGGTCAGGGTCGGTGCCATCATAGGTAGGTGGCCTTAGCTTCAGAAATCCTTCCAGCTTCCTTTAGAAGTCATTCTGCTGACCTCCCTGGCGATGGTTTGCTCTGTCAACAAGGGTTGCAAGAAGCTGGGTCTATTGCGCCATCACTTCTGCCAGTTTCGGTGGTGGTGGTGGTGGAATGTTCTCCTCAGCAGGCGGCGGGGTATTCTCCAAGTTGAAGGGTATCCCTCCACGTCCACGGCCACGGCCAAGGCCACGGTTGTTTCCACCACGGCCCCCGTTTGGTTCGGCTGGTTCGGGGATGGGCGCACGTCCATGGTTCATTAGGCGAGCAGATCGGCAGTTCGGCATCTGCAACATGGATCATAGGAATTTTAGTGTTTGTGCCATAAGTGCTTATAATTCAATATGATTACATGATTTTGACGATTTAAAGAAAAACATTCATACTATCCAACACTCATTACAAAGAAGCAATAAGATCCATAAGATGCAATAAGATCCAAAAACATTCATTACATGGGTTTTATTACATAGCATCATCTCCAGTAGCTACACTTGAAGACGTGTGAGAATCATACTACGCATAATGTCTCATATTACATCTCATAAGGGGTACATCATGGGGTACAACTTATGGAAGCCACTGACATGACTCATGACCACGCAGGGCCATCTACTCTAACTCGTACACCGCAGCTGGGATACGACTGTTCTCGATCTCGATCTCCTCGTTAGACTTGTGAAGTCAGGACACGTACTTCAAGGCCTCAGCGAGCTCCTCAGTAGGCTTGGCTCCAGGTAGGGTAGGGCAATTGTCTCGAGCAGACTAGCTCACTCGTATGCTCCCTGTGAGTCTCGCTCCTAGTACTCCCACAGAAGGGCCTGGTCCTGACATCTCTTCTGCTCAAGCTGGGTCACGTACCTGTCCTGCTCTAGTAGGTGGATAGCTGAGACGCGAAGGCATCTGTCCTCCTCTGCGAAGATAACTCTACCGGCTGCGAAACTTTGCTCACTAGGGGTGAGGCTGAGGTCAAGGGCCTAGGGAAGTAGATGAAACTCTATCGTCTTTAGGTGCTCATAGTGGTCCCTCATCACTCTACGAAGTGCCTTGTGTGAAACAGCTCGCAGTCCTTCCTCAACGGTGTCCTCTATAGTAAACTCGGTGAAAGCTAGGACAAAAGGTAAGGTAGTGCTAGCTGGGAACTCGACTGAGGTGACAACCAATCCTTCGATTCCTCCTTCCTAAGCTGACTTCCTGGTGCAGGTGACCTTGACAAGCTCGTTAGGGACTCCTAACATGATGAGAACTCGATAGAGGGTCTGTGCAAAACCCCCGAGCTCACGTAGGTCGAAGGTAAGCTTGGCGTGGTCTAGAGGTAGCGGTCCTAGAGGCGGCCATTCGTCGTTCGTTGCCATCTGCATGTTTCAAGGAACAGGTGTTAGCAGGTCAATAATAGATAGGCCTTGCATAGAAGTAAATGCAGGGTTGGTATATAACCTAAAGAGGGGCTGTTCACGTCTTATTCTATCGTCCATTTCTGAGGGTTTCGTCCTATGGTCAAGTATGGCTCTGATACCAACTGAAACGACCTGATTACCGTGAAGGGAAATCCACAGAGTCAAAGTGTAATAAGACCGTTGTAGATCATATTACCCAAATTCTAGTCTAATATCACATCCATACAACGATAATATCAGAGTACAAATAGTGCGGAATTACATAAATTATTACATCACCGCATTGGTGAAATCAAAAGTAGCATTCATTCAGAACAGCTTGAAGATAAGATCGCCAAACTTGAGCGTAGGAACGAACCCCTCAACCATCAAACTCCTCGGAGCTATACTCCTCAGCAGAACCTGTGTGCCAAAATTTATCAGTACGATTTGTACTGGCCACTCCCACCCTATGAGCATTGCTTTGTGGAAATTGGATGCAAGTTGGATATAATAAAAAAGGAACCTATAAGGCTGGGGTTTCCTATGTATTAGCATATCAAGTACATAATAATAGTAGTGGCAATATCCTACCAAGTAGTCCGGCCGTCCCGCACCATATAGGGCGAGTGGTACGTATGGCTTCCCGGTGAATCTGAGTACTAGTAAGTCCTTAGGGATGACCAAGCCAGAATGTCTTCATCACGGTTTCCATTTACCATGCCACCACAACACCTCCTCCCTGGGCTCCTCCCATCACAGGTTCACACCTAGGGCCACCTCATATACCATTTACCCACCACAGGTATCCATTCCAGGGGTGCCCAGGTAGCACCCTACGGCAAGACTTGACCCAGGCTTGTCATATACTCCAACTTGGTCGACACAACCCACACCCTCCATGCACCCAAGTCACAGACACATCACTCTCCCCATAGTCTAGATAACACCAGTTTACCACGCATCAAAGTAGTAGTAGAAGTAATAAGCAATGAAATATAGCAGCAAACGTGTGACTAGCCTAACAGCAGGGTGAGCAGGGGTAAGGTTGCGTCAAGGTAAAGGCCATCAAAAAAGCATACTACCATGCAAGTCCTATCATAGTGTGATCATAACAATAAAGTAAAGCACTAGCATTTCTATTTTAGCCATGCATAATAGGTGCTATGAGATTGGGTGGGATGTGGCACCTTCAGTGCAGTCATCTCCGTACTCCTCACGGTACTCTCGGTCCTCGTCCGTCTGGTTCTCCTCCGAGTCTGCAAACAATCGCATTATAGTCGTGTTAGCGACATCTATAGAGTAGCACAAAGAAGCAATGGAAATTCAAAAGAGCCAAATGCACTCAAACATGGGTTCATTGCATAGAGCTGGATTTTAGATAAATTTTGGTATTGATCTTGTATTTTTCTGAGGTCGTATGAATTAGTTATGAATTTCCAAAGATTAAATCCATTTCTGAAAATAATTAAGGTTGATGAATTTAGGGCTGACATGTGTCACACTGTGACTGGTTCACGTGGCATGAAGGGACACAGCTGGTGAGGTGGTCAGAGAGGTTGCAGAGGTGGTCGGAAAGGTTGCAGCGGTGGTTGGAGAGATCGCTGAAGTGGTCGGAGAGATCACCGAGGTGGTCGGTGAGATCGCGGAGGTGGTCGGAGTGGTCGCCAACGTGGTCGGAGAGATTGCCGAAGTCCTCGACGCTGGCGTGGTCTCTTCATCGGCATGACATCAGCATGGCGCCATCCAAGCTAAACCGCGGCTGATAGGTGGGTCTAGGGTCAAACGGTGTCTGACAGGTGAGGCGCGGTCCATACCTAAGATGACATCTAGGTTTGTGGAAGGTAATAGGGTTAGGTCGGCTTTAAAGATAAGACCCTCAATGGTAAGACTCACTCCCTTACAGATGTGGGTGCACTTTAGGTCTCCTAAAGGTGAGCTGGTGATGATAGTCTTTCCTCGTGGGGTTACAGGCAGGCCATGCTATCGTGCAAACTTGGATGATATGTAAGAACAAGTTGCTCCAGAGTCAAATAGAACTGATGCAGTATTGCCATTAACTAAAAACATACCGTACATAACGTCAGGGGCAGCCTATGCTTCCTCAGCATCCAGATGGTTGAGACGTCCATGGGTAGCAGATCCCTTGATCTGAGACTTCTAAGCAGCTGAGTTCTGAGGGCACTCAGCGGCTTTGTGACCCGGTTGGCCACAAGCAAAGTAGGTGAAAGGCGCACCACCTGTAGGGGTTGGCGCGGGTGCCTTCTAGTTTCTAGTGCTTGGTGCGGAGCGATTCTGTGCTGGGCGTTCATTCACAGAGTGGGAATGGTTGAAATGATCCTGAGTGTTGCGGTCCTAAGCATAATGGTCTCGGGTGTAACGATCCTGAGCAGGGAGTGGGAGTATTTGGTGGTGTAGCGTCCACTACCCCTAGTCGATCCAGGGTTGTCATCCCTGTTGTGGCGAGAGCGCTCCCTAGATGGTGCATCTCTGTGGAACCTCTTGTGATCATGGCCACGAAAAGACTCCTCAGGCTTACGCTTCCTCTCCTTGTACTCCTCTCTAGTACATCTTCTCCTTCTCGAGTTCACAACATAGGAAGGTGCATGACGTCAGCATGGCGCCATCCGAGCTAAACCGCGGCTGACAGGTGGGTCCGGGGTCAAACGGTGTCTGACAGGTGAGGCGTGGTTCATGGTGAACCCGCTTGCATTGGTCCATAGACCGCAGAGCCGGTCTATGAAGGTCTTGGTCCACTTACTCCTTTCCAGTGTTCGGTTCACATGCACCAAGTGCTCGGACGTGTGGCCGGCGAGGGGAAAATCACAATCTTCTTCCTCATTGTGCTCCCGCCGGTGGTGAGCTCATCGGCGAGCCTCTCCAGCGGCGCGGGTGTGCAATTAAGGTGGGCAAAAGCTTGGCTATGCCATAGCGGGTGTCCCAGTGAAGTTAACATGGTGGTCGGGCGGCTCCAGTTGGCTGGCCGCGGTGAACGGTGGTGTGGGTTCGTTGGTGTGCATGGACAGGCTACAGTGGTAGCGAGAGCCCAGTTGGAGGAGCGTGTGAGCTCCACGGTGCTTCTACGACCATGGCGAGCAGGACGAAGGGGCTCCAGGAGCTCTCAACGCCTCCGACCACGGTGGTTGGGGCAAAGCGGAGGCGGTGGCGCTCCGACGAGGTGTGGTGCGGCAACGTAAGGCTCCGGTGGGCTTCATCCTCGGCTAAGGTGAGCGCGGTGTGTCTCTCGTCATGGCGGAGCTAGTCAGGGTGTCAACGTCACCTTTACCATGACGTAGATGACGCGGTGGTCTCGCCATGGTTGTGCTTTGGCCATAGTGAGCGCGTGCGTGCATGTGATGCGTATGCATGGCATAAGCAGAGCGCTCGGCACTGGTGTTCCCGAGCAGAGGGCTCGGCGTTGCCCCCTTTCTTCCCTTTGCTTCGCGTTTCCGTTTGGCTCAACAAGAGGGTCGTGGTGGTCCTTCTATGCTACCGGTTGGCTAAGCCAGAGCAAGAGCTCATGCTCCGATGTGGTCCGTTCATGGCATCCGAGAGGCAAGGAGTGGTCGTGCGAGTGTTCCCAAGCCGCTAGGGGTCGGTGAGGCCAGGCCTTGGGCTTGTGTGCGTGTGGTGCATGTGCAGCATGTCCTGGAGCGGGAATGCTCCGCCTCTGCGTTCCCCAGGTGAGGGAACGTGGTGGCGTTCATGGCGAGTACGGCTAGCATGGTGAGCGGTGAACAACATGGCTCACTATAGGGCTCGTGGTGGTAGGATGGCGGTGCGGTGGCGAGGTGAGGCCATGATGAGGCGATGCAGTGCCATGCCAAGCAGCTACGTCGTTGTAGCCGATCGGGGTGGCACTCCTGGCTCCGGTGAGGTCCGATTCTGCAGCAGCTTCCTTCCTCCTCCTTGCTTCTTCCTCTTCCCTCTCTCTTGGCTTGACGCGGTGTGGTGCTGTGCCACCAGCGGCGGCGGCGAACGGACTTAGGGTTAGGGCTCGCGGGCGTTGGCTTTTATAGCTGAGCTCCAAGGGCTCCATTGGTGGATGGTGATCGGGCGGTGGTGATGCGTGCGGCGCATCGGATGGCCCACGTGTGGTAGCGTAGGCGCGGCGCAAGGGGGAACAGGGTCATGCGATGTGCGTGACCCCAGGCCCGCTTCTGCTCCGCGGTCGGCTCCTGGTCGTGTGGTGGAGAGAGTGTGGTGAAGACGACGATGCTGTAGCTAGGCGGCTGACAGAGGGGGCCCGTTTGTTAGCTTGTCCTGATGCGGCGGCGTGCGGTGCGTGACGGCTAACGGGCGGGTCCGGCTCGTCAGCGGCTGTGCGCGTGAAAGGGCAGGCGAGGCTGCTGCTGCTCCCTCCTTTTCCTTTTCTTTTTCTCTTGCTTCGATTCAAATTTAGTTAGAGTTTAAACTTGAGCTTCGAGTTATGTAGTGGGTCCCACAAGGTGTTTCAATTGGTGGTCAAAATACATCCCATATATTAGGGTTTATCATAAATATTAAGTAAGTTAGTTTAAACATCACATAAGGCAAAAGAATCCAAATCACAAGCGGAATTAAGGATGCATGCATGATTTATTTATTTAGGAATTTAATTACACATATGGCATAAAACCAAGCTATGCTTATGACTTTAACCTAGTTAGGTCACATCTAATCCAAAACTAAGGTTTGGCTTCTACATGTGTCACTCAACATCACATAGGGTTTAAACAAAAATTTTGTAGTTGTGATTTTTGGTGTGTGGATTTTTGGGTTGTTACAGAAAAGTGGAGGCGGATGGCGTAGCGGAGCCTACTCCCATCCGAGGAGATCAGAACCACCCCAGCCCCCGAGCCGGGTGCCATGATGGACCATCGAAGTACATTGTCCAGTACTTGTGGGTGACGTCCGCGGTCGGTAGCTGGACCTCCGTCCATTCGGCGACAAAATCCATGAGAGCCTGAGACTTAATATCGGTGTGAGGGGTATATCTGATGTCATGGCCCATGAGTTCAAGTGCCCACTTGGAGATTCATCCCGTGGCATCGTGGTTGCAGATGATGTCTCCGAGTGGGTACGAAGTGACGACCGCATCTTCGTGGTCGGTGAAGTAGTGTAGGAGCTTCCTGGTCGCCATTAGCACGGCATACAGGAGTTTCTGCACCTAGGGGTACCAGACCTTTGGGTTGGTGAGTACCTCCCCGATGAAGTATATGGGTCTCTGGACTTTGAGCTGGTGTCCTGGTTCCTCCCTTTCGACGACCAAGGCGGCACTCACAACATGGTTGCTTGCCACTACATACAAGAGGAGGGGTTCTCCCCGTTCGGGAGCGATGAGGATTGGGGCCGACGTCAGAGACACTTTGAGGCTTTCTAGAGCCTGCTGGGCTTCCTCAGTCCAAACGAAGGCATCCGTCTTTTTGAGGAGCTTGTAGAGCGATATCCCCCATTCGCCAAGCCAGGAGATGAAGCGGCTTAGGGCAGCCAGACAGCCGGTGAGCCTTTGTACACCCTTGATGTTGCGTATGGGGCCCATGTTGGAAATGGCCATGATTTTTTCGGGGTTGGCCTCGATGCCGCGCTCGAATACGATGTATCCAAGCAGCTTCCCTTTCGAAACCCCAAAACACATTTTTCGGGATTCAGCTTGATGTTGAACCTTCGGAGGTTTGCGAATGTTGCGGCCAAGTTTGCGATCAGGTCACGAGCTTGAGCCGTTTTGACCATGATGTCATCAACGTAGACGATGATCGATGGTTTTGGTCGCTCGGCTTGATCAGGCTGATCGAGCGGGTCGATTTGGTCGGCAAAGCATTGCTGCATGCACCTTTGGTAGGTGGCGCCAGTGTTCTTTTGGCTGAAAGGCATGGTCACGTAGTAGTATGAACCATACGGGGTGATGAACAAGGTTGCGAGCTGATCGGATTCTTTCATCGCAATCTGGTGATAGCCTGAGTAGGCATCCAGAAAGGAGAGGATCTCGCAACACGAGGTGGAGTCGACTATCTGGTCTATGCGTGACAAAGGAAAGTGATCCTTTGGACATGCTTTGTTGAGGCTAGTATAATCAACGCACATTCTCCACTTTCCGGTCTTCTTTTTAACAAGAACAGGATTGGCAAGCCAGTCGGAGTGAAATACCTCTCTGATGAATCCGGCTGCCAGGAGTTTAGCGATCTCCTCGCCTATGGCCCTACGTCTCTCATCGTTGAAGCGACGTAGGTGCTGCTTGGTGGGCTTTGAGCCCGGGATGAGGCGTAGTGCGTGCTCGGTGACCTCTCACGGAATGCCCAACATGTCAGAAGGCTGCCATGCGAAGACATCATGATTGGCGTGCAGGAAGTCGACGAGCTCGCATTCCTATTTGGCTAGGAGCTAGGTCCTATCCGCACCATTTTGGTTGGGTCGGCGGGGTCGATACCCACCGCCTTGGTTTCCTCGAGCGGGCGGAAGGCCATCGAGGAGGTCGGTTTGTTACAGTCCGGGACTGCTGGGGTTGATGACTCCCCGAGCTGCGGGAACTTGGACGAGTTGTCGACCGCAGTGGCGAGCTCATAGTGCTCGTGGTCACACGTGAAGGCGTGCGAGAAGGCGCTACTCATGGTGATGACACCGTTTGGTCCCATCTTCAGCTTGAGATAGGTATAGTTGGGGATTGCCATGAATCTTGTGTAGCATGGGCGCCCCAAGATGGCGTGGTAGGACCCTGGAAAGTCCACCACCTCGAAGGTGAGGACCTCCGAGCAGAAGTTGGCCCGACCGCCGAACATGACGGGCAGATCAATCTGTCCGAGCGGGTATGCCTGTGCTCCCGGGATTACCCTATGGAAGGGGGAGCCTGCCAGGCAGAACTTCGATCAGGGGATGTGCATGGCATCGAGGGTGTCGATGTATAGGATGTTGAGGCCGCTGCCTCCATCCATCAACACCTTGGTGAGGTGCTTCTTGCGGACGATGGGGTCGACGACGAGTGGGTAGCGTCCTGGTCTTGCGACGTGGGAGGGATGGTCCCTCCGATCGAAGGTGATTGGAGATTCCAACCAGCAGAGGAAGGAGGGGACGACCGTCTCGGCGGTGCATGCCTCCCTATAGCGCACCTTGTGCTGGCGTTTCATCCAGATGGCGTCGGACCTACCAAAGATCATGATGCACTCCTCAGGTTCAGGGAAGCCATCTCTGTCCTTGCTAGCCGTGCCTCCTTTCTTGGCTACCGCCTCTTTGCTGTCTCCCTCCTTTGGCCCACCGGCCTATCAGAGGAAACGTTTGAGGAGCTCGCAGTCCTTGAAGAGGTGTTTGATGGAGTAGGCATGGTTGGTGCATGGACTATCTATGAGTTTGTTGAAGTGGTCAGGAAGCCACTGTTGCGGTTGCTTGCCTGTGCGATCAGTCGTGGCGACCATCGTGGTGTTGTCCGATCGACGCCGATCCTTTTTGTTCTTCTTGCCCCTCTGTGTGGAGGGGCCCTCGTCTTGGTCCGCACGCTTGTCCTTGACTTTGTCCTAGCTTCCGCTGAAGACCGCTCCAACTGCCTCCTCGCTAGAGGTGTGGTTAGTGGTGACATCAAGCAGGTCGTGGGTGGTATGGGGCTTCAGGCAGCCAAGCTTGTGGATCAGGGACTCGCAGTTGGTCCCAGAGAGGAACGCGCTGATGACGTCTGTGTCGACGACATCAGGCAGGGAGTTGCATCGTTGGGAGAACCTGATGGATGTAATCCCACAGGGACTCACTGGGCTCTTGCTGGCAGCTCTTGAGGTCCCAGGAGTTTTTAGGGCGGACATACGTCCTTAGGAAATTTTCGACGAAGACCCTCTTGAGGTCTGCCTAGTCGTGGATGCTGTCGTGTGGGAGGAATTCATGCCATGCCCGAACAGTTCCCCCACGCAAATGGGAAGATATTGAATGATGAAATAGTCATCATCCACTCCTTCGGCCCGGCAGTGAGCCAGATGTCTTCGAGCCAAATACCTGGGTTTGTCTCCCCGATGTATTTGGTGATGTTGGTGGATGGTCGAAAACGCCGCAGGAATGGTGCTCTCCGGATACACCGGCCAAAGGCCTGTGGTCCTAGTCCCTCAGGGCTGGGACTCCGGTCGTCTGGTCGGCGACCGCGCCTAGGGCGCGTTTAACCACTCCCCTCGATGGTCCAGCTGGGATCTGTGTTGTCTGCTCCTACCACCGCCCGGCGAGCATCATCATCGTGCCGGACCTGATGCCGGTTGCTGATGATGTTGCGAGCGTCTTGGTGCGAACCGGTCCGTTCGTGCACCGGGGTTGGTGCAGGGCAGGCGCCAGGTCGGACTATGGTGCGGCTATCGCGCCCTAGGCCACACCTGGCAGCCATAGCGGCGAGCGAATTGAGCGATCCATCTGGCGCATCCCCGTTCCCTCGGTGGAGAGGGAGGGCGAATGTTGGAGTCGCGATGCAGAGCTTTCTGCCTGTTGAACGGCGGTGGCTTCTACCAGAACCTAGAGGTTTTGGTAGACCTCCCGCCCCGAGGGTTGACGGGCTTGGGAACACCACGCAGAAGCATCGCCGCAGCAACAATGTTTTGGCTAGCCCAAGCGAACTATGGGGGATCATTCCCCTCATTCACGATGTCATGTTGGACCTGGCGGGCGTGGCCCCGGGCGTCACCCGCCGGGTCATGCGCATGCGGCGCAATGTGCTGCACCGAATGTGCCGGGCAGCGGCGGCTGGTTCTGCCGCCGTTGTCGTAATTCCTCGGTGTGCGCTCACGCAGACGCGAGGGCCCCCGCACGCGGGTCCGGAGGGGTGTTAGTCTGCGCAGATTCCACAACCACTGGTGGCTATCCCGCAGCGTTCGCCATAGCGCACTCCTAGGATAGATAGTGGCGGGGTGCCACGTCGCCGATGCTGGAACAGTCGCTCTCGCCCTTGTCATCCGGGAGTTCGTGGAAAATGGCAGGAGCGTAGCCTGCCATTCCCACGAATTTGGATGCGTGGGGGGATGGCGCTAGCATCCTTCGAGCCCCCGAGCGTACACATCCATGGAGGATGCGAGGCCGTAGGGGAACCGATTGTACGGTGTTTATGGCGTGGGCGATATAGTCCCTCCGGGTGATCGGTGGGGGATAGTAAATATTGAGTAAATAACAGTACGCATATTACTTACAATGGGGTTTGAGCAGAGAGTTTGCTCGGAATGAAGCATAGATGCCATGTCGTTGAAGTCGTGCGCCCTGGAGTTGATGGAGGGCGCCCCTCCGATGGGTGCCAGGACGTGAGCCTCCTTGCGGAGGTGCAGTACGTCGAGCCGGTCAGCGACAAAGTCTAGGCTTCCGGAGAGGAAGGCCTAGGATGGCTCAAAGATGGGTGGGACCCGCATCCCAGCCGATGAGAGTGCGGGGAACTCCAGCAAGCCATAGCGAATTGTATCGCCCGAGCCCACCACGGCGAGGGTGGTGGGAAAGTGGGCCATCCAATGACCAAAAAGTGTTGAACGTACAACATCTTCCCCACGGACGACGCCAACTGTCGGTGCAGAATGTGACCAACTAGTAAATATTTGTAGTTTTGTCGTACGTTGTGATCGGAGGTGGCCTAGCACCCAATGACACAGGGTTTATACTAGTTCAGGCAACGTGCCCTACGTCCAGTTTGGGTTGGTCAGTGACTTTATTCCTGAGCCTAGGTGCTCGAAGCCTGTAGTGGGGTTACAAACGAGAAGGAGAAAGATGGGGTGTACAAGAGGTCCGGTCGGCTCTGGTCGGAAGGACCGAGAGCGACAGGAGCTACGCTATGAGCTGAGTGTTCAAGCGTGTGCTTGAGGTTCAAACCTAGTGAATCTATTGTTGTGGACTAGTGAACTTGGTCGATCTAATGAATCTTAGAAAGGCTCTAAGAGGGCCCCCGTTTGTTGGAGGGAGCACATCCCCTTTTATAGATAAAGGGGATGACTCTACAAGTGAGACAGTGAGGGCACGTATGCTACTGAGCTTTGTTGCCCATGCCGGTGGGTACAAGATAATGGTAGGCGCCTACAACACTGTTGATGTCACTGTAGAGTGTCAGATGCATGTGGGAGGTTGCGTTGCCTTCTTCAGGAATGGTGGATGTTGGTACCTGTAAATACTGTTTGATGCCTGGAGGCATGTGAGGAGTTTCACCACGTTCATCTAGTACAGTAAAACCCGGTGCCCACAACACTATCGATGCCCAGAGGCATGTGGGGGCCTTACCGTATGGGACTTAACGGCACCCGCAATACTGTAGAGGTAAAGGTCGGCGCCTACAATACTGTTTGTCAAGGCGGTTGCAGAGTACTGTTCCTGCAGGCGTGCAGGGTATGGTCCTTGGTATCATGGTTTGACTTGTGCGCCCTATCTTGCTTTCTCCATTCGTCCCTGGTTCCTTCCGAGTGGGAATCCCCGGTCCAGAGGCGGCTGGAGTCTGAAGCGAGCGCTCCGGTCGGAGAGGTGGGCCGAAGTAGTCAACGAGCAGGCACTGTTCCTTTTTGGCCAGACCTTCCGGTCGGTGACTGAACCGCCCTTCTGGCCTATTGTTTTTAGACTCTTGGGCCAGCCCATGAGTTGTGTGCTGCCTGCTTGGGCCGAGCCTTGGCATGGAAGCCGATCCCTGAGGGACCCTGGGTTTATGAACCCGACACTTAGACTCCCAGATGTAATTAATTAGAGATATCAACAATTTTAATTATAAACAAACTATCCAAGTAACCAACTAATCAGAAAGGATCCATGCTGCTCATGACCGAGAGTATAACTAACATATCAGTTTAATTAACACTATGTAGAGGTTGTACAACTTTACCCACCAATCGTGATTCCCATACGCCTGAGGTGGCCAACCTCAGCTTTATACCCACTTCCAAGGTGAGTTGGCAGGGTTTCACTACGAGGCCTTTCAAGGCCTCCCTTAACAAGTTAGCTCTGATGGTTTTAGCAGCTAGCCGAATGGCGCCCCTCTAACAAAGTGGAATACATGGTCACAACATAGTTGACACCTTGGAAGACAAGAAGCTATTCTACAACCTAGGCCCCACTTTAGCACTTTCATTAACCACTAACAAGCTATAGAAGTTCAAATTACTTAGCCTAAGGCCAGAGCCATATCGTCGTCACAGTTCACTACTACACAAATGATTTGTAGCAATGCCATATTGAGTCGCCCCTATAAATAAACGCCGAATATTAGAATTTAATTACTAAAATTTGAATTTTTGAAAATGACCTCGGATGGAGAAATGACCAAAATAAAAGTTGTAGGTCTCAAAAAGTTATGAAACTTTATTGTTTATAACTTTTCTATTCGAATTCATTTGATTCTTCGAAATGTTGTTTGAAATTCAATTTTAAATTGTTGAAGAACACTGATTTCTCTTTTTAATCTTTGGCTAAAACTTGTAACTAGTCTTTTTCCCTCATACTAACTTCAAATTACTTGATTTTTTTTGCTAAAATTTTCTAAAATCATGCTCTATCAATTTATTGTGTTCTTACATCTATTATTTTGTTCATCATTTGTTGTGACTGTGTTTTATCTATTTAAATTTTGAATTTAAAAAAATGGCAACTTCGAACGTCATTTTGAAACATGAAATTATTTCAGCTGAAAAATTCATGAAGATAAAAGTTGTAGAACTCATTAAGATCTACAACTTTTATTTTGGTCATCTGTTCATCCGATAAAGTGGTAGTAACATTGTTCACAAAATTTACATATCTCTTTTATAGTTTAAGTAAACTATAAGAGGGATATGTAAAATTTGTGAACACTATTAGTACCACTATATCGGATAAACAAATGATCAAATGATCAAAATGAAAGTTGTAGATCTTGAAAAGTTATAGAACTTTGCAGTTGACAACTTTTTTCATTTGAATTCATTTTGTCAAGGAAAACGATGTTTAAATTTCTCGAATTTGAAATTTGGATTTTTCAAATGACATCAGATGGAGAAACAACTAAAATGAAAGTTGTAGTTCCAAAAAGTTATACTTTGTAGTTGACAAATTTTTGATTAATCATCTTGTCACGGAAAACTACGTTTGAATTTTCAAAAATTTGAAATTTAAATTTTTTAAATGACCTTAGATGGACAAATAGCAAAAACGAAAGTTGTAGATCTCAAAAAATTATAAAACTTTATAGTTGACAACTTTTTGATTTGAAACCATCTTGTCTAGGAAAACAACGTTTGAATTTTTCAAATTTGAAATTCAAATTTTATAAACGATCTCGGATAGAGAAAATATCAAAATCAAAGTTGTAGATCTCGAAATGTTATGAAACTTTGTAGTTGACAATTTTTTCATTTGAATTTTTTTAGAGCCTCAAACAATCAATTTAAACTCGGTTTAGAATAACATGTGGGGGAATAAATGCAATATAGACACAAGTGAGTGTGAGGTGCAGTGGTAGAGGAGGGTATGTGCGATGGTGAGGTCGTGGGATCGAATCCCAGCCGATGCAAAGTCTCCAAAAATCACGCAAAAATGTTGTGGCTATTGAGTGGGTGTGTGGCTGACTAGTGGGGCCTCCCCGAATTATATTTTTTTGCTATTTTTGGTAATTTTTTTCCTGATTTTTGGAAAGCCAGCCACCACTACAAATCATCAACCGCCCCTACAAATCGATATTTAGGGGCGGCTGGCCAACCGCCCCTACAAACAGGGCATTTGTAGCCGCGGTTGCTTAGGGGCAGCTGGCAAAACCGCGGCTACAAATGCACATGAGCCACCACTACAAATACCTGCTGGCTAAGTGGTTGTACGGTAAATCCTGGGTTGCTGCTTATAGATTAAGTCCTTATGGAGTGAAACTAGTAAGTTGCAGCAGCTAGTGATGATGATGATGCATGACAACAATATCGACAATGACTGGAGCTTGTAGCAGTAGGACGACGACTGAGCGTAGCCTCTCTTGTTCTTTCCTTTCTTTTTTGGCACTCGTTGACAAAGGGGGAGAGAGCAAGATTTGAGATGTATCTTTCTGGTTATAGTCATTGGTAGTGTGAGAAGTGAGAGTCGAAGTCTCTTTTGCTAAGTGGTCTATAATATATACTTTTGCATCATCTTTGTGTGGCGATTATGGTCATGGACATGGATGTTTCGACTCGTGTGGCTGTAATAGGATGTAGAATGCTTAATTATCTGCTATTACTAGCATGTTAGGTCTGTGCTGATTGTTTGTGTTCTATGACGTCTTTCTATTCTGTATAAGTGCTCTGTGTGGACTGTAAGGAAAATGGACTCTTGGCCCATTTAGTTTGGATTTTGGTGTTTGATGATCAACATGACCAAATTAGACTAATGAGTTTGCAAATGTTTATTTTGTAGTCCAACAGGTTGCATGGCAGATTTAGATTTATTTAGAGCCAGAAGAGTTTGATCAACACCGAAAAGATCTTAGAATGTGTTGGCAATCTAGAAGAGGAGACAAGAATCCAAGATGCAAGAAAGAAGAAACCATAATGATCAAAGGACGAAGAAATGGAGAACGAGCAGCTACAGAGTAGTGCACAAGTCATGTCAGGTGCACCGGTTGTCACCGGTCACTCCGGTGTGCACCGGTTATGGTGCATCGGTCACCATGTCCAGAGAGTCTGCCGTGTGGGTTTCAGCAGCCAAAAAGACACCGGTCGTCACCGGTGTTGCATTGGTCGTGAGCACCGGTCATGGGATCTAGAGATGGCTGCAAATGGTTGGAGAAGGCCCAAAGGGCATCGATCATCATGGGTGTAGCACTGGACAAGTGCACCGGTCATGAGTCACTACAACGGTCAGATTCTGATATGCCAACGGCTAGTCGACATGGCAAAGTAGTGGTGGTGTACCATGAAGGCACCATGGTAACCGGTGTATGTGTAGAAATTCTATGTTTTGTTCCAATGGCTAGTTTCTCAATAGGGGCTATAAATACCACGTCCAACTACCCATTTGAAGTGCGCAGAACCATAGAAACATACCAAGGGAGGTGATACTCTATTCTAGTGCTGTTCATATGCTTAGGACTTCATAGATCACTTAGTGATTAGTGTAGGTGCTTTGCAAAGCGCTTAGGTTAGTTAGACCTTGCTCACATGTGCTTGCTCTAGGTTTTGGCCTAATGTTTAGTGAGGTTTGCATACTTCTTTATCTTAGGTGCTTGCGCTCACCGTTTTTGTACTCGGTGGGGCTTGTAGTCATGCGAGACCACACCAACCACGTTTGTGGTCTGGCCGCCATAACAAGGATCACAACATTTTGGATGAAAGCTTGACAGTGGAGACAGCGGGGAGCAGTCCGGGGGAGTCATGCTGGAAGGCACATCGGAGATCCACTTGCGCGTGGGGAAGACCCGAGGCTATCCATGAAGTTATCCGACTAGAAGCTTAGCCCTTGCGAGGGTTTCCTTGTGAGGTCTCCAACGAGGACTAGGATGAAGGTTGCATGCTTCTCGATGCCTCTATAAAAATACCAGAGTCATCGATGGGAGTTTGCATCTATACATTACTCTTTAGCTTCCGCACTTATATTGCTACTTAGGTTTGTGTGCTTTACATTCCTAGCTTAGTTGATAGGCTAGTTGATAGGATTGGAACCTAGATTGCATAACTCCTTTTGCGGTAGAGATAGCAACGCACTGGCAAAACTGTAGTTGCACATTTAGATAGCTTACTTATTGCATAGGTTTTGCTAAGGTTGGAATTAGAGACCATAGTTTAGAAGTAGAGTTTTAAGCTGCCTAATTCACCTCCCTCTTAGGCATCATGGTCCCTACATGGGCATAGAGAGCGTGGAGGCTCCATGCCCTAATGCGGATGCTCCGTGGTCTATAGACATAGTTGACTTACCTGTGTGCATAACCTATCATATGCATCACATATCTTTATGACACAAATCTGTTGCACCCCACGATTGTATGGATACAACATTCCTTGCACATTTGCTTTAATATATGCAATGCATGTCTTGAATAGACATTTTTGGAGTTCAAATATAAAGATTGCATATATTAAGGGGGACACTTGTATCCATACTCTCCAAGCTCATTCTTTAAATTAAATGTAAGGTTTAATTGTGTTGTCAACAATCACCAAATCGGGGAGATTGTAAGCACAATCAAGCCCTAAGTGTGTTTTGGTGATGTTGACCACATAATTAAAGTTCTTATGGCTTTTGTAAGTGTTTGACAACACATCACTTATCGTGGATGCAAGAAACATGGATACCCCAACTCAAAATGATAGCTTGGAAAGGCCCAAAGAGCTAGTTTACTTTATTTCTATTTTGAATTTAAGTTTAGGACAAGCCATACTATCAAGGGGGATACTAAAGGTGTGATAGGATGATCCAAGTGCTCAATATCCATCTACATATCAAATACATCAAGCCACAAAAAGCCAGAAGCATTCTAATCCTATTCTTCTCTAGCATGTTCGGAACCTCCACACTTGGAGGCAGAGCCCTTCGCTCCGTGGAGCCTCTGCGTGTTATGGGTAGATCCTCCATGCTCTGTCTGTTGGCTAGCTATAGGAGCTGAGGGGGAGTATTAGCTCTCCCCTCTCTCCCCCAATAGTCATCTTCCTCATCCAACCACTCCACCCACATAGCTGCTATCCCTCTCTCCTCCATTGATGCCCCAACCACCCATGTCCAAAATCTTAGTGATTTCTTGAGGTGTTTGGCTAAGAGAGTGTGGAAAAGCAAGAGAAGATCAAGCTCCCTTGCTCTTGAGAACTTGGTGAAGCCCTAGTCACCTATTGTTTTTGTTACTCTTAAAGCTTTGCTCCTAGATGTCTAGAGGTTGCCCGGGGCTCCCAATTCATTGCGGTTGAGCACCAGGACATTTGTATTGCCATTTGTGACTTGGTGGAAACCTCTAACATACTACCTTAGCTTAATGGTGAGGTGAAGAAGAGGAGAGGGTTGAAAGAGACTCTATAGTTTTTGTGGCTTCCTCAGCAACATGAACATAGGCAATCCTTTATGGCGAGCTGAACCACCAGATAAATCTTTGTGTTACTTTTGTTGTGCTTATTGTTTGCTATTACTTTTGTTTGATTTGTTTTTAGGGTTTGCATCCGATCTACTTGCTCCACGACTACTAGGTCCAACAATTGCTTTGAGAAGACCAGCTAGAAATGCTGGTATCACATTCAATCTATGTTTTACTCATTAGATTCTACTATAGTTTGATTTGCACTTTGACGTGCGGAGGATCCATAGGGAAATGTAAAGGCTCCACGATCTTACAGTTTGATTGAGATTATAAGGAAAAATAGGCCTATTCACCCCCTCTATAAGCCCTTGTTAGATCCTTTCACCTCAATTGGTTCAGTTAATTTCTAGCTGTTGTTCTAGGTCGTAACCTCAGAACCCTTGGTTATCACCTGAACGAACACAGAAACTGGGAAGAACAAGGTGGCAAAAGGTCACCACAAGTGACCCAACTTGATATCATGAACTAGAATTAGGGTCCCCCTTTTACAACTCCCATGAGGGCACTATTTATACACTTCCGTAGCATTTACATGGACACATTTACCCCTACAACTACCCCGATCCAGGGGAATACTCCCTTTCATCAAGGACACTCCAATCTTTTCCTCCTTCACCTCCCTCGGGCTTCAACCGCCCTTTCTATGGGCTAGTGGTCTCATCGGCCAGCTGTAGCTGCCAGGCCTCCGTGTCGCCTTATCCCTCATTGACAAAAGGGCAGAGAGTTCCTACAACACCAGAGAAAGTTACCTCATGCATGCGTTCAACCGACTCCACGCCTCCGCCCGATGGCCAAGCTTTCGCCTGACTAGGTGAAGGCCTTGTCTCAGAAAGCCTGTTCGTGTGTCGTGCAAGAGCATCCGTATTTATCGAGCGCACCCTTTCGCCCTCAAGGGGACGTGAAAGGCGCCGATCATTGAGTAGTTCCCCCTTTCGCTAGCAAGAGGTGCGAAAGCTAAAGGGCGTAGCCCAACAATAGCCCCTCATCGCCACCGTATGACTCTGGTGATGGCGGTGGTGACATGTCTTCCCTTTGAGGACCCCTTCGCTCATCTCCCTGCGCCGTCGCCTTGAGATGTGAAAAGGAGTGTGATCCCTTTTTGATGGACACCAACTTTTCGTGACTCTATGCTTTGATTCTTATTTTTGTTACTGCTTATTAATAATGGCTATTATTATATATATTCATTATTATTTATTTGTTATCATCGTTTCATCATTTTTTGGCGCGAACCACCACATCCCCCGCGGCCGTTGGTATCATTTCAAAATTTGCGTCATTTGGGGATTCGCACCCGTGATGGTTGGGAGCGCCTAAGGGCACCTATAAGTACCCCCGTCATTTTGGAGGAGCCGTGCTACCCTTTGCCTCCTCCTCAGACCTTAGGCTTTTCCATCCTTTTGCCTTGACGAGCACTCGTTTGCCTTCGTTGAGCTACCTTGCCTTCTTCGTCCTGCTGTCGGTGTTTCGAGTCACCACCGATGAGTAAATTTCTAATATTGCATGTCTGGCTCGGATGATGTGCTTAGAGGACATAAGGTTTATACTGGTTCAGTAGAAAGTCCCTACGCCCAGTTCATTGCTGTTGCTCATGTTACTAGCACTGAAAGTTCATAGTAGGGGTTACAAACGGGCGAGAGAGGGATGAGTCCCAAGTCTCTAGTGAAAGGAGTGAACGGGTGTTGAGGGAGCTCGGTTGCTGCTTAGCCATGTGTTTGGGGTTCAATGGGTTTGTTCGGACCTAGCTTGAATCAATCCGATCGCTCATCAGATGCCCTTCATGGGACGCCCCGCTTTCCCTTTTATAAGCCAAGGGAAAGCATGGGTTACAGTGGAGGAAAAGAGAAGAATGAGAGGGTGCCAAGTCCTTTAGGATCGCTGGGTCCTTCTCCTTCATGTGGGTCCCACCGACCTTGTAGATGTCAATAGGGGTAGCTCCATGTCATGGCCCTATTAGTCACTGGGACCATGCATAGGCATCGTCTGTTGGTCATGGCGCTCCACTCTATCCTAGCGGACATCATGGTGAACTGACATGCATGTTAGTGTTCATACAAGGATTAGGTAGAATAGTACTGGTACGCTCGACGCTATTCTTGATGTGAATCCTCAGGTATGGCCTGTCATGGCCATGGGTTACATCGAGGTGTGCCAGTCTTTTCCCTAGTGTCAAAGTTTTGACCTAGACCCATACGCTTGGACCTAGAGTGGTTGGCGGCGGTATGGAACCCCATCGGGTGAGGCGAAGCCCGCACTCGAGAGGTCAGGCGAGGCAGAGCCTGCCCCCAGAGGTCGGGCAAAGCCGAGCCCGCCTAGAGGTCGAACGAGGTGGAGCCCGTGGCCTCGGGGTCGGTGAGGCAGAGCCTGCCCCTAGAGGGTAGATGAGGCAGAGTCCATGGCCTCAGGGTCGGGCAACGTGGAGCCTGCCCCTAGAGGGCGGATGAGGCGGAGCCCATGGCCTCTAGGTCGGGTGAGGCAGAGCATGAACCCAAGGGCTAGGTGAGGCGGAGCCCATGGCCTAGGGGATGGCAAGGCGGAGCACAAACCCAAGGGTTAGGTGAGGTGGAGCCCATGGCCTTGGGGTCGGGTGAGGCGGAGCCCATAGCCTTAGGGTTAGGCGAGGCAAAACCCTCCCCTAGAGGTCGAGCGAGGCGGAGTTCACCCCCAGAGGTTGGGCGAGGTGGAGCTTGCGTGCCTGGGGGTCAGTTCGAGCCATAGTCGCGCTCTTGACTACTCGGATGAATCAATGTTGATGGTCATTAGCTCCTCCTCTTCGGGTACCCTAGTATTGGTCCCTGACAGTAGCTCTCGAGCTTACGGAGGAGTAGAATACTCCTTCGGAGGCTTTTCTGAATGGGAGGACTCTTGATGGCCTTGGACTTCTTTGGTCGTCCATGGCATGTCCTAGGGACAACGATTCCCTTAAGTCATGATCGGACCCCTCGGGGGTATAGCCATGAGGTTTGGTGGGTCAGAAAAGGTCTTTCCCTATTTTTGACCCCTACGGGGGTTTGTCGATCTATGACTATGCATTTGGTCTCCTTGTGAGTCCAACTTTCCTCGAGCCCCCACACATAGCGGGGGTCCGATCGAGGGTTGGCTCATCTTTGTGATCGTTACCCCGTCCATGGTTTCCGCAACCGAAGGGATTGAGCCATGCCATGGCTTTCCTCTATGGACGAGCCATGGTGCTTGGTGAGCTATTAGCTGGCTAGTCCGTGTAGGGCCCAAAATCCTGTTCATGGGGATTCAGCTTAGGTCAGCTGGTGACCAACTCCATGTTCACAGCGGTCAATCCATATAGTTCTCAGGTCTGTTCGACTGGTGCCAAGGGCTCTCTGCCTTTCTTCAAGGAAAAACCATGGATTGTATCCGACCAAGACTTAAACATGGGCTAGGATGCCCGCGACGCTTGTGTGCCCAGGTGCTGGCTGCTAGCAGGCCCATCCCATTCCACCCCTCTCTCTTAAGGTGCTTGGAGCGGTTGTTGAACCCATCGGTGGGCCAACCTTCAAACTCTTGGGCCTAGATGGGCCGTAGGAACATTTTTAGCTCCGTATCCCATTTACTTGTGATGGGTTGTGGCCCGTTCAGAAAGGCAAAACATCTAGCGAGTTTTCCGAGGGAACAGACACAGGTTGTGTGCGCACGTCCAGCAGCGAGACGTGGTGGTAGGTCGTGGCAGGTGCAGAGATCTAGGCGGGCGATTGGTTTTCTCGCACCCGTCGGCCCTATAAAACCAAAAGGTTAGCCCCCTGGGTTCCATACGTTGCATCCTTGACTCCATAGCCACGCCACCGCCGCCACCGCTTAGGTTTCCTGCCTTCGCATCTCCATCGCCGTTGAGCCCGCATCCATCTGCCCCATCTCTGATGGATCCATCGTGCTGTTTTGACATCACCTTCCATTGCATGGAGGGCCTCATCCGTCGTGGTCTTCTCCATGTGTGGACCTCAGCCGAGGAGTGGCTGCTACCCGGTGAGGAGGATCTGCCGTCGCTGCCCGATGGCTACGTGGTGTCATTCACCCACTTCCACGAGCATGGGCTCATGACCCCCACCTACAAATTCCTTTGGGGGCTGCTGCACTACTACAAGATTGAGGTGCAGCATCTCAATCCCAATGGGATCCCCCACTTCAACTTGTGGAGGTACTTCTTCATCATCACCCTCTTGAAGAAGAGGAAGAAAAGCGGTAGGCAGGAGCAGCACATGCCGATGGGGTGCGCCGGCATCCAACTTCAGAACAATCAGGTCAGCGAATACCCATCCATGTGGCTTTCAACGTCCAACAAGGGGTGGCACTTGCAGTGGTTCTACCTCAAGAACAACACCACCACCCCTCTATTAGAGTTCATCGAGCACCTAATCGAACAGGCCCTAGAGCAGTGGAGGAAGTGGGGCATCCTAGAGAAGGACAAGAAGAAGATCCGAGACCACATTGCCACCATCAACATCTTGAAGGAGAACGGCCTAAAGGGGACAGGCATTGTTAGGGCTTAGCACGCAAGGAGGGTGGCACCATTAATGATGCGCGCACTCCCGCTGTATGCGATGGCGCCCGAGGCATCGTTCAATGGAACGATGCTCGCCGAGGGGATGCTCCCTAACTCCGAGATTGTGCAATGCATTAAGGAGGCGATGGAGCCTTTGTGGGATGACGCAGGTGCTACCCTCAACTTCATTTACCCAGTGTCGAGGCATCCTCTGATGTGGACAGAGCTAGGCTATGTCATCTTCATAAGTTTCCCTTTCTCTTGCCTTCTCTTCAATTGATTTCCTAGCCCCTTGATACTAACTTTGAGAGGGGCGGGACCAGTCGAGGGACCTCATCCTCATGGATCACCTAGCTCCATTGCTGAGGGATTCGGACATGAGGATGGTGAATCGCGCCGAGGGTGAGTAGCTGAGGAAGGCGAAGGAGGACAAGAGGAGGAAGAAGGAGTGGAAGCTATAGGCATGGGAACGAGGGGAGGATACTGACAGTGATGATGATGATGATGATGGAGAAGACGATGAGGTAGCCGATGGTATCGAGTGGGACGACCTGGAGAATGAGTATGCGCTGATATGCTTCAGTTCGTCCTTGCAGGCATTGGGACCCTTCCTGTTCCATGGAGGGGAGGGCACATTAGGGGAGCCAATGAAGGCGGGCCGTACCATTGGCCTGCCCTAGGAGCCAACAGAGGTGGGCGGCTCTGCCATCGCGCCCGAGGTGCTAGCGGAGGTGGGTGGCTCTACCGTTGTGCCTCAAGAGTCGAGGGGAGCGAGCCCCTCTACCTAGGAGCAGGGGTCGGGCTCGAAATGGCCTCGTTCCAATGAGGTGGAGCAAAGGTCGGGAGGTTCGCCCCCAAACGCATTTGCCACCCAACGACACAAAGGTGAGATATCAGTTCCTCTGTTTTTTTTTGTTTTAGTCGGATTTCATTATGACTTATGTTTTTCATCCCTTGTAGCATCAGCAGGCAGCAGAATCCTTTGGTGCTAGCACCAAAGAAGAGCATCGCCCTCCAATCGAGGCGCTAGTATATCTGCATCATTGGCCGATCAGGCACTAGTATATCTGTGTCGCCGGCCGGTCAGGAGCAGCCTACGGTGGTGCCCGTGCCCTAGGCAGGATGGGTAGACACGGGCATTCATGGGGCGCCTTTAGAGGTCATGAAGCAGCCAGTGTCGGCCGTGATACCGCTCCCAACAATGGGACGAACGGGGTTGCCGACCACGCTCGTGGCGCTGACCATGGTGGGCGCGGCACAGCCGATCGTGATCCCACCAACATGGGAGGAGGTGGCGGTAGCCATGACAGATGGGTCACAGTTGGGTGCAACCGCAGTGGCGCCTAATGCACCGGCGTGACCCGTGCCATCAGCATCCCAAGCGATGGTGCCTGGCATGGGCCAGATGGAGGGGAACACGACTGAGGGTCCCCGGGAGTCATGGTGCTCGGTGAGAGGTTGGCGTTTGCACCGCTGACCCCTGTCATCGTCGGAGGGGGCGTCTCAGCGTGGATGTCACGGTGACAGGGGTCAGTGGTGCTTGGAGCCAGTGGGCAGTCGTCCCTGGCCCTGATGTTAGCGGGTAGTGGCTCGCCCACATGGGGCGAGCCCCTGCTGTAGTGAGCGGATCCACGGGATTCGTTGTCGGCTCTTTTCACCCTTGACGATGCCGCAGAGAGCATGGAGCAGGAGAGCCTCGATGTAGGGATTGCGTCCGTTCTCGAGGCCCTAAACCACGCCATGGGCGCATTGCGCGACATTGTTGTTCCCTCAGGCCGGGTATTGCTTGTTCCTGCCTCTTGCCTTTATCTTCCTTTATATACTTTTTATATCTTGAGCATCATCTTTACACAGTCCCTTATAGCTCGTAGCCGAGGGAAGTCTCAGTTCCTTCATCAACAGAAGGAAACCTGGGATCATCTCATCGAGGAGGCGTGGCTACATGGAGACGTGATAGCTTAGCTTGTTGTTGCCCAGCAGAGGGTGGCCGAGTTGACTCCCCTCGCCAAGGAGGCGGCTGATCTTTAGTCGTGGGTGGCCGAGGCCCATCGGGATGCTGATGAGGCTGAGAAGGCATTTGAGGCCTTGTCGGTGAGGTCATGGAAGGATGAAGAAGAAGCCGCCAGGGTTAGGAAGGAGCAGGATGAGTTGCTCTAGAAGGACGCCAAGACCCACCAGCAGATCCATGACCTTCTAGCTGAGGTTGAGAAGGAATGGGATCTGAAGCTGGGGGTCAAGGAGAAGCTTATGGCCTTAGAGAAGAGGGTGAGCCTGGATGCCGCGGCAGTTGCTTGGCTATGCAAGGAGTAGGATGAGCTGCTCCAAACCTCGGAGAGGCTATGTTTGGAATGTGGCGCGGCTCACGAGGAGTGCAACCAAGCTTTTGGAGGGCGTGACCAGGCCTGCCAAGAACACGACGACGTGCAGCAGAAGGTCGGCTCCCTCTAGGCCGAGCTCAAAAGCGCAATGACCTAAAAGCTAGAGATCGAGAGCGTTTTTGCTGGGCTGGCTGTGGATCTCGCCAAGGCGAGGAGGAATCTTTAGGCAGAGAGTGATGAGCTTGGTATCCTAAGTGCTGCCCTCGGAGTGGTTTGTGACGAGTGCAGTCGAAGGGGGCCATCTAACTCTTGGCCCGTGTCATCGAGATCACGACTCAGGTGCGCTAGCTCGAGAGGAATGCCCTTTGCACTAGGGTCAATCAATCCTTCATGATTGTTCATTCTCATTATGGGGATAGCATCGATCTAGAGACGATGAGCCATGGCTACACGCCTGGCTATGAAGTCCATGAGCTGGAGGAGATGGAAGCAGCGGTGGCTCCCCTTTCGTAGGACCTAGCAGATAGGATAGAAGACATAGTTCTCTCCTAGAGGGGCTAGTTAGTTAGATAGGTTATGTCACAGAACCGACCAATTTATAAGAGCACAAGTACAAAAACAATCGCCGAAACGATCAAATTCTCGAACTTGAGCCCATATAAACCCGGTAGTCAACTGAAATCTCGAGGGATTTCAAACCAACTTGCATACAACCAAGATCATAGTAATTCAACATAACATATCGTACGTTATAACATTTCACAGACGTTTGCAAATAGATTACATCATCACAGAGTCAACGTTATTACAAAACAAGTCTTGTAAAACATGCGGAAGCAAATAGTTTAACTCACACACTCGAGTTCAAATACACATACTGGTTTGCTGATCACAGCCCGCAAAAGCATTCAGATAAGGGAACAGAGATCATGCCCATGATCTAGTCTTCATCACCCGCCGGGTGGAGACAATACTTACAGAATCCTTGATATAGAAGGTCATCTGCAACAAGAGGGAATAAACCCTGAGTACGGGAATGTACTCAGCTAGACTTACCCGCCAGAAACCAAAATAAATGACACCAAGGATTATGCAAAGCTTATTGTAGTGGATCTGGTTGACACTTTCTTTTTGCAGAAAAGCATAAGTAATAATGATCAAATCTTAGCCTGGAGTAGCAGTGACTTTTTAACCATTAACCTGACAACTATATTAGCACCTGTACTAAGCAATCATATTATTAGGGTGCAAACATTAATAACCATATCAGGTATTCATTGGCAACCTTATCATCATCATCCATTTAACCATATCGTTAAATTAATTGAATCTACGTTGCCGCTGCTCAGTCAAGTTCTCACTATCCGGGAGAGACGGCGATTCGAATCGATTCCTATCCAGCTGGAGGGGTATTCCTAAACACAAACCCTGCTTCTCCCGTCGGAGTCGCAAACAAGTCACCTTTGGTACGATTCAGGAGTCGCGAGTCCGATCAGATCGACATTTCCCAGAGAACCACTCGCCAAGGTTGTTCGGGACTCTAACCCGCTTTGGACTTATGCCAATGGCTCTCCGCACATCCTTACTACCTCCGTAATGTCGCCATCGCTCGTGTCCCCACTGAGTCGAGCTACTAGGCTTCAGCCCGGTCGGACGACTTATCCGGCCAGCTAAGTGTTAGGCTGCGTTCAACATGACATGAGGACGTCTGGCAGTATCGGTCCTTAAACGACTCGAGACGGAGTCTATGTTCAAACCTACACAAGACCCCGCCCGGTCTTAATTCATTATTCACATGGTTCTTTTCCACGATAGCAAATATAGCCAACCGTGACCCACCTCATCCTAAAGCTCGCAGGTGACAGGAAATCACCTGACTTCTACCGCACTAAGCATGGCTAAGCATATAACCCGTTCTCGAACTTAAATAGGATTCCAAAGTCACGATATCCGGACAAGGAAGGATATATAATGCAGCAATTGGTTCCAACCAATTCCTATACTTAATGCATCATCAACAATAAAAGGTACTCAAAGTATTTGCAAAAACATGGGAGGCTTAATATGCTCCGGGGCTTGCCTTTCAGGAACGAGGAAGGCTGGTGGTCAGGGCACTCGGGCAGATCCTCCGCGGCGACTGCTTCGTCGACTTCCTGCACCTCGGGTTCCTCCTCCTGGTTGGCTCCCTCGAACTCCAGCAACGTCACTCCCTCCGCACACCTATTGCATGAATGCTCAAGATAAATATCATGGATGCACATGAACGATCGTGCCGGGATGCTCGGAGAATGCACATGTTCGTTGTAGTTTGCATATTCCAACTTAAGCCCTATTCAAAACACTTTACTTACCAAGTCTATACAACCTAATGTATAATTGCTCATCTTCAGTTAATGACCTAGCACCTGCACCTAAGCATATTTTCAAGTTAGGCTAACCCCCAAACAATCAACGATTACATTGCAACACATTCAATCAAGCATTGTATTTCAGCAAATGAAGACTATATAGCGGTACATTAAACTAGCCATAACTGGAGATGTATAATTCCAAATGACATGAAACAAGACAATCTGGAAAGCTTATGAAATTGTCTACAATTCATTTTTATACCTCAAAGCATGATTCGACACTTTACCAGCTCGAATTCATAAATCAACAGAACTCTGTCCTCACAAGGCAGAGAGTAAGCAAAACAGGAACCTAACTTTAAACAGCTGTAGTTTCTAAACTACTGGGCCAAATGCCCTCAAATTTTGACAGGAGCTAGATACATAAGTTATCTACAACTTTTGTATTCAACACAAGCACAGAAAACCACATTATCATGGGGAACTTTCCAAAGTCCCCAGATCTGTCCAGCGGGACATAATGCAACAAATAATTGTTAACTTATGATATAAACACTTGATTGGACAAAACCAACTTTACTGACATATCACACATATCACAAGAACACCAGAAAGTAGGGTGTCCATCACCAAAACATTTCTTTTAATACCTTTCTTAATTTATTTAATTAATTAGGGGAAATAGTAAACATATATGAAAACTGCCCCATTAATTCTACAAAAATTACAGTAGACACTACATGCTCTAAATAGACTACCATAAAAATTTCACAATTTTTGGATCACAGAAACTCAAGATATGATTTAAACAAGTTTGCATGCACTCAAAAACACTTTTTAAGTTCCTATTTAATTCATCCAAAATTTCTACAAAATGTGCTCAAGATATATTTTTCCTAAATACTAGACCTAACCGTGAGTCTAACAAAATTGGAAGTACTCAATTTGGATCTACCAATTGGGAGTTACAAAAATCACAAATCGGCATTCAAAACTGTATTTTTGAGCTATCCTTCTAATACTCGATCCACGACAACAGGGGTCCACCGGTCAGTTGGGGGCCCACGTGTCACAGAACATACGAGAACAGAGGAGACGGCTTCGACGGCGCGCACATGATGCGAGGCTCGCCGGGCGGTGGCTCCCGGCGAAAACAAGTGTACCAACGTGCTCCCCTAAGCAACCCGCACCGATTGGTACCAAGAACATGACCTATTCCTAACCCTAGCCTTGCCGGCGGCGAGAGCAATAAGCGGTGCGCAAAACGCGGCGCGGCGCTCGACGACGGCGACCTGCCATGGTCCCGCTCGAGCTCGTGTACGAGCTCCGCAAGACCATGGCGAAGCTTCCTAGACGAACTAAGGTTCCGAGATGCGGTGTAGGTACACGGCCATGTGCCCGCCAACGCGGCGGCGCTCGAGAACACGCCGACGAGGTCCGCGGTCCGGCGTGAATACAACGAATCACCGAACTACATCTAGAGGGTAGAAACTATAGCTAACAGGGGAAGCTTATGCTTGCTCTAGCTAGAACAGAGAGACGAGCCAGCATGGCCAACGACGGTGAGCTTCGTGGTATGCGGCCATGGCGACCATGGCGAGAGCGGCCGCCGTTCCGGCATGCACACACGGTAGCGTCTAACGTCACTCCTACCCGAGCACCAGCAAGCTAGGAGGATACTAGGATGGTAGAGATCTCAGCGAGAGGGAATAGGGAGATGGGGCCACGATGGCCGTGGCGCGCGGCGGCGTTCAGCCGGCCTCCCTCCGGCGCGATCATCGCGAAATGTGGCTCACCAAACGGGCAACACGAGCATGAAGAGGTGAAGATCGAGAGAGGTGATGGTGACGGAGCTAAGACCGTGATCAATCGGACAAAGGTGGTGAGGCGAGGAAGTTAGACGGAGGCGGAGCTCGCTTCGGCGAAGAATGGCGGCCATGGTGTCTTCTTCGCGCTTGTACGTGAACGGAGAAGTGAATGAGGGCGAGCGCGTGCGGTGAGTGGAGAGGCAGCAGGCGTCGTCCACTTCAAGCCGCCAGCCTTGCAGCCAGCGGTCGAGGGCGATCCGAGCGGCGGGCGGACATGCGCGCGGCCGGTCTCTCGTTGTCGGTCGGCCATGACCGGTCTGAAGGTCACGTTTCAGCGTTCATCGAGTCCGGCTGATAGGCGAACTTTGACACCGATTAACTCCTAAACCGTGCTGATCCAGGTTAAGGTGTAGTTGACAAAGTTGTAGTATCAAGTGAGATCTTCAACTTTGTCAATTGGAGCTCGAGCTGGTTTGGCTTGGTTAGTGAGATACAGTGCTCCAAACATCAGCTCAAGAAACTGAAATTGCACTTAGGACTTAGAAATAATTTCAAGTGTTGAATCCACCTTCAAAGCTGACTTGTGGGACCTTTTTCGGCATGTTGTGCACATTTTCACGAGTTGGTCACAAAATAACTTTTGTTCCACATATAATCCTCTACAACTTTGCTTTAGGTTGCTCAGACATGCAAACATCCTAAGCTACACTTTTTAAACAGTCAAACACAGGAGCTCTAGGGGTCCAAATTGGTCAACCATGACTTGGAAACCTAATTAGGCAAAATGATCAACATGAACATTGTTCCTAATGACATTCTAGGTGTAACTAAGTTACTTACAAGCATTTCTAGCCACACCATGCATTGGTCACACAAGAATCAATCAAGGTATACACTAAAATGCTGAAAAACACAAGAAATGTTGCAAATGTTTCATAGTCATGTTTCACATGTTTCCTGATCTTGTTGCATAGTATTAACTAATATTGTTTCACTAAGTGAGTGGCACATGTTGCACTTAAGTGTTGGACACTTTACATTTCATAAAGAACAACACACATGAAATATACAACACGTTGCTATGTTTCGAAATTATGTTTCATGTGCTATAAGTTCACAAAGGGATGCATGATGCTCATGTTCATGAAATGCAAATGCAAATGTGAAAGCTAAACACCGAGGGTGTTACAGCCCTCCCCTTATAAAATCTCGTCCCAAGATTTGAAAAGCGTACCATTGTTGATAGAATTCCTTATAACCATCCCTCAAATAATCTTCCCTTTCCCACGTTGCATCGCGTTCACTACCCCTGATTACTCCACATGACCTTGTAGAACTTGACCACCCGACTCGAAGTCACTCGCTCACGAGTGTCAATCACTCGAACCGCTTTTCTTCAAAGGTCAAATCAGATTTTAACTCGATATCCCCAATGGGACTCTCTCTCTTGGGGACGCCAAGACATTTCTTCAATTGGGATACATGAAAGACATTGAAGATAGCACTCATCTCCGGAGGTAATTGAATCTTATACGCCACTTTACCACTTTGTCCAATGATTTCAAACGGACCAACATATCTTGGCGCAAGCTTTCGCTTCACACCAAGCGTTGGACACTTTTCATAGGTGAAACCTTCGGATAAACGAAGTCTCCAACTTCGAACTCAATAGGTTTTCTCGTCGATCAAGATAACTTTTCCGCCTAGCTTGTCTTTCATGACCCATGTGAGTTTGATAGTACGGACTTGTTCTTCGCTTCTTGAACAAAATCAATTCCATAATATCTCCTTTCACCGGCTTCTACCCAGCTCAACGGGTTCTACACTTCCGCCATACAAAGCTTCAAACGGTGCCATCTTTATGCTCTCTTGATAACTATTATTGTACGAGAATTCAGCTAGGGGTAACCATTTTTCCCATGAGCCCTTAGCGAGAGATGACACAAGCTCTCAACATATCTTCTAAGATTTGATTCACTCGCCAGTTTGCCCATTGGTTTTGCGGATGATATGCGAACTTCTTACAAGCTTAGTTCCTAATAATCCGTGTAAGTGCTCCCAAAAAGCGAAGCAAAGGAACTATGGTCCTCTATCTGAGACAATAGTACGAGGATCCCATGAAGTCGGACTATCTCGGTTGAAGTACAACTCCGCATAGTCGGTTGGACGAAAAGTCTATGCGGACCGGAATGAAGTGTCTTGATTTGGTCATCGGTCCACAATTACCCAAATTGAGTTAAAATTCCTTTGAGTAGTGGGGAGTCCAACTATAAAATCCATACTTATCTCTTCCCATTTCCAACCCGGAATAGAGCGATGGTCTGAAGTAATCCAAATTTCATGTGTCTTTGCCTTGACTCGACAACAAGTGTCACACCTAGCCACATAAGCGGCGATCTCTTTCTTCATTTTGGTCCACCAAAATCGAGGCTTTAAATCATGATACATTTTACTACTACCAGGATGAATAGATAGTTTAGAGGAATGGGCTTCGGATATGATTTGATTTCTAAGCTCTCTATCCTTCGGAACTACCAACCTATCCTTGAACCATAACACGCCTTCCTCATCAACTCGAAAATGTTTGGTTTCTTGCTCTTTCATCTTGCGCTTGATGTGAAACACACCTGCATCCGTCTTCTGTAGCTCGATAATTCGACTCTGTAGAGTACAACTGACAGTGATGTTGTGAAGGACGGCAGGATGAAGGAGCTTTGACAAATGGGCATCACTCTCAATCAAAGAGTGGCAATGAGACTTCCTGCTTAAGGCATCCGCTACGACATTTGCCTTACCAGGGTGATAGTGCACTTGGAGGTTATAATCCTTGATCAACTCGAGCCATCTTCTCTGACGCATATTCAACTCAGGTTGAGTGAAGATGTACTTGAGACTTTTATGATCAGTGTAGATGTTGCACACATTGCCAAGTAAATAATGTCTCCGGGCCTTCAGAGCATGAACAACTGCAGCGAGTTCTAAGTCATGCGTTGGATAATTCACTTCATGTTTCCTAAGTTGGCGGGAGGTATAAGCAATGACTCTACCCTCTTGCATAAGAACACCTCCTAACCCAATACCTGATGCATCACAAAACACATCAAAAGGTTTCTCGATATCTGGTTGTGCCAAAACCGGAGCCGATGTTAGAAGAGTTCGCAGGGTATGGAAAGCCGCATCACACTCAGGAGTCCAGACAAACTTCATGTCTTTTTGCAGCAATCGAGTCATAGGCTTGGCTATTTTAGAGAAATCCGGGATGAAGCGACGATAATAGCCAGCCAACCCCAGAAAACTCCGAACCTCGTGCACCGAGATGGGAGCTTTCCAGTTCAATACTTCTTGCACCTTGGTGGGATCAACCATAATTCCTCCATCGGACAACACGTGTCCTAGAAAAGGTACCTCGCGAAGCCAAAATTCACATTTGCTGAACTTTGCATACAGCTGGTGTTCTCGCAATCTAGTGAGAACCACCCGCAAATGTTCAACGTGATCTTCTTCATTCTCTGAATAGACTAGGATATCATCTATAAATACCACCACAAATTTGTCCAACTCGGGCATAAACACTGAATTCATCAGATACATAAAATGTGCGGGGGCATTAGTCAATCCAAAAGACATAACAAGATACTCATACAGACCGTATCTGGTAGAGAATGCGGTTTTTGGAACATCCTCGGGCCGAATCTTGATTTGATGATACCCAGATCTCAAATCGATCTTGGAAAAGACTTTTGCCTTGGATAACTGATCAAATAAGATATCTATACGTGGTAGAGGGTACTTATTCTTGATTGTAACTGAATTCAAGGGTCTATAATCTACACACATGCGTAGGGATTGATCTTTCTTCTTCACAAAGATAGTCAAGGCACCCCACGGAGATGAACTAGGACGGATAAGACCTTTCTTTAGAAGTTCATTCAACTGGGTCTTAAGTTCAACTAGTTCATTGGGAGGCATTCTATATGGCCTTCTAGAGATAGGAGCTGTACCAGGAAGCAACTCTATCTTGAACTCCACGTCCCGATCCGGGGGTAATCCAGGCAAATCATCAGGAAAAACATCCGGAAAGTCACACACTACAGGGATATCTGCAATAGCCTTTGCTTGCACCGCATTAGCTGCACAAGAAAGATTGAGGTCCCTTGGTAGTTGCACCAGAAAACCTTCCTGATTACTGGGATCTCTGAGCATAACTACTCTAGTCGATGTATCAATAAGCACCCGTGCTCGCTCATCCAATTCATTCCCAATATCACATCAATACCCAGCCTCGGTAAAACTACCGAGATCAACTCGATAACTTCGCCTCTATCTCAAATTGTACTTCCCCAACTACCACTTGGTTGGGATAACACCACTGGCAGCCCTAATACAATAACCCTCACCCTCAACAGTATATGTTTTCTGCATAAACTTGGATGCAAATGCTGGACTAATAAAGGAATGCGAAGCACCTGAATCAAATAGTACAACTGCGGGGTGTTGATCAATCAGAAACTTACCAGCAGTCACTACCTCTCCTGAAGGAATCTCAGTAATATTAGTGTGGTTCACCTGTCCCTGACGACCACCTGGGTAGTTATTCTTCTTAGGGTAGGGGCATTCCCTTGCCCAGTGGCCTGTCTTGTTGCGATTCCAAAGATGGCATGTTGCTTGGAGGAGCCCAGAACTGCCTCGACCGGTAGTGCCCTTGGGAAGAGCAATCAGAAATGTCTTATGAAACCCCAGGTCTTGGCGGGATTCTTCTTCCTGCGGTGGTCAAAACTTAGCGGTACCGACGCCGGAGGATGGAATGGAGCCCTCTCAGTGACGGGAGCCTTGGATTGTGAGGCACCCGCCTCATAGGCTCTCTTACGACTTTTTGAAGCAACATACACAACATTGTTGTTCTCTTGCGATAAAGCATCACTCACAAATTTATTAAAATGAGCACACTTGCAATTTCCCATGGTCTTCATAAGTTTGGGGCTAAGTCCCCGCTTGAAACTTCGATCTTTTTGGCATCGGTGTCAACAAACTCAAGAGCATACCTTGCAAGGTTATTGAAAGCCCGCAGTATTCATTCAAGCTCTTGTTCCCCGAGTCACTTCATGAACTCAGATGCTTGATCGCCATGAGACCGGGAGGAATATAATTTCCCCGAAAGCAGACTTGAACTCGATCCTGTGTGATTTGGGCATTAGCGGGCATAGTGGACCGATGATGACTCCACCACGAAATGCCGGTTGGCCCATGCAGTTGGTGAGATGCGTACTCGGTCTTCAAAGACTCGGTCAAGCGGAGCAGATTTAAACTTCGCTTTCGAGTATTCAACCACTCATCAGCTTGTAGAGGCTCCTCACCCTCCTTGAAGATCGGGGTTTTGTGTCAAGGAAATCCTTGAAATCATCATCTTGATTTGGTTCCGGTCCTTGGCGTGGACCACGACCATCCCGATTCACAATCGTGCGGAGGGCCTCAAACCATAGTGCGCTGTCCTTCCACAAGCATTGCTATCAATTCCGTTGGTGTGGGTGGTGGTGGCGGTGGAAGATCATCATCATCATCACTACCCTTTTGGCGAACGAAGCAGTCTGAGGCATCTGCACAATGCGCAACCAAGAATTATTGATGATGTCAAGACATTGGAGAGGAACAATGTAATTGTGCCAAACTGAATTTATGACGAGAATGAAAACTTCATACAATAACAGAGGCAATAATTCATTCTCCAATCACCACATCATCAAGTAGATTACTAGCGCCATACAGAATGCATTCCAACATGACAAGTTTTTAAACTTAACCATTACGATACGCGTCCCGAAGGGAGCGAATTAAAGTACATTACATGCCGAGTTCGAATTAAAAGAGTACATCCCAAATCAGTCATCGTGACTTAAGTCCATTACATCAATGATCGCAAAAGCTTATACTAGCGAGACTTGCTAACGAACTTCACGGCGTCAAGTGATCGCTGTCCCACATCGGAGACACCTTGGACTTCTTCTGGGTCTTCCTCTTCTTCTTCTTCTTCCAGTTCAGCTGCATTGTCAACCAT
Organism: Miscanthus lutarioriparius; assembly: GCA_904845875.1. NCBI lineage: Eukaryota > Viridiplantae > Streptophyta > Magnoliopsida > Poales > Poaceae > Miscanthus > Miscanthus lutarioriparius. The sequence continues at coordinate 71,905,929 of CAJGYO010000012.1, read as the reverse complement.
CTGCACGTCCTCTTCTTCCTCATCGGCCTCAATCACTTGAGGTCCACCCACATTTGGATACCTTGGTATGGGGTGAGGAATAGGAAACAGACGGTTGTGCAGTTGATGGTGCTCAACCTGAAGCTCTTCGAGCTGTCCTTGCAGTGCTTGCTCCCTCTGAAAGGCGTTGTGATTGGCCAAAATCCAACCCCGACGCCTTTCTTCTTCGCTAACTCTAAAGTCGCATCCCGGTGACGTGTCACACGATCCAACTCTTGTGCAGCCTCATCTCTCTCAATAGTGAGGTTCATCAGCTGGTCATGAAGCTCGTCTCTCTTATGCGCGGTTTTGACCCCACTTGCTGGGCGATAATTTGCAATCCCACGAATCTCATCAACTTCTCGTTGAGCTCTCCCACATGCATTCGCCTTGCGACAATACTTGCGGGCACGCAACCTGAACTTGTGCTGAGCTTCCATTGCCTTGCCGGCTTCATCAAGCACACTCGAAAGGGTGTTTTGCCTGACTCGACAAAGCTTCAGGACTGCCATCATAGCACTCATTCCAGCGTTGTCGCTCTGCGCCCGTTCGCCACGGCCTCGAACCAAGGCCTGACCAACGTCCTGAGTCCACTCAGCCTCAGTAGGAGATACTCGGGGAATGGATGAAGCAGGTCCACCCACTAACTCATCCCCGAAGCTCTGTGCTATATCCATCAGCACATCCAGGGCAGCAACCTGAGCGGCTTCCCATGGACTTTGCCCATCAGTCTCGATGCTCCACCCATGCCACAACGGTCTTGTGGGGTTTTGCGGCACGATGAAGGTCACGACGTACCATGGTACATCTCCCAATGGTACCGCCTTGCCTCCACGTAATCGGGTGCCTCGTACCCAATCGAACCGAGCACCCTCTAGAGCAAAGTGGGAGTACCGAATCGGTTCGAAAAGGTGCTGCTACCAAGAGGGAAACACGGCGCGGCCATCTCAGATATCAAAGGGGATGCAATTCACGTGAGAGGATTATTTTGCTGAGAGATTGCACTTTACACTTGGGATAAGCAATTATAAGGGAGGGTAATGCAATTTGAATGACATGAGTGAATATGATGCATGCTCGTTCCGTTAACGTCCTCACAAACCTAGTAAAATTTGAGCTTTAGCGGAATATACGGTGGCATACATACGTTCTCTCAATTAGCGGTAACTAGTCGATCTACACGGTGCGTTGTTAGCGTACCTGCAGAAACTTCATTGCAGCCCAACCCAACAAGATATAATGTTAATTACACAAGCAGTAACTAAGATACTCTCCATATATACATCCCCCGATATATATACTTTGAGATCCAAACTACCCGACAAATGTACCCACAATTGAGTACCTTCATATATACATGTATGCAACATGTAAATACTCCAGTAACCATAACTAGCTCTCCCCTAGACCGACAGTTGGACGGTCATGCTCTCACAACTCACACTTACCTTAGCGTAGAGGCAATTGATCCATACATTACCATTCAAACGAATGGCACCCATGCAATATCACGCCGCATGGACGACGAAAATAGAAACAATCAATTCCCCCAAGTTAGTAATTATATATAAGCCACCTAGAAGTCCTTAAGTGGGCTATAAAGGATGTGATCACCAGTATACCATAAAAATTTTGATTTTTTGAACACTTATATATAACTATAAGTTGGAAAACCATTTTTACAACAAAAGCTTTTGTTTTAAATAGCCGTAAGACATGTTTAATGTTGAATCTAGCTCTGATGCCAGCTGTCACAGAACCGACCAATTTATAAGAGCACAAGTACAAAAACAATCGCCGAAACGATCAAATTCTCGAACTTGAGCCCATATAAACCCGGTAGTCAACTGAAATCTCGAGGGATTTCAAACCAACTTGCATACAACCAAGATCACAGTAATTCAACATAACATATCGTACGTTACAACATTTCACAGACGTTTGCAAATAGATTACATCATCACAGAGTCAACGTTATTACAAAACAAGTCTTGTAAAACATGCGGAAGCAAATAGTTTAACTCACACACTCGAGTTCAAATACACATACTGGTTTGCTTGATCACGACCCGCAAAAAAGCATTCAGATAAGGGAACAGAGATCATGCCCATGATCTAGTCTTCATCACCCACGGGTGGAGACAATACTTACGTAATCCTTGATATAGAAGGTCATCTCACGCAACAAGAGGGAATAAACCCTGAGTACGGGAATGTACTCACTAGACTTACCCGCCAGAAACCAAAATAAATGACACCAAGGATTATGCAAAGCTTATTGTAGTGGATCTGGTTGACACTTTCTTTTTGCAGAAAAGCATAAGTAATAATGATCAAATCTTAGCCTGGACTAGCAGTGACTTTTTAACCATTAACCTGACAACTATATTAGCACCTGTACTAAGCAATCATATTATTAGGGTGCAAACATTAATAACCATATCAGGTATTCATTGGCAACCTTATCATCATCATCCATTTAACCATATCGTTAAATTAATTGAATCTACGTTGCCGCTGCTCAGTCAAGTTCTCACTATCCGGGAGAGACGGCGATTCGAATCGATTCCTATCCAGGTGGAGGGTATTCCTAAACACAAACCCCAGCTTCTCCGTCGGAGTCGCAAACAAGTCACCTTTGGTATGATTCAGAGTCGCGAGTCCGATCAGATCGACATTCTCAGAGAACCACTCTGCCAAGGTTGTTCGGGACTCTAACCCGCCTTGGACTTATGCCAATGGCTCTCCGCACATCCTTACTACCTCCAGAATGTCGCCATTGCTCGCGTCCCCGGCCTGAGTCGAGCTACTAGGCTTCCTGGGTCGGAACGACTTATCCGCCAAACTAAGTGTTAGGCTGCGTTCAACATGACATGAGGACGTCTGACGTGACGGTCCTTAAACGACTCGAGACGGAGTCACTATGTTCAAACCTACACAAGACCCCGCCCGGTCTTAATTCATTATTCACATGGTTCTTTTCCACGATAGCAAATATAGCCAACCGTGACCCACCTCATCCTAAAGCTCGTAGGTGACAGGAAATCACCTGACTTCTACCGCACTAAGCATGGCTAAGCATATAATTCGTTCCTGAACTTAAATAGGATTCCAGCATGATATCCGGACAAGGAAGGATATATAATGCAGCAATTGGTTCCAACCAATTCCTATACTTAATGCATCATCAACAATAAAAGGTACTCAAAGTATTTGCAAAAACATGGGAGGCTTAATATGCTCCGGGCTTGCCTTTTCGTGAACGAGGAAGGTCGGTGGTCGTGGCACTCGGGCGAGATCCTCCGCGGCGATCGCTTCGTCGACTTCCTGCACCTCGGGTTCCTCCTCCTGGTTGGCTCCCTCGAACTCCAGCAACGTCACTCCCTCCGCACACCTATTGCATGAATGCTCAAGATAAATATCATGGATGCACATGAGCGACTGCTGTGGATGCTCGGAGAATGCACATGTTCGCTTAGTTTGCATATTCCAACTTAAGCCCTATTCAAAACACTTTACTTACCAAGTCTATACAACCTAATGTATAATTGCTCATCTTCAGTTAATGACCTAGCACCTGCACCTAAGCATATTTTCAAGTTAGGCTAACCCCCAAACAATCAACGATTACATTGCAACACATTCAATCAAGCATTGTATTTCAGCAAATGAAGACTATATAGCGGTACATTAAACTAGCCATAACTGGAGATGTATAATTCCAAATGACATGAAACAAGACAATCTGGAAAGCTTATGAAATTGTCTACAATTCATTTTTAGACCTCAAAGCATGATTCGACACTTTACCAGCTCGAATTCATAAATCAACAGAACTCTGTCCTCACAAGGCAGAGAGTAAGCAAAACAGGAACCTAACTTTAAACAGCTGTAGTTTCTAAACTACTGGGCCAAATGCCCTCAAATTTTGACAGGAGCTAGATACATAAGTTATCTACAACTTTTGTATTCAACACAAGCACAGAAAACCACATTATCATGGGGAACTTTCCAAAGTCCCCAGATCTGTCCAGCGGGACATAATGCAACAAATAATTGTTAACTTATGATATAAACGCTTGATTGGACAAAACCAACTTTACTGACATATCACACATATCACAAGAACACCAGAAAGTAGGGTGTCCATCACCAAAACATTTCTTTTAATACCTTTCTTAATTTATTTAATTAATTAGGGGAAATAGTAAACATATATGAAAACTGCCCCATTAATTCTACAAAAATTACAGTAGACACTACATGCTCTAAATAGACTACCATAAAAATTTCACAATTTTTGGATCACAGAAACTCAAGATATGATTTAAACAAGTTTGCATGCACTCAAAAACACTTTTTAAGTTCCTATTTAATTCATCCAAAATTTCTACAAAATGTGCTCAAGATATATTTTTCTTAAATACTAGACCTAACCGTGAGTCTAACAAAATTGGAAGTACTCAATTTGGATCTACCAATTGGGAGTTACAAAAATCACAAATCGGCATTCAAAACTGTATTTTTGAGCTATCCTTCTAATACTCAGTCGCTGACAACAGGGGTCCACCGGTCAGCTGGGCCCACGTGTCACAGACACAGGAACAGAGGAGACGGCTTCGACGGCGCGGCACACGGCGAGGCTCGCCGGCGGCGGCTCCTCCGGCGAAAACAAGTGTACCAACGTGCTCCCCTAAGCAACCCGCACCGATTGGTACCAAGAACATGACCTATTCCTAACCCTAGCCTTGCCGGCGGCGAGAGCAGCGGCGGTGCGCAAGGCACGGCGGCGCTCCGACGACGGCGACCTGCCATGGTCCCGCTCGAGCTCGGTACGAGCTCCGCAAGACCACGGCGAAGCTTCCTAGACGAACTAAGGTTCCGAGATGCAGTGTAGGTACCTGGCCATGTGCACCGGCCAACGGCGGCGCTCAGGGCACGCCGACGAGGTCCGCGGTCCGGCGTGAATACAACGAATCACCGAACTACATCTAGAGGGTAGAAACTATAGCTAACAGGGAAGCTTATGCTTGCTCTAGCTAGAACGGAGACGAGCCAGGCATGGCCAACGACGGTGAGCTCGTGTATGCGGCCATGGCAGCCATGGCGAGAGCGACCGGCCGTTCCGGCATGCACACACGGTAGCGTCTAATGTCACTCCTACCCGAGCACCAGCAAGCTAGGAGGATACTAGGATGGTAGAGATCTCAGCGAGAGAGGGAACAGGGAGATGGGGCCACGATGGCCATGTGAGCGGCGGCGTTCTGGCCGGCCTCCCGCTCGAGCGCATCGCGAAATGTGGCTCACCAAACGGGGCAACATGAGCATGAAGAGGTGAAGATCGTAGAGGTAATGGTGACGGAGCTAAGACCGTGATCAATCGGACAAAGGTGGTGAGGCGAGGAAGTTAGATTTGAGGCGGAGCTCGCTTCGGCGGCAAATGGCGGCCAGCGGTGTCTTCTTCTGCGCTTCGGTACCGTGAACGGAGAAGTGAATGAGGGCAGAGCGCGTGCGGTGAGTGGAGAGGCAGCAGGGCGTCGTCCACTTCAAGCCGGCCAGCGCGCGGCGCGGTCAGGGCGATCCGAGCGCGTGGCGGACACGTGGCGGCCGGTCTCTGTTGTCGGTCAGCCATGACCGGTCTGAAGGTCACGTTTCAGCGTTCATCGAGTCCGACTGACAGGCGAACTTTGACACCGATTAACTCCTAAACCGTGCTGATCCAAGTTAAGGTGTAGTTGACAAAGTTGTAGTATCAAGTGAGATCTTCAACTTTGTCAATTGGAGCTCGAGCTGGTTTGGCTTGGTTAGTGAGATACAGTGCTCCAAACATCAGCTCAAGAAACTGAAATTGCACTTAGGACTTAGAAATAATTTCAAGTGTTGAATCCACCTTCAAAGCTGACTTGTGGGACCTTTTTCGGCATGTTGTGCACATTTTCACGAGTTGGTCACAAAATAACTTTTGTTCCACATATAATCCTCTACAACTTTGCTTTAGGTTGCTCAGACATGCAAACATCCTAAGCTACACTTTTTAAACAGTCAAACACAGGAGCTCTAGGGGTCCAAATTGGTCAACCATGACTTGGAAACCTAATTAGGCAAAATGATCAACATGAACATTGTTCCTAATGACATTCTAGGTGTAACTAAGTTACTTACAAGCATTTCTAGCCACACCATGCATTGGTCACACAAGAATCAATCAAGGTATACACTGAAATGCTGAAAAACACAAGAAATGTTGCAAATGTTTCATAGTCATGTTTCACATGTTTCCTGATCTTGTTGCATAGTATTAACTAATATTGTTTCACTAAGTGAGTGGCACATGTTGCACTTAAGTGTTGGACACTTTACATTTCATAAAGAACAACACACATGAAATATACAACACGTTGCTATGTTTCGAAATTATGTTTCATGTGCTATAAGTTCACAAAGGGATGCATGATGCTCATGTTCATGAAATGCAGTGCAAATGTGAAAGCTAAACACCAGGGGTGTTACAGGTTAGATGATCATTTTTGTCTTAATCGAACAAGTTCTGACCCCTGTGTTTTATTCGAACAAGTCTGTTCTTTTATTTTGGCGTGATCGAATTGTTTTTTTTTCTCTCTTTTTATGTGTGAAAAGGGGTTAATGCGTTCTGACCCTTCCATCTGTCAAGACAGTAGGGCTCGGGGTGTGGGTGAACAAACTCTGATTATGCTAGTGAGCAAGAGTGTCGTAGCCACTAGGGTGTAGGTTTCTTGTGGTCCGACCAGCCTTACTCAATCGTTTGTTTCCACAAACCTTGCCACTAGGTCTTTTAACATGAGGAAGAGGTCGGGCACGATGACTATTTTAGAAAGGGTATATATACCCTTACCAGCCCCTAAGTGAGACCCGACCCCTTGCCATTGATGGGGTCGAGTGTCACTAAAGATCGAGGAGAGGATAGCGAAACTATTAGGAGGAAGCGTCTCTTGTTTTTGTACATACCCCCTCCCTAGGATCTGAGCCATCATTCTACAACCACGCATTTGGTCTCCTTGTGAGTCCAACTTTCCTCGAGCCCCCACGCATAGCGGGGGATCGGTCGAGGGTGGGCTCATCTTTGTGATCGTCGCCCTGTCTATGGTTTTCGCAATCGGATGGGTTGAGCTAACATCACTTGCCTCGATGCCTCGAGTGATGCGCTCGGTGAGCTCACTAATGGGCATGTCCGAGTGGAATCTGGGTTCGTCGTTCATGATAGGGTCAGCATACCCCTCATGTGGCATTCCACTGCTCCTTAACCCACCTCCCGGTAGATGCCTGAGTTGTTCCAGAGACCGACTCAGATGGCCCGCTAGCCTCCCTTGATGGAAATGACATAGGTGCCATCCCCTCAGCCTTGTCTAACCAAAATGACACTGTCCCCCCCCCTCTCAACTTTTTAGGGCGAGGGGGTGGCAAAAAGGTGAATGCGCGAGAGGCTCGAGTGTCAGCCCCTCGGCGTTGCCTAAGTGAAAACGACGCTGTCCCTCCCAACTTTTAGGGCTAGGGAATGGCGAAGAAGCGAATGCGTGAGAGGCTCGAGTGCCAGCCCTTCGGGGTTGACTAATGGAAAATGATGCCGCCCCCCTAGCTTTTTAGGGCGAGGGGTGGTGAAAAGGTGAACACGCGAGAGGCTCGAGTGCTAGCCCCTCGACGTTGCCTAAGCAAAAATGACACCGTCCCCCCAACTTTTTAGGGTCAAGGGGTGGCAGAAAGGTGAACGAGCGTGTGACTCAATTGCTAGCCCTTAGGCGTTGCCTAAGTGAAAATGACACCGTCCCCCAAACTTTTTAGCGTGAGGGATTAGTGAAAAGACAAACACGTGAGAGGCTCGAGTGCCAGCCCCTCGGCGTTGCCTAGGCAAAAATGACACCGTCCCCCCAACATTTTTGGGCGAGGGGGTGGCGAAAAGGAGAACGCACGAGAGGCTCGAGTGCCATCCCCTCGGTGTTGCCTAGGCAAAAATGATGCCGTCCCCTCCAACTTTTTAAGGTGAGGGGTGGCGAAAAGGTGAATGCATGAGAGGCTCGAGTGTCAGTCCCTTGGTGTTGCCTAAGCAAAAATGACACTGTCCCCCCAACTTTTTAGGGCAAAGGGGTGGCGAAAAGGTGAACGCGCGAGAGGCTCGAGTGCTAGCCCCTCGGTGTTGCCTAGGCGAAAATGATGTTGTCCCCCCAACTTTTTAGGGCGAGGGGATGGCGAGAGCCCTGGAACATGGTCTCTATTGAAATAATTTTATTTATACGTTGAATGATTTACATGTGTGCCTGCCTCTTAGGGGCTAGGTGTATTGGCAGAAATTGTACAATCGGTAGTTTTCCTTCCGCCTCTTGGGCTGAGGTCTCATGCTCTTTTATTTGTGTGGCCAAAGCGAATTGGTTAGGTTAAACGATGAATTAGCTAAATTATTTGGTTCCCTTGTATTCGTGCGCTTACTAGCACATAGCTGATACCTTTTTAGATAGCAGTTGCTGCTCCATGCTTGCTTGCCGCTATGAACCATCCTCATCCTACTGAGCAATCCTCTAGCTCTGTGCATAGCAATAATCAGGCGCTCACTCCTTTTGGATAGTATGTGGCCTGGGATTTACATTTCCTCTCACGATAACTACATTTCACCAGATGGTGTTTCATGTTTGCGTAGCCTTTCGCCCATATGCGTGGGCTGCTGCGCTATTGGTGGTGTCTATTTTCTACCTCTGCCTTAGGTGCCTTTGGCTTGGCTTGTGAGCTGTCACTGGGATCTGGGGAGGGTTGGGTGCTTTATCTATAGGGCTCTGGTTGCTTGCCCCTAATGAATTTTGGTAGCTGTTGTAGGTTGTTTCATTTATTGACTAGGTTTGGTTCTAAGTTTGCTTTTGTCCTTTTTGCAGGCTCTATGGCTTTCTGTATTTTATTGTTTTGCTACTGGTAGTGCGCCGGCCTTGGGTGTGTATTTGCCATTACCAGGAAATGATGAGCCCCTGTTCCTACTTAGGGGTGCCCTGGTTCCTATTCTCTGGCTTTCTCCTTGGCGTGGCTGAGTTTGAAACGGCTAGTAATAAGGAATTTTTCTAGCCTGTGGGCGTTTGATTTCGTCCTCTATTCTTTTCGGGAGGTTCCAAGTATGCGATAGCCCGTAGGCTTTTGGCTTTGCCTCTTCTTCCTTTAGAAAGGTCAAAGTGTGCGCTAACCCATAGGCTTTTTGGTTTCGCCCTCTCTTCTTTTTGGAGGGTTGAAATAAGCATTGGCCCATAGGCTTTTGATTTTGCCCTCTTTTCTTTTCGAAGGGTCGAAATAAGCTCTATCCTGTAGGCTTTTGATTCCACTCTCTTTTTTTCAGAGAGTTGGAATGCTCATGTTGCCCATGGGCTTTTATGGTGCGGAGTGTGCTTGCGAATGCCTACAAAATGGTAGCCGGAGCAACCTTTTCCCTTGGATATTGCTGTCGATACTCAAGCCCTACGCAGTCTTGTTTCGACACTTAGTCAATGCTGCTTTTGGGGGAAGTTTGCTTAATAATCATAAGGGGTTACAAAGGATTGCCTCATTAAAAAACCTCACTCCCTTTCGCAAGGGTTTCCCCTGTGAGGAAAAAGAGTGCCAATCCCCTTGGAATTTCAAGTAGCAAAATCAAAATTACATGGAGATTTAAATAAAAGAGGAAGAGAAAAGAAGAAAGCAAACGCTAAAGGGATTCTATGGGTAGAAGCGACACATGATATCTGTGTTCCAGGTATGATCTGTCTCGACCTTGTCATTCATCAAATGATACTTCTAGGCTTGATCATAGTTGCGACGATAAACAAGCTGTACCATTATGACTGGAGCTTTCCTTGCTTGTCAGGATGGCGGATGAGTACCAAATCACCTGGGATGATGTCCTTTTGGACTACCTTCTTGTCCCTCCATGCCTTTGTTTTCGCATGGTACTTGTCGAGGTTGTCAGTGGCACGGAGTCATGTTGTTTTGATCATTTTGATCTAACTTACCTCTGTACTGGTGTTGTGGCTTCTATTTGTGTTTGAAATGACCCTAGTTTCAGCTCTTCTAGGGTGATGGCCTCTTCACCATATAATAGTCAAAAAGGGGTGAAACCTGTTGCCCTTGATCATGAGATGTTATGGCCCTAGACTAATGTGATGAGTTCTTGAGCCCATTTTCCTTTTGTAGCGTCAAAGAGTGACTTTGAAATGGCTGTGAAAATCAGACCGTTAGCCCTTTCGATAGCCCTGTTGCTCTGGGTGTGGTTGACAAAGGTGAAAGTGAGTTTGATGTTGAGCTCACTGTAGAAGTTTCTGAATTCGGTGCAGTCGAACAGTTTTCCATTGTCCACTATTATATAGGTTGGCACTCTGAACCGACATATGATCCTCTGCTAGACGAAGCTTATCAATGTTCCAGACATGATTTTTGCCAAAGGTTTCGCTTCTACCCACTTGGAGAAATACTCTAAGGCCACAACGGTGAAACAGAGGTTGCCTGGGGATGGTGGTAATGGTCTGACTATGTTGATGCCCCATCACTACAGTGCCCAGGTTGGAACGATGGATCTAGCTGGGTTGGCCGGCAAGTTTTGCTTTCTTGCTAACATCTGACACTTTTTGCATGTCTTCACCAGTTGCTTGGCATCTTCAGCTGCTGAAGTCCAATAGAAACCTTTCCTTATCGCCCTATGTGTGATCTCATGTGGTCCTCTATGCGCTCCACATGACCCTACATGGATTTCACCCATGAGGTCCATGCCCTGTTGCTTGCTTATGCACTTGAGTAGGGGAGATGTGATTCCACTTTTGTAGAGATCTGAGCCTATGATTGAGTACTGCCTAGTCCTTGCTTTTATCCTTTCGGCCTCATGCTTGCTGAGTGGCTCAAAACTTCTGGATAAAAATGCGAATATTGGGGATCTCCAATCTTCGCTGGAAATCACATGTAATGCTGCCGGGTGATCTTTTTTTACCTTTATGGCTTTGATTGTTAATGCTTGGACGAATACATCTGGTGGTAGAGTTAAATTTTGGGCTGCTGCCTTCGCCAATTCATCTACCTCAGTGTTCTCGGCTCTTGCAACGTGCCTTAGGCTGAAACCAGTGAAATGCTTTTCCATTCTTCCTACTGCCATGAGATACTTGACTAACTCAGGCTCCTTTGCCATGAAAGTCTTTTCAATGTGGCCAATGACTACTTGCGAATTGGATTTGATAATGCACCTTCACACGCCTAATGCTCTAAGCTTTCATAGCCCTAGCAAAATTGCTTTGTATTCGGCGATGTTATTGGTAGTGAGAAATTGGAGTCGAACAACGTATCTTAGCTTTGAGCCATTTGGCGGGGTTAGGATAGCTGTGATTCCTATGCCTGATGCTCCCCATGCTCCATCAAAATGCATGGTCCATACTGGTTCTTTGAATTATAAGGTAGTATCGAATGCGGAAGGTGTCCCATCTGCGATGAAATCTACTAGTACTTGTGACTTGATTGCCGATCTATGCTCAAAGTCGACTGTGTATTCGTTTAGCTCAGTAGCCCACTTTCCAATTCACCCTATTGCTTCGCTGTTTCGAAACAAAGCTTCCAAAGGTCGAGGTGACAACGCCCTGATGCGATGAACTTGGAAATAATGCTTCAGTTTTATGAAGGCCTTGACAATAGTGTACGCTATCTTTTTGAGATCCAAATAGTTGAGCTTTGCTCCTGACAATGCTTTAGACACAAAATAGATTGGGAACTGCTTCATCTTGTTTTTGTGTTCTTTTTCTTCTACCAAAATAGCGCTTACTGCTGTTGGCGATGTGGCCAGGTAAAGCAATAGTGCTGCCCCTGGCAAAGGCTTTGTCAATGTTGTGAGCTTCATCAAGTAGTTCTTAAGTCATCAAATGCTTGCTGCTTCCCAGTGCCCCATTCAAATAGATCTGAGTTCCTCAATACCCTAAAGAATGGCAACCCCCTTTCTACTGATCTTGCAATGAACTTGTTCAGCGCTGCTAGTCTATCGGTCAACTTCTGTACCTGCTTCCTGTTTGTTGGTGGCTACATACTGATTATTGCCGCAATCTTGTCTAGGTTTGCTTCAATCCCTCTAGCCAAAACCAGACAACCCAACAATTTCCCTTTACAAATGCCGAAGATACACTTGTCTGGATTGAGCTTCAGGCCACTCTTACGAAGATTTGCGAAGGTCTCTTGGAGGTCTTCGATGTGCATTTCTTTCTTATCGCTCTTGACTACTATGTCATTGACATATGTGTAAGGGACCGTGATGCCTAAGAGGGGGGGTTGAATTAGGCAACTTAAAATTCTACTTCTAACTAAAGCCTCTAATTTCACCTAGTCAAAACCTATGCAGGAAAGTAATCTATCTAAATGTGCAACTATAGTTTTGCTAGGTGTGTTGCTATCTCTACTTCAAAACAGTGATGCAACTGTCGACACAAAATTTCATCTCGTGTCGAGGACACACGCAGCAAGCCGGAAGGGTCTGCTCGATGGAGCTGTAGATCCGCCTAGCTTCAGCGCAGGGATGGTCGATCCTACACAATCCTCCCAAGACATGCCAATGAATTTGACCCTGTAATTGACAAGGAGAGAAAGTTTATCAGTAATTAAGGGCGGAATGTGCCGGTGTTGCCAGACAGTCCCGAATGTGCGACTCTGAGAGCCGATATGAAAGGAAATCAACTAAATAGTCAATTCCAGCATATTCGTAAGAATAAATCGATTAAAGCTCATGAGTTGTGTAAGAAGAATCGGTTATCATTCAGGATAAATGTCATTATTTGAACAAATGTTAATCAATGGCAATAAGATGTCAATGTGATTGGTTTATGCTGAGCCAATGATTACAAGTAACCAAACCCCTTCTATATAAAGAAATAATAAAACACCATTTAACCATTTAATAAAGATAAATCAAATGAACTTGTTAGATCTTATCTAGCGCTATGACCAGTGGGGCATGAGGCAGAATCATGCAGGCCATAGAAGCAACAACAGACTCAACGACCTTAACTGATTACTAATATTAGTGGGGCATGAGGCAAAATCATGCAGGTCGTAATACAATAATAAGATTATGGGGCTAACACATCTTTCAACCTATCTTTACTTCAACGGTCTCGTAATGCGAACTGTTTGTGAAAGCACTCGATATCTGCTAAAACAGCCAATTCAGGCATAGCGCACAATTAAGGTCATGCCTTATCAGGAATAGACCTACCAAATAACGATCCCCACTCCACGGTGCTAATAGTGGGGTGTGAGGTAGAATCACACAGGCCATGATAGCGGGCCATGGAACGGCGTTCGCTAGCCAATAGATCTACTCAAGATGCAACATGCCTTAACCGTATGCTATGCACGATCAGGATTGGCATAAAACAGCCGATAAAATATAACTCATCGTTTAAGGTGTAGATTAGATCAGTTTTGAGATTAACAAACGATGGGCTAAACAAGATATAAGGCCGATCTAGATCAATCCCAATCGGGCAGAGTGATATTGCTGTAATTAGATAGGTAATGAAAGCAATAAGCAATATCGGTAACTTAATGAATCTACCAAAGACTGCCATTCTAAGGTAGAGCCGATAACTTGACCTTGATCTAGTTCATGTAGTGGGGGTCGACCGGATCGATGTAGCCATACTTGAACTAGGCAAGAATCGATAACTAACTTATACCAGAGTCACAGTGGAGGTCAACCGAATCGATGCAGCCGTACGAACAGAGGTATACGTCATGACGGTACTTACAACAAGCAGTGAAGGTCAACCGGATCAATGCAGCCATACTTGCTGAAGAACTCGCCGAGATCTACTCTACTCCTACTCCTAAGGGGTGACTGGAGCCAAAAAAGGAAATGACTTGTATATTGGATTGATTGTGTGTTTTACAATAGCCAGGGTTTGGTATTTATACCCGGGACCTAAAAATGAATCCTACTTGAGTACGACTTAGCACAATTTTTGGTACGAAGAAAACATTCCTACTTTAAGATAACTTGGACTCTAATCTTTCTCCTTTTGTAGAGTCCGATATGTATCTTCTTGATGCCAATCATATCTCATCATCGTTATCTACTGACGTCATTCGGAGAGAACCGATTCCAGTGTCGCATTCGACCCGACAGATACCAATCCTCACTCAATCGACTCCTTGATTGGCACAGTCTTGGAAGCCTACGAATTCCCGCGCTCTTCTCCCAAATTTTGGTGTAAACAGCAACCTAGGTTCCAATCCTATCAACTAGCCTATCAACTAAGCTAGGGAAGTAAAGCACACAACCAAGGTAGCAATGTAAATGTGGAAGGTAAAGATGAGGTAGAGGTGCAAACTCCCATCGTCGACTCTGGTATTTTTACCAAGGTATCGAGAAGCGCTCAAGCTTCCCCCAAGTCCTTGTTGGAGCCCCTCACAAGGAATCCCACATAAGGGCCAAGCTCTTGGTCAGGTAACTCCATGGATAGCCCCGGGCCTTCCCCATGCGCAAGTGGGTCTCCGGTGTGCCTTTCGGCAAGCCTCTCCTGGACTGCTCCCCACCATGTTCACTATCAAGCTTCCGGCCGAACCGCCACGGGCCTTGTTCCCTTTGGTACACAATGGCGGCCACACAACAAATGTGGTTGGTTTAATCTTGTAAGACTACAAGCCCCTCCGATGTACAACAATGGTGCGCGCAAGCACCGAGTGATAAGAGGTGTGCAAACCTCACTAAACACTAGGCCTAAACCTAGAGCAAGCGCATAAGCGGTGGTCTAATCGACCTAAGCACTTCGCAAAGCACCTACGCTAATGACCTAATGAATCACTAAGCACTATGCAAGTGGAGATCACTAAAATGGTGTATCAACACCCTTGGTATGTTTCCTCAGCTCTCCACTCCTCAAATAGCCAGTTGGGGTTCTATTTATAAGCCACATAGAGAAAGTAGCCATTGGGGGCGAAACCCAGCTTACTGCTAATGACCAGACGCTGCTGTCGTCCTAACCGGATGTGTCCAGTAGTCCCGACCGTTGAGCACGTGGGTAGAGATCAGACGCACTGCCGAGTCCGGTCATCATCGACCGGACACGTCTAGTCACATTTGCGCCTCTCTAGAACCTCTCTGGACATGATCAGACGCAACACTTTGTGTGTTTGGTCATCCAGTGCCGCTGCGTCCGGTCCTCACTGAGTTGTTGCTACGATGATGAATAGTGAAGTCCATGCATCCGGTCATTGCCTCGCTCAGCGATCCGGTCACTGCCGCTGATGCCTGCTATTGTCGAGCAATTGATCGGACATGTCCGGTCCTCATAGGGCCACGTCCGGTCACCTCTGTGGAGCTTGTTTCTTCACGATCTTGCATCCGACTTGGTTCCTATCTTCATGCTTAGACTTTGCTTGATATCTTGGATCCTCTCTTGTTCTTCTAGGGTCATGCTTAAGGTGTTGATCATCAGATCATCATGTTGCCTTCGTCCAAGTCATGTTTGTGCCCTATTGAACTACAAAACAATTACTTATAAATTCATTAGTCCAATTTGGTTGTGTTGGTCATCAAACACCAAAATCCAAAGTAAATGGGCCTAGGGTCCATTTTCCTTACAATCTCCCCCTTTTTGGTGATTGATGACAACACGACCAAAACAAGCAAATAATAAAAATTTTGGAATTTAAAAACTATTTACTTGCTAGGATGCAATGCAAAGGGCAAGGTTATATGATGCTAAAAGATACCACATGTAAACATCTTTGAAAACTTATCTTTCCCTTGCAAATGTCCCCATGTGGCATTATGGATTTAAGCCTCTCCCTAACTCCATAATCCACTATCCTCCCTTTCTCGGACCATTACCACTTGTAAATTATTATGATCGGGCTTGCTTTTGGTCCTACAAATTCTCCCCCTTTGGAATCAAACACCAAAAAGGAAGACATTAGTAGCACAAGGGAGGGTCAAACTTTGTGATCCTTTGTATGTGGAGTGGAATAGGTCACCAAATTTGACTCTCACATTACATAGACTAAGCTCCCCCTAAATATATGCGTACATATGATGAAGAATGTAGTTTATGCATAATTGGCAAATTAATGCTCAAGGGAGTTTAATCTATATAATGCATGGAGAAAGCATATAAATACCAAAGTGAAATCAACATGATGATATCGGTTTAGAAATACCACAAGTGGAAACCAATTTGATTTATACCACTTGCAATAGGTGGTGGATATTTGAAGTATGATGCTTAACTTCGGGGACTCCATTTTCCTTGCAATGAGAATACTACACACATGATAAGCTTGAAAAGGTGTTAGTCTGAAAGCATCCAACTTGTAGAGTAACCTCCCCCAAAATTTGTGCACACAAGTATGGAATACTTGTAGGAGACATGCACATTGATTTTAGAATAAAAATACCACTTGAAAGATGACATCACATGAATGTGAGAATCATTTTTGAAAGTGATATTGGGGAGAAATTATCTACAATTTGGACTTTGGCACATATTAGATGAACAATTGTAAAACTAGCTATGTGTCGTGCTCCTAAACAATTTAAACCATGTAGGTTTGCTCCAAGGGTTAAGAGTGAAACCGAGCAAGCCTACCATAAGATATACCTAGTGTATGCAAGACAAAAGATTAAACATGCAAATGCAAACCTAGGCATGAAAAGGAACTAGATGCTAATTGAAATTGCAAGAAATTAAATCTAGTTACATAACATGGGAATGGTTATTTGGGTCCATAGTATTCACTAACCCACTTGGCAATTACCTTGTCCATAATGATGCACCCCACGAAATGCACCCATACTTTGCCAAGTGTCCAAACTCCTTGAGGTCATCAGACTTCTCACTTCCCTTTCGGGATCCAAACCTTCTTGGTGCTCTTCATGTTGAAAATGATCTCCTTTGGCACCCAAATGTGTTTGGCCCCATTGTTGGCTTGCTTGTTCACATTAATGGCCACCACCTTGTCATTTTTCTTCTTCTTCAAGAGATAAGGTGTGGAGGCCTTTTTGTCCACCTTGTTGGTGTAGGTGTTGGAGAGCTTGCTTGTTTCCTTTTTGTTTTTCTCTTTCTTCTTATCTCCTCCCCATTCTTCACCTTGCACTCATAGGACTTGTGGCCTTCCTTGTGGCACATATAGTAAACCACGGTTTGTCCTTCATCAAGCTCCTTCACTTGCTTAACGGTGTTATCTTGATGATGTTGGGCTTGCTCCATTTTGCCTTTTACTTGAGTCAAGTCCTTGGTAAGGCGAGCCACTTCTTGCTTGAGTTGCTCATTCTCCATTGCGACCTCTTGTGTGCATGTATCTACAACAACTTTCTCAACACAAACTTGGTTGCACAAGAGTGAGTCTAAACATGAATCATTGCAAGAAGTAGAAGCATATTTTTAGGCATGTCAAAGATAGAACTTTTCTTTTTAGGTGCCTTGGTAAGGGTTGTACCGACAGCTTCAAGATTAGTAACTTTATTAGTTAGCTCATCACAATGTTTGCACATGGTTTTCATTTTAGTAAGCAAACTTTTATAAGCATCTTGTGAGCTAGCTAACTTTTCTTTTACTTTTTCATTTTTCTTTACAAGTTGCTCATCATTGATTGTTCATGCATTTGTTGTTGCACTAGCCTCAAGTTGCTCAATTTTAGTTGATAGTTCAATATTGAGATTAGAAAATGTCTCATATTGTTCAAGCAAGGTTTTATATGCTTCTTGTGAACTATCTAGCTTTTCTTGCAACATTTTTAACTTCTTTTGTTGGCTAGTGCAAGCCTTAGCATATTTAAGATTTTTTTGCACAAGTTTATTAAGAGAAGGCATTTCATCATCACTATCACTCTCACTAGATGATGAGCTTTCGTTACCTCGTGCCATAAGGCACACACAAGAAGAGCTTGATGATGAGTGCTTGTGGCCTCGCCTCTTGTGATGGTCTTCTTCTTCACTTGAAGAATCATCCCATGACCTTATTGATGTGAGGGCTTTGTCCTTGCACGCCTTCTTCTTTGTCTTGGGTGTGGGCTTGTTTGGACAAACTTCCACAAAGTGCCCCAACTCACTGCATCTATAGCATCCTTTCTTTCTTTGCTCATTTCTTTGATTGGTGAAGATGAAATCTTGAATTTGGATGGGCACACCCTTGACATTGAGCCTTTGGATCATCTTCTCCACCTTGTTGATAAGTTTGATTGATTCTTCATCAAGGTCGGAGGTGGAGGAGGAAGATTGATCATCATCACTTGAATCTTCATCATGATCATCATGATCATCATCATCCTCATCTTCTTCTTCATCTTCACTTGAGGAGCTTGAGCTTGTTTCAACTTGCTTGCCCTTCATCTTCTTTTTTCTCACTACATGCGGGAGCTTTGCCTTTGCTTGATGACGAGGCTTCTTCTTGACCCATCTTCCATGACATTTCAAATGCCACTATCTTGTCAATGACTATGGCTAGGGTCATGGTGCTCAAGTCCTCCATGTTGTGAAGGTTGGTGATTATGCTTGCATATTTCTTTTGTGGTAGCATGGAGATGATCTTCCTCATGATGCCGCATCATCTAGCTTCGTTAATCCTATTAAATGGAGCTCATTGATAATTAGATTCAAACAAGAATACATATCACGAACAAGCTCATCATCATTCATTTTAAAGGAATCATAATTTTGTTTCGCTAGACAATGTTTTTGCTCACTGATATTAGTTGTGCCATCATGGAGCTCTTGGAGTTTTAACCAAATTTCATGTGTCGTATCTAAAGTGAACACTTGGTTAAACACATCCATGCTAAAAGATTCAAACAAGCAATTTTTAGCTCTAGCATTGAAATAAATTTCTTTTTCTTCACTCTTTGTGGGTTTATTGGGATTCTTAATGGGTTTCATCCCGTCATGAGTGACTGTCCAAACACCCAAATATACTTCCTCAAGGTGACAAGACATTCTAGCTTTATAGTAGGGAAGTTACTGCCGTCAAAGTGCAGAGGCCTAGAGGTATCTTGTAACACCTTTGGTGTTTTAAACCCTAAAATATGCCATGTCATCATATGCATTGCACATCATTTTGGTGTTAGTAAAAACTTTCATATGCATTCACTAAAACAAGTTATGTTTATGTTTATATGTGTTGACTTGTATGGAATAAATCAAGTTTAAAACCTTAGTGTTGAATTGGATTTCCGAAAACCCTAATTTCCAGCATTTCATTTTTCCTTGGATAACCTAATTCAAAATCTAAGCACATTTTGGGGTTGAGCCTAAAAGGAAAAGTGTAGAGCTTGTCATTATGTACAAAGTTGGTTTTTAGAGTTTTCAAAGTTGTTATATAAAATTTGAAGTAATTTGAAAAGGGATAAATTCTTAAAGTGTACCCTTTTGATTTTAAACTTGCATTTTAAAATGTAGACCGAATTAGAGTATGATTATTGAAGTAAAGTTGTAGAACTTTGAATTTGGAGCAACTTTTATTTTTGGAGATTTTTGAGTTACCATACAAAATTGAGAGTAATTTGAAAAATGGATCGAGTGGCAATTCGGTAATTACCTTGAACAGTGTCAGTGGAAGACACCTCACCGTCGGTGATCTTCCACCGCGTTCTAGTCGTGCCCAAGGCCACCTCCGGTTTCGCGCTGGCATGGAGAAGCTTATGCGCGTCGTCTCCGTGTCCTAGGCTACGCTATAAAGCCGAGACACCGTCCCCGTCCTCCTCCGCTTCCTCTATTTTTCCCATCAGCGTCGCCCAGCTCTGATGAGCTCGCGCCGTCACCGTAGCCCTTTCTCTACCTAGGTTAGGCTTGTCACTGGTCCGCCTACTCCTTGTGAATGCATCTAACCAGTCCTTGAAGCCTGACTCCGCTGGGAAACGTTGCGCGTTGCCTTTCTTCCTCGCGGCCGGCCGCATCGCCGTCGAGCTTGCGTCACCATGGCCAGCACTCTACGGTGCGTCTCTGTCCTTGCTAAGCATGGTTCCATCTTCTCCGTGTTGCCGTGATGCTCTTTGTCTTGTTGGTTGATCCATTCGTCCACCGCAGCCATCGGAACGCCGCCATCGACACCAGCTGAGCTGCCGTACCGGACTTGATCGACGACAAGCTCCTCTGTTGCTCCTCCGGTTCAGCCATCAGCTCGAGCATGTTTGGGGTGAGCTCCTGAGTCCTCCCAAGCTTTTTGTTTAACCGCTACCAGCCTCACTTCGCCGGCGTAACGTAGCCGCACCGCCGTGGCCGCCATGGCCGGCGTCGAGCTCGGACCCCGCCATTTTAAGTTCAGCTAGTGCCACCAACCGACGCGCTGTGAAGTGGGGAGCATGATGGTACCCTCGCCGTCGTCGACAACCTCACCGGCAGCGAGATATCGGCGGTCAAACCCCCAGTCGTCGCTGTTGAGCGTGGGGCACTGTGCCGACAGGGGTGACCCACCTGTCAGTGGCAGTTGATTTGAAAATGAAAATTTTCAATTTTGCAGAATTGTTTAAATAGTGCTGTGATTTGTTTATTTTGTGTAGAATTAAATAGAGCTCCAAAAATTATGAAAATTTTTGTGTGACCTCTTTGAGATGTCCTCTAGGTAGGAAAAAGATGAAACCATGAAAATCAACAGTTTTTGGATGCTTAAAAATGAGCTCTATTAATTAATAAATGCTTGTTCCATGATTTTTTTAGGCTTAAATAATTATCCAAAAATTATGAAAATTGTTTTGCCACTTAGCTATCATGTGATGAGTCTTCACAAAAATTTTGAGCTCATTTGGAAAAAGTTGATTTGTTTCATAATTTTAAATTAAATAATTAATTCATAAAAACAAATAGTAAACCTTTATGACTTAGGTTTTGTTTGAATTCTGGGTTGAGTGATGACCTTGGGTCATTAGTATAAAATGATACTTGGCACTTAAAGTAAGTGTTTGAGTTTATGAAAAGGTTTAGTTAGTTGTTGGTTTGCAACTGTAGAAAATTGTATTCAAGTTACTAACTTTTGCCTCCATTGTCGAGCATTATGTTTTATATCTTGCATCATATTAAACATGGCATTGTTACTACGTGTAGTGAACGAAAGTGAGAACGTGGTAGTCAATCAAGTTGTTGAGGAAGTTAATCCAACTGTTGAGGTCAGGTTTGATATCTGTGGAACATCTCCGGAACTTGACTTTTTCGACAATCAAGGCAAGCTCCGGATGCATTTAAACCTACCTTGTGTTTTACAAATTTATATCATTTTTGCTTTTATTTATTGCATTAAGTGATTAGGAGTTGAGTGGAAACCTAATTGGTGCATTACCCACCTTGTTTTTCTATATCAACCTTGTTACCCGTTTTAATTCGAGAATGCCTAGTTATGCTTAGCCATGCTTAGACCAATAAAAGTCGAGTGATTACCTATCACCTGTGAGATATAAATGGATTTTTGGATACGGTTGGTTATTTATGTCATCATGAGGTATAATCCTGTGGAGTGATAAATCTAGACCAGGCGGACTCGGTGTTTAAGAGCCACAAGACATGGATGTCTTGTGAGCGGGTTCTTTCCACCTGTGTCGATTAAGAACCATCCGTTGTTGAATTGCATTAGGTGAGACTTTATAGTACTGGCCACATACTCTGGTAAGCTTTAACTCGGCTATTCTATTACGAGAATGGCTACTCGCACACTAGGAGTGGAGAGATGGCGAGAGTAGTGTGTACCCACGTGGCAATGGGCTGGATTGGTGGAGTACTATGCTCTCGGGTGGCGCGGACCCGTTCTTGTTTTAGAGGATCTGAGGGTAGGTTGATATATGTAGATCAGGGACCTACATAGGTCATGTGGTTAGGAATCCCTAGCTGGGTTATAATCGGTTCGAATCGTCGTTGCTCCTCGGTTATGGAGACTCAACTCACTGTTCATCATCGTAGTTACTAAATGGAACTTAAGTAAGTTTTGAGAAAGAGTTTGATATGAAGTTTCATGATTTCAATATGGATCATGTCAGCTTTATATATGATATTTATGAAGTTGTAAATGTTGAAAGAAAGAATCTCGCTAGAGAGCTTTTACGCAAAAGAACTTTGATTCTTGCTAAAGCCCTACCTTGAATCCCTGAGCCTGCATTCCTGAGTCTTATTAGTTTTTACTTTGGTTAAGTCTTGTTGAGTACTTTTGTACTCAGGGTTCTTTAACCCTCGTTGCAGGTGAGTCTCATGAGCAGGTCTGCTTTGGACTGTGCTGCATGACAGTTTTGCAAATCGATGATGACAAGTAAATGTGTGGTCCTTGGGCAGGGCACTTTAATTGTGTGTTTTGTGTTATGTTACTAATGCCACTCCACTACTATGGTTTGTAATAATAATCATACTTAGTTTGTAAGGTTTGAAATAACTGTTTTGTAAACTAAGTTATTGTAAGTCTTCCGCTATTTCACTCTGATGTAAATTAATGAATAAACTGTTATAATACTGCAATAACTCTGTAATGGGATCCTGCTTGGAAAAATTGTGGATGATTCAGGTTTCCCGAGGACACCCGATAGTCTTCTTAAGTTACCGGGAACATATGCATGGTCATTAGAGGTCATTGGACAGTGACAGGTGCATGTGGGCCCTATAATTTAGGAGGTCTGCCACAGAATGGTATCCGAGCGATCATTACAAAGTTTTTGTTGTATTGTTTTACAAAAACTTCAAAATGTTTTGGGCAAATAAATTTAAACTATTAATTTGGTCCAAATTGCTTTTGACTTATCTTAAATTCAATCTCGCCACTCCTTATTTGATTAAAAAGGTTGTTTGTGGTGGAGTAGTAATCTTATTATGCCCTATATAATAAGAACTTTTGGTTATGTACCTTAGGAGCTTGATGTTTAAGTTTCATAAGAATGATTCATGCATCATGATTAATTCATTTGTTACTTACTTTCCCTCTTAGTCTGGGTTGAGTAGTGTAATCTCTTTCTTCCTACTCAAAAAACTTTTCTTAGATCGTCTTACTATTTTTAAATCTTACTTCTTATAGTATGACTCGAACCAAGGTAACGCCCCGTAAGTCTGTTGGACCCAAAGGAGTTCCTCATCACTAGCTTACCCCTAGGAGTGATGGTGCTAGCAGTAGCAGCTTTAGGCCTGATCCCCAGGCTGAGGTACAGTGGCTTACAGCAGAATTAGCAAAGGCTACTAGAGATAGGGCCTTGGATGCTATCTAGGTGGGCGAGTTATATGATCAATTGAGGTGTCTCACCACCGCTCATAAGAACTATGAGCGTATGTTAGTTTGTATGGTGGAAGGAAGAAATGAGGCTTGGCATAGAGAAGATATAGCTAGAGCCCAAGTTCATGAGTTAGAGTTTTGTGTAGAAGACTTAGAAGAATATTATACCAATCTGCATGAAGAAGTCCATAGGCTGAATAATCTTCTTGATCCAAATCATGAGCCTCAAGCAGAAGCAATGGACCCTGGTGTCATCATAGTAGATGATGATGAACTTGAAGAGGAAGAAGAAGAGGATCTAGAAGAAGTAGTGATGGTCAATGAAAGTGATAATGAAGGCGGAAATGTTTCGGGCATGGATACCGATCCCGAGGTTTGAGGTGATCGAAGAGAAGAGTAGGGTTGTAATATAGTGAGTTCTAGTCTAGTTGGGTAATCTTGCTTAGGTGTAGACTTGTGTATAAATAAGTGAACCCCATGTTATGTGTTTGTAGTAAGCTCTTTTAATAGTTCAATAAATGTTTGTGAGTAAAGTTTGGTTTGTCATGAATAGATGCGTCGTACTCGGGGTTCGACTATTCTTGGTTCTTCGCAAGACGAGGATGGTATTCCTAATCCACCACCAGTTCCACCAAATTTGGCTGATGCTATCGCAGCGCTAGTCAATGTGACCGTAGATAATGCTTGGTTGCTTTGGGAGTTAGCTCAAAGCCATCAAAATATGAAGCAAGGGAATCGTGGTCATAATCATCAAAGGCAAGAAGCTATGTATGTTGACTTCACGGATACAAGACCACCAGTATTTACCAAGGCTAATGAACCACTTGAAGCTAATGATTGGCTTCGTACCATGGAGCAGAAGTTTGACCTCATTCCATGCACTGAGTTTTAGAAGCCTGTTTTTGCTGCCCAACAGCTTAGAGGTGCAGCAGGTGCTTGGTGGGCGAGCCTTGTGGCTATGCAACCAACCGGTATTCAATTAACTTGGGCCGAGTTCCGCACTGCTTTCCGTGCCCATTATATTCTCGAAGGAGTTATGGCCATGAAGCTTGATGAGTTTCTTGCTTTGAAGCAAGGTGATCAAACAGTCATGCAGTATGTGGGCAAGTTCAATCACCTTTCATAGTATGCACCTGAACATGTTAACACAGATGCCAAGAAGAAGAAGTGGTTCATGCGTGGCCTTAATACCAAACTTCAGACCATGATGACTACTTGCACAAATGTCATGTATCATGAGGCAGTTAACATTGCTATTGCTTCAGAGGAGAAATATCGGTAGCATAAGGAAATTAAGAAGAAAAAGAGTGTGCCATCTGGGTCTTTCGATGGTAATCAAAAGAGACAGAAGATAATCTATCATCTAGTGAATCACTACTATCCTCCTTATCGTCTCGCCGCAGTTCCAAGTCGGTCAACGACCAAATGTCTGTCCTGCCATGACTTATCCAAACTCACAACAGACAAATGTTCCTAGTGTTCATGCTCCAACACCCCAAGGCCACAATTACCCATGTTTCAATTGTGGGAAGTCAGGTCATTTCTCTAGGGAATGTCCGTATCCTAAGTAGTATAATCCGAATTTTCAGAAGGCTCCCGGAAATCAACAACAGGGTCAAGCTCAGAATAAGAACAGTAACCAAAATGCTCAGAAGGGTAGAGATAAAAAGAAGATGAGGCGGGTTTTCTATACTCAAGCTAGGGAGATTCTAGAAGGGGAACCCATGATGCTGGGTATGTTTCCTATCACCGATCATCCTGCAGTTATGCTTTTTGATTCTGGTGCATCTCATACATTCATCAATAGAACCTGTCATAAAGCATGAAATTCCAGTTGGGGAAACAAAAGAAAATTTCTTTATACAGTCGCCCGGGGGACGTCTGTGTACTAAGGAAATGGTGTACCAGGTACCTATAAACCTGGGTGGGCATATTTTTCCCACCACCATGATTATTCTAAAGGATCAGGATATAGATGTGATCTTGGGAACGAACTGGATGTATCAACATAAAGCTGTTGTAGATACTTTGAATAGGACAATAAGATTGAGTTTGCCAGATAGTAATTCTCAGCTTCTTATCCAACTTCCTATCTTAAAGAGATTAGTGGAAAAAGTTTGTGCAACTTCCGTCAAGGAGATTAGAGATATCCCTGTAGTTTGTGAATTTCTAGATGTTTTTCCTGAAGATTTACCTGGTCTACCACCTGATAGAGATGTTCAGTTTGGAATAGATCTAAAGCCTAGAACAGCCCTAATCTCTAGGAGAGCTTATAGGATGCCTCCCAAGGAATTAGCTGAGTTGAAGACTCAATTGCAAGAATTGATTGATAAAGGTTTTATACAACCTAGTTCATTACCTTGGGGATGTCCTGCAATTTTTGTGAAAAAGAAAGATGAAACCCTGAGATTGTGTGTTGACTATCGTCCATTAAATGAAGTGACAATTAAAAAT
The DNA here is from genome assembly GCA_904845875.1 of Miscanthus lutarioriparius. Classification (NCBI taxonomy): domain Eukaryota; kingdom Viridiplantae; phylum Streptophyta; class Magnoliopsida; order Poales; family Poaceae; genus Miscanthus; species Miscanthus lutarioriparius. The sequence goes on along the minus strand of CAJGYO010000012.1, from coordinate 71,880,289 downwards.
AAATATCCCTTACCTCAGATAGATTTACTTTTTGATCAATAGGCTAGAGCCAAGGTTTTCTCCAAGATTGATTTGAGGTCAGGTTATCATCAAATCAAAATTAAGCCTAAAGATATTTCCAAAATGGCATTTACCACTAGATATGGATTATATGAATACCTGGTAATGTCTTTTGGTTTGACAAATGCCCCAGCTCATTTCATGTATCTGATGAATTCAGTATTCATGCTTGAGCTAGACAAGTTTGTAGTGGTCTTCATTGATGACATCTTAATATATTCCAAGAACAAGAAAGAACATGCTGAACATCTCAGAGTTGTTCTGACCCACCTAAGAGAACATCAGTTATATGCCAAATTCAGTAAGTGTGACTTCTAGCTGAAGGAAGTATAGTTTTTAGGACATGTCTTGTCAGCTGAAGGAGTTGCGGTAGATCCAAGCAAAGTTAAGGATATACTAGATTGGAAACCACCAACCACTGTTCATGAGGTCTGAAGTTTTCTGGGAATGGCGGGTTATTACCGTCGTTTTATTCCAGATTTCTCTCGAATATCCAAGTCCATCACTGGATTGTTGAAGAACCAAGACAAGTTTTTCTGGTCACTTGAATGTGAAGAAGCTTTCTAGACTTTGAAGAGATTATTAACTACTGCACCAGTGTTAGCACAGCCAGATATTGAGAAGTCATTCGACGTTTATTGTGATGCTTCTGGTATTGGTATTGGGTGTGTATTGATGCAAGAAGGCTGAGTCATTGCCTATGCTTCCAGACAACTTAAGTGACATGAAGAACATTATCCCACTCATGATCTAGAGTTAGCAGCAGTTGTCCATGCTTTGAAGATTTGGCGGCATTATCTGCTTGGTAATGTTTGTCATATTTATATAGATCACAAGAGTTTAAAGTATATCTTTACTCAATTAGAATTGAACATGTGGCAAAGAAGATGGTTGGAATTGATTAAAGATTATGACTTGGAGGTGCATTACCACCCTGGTAAAGCAAATGTGGTTGTAGATGCACTTAGTCATAAAAGTTATTTGAATTGCCTGACAGTAAAAACAATGGATTTAACTTTATGTCATGCGATGGAGAAGTTGAATATAGAGATAGTTTAACAAGGTAGTTTGACCAATATAACTGTTGAAGCCACTATTCGAGACTAGATTATTGCCACTCAGAAAGAAAACAAGGGTATAGCCCATATCAAAGAAAGAGTCAGGAATGGAAAAGCGGCATACTTTGGAATAGATGATGAAGATGTGTTATGGTTTAAGAATCGCCTAGTGGTACCAAAGGTTCCTGAGTTGCGACAATCAATTCTTGAAGAGGCACATACCACCAGGTTCTCTATTCATCCCGAAAGTAATAAAATGTACCATGACTTGAAATAGAGATTTTGGTGGACCAAAATGAAGATAGAGATTGCTAGGTATATAGCCAAGTGTGATACATGTCAAAAAGTGAAAGCTATACATTTGAGGTCCACTGGAGAGTTACAACCATTACCTATTCCAGCTTGGAAGTGGGAGGATATTAGTATGGACTTTATCATTGGTCTACCCAAGACATCAAAAGGTTTTGACTCGATATGGGTTATTGTAGATCAACTAACTAAGTCAGCACATTTTCTTCCAGTCAAGAGTATATATCCCACTATCCAATATGCCAAGATGTATTTAGCATGAATCATAAGCTTACATGGGGTACCAAAGACCATTGTGTCGAATAGGGGTACACAGTTTGTCTCCAACTTTTGGAAACAATTGCATGCGTCGTTGGGTACCAAACTCCTGTATAGTACAACTTATCATCCACAGACTGATGGTCAGACTGAAAGGGTAAATCAAGTATTTGAAGATATGTTAAGATGTTGTGTCCTTAATTATTCCAATAAGTGGGATGAATGTTTGCCTTTAGCTGAGTTCTCATACAACAATAGTTATCAAGAGAGCATTAAGATGGCTCCGTTTGAAGCGCTCTATGGTCATAGGTGTAGAACATCACTAAATTGGTCTCAAACCCGGGGAAAGATGGTTCTTTGGAGTTGACCTTGTGAAAGAAATAGAAGGAAAGGTTAGGAAGATACAAAGTAATTTGAAGATAGCTCAGTCCCGACAAAAGAGTTATGCAAAAAAAACGATGTAGACCATTGGTGTTTAATAAGGGAGATTTTGTATATCTAAAGGTATCACCAATGAAGGGAGTTACCCGTTTCGGTGTTAAAGGCAAGTTGGCACCTCATTATATTGGACCATTTCAAATTTTGAAGAGGTGTGGAAAGGTGGCATATCGCTTGAAGTTACCAGAACATCTCTCAGTTGTACATGATGTGTTCCATGTTTCTCAATTAAAGAAATGTCTCTGAGTGCCTGATCAGAATGTTGAGGTTGAAGGAGTTGAACTTGAACCTGATTTGACCTATTCTAAATATCCTATCCGAGTTCTAGATTAGAAAGACCGTGTCACATGAAGGAGAACAATCAAGTTCTATAAGATACAATGGAATCAACATTCCAAAGAAGAAGCTACTTGGGAATCTGAAGATTACTTGCTAGAACAGTTTCTAGAGTTTCTTGCGTCAATATAGAATAATGTTAGTTGTGCTCTGTTGTTATGAACCATGTTTGGTAAAAGGACCTTAGCTGTTTTATGGTTAAGTTTTGAATGTTTTTGCTTGACACATTTCCTTTTCCATTACTTACCCTCAGACTTTAAATCACTACTAACTTTTGACCCTTATACCACGCTTTTTTGTCGCAACGACATGGTTTTGTTGCAACAAGCGTTGTTATCACAACGATTTTCAATTTTGGTTGCGATAGATTGGTTTTTTGCCATGAAGATTGTTTTGTGGCCATAAGTGTGGAGATCGTTGCAAAAAGTAAGTGTTATCGCAACAAATTATTGAACGGTTGCAATAAGTGATTAATGTTGCCACGATTTGATTTCCGTTGCGGGCAAGTTTATTTTCGTTGCAATACTAAGGTGATATTGCAACTCTTTATTTTATGGTTGCAATAGCCCATCTATATTGCCACGAATATGTTCCGTTGTATATAATAGTCGCTTGCGTTGCAAAAAATTGGTACATATAGCAACGAAAAAAAATAGTTCATTGCAATCACTAAGGTTGCAACGATTATGGTTTCGTTGTATGTAGCAGTTTCGTTCATTGCAAAAAGGTTATAATATAGCAACGAAAATTACATTGTTGCAATACCTAAGCCTTTCCACTTTAATGGTTGCATAATTTTTTTTTAAAAAAATGACAACAATATGGGTTTCGAACCTGAGACCTCTTGGTCTTGAAAGTAAGCTCCTACCACTAGGCTACGTCTATGTTTGTGTTAGTAATAGAGAAAGTACCCTATATTAATAAATGTTGACCAGTTATATTGGAAAAAGGATCTAATCTAATTTTACATATCATGTAGAGGTCGCGTCTGTAGCTCTCCTGTCGTGGCTCCTTCTCTCCATGGCCTCTCTTCTTCCCCCCCGCGTTGTCTCCTTACGAAGAACATGGTGGAGGCCCCTTGATCCCTCACCAAAGCACCAGCTAGACTAGCATGGTCAAGGCCTCCCTGAAGCCTTTGTCATTGCGGTGCCCCTTCCCTACGCCCATAGTCGTCACGACCCTTGAATTCCCTGCAGCGACTATGGCATATTGGTGCCCTAGTTCCTTCCTGATCATCGACGAGATAAGGAGAGCGAGCATCGTCCAGTCCTTCCTCGGCGTGCGAGAGGGGACGAAGCGTTGAACCAGTTTCACCTCGCACCCTTCATCATCCACGAGAGAGACGATCAGTGGCCGGCCAGCGATCATCGACGTGAAAAAGAGAATCACGTATGCTTGCCTGATATTTCGTTGTATGCAATTGTCGCCTGTGTTGCAGAAAAGTTGTACATATAGCAACAAAAACATAAATCATTGCAATCGCCAAGGTTGTTCTGGATGATAATGCTTAGCAAAAATATAAGAAAAAAGAATTGTAATCAGGCTTCAAACCATTAACCTCGCACTCTAGAGGAAAGTTACTTACGACTAGTGTATACTTATGTACTTGTCATTGGTAGCCTTAAAACTTTATGCAAACTAGTGGACATGCACATGCGGCACGCAAGTATTTATAGTTGTGATGTGGTAGAAGGAAAATATAAAATTTGATCAAACTTAAAATCCCAACTGAAATCGGAAGATCCATATGCATGGAAGCATAGCTTCACTATGTAGAGGTAGGGCTCATTTTAGAAAAAAAAGTTATATATGTTTTTTAATTTTTTTGATATAATGAATTAGTATGAACTTTTCTAAAGATTTAGTCAGGTTTTAATCATTTTTAGAAAATAACTGAAACTCCTTATTTTTGAAAAATGATGACTCACACTTTGCATGCACTAACTCATAATCTATGCAAAGAAAAGCTATGAAGTGAATCTACATGAATGAAAATCAATAACATTTAGCAAATACATTTTAAAAATCGGTATGGCGCCCTCCGATTGATATTAGCATCTTGCAGATGACTATACTCATAATTACCAAACCAAAATGTGCAACAAGGATCTTAATTAGGAGCTGTGTGGAAAAAAAATACAGACTTCATGTTTTTAAATCTATAGGGCTGTTGTTTAAATTTAGACGGTATAAATCCACATATACTACCATGTTACAATCATAATATAAGTTTTTTCAAGTGTATATCATCAAAGGAATATGGCTTTTAGAGTTTGAGAGCAAAAATATAGCGTTCATATGTATTACACAACACGACAGATGTTTTTGAGTTCATTAGAATGCTCTTTTTATTTGGAGCTCACACCGTCTCTAAATAGTGCATTATCCATGCCACCAGTACAAGAAAGTTCCCAAATCAACAAACCACCTCACCTGAAGACCTGCTGTTAACAAGAACTATACGAAATGAAACCACAGTTAATCAACAACAACATGTGGTTCAAAGCACATCTTGCCTCAGACTACCATCAGTGTCCTAGGACACCCCCCAACACACACACACACGGTAACTCTTTAGAGAGAACATTGAAGGCAGGTGCAGCTTGGAATACATTTGTCATCCCCGGTCCAGGCATATATCTTGCCTATCTTGTCTGCAGTGGATTCAACACTCGAGTATTCCCTGCCATTAACAAGGAGAACTATACAAAATGAAACCATAGCTAATCAGCAGCAACAACTATCAGCAGTGTCCCAACTGCTAGGACATCAATCAACATATCAGAAAAAAAGCTCTTTAGGGAGAACATTGATGTGTAGATGCAGCTTGGAGCACATCTGTCATCCCACATCTTGGCCTATCTTGTTTGCAGTGGATCCCGCACTTGCCTCTCCCTGATTCATCCATTCGTTGAGCCTGGTACACGAATTGCTTAAGTTCAGGCAAACTCCACCAAATTACCCAGTAGGATCTTGTATGATCGAGACCACCCATCTCGATCATCTCCGTAAATTATAGCTCAGAGAAAAGCAAGATCACAAACATATAATGACCGAACATACTATGTTTGTTGGAGTATTTGTAAAGAAAAATAAGAAAACTTGAGTTGGGCACTTGGAAAGCATACAAAAAATAAGAAAATTTGGAACTACCTCGGTGAAAAACTTCTCCAGAGCATACAAAGATAGTAGGAGCTCTGAGCTCCAAAACACCATCCACAAGTTTCTCGAATGCTTAAACCGCCACACAACATTATCCTACTTTTGGCCTGTAGTTTTCATAATGGTAGAGTTGACAACTTCAATATAAAGATAGTCCAAGGCCTCGCTCAACAAGCAATTGAATAAATGCTCACTATGACTTCGATGAATGCATCTCGGGGCACCCATACCACATATCTAAAACGTCCTGCTCCCATTCTTATGCAAGGTTTGCAGTTTCACGAGGAACATATCATTAAGCCGAAATGAAAATAATTAAGTTTAGTTCAGAACAGTTGGTATAACAAAAGAAAAATTACCTCGTCTGCATATAATGATTGTAGTGGTTGCTAACATACTTGAGTCTCCTGGCTAACTTATTTCTTCTACTACTTCTAAAAATTCTGCACAAAGGAAATGCAGAAAAGACACCAATGCTTATATGTATAGAATATAATCCTTTTATTCACTGCTCAACTAATATAATTTCCAACACAATGCAGCCATGTGTCGATTCTCGATTCTTTCATGTTTTAACTAATTGATTCAACTAATCAAGTGTAAACATTTAACTGAACAATCAGCTTGCTGTATAGGAAAGACCATGAAGACCTAATATGGGTTGGTAGACTTTGGACAGAATATTATTAATGTTGTTTGTCTAATTATTTCTTAAGCAAACAGACTAAGCCAACAAATATATGTGATAAGTGCAAAAATATATGAAGAATCCTAGTACTGTGTAACCAGGGCAAATAAAAAAACAAGGAAAACCTGCTGGCAGACTTTACAAATTCAGTGGGATGAACAGATAGGACTTTTCCAGCGCCTTGCCCAAGCACGAGCGGACTCCTATCTACCCTTCTTCATGGATCTGGTGCTAATAGCGTCCTGGGAAATCTGGAGGAGCAGGAATGACAAAATCTTCCATGGAAAGCAGCCAAATTTAAGTACTTGGTTAACAAATTTTAAATTCCAATGTAATCTTCAGTCTATTAGGTTCAAAGGTGACTTGAGGTCATCCTTTTGTGCTTGGATAGATGCTGTCAGTTAACCCCTTTGTAAGACCCCTTTTCTCCCTCTAAATTTATAAAATTTTCCTACTGTCGGGATCTCCCCCACAGTCTTTTCAATAAAAAAAAAGAGCGTGTTAAATATCAAATGACCCCTGTTAGCTTCCCAATCACACCTTCTTAGCTCTCTATCTCCCATCTCCAGTAGCAACCTGCTATCACCCATAAGCACTGAGCCCCTGATAACCCAACACTTGCTTCCTGGGATTCCCTAGAATAATGGTGAACTAACGTTGCCACTGCTAACCCTTGAATGTTCCAATATATCTAATATTTCCTAGGCCACGTTGGGCTGGGTTTTAACCCAACTGAGCAAAGAGAGGGAGAGAAATTTAGTGTTAGGATCAAATAATCATAGTCTGGCTTTACCTCCAAGAACACCAATTCCTGCAGCATTAGAGCAAACAGCTTGAGTCATGACAAAAAGTGTAGTAAATACACGTGCAGTTGCCGTGAGGCCTACACGGCAGTGGTACAACTGCACATACAATTACTGAACCTGATCTCTGTGCCAAAAAATACTTGGAAGTGGAACACATGTGGAGAATATTCCACAAAATCTCAGTTAGCAGGTTCTGTTGCTCCCTTCTGTTAGTACAATGCAGAAAGCAACATCTGAAACTGCTGCAAGTTCTAGTTTGGATAATGGTGCAATATAACACAACATGTTATCAGCCAACCTTGGACACAGTTCTTATAGTGTGAAAATGCTTTTCTGTGCTGTATTTCCTTGCTCAAGTTTTTCTTTCGCCATGTTCGAACCAAGTTCCCTCTTCCTGAATGAGAATAACCACAAGATTAACTTAAATGTTTATGATTACAGCTTAGGCATTAGGAATTGCACATTAACCTGTTATCGTTGCATCTAATAAACAGCAAAAACTACTAACAGTAGGGCAATCTTGTACAAATATCAAATTGTTGATAGACTATGACTATAAGCATAGCAATAATTGGTACTAGGTAATGAAGAAACCTCAGCTCCATAATGGCCTTAAAACAAGAGCGGAAATCCAATGCATCGTATATATTGAAATGCCTTATGTATACTAACAAATTAAATAATCCTAAATGACCACAAATTAGTAAAATCAAGGAACATAAGCTGATGACTCAAATCACAGATCTACAAACAAAGAAGAATTATAAACTGTGATTTTAGTACAAATGTGTTCACAACTCTAATCACCGTACCTATGCCGCTCGTTATCGGTGGCCGCCTTGCAAGGCATGCTGCCCCTATCAAAGACGACGAGGGGACAACATTGTGATGCGGCAGTCGCCCATCAAACCGCCATGGCCCTAGGCTGCGCGCGGGCCTGCCCCATGTCGTGGCCACGCCCGCAAGCCGCCATGACTCGCCGTAGCCGCTCGCTCCACGCCCAAATCGGCACCTCCGCCTCCATGGAGCCGGGATTGCGCACGGCAGCTCGAGTTCACACCCCCGTCTGATAGATCTAATTGACATCACACCAGCTACAACTGCAACTACTACGTGCAGCCATGGATGCCTGGCTCAAGTCTTGGGTATGGCTGGGCTATTCTCATGGGGATGGTCGGTTGTTGGCCCTTGGCCAGATTAGCTGCTGGACTCCTGCGCTGGGAAGAGAGGGGAATGGAGGCAAGGCCGCAGGCCCACAGGGGAGACACAGAGAATGGTAAAGCGATGAGACAAGTGCGTCGCAATTTTTTTTAAGCTTTTTACCTGCGTGCCATTATAAAAAATTATAATTTTCTATAAGCCACTAAAAAGTTCGAGCGGTTATAGGTGCCATCGTCCAAAACTTTTTTTTGTCCTTTACGCCATTCCGTTCACCTTCCGTTGGTTTTTCACCGTGTGCTAGCCCTGACATGTGGGTTCGGCCAGCAAAGATGTCTAAAATACCCCTCTCTCAATCCCTTTGCACGTCGGCGCCCATCTCGGTACTGGCTGTGTGTTCCTCGCGTCGTGGCTCCACGCCACCGCTCTCGCTGCTGCCCTCCCACACACTGAGCTCGCCCGCGCCGCCCATGGTGGCAGGGCCAGGGCTTGCGTTAGCGTGCGCGGTAATCGGGAGCGAGTACATGATTAAATAATTTATCAATATGAGAACCTGCTAGGTTTGGACAGACATCATTGATGGCCTTTTGGTTCAGCATGCACATACTCCGTCTCGTCTCGCCGACGGGATCCAAGCCATATCCTGCTTGTGCGTCGTCCGATGCTTCCCACCGGTTGAAGCAGAAGCAGCCTCATAATGGAATGTGATTGATTCGGTTAATCCCGAACTTAATTACGAGATTAATTAAATGTTAAGTTTTTTCCACTCACTCATCATTAATATCCAACTAAATAAGAACTGTCGTGATCGGCGGCAACCCTTAGAATTCTAAGGGTTCAGCCCCTGGCCCAATGCGCGATTATAAATAAGAGAAGCACCCCTGACAACAGTAAAGAGTAAGTAAAGTCAAGATCAATGAACCAATATGGTCACGTGATGATATGAAGTGGATCATATCATTTGGTGATTGGTTGGTGCATGTGTTACATCGACGTCGAAGGAGATGAAGTGGAATGCACAAGGCTAAAGTACAACCTAGGGCATTTCATTTCACCGGTCAAAGGTTGTGTAGAGAAGTGCATGACCGGGTTTAGGATAGATGGCCATACTATTAAGAGGAGCAAACTTATTTGCATATCGGTCATCTAGTGCCACTTGAGCGATCTAACCTTGCATACAACTTGTGGAAGCCGTTCGCACCTACATCATCACGCCATCGAACCGCCCATCCTCTACGTCTTTGAGGGACTGGAAGTTACGTAGATGTTTGTAGTCCTCATCGTCACTGAGTTGCCCATCCTCATCATCAGTGAGTGACCTCAATCCTAGGATCCAAGCAAGGGGTAAGAAGCTCCCATGGCGGCATTGTTTTCTGATGCTCACTACCTGTTCAACATAATGCCAAAAAGAGGAAACACTACCATGAAGAAAGATGAGGTGACTATGCAAAGCAAACTGGGCAACCAAACATATTCTTTACAATGAGTGCTAAGGCAGTTGATGTAACCAAAGAACTGCATCTTGCATTGCAGAAGCTAGCCTTTAGCTGCCCAAGGTTAGTTGACTAGCTAGCCAGGTCAGTCCAAAACGTAAACCAAACATGCCCCTAGTTTTCATGGAGGTTGGCACCCAAGAAAATATTTCCTTCCTAACTATTCAAATCTAAACATGCCATGCTTATTACACTTGAATATAATGTTAAGTGTTTATATTTTGCTAAAGTATGTATGCATTTACACATGGAACTTGAACATATATTGACTATTCAACATGTACACTTGAAGTTTTCATGTAAACATATATGGAAAATAGAAGTGTGTATTTATTTTAAAGCTTAAGTGTTTATTCTTAAGTTCACTTACACATATAGCACACTTAAAGTTGTGAAGTTCACTTAAATAAAACACTCACACACACACACATTTGCCTATTTTATTTTTTCAAAAATAATTTGTGTCCTCAATAATGAATGAAAATAATTATATCCACACTAAAATATTTCCTCAAGAAATTATAAATTATTTTTGTATTATAGTTTGTGTAAAAACACAAATATAATAGTAATATGCATTCAAAAGGTCAAAAATACTGAATGGGCTTGGGTGTGGAATCTGCTCAAGGCCATGTCTCCCTAAGGCCCAAATAATTGGTCAAGATCTCGTCCTTTGAACTGATCCGATGGCCGACCTTGTGCCCACCCGACCTAAAAGCAAACGTCCAGTGAAACCCTACCATCTCCTCCCCACGACACCACGACTCCTCCCGTCCGCCCCTCACCACCGGATCCGCTGAGCCGTGACCGAGCACCACTCGATTCTCACCGCGTTAAATCGGCAGATCGCCAACAGTAAGCTCCTTTTCCGGTCTTCCCCATGCGTCGTGGCTACAGCCCCCATTGCGCTGCTTGCCATGGCTGCCCAAATTGAAGCTTGGCTTTCCAGCTAATCTGTGGCGTCCTAGCACTCATCGCCAATCAAGCTCGTCCCTGACCTCGCGATCCTCCCGACATGGCGTGCAGCTCCAGCTCTCTCGACTTCCACAAGATCCGGTGAGCTTTCTCTTCTTCTCATTGTTGGCAGCTCGGGCATGGCCCGGTGATGGCACATGTCGTCTCGCTCAGATTTTTGGGAGAAGTGGTGTCGGATTCATTAGGAAAGAGGAGGAAAGCATATGATTGTTGTCTGTCGTAAGGAGGGGAAGGATGTCCTAGTGCTCACAACTCTAGATTAGTCCAGCCCTATGCGATTTAGATTTCTGATTCGTTGCTAAGTATACATGTTCGGTAGTGAATGTAGTCTCCATGGCAACACAAATTAATGCATCAGTTAGCCATTGTTTTTGTTTCTTTTCAGATGGAAGTTTGAGTAGTTTTTTTGCCAGTGTAATTATATACATTTCTAATCCACCCAACTACACTAATTAATAGGTAAATGATCTGATAGATTGATACAAAATTAATGGAGTAAACATAAACTAGCTACTCCCAAAAGAAAGTCTAGCTCTGCAGACACCGAGCAAATTTTTTGAAGCTACCTCTACCATTATTTAATTTATACTGTCAAGTAAACATTAACTAGTTACTTGTACGATGCAAGGCCTGGGATTTTTTCAGAAGCTATCTCTGCCATTATTTCATTTAGAAAACAAGTATGCAATGAGCCAAATTGTGACCTTTCTGTCAGGTGTGGTAATGTGGAAGTTGCTGCTGTTTCAATGCATGGCCTTGCTGCTAAGCACAATGTGTTCAGCCTGAATGTCATCTAGCAAATGGGCATGCATATACTGTTTTTAATGGATCAATTGCCCATTCTATGTATCAACTTTTTTATATCTTTTTCTATATTCTGCAGTCGCACAATTCTGATTAAGTTTTTGTTCTGAACTTTGCATACTTGAAGGAGCATGGAGGAAGGTGGTTGACAGAATACAGCCCTTCACTATAACTAAGCCTAAGATAAGTGAGATGGATCAACTAAATGTACAACTTTTTTTCAGTATTTTTAAATTAAATTGACCAGAATGTCTCTGGATGAACTTACCTAGACATAACTATGCTGAGATAAAAAAATGTGAATTGATACATGTATGTTCCAAATAACTAGCACTAGGTAATTAAGCTATAATAAGAAATTAGCATTAGGTTTGCCAATATAGTTTCTTCTGTTCTGAATTTTAACTTATTTATTGATGATTCAAAACAAATCATGTGGTGCCTCTTTGTTTATCTGAATCATCGTATGTTTTCATTTTTATTCTAGTCCAGTGTGTTAGAATTAATTGTTATTTAGTGTAATCACCTAGTTACTTGTGTAATCTAGCTTCCTGGGCCAGGTTAATACCCAGCTGGCCCCTTGGGTCTCAGTTTGACTCTTGGGGACTCGGCTGACCCCTTGGGCCATCCTCCTCTCTATATATGTAATCCTCCTGTAATCTCCATCTTCAAGTAATCTAAGCTTGTTAGGCTATTGTCTATCATGGTATCAGACTAATCCTAATCCATCCACTCCGCTATCTTTCTTCCCTCCTCAGCGCGCTGTCCGCATTGCACATGCTGCGATTCTTCTTCTCCTCTCATGCCCAAGCCCCCTCTGCCATTGCTGCAGCACGCCCATACCCATATGCGCCACGGCTCCTCTACCACGGCTGCTGCGGCAAAGCTCCGTGATGAAGCCCTCTCGGTGGCCAAGCGCCTGGAAGACGAGGCCTCCTCCCTGCGCTCAACCAACTCCAAGTGCAGCCAGTAGCTCAAGGAGGTGGCCACCATCCTCAAATCCGCCACTGACGCCCAGGAACACGTCCGCGCCGCCGCCGCGCCCTAGACAAGAAGCGCGTGGCGGCTGACGCCCTGGAGCAGCAAGCCGTGGCCCTCCGGACTCAAGTCCGCACCGAGTTCCCGGACGACGACGCCGACGCCGAGGACACCTACTCTGCTTCCTCTGAAACCAAGGTCGTTGCCCGCCTCCACAGTCAGGCGGCTGCAGTCCAGAACATCAAGAACTTAATTCCTATCGTTCTTGATCTTCAAGCCTCCAACTACTCCAAGTGGTGTGGCTATGTTCTCCTCATCCTCGGCCGCTTCGCGTTGAAGTAGCACGTCCTCAGCAGCGTTCCCCGCCCCTACGATCCGGCATGGTCGCGCATGGACTATGTCGTCCTGTCTTGGATCTTCAACACCATCTCCGCCGACCTCCTGGACGTCATCCACAAGCACGACGCCCCTACTGCCCAGGAGGCCTGGCTCGGACTTGAGCAACAGTTCCTCAACAACCACGAATCTCGCGCCATGCTCCTCGACTCTGAGTTTCGCACCCTCTGTCAAGGTGCCCTCTCCGTCGACGACAACTGCCACAAAATGAAAAGCATGGCAGATGCCCTAGCCGATCTCGGCGAGCCTGTCCTGGACCGTACTTTGGTGCTCAACGTTCTGCGGGGACTCAATGAACGGTTTCAGTTCATGTCCCAACTCATCACCTACCAGAAGCCATTCCCACCCTTCGCCGACGTCCGTGCTGACCTCCGGTTGGCTGAGCTCAACATGGGGACACCTTCCGCCCCTCCTTCGGCCCTCGTCGCTGCCGCCGCCTCCACCAAGGTGCCCACCCCGACGTCACCTGCGCCTCCTCGTCCTCAGGCTGCTGTTGGACAGACTGCCGCTGTCCAGGCTTCAGCAACACCCGTGGCAGATGCCGCTGTGGCAGGCGCAGCTCTGTGGATCTCCGGGTAGTGCGCAAAGCAGCACCCCCTCTGCCACTCCTCCACCGCAGTGGCCATCGCCTCAATTTGTGGACTGGCTCCATTCACATGTGGCCAAGATCCACCGCTAGTGGGGTTCGTGGTCCTCCACCACGCGCCGTCCAGCCCGCTCCTCCGCAGCAGGCTCTGATGACCGGGGCGCCCCCTGCCTACTTCGCTCCACCACCAGGCTCCGGGACCTACTACCCGCAGGCGTCTCCCACTTGGGTGCCATGGTCGCCCGAGGGTCTCGCCATCTCCTTCAGCACCGTCTCCCTCACCCCGCCGCCAAGTTCCTCCGACTGGGTGATCGACTCGGGTGCCTCCTCCCATATCACTGCCAACCCTGGTATGGTCACCACATCACCCTCATCTTCTTTTCCTTCCTCCATTATCATGGGCAACGGTGCCACTCTTCCCGTTGTTGGCACCGGCTATTCTGTCCTTCCTAGACCCTTTCGCCTTGATAATGTCCTTGTAGCCCCTGATATCATTAGAAATCTTCTTTCTGTTCAAAAATTTACTACTAATAATCTCGTTTCCATCGAATTTGACCCTCTTGGTGTCTCTGTGAAGGATCTCCGCACCCAAAACACCCTCCTCAGATGTAACAACACAGGGCCCCTCTACACCCTACAGCTGCCGTCATCCACCGCTGGGTCGTGCGCCCTTGTCGCCACTCCTTCTCCGACTACTTGGCACCGGCGCCTTGGGCACCCCAGCAAGGCAACTCTTCAGAACCTCACTCGAACTTCCTCCATTGTCTACAGCAAGCCTGTAGACGACTCCCTCTGCCATGCTTGTCAGCTTGGGCATCATACTCGCCTCCCTTTTGCTACCTCCATGTTTAGAGCATCCAAGAATTTCGATTTAATTCATTGTGACCTGTGGACATCTCATACTATTAGTGTCTCTGATTTCAAATATTATTTAGTCATTCTTGATGATTGCTCCCACTTTCTGTGGACTTTTCCTCTTCGTGTTAAGTCCGATGCTTTCCCCACTATTTCCCTTTTCTTTGCTCATGTGTCCACACAATTCGGTTGCACTGTTAAATCAGTCCAATGTGACAACGGTCGCGAATTCGACAACTCTGCCTCCCGCGCTTTCTTCCTTACTCACGGCACCACTCTTCAAATGTCGTGTCCCTATACCTCGCAGCAAAACGGGAAAGCCGAGCGCATGATCCGCACCGTCAATAACATCACCCGCACCCTCCTCTTCCAGGCTTCCATGCCTCCTGTCTACTGGGCTGATGCTCTTGCCACTGCCACCTATATTCTCAACCGCCTCCCCACCAAAACTCTAAACATGAGCACCCCTTTCTTCGCCCTCCATGGCAGCCTCCCCTCCTATCATGATCTTCGAGCGTTTGGGTGCACCTGCTATCCTAACCTTTCTGCCATCGCTCCCCACAAGCTTGCCCCTCGCTCTACTCTCTGTGCATTCCTTGGCTATCCACCTGATCACAAGGGATACCGGTGCCTTGACCACGCCACTAACCAGGTCATCATTTCCTGCCACGTTGTCTTCGATGAGACAACGTTTCCTTTTCCCACAACCAGCCAGTGTCTCCTAGTGTCTCCCGGTGTCTCCTCTTCCTGTAGGTACATCCGGAGCTGCTGGTCCCCGGCCACCACCTCCCCTGGTGCGTGCTCCCTCCCAGCCTCCCGGTTTTCCTCCTCTACCATCGACACCTCTGGGGCCTCCGGGGGGGTCCCCTGTTCAGGCGCCCATGTCTCTAGGGTCCTCTGACCAGGCACCCTCCTCTCCAGCACAGCCGGCCATGTCCGGTGGGGCACCTGCTCAGACGCTCCCCGCACCACTCGTCCTGAAGCCGTCCATCATTCACGTCTACAGCAGGCGTGCTCCTGTCCCTGCCCCTGCTCTCGAGCGCCCGGCAGGGGCCTCTACTCGATGTTCCAGCATGATCCCGTCTCCACCGCGCTATGTCAAGAGCAACCCTCCGGTCCCTGATGGTGCTGTCTCCATTCCGCCGGTCGCCAACTCCCATAGTATGGCGACCCGTGGAAAAATAGGGTACCGGCAGCCTCGTCTCGCCCTGCATGCTGAGGCCCTCTCTCCACTCCCGTGGTCCTGCCGTGATGCTCTTGCTGATCCTCATTGGCGCCGGGCCATGGAAGACGAATATGCAGCACTTCAGGCCAACCACACTTGGGATCTTGTCCCCCGTCCTGCCAAGGCCAATGTGGTTACTGGGAAATGGATCTTCAAACACAAGTTCAATGCTGATGGCTCTTTGGAATGCTACAAGGCTCGTTGGGTGCTTCGGGGCTTTACTCAATGCCCCGGTGTTGATTATGACGAAACTTTCAGTCCGGTTGTCAAGCCAACCACTGTTCGAACAATCATCACACTAGCACACTCCAAGGATTGGCCCATTCATCAACTTGATGTGAAGAATGCCTTCCTGCACGGCACACTTTCAGAGACCGTCTACTGCTCTCAGCCTACCGGGTTTGCTGATTCTGCCCTGCTAGAGCATGTTTGCCGGCTCAACAAATCCCTCTACGGCTTAAAGCAAGCCCCACGAGCCTGGTACAGCCGGTTTGCTTCTTTTTGATCTCTCTAGGGTTCACTGAAGCCAAGTCCGACACTTCTCTCTTCATATACAGCCATGGTACAAAGACTGTCTACTTGTTCTTATATGTGGATGATATTATCCTCACAGCTTCATCACAGCAGCTCCTTCACCGTGTCATTGCGGCATTGAAAAAGGAGTTTGCCATGAAGGACCTTGGCCCTCTACATCACTTCCTTGGCATTTCAGTTCAGCACCATAGGGATTCAGTCATCCTCTCGCAGCACCAATACATACTGGACATCCTCGCTCGCCATGGCATGAGCGATTCCAAGCCCTGCTCCACCCCAGTTGACACTTGTGCAAAGATACCTGCTGATGCCGGCCCCCCTATTGCTGACCCCACCAACTACCGCAGCCTTGTGGGCGGCCTCCAGTACCTCACTTTCACAAGGCCGGACATTGCTTACGCCGTTCAACAAGTATGCCTTCATATGCATGCTCCATGTGAAGTTCATCTTGTTGCTGCCAAAAGGATTCTTCGCTATCTCCAGGGTTCCCTCGGTCATGGTCTGGTCATCCCCCGCACAGCTCCAACACAGCTTTGTGTGTACACTGACGCTGATTGGGCAGGCTGCCCGGACACCCGCCGCTCCACCTCTGGCTATGTAGTCTTTCTCGGGGACAGCCTGATCTCCTGGTCCTCCAAGCGGCAGCCCACCGTCTCTCGGTCCAGTGTCGAGGCAGAATATCGGGCTGTTGCCAATGGCGTCGCTGAGGTCATTTGGCTATGGCAACTGCTCAAGGAGATTCACCATCCCCTAGACTCCACCTGTCTTGTCTACTACGACAATGTTAGCGCCATTTACCTCTCCTCCAACCCTGTGCAACATCAGCGCACCAAGCACGTGGACATCGACCTCCACTTCGTCTGTGAACGGGTCGCCATGGGTGCTGTCCGTGTTCTTCATGTACCCACCACATCGCAGTTCGCCGACGTCTTCACCAAGGGCCTTCCCTCCTCCGTCTTCATGGATTTTTGTTCCAGTCTGAATGTCCGTTCCACCGACGCTCTGACTACGCGGGGGTGTTAGAATTAATTGCTATTTAGTGTAATCACCTAGTTACTTGTGTAATCTAGCTTCCTATGCTAGGTTAATACCTAGCTGGCCCCTTGGGTCTCGGTTTGACTCTTGGGGACTCGGCTGACCCCTTGGGCCATCCTCCTCCTCTCTATATATGTAATCCTTTTGTAATCTCCATCTTCAAGTAATCTAAGCCTGTTAGGCTATTGTCTATCACAATGTATCCTCTTGCTTGTACTAAGCCACATCGGTTCACAACAAGTTCTGCTATGTCGACAAGTGCACCTTCTTGGCAGTAATCGCTCTTCTTTTTCATAGGGTTCTATCGCATTTCTTGATTTAAAAGCAAACCATTGTTGTTGATTGTTGTGCTATGATTTACATTACTGGTTGATTGTTCTATGAGTCATGACTAAAGTAACTTTTCTTGGTTTCTTTACAGAAATGCCATGTGAAGAAAAAAGGATTCTAGAAGTGAATTTTATCCTTTCAGTTGCAAGATGAACCTGAGCTGATATTTTTGAGGAAATATTCTATTGTGCACCACTGGTACCTTGGCCTTAAACACTCATGATTACAAGTGTTTTAGTTCTTTTTAGGGAAAACTAATTGGGTATAGTTTGCAGTGCTAGTATTATTTGTTTGAAATATATACTTCTTGCATAAGGTCTGCATTTGTGGTAGCTACCTTGGATTTTAGTTCCAGCGGCACTAAAGAATAGTTGGCATTGGTGATTGAAAGTTTGTTCTACACTTGTGTTGACGTGGTTTGAACTAACTTGATGTGAAACTGCATCTAATATTAGCTAACTATATTGTCATTGTTAACCGCCTTTACTATCAACTTGATTATAACCATATTGCATTACATTTTGTGTATGTATAACTTTACCTAATTTACTAATATCTCAATCTTATTCTTTTGGTTAGTAGGAGCTTAAACTTCGAGTGGGAGGCTCAGATCAAGCAAGAACACAACCAAGCTTGCACTGCCAAGAAGTTTGCAAGTGATGTAGAGATGTTAGGAAGTGTTTTAGTGCTGAAAGTTTTTTTCCCTTTCCTAGTGTACTGTACTTTCATTTGTGATTTTAGATGCTATTTGAATGGTTTGTCTATCTAATGGATGATTGATTTGAATTAATATATGGGTGTAGAATTGATTATGTTATGCTCTAATTCTTTTTGCAAAATAATTTTTTATCCTTTGTACTCTTGATAATCTTATGATTGTGATGCCTAATCTTTCACCCCCAATATTTGTATGTATAGAGTACCCTACAAAACAATGGCAGTACACAAGTTGCACCAATCATAGAAGCGGAAGATGAGACCGGTGGACATGAAAATGAAAATGAAGATGGGTTACAGAAGGTAATGACATTATTTCACTATGTTCCATGTACCTTGAACTGTAGCTAAAATAGATCAAACAACTTGATGTTTGTAGACTCGCTTGGAAGCGTTGTCACCGTACAAAAAGGTGCACCAGCACCTACTCGCTCCACTAGAAGTACTGACCTCCCAGCATAGCTCTTTTCAACGAAAACACTGCAAATGTGACTGCATCGAAGACATATATCACTTCACAGCAGCTGATGAATAGGACAAGAAATAATCCCAAAAGGAGGAAGGTAACAACCAGCTAATTGGAATCTAAATTCTTGCATGATTTAATGAAATTTTATCAAATGTGACCTTCCTTGTTGAACTAGGAAATGTAGAAAATACATTGAACATGCGTGCTGAAAACTGCAGCTTGTGCATGTTTGATTGGGTGAGTTGTTCTGAGTAGTAATCTACCTTTTCTGTGATACTTGATAATACAAAAGTTGTAGAGGGTTTAGAGATGTTTGTCGTCATGAAAGGTCATGATTTTAGACCTAGAGAATTAGAGTTATGAATTTTGAAAGTAGCTGGTCAGGTTTTGACCTTGGTCTGGACAGCAGTGGGTGTTTGTGTTTTTTGACCATGATAACTGCAGAATCTTATTTAACAAATAACTAGAAAGATGTAGAGAACTTCATGGGCTTTCCGTATTGTTGAAGAATATAATTTTTCATTGTCCACAACTCAAGTTATGATTTTTCTAATCAACTAAACTGCTGCTGCCTTAAAAATTCAGAGAAGGCAGCTACTACTGTAACATATGCAGTAGCTGCATCTGATCCGTTGAAAAGGCCACGATGGATAGGATCAAAGCCGTATTTCTTCTCCATCCCTCCCCAAGGCTTGCTGATAGACTCTGCTTCTTTTAGCAGAATTTATAAAGAGCAAAAGAGAATGCATACATCTTATAATGCAATCAAATGGAACACAGCTGCATGTGTCTGCTAGATTGCTACAAAAACTTGTATTACCCAATAGAACCATGCCTTCAGTATGTAGCCTGCAAAAAAAATATAGATTATCATTTGTAAAGTCAATTGAACTTATATAATCGACCTATACTTACAATGAAATTTTGCTAAAATTCCCAGCCATCTACGTTTCGAAGGAGTAAGGATTGCTGACATCTTGAACAACATTTAAACTCTAAAAAAAGAGGGATATATAGAGACCAAAATAAAGATTGAGAAAGTAGAGAACAAAATATCAAGTTATTGTGAAAACACATAATGCTATTTTCATGGAAAAACATAATTGTAATAAGCATACAGTAAGAATTTGAGTAAAACTAGAAATTGATTCATACGTTTGTTTATCTAGAACAATGGAACATGACTTCCATCTTTTTCATGGAAAAAGGAATTGTAGCAACTAGACCAACAACATTTGCTCATTTGCAGAATTGCAGTAGAACTTCAACTATGCAAAAGCTTGGTTGATGGCTTTTTATATGAAATTAGAAATTAGAACCATTTTATATCTTCATCTCTTTACATTTGTGCAAAAATTAGTAAACTTAATATTGTTCTAATATCCCAATCATATTCTTTTGGCAGTAGGTGGACAAGGTTTCAGTGGGAGGCTCATAATGAAGCGAGGACATAGCCGAGGAGATGACATGTTGGGCTGCTAGGAATTTCTCAAGTGCTGCATAGATGTTAGGAAGTTTGTAAAAAGTTGTCAAATAATGAATTAATTGTACACTAATTATGATTTTAGCTACTATTTCATGGGTTTGGCAACATATTGAATGATTAATTATAATTAATATATGTGGGTGCAATTGCTTTTGATATGGTTTATTGATTTGCAATGATGATTTATCAAACCAAAATTAAATGTTACTAGCGTTGCAATAAAAGCTATACCTACGAGCCGTGATGCGTGGCAATATGCTGTATGGCAACAGACTTATTTACGTTGCAAATAATACTATTGCCATGACATGACTATTGTTGCAATAACAATTAATCTTCCCCAACGAATAAAATTGCGTGGCAAATTCTAATGTTGCAACGGCATCGAGGTCATGGCAATAATGAATGGTATATCGCAACGAATAAAATTGAGTGGCAAATGATACTGTTGCAACGGCAACGCGGCCATGGCAATAATGAACGGTATCTCGCAACGGATAAATTTGCATGGCAAATGATACTATTGCCATGCCAAGACAAGTGTGGCAATAATGTATACTCTCTCGCAACGATTACATTTGCGTGGCAAATGATTTACTTGCCACGGCACAACAGTCATGGCAACAACACCTTAAGCAACAAAATTATAGCGTGGCAACAAAAATCTATTGCCACGTTATCGCTTGTTGTATTTACCACCTCTCGCTACGAAGACGAACATGGCAAGTGCTCGTATTGCCACGCCAATGAATGTTGCAATAACGTCCTATTGCAATGCTTGGCAACGTTGCAAGAAAAGCTAACTCTTGCAACGCCAAACTAGCAACGGTTGCAAGTTCTTATTGCAACGTGACATTTTGCAACCATTGCCAACGAACGCGATTTCGTGGTATGAACTACCTTTTGCAACAAAATTGGGCCTATTGCAACATTTTCTCGTCATTGCGCAAGGGTTAGAAGTTTGTTGTGAATCTTGGGACGAGATTTCTTTTAGGGGGAAAGGTTGTAACACCTCTGGTGTTTTAAACCCTAAAATATGCTATGTCATCATATGCTTTGCACATCATTTTGGTGTTAGTAAAAACTTTGATATGCATTCACTAAAACAAGTTATGTTTATGTTTATATGTGTTGACTTGTATGGAATGAATCAAGTTTAAAACCTTAGTGTTGAATTGGATTTCCGAAAACCCTAATTTCCAGCATTTAATTTTTCCCTAGATAACATAATTCAAAATCTAAGCACATTTTGGGGTTGAGCCTAAAAGGAAAAGTGTAGAGCTTGTCATTATGTACAAAGTTGGTTTTTAGAATTTTCAAAGTTGTTATATAAAATTTGAAATAATTTGAAAAGGGATAAATTCTTAAAGTGTACCCTTTTGATTTTAAACTTGCATTTTAAAATGTAGACCGAATTAGAGTATGGTTATAAAATCAAAGTTGTAGAACTTTGAATTTGGAGCAACTTTTATTTTTGGAGATTTTTTAGTTACCATACAAAATTGAGAGTAATTTGAAAAATGAATCGAGTGGCAATTCGGTAATTACCTTGAACAGTGTCAGTGGGCGACACCTCACCGTCGGTGATCTACCACCGCGTTCTAGTCGCTCCCGTGGCCACCTTCGGCTTCGCGCTGGCATGGAGAAGCTATTGCGCGTCGTCTCCGTGTCCTCAGCCGCGCTATAAAGCCGAGACGCCATCGCCGTCCTCCTCCGCTTCCTTCCTCTGTTTTTCCCATCAGCGTCGCCCAGCTCCGATGAGCTCGCGCCGTCACCGTAGCCCTTTCTCTGCCTCGGTTTGGCTTGTCACTGGTCCGCCTACCCCTTGCAAACCCAGCTGACCAGTCTTTGAAGCCTGACTCCGCTAAGAAATGCTGCGCATTGCCTTTCTTCCTCACGGCCGGCCGCATCGCCGTCGAGCTTGCGTCACCATGGCCAGCACTCTAAGGTGCGTCTCTGTCCTTGCTAAGCATGGTTCCATCTTCTCCGTGTTGTCATGATGCTCTATGTCTTGTTGGTTGATCCGTTCGTCCACCACAGCCACTAGAACGCCGTCGTCGACACCAGCTGAGCCACCGTACCGGACTTGATCGACGACAAGCTCCTCTGTTGCTCCTCCGATTCAGCCATCAGCTCGAGCGTGTTTGGGGTGAGCTCCTAAGTCCTCCCAAGCTTTTTGTTTAACCGCTACTGGCCTCACTTCACCAGCGTAACGCAGCCGCACCGCCGTGGCCGCCATGGCCGGCGTCGAGCTCGGACCCCGCCGTTTTAAGTTCAGCTAGTGTCACCAACCGACGCGCTGTGAAGTGGGGAGCATGATGGTACCCTCGTCGTCGCCGGCAACCTCACCGGCGGCGAGATATTAGTGGTCAAACCCCCGGTCATCGCTGTTGAGCGCGGGGCACTGTGCCGACAGGGGTGACCTACCTGTCAGCGGTAGTTGATTTGAAAATGAAATTTTTCAATTTTGCAGAATTGTTTAAATAGTGCTGTGATTTGTTTATTTTGTGTAGAATTAAATAGGGCTCCAAAAATTATGAAAATTTTTGTGTGACCTCTTTGAGATGTCCTCCAGGTAGGAAAAATATGAAACCATGAAAATCAACATTTTTTGGATGCTTAAAAATTAGCTCTTTTAATTAATAAATGCATGTTCCATGATTTTTCTAGGCTTAAATAATTATCCAAAAATTATGAAAATTGTTTTGCCACTTAGTTATCATGTGATGAGTCTTCACAAAAATTTTGAGCTCATTTGGAAAAAGATGATTTGTTTCATAATTTTAAATTAAATAATTAATTCATAAAAACAAATAGTAAACCTTTATGACTTAGGTTTTGTTTGAATTTTGGGTTGAGTGATGACCTTGGTCATTAGTATAAAATGATCCTTGGCACTTAAAGTAAGTGTTTGAGTTTATGAAAAGGTTTAGTTAGTTGTTGGTTTGCAACTGTAGAAAATTGTATTCAAGTTACTAACTTTTGCCTCCATTGTCAAGCATCATGTTTTATATCTTGCATCATATTAAACATGGCATTGTTACTACGTGTAGTGAACGAAAGTGAGAACTTGGTAGTCAATCAAGTTGTTGAGGAAGTTAATCCAACTGTTGAGGTCGGGTTTGATATCTGTGGAACATCTCTAGAACCTGAGTTTTTTGCTTTTCTTTATTGCATTAAGTGATTAGGAGTTGAGTGAAAACCTAATTGGTGCATTACCCACCTTGTTTTTCCATATCAACCTTGTTACCCATTTTAATTCGAGAATGCCTAGTTATGCTTAGTCATGCTTAGACCAATAAAAGTCGGGTGATTACCATGTCACCTGCGAGATATAAATGGATTTTTGGATACGGTTGGTTATTTATGTCATCATGAGGTATAATCCTGTGGAGTAATAAATCTAGACCGAGCGGACTCGGTGTTTGAGAGCCACAAGACATGGATGTCTTGTGAGCGGGTTCTTTCCGCCTGTGTCGATTAAGAACCATCCATTGTTGAATTGCATGAGGTGAGACTTTGTAGTACTGGCCACATACTCCGGTAAGCTTTAACTCAGCAATTCTATTACGAGAATGGCTACTCGCGCACTGGGAGTGGAGAGATGGCGAGAGTAGTGTGTACCCACGTGGCAATGGGCTGGATTGGTGGAGTACCGTGCTGTCGGGTGGCGCGGACCCGTTCTTGTTTTAGAGGATCTGAGGGTAGGTTGATATATGTAGGTCAGGGACCTACATAGGTCGTGTGGTTGGGAATCCCCAGCTGGGTTATAATCGTTTCGAATCATCGTTGATACTCGGTTATGGAGACTCAACTCACTGTTCATCATCGTAGTTAATGGAACTTAAGTAAGTTTTGAGAAAGACTTTGATATGAAGTTTCATGATTTTAATATGGATCATGTCAGCTTTATATATGATATTTATGAAGTTGTAAATGTTGAAAGAAAGAATCTTGCTAGAGAGCTTTTACGCAAAAGAACTTTGATTCTTGCTAAAGCCCTACCTTGCATCCCTGAGCCTGCATTCCTGAGTCTTATTAGTTTTTACTTCGGTTAAGTCTTGTTGAGTACTTTTGTACTCAGGGTTCTTTAACCCTTGTTGCAGGTGAGTCTCATGAGCAGATCTGCTTTGGACCATGCTGCATGACGGTTTTGCAAATTGATGATGACAAGTAAATGTGCGGCCCTTGGGCAGGGCACTTTAATTGTGTGTTTTGTATTATGTTACTAATGCCACTCCACTACTATGGTTTGTAATAATAATCTTACTTAGTTTGTAAGGTTTGAAATAACTGTTTTGTAAACTAAGTTATTGTAAGTCTTCCGCTATTTCACTCTGATGTAAATTAATGAATAAACTATTGTAATACTGCAATAACTCTGTAATGGGATCCTGCTCGGAAAAATTGTGGATGATTCGGTTTCTCGAGGACACCCGATAGTCTTCTTAAGTTACCGGGAACATATGCATGGTCGTCAGAGGTCATTGGACAGTAACAGGTGCATGTGGGCCATATAATTTAGAAGGTTCTACCACATATCCATCCCAACCACTCTAAATAGTGTTGGTTTAACGGCCGTAAAGACAAAGGTCCAAATTGAGCCAACTGGCTCTGATACCACTTGTAAGGGACCGTGACACCTAAGAGGGGGGGGTGAATTAGGCAACTTAAAATTCTACTTCTAACTAAGGCCTCTAATTTTACCTAGTTAAAACCTATATAGGAAAGTAATCTATCTAAATGTGCAACTATGGTTTTGCTAGGTGTGTTGCTATCTCTACCACAAAAGAGTGATGCAACCTAGGTTCCAATCCTATCAACTAGCCTATCAACTAAGCTAGGAAAGTAAAGCACACAACCAAGGTAGCAATGTAAATGTGGAAGGTAAAGATGAGGTAGAGGTGCAAACTCCCGTCGACGACTCTGGTATTTTTACCGATGTATCAAGAAACGCTCAAGCTTCCCCTAGTCCTTATTAGAGCCCCTCGCAAGGGCCAAGCTCCTTGTCAGGTAACTTTGTGGATAGCCCCAGGCCTTCCCCACATGCAATTGGGTCTCCTGTGTGCCTTCCGGCAAGCCTCTCCCGGACCGCTCCCCGCCGTCTTCACTATCAAGCTTTTGGCTGAACCACCACGGGCCTTGTTCCCTTCGGTACACGGTGGTGGCCACACCACAAACACGGTTGGTGTGATCTCGCAAGACTACAAGCCCCTCTAATGTACAACAATGGTGCGCACAAGCACCTAGTGATAAGAGGTGTGCAAACCTCGCTAAACACTAGGCCTAAACCTAGAGCAAGCACATAAGTGGTGGTCTAATCAACCTAAGAACTTTGCAAAGCACCTATGCTAATCACCTAATGAATCACTAAGCACTATGCAAGTGGAGATCACTAAAATGGTGTATCAACACCCTTGGTATGTTTCCTCAACTCTCCACTCCTCAAATAGCTGGTTGGGGTCTATTTATAAGCCACATAGAGAAAGTAGCCATTAGTGGCAAAACCCAGCTTTCTGCAACTGACCGAATGCTGCTGTCATCCTGACCGGACGTGTCCTGTCATCCTGACCGAAGAGCGCGTGCATATAGATCGGACGCACTGTCGAGTCTGATCATCATTGACCAGACGCGTCCGGTCGCATTTGCGCCGCTCTGGAACCTCTCTGGACATGATCGGACGTTGCACTTTGTTCGTTTGGTCATCTAGTGCCGCTATGTCCGGTCCTCACTGAGTTGTTGCCGCGATGATGAATGGTGAAGTCCGTGCATCCGATCATTACGTTGCTCAGTGTCCGGTCACTGCTGCTGCTCAGGCTATACCGGTGAGGACACCACTACTGACTGGAGCAGATATTGGGGCAACTGCTGATAAGGCTGGTAAGCCTGATGTTGCCAGGCGAAAGGTGACTGAGCTTGGCTTTGTGAAAATGTTGGCTATTGTACTAGGCCGCACCCTGTTGGATAGTGAGATTGGTTGCCATAATATTGGCTATGCATGCTATTGACGCGTGGGGCATTGTGATAGATATGCTTTGACACTTCGCTGCTCCTGGGGGCTTCATCCTTCTCCTTGAGTTCTTTTGCCATCTTGTTATACTTGCAATCTTTGGTTATATGCCCGACATTTTTGCCGCATACTGCGCAATATGGTGATCTTTTTCCTCTACCTCTTCCCCTGTTATTACGTCCTCCTCTCGCACTGTGTCCACCGACCGCTATGTGAGTTTGGATCGAAGGGGTGGTTTACATTGAACTGCTACTGGCTGGTGTGAGATTGCTTAGGCGCTAACTGTCCTAATTCCTCCTATAAGTTATTAATCATGCGATAGGGCATAACGTTTTGGTGGGTGGGTGTCTGGGGTGGTCTTGGTCCTTTTGGGGTTTGCCCTAGTTGACTGCACGCAGCCTTTCGTCGTTTGAAATCATCATCTGATCTAGCATACTGACCCATTATCTCAAATAGCTCTTTGATTGTTGCGGGTGGCTTTCTGGATAATTTAGCGGTGCATTGCCCTACCACCATCCCCTCAATTGCCGCTACGATGATAGTTGCTTCTGGCACACTTGGCACTTGGGCTTTAACTTGGATGAATCTCTCGAGGTACTCGGATAGGGACTTGCCATTTTGCTAGATGCAATTTAAGAGATCTCTAGTAGTTTTTGCACTAGGTTGGTGTGGTAGAACCACCCAAATTATATCACCCACATGCACCTATCATTGTCCTTAAGACCTCTAACTACTGCACATAAGAGCTAGATAATTCCGATAGTCTGTCAGGTATCCTCAGGAACCCCAAATCATCCACATTTTACAACTCATACAGGATCAACATAGAGTTACCACAACACTACAACATTTGGTACAAAAATAACTTAAATCAGAGTGCGGAAGACTAATAGCATTAGTTTACAAAACATGTTCAAGTAGAACTCAACTTAAGTTTCAAAAGATGAGTAGAACTACACTAGTGACTTAGGTGAAGCACCGAATGTAGGAGGAAACGTTAGATCATGTCGTGCCCACCAACATGACCTCAATAAGCAGCATTAGTCAGATCCTGCAACAGGGATTGACAAACCCTAAGTACTTGAGGGTACTCAACAAGTCTTATCTAACAAAAAGAAAAGACTCCAAGGGTATGCAGGCTTTAAGGAAAGTTGGAAGCAAGATTATCTTTTGCAGAAAAGCTTACTATGACTGGATCCTTACTTTCAATGTTTTAGCTTTGTATTAAGTTACTATTAGTATTCAATTTGCACCTGTTCTACATCAACCACTTCATTAAGCTTCTCATCTCTTCTCCACCAGTAACCATTTTCCATTGATTAACTATGATGTATGGTTAGAGGGTCGAGTCTCCATAACTGAGGAGCACGACAATTTGAATCGATTAGGCCCAGTTGGGGTTTCCTTACCACACAACATATGTAGGTCTTAGACCTACATATATCACTTCACTCGGATCCTCTAAAACATGAACGGGTCCAGTGCTACCCGAGACCACAGTACTAACCTCCCTACGTCATTCGTCCATGACGGATTCACAGGATGTGTACATGTTACTCTCACCATCTCTCCACCCCAAGTGCATAGTTGTCCTTTCTCATAATGGAATAGCCAAGGTATCAGGCTTACCGGAGTATGTGTGTAACACCCTAAAATTTGCAATATTTTAAATAGTGGAAATTGCTTTATTATGCATTTTTGTGAGCATTTGAATTTAGGAAAATAATAATTTTTATAAAAATAAAATCAGATATAAGGTCACAATCATGTATGTGCATTCATGCAGCTGCATATCTTTTTGTATTGCTTGGTTGAAATCAGATTCCAAGTTGAATTGAAATTGCATTCAAAATTGATTTTGAAACTGCTTTGGAAAAATTGGAAAAGGAAAATGAGTTTATTTCCTCCCCATCCCCACATTCGGCCTATTGGCCCAATGCTCCCACGGCCGTCCCAGCACGCCGGCCCATTTCTTTCCTCTCCACGCTTGGGCCTGCGCTCGCGCGTTCTCCTTCCCCAAGACGGCCCAGTAGCCCCGACCCAGGTCTATGCCACGCCATTCTTTTCTCCTCCCTCTCGCTGACAGTTCTAGCCCACATGTCAGCGCTTCTTCATCCTCGTGCCATAACTGAGCCAGAGAGCATCGCCGATGCTGTCGTGTCCGTCCTTGCTACGCCGCGGGTGCCATGCCTCCCAAGTTTCCGCGCCCCTTTGAATGTCGCCCGACCCTACGCCTCTCTCCTTGTCCATTTCGAAGAAAGCCGTAGTCGCCCATGCTCTAACATTAGTGCCGCTGCGAGCTTGAAAGCCGACGTTGTTTCGCTGAAGCGCCGCGTAGCCTTCATCTCTTCCCGCTCGTTTCTTTCGATTCGGTGAGATCCCCATCCCCTCCTCTATCTCCCGAGCTTTTCCAATCCAAAAACCATGCTCTATAGGCCTAGATCCAAAAGCTCCAGTGAGCTTTTCCATGGCGCCGCCGCCATTGCCTCGTCACCGGCCTATTCCGACGCCATGTTCTCTCTCTTCCACCCGAATAGATCTCAACCATCCAATTCTAATCCGGCGGTCCAGAATGAAGGATACCCCTTTGTTTTGGAATTTTGCATAAGAGCCCTTATAATTACTTCAATCTTAACCCACCATCCCTAGCGTCTTCCTAGATTCCGTTTTCTTTTTCTGAACGCGTACTTTGGTTCGGTTAGATTGAAAATACGTTTTCAGCTATTTAAGTTTTGCCACTCAACTTGTTTTATCCATAAAATCTCTGTTTTAACTCCAATTCGATCCGTTCAAGTTGCGTTAGGTTCATAATTTCATAATTTACATGTTCATACTACTGTTATGTAGGTTTTCAACTTTTAAAATTCGAGGTTAGATTTAATCTATTATTGTACTATAGGAAATCTTGTTTAATTCATAACTTCTTCGTTTTAGCTCCGATTTTTGTGATCTTCATGTCTGTGTGTTCATAGCGAGACATAGATTCGTTTTCCAAACTTTTCATCTTGATTTTATGATGTTCGTGTACTGTTCTAATCTATAGCTTTGTTTGCTTTGCATGATTGCTCATGAATGCTTGTATGTTGTTGTGTTATCGAGTATAGACGGTGAGCAATTCGTGGGAGATCAAGGGTACTATTGTGACGAGCAAGATCAGCAGGAGTACTTTGCTCAAGGCAAGTATAGCATGGGATCATCCTTGTTTCCTATTCACTTTAATACATTAAATTCATGTTGCATGTGTCACCTTGATACGGATTCCCTAGAATTGAACTTATACCTTGTCACATATGGGATATGCATTGGGTAGCTTTGCTAGTGCTCAATTAAACCATGATCTTGTAACTTGACTAATGATATATGCAATAAACGTTAAAATATGACTTTTTAGCAACTTGGAAATAGGGGGCTGGAGTGTTCAGCTATTTTCTAAATGCTTCAGATTCCTCTCCCTAAGGACTTATCTATAAGTGATCATCCGGGATATATAGTACAACTATGAGGGCTACATGGCTCTGGCTTTAGCTCAGTATGAGGACATTTTCTAGCTTGTTAGTGGTTACCTTTATTGGCGTAAGAATGGCTTAACGAATTGGGTATAGTGTGGCCTCTATCCCCTTGAGTATAGGTTGTGTGTCATTATGCCATCGGGAAGGGGGCTCTATATCTGTTTGCCAAGTGAATCTAATGGCCCTAACTTGTTAGACGAACCTTTGAAAGGCTTCATAGTGACCCCTGCCTGCTCATTTTAGAAGTGTTTTGGGAGCTGCAAACCCAGGCATATGAGTATCACGACTCACAGTAAAAGTGTACAACCTCTGCAGAGTGTAAAACTGGTATATCAGCCGTGCTCATGGTCATGAGTGGCCTTAGAACCCTTATGGAATAGATGAACACTAAGAAATATCTGTTTATGCTATTCATTATTCATGTTTACATTGATCATGTGTTTTGTATTGGGAATTGAAACAACTTGTTGCTACTCTTAAGCTAAAATTGTGACAACTAAAAGCTAAATGATGTTAAACCTGTGTCAAGCCTTTTGAGCCTCATGAACCCCGTGTTACACTTGTTGAGTATGACATGTACTTATGCTTGTTTATTTTTATTATTTGGATAAAAATCCTAGATGGGTAACAGATGGCTATGGGTATGATGATTTTCCTGAGGACTTCTAGACTTGTGGTCAACCAGTCAACGTCCCTGTGAAATGGAGCTTCCGTGAGAGATCTTTTCATTATACTTCTGCTATATCTATGTGAAGACTCTGTCTTAATATTCGTGATGTAATAAACACTTGTGGTGGTACTATTTATAATTTATCGGCTTATGTGTGTGATAGATCTCTAGAAGCATATAAGATTTTGCATCCCATTTTATTCTTAAAATTGGGTGTGACAGATTGGTATCAGAGTTGTGTTGACTGTAGGACTCAAGCCTAGTTAGCAATGGTTGTTTTAGCTTCTTTTGCTTCACTCATTTCATGCTTTCCATCTCACCCTTGTTATTTCCTAAAGTTTTATGCTTCTTTTGCCTCACTCTGTTATGAAAATTTTGCTTCTATGCTAACTAAATCTAATTCTATAGATGCCTCATTCCAACAAGACCACCCGCATTAGCTATAAAGGACCATGCTTCACTGAAGGAAATCATACCCCAGGTGTGGGGTGGACCAAGGAGTTCTATTTCAAGCATGGGGATGACACGGCCTACTTCCATTCCCTACTCATGACAATGCTTGTATGCTACTACCCCAACTTGTGTCCCTATGTGCAATATCATTGCACCGAGTACCGGCACCCCCATGAAGCTACATATTGGAAGACAGACTTGTTTGTCACTAGTTGGGATGAAGCTAGGAAGGCTCATAGAGTGGAAACCAGTCACACTCACCTAGTGAGTTGTGCTACTATGGAGGAAAGTATGGAGGATGCAGCCTATGAAGCTTGTATGGTATACCGTGCCCGACGATTTGAGAAAATGAAGGAAGATCCATTCAGGTTCCTTCCTCGTTGTGACCCTAAAAAAGAAGGATGGGAGATGATGGAGCCTCAAGGTCTTGATACGACTACAAAGGCGATGGTCTGTTTTGCTAGGGAGATACTCCAGAAGAATGATGTCCTTAAGGAAGAATTGGAAAGGAAAAGAAGGCTCGCAAACGGGTTGCAATGTAGCTTGATGAGTTTAGGACCCAGCTCAAGATGCCTAAGATCCATGAGAAGCTACCCAGAGTTCGTCGCCATAGGAGTTTAGAGTCCCTTATGTAATAAAGACGTTAGTAGCACGGATCAAGTTGAGTTAAGTTGAGTCTAGAAGTGTGGTGTGAACATTGGTGTGACTAGTTGATTTGTTATTATGTTTATGCATGAGTTGGATTTTTGTAATGAGTGCTGGAACTTTGTGGGCATGTTCGCAAGTTCCATAGTTAAGAATATTAAAGTTTGGGTCAATAAATAAATAGTTGGGTTTGGTACATCATGTTCTCTGGGATCTGTTTTTCAGAGCAGTCTGCCCTTATCTCAATGCCAATCTAAATCTACTCAACCAAAAATTATGAAACTTTTATGGGAATAACTAGACCTAAGTATCTTTCCAATGTCTCTAGAATCACCCTCATATCTGATCTGGTTTGTGAGACATCGCTATTTCAAGATAAAGTTTCTGTGCAGTCTGGAATCTTAAAACAGTTTCGGTTTTATCCTGTTTTTGAGTAACGTAACGACAGAATCTGGGAATGTGGTATGAATAAAAGTTGTAAATAATTTCTTAAGATTTCCAACCATATAAAGTACGCCTCTTTTGGATATCTGAAACTCGAGATATGACTGTTTTACTGAGCTGCTGATGTTGGAACTCGTCCAGAAAAATTTCAGAACATATTCTATACCTCTATAAGTGTCTATAATTAGGAAATCTCTAAATTTGGAATATTTGTGTGGGATGTCAGATGTCTAGAAGAGGAAGAGGCTGAGGTCGTGGAGGTGTTCCCCCACATCCACCACCACCACCGCCACGTACTATTGAGCAGCTTCTGGCGGTACAGACACAGATTATGCAAGCTCTGGTGCAGAATCAGCAGAATCATCCAGTTGCTGGAGCACCGCGTGACAAGCATGGTGAATTCTTAAAGGGCCATCCCCTGGTGTTTTCTCATGCCACTAATCCATTGAAAGCAAATGATTGGCTCTAGGCAGTGGAAAATCAACTCAACATAGCGCAGTGCGATGACCAGCAGAAGGTGTTGTACGTGTCAGGACAACTTCAGGGAGAAGCCCAGGACTGGTGGGAGGCATTCGAGTATGGATGTCCCGCCAATGCTCCTGCTATCACCTGGCAGGAATTTAGAGAGAATTTTAGATCCTACCATATACCAGAAGGATTGATAGAGCTCAAGCAGGAGGAATTCCAGGCTCTGAAATAGGGATTTATGTCTGTAGTTGAGTATCGTGATAAATTTGCTCAGTTGTTACGTTACACCTCCAAGGAGGTGGCTGATGATGCTGATAAGCAACACTATTTTCTCAAGGGTTTGTATGATGGTCTGCAACTCCAGCTTATGTCCAATACATACCCCAATTTCCAGACACTGGTGAATCGCGCAATTATTATTGATAATAAGCGCAAAGAGATGGAGGCCAAGAAGAGGAGGCTTCAGGGACAGGGCTCTGGAAGTAATACTCGTCCGCACACCAACCCTCAGCAAGGTTTCCAGTAGAGGTACCAGGGACCACCCAATCAGTGGAATCGTGGTCAGTACCCCCAGGGCAACCAGAACCAGCAGCAGAAAGCCAATCAACGTCCTCAGCAACAGAGTGGTCAGCAGACACCACAACAGGGAGTGCCTAACAACACTCCCATGAAAACTAGTGCCCCTAGCACTCCCAATAAGTGTTTCTGCTATGATAAAGAGGGTCACCTATCCTATAATTGCCCTAAGAAGCCTAACCAGCAAGATCCCAGAGGCAGAATAGCTATCAGACGCCAGCACCCAACACTAGAAAGGTGAATCATGTGTCTACAGAGATGGCACTTGTAGAACCGGAGGTCATGTTTGGTTCGTTCGATGTCAACTCAACTCCTGCCACTATTCTCTTTAATTTGGGAGCTTCGTATTCATTCATATCACAAGCATTTGTTAGAAACAATAGTATACCTTTATGTGCCATGCAAAATCCTATATTGGTAAACTCACCAGGAGGTAGTATGCAAGCTTCCTACCATTGTCTTTTGACTAGTCTATCCTTAAGGGGGGTAGAGTTCAAAATGAGCCCCATGGTGTTGAGAACATCTAGCATTGATGTGATTCTAGGTATGGATTGGATGATGCAACAACAAGCAGTGATTCAATGTAAGGAGAAGGTAGTTGTTGTGACCACACCAAATGGGGAAAGAATCAGTGGTGATGTGGTAGTACAAGCACAGCCGACAGCCATAGTGAACTAGCTTGATGATAGCGGCAACAAGGATGACCTAGTGGTGGATGAATTTCTAGATGTGTTCCCCGATGATTTGCCAGGTATGCCACCTGACCGTGACATTGAGTTTATTGTTGAATTGTTACCTGGAACTGCACCTATAGCTAAGCGTGCATATAGAATGGGGGTTAATGAACTAGAAGAACTTAAGAAACAAATAAAAGAGTTACAGGAGAAAGGTTTCATTCATCCTAGTTCATCACCTTGGGGAGCACCAGTTATATTTGTTGACAAGAAGGATGGTACTCAAAGGATGTGTGTTGATTATCGGTCACTCAATGAGGTTACTATCAAGAACAAGTACCCACTACATAGAATTGATGATTTGTTTGATCAATTGAGAGGTGCTTGTGTTTTCTCTAAGATTGATCTTTGTTCTAGCTATCATTAGTTGAAGATTTGTGCCACTGACATACCCAAAATAGCTTTTACTACAAGGTATGGTTTGTATGAGTATACCATTATGTCCTTTGGTTTGACCAATGCACCTGCCTACTTTATGTACTTGATGAATAAGGTGTTCATGGAGTTTCTGGATAAGTTTGTGGTGGTATTTATCGATGATATATTGGTATTCTCCAAAACGAAAGAAGAGCATGATGAACATCTGAGGTTGGTCCTACAAAAGCTCAGAGAACACAAGTTGTATGCTAAGTGAAGCAAGTGTGAATTCTAGTTGAAGGAAGTTTCTTTCCTAGGCCATGTTGCCTCTAATGGTGGAATCATAGTAGATCCAAGCAAGGTGAAAGATGTATTGAATTGGAAACCACCAACTGATGTGGGAGAGATTCGAAGTTTCTTGGGATTGGTTGGGTATTATAGAAGGTTCATAGAAGGTTTCTCTAAACTTGCCAAGCCTATGACAGCTTTGTTGGAGAAAAATGCTAATTTTGTGTGGTCCAGGAAGTGCCATGCTAACTTTGAAGAGTTGAAGAAGAGGTTGACTACAGCCCTAGTGTTGGTTTTGCCTGATTTGAACAAGAGCTTTTCTATCTATTGTGATGCATCTCGTCAAGGTCTCAGATGTGTTCTTATGCAAGAAGGCAGAGTAGTGGCTTATGCATCCTGACAGTTTAGAAAGCATGAGTTGAACTATCCTACTCATGACTTGGAGTTAGCAGCAGTGGTTCATACTTTGAAGATATGGAGGCACTATCTTATCGGGCATAAGAGTGATATCTATACTGATCACAAGAGTCTGAAGTACATTTTCACTCAGACAGATCTAAATATGAGACAGCGTCGATGGTTAGAGTTGATCAAAGATTATGATCTACAGGTACACTATCATCCTAGAAAGGCAAACATTGTTGCCGATGCTCTTAGCAGGAAGAGTTATGCCAATGAGGTGCAAGTGACACCTATGTCAAGTGAGTTGTGTGCTGAATTCGAGCGACTAAATTTGGGCTTTGTTATTAATCTAGTGGAGTTGGTGTTGGAGCCTAAATTGGAGCAACAAATACGTAGGGGACAGTTACAGGATGCAAAGTTGAAAGAGATAGCGGAGAACATAGGGATTGGTAAGGCACTAGGTTTCGTATGGATGACAATGGAACTCTTTGGTTTGGGAAAAGACTATGTGTGCCTGAGGATAAGGTTATATGAGAGACAATTCTTCGTGAGGCACATGAGTTTGCTTACTCTATTCATCCTGGAAGCACTAAGATGTATTTGGATCTGAAGGAGAAGTATTGGTGGTGTGGACTTAAAAGAGATGTTGGTGAATATGTTGCTTTGTGTGATACATGTTAGAGAGTCAAAGCTGAACATCAAAGACCTACAGGATTGCTACAACCAATGAAGATACTTGAGTGGAAGTGGGAAGAAGTTGATATGGATTTTATAGTTGGGTTACCATGCACTCAAAGAGGTTATGATTCAATCTGGGTAATAGTGGATCGGTTAACTAAAGTTGCTCACTTTATATTGGTCAAGACTACTTATAATGGACCGAGGTTAGCCCAATTATATATGGAAAGAATAGTGTGTCTACATGGAGTTCCCAAGAAAATTGTGTCTGATCGAGGTACTCAATTTACATCTCATTTTTGGTAGCAAGTACATAGTTCATTGGGAACCAAGTTGAATTTTAGTACAACATACCATCCTCAGACAGATGGGCAAACTGAGAGGATTAATCAGATATTAGAGGATATGTTGAGAGCTTGTGCGTTGTAGTATGGTACAAGTTGGGACAAGAGTTTGCCTTATGCAGACTTCTCATATAACAACAGTTATCAGAAAAGTCTCAATATGGCACCTTTTAAAGCGTTGTATGGACGAAAGTGTAGAAACTTTTTTGGAATCAAACGGGAGAAACTCAAGTATTTGGACCAGATGTCTTAAGAGACATAGAAGAGCAAGTAAGGATGGTCAGAGATAACTTGAGAGTGGCTCAGTCTCGATAGAAGAGTTATGCCGACACTAGGAGAAGAGAATTGGTTTTCAAAGTAGGTGATTATGTTTACCTAAAGGTGTCACCTATGAGAAGTGTGAGAAGGTTTAACATGAAAGGAAAGTTAGCACCAAGGTATATTGAGCCTTTCAAGATTTTAGAAAGATGTGGTGAAGTAGCTTATCAGTTGGAATTGCCTGAGAGTTTGTCAGGTGTGCATGATGTGTTCCATGTGTCCCAGTTAAAGAAGTGTTTGCATGTACCAGAGGAGCAGATACCATTAGAAGATCTTATAGTTAAGGAAGATCTCACTTATGAGGAGTTTCTGGTAAGAATTTTGGAGACGGTAGAAAGAGTTACAAGGAGCCGAGTTATAAAGATGTGTAAGGTTTAGTGGAATCGGTATATAGAAGATGAGGCTACTTGGGAACGAGAAGAGGATCTAAGAAAAACATACCCACAATTATTTGAGTAAGCACCATCCGAATCTCGAGGACGAGATTCATTTTAAGGGGGGTAGAATTGTAACACCCTAAAATTTGCAATATTTTAAATAGTGGAAATTGCATTATTATGCATTTTTGTGAGCATTTGAATTTAGGAAAATAATAATTTTTATAAAAATAAAATCAGATATAAGGTCACAATCATGTATGTGCATTCATGCTGCCACATATCTTTTTGTATTGCTTGGTTAAAATCAGATTCCAAGTTGAATTGAATTTGCATTCAAAAATGATTTTGAAATTGCTTTGGAAAAATTGGAAAAGGAAAATGAGTTTCTTTCCTCCCCATCCCCGTATTTGGCCTGTTGGCCCAGTGCTCCCACGGCCGTCCCAGCACGCCATCCCATTTCTTTCCCTCCATAGGCCGCTTTCTCTCCAAGCTTGGGCCTGCGCTTGCGTGTTCTCCTTCGCCGCACGGCCCAGCAGCCCCAGCCCAGGTCTATGCCACACCATTCTTTTCTCCTCCCTCTCGCTGATAGTGTTGGCCCACATGTTGGCGCTTCTTCTTCCTCACGTCGTAACTGAGCCGGAGACCACCGCCGACGTCGTCATGTCCGTCCTTGCTATGCCACGGGTGTCGTGCCTCCCAAGTTTCTCGCGCCCCTTTAAATGTTGCCCGACCCTGCACCTCTCTCCTTGTCCCATTTCAAAAGAAAGCCACAGCCGCCCATGCCCTACATCAATGTCGCCGTGAGCTTGAAAGACGACGCGGTTTCACTGAAGCATCGCACAGCCTTAATCGCTTCCCGCTTGTTTCTTTCGGTTCGGGTGAGATCCCCATCCCCTCCTCTATCTCTCGGGCTTTTCCATTCCAAAAACCATGCTCCGTAGGCCTAGATCTAAGAGCTCCAGCGAGCACTTCCATGGCACCGCCACCATTGCCTTGTTGCTGGGCCTATTTCGGCGCCATGTTCTCTCTCTTCCGCCCGAACAGATCTCAACCATCCAATTCTAATCCGGCGATCCAGAATGAAGGATACCCCTTCATTTTGGAATTTTGCATAAGAGCCCTTATAATTACTTCAGTCTTAATCCACCATCCCTAGCGTCTTTCTAGATTCCATTTTCTTTTTCTGAACGCGTACTTTGGTTCGGTTAGATTGAAAATACGTTTTTAGCTATTTATAGTTTTGCCACTCAACTTGTTTTAGCCATAAAATCTCTGTTGTAAATCCGATTAGATCCGTTCAAGTTGCGTTAGGTTTGTAATTTCATAATCTACATGTTCATACTACTATTATGTAGGTTTTCAACTTTTAAAATTTGAGGTTAGATTTAATCTATTATTTTACTATAGGAAATCTTGTTTAATTCATAACTTCTTTGTTTTAGCTCTGATTTTTGTGATCTTCACGTCTATGTGTTCATAGCGAGACGTAGATTCATTTTCCAAACTTTTCATCTTGATTTTATGCTATTGGTGTACTGTTCTAATCTATAGCTTTGTTTGCTTTGCATGATTGCTCCTAGATCCTTATATGTTGTTGTGTTATCGAGTATAGAAGGTGAGCAATTCGTGGGAGATCAAGGGTACTATTGTGACGAGTAGGATCAGTAGGAGTACTTTGCTCAAGGCAAGTATGGCATGGGATCATCCTTGTTTCCTATTCACCTTAATACATTAAATTCATGTTGCATGTGTCACCTTGATAGGGATTCCCTAGAATTGAACTTATATCTTGTCACATATGGGATATGCATTGGGTAGCTTTGCTAGTGCTCAATTAAACCATGATCTTGTAACTTGACTAATGGTATATGCAATAAACGTTAAAATATGACTTTTTAGCAACTTGAAAACAGGGGGCTAGAGTGTTTAGCTACTTTCTAAATACTTCAGATTCCTCTCCCTAAGGACTTATCTGTAAGTGATCATCCGGGACTTATAGTACAGCTGTGAGGGCTACATAGCTCTGGCTTTAGCTTAGTATGAGGACCTTTTCTAGCTTGTTAGCGGTTACCTTTATTGCGTAAGAATGGCTTGACGAATCGAGTATAGTGCGGCCTCTATCCCCTTTAGTATAGGCTGTGCGTCATTATGCCATCGTGAAGGGGGCTCTATATCTCTTTGCTGAGTGAATCTAATGGCCCTAACTTTGTAGATGAACCTTTGAAAGGTTTCATAGTGACCCCTGCCTGCTCACCTTGGAACTGTTTTGGGAGCTGCAAACCTAGGCATATGGGTATCACGACTCACAGTGATAGTGTACAACCTCTACAGAGTGTAAAACTGGTATATCAGCCGTGCTCACGGTCACGAGCGGCCTTGGAACCCTTATGGAATAGATGAACACTAAGAAATATCTGTTTATGCTATCCATTATTCATGTTTACATTGATCATGTGTTTTGCATTGGGAATTGAAACAACTTGTTGCTACTCTTAAGCTAAAATTATGACAACTAAAAGCTGAATGATGTTAAACCTGTGTCAAGCTTTTTGAGCCTGATGAACCTCGTGTTACACTTGTTGAGTACGCATGCACTTACGCTTGTTTATTTACATTATTTGGATAAAAATCCCAGATGGGTAACATGTGGCTATGGGTATGTTGATTTTCCTGAGGACTTCTAGACTTGTGGTCAACCAGTCGACGTCCCTGTGAAATGGAGCTTCTATGAGAGATCTTTTCGTTATACTTCTGCTATATCTATGTGAAGACTCTGTCTTAATATTCGTGATGTAATAAACACTTATGGTGATACTATTTATAATTTGTCGGCTTATGTGTGTGACAGATCTCTGGAAGCACATAAGATTTTGCATCCCATTTTATCCTTAAAATTGGGTGTGACAATGTGGTTAGTACTACAAGGTCTCAACCACACACAGGCCTACATTGAACGGTCCTTAGCGACACAGGTAGGGCACTACGTCAAGACTCAAACTTGATGCAAGCAAAGATTCCGCCGTTCTCAATTTAACATTATCATTATTAGGGTATTCTCATGATCCATAAACGAAGCTAAGAAGAACCTAGGGTAAAGCCTATTTCTTGCGAATGATGAAACCATCATTTGACTTCTATTGAAGTCTAAGCATTACAAAAGCTTTAAAGATATCGACCTACACATACTAGTGGGTACAACTAGGAATACCTGAACATCAAGGTAATCATGCAACAACGGTATTCGACCAACTCCTAATTACTTAATGGACATCTCACAAGACTCAAGGTATAATAAAGATTTGTAAATACTAGAGAAAGATTTATGCTCGGGGCTTGCCTGCGTTGCAGAGAAAGTTTGTTCTATAGAGGATCACATGATTCACCAACTCCACGGGTGGATGGACCTTCTCCGAAACTTGATCAATACGAGTCTTCTCACTCTCGTATACCCTACACGAAATAAATGATGCTTCACTTAACATGATGGACTACATGCCATGATGCATGATGAGAGACATACAAGTGCATGAATGAAACTTAACAAACTTAAGAAAGTTGAGTACAACTTTCCTTCACTAAAGAACTAGGGCTATTATTATAAAGGCATTTTAGTTGAAAAACCATCAAGTGAATTAGTTGTATATCATGGAAGTAATTAACTTAGCATGGACCAGCAGGTGATTAACACCTTGCCTAACTCATATTCATTATAAGGAAACTTATAAAACAAAACATTTAATTAAAGTATTTTACTTATTATATAAACAAGTTGATTGAAAGCATAGAAACAAAGTAATTTAATTGCCAAGGAACAATAGAGGTTTGGGTGTTCCAAGGTCCACAAACAATGTTCAAAATACAGCCAAGTCATCTAAGCATTTTTCCTAAATTGTTTTAGTATTTATTAATTAAGGAAAACACATTTAAACACACTTAAATTAATTAACCAAGATAGGATTATCAAAATAGTACCAAACTTTTTGTGAAGGCAGGTAATAGCATGTAAAGAATACACAAAAAGTTTCATGATTAAAGCATAATTATTTTTATTTATAAAAATCATGCAAGTTCCATTTTATAATTAAAAGAGGTAATTTTTAAGCATACCAAAACTACTAAAATGAACAACTCATATTTTTCCATGGTAGAGCATCACAAGACAAAGCTATACAAAAATTTTCATAATTTTATCGTGCTCCAAGATTTAGTTATGAATTTCCAAAATTTAGCACATGTTTCATATTTTCTAAAAATTAAACCGACGAAATTCTTTTCTTACCCCCCCTCTCTTACCCCCTCTCACTGGCAAGCGGGGTCTAGGGTCAAACCAACCTTGCCTTTGGCTAGGCAGAGATCAACGGGTACATGGTGGAGATCACCAACGGCGAGGTCTCCGACGATGGGAACAACACCTATGTGACCCCTATGACCTAGCACATCTAAGTATGGGCTCAAACTAACAGATTAGGGCTAAGGGTGTTCGTAGCCATGGCCATGGCGGCTTGGCGGCACATGGCACGGTGGTGCGGCGATGGCTGCGGTGCTCTGGTGCGAGACCAGCTCGGCCAAGGTTCGCTAGGGCACGGGGAGGCTCACCATGACACGAAGGCGCATGGTTAGATCGAGAGACGTCACACGCATGGCTACATACTTCAATGGCAAGAACGATGGCATGAACCGGCATTGAAGGTGGCATTCTAGCATGTCGAGGACTCTATAGTTAAAACAAACAGACCGATCAGGGCCACAACATCAAGGCAAAGCTAAAACAAAGGGCAAAAAGGAAGGAGATGCTCTGCAGAGGTCGGGCCATGGCGGGCCGAGCACAACGATGCTCTTCGGATGGCTGCGGGGAAGATAATAGCTCGTGGCCAGCTTCAGCGAGGATAGGCTATGTGAGCGGGTTCAGGCGATGCATAAGGATGGGGCGGAGCTACTAGCATGAGCAATTGGGCTGAGGTGCTTTGGTGGTGGCCAATTTAACTAGCGGTGGGTCGGCCTGGCGGCGAAGCAGAGAGAGGAGGAAGGAGTGAGATGGTTAGCGGCATTACGTTTTGACGGCACGGGCGAAGTGTCGTGATGCACTAGCTCCTGCTCGGCTTAGAAACACAAGCTGTTGTGTGGTCACACGTGATTAGGCAAAAAAATGGGGTGGCGGCAGTCATTGATGGCAAGCAAGCACACTGCCTCCTATTAGTTATTGTAGCAGCCTGACACTCGATCTTCTCCTCCCTTATTCTCTTGATTCCAAATAGAAACATGAAAAACTTCATTATAAAAGTTGCTCATCATGATGTGGTCTTCAACATTGCTTTAAGGATCCACCCCTAATTCTAACTAGATTACAAGATCTAGGGTCAAGAACAGGGGTAGAGTGACACTGAAACTTTGAACTGACAATTAGGGTTTGAAAACAGTTTTAGTTAATCAAATTTGGACAATTAATTAACAACTAATTGCTTGTAAAACATCACAACTAATTACACATTATCATAGCTTAAGCATTACACCAATCAATGGAAGGAAAGTTTGGAAAATTTTATTTATGAAAATTAATTTGAAAATTCACCAAAGATTGAACTTTAAAACTAATTCCAGGGACTTGGGCAAAAATTGGCTAAATTTGAAAATCAACCTTAAATTCAATATTTGAGTTCAATTTTAAACATATTTGAATTGAAAATCCTAACAAACATTGATTCTATACTAAATAACAAAGTTTATATTAACAAAATTTTAATTATTTTAAACAAATTCTCATATATAAATTCACAAAGTTTCTTAATTACTGATGTTGTTAACATTTTATGCAACATATGAAACACCACCTTTGCAACATGAACGTGCTATAGATGAAACATGAAATGCATTAGTGAAACAATACTTGATGATTATGCATGATGATGCTCATGATTAATGTCACACCCCAAAATTTTTGATTTTGGGTTGTGCATAGAAAACAGTAAATAAAATAAATAATTTCAATGCTGATATAAAATTTCCCAAGTTTAGTTTAAGGTAGTGCAAATTTAGTTATAGAAAAAATAAAATTTCAACCTTTTCCAAATTAATTTGATGGGTTTTGCTTGATGTGATGTTTGCTTGTTGTGTGACTTGGTGTAATGAGTGAGTAAAATTTTCAAAACACGTTTAGTAAGTCGTTTCTCTGTCTCTGGCTCGTATCTTTCTTTTCTATAATCAAATTCCTGCTTTCTCAATCCTAATCTTTTCATTCGGAATTTTCCAAGATCCTCTTCATCTGCTCTAAATCATTCCTTTGAGTTTCTCATTTGTTAACCTATCTCTCAAAATTCCTAGGAATTTTTAGCTTTTTCTAGAACCTTTTCCTATTTTTATGTCAGCATAATCTAATTTTTAGATGCTCCAAAATATATTTTCATGAGCACTAAATACTTTATTTAGGTTCCTCATGTTGTAAAATATCTCTAAGAATTTTTCCTAAATTTTTAGAGCTTTTGGAATATTTTTCATGGCTTAAATATCAATTCTGGACTTTTTTGAAATTATTTTAATCTTGAAATTAATTAATTTGGAAAATAATAAAATATCTTGTTTTTCCACCAACCCTCAAAGCCCATGTGTAATAATCCTAATAAATCTCAAAGACCCATGCATTTATTTACTAATGGGCTTTAATGATTATTTAGGCCCATTAGTAAATGTGGAGGATGCAACATCAATTAGTATCATATTTCTAGTTGATGTAGATGTGAGGAGTTCTCCTCCCTATATATTTGTACCAGCCCCTTGGCTAAAGCACAACAAAACTACAGTAAGAGGAGCCCCTAGTTTAGGAATTACTAAGGTAGTAAATTAGATTTTTCCCTCCTTTCTCTTCTACGTCGTCTCCAACGTCTCGCCTGTGCCACCATCGATCATCGTCCCCCAGCCCGTGCAACCAAGCTCCCTCCCTCTTGTTCCTGTTGAAAGGTCACGTGAGATGGATGGAGGAAGAAGACAAGGTAATTACAGAATTGCCATTGGTTCATAATATCTCCGTCGTTTCTTCGTTTTAATTCCATTTTGTTTTGTTTAAGCTACGTTATATTCATTTTGACGTGATCTATAAGTTAGTAGCGACATTTACCGTATCACATGTCTTTCAATATATTGTTAAATATTAAATTGATTAATACACATGCAACTAGTTTCTAATTAAAAAGCAATGTAGGTGTTAAACTTCTATATTTCGTACATAAAAGTTAATATGATTAATTGTAAACTTAAATGTGTTTTAATTATACTTAGTTTAAACTCATTTAGTGTTTTCACATGCATTTTTATCTAATATGAATTAATATATTTTATCTAATCTAAATTAATATGCTTCACATGGTTTTATCTAATCTGAATTAAAATAAATCAAGCACATAGACTTTTCTTTTTATTGGTAATATAAAAGTCCAGGTAGTCTTTTCTTTTAACTGTAGCTATGTTCTAGTTGTTACTTATGATATTGTGTCTATGCCGACCAATGTTACGTGTTAGCAGTGACATTTAACATATCTCATATCTTGAAATTTTATAAGTTAAATGTTAATTTGTTTAATGGTTATGCAACTGGGTTTATAATTAAAAGCCACTTAAGTGAATACATTGGTCTTTCATAAATCACTATCAATATAATTATTATCGACATTAATACCTTTTTAATTTATAACATGCTTAGTTCAACTTCAAAATATGATGCTTTTGTTTAATTTTTGTCACGTGTACTTTAATCTTTCCTATTAAATGACTTAAATGATATGAGATATTTTTATAAATAAAATATAATTAGCTTTAACTCAACTTTTGAAACTGAATATGTTCTGAGTAACCTAAGTTGATACTACTCACATAGTTTTTTTAATTAACATGAATCAAGCTCGTAGATGTTTCTTTTGTAATATATAAAACTGATCTGTAGTCGTTTCTTTGTTATGATAGTTCTATTATGTTTCTTGCATTCTCTCGACCATTGTAACGAGCTCTCTTTAGTATGTTGTTTTGTCTCATGTGGTGTACTGCTCTTAGTTGTCTCTATTTGTTTGCTTGTATATTGGTATGCTTGGTTGCTACGATATGCGAGTAGAAGAGGAGTTGTCCGTAAGCATGGGAGGCTGGATGCTACAAAAGAGAGGACTGAAGAATTTCTATGAGCAGTTGCCATGAGTGGAAAGCAAATGTAAAAGGCAAGTATAGCATGGGATCA
This sequence comes from Miscanthus lutarioriparius, assembly GCA_904845875.1. NCBI lineage: Eukaryota > Viridiplantae > Streptophyta > Magnoliopsida > Poales > Poaceae > Miscanthus > Miscanthus lutarioriparius. The sequence continues at coordinate 71,835,642 of CAJGYO010000012.1, read as the reverse complement.
TCCTTATTTTCTATCAATTTTAATACATTTAATTCATATTGCATGTGTCACCTTGATAGGGATTCCCTAGAATTGAACTTATGCCTTGTCTCCTATAGGATATGCATTGGGTAGCTTTGCTAGTACTCAACTAAACCATGATCTTGTAACTTGACTAATGGTATATGCAATAAACATTAAAACATGACTTTTTAGCAACTTGAAAAAAGGGGACTAGAGTGTTTAGCTACCTTCAAAATGCTTTAGATTTCTCTCCCTAAGGACTTATCAGTAAGCGAGCATCTGAGACTTACAGTACAACAATGAGGGCTACATGGCTCTGGCTTTAGCTCAGTATGAGGACCTTTTCTAGCTTATTAGAGGTTACCTTTTTTAGTAAGAATGGCTTGCTGAATCAGGTATAGGACATCGTCTACTCTTATGTGTATAGCCGTGATGGAATTGTGCCATTCGACAGGGTGTTCCTATATCTGTTTGCCGAGTGAATCTAATGACCCTAACTTGTTAGACAAACCTTTGAAAGGCTTCATAGTGAACCTTGCCTGCTCACCTTGAAAGTGTTTTGAGAGTTATAAACCTGGGCATATGGGTATCATGACTCACAGTGAAAGTGTACAACCTCTGCAGACTGTAAAACTGGTATATCAGTCGTGCTCATGGTCATGAACTGCCTTGGACCCTTATGCAATAGATGATCACTATTAATTATTTGTTTATGCTATTCATTAATTATGTTTACACTGATCATGTGTTTACTATGGGATTATGACAACTTGATGCTATTCATATGCTAAAATTGTGACAACTAAAAGCTAAATGATGTTAAACCTATGTCAAACCTTTTGAGCCTCATGAACCACATGTTATATTTGCTGAGTACGACATGTGCTCACCCTTGCTATTTTCCTACACCCCTAGACTTTAGAAAAGTTGCTTCGAAGATTGATGGAGTTACGGATGAGTTACCAGGAGACTAATAAAAGTGCTAGGCATATGATACCCCTAGTCAGCCATCCCTGTGAAAGATGGAGCCTGAAGATGAGCTACCATTCCATGATACTCTGATGTAAGTATTAAATATGAGTATATTTTTGTTATATAATAAAGCATTGTCTCTTGATACTATTGTAATTTGTTGACTTATGTGTGTGACTGATCTCTAGGCGCACATAAGATTATGCATCCCATTTAATCCTTAAAATCAGGTGTGACAGATTGGTATCAGAGCGGTATTGACTGTAGGACGTATGCCAAGTTAGCACTGGTCACCTTCTAAAAATTATTTTGCTACAAAACTACTTTTTCATCTCCTTGTCCTATTGTCTACTCTCCTTGATAGCTTACTTTGAGCTATTGCTTCTTATCTCCTTGATTTATTTTTTTTTTGATTTATTAAAGTTTTTTTTATCTCACCATGTTCAAATTCATGATGGCCTTTCATCATATATAACCCACTCTTTAGGATGTCCGCCATTGCTACAGAAGCCCGTGTAGTGTCGATGTTGTGTTGCATGCTTATTTTTGTTGTTGTGTTGCTTGTCTATCGCCCCATCTATGTGATCCAAAGGAAGGCTATGAAGACTACACCAGCAAAAGGATGTTCTTATGGAAGTTTTTTAAGTCAAGCAAGACCCTTGTTAAGTGGGGTAGCGTCTTCTATCAACATCATCAAGTTTTGAGTGTCTCAAGCGATGAGGCACAAACAAATCAAGATCTATCTTTATCTACCTTGTCATCATTTGTTTATCCACAATCCTTGTTCTTACATGTCATAAACCGCCAATTGAGGATGCATGAAGAATTGAAGATCAACTTTATTTGTCTCCCTAGCCTCTCCGAATCTCGGGACGAGATTCCTGTTAAGTGGGGTAGTTTGTCACACCCCCAAAATTTCTGATTTTGGGTTGTGCATAGAAAACACTAAATAAAAAAAATAATTTCAATGTTAATATAAAATTTCCTAAGTTTAGTTTAAGGTAGTGCAAATTTAGTTATAGAAAAAAATGAATTTTCAATCTTTTCCAAATTAATTTGATGGGTTTTGCTTGATGTGATGTTTGCTTGTTGTGTGACTTGGTGTAATGAGTGAGTAAAATTTTCAAAACGTGTTTAGTAAGTCGTTTATCTGTCTTTGGCTCGTCTCTATCTTTTTCTATAATCAAATTCCTGCTTTCTTGATCCTAATCTTTTTGTTTGGAATTTTCCAAGATCCTCTTCATCTGCTCTAAATCATTCCTTTGAGTTTCTCATTCATTAATCCATCTCTCAAAACTTCCTAAGAATTTTTTTGGCTTTTTCTAGAACCTTTTCCTATTTTTCTGTGAGCATAATCTAATTTTTAGATGCTCCAAAATATCTTTTCATGATCTCTAAATGCTTTATTTAGGTTCCTCATGTTGTAAAATGTCTCTGAGAATTTTCCCAAATTTTTGGAGCTTTTAGAGTATTTTTCGTGGCTTAAATATCAATTTTGGACTTTTTCAAAATTATTTTAATCCTGAAATAAATTAATTCTGAAAATAATAAAATATCTTATTTTTCCACCAACCCTCAAAGCCTATGTGCAATCATACTAATAAATCACAAAGGCCCATGCATTTATTTACTAATGGGCTTTAATGATTATTTAGGTCCATTAGTATGGCAGCCCTAATTGAGGTAGATGTCCTCCTCCCTATAATTTGCAACACATTTTGGGCACTCCTTTCTCTTCTATATTTCTCACTTTGGAACTCCCCCACCCCCTTCATCCCTCCCTCTTGTGAAAGGTCAGGAGATACTGAGGTAATTACGAATTGCCACTAGTTCATAATATCTCCGTCGTTTCTTCGTTTTAATTCCGTTTTGTTTCGTTTAAGTCGCGTTAGATTTGTTTTGACAAGATCTATAAGTTAGTAGCGCCGTTTATCGTATCACATGTCTTTCAATATATTGTTAAATAGTAAATTGATTAATAAATCATTCATTCATATCATTACATTGTTCCTCCCCTTAAGTTTTAGATTATGTTGTGTAACCCTTTTCTATGATCGCATTGCCTCATAGGAGTTATACCGTTTTGATACAGATGGCAGCCCTAGGAGTCCCTGTTACAAGCAACACATTTTGGGCACTATTTGGAACTCCCACCCTACTGTGGAGGGTACTACACTCGGTCGGGTATGCTGAACCACCTCGCTACTTTTAGAGCGAAGTGGTAACTAAGGGACAATAGTGGTACGACGTACGGGTGACTGTCCTAGCCCATGCTAATTACCCAGAGTGGCAAGGCTGGAGTGTGGAGTCAGATGGGCACACACCTTGGGAGGGTGCCCAAGTTGTAGCTTTCGAGGTCCTTAGTGAGATATGTCAGGAGTTTGGGGATGAGCTTATCAACGGTCCTGTCGGATGCTTTCCTCGAGAGGACACATCTCAAACCGCTTGGACCCAACCAGGCTGTAATGCTTTGGTAAGAGACCAGGATAAAAGAGCAAGAAGTAGTAATGCTGCCATGAGTGCCCTGTATGCTGTGATGAGGATGTTTTACTCTTGCTAGGATAGCTAGATTAGCTATTTGCAAGAGCTCCAAAGAGCATAGGCTACACTACACAGGATGAGAGAACATGTGCGTAGGCACAAAAGGGCAATTAGAGCAGCTTAGAATGAGATAGGTAATTATAAGATTGCCTTGGAAGCTCGTCGGGAGCAGTTTGTCCATGCTATTGCTGAAAGGGATGTAGCCATAGCTAAGGTTCAGGGGATCCATGTGGAGAGAGACGAGGCTATTCGTCTTGCTAAGACTAGGGAGGTAGCTAGAATCCAGACAGTGTTTCAGGCTGCTAGGCAGGCAATGGAGTTTGATCACAGAGAGTAGGAACTTATACGCCAGGTTGAGGAGCTTCAGCTGGATGTTCATCGTCTCAACAACTTGGTGAACCCAATTCTTCCTCCAAATGCTCTAGCGGTGGAAGAAGATCCCAATGTGTTGATTGTCGAGGACGATGGCATGGAGGTGGATGCCACAGTCGAGCCTAAAGATGAGGAGATTGAGCCTTTTGAGGATGACCACAGTGACGGTGTGTTCGACATCGAGAGCGACCACCCCGAGGATTAGCTTAGCTTTAGTATCTAGCAAGATGCATTAGCGCTCTATCTTCGATCATTTATGTAATGAACTCGTAATTTAGTTCGATCTCATGGGGTACCCTTTGATGTACTCTTTAAACCTTGCATGTAATCCATGTTGTGGTTGCACTTTTAATGAATGCCCATTGTGTTGGCAAGCAATTTGGCATATATGGAATGCATTGCGAATGGCGTTAAGTAATATAATTGTGATGTATGGTTGTGGAAATGAATTATTGTGCCTCTGTTTTATTGTATGAATTTGAATTCTCTCCAGTAAATTCAGCTTGGCATAATTATACAATTCTTCTCCAATTTTCTGACATCATCAATAATTGCTTATTGTTGCAATTCTACAGATGCCTCGCACCCGTTCTGGAGGCGGTGGGAACAATGGGAACGATGGTGCCGGGGGTTGTGGCTTGAATGGTCATGACAATGAAGATTTGCCACCACCGCCACCACCCACTCTGGCAGAGTTGATGGCTATGCTTGCTGAAGGGCAATGAGCTATGGGTGAGGCTATGCACACCATGGCACAGCAAGTCGCCCAGGGTAGACATTAGCGCTAGGGTGTAGAGCCAAACCAATACAGTGATTTCAAGGAGTTCTTAGACACCAAGCCACCTATTTTCAAGGAAGCTAAAGAGCCACTCCAAGCAGAGGAATGGCTGAACACACTTGAACAAAAGTTTCGTTTGCTGAGGCTGACTGAGCCAATGAAAACTAAGTATGCATCCCACTAGTTGCAAAGGCCTGTAGGCATTTGGTGGAGTCATCACCGAGCCACCCTGCCTAAGAATGCTCACATTACCTAGAACTAGTTTAAGACTGCTTTCCGGGGACACTATATTCCTCCAGGTCTTATGAGTATCAAGCATACCGAGTTTATGAAGCTGACACAAGGTACCAAGAGGTTGACTGAATATCTACATGCTTTCAACAACTTATCAAGATATGCCATGGAATTTGTTGACACTGATGTGAAGAAAATTGCTAGTTTCAAGCGGGGGCTTGGTTCCAAGCTGATGAAGACTCTTGCTAATGACAAGTCTACCACTTTCAACTAATTTGTCAGTGATGCCTTAACTCAAGACAATCAAAACAACATTTATGCTGCATCCAAGAACCAAAGAGAGCCTTTGAAGCAGGCGCTTCTCAGTCAAAAGCTCTAGTTGCTGCAAGACCTCAGTTTCGCCCACCTGCTCCCGAGTTTAGGCCACCTTAGAAAAAGGTGCAAACCGTTTAGAATCAGAAGGTGTTTCACAAGGCCTATTCTGTTGCTCTACCAAAGAGCGGCTTAGGACAAGGAAGTTCCAATGTTCCACCCAGCAACCTATCGTGTTGGAACTACAACAAGCCTAGCATTGGGCAATAAATTGCCCTTATCCCAAGAAGAACAACCAGAAGCAGGGTAATTCCAGTGTGCGTCAGGGACATGTGCACTATACCACTATTGAAGAAATTCCTACCATTGAAGTTGTTACTGCGGGTACATTTCTTGTGAATCAGCATCCCATAGTTGTTTTGTTTGATTCTAGAGTATCACATTCTTTTATTAGTTAAACATTTGTATCTAAGCATAATCAGAGGGTAGTTACTATAGATAAGGGTAGTTACTGCATAAGTGCAGCCAAAAATCAAATCTCCACCAACCAAATAGTTAGAGATGTGTGCATCTCAATAAGCAACCGGGAGTATACCACATATCTTGTAGTGTTGCCCGGGTTGGGGATATATGTAATCCTAGGAATGAAATGGATGAGTGGCCATGGAGTTCTTATTGATACTTCCACTCAGGTGGTTATGTTAAGGGAACCAGACAGTAAGAATGCTTTATTAGTACCACTTCCTAGAGATTTTGACCTCCGAAATGTAGCTAATGCTATCTAGCCCATGACTATTGTTGACATTCCGATGGTGTGTGAATTCCTAGACGTGTTTCCAGATGAGTTGCTTGGGTTACCGCCTGACAGAGAGGTAGAGTTCAAGATTGAATTATTACCAGGCACGGCACCTATCTCACAAAGGCCTTATAGGATGCCACCCAATGAATTAGCTAAGCTCAAAGTGCAATTGCAGGAGCTTCTTGAAAAAGGTCTCATTCGACCTAGCTCATCACCATGGGGTTGTCCTGTCATATTCATGAAAAAGGATAAATCTTTGCAAATGTGTGTGGACTACCGACCCCTTAATGTGGTAATGATCAAGAACAAGTATCCATTGCCTCTAATTGATATCTTGTTCGATCAACTATCAAAGGCTAAAGTGTTCTCCAAGATCGATTTGAGATCAAGGTACCACCAGATTAAGATTAGGCTAGAAGACATACCTAAGACTGCTTTCTCTAATAGGTATGGTCTATATGAGTATCTTGTCATGTCTTTTGGTCTGACCAATGCTTTTGCCTATTTCATGTATCTCATGAATTCAGTGTTTATGACTAAACTTGATAAATTCGTGGTAGTGTTTATTGATGACATCTTAGTTTATTCTGAGAATGCGAAAGATCATGAAGAACACCTAAGAGTTGTCTTAACAAGGTTGCGAGAACATAAGCTGTATGCTAAGTTTAGGAAAGCAAATTTTGGTTAAAGAAAGTACCTTTTCTTGGTCATGTGTTATCTGAAGATGGAATCTCAGTAGATCCAGGCAAAGTGCAAGAAGTTATGGATTGAAAGGCCCTGACTTTGGTTCTTGAAGTTCAGAGTTTCCTTGGATTAGCAGGTTATTACCATCATTTTATTCTAGACTTCTCTAAGATAGTCAAGCCCATGACCAGATTACTTTAGAAAGATGAGAAATTTGTGTGGACTTGGGAGTATGAAGCTACTTTTCACACTTTACGACATTTATTGACCACCGCCCTGGTTTTAGCATAGCCCGACATAGAAAAACCATTTGATGTGTTTTGCGATGCATCTGGTACTGGTTTGGGGTGTGTGCTCATGCAAGAGGGCCAAGTCATTGCCTATGCCTCGTGTCAATTGAAGAAACATGAGGTTAATTACCCAATTCAGGATTTAGAACTAGGCGCGGTTGTTCATGCTTTGAAGATTTTGAGGCACTATGTGCTTGACAATGTGTGTCACATTTATACTCATCACAAGAGCCTCAAGTACATCTTCACGCAACCTAAGTTGAACATGAGACAAAGAAGATGATTAGAGCTAATCAAGGATTACAACCTAGAGGTGCATTATCATCCGAGCAAGGCAAATGTAGTTGGAAATGCTTTGAGCTAAAAGTATCATAGCAAACCATTACTGGAAGATGGCTTCAACCTACTGCATCGTGTAGTTTTACATAATCTCACTATCAGTTGCTATCTTGAAGCTAAGGTCGTGGAACTCTGAAAGACCGACGTGGGTATATTTCATATCAAGAGAAAGATGGAAGAAAAAGAGACTAAACATTTCAGATTAGATGAGAGAGGTGTACTCTGGTTTAAGGATAGGCTTGTTGTACCTAAAGATAGAGAACTTAGAAACCAAATCTTAGATGAAGCACACTCTTTTAAATTGTCTATCCATCCTGGTAGTAGCAAGATGTATCAGGATTTGAAGACCCAATTTTTGTGGACAAAGATGAAGAAAGAGATTGCTGCATATGTGGCTAGATGTGATACTTGTTGCCAAGTCAAAGCCGTTCATTTGAAGCCAGCAGGGCTACTCCAACCACTGCCTGTTACAAGTTGGAAATGGGAAAAAATCAGCATGGATTTCATTATTGGTCTTCCAACCACTCAGAAGGGTAACGATTCCATCTATGTTATTGTGGACCGTCTAACGAAATCTACACATTTCATTCTAGTTAGATAGTTTACCGCCCACATCAATATGCAGAGCTGTATATCACCCACATAGTGTGATTGCATGGGATACCAAGAACCATTATGTCTGATAGAGGTTCATAGTTTGTAAATCATTTTTGGGAACATTTGCATAATTAGTTGGGTACCAAATTGATCCGAAGTTCTACTTATCACCCTCAAACTATTGGGCAAATAGAGCGAGTGAATCAGATTCTTGAAGACATGTTAAGGGCATGTGTTATATCTTCAAAGGGTTCATGGGAGAAATGGCTACCTTTGGCTGAGTTCTCCTACAACAATAGCTATAAGGAAAGCATCGAGATGGCCCCTTTTGAAGCTTTATATGGCCACAAATGTAGAACTCCTTTGAATTGGGTTGAGCCAGGCGAAAGAAGGTATTATGGTATTGACTTTGTCAGAGAAGCTGAAGAGCAAGTTTGGATCATTCAGCAACATATTGAAGCTTCTCAATCATGATAGAAGAGTTATGCGAACAAGAGAAGGAGTCCTCTTGTATTTGAAGTTGGTAATTACGTGTACTTGAAAGTATCACCAATGAAAAAGGTACAATGATTTGGTGTGAAGCGAAAGTGGCACCCCGGTATGTGGGCCCATACAAAATTATTGAGCAATGTGGACTAGTAGCTTATAGACTTCAACTACCACCAAAGATGAGCACCATCTTCAATGTTTTCCACGTCTCTCAATTGAAGAAATGTCTTCGTGTGCCCAAAGAAGCCATTGAACCCACTAATGTCAATATCTAATCTGATTTGACGTATGAAGAAGAACCTATCTGGGTGAGAGAAGAAATGGAGAGAATAACTTGAAGTAAGGTGGTTAAATTCTATAAAGTGGTGTGGAAGAACCATAGTGAGCAAGATGCTATGTGGGAAAGGGATGATTTTCTACGTGACGCCTACCCTATTTTCTTCAAGAATTGGTAGGTCATTCAAATCTTAGGATAAGATTTCTATAAGGGGGAGGGGCTATAACACCCTAGTGTTAAGTATGTATTTGGCATTGGCATTTCATGAGCACAAGCATCATTGGGCATTCATGAGCATGAGCATGTCAAATTCTATCTTTAATATCTTGCTTGTATCACATGTGAAGCCTTTTTAAATTTATACCTAGGCTAGGGTTTACATGTGATCAATGTGTGAAATGCTTGTGGGACCCTAGGAGTACCTTTAACATGTTTATAATATCATATGGAACAACTTTGGTATTCATGACTTGGACCCAATTGGACTCTAAGTCATGGTTATAGTGTAAGATATCATTTTCAAGTTGCATGTTTGACCAAAGTTGAACATTACCCTAGAATGCTTGCATGGTTGTGCACCCTTAAGCAAAGTTGTAGTACTTGACAAGAGTAACAACTTTTATTTTTGAGTCAAGACCTAATTCGGTGCATAGCATGCTCAAAAATAGCTTACAAGTAGCAATAGAATTACTATTTTTGAGTTTGAAAAATTTCTAAGTCTAGAAGTGGTTTACAGTTTCAATGTACCTATGTTTGATGTGCTGTAGTTTGCAAACTAGGCCGATCTAGACTAACCTCAATTAAGCAAAATTGTAGATTGTATGTAGCTCTACAACTTTGATTATTACGGTTTTCGCCGAATTGCCACGGATTTGGAGCTAGATGATGGCAAAGTCACGTTGTCAGGCGCTGTCATCGACTCTGATGACAGCATCCACGCGCACGTCAGTCGCTGACCGATCATAGACCATGGCCGCCGCATGGTTGCCATACACCGGTGATGGCCCGGCTGGTCAGGTCAAAGCGTGCACAAAGGCGCCGCGCCCCTACTAATCACTCCACTCACCTAGCTCGCACTTCCTCCCTCTCGCTCTACCTTGCCGAAGCGAGAATGCCGAGCTCGCCATTGTCGCCGCTTGCTTCACCACCACATAGCACCATCGTCGCTGCACCATTACCCAATCCGACTCACTAGTAGCTCCACCATCATCACCTCTTCCACCTCGACCCGCTAGCCCAACTTGCCGAGCTAGGGTAAGGGCGCATTTCACATCGCCGTCGCCTTGAACTCGTTGGAGCGCCACCGCATGCTCGGCTCACCATGGCCACGTCATTCCACCACACCTTCTACCCTCCTCTTCTCCAGTATATAGCTACTTTTTGATCCATATGCTTAGGCAGGAAATAGGTTAGATGCTACTACGTGGTCGTGCGGGAACACACAGTCGCTCCCGCCACTACCGCCATGGCCGCCATGGCACTTGAGCTCACCGTTGTTGAGCTAGCCCATCGCCTCCCTCCTCTCTCTGCATGCCTTAGGTTTAGTAAGCCTAGACCTAGCGGATGGAATGATGAAGACCTACCTTTCACTGCCATCTAGCCAGAATGGTGAGAGCACCACCGTGCTCTGTGCGCCGCCGCCATGGCATGCACGCGATCGGAGCTCACCGTCGCCTCACCGGAACCCTAACCACCCTAGATACCTTTGCTAGGATTCCATGAAGATGTGGCGCACCTCACCGGAGCACGTGATGGCCGAAGAATGCTGACATACCATGGCGCTACCTCTGCCGTCCGCCATCGCCGCCGATGAGCTATCTCTAGTGAACCCTAGGTCGTGTCTTCACCACCAACCGACGCGGCTTGGTGTGGGGAACACGTTTGTGTCACCGGTGATCTCACCACCAGCAAGATAAGGTTGGCTGGAGCACCTCCTCTGCCTCTGTATCATTGACGCGAGGGTTCTATTGACCAGCGGGCCCCATCTGTCAGTCACTGTATGTCTTGGATTTCTTATTTGTTTTCATAGATTTGAATGTATGTTTCAAAAATTCATAAGTAGAGTTGTAGATGTCCAAATGTAGTGAACCAAATTTTGTTGGATTCATCATGGAGTATAGTATTTGATAAAAATATAAAACCTACTGTTTGGGATGTTTTTCTGGGAGAATTAAATGGAGCTAGATAAGTGCTTTTAATTTTTTTTGCAATCTTGTAAAATGCATAACTAGAGCTAGGAAAGTGATAAAATTGTGATTCTAATTTTGCTGATCTTGTGTTGACTTGATCTAGTTAGGAAAAATGTTAAACTTGCAGTAAACGTGATTGGAGTAGGGTCTTGCTATTTATCATTTAATAAATGGTGTTTTTTAGTAAATTCATAAGGATAAAAATAAGGAACATATTGCCATGCAAATTTTTGTACTATGTTAATGGGTTTGAGGGAAGCTAAGAAAAATATGAAATCTATTATTTGACACTTTTCACTTGAATAAACTATTTTTGCTAAAATAAGCCTTTGCAACTTGTCATTTTTGTAGACATGCCTATATTTATCCAAATGGTATGAAATTGGTACAATAGACTTTTGGGGTCATACGTAGGATACTATAATTTTCTCAGAATTTATTGTGCAATTTTGATATATTTTTCTTATTTCACCTTAGTGTCCAAATAAATTAATAAAGGCATTTAAATAATTTATTTGGGCTTGACTATCATATTTTCTAGAGTGTGTATGATGCCTATGAACTGTTGGTACCTTTGGTTGTGCCCAATTTTGATTTCTTGTATGCAATAAAATATTATGGCTCTAAAATTCAATTATAGATATTGTTTTGGATAGATTCTGTTGCTAGGTGTTTTGCATAGGCAAAATGGAGTTTACTGTAAAAATAGTTGATAACAAAGTTGTAGGGAATTTCTTTATATAGCTTTTATCAAAATTTCAGGGCAATAGGTCAAATGGTTTGAGAGTTATAGCTGTTAGAAATTGGTCTTCAGTAATGCTTACTCTCTGAAATTTCTAGATAGGACTGGGAAATTTACCTGTTTTGACTAGGATAGGTGTTGAATCAGATTTTGGTTATTAAATGAAAGTTGTAGGCAATTTTGTAAGATTTCAAGAAAGTCCAAGATCATAGGATTTGAATGAGTATAACTCTAGTTATGATCTAAACTTGTAGCTACTATGTTGTGGTCTAGAAATGGACTTAGTGTGGATTCTTGAAATTTCTAGAGAAGAGATATGCACCTACTCAGTAAATAAGAATTCAACTTGGTTATGATCTAAGTAACTTGATATAATCATCAGCATAGGCATGACCTAATATGATAATCATCATTTAACCATGTGCATTATCATGACATGTCATCCATGACCATTCTTATGCATTCATGATTCTCACTTTTTGCATTTGCATGCAATAGGTGCGACGGAAGAAATCACCATGTTGGAGTTTGAGGCTGATCCCCAAGAAGAGCATTAGGAAGTGTAGTAAATAGGAGGCCCTAGGAGAAGGCGAGCCTGACGATGAACAGTTGAGTGCCCAGATCACCAGCCCTCAATCTTTGTGAAAGGCAAGTCCCGGAGCATTCTAAGCCTCCTATGTTTTTGAACTATCAAGTTGAGTCCTTTTATGTTGATGCATTAAGTACTAGGAGTTGATTGGAACCACTTGTTGCATATATCTTCCTATGTAGGTTTAGGATCGAATATATGCTTAGCCATGCTTAGTCAGTATAAGTCGGGTGATTACCTGTCACCTACATGATATAGGTTGATAACTAATCACGGTTGGCTATATGTGCTAGCATGGAATATAACCATGCATCAATGAATAAAGGAGACCGGGCAGGATCGTGATAGAGAAGCAACAAGGCATGGAGGTCTTGGGTGCCTATTTATCCCCGTTTGTGTTAATTAAGGATCGATTCACTGTACGTCCTCATGTCATGTTGAAAGCATGCCTAGCACTTAGTTGGCTGGATCTGGTGATATGACCGTGAAGACGAGTAGCTCAATTCAGGTCGGGCCCCAATAAGTGAAAGTACGCAAACTGGAGGCAGTAAGGATGTGTGGAGAGCCAATGGCATGAGCCCAAGGGCAGGACCGAGTCTCGATCTTCTTGGCAGATTGGTAGAATCTCTGAGGGTGCAGCACTGATTAGACCCATGAGTTAGTCCTAAATTGTACCAAAGGTGACCTAAGGCTACCTTCACGGGGTGTGCCTCGGTTTGTGTTAGGAATAAATTCTCCAGCTGGGTAGGAATCGATTCGAATCACCGTCTCTCCCGGATAGTGAGAACTTGACTGAGTAGTGGCAACATACAGTAACTTAATGAACTTGATGGTTATGATGATGCTCAAATTATTCTTATACCGGATATGGTTACTAATGCTTGTTAGCTTAATCAAGTGATTGCTCTAGTACATGTGCTAATCTAGAGATGATTATTTGAATAGGTATTCAAATTGATGCTAGAGGTACTAAATCTCCAAGTTATATTACTTAAGATTTTATGCAAAATGTTGTCTAGCTAAATCCACCTTTAAAGCCATGCATACTCCTTGGTGTCTTATTATTTTGGTTTATGACGGGTAAGTCTAGCTTAGTACATTCTTGTACTTAGGGTTTATTCCCATTTGTTGCAGATGACATGATGTACCATGGTTACTGCAAGCATTGCATAATTTTTGCAATTGATGGAGAGTAAGACCAAGGGCATGGTCATTCTATATCATCTCACCTATGTGCTTTTGTTGGAGATGATCCTAAACTGGCTATGTATTTGAACTATCTTGATGATGTTTTGAAACTATGTTGCTTCTACTACTTCTAAATTTGGGTTGTAATAACTTCATTGAAACTCCGATGTATGAGAACTATTTGTGAACATGTTGTAACATGTGACTAGTTGTGTTGAATCATGTACGATCTTGGTTTGTACGTTGGTTGTTTGAGATCCTTCATGATTTCATCGGACTACCAGGTTTATATGGGTTCAAGTATGACGGTTTGATCGATTCAGTGATTGCTATTATACTTGTGCTCTTATAAATTGGACGGTTTTGTTACAGTCATTTTTTACTATCAAGGAAAGTCACCTACCAAGGCACCCCAAAGATTCCTAATGAGTTATGCGAGGCAAGTCCTTAGAGCACTCTATGAGAACCCTCGAGAAGTTATCATTAGGCTCACACCCAGAGTAAAAGAAAAATCTCTACATGGACTAGAGTTCATCCTATTGACATAGTCAACCATCAGCCATCCAATGACTTAGTAGATTAAGCAAAGACAAAGACTACCAGACCATCCGCTAGGATTATCGGACCATCCGACAAAAGCTGGACTTGAGCAGACTTGAGTGCAAATAAGCTATTTCCCAATTATGTAAGTGGACCCACATGTTAGCACGAATTGGGATAGATTTTCCTTAGCTGAAACCACCCTCTCTCACTCATCCATTCATTTGCAACCCTCTCCCTCTCTCTCTAACTCACTTGAGCAAGGAAGAACCCTAGAACTAGAGAGAGAGGAATGGAGAAGGGAATGGAGGAGGAAAGGAAGGAAAAGAAGAGAAGCATCAACACCCTCCTATGGACCTCATCAACATCTTCAATCCAATCATGTTGAGCTTAAGAGATTAGCTCTTATTTTTTGGATTTTCTCCAAAGGTCTAATTTGTGGTTTTTAGTGAAAGCTTGGAGTTGTTTTGCTAGCAATGATTCAATCATATGTAGAGTAAGTCCATGTGACCCTCATCCACCTCCATCACCTTATCATCTCATGGATCCACCTTAAGGTAATTGTTTGGATATTTACAAGGAGAGGATGATGGATGGAAGACTTGCATGTTGGGAGAAGAAGGAGCTTGAATGGAAGAAGAGTTGGATCTTCAATCTTTGGCCATGGAAGCTCTCGATCTCGTAGCCAAGGAATGTCTAGCTCAATCTCAAGGTTTATCTCTCTTTCTCATGAGTTTTGGTTTAATTCCTAAGCCTTAGCCACACTTAGTATAACTAGCTCAAACTTAGCTATCTTGAGCCTAGTAAGCCACCTAAACTACCCTAGGAATGTTTGGCACATGCAGGATGCACAACTCCACAAATCCAAGCTTGAACCTAGAATTTCCCATGAGCATAGGTTCTGTCACCCGATTGATGGAGTGTTCATAAACCCGATGGAGTGTTCGTTGAATTATAGAGAATAGTAACCTAGCAACCTAAGAGAACCTAGTTCCTACCAGAGCGTCCATCAGTCGGTTGGACCATCCGATGCTATCAGTGAACCCTAGGAACGACTGAGTCCTGAACCTACCGAAGTATCCATGATCTCCATGGAGTATCCACCAACCTAAATAGGACCCACCTAGAGACAACCTACCTCGGCACCCAACATAGCAGAGTGTCCATTAGCTAAGACAAAGTGTCCAACAGTACAGAGAGAGTGTGAGATTGTTTAGCAAGCTTACCCAAGAGGTCAACAATACTAGTTTATACCCATTACCAAATAGTGCAGCAGTAGAGCCACAGTTAGATGTCTCTACCAAAGTTCTTAGTGTTGACCTACAGACTCCTAATCATTCCTCATTATCTCAATTGTGGATGTATCCCCTCAGCTGCGTTGTCCTTGTTCTTTCAAGAATGTCTCAAGTAAGACGGTGTAGTTGTACAAGTTGTCATCATTAGCTTTGAGAGTTAGGATGGCAGCAAATCAGGTAGGCACCCCATACTATGAACCCTATTTTAGATACTTATTGAGTTTCATTATGACTTATGCATTTCATGTAGATTTGGTTAATCAACTTAATGATTCTTCACTAAGTTAGAACTACTCACTAATTGATTAGAGCCTTCTTTTAATCAAAGGGTTTGATAATGTTTAATGCTTACTTGCTTAGTAATGGTAGAAGTTGAGTATGGGAAGGGAACTCATGCTTGCGCGTGTAGGATGCTACACAGGGTTAATTATCTACTAAAATGAATGAGGGTTACAACTTGTTTATCTTCCCTAACCTAGATTAAGGACTCAACCTAATCTTGATATATGAACATGATGATCAATTTGGCAATTCTTGCTCATGCGAGGGGTAGGTCACTGTGAGTGTGTGACCTCAAGTGACGTAGCTCGTGGAGGATTATGGACCATTCATTGGGATAGTGAGTCCAAGTAACCACCCATACAGACCACATGTCGCAAATAGGGGCGACAAGCCAAGTAACTAATTTCGACCGGTTTATCCATGAAACTGTCAAGGGGGTGGTGTCGGTCAGGAATGTCTAAGACATTGACCAGGCACCAGTCGAACCTTTCTGTTAGATTGTTTTGCTCTAGCAATATCCAGCAACATGATCGCATAGATGGAATCAGATGGTAGCACACGAGACAGAGATTTATACTGGTTCGGGGCACGGTGCGTGCTAAACCCTACTCTAGTGGTGCGGCTGTTCTTGTATTCGTATGCTCAATTATAGGAGCCATTGCTCCTAGCGACGAGGTAGATGGGATAGGTGGAAGATTGGATCTCGTGCCTAGGGTCCCTACCCACCTTTATATAGGCATGATACATAGGGTTACAGAGAGGGTGATCGGGCCAATAGATTGTTTCCTAGTTTGTTACACGATATGTGCAATAGATTGATCCTAGCTATCGTCTAGATATGCTCGCCTTGGTTTTCCTTGATCTCCACATTAGTTGATCACATCAGCCCTTATAGGCCTCCTCCTTAACAACTGCTTGGCGGTAGTCATATATACGGGCGGTGCAGGTACCCCTGGCCCATATCTCTGATAGTAGCCCCCGTAGGACTTAATGATAAGCTATCATGTAGCTCAAAACCCTTGGGATGTCGTAGTCTCCCCTATAAGTTCTATGTACTGTGAGTACGTAGTGAGCATCTTCAGGTGCCGAAGCTCTGAGCAGTGCGCTTAGATTGATGAGGACATCGCCAGTATGTTGCACACACCGACCAACATGGTCTTCTCTGTTGCAATTCTTCCCAACTCAAACAAAGCCACGTCGGTCCTCGGATTCAGCGTACATCATGGAACATTGTTCCTAGGCAGCTATAAGTGCCTCGTCATCTTTCTGCACGACATCGAAACAGGCCGTTCTTGGATGCGTTGAAAGGGGACGACGACGCCACGATTTTGGATCTGGTCCCAGCTCCAGAAGGTCTGTGGATCATTCATGGATGCCACGGTAAGGTGCTAATCACCTATTTGGGCCAACTTGGCCATGTATCGTGTCGGCCTTAAGCCCAAGTTGTGGGCGCCCAACCCCTTCCCCAACCCTAGGTCAAGTCTTAGACTATAAACACAGCCGTAATGACAATTGGGTTTTGTTTAGAGTTTAGTTTTCCATCAGAAACGTGTCGCTCATTGTAACTAGTTTAAATCCTTTTAGGGTGATCCAGGCCCCGTTCTTGATCTCCTCCAGTGTCGATTAGTCCTTTGGAACCAAGTTCTAGAACCCTGATTGATATTTTTCATAATTCATATTTGCAATATCGAAGAGTGTTTTACCTTCTTGCTTGTGCTCTTGATTCGCTTGCATAAAAATGTTCTTGGCGAGGTCAATCAAGTTGTGCTTGGTTGATAACCAATGGAGCAAGTGGTGTAACAGCTTGCATTTAATTACTCTTTGAAGCCGGATCGCCAACATCGAGATCTCCACAAATCGAACTTCCACTACCACTAAAAGATCGTGGCAGGATCAATTGGTACCAGATATTTTAGGTTTACCGAGGTATAACTCTTTTGCTTAGATTCTATTTGTTCATTACCTAGAGTCTACAAAAGCCCAAAATATTTCAATTTCCGTTTCCCCAATCGCCTTTGTGCCTTTGCAATTTCGCTTAGATTCGTGTTGTTGAGTTTGTGTGACATGAAGTGTCTTGTTGGTTTTAGGATTGTGTTCGTGACCGTCCCAAATCGCCTGCTGTCTAGAGGGGTTGGGTTGATAATGATCCCATCCACTATCCCTAAACAACAAGTCGAAGCCACCACATTACTCGATTTGGGTGTCGGATCACCACCTTGTGTCACTTCTGATGGTGCATTGAGTTTTGGACCTTGCTAGTCCCATGTTATT
The DNA here is from genome assembly GCA_904845875.1 of Miscanthus lutarioriparius. NCBI lineage: Eukaryota > Viridiplantae > Streptophyta > Magnoliopsida > Poales > Poaceae > Miscanthus > Miscanthus lutarioriparius. The sequence continues at coordinate 71,817,859 of CAJGYO010000012.1, read as the reverse complement.
TTGCCTACATAGATGGCTTCCTTATATCATCAGCGAGGCACCTACTATCGGCTAGTCACCCCACATGATTCTCCCGTGATTGTGTGTTAGAGTTCGGGATGCTTTGCCCTAATCTTAACTCCCATTTTGTGCCTCCCGGAAACATACTTGAGATACCTTCTTAAAAACAGCATAACTTTCCGCTTGCTTATCCGAAAAATCTGAAATTTTTTCAGCAGCTTCTTGAGATACCTTCTTGTTTTTCAGCAGCTCACCTTCCTTTTGGTTTCATCAAAATTGCCAAAAATCGGGAAAATATAGAAAAAAATTGTCAAAGTTTTTGCACGCTTTTCGAGAGAAGCGTGGAGGAATTTACCAAGACCACATCCCACCTCGGTTGTAGGCCTGCTAATTTTTGTGGTTGCATCTTTTGTGATCCTTGTTCTTAGAAAAGTATATAAAAAATAGTAAAAAATTAAAAAGTTTGTTTCCTACTAGTGCCTTTTGGAAAATCCGGGAAAAAATTCCCAAAAAAGATCCAAGAGGCTATTTGCTTGTTCACAGTTCTTTCGATCATCCTTTGTTTTCACCTTGTTGCGCTTCTGCCTTCGACCGCCTTATGCCAAGGGAGGCTGAAGGATTTGTACTTTGGATCCAGATTGAACAATCATTACTCTGTTCGTTAATTGCTAATCCTTCTTGTCATATTGTGTGCCTACCCATAGCTCCACATATTCTTCCTCAAGGAGTTCATCTTGTAACTGAGACCCACGCTCCACAACAGAGTTGAACTTCGCCATTTTGGTTTTGCTCCTTGCTTGGCGTTGGTAAGAATACAGAGCAACCTCGGTGGTAAGCCGCTTGTGATTTTGCATTCCACTTTCACCACCATCACCACCACCACCACTTGTTTCCTTTTAGTTGATAGGGATAATACTTTGGTGTTGTCTTTTTCTATCTTCTAACCATGGTAGGAACTCCGAGGTGACTTGACTTCAATGAGTGCGTGGATTGGGGTGTGAGCTTACAATGTTCATGACCGAACAACGCAATCTTATGACCGAGCCATGGCGCAAGAATGTGAACAATCTGGTCACCCGAATTGAACAACCGATAGAGCAACACCCTCCACCTTATATGCGTGCTTGATGATGAAGATGCGGATGCTTTTGGTGATGAAGATGCGATGGGGCCATGGTGCCCTTCTCGCCGCCGCTCAACTTCAATCATCGCGGTGGAAAGGTAATAATCATGGTAATAATGATCCTTTTGCTAAAATTAAATTTAGTCTATCTCCTTTTCTTTGGTAATGTTGATCCGTTTGATATTTACATTTGGCTGTCCCCAACAAAAAATTGATTCTCATAATAGTGGTTGTAAATGTAGAGCATAGAGTTAGACTTGCTACTAGTGAGTTTACTAATTTTGCTTTGTTTTTTGGAGTGATCTTTGCAATGCCAATAATGTCCGCTTTGCATGCGTAGTCTCAAACTTGGAATGTTTTAAAGCAACGATGAAATTTGGGTTCCTCCTTATTATAACGTGATTTATGTTTGAAACTACAAACTTTAAAACAAGGTGATAAAGGAGTAGAAGCATACTATCAAGAATTGCTTATTGATTTAGCATGTTGTGTATAAATGAAGATGATAATGATGCTAGTGCTAGATTTTTTTTTGGTTTAAACCATGATATACTTAACATACTTGATTACAAAGAATGGCATATTTTTCCAAATTGTATCATCTTGTTAAAAGGTGGAACGAGAACAATTATTGCCTAAACAACACCAACCTTTCAGTGTCTAACAATGGGAGGAATTTTCCCTCCTTTGCTTGGGGTTGACACCTAAGCTTCTGTTGCACCACGCCCATCTACACCTACATTTTCTTCCGGGTAAGTAAATTGTCTAATGTGCGAGTCCACACCAAGAAAGGTGGCACTTTGCTTCTTTCTACTAGCTCCTCCTCGTCCACTCTAAAATCATTTGCCACCGATGCAAAGGCATGGGACATGTCATGAAGGATTGCCCCGGTCGTCACTCTTTCATTGCTACCGAGGATGGATATGTAAGTGCTAGTGATGTTGAAGATGATTTAGCCTCTTGTTTATCCTAATTGATGCATGTCCCACCTCATCGATCAAGACAAGGAGGCCATCACCATTGACTCTATTCAATAGCTACCCTAGCCTTCTTGTGTGCATGTGTGTTGAGTACATGTGTGGACATGAAGAAGAGATGAAGATCCAACGCCATAATTTGTTCCACATGTATCTCATTGTGCAGGGGTTGTCGTGTTCTCACTATCATTGATGGCGGGAGTTGCAAATGAACTTGGTGAGTTCCCTCAATTTGGTATGATTTTAAAGGAGAGTGACCACACGATAACATATCGTATCCATATAAACTTCAATGGTTCAATAATAGTGGTAAGACTAAGGTAACTAAATCATCTACGCATTAGCTTTTGGAATGCTCTTATCATGATACAGTTTGCTTGTTTTGATGTTGTCCCTATGCAAGCTTGTTCCATTTTGTTAGGTCGACCAACACCAAATTGATAAATGATGCTTAACCACATTAATACTTAATTCCATCACATACACTATCATACATAAGGACAAGAAAATTACATTGTTGCCTTTGTCTCCTACGGATATTGTTAGACATGCTAATGAGATTAAAAATAAACCTCCAAGGGGGACCTATTTGCTAAAAATAATGGGATTAAGTTAAAAGGAGCGTGCTTTTCTTGCTACAACTTCTAGAAGACTAAGTTAGGCTGTATAAATCCTGATGCACCATCTTAACACATACATAAATAATCCACAAGCACACCGAATTACCATTGTAGCATTTTACCTGGGAGTATTCAGGGTATTGTATTTCCATGAGGAATGGAGGTGTAAGAGTCTCTTAAGCTAGTTTAGCTAATGATAACAAGAAGAAGGATAGCTTGGGTAGCGAGGTTTTTAAAGGATAGAGATCCAAAGCTAAGATAGCTTTGCCACTATATACTTACTTCATGCCCCAGAGTGCAACTAGTCTACCAAGCAATACCGGCTTGTAGCCTACATCAAACTCGGACATGGGGTTGTATGAAGGACAGCTAGGGCTGTCTCCACCTGCCGCATACCCCTCAACTATAGGGAAACAAGGCAAACAGAGATAGCCTCTAGCCTAGACACCATGTCTACGCTATCGACTACTACTCTACCATTGATTGGTGCTATTCGTCTCTATCAAGCCCTTTACTAGAGTATTCATCACAAGGACAAACGATGAACCCACAAGTAAATAATGAACAAGACGAACTTAAAGTAGAACTCACCACCAAAGATAAACATGAACCTTATACTCTAAGTAGTATTTGGAACATAGAGGTACAAGTGGAGAGGAGCCGACTATTCCTGGCATTCCTTCCGCTAACTGTACAAGGGGCCCCAAGTACACAAGTGGAGGTAGCCGACAACTCTGGTACTTCTCCACTCTTACTCACTCACTCCCTACACTAGAACTAGCTAGAGAACTAAGATATGAATGGAGCACTTCTCTTCTTGTCACATTGTGACTCTCTTGTGTTGTGTTGTGGAAGCCCAAATGGTGTGTGTGTGAGAGAGGGGGTGTACCCCTCTACTTATACAAGGCTCTAAGGTAGTGCTCTGGCTATTCTTGGCACGAAGCCCTGGGCTACACCGCCTTAGCATGGAGCCATGCCACCGCCTATCGAAGGTGAGGCTGAGGAGTGCTAGTAGGGGGCCAACCGCCCCCTAGGACATGCCGCCCCTTGATTGTGCCGCCTCACCACCACCTTCTCGTGGCAGCCCATGGGCTGAACATGGTTCACTGCTCCATGGGGTTTTGCCCTTGTTGAATTAATTTGATGGTCGTCTCCCTTGTTCTTTTGTACAAATCAGCATTGGAAAGAGCCTTTTAGTGATTTATTCCATGTATTTGTGTTTGTGACCTGCAAAATAATGTTCTCCAAATACATATGGAACTTGGTTAATAGTAAATGCATATATGATTAAGATTACTAAATTCTCCCCTTTTATGCCTTAATTGGCGGTCGGATTTGGTCGTTAAGGACTGCCAACAAGCTCCACCACACTTAGTCCTTTGCTCATCCTCGAGCAAAGTTTAGAGGTAAAAGTAATTAAGAGCATAACATCCTAAGATATATGCCTTATAAAAAAGTTATTCCAACACATTCTTTATACCAGTGGGATATGTGGCGTTAGCTAACATGTTTCCTTGGGTTGTTGAAAAGTGGAATACTCCTTGAAATAAAGTCAACTTCCCAATTTCATATCTTAGCAACTTGGAGTTTTGGAAGTTTTTTCTCAAGAAAAAGCATAGTTCACTTTATACTCCTCAAATGGCACTCTCAAATCACTCAATGGTGTATAAGTCCTTACCAAGGCATAGCAATGTTTTGCCTTCTTTTGTTTTCTCCTACTTCTAAAAATGTTTATGTGGAGCTTTAGGTAGGGATAAACAATATAGCATACTTGTATTGCATATGTTGTAAAGTGAAATCGAGGATCCAAGGAGAGAGGTGCCATACTCTTAATTAGATCAAGATGTGCATGTGTGTGGATAAAGGTAAACTAAAACTATACTCCTTTTGTAGATATGATCTCTCTTATAACTTATTATTTTGAAATATGCCTATCTTTCTTCTTTCCCTTTTTTCAATGCCTAAGCCTTCATGTGCTCATCATTTTTTTGTTTTTTGTACTTGGACCTTTATGTGCCCATATTTTTTTTTTTTTTGCATAGCCCATGTCTCTTCTTCTAAACCACATATTTAGAGATAGATCATTATCTTTTTAGAACATTTAGTATTTGCTTAACAATATTTTTTGTCTACTCCCAGTGTAGGAGCAGAATTTTTTAAGGGATCTAGATGGAAGCATGTTTGTCCATACTCCTAGGTATGAGAAGCAAGTATTTGTGGGTGTACGTGATCTTGATCTTGGGAGCATGATAAATCTCTCAACAAGGGTCAACAAGACTTGACCAAATGCAACATAATAGCAAGCAGCTTATGTAGAAGGTTTGAAACTTACATGCTCACCAAATTGAGGAGTATGTGATACTTTGGTTTTATATTTTATCAAAACAAATTCTCCAAGTACTTTGAACAGAAATGGTAGGATTTCTAAGTTAGAACTATATCACACCTCACAACAACTTAGTCAACATGATTGTCCTATTAGAATATTTTCCCACAGGCATAAGTGTATGTATATGGAACAAATTTTATGCAAGCTTCTATCTTAAACATGTTATGAACATGTCACTTTTCAAAATGTTAAGGGTGGTGAATAGGGGCATTGTTCATCAGGAGAAGATATTAGGGATAAATTGAGTTTAATTTTAGTGATCAAGATTGATATTCATTCAAACTCAAAACTAGAGGGAGTTGAGGGTTGTGTTGCACAAACCATCATTGAAGAAGGAGCTAAGTCAGAGGTGGTTTGACCAAACCAAAGGTTCAATCAACCCTCTCTGGAGCTATCCGTCTGTCCTTCTTGCTTGTTGGATCACTCGATGTTTGTGCAACTTATTAGTGGGAGGTTTCGAATGTGTGTTCATTGTGCACGAGAGACCTCCCCCACACTTATTCTTATACCTATTTATTTAAACAAAAAGAAACAAAGGTGAAAACAAACATGGCTCTGCTGGTTTGAATACCAAGGAGCCTAAATCTTATTAATTTTATTATTTATTTATTTTTAATTTGTTCACCTAACTTTCTACCATAACTCATACAAGGCTAAAGTAAAGTTGCAATTATTCCTAGCCTTGGTTTATCTCCATATTATATTACCTCCATTGTTTATGAAAGTAATTGCTGAGAGTTCATTAATCAAAATTCAACACCATGTCAAGTTTTGACTAAAGAAAGCTATTTTAACCTAAGCACCATGCTTAATTTAAAAGAGCCTATGGATGTATCACATGTGAATACACCCAAACTAGAGCATACGACATAAACAAGAGAAGCATGTGTTTGTATGAGCAAGTTTCTCTTATGGACATAAAACATGAGTAAAGGAGTTGGTGAAATTTTTATTTACCTTTGCATACCTGAGTGTTTTTACTAGCAACATGTGTGGATGGAAGCTTTGAGGTTGCTGCAGTGGTGGCTTTATCGCTCATGGTCCATCTCAAGTGAACAACAAGGCTTGGCCATACACATAAATATTGTGCATAGACCCTAGGCCTTGGTTGTAGGAGCAAAGGTCTAAAAGAGTAGAATCCTCCTTCTCTCTCTCTTTTTTTATGTATATCATTTTTTCACTCCCCTTTTTTATATATCACTCTCTTTTTTGTTTACTCTTTTTTTATAGCAAGATAGAGCTAACATCTTTTCTTTTTAACCAAGATGGCCTTTTGGTGAGAGTCTCACCATTCTCCTCCACACTTGGACTTTTGTGAAAGTCAAGTGTGTAGTGTTGAGGGTCTCCTTTTGAGTGTGTCGCATCACCAAAGGTTATCAAGGTATGTAGTCGATGTAGCTCCCATGATTTCGAGTATCATATGTTCCCTGTTTTTCTTGATCTTAATCTATCATGGTTAGCAAACAAGAATACCCAAAGGTGCATACTGACTTAAAAACATGATCTTGCTGTTATTGATAAGAAAAAGTTATGTTTGTTTTTTTATGATAATCTGAGGTATCTCCCGGTAGTGCTTAGTTTATGGTCATAAGCTTGACCGCCAAAGCTAGGACGGAGTTTATAGCCAGGAGCTATGATTGGCTTGATGGTGGTGGCTCTAAGAACTCATCCTAACGAGCAGATAGATTTTTTTTGGATGGAAGGGCTTCATGGTGAAAAAGAATAGAAGGAATAACATTTTTTCTTTTCAAAAGGAAAGATAAAACACAAGGATACATGGTGAACTAGGTTCGGAGATAACTATGACAACCATTCTCTGGCAACGGTGCCAGAAATACTTGTTGGTATTTCTTAACGCATACAGAAATAGTCCGCAAGCACACAGAATTACCGTTGTAGCATTTCACCTGAGAGTATTTAGGGTATCGTATTTCCACGAGGAACGAAGGTGTAAGAGTCTCTTAAGCAAGTTCACCTAATGATAACAAGAAGAAGGATAGCTTGGATAGCGAGGTTTTCTAAGGATAGAGATCCTAAGCTAAGATAGCTTTGCCACTATATACTTACTTCGAGCACCGGAGCATACCTGGTCTACTAGGCGATACTAGCTTGTAGCCTGCGTTGAACTCGGACGTGGGGGAGTACGAAGGATGGATAGAGCTGTCACCACCTGCTACCTACCCCTCAACCATAGGGAACAAATCAAATGAAGATAGCCTCTAGCCCAGACACCACATCTACGCTATCGACTACTACTCTAGCATTGATCAGGGTTATCCATCTCTATCAGGGCCCTTTACTAGAGCATTCATCATAAGGACAAACGATGAACCCGCAAGTAAATAATGAACAAGACTAACTTAAAGTAGAACTCACCACCAAAGACAAACACGAACCTTATACTCCAAGTAGTATTCAGAACCTAGAGGTACAAGTGGAGAGGAGCCGATGATTCCCAGCATTCCTTCCGCTAAGTGTATAAGGGGCCCCAAGTACACAAGTGGAGGTAGCCAACCACTACGGTACTTCTCCACTCTTACTCACTCACTCCCTACACTAGAACTAGCTAGAGAACTAAGATATGAATGGAGCTCTACTCTTCTTGTCACATTGTGACTCTTTTGTGTTGTGTTGTGGAAGCCCAAATGGTGTGTGTAAGATAGCGGGGTACCCCTCTACTGATACAAGGCTCTAAGGTGGTGCTCTAGCTATTCTTGGTGCAAAGACCAAGGTGCACTACCTTAGCATGGAGCCATGCCACCGCCTATTGACAGTGAGGCTAAGGAGTGTCAACAGGGGGCCGGCCGCCCCCTAGGACCGGCCGCCCCTTGATTGTGCCGCCTCGCCACCGCCTTCGCGTGGCAGACCATGGGCTGGACATGGTTCACTGCTCCATGGGGTTTTGCCCCGATTGAATTAATTTGATGGGCGTCTCCCTTGTTCTTTTGCATAAATCAGCGTCAAAAAGTGCCTTTCAATGATTTATTCCATGTATTTGTGTTTGTGACCTGTAAAATAATGTTCTCCAAATACATATGGAAGTTGGTTAATAGTAAATGCATATGTGATTAAGATTACTAATTTCTACCCTTTTTATTCCTTAATTGGTGGTCAGATTTGGTTGTTAAGTACCTCGAACACAGACCATGAGGGGCTGCCATGTGGGGCTGGCTAGCCCCAACTGTAGGCCGACCAGCTTGTGGGTCCCACCAATCAGTCTCCACTTCAAAAGTCAGTTTTCCACCACCATTGAGATCCAATCTTTACCGTTTATTAAAGTTGGTTTGATCCGAGGGCTCAGAAGTGATGCTCCGGACTATATATATTAGCCCCTATCCCCCTTCCTCAGCAGATCCTAGAAAACCTAATTCATATCTTTAGGATCAGAGCCTGTTATCAAGAGAAGATTAGTTCTCTATAGGATCTAGTCTTGTAAATAATAGTGAGATGAAGAGTGAGGGAAGAGTTTGGAGGAGAAGCCGGCCTGTCGGTGCTCTCTCTACGACTTGTACCTTGGCAGATCCAAGTTCTTTCTGAGCTTGCTCTAGTAATCAACTTCTAGTTCAAGTAAGCTTCTTGTTTATATTGTTCATCTGGTTCACAACTTGTTTGAGTGCTTTATTCTTTATCCGAAAAGAGTAAAGTAGTAATTGTAGTGTAAGCATGGTGCTTAGACTCTTGTTACTTGTGGATGCATCCTACATTCCGAATCGGTGGTAGCTCATGAGGGTGACTCTTATAGCTTTGTTGAATCCTCTATAGTCCACCTCCTATTTGTAGGGCAAGTAGGGCGCGGTTACTATGGGAAGCATCCTCTGTTGGTGTCTTTCCTTAAGTAATGTCCCTAGTTGAATAGTAGAAGACATAGCTTACCCAAGTCAAAACTAGAGAACCTTAGTTTTCCTCTCTACGATCCTATTTATCTTAACCTTGTTGCTACCCCTAGTTAAGTTAGATCAGAGTTAGTCTCACATGTTTCCTTGTTGATATGATACTTGGCATACTTTTGGATGAAAGCTACAGTGATATCCGTGCCCTTGCAGATTTATCCGTGTGCCTTAAATACACCAACAAGCTTTTTGGCACTGTTGTCGGGGAAACGGTTGCTGAATTAACTACGAGTCTAGGTTAACCTTTTATCTTTTATTCTTTCTTTTATTGTATTCTTTTTCTTTCATTATGGATTCCACTCCTATCTATCAATACGCTGCACCTACGAGCGCACGCCTAGAGCCACCAAAATCTGTAGAGCCTATCCTTACACCTAGTTATAAGCTGCGCCCATGTTTTATAAAATTGATTCGGGAACAATCCTTCTTGGGAGAAGGCGATGAAAACCCATACTCACACCTACAAGAGTTTGAATAGACCTATGCATGCTTGCATATTGTTGGCATGTCTGACAAAACCTTAGGACGGAAGTTGTTTCCGTTCTCTTTGACGGGAAGAGCTAAACAATTGTATAGTCAAACCGTAGGAAGTATGTAATGAGATTGGGAAATGCTATGCTCTAAATTTTGTTTACGTTTCTTTTCCATCTATAAAGTGGTTAGCCTTCAAAAAGAGGTTCTAAATTTTAGACAACTATAAGAAGAATCTCTTGGCACATCGTAGGATCATTTTAATGACCTCATCATCACTAGCCTAGACCTTGCTATTCTAGACCCAATGCTCCTTCAATATTTTTACATGGGTCTTAGCAAAGATTCTAGTGAAGCAAGGTCTATGCTTGATAAGATTAGTAGAAAAACTCCCTGCACTAGCAATCATAATAAACTCCTCGAGGAAGAGAATGAATCATCTCCTAAACAAGAAGGGGAAGTTTTGGTAGCCAAATCACAACCACTTCAATCCCAAGGTTTAGCTATCAATCCCGAACCATCTATACCCCAAATTCCAAATCCTTCAAAGAAAGAAGAAATTCAACCTTTTGAAATTTCCTATGAGGATGATCTTGTTTATTACTTTGGGAAAAGCTTAAACTTCTAGTTCCACAAGAGACCTTCGAGCAAATATAATTCAATTCCTCTCAAGAAGAGATCTCTTAGAAAGCGTCCTTATTCCCATGTAGAACATTGGGAAGAATTCAAGGATGGCATGTCTAGTGAACCCATAGAAGGAGAGCCATGTCATTTAGAAGCAATTCCTATCTTCTCCCCTTATATGCCCACATTAGATGTCTCATTCAAACCCATCCTTGACCCCGATGATTCCTCTTATGCTCTTTCTCCTAAAACTCATGATGATCCTAGAAATCTACCAAGACACCCAAAGTATAGGAGTCATGAAGGCCACAAGGATGACCAAGAAGAGCAACAATAGTGGGTGGAATGTATTAAGAACTTATATGCCATTGCTAAAGAATGGATGGATAAGGACGAAGCCTTATGGGTAGAATCCAAACTTGCTTAGATCCAAACGGTGAGCTTAAATCAATATCTTTAATAAACAAGACTCATCCAAGTTTGGAGAAGGCCTTAGACGAGATCAACCCGAGAGCCACCAATCCATTGGAAATCTTGGACAATAAAATGTCTAATGAATGTCATAGGCATGGAATGATGGAGACATTGTTTCCGCCTATAGACATTCATGAAGAAACACCCCTAGAGCTTGAAAAGGAAGATGACATCAATGAGCATGGAAGTTATTTCATGAACACCTCATCAAATCCACACTCACATGAGAAATGTTCTGAATCAATCGGTCTTTCCAACATTGCCACACATGAGATCTTCAACCCCCTCATACTTTCTGTTCATAAAGACATTGAAAGGGTGGTTATAGATACATATGTTTATCATAAATATTGCAAATCTCGTTGGCATGAATCTTGAGAAAGGCACCCAAAGGTTGGTATTGGAGGGGAAACCACTTCAATTAGAAACGCAACTTGAAGGTTTACCAAGGACGAGCTTCTGTCCTAAAACAAGCACTTTCAGAAGATAATATGAGTTTTCACCTTCTGCTATGACACTCTTGTGAAATGTGCATAGAAACATAATTGTGAAAAATATTCCTTCAGGTATTATTATCACTAACCATTCTATGTTTGAAGCAAAAAGGACGAACGATGATGACTCAAGGTATGTCCAACCAATCATCATGCAACATTGAATCACATCCATCCAAACTTGATTTTGCTTGCAAAATTCAAGTGTGGGGGATGAACTTCTCTGAAAAATCTTATGCCATGTTGCTAATTCATCTTGGTTGTCTCCACCTTTAAGCCATGCTCAATTTGTTAAATAACAATCATTCTCTTTCATCTCTATTTGAATAAATCTCTATAATACTTCCATGCTACCTTTGTTTACTATAGTACGCTTAAGGTTTGGAGTATGATCTTACATCTTGTAAATTAGGCATGGTGCTTAGTTTAAACTATTTTCCTAAATTAAATTAGACACGGTGTATAGTTTGATTCTTGAACTAAAAGGTGTACTAATTTTACTTCTAAAGGCTTTTAAATGAAGCATGGTGCTTAGGTTAAAATGCTTTCTTAATCAAATTAGACGTGGTGTCTAGGTTGGTTTTTGAGCCAATAGTATGCTTTAGTAGGCACTGGATATTTTGTGGACTAACCCCTATAGGAAAATCTCACATCAATATTGGTAAGTCACAAATGAATTCAAATCGGAGATGAAGCCAAGCACATGATGAACTCTAATAACATTATGTAAAGAAGACACAACTCATTCATGACGGATGGAAGAACTAGATGAATGAATATGAGCTATGCCTGCTCATGGTTTGGCATGAATCTACAAACCCAGCCACCACTACAGCTACGGAACAAAGAGGAAGAAGACGAGTGCATAAAACAAAGGGTGAGGCGGAAGGACCAACGAAGTGGCAAGATCAAAGAAGCAAAAAGATGATAGGACAAAAGGATGAGAAAGAAAAGGTGCGATCTAGGAAACAACAAGCTCATGAATAGCTCAAGATATGAGACTAGCCGAGCCAGGAAAACTTTAAGCAAAAGGGATGAACCACATGAGTCATCTATCCTTCATCATATGGTGCCTTAACGCTCTAATGACAAAGGTAACATCTTAAGGTAAATGGTCATTATTTAAAAAGTTTTTCTTGATTTTGGTAGGCACACAAATAAGAAACAAACATGTTTGGGTTACAACTCTATTACTTGATTCAACCTGATTAACTCAACATGTTAAGCTTGTTCCTAACACCACTTTCTTGATCTCATAGTCTTAACCAAATGAGTTAAAAAGTGCACATTCTATCTCTAGAAGATGATAGTCATAATCATGTAAAGATTGATACATTATGTAGAAAAAGACAATCCTTCAATAGGTTAAGCAATTTAATCCTTTTGGCCAAATGTACTTAAATGCTATATTCATGCTCAATCTTCTAATCTTACCACCCATGTTACAATTAAACAAAGTGCATAACATCAACTTCATCTTGTCCCATGTGCCTAAGGTTAGAGAAGAATAAATAAAGTTTTTGGTTATGTTTGTGTTTTCCCACCAACAGAGCCCATGCACTTGATCTCTACCTTGTCTTATGAATAGGACACACTTTAAGCAAAGTGTAAGGAAAGATAGTCGACTCCCCAATTTCTACAAGTGAAGGTCCTAAACCTATCAAACCAAAATAAAAACTCAAAACCAAGACAGGTTTGGTGGAAGAAGGTAACATCACCATTAGAGGCACCACCTCAAAAATTCTCATCTTCCGAGCAAACCAAGGTACTTGATCAATGAACTTCATAAGGAGAAGTCTAGCTCGAAGGACTTACAATATCGAACCCTCACCAAAAGAGCTAGCTTGGGGAGAAGCACTCCCGTGTGTCCAGGTAAGTATTCTTTCCCCTTTTTGTTTTAATTATAGTTTCTTTTTTATAGTTAAAAAATGATGAATGAAAAACAAAATAAAAATTTATCTTTACATTAGACATCTATAGTAATAATTTGAGATCTAGTAAAATTGAAAACAAAATAAAAAAAATGTGTCTAGTTTTCTTAAATTTATTTTTAAGAGTTGAATAAAATAAAGAGAACTCAAAATAATATCTTAAAATGGAAATGATGAATAGTTGCTCTGTTGTAATTCCTTTCAAGTACCTAGTTTTCAGCCTTGAATTCTCCCGAGTCTTGGATAAGATTGTTTTGATATAAGGATTTACTTTGAACTTGAAACTCGTGGGTAACATATGCTTAATCTAAGTCTAGGTAATTGATGGATATGATATGAGATGGTCTAAGCTGGTATTTATCTTGTTCCAAGTGACACTAAAGTTCTAGAGATTTATGTTTTGAAAAACACAAAAATGCTATATGATGAATTCCTATATGACAAAGCTTGAATTTCCACCAAAGCCATACATGTTATTTAGGCTAACTTTCACATATATGTTGCATGCTTCTGCATTGAGTTTTGTCAAGCTTTGTTGACCCTTATGAGAGATTTGTCTTGCTCTTAAAATCAAGATCACGTACACACCACCCACATATGCACTAATCCTACACTGGGGGTAGGCGCAAAAACATGCCTTCCATCTAAATCCATCCAAAAATATTCTACTCCTACACTAGGAGTGAACCCAAAAACATGCTTGTTAGGTTTTCCATCCACCAAATAAATGCTCTAGGTTCTTATTGATATCTCTCTCAAAGTTTAGTTGCAGAAAAGAGACATGGGGCTATGCAAAAGTTATTCAAAAGTAAAAAAGAAAGAAAAGAAAAGAAAAAAAGAGATTGAGAAAAAAATGGACAAGTCTTGAGATATCTAAAACAATGGGTACTTAGATGCCTGCCTAGAAAAAAGATGAATAAGATAGTCCCTGCTCTCTAGAAAATGTTTCTAAGTTTCAAAAGAGACATATGTTTTCAAGAAGCAAAGTAGAATTAGGTTAGCCACCATTTATATCCACCATATATCCACACACATATGCACATCTTGATTTGATTATTTGACTCAACTCTCTTTGGATCCGTTGTTTGACTTTACAACATATGCATTGCAAGTATGCTCTAGCTTTCTCCCTACCTATGAACTCCACATAAGCCTTAATAGTAGGAAGAGAAAAGGCATAACATCTTTATTGCCTTGGTGAGGATCCGCAAATACCACATATATTGAGAGACTTGAGAGTGTCATACAATGGAATCTCTGAGTTTTATTTTGAAAACTTATAAAAACTCTGGAACAATGGTGAAACAAAGAACTTGAGACATGGTGCTTGACTTGATCGTTTTGTCTTTCAGTTGCTCAAGAACCAAGTGAAGGTTAAGAAGCCCCATGGTTGAAGGTAATATGGGTAAGATTGAAAGTCAGATTAGTTTATTTTAATCCAGAGGAGAATTTTTGATTGAACGCATGTGTACTTTTGAGGCGTGAAAACATTGTAGCAACTCCTGATCCATTGTTGAGTTTAGCTTTGCTCAAGGACTAGCAAAGGTTAAGCTTGGGGGAGCTTGTTGACGGTCACTAACACCAATTATAAACCATCAACATAACATGCATTTATACTTAATTCTATCACCAAACATAGGTATAAGGGTTTAAACTAATAAATTCCATGAGTTTTGGTCAATATGTGTTTTCAGCATGGTTTATCCAAAAAACCATCAAGGGAGACTTATTCATCAATGGAAATTACAGAATTCCACCACATAAATAGACCCTGAGGGGCTTCCATGTGGGGTCGACCGGCCCTACCTATAGGCCAGCCAGCCTATGGGTCCCACTAGTTAGCCTCCGCTTCAAAAGTCAGTTTCCCACTACCATTGAGATCCAATCTTCATCGTTTTATTGAAGTCGGTTTGATCCAAGGGCTCAGGATTGATGCTCCTGACTATATATATCAGCCCCTACCCCTTCCCTCAGCAGATCCCTAAAACCCTAATTCATATTTTTGGGATCAGAGCCAGCTATCAAGAGAATATTAGTCATCCATAGGACCTAGTCTTGTAAATAATAGTGAGATGGAGAGTGAGGGAAGAGTTTGGAGGAGATGACGGCCTATTGGTGCTCTCTCTATGGCTTGTACCTTGGCGGATCCAAGTTCTATCTGAGCTTGCCTCTGAGATTCCTCTCGTAATCAACTTCTAATTCAAGTAAGCTTCTTGTTTATATTATTCATCTGGTTCACAACCTTTTTGAGTGCTTTATTCTTTATCCGAAAAGAGTAAAGTAGTAATTGTAGTGTAAGCATGGTGCTTAGACTCTGATTACTTGTGGATGCATCCTGCATTCTGGATCGGTGGTAGCTCATGAGGGTGACTCTTATAGCCTCATTGAATCCTCTATAGTCCACCTCCTGTTTCTAGGGCAAGTAGGATGCGGTTACTATAGGAAGCATCCTCTGTTAGTGTCTTTCCTTAAGTAATGTCCCTAGTTGAATATTATAAGGCATAGCTTAGCCAAGTTAGAACTAGAGAACCGTAGTTTTCCTCTCTACACTCCTATTTATCTTAACCTTGTTGCTACCCCTAGTTAAGTTAGATCATAGTTAGTATCATATGTTTCCCTGTGGATACGATACTCGGAATACTTTTGGGTGAAAGCTACAGGCGGTATCCGTGCGCATGTAGATTTATTTGTGTGCATTAAATATACCAACATAAAGGATATCTATGCTGCTTCCTCCATCCATATGGACTTTGATCATCTTTACGCCTCCTATGACCGCTGCTGACCACCAGAGGGAACCGACCGCCTCGATGACATGATCAGGGTGGTCGTCCCTATTGAAGGTGATTGGGCGCTCCGACCATCTTAAATAAATAGGAACAACAAGCGTAGTGGAAAAGATGAGACGCTGGGTTACCTTTTCATGATGGCGGTCCTCATAGGCCTATGGGCCCCCGATGATGATCATGACGCCCTCGATGTTGGGGTAGCTGCCTTCGTCATCAGAGCAATAGCTACTCCCCATCGTTGGCTCCGCCATCCTTGTGACTCCCTCCACTGGGAAAGTGCCCTCTGCCACCACCTCCTCGCCTGCCACCTCCTTGTCCACCACCATCGTCGCCCAGTTGTCGGAAGGATCTCGGTGGCATCCGTGGTTGTGTCATGGGGATTTGTAAGATCGGTGCGGTGATCGAGCCCCTGAATTTTGGGGTGCGAGGCTGCGTGTGGCAGATGCATTGCTAGGTGCTGGTATGCGATCAGCAGCAGCCGCTATCAGTTCTTCTATGGATGGCTATGGCATTGCCGCTGCTTCCCTCACAGCCTCGGCCAAGTTTTGCTCAGCGTTAGAATATACTGGAGCTGCTCACATAATGTTGTTGTGGGCCTAATAGCCCGAGCTGCATTCTACTATTGGAGCTAGTGTCAGAGTTTCTGATTTTCCTCTGCTAACACATCATTGTCATTAAGCAGACGATCCTAGGCCTGCTGGCTGATTTCATATGGTGTTGCATAATCAAACACGACATGATCGTGGGGGAATGTTCAAGGGTGATGTACCCATTCCCCTCGTGATCGTTTGCATTGAGATAGGAACTATGTGCATGTAAGATGATGTCATCATCGCCAACGTCCATGTGGTTAACTCCATGTGGCTAGTAACGGTCGTAGAGAGAAAGGCGTCAAGCCACTATGTTAATGAGCCTGGCGGCTCCCATGTCATGGCGTCGATTGCTCTCATTGGAGTAGTCTAATTGTTCTAGGACGGTGCTACCCTAGCTGAGATTGTGGATGGTGACCCTGACTAGGTTGGATCCAAAGTCATCATCACGGTGATCCTGATCAGTATGACATGGGTTTTTGGATTCTCCGTAGGAGGTCCGAAAGGTGGCATGACAGCCTAAAGGGGTTGGATCAGGTGAGTCGTCGCTACGTGTGTTGGTCCTCCCAAGGATCAGGAATGAATCAGATCATGTACCAAATCCATTGTTAGGACTGGATCCCCAATCTTGTGAAGGAAAAGAGTGGCATTGTGTCTAGGCTCATGGCTGGGTTCGACAAAAAGCTAACCATGGTGAGTTAGATGATAGGCAATGGCGAGCGGTCCTCCATCGATAGCCTTCTCCAGTCCAGCAGTGAAAGCTCAAATCTAGAGTGGCTGCTCCTCTTCCCATTCAGTCAGCTCGGGCTCCTCCAGGCGCAGGTCCCCCAACTAGTCAGCGATGAAATCGAGCTTGCCGAAGATGATCCTCGTGATCGGCTTCATCTTCTTCGATTTGTCGCTGAAGTCAAAGATGATTCCCATCTGAAACACAAAAACAAATCTGAACACGAAAGGCCCCTACCTAGCGCACTAATTGTTAGATTGTTTTGGTCCAACAATATCCCACAACGTTGTAACACCCCAGGTGTTTGGCTTCCATATTTGCACTGCATTTCATAAAAATGAGCATCATTCATCCATTTATGAGTTCATATTGCATGAAACATGCTCTTAAAACATTGTAACATATTGCCATATATCATGTATGTTTGTTTATGAAATGAATAGTGTGCAACACTCAAGTGCAACATATGCAACACACTTTAGTGAAACATGGTTAATAGTACTATGCAACACAATCATGAAACATGTAAAACACGGCTATGAAACAAGTGTAACATTTCATGTGTTTTTTAATTGTTTCAATACATACAATGCTTGATTTTGGTGTGACCAATGTGTGGTGTGGCTAATAATTCTCTTAAGTAACTTAGTTACACCTAGAATGTCATTAGAAACAATGTTCATGTGGATCATTTTGCCTAATTAGGTCTCCAAGTCATGGTTTGACCATTATGGACCCCTAGAGCTATTTGGTTTGACTGTTTAAAAAGTATAGCTTAGAGTCTATGCATGCTTGAGCAACCTAAAGCAAAGTTGTAGCAAATTTAATAAGGAACAAACTTTGTTTAGAAGCCAAGTCATGAAAATGTGCACAACATGCTCCAAAAGGTCCCACAAGTCAGTATTGAAAGCTGAATCCACACTTGAAAATATTCTAAGTCCTAAATGCCATTTCAGTTTGATTGAGCCAACTTTGGCATGATTTTACTCTCCATCCTTTGCGAATTAGACTTTGGTCTCTAAATGAGTTTTGTAGCTGGCACATAGGGCTTCAACTTTTGTTTAGGGAGTTTGCGCTAATGATCAAAGGATTCGGAAATCCATCGGCTCCAAATGGTGCTGTCAGTCGGCTTCATCAGGCCTGATGGCCGTTCTGACCAGACCGATCATGGCCGACCGTGGCCAGGAGGTTGCCGCCGCGTGGCCTCCACGCGCTCGACTTGGCCTGACCGCGCCGCGCGCTGGCCGGCTTGAAGTGGATGATGCCCTGTTGCCTCTCCACTCACCCGCACGCGCTCTGCCCTCATTCACTCCTCCGTTGCCTTCCCCGTTCACAGCCGAAGCGTAGCAGCACACCGCCGACGCCATCGGCCCCGCCGAGCTCGCTCGAGCTCGCCGCGGCACCACAGCCACCACCGTCCCAACCATAGCTCCGCTATCGCCTCATGGACCTCGTCAACGTCCTCGCTGAGCCATCCATGCTTTAGGTGAGCGGCATTGCCGAACCGCGCACCACCGTGACATGGTCGCCATGGTCGTTGCCGGTGATCTCACGCGGCCACGCCTGACCGCTTCACCATAGCCAGTAGCCGTAGCATAGGCAGGTCCGCATTGGTCACTAGAAGCTTACGCGCGCCTTGTCCGGTCACCGAACGCCGGGATTCGCCAGAGCGCCACCGTGCGCCATGGCCGAACCGGCGTGCGCCGTGGCCGACGTCCCTGGAGTCCGCTAGAGCTTAGTGTTAGTAGGTAAACCGACGCGGGAGGTCATGGCGAGCATGGAGGTACCCTCCTCGTCACCAGTAAGGTCGCCGCTGGCGAGTTACGCCGTCTTCCGCGCCATCGCAGGTGTCCCCTATTCTGTTTCGCTGACACGCGGGCCGTCCGACATGTGGGGCCCAGCTGGCAGTGACCGTGTATTCAAAAAGATAGCTCATTTATGCAGAGTTTGATGCTGTTTTGTAAATTTTGTATCTCCAAATGTGTAGATCCAAATTGAGTACTTTGAATTTTGTTAGTATCATGGTGAGGTCTAGTATTTAAGAAAAATATGTCTTGAGCACATTATGTAGAAATTTTGGGTGAATTAAATAGGAACTTGAAATGTGTTTTTGAACGCATGCAAACTTGTTTAAATCATATCTTGAGTTTCTGTGGTCCAACAATTATGAAAATTTGTGGGTAAGCTAATCTTGCTTAGTAGAAGCCCTGGTTAAAATTTCAGAGCTAGTGCATGTGTAGTTTTTGAGTTATAGAATTTCCTTTTATCATTGGATGATTCTTGGCTAAATTTTAGTAAATTATTCATGAATCCATTGACCATGAAATTTGTTGGAGAGTATCCTAGTACCTTAAGGATGCTAGGAAAAATATAAAATCAGTTGCTTGACACTTTTCACTAGGGTTTCCTAATTATGCCATTTTAAGCCATTCTGCCTTACCATTTTTGTGTAGGTTGTTATACTTACTCAAATGGTGTGAAATTTTTATGGTAGTCTACTTAGGGCATGTAGTGTCTACTGTAATTTTTGTAGATTTAATGGTGTAGTTTTCATATATGTTTACTATTTCCTCTAATTAATTAAATAAATTAAGAAAGGTCTTAAAAGAAATGTTTTGGTGATGACTTTCTGGTGTTCTTGTGATATGTGTGATATGTGAGTAAAGTTAGTTTTGTCCAAGTAAGTGTTTATATCATAAGTTAATAATTATTTGTTTGCATTATGTCCCTCTGGACAGATCTGGGGACTTTGGAAAGTTCCCCATGATATTTTGGTTTTCTGTGATTGTGATGAATACAAGAGTTGTAGATAATTTATGTATCTAGCTCCTGTCAAAATTTGAGGGCATTTGGCCCAGTAGTTTAGAAACTACAGCTGTTTAAAGTTAGGTTCCAGTTTTGCTTACTCTCTGCCTTATGAGGACAGTGTTCTGTTGATTTATGAATTCGACTTGGTAAAGTGTTGAATCATGCTTTGAGGTCTAAAAATGAATTGTAGACAATTTCATAAGCTTTCCAGATTGTCTTGTTGCATGTCATTTGAAATTATAAATCTCCAGTTATGGCTAGTTTACTGTACCGCTACATAGTCTTCATTTGCTGAAATACAAATGCTTGAGTGTATGTTGTTGCAATGTTCTCATTGATTGTTTAGGGGGTTAGCCTAACTTGAGAATATGCTTAGGTGCAGGTGCTAGGTCATTAACTAAAGATGAGCAATTATACAATAGGTTGTACAAACTTGGTAAGTAAAGTGCTTTGAATAGGGCTTAAGTTGGAATATGCAAACTACAGCGAACATGTGCATTCCCCGAGCATCCTTGACATTCGTTCATGTGCATCCATGATATTTATCTTGCACATTCATGCAATAGGTGTGCCGAAGGGAGTGACGTTGCTAGAGTTCGAGGGAGCCAACCAGGAGGAGGAACCCGAGGTGCAGGAAGCCGACGAAGCAGTCGCCGCGGAGGAATTGCCCGAGTGCCCTGACCACCAGCCTTCCTCGTTCCTAAAAGGCAAGCCCCGGAGCATATTAAGCCTCCCATGTTTTTACAAATACTTTGAGTACCTTTTATTGTTGATGATGCATTAAGTATAGGAATTGGTTAGAACCAATTGCTGCATTATATATCCTTCCTTGTCCAGATATCGCACTAGAATCCTATTTAAGTTCAGGAACGGGTTAAATGCTTAGCCATGCTTAGTGCGGTAGAAGTCAGGTGATTTCCTGTCACCTGCGAGCTTTATGATGAGGTGGATCACGGTTGGCTATATTTGCTATCGTGGAAAAGAACCATGTGAATAATGAATTAAGACCGGGCGGGGTCTTGTGTAGGTTTGAACATAGTGACTCCGTCTGAGTCGTTTAAGGACCGATACGCTGTACGTCCTCATGTCATGTTGAACGCAGCCTAACACTTAGCTGGCCGGATAAGTCGTTCCGACCGCGAAGCCTAGTAGCTCGACTCAGGCCGGGGACGCGAGCAGTGGTGCCATTCTGGAGGTAGTAAGGATGTGCGGAGAGCCATTGGCATAAGTCCAAGGCAGGTTAGAGACCCGAACAACCTTGGCAGAGTGGTTCTCTAAGAATGTCAATCTGATCGAACTCGTGACTCCTGAATCGTACCAAAGGTGACTTGTTTGCGACTCTAACGGGAGAAGCAGGGTTTGTGTTTAGGAATACCCCTCCAGCTGGATAGGAATCGATTCGAATCGCCGTCTCTCCCGGATAGTGAGAACTTGACTGAGCCGCAGCAACGTAGATTCAACTAATTTAATGATATGGTTAAATGGATGATGATAATGATAAGGTTGCCACAATGAATACCTGATATGGTTATTAATGGTTGCACCCTAATAAAATGATTGCTTAGTATAGGTGCTAATATAGATGATAGGTTAATGGCTAAAAAGTCACTACTAGTTCAGGCTAAGAGTTGATCATTATTACTTATGCTTTTCTGCAAAAAGAAAGTGTCAGCCAGATCCACTACATTAAGCTATGCATAATCCTTGGTGTCATTTATTTTGGTTTTCGACGGGTAAGTCTAGCTGAGTACATTCCCGTACTCAGGGTTTATTCCCTCTTGTTGTAGATGACCTTCTATATCAGGGATTCTGTAAGTATTGTCTCCACCCGGTGGGTGATGAAGACTAGATCATGGGCATGATCTCTGTTCTCTTATCTAAATGCTTTTGTGGGCTGTGATCAGCGATCCAGTATGTGTATTTGAAGTCGGGTGTGTAAGTTAAACTATTTGCTTCCACATGTTTTACAAGACTTATTTTGTAATAACGATGACTCTGTGATGATGTAATCTATTTGCGAACGTCTACGAAATATTGTAACGTACGATATGTTATGTTGAATTACTGTGATCTTGGTTGTATGCAAGTTGGTTTGAAATCCTTCGAGATTTCAGTTGACTACCGGGTTTATATGGGCTCAAGTTCGAGAATTTGATCGTTTCGGCGATTGTTTTTGTACTTGTGCTCTTATAAATTGGTCGGTTCTATGACAGCTGGTATTAGAGCTAGATTCAACATTAAACATGTCTTACGGCTATTTAAAACAAAAGCTTTTGTTGTAAAAATGGTTTTCCAACTTATAGTTAAATATAAGTGTTCAAAAATCAAAAATTTTATGGTATACTGGTTATCACATCCCTTATAGCCCACTTAAGGACTTCTAGGTGGCTTATATATAATTACTAACTTGGGGGAATTGATTGTTTCTATTTCGTCGTCCATGCGGCGTGATATTGTATGGATACCATTCATTTGAATGGTAATGTATGGATCAATTGCCTCTACGCTAAGGTAAGTGTGAGTTGTGAGAGCATGACCATCCAACCGTCGGTCTAGGGGAGAGCTAGTTGTGGTTACTAGAGTATTTACATGTTGCATACATGTATATATGAAGGTACTTAATTGTGGGTACATTTGTCGGGTAGTTTGGATACCGAAGTATATATATCAGGGGACGTATATATGGAGAGTATCTTAGTTACTACTTGTGATAATTAGCATTATATCTTGTTGGGTTGGGCTGCAATGAATTTGTTTGCAGGTACACTAACAACGCAACGTGTAGCTCGACTAGATACGTATATGAGAGAATGTATGTATGCCACCGTCTAGCCGTTAGAATTCTCAAATTCTAATAGGGTGAGAGAACGTACGGAACGAGCATGCATCATATTCACTCATGTCATTCATATTGAATTACTCCCTCCCTTATAAATTGCTTATCCGGTTATTTATGCTTACCTTGAAAGAAAATCCCTCTTGTCAATCATCAAATTGTGATACAGATGGCCGAACCTGCGTTCCCTGCTGGCAACAGCGACTTTCTGAACCACTTTGGCACTCCCACTATCCTGTGGAGGGTGTTGAATTCAGTGGGGTACACGGAGCCACCTCGCTACCACTGGCGGGAAGTTGAGCCCGCAGGTACCGTGCAGTGGTACTATGTGGACATGGAGATACCCAGGCACGAAGGAAGGACAGTATGGTGTGGTTGGGTGATTGAGTCCGATGGGCAAAGCCCATGGGAAGGTGCACAGTGTGCTGCTCTTACCGTGCTGATTGACATTTGTCAGAAGCATGGAGATGAGTTGGCAGGTGGACCTGTTGCTGTATTTCCTCATGTCCAACCCGAGGAAGCTCAATGGAGTCAGGCTTAGGGAAGCGTTTTGGTTGGGGGCCATGGGGAGCGTGCCGAAAGCTCTAGTGCAGCCATGAGTGCAATGATGGCTGTTCTGAAGATCTACCAGTTGAGAGATGGGAGCAACTCTACTATCATGGCCGCACTTAGAGAGGCTTCAGATGCTCAACGCAAGGCCAAGAAACATGCTCGCAAGAATGGCAAGGAGTTGGAAGAAGCTCAACATGAAGTGGGTCAGTTGACGGAGGCTTTGAACACTCTCAGGCAGTAGTTCGTGCGGGCTGTTCATGAGGGGGAACATAAGCATGAGCAGATGATACAGCTGGCTTGCGAGGAGTCACTTCAAGCACAGATAGTGCAGTTAACGCATGAGCGGGATGATGCTCATGAGGCAGCTAAGATTAAACGTCAGGGATGGATCATGGCAAACAACAATACAAATTATGTTGTTTCAAAGAATCGTAAGAGAGCCTACGAGGTGAGTGCCTCACAGTCCGAAGCTCTAGTCAAATCTAAGGCTCCATTCCAGGGTTCATTCGGTCCTTCAGCATCAGCTGCTAAGTTCCGCCCACCGCAGAAGAAGAACCCAGGGAAGACTGGATTTCGCAAGGCTTTTACAGTTGCTCTTCCAAAGGGCACTACCAGTCAAGGCATCTCCAGGGTTCCTCCTAGCAACATGCCATGCTTTAACTGCAACAAGCCAGGCCACTGGTCAAGGGAGTGTCCTTATCCCAAGAAGAATAACTACCAAGGTGGCCGTCAGGGGCAGGTGAACCACACTAATATTATTGAGATTCCTTCAGGAGAGGTAGTGACTGCTGGTAAGTTTTGGGTTGATCAAAACCCTGCAGTTGCACTATTTGATTCGGGTGCTTCACATTCTTTTATGAGTCCCACATTTGCATCCAAGTTTAAGTAGAAAACGTACACTATCGAGGGTGAGGGTTATTGTATTAGGACTGCCAATGGCGATATCCCAACGACGCTAGTAGTCTGGTGCAATGCTAGTCGCTATCCACTCTGGCTTTGGAACCTTTTTCCTCACAGATTAGGTCGTTAATCTCTAGTGAGTGGTTTGGCCCTATTCCTCGAATCTCATGTATTTTGTCTCCAACTCTTTCAAGTCTCTAGGTGTTTATCAATCTTAATTCCATGTTGCTCTTGATAAGGACAAATCTCATGTTAATATTTACCTGGTAATCACCTTAGTGGACACAAGGCGTGTATGGAAATTAAGCAAGAGTACACTACCCAGTTGTCTTCGGCAATTAGTCTATATTCTCTTGCGTTGTGTTTTGATCTTCAGATCGTCTACTTATGACTCCCTTTACTTGCTATTCCTCCTTTGCATAGTGCTTGTTCTTACGACCCAATCTTTGCACTTGAAATTTCACTTTGGGTGTGTGATCAGTAATGGTGTTATGAGTAGCAACTACGGTGCCGCGACGAAACCGAGAGCCTCCTGTGGCGCGCGACACAAGGTTGTGCTGCTCGGCACGCGCTGGTATCGAGGTTTCTAGTTATGATCCCTTACCAAACTACACCGATGTGTTATCTTCACATGAACTTTTCCTTGATTATCTCTCTATCTCTACTCTAAGGATATTTATATCTGATCAAACATGGTAGGGTTTCCTTCTGAGATTGCAAAGAGGATAACCTTTGAAGAACAGGTCACTAACATGAACTTAACACACTACAAGAGATGGTAGACAAGTGACTCTACGTGCCTATCCCTGTAATGACATCGATCACCTAGTGAGCAACTTATGTCATCCCCGTTGGATCAGGAGGCGTACCTAAGACAGCCTTTTCCACTAGGTATGGCCTTTGAGAGTAGTTAGTCATGTCCCTTTGGATTGACCGATGCTCCTGCCTACTGCATGTACTTGATGAACTCGGTGTTCATGCCTGAACTCAAAAAGTTTGTGGTTGTGGTCATCAATGATATCTTGATTTATTCTTAGACAGTAGAAGAACATGTCGAGCATCTGCCAGTTGTTTCATCTAGGCAAGGCAAACTTCATCATGGATGCCTTAGGCAGGAAATCTCATTGCCACTCATGGAGTGAAAGTGACTTCCATTTGTCACATCTCCTACATCCTGCAGTCCTTCACCACATCACTGTTAGTTGTATTCTATAGAGTTGAATTATCGAGCTACAGAAGACAGATGCAGGTGTGTTTCACATCAAGCGCAAGATGAAAGAGCAAGAAACCAAACATTTTTGAGTTGATGAGGAAGGCGTGTTATGGTTCCAGGATAGGTTGGTAGTTCCGAAGGATAGAGAGCTTAGAAATCAAATCATATCCGAAGCTCATTCCTCTAAATTATCTATTCATCCTGGTAGTAGCAAAATGTATCATGATTTGAAGCCTCGATTTTGGTGGACCAAAATGAAGAAAGAGATAGCCGCTTATGTGGCTAGGTGTGACACTTGTTGTCGAGTCAAGGCTGTGCACATGAAAGCTGGATTACTTCAGCCACTCTCTATTCAAGGTTGGAAATGGGAGGAGATAAGTATGGATTTTATTGTTGGAATCCGTCCTGCTCAGAGGAATTTTAACTCCATTTGGGTGGTTGTTGACCGGCTGACCAAGTCAGCACACTTCATTCCTGTCCGCATAGACTTTCGTCCAACCGACTATGCAGAGTTGTACTTCAACCAGATAGTCTGACTTCATGGGATCCCTCGTACTATTGTCTCGGATAGAGGACCACAGTTCACTGCTCGCTTTTGGGAGCACTTACACGGATTATTAGGAACTAAGCTAGTAAGAAGTTCTGCTTATCATCCACAAACCAATGGGCAAACTGAACGAGTGAATCAAATCTTAGAAGATATGTTGAGAGCATGTGTCATCTCGGTTAAGGGCTCATGGGAAAAATGGTTGCCCCTAGCTGAATTCTCGTACAATAACAGTTATCAAGAGAGTATCAAGATGGCACCGTTTGAAGCTTTGTATGGCCGGAAGTGTAGAAACCCGTTGAACTGGGTAGAAGCCGGTGAAAGGAGATATTATGGAATTGATTTTGTTCAAGAAGCCGAAGAACAAGTCCGTACTATCCAAACCCACATGGCCGTAGCTCAAGTTAGGCAGAAAAGTTATGCTGATCGACGTAGAAAACCTATTGAGTTCGAAGTTGGAGACTTCGTTTATATGAAGGTCTCACCTATGAAAAGTGTCCAACGCTTCGGTGTGAAGCGAAAGCTTGCGCCGAGATATGTTGGTCCGTTTGAAATCATTGGACAAAGTGGTAAGGTGGCGTACAAGATTCAATTACCTCTAGAGATGAGTGCTATCTTCAATGTCTTTCATGTATCCCAATTGAAGAAATGTCTTCGCGTCCCTGAAGAGAGAGTTCCATTGGGGGATATCGAGTTAAAATCTGATTTGACCTTTGAAGAAAAGCCGGTTCAAGTGATTGACACTCGTGAGCGAGTGACTCGGAGTCGGGTGGTCAAGTTCTACAAAGTCATGTGGAGTAATCAGGGTAGTGAACGCGATGCAACATGGGAAAGGGAAGATTATTTGAGGGATGGTTATAAGGAATTCTATCAACAATGGTACGCTTTTCAAATCTCGGGATGAGATTTTTATAAGGGGGGAGGGTTGTAACACCCCAGCTGTTTGGCTTCCACATTTGCACTGCATTTCATAAAAATGAGCATCATTCATCCATTTATGAGTTCATATTGCATGAAACATGCTCTTGAAACATTGTAACATATTGCCATATATCATGTATGTTTGTTTATGAAATGAATAGTGTGCAACACTCAAGTGCAACATATGCAACACACTTTAGTGAAACATGGTTAATAGTACTATGCAACACAATCATGAAACATGTGAAACACGGCTATGAAACAAGTGTAACATTTCGTGTGTTTTTAATTGTTTCAGTACATACAATGCTTGATTTTGGTGTGACCAATGTGTGGTGTGGCTAATAATTCTCTTAAGTAACTTAGTTACACCTAGAATGTCATTAGAAACAATGTTCATGTGGATCATTTTGCCTAATTAGGTCTCCAAGTCATGGTTTGACCATTATGGACCCCTAGAGCTATTTGGTTTGACTGTTTAAAAAGTACAGCTTAGAGTCTATGCATGCTTGAGCAACCTAAAGCAAAGTTGTAGCAAATTTAATAAGGAACAAACTTTCTTTAGAAGCCAAGTCATGAAAATGTGCACAACATGCTCCAAAAGGTCCCACAAGTTAGTATTGAAAGCTGAATCCACACTTGAAAATATTCTAAGTCCTAAATGCCATTTCAGTTTGATTGAGCCAACTTTGGCATGATTTTACTCTCCATCCTTTGCGAATTAGACTTTGGTCTCTAAATGAGTTTTGTAGCTGGCACATAGGGCTTCAACTTTTGTTTAGGGAGTTTGCGCTAATGATCAAAGGATTCAGAAATCCATCGGCTCCAAATGGCGCTGTCAGTCGGCTTCATCAGGCCTGATGGCCGTTCTGACTAGACCGATCATGGCCGACCGTGGCCAGGAGGTTACCGCCGCGTGGCCGCCACGTGCTCGACTTGGCCTGACCGCGCCACGCACTGGCCGGCTTGAAGTGGATGACGCCCTGCTGCCTCTCCACTCACCCGCACACGCTCTGCCCTCATTCACTCCTCCGTTGCCTTCCCCATTCACAGCCAAAGCGCAGCAGCACACCGCCAACGCCATCGGCCCCGCCGAGCTCGCTCGAGCTCACCATGGCACCACAGCCACCACCATCCCAACCATAGCTCCGCTATCGCCTCACGGACCTCGTCAACGTCCTCGCTGAGCCATCCAAGCTTTAGGTGAGCGGCATTGCCGAACCGCGCACCACCATGACATGGCCGCCATGGTCGCCGCCGGTGATCTCACGCGGCCACGCCTGACCGCTTCACCGTAGCCAGTAGCCGTAGCATATGCAGGTCCGCATTGGTCACTGGAAGCTTACGCGCGCCTTGTTCGGTCACCGAACGCCGGGGTTCACCGGAGCGCCACCGGGCACCATGGCCGAACCGCCATGTGCCGTGGCCGATGTCCCTGGAGTCCGCTAGAGCTTAGTGTTAGTAGGTAAACCGACGCGGGAGGTCATGGCGAGCACGGAGGTACCCTCCTCGTCGCCGGTAAGGTCGCCGCCGGCGAGTTACGCCGTCTTCCGCGCCATCGCAGGTGTCCCCTATTCTGTTTCGCTGACACGCGGGCCGTCCGACATGCGGGGCCCAGCTGGCAGTGACCGTGTATTCAAAAAGATAGCTCATTTATGCAGAGTTTGATGTTGTTTTGTAAATTTTGTATCTCCAAATGTGTAGATCCAAATTGAGTACTTTGAATTTTGTTAGTATCATCGTGAGGTCTAGTATTTAAGAAAAATATGTCTTGAGCACATTATGTAGAAATTTTGGGTGAATTAAATAGGAACTTGAAATGTGTTTTTGAATGCATGCAAACTTGTTTAAATCATATCTTGAGTTTCTGTGGTCCAACAATTATGAAAATTTGTGGGTAAGCTAATCTTGCTTAGTAGAAGCCCTGGTTAAAATTTTAGAGCTAGTGCATGTGTAGTTTTTGAGTTATAGAATTTCCTTTTATCATTGGATGATTCTTGGGTGAATTTTAGTAAATTATTTATGGATCCATTGACCATGAAATTTGTTGGAGAGTATCCTAGTACCTTAAGGATGCTAGGAAAAATATAAAATCAGTTGCTTGACACTTTTCACTAGGGTTTACTAATTATGCCATTTTAAGCCATTCTGCCTTACCATTTTTGTGTAGGTTGTTATACTTACTCAAATGGTGTGAAATGTTTATGGTAGTCTACTTAGGGCATGTAGTGTCTATTGTAATTTTTGTAGATTTAATGGTGTAGTTTTCATATATGTTTACTATTTCCTCTAATTAATTAAATAAATTAAGAAAGGTATTAAAAGAAATGTTTTGGTGATGACTTTCTGGTGTTCTTGTGATATGTGTGATATGTGAGTAAAGTTAGTTTTGTCCAACTAAGTGTTTATATCATAAGTTAATAATTATTTGTTTGCAATATGTCCCTCTGGACAGATCTGGGGACTTTGGAAAGTTCCCCATGATATTTTGTTTTCTGTGATTGTGATGAATACAAGAGTTGTAGATAATTTATGTATCTAGCTCCTGTCAAAATTTGAGGGCATTTGGCCTAGTAGTTTAGGAACTACAGCTGTTTAAAGTTAGGTTCCAGTTTTGCTTACACTCTGCCTTATGAGGACAATGTTCTGTTGATTTATGAATTCGACTTGGTAAAGTGTTGAATCATGCTTTGAGGTCTAAAAATGAATTGTAGACAATTTCATAAGCTTTCCAAATTGTCTTGTTGCATGTCATTTGAAATTATAAATCTCCAGTTATGGCTAGTTTACTGTACCGCTACATAGTCTTCATTTGCTGAAATACAAATGCTTGAGTGTATGTTGTTGCAATGTTCTCGTTGATTGTTTAGGGGGTTAGCCTAACTTGAGAATATGCTTAGGTGCAGGTGCTAGTTCATTAACTGAAGATGAGCAATTATACATTAGGTTGTATAAACTTGGTAAGTAAAGTGCTTTGAATAGGGCTTAAGTTGGAATATGCAAACTACGGTGAACATGTGCATTCCCCGAGCATCCCTGACATTCGTTCATGTGCATCCATGATATTTATCTTGCGCATTCATGCAATAGGTGTGCCGGAGGGAGTGACGTTGCTGGAGTTCGAGGGAGCCAACCAGGAGGAGGAACCCGAGGTGCAGGAAGCCGACGAAGCAGTCGCCGCGGAGGAATTGCCCGAGTGCCCTGACCACCAGCCTTCCTCGTTCCTAAAAGGCAAGCCCCGGAGCATATTAAGCCTCCAATATTTTTACAAATACTTTGAGTACCTTTTATTGTTGATGATGCATTAAGTATAGGAATTGGTTGGAACCAATTGCTGCATTATATATCCTTCCTTGTCCAGATATCACACTGGAATCCTATTTAAGTTCAGGAACGGGTTAAATGCTTAGCCATGCTTAGTGCGGTAGAAGTCAGGTGATTTCCTATCACCTGTGAGCTTTAGGATGAGGTGGATCATGGTTGGCTATATTTGCTATCGTGGAAAAGAACCATGTGAATAATGAATTAAGACCGGGCGGGGTCTTGTGTAGGTTTGAACATAGTGACTCCGTCTGAGTCGTTTAAGGACCGATACACTGTACTTCCTCATGTCATGTTGAACGCAGCCTAACACTTAGCTGGCCGGATAAGTCGTTCTGACCGCGAAGCCTAGTAGCTCGACTCAGGACAGGGACGCGAGCAGTGGCGGCATTCTAGAGGTAGTAAGGATGTGTGGAGAGCCATTGGCATAAGTCCAAGGCGGGTTAGAGACCCGAACAACCTTGGCAGAGTGGTTCTCTGAGAATGTCGATCTGATCGGACTCGTGACTCCTGAATCGTACCAAAGGTGACTTGTTTGCGACTCCGACGGGAGAAGCAGGGTTTGTGTTTAGGAATACCCCTCCAGCTGGATAGGAATCGATTCGAATCGCCGTCTCTCCCGGATAGTGAGAACTTGACTGAGCAGCGGCAACGTAGATTCAACTAATTTAACAATATGGTTAAATGGATGATGATGATGATAAGGTTGCCACAATGAATACCTGATATGGTTATTAATGGTTGCACCCTAATAAAATGATTGCTTAGTATAGGTGCTAATATAGATGACAGGTTAATGGCTAAAAAGTCACTGCTAGTTCAGGCTAAGAGTTGATCATTATTACTTATGCTTTTCTACAAAAAGAAAGTGTCAGCCAGATCCACTACATTAAGCTATGCATAATCCTTGGTGTCATTTATTTTGGTTTTTGACGGGTAAGTCTAGCTGAGTACATTCTCGTACTCAGGGTTTATTCCCTGTTGTTGCAGATGACCTTCTATATCAGGGATTCTGTAAGTATTGTCTCCACCCGACGAGTGATGAAGACTAGATCATGGGCATGATCTCTGTTCTCTTATGTGAATGCTTTTGCGGGCTGTGATCAGCGATCTAGTATGTGTATTTGAACTCGGGTGTGTAAGTTAAACTATTTGCTGCCACATGTTTTACAAGACTTGTTTTGTAATAACGATGACTCTGTGATGATGTAATCTATTTGCAAACGTCTGTGAAATGTTGTAACGTACGATATGTTATGTTGAATTACTGTGATCTTGGTTGTATGCAAGTTGGTTTGAAATCCTTCGAGATTTCAGTTCACTACCAGGTTTATATGGGCTCAAGTTCGAGAATTTGATCGTTTCGATGATTGTTTTTATACTTGTGCTCTTATAAATTGGTCGGTTCTGTGACAAACGTGATCATGTAGACATAATCAGATGGTAGCACATGAGACATAGAGATTTAAACTGGTTTGGGGTGCTGTGCGCGCTAAACCCTACTCAGTGGTGCAGCTATTCTTGTATTCGTATGCTCAATTACAGGGGTTGTTGCTCCTAGCTACGAGGTAGATGGGATAGGTGGAAGATGGGATCCCATGCCTGGGGTCCCTACCCTCCTTTATATAGGCAGGAGCGGTAGGGTTACAGAGAGGGCGATCGGGCCAACAAAATGTTTCCTAGTTTGTGTCGCACCCAATTTTGCATAGCAAAATCAAGTACTCATATATGTGCGCCTAGGATGTCCAAACACACATATACCATCAAATTCTAATAATATCAAAGTAAAGTACTTTATTACATCACATATCTCATCATACTATTATCACATAGTCTTGCTCATTGGCAACATTATTACACAAAGCGGAAAACTAAGCCTAAATTGCCACAGGGACTCCAACTAGTGAACATCAATCTAGTAGTCCTAGACATCCTATGAAACTCTTCATATGTATTATCTATTATCCATCCGGGATTTTCATTGAATGTAAAACAAGTGTAAGCTCACCATGCTTAGCAAGTATATCAAAGGGATCTATGAGGCTCAAAGGCTAGACACACTTTGATTGTGGTTCGCAATTGTAGTTGTTCAAGTTTTAGCATCTGAATAGTGTTTTCAAGGTGACGCCTAGGGGTCTAGGCGTACCCCGCACCGCCTAGGCATCTAGGCATTCCAAGCACTCGCCTAGACGCCTAATTGCCTTTAAAACTATGATCCTGAATCACTACTTTAGTGAATAATCCCAACCCAAGTGGTAATAGTGAATAATCAAGATTATATCAATTTCCCAACCATCCATAGTAACCACTAATCATGCAGGATCTAGATCGCTCGTATCCATGAGCACGGCTGTTATAACAGGTTAAATATTTCTATAGAAATTGTACAACTTTACACATCGAGCCATGATTCCCAATGCTCGGGTTTGCAAAGCCCACAACACCACTACCTAGGAAGAGTGGTAGAGTTTCACTACGTAACAAGTCATAGCTCCTAAGGTTTCAGCCGTCTAGCCGTATGTGGCCCTCCTCTAGGAGTGGCAATCATGGTCATGGCACGATACACACCCTAGTAGGAAAAGAAACATACCAACTAGTGCCACCCTCTTGCCCTTACGGAAAGCTATAGACGAGCTAGTACAATCTAGTTAATAGGTTGTCGACAGAATATCATCGGTAATCTTCCGAGGGGTATCCCACTAAGGTAGATTGATCGGCAGAGATGCATGCAATCAAGAACAAGAAGGCAATAGAGACACACGAGTTAGATAGGTTCAGGCCATTAGTATGACGTAATACCCTACTCCTGTGGTCTGTTGGATTGTATTGGCTATCGTATGATATTGCGTGCGTTCGGAGGGGGTCCCTGCCCGCCTTATATAGTTTGGGGGGCAGGGTTTCAAGTCGGTTAGATCTAGGAGATAACCAGAAAATAATAACAGATTACAGGAATCATGGGATCATACGTATCTTAACAGATCTTGTAGTATCTCCAAGATATCTTCCCGGTGTCTTGTGGAGGGCGCCGAGCAGCGTTGTCCGCAAGGCTTCGTCTTGTGGGTTGGGCCGACCCTAGGGGCGCAGCCCATGTGGTCTACCATGGGTATCCGGGGTTGTACCCCCCACAGCTAGTCCCCGAGCACCTTGTATCCGTTGTGCAACGCCATCTTGAGCTTGTCCGAGCAAGTGCGAACAAAGCCGAGCAATCAAACTCATGGTCCGACCACCGTGATGAGTTGCCGAATAGTTGTGAGCTGTCACCGAGCAGCGTGAACCATCGCTGAGCAGTGTGACCCAAGTATGGCTTGCCATAAGGATGTAAGGAGCTCAAGTTCAAAATTGAAAATTTCTTCGCAATGGACCAAGTGTGCCCACTTAGAGTCCGACCACGAGAAAGGGAGGTAATCTTCTTCAACTTCAAGAGTCATGGAGTCTTCCAGATTATAGCAAACACACTCACCGCAAGGTGAAGTGTGCCCACTTAGTCCTCGATCTTGATAGTAGGTGACGTAGTCACGTGGTGCCAGGGTCCAAAGTAAAAGAAAAACCGAAGACCAGCCGAGCAGGCAACCAGTCCTCGAGCGTAACTCTAAAATGAAAAGCCCACATTCACCACAAGGAGAAGTGTGCCCACTTAGTCCTCGAGCCTAACAGTAGGTGATGTGGTCATGTGGTGCTGAGGTCAGAAATAGCAGTCAACAAAAGAAAGTCCCTAGTGCAGTGAGGAATCCAGTCGTAGCACTGACGCAGTCCCTAAGCCACAAAAGGAAATCTTGGAGAAAACAAATCCTAGAGAAAAAACTAGAGTAGCGGTTACTGAGCCTTATCAGATGGCGGAGAAGGCGGCGAATAATCGGCGAGTAGTAACAAATCATGGCGATAAATGGGTGATATGGGCTATAGTTACACGAAAACCCAGATAACAGCCCACCATGCGGTTTTGGAAAATTCAGAGGGGCGCAATTTGCGGGAGCGGTTTCCCAAAAACCCTCGAATGCGAAAGGTGGGGGGAGTGCTTTATAACAGTGCCACCATAGCCCACACTCCCACCTTTGCCACTTTGTCATTTCATCTTCCTCCTCAGCCCTCACACTCCCCGATTCACATCCACATGCACTTCCGCTGCCAATCTCTAACCAGATCTAAGAAATGGCATCGAAGAAGGGAGCTGTGAAGCCAAAGAAGGCAACCGTCATAGCCAGCCGTGACGAGGAATGGGTGCCATCGAGGATGGGGGAGGCAGAAATCAATAGGATGGTGGAGGCGAGCATTCTCTCTGACCGAGTCACCGCTGGATGGCGGCCAGCCAGCGGTGAGCCCTTCCCAATGCCTCATACTGATGAAGTAGTGGTGTTTGAGGATTATTTCTAGCGTGGGTTGGGATTTCCTATTCATCCTTTCCTGAGGGATCTATTGGAGTTCTGGGTGATTAGTCTGTGCAATCTCCATCCAAACATCATCTTGCACATCTCGATCTTTATCCACTTCTACGAAGCATATCTAGGGGTTCTTCTCGCACATCAACCTCTTTAGACACCTGTTCTGGTTGAAGAAGAAGGGCGGTGGCGGTTTCAAGGTGGTCGGTGAAGTATATCTACCACTCCAGGATGGGATGGTGAGCGAGTACATCACTATACTACTGAACACTTCTCTGAAGGGGTGGAATGCCAGTTGGTTCTATATGAAGCAGAGCCACCCTGCAATCCACTACGACGTCGACCACATCCCAATGAGCCAGAAGAGCTGGTCGGAGAAGCCAAACAGTGTTGACATGGAGCAGGTGAGGGAGCTCCTCAACCTGATAAAAGGCGTGGAGATTAACGGCGGACTGGTAGCGGCGAGCTTCATAGTGCACCACGTCTAGCCCTACAAGGAGAGGGCCCACCTAGGCTTTGACTTCAAGGGTGACAACGATGGCACCCGGGAAAGCATGGGGAGGCTATCAAGGGATGACGTGCTAGAGGAAGATGCGGCCAGTGCCTCGTCGGAGTCCTAAGGTGTAGACATTGGTCGGTCGGAGAGTACCCCCCGGTGTCGGAGAAAGTGTGGGGAAGAGGGCAGCGACAGATGAGCTAGCCCAGAAGAAGAGGAAAATGGTGGGTGATGTTCCTTGCAAACCGAGTGGCATCTCGTTTGGTGGTGACCAGACCACTCAGACACGAAGTACGGCGATGTCCGAGTGGTTGGATAACGATGAGGCTCCGGTAGCTCCTTCTCCGAGCATGGAGGTGCCTTCGTGCAACACACGTGTGGAGGAGCAATCAAAGCAAAGGGAGGAAGTCCCCGAGCCAGTGCCTCGTAGATGGCGGACAGGTCGGTGGCAGTGCCCGAGGTAATGGCGGAAACCGCCGGGTCCTCGGGAGCAGAGGCTAGAGTTACCAACGCCGCACTAGAGTTCGGAGCAGAGAAGCCTACGATGTCGGAGGAGCAGACAACGCTCCCTAAAGCATCGAAGGGCGTGGTCAGACATGCTATCCGGCCATAGAGCCCCTGGCGGTGCCTCCATCTATGAAGGAGGAGGACGAGGTAGAAGAGATCGAACGTGAGGAATCATGACCTCAAGCTATCCAAATCCTCCGCAAATGAGGAAACAAAGTGGTGGTCGTTGAGGAGGAGGACACCACCACGGAGCTCAAGAGGCTAGAATCCACCCTTTCCAGGGTGATGAAACTAGATCAAGGTCAGTACTACGTCTAGAATGCTCGTCTTTGATGTTAGAGATCGAGTTCTTCATAGTCATTGTGCGTTTGTAGGGGATAACTCAGACTACCGAGCAACAGCGCCAACTGATCAAGAGGATGGAGCCCCTCACCGAGGAGAATGAAAAACTCAAGGAGGTGATGAAGCTTATGGAGAAGAACATCCAGAGGGCCCAGCATGAGTGAGACCTTGCTAAGTCCAACGTGCAGGACCTGGAATACGAGAAGGGTGTCCTATCTGAGCAGCTAGAGACCGTGTCCAAGTAGCTGCTGGGGCAAGTCCGAGCAGCTAGCCACTATCTTCGAGCAGCTGACGAGTGCTTCCGAGCAACTGGAGCGAAAGTCTAAGCAGCTCAAGCATCTCTGAGCAGAAAGCAAGTATGGCGTATTGGCAAATGTGCTTTGTAGTGTTGAACAATCATATTGTTGCTGATGACTATTGCGCTTGTAGAGCAAGATGTAGAGCTCGGCCAGTTGCATCAAGCCATCGAGCAACACCGAGAGGAGAAGGCGAAGGAGTCAGGGCACATGGAGAAACTAACCGAGGAGCTGAAAGGTGAAGTACTTCATGATCAGAGTTATTGCTGGAGTAATTTCTTGGCTTGATGGATCCTTGTGATGCCTACAAACTATCATTGGAGGTTTAAGGCATAGTTTGATGTGCTGGAGCAAGAGGCTAGGACCCAAAGGAACAAGAAGTTCGATGTCATAGTTGTCGGAGTCAAACCGGTGCTCGACTACATCGACCTGGAGGTGGCTCCTTAGCCCGATGGTAGGACACCACGTCTGGACACCATCATCGAAAGGGCAAGGCGGCATGGGAGAAGTTCAAGAGTTTCAACTCCGATGCCATCGTCACCGCCGTTACACATGCCTTAGCGATGGTCTGGTCCCATTACCCTACCATTGACCTTCAAGCAATAGGGGCCAGATTTGCCGGACAAACGGGGACAACGGAGAACCAGCAACTAGAAGATGAGGTGGAAGACACGGTGAAGAAGCTGACCAGTGACATCGACCTGTTCGGCAAGATGGACGGCGATGGCAAAGCCTAATGATCTGCTCGAAGAAAAGTCTGTAATAATTGGAGAGAGTAGTTAAAACGCGCAAGGGCGCAGACAGACATTTGTATCTAGAAATGTTGTAAAGTGACATGTGCATGTTTATGCAATTTGCTAGTTTTCATTGAAGAATCGTTGTAGTGTTAACCCTAACACAATTATACATAGTATAAGTAGCGTCCGAGCAGTTAGTTCGTTACTGAACCCTTTGGCCTTGGCTAGCCCATAGTCCATAACCCCAAGCCCCGAGCCCATGCACTGTAGGAGGAATAGGCATGACCAAGAAACCACGGCTGACCACCCATAACGCAGAGCGTGGAGCCCATAGCACGTGTAGGGAGAGATCAAAGACCGGGTCTTCTCCATAGAGAACAGAGCAGAACGTGTGCTACTCGGTGGTTGTCAAAATAACTTGGAGATATATGTAGTGTTAGTAGTGTCCGAGCAGTTAGTTCTTTACTATGCTCTTGGCCTTGGCTAGCCCATAGTCCATAACATCGAGCGCGAAGCCCGTGCACGTGTAGGAGGAACAGGCGTGACTAAGGAACCATAGCCGACCACCCATAACATAGAGCATGGAGCCTATAGCATGTGTTGGGAGAGATCAGAGACTGGGTCTTCTCCATAGAGCACGGAACAAAATGTGTGCTGCTCGGCGATTGGTGAAACATTTCGGAGATATGGAGAAACATAGCGGAGTGTTTATGGCGATCACATATTGGAGATATGGAGAAAAGTGGTGGAGCATTTATGCCGATCTCGTATTGGAGTTTGTTAAGGAGTAGCTTAGAGCTGGCGACCGCAAGTGTAGATTAAATCATAATGGAGAAATAATGGAGACAAATTGTGGCGACCAAAACTTTATTCATCATGGAGTGGAGAATACATATCTAGAGCATTTCAAGGATAGGAACGTATAAGGTGCTCGATGTGCCATGAATTGGGGACATTGAGTCTGTCCAAGTTGCAAAGCCGGTAAGACCCTGGTCGAGTAATCTGTTTGACCATGTAGGGCCCTTCCTAGGGGGAGGAGAGCTTGTGAATCCCTTTTGTTTTCTGCTTTCTGAGGAGAATGAGGTCGCCAACAGCAAATGAACGACCTTTGATGTTGTGGTTGTAGTATCTTTACAAGCCTTCTAGGTATTTGGCTGTGTGGATACAGGTGATTAGGTGTTCTTCCTTAGCCCTGTCGATGTCCTCTGTCCGAACAGCTATGACTTGCTCTTCATCATAATTTTCCACCCTAGGTGCTCGGAAGGCAATGTCCACTGGTAGTATGGCTTCTGAGCTATAGACCAAGAAATATGGAGACACACCGGTGCTATGACTAGCTTGAGTGCGTAGTCCCCAGACCATAGCTGGTAGCTCTTTGAGCCATCTACCCAAATGCTTTTCTTCTTTCTGATATAGTCTCTTTTTGAGGCCATCAAGGATGATGTCATTCACCCATTCGACCTGGCCGTTGGCTCTAGGATGGGCAACAGAGACGTATTTAATGGGATGCACCGGTCTTCGTAGAAGTCCCAAGAATGATGTCCAGTGAACGTGGTTCTGAGGTCAGAGATAATGCTATTTGGAAGACTAAATCTGTGGATGATATCTTCGAAGAGCTCGACTGCTTTCTTTGCGGTGGCCGAAACAAGCGGTTTGTATTCGATCCACTTGGAGAACTTGTCGATGGCGATGTACATGTACCGGAAGCCACTTGGTGCTGGCTTGAAAGGCCCGATCATATCTAGTCCCCAGCATGCAAAAGGCCATAAAGCTGGAATGCTCTGCAGCTCTTGCGCCGACATGTGTATTTGCTTGGCGAAAAATTGGCATCCTTCACAACATTGGACGAGGTCTTCTGCATCGGTGAAGGCCGTGGGCTAGTAAAAACTAGCTCGAAAAGCTTTGCCGACCAGGTTTCTCGAGGCCACGTGGTTGCCATAGGAACTAGTGTGAATTTTGAGATGTAGCTTCACTCCCTCTTCTTGGGTGATGCATTTCTACAGTATCCCTTCCTTGGCAGTTTTCCTCAACAAGTTCCCGTCCACCAGCACGTAATGCTTGCTTCGATGGATTACGTGTTCAGTTTCAGTCTTGTCAGCGGGTACATCGGTGCTGGTGAGGTACTTGATGAACTGCTCCCTCCAATCGGTGACCGACGAGGTTACCATGAGTACCAACTGCTCGGCAGGGGGGATTTCTTGAACTTCCTTCTCTCCCTTGATGGACGGCATAAGCAGATCTTGAACGAAGACCCCAGGCGGAATCACGGCACAAGAAGAGCCTATCTTAGATAGGTGGTTGGCGAGCTGATTTTGATCTCGCACCACGTGGTGGTACTCGATACCGGAGAACTTCCCTTCGAGCTTCCTAATTTTGGCGCAATATGCATCCAACTTCTCACTAAAACAGGACCAGTCTTTGTTGAGCTAATTGATGACTAGTGTGGAATCTCCATATACCATGAGGCATTTGACACCGAGCTCGTCGGCTATACGGAGTCTGTGGAGACATGCTTCATATTCGGCGGCATTATTAGAGGCTAGAAAATGAATTTGGAGAACATATCAGAGCTTGTCCTTGGTCGAAGTAATGAATAAGACGCTAGCACCGGCACCGTTGATGTTGAGGGCACCATCGAAGTACATCACCTAGTGCTCAGGGCAAGTAGTGGGGATGGGCTCTTGGATCTCGGTCCACTCAGCGATGAAGTCAGCAAGTGCCTATGACTTGATAGTAGGCCTGCTTCTGAATTCAATAGAGTAAGTGCCGAGCTCAACAACCCACTTGATGATACGACCGTTGGCTTCTTTGTTGCAGAGAATGTCCCTAGAGGGAACTCAGTGACTATGGCAATCTTGTAGTACTCAAAGTAATGGCAGAGCTTGCGCGACGTGATCAGAATGGCGTATAGCAGCTTTTGGACCTAAGGATAACGAGTCTTGGGCTCATTAAGGACCTCACTGATGAAGTAGACCGAACATTGCACCTTATAGGCATGGCTGGCCTCCTCGTGCTCGACGATGATAGCTGTGCTAACGACGCGAGAAGTGGCGGCGATGTAGATCAGTAGAGTTTTGTCTAGCCAAGGTGCTATCATGATCGGAGGCTTTGTTAGAAACAACTTGAGCTGTTCGAAAGTTGTGTCTGCCTCATCTGACTAGGAGAAGCGCTCGGAGGCCTTGAGGAGCTTGAAGAAAGGTAGTCCATTTTCACCGAGGCGCGATATAAAGCGACTGAGAGTGGCCATGCAACCTATGAGCTTCTGTATATCCTTGGTGCATGTTGGGCATTTCATGTTGGTGATGGCAGAGACCTTGTCGGGGTTGGGTTCGATGTCACGGGCGCTGACAATGTAGCCTAGGAGTATTCTGGATGGAACTCCGAAGATGCACTTTGAAGGGTTCAGCTTCCATCGGTACCTTTTTAGGTTGGCGATCATTTCTTCGATGTTAGCGATGAGATTATCAATAGTCTTGGACTTGACAACCACATCGTTGATGTAAGCTTTGACGTTGTGACTGATCTGCTGATCAAGACACATCTAGATGGCCCTTTGGTAGGTTGCCCCGATGTTCTTGAGTTCGAAGGACAAGGTAGTATAGCAGTACACCCCAAAAGGAGTAATGAATGATGTCTTGATCTGGTCGTCTTCCTTTAGGGATATCTGATGATAGCCTGAGGAACAGTCAAGGAAGGAGAGCAGTTCACAGCCAGTGGTGGAGTCTACAACCTCGTCTATTCGAGGCAGACCGAAGGGGTCTTTAGTGCAGTCTTTGTAAAGATTAGTGTAATCAATGTACATTCTCCATTTTTTATTCTTTTTTGAACAAGAATAGGGTTTGCTAACCACTCAGGATGATACACTTCTTTTATGAATCCGGCAGCTAGGAGCCGTTTTATTTCTACCCTAATAGCCTCCTTCTTGTCTGGCATGAATCATCGAAGTTTCTGCTTGATTGATTTGGCGGTCGGTGAGACCTTCAAGGAGTGCTCAATCTTCTCCCGTGGTACCCTTGGCATGTCTATAGGTTTCCAAGCAAACACATCGGTGTTGGCACGTAGGAAGGAGATGAGCGCGCTTTCCTATTTGGGGCCAGGTGAGCCCCAATCTTCATGGTCTTGGAGGGGTCGTTGAGGCCAAGGCCGACCTCCTTGGCTTCCTTGGACTTGGTGGAGGCGTGAGGAGGCTCCAGCAATGGGATCTCTAGGCCATCGATGGGCACCATCTTGGCATCGGTGACCACGCTAGCCATCTGGATGGAAAGGTCGGTGGCTTCGGTGAGGGCGAGACTTTTTGTCTCATAGGCGTAGGCGATGGAGAGGTTGGCCCATAGGGTTAGGACTCCTGCAGGTGAAGGCATCTTCAGCACCAGATAGGCGTTGGCCAGAGCTGGCCGACCAAGTATGGCGTGGTAGGTGGTGTTGAAGTTGGTGAAGTAGAAGTTGATGTGCTCAATGTAGTAGTTGCTAGTCGTGTCAAACTGTACTGGGAGGGTGATCTCTCCAAGTGGTTTAGATGCCCTACCAGGTACCACACCCCAGAGAGGAGTCAGAGGGTGTGAGGTCTCCCATCCCAAGGCCCAACTCATGTAGGGTTCCAGCGAAGAGGAGGTTCAGAGCGCTCCCACCGTTGATGAGCACTTTTATGAAAAGTAGTTTTTGGACGGTTGTGTTGAGGATGAGGGGGAAACGCCCTATGCAAGGGATATCCGCCCACTGATCAGCCCTGCTGAAGGTGATGGGGACCTCGGACCAGGGGCAATAGCTAGGTTTGGCGGTGGTGTCCTCTGCATTGACGGCGAGCACCCGTCGGGCGGTGAGCTTCCTTTCTCTTCTACTCTTGGTGGTGGTGAGACCCCAAAGATGGTGGCGACCACCTTGTCATGATCCTGGAAGGCATTGTTGTTGCCCCCAGGTGGTCGGCGGCC
The DNA here is from genome assembly GCA_904845875.1 of Miscanthus lutarioriparius. Classification (NCBI taxonomy): domain Eukaryota; kingdom Viridiplantae; phylum Streptophyta; class Magnoliopsida; order Poales; family Poaceae; genus Miscanthus; species Miscanthus lutarioriparius. The sequence continues at coordinate 71,775,980 of CAJGYO010000012.1, read as the reverse complement.
TCCGGCGCCATTGTTGTTGTCATCATTTGACTTTTTAGCCTAGAATTCCTTCGCCAAGCCAAGGTAGTCCTTCATCTAATGCTTGGCATTTTTGTGGAGGGGCATAGGCCCTCGAGGATCTTCTTGTACTGCTCATCATAGTTGTGCTTGGCTTGAGGTTCTTCAATGAAGGCGATGATGTGGTCTAGTCGGTGGTGGCGATATTGACCAGGCTTGGATCCTTCTGGCCAATCATGGCCACTGTCCCGATGGTGGCTGCGGTTGTCGTAGTGGCGGTTGTTGTGGCACCAGTCATCGGGGCGATCGTTGCTATGGCGAGTTGGGCGATGAGTGCCCGCATCCTCGTTGAAGTGCACTTCGGCGTCTTTGACGTTGGTGTAGTGGTTGGAGGTCATAATCATCTCACCAATCCCCGTTGGCAGCTTGCGGTTGAACTTGGAGCAGAGGTCGTGGTGATGGAGTCCTCGGACAAAGGCAGTGATGACCTCAGCTTCCATGATGTTAGGAATAGAGTTCCTCATCTCAGAAAAGCGTCCGATGTAGCTATGGAGGAGCTCGGACGACTTCTGGTAGATGTGGTTAAGATCATGCTTGGTGCCCGGCCGAGTACACGTAGCCATGTAGTTGTCGGTGAAGACTTTTTTCAGCTCTTCCTAGGATCCGATGGAGTCTGGGGCAAGGCTTGTGAAACAGTTCATCGTGGTTGGTGTGAGCATGATGGGAAGATTGTTCACCATGGCCCTAGTGTCTCCTCTAGCGACGCGCATAGTAGTGGCGTAAGCCTATAGCCACTGTGTGGGGTTCATCCTTCCCTCATTGGGCTTGACCCTAGTGATTTTGAAACCACGGGGCCACTGGAGTATTCATAGTGCCCTCATGAATGCTGGGGGCCCTTTGGGTTTGTTGGTGCCATGATTTGCAACATTGCCGGTGTTAAGCGGCTTGAGAGCTGAGTCTGGGTTACCGAACTCCGGCTCATACTCTTGATGGTGGCATACTTCTTCTTCATGGCAACCAAAATGGCGCTCGTTGATACGTTGTTGCACATCTCAGAGATTGTTGAGGTGCACTCGGATGTCCTGGTCGACCTCCTGGATCATGTTGGAGTGGGTGATCGATGCGGTTGCCCCTAGCTCCCCCTAGAGGGGTCGTCTATCATCACAGTGCTGGTAGGTGAAGCGGCTTGGGCGGCGATCAGATCTTGGCGTGGTTGATCGACGAATTGAGCTGGTGGAGTATGAAGGCCTCTAATCCTGGCGGATCTCATCGACCTGATAGTGTGCCGCTTTAAGCATGGTGGTGACCTTGGCGACCTCCGATGTCTATGGGAGCCTAGCGAGCTCGTTGGCGACCACAGCCAAGTTGGCACTAGGGGTCTTGTAGACGTCGTGGCCGTCAACATGGACAAATTCATCATTGAGGTTGCGGTGGAGTTGGCATGGCCTTCCTTGTGAGTCAAGCTGAGCCTTGGCCATCGCAAGGGTAGCCTCATTTGCTCGGCGCTATGCATGGTTGACATTCCTATTGACGTGGGTGGCATGCTTCTCCTCGGTTTCCCCATTCCACGAGGGGCTGTCGACGCTGATGCTAAAGATTCTGCCCCCACGGAAGGGTGGGAAAGGAGGTTGCGTGGTGGTGGTTTCAACGATGGTCTCCATAGAGCCCTGGGACTCGGAGTCTGGAGTTTCCTCCAAGATGGTTTGGAGGGATGTTTTAGGGCATCGACCGACGTGTAGCATGTTGATAGTCAATGGGGGCTGGTCGGCGATCTGGATCGGTGGGAGGTTGGACATCTCCAACCTGGTCGCGAACTTGCCCCTTAGGGCATCTTGGTAGGTGGCGGCGACGATGGTGAGCTCGAAAAGTAGGGCCATAACCCTTGGAGTTTCCTGAGTAGCCTTCGATAGATCTGGATCAGAGGATGGTCAGCGCTGAACCAGCATGGTCAGAGCCGATTCGGTGATGGAGAGGCAATCGGCGAGCTTCTAGCCAACCTGATCGATGGATGCGATCAGATCGTCACTGTTGATTTGCCTCCTCTGGTAGTGGGGGAGCGGGCAGTGAATTGTTGGTGAAAGCGACCTTAGAGGTGGTTCCGAGATCGAATCTATAGTTGCAGGTGTTGGGGTGATCGGCGCAGCATTGACCTACACCGGCTCGATGAGCTCTCCGACTCCATTAGCGTTGATGATCCACGAGATCGATCCAATCGTGAAGATCTGGCCCGGTTGTGGGAGGGACAAAGAGCCTATAGAACATACCATCTTGTTTGACATGGAAACAACACACACACCCCTACCTGGCACACCAACTATTGATAGAATATCATTGGCAATCCTTCAGGGGTATCCCATGAAGGTAGATTGATCGGTAGAGATGCGTATAATTGAGAACAAGAAGGCAACAGAGACACATGAGTTAGACAGGTTTATGCCGTCAGTATGATGTAATACCCTACTCTTGTGGTCTGTTGGATTATATTGGCTATCGTATGATATTGCGTGCGTTTGGAGGGGGTCCCTGCCCACCTTATATAGTTGGGGGTAGGGTTACAAGTCAGTTAGATCTAGGAGATAACCACAAAGTAATAATAGATTATAGGAATCATGGGATCATACGTATCCTAACAGATCTCGTAGTATCTCTAGGATATCTTCCTGGTGTCTTGCGGAAGGCGCCGAGCATCGCCGTGCCCACAAGGCTTTGTCTTATGGGCTAGACCGCCCTTGGGGGTGCAACCCATGTAGTCTGTCATGGGTATCTGGGGTTGTACCCCCCACATAGGTTAAAGTTAGAGCCATATGACACTCGGGGTTGTACGAGAACTCCTAGGTGGCTGCTTCAGGATTAAGACCTTTTGGAGAGGAACTAGAGCACTCAACCCCGTACTCTAGCCCCCTAATTGTTACTAAAAAGCTCCATTTTATCACATTGCATAATACATTTAGTCATGTTTAACAATTATTTTATGTTGAGCGCTGCAGCATCTATCCAAAATGCATCCCAAACCATAGGTATCAAGGATATGTGGTACAAGTAGTAATCTAGGTAAAGTCCATAATGGTACTTCAAATTTAAACACATGCATGTAAATGAATTGTAGAGTTCATAGGTACAAGGGGTCTTTGCTACACTTGCCTCCCTCAAAGTTTTCTTCCTGGTACTGCTGTTCTCCCAACTGGTCCTTAGAAGCCTCAAACTGATCACTCTCTAAATGTGTTCCAATTCACCAATCATGCATCCAATGCAATCATTACATGCATACAAATAGACTTCTATTAGAGCAGTACACCAAACACTAAAAACATAGATTAAAAAGCTTATAAAACTAATATACGTACTGCTATAAACACATGAGTGAAAGAATCACTCAAATCGGACTTAAAACGCAAAAGTTATGCATAAAACAAGATTCAATGGCATTTTTGTAAATAAACTAAACTCAAATTTGAATTTAAACTAATAAAATCTGAATTTAAACGAATAATGGATGGCACGCAATATTTCCTAAAACTACAGGGGCCAAAACAAAAGAAAACAGGACTGAAAAGTAATTCTTTTAAACTATACTGGACCACGGGTTGATTCACTGAAAACCCGAGGGATAAACTACAAAATTGCCTGGCTGACTATGGGTTGACCCATGTGGCTGCTGACTGGATGCCACGCGGCTGCGTGTGAGTGGTGCGGTGCACCACGTGTGTGGTGGGCACGCTGACGCGGCGCTATGGATCATGTCCATAGGTCCACGGTGGATCGGTTAAGACCCCAAAGGGGTATGCTCTAATCAGAGCCATTCACATGAATCCGACAGCGAGGAATGAAGGGGATAACTGCCGCCATCCGCATAGTGGCTCTGGTGAGCCTACCATGGCCGGTGCCGAGCCGAGCACCACGGCGAACGCCGATACGGCGCTTTGGACCACCTCGCTCAAAACCAACAGCACGAAAATAAAGCACAGGCTCTCACAAACTCAGTCGGGTACCAAAACAGAGATAGGGAGCACATCGAGGCGATGGCTCCCATGGCGGTGCCATGGCCGGTGCGACTGGAGCTCGCCGATACGGTGCTCTAGAGCATCATTCAAGGAAATGGGGGCACGGGAAGATCGAGCAGCTCACCGCGAGTCCGAAGAATACGTTCACGGCGGCCAAGAGACCTCCGAGGGGTTCGGCGATGTATGACGGCGGCTGGAGAGAGAAAAAGGGCATGGGTGAGTGTGAATCCGAGTGATTCATTACCAAAATGAAGAAATGAGGGCACCTACGGTTTTGGTGGAGTACGATGGAGATCACGGGTGCATCGGTGACTTCGATTGGGCACCGAAGCGGCGGATTGCGGGGCAGTGGTGCGAGCTCGGATGCGGATGGGGAAAAAGGGAGAGAGAGAGGGGCTCCATGGTGGGTTTTATAGGTGAGCGTCCATGGCAAAGATGGGAAGCAAGCATGGCGCTATGAAATTAGTGGATTTCGAATCCCTTCCTAGGTGGCATGGTGCGGTGGCAAGTTGCCATAGATGGCAACAACCATCACTAGGATGAAGGAGGAAGGTGAGGTGGGCATTTGATGAGCGGGTCCTGGTTGCTAGAGAAAGAGGAGGGAGAGGTGGCGTGTGACATGGGAGTGGGGCAAGCCTCAGCCTGGGCTGAGCAGTGTGCCGAGCTGGGCCGCGGTGGTGGGCTATGGGCACGCGCGCGTGCGAGTGAAGGAAGGGCACCGGAGCGGGCCATGAGCAAGTCGTGCGGCCGGGCCATTAGCGTGAAAGAGGGAAGGGAGGGGAGGCATGGGGCTGGGCTGCCAGCAAGCCAAGGCCAATTTTCGACATGGGAAGGGGCTAGGCCGGCTCTAGAGTTGGGGTGGAAAGGGAGAAAGATGAAAGTTTTTAAAAGAAAATCCTTCCTATTTTCAAAGCTTTGAAAATTGATCAAATTCAAATGAAATTTGAATTCAACCTCAAGCAACCTAGCCCTACACTCAACCAAAAGCAGTATGCTTCAGCATGAATGCAACAAACATGTTTTTAAACCTTATAATTAATTTTAATTAACCAAATTTATTATTTGGCCTAGGTTAAAATGCATAGAAAATCAAATAATTGATCAAATTTAATTATTAATTTGCAAATGAAATTTTAGGGTGTTACAAACCTACCCCCTTAAGATGAATCTTGTCCTCGAGATTCAAATGATTCAAAAAGACTAGGATAGTCAGATTTCAGATCATCCTCTCTTTCCTAGGTTGCCTCATCTATAGAATGTCTGTTCCACTAAACCTTACACATTCTTATAATCCCGCTCCTTATGATTCTCTCAGCTGTTTCCAAGATTCTCTGGATATTCTTTGTATGATAGATCCTCTTGGATATCCAGTTCATCCAAAGGTAACTATTTCTTAGGTACTCTCAAACATTTCTTGAGCTGAGATACATGGAAGACATCATGAACACCTGAGAGCTATTCCAGTAATTCCAGCTAGTAAGCAACTTCTCCTCTCCTGTTGATGATCTTGAAGGGTCCCATATACCTAGGTGACAACTTTCCCTTGTTATGAAACCTCTTAACTCCTCTCATAGGTGAAACTTTGAGATAAACAAAATCACCAATCTCAAACACCAAATCCCTTCTTCTCGTGTCGGCGTAGCTTTTCTATCGAGACTGTGCAACCTTCAAGTTTTGCCTTATTGTTTTTACCTGTTTCTCCACCTGTTGTAAAACTTCTAGTCTAAAGACTTGACTTTCCCTCGTTTGATTCCAAAACAGTGGCGTCCTGCACTTTCTACCATACAACGCTTCAAATGCTGCCATCTTAAGACTTTTCTAGTAGCTATTATTATAGGAGAATTCAGCATAGGGCAAAATCTTGTCCCAACTTGTCCCGTACTGTAAAGCACAAGCTCTCAACATATCCTCTAAAATCTGATTTGTTGTCTCAGTCTACCCATCTGTCTGAGGATGATAAGCTGAGCTAAAGTTCAACTTCGTGTCCATGGACTCATGCAACTTCTACCAAAAATGAGATGTGAATTGTGTACCCCTATCTGAAACAATCTTCTTTGGTACTCCATGTAAATATACAATCCCTTCCATGTATAGCTCTGCCAACTTTGCACCAGAATGAGTTGTCTTGACAGGAATGAAATGTGCTACTTTTGTCAGACGGTCTACTATTACCCAGATAGAGTCATATCCCCTCTATGTACGGGGTAATCCCACTATGAAATCCATTCCAACTTCTTCCCATTTCCACTCGAGTATCTTCACAGGTTGAAGTAAACCTACTGGCCTCTAATGCTCTGCCTTTACCCTTTGGCACGTATCACATATGGCCACATGGTCAGCTACATCTCTTTTTAGTCCATACCACCAATATCTCTCTTTAAGATCAAGATACATTTTAGTACTCCCCGGGTGTATAGAATAGGCCGAGTCATGAGCTTCCCTCAAAATACTATCTAATAGACTTCACTTCTGGCACACAAATCCTTTTACCAAACCATACTGTTCCTTGATCATCCATGTGGAAACCCAGGGCTTTACCAATCACTATATGTTCAGCAATATCTTTGATCTTCTCATCATTCAACTGTCCCTTACGAATCTCTCATTCTAAAGTAGGTTCTACCTCTAACTCTATAGTGTTAGCCACAATACCCAAATTCAGATGTTCAAACTCCTCACACAACTCTCTAGGTAATTGAGTTGTATAGGCCATGTTCACATAACTCCTCCTACTCAAGGCATCTGCTACCACGTTAGCTTTACCCGGATGATAGTGTACCTCCAAATCATAATCCTTGATTAACTCTAGCCATCTATGCTGCCTCAAATTTAGATCTGACTGAGTGAATATATAGTTCAAACTCTTATGATCCGTATAAATCTCACACTTATGACCAATCAAGTAATGCCTCCAAATCTTGAGAGCATGTACCACAGCTGCTAACTCCAGATCATGAGTTAGATAATTTAACTCATGTTTTCTCAGTTGTCTAGATGCGTAGGCAACAACTCTACCATCTTGCATAAGAACATAGCCTCGACCTTTCCATGAGGCATCACAATAGATAGAGAAGCTTTTGGTAATATTAGGTAAGATAAGCACTGGGGCAGAAGTCGGTCTCTTTTTCAACTCCTCAAAACTATCTTGACATTGCTTAGACCATACAAATGTGGCATTCCTCTCTAACAGAGTAGTCATGGGTTTGGCCAATTTATAGAATCCCACGATGAATCTCCTATAGTACCCAACCATACCAAGGAAACTCCGAATCTCACTAACATCCTGAGGTGGCTTCCAACTCAACACATCTCTAACCTTCTTGGAATCTACTGCTACTCCTCCATTAGAGATTATGTGACCAAGGAAAGATACTTCTTTTAGCCAGAACTCACATTTGCTAAACTTAGCATAGAGCTCATGTTCTCTAAGCTTTTGCAATACTAGCCTCAAATGTTCCTCATGTTCTTCATTCTTGGAGTAGACTAATATATCATCAATAAACACAATGACAAACTTGTCAAGGTACTCCATGAATACTTTGTTCATCAAATACATGAAGTAAGCAGGTGCATTTGTCAGACCAAAAGACATGACTGTGAACTCATATAATCCATATCGGGTCACAAAAGTGGTTTTGCGAATGTCAGAACGTCTTATTCTTAGCTGATGGTATCTAGATCAAAGGTCGATCTTGGAAAATACACAAGCTCCTTTCAATTGGTCAAATAGGTCATTGATTCGAGGTAGTGGATACTTGTTCTTAATTGTGACCTCATTAAGTGATCTGTAATCTATGCACATCCTTTGAGTACCATCTTTCTTCTCTACAAACAGTACTGGTGCACCCCAAGGTGAAGAACTAGATTGGACATAACCCTTATCTAGCAATTCCCTTATTTGTTTCTTAAGTTCTGCTAATTCATTCACTCCCATTCTATAAGGTCTCTTAGCTATGGGTACAGTTCTAGGTAAAAGTTCAATTATAAACTCAATATCTCATTTAGGTGGCATACTTGGTAACTCCTCAAGGAAGACATCTAGATACTCATTTACTATCCGTATATCCTCTAGGGTTGTGCCCTCCAATTGATTAACCTGATAGATTTTTTAGGCTGACTATGTTGCCACATACTCAACTTTCTCTCTAGATGGAGTGGTTCGATTGATGGAACTATTCCCACAATTTATAACTGCCTTTTGGGACCTCAACCAATCCATACCCAAGATAACATCAATTCTAGATGAGTCTATGACTACAAGGTTGGCTTGAAATTCTACCCCCTTATGATGAGACTAGCAGCTAAGCATATCCAATTTGCTTTCATTTCCCCTCCAGGTGAGTTTACTAACATGGGTTTCTTCATAACACATATGGGAATACCATGCTTCTTTATGAATTTATATGTTATGAAGGAATGCGAAGCACCATAATTGAAAAGTACTATAGCTGAGTTTGAGTTGACTGGAAACGTACCGATCACCACATCGGGTGCCTCCTGAGCTGTCTCTATAGTCACATGATTCACCTTCCCACGGACATAATTCTGCTGCATATTAGCCATCTTCTTGGGGCATCTATTGGAGTAATGTCCTGGTTCTCCACAGTTGAAGCATCTATTATCATTGACTACATTTGGCACCTTTGGTGCGCCATTCTTTTGTGGAGCATTGGGGATGTTGCCCTTCATAGGAGCATTGTTGGTTTGCTGCTTGCGCTGGACTGGTGCCTTATACTATTGCTGCTGCTGCTGTGCACGTTGTGGTTGCTGTTGCAGTTGACCAGACTGGACTAACCCTGATAGCACTGTTGTGGGTAAGCTTGCTGAGGAGCAAAGCGGACACGAGTTTACTCCCAGACTATTGCTGTTGGAATTTCCTCTTCTTGTCCTCCATTTGGTGGTGCTTGTTCTCTATAACCAAGGCCTTGTCCACTAGCTGCTAAAAACTAGCAAAGGTATGGGATAGGAATTGGTACTAGAGACCATCATTCAGACCTTCCATTAATAGCTCATGCCTCTTCTTATCGTCTTCCACTTCAGTAGGTGCATACCATGACAATTGTATGAACGTGTCATGATACTCTACAACAGACATGCTCCCTTGCTTGGGAGCCAAGAATTCCTTCTTCTTTAGCTTCATCAACCCAACAGGCACATGATGAGAACGGAAGGTGCTGTGAAACTCTTGCCAAGTGATGGGATTAGCTTCGGTACGGCCAAAGCGGAAAGAGTCCCACCAGTCAAGTCCAGCCCCTTGGAACTGTCCAGAAGCATACAAAACCTTCTCTTTGTCATCACACTATGCAATCTCAAGTTGTCTCTCAATTGCACGTGGCCGTCATCAGCTTGGAGAGGGTCAGTGGAATGCTTGAAGACAAGTGGATGTCCCTTCAGAAACTCTCCCCTCTTGTCTCTGACTTTAGGGGGTGCATTCCCATTCTCATTCCCAATATTCTGCATGCTCTGAGCCATCTGCTAAAGCAATTGAGTTTGCATCATCATCATCAGTTGCTCCATAGTGATAGGGGGTGGCGGTGGCAAGTCCTCGCCTCCTTGGTTGTTCCTCCTGGTGTTCACCATTTGTAGATACATCATATAAGTCTCATATGTCCAAAATATATAACCTTTAAGAGATAATGGCCTAATGAGAGTAGGTATCACAAGATCAAGACAAGATATATATATATAGGGTATACAAGAAGATAATTGTTCTGAACTTTTCTGGCGAGTTGGATAGACAACAGTGCAGTAAAATGAGCATATCTCAATCTCTATTTATCATCTGAATGAGAATTTTACCTTTATGGAAAGCTTGTGAAATTATCTACAACTTTCATTTAAAATACATGGTGCTTCCACATCAGGACCTCCTCACAATCATGACAAAAATCCAAATAAAACATTGTTCATCATGACAATCATCCAACCACCCAAGTAACAATTGTTCAACCATTGAAAAGAAAAGAACTAACACACTCTCGCACATCTATGCGTGTTTATTACATATTTTGGGAAATCCTCCTATGGGTCGATGTTGGTGCTGGTGTTGGGGTCTCCAAAGCCTCCTCTGTTCCTTGGGGGCAATTGAGCAGAATACCTGGTGCTTCCACATCAGGACCTCCTCGATGCTGCTTCAACGTAGCATTCTCCTAGGCAAGCTATAGGTATGCCTTCCCCATGACATCTAGCTCATCCAAGGCTTGATCCAAGTCGGTGTTGGTCTAGGCCAAGCTCATCAAGGTAGGCCAAAGCCTATGGTTTGCCTCCCCAAGTGGTGATGTGATGTTGTAGGTGGATTGGCCGCTCCGATGGTGGGGAAGATAATGATCCTCCTCCCATGCAATGTCATCGAAGTGGCAGTCACGATTGACCACCAACGCCTGTCGAGCAGCATCTCGGATGATGGCTGCATGTGTGAGCCATGCAGTGATAGCACAATGGATGTAGCGCACCTGAGTCTCTTCATGGATGTACACCTCTATCTCCTAGAAGTTGGTGTAGTCAGGGTTGGTCCAATGCTCTATCCGGTACTACATAGTGCACCTGGTGCGGTAGCGACGTACAAGTGAGAGAAGCTTAGGGTGGTACTAGGCATCTCCCTGCAAATCATAGTGGATCTCCATGGTCCACCCCTGAGTCAGCAGCACATCATGGTAATCATCACCATCATTTCCACCGTCTCCTCCATCTCCGTCACCATCACCACCATCATCTCCACTATCATCTCCACCATCTCCATCACCACCATCATTACCCTCATCATCAGAATCAGAGTTGTTAGAATCATCACCATCATCAGGGTCACCAGCTCCATCCTGACCCCCCTATTCAGCTTCCTCCATGGGCTCCTCCTCAGATTCATCTATCTCTATAGGCTCCTCATACATGGGCCCCTCTTCGGTCTCCTCATCCATAGGTTCATCCTCCATTTGGTCCTCCAGAGGTTCCTCCAAAGGCACCTCCATAGGCGGTTCCTCCTCCATGCTTCTCAAAGCCTCAACTAGGTGTGGGGGAACACGCTTACCAAATGTGAACCTTGTCCTCCTTGTTGGCATCACAATGGTACGCTTGTGGGGTGTCAGCTTGGTGCGGGTCATCTATAAGATTGAAAAGGTTGAGTATTAGAATAAGATAAATTTTGCAACAGATAAAAGACAGAATATAAGCAAAAAAATATAGTAACATAAAGGTAGCAAAATAAAGATAATGTGATCCTAGAAATGTCCATTTCTAACTAGGTTCATTGTCCTACAGTCAGTTATAGCTTTGATACCAATTTGTCGCACCCAATTTTGCATAGCAAAATCAAGTACTCATATATGTGCACCCAGGATGTCCAAACACACATATACCATCAAATTGTAATAATATCAAAGTAAAGTACTTTATTACATCGCATATCTCATCATACTGTTATCACATAGTCTTGCTCGTTGGCAACATTATTACACAAAGCAAAAAACTAAGCCCAAACTGCCACAGGAACTCCAATTGGTGAACATCAATCTAGTAGTCCTGGACATCCTCTGGAAACTCTTCGTATGTATTATCTGTTACCCATTCGGGATTTTCATTGAATGTAAAACAAGTGTAAGCTCACCATGCTTAGCAAGTATATCAAAGGGATCTATGAGGCTCAAAGGCTAGACACGGTTTGACTACGGTTCATAATTTTAGTTGTTCAAGTTTTAGCATTCTAAATCACTACATTAGTGAATAATCCCAACCCAAGTGGTAATAGTGAATAATCAAGATTATATCAATTTTCTAACCATCCATAGTAACCACTAATCATGAAGGATCTAGATCGCTCGTATCCGTGAGCACGACTGTTATAACAGATTAAATATTTCTATAGAAATTGTACAACTTTACCCACTAAGCCATGATTTCCAATGCTGGGGTTTGCAAAGCCCACAACACCTCTACATAGGAAGTGTGGTAGGGTTTCACTATGTAACCCTTCGCTAGTCGCACTAACAAGTCGTAGCTTCTAAGGTTTCAGCCGTCTAGCCGTATGTGGCCCTCCTCTAGGAGTGGCACTCGTGGTCGTGACACAGTACACACCCTAGTAGGAAAAGAAACATACCAACTAGTGCCCCCTCTTGCCCTTATGGAAAGCTACAGATGAGCTAGTACAATCTAGTTAACTAGTTAAAGTCAGAGCCATATGACACTTAGGGTTGTATGAGTGGTCGCTTCAGGATTAAGTCCTTATGGAGAGGCACTAGAGCACTCAACCCCGTACCCTAGCCCCCAAATTGTTACTAAAAAGCTCCATTTTATCACATTGCATAATACCTTTAGTCATGTTTAACAATTATTTTATGTTGAGCGATGCAGCATCTATCCAAAATGCATCCCAAACCATAGGTATCAAGGATATGTGGTACAAGTAGTAATCTAGGTAAAGTCCTTAAGGGTACTTCAAATTTAAACACATGCATGTAAATGAATTGTAGAGTTCATAGGTACAAGGGGCCTTTGCTACACTTGCCTCCCTCAAAGTTTTCTTCCTGGTACTGCTGTTCTCCCAATTGGTCCTCAGAAGCCTCAAACTGATCACCCTCTAAACGTGTTCCAATCACCAATCAAGCATCCAATCCAATCATTACATGCATACAAATAGACTTCTATTAGAACAGTACACCAAACAGTAAAAACATAGATTGAAAAGCTTATAAAACTAATCTACATACTGCTATGAACACATGAGCGAAAGATCACTCAAATCAGACTTAAAACGCAAAAGTTATGCATAAAACAAGATTCAATGGCATTTTTGTAAATAAACTAAAATCAATTTTGAATTTAAACTAATAAAATCTGAATTTAAATGAATTATGGATGGCGCACAATATTTCCTAAAACTATAGGGGCTAAAATAGAAGAAAATAGGACTGAAAAGTAATTCTTTTGAACTGTACTAGACCGCGGGTTGATTCACTAAAAACCCGAGGGCTAAACTACAAAATCTCCCGGCTGACTGCGGGTTGACCCGCGTTGCTGCGGACTGGACGCCACGCGGCTACGCATGAGTGGTGCGGTGCACCATGTGTGTGGTGGGCACACTGACGCGGCGTTGTGGACCCATGTCCACGATGGACCGGTTAAGACCCCGAAGGGGTATGCTCTAATTAGAGTCGTTCATGTGAATCCGACGGCGAGGAATGAAGGGGATAACTCCCACCATCCACACAGTGCTTCGACGATCCCACTATGGCCAGTGGTGAGCTGAGCACCACGGCGAGCGCCGATACGGCGTTTTGGACCAGCTTGCTCGAAACCAATAGCACGGAAATGAAGCACAGGCTCTCGTGAACTCGGTCGGGTACCAAAACAGAGACGGGGAGCATGTTGAGGCGACGGCTCCCTTAGTGGCGCCATGGCTCGGTGCGACTGGAGCTCACTTATATGGTGCTCTAGGAAATCATTCAAGGAAATGGGGGCACGGGACGATCGAGCAGCTCACTGCGAGTTCGAAGAATACGTTCGTGGTGGTTGGGAGAGCTCCGAGGGGTTCGATGATGTACGACGGTGACTGGAGAGAGAAAAAGGGTATGGGTGATTGTGAATCTAAGCAATTTGTTACCAAAATGAAGAAATGAGGGAACCTACGGTTCTGGTGGAGTACGGCAGAGCTCATGGGTGCGTGAGCAACTTCGATTGGGCATCGGAGCTGCGGATTATGGGGCGGCGGTGCGAGCTCAGATGCGGATGGGGAAAGAGGGAGAGAGGGAGGGGCTCTATGGCGGGTTTTATAGGCGAGTGGCCATGGCAGAGATGGGAAGCAAGCATGGCACTGTGAAATCAGTGGATTCTGAATCCCTTCCCTAGCTGGCGTGGTGCGGCGGCGAGTTGCCGTAGATGGTAGCGCCATCACTGGGACGAAGGAGGAAGGTGAGGCAGGTGGTTGACGAGCGGGTCCTGGTTGCTAGAGAAAGAGGAGGGAGAGTCAGCGTGCGATGTGGGTGCAGGGCAGGCCTCCGCCTGGGCTGAGCAGCGCGCCGAGCTAGGCCATGGTGGTGGGCCACGAGCGAGCACGCGTGCGAGCGAAGGAACAGCGCCGGAGCAAGCTGCGAGCAAGTCATGTGGCCGGGCCACGTGTGCGTAGGAGGGAAGGGTGGGGAGGCGCAGGGCTGGGCCGCCAGCAGGCCAAGGCTGGTTTCCAACGTGGGATGGGGCTGTGCTGGCTCTAGAGTTGGGCTGGAAAGGGAGAAAGAAGAAAGTTTTTAAAACAAAATCCTTCCTATTTTCAAAGCTTTGAAAATTGATCAAATTCAAAAGAAATTTGAATTCAACCTCAAGCAACCTAGCCCTACACTCAACCAAAAATAGTATGCTTCAACATGAATGCAACAAACATGTTTTTAAACCTTATAGTTAATTTTAATGAACCAAAATTTATTATTTGGCCTAGGTTAAAATGCATAGAAAATCAAATAATTGCTCAAATTTAATTATTAATTTGCAAATGAAATTTTAGGGTGTTACAGTTTGTTACACAATATGCGCAACAGATTGATCCTAGCTGTCTTCTAGAAACACCCGCCTTGGTTTTCCTTGATCTCCATGTTGGTTGATTGCGTTAGCCCTTGCGGGCCTCCTCCTTGACAGCTGCTGGGCCGATAGCTTGGCTGTAGTCATATATATACAGGCGGTATAGGTACCCCTATCCCATATCTCTTACACTTTCATAGGACACTCAGAACAGATTAGGGAAAGGTTGGGAACATGAAGCAACCCTTACCTCTAGTGCACGAGGTATGGTGGTTAGTCCCATTTTCCGTGTGGGTACAGTTGTACCCTCTGCGTAGAGTTTGAAAGCCTAAAGTCCTCCGGGATGGAACCTTTGATTGTTCATACTTTCTATACCCATGGTAGTATCATGATGGAGCACGATGATAGTATAGTTTACATAAGTTAATCACTTCTTATGTTGTCATGGACATAATGTTATCTTTCTAAAAATGAATCATGAGCATGTCATTTAAGAAACGCCATTGCTTTTCTACAAATGTACAAATACCTAATATTACCCTTTTGCATCCACCAAATAATATATGTTGGAATTAAGTCCTGCTGGTATGAAATGTACTCATAGCGTTGCCGTTAAATTGTTTTGTAGGTTGTTAAGGCATCCCTCCGAGACTAGCTCCGATGAGTGCCATGGTTAGTAGACCTTGGATTGGGCAAATACAAAATGAGCTGTGTGTAACCCGATGAGTAGAAGAGTGAAATGAGATGTAACCTAGACTTAAAATAGTGTTTAAGTAGAGTGTCAGTGTTGATAGTAGTTTGCCGTCTTGAATCTGGTCAATGATGTTTTAGCTATGTGTTGGAGACTAAAGTGTATATGTGATTGAGTTGTTCGATATGCCTCGTATCGGGTATGTGTGTGTAACTCAACGCAAAGGTCCTAAAGAGGAGTTGCTGAGTGTGCTCCTAGGGACCTCACGGTGGTGTGAGCGACAACCCCCATAGGTCGGGTATCGGAGTGGTTGATTGACTTACACCTAAAGCATCGATCAACCCAATCGATGTATCCTCAAGTCTTTGACTCTAAAAATTTGTTCTATGCTATAGGCTAAAACCCTATGATATTATAACCCTTTCCTCTAGACTAATCTAGCCTCTTTTCCCCAACCACCCTAATTTGAAAGAGGTGTCCAAAGAGTTTTGTTTCTTTTTGAAGAAATATTGGAGTCCACTAGTGTTGTCATAGGAATAGGACTAGTAGTCATGTCCTAGTTTACCTAAGTGAGGGGCAGTAGATTCTAATAGGACACCCTAGGTGTTAGAAGCATCATGTTAGAGGGTTCGATGAGAGCGATCCGAGTCCTTCTGTTAGTTTCTTCCAATCTTTCGAGCCCCTAACCCTTCTATCCATCGAAACATATCTCGTCTATGCTCTCCAATTTCTTTAGAAATCTAAGAGTAGTGCCTTGTCCTTTATCTCATCTTGAAGAAACTTCTAGTAGAGTTTCCCCAATAACTTGGCCTTAGTATGCAACCCCAAGGTACAAGCATCAAGGGAAAGGACACAATGGAGGATCAGCTGTAAGTACCAACTGTCATGGACCCGGCAGTCAAGCTAATAAGTTCAACAGTGTATCAACCCTATCACGATGGACAAGTCACAGACAAGCTACATGATTTCAACCACCACATAGAGCCACCAACACCGAGCCTTGGATCATCAACGTCGAGCCTCCAACTACCGGCGTATCATCTAGTGGAAGATCGGGCTTATGCCTCCATCAAGTGGTATCAGATTTCCAGGTTGCCCACTAGATACCTGTCTAAATTCTAGTTCATCCCCCCGTTATCCAGAAAAACCACAAAAAAAATCCGCCGCTAGTAACCCCTTTGTGCCTTTGCAATTATGTTTTTCTTGATTTGCGTTGTTGAGTTTGTGTCCGTGGTCGAGTCTTTGTTGCTGGTTTAGATCATATTATTGGTGTAGTTTGAGTCAGGGTTGAATTCGAGTCCTTTTCCATCCACCCGTTTTCCGATCCACTCGGGTTTCTGATTTGTTTCCATGAGTTTTCCTTGTTGTCATAGACATCCAGGCTTCCACATTATCCCTCTCTGATCCCGTGTTGATTTTCACCTCAAACCCTAAGTCGGCACACAACAGCGTGACATCTTGTGGGCGAGCAGATTTCCCGTGCGCGTAGTGCTCAGTAAAACAGCCGTAACTTTTGCATCCGGACTCCGATTGAGGCGTGCTATACACCGTTGGAAAGCTAACGAAAAATTGCACATGCAATAAACCCACTTCGTCGCTTCCGGTGAAATTTAGAATACACAAATTCGGCTTCTTTCTGCCCCGCGCAAGTTTGGCACTGGGTAATCCCTCTAGTTGCCCGTCTTACTGTTTCTAGTGTTCTGTTTTCTCTGTTTACCCTACTGTCATTAATTTTTGTTTGTTCCTTTTGCTTACCCTCGGTTGAGACACTCAAAAAAATAAAAAAGTGAAAAAAAAAGAGAAAAAAACAGAGGAGTGCTGGCCGTTTACTCCTGTTTTTTTCCACTTGAGCTTCTGGCCTCGTAGTTCTTTCCTTGCTTTGGACTTCACCGTGGGTGTCTCTAGGCCAGCAACTTGTGACAAGTACTATGAACATTTATTCAGCTTTGCTAATCTGATTATGTATTGCTATATCCTTGCTACATATTGTGCCTTCCTATTGCCATCTTCCTCTTGATCAATGCAGGTTCCTCTTGCAGTGTCGGTAAGAACACTTGTAAGAGCGTGGTAAGACGCTTGAGAGTGTGTGATTCCACCTCCTAGTAGTTGACAGGGATAACGCTTTGTTTCTCTTGTTTCTCCGCTAACCATGGCACAACCCAGGGATCCTTCTGATTTCAATGAGTGTGTGTCTAAGGAGGAGCTCACCGCTTTCTTGAATCAACAGCGGCATGCAAACGAGGAACACACTCGCATGTTGAATGGCCTTCGGCAATCCATCCAAGATCTTATCACCAGGGTCAATGATCTTGAACTTCAACGACCCCAGAGAAATGATGATGATGGCCTTGAACATGTTACCGATGACGACTTAGGCGACGATGATTTATCTTCCTTTGGTGAGCAAGATGTTCGTTGGCGATGGACGACGACGCAACAGGAACAATGATCGTCGAGGTATGGGAGAGAACAACGACCGTCGAGGTATGGGAGGTAATAACAACCATCGCGATGATCCTTACTCTAAAATTAAATTTTCAATACCTCCTTTTGATGGTAAATATGATGCTGATACTTATTTGGATTGGGAGATGATGGTAGAGCAGAAATATAATTCACATGATGTCTCTGCTAGACATAGAGTTAGGCTTGCCACTAGCGAGTTTACAAATTATGCTATCATTTGGTGGAATGGTCTAGTTGCTTCTGGCCTTAGACCTGATAATTGGGATGGTTTGAAACGAGCTATGCATGCTAGATTTATTCCTCTTGAATATAAACGTAATTTAAAAAAGAGGTTGAAGTGCTTAGAGCAAGGTAGTAAATCTGTCAACGAGTACTACCAGGAACTTAATATTGCTATGTTGCATGCTGACGTACAAGATAATGATGATAAAATGGTGCGTTTTTATTCGGGTTTGCAACGTAAAATTCAGGACATTGTTGATTATAAAGAATATCATACTACCAATAGATTGTTCCATCTTGCTATGTTGGCCGAAAAAGAATTGCAGGGTAGGCAACAAAGGACCAGGAACACTTTTGGGAGTACTGTTGCAGCTAGAACAACGTCCAATCCTCAAAAATCAGCACAATTCACTGCTGCCCGGTCTGCTGCCCCTTCGGAGAACAAGGCACGTTCAGCACCACCACGAGCTAATGAGGTGAGCAAATCTGTTAATGTGCAGGCACCATCAAAGCACACTTCCTCGGAGGCTTCCACAAGCGGTACATCTCATATTCAGTGCCAACGCTGCAAAGGTTATGGTCACTTCATGCGTGAATGCCCAAGTCAGAGAGCCTACATAGCAACCGACGATGGTGGGTATATTAGTGCTAGCGATGTTGAGGATGAAGATATACTTGCAGCTAACCTTGCAGGCAATGAACGTGCCCTTCATATGGAGGCCGAGGAGATAGAGGTTCTGAGTTCCTCCACCATGACAGCGAACTACCGAACCCTCATTGTTCAGCGGGTGTTGAGCACACAAATGGAGCAGGCGGAGAAGCTTCAATGCCACAACTTGTTCCAGATGTTTCTCATTGTCAAAGATTGCCACGTTCTTGTGATTATTGATGGTGGGAGCTGCAACAATTTGGTGAGTACAGATCTGGTCAAGAAGCTTGGCTTGACCACACAA
This sequence comes from Miscanthus lutarioriparius, assembly GCA_904845875.1. Lineage (NCBI taxonomy): Eukaryota > Viridiplantae > Streptophyta > Magnoliopsida > Poales > Poaceae > Miscanthus > Miscanthus lutarioriparius. The sequence goes on along the minus strand of CAJGYO010000012.1, from coordinate 71,757,150 downwards.
CCACATCCTCATCCATACCACATTCAGTGGTTTAATAACAGCGGTAAAGTCAAGGTAACACAATCTGCGAGAGTCCATTTTTCCATTGGCTCCTATCATGATTATGCTGATTTTGATGTAGTGCCTATGCAAGCATGTTCGCTTTTATTAGGCCGTCCTTGGGAATTTGATACTGATGCTACACACCATGGTAGAAGTAATCAATACACTCTTATGCACAAAGGAAAGAAAATTGTTTTGCTTCCTATGACTCCTGCTGATATTGTGCAATGTGATAGAGAGAGAGAGCTGAAATTGAGCGTAAGGAGAGTGTTTTACAATCTGAAAATTAGCAAGTAGCGCAACACATTTTTCCACCTAAGAAAGATAAAAACATATCGCGTTCACCTTCTATAGGAATTAAATTGAAAGGTGTTGTTATGCTTGCAACTAAATCTGACCTTGCTGAAATTTCTGATGATGATGCACCATGCTATGCTTTGATATGCAAAGAGGCTTTATTTTCTCTTGATGATATACCTAGCTCTATGCCTCCTACTATTACTAACCTTTTGCAGGAGTATAAGGATGTGTTTCCACCTGAGATGCCCCCGGGATTACCACCCATGCGAGGAATTGAGCATCAAATTGATTTGATTCTGGGAGCGAGCTTGCCAAACCGTGCTGCATATAGGACCAATCCGGAGGAGACTAAGGAAATTCAGCGACAAGTCCAAGATCTTTTGGACCGTGGGTACGTCCGAGAAAGCCTTAGTCCTTGTGCAGTTCCTGTTCTTTTGGTTCCTAAGAAAGACGGCAGTTGGCGCATGTGTGTTGATTGTAGGGCCATTAATAATATCACAATAAGGTATCATCATCCTTTTCCTAGGTTAGATGACAAGCTTGATGAGTTGAGTGGTTCTATGGTTTTCACAAAAATTGACTTGCGTAGTGGTTACCACCAAATTCGTATGAAATTAGGTGATGAATGGAAAACAGCTTTTAAAACTAAATTCGGGTTATATGAGTGGTTAGTCATGCCTTTTGGGTTAACTAATGCACCTAGCACTTTCATGAGATTGATGAACGAAATTTTACGGGCTTTCATTGGTAAATTTGTGGTGGTTTATTTTGATGACATCTTGATCTATAGCAAGTCAGATGATGAACACATGGATCATTTGTGTGCTGTTTTTAATGCTCTACGAGATGCACGTTTGTTTGGTAACCTTGAGAAGTGCATCTTTTGCAAGGATCGAGTTGCTTTTCTTGGCTATGTTGTTACTCCACAGGGCATTGAAGTGGATGAAGCCAAAATTGACGCCATCAAGAGCTGGCCAATGCCCAAAACTATCACACACGTGAGAAGTTTTCTTGGTCTTGCAGGTTTCTATCGGTGTTTTGTGAGAGATTTCAGCACCATTGCTCCCCCCATGAATGAGTTGACAAAAAAGGGCGTACCTTTCAAATGGGCACCAGCACAAGAACAAGCTTTCAACATGTTGAAGGACAAGCTTACACATTCCCCTCTACTCCAACTTCTAGATTTCGGTAAGACTTTTGAGTTAGAATGCGATGCAAGTGGCATTGGGATTGGAGGAGTGCTGTTACAAGAAGGTAAGCATGTTGCTTATTTTAGTGAGAAATTGAATGGGCCAACTTTTAATTATTCAACTTATAATAAAGAATTGTATGCTTTAGTTCATGTTTTGGAAACATGGCAACATTATCTTTGGCCCAAAGAATTTATTATTCATTCTGATCATGAATCATTGAAACACATTAGAAGTCAAGTTAAATTGAACAAACGACATGCTAAATGGGTTGAATTCATAGAGTCATTTCCTTATATCATTTAACATAAGAAAGGTAAGGACAATGTGATTGCTGATGTGTTATCGCGATGTTACAACATGCTTTCTAAACTTGATCATAGAATTTTTGGGTTGGAGACAATTAAAGGATTATATGCTACTAATTTGGACTTCAAACATGCTTTTGAAAATTGTAGAGATGGCCGTACATGGAATAAATATGTGTTGAAACATGGTTTATTATACCATGCTAACAAGCTATGCATTCCAGCTAGCTCTATTCGCCTTTTGTTTTTATAGGAAGTGCATGGAGGTGGCCTGATGGGACATTTTGGAGCAAAGAAAATGGAATATATACTGGCCACACACTTCTTTTGGCCAAACATGAGGCGTGACATCGAGCGCTACGTGGCATGCTGCACTACTTGCAATAAAGCTAAGTCTCGTTTGAACCCACATAGACTTTATATGCCTCTTCCTGTTCCTAGTGTGCCTTGGGAGGATATTTCTATGGATTTTGTTTTAGGATTGCCTAGGACCAAGAGGGGGAGGGATAGTATAATTGTAGTTGTGGATAGCTTTTCAAAAATGGCACATTTTATACCTTGTCACAAGAGCGATGATGCTACAAACATAGCTGATTTGTTTTTTAGGGAAATCATTCGCTTGTATGGAGTGCCTAATACTATTGTTTCCAATCGTGATGCCAAATTTTTGAGCCACTTTTGGAGGACACTTTGGAATAAACTTGGGACAAAGTTGTTGTTTTCTACGACGTGTCACCCTCAAACCGATGGACAAATGGAGGTTGTCAACCGCACATTATCCACCATGTTGCGGGCTATTTTGTAGAAAAATTTGAAGATGTGGGAGGAGTGTCTACCTCATATTGAGTTCGCCTACAACAGATCTATTCACTCCACCACAAAGGTAAGTCCGTTTCAGGTAGTGTATGGTTTTACTTGTAACACCTCTGGTGTTTTGGCCTAGCATTAAAACTTGGCATGTCATCATATGCATTGCAAAGCATTCATAAAGTAGGAAAATTTGAATGCATTCACTAAATAAGCTTTATTTCATAAGTTGTTATTTTATATGATGTAATGTGATTCAAAATTCTGAATGAAAATCAGGACCACAAGGTTCAAATTTCATGTGATCATGTGAGACCATGTGTTAATTGACTCAAATAACCCTAATGGGCCATGTTACTGGTCAAAAATCAAAGTTAAGTCAAAAGGAAAACAAATTAAATTTGAATTCAACTTCAAATTATAAAAGTCCTTTTTGCCCCTTTTGTATATTTCAAAATCTATTTGGAATTTGGGGGTGTGACAAAAAGCAAAGTTGAAGCTTATACTATATAAATCAACTTTGGTATTCAAAGTTTTTAAAGTTTACATATAAAGTTTGGAGTGATTTTGAAATAATTCAAATGCTCAAATGCACCCTAAATTCAAATTTTAAAATGGAGGCAGAATTTGAAAATATTCCTTGAAGCAAAGTTGTAAAGTTTGAAAAGTTTAGCAACTTTCATTTTTGGAGATTTTCAACTTCTTTAGAAAATTTGGGAGTAATTTGTAAAATGAACTCAGTGGCAAATCTGTAATTATTCAGAACAGTAGCACGACCACCGCCCCACCGCCGGCGTCCTTTCTCCGGCCTTCCAGACGCGCCCGTGGCCGCCCTCGGCTTTGCGCTGGCACGAGCGGCTCACTACGTGTCGTTCCCTCACTCATCTGGCCGCGCTATAAAGCTCCGACGACGTTATCTGCTTTTCTTCCTCTGCTCTGTTTCCCGATGTCGCCGCCTCAACTCCGGCGACCTCCCCTCGCTTCCTCAGCCCAAACTAGCTTTGGCAAAGTAGTGTTACAACTCCGTCTCTTTCTTCCAAGCCCATCCCACCAACTGAGGTTGTCTGAGTTCACCGATAATCGCCGCTAGCGACTCTTCTTCCTCGCGGCCGGTGACCTCGACCGAAGCTCCGTTTCACCGCGGCCAGCATCATCTGGTGAGCCGTTGCCCTTGATTGTTGTCTCTACGGCTTCGTCTTGATGCTGTAGTGCTTAATCCATTCTTGCTTGGTCGTTTTGCCCACTACAGTCGCCGAAGCGCTGTCGTCGACGAGGTCCGCTCCGCCGTGATCATTGTCACCGTCGAAATGCGTCACCATAGCTTCTCCGATCTCGCTCGTTGCTTCAACACATTCACGGTGAGCTCCTAAGCGTGATGCTCTCTCCGTTTTACTCTCTACCGTGTTGTAGCCGGCGTTGTGCCGTGCACCATCATGCCCGCGCCACCATGGCCGCCATGGCCGGCGTAGAGCTCCCTCTGGTGCGCCTGCTGCTGTTCTGAGGGTCGGGTTAGATTCGCGAGGTGTTGTAGATCGTGCTGGTGCAGTCCGCCTCGCCGGAACATCACCATCGGCGCGTTTTGCTGGCCGGAGCTGGCAGCACCGCCGTGTGTCCCGTGTTTGTGTCACTAACGAGCAGGGTCTGGCTGTCAGTGAGAGAGAGGGAGAGAGAACAGAGAGTTTGGTATTTTCTGAATTATGAATAGTGCATTAACTTTGGAAAATCATAGGAAAATAATTACAGCTTCAAAAATTCTAAACATATGTGTGTAGCTTTTGTACATGTTCTATTATGGTTTAAAATTATGAAACTTGAAATTTGAATAAATTTTTAATGTTCAAAAATTCAGTCAATTAATTGATAAATGCAATTTCCATAATTTTTGTAGGCCACTGTATAACTCCAAAAAATATGAAATTTATTTTGGTACACTAATTTGTCATGAGAAATCTTGCATAAAATTTTGAGGTCATTTGGAACAAGTTAATTTTTAAGCTTAATTCCAAATTAATTCAAAAATGTATAAAAGCAAACCCTAAGTGTTGGTTTAGAGTTTGATCTTGTTTGGGTCATGTTTTGTGACCAGTAGGGTTTCAAGATCAATTTGGTCAACTCACTTAGGTCATAAACCCTAGATGGTAGTGTCAATTAGTTTTGTTGACTTGCAACTATACAGTGAAGAAAGTTGTATTCAAGGTGTTGTTATATTTCATGCACCATGAAAGCATCATGTTTACATTATCATCATGTTGAAGCAAATGTTATTATTTCATATAGAATCCAAGAGTGAACCGATTCTAGTTGAGCAAATTGTGGAAGAATCCCCGGTTGTCTCGGGATTTGATATTTGTGGTACTGATCCGGAACCCGAGAACGTCAATGAAGGCAAGCCCCGGTTTATGCATTAAACCATTACCTTGTTTACTTTGAAAAGTTTATCACCTATATTACTTATTGCATTAAGTTGATTAATTCAAATGTTACCTACTTGATGCATTGCCTACCTTGTTAATTGTTTACCATCCTTGAAGATGATTTCATTTACAAAGGCGCAGAATTGCTTAGTATGCTTTGTGGTAGGCTTTCAAATTAAAAGTTTTGATACAATCAAAGATGGCATACTGGCCAAAGAAAGAAAGAAGATAGAATGAACTAGAGACTAGTCGGGTGACTTATCTTGAATGTTGGGTAATGTTGCCGACTATGTCGCTTAAAGGCCACTCATTGTGGATCTTCTGAACGAGACACTTTGTAGTACTGGTCACATACTCCGATAAGCCTACTTCGGCTAATCTGATACTAAGATGAATGCCCACGCACTGGGAGTGAAGAGATGGCGGGAGTAGCATGTACCCTTGTGGCTGGAATGTGGCCGGATTCGAGGTGTGCTGTGCTCTCGGGTGGCGTGGAGACGGCTTAGTATGGGAGGATCCGGTAGCGAGGTTGATATTTGCAAGATTAAGTTCTACATATGTCGTGTGATAAGGAATCCCCAGCTGGGACTTGAATCAATTCGAATTGCCGGTGCTCCGCAGATATGGAGACTCGATTCATTACAGAAGCAATGTAGGACTGGTGAATTACTAAAACATGAGAAAAAGAATGGAATGAGAAAGATTGGAACATGGGATATGAACACTTAGTTTGAGATAATGAACCAAAGTACTTAGGGGTAAAACTTGAAAATAGGATCAAGAATAGAAAGCTTTTGGCAAAGAACTTTTGAATCTTGCTACATCCTTACCTTGACCCAATACTTGCATCCCTAAGACCTTCGCCCCTTTTTCGTCGGGTTAGTCTTGTTGAGTACTTTTGTACTCAGGGTTTGTTAACCCTTGTTGCAGGTGAGTCGCATGCGCAGGAGCTTGTTTTGGTCCCTGCTGCATGTTAGTGTTTGAAGTCGATGACGATGAGGAATGATGAATGGCCTTTGGACAAGGCACTAGTTTGTGTGAAATAAATAATGTTAATGTAATATTATCCCGCTACTATGGTTGTATGACACTTATGGTTTTGTAAGTTTGAAACAACTAGGTTTGTAATATTAAAAACTTAAGTCTTTCGCTTTATAATCTCTGGTATGTATATCAAAACTATTGTAATCTGCAATGTCTGTGATTGGGATCCTGTTTAAAAAGATTCATGGATGATTCGGGTTTCCCGAGGACACCCGACAGACCTATTAAGTTGTTGGGAACTCTTGTATGCTATCAGAGGTCTATTGAGACATCGATAGGTGCACGTGGGCCCGATTTCTTAGGAGGTTCTACCACAGCTGGTATCAGAGCAGGTCCTATCTAAGATCATTGTAGGTTACTTTTGAAAACCTTCAAATTGATTTGGATCAAAGAAATTAAACTTGATATTTTGAGTTCAAATTTCTTTCTTCTTACCTCTAATCTAGCCTCAATCCTATCTTATTGAAAGTTTGTGGCGGATAATATGATTAGGTTTGTCCTATGTATTAAAAATCTAGTACTTTTGATTGTATAAATCTTTTGTACTCGGATTCGTAAGATCGATTCATGCATCATGCTTGAACACCTTGCATAATAATTCCCCTTAAAAGTGGTTGGGTAAGTAATGTCAATCCCATTCTTGCTAACCTCCATTATCCTCAAGCTATCCTTATAGTCCTACCCTAACTTCTATAGGCTATGGCGAAGACCAAGATAACCGCACGCAAGTCCACTGGACCACATGGAGTCCCTCGTCACCAGTTGGCACCGTGTAACCGTGAGCTTGATGAAGGAAGTTCCAAGACCCTAGGAGATGGAGAATCTTCAAACAATTTCGCCAACATCGAGAACCTTAACAAGGAGCTCAACACTCTTCGTTGAGCTCATGCCAAAGATCAAGAGAAGCTGGTGGAAATGGAAAGGGCCATCACCATGACCATGGAGCTGCGGAATGAAACCTGGACACGAGAGGATGTAGCCAATGAACGCATCCATGAGTTGGAGTTCTACGTAGAAGACCTAGAGATGGACAATACCATTCTTCATGAGAATGTCTACATGATGTACGCTCAACTTCATCCTTCGCATGGGGATGGTGAAGTTACATATGAAGAAATGATTGTAGATCCAGGAGAAGTCGACAATGAAGAAGAGGAGGAGGACCCTGAGGAGTTAGTGTACTTCTCAGATGAAGATGAGGTTTCGTCCGATATGGACACAGACGCTGATGACTGAGAGCTTGGAGTAGAAATAGTTCTTTTACTGCTTTTCTAGTAAACTAGGGTTGTCTTGTGGGATATAAGACAGGTAATACAAATAAGTAACCCTTTGTAGATTGAAACCTTTTAACTGCTTTCAATAAAATAATAATGTAAATAAACGTGTCTCTCTAACAGATGCCTCATCATAACACCCTAACTGGTGCAAGTATCTCGCAAGACAATGATGAAGTCCCAAATCCTCCACCAATGCCTCCGACCATGGCAGATGCTATAACCGCACTCATATATGCAACGGCAGAGAATGCTAGGTTGTTAAGGGAAATGGCTCAGAATCAATAGGCACCACACCCTAATCATGGCCGCCGTAATAATGGAAATGACAAGTCAACCTATATTGATTTTATCGACACACGCCCGCACTTGTGTTTCTCTAAGCGTAAGAGCCTTTAGAAGCGAATTTATTGGCTCCGGACAATGGAGCAAAAGTTTGAGCTGATTCATTGTCTGTCGAGATTCGAAACCAAGGTTTAGGCACACAACAACTCCGAGGAGTTGCTTTGGTGCCTGTGGGCAAATTTGGTAGTAGTATGACTTCCTCCCGGTCACCAAATCACCGGATGGAGTTTAAGGATGCCTTGAGGGCACATTATATTCCGGATGGTGTGATGACCATGAAGTTAGAAGAGTTCCTGGGTCTTAAGCAAGGGGAGCACCCGGTGATGCACTATGTTACGTTTCAATCACCGTCGCGATATACTATAGAGTATGTGAATACTGACAGGAAGAAGAAGAATCATTTCATGAGAGGCCTGAACACCAAACTTTAGACCATGATGGCAACTTGTGGCAACGCAACTTATCATGATAGTATCAACATTGCTATCTCTTCAGAGGAGAATTACCGCCGACACAAGGAGGCAAAGAAAAAGAGAGCATTTGCTTCCAGATCGTCGAGTGGAAAGCGTCAAAAGGTGGTCTACCATCCTCAGAATCATGGCCATGCACCATTCCGCCCACAACAAAGCCAAAGCAGGCAAAGAAATCTTTATTTGCCCTGCAACTAATACGCCTTATCCTAATCAAGCACCGCAGCAGCAAAATAATACAAATAATGCAAACCGCACTGCTACTTCCTAGAAGCACAATTATCCATGTTATAATTGTGGTAAACCCAGACACTTTTCCCGAGAATGTCCGTATCCCAGGAAGAGTAATCCTAATGTACCTAAAGCCCCTGTAACTCAAGCTTAGAATCAGTACAAGGGCAATGCTCAGAACAGTCAAAAAGGTCAGGCTGAGAAGAAAACTGGAAGGGTCTTCTATACTCAGGTGGAATCTATTCTAGAAGGAGAACCAGTAATGATTGGTATGTTTTCCATAGCTAAGCACCCTGCAATTACCTTATTTAATTTCGGTGCATCCCATACATTCATCAATCGTACATTTGTTGTGAAGCATGGGATAACTATTCGGGAAACAAAAGAACCAAATCATATATAGTCGCCCGGGGGACGACTCTGTACAAGGGAGATAGTTCAGCATGTACCTATTGATTTGGGAGGACATGAGTTTCCTACCAGCATGCTGATATTAAAGGATCAAGATATAGATGTGATCCTTGGTATGAACTGGTTAACTCAACATGGGGCTGTCATAGATGTCATGCGTAGAACTAAAAAGGTAAATGTACCTAGCAGCAAAACCCAACTTCTCATCCAACTTCCCTTTCCTAAGAGTACAGTTGGAACAGTCTGTGCAACTACTGTTGAAGAAGCCGAGAACATTCCTGTGGTATGTGAATTTATGGATGTTTTTTCCAATGATCTACTTGGACTGCCACCAGACCGAGATGTGGAGTTTAGAATTGACCTGAAACCAGGAACGGCACCTTTGTCCAGAAGAGCATATAGGATGCCACCCAAAGAACTAGCAAAATTAAAAATGCAACTACAAGAGTTGTTAGACAAGGGTTTCATTCAACCCAGTTCATCACCTTGGGGATGCCCTGCTATCTTCGTGGAGAAGAAGGACCAAACCTTAAGGTTATGTGTTGACTATCGGTCGTTAAATGAAGTCACCATAAAGAACAAATACCCCTTACCCCGAATTGGTTTGCTATTTGATCAACTTGCGGGAGCTAAGGTGTTCTCGAAGATACACTTGAGATCAGGCTATCACCAGATTAAGATCAGACGAGAAGATGTGTTGAAGACAGCGTTTACTACCCGATATGGTCTATATGAGTATTTAGTTATGTCTTTTGGGCTGACCAATGCCCCGGGTCATTTCATGTACCTGATGAACTCAGTTTTCATGCCTAAGTTGGATAAGTTTGTAGTGGTATTCATTGATGACATTCTTATCTATTCTAAGAGCAAAGAAGAGCATGAGGAACATCACCGCATTGTTTTACAACGATTAAGAGACCACCAATTATATGCCAAATTCAGCAAATGTGCATTCTGGTTAGAGGAAGTACAATTTCTAGGTCATGTGTTATCTGCTGAAGGTATAGTTGTTGATCCGAGCAAGGTAGAAGAAGTCCTTGACTGGAACCTACCACTGTTCATCAAGTTTGTAGTTTTCTAGGGTTGGCAGGTTATTACCGTCAGTTCATCCCTGACTTCTCCAGAATTGTGAAGCCAATTACTGGACTGTTGAAAAATCAAACTAAGTTTGTATGGTCAACAGAATGTGAGAAGGCCTTTCAAACATTAAAGAAGCTGCTGACAACAGCACCAGTATTAGCACAACCTGATATCGAGAGGTCGTTTGATATCTATTGTGATGCGTCTGGAATTGGTATTGGCTGTGTTCTTATGCAAGAAGGTAGAGTCATAGCATATGCTTCCAAACAACTCAAGAAGCATGAAGAACATTATCCCACCCATGATCTTGAATTAGCCGCTGTTGTTCATGCACTCAAGGTTTGGCGACATTATTTATTGGGCAATATCTGTCATATCTATACGGATCACAAAAATTTGAAATATATCTTCACTCAGTCAGAGCTTAATATGAGGCAAAGAAGATGGTTAGAACTTATCAAAGATTATGACTTAGAAGTGCATTATCATCCGGGCAAGGCTAATGTGGTTGCCGATGCCCTGAGTCGCAAGAGTCATTGCCATTGTCTGACTGTGAAACCTATGCAACGAACATTGTGTAAAGAGATGGAGCATCTGAGTTTACAAATCATAGAACAAGGTTCCCTATCCAATATTGCAGTTGAGTCCAGTATCAAAGATCATATCATTGCTGCTCAATGGAAAAGTAAGGGTATAGCCCATATCAAAGATAAAGTTAGATCTGGAAAACCAACATATTTCAATATTGATGAATCTGATGTCGTATGGTTCAAAGATAGATTGGTAGTACCCAAAAATCCGAAGCTATGAAAGTAGATTCTTGATGAAGCTCATTCTACAAGATACTCCATTCATCCGGGTAGCAACAAAATGTATCATGTTCTGAGAACGAGATATTGGTGGACCAAAATGAAAATAGAAATAGCTCAATATGTGGCCAAATGTGATACTTGTTAGAGAGTCAAAGCGGTTCACCTAAAGACTACAGGTCCATTACATTCATTGCCAGTTCCATCTTGGAAATGGGAAGATATCTGTATGGACTTCATCGTGGGGTTACCTAGAACATCTGCAGGCTACAATTCAATATGGGTTATTATTGATCGCCTAACCAAGATAGCTCATTTCTTACCAGTCAGAGATAAATATCGAGCGGAACAGTATGCAAAGCTTTATCTGGATAAAATTTTCAGTCTGCATGGGGCACCCAAGACTATCGTCTCTGACAGAGGGTCATTGTTCATATCCAAGTTTTGGAAAAGTTTACATGAGTCTTTGGGAACCAAACTTATCCGCAGTTCTGCTTATCATCCGCAAATAGATGGACAGACTGAAAGGGTAAATCAAATTCTTGAAGATATGTTGAGAGCATGCGTTCTTTCCTATGGTGCTATATGGGATGAATGCCTTCCCTTAGCTAAATTCTCATATAACAATAGCTATCAAGAGAGCATTAAAATGGCACCATTCGAAGCATTGTATGGCCGAAGATGCCAGACACCTTTAAATTGGTCAGAAGCTGGAGAACGTTGGTTCTTTGGACCGGATGTGGTCAAGGAAGCTGAACAGAAAGTTAAACTCATACAAGCTAATATGAAGGTAGCTCAATCCCAACAGAAAAGCTATGCTGATAGAAGGAGACGACCGCTAGAATTCTTAGTGGGAGATCATGTCTACCTCAAGGTATCTCCGATGAAAGGAGTTCATCGTTTTGGGATTCGAGGAAAGTTAGCGCCCCATTATGTCGGTCCTTTTCAAATCCAAAAACGATGTGGACCAGTCGCCTATCGCGTCAAGCTACCAGATCACATGTCAGCTGTGCATGATATCTTCCATGTATCCCAGTTGAAGAAGTGTCTTCAAGTACCTGACCAAGTGATTGACTTTGGTGATGTAGAACTAGCACCTGACTTGACTTATGCCGAGTACCCCATTAGAGTCTTAGATCAGAAAGATCGAGTCACTCGAAGACGTATAATCAAGTTCTACAAAGTACAATGGAACCAACACACTGAAGAAGAAGCTACTTGGGAGTCCAAGGATAACTTAGAAGAAAACTTTCCTGACTTCTTTGCTTCTCTCTAGTTGCAATACCTTGTCTATGTTGTAACTTGTCTCTTTTGTTAAAAGAATGAAAACCCCCTCACTAGTCTTTTGAATAAAGTTATGATGTGTTACCTTGACACATTTCCTTTTCCATTACTTAATCCTAAGTTTTAAATCTCGGGACGAGATTTCTTTAAGGGGGAAAGGTTGTAACACCTCTGGTGTTTTAGCCTAGCATTAAAACTTGACATGTCATCATATACATTGCAAAGCATTCATAAAGTAGGAAAATTTTGAATGCATTCACTAAATAAGCTTTATTTCATAAGTTGTTATTTTATGTGATGTAATGTGATTCAAAATTCTGAATGAAAATCAGGACCACAAGGGTCAAATTTCATGTGATCATGTGAGACCATGTGTTAATTGACTCAAATAACCCTAATGGGCCATGTTACTGGTCAAAAATCAAAGTTAAGTCAAAAGGAAAACAAATTAAATTTGAATTCAACTTCAAATTATAAAAGTCCTTTTTGCCCCTTTTGTATATTTTCAAAATCCATTTGGAATTTGGGGTGTGACAAAAAGCAAAGTTGAAGCTTATTTTATAAGGATCAACTTTGGTATTCAAAGTTTTTAAAGTTTACATATAAAGTTTGGAGTAATTTTGAAATAATTCAAATGCTCAAATGCACCCCAAATTCAAATTTTAAAATGGAGGCAGAATTTGAAAATATTCCTTGAAGCAAAGTTCTAAAGTTTGAAAAGTTTAGCAACTTTCATTTTTGGAGATTTTCAACTTCTTTAGAAAATTTGGGAGTAATTTGTAAAATGAACTCATGGCAAAAATCATGTAATTATTCGAACAAAGAGTACGACCACCACCACCCCCCACCGCCGTCCTTTCTTTCTCGGCCTTCTAGATGCGCCCCGTGGCTGCCCTCTTGGCTTTATGTTGCCGGCACGCAGCGGCTCACTCACGCGTCGTCGTCCTCACTCATCTGGCCACGCTATAAAGCTCCGACGACGTTATCTGCTTTTCTTCCTCTGCTATATTTCCCGACGTCGCCGCCTCAACTCCGGCGAGCTCCCCTCGCTTCCTCATAGCCCAAACTAGCTTCGGCAAAGCAGTGTTACAACTCCGTCTCTTTCTTCCAAACCCATCCCACCAATTGAGGTTGTCTAAGTCCACCGAGAACCGCCGCTAGCGACTCTTCTTCCTCACGGTGGTGACCTCGACCGAAGCTCCGTTTCACCACGGCCAGCATCATCTGGTGAGCCGTTGCCCTTGATTGTTGTCTCTACGGCTTCGTCTCGATGCTATAGTGCTTAATCCGTTCTTGCTTGATCATTTTGCCCAATGTAGTCACCGGAGCGCTGTCGTCGACGAGGTCCGCTCCGCCGTGATCATTGTCACCGTCGAAATGCGTCACCATAGCTTCTCCGATCTCGCTCGTTGGCTTCAACACATTCGCGGTGAGCTCCTGAGCGTGATGCTCTCTCTGTTTTACTCTCTACCATGCTGTAGCCGGCGTTGTGCCGTGCGCCGTCATGCCCACGCCACCATGGCCGCCATGGCCGGCGTAGAGCTCTCTCCGGTGCGCCTGCTGCTGTTCTGAGGGTCGGGTTAGATTCGCGAGGTGTTGTAGATCGTGCTGGTGCAGTCCGCCTCACCGGAACATCACCGTTGGCGCGTTTTGCTGGCCGGAGCTGGTAGCGCCACTGTGTGTCCCGTGTTTGTGTCACTGACGAGCCGGGTCTGGCTGTCAGTGAGAGAGACGGAGAGAGAACAGAGTGTTTTGGTATTCTCTGAATTATGAATAGTGCATTAACTTTGGAAAATCATAGAAAAATAATTACAGCTTTAAAAATTCTGAAAATTTGTGTGTAGCTTCTGTACATGTTCTATTATGGTTTAAAATTATGAAACTTGAAATTTGAATAAATTTTTAATGTTCAAAAATTCAGTCAATTAATTGATAAATGCAATTTCCATAATTTTTGTAGGCCATTGTATAACTCCAAAAATTATGAAATTTATTTTGGTACACTAATTTGTCATGTGGAATCTTGTATAAAATTTTGAGGTCATTTGGAACAAGTTCATTTTTGAGCTTAATTCCAAATTAATTCAAAAATGGATAAAAGCAAACCCTAAGTGTTGGTTTAGAGTTTGATCTTGTTTGGGTCATGTTTTGTGACCAGTAGGGTTTCAAGATCAATTTGGTCAAGTCACTTAGGTCATAAACCCTAGATGTTAGTGTCAATTAGTTTTGTTGACTTGCAACTATACCGTGAAGGAAAGTTGTATTCAAGGTGTTGTTATATTTCATGCACCATGAAAGCATCATGTTTACATTATCATCATGTTGAAGCATATGTTATTATTTCGTGTAGAATCCAAGAGTGAACCGATTCTAGTTGAGCAAGTTGTGGAAGAATCCACGGTTGTCTCGGGATTTGATATTTGTGGTACTGATCCGGAACCCAAGATCATTAACGAAGGCAAGCCCCAGTTTATGCATTAAACCATTACCTTGTTTACTTTGAAAAGTTTATCACCTATGTTACTTATTGCATTAAGTTGATTAATTCAAATGTTACCTACTTGATGCATTGCCTACCTTATTAATTGTTTACCATCCTTGAAGATGATTTTATTTACAAAGGCGTAGAATTGCTTAGTATGCTTTGTGGTAGGCTTTCAAATTAAAAGTTTCGATACAATCAAAGAGGGCATATTGGCCAAAGAAAGAAAGAAGATAGAATGAACTAGAGACTAGTCGGGTGACTTATCTTGAATATTGGGTAATGTTGCCGACTATGTCGCTTAAAGGCCACTCATTGTGGATCTTCTGAATGAGACACTTTGTAGTACTGGTCACATACTCCGGTAAGCCTACTTCGGCTAATCCGATACTAAGACGAATGCCCACACACTGGGAGTGGAGAGATGGCGGGAGTAGCGTGTACCCTCGTGGCTGGAATCTGGCCGGATTTGAGGTGTGTTGTGCTCTCGGTGGCGTGGAGACGGCTTAGTATGGGAGGATTCGGTAGCGAGGTTGATATATGCAAGATTAAGTTCTACATATGTCGTGTGATAAGGAATCCCTAGCTAGGACTTGAATCAATTCGAATTGCCGGTGCTCCGCAGATATGGAGACTTGATTCATTACAGAAGCAATGCAGGACTGGTGAATTACTAAAACATGAGAAAAAAATGGAATGAGAAAGAATGGAACATGGGATATGAACACTTAGTTTGAGATAATGAACCAAAGTACTTAGGGGTAAAACTTGAAAATAGGATCAAGAATAGAAAGCTTTTGGCAAAGAACTTTTGAATCTTGCTACATCCTTACCTTGACCCAATACCTGCATCCCTAAGACCTTCGCCCCTTTTTCATCGGGTCAGTCTGGTTGAGTACTTTTGTACTCAGGGTTTGTTAACCCTTGTTGCAGGTGAGTCACATGCGTAGGCTTGTTTTGGTCCCTACTGCATGTCAGTGTTTGAAGTCGATGACGATGAGGAATGATGAATGGCCTTTGGACAAGGCACTAGTTTATGTGAAATAAATAATGTTAATGTAATATTATCCCGCTACTATGGTTGTATGACACTTATGGTTTTGCAAGTTTGAAACAACTGGTTTGTAATATTAAAAACTTAAGTCTTCCGCTTTATAATCTTTGGTATGTATATCAAAAACTATTGTAATCTACAATGTCTGTGATTGGGATCCTGTTTGAAAAAGATTCGTGGATGATTTGGGTTTCCCGAGGACACCCGACAGACCTGTTAAGTTGCTGGGAACTCGTGTACGCTATCAGAGGTCTGTTGAGACATCGATAGGTGCACGTGGGCCCGATTTCTTAGGAGGTTCTGCCACATTACTCCCCATGCTCCTATTGACTTGTTGCCTTTGCCACCATCTGAGAAATTGAATTTTGATGCTAAAGCACGTGTTGATTTGATTCTAAAGATGCATGAGTTGACTAAAGCAAATATTGAAAAGATGAATTAAAAATATTGGACATTTGGTAGCCAAGGTCCAAAACATATTACGTTTGAGATTGGTGATCTTGTTTGGTTACATTTGCGTAAAGATAGGTTTCCTTATTTATGAAAGTCAAAATTGATGCCTCGAGCATATGGTCCTTTTAAAATTGTCGATAACATCAATGATAATGCATATAAACTTGAGCTGCCTACAAATTTTGGGGTTAGTCCCACATTTAACATTGCAGATTTGAAACCATATTTAGGAGAAGAGGATGAGCTTGCATCGAGGACGATGCCAATTCTAGAGGGGGAGGATGATGAGGACATCACTCCTTTGGATATACATAACAATCCTCCAGTTGCTATGCAAGGTCCGATTACTAGAGCTCGAGCACGACGATTGAATCTTCAGGTAAGTTCGTTCTTAAGTTCTTCTCTATATAAGTTTTAGAATGGATTGCTACCTAATGATGTTATTGTTGTTAGGAACAATGGAGAGGATCAAGGAATACATGGAGAAGGGCTAGGAGGCGGACATCATCGAGGGCGTCCAAGTCATGTGGGAAGCCCAATCCAAGCCGAGCTCGAGTCTGTTTTGGAGTCCAGGAGCAGCCCACACTAAAATCATCACCCAGATCACATACGGAGTCCGTTTGGGACATTCTACATATGTATGGAAATCTGACGAGATAAACTTTCCAATGGATCTGGTCTCACATCAAAATTCCTTCTGAGTCAATGGGAATCATCAAAACAAGTTGGCGTACAGAATCTGTCAAGGTGCTGCGACACCGTCTTTTGACCCATGGGCCGTGTACCGAGTCGGAGTCCAATAGGGATGTGTCCAGGGGTCTTTGCATGTCCCTAGGTCTTCATATACAGTAGCCGCCACCCAAGTTAGGGTTGAGTTTTGCTTAGATTGCATCTACACACAGAGTTTGTGAGATTTCCCTTTTGTACTGGACCGACTAGGCTGCTACAATCGGTTGTGGAACCTCAACTTCGTGAGCTTAATTCAATTTGCAATTTCGTGAGATTGTTTCTTCTATGTTCTTGCTTGTGTTCTCGGTGTGCTTGCAGGGATCAAGCCTTCTTGGCGAGGTCGACCGCGTGGATCGTGGTTGATAACCATCGGAGCAGTGGTGTAGTGATTGCAAGGGGACGATCTCTGATCAGAGCCTTGGATCATCAACGTCGAGCCTCCAACTACCGACGTATCATCTAGTGGAAGATCGGGCTTATGCCTCCATCAAAATATCCTAGATTCTCGAAATGTGTCTTGAGCTCTTGCACATATGGTTTGGTAGAAAAAGGCTTGAAAAGGAAGATTGCTTGAAAACTTACTTTATGCAATTCAAAACCTCATAGAGTTGATCTTCGGATTATGATGCTTTACTTGTGATTTTGCCTAAACGTTCATATTTTATGATTGCAAGTATTTGTATCACTTGTATCCATCACATAGTAACCTAAGAAACTCCTCTATTGCTGCAATCCTCAAAAATTCCAAAATCAGCAAAATCTTCTGTGCCAGGCGGAAGTTCCGCGCGTTTCCGCGGAAGTTCCGCGCAATTTTGCGGAAGTTCCGCGCCGCAGAAGTTCCACAGAAATACGCAGAAGTTCCGCATATTTCGGCAACTTAACCCTCAGCCGCCCAGGGGGTTAGGTTTTTCATCCACATTCACTCAAAATCGCTGCCCCTCTCAACCCAAAACCCTAAAGTGGTGATTTTGGGTTTCCTCAATTGAATTCAAGCCTCTCCCCTAAAGATTGGCTCCACACATTGAAGGATTAAGGGGGAGGGACTTGGAATCGAAGTTCTTCAACCGTTCTTCCTCTCTCACCAAAGGTATCAATCAATCCTTGCCCGATCTCCTTTTGTAGTGGGCTAGGATCAAAACCTTTAGGTGTAGTTGATTCCTTATCATTAGAAGAGCTAGCGTTTCAATTTTCTTCAAAATGCATTGGATGAATCCTTAGAAATCGATGATTAGGGTTTGAATCTATTTTTCACGGAAGCTCCACGCATATGCACGGAAGTTCAGGGCGTGGAAGTTCTGCGCATTCACGCAGAAGTTCCGGGCCACGGGACTTCCGAGCAAATACCCGGAAGTTCCGCACAAAACAAACCAAAACCCTGATTTTTGAATTCTTTGTATTCTACCCTTTTGTCTTTCGATCTTTGGTCTCATATGCTTCCATATTTCCTGTTTCAAGATCATGGAACCTCCTCAGAACCCGGAAAGGCAACGGCGCACCAAACAACGCCATGATCCTCAACTTCAATCGCAAGACACCAAAGCGGGTGGCAGCAGTAGCAGGGGTAGGTTGAAGTTGCCGGCAAGCAGGGGTGGCAGCCGAAGAGGTAGGGGGAGAGACCTACCCACAGCCAGGTAGACACCAGCAGGGGTTGTGCCTCACTCAAGGAATCAGGGAGATGCGGAGTGGAGGGGCAAGCGTCCTGCCAGTTTTTGTCCCGACACTCCTGAGAAGCTCGAGCCCATTTTCAGCAGCTCACAGCAGCAGTATAAGGGGCCGAGATTGGAAGTGCACAATCCTCGCATTCCCTATCATGTCACTCCTAGGCTTGCCAAGGACTACAAGGGAAAGGCGAGAGCTGTTGCTCAAGAGAGGAAGAATGATCCTTGGATGTATATAAAGGATGATACTCTTGATCCAAGGTTTCATAGCCAGTTCCATCAAGACTTCTATAGCTCTATTCTTTGCCATGCCAAAAACATCAAGATCATTCAGATGCAGTGGGTTGATCGGGACTACATGGCAAGTCTCAAGGATACAATTTTTAACAAAGTCATTGATAGATGCCAAGAGATGGGGTTGAGGGATCTCATGGGTTTTAAGTACAATTGGAATGTGGAGATCTTATACCAGTTCCACGCCTCATACTACCTCGACACCAACAACAACACTATGCACTAGACCACTCTTGGAAGAGCGTTACTCCATTGATTTCACAATGTTTGCTAGGTTGTTGGCTCTTGGTCACATAGACACTTCTAGGACTCATATCCATAATGAGGCATTGTATAAGGAACAAGAGCTTGGAGTGTTGTACAAGGAGGGTTCTTATCTTGATGGATATACTGGTGGGCTCAAGGATGAATTCTTCTTGATCAACAACTTATTTAGGGCCACCATTAGCCCAAAGGTTAGAGATGCCACCATGTTGAGGCATAATGCTAAGAATCTCTTGATGAGGATGATTCCAAATGGAGAACCATTTTGCATATCCAGATTCATTTGGAATGAGCTCAAAGTGGCAATGGATGATCCAAGGAAGAATCTCCATATGCTCCCTACCTCATGTACATGATTGATAAAGTGACAGAGATCACTTTTCCCAAGGTGGTGAAGCATCAGCCACTGCAGCCCAAGAGAAGGAAGAGTTCCTTCATCCCCTCCTCACAGTCGCATCCACACTCTAGTGGGACCTCGGGCCAATTTAAAGGCCAAGGGTCCGCTATCAAGAACGTCTTGAAGAGCATATTCAATGTTTGCAAGGCAAATGCGGTGGAGATAAGGAGTGTCAAGGAAAGGGAAAAGAAGAACACTCACCACCTTAAGCGCATTGAGAGGTCCCTTCACATTGACAACTCTCTAGACGGGTCCTAGCTTGAGGAGGAGGAGCCCATCAAGTTTGATGATCCATTTGCTCCATGGGAGGAAGCTGAGGCTGCAGCTAGGGCCGCACAAGGAGGAGGAGATGGAGAAGAAAAAGAAGAGGACAAGGAGCAGCCATAGTTTGAGGTTCATCACCGTCGATCCACGCGTGCATCTCAACCCGTCTACACGGTTATGGAGATAGAAGAAGAGGAGACGGAGGAGGAAGAAGAAGAAGAAAGGCAACGACGACGATGGCGATGATGATGAGGAGGAAGAGGAGTCCCAAGGCGACAACGACTAGAGCTTAGTATCTATCCTTCCCTTTTTGGTGCCTTGATGCCAAAGGGGGAGAAATCCTTGATCTAGCGTTGTAATAAAAACTTTCACTTTCTTAGGATATGGTGTGATGGATATGAGACTCTATGTGCTTTTAAATTTGTGTGATGAACTATGTTTTCATTCATGCTAAGTTTAATTGCTCATCTTATGTCATGAATGATAATCTGTGATGATGCCGTGTTAATCTCTCTTATGTGTGTGCAAATGCTTTATTTGTGATCATATATTGTTGCACATGTTAAGGGGGAGCCATGCTAGTTGATGCATTTGTTTAGGGGGAGTTATTTCAATTCTTTTATCCTTATGAAAGCTCTCTAATTGTGTTGTCATCAATCACTAAAAAGGGGGAGATTAAAAGTGCATCTAGGCCGATTTGTAGTTTTGGTGATATAATGAAAACATAATTAGAAAAAGTACTAATGGCACTTGTTAAGTGTAAGCAGAGGTTGTACATGATCAAGAGCAAGCAAAAAGGAAGGATATATGTGGAGGCCCCAATTTTCATGAGAATGCATGTAAGACCCAAAATGAAGGTTTAGTCTTTGATTTTATCTTTTTGAGTCTTAGGACATGCCGTACTATAAAGGGGATGGAAAGTTCATACTTGCGATGAAAAGTGCTCAAGAAAACCATACAAACATCCAAGAAAAATCAGAAACCAACCAGAGCCAAAAACCCAGTTTCTTTGATTTGTGCAATTTTGGCTGGCCCGGAAGTTCCGAAATTCCGCGGAACTTCCGGAGCCCGGAAGTTCCGCGCCGCGGAACTTCTGGGGAAACGCGTGGAAGTTCTGGGGTTTTGAGAAGCAACTGTTAGTTTTTGGGCTGAAGTATAAAAGGACTCATCCCTTCGTCCAAAAATACAACACTCAGGCATTTTTTGAGCAGAACCTCTCTCAAACCCTAGGCAAGAGCCCCCAATCTCTCCTCTCCCCTTTTGAGCTCAAATCTTGGTGATTTGGAGTGGGATTTGAGTGAGAGTGAGACAAGTGAGTGAGAAGCACCTCGTCCACCCTTGAGCACTTGTTCTCATCGTCAAGCCCATGGATTTGAAGTCTTTTACTCTTGGTGATTCGTTCACCTAGACGGCAAGGCATCGCCCTTGAGCTCCCAAGTGTGTGGTGAGCCTTGGGATCGTTTGTAAGTCTCCCCGAGTTCATATAAGCTCAAGCTTGATCTTTGTGATTGCTTGAGAGAGGAAAAGGGTTGGAAAAGACCCAGCTCTTTGTGGGCTACCTCAACGGAGACATAGGCTTCTTTGTGGAGCTGAACTTCGGTAACAAATCGTGTGTCTCTTGTGCTTGATTTCATACCTTTGCGATTTGTTGCTTGTGAAACTCTCATTCTTAGGGTTTGTGGCCGATCTACTTTTCTACAAGGGTCTAGCTCAATTCCTTGCTTCTACAGGTCCCTGAGGACAGTATAAACCTTGCAAATTTACTCTCTTACTCTAATTCAATTCACTTTGCAAGGTTGTACTTCAAAGTTGCAATTTGCGCGAAAGTTCTGGGCAAATACGCGGAACTTCCGGGGCGCGGAAGTTCCAGGCATTTCCGTGGAACTTCCGGGAAAATCCGCGGAAGTTCCGGGTTTCCTGAGAATTGACAAATTTGGTTATTTTGGAAGAAATTTTCAGGAACGCCTATTCCCCCCCCCCCCTTAGGCGACATCAAGATCCTTTCAATTACCTTTTCAAATAAAGTTTTAATATTCCTCTTTATTGGTGTTATTTTTGGTATCATTGTTAGCCTACCCCATCTTCACGGGACTATAAGGCTCTATAACATTTTAGTAAATGCTGTAGTTGTTGATATGTGGTGCCAGTTTGTCTCATTACTTCTCACTTTTTGCTTCTTGTCTTACACTTGTTTAAAATATTGCAGCTATATGCAGAATCAGTGGCTCGTTTTCAAGGAGGATCACCATGTATTTATCCCTTGTATGGCTTAGGAGAGCTTCCACAGGTCAATACTCAATATATTGTTCATTTGATTCTAGCATTTTTGTATCTTGATTATGTGATTTTCTTTTTCCATTTATTTCATACAGGGTTTTGCTCGACTGAGTGCTGTCTATGGGGGCACCTATATGCTGAATAAACCGGAGTGCAAGGCATGAATGTGTGGTATAATTAACCATTAGCATTTCCCTCACTGTTCTATAGTGAACGTTGCACCGTAATGACTATGTCAAAGAAGAGGGAAAGCTTTCATGTAAGTCAGAGGAGTTTAAGTTCATAAGAATGAAAATCTGAAGAGTATTGGGTTCATGCTACATGTTCTTTAATTTTTTGAGTAGATGGAATCGTTTGGAATCAGCAAATTATTTCTACAGAAGCACCAGCCAAGATAAAAGTGACCATATTGATGTTTCATAAGTATTATGAAGAAAATTCTAGCCAGTACAGAAATGCTTCTGCACAGGTGCTTGTGATAAACAATACTTACAAGGCAGAGTAGAAATCTTGGTACATGATTTCGTATAACTTCAAGCAAGGCGCTACATATGGCTTTTCACATCCACTGGTAGAGTATAGACATTCCATCCATCCTAATTAGTCTCGGTCGATTTTGGACCCGGAATTAAAGGAGTTTTAGTCCCGGGTCAAATGGGCACGATAGATGGCTACCGACACCGGGAGCTTTAGTCCCGGTTCTAAATGCTAGTGGGGACGAGGGAATCTGGTGAGGGATTTAGTCCTGTTGGAATTACCAACCGGGACTAATGGACAGCATTTAGTCCCGGTTGGTAATACCACCCGGGACTAAACTGCTCGCCTATAAAAGCCACTAGTTCCTCCCTGAGCCCGAGCCACTCAGATCGAGAGCTTTAGGCTCGTTCTCCATGGCGAGCAAGCAACCTTAGGGAGGTGCTGCCCGATTTTTTCCTCATTTTCATGGGGATTTCACCCATCCAAAGTGTTGTAAAGTATTAGAGATATTGTTGTATTTTGACTTGTATTGAATTTACTTGTACTCCAAGCCTATACGGCAATATATATGAAAAGTCACCCCCTCCTAGGGTTGTGGTGTTTTGCCTAATTCTCTACATGGTATCACGAGTCCAGGCCCTACCCTAGGCCTGCCGTGTGCCCCACCTGCTGCCCTAATCGTCGATTGGGATCCCTGTCGATCGGGATCCCTCCCGATCGATGCCACACCACCAGGTGCAACACCCCTCCTAGGGTGTGTGGTATTTTGCCTAATTCTCTACAGTTAGCTACTTCATCCTCCCTACATTTATTCTTATTATGCTTTAGAGATAGAGAAAAATGAGATTTTTAGAATGAGGGACAATGGAGAGGATTTTTTATTTATACATGTTTTTAGCTAGAATTTGATGGATAGCTTGCTTCTTACATATGATTCGTATTAGATCTATATGATCAGTATTAGGTATGGGAAAAATAGAGTAAATGTGTTTATAATAATATTTAGTCATTGCAACAAAATTGAGGTATTCATAATTGAGGGAAAGCCCTTTAGTCCCGGTTGGTGCTACCAACCGGGACTAATCGGGCCACGTGCTTGCGCCTACGGGGGCCCTTTTAGTCCCGGTTTGTTTTACCAACCGGGACTAAAGTTTGTCTTTAGTCCCAGTTGGACGACTCGGGACTAAAGATGGGGACCTTTAGTCTCGAATTCTTAGTCCCGGTTCGTTTTTGAGATATATGGGCCTTACCAACCGGGACTAATGTTCAGTTTTCCACTAGTGATCACATCATTTATATATGCAATTACTTGCTACTTCTATAGATAGCCGGCAGATATGTGACTTAGGCCGTGTTTGTTTGGGCTTCTGCTTATCGTAAGCTGGCTTCTGGCTTACACCTCTTGGAACCTTAGCTTTCCGTAAGCTGGCTTCCCGAAAGCTGGGCCTGTTTGGCAACCCAGCTTCTCGAACGTGGACGACGGCGGCTTCAACAGCAGGTGGACGATGGTGGCTTCAATAGGAGGTGGACGACGGCGGCGGCCTGGACGCCGGCGACCCCGGCTTGGACGGCGGCGGCCTTGGGAGTCCTTGGGCGGCGGCGACCGAGATGCGGACAGAGGGGAGGAGGCGAGCGGCGTCCGAGATGCGGACACAGGGGAGGAGGCGAGCGGAGGAGGTGGCCCGCGAGGCTCCGATGGCCCTGGGACTCCTTGGACGGGGGCGGGCCTGGGACTCCTACTCGGCAGCGGCCTAGATCCAGACGGAGGGGAGGAGGTGAGCGGTAAGGATGGAGGGGAGCCAGCGCGCAGGGGAGGCAGTGCGCGGGGATGGAGGTGAGGCGGCGCGCGAGGGAGGTGCCGACGGGGACGGAGGGAAGCCGGCGGTGGCCGAGATGTGGCGCGCGGGGGAGGAGCTGAGCGGCGGGATGCAGGGAGGAGGCGCGCAGGGGAGCAGCTGTGCGGGGATGGAGGGGAGGCGCCACGTGGGGGAGGCGGCGGCAGGGACGGAGTGCAGGCGGTGGGGGGATGGAGGGGAGGCGCCGCACAGGGGAGTATGCTAGCGGCAGGGATGCAGGGGCCGCCAGCTTCCGCAGAAAGCTCGGTTTTCTCGGCTTTCCAGCTTTCCATCTATTCGGAGCTTTCCACCTAGGAAAGATTGCTACCAGAAACCCACTGTTTGTTTGGGCTTTCGGCTTCAGGGGTCAGGAGCTGGCTGAAAGCCCAAACAAACAGGCCCTTAGACACTTGGCTCGCTTCGCCCGACCATCGCTGCCCTGACATGACCGACGCGACCGCGGCCCCACTTCATCGGCACGCCTTTCCCTCCCCGTCACATCACCGCTACCTTCCCTGCTCCCGCACGCCAGCGCCGCCACGCGGCCGCCTTGCCCTACCATGCGGTGCCACCCTTGCCTGCGTTGCCACCGAGCATCCCGCTAACACCCAAGCCGCACCAAGGTCACAAGATTACGCCTCGATAGGATCCCCCTCCGCCCACGCATGGCCCCCATACGGCGGAGCATCTCTGCCCTCCACTCGACGATGATGGCCTTGCCATCCATGCCATTGATCCCTTCTGCCGCTCGCCTCATTGAACCGCAAGGCCCAGCACTCCCCAGTTCTCACCTCCCCCTCGCACACTCGCCCAGCCCTATAAAACACGAGCCTCACTCGCGCGCGCGAGCAGAATGCCCTCGCCGGTCTACCATTGCCATCACACCACCTCACTCCCTGTGGACAGCTCGCCACGAGCATCCTCCCTCCACCACAACCCCTCGGCCACAACCACCGGACCACCCTCGTGCTCGTGGAACCCTTCTTGCCCAGCTCCGGTGACCCCAGTTGCTGGAATAGCCTCACCACCGTTGTAGAGCTCACCGAAGCGCCACCGCCTCATCGAGATCCACCTTCCCGGCCTCGCCCCACGACCACAACACCCTCAGCACGTTCCCCGTGCCCGTGCAAAGCTTGCCGACCCCTTCCCCACCCCAGCTGACCGCCGAAGCATCGCTGTCGACGAGCTGAGCCACCTAACCACCGCTCGGACCTTCCCGCCGGCCACCTCCGTCCGTTCTTCCTCGACAACAACACCCTGAATAGGTAGCGCACACACTCCTGAGTATTTTCCCCAACCTACCCCTCGCCACCGATGAGTCTGCTCACCGGATTTTGGCTGGAGATGCGTGGAGTAGACCTAGGGATGACATTGCTTAGATTGCAAAACTTCTAGGGGGTAGCTAGCAAAAGTCTAAGGGCATATATGTGAGGTTTACTTAGAACTTTAATATGTAAAGCACTGAAATTCAAAAATTTGCCAAAATTTATAGAAGATTGATAAAAATCTCAAATAAATTTTGTTGGACTCCATATGACTAGATCTACCTAGCTGACCACTGTTCAGTATAGTTTCACTATAATTTTAGAAATATAAAATAAGAAATTTTAAATAGGCTTTATTGGCAAAAATAGTTCCTGGTCAATGCTGACCCTACCCTTTTATGAATGAGTAGTGTAGCTAGAACCAAGCTTTGAGTAAAAATTTAGAACCCAAAACTTGCTTAAAAGCTATAGTTTCAGTTAGTTTGTTAATTATGAAGTAATGGCTAGATTTATTTGCTTCTGATACTCTATAGTTTAGAAAATTGTGAAACTTAGCCACTGAGTCTCCTTAAGGCTAAGTAGTCAGTAGAAAAATTGTGAACCCCAGCACTATCACAAATCTTACTCAAATAAATGTCTAAGCCCAAGATCTATAAATAGAAAAGAAATAGTTGCTTTATCTATAAAATGCTGGAAAATTCTCTAGCGCTTCCTAGTAACACTATTATCATATCCTAGGACTTACAAGACCAGAACCCTCCTAAAAATAAAAATAAAAATGCTTCTTCAAAACAAGACAAGTTTTACATCTGATTTTGTAAGCATAGTAAACAACTTCAGAAAAATATGAAAAAATCACAGTAACTGTTGGAGGTCAAATCCAACATTTGGTAAAATTTTAAGCCCCAGAACTGTTTGTTTGTAAGCTAAATAAATTTAACCAATCCACAAGCACACGGACTTCCAATAAAAGGTATTAGTAATTCACCCAATAAATCAAGTGGCTTTTCTTTCAAGGAGTTATATGTCTAATAACCCACCTGAAACAAAGAAACCAACCCCAGAAGAATAAATTACTAAATATAAAGAAGATGAAGTAAGCATAACCACTGATGCATCTCATGCATTTCATGTAGAAACGAGTTTAGCCGACGAAACGTACGAGCTGGTGCCCGAGTCCGAGAGTGAGCCACGTGAAGCTTAAGTCACTCTAACTGAAGCCACAGAAGACCTGGGCCAATGCTCGGAAGAGCCCAAGGCTACTGACACTCAGGAAGGCGAGCCCCGAAGCATAACCTATTATTTCAAAAATTATGCAACTTATTACTCCTTATTACTATTGCGCATTAAGTTCATAGGAGTTGCGCACTTTCCAACGAGACACATTTCGCATTTTTCTGTGGTCGTTTGAGCAGGTTTCAGTTGGTTCAAAGTTTGAAAGTTCCCACGAAGGAAACTATCTTGTGGTGTTTGAAATTGAATAATTTGAAGTGTGTGCCTGCGCAATTAGTGTACGTTGTACCATCATGTTGTCCTCTGAACACACTTTCCAACGAGACCAATTTCGTATTTTTCTGATGTTATTTGAGCTTTTTTTTTGGTTTTAAAGTTTGAAAGTTCTCAGTGGGGAAAAAAACCCGCCCGGCGGTTGGGCAGGTGGGGCACCCGCCCGACCACCGGGCGGGTGGGGCGAAAACCTGCCCAACGGTCGGTGGGTGCTTCACCCGCCCAACCACCGGGCTCGTGGCCCCCCTGCTGCCTGCGCCATGCCCTACCCGCCCGGTGGTCGGGCGGTTAGCCCGCACCCACCACCCGAGCGGTAAGGGTGCCAATCCTGTAAATTTCTACCCTGCTATGTTACTTCCGTAATTTTTTTTGGAATTTTATTTTCAAAAAAAATTCCTCCAGGTTACATATATCATAATACATATTACTCTGCTAAATGTAAGTAAGCACAAAAGTCTTAATTAGCACGTGCTGATGTAAAACTAGCGACTGAAAGGCGTTGCATTTGTCAGGCTGACAAACTGTTCATCACGTACACAAAGCAATCACTAAAGAAAGCTAAAACCGAAATTACTAATCCTCTAACGATGGGCAGTGCATCGCTATAAGAGAGTTGATCATACATAAACTCATTTCGAAGTTCAGCCACAACCATGGATGAATTTCAGACTACAAAACAAGCAAAATAAGCCACAGCAGAGTACCGACAGAAACAACAGGAGGTGCAACATTTTGTACTTGAACTAAAACTGCTCCCTGGAGATGATATGGACCTTCATGGTAAGCTCCCCTTTCTTCTTGAGTTCAAACAAAAAGATATCTCCGACTCACAGACCATTGTCACGAACAAAAGTGGTCCAACCTCCTATTAGCAACCACCTTCTCCTTCCACTACGGATCACAATGCACTGGAGCAGCACAGCTTGCCCTCTATGTGGAAGATGCGGGGCCGCGAATCGTATTCCTAATTCCTGATAAATTTTACAGGCAGAACGTTAGAAACACATTACAGTTAAAAGATTTACTAGCTTAGCAATTGATATAGTAGCAGATTGTTTGCTGATATGGAAGTGGGTGAGTAGGTTGTAGCATTCATATTTCATATGATAGAAGTCTGTCTACTTCAATAAGCTAAAGGTTTAAGATGACAACAAAACATAATATAAATAAGAAATATATAATAGTACAAGATCAAAATAAGAAAGATAACTTACCATAATGCGGTAACGATAAGTGACATCAGCATTCATCTTCTTCATGATTGCCACAACAATGGGGACTTCAGATTGAATGGCTCGCACTTTCTCTTCAAAAATCTTCTTTTGGGATTGAGATAGACAGCACTTGGATGATACAATGTTGGGAGCCTCGGAAGGACCACCAGAGTTGCTCTTGAGAGATTTGTGAGAAGCTTCATCCATGTCACTTTCCGAGGAAACATTGTCTGCAGCAGAAAATTGTAGGCCATAAGAAAGGAATAATCTATAGTGATACAGATTCTTATGTTTTTCTATGATACCATCGCTTGATTTCTCCTTAATATGAACAGCTGAAGCCATCTTTGTGCTTGATCTACCATGGAATGACCCAACTCTTTGAAAAGCAGTTCTACCCCTGGAATGAGTTGCTGTTGCGCGAAGTAGATAGACTGTAAATGTGAATCTTCTCCCACCCTTCGCTGGTACAAGGATGCAGATATCTTCCACCTGCACATGATTGTCACGGACAAAATCTAACCACTGTCCTCTGAGCATGTGCATACGTTTATCTTTCCTTTGGTAGAATCTGGGGTGCCACTTCTTGCTCTTGCCTGGCCTCTGAAGTGTAACATTTGTTCTTTCATGCAGGAAATGCGCAAATGCATATCCCTTAGGAATTGCCTGATTGCAAATGGAACATAATGTGAGGCTCTTAACAGAACCAGAGCAATAAAGAAGGCACTTCAGTCCTCAAGCAAAGGAAACAGTAGCTATTTGTCCACAAGTGTTGGAAGGGTTGTGAGAATTTGAAGATGGCTGAATTTACCTTATTATTATAAACTTGGGAGCAAAAACGTACAACATTATTTATCAAAGAAAGTTCAAACTGATAGAAGTGAGTTGCCTTTTTAACAGGAAAGAGTGGTTATATTACCAGATGAGGACCCGGTTTCAAAATATGGCACTTCCTCATGACTGCTACTACGTAAACAGTACTTTCAGGTTGAATTTCCTGTATAAGCGCCATTATTCTCTCCTCTTGTGCTTCAGAAAGATAACTTCCACGGGATAAAACATAATCAGGCCCTAGGTTGGTCTGAAGATCATCTGACTGAAAAGATTTATTTTCAGATAAATTGTCTTCCCCTGTAGTAGATTCGTCTTGTGAATTAACCTCGGGTTTGCTGTGTGCGCAGAAATTTCAAATTTCAGAATGTCCAAAAAATTTCGGATAGTCCAGTTTTGACAGAATGTCCGGATTAATCCGGAATGTTGCTCTCGGGTCAGGGGTCTGTGAAATTTCGGACTGTCTGGTTTTAAACCGGAGTGTCCGGTTTTGTACTAACTTGAGGGTAACGGTTGGATTTTGGGGTTGAGCTATATATACCCCATACCCTTCTCCTTTAGAAGGTGCTGAGCATATTAGAGCATTCAACACTTCTTTGCCCTCTCTCCACTCTTCTAGAGCCTAAGTCTTCGATTTGGAGGAGTTGGGGAGTGATTTGAGCAAGAGATTGAGCTAGATTTGAGAGCACTTTGAGCATTCGAGCACTTCGCCAAGTCGGTCCGTGTTGAGCTTGTTACTCTTGGGCTTGAGGCCCTAGCCAGCTAGGCGTCGCCCTTGAGCACCCAAGGATTGTGGGTAGCCGGGAAAGTTTGTAAGGGTGTGATTCCACCTCTGCAAGGGAAGGGATCGAATAGTGGAAGGAGGAAAAGGATTGAGAGAGATCCGGCTCAAGTGTTACCGAGCCCCTCAACGAGACCTAGGTCACTCGGAAGAGTGGGCCGAACTTCGGGAAACAAATCTTGAGTCTCCTCCCTCTATTTTACTTCCTTGCATTTGCTTGAGCTCATTCAAATTCATACTTGCTCTTACTAGTTCACTAGCACTTGTGTTCTTCATATCGTTCTTGAGTTCTTGTGCTAGATTTACTTGTTCTTGTTGTTTAGGTTGCAATTGCTTGCTAGATCTACTTCTATACCTGTTATTACACTTGTTGCAAGCTTCCTATTCAACTAGAATTGTGTAGGTTGAATTTAATTTTGAAGTTCTTGTCGGACAGCAGGAAAATCTGGTTTTATTCCGGATACTCTGAAAATTTCGGAGTATCCGATTTTAAACTGGACTGTCCGGTTTTGTCTGTTATCCGCAGTTTGAGTTTTAGTTTTAAATTTTAATTGTGCCCATTCACACCCCCCTCTGGGCACCTCCCGGCACTTTCACCAGGGAAGTTGCCCTTCTATATTCGGCAAAATACCAACAAGGGTTGAGTCGGTACCATAATCGCCGGGTACGAGGGAGGTCCTTCGAAGTTGGAGACCTAGTACTCCGTCTCGTCCAGAGCAACAAAGGTCGCCACAAGCTCTCTTCGCCCTGGGAAGGCCCGTACATCATCGCGGAGGTGCTTCGGCTAGGAACGTACAAGCTCAAGAATGCTGAAGGAGAAGTGTTCGCCAACGCCTAGAACATCGAACAGCTACGTCGCTTCTATCCCTAGTGATTTCTAGGACTTAGATGTTGTAAATAAGTAACCGTCTTCCTGTTGTTTCTCTGTGAAATTTAAAGGTTGATGGAGTTATTTTCTTGTCCTGGATCTTGGCCTTAACGTTCATACGACCTCGACTAACGACACAAGCTTGAGCGACATTCGGACAGATACGTTCCTCAAACCTTCACAATTTACGTTATTATATCAATCCTTTTTACATAGCGAAAGAACGAACCGATCTTTTTTTGAACTAAAAACGAACCGATAAACACCTACCTATTCCTTCCTCGTTGAGTGTCGCCCGACCTTAGGCGCGTAACCTTAGGTCGGCTGACACTCGGGGGCTAGCAGACGGTAAGTAGGTTTCCTCCCCGACCCTTCTCTTTGGCAAAAGACTTAAGGGAATGAAGCTCGGGAATGCCTATGATAGGTCGGACGCGGCCGCTTACGCCCTCGGGGGCTATGGCACCGCTCATCTATCCGGACGCATTTCTAACTTTAAATCTGTAAGTCTGAAGGCCATGAAAAAGGTCGGGAGGCAAAAACTTAAGTTTCGACACTTTAAGTTTTTGACGCTCCAAATTTTCGAAACGAAAGGCCCTTGCTTCTGCGAGTTTTTTAGGAGTAGTTGGTCGGACTGCGAATACCTACGCCGCGGGGCTACGGTGTTGCTCACCAACGAAACTAAGAACCTGTCATTGTGCTTTGATGTGTTCTAAGTTCTTCGCTCGAGATGCAATCAGAACAAGGAAAAACAGAAGTAGTTCATATGTAAATGATAGCATAAAACTTGTGTGAATATCATAATGAAATTCATAGTTTTTCAGGGACAATTTACATGGTGCGATAGCCACGTTAGAGAATCCTGAAGACTTCTACGACTGAGAGTTGACAACGACAAAATTGCTACGACGATGAAGGAGGTCCTGAAGTACTACGATGACTCGACTTCGGCCAGGCCCTTTTAGCCATCGAACGCTTGTGAACACCGGGGAGGATGATGAGAAGCTGAAACCCCCGGCGCTCTGCATCTAGAGAGAAGGAAAAAGGTGGAGTTTGGGGCAAAGGAAACATGTTTCTCGCCTCAGCCCCCTCTCAGCCTCCGCCATGGGCGCAACGGACACCCCGCCGCCGATCTCCCTCCGTCCGCCACACGCGTGCCTTCGCCCTCCTCCGCCTTGTCCTCCTTCCATTCGGCGATGGGCTCAATGTGCCTACCGAGTGGAAGGAAGGGCGCAGTTGGAGGGACGTGAGGCAGCAAGAAGACGAAGCCGATACTCAAATGTCAGCTCTTTCTTCCCCGCCTTCACGGAGAAGATGGAGGACATCAAGAGCACCGACCCCGCCTCCCTACTTTCACGCTCTTTCCTCACCGGTTTGGGATGGAGAAGTGGCAGCCGGGGGCGGGGAGGTTGCCGCCGACGACGCTGCCTCCCTGGTGTCTCTCCCAATGCTGGGAGAAAGATTGTCTGACCAGGAGGCAACCGGCCGCACCCCGCCGGCTGTGAGGAATGGCGCCGAGAGGCCGCCTTGGCCGCTTGGGGAACCGTCTCCGCCGCCTTTCTCCCTCAACATCAGGAGATCGGCCGGCCAGCGAAAGTGCGCCCTGCCCTCGAGGATTGCCCCGAGGTACATAAGGGGCGCTAGGCATGGCCCTTGCTTCCCTCGCCGTCGACAGTTGTTTTGTCACGATTCAGCTCGACGGAGAGGCGCCTTGCGAACTGTTCATCACCAGAAACGTCAAGGACGGGAGGAACGTGGTCTCCCGACCCACGGGGAGGAGAGGTGAAGACTCTACCCTTCTCTGTTGTGTCTTCGCTCATGGTGGAGAAAGGTGGGAACGAGAACATGAGACTAAGCTCTGGCCGCAGCGGCGTCCTATTTATAGCCGAGCGAGGAGCTGAAAGGCCTCGCCTCGGGGGCTCCCCGGAGTGCTTCGTTAAGGGCGCGTTTAGATGCATTTTTTTTTGGTTTTGGTTACTGTAGCACTTTCGTTTGTTTTTTGCAATTAGTGTCTAATTATGGACTAATTAGGTTCGAAAGTTTCGTCTCGCGATTTCTCACCCAACTGTGCAATTAGTTTTTTCGTCTACATTTAGTACTCCATGCATATGTCGCAAAATTCGATGTGATGGGTACTGCGCAAAAAATTTTGGGAACTAAACAGGCCCTAAGACGACGCGAAGCTACCGCCTCAGATTCCATTCGTCACCATCAATACGCCTGTTGACGCGACGACTCAACCCGCTTGCCGCGAAAGGATGAGGATGAACCCATGCGTCCTCTCGCCTCCTCATGTGTTTTTTGGCTTCCGCACCCCAGTGTTGGTACACACGCGCACGCGTGAACTCCTTCGCCTCCTTGAGCCTCCCATTGCGTGGCCCATGGGCTCCCTGCTTTTCGGACGGGTGCACGACGACATGCCCCTCCCAAATGGTCTACGGTTCAGAACAACACTCGGCCGAGACTCGATTCGCACGCAATTTAAGTTCGGGAACGATCGCAACCTAAATTTCTTCTTGATCCAAGGCGTCTTCGGCTCTGAGCGTCGCCTGACCTAAGAGAAAATGATCTCAAGGTTGCCGACGCTCGGGGGCTAGGAGGAACGCAGGATCCTTTCTCCTGACCTTTCTTCGGTAAAAGGTTCGGGATGATGACGAATTTTCAAAGCAAAAATTTTGTGAGGAATTCTCGAACCCTTGGCTAAACGACAAAGACAAAGCGTGCGAAACAAAATTCTTACGCTCATAGAAACATGATAAAGGGGCATAAAAGATGTAAATATACACTACAAAATAAGTGCCTTGAGCGCAATAGTCTGGCAGACGAGACACGACCAAGACTACGAAATAACAAAAATCACTCCGGGCGTCGGGCGGCATCGAAGGTCTCCTTAAGATTGTCGGCCAGGGTCTTGGCGTACGGAGCCACCTCCTTCTCAAAAGCGTCCAGGTCAGCTTTGGTGTATTCAGGGATGAGACCTTGACTCAATTCGTCGAAGGCCACCTCATCATAGTGAGACCGGACAACGGTGAAAGTCTGGTGGACCCCGTACTGCAATGCCCTCCTGACCTCTTCTTCTGCGCGAGCCAACCGACCCTGGAGACCTGCACAAAATACGCATGGCTAAGGGCAAACGCCCCGACATACGGAAAAACAAGAAACAGCCTAAAACGATAAGGTTTGCGCCTTGAGGTCCTCAGCCTCCTTCGCGAATTGGAACGCCTTCGCCTCGGCCGCAAACTTCAACTCCTCTTCCACCCGCGTCGTCGAGCCTCACCTGAAGGAGCTTAACATTCGCCTCGGCGCTGTTCTTCTCCATCTGGGTCTGCCTAGCCCATTTCAGGGTCTTCTCTGCCTGACCCCGCTCGAATTTGAGCTCTTGCTCCAGTTTAAAGACTTCGTCGCGGAGGGAGGAAGCGTCATTTAACGCCGCGTTCCGCTCCTTCCGAAGTTGCTCCTTCTTCGCTTCGGCACGGTCCTGCTCCTTACGAAGCCGGTCGGCCATCTCCTTGCTAGCCTGCAGCTTCCTCGAAAGCTCAGCTGAGAACTTGGCGGCGTTGTCGGAGGCCTCCCGAGCAATCCGTTCCGAAGCGCTGAGGCTGGACAATTCATCCAGGGTGGCGAGCTGTCGAGCGAGCCCCTACAAGCAAAAAGAAATCGAATCGAGTTACGAAGAACAGTGACGCATACAGGGCCCTGAGGGCGTCCATAGCTCCTGCTCTGCACTGCTCCAGCGTAGCGATGGATGTAGGGACCTCCATTGGCCCCCGACTCGACGTTGCCTCCCCCGGTTGTGATGATGATGCCAGCATAACCTGTCCGCAAGCGGTGTTCCTGGTTGGGCCCCCGACGAAGGAAGCTCGGACGGAACGACCTCTGTCCGTGCAGGCTCAGCCTCGGCACCTTGTGCCTCGACTGGCCCCGCCCGAGCTACTTCGGCCGAGGGCGTGTTCGCCGGCGCAGCGGCGCCCGTGGCGGTCGCCTTGGTCGACGATACGGATGGCAGAGTGGCAACAGGCAGGATATTACTTACTCATGGCCCTCGAACCGGAACTACTTGGCCTCCGTGCGGCCGCTTTTCTAAGGTCCTTCACCGGTGCCAAAGGCAATCCCCCTCGGCGAGGAACAGGCCTGTATATACAAGAATCAAAAATTGAGTAAACAATACTAAACAGAAAAAGGTCGGAAAGGCCAAAAAAATGCTCAGACTGACCTCGATGCAGCCACTTTCGTGCTTTTGGAGCCGGATCCATGTCCGGCTGCTCGTCGGTGATCCGAGTCCGCTTATACCCCTCTGAAGGGTCGGCAGGCTCAGGAATTGCCATGGGGGCTGGATGCACGCCTCCACCTGGGCCCCGCTGGCGACCTCTTCCGCCGTCATGATGGGCGCACCACCCTCAACAGGTAGCGCAGGCCTCCCTTCTTCCTTGGCTCCATCCGAGGGGGTCCCACCACGGTCTCCGTCGCTACCTCGACCGGCACGCTGCTCGCCTACGGCGGTGTCGGCGCAACCACTCCCGTCATCTCTATTGGGGGAGGGGGAGGCTCAGACGCACCGGTCTCTCCACCGATGCGGCTTCCCCCCTCGCCGGAAGCGCCGGCGTGCGGATCGTCACCTCCGCTGTCGTCGCCGCCGTCGCTGCTGTCCTCCCCCTCGTCCTCCTCTGTCTCGGACTCCGAGTCGGACTCGTGCACGCCGGTTTGCTTCTCCCTCTTCCGCCTCGCCGCCCGCCGCTCATTCTTCGCCGCCTTTTTGAGCTTGTCGGCGTCCTTGTTTGCCTTGGCCTGCTCAGCGCGGATCCGATTCGCATTCTTCTTCACTTTATCTTTCGGCACCGGCGGGCTGGAGAGGGTGAAGAAAAGCTCTGGCTGCAATTAAAAATCGAAATTTAAGATTGGGGTTCCTAAAATAAAAAAAAATCAACAAGCATAAGGGGAGGAAAAAAGACTTACCAATTTGACGCAATTTTCATCGGGGCGCATCGGCGGATGGGCGTGAATGTGACCGAGGATGTCGAAGTCGCGAGGGACGTCCAGTGCCTCCTTCACCTGCCGCACGATCTCCACCTCGTCGAGGGCCCCGGCCGCCATCACAGTGCCGGCAGGGAACGTCCCCTCGGCCATCTCGAACATCCGGAGGTTCTGGGCCCCCAATGGTGCCAGCCTTCGGCGATGGAACGCCGCGATGATGCCCATGCCAGTCACCCCGCCATCCCGCAGAATCTTAACGACCTCGACCAGATTGGTCATCTTAGGCTTCTCCTTGTCCTTTATCGGGCCATAGAACCACTTCTCTGGTGCCTCGAGGATCAACCGACCAAAGTAGTTAGGAAAGGGGGCGGTTTCGCTGTTCTTCAGATAGAACCAATATTCGTGCCACCCCTTGTGCGAAGACTTCGGCTAGATCGATACGTATTCAAGTGCCCTCTTCTTCTTGAACTGGATGCTTGCGCACCCCATATGAACCGATTGATGGCTGTCCTTGTATAAGGAACAACCAAAGAAATACTTCCACAGGCAAAAATGGGGGTCAATCCCCCAAGTATCCCTCCCACAGCGCGACGAAAACCGCCATCTGCAGGACACTGTTGGGGTTGAGATGCTGCAGCTCCAAGCCGTAATGGTAAAGGAGACCGCAGAAAAAATGATGCGGCACTGCTCCCAACCCACGCTCATGGAAGGCGACGAACGAAACGACGTAGCCCTCTGGTGGCTCCGGGAACTCTGCTCCGGTCAGAGCTTCCCACTCCCGGGCGGCGGTCCGAGGGCAGAGCAGACCCCTCTGCGCCAAACTCCCCAACTTCTCATCGGTGGTTTGGCACTGGGACCAGGGCTTCACGGCTTCATCCGCGGCCATGGTTTGAGGCTAGATCAACTGGTGGCGAAAGGAGGAAGAGAAATGATGGAGGGAGGCGGCGATGCGAAAGCTTGGGCTTGAGAAGGCAAGGACGACAGAATGAGAAGACAAAAGACCGCAAGGAACGGTATGTGGCTTTGCCCCCCTCTTTATCTTACGCAGGAAGGAAGGCAAGCCGGCTACCTGGATCCCCGTAGCGCAAACGATCTTCATCGGGCCTCGAACCCCGCGCGCATGATCTTCTCTGCCCGCTCGTACCCGCGGAACCAACATCCTCCACTCGTTTCGCTCGAGGTACGCCCGCACGCGCCATCTTTTTCATTAAAAACTGCACTACACGGCTGACGACTCGCCCGCTCACGTCACAAACTGAAATTCGTATCGTTGCGCACGGCGCTGCCCCAAGTAAATGGGCTATGAGCCGAAAGGCTGTACGGCCCCGAAACAACCTGCGAGTTCCAAGGCTGGCCCACCAACGGGTTCGACAGCTGCCCTAGGGTCCCTTTTTGAGTGAGGGGTGGAACGGGATGGGTTCCGAGCGTAAGCAATACCCTGGTGCATGGGCGCTAAGGGCATCCTGAACTGCATCTGAGTACTGGCTGGATTGATATGTGGTTCTCCCTCGAAGGAAGGCAAAGAGCCGTTATGTCCGGTCGAACGGACTTGATAACTATACAGATCGAACTGGCTGGGAAAATTGGAGATGGTCACCAGAGGACCCCGCACTGATGTCCCTCCAATAGGGATATCGGACTCCATACAGACATGCTCGTTTGTAGCTCACCGAGCACCGTGACTCAACCACCGAGGAAGTCGCGGCCGAGCTCAGTCCCTCTGTTTCTCTCGAAGGAGACACGGAAGGGATATCGAATTAAAAAAGTCAAACCAACCCTCGGACGGATCTCGAAGGCACAGAGACTCGGGGGCCTGGACTCGCAAAGGAGACCAACAACGAGGTCGCAGAATGAAATTTGCTTTTTTGCAGGTCAACAAATTGTTTGAGCCCCGACCAGGTAACACAATTCTTTAGTTTTCTACTAACATGCAGGGACTTGGGGGCTCGAACACGGGAGGCAGACGTGATGCAACGACAGAAAACAAATAAATTTTAGCCTAAGCACAAGTGTTCCACTTGTCCGCAGGCTCGGGGGCTACACCCGTAGGGTGCGCTCGCGCGCCCCCTACAGGAACAAAACGCCCAGATAGATTGCCCGATCGAAAAAATCGCAAGGTTCGAATCAGCCTTTGCAGGAAGAAACCCTTCCTACAAAGGCTCGGGGGCTACACCCGTAGGGGGCGCGCGACCCCCTACGGAGTGGATAAACAGCCTAAATAAACGAATGAAAAATCAAAAAGCGATCGCAAGCCTCTGAAGGAACATCCCGTTCCTCCAAAGGCTCGGGGGCTACTGTTGGGGGTCAAATAATATGGTCCCTTAAGACAGCGCTTAGGCCTAATAAGTGAGATTAATTAGAATCAAACTTAAGAACAACAGGCAAAGGGCAGCCCAACACTGAAAGCAAAGGCCCACGCCCCGCCCGATCAAACGCTCATCGACCCTCGTTCGCCCGAGCTTCGGCCAGGGATCTCCGCCTCGCCTGACCTAAATGGCCCGGGACCCATTTCTCCTGGTCATTCGCACCGCAAAACCAATCTGCGCCACGGCGAGTTCTGCTTCGCCCGAGCTAACGAGTATGGGTCCCGCCACGCACCACAACGGGAAAGGTACGGGTTTCACTTCGCTCGGTCTTAGGAAAGAATATTCCCCTGAATGAAAGATATTCCTCCTCGCCCGACCCTTTCTATTTGAGTCCCTCCACCCGGACTCCGCTTCGCCCGACCCAAACACCGCCTAAACGAAGTGGATAAGAACGAGCTCAACCACTCCAGCACAGAAAAGGGTACACCGTGCCCATACCTCTGCGGTAAACAGGGAACAACCGTACCCCGATGCGAACTCCACTTGACTCCACCACAACACAGCGAAGACCGATTAGTCAATTGACCGTCACTGTTTCGCCTAATTGAGATGGCACACGGTATGGCCGTTACTGTTACCCGCACTGTGACGCTCCACCATGACGAAAGCCAGTATGACATCGTGCCACGGCTGCGTATGACTGCCAAACTTGGCTCAGGGCGCGTTTAGATGGAGAATTTTTTTGGTTTTGGCTACTGTATCACTTTCGTTTGTATTTGTCAATTAGTGTCTAATTATGGACTAATTAGGTTCGAAAGTTTCGTCTCGCGATTTATCACCCAACTGTGCAATTAGTTTTGTTTTTTGTCTACATTTAGTACTCCATGCATATGCCGCAAGATTC
This sequence comes from Miscanthus lutarioriparius, assembly GCA_904845875.1. Taxonomy (NCBI): domain Eukaryota; kingdom Viridiplantae; phylum Streptophyta; class Magnoliopsida; order Poales; family Poaceae; genus Miscanthus; species Miscanthus lutarioriparius. The sequence continues at coordinate 71,718,314 of CAJGYO010000012.1, read as the reverse complement.
GATGTGACACTTTGGGGTGAAAATTTTTGGGAACTAAACAGGGCCTCAGACAAGGACCGGTTGCACAGGTAAAAAGGACGACATGGGCAGCTGGATTCATGGAACCATTTGCCCCGTTCCTTCTCTAAGGGCGTGTTTGCGCACCTGGACCAGCACGGCCTAGCCAGCCCAAACCGACCAGGCATGGGCAGGCCTGCCCCAACTGCTGCAACGCAGCTTGTTTGTGCACCTGTACCGATTCAACCCGGCCCAGGCGAGCTGGTGTTTGTGACCCAATACTCAGTCGGGCTCAAACGCCAACCGCCACCAACTGCCGAACACAGATTGTGTTTGCCAGCTGTTGTGCTCGGCCTAGCCCAAAGAGAAGGAAGAACAGCATGATCAATAGAGAAGCAAACACTTTGAATGAAAATGTACAAAAGACATAGGCCTCAGATTAATTCCATTTAATCAACACATACATTGCCAGCTACATTGCATAATCAAAGAAGCAAATTAAGAACAGTAGCAGAATTAAGTAGTTTGGCAAGCCGAGAAGGGCAACAAGTTAACAGAAAAGAGAGTACATGAATCAAAGTGGCATGTAGCCAGCTAATGCAGTCATCCTATTGTGTCATCATCAGCCTAATTAAAACAACAGTTGTGGCACATAAACAGCTTGAGTGACAGACCAACTACAACCATAAACAAGATCAAGATGATAGCATTTTTGCAACAGCCTTGCAGCCCAAATGAATGAGGATAGATTTCAGAACCTTGAGCTGTCACTAGTTCATGGGATGCTGATGCATCCCCATGAGGGGCATCAATTGGTAACAGCAAGGGTTCTTGAGGTACCCTTGCATTAAAATATCTAAGAGCATCATCATAGTTGTTGTACTTCTGATAGATAGCCCCTTCTTCCCTAAGCACTTGCTTAGCACACTCATACCATGTAAAATAAATCCCAGGTTTCTTCCCTTCAAAGACCACATAGCAAGGAGGCATTCTCTGAAACCAACCAAATGTAGAACATGTAAGTGGTCTGAATGACATGCCTCGGTCGACCATTCAGTTTGAATGATGGTGAACATCATCGGCTACTTGATAAAAAAAATTAGCCTCAGCTTAGTAGTTTGGTGGTTTTTTTCCTTGTTTAGTCATTGGTGGCTACCAAGAATTGTAAGAACCAAATAAAGAGGCAAATAAACAACAGTTGCACTCACTACCATACAAACCTTTTGATCAGTTGCACTCACTGCCATCAGCCATCACAAGAGGATGTTGTTGCTATGGAGTACAACTGAGCATAAGTGTAGAATGGAAGGATAGGCAAATAAAGAACAAAGCACAACAACAAAACCATCAAAACAAGAATAAGGTAGCCACCTCATGTTTGTTTTATGCATCATAGGCCTTTAAATCCCACAGTTACCACTAGGGCATAAACAACACAAATAGGCAACTAGTTATGAAATAAAAAGTAGCCAAACAGAGGCTACAAATAAGTTTTTTACAATACCAAGTTCAACCCAATAGCCAAGAGCTCAAATGTTCCCAAATCCTTGCCTATTGTTAGCCACCCTCCTAGGCAAACTACACCATCAAGGTCAGGTGTCAAAAGAACAAGCAGACTGCACAAAAGCTCCTGTTGTCAAAATAAGAGAGAGTGGGTGAGGGGGGTGGAGGAACTATACATCTCTACAGTCAACCCCCTCCTGGCCTTCTAGCCCTTCATGTGTAGTGGAACTACACATAGTAGTTTTTGGCCAAGAAGGTCCTAAGCCAAAGGGCCCTGTGGGCATCACTCATGTTCACAAAGCCCCTGCCTTGGGCCTTGTTGTCCAGGAGGATGGTGTAGGTAATAATAAGTGCCTCCTCCCTGAAGCCAGGCATCTCCATCACAGCAAGGTATAGATTGGCATCAACATGGGCAGGTCCAGTCTCCCTAAGATTATTGGCCATATTGGCAGCAGCACTAGCACCAGCTACAATAGGGGCAGAACCACCATTGATGAGCTGCTCCATCACTGAAGTGCCAGCAACAAACCCACCCTCAAATGCACCTGAATCCATCCTAGGGCTAGTATGTAATGAAATCAACAACATAATTAGTCAGGAACAGACTGACAGTAATATTAACAGTTGCATGAATAAACAACAGACTGACAGATCATGAAGAACAGAATGATTCAAGAACAGACTGACAGTAAGATTAACAACAACATAATGAATGAAGCATAAAATTGGTCTTAGCTTTGTCCACCAAATTATTACATCACCATGACACACACATGAGTTCCATAGCAGGGTACATAATCTAAATTCAAGAACATATTACATCAAATAGTGTTTGTTCCCCTCCCTTCCCACATAGCATTGCAAATGGCATCCCTTATTTCAGCCATGTGAGTCTTGGTCCAGATGGGCTGGGGGCAGGTTGGTTGGATCAGCAGAAGCAGTGAAACCTTCCTCATCAGGCACTACTTCATCAATGCCAAAACCTAGGATCCAGTTGTGCAAAATGGCACAGGCAACTACAAGCTTCACTTGTGTCCTATACTTGTGGAAGGGTTTGTTGTCCAAGATCCTAAACCTGCCCTTCAGTGCACCTATAGCCCTCTCCACAGTCACTCTAAGTGATGAGTGCCTAAGGTTGTAGAGCTCCCTTGCATTGGTGGGCCTGTTCCTTGGGCCATACTCAGACAAATGGTACCTAACCCCCCTGTAGGGAGGTAGGAAACCATTTTTGCATGCATACCCAGCATCTACCAAGAACATTTTACCTACACAAGACATCTACTGTGAGAGTGTGTGTTAATAGGCCATGGAATATGTAATTAGTGTTGGTGTGCAATTACCTTCTGGCAAACTCAAGCCATCTTCTCTGGCTACAGCATCTGCCAAAACAGTTGCATCATGGGCAGAGCCCTCCCAGCCAGCCAGGACATAAGTGAATTTCAGATCACAATTCACAGCTACCATCACATTTTGGGTGGGATCCTTTTTCCTACCCCTAAAAGCTTGTTGCATGCGCCTAGGAACCCTTGCTAGGAAATGAGTGCCATCTATAAAGCCAATGACATCCTAAAAAGCATGGGTCAGTCATTGCAACAGGTCTAATGTAACTAATGAACCCAGGGTATACAATTACCTTAAAATATGGATTCCATGTATGGCTTCCAAGAATCTTTGGGTGAGTGGTAGTGCTAGCTGGCTTTATCATTTCATTCCTAAGCTCACCCACAGCATACAACACCTGATGGAAGTGCTTGTGGACAGTTTGGATGGACCTCCTAAAGGACTGGTGGACAACCCTAAATCTTTGGTTGTGCCCTACAACATGTAAAAACATGGCAACCTGCTCTTCTACTGACACCCCCTCCCTATCAGTGACAAGACTCCTCTCTCTAAAAGTTCTCACTAACTTAAAAAAAGTAGCTCTCTTCATCCTAATCATAGAAATACACTCTGAATCAGTGGAGTTGTATATCATTCTCAGTATTCTCTGTCTGTGCTGTTCATTTTCATCCCCAATCAGGGCCAGTGCTATAGGATCAGGCAGTGGGGTTTCAGGTTCAGGGATTTTCCTTTTCAGCCTAGTGGATACAAAGGAAACCATAACAATAGTCAAGGCAGCTGCCTTCCTACACATCATGTCACGGCTCAAAGACAGATACATCTACAAGCATGTAAAAATGTAACATGATTTTAGCTTAATGTACCCTGCTAGGCATCAACATGAATGTGAAATGAATGCATATGAACAAAAGCACGGCTGCATCTTGTATGTGATGCCTCCCAGTGCTAAATTTGGACAACATCATCGACCAATGATGGAACAAAAAACTCAGAGCAATAGTAATCAGAAACATATCAACATCCCTAACAGATTGAGAATAGCAAGGTACAAGTAACACTAACAACTGCATCAAACAGTTATAAACAGCAAGGTACAATACTAATCTGAAACAGATCAACAACCCTAACAGATCATGATCCCAACAGATCAAGAACATCAAGGTGCAAGTAACCCTAATAGGAGCATGAAGCAGTTATAACAAGTATAAAACCCTAACAGATCATCAACAGCAACGAACAAGAAACCCTAAGAACTTCAAGAAGCACCACAAAAAAGAAGATTGGGGGTCAATTTCACCTTGGCTCGGGGTCCAAACAACGGAGAGGAGGCAGATCTGGAAGTAGAGGATGCAGATCGGGAAGAAGACGAAGCAGATGTGGACGGAGAAGAAGAGGAACACCGCCGCCACGGAGTCCCAGCAGTAGCCGGAGCGGGGACGCGGCGAAGAATCTTGGCGTCGGTGACCGAACCCACAACCAGCCGGAGGTCGCCGCCGCTGCCACGCACCACCACTCACCGCCGGTCTCTCACGAGGGAGGTGGAAGAGCAAGCACCGAGTGGAAGAAGGAGAGAGTGGAGAGTGGGAACCCGTATATAAAGGCCAGCGAAATCGCCGGCATTTCGCTTCGGCGGCGGCCAGAGCGGGAGTGGGGATGAGCGCAAAGAAGTTTCCCCTTCCCGCCAGAGCCCGCGCGAGCCACCCCACCACCGCCCAAAATTGCCTGCGTGCGCCGCCACGAGCTCGGCTCCAAAGAAACGAGGGTTTTGGTCATTTCCAGAGGGCCAGGCAGAGAGGGTGTTTTTGGCTCTGGGAAGCCAGGCTCGCTCGTGGGCCACGACCACAAACATGGCAAGTTGCAGCCCACGGGCGCAGCCGGGCCTCCGGGCCAGGGTCGCAAACGCGCCCTTTGAAGCTCGACTCAGCTTCGGTTACCCAGGCGATGAGATAAGGATTCACAAATGCAGTTAATGCTCCAAGTACGACCACAGCAGCAACTATAACAGCAGTGAACCGACTCCATAAATATCAGCGACCCTGACCAAAACTAGAAGATCCGCATGACGACGCGTGGTGAAGACCAGCGGTGAGAGACCCCATCCGGCTTCTTTTTCTTTCTTTCTTCTTTGCCTCTTTTTGTAACCTAGCTCCATCCTTCATCTATAAAAGGGGGAGGCTGAGAGCTCACAATGCACGAACATTCAGAGGACTCATACGCACAAACACTCACTCGCACGAACCTAGCCCTAGAGAGCTTCCATGCCATAGTTCTCTAGCTCACTTTCTTCTTCCTCGAACCCTCATCAGAACCAAACCTCCATAGCTTAGAACTTCTACTAGGGACTTGGGGACACCCCCTCTCCCACGAGCTTTGTAATCATTCGAACGCTCGGTGCTGGAAACATGATCATCGCCGGACTGGACGTAGGACATTTAGGCCCGAACCAGTATAAATCGCCGTGTTCACCTTGCACATCCCCCCCGACGCTTACGCACACAACCTCGATTACTTGCTGGTGGCCAAATTGACCGCCGACACTTCTAGTCCCTCGAACGCAAGCCTCAGTACAATCATCCTTCACCGCTCCCAGTCCATCGGTATGATCCAACCATCCTTCACCACACCCGGTCCGTTGGCATGGCACCTATCCTCGTACTTCACCTATCGCCGCATGCATTGTCTCCACCTGTCACTTGCAACCACAACCTGCCAAGAGACACGTCACACGCACACCGCGTTGTCAATCGCTCATCACAAGGTCCTAGCCCCACAGGCATCTCAATCTCCCCCTTGATGAGTGCATTGACAACACCACACTGTGGGGCCCCCAACCCCTGGTACCCACGGAATAGTACATGGGCCAGCGCACCAGGGGTAGTCTGGCCCACCAGAAGACCAGGACTTGCCGGCCAAGCAAGGGTCCGACAGATCAGCGTGGACAATGGAAACTCTATGTGCCGAATCAGCTGTAATCTGTTAGGTAGATAGGTTTCCTTATCCCGCACGTGCTTATCTTTGGTTAGTTAAGATACAGATCAAACCGACCTGTAACCTTGCCCCCTGGCTATATAAAGCGGGTAGGGGACCCCCTCAAAACATCTCACGACATCATAACTCAGTTCGAACCATCATCTCATAATATACAACCCCCAAATCCCGAACATGGTACAGGAGTAGGTTTTACGCCTAGCCGGTGGCCGAACCTGTATAAACTCTCGTGTCCCCTGTTACCATCTTGTTCTTGGATTCACGCACACCCCACCACACAAATCTACCACCTTGGGTAACCACTTGGTGGACTGCCGAGCATATTTCATCGACACACACTAAAACACACAAATTGAAATAAAACCAAAAACAGAAGAAGAAAGATAAAGAAACAATCTTGATCCCCAAAGACATGGGCTAGGCTCGACACGATCAAGACAACTACAAGAGCAACTCAAAAAGCTCCAAAACTGAATCACAAAACTCCCCTGCAGTAAAGCACTCCACAAAAATCTCAGCAAGCATTTTACTCCCCCTGCGAAAATCAATTTGTGCCACTCATTCTCCCCCTTGTTGACAAAGCACTGCATCAAGCACAAAAGAACTCATTCTCTCCCTGAGATATATGAGAAGACTGCACAAAAAAAACTTTAGAAACATATATCGAACACTTATAACTACTAAGCAGCAAAACCAGTCATCCAGAGAAGAAACAATGCAAAGCAATGACCATCATTTTATAGTAAAAAGAAGTCTTTTGAAAACCGATCAGCTTGACAAATCAAGCAAATCATGAGAAGTACCAAGCTGAAAACAAGATATATATAGCAAGCTCACACGACAGCGATAAAGCATCCAAACAAAGTTCACTGCAAACGCTTCAAGTAGGTCTATGCCATGAAAGACAAACCCGCAGCAGTCACGTCACTTGCAACTGGGACAAGCTGTGAACAACCAACTTAGGCTGCCATGCCAAAAAGCACAAGTCCTTTAGATATTCAATATACCCTCTTTTTCAGCATTTCATATTTTTCTTTTCAACCCAATTTTTTATGCTGAATAAACCTATTTTTCTTTTTGTGTCCCTGCTGATCTGGGATCTTTTGACAGCCCCTGGACTATAGAGCGCCCGGTTCATTTGTGTCTTTGCGACACAAAAAGACTTCTCTTTCATAGGCCCAAAAGAAGCTAACACATTTGCAGTGATGACTCAGTCTTTGACCCATTGAAAGGAGCCAAAACCGAACCGTGAGCAAGATATATCTCGAGCGTTCAACAAGGCACTACATCATAAATAAGCAAGCTCGTCCACCATGAAACAATAAAGTGTATGTATATTGTTTTCAAAACAAAACTGGTCAAAGCAATGTATTGCAACCTCTCCAAAATCAAATCTCGCTGATTAGTCGAAACAAGGTATAAGGCATATGTAACGAAAGCAACTAAAAATGAGCACAGGATCCTTTGCAACAAAAGCGATACTGTCCCACAAGAGAAAAACATAAATAAACCACAAACCAAAAAATCGAGGAGTCGAATCAACCACAAATGCTGAGAACAAAAAACTAGCCACTGAAGAATACCAATAGAGTATTATATTGAAAATTATGTACCTTCAAGTCGCCACGGTCACCTACCTCCCCCTTGCTACAAGCCCCAACAATGATGTAACCTTTTCAGCTCGAGGGGCCTTCGACCTGTATATCAGTAGCAAGAAGAAAAAGCATTTGTCTGGACACTGGGGTTAGGAAAATGCGAAGCAAACCAGTATCGAGCCATCTGCTCAAAAGTAGTATTAGCATAATCATAATCAAAGCATCTCTCAGAAGAACGACGAAGACCACGAGAGGGAAAACGTGGCCTGTACACCTACGTGGCGCAGAACTACGAGATCGTGAGCTAGAACCAGAAAAGCAAACAACAGGCTCACATCTCAAAACACGACGATCATGGGCACGACGTGAAGGGTACCGCTCACGTCTCTCAGCATGCTTCCTACGGAAGCAAAACTCCACCAAATGACCATCACGATCACAAAAATAACAGTGGTAAACCTTACGAATAGGAGCAAAAGAAACCTTAGCCGTAGAAGTAGCAGCAGTCAAATCAGGCTCAGGTTTAGGCAACTCACGGAGTTCATGTGCAGGTTGTGGTAGCGTGTCAAGCTTATTCTTGCAATAATTAGGCTTCACCCTCCAAACCTACTTTTTGGGAACAGATTTGGGTGGTTCCACGACAACGCTCTCCGATGAAACCAATGGACACTTCTCACTGGGAGAAAGCCCACTGCCCTCACCACCTGTGGTCTTCTTAGAAAAAATACGATCAATATCATAACCAAGACCAAGTTTTTCACTTCGTTTAAACTGAGCCATCATCATGCTTAATTGGGGCTCACTGGCAGAACACCAACTAAGCACAGATCTCAGCTGAACATTCTCATCCTCTAATTTAGAAATCTTGTCCTTTAAATCAGAAATTTCACCAATAAAAGTAGGACAAGTCAAGCAATCAGGTACAACAGGACAAGTATGTTTTTCTAATTCCTTAACCCGACACAAAGCATTATTTAACTCAATTTTCAGCAATGGGCAAGAAATACAAGAACCAAGTAAAGTCGAGCGAGAGCGAAGTTCTTCTAATTCAGTCCTCGACTTATCAAACTCGTCAACAAGAGAAGCATGCTTAGTTTGTAACTCAGAAATAGAAAGCATTTGAACAGCACACTCCTCACATTCGACCGCGACAGGGGTTGCATTTTTCAAAGCTTTCAAATCATGAATAGCATCTCTATACTTAGATTTATATGTATTAATGTCTTGAACAGCTTTCTCTAATGCTCTACCCTGAAGAACTATGGTTTCATGCATATCATCAATTTTAGCAGCGAGGTCAGAATTTGATTTTACCTCATCGTCAGAAGAGTCGCTTCCGTGTTCAGAAGCCTCATCACTAAGAGCCATGGTGCACATCCCGCCTTTAGTGTTGGCGAGGAAACATGCAAAGCCCGACATCTCCTGTCTTCTTGGGCTTCTCATCTTTGGAGTCAAATGAACTAGAACTGGAGGTATCATCCGAATTGAAGCCTTTGAGATCGTCAACAAAGATGCGTGCTGCTTTCTTGAAGTTTATGTACTCCTTGCTGTTATCCTTCTTCCTGGATGATCCCACGCGCCTGGAGCTGTTGGCAAGCTCAGGCGCGCGCCTTTGTCTTGTTTGGGCAGATTATGTTGCGGAATAATAATAATAGATGATTATAATGGAGGTGTTGGATGGCTACATCAGTAGTAACCCACCCTATGAGAGTATTGCAGTAGTAAAAATTTAGAGATTTTAGTGAATTTAGTGCAATTTTAGTCAATTTACTGAAATTTTAGAGAAATTTAGAGATTTTAGTGATTTTAGTGCAAATTTAGTGAATTTTTATAGAAATTTAGAGATTTTAGTGATTTTAGTGCAAATTTAGTGAATTTAGTGAATTTTTAGAGAAATTTAGAGATTTTAGTGATTTTAGTGCAAATTTAGTGAATTTTTAGAGAAATTTAGAGATTTTAGTGATTTTAGTGCAAATTTAGTGAATTTTACTAATTTCAGTTGAATTTTGGTGAATTTTACTGAATTTAGTGAAATTTTAGTGAATTTTAGTGAACTTTAGCAATCTAGGCAATCACTTATTGTACAGTCATGGCGTAGTTTACCTCATGATGCTTCTACGATCTTAGACCACCAGTGTTGGACCTGGGCTTCGTATGCCAACACATAATGGATCCATTATGTGTTGGCCTACGATGTTCGGATCCGACATTGGTTGGTATAGGACCCTAGGATACATTGTCAAGCAATCTAGGCCATCACTGTTACATGAAAAGTGCAAAAGCCATAGGAATTTTAGTGAATTATGTGACATTTTAGTGAATTTAGTGCAATTTTAGTGAAATTTTAGAGATTGTAGTGAATTTAGTGCAATTTTAGTGAAATTTTAGAGATTTTAGTGAGTATAGTGAAATTTTAGTGAATTTAGTGAAATTTAGAGATTTTAGTGAATATAGTGAAATTTTAGTGATTTTAGTGAACTTATTTAGTGAACTTCACGTATGGTCATGGCGTAGTTTGCCTCACGATGCTTCTACGACCTTAAAACCACCATTGTTGGACCTCGGGCGTCGTATGCCAACACATGACGGATCAAATGGGTAATAGACATATTGCTAGGCAACCTCTGCCATCACTGTTGGAGGTCCAATAATGATGGCATAGGTTGCCTGGCGACGTCTATTATCCGTTTGAGCCTAAAGTGCTGGCCTACGACGTCGGGGTCCGACAGTGGTTGGTTTAAGATCTCAGGATACATTGGGAGGTAGTGTAGCTTTATATCTGCCAAGGTTGGCTGTAACCAAGCGACGGGGAGAGAGACACCTATGAAAAAGACAAGTTCGTCTATGTGAAAGCCTCCTCGAACTGAGCTTTGCTTCCCGCGTGGCTGTTGGTTTTCTGCGCAGTCTTTATTGTTTTAGCCATAACTCCTAACTCAGAAGTTCAAATGATGCTCCGTTTGTTGCGTTCGAAAGTTAACCTGACAAGATTTCACACCATGTGCAGCATGTTACACGAAATATTGTAGATTGGTACAGTTTTGCACGAGAACTTGAACAACAGGCAGACTGTTGACCTTCTGACCAGTCTTCACTAAAACAGGTCCGCCGTCACGATGGAGTTTCAAAACTGGTCGGCACCTGTTTCATTAAAAACTAGACTTCATGAGCTTTCCAAAATGGGCTCATGCACCTTCATGGCTTTTGGGAATCAAAAGTTATGATTGTTTCCTTGGGACTGTTCTGCTGGAATGGTTTGGCTCGAGTGAAGTCCTGGTCGGCAGACATCTCCTTGTGTGTTCCTGGTCGGCAGTCCTCCTCCTTCGTGAATCTGAGCAATGTCAACATATAGGACTTAGATAGTATATAATTCTCATGTATATTGAGCTTAATTTCAGCTAGGAGCGAGTTCACCTCTTTTTGGAGTAGTTTTGCACGACTACGCGTAACCGGTCCTTGATACACATGTGCTTGTGTATCTGATGCGTGGTCTTCTGTAACCTTTCTTGTATTTGATTCTTGATGCATGCGTATGTCTGGGATATCCTCATCATCCTCCCCCTCTTGAAAAGGAGTCGCCCTCGACTCTCTCAATCCAAAGAATGGAAACATATCGGCGACGTTGAAGCTTGTACTAACACCATATGTACTAGGGAGATCAATTTCATAAGCATTGTCATTGATCTTGCGAAGCACTTTGAAAGGACCATCTGCTCGTGGTTGTAGCTTGCACTTGTGTTGTTCAGGAAAGCGATCCTTGCGCAAATGTACCCAGACCAAATCTCCTGGTTCAAACAACATCGGCTTGCGCCCCTTGTTGGCACGTTTTTCATACAGCTTGGTCATCTTCTCTATGTTGGTTCTTGCTTGATCATGAAGTTTTTTTTGATGAATTCAGCACGCTTGCTTGCATCAAAGTTGGCGCATTCTTGCATAGGCAAAGGCAATAGATCGATGGGAGCAATAGGTTTGAAGCCATATACAATTTCAAATGGACAAAATTTTGTGGTGGAGTGTACTAGGCCATCGACTTGCAGGTTTGTGATAATACCATGATCTTCTTCTTCCATCACATCCGCTAGGCTGAGGCGGGCCGACGAGCTGGGCTATGAGGGAGGGGCTGGGCCATTCACGGGCTGGCGACGGCCCGTGGGTTGAGCTGGCCGTGTTGGGCCACGCGTGTGGGCTAGCGCCCGCTGGTGGGCTGGGCTGGTCTAGCTGTAGGGTTTAGGTCTCTAGGGCTTGGGCCTGGTTAGGGTATAGGTTTATGGTTTAGGGCTTGATTAGTTAGGCTAATTAGGTAGTTAGTTAGGGTAGCTAGCTTTAGGTTGAAAAGTTAGTGGATTTAAGTTGATGGCCCATCAACTTTAATCTCACACATTTGATCCACACAATAAAACGATTTCGATTAAAATTCATAGAAGATCCAAAATTAGCACGCTATCAATTATAGTCCTTATTTTATATTTAATCCCGTTTATCCTCCTGAGATGAGAAGGGAGTAGCACATGCTTTCAAGGTGGCGCCGCGTATTCCACACAAAAATTTTGAAATCCACATTTTTCAACATTATAACATTTTGGGAAAAATCCGGGATGTTACACTGGTAGCATAGCCATGGCACTGGTGACCGCGAGGGCAAGCCGCACTGCCGCCCCGTGGAGCACCATGCGCGGCAAACGACAGGAAAGAACGCCCTATCGACACGGGTGAAAGTTCTAGTTTGGTTTTGGTTAATTGATGAAACCCTAAGTGCTAACCTAATTTATCAAAGTGATTATGAGATAGGTAGCACTACTCCAAGTGATGAAGCAATGACGAAGATCATGACAATGGTGATGGCATGGTGATGATCAAATGCTTGAACTTGGAAAAGAAGAAAGAGAAAAACAAAAGGCTCAAGGCAAAGGTATAAATTGTAGGAGCCATTTTGTTTTAGTGATCGAGACACTTAGCGAGTGTGATCACATTTAGGATCGATAGCCGTACTATTAAGAGGAGTGAAACTCGTATCGAAATGCGGTTGTCAAAGTGCCACTAGATGCTCTAACTCATTGCATATGCATTTAGGATCTAGTGGAGTACTAACACCCTTGAAAATGTTTATGAAAATATGCTAACACATGTGCACAAGGTGATACACTCGGTGGTTGGCACATTTGAGCAAGGGTGGAGAAGTTAGAAGTGAAATGGAGTTGGTCGCAAAGATGCTGGTGTCGGTCAACTGACCGGACGCTGGGTCGCTCAGCGACCGAACGCTGAAGGACTGCATCCGGTGGGACTGACAAGTCGGCCCAGTACCTAGGGTATTGCACCGAACGTTGGGCTGTGTCCGGTCGAGGTGGACCGGACACGTCCGGTCGGCAAAAGTCGGTTTTGGGAGCTTACTAGAAACGACCGGACACTGGGGTCTGAGCGTCCGGTCACTTGTGCTGGAGCGTCCGGTCAGTCTATAGCCATTGAGATGTGGCGGCTTAGGTTTAACTCAGAATGACACGTGGCTTACATCGGGCGACCGTACGCTGGGTCCAGCATCCAGTCAATTTGACCGGAGCATCCGATCGGCCCATATTCAGTGCAGTGAGGAGCCCAATGGCTCTATTTTGTGGGGGCTTCTATTTAAGCCCCATGGCCGGCTCAAGCTCACTCTCTTGGTCATTTTTCATTGACATAGCAACCTTGTGAGCTTAGCCAAAGCCCTCCCACTCATCTCCATCATTGATCCATCATCATTGTGAGATTTGGAGAGAATCCAAGTGCATTGCTTGAGTGATTGCATCTAAAGGCACTTGGCATTCGTGTTGCGCTGTGGATTTCGCTTGTTTCTCTTGGTGGTTGCCACCACCTAGACAGTTGGAGCAGCGGTGGAGGATTGGCATGAGTTTGTCATTGTTCGTGGCCATCTCCGGTGATTGTAAGGGGAGTTGTACCTTCCTCAGCGGAGTGGCGAAAGGTAACTGTAGTAAATTGCTCATGTCATTGAGTTACCTCACTTATGGGTCGGTTCTTGCGGTGTCCTATCATGTGGATGAGGTTTGTGAAACACTTCTTAGCCGCTGAACCACCAAGTGTTGGTCAACACAATGGGGACGTAGCGTGTTGGCAAGCACGTGAACCTCAGGAGAAAATCGATTGTCTCTTGTCTTTGGCATTCTCCCGGTGATTGGCTATATATTCATCTTGTGATTGGTTCATCCCCTACACGACGGTATAATCACCCTACTCACTTATTTACATTCTTGCAAACTAGTTGTCGGATACCCTAAAAAGGGGTACCCTAAGAAAGAACCAAAAAGATTGCTTAGACCTTGCAAATATCAATGCCAAAGGACGATCACAGGGTCTCGGCTGATTCTCCGATTCGCCCGAGGCCTGTGCATCAAAGGCCTCGGACGAAAGGCCAACTCTCCGCCTTGCCGGCTCCGATTCACCTGAGGCCCACGCCGCAAAGGCCTCGAACAAAAGGCCAACTCTCTGCCTCGTCGAGTCCCTCTCGCCGAGGCCCCGCCCCGCTAGGCCTCGGACGGGTTACCGATTCTCCGACTCGCCCGAGGCACCGCGCATAAAGCCTCGGACGAAATACCGATTCTCCGACTCGCTCGAGGCTGGCTCGGCAATAACCTCGTCACCTCCGTCTCGACCGACTTCTCTGACAAAAATGTCACGCATCCAACCACTCCCGCAACGTCAGCCGCACGTCGACGCAGTGCAGCAGAGCGGCCGACGGGACGGGAGACAGGACTGAGCAGGGGTTACCGGCCACTATGCTCAGCACTGCACCCATGACTGGCGCTCGTACTACACTGTGCCACCTAATACCTGCTCTAGGAACAGCGTGGCGTGGGGGGTCAGGTTTGGGTCACTATAGCCTCGGAATCAGTGTATAGGACCAACTACTCCCACCAAGCCTCGGTAATCCACTTTAGGGTCTCGGCAGCCTCGGGATTTGCGCCCGCCGAGCCCCCCACGATGGCTCGGCCTCGGCACCAACCGAGCCTTGGCTTTTTACACTATGAACGTACAGCGACCAGCACGTCGTCGGCCATGCCCTACGCCAAGCTATCACTGGAGCTCCCACGTCTTACAAGATTGGGTGTGACCGGCACATTGCTCTAGTTCATCAAGGACAAGACCACTCCATTGACCATGCCACCATAGTAGCAAGCTACAGGACTCAGACACGCCACTTCCGCTTACAAGACGCTGCATAGCAAACGCATGTAACGCCCCTGTCCCCCCTTCAACTATAAAAGGAGGGACCGAGGTTGTTTCTAGGGATAGGGGAGAAAGTCAGACGAGCACTCGCATAGACTCACATAGATTCAGACACATGCTCCCCCGCTGCCTGAGAGCAACGTCTCAAGCAGCCCACACCACTCCACGCAGAGACCTAGGGCTAGTTCCCTCTCTCACCCAGCTTGTAACCCCCTACTACAAGCACTTCGGTGCAAGGAATACAAGATCGATCTCTCAGACTGGACGTAGGGCACCGATTGCCTAAACCAGTATAAACCTTGTGTCTCTTTGCATCACCATCCAGGATTAGGGGCACGCAGTTTAAATTCACTAGTTGGTTGAGGACCCCCCAGTCCGAAACACCGAGAGTTGGCGCACCAGGTAGGGGTTACTGTGTGTTAGCTTAATCGTCCCAACAAGTTCCGAATGACAGACCCCATATGCCCACTATGTCTCAGCACGGTGATTTGGTTTGGGAGCCTAGAGTTCATGTCTCTAGGACGTGAATACGACCTAGTACTCCTCCCACCTAGAGCCCCTTTGGCCGACGACGGACATCACAGCACCAGTAGCCAGCCCAGCAGCGCGCGCCAACCCACCGCTCCTGTCAGACTTCGCCCAGCGCGACGCGAAGGGGCCCACCGACACCACCACAGAGCTCAGGCGGACGCGCCGCGCCTCGCCGGTATCCCATTCTGGCTGTTGGTATAGAGTCCCCGGTTGGGGACTGTCTAGCTTAAGCTCAGGCGGGGGAAAGACATCAGTGACGTCTGCAACGCCCATCGCCATCAAATTCCGCACCGCCACCGCCTGAGGAGCCTACTCCGGCGGAGCAGGGCCCGACAATGGCACCATCCCCGTACCCCTTCGGGTTGAGAAATGCCACCGCCACCTTTGCTTCCGCCTACGCTTCCGCTCACACGGAGCCCTCAGGATGCCACCAACATTTCACCCTTGACCTCTCCACCACAACCTCAGCTCACACCCACACTGACTCCTCGGAGGAGGACGAGGCGTGGGCCGGAGAAGATTTCTCCGGACTTTGCGACCCCCAAGCTATGCGCCTCTTCTTGGCCTCAAGCGACTACTGCTTTGGCTACTCCGACTCCAATGATGAAGGCACTTATGATCCCACTCGAGAGTGCTTCCACATTGGGCTTGGGATGCTAGGAGCAAGTAATGAGAGTGAAGGGGCAGGCAACCGCTCCCAGCTCCGCCAAGGGGCAGGGGACGCCACACCTCCGCTCGTCGAGCCTCGGGCAGCATGGAACGAGAACGCCGCCCCCGAGGAACTTCGACGCCTAGACCTAGAGCAGCTCCGTGAGCTCTAGGCAAAAGTCAACCAAGACTGACTCCTGCTGTAGCAGCTCTGAGACACTCTCGAGCAGGAGCAGTGAGGTCGCGGTGATGGTGGAGGAGCCCAGCGGAGGGCCCACGACGTCTAACGTCGCATCAATAACGACGAAGGGAGTGAGCAACCCCCAATCTTCAATCGCGCTAGCCAGAACATCGCAGCAGTAGCGATGCTAGTCCGAGCGATGCCCAAGCCCTCTACCACGGAGGGGCGATAGGTTCACGGCGAGCTCTGAGATCTTCTCGAGACCGCCGCGGTACAGCAGGCCGAAAGCTTCGCATCTCGACGGCGCGGGTACACCTCGAAACGGCCCTCGGTGCATGACCGCCTCAAGGCCCCCTCGGTGCACGATCGCCTCAGGGCCCCCTCAGTGCACGACCGCCTCAACGACCGACGCGAGGCGCAAGATGACCACGATGTGGTCAGCAGGCGACGATGCCCCGACAACAATGGGCCCGCCCGAGGCTACCACCCGCGCCGAGGTGGCCGCTACGACAGTGGCGAGGACCGCAGTCCTTCTCCTGGGCCGCCGGGCCCTCGAGTCTTCAGCAAGGCCATCCACGGCGCCCCATTCCCCACCTAGTTTTGGCAACCGGCCAACCTCACAAAGTACAGCGGCGAGACCAACCCCGAGCTTTGGCTGGCCGACTACCGCCTGGCTTGTCAGTTAGGCAGCGCGAACGATGACCTGCTCATCATCCGCAACCTCCCCTTGTTCCTGTCATACTTAGCGCGAGCCTGGCTCGAACACCTCCCTCCCTTGCAGATCCACAACTGGCGCGACTTGGTAAAGGTCTTCGTCGGGAATTTCTAGGGCACATACGTGCGCCCCGGGAACTCCTGGGACCTCAAGAGTTGTCGCCAAAAGCCGAACGAGTCTCTTCGAGACTTCATCCGGTGATTCTCCAAGCAGTGCACCGAGTTGCCCAGCGTCGGCGACTCGGAAGTTGTCCAGGCTTTCCTCTCTGGCGCTTCCTGCTGAGACCTAGTCCGAGAGTTAGGCCGAAACGTACCGACCTCAGCAGCCGTGCTCCTCGACATCGCCACCAACTTCGCCTCGGGCAAAGAGGCTGTCGGGGCCGTCTTCCCCGAGGACGACGCAAAGCGTAAGCGGAGGGACGAGGCCCCCGGGGCCTCAGCCGCCCGTTTTTCCAAGAAAAAGAAAAAGCGGCGCCAAGGGAAGTAAGAGGCCCTCGAGGCCGATCTAGTCGTAGTCGCAGATCGCAAGAACCCCCGAGGCCCCGCCAGGGGCCCCGGACTATTCGATGATATGCTCAAGAAGCCCTGCCCTTACCACCATGGCCCGGTAAAGCATACCCTCGAAGAATGCACCATGCTCCGATGCTACTACGCCAAGCTCAGACTCCCCAACGACGATGCCAAGAATAAGGGCGCCGGCGACGGAGACAATGACAAGGACGACGGGTTCCCCAAGGTGCACAATGCCTTCATGATCTTCGGTAGGCCCTCAGCGTGCCTCACGGTGCGTCAACGGAAGAGGGAACGTCGGGAGGTCTTCTCGGTTGAGGTAGCCACTCCCTAGTACCTTAACTGGTCTCGGGAGGCGATCACCTTCAATCGGGAAGACCACCCCAACTATGTCCCAAACCCCGGGCAGTACCCGCTCGTCGTTGACCCGATCATCGGCAACACCCGGCTCACCAAGATACTGATGGACGGAGGCAACGGCCTCAACATCCTCTACGCCAACACCCTAGAGCTCCTAGAGCTCGACCAGTCACGGCTCCGAGGCGGTGCAGCACCCTTCCACGGCGTCATGCCGGGGAAGCGCACGCGACCCCTCGGACGCATCGACTTGCCGGTCTGCTTTGGCACTCCCTCCAACTACCGCAAAGCATTCATAAAGTAGGAAATTTTGAATGCATTCACTAAATAAGCTTTATTTCGTAGTTGTTATTTTATGTGATGTAATGTGATTCAAAACTCTGAATGAAAATCTTTATCACAAGGGTCAAATTTCATGTGATCATGTGAGACCATGTGTCATTTGACTCAAATAACCCTAATGGGCCATGTTACTGGTCAAAAATCAAAGTTAAGTAAAAAGGTAAACAAATCGAATTTGAATTCGAATTCCAATTATAAAAGTCCTTTTTGCCCCTTTTGTCTATTTCAAAATCCATTTGGAATTTGGGGGTGTGACAAAAAGCAAAGTTGAAGCTTATTTTATAAGGATCAACTTTGGTATTCAAAGTTTTTAAAGTTTACATATAAAATTTGGAGTAATTTTAAAATGATTCAAATGCTCAAATGCACCCCAAATTCAAATTTCAAAATGGAGGCATAATTTGAAAATTTTCATTTAAGCAAAGTTGTAGAGTTTGAAAAGTGGAGCAACTTTTATTTTTGGAGATTTTCAACTTCTTTAGGAATTTTGTGAGTAATTTGTAAAATGGACTCAGTGGCAATTCTGTAAATATTTCAAAAATTTCGTTGACAGCAGAGCGCCACCGCCTGCTCGCCACCGAGCTACCGCCGCCGATCATCTTCACCGATTCCTCGTGCGGTGACACGTCTTTCTCTCCGTGGCAACCTCGTTCGGGAGCTGGCGAAGCTGGAGGCGCCCTCTCCTTCTATAAATAGGAGCACCCGCCGTCGTCATTTTTCTTTTCTTCTCGTCTGCTCGCCGCCGGTGACTTTGCCGCGCTCGCGAAATTCATCCTCACTGTAGTACCACATGCCAATTGCGCTTACCAGTGCCTCCGCCTCAACCTGCCTCTCCTTCCAGGCCTGCTAGCCTTGCCTCTAGCAATCCAGCGCCACCACACGACGCCTTCTTCCTCGGAGCCGGCCGAAGGACCGCCATCACTGACCTCGCCATGGCCAGGACACTCCAGCCCGTCTCCGCCTTCACCAAGCACACCGTCGTGTTCACGGTGAGCTCCTGAGCGTGATGCTCTCTCCATTTTACACTCTCCCGCGCTGTAGCCGAGTTGTACCGTGCGCCGCCGTGCCCGCGCCACCGTGGCCACCATGGCTGACGTAGAGCTTACTCCGGTGCATCAGAAACTGTTATGAGGGTCAGGTTAGGTTCGCGGGACGTGGTAGATCATGTTGGTGCTGTCCGTCTCGTCGGAGTCTCATCGTCGGCGCGTTTTGGCCGACTGGTGATGGTAGCGCCGCCGTGCCCTCTGTTTGTGTCGCTGACGAATGGGCCCAAGCAGTCAGTGAGAGAAGAGGGAGAGAACAGTGAGGTTTTGGTATTTTCTGAATATTGAATAGTGCAGCAACTTTGGAAATTTGTAGGAAAATAATTACAGCTCCAAAAATTCTAAAAATTTGTGTGTAGGTTCTGTACATGTTCTATTATTTAGTAAAAATATGAAACTTGAGATTTGAATAAATTTTGAATGTTCAAAAATTCAGGCAATTAATTGATAAATGCAATTTCCATAATTTTTGTAGGCCACTGTATAACTCCAAAAATATTAGAAATTTGTTTTGGTACACTAACTTGTCATGAGGAAGCTTGCATAAAATTTTGAGGTTATTTGGGACAATTCTATTTTTGAGCTTAATTCCTAATTAATTCAAAAATTAATAAAAGCAAACCCTAAGTGATAGTTTAGGGTTTGATCTTGTTTTGGTCATGTTTTGTGACCAGTAGGGTTTCAAGGTCAATTTGGTCAAGTCACTTGTGTGGTGCTTGATGGTAGAATTGCAAGTTGGTTTTGTTGGCTTGCAACTGTACCGCGAAGGAAAGTTGTATTCAAGGTGTTATTATATTTCATGCACCATGAAAGCATCATGTTTACATTATCATCATGTTGAAGCATATGTTATTATTTCGTGTAGAATCCGAGAGTGAACCGATTCTAGTTGAGGAAGTTGTGGAAGAATCCCCGGTTGTCTCTGGATTCGATATTGGTGGTACTGATCCGGAACCTGAGATCGTCAACGAAGGCAAGCCCCGGTTTATACATTAAACTATTACCTTGTTTACTTTGAAAAGTTTATCACCTATGTTACTTATTGCATTAAGTTGATTAATTCAAATGTTACCTACTTGATGCATTGCCTACCTTGTTAATTGTTACCATCCCTGAAGATGATTTCATTTACAAAGGCATGGAATGCTTAGTATGCTTTATGGTAGGCTTTCAAAGTAAAAGTTTCGATACAATCAAAGATGGCATACTGGCCAAAGAAAGAAAGAAGATAGAATGAACTAGAGACTAGCCGGGTGACTTATCTTGAATGTTGGGTAATGTGGCCGACTATGTCGCTTAAAGGCCACTCATTGTGGATCTTCTGAACGAGACACTTTGTAGTACTGGTCACATACTCCGGTAAGCCTACTTCGGCTAATCCGATACTAAGACGAATGCCCACACACTGGGAGTGGAGAGATGGCGGGAGTAGCGTGTACCCTCGTGGCTGGAATGTGGCCGGATTTGAGGTGTGTTGTGCTCTCGGGTGGCATGGAGACGGCTTAGTAGGGGAGGATCCGGTAGCGAGGTTGATATATGCAAGATTAAGTTCTACATATGTCGTGTGATAAGGAATCCCCAGCTGGGACTTGAATCAATTCGAATTGCCGGTGCTCCGCGGATATGGAGACTCGATTCATTACAGAAGCAATGCAGTACTGGTGAATTACTAAAACATGAGAAAAAGGAATGGAATGAGAAGGATTGGAATATGGGATATGAACACTTAGTTTGAGATAATGAACCAAAGTACTTAAGGGTAAAACTTGAAAATAGGATCAAGAATAGTAAGCTTTTGGCAAAGAACTTTTGAATATTGCTACATCCTTACCTTGACCCAACACCTGCATCCCTAAGACCTTCACCCCCTTTTACGTCGGGTCAGTCTTGTTGAGTACTTTTGTACTCAGGGTTTGTTAACCCTTGTTGCAGGTGAGTCGCATGCGCAGGCTTGTTTTGGTCCCTGCTGCATGTTAGTGTTTGAAGTTGATGACGATGAAGAATGATGAATGGCATTTGGACAAGGCACTAGTTTGTGTGAAATAAATAATGTTAATGTAATATTATTCCGCTACTATGGTTGTATGACACTTATGGTTTTGTAAGTTTGAAACAACTGGTTTGTAATATTAAAACTTTAGTCTTCCGCTTTATAATCTCTGGTATGTATATTGAAAACTGTTGTAATCTGCAATGTCTGTGATTGGGATCCTGTTTGGAAAAGACTTGTGGATGATTCGGGTTTCCTGAGGACATCCGATAGACCTATTAAGTTGTTGAGAACTTGTGTACGCTATCAAAGGTCTGTGGAGACAACGATAGGTGCACGTGGGCCCAATTTCTTAGGAGGTTCTGCCACAGGCATCAAGCTTAATCCCGAGAAGCGTATCTTCGGGGTCCCCCGAGGCATGCTCTTAGGGTTCATAGTCTTAGAGCGTGGCATCGAGGCCAACCCGGAGAAGGCCTCGTCCGTGACCAACATGGGGCCAATCCAAGACCTCAAGGGAATACAGAGAGTTATGGGATGCCTTGCGGCCCTGAGCCGCTTCATCTCGTGCCTTGGCGAAAAAGGTTTACCTCTGTACCGTCTCTTGAGAAAATTCGAACGCTTTTCTTGGACCCCCGAGGCCGAAGAAGCCCTCACCAAGCTCAAGGCACTGCTCACCAACCCTCCCGTCCTGGTACCACCAACCAAGGGCGAGGCCCTCTTACTCTACGTCGCTGTAACAACCCAAGTGGTCAGCGCGGCTATAGTAGTTGAGAGACAGGAAGAGGGGCACGCTCTACCCGTCCAACAACCTATTTACTTCATCAGCGAGGTACTCTCCGAAACAAAGACACTCTACCCCCACATCTAGAAGCTTATCTACACCATAGTCTTGACCCGGCGCAAGCTGCGTCGCTACTTCGAATCCCACCCGGTGACTGTGGTGTCGTCTTTCCCTCTAGGAGAGATAATCCAGAACCGGGAGGCCTCGGGTAGAATAGCCAAGTGGGCCGTCGAACTCATGGGGGAAGCCCTGTCTTTTGCGCCTCGGAAAGCAATTAAATCCTAGGCCTTGGTCGATTTTGTGGCTGAGTGGACCGACACCCAGCTGCCACCTGCTCAAATCCAAGCGGAATGCTAGACCATGTACTTTGACGGGTCTCTGATGAAGACCAGGGAAGGCGCGGGTCTGCTCTTCATCTCTCCCCTCGGAGTACATATGCGCTACATGATTCGGCTCCACTTTGCCACCTCCAACAACGCAGCCGAGTACGAAGCTCTCATCAACGGCTTGCAGATCGCCATCGAGCTTGGAGTGCGGCGTCTTGACGTACGGGGCGATTCGCAGCTCGTCATCGACCAAGTCATGAAGGAGTCGAACTGCCATGACCCCAAAATGGAGGCGTACTACAAATTGGTGCGTCGCCTAGAAGATAAGTTTGACGGTCTCGAACTCAACCACATTGCGCAAAAATTCAACGAGGTCGTGGTCGAACTGGCAAAGATGGCGTCGGCACGGGCCCAGGTCCCCCCAAACATATTCGCCAGAGACCTGCACAAGCCCTCGGTCGACTACGCCTCGGCGACAGAAGAGGGCCCACCGATCGAGCCCGCCACAGGGCCCGAGGCCCCCTCTGTCGTCGAGACCTCGGCGGCCGAGCCCGAGGCCATGGAAATCGACGCAGGACCTCCCGAGACCGATCAGGGTACGAACAAGCGAGTTCCGCTCCTTGATTGCCTCGTTCAAGGAGTGCTTCCTGCGGACTGGACCGAGGCCCAACGGCTCGCGCGATGAGCCAAAACTTACGTCCTCAGCAACGGCGAGTTGTACAAATGAAGCCCATCTGGCGTCCTCCAATGATGCATCACCACCGAGGAAGGCCGAGCTTTGCTTTGGGACTTGCACGCGGGAGCCTGCGGGCACCATGCTGCGCCTCGGACGCTCGTCGGAAATGCCTTCCGCCAAGGATTCTACTGGCCAACGGCGGTCGCTGATGCCACGAAGTTGGTACGCTCCTGCGAGGGATGCCAGTACTATGCACGGCAGATGCACCTCCCGGCACAAGCCCTCCAAACCATCCCCATCACGTGGTTATTCGCCGTGTGGGGGCTGGACATGGTTGGGCCTCTGCAGAAAGCCCTCGGGGCTACACCCACTTGTTGGTAGCTATTGACAAGTTCTCCAAATGGATTGAGGCTCGTCCGATCACTCAAATCAAATCCGAGCAAGTGGTACTGTTCTTCACTGATATCATCCACAGGTTTGAGGTTCCAAACACCATCATCACCAACAATGGGACACAATTCACTGGCCACAAATTCCTGACGTTCTGCGACAACCACCACATTCGTGTGGTCTAGTCGGCCGTAGGACACCCTAGGACGAACGGCCAAGTAGAACGTGCCAACGGCATGATCCTATAGGGCCTCAAGCCAAGGATATACAACCGGTTGAAGAAATTCGGCAAGAAATGGCTAGCCGAACTCCCGTTGGTCATCTGGAGTTTGAGGAACACCCCGAGCCGAGCCACGGGGTTCACACCGTTCTTCCTGGTCTATGGAGCCGAGGCTATCCTCCCCACTGACTTGGAGTACGGTTCCCCAAGGCTACAGGCCTACAATGAGCAAAGCAACCGCACTACCCGCGAGGACGCCCTCGACCAACTGGAGGAAGCCCGAGACGTTGCGCTGCTACATTCGGCCAAGTACCAGCAAGCCCTACGACGCTATCAAGCCCGGCGCATTCGAAGCCAAGACCTAAAGGTGGGCAACCTGGTGCTGAGACTGAGGCAGAGCAACAAGGGCCACCACAAGATGACCCCGCCATGGTAAGGGCCGTACATCATCGCCCAAGCGCTAAAGCCCGGGACCTACAAGCTGGCCAACGAGAAGGGCGAAATCTTCACCAACGCTTGGAACATAGAATAGCTATGTCGTTTCTACCCTTAAACTTCCAAGCATTGTATACATTTTTTCTCAAAATATATTAAAGAAGCGTTCTTTAGTTGTTCTAATTCTCGAGAAACCCCCCCCCATCGACGCGGGATCGACGATGCGATAGCGCTATAAGCGAGGCTCGGCTCTGCCTCTGCAGAACCAAGCCTCCCGAGGGGCAGCTTAGGCTCTGAGGAAGTTTTCTGGAAATGATATGTTCAGAGGCGAGACAGAGGGCAGAGGCTCAGAAATACAATAAAACGATTAAAAAAGCGTACGCACGAGTACTTTATAAAGCCCTCGACGGCCACGAACGTCACGCTACGACAATAATCCTAATCCGTTTACATGGCCCCTTTGGCCTAGGTCAAGGCTCAGGATCTCCTGCATCGGCGGCTGGCGCGGGAGGAAATACCTCTTCTTCGAATAGGCTGGCTAGCGCCGTGCCAGGGGCCTCAGCTGCCTCCATCAGCTTTGTGACCTCCTCATCGGCCTCCTCGTCATCCTCAGGCAGGACGTAGCCATCGCTGATGGCCACGAGGTTGACGCCGGCGTAGTGCGAGGAGACGACGGCTAGGGCGCGCTTGACGCCCGTGTGCAATGCCCCCTGGAGTCGCTCAAGCACTTGGCCAATCAACGCAGTCAGGAGGCTCCTACGGGAGCTACCCGACCCAACCCCCTCAACCTCCAGGGCCTCACAGACGGTACGGGCGGTGCTCTGCAACGCGTCGTGCTCCCCAGTCTCAGCCTCGAGCGCCGCCTACACTGCGGCTGAGGCCTCAGCCACCCGGGAAGCCTCCTTCTCCAACCCTGCACCAAAACGAGCAGAATGGGGTCAAGCGCAAAAGAAAAATAAGCCAAACGGGGCCGAAGCCCTACGGCGCTCACCCTCGGTTTTCTCTTTCCAGCGCTGGACTTCGACCTGAGAGGCCTCGACTTTCTCTTTCCAGCACTGGACCTCGACCTGAGAGGCCTCGGCCACCCTGGAAGCCTCCTTCTCTAGCTCTGTACCACATTGGGGAGTTAGGGGTTGAACGCAAGAAAAAGAAGTAAAACAAAGGGAACAAAACTCACCCTCGCACTTCTCCTTCTAGGCCAAGGCATCAACCCGAGAGGCCTCAGCCACCTTGAGGGCCTCATCTAGGGCACCCTTCATTAACAGATGCGCGCCCTGCTCCGTCCCTAACTGCCCAGCGATGGCCTTGGCAGAGACCATCGCCTCTTCAGCCCGGGACCTGAAGGTGTCCCGCTCACCGGCTACCCAGGTCAGCTCCTCCTCTAGCTCCTTGATTCGCGCTGCCAAAGGGGCAGCATGTTCCCGAGCCATGGCCGCCTCAGCCTTCATATCTACACAGTGAAGGCGAAGGTCCTCCGCCTCCGCGCTCCGCACCGACAGAAGCTCGTTGGCATTGGCAAGCAGGTCCTTCTACTGCCGGAGCTGGTCACAGACGTCCCTCTCCCGACGAAGGAACAACAACTTCCCGAGGGATCGAGCCTCGAGCTCCTGGATAGGCAGAACAAGGGTCATGCACTGCGAAGAAACTCAGAACAAGACAACGCCGCACGGGAAAAGAAGACGCGTACCTGGGCGACGCCGGGCAGATCATCGTCCATGACGGACAGCGCTGTTCGCAGCGACCGCACCGCTAGCCGGCGATATTGCTCGAAGGAGCCCCAGCGCCCCCCCCCCTCGGCCGCATCCTCGAGGGCGAACAGAGGCTCCCCCTCAGGGTTGTCCTGGCTCAGCCACGATACCCACGGGTGGTCCCACCCGCGGGGCTCGGGTCGTACCCGGACGAGGGCCAAGCTTCCCTCGCCAGAAGCTGGAACTGGCTGCTCCACGGTACTAGCCGCCTCGGCATTTGCCGCCTCCTTTCCCCAGGAAGTATCGGAGGAGGAGGCCGCCTGAACCTCCACTTCCCGAGCGCTCTCCTACGACGGCAGCAGGTCTTGGACCAGGGGCGGCACCAAAGCTTGCCCCGCCTCCATCTCCGTATCCTAGACCACCGGGTCCGTCGCGCTCACCTCCACCACCTTGGCCTCGATGGTCCCGGGGGCCCCGGCGCTAGGCACCTCGACTTCAGGAGCCCTGGCCTCGGCCACCTCGGCCTCGGAGGTCTCGGGCGCCTCCTCGCCCGCCCACTCCGTGGCCGCCTCGGGTGCCTTTCTTTGGGTGACCGGCTCCTCTAGGATGGCCCCGGTCGATGCTGCACCATGCTGCATGGCGGTCTGTGCCTCCACCGCCCGTTGAGCAGTGGAGCTGGCGCTCACCTTGAGCGCCTTATGTGGCGCCAAGGAAGGCACCTCCACCTGATGCTTCTGGCTAAAAACAAAAACACTCCCAAGGTCAGCGTACGACCAAGGGGCGAGCGGGAGATACTACAAACTCCGCCGAAAAGACGCTCACCACGAACGGGGATGCAACCGCTTCGCACTACTACCCTCCTCTGCAACGGCGGTGGTGGCTGCAGAGGCACGACCTCCACGTCCGCCGGTGCCGGTCGATCTCCGCCGAACCCCAGCGCCCCCTCGATCTTCTGCGCGGGCAGCTACGTCGCCCCCACCGTCATCTGCTCCACCTCTGCCATCGAGCCCATCGGGCTGACGGCACGCTTCCCTAACGCCCGTGCTTCGGGCGTGACGGCCTCGGACCTGGGGTGGACGATCGTCGGCCCCAAGGCGTCCTCTCCTCCTCCTCCTAGAAATGTCGGGCTGCTCATCGACGCCCCAGGCGCTGTCCCCCCAACATCGGGGAGATGGCCCAAGGGACCCTGCCCCCCCTCGCTCTCATCATCCTCGTCCGAAGAATCCACCGACAGCGACGGCGACAGAGACACCTCCACCGGGAGACCGTCCTGCCTCTGCTGCCGGTGGCGCTTCTCCAGCTGCTCACGCTTAAGGTTCTTCCTCTTGCGCTTTGGCTCCTCTACATCCTTCTTCTTCTTCTGCGCCTTAGCATGCGCCCGGTACACCGCCCGCCACGCTGCGTCCTCAGGAACGGGTGGCAGGGAAGCTCACACGTCTCTCATCCCCTGTTGGAATGGCGAACGCAAGTAAGGAAATGGAAAACGGTGAGGAACAAGGAGGCCTCGGAGGCGGTAGCAACGCGTGACTCACCTGAGTTATGTACCCCCACGACGGGTGCATCGGGAACGGGAACAAACCACCGCTCTTCGACCACCCGTCCACCATCCCTTTCACCCAACGTAGAATCTCCTCGTCGGAGAGGGCGACGGCGGACATCCGGATGCCATCGAGCGGCTCGTCCAGTCTCATATCAAACAGGCGCCGCCGCCGAGCCATCAGTGATAGCACCCTTCGGCGATGGAAGGCCGCCACGACCATAGCCGCCATAAGACCGCGGTCCCGCAGCCTCTCTAGGCCCTACAAGAGCGGCTACAGCTTGGGCTGATCCTCCATCGGGACGCCATACCTCCACTTCTCCGGACAATCCTCCATGATCCGCCCGGTGTAGGGGGGAAGTCCGCTGTCATCGTTGCGGAGGTAGAACCAGCTAGTGTACCAGCGGCGATTGGTTGACGCGAGCTGGGCCGAGATGTAAAGTTGCTGTCGGTCTTGGCGCACTTGGAGAGTGCAGCCACCGGCCCTCATCGTCTTCCTCATACCCGTCGTGCCCGTCGGCTTGGTGGTATGCCCCGCCTGGAAGAGATGGAGCCACAGCTCCCAATAGGGGCAATGCCCAAGTACCCTCGTAGACGGCGACCAAGATGGCTGCCTGCGCGATGGAGTTGGGGTTGAAGTTGTATAGCTCCACGCCGTAGTAATGCGGGAGCGCCTGCATGAATCGGTCCGCCGGTAGGCCGAGACCACGCTCGTGGAAAGATACGAAGCTCACGACGTACCCTTCTTGTGGCCTCGGCTCCGGCTCGCCCGATGGAGCAATCCACTCTGGCCTATCGGGGTCGGTGATCGGGCAGAGAAGGCCGTCGTCGATGAGCGACTGCAGCATCTCCACGGACACTTCGGATGGATCCCAAGGATCCACCGGGAGGATGACAGGGCCGCCGGCCATTGCGCGGTGGAGTATGCTGCTACGGCAGTAAATCTCTCTCTCTTTCTCTCCCTTGCCCTTCTCCCTTCTTCTCCCCGGTGCTCTCTGATCCTAGCTACGGCTCAAGGGCAGCAAAAGCGAATGCAGGCAAGGTAAGTGGGGGGAGGGGCGAGGCTCATTGTGTATTTATGCAGGAAGGGGACGAAACGGACGGGCGACGAAATCGGGGAAATTTCCCTCAAATCTGGCACATATAATCCAGATCCGATTTTACCGCCCACGCGCCCACCTTTTCCACATTAATCGCACGAACAGTTATGTCCCGTCCGCTGACACAGCGTCGCATCCAACCGTAGCAATAGCAAGCCCCGAGAAACCGCATCAAAAGGCGCGCCCGCCGTTGTCAGCCAACGGGAGGGGAATATCCCCCCACCCGATTCCTTTCAGACTAAGGAACTGGGCGCCGAGCCCGTTACGGTCCAGGGGTTCGAAGGCTGGGCCTCCAAGGGTCTCGACAGCCGCCCCAGGACAACAGAGTCAGGGACAACTATGGGCGAGCCTGTACATGGCCGAGGCCTGAGCAAATGATCGCTCGGGACGCCCTAAGTCGTGTCCGAGACTGGCAGGGAGGTCTCCGAATGGGATCCCACCGTAGGGAGGCGCCGAGCCCTCGGGGCCAATCGAACGGCCCTAGGACCCACTAGAGAAGCCCTCTGGTACTTTTGGAGTGTGTCTCTGGACCACTAGCCGACCCATATCGAATGGGGCATGGGCCTCCACTTGGACTTACCCGATAACAGCTCGCCGGAAGTGTCACCGCTCGTGCCCACCGAGGGTAGCCTGACATATTCCACCCCTCCTTTCGAACAAAAAGGATGCGCGAGGGTCGCACAAAAAGGCAGGGGAACTCCTGACCGCCCTCTCGCTCTGTGCAGAGGCTCGGGAGCTCTTCCTACAACCTTGCCGAGACCCAGCGACCCAGGCTCACACTCGAGGGCTCGGCAAAAAACCCCTCCTTCCGAACGAAAAGGATGCGCGAGGGTCGCACAAAAAGCCAGGGGAACTCCTGATCGCCCTCTTGCTCCGTGCAGAGGCTCGGGGGCTCTTTCTGCAATCTTGCCGAAACCCAGCGACCCAGGCTCGCACTCGAGGGCTCGGCAAACAACCCCTCCTTCCGAATGAAAAGGATGCGCGAGGGTCGCACAAAAAGCCAGGGGAACTCCTAATTGCCCTCTCGCTCCGTAAGGAGGCTCGGGGGCTCTTCCTGCGACCTTACCGAGACCCAGGGCCCAGGCTCGCACGCGAGGGCTCGGCAAACAACCCCTCCTTCCGAACGAAAAGGATGCGCGAGGGTCGTATAAAAAGCCAGGGGAACTCTTGACCGCCCTCTCGCTCCATGTAGAGGCTCGGGGGCTCTTCCTGCGACCTTACCGAGAACAAGCAACCCAAGCTCGCACTCGGAGGCTCAGAAAAACGCGATAAAAAGGGCACCGAGCCCATTACGATCTAGGGGTTCGAAGGCTGAGCCCCCAAAGGTTTCGACAGCCACCCCAGGACAAATAGAGTCAGGGATGACTATGGGCAAGCCCGTACATGGCCAATGCCCAAGCAAGCAAGTGCTTGGGAAGCCCTAAGTCATGTCTAAGACAGGCAGGGAGGTCTACGAATGGGATCCCACCGTAGGGAGGCATCGAGCCCCCGGGGCCTGTCGAACGGCCCTAGGACCCACTAGAGAAGCCCTCTGATACTTTTGGAGTGTGTCTCTGGACCGCTAGCCGACCCCTATTGAATGGGGCATGGGACCAGCTCCACTTGGACTAACCCGATAACAGCTCATCGGAGATGTCACTGCTCGCGCCCACCGAGGGTAGCTTGGCATGCTCCACCCCTTCTTCTGACCAAAAAGGATGCGCGAGGGCCGCCAAAAAAAGACAAGGAACCCACCGATCGCCCTCTCGCGTAGAGCAGAGGCTCGGGGGCTCTTCCTGCAACTAAGCCAAGGTCCAGCGACCCGAACTCGTACCCATGGGCCCAACAAACGCGATAAAACTCCTTACTCAACAGAGAAAAAGCCCCTGGAGGAGTAAATCCACTCCTCCAGGGCCTCGGGGGCTACACCCGGCGGGTGCGCTCGCGCGCACCCACCGGAACCAAGTACAAAACACAATCCTGACGGGAACCGCTGCAAGCCAGAATCTCGACAAAACCTCAGGGAGAATGCTCGCACTCTCCCCGAGGCTCGGGGGCTACTGTCGGATACCCTAAAAAGGGGTACCCTAAGCAAAAACTGAAAAGATTGATTAGACCTTGCAAATATCAATGTCAAAGGACGATCACAGGGTCTCGGCTGATTCTCCGATTTGCCCGAGGCCCGCGCCGCAAAGGCCTCGGACGAAAGGCCAACTCTCCGCCTCGTCGAGGCCCTCTCGCCGAGGTCCCGCCCCGCTAGGCCTCGGACGGGTTATCAATTCTCCGACTCACCCGAGGCACCGCGCATAAAGCCTCGAACAAAATACCAATTCTCTGACTCGCTCGAGGTCGGCTCGGCAACAACCTCGTCACCTCCGTCTCGACCGACTTCTGTGACAAAACGTCACGCATCCAACCACTCCCGCAACGTTAGCCGCACGTCGATGTAGTGCAGCAGAGTGGCCGATGGGACGAGAGATAGGACTAAGCAGGGGTTATCGGCCACTGTGCTCAGCACTGCGCTCATGACTGGCGCCCGTACTACACTGTGCCACCTAATCTCTACTCCAGGAACAGCGCGGCGTGGGGGTCAGGTCTGGGTCACTATAGCCTCGGAATCAGTGTATAGGACCGACTGCTCCCATCAAACCTCGGCAATACACTTCAGGGTCTCGGCAGCCTCGGGATTTGCGCCCGCCGAGCCCCCCACGATGGCTCAGCCTCGGCACCAACCGAGCCTCGGCTTTTTACACTATGAACGTACAGCGACCAGCACGTCGTCGGCCATGCCCTGCGCCAAGCTATCACTGGAGCTCCCACGTCGTACAAGATCGGGTGTGATCGGCGCGTTGCTCTAGTGCATCAAGGACAAGACCACTCCGTTGACCATGCCACCACAGTAGCAAGCTACAGGACTCAGACACGCCACTTCCGCTTACAAGACGATGCATAGCAAACGCATGTATCGCCCCTGTCTCCCCTTCAACTATAAAAGGAGAGACCGGGGCCGTTTCTAGGGACAGGGGAGAAAGTCAGACGAACACTCGCATAGACTTACGTAGATTCAGACACACGCTCCCCCGCTGCCTGAGAGCAACGTTTCAAGCAACCCGCACCACTCCACGCAGAGACCTAGGGCTAGTTCCCTCTCTCGCCTAGCTTGTAACCCCCTACTACAAGCACTTTGGTGCAAGGAATACAAAGATCGATCTCTCAGACTGGACGTAGGACACCGATTGTCTAAACCAGTATAAACCTTGTGTCTCTTTGCATCACCATCCGGGATTAGGGGCACACAGTTCAAATTCACTAGTTGGTTGAAGACCCTCCGGTCCGAAACACCGACACTAGTTGATACAAGCTCTTTAGTGTAATTAGAATTGAGAGCTTGCTTTATTATTTGCATTCATCTAGTTGAGCTCTTTAGAGTAGCAAGTTTAAGAGCTCTTAGTGAGTAGTTACATAGCAAGTTTGTGTGCCTAAGTAATCATTGTAACTCAAATTGTTGGATAGGTGGCTTACAACCCTTGTAGAGCTAGAGCAAGTTTGTATTACGCTATTTATCTTATTAATCAAATTACTCTGATTGATTTATAGTTTTTAAAATAGGTTATTCACCTCCTCTAGTCATGTTGTTAGGACCTTTCAACGGCTAGGGAGGCGTAGGAAGTAGGAACACCAGGCCAAGGAGCTCTGGCGGGAGGTCAGACCATGGCGGTGATCCTTGGACTTGCGCCATCCTGCAAATATGAGATGAGACGAAGGAAACAACAGAGTGAGAGGCGCGTAGGCATAGAAACAAACACCTTGTGGGCATGGAATGGAAACCGGCCTACTATTCAAACCCTTGGATAAACAACAAGGAGTTCATCACCTACGATGCTTATCGATACTATCTCGGAACAGCCACTTCCACATATTGCAAGCGGACAAGCACAACATAATCGAGAAACGGAATTAGGGAGACAATTTCAGGTTGCGTGCGTGACAGCGCGTGCGGAAGGGACCCTGAAACAGCAGCGCCGTTCCGATTTCCGATCTCGTACGGCGACGATTTACGAAGTGAATGAAGGAAGATGGAGGAGACGAGGGGAAGAATGAATTGGGGAAGAGACGAGGAAGACACCTCAGATTGACTCCTCGGCGGCGGCGTCCAGGACGGTCACGCGATTCAGGTCTCTATTGGGAACGGACGGAAATGTTTTGTTGGTTGAACAGTTGGGCTGTAAATGAAGCCCATTCCTTTTATTCATGGACACACACAGCAAAAAAAACTCCTAAATAAAAACATCAACTTTTGTTAAAGAAAACTTCCAAAGGGAAGGGAGAATTGTATCAACAAGTTATAAAAGATAAATCTGAAATGAAGAAAATACAATATTCTATTCCGGTCCTTCCATAGTCATTATTATCCGATGACCATTTGATGAGATAGATCAATGGCATAGAAATAGAGTGAAGTGTGTGTTTAGATGGGAAAAAAGATGTTAAGAGCCTTTTTGGCATGATTTATTCTAGCTTCAGCTTCACCTATTTCATACAAATTGAAATGCTATAGCGTGAAACTGTTTTATAAGGACCTGCTAAAATGAACTAGAAGCTAGATGAAGTTACTTTTTTTAGCTTCACTAGTTTTAGTTCACTAGTGAACCTGTTTTGGATGAAGCCATACAAACGACCCCTCGATAAAGTGCCAGCTGACTGAAAAAGTACTTTTGTGTTTCTTTTCTTGAAGCACGCACACATGCTATACAAATTATATACTACTATATATCACAACATGAAATAAAAAAACATAATAGCAAAACTACTAGGTAGACTTACTCAAAAAAAAAAAAACTACAAGCCACACTATCCGCCTAATTCCTAAATGAACATGATCAGACGGCGCTTAGCTTATGGAGAACCTCCTCTTGGGCTTCACCCCATGCGCCATCGTGTGGCGTCCTCCATCAGCGATGCTGGCCGTGTCCTTGGCCCATCCGCCCTCGAACGGGTTCAGCCGGCTCAGCGTCCGCGACACCGACCCCAAGAAGCTCGCCTTCTTCGCCGCCGGCGCCGACCTAGACGACCCGCTCCCCTTGCTGGGCTGCATTCCCGACACGTACGCCCGCATCCGCGCCTGCTCCGACCGTAGCGCCTCGTTCTCCCGCGCCAGCGACGCGTCCGCCCTCGCCTGCGCGCGGGCCTTCCCGGCGGCCGTCTGCGTGTCCCACCCGTCGTCCGCGCCACTGCGGAGCTTGAGCTGGTCGTAGTAGAGCGCGCTGAGCACGGCCTGCAGCGGCAGCCGCTTGTTCTGCGAAGCGTGCAGGCGCGCCTGGTACGACAGCTTGAGCGGGTCCATGACGCTGCACACCTTCTCCCGCTCGATCTCGTCCAGCGCCGGGTGCGTCTTCAGGTAGATGTCCACCGCACGGTACACGCTGTCGTGCGACGCCCGCGCCTCCTTGGGCACCGCCCCAGCCACGCCCACGAACTTGGAGATCGCAAGCGACTCCTCCGTCGCGAGCTCAGCCTCCAGCTCGTCCACCGTCCTGGCGACCTTCTCCATCGCGCCCCGATCGGACTCTGCTCTGCCGGACAGCGACGCGCCCTCCGGCTCCGCCCGCTTTCCGACGCCGCCTCCTGCCGCTCGAAGAAGGCGGCGATGACGCGCCGAACGGTGTCGGTGTTCCTGACGCGCTCTCCGGCGCCGTCGAGCGCGACGCCCAGCAGGTCCCCCGCGGTGGCCTGGTCCAGCACCGCCGCGACGCGGAGCTCCAGGTCGCGTCACGTCTTGGCGGAGCCGCGGAGGCCTCGGTGGTGACCGCGGCGTGGAGGAGTCCGCAGAGGAAGGCCGCCGGGATGGGCGCGTCGGAGGCCGAAGGGAGCACGTCCACGACGGACTCGAGAAGCGCGCGCTGGTCCTCCCTGTCCCGGGGGTCGGCGAGGACCACGGCCAGCGCGAGCTCCGCGTAGGCGCTAGCCGCGTTGGCAAGCACCCCGGGGTCCGCGCGGCGGCAGCGCAGCGCCGTGGCGACCTTCTTGAACGACGCCGGCGAGAGCGCCGCGAGCTCAGCCGTCCACCACCCCGGCGGCGTCCTGGTCGAGAACAGTGCCTCGTTGCAGATCCTGAGCGCGACGGCGTCCGCGGCCCGCCGCACGACGCCGAGCTCCTCCGCGGCCGGGAGGAGCGCCTCGCAGGAGTGCAGCACGGCCACCGCGCTGGGCAGCGCGCGGAGGGCGGCCTGCGCGAGGAACTCATCGACGCGGCGCGCCAGGTCCGCCGGGTGCTGCATGTCGAGGAACGCCGCGGCCTTCTCGAAGTTGGCGCTGTAGCAGTAGCGCGCGGCCTTCTCGAACGCGTCGGCGCCGCCCGGCAGCGCGGAGAGGTCGAGCTCGACGGCAGCGGAGGGGTCCCTGGTGGCCGCCGCAACGGCGCGGCGGATGTAGCCGCACCTGGGCAGCATGACCGCCTGGGAGTAGAGAAAAACAAAGGCCGTTCACGTCAGTCGTTGTCTCTGATCGTGTTTCATTGTGTCGTCGATCAAAATTCAAAGCAGAAGGCTCTGATCACTTTGATCGTTAGGGGACGTGGTCAATTGTTTGAAACTTTTCTTTTGTTTTAAATTTTTCCGGCCATTATGTACCTTGTGGAGAGGGAAGATGGAGTCGGCGATACGGATGGTAAGGTCGGGAGGGACATCCTGGGACGAAACCCTGCAGGCAACCCACATGCACGTAAGCATGATTATATTCACCCTGGATTGGATTGAAGCAAGCTAGCATATATGCCATGAATGAATTATGAGATTGCGATGATGCATATATACCACTGGGTGATCCTGTCCATGGCGGATGCAGAGATGCTGCAGCCTTGTTGTATACTGAAGCTAGGCAAGGCAGGCTAGGTGTGCACATGCAGGGGCAGTCCTTTTGATCCATCTCATCTCTCTCATATATAGAGATCACACTCCACTGCATCCTGGCCTCTCTCTTTCAATTACTATATGTTATTCATTTTGGTGCCATCAGCAATGGATTTTGGGGAGAAGATCCAAGATCTGATTGGTGGGTCCTACTAGGAATTTTGCCTGGCTGGTGTTTATTTGAGCAAGGCGACTCGATGAAGGATGAGCAACTAAGGGTGTGTTTAGTTGGGGAGTTGAAAATTTTTAGGTGTCATATCGGATGTGTCGAAAGGATGTTGAGAGGGGTTTTTGGATACTAATAAAAAAATAAATTATAGAACCCATCAGGAAACTGCGAGACGAATCTAATGATACTAATTAACCGGTCATTAGCACATGTGGGTTACTGTAGCACTTAAGGCTTTTCATGGACTAATTAGGCTTAAAAGATTCGTCTCGCGATTTTGCCGAGAACTGTGCAATTAGTTTTTTTTTGTCTACATTTAGTACTTCATGCATATGTCCAAACATGTTCTTTTACTGTAGGATGCAAAAATTTTTGGAAACTAAACGAGGCCTAAATATCAGGCGTCCACTTGCAAGTTGGGGCTTGGAATGGCGTCCTGGTCTTCTTTATGGATGTTTCAATTGTGGGCAACTCAACTCAACTAGTGGTCGCTGCTTGCTGTGAGTCCTAATCAGTTGTGAAAACCACTTTTGGCGACCATGGATCGTTCTTCGGACTCTGCTTCGCTTTTGCCACTTTTTAATGGATCAGATTACCCCTATTGGAAGGATCGCATGCGCGTCTATCTTAAAGAGAAGGGGATTGCTATCTGGAACATTACTATTAATGAAAATTATATGATTCCAGCTGATCCTACTGCTAATATTTTGCTTTATGAAGCAAACAACAGAGCTGTTGATTTTCCAATTGCTTCTTTGAGTCACTCTGAATTTGATAGAGTTTCTGACAAACAACTCGCGCATGAGATTTGGTCCACATTCGAGATATTTCATGAGGGGGCAAATGCTGTGAAGGCTCGTTTATTCGAGACCTACAGGCGCGAGTACGATAGCTTTTTGCAACTTCCTGGTGAAACAGTTGAAGCAATGTATTCTCGGTTTTTGAGCATTGTTAACAAAATGAAAGCCAATACTACGGTGATGCCGTATGATGATCATGCCAGGGCTCTCAAATTGTTGCATGCTCTTGATCTTGATGTTTGGGGAACAAAAGTGGATGCAATCATTGAGTCTCCAAATTATGAGACGCTTACCACTGATGAGCTTTTCAGTAAGCTCAAATCTAAAGAGATTGACATCTAGTCCAGACAAAAATTGAAAACCCCCCATTGCTGCTTCTTCTTCGACAGTTTCTATGGCCTTGGTTTCTGGGAGTTCGACTAACGCTAACGCTAATCTTGCTACTCCTAGTTTTGCTTTGTCTTCCTTGTTGCATGTTGCAGATGATCAGTTGGAGGTGTTTGATGATGATGAGCTTGCGCTGCTCTCCAACAAGTTCAAGCGTGTGCTTGACAACCGCCGCAACAGGAGACACTCCGAGGGCTGTTTTGGATGTGGCGAACGTGGCCACTTGATCGCTAACTGGCGGCCACGGCGAGGTTGGCGCTTGGAGTCTGGTAGACCTCACCAGCTTGATCGAAGTCACCTTGGAGGTTGCGCGGTCGTGGACGGTCAATTCCATGCTCCTCGGCTTTGCGATTGGCCTCGTTTTGCTCGATCCAGGTTCGTTTACACGGCGTCGCGTGGAGTTCGTTTCTCTGGAGGCGAGTTGCACGATCTTCGTCAGTCTCACCATCCCATGGAGGGCTATCCACGCTGACCATGAAGAGCTCCCCTCCGGTAGTTGGCAAAGGAGGAGTCAGTTTGGTGGCGGCGATCTCGTCAACGGTCTCAGAGGAGCCGTTGGATTCGAGAGACGGTCTCCAAGATGGTATGAAGAGATTCTTCGACGTACGGTTGTAGCCGCACCATATTAACCATGGGGGCGACCTGGTTGGCGAACGTGTATACCCTGGTCGGCGTTGGGCGACCTTCAGAGTCTGGTTGGCGCATGCTGGTCGATGACGCCTAGTCGGCAGAAGCTGGTCTGCGCGCCCTGGTCGGTGCCATCTGGTCCGAAGGAGTTGCGCGGCACGCCGTGTTGGATTGCTGGCGTCGACCCGCGCATCTTGGTAGTGATGCAGGTGTGACGAGGCCTTCCCTGTGACGTAACATGAGATCGGAACGATCATGATGACCGAGATCTGTTACTTGAAGCGGGAAAGAGCCGTCATCGTACGTAGGCCAGACTAGAGTCGTCTCCGCCAATGTCAGGCAGTCGGCGATCTTCTGTCCAACCCGATCGATGGACTCGACCAAGTCATCATTGTCGATCGTCTTCCCCGGGTAGCGAGGAAGCGAATGACGTATCGAGGAAGACGACCTTGGCGATTGCACTGAGATCGAATCTGTTGCAGCGAACGTCGGCGTGGTTGTCGTAGAAGCGTCCAGCACCGTCGTGATGATCTCCCCAATGCCGTCAGCGCCGATGGTCCAGGTGATGGACCCGACGGTGAAAACTTGGCCGGCGATGAGGGAAATCGATGAAGACACCATCTTGCTGCGCTGAGGAAGCGCACGCAGATCCCTTATCTGGCGCGCCAACTGTCGATAAAATATGCTCGGCAGTCCACCAAGGGGTTACCCAAGGTGGTAGATTTGTGTGGTGGGGTGTGCGTGAATCCAAGAACAAGATGGTAACAGAGGACACAAGAGTTTAGACAGGTTCGGCCGCCAAGACAGCGTAATACTTACTCCTGTACTCTGTTCGGGATTTGGGGGTTTGTATTGATCTGAGCTATGAGAGATGCTAGCGGATGTTTTTTGAGGGGGTCCCCTGCCCGCCTTATATAACCGGGGGGCAGGGTTATAGGTCGGTTTGATCCGTATCTGAACTAACCAAAGATAAGCACGTACACGGTAAGGAAACCTGACTATCCTAACAGAGTACAACTGATCCTGCGGATAGAGTTCCAAATCCTACGCTATCTTGCCGAGCTGTGTCTTGGCCGGCAAGTCCTGGTCTTCTGGTGGGCCGAGCTACCCGTGGTGGGCTAGCCCATGTGGTACGCCATGGGTACCCGGGGTAGGATCCCACAACCTCCCACCTGACGGCCAGATCCGCCCGTGCGCCAGCCAAATCCGGCCGTGCCTCCGCCTAGCCGCCCGCGAGCGCCGCAGGTACAGGGAGAGGAGTAGCGCGAAGCAGGCGACGGTGGGCAGCGGGGCCGGAATGGCAGTGGGTAACGGCGAGCGCGCGGCAGCGGGGTTAGGGACGGGGAGGGAGGCGAAGAGGTTGGCGGAGGAGTCGGGGAAGAGGAACGCGAGCGCATGCGCGAGGGAGGAGGGCGGCGCCGGCGCGAGGAGGAGCCGAGGAGGGAGGCGGGGGCGCGGGGCGGGTGGGCGCCTGGGCGGTAGGTAGAGAGAGGCGATGGGCGCCTGGGCGGTGAGAGGAGAAGCCAGGAGGAGGAGGCATGGCCTGGTGGGGATTAGGGTTCGCCCATTCGGGTCTTCGGGAGGGAGGAGGCGGCCGCGGTGGTTGGTGGGCTGGGGAGGCTGGGTGGGCTGGGCCAGGCTGAGTGGGAGTCTGGGAGAGGGGTAGAGACGCAGAGTGGACCGGGCCTTCGTGCCGAGTCGGGCTAGGCACGGGCCCGTTTAGGCACGTGGGCCAAGATTCGTCGGGCAGGGCTCGTGCCGCCCATCGTGCTGGACTCTGAGCCCGAGCCTGGCCCGATTACCATGTTGGCCCAGCCCGAGGCCCAATCCGGTCGTGCCGGGCTCGTGCTCGTGCCGTGCTTTTTTTGCGGGCTTCGGGCTGGCCCATTGGCCCGGGCCCATTTGGCCATCTATAGTCCTGTACGAGTGAGAAAATGGATGCATACTGTTTCAAAATAAGGAAATTGGACGGAAAGGTTTATGGAATTGAGTACGGTCATGTAGTATGCGATCAAAATCAGTCGGCCGACCAGCTATCTAAGATCGGTTCTACCCGTGCTCAAGTTCCTCCGGGTGTTTTTGTTCAAGACCTCACCACTCCCTCCATTAAGCAAGACAAGGAAGTTGAGGAAACCCTTCTCGTCGAGCAGGCGGCTCTCGCTATCACAGAACATCTCCCTCACTGGAGAGAACAATTTATTACATATCTTACCAACGCCGACCTACCTAAAGACAAAGTCGAAGCGGAGCGAATCATTCATCGCAACAAACATTATCTGCTTGTCAACGGTAAACTAATGAGGAAAAATGCCAAGGGGGAAATACTGCAAAAATGTATCACTCGCGAGGAAGGAACCGAACTTCTTTACGAAATTCATGACGCTAAAAACCTGGTCCGGAAGTGCGAAGGATGCCAATTTTTTACCAAGCAAACACACGTACCGGCCCAAGACCTGCAAACTATACCGGCTTCATGGCCTTTTGCTTGCTGGGGACTTGACATGATCGGCCCTTTTAAACCAGCACCCGGCGGTTTTCGGTACGTTTACGTGGCCATCGATGAATTCTCCAAGTGGATTGAGTTCAAACCCCTTACCAACGGTACAGCGAAGAAAGCTGTTGAACTTTTCCAAGACATCATATATCGATTTGGTCTTCCAAACAGCATAATTACCGACCTCGGATCCTCGTTTACGGGGAGCGATTTCTAGGATTTCTGCGAAGATTACTGCATCTCCGTCAAATATGTTTCAGTAGCCCATCCAAGAGCCAACGAACAAGTTGAGCGAGCAAACGGAATGATTCTCGATGCTCTCAAGAAAAGACTATACCAGAAAGAGGAAAACACACAGGAAGATGGCTCAGAGAACTACCAGCAGTGGTATGGGGACTTTGCACCCAGCCTAGTCGCAGACGGGAGTATCGCCTTACTTCCTGGTCTACGGATCGGAAGCAGTGCTCCCCGCAGACGTGGCCTTCCAAGCCCCCAGGGTAGAATATCATGACGAAGAGCACTCCACGGAAACACGCACTGACGACGTCAACAAAACCGAGGAGGAACGTCTCATCACTTGAATCCGGAAAGCCAAATATTTGGAAGGCCTCCGTCAATACTATAATCATAACGTCAAAAGTCGAGCTTTCGCGGTAGGAGATCTCGTATTACGACGAAAACAAAAAACTGAAGGGATGCACAAGCCTTCCTCACCTTGGGAAGAGCCATACATCGTTAAGGAGGCTACTCGACCCGGGTCGTACAGGCTGTCAAACCCGAATGGTACAGACGTTCCAAACTCTTGGCATATCGAACATTTGATGTGTTTCTACCCATGACAGAACTTCGAACAGATACGTACCTCCCACTTTCTTTTTCAGTTGGTTATCTATTCAATTATATATTTTTTCCTTAGTTATCGCCCCAGGGATTGCTCGGCGGTCCGCACGACGGGCTCTCGTCTTACTGTCTACTCCAAATACGGTTCAAGACCCGCGTCCTGCAAGGTAGGCAACGGCCCCTTGACAAGGAAACGTGCGTGAACTTTGACGTCTCATGACAGGACAGTTTGAGCTCCAAAACACAATCAAGACTCCGGATGCCCTTGGTATCCCGACATCAGCATCCCAACCCACGCTCTCAAGAACAAGGCTCTAAATCTGCTTGACCACTAAGACGTGTAGGAGCTTTGCACTCCACGACATGAGTGGTCGGCAGTAGCCACTTGGCCATGCTCCACCCCCAAAATGCGTACAAGCTAGAGTGCTCGTCGCAAGGGGATAATCATATACTAAAGCCAAGAGCGGGAAAGGGACCAACTCCTTACTAACCTCCGAGCGGTCTCCTGACGGCGGTTTGACTTGTGCTTTCCAGGACAAGGCCCGGCCCTGACCCCGGATCTCCCTAAACGTGCACGAGCTCTGCGCTCTGCGTCATGGGAGGCCGGCAGAGGCCCCTCGGTGACACTCCATTCCCTAAACATGCATGGGCTGGCACGCTCAATGTCATGGGAAAAGGGCTAGCCAAGGTTAAGAGCACAGTGCGCAACCAACTCCTTCACATTCTCCACGAACTCCATGCAACTAGTACCAACAGCCACGTTCCGACTTGTACCTGCCAGGAAGAGCCCTGTCTTCACCTCCCCTAAACGTGCATGAGCTCTCGCGCTCTGCGTCATGGGAAGGCAACAGCGGCTGCTTAGTCACGCTCGATGTCATGGGGTAAGCTGGGCCAGCTAAGCCTACGGGTGCGCGGAAGAACCAACTGTCTGGATCTCCAAAAGCCCACACGCGCGGCGAGCAGAGCTCAGCCACGATTTGCGGCTAAAAAAGCAAGTAACGCCAAGGCGACCAGAATACGAAGAAGAGCCGACCAGCTCAGTTTCATAACGGTAAGCGTAGCATATATTACAG
Source organism: Miscanthus lutarioriparius (assembly GCA_904845875.1). Taxonomy (NCBI): domain Eukaryota; kingdom Viridiplantae; phylum Streptophyta; class Magnoliopsida; order Poales; family Poaceae; genus Miscanthus; species Miscanthus lutarioriparius. The sequence continues at coordinate 71,676,932 of CAJGYO010000012.1, read as the reverse complement.
GCACAAAGTACTTCCTACTCTACGACGAACCAAAAAAGTCAATAGCTTGGTCGTCGCCTCCTTCGCTTGCACTGGTCTCTTTGGCAACACCAGACCCGACCTTCTCAAAGCGGACAGCGGGGTAGTGCGACTTGGCTACCGCCAGCACGTACTGACCCATGGCAAAAATCGCCTGCCGGTTGAATATCTTGAAGCTCGCCCAAGCCGCCTGGCACCTCTCCACAAATGCGCGCGTCGGTGAGACGCCATCTCCGGAAGGCGCTTTGACCCTCATACAACGCAAAGTCAAGACAGTCACAAATAAAGTACTAGTATTTCTCAGCCACCAGGAGTTACCGTCAAACACTCTAACAGCTGTCGCCGCATCACCTTGGGCCTGAGCGTATAAAACCGCCAGCTTCGATGCGCGGTCCTTTTCATCATCCCTCTCGTCTTCGGCACGAGCCTTTTGCCTGGCTAGCTCAATAAGCCCGGGTTTATTTCGCGAAATTTGGATTTTGGGGCTACTGTAGCATTTTCGTTTTTATTTGGCAAATAGTGTCCAAATATTGACTAATTAGGCTTAAAACGTTCGTCTCGCAATTTCCCACCAAACTGTGTAATTAGTTTTTCTTTTCGTCTACATTTAATGCTCCATACACGGGCCGCAAACATTCGATGTGACAGGTACTGTAGCAACTTTTTGGATTTTGGGGTCAACTAAGGGCTAACTTTCACCGAAATTTGACTTTTTTCGTCCCGAAGATGAGTGATCTCTTTCCCCAGATCTGACAAGAAAACGATCAGAAGCACGCCGGATATCAAGCCTAGGTAAGGAGCATTACCCTCTTTTTCCTCAGCCAAGCAGTTGGCCCTCGCCTTCTCCTCGTCCCGATCCCGACTGGAGCGAATTCCCTCCAAGTCCGACCCCAGCTCTTGAAGGGACTGCTTCAGCTCCTCATTCTCCTCAACCAAGGGCTCCATACCCCGTAGCATCGCTTGGCGCTGTAGGGAGGTCTGCATCATCACCTGTGCAAGAAGACCACTGGTCGGCCCAACTTTTCACACAACATTGTCGTCCAAACGAACAACCTCAGCTCACCTCAACATCAGCCGAGAACGAGGCCATGGCAGACTTCAGCCGCTGCGCTTCCTGGGCAGTATCCTCCTCCTCCACCACAACCACTCGGTTACCATCACGACGGAGGATACGGACCCGACGGGGTGGCTCGTTCTGTATGCTTGGGCGCTCCATCTCCTCCACCTCGTCCTCCGCCACTGCCGCCGACGATGGCGCAGACGGCACAGCCCGGGAGCGTGACCATCTGGAGCAACCGCCACGTGATGCCGACGGAGTTGGCGCAGCCGGAGGCGGCATCTCCTCTACAACCACCACCTCCCTTGGTGCCATCATGGATTCCTCCACTCCACCCTCTGGCAGCGGCACGGGCAGCGACGCTGACTCACTTGGAACCGACGTAGAGACATCACGCACCACGCGATTAGTCTCCACAGCCTCCCCAGCCGACTGACTGACGGATGGCTGGCCGTTAGCAGGCACGCCGGAGTCATTCAGTAAACTCGTCGACGCGGCCTCATCCTCGCTGCCAAAGCATAGCCGAAATTCAGGTACATCTCCGACAAAATCCGAAGTCACAGAAAGTGTTGAAATGTAAAAGCACTACTTACAAATTCGACACCCGGAAGACTTTCCTGAAGCGCTCCAACTCCTCGACTTCGTCGAATTCAGCCGCTGGTACACCCCCCGGTCTGTCGTCGCCTGGGCAAGGAGTCGCCGCCCCCCGTCGCGTCCGAGGGATCAAGTCTGGTGCGGCCGCAACTCCTTGCAGTGTGTGGCAGCGGCAGGCACCACTGACGGAGTTGCCTTGTCCTCATCGTCAGAGTCGACGATTCTGAACGTCCGCCGGGAAGACCCAGAGCACCCCACATTGCTACCCGCTGGCGTATTACCCGACCTCTTCCTTTTCCTCTCACCACCTGAAGGTCAACTCGGTTCCACGTCCGAATCTTCAATGGAAGCAGCCGGAGACGGACAGGAGTCCACACCCTTAGGCCAGTCAGCGTTGGGAGCTTCGGAAACGTAAATTTCCGCTCAACCACTGCTGGAAGCCCAGAGGGCTTCTGAGTACGCCGCGGGCTAAATCTCGAGCATTCGACAAAGGCTCTATTTACCGAGGGCCAGCCCTAAGAGTCCTCGGCAAAGATAGGCTCTCGGCAAAAAGACCTTTGCCGAGGACCCTCGGTAAACAAACAGCCCTCGGCAAAATAAATCTTTGCCGAGGGCCTAGCCCTCGGCAAATTGGCCCTCGGCAAATATGGCCGGATGGGTCATGGCTGCCACTGGCGTCAGCCTTTGCCGAGTGCCCGCCGTCAGGCACTCGGCAAAGATTTTTTATTTTTTTTTAAATTTTCTTTGCCGAGGGCCATTGGCCAAGCCCTCAGCAAAGACCCCCTTTGCCGAGGGCCAGACTAGGCCCTCGGCAAAGATTTTTTATTTTTTTTAAATTTTCTTTGCCAAGGGCCATTGGCCAGGCCCTCGGCAAAGGTCCCCTTTGCCGAGGGCCAGGCTACACTGGTAGAGAACCGAGCTTTATTTCCGGTGGGGAACCCCCTCTAGTCCCGATTCCCCACCCGGGAGCAAGCATCCGGGACTAAAGGGGGGGTCCTTTAGTCCCGGGTCAGGAACCGGGACTAAAGGAGGACCTTTAGTCCCGGTGGGTAACACCAACCGGGACTAAAGGTGCCTCCCGACATGCCACGATGGCGGCACACTTTAGTCCCGGTTGGTAATACGAACCGACTAAAGGTTTTTTTTTTTTTTTTTTCTTTTCATTTTTTTTTTCTTTTCAAAATAGGTTTTCAAGTCGTATTGTACGCTGCTAATTATACATTTATACGCCATATATAGTATGTTTCAAGAAGCACAATGAACGTATTAAATCACACAATTCAAGCATAGAAATATATATATATATATATATATATATATATATATATATATATATATATATATATATATATATATATATATATATATATATGAATGAATGCATGCATCATATATATATTTACATGCATGCATGCATATGTGTATTTTACATTATATTATTTCATGTGCATATATTACAAAAGATTGCATTACAGTTGTTGTGACATAACAAGTTTCCTCTCTTCCTCTAGCTTGGCTTCAATGGCGGTGTTGGGTCAAGTAGAACTCGCCCTTGGAATCGATGACCTGCTCATTAAAAAATCCGCTATAGACTCTTGAATTGCTTTGATTTGGTCTTGCCAGTATGACCTTTTCCTCCAACCATCGAGTCTACAGGTTTGAATTAAAGGAAAATAAATTAATATATGTACATATATATATATAAAGACATAGTAACACAATCAATAATAATAATTAAATGAATATATAGTGTATTTTTAACGTATTTTGAGTCTCTCTGTAGGAGTTCTTTGGGAGAGCACCTTGATAAACTTGCAAACATAGTAACCACGATGAGTTGTTCCCTGTTCCTCGCCTTTTAGACACCACTTTTACGAGAAAAAGATTTGTCATCCAATCTGTGATCCGATGAAAGCTATATGTTTAATTAATAAAGATGATGCGATTCAGGGACTTACTTTCAAAGGGATTACATTCGAGGGCGCTTTGCATTTTTCCATGTGTTGCTTCTCAATAAAGGTTTTCCAAACACTTGCCTAATAAAAAATTTGCCACGTCATCGAGATATAGTTAATCATCATGTTTGTGTGTATATATAGTTGCTAGAGATCCCGAAATTACCTCTGGATAATATCTATCATATCTTGGTAGTCTTGTTGTGGTTTTCTCATCGAGTCATAGATTATCAAGTGACTTTTCACCGGATCGATGTCCATCAATATCCAAAGTGATTGCTGCATGTGTTTATAGGATATAACGCATAACACTCATTAATTAACTAGAATCAACATATGAGCCATTAAGGATATGATCGACATGATTAACACTCACTTGAAGTTATAGGGAAAGGGTATATCCTTCTTGTATGCGTTGGTTCACTAAGAAGTTCATGAGGTTACTCTCGACTCGCACTTCCAATTAGTCTTTGGAGTAATTGGGTCTTCAATACTATATGGGGATCAACAAAACCAATTTCATTGCAGCCTTCCTTTCTCGAGCTCTCATCATTGTAAATCTGCATATATATAGTACTTGTTAGGATAATTTATATGCATATACACACATATGATGAGTTTAATAATAGATCGAAAGAATTATTACTTACGAAAGCAATAGCAGCTAATGATAACTTTGTCCGAGAGGTCAGTGGCATAGTTGATGAAATTCGCAAAATCAACATACATAACATCATCGCCACGGAACCAATGTTCGCCTCTAATTACGACACCAACGCAGAGAAGTCTCCATCGGTAGACGCTCGTGCATGTACCACTTGTTTAGCGTGTACATTTGCGTCCCCAGATCGAGATAAGGCTTGAGGGTTGTATAGACTCGCCTAGTACAAATTTTTTCTTCCAAATATCAACCTCCGCCGCACTCTCAATGTTTCCATCACCAAACATCTGGTAAAGGTCGAGACCAGTCTCATCAAGAAATTCACCAAGGTGATCCAAATCGACATCCGGAGGTATGTTTGCCTGATGCATTAATCCTAAATTCGAACCATATTCATTACCAACAACTAGCGGGGGGATTGATTGGTGCGCTTGTTGTCCGAGTTGGGCAATGCCTTTCCCTGCCCGCTTCTTTTTTACATGTCGCCTCAATTGACTTGGTGAGAGTGCGGTCATAGTCCGATAATGTTGATTTGGACGGCTTACGAGATTCCCGCTGTTGTTGCTGGTAAGAAGTCACCTTTTTTCTTAGAATATCTGGAGCTACGAAGAAGTACGGTTTCTCCGGGTTTCTCCTTGCTTCTTGATTCATTTTAAGTTTGTCATAGAATCTAGACATGTCTTTTTTATATGCATCAGTTCCTTCTTTCTTCTCTTGAGATATTATTTTGGGAATAGCCCTTGGTTTCACGGTGGCTTTCTTTGCAAAGGGGACCTGGTTCTTCGTTTGAGGGTTGGCCTCTTGCTAGGCTTCTTGGTAGGCGGGGGCGGGGGCGTTGGAGACCTCCTTGGAGGTGTTGGCGCTGGCGTTGGAGACCTCCTTGGAGGTGGCGGCTGCATGGCGTTGGAGACCTCCTTGGAGATGGTGTAGATGCAGCCTCGTCTTCCAACATAATGTCATCGTCTGAGCACTATGATGATCTGGCGATTGAACAATTGATTTAGGTTGGGGAGGATCTGCTACAAAAAAAAGGAATGACATATTATTATGAGCAGATTATTAATTATTTAAGCCAATACAAATTAATGTTGTAGTGTTTTCATCCGCACGTACCTATGGTGAGGTAGTTCAGGAGGAGGTGGAGCCGACATCCCTGGAATGATGATGTACAGAGCACTATGATGGAACCACGGGCGCGGTGGAGGGGCCTCGGGCGTGGAGGAGGGCGCGGTGGAGGGCCACGGGTCACGCGGAGGAGGGGCACGGGCGCGCGCAGTGGAGGCCGCACGAGGAAGAAGAGGGCGGCGCCGGTGTCACGGAAGGCGAACGGACGCGGTGGAGGCGGCGCGAGGAAGAAGAGGGCGGCGGTGTTCGACGAGGAAGAAGACGAGAGGATCGATCTGCGCCAGGCGCTGGAGGTTATATATCAGAGAGAATTACTCCCGGTGCCAGCTACCAACCGGGAGTAAAAACCCTTTACTCCCGGTGCGTATTACCAACCAGGAGTAAAGGTATACCTTTACTCCCGGTTGGTACTACGCACCGAGAGTAAGGAGTTTTTTGATGAACCTGCAGCTGACCCACCTTTACTCCGGGTGGGATTCCCACCCGGAGTATAGGTGGGCTGCAATTCATTCCCTACTGCTTTTAAGCAATAGTCTTGTTAAATACAATAGAAATGCAATAGTTTTTGTTAAATACATAGTAAATTAAATAAAAGGCATAAAATTATTTTGTTAAAAATATGAATTTTCTTTTGTTTATTGCACATAGGAAAATCTATAACCTAACTTTTTTTATTTTTTGTTAGAATTATAAAACATAATGTAACTAATATTTATTATGTCGTTAATGCAAAAATGTAGTGTTTAATTAAAATTATTAAAACTATTGGTTTTGGACAGAAATTTGTTTTCACGTCATTTTAACGTTAATATTTTAATTTTTCATCACTCGGTATCCTAATTTACCTTTTTGAGAGAGAAATCCCACCAAATCAAACATTGATTTAATTTGAAACATGACATAATAAACATCTGAATTCATAATTATTACATAATATCTCAAACACACACTATATTAAATCACTATATCATCAAGTGGGCACAGCAGTGAACTTCTTCTTTACGTATGTCCCTTGGTTATGATCGCTTCATAACCATGGAGTGTCCTCATCATTTACCAAGATGCAGTGAACTTGTAGAAGATACGATCCTTGTTGGGACCCTCCTTCTTCACTCGGTACTCCATCACAATCTTCGCCTCATCACGACACTTGCCGCATGGAATGAGAGGGAGGCCCCGCCCTAAGTCGCTTTGGAAACCCATGAGAGGCCGAGGACCCGGAAGCGCGTTGCCATCTACTCTCTATACTCATTTTTAATACACTATAAATTTCTCCTTTTATAAACAAATAAAATTAAGAAACTATAAAATTATCTAGATCTCTAAACAATGATATTTTTAATGGTCATTGTGTTCTCGCTTTTCATCATGCGGCGGAGTAAGTAATTCATGATATTTCCACAAATTAATGTAAGAATGGGAGTGTACACACATAATGACTATCTGCGACGATATCGGGATGTGTGAATAAATAACCATCTGTATTAGTTGACCTTGCTTACGTGATCATCTCGGCGAGCATTTCTCCACCGGACGGCACCGTGCCAGGCCACGGAAGAGCTCCAATTCTACGAGGAAGGAACACGGTCTTCCACGACCGTTGCCACTCTCCCTCGTAGAATCAAAGCTCCTCCTTGACGTCTGTTACCGCTTCGGCGGAACGAACGTGCTCGCCGAGATGAACACGATCCGCAAGTTCAACTAGTATGGATTTTCTATAATTTTCTAACTATTTTCTAAGTTTATATTTATATATATACTATGTTTGGGGACGGTGATTGATGACTCATCGCGGCGATATCGGGATATGTGAATAAATAACCATCCAGTACTAGTTGACCTTGCTTACGTGATCATCTCGGCGAGCATTTCTCCCACCGGACGGCACCGTCAGATTTCTTGGCCACGGAAGAGCTCCAATTCTACGAGGAAGGGAACACGGTCTTCCACGACCATTGCCGCTATCCCTCGTGAGAATCAAAGCTCCTCCTTGACGTCCGTTATCGCTTTCGGCAGAGAACGTGCTTCGCCGAGATGAACACGGTCCGCAAGTTCAACTAGCTACTTTAACCTTATTTCATGTAAATATGCAAGCTTGAAGTGATTTTGAGCTCAAATTGCTTACAAATAAAAAAACCACAATAAAGAACCATATATATATATAGTGAACAAAATGAGATAAGACAATGGTGAAAAATAAGAGTATGAGATTGGTAACCTTTACAACTGAAGAATCGACGGAGGAATTGAAGAAATCGACGGAGGAATCGAATAATGGATGGAGGAACAATGGAGGGAGGGAGGAAGCAAGAACACTAGTGCAGTGAGCTTCAAAATGTGCTGAGCTCGGGCTCGGGGAGGAAGAAGGAGACGGCCGGGATATAAAGGGGGGACCTTTAGTCCCGGTTGGTGGCTCCAACCGGGACTAAAAGTAACTTTTCAACCCCGGCGCGCAGCCATGGCCCGAGAGACCTTTACTCCCGGTTGGAGCCACCAACCGAGAGTAGTATACTTTAGTCCCGGTTGGTGGCTCCAACCGGGACTAAAGGTCCCCGCCACCTCCGTCTCGGCCGCAGAGCCGTTGGGGCGGGGATTTTAGTCCCGGTTGGAGACACCAACCGGGACTAAAGGTATTTCTAATCCCGGGCGCAAAAAATTCCGGGACTAGAGCCCATTTTGGCCGAGGATCAAAGGCCTGTTCTCTACTAGTGCTAGGTCCTTAGCAAAGATTTTTTTTGTTTTTTGAACCCAGTTTTTTCGTGGTGCTATAATACATTATTTAAAACTTTATTTTAAAATTTGGGCTAATTTTGACTTTTTTTGATATATTTCTCTAATTTATTTCTTTTCGTTGATTTTTTTCGAATATTTCAAATTTGAACTGCAGGTGGATGGAATAATACAATTTAGTGTTTCAAAAAATGTTATTCATGTTATTTGGTGTATGTTGAGTCCCTATCCACGAACTCGCATAAAATTTCGGGCATCTTCTTCACGTAACATGACGAGGAACTTGTCGGAAAAGTGTTTTTAAATTATATAAAATCCATACGAAGTCCGAAAATCACGAAACTTGTCGAGGCGTCGTGATGTCTGGGTTTTAGGCATCCGACATCACAACTTGCTCGAAACCTTCTCAATTTTTTACCACAGCCTACACATGCGATAACACGACTCCTCGACAAGTTTCGTGATTTTCGGACTTCGTTTGCATTTTATATAATGTAAAATCACATTTCCGGCAAGTACCTCGACATGTTACGTCAACGAGATGCTCGAGATTTCATGTGAGTTCCTGGATATGGCCTAAACATACCCTAAATATCATGAGTATCAATTTTTGGATGACCAAAGTCTATTATTCCATGTACCTACAGTTCAAATTTGAAATATCCCGAAAAATTTGACGAAACGAAATAAACTAATGAAATATATCAAAAAAAGTCAAAATTACCCCAAATTTTAAAATAGAGTTTAAAATACTGTCACAAGGCCCCATGAAAAAAATTTGAGCCCAAAATGAAAAAAAATTATTTTACCGAGTGCCATGGGGGGCACTCGGCAAAGTGGGCTTTGCTGAGTGTCGGCCCAGGAGGCACTCGGTAAAGATGATTTTAAAAAAAAACCAGGCACTACAAGTACACCGGCCCAACCCCCGTGCGGCCCAACCCTAAGCCAGCCGCCCGCTCCCCCACGCCCACCCAGCCGCCGCCGCGCCCACCCCCGCCGCTGCTGCGCCCTCGCCGGCGAATCGCCGCCGCCGTCGAGCCCCGCCCTCGCACCCTCGTGCGCCCGCGCCCTCCACCGGTCTCGCCCACGACCGCGCCCGTCGTCGGCCGCGCCCGCCGCGCCCACCCCCGTCGCCGTCCGCGCCCCGCCCCGGTAGCTCCCCGCGGCCCGGCCCCCTCGCCTCAGCCGCCCAGAGGTGGCTGGCTGGTGCCGGCCGGCCATTTCCGGCAGCGGCGGCCGTGTCCCTCCGTCCGCGCTGTCGTCTTCCTCCCATGCGCCATCTTCTTCCTCCCCGGCGTACCTCCGTCCGCACCGTCTTCTTCCTTCCCCGCACCGTCTTCCTCCTGCTCGGCGTCCCTCCGTCCGTCTTCTTCCTCCTCCGCGCAGGGAGCCCAAACCCTAGCAGGTTTTGGATCCCCTTTTCTTCCTCCCTGCAGGTTTTGGATCCCCTTTTCTTGTTGCCTATGTGATGCCTGTGATTAATTCTATAGCTGCCTATCATGCCTCTATTATTTTTTAATGTGCAATCTGCTAGTTTCTATAACTTGGGTGTGATTGCACTATTGGGCGGACTAATTTGTTGCTCGATAATACAAAGCGGTGTAGTGAGACAACGGGCCGGATTCTAGAGTGTTGATTATTTTCAGCACTGTTTAATTATTTTCCTAGCAATTTATCTATTAATTTGAACTGCTTATTAGTTGATCAGTTGGTTAATCCTATGAGCATATAACCTGTTTTGTACTAATCTTCAGTAACTTATTTTCCTGGTTATATTGCTATTTTTCTAGGCACTTAATTTTTGATCTAGAACCTGTTATTTGGTAAGAAGGGCTGTCACATTAGTCAAGGATCAGTGATCACCAACAAGCGTTGGAAGGCTGCTTGGTGCAGCAACCCGCTATTTTGAGAGCAATTATTTACAAACAAACATGTTTATGCATTTAATCTGCCTACTGCTACAACTACTGATATCTACTATTACTACTATTACTACTACTGCTGCTACTTCATGTACTACTCCTACTGCTATTAGCTCCTATTTCTACTACTCTATCTAGTCTCTACTACTACTACTACTAATGATGTTGGCTGGTTGTTGCTCTCTACTACAATACTGCTATTTTGTACTATTTGTACTGCTATATACTACTCACTGAATTCCTACTACTACTGCATACTGATATCTACTATTACTACTCCTGTTGATTGGTGATGTAGATGACGAACCCTAGCTACGGTTATGCAATTTTTGGAATTTTGGATTTCCATTGCTAAGCTCAGTTAGCTTCCATTGTTGCATGTGATGCCAATATTTGGAATGCTTAGCATATGCCATTGCCTATGATGCTAATTTGTTCTGAGCATATGCCAGTGCCTATGATGCCAATTTTTTCTGAGCAAATGCCAAATTTTAAGTTGCTTACTACTACTACTTGCTTCTCTATCTACTAACTGAATTTGTGGCATTTGCAATGATGAATTTGTTCAAACTTCTAAACCAATTGTACTGAGGCAATGGCATATGCAATGATGTGAAACTTTGTATGCTGAGGCAGCGGCAATGATGATGAAATGTCCCCATACTTGTGAGCCGCGAAACTAGGATGGCTTGCATACCATATACAAGCAACCAATTTAGAGGCTATGTGATTACAATGGGGCAAATCTGAGCCAAATATGTACTACTACTCCCCTGCTACTATTCTACTACCCTACTACTACTGCATACTGATTTCTACTATTACTACTCCTAGTGTACTACTACTATCTACTACTACTATTAATCTATCCTCGGGATGCATGCCATACTGATATCTACTATTACTACTCCTAGTGTACCTGTGCAGTTTTTAGCTCCTCCACCTCCTACTCCTGCAGCTACTCCTGTAAGTATGAAAGTTTACTTTTCGCTTGTGCTATGCATGTATGTCGGCCTTCGTGCCATTGTGGATGTCGGCGTTCGTGCCGTTGTGAATGTCGGTGTTCATGCCGTTGTGGATGTCGGCGTTCGTGCCGTTGTTTCTTGCAGGTTTTGGAAACCTCCCCGTGCAGGGGAGGTGCTGCCGAAATTTTTAATTGAGTCTAATCTTTTTGTATTCCTAGATTACTAGATGCAATCTCTAAGTTCCAAAACTATTTTCCCGGATTACTCACACATGCAATCTCTGCTCCTTTGTGCAGCCTCCGTCCGCGGGTTCCAATCATCCCGGTAGTGCGTCTCTGTGTGATCCCGCCTTTCCTTCACCACCGTCTCATAGGCTACCTTGATGAGGACTAGTGCTAGGTGATGTGGTTGGACTTTATTGTAATATTTGTGGTTTATGGTTCTGACTTGTGCTTGGATTTCATGAACATGTCGTAATAAACATGTGAATGATGATGAACATGTGACTTGTCGTTGTAATATATTGTGATTTATGGTTCACAATTATGGTTGTGATATATTGTGAGAAAATGGGTTCTGTGTGATATATATATGTGATGGTTGATATATATATATATATGTATATATATGAAATGCTTGTGTCGATGGAATGCAAAAAACAAAAAAAATTCTACCTCTTTGCCGAGGGCAATGACCAAGGCCCTCGGTAAAGAAGGGTCCTTTGCCGAGGGCTGTCCCATTGCCCTCGGCAAAGATTCATTGGAAAAATTCTGGAACATTTCTTTGCCGAGGGCCATGGTTGGAGGCCCTCGGCAAAGACTTTTTTTAAAAAAATTAAAATTTCTTTGCCAAGGGCCTACGGGGAAGCCCTCGGCAAAGATTTTTCAAAAAAAAAAGAATAATTCTTTGCCGAGGGCCGTCCCATTGCCCTCGGCAAAGATTTTTTGGAAAAATTCTGCAACATTTCTTTGCCGAGGGCCATGGTTGGAGGCCCTCGGCAAAGATTTTTCAAAAAAAAAGAATAATTCTTTGCCGAGGGCCCCCGGAGACGGCCCTCGGCAAAGACTCCATCCCAGGCACCGGCTCCGTGATGGCTGCTTTTCTTTGTCGAGTGCCGGTCCAACCCTCGGCAAAGACCCTCTTCGCTTACTCAAAATTCCCCGAGAGCTCTTTGCCGAGGGTTAATGGGCCTTTGCCAAGGGCCTCAGGCCCTCGGCAAAGAGGCCGTCTCCAGTAGTGAACCATCCTGTCATTCGAATACAGATAGCAATTCAAGTGTTCGGCAAAGATCAGACAAGTCAAAGAAAGAAATAGCAATACTTACCGAAGGAGGAGGGTTCATAACACAGAAAGGGTTAGTTTGCCCCTCAGAGGAACAACGATGCCAGAACCAAACAAGCTCAGGGCGCGCTTATTCGCTTCGTGCTCACTGATCCTCTTGTCAGCATCCCTGGTACCATCCGTCTGGCCTCTGAAATCATATGTAGGATGTACCCTATCTTTGTACGGCATGACACCCCGGTAGATGAACGAGGCCGCCACACCCGGCCCCTGGATAGTCACCTTCTTCAGAAGTTAGCAACTCGTCAACTTGGGACATTTCGCCAGATGAGGGCCTCGCCGACCAGCTCGGCCGGTTCTCAGGAACATGGCCAATGTCGCACCGAACTCCCACACCTCCAGAAGAAATATAAAACCATTTCATCGCCCAGTTCTTCAACGAGGTGTTTAATGGAACTTGGATATATTCCGCCATCATCCCTTCCCGGAGTTGCAGGTACACACCGCCAACTACCGAGGAACCACCCCGACCCTATTTCTTGAGGTGGAAGAAGTGGCGGAAGAGGTTGAAATGGGGATGAATCCCCAAATACCCCTTACAAAGGTGGATAAAAATCGAAATGCGGAGTATGGAATTGGGGTGCAGATTGCAAAGACTGATATCGTAATAGTGTATCAGACCTCACAGAAAAGGGTGTACGGGAACCTCGAACCCGCGCCAGAGAAAATCCTCAAAAACGACCAATTCGCCGGTATTAGGGGAAGGGAAGGCCTCACCAAGCGCTGGCCGCCATTCGACGAGAGCTCGATCAGGTAGCACCCCTGCATTCACCAGCTTTCTAAGAGCCACCTCGTCCATACAGGATCCCTTCCACAAATCATCCATATTCATCTCTGCGGACGATGACCCAACACCGCCTTTCTTTCCCAATGCGGAGCCTCCCATCTTCTTCTTAGGCGCCATCGGAAGCAAGACTGTGACCGCGAATTGGTCGCACCCGCACATGAAGGAAGGGGATGCAAGGAAGAAGGGCGAGGGAATGGAGGCAGGATGCAGAAGGGAGCAATTCAGCGCAAAGACGAAGACCATGAGATAAGAACAAGCACTGCGACTCTTCAGGGTTTCTTCCTTTGCGTCGACTTCACCGAGAAAACCGTCTCTTTGCCTTCGTGGGCTGCAACTTGGGCTGCCACACCTTTTTACAATGTAGGCCCGACACTGCTTCATCTCACAAGCAGGGCCTAGCAACTACCGTGCTCAACTCCAACCGTCAATTATCTGATTCACGAACTTACGGACCGCTCTGATCCGACTGACCCAAGTCTCCAAACGTCAAAATTCAACCTCGCCATAAGCTCGGGGACTGGTGGGTCACGGATTCAATTTCAAAGTTGAAGTCTTTGTTTTTTTGACCTTGCTACAAGATTCAATTCTTCGTCTTCCAGCAAGCTCAGAGACTACATTGGCTCAATGCGCCTAATGGCGCACATTCAATCAAGAATCATCAAAAAATTTGACCCTGGCACCACGTGTCTTTGCCACCTACTCCTAGGCTCGGGAATTGAGTGGGCACACTTCACCTAACGGTGAGTGCGCCAAATTCTTACCCGACCAGGCTCGGGGACTAGCTGGTCGCCAGGACAGTTTTCAAGCATGTGGCTTTGTTTCTTTGACCTTGCTACAAGACTCAATCCTTCGTCTTCCAGCAAGCTCGGGGACTACATTGGCTCAATGCACCTAATGGTGCATCTTCGGCTCGGCGCCTGAGTGGGCACACTTGGGCATGAGCAAAAGGATTTCAAAATTTAAACTTGAGCTCCTTACATCCTTGTGTGCACCGCTTCAAGACGTCTTTGAGGCTCGCCGACTAGGTTTGGCAGACTAGGTTGCGCCAACCACACCGCTCAACCGACCAGGTTGTGCCAACCTCGCCTCTCGCCGACCAGGTTGAGTTGACTTCGCCTTCAGCTGACCACGTTGAATCGACTTCGTCATTGGTCGACCACGACAAAATAACCTCGTCGCGTAGTAAGCCAGGACAACATCAACTTCAGGCAAGGCTTCATCAACTTCAAGTCTTTAAACAACAATCTGTAGACGGTCAAGACGGCGCTGCTTCAAGGATGCAAGGTGCTCGGGGACTAGCTGTGGGGTCCCTAACCCCGGGTACCCACAGCGCTACACATGGGCCAGCCCACCATGGGTAGCTCGGCCCACCAGAAGACCAAAACTTGCCGGCCAAGACAAGAGCTCGGCAAGATAGTGCTAGGTTTGGAACTCTATCTAGAAGATCAGTTGTAATCCGATAGGATAGTTAGTTTCCTTATCCTGTACGTGCTTATCTTTGATTAGTTTAGATACAGATTAACCGACCTATAACCCTGCCCCCCGGCTATATAAGGCGGACAGGGGACCCATTCAAAACATCTAAGTTCATACGTAGCTCAATACAAACCCCTAAATCCCAAACAGGGTATAGGAGTAGGTATTACGCCTAGCCGGCGGCCGAACCTGTCTGAAAGGACCTTCTGGATGCCTAGAGGGGGGTGAATAGGCAATTCAAAAAAACCTAAAATTCTTTCCAAGAAGCTGTCAAATTGGCCGGATCTTCCGACACAGTCTCGGATCTTCCAGTGACCGGAAGATCCGACTCTTTGCCGGAACTTTTGGCAGTGAGAAAGTTCTAACTTCGAGATGTAAAAACTAATTGCGCTTTTATGTTTCCACTTGAATAGAAAGCTTGCAACGGAAGTCTAGATGCTAGAAAAAATGATCTTTTACAGCGGAAACTAATGAGCACGTAGATCGGTTGATTTCAAGCTTAAGAATAGATATGAACAACATGAACACAAGCAAAACAAGGAGACACAAGATTTATTACCAAAGTTCACTCCACAAAGGAGCTATGTCTTCGTTGAGGCGCCCACAAAGGGCAGAGTCTCTTTCAACCCTTTTTCCTCCCTCAATCGACCACAAAGATCAAGATTGAGTCACTTACTCAAGTTCTCCCACAAGAGAAGGGCGATACAAACTTCCCAAGGCGCTCACAATCAAGGTGCTGCACTTGGGCGATGACTATCCATCTAGGAGCCAAGCTCCAAGAGTAACAAATGCGATTTATCAACCAAATGATGAACAAATGCTTGAGAGATGGAAATTTCAGCTCACAATGTCAATGTCAAGGCTCTCAACTCAAATCCTTTTACTCACTCAAGGGTTGGACGATTCCTTTCAAAGATTGGCTCAAGAGTGGTGTAGAGAGGTGAATTTAAGCTCTAGAAGTGTTTTGGCATGTGTTGAGTCGGCAGATAAATGAAGAGGAGGTGAAGGGGTATTTATACCTCACCTCCCCAAAACTAGCCGTTATGCACTTTTTGGGCTGACCAGAACTTCCGGCACTTGGTCGGAACTTCTGGTGGACTGATAGAATGCACTGTCAAACATGCTGTCCGCGACCTGACCGGATCTTCCGGTGAGAATCACCGGATCTTCCGGTGGGCACCCGAGGCTGTCGGAAGATCTAGCCAGATCTTCCGGTGGGCACCCGAGGCTGCTGAAAGATCCAACAGGATCTTCCGGTGGGATGACAGAATACACTGTCAAACCAGCTATTAGTGGCCTGACCGGATCTTCCGGTGATAGCCACCGGATCTTCCGGTGGGCACCCGAGGCTACCGGAAGATCCAGCCGGATCTTCCGGTGGGACGCAGGAAAGTTTAACCAGTTTAGGTAAAGGGTTTTTAGGATACAATCTCTCCTTTTTGGTTTTGTTAGCATCTCTTCAAAGCAATTGATCAATTTGATCGATATTTCGCATCCCTCTTTATAGTATGGTGTTTCTAAACTCAAATTCAAATGATGAATAAATTTAAATCCTCCTTTGAGCTTTATCATCAATACTTATGGTGAAATAACATCTCATGTGCTCTTTACACATTTTCTTCCCTTTTATTCCAGCACACTTAACAAACATGTGAAATCTCTAGTTGTGTTTGTCATTATCACCAAAACTAATTAGAGGGCCCTAGATGCACTTTCAATCTCCCCCTTTTTGGTGATTGATGACAACACAATTTGGGTTCAAATAAAAGAGATAAATTCATGCCTTCTTCGCTTTGTATGTGAGATTGCTCCCCCTAAATATGTGCATGATCAACTTATATAGGCCTCCAATGCCTTGGCACATATTTTGTGGAAACTTTCTCACAATATCATTTTCATACAATGAGTGCATATGACAAGAAAATTCACTCAACAAAAGTGAGAAATAACATTTCACCATAACATAAGCATCACACCATAGATCAAATTCAACAATCACACTAGCATAAGAGATAATTAAGTCTTACAAATGAAAATGTCTCACGTGGGACATCACACATAACACAAATTCATAGTTCTTACATGTCCATCAACTAAACATAAAGAAATAGATTGATAAAAGTTTTCGAACCCCCACACCAAGCCAAATTCTTCACTCCCCCTTTGGCGTCAAACACCAAAAAGAGAGCTACTCATCATCGTCCTCATCCTCATCATATTCATTGTCCTCTTCTTCATCATCATCATTGCGCTCCTCTTCATCACCATCTGTGGAGGATTCGTCGTCGTCGATGGGAGTAGGAACACTGTGAGAAGGATCTTCCATACCACCAAAGTCCTCCTCTTCATCAAACGCACCGAAGTAGTGAGCTTGAGAAGAAGAACCGGTCTCACCCCAAGGATTGTAGAGAGGAGGTGGAGGAGTGAACTCTCGAGCTTGGCGGATGGGAGAGTGAGGGATATCAAGTTTGGTCATTATCTCCTTTTGCCTTGTTTCCAACTTGATACGCTCCTCCTCCAAATATTGCCTGTGCTTGTGAGCATCATCCGAGATTTGCCAACAAGCATTAAAGCAAGCAAATAGACCTTGAGCAATAAAAGCAAGTTTCCCTTTCTTGCCCATGGGAGGCCCGTAAGCATGAGTAGAAGGGCCACGAGAAGGTGAAGGATGTGGACCTGTAGATGGACCATGGGATGAGGAGGCACCTAGATCCAATCTTACTCCAGTGGAG
The DNA here is from genome assembly GCA_904845875.1 of Miscanthus lutarioriparius. NCBI lineage: Eukaryota > Viridiplantae > Streptophyta > Magnoliopsida > Poales > Poaceae > Miscanthus > Miscanthus lutarioriparius. The sequence continues at coordinate 71,659,569 of CAJGYO010000012.1, read as the reverse complement.
ACACTTGGAGCAATGTTTGTGGCATGCCGCCCAACCTTTAGAAGTTGTTCAAGTTTTCCCTTGGGTGGCTTGTATGGAAGATGGACCTTGCTTGGAGTGATGCCAAGTTGAGTCATTTCCTTGACTATGTGAAAGATATAGGGAGCATAATGACAAGCACTCTTAGCATCATGAGAACACCCAGCAATCTCATTCCAAAGGAAATTTGACACAGAGAAGGTCCCTTGTGACGGCGCCATTCTGAAGAGCAAGTTCTTAGCCCAATGAGAGATATTGTCTGAATCACCACCCCTCGGAGTCATGGTGCATCTGAAAAGCTGATTAAGCAACTTGTAGAAAGGCATGAGGCCCTTGGTGTGACCAAACAAAATACCTCCATAAGCTTGATCATACATAAAGCTCAACTTGCTATCTTCCAAAATCCTACCACTATGAATACCGGTGTCATTCTCATCATTAGCCCCAAATCCAAGCAAGTTTGCAAACTGAGTGGTAGTAATTCTGAACCGCTTTCCTCCAAGTGCCCAGTACATTAGCCTCCTGTCATCATCAATATGAAGTGTTGCATAGAATTGAGCAATCACCTCCTCATTCCAATCACATTTGAAAGCCATGATGTTCACAAGACGCTTGCGTGTACACTCAGCATAGACTTCTTCAACAATTTCCTTGATTAGAGAGGTGAGAGAGCGGAGATAGTTCCAATCAACATACTTCATCTCAGTGGTTGGGGTGGCCCATCTCATGATAACACTTTCATACCAATCTGCTTGAAACGGAAGCCAAAAATGAGAATCTCCATAAAAACCTCTAGCCTCCGCTCCAGGATTGATTCCATACCTAGTGCTCCTCATGTCCGTGGTGCCCTTCCTGAGATCAACCATTGGAGGGTCATTAGCAGCATGAACCGGTCTAGTGATGGCGGGAATACCTCTCTCAAGATATGTCAGATCAATATCATCATTGTATTCACTAGCTACATTGGCCCTTTGGCGCTGTGTGCGACTTGATCCTTGACCGCCGCTTTGAGGCAACAGATGGCCATGACCACGAGCACGAGTAGGAATTGTCTGCCTCTTGATCCTTTTTCCTTTTCCCTTGCTTCTTTCCTCTTGAATTTTCTCTTCTAACTCAATCTGAGATTCATCCTCTGACTCACTAGGAGTAGGCGTGTTCTTGAACTTGGTCGTCTTGGTGCGAGCCATCTATCAAAGGAGTTTATGAGATCAAGTGAGAAAGGATTGATTATAAATGAATAATACTGGAAAGAGCTTGGACTCAGATGTCTGCCGGATCTTCCGGCTCAGGGTCGGATGATCTGGTGACCGGATCTTCCAGCCCTGTGCCAGAACTTCCGGCAGAGCACGGGTTTGAACAAGATATGATGAATCGAGAGATTTATCCCACCAAGATCTACCAAAACTTAGACATGACTTCCATGACATAGCAGGAACCTATACCTAAGAGGAAATTCCTTAGGGTTAACCACATTGGGAGATCGGGTGATGGGATTTTTGAATGAATTTACCTTTGATTTTTCCCGCGCAAGAACGAATGAATTGGAAGATGGATTGGATGTTCCAGAGGATGTAGACTTGAATCCAATCGCTACCCGTGACTTCCCTTTGTTGAAGTCACGAATCGCCTCTCTCTCGAGAGAGAGGGACAGAGGAGGCGACAGCCGGTTTTGAGAGAATGAATGTGAGGATAGGGTTTCAAACTGCCCAGATTAACTTATACTCGACCCCACCGGAAGTTCTGGCATAGTACCGGAAGTTCCAGTGGGAGGCCGAGGTTGCCGGATGATGTCACCGGAAGTTCCGGTGGGAGGCCGAGCCTACCGGAACATACGGCCGGATCTTCCGGTGTATCTTCCGGCAGAGCCAATTGGAGAGAAAAGATGAAATGAGATTTGATTTGAGTTCCGATAAGATTTAGAAGATGGAAATCTAAGAGACTCGACTCACAATGATCAGCCACAATCAATAGTACATAACAATGATCATTTTGAGCCAAGTAATGATCCCATGATCACAAATCCAACATTTTTGAAAAACTCACACAAATAAATCGTTTTATTTCTATCTAGTCATCAAACAAGTATGTGCATGAAATCAAGCCAAGTTACGAGAATCCAAGATATTTAGCTCATTCCTTAAAGCACAAAACCTTCACTCGTCAAGTGGCTTTGTGAAGATACCAGCTAGTTGTTTGTCGGTGCTCACATGGCGTAAAGAGATATCTCCTTTGGTTTCGTGATCTCTCAAGAAATAGTGTCTTATGTCTATGTGTTTTGTTCTTGAGTGTTGGACGGGGTTGTTGGCTAGTTTGATGGCACTCTCATTGTCACACATTAGAGGAATTTTTGTGAACTCACATCCAAAGTCACACAAGGTTTGCTTCATCCATAGAAGTTGGGCACAACAAGCACCCGCGGCAACGTATTCCGCTTCCGCGGTGGATAAAGCAACCAAATTTTGTTTCTTGGAACTCCAAGACACCAAGGACCGAACAAGAAATTAGCAAGTCCCCGTTGTACTCTTTCTATCTACTTTGCAACCGGCATAATCCGAATCGGAATATCCAAGTAGATTGAAAGTGGAGCCTTTAGGATACCATAAGCCAAGGTTAGGAGTGTGTACAAAATATCTCAAAATTCTCTTAACGGCAATTAAGTGGCACTCCCTAGGATTGGCTTGAAATCTAGCACACATGCACACACTAAGCATAATATCGGGCCTAGATGCACAAAGATAAAGCAAGGATCCAATCATGGAGCGATATACCTTTTGATCCACCGGCTTATCATCTTCATTAAGATCAAGATGTCCATTTAAGGACATGGGGGTCTTGATAGGTTTGGCATCGGCCATGTCAAATTTCTTGAGCATGTCACTTGTGTACTTGGTTTGACAAAGAAAGGTCCCTTCCTTCAATTGCTTGATTTGAAATACAAGAAAGAACTTTAGTTTACCCATCATAGACATTTCAAATCTCTTGGTCATGATCCTACTAAATTCTCCACAAAACTTCTCATCGGTTGAGCCGAATATAATATCATCAACATAAATTTGACATATGAAAATATCCTTATCAACTTTGTGAGTAAATAGAGTAGAATTGGCTTTGCCCATCACAAAGTCATTTTTGAGAAGAAAATCCTTAAGGCATTCATACCACGCTTTAGGAGCTTGTTTGAGCCCATAGAGCGCCTTATGGAGTTTATATACATGGTTAGGATACTTTGGATCTTCAAAGCCCGGTGGTTGTTCCACATACACCAACTCGGAGAGGGGGCCATTCAAGAATGCACTCTTCACGTCCATTTGATAAAGCTTGAAATCATGGTGAGAAGCATAGGCTAAAAGAATTCGAATTGACTCAAGCCTAGCTATGGGTGCATAGGTTTCACCAAAATCCAAACCTTCAATTTGAGTGAAACCTTGTGCAACTAACCTTGCCTTGTTTCTTGTCACCACACCATGCTCATCTTGCTTGTTGCGGAAGACCCACTTGGTGCTAATCACATTTTGCTTGGGTCTTTCCATCAACTCTCAAACTTCATTTCCTATGAAGTTGTTCAATTCTTCTTACATGGCTAATACCCAATCCAGGTCTTCAAGAGCTTCTTCTACTCTAAGAGGTTCCAAAGAAGAAACAAAAGAGTAAAATCCACAAAATTTTTGCAAGCGAGATCGAGTGGTTACCCCTCTTTGGATACTACCAAGGATATTATCAACCGGATGATCTCGTTGAACACTTTGGTGAACTCTTGGATGAGCAACTTGAGATTGTCGTTGAATTGGTTCCTCATCATCACCATCATTGTTTTGACCTTGAGGCTCATGAATTTCACCATCTTCATGAATCTCTTGATCTTGTTCATGAGTATGATCGTCACCATGAGCTTGACCTTGATCTTGATCTAGTGGTATGCTTGGAGGTTCAATTCTTGTTGATGATAATGGTTCATCTTGCTCTTGAGCTTGTGCCTCTCTTGGTCTTACTTCACCAATAGCCATTTTCTTGTTAGCTTCAAATGGAGGCTCTTCTTCTTCTACAAGATTTGGATTAACTTGCTCTACTTGAGAGCCGTTGGTTTCATCAAAAGTCACATCTACCAAGGTTTCAACACAACCGGTGGTCTTGTTGAAAACACGGTAGGCATGTTCGTTAGTACCATAACCAAGAAAGAAACCTTCATCCACCTTTGGTGCAAATTTCGAGCTTTTGGGTTTCTTGTTAAGGATGAAACATTTACACCCAAACACTCTAAAATAGTGCACCTTAGGCTTGTTACCGGTTAGAAGTTCATAAGCCGTCTTGTTAAGAATCTTGTGAAGATAGAGGCGGTTGATGGCGTGGCACGTCGTGTTGATTGCTTCCGCCCAAAAATGATACGGGGTCTTATACTCATCAAGCATGGTTCTTGCGGCCTTAATGAGAGTCCTATTCTTCCTCTCCACTATACCATTTTGTTGAGGAGTTTATGGAGCAGAGAATTCATGCTTGATTCCTTCTTTATCAAGAAATTGTTCTACACTTGTGTCCTTGAACTCGGTGCCATTGTCACTTCTAATGTTCTTGATTTTTACTTCAAATTCATTTTGAGCCCTCTTGATGAACTTCCTCAAGACTCCTTGCACTTCACTTTATCTTGCAAAAAGAACACCCAAGTGAAGCGAGAATAATCATCAACAATGACGAGACCATATTTGTTACCGCTAATGCTAATGTAAGCCACGGGTCCAAACAAGTCCATATGGAGTAGCTTGAGAGGTCTTGCTGTTGTCATGATGTTCTTGGCGGGATGAGGTGCTCCAACTTGCTTCCCGGCTTGACAAGCACTACACAACCTATCTTTGTCAAACACAACATTTGTTAGTCCTAGAATGTGCTCGCCTTTTTGAAGTTTGGCCAAGTTCCTCATCCCAACATGAGCTAGTCGGCGATGCCAAAGCCAACCCATGCTAGATTTTGCCACTAAACAAGTCTTGGGCGTCACTCTATTAATTGTGAAATCAACCAAGTAGAGTTTGCCCTTCAAACAACCCGTAAAAGCAATAGAGAAATCCTCCCTTCTATAGACGGTCACACCCTCATTAGTAAAGAGACAATTGTATCCTTTTTCACAAAGTTGAGAAACGGATAACAAGTTGTACCCTAAAGAATCAACTAGAAAGATGTTGGTAATAGAATGATCATTTGAGATAGCAATTTTACCTAGGCCAAGCACCTCCCCCTTACTATTGTCACCAAATACAATCTTTTCAACGGGCTCAATGCTTGACTCAAATGACGTGAACATGTCTTTCTCTCCGGTCATATGATTTGTACATCTACTATCAAGCACCCATCCCATGCCACCGGAGGAATAGACCTACAAAACAAATTTAGGCTCGAGGTTTAGGTACCCAAAAAGATTTGGGTCCTTTGAGGTTAGTCGAAAACATTCTTGGCACCCACACACTTCTCAAAATGGATTTCTTTGTGTAGGCACCAACATATTTCACAACCATTTTTCCATAACGGTCCATGGTTACCATATAGTGTTAGTGTAGCTTGGGGATGGTTCATGAACAAACTCATCAATCTTACCCTTTCCTTTGCTCTTCTTCTCATTTTTTGTCTTGTTGATCACTTCTTGGTTCACATTGCTCTTAGGAACCCCATGTGCTATATTCATCAAGTCACCAAGGTTGGTTCCTTTTGTGAACATGGGACCTTCCCAACCTTTGGTAACTTGCTTACCATTTGTCTTTTCGCCCCTCTTGAGACCAAGACCATCCATGATGCTAGAATGTCTCCCGACATCATAGTTGACCTTGGTTTTGGGCCTTTCATCACCATCATACCCAAGCCTCACTAGCATGTTTAATCTATTTATTTGATTATCCTTAGCCTTGATGGAATCTTCTAGCTTTGCAATGTTAGTGGGACAAGCATTGACATTAAATTTGTACATTTAGAACAACCTTCACTAGTGGAGGCATTAGAGTTAAGGGTTGCCTTAGATTGAGAAGATGTGCTATTCCTAAGAGCATTATAGTTAACTTCAAGATTCTTGAATTTTACATCTAAGCATGAAAAATTTTCTTAAAGTTCACTATGAGAGTTCTTTAGTTTGGCAAGAAAGTCATTTGCCAAGGTGAGATCCTTAGACATCCTCTCTTTAGAGTCATTAGCTAGTGACAAGTCAATGGCTAATTTTTCTACTTTTCCTTTTTCCTTGACAAGTTTCTCTTCTAAAGCAAGGTTTCTCTCCTTTTCAAGGATGAGCAAGTCATCTTGCTTTTCAAGAGACTCTATCTTTTTCTCTAACTTCTTCATTAGTTTTTTAATTTGCTTAAAACCTTTCTTTCCAAATTCATTTATCATGGTTTTCTCAAGAATAGCATCTTCATCTTCAAAATCACTTTCTACGTCACTAGATGAAGGGGTAGATAAGGAAGAGTGGGTTTTTTATTTCACCTTAGTGCCCTTGGCCATAAGGCAATGGGGATAATGATCTTCATCATCACTAGATAGGTTGTTGAAGAGGCTTGTTGATGAAGAGGATGGCTTTTGCACGGCAAGAGTTTCTACACCCTCATCTTCCGACTCTTCATCACTTGAAGTCCACTCCACACCAATGTGAGCTTGCTTGAAATATTTTTTCTTATGATCATAGCTCTTGTTTTCCTTCTTGTACTTGTTCTTCTTCTCATCCTCCTTGTCCTTGTTCTTGTTGTTTGGACACTCGGCAATGAAGTGTCCATACTTTCCACATTCGTAGCAATTTTACCTAGGCCAAGCACCTCCCCCTTACTATTGTCACCAAATACAATCTTTTCAACGGGCTCAATGCATGGCTCAAATGACGTGAACATGTCTTTCTCTCCGGTCATATGATTTGTACATCCACTATCAAGCACCCATCCCATGCCACCGGAGGAGTAGACCTACAAAACGAATTTAGGCTCGAGATTTAGGTACCCAAAAAGATTTGGGTCATTTGAGGTTAGCCGAAAACATTCTTGGCACCCACACACTCCTCAAAATGGATTTCTTTGTGTAGGCACCAACATATTTCACCACCATTTTTCCACGATGGTCCATGGTTATCATATAGTCATTGGTGTAGCTTGGGGATGGTTCATGAACAATCTCATCAACTTTACCCTTTCCTTTGCTCTTCTTCTCATTTTTTATCTTGTTGATCACTTCTTGGTTCACATTGCTCTTAGGAACACCATGAGCTATATTGATCAAGTCACCAAGGTTGGTTCCTTTTGTGAATACGGGACCTTCCCAACCTTTGGTAACTTGCTTACCATTGGTCTTTTTGCCCCTCTTGAGACCAAGACCATCCATGATGCTAGAATGTCTCCTGACATCATAGTTGACCTTGGTTTTGGGCCTTTCATCACCATCATACCCAAGTCTCACTAGCATGTTTAATCTATTTATTTGATTGTCCTTAGCCTTGATGGAATCTTCTAGCTTTGCAATGTTAGTGAGACAATCATTGACATTAAATTTATAACATTTAGAGCAACCTTCACTAGTAGAGGCATTGGAGTTAAGAGTTGCCTTGGATTTAGAAGAAGTGTTGTCCCAAAGAGCATTGTAGTTAACTTCAAGTTCCTTGAATTTTACATCTAAGCATGAAAAGTTTTCTTGAAGTTCACTATGAGAGTTCTTTAGTTTGGCAAGAGAGTCATTTGCCAAGTTTAGGTCCTTAGACATCCTCTCTTTAGAGTCATTGGCTAGCGACAAGTTCATTGCTATTTTTTCTACTTTTTCTTTTTCCTTGACAAGTTCTTCTTCTAAAGCAAGGTTTCTCTCCTTTTCAAGAATAAGCAAGTCTTCTTGCTTTTCAAGAGACTCTTTCTTTTTCTCTAGCTTCTTCATTAGTTTTTTAATTTGCTTAAAACCTTTCTTTCCAAATTCATTTATCATGGTTTTCTCAAGAATAGCTTCTTCATCTTCACTATCATTTTCTAAGTCACTAGATGAAGGGGTTGATGAAGAGGAGTGGGTTTTTTATTTCACCTTAGTGACTTTGGCCATGAGGCAACGAGGATAATGATCTTCGTCATCACTAGATAGGTTGTTGAAGAGACGTGTTGATGAAGAGGATGGCTTATGCATGGCAAGAGTTGCCACACCTTCATCTTTCGACTCTTCATCACTTGAAGTCCACTCCACACCGATATGAGCTTGCTTGAAATATTTTTTCTTATGATCATAGCTCTTGTTTTCCTTCTTGTACTTGTTCTTCTTTTCATCCTCCTTGTCCTTGTTCTTCTTGTTTGGACACTCGGCAATGAAGTGTCCATTCTCTCCACATTCGTAGCATGGTCTCTTCTTAGGTCTTCTCTTGTCTTTTCCACCATTGCTTCTCTTGAAGTTTCTTGATTTCAAGTAACTCTTGAAATTTCTCATGAGCAAGGCGGTTTCTTCGTTGGTGCTTTCTTTTTCATCACTTGTATCTTCTTTCTTAGCTTTGGATGATTTGCCCTTCACTTCAATTTCTTCTTTAGCTTTCAAGGCAATCCCCTTCTTGTTATTCTTGTTGAGAGAAGATATAGCACTCTTATCGGCAAGCTCATGTTGAAGGAGCTCACTAAGAAGATGGATCGGTGCCATCTTTTTAAATGACTTATCTCTCCTAATCATGGCGGCGATGGCATAGTTTCTTGGAGAGTAAGCCCTCAACATCTTCTTGGTGACTTTGAAGTCACTCCAATCATCACTTCCAAGAGCTCTAATATCATTGACAAGAACCATGAGCCTATCAAACATTTGTTGAATTGTTTCTTCTTCAAGCATGACAAAGTCTTCAAGTTGCTCATGAATCACGTCGATCTTTCCTTCCTTGATCATACTTGTACCTTCATGTGATTCCTTGAGTATATTCCAAATGTCCTTGGCAACTTCTACGTGTTGAATTTTGTTGAATTCTTGGGCACTCAAAGAACTTGTGATGATCCTTGTTGCTTGAGCATTACGATGATAGTCTTGAGCTAACTCTGGCGTCATCTTCCCTTTGTTGGGTCTTTTCACTCCTACATTCACAATCTCCCAAAGCAAAGGGTGAAGCCCGAAAAGATGCATTTTCATGTCATATGCCCATTTGGGATAGTTCGTTCCATCAAAGTATGGAGCTTTTCCCAAATGGATAGATTGAAAATTAGAGGCGGAAAACTTATTAACATCATCATAATTGAAGGAGACTTGATTGAACCCTTTTTGGTTGCTTTTCTTCTTTGCTTCCTTGATGCTATCATTCATCATTTTCTTGGCCATCTTGATCGCCAATTTTTCTATCTTGCGCTTGTCTTTCTTTTTCCTTTCGGACTTGGAGTCTTCATCACTTGAGCTTGAGCTGGAGCTTGGGCTTGAGCTTGAACTTGAACTTGAGCTTGAGCTTGGAATTTCACTTTTCTTCGACTTGTGGCTAGACTTGGATTTGTTGCATGTTTTTGATTTGATTGATGCCCTATCTTCATCATCCGTTGGAGGAGACAGAGGTATTGGGGGTTGTTGAGTGGGTGGTGTAGGTGTTACACCGACCGTTCCCAAAGTGTCATCATCTCCTCCACTTTGCGACATCCTTCCTCGAGGCGGTTAAGCCTTAGCCGAGAGGAACTTGGCTCTGATACCACTTGAAAGGATCTTCTCGATGCCTAGAGGGGGATGAATAGGTAATTCAAATAAAATATGAAATTCTTTCCAAGAAGCTATCAAATTGGTCGGATCTTCCGACACAGTCTCGGATCTTCCGGTCCGGTGACCGGAAGATCCGACTCTTTGCCGGAACTTCCGGCAGTGAGAAAGTTCTAACTTCGAGATGTAAAAACTAATTGCGCTTTTACGTTTCCATTTGAATAGAAAGCTTGCAACGGAAGTCTAGATGCTAGAAAAAATGATCTTTTACAGCGGAAACTAATGAGCACGTAGATCGGTTGATTTCAAGCTTAAGAATAGATATGAACAATATGAACACAAGCAAAACAAGGAGACACAAGATTTATTACCGAAGTTCACTCCACAAAGGAGCTATGTCTTCGTTGAGGCGCCCACAAAGGGCATGGTCTCTTTCAACCCTTTTTCCTCCCTCAATCGACCACAAAGATCAAGATTGAGTCACTTACTCAAGTTCTCCCACAAGAGAAGGGCGATACAAACTTCCCAAGGTGCTCACAATCAAGGTGCTGCACTTGGGCGACGACTATCCATCTAGGAGTCAAGCTCCAAGAGTAACAAACATGATTTATCAACCAAATGATGAACAAATGCTTGAGAGATGGAAATTTCAGCTCACAATGTCAAGGCTCTCAACTCAAATCCTTTTACTCACTCAAGGGTTGGATGATTCCTTTCAAAGATTGGCTCAAGAGTGGTGTAGAGAGGTGAATTTAAGCTCTAGAAGTGTTTTGGCGTGTGTTGAGTCAGTAGAGAAATGAAGACGAGGCGAAGGGGTATTTATACCTTACCTCCCCATAACTAGCCGTTATGCACTTTTCGGGCTCACCGGAACTTCCGGCACTTGGTCGGAACTTCCGATGGAATGACAAAATGCACTGTCAAACATGTTGTCCATGACCTGACCGGATCTTCCGGTGAGAATCACCGGATCTTCCGGTGGGCACCCAAGGCTGCCGGAAGATCCAACCGGATCTTTCGGTGGGATGACAGAATACACTGTCAAACCAGCTGTTAGCAGCCTGACCAAATCTTCCGGTGATAACCACCGGATCTTCCGGTGGGCACCCGAGGCTGCCGGAAGATCCAGCCGGATCTTCTGGTGGGACGCAGGAAAGGTTAACCAGTTTAGGTAAAGGGTTTTTAGGATACAATCTCTCCTTTTTGGTTTTGTTAGCATCTCTTCAAAGCACTTGATCAATTTGATCGATATTTCGCGTCCCACTTTATAGTACGGTGTTTCTAAACTCAAATTCAAATGATAAATAAATTTAAATCCTCCTTTGAGCTTTATCATCAATACTTATGGTGAAATAACTTCTCATGTGCTCTTTACACATTTTCTTCCCTTTTATTCCTACACACTTAACAAACATGAGAAATCTCTAATTGTGTTTGTCATTATCACCAAAACTAATTAGAGGGCCCTAGATGCACTTTCACTATCTAAACTCTTGTGTCCCCTGTTACCATCTTGTTCTTGGATTCACGCACAACCCACCACACAAATCTAACACCTTGGGTAACCCCTTGGTGGACAACCGAGCATATTCGTCAACACCTAGGGATGGCCCAATCTTCACGACAGTAGGTTGATAATTGAAAGGATAACTTGCTGCGAACAACGGGGTAACTAGCTTTATACCTGCCAAGGTTGGCTGCAACCAAGTGACGGGGAGAGAGACACCAAAATCTTGAAGAATTTGACTCGATCTCCGAACGATCGCAGAACCACAAGCTAGGATTAATCCACACAATACGGTGTAGCCTAACTGGAAGCCGTAGAGCACGAGTTAGGGGACCTCAGAGAGATCTCTCACAAGCCCAGGAAGAACTCGCAAGAACAAGGGTGAGCAAGACACTCAGCAGCTCGACTGCAATACTGTATTGGTTTCAATTGATCAAAAGTTCTTTTCTTCAGTAGTACATAGGGGGTATTTATACTAGGAACAACCCTCCTAGTTAGGTATGAAAACGAGATGAAAAAGACAAGTTTGTCTATGTGAAAGCCTCCTTGAACTGAGCTCTGCTTCCCGCATGGCTGTTGGTTTTCTGCGCAGTCTTTATTGTCTTAGTCATAACTCCTAACTCGGAAATCCAAATGATGCTCCATTTGTTGCGTTGGAAAGCTAACTTGACAAGCTTTCATACCATGCGCAGAATGCTCTAGAAATATTGTAGATTGGTACAATTTTGCATGAGAACTTGAACATCAGGCAGACTATTGACCTTCTGACCTGTCTTCACTAAAATAGGTCGGCCGTCATGATGGAGTTTCCAAATTGGTTGGCACTTGTTTCATTAAAAACTAGACTTCATGAGCTTTCCAAATGGGCTCATGCACCTTCATAGCATTTGGGAATCAAAAGTTATGACTGTTTCTTTGGGACTGTTCTACTGGAATGGTTTGGCTCGAGTGAAGTCCTGGTCGGCAGACATCTCCTTGTGTGTTCCTGGTCGGCAGTCCTCCTCCTTCGTGAATATGAGCAATGTCAACATATATGACTTAGGTAGTATATAATTCTCATGTATATTGAGCTTAATTTCAGCTAGGAGCGAGTTCACCTCTTTTTGGAGTAGTTTTGCACGACTACGCGTAACCGGTCCTTGATACACATGTGCTTGTGTATCTGATGCGTGGTCTTCTGTGACCTTTCTTGTATTTGATTCTTGATGCATGCGTATGTCTGGGATGTCCTCATCATCCTCCCCCTCTTAAAAAGGAGTCATCCTTGACTCTTCCAATCCAAAGAATGGAGATAGATCGATGACGTTGAAGCTTGTACTAACACCATATGTACTAGGAAGATCAATTTCATAAGCATTGTCATTGATCTTGCGAAGCACTTTGAAAGGACCAGCTGCTCGTGGTTGTAGCTTGCACTTGTGTCGTTCAGGAAAGCGATCCTTGCGCAAATGTACCCAGACTAAATCCCCTGGTTCAAACAACATCGACTTGCGCCCCTTGTTGGCACGTTTTTCATACAGCTTGGTCATCTTCTCTATGTTGGTTCTTGCTTGATCATGAATTTCTTTTTGACGAATTCAGCACGCTTGCTTGCATCAAAGTTGGCACGTTCCTGCATAGGCAAAGGGAATAGATTGATGGGAGCAATAGGTTTGAAGCCATATAGAATTTCAAATGGACAAAATTTTGTGGTGGAGTGTACTAGGCCATCAACTTGCAGGTTTGTGATAATACCATGATCTTCTTCTTCCATCACAGCAAGGTGTTTGAATCTATAATCATATAAACCAAGTAACAACCTTGTAGGTGGAACCCAAATGGATTTGGAATCATGTTTAGCTTTCACCTTAAATCAATGCTTAGAACCAATGGTGAATGTTGATTGCCTTGGGCTGATCTCATCATCCTCCCTCCATTTAAGAAAAGTCATCCACGACTTCTGATTACCTGAAAACAGCCTAGACAAAACAGAGGGTGGATGTACATGATAATTCCAATAATCTTTTATTTTGTTTTGCTCTTTTGTTTCTTTAAGATTCATATTCATATTATTTTCTTTTCCATGTAAGAAACATTCTCTCAACTTTGATGAACCTGCAAATATCTCCGAAGATGGGAGCACTAAAATTTCTTTCAAACCAATCATTTGATTTATGTTATCAAGTTTTATCTTTGCAAGATCACATATATCAAGAGATAAGAAAGAAACATTCTTGACATTCATAGTGCACGGTTCAGAGATGTATTTGCCAAACTCAATGGTACCAAATGAGGATGGAAAAATTTTAGGTAAATTAGTGGAGCATCTTTGTAGAAGATTTCTTTCTTTCGATAGAACATATGAACAAGGGAAGAACATTTTTGGTTCTGTACAGAAGTCACTAAACAGGCTTTTCATCTCAAGTTCAAACAAATATGGCTCACAAGAATTGTTACAAAATCTATTTATCTTCAAGCCAGCAATCTTGTCACAAGTTATGCAAATACCACAAACATAGAATTTTCTTGCAGCATGATGTGCAACCAAGTTGAATGTAAACTTGCAACTATAGGTAGTATTCAAAGATTTCAGGGATGATATTTGAAAAACATTATCAAGTATATTACTGATCTCAACACATTTATCAAACGTGACAAAGCAACCACATTCATGAAGAGATATTTTTGCAAAGAATTCATCATGACTACATTTTCACTTTATCAAATTTATTTGCAAGCAAAGTATCTGATATATGAGTGCATAGTATCATGTATATGAACCATATCAAAGCATAGAAAAGATCATGTATGATTGAACATTGGTTATCAACTTGCAAAATTTCAGCACACGGGTGAACATGTGAAATAATCAAAGCAGCAGAATCATTTTGTGTATGGTCAACTCCATGTGAAATATATGTTTCATCATAATTGCTCACCATTTTATTTTGCAAACTCAGATCTGAATTATTTTCTTTACCTTTTAGACTTTGTGGTAGTGCAAGTATCATGGATGACGCTTCTGAAATCTTACCACTTTCCTCATCATGGTTCATGTTTTGGGCAGCACACAACTGGTTTGGATGAATGGCTACCTTCTCACTTCTCTCAACAAGTATGGAGTTGCCATGAGCATCCATCTCTTGCTTATTCTCATTACAAACCGGCACATTTGGAATGACAACACTAGAAGTAGAGATGAGAGTATTAGTTTCAAAAATATCCTCACATGACTTGCATTCTAACTCTCTATTTTTCTGTGTTGTATCTCTCACACTCATATTGTTGATGCTCTCAACCTCATAGTGGGTGGAATCACACAACTCACTTTTGTTTTCACTCTCTCTCAGTTCGGCTATGTGGCCCTCATTCTCACATAGGTTTTGATGCACAATCACTTCAACACCTTGTGAAGCAACATATGCAGACGTATTGCTATCCATGGCTATCACTTGATCTTCCTCATCGAATATCGGGGCCTGGTCATAATTCACCACATGTTTTTCTTCATGATCCTGCATCACAAAAGGAACAAGACTAAAAGAAGGCATTATTATGTTAGTAGTAAATAATTCCTCACATGATTCATGTTCTTTTTCACTCGATTTTTGTGTATCTCTCTCATAGAGCATTTTGTGGCTCTCTTCCTTACTTATGGTGTAATCTCTCATCTTTTCATTTTGAACTCTTGCACTCAATTTTGGTTGGTGGCACTCTTTCTCAGATGGGTTTTGCTTTCCATAGGACCTTCCTCGTGTCTCTTGCTGAATTTTTCTTTTGGGGAACACACAATTATCTTCATCACCAATGAGCACACGAGGGCAAAAACTACGCCCAAGAGCACCTCCGCCATGCTGTCCACAAGGGCCAAAGAGACCACCACGGGAGTTAGTTGTTGTGGAGCCCAACGGCGCGGTGTAGGAAGATGTTCATCGAACATCCTCTCCATGGCCTCCACGAGTGAGTTTTGTAGTTGGCGTAACTCAGTCCGCGAGACTGAGGGTTCTTTTTCTCCATATCGACCACCACGAACACTCGAATTAGATCCTGTGGCCATGTTAGAACAATGCAAGAGAAAGTGGAATAGGAAAAATTTGTAGAATCACACAACATCACCTCTTACTTACCCAAGTTCTTACTTGTTCTCAAGGACCGTGAGTGTGCTAAAGTGGCACTACCACAATTGTGATTAAGCGATTGAAAGGATTACAAGACGAGAGTCCTGGTCTGGTATTTTGTGGAGCTATAGGTGGCTATTCAAGGGAGGCTATGGTACTGTACCAAGTGTTGTCAACCGTTCAACAAACATAAATGTTGTTGTCCAAATCACCACCAACTTGAGTTACAGATATGAAAATTTTAATAACACGATCTGCACACACCCCTTTCAACTTCACTTCTCTTTTTTATTTTGCCTAAGTTTCTTCTTCTCTTTTTTTTACTCTTTATGTCACACTTTTTTTTCAGTGACAACAAACACAATATAGCATGCGAGAGGTGTGGGAGGGTGGGAAAAAAATTAAAGCACTGTGGAAGAACAACGATGGTGACTAGAAACAAGATGAACGCAACACACACCAAGTAACAGTACCACGAAAAAGGCTATGGGATATTTTTTATGGCTTTTAGTGGACTGTAGGACATAAACAAAACAAATATATAGATGACACAAGAACAGATGGTAAACGACTAGGATAGATAAGTGGGTGACAATAAAACATACCGTGACAACGATAGCTCTGATTAGCACATGATATGACGGAGATCACCAAAAGTACGATACAGATTGAAATCTCCTAGGGATGGCCCGATCTTCACGACAGTAGGTTGATAGTCAAAAGGAAAACTTGCTGCGAACAGCGGGGTAACTAGCTTTATACCTGCCAAAATTGGCTGCAACCAAGCGACGGGGAGAGAGACACCGAAACCTTGAAGACTTCGACTCGATCTCCGAACGATCACAGAACCACAAGCCGGGACTAATCCACACAATACGGCACAGCCTAACTAGAAGCCGTAGAGAATGAGTTAGGGGACCTCAGAGAGATCTCTCACAAGCCTAGGAAGAACTCGTAGGAACAAGGGTGAGCAAGACACTCAGCAGCTCGGCTGCAATACTGTATTGGTTTCAATTGATCAAAAGTTCTTTTCTTCAGTAGTATATAGGGGTATTTATACTAGGAACAACCCTCCTAGTTAGGTATGAAAACGAGATGCAAAAGACAAGTTCGTCTATGTGAAAGCCTCCTCGAACTGAGCTTTGCTTCCCGCGTGGCTGCTGGTTTTCTGCGCAGTCTTTATTGTTTTAGCCATAACTCCTAACTCGGAAGTCCAAATGATGCTCCGTTTGTTGCGTTGGAAATTTAACTTGACAAGCTTTCACACCATGTGCAGCATGCTCCATGAAATATTGTAGATTGGTACAGTTTTGCACGAGAACTTGAACATCAGGCAGACTGTTGACCTTCTGACCAGTCTTCACTAAAACAGGTCGGCCGTCACGATGGAGTCTTCAAACTTGTTGGCACTTATTTCATTAAAAACTAGACTTCATGAGCTTTCCAAAATTGGCTCATGCACCTTCATAGCTTTTGGGAATCAAAAGTTATGACTTTGGGACTGTTCTGCTGGAATGGTTTGGCTCGAGCGAAGTCCTGGTCGGCAGACATCTCCTTGTGTGTTCCTGGTCAGCAGTCCTCCTCCTTCGTGAATCGGAGCAATGTCAACATATATGACTTAGGTAGTATATAATTCTCATGTATATTGAGCTTAATTTCAGCTAGGAGCGAGTTCACCTCTTTTTGGAGTAGTTTGCACGACTACGCGTAACCGGTCCTTGATACACATGTGCTTGTGTATCCGATGTGTGGTCTTCCGTAACCTTTCTTGTATTTGATTCTTGATGCATGCATATGTCTGGGATGTCCTCATCAATAATCAAATACAAGAAACTTGCCAAGGTTGGCTGCAACCAAGCGACGGGAAGAGAGACACCGAAACCTTGAAGACTTCGACTCGATCTCCGCACGATCGCAGAACCACAAGACAGGATTAATCCACACTACAATATGGCGCAGCCTAACTGGAAGCCGTAGAGCACGAGTTAGGGGACCTCAGAGAGATCTCTCACAAGCCCAGGAAGAACTAGCAAGAACAAGGGTGAGCAAGACACTCAGCAGCTCAGCTGCAATACTGTATTGGTTTCAATTGATCAAAAGTTCTTTTCTTCAGTAGTACATAGGAGGTATTTATACTAGGAAAAACCCTCCTAATTAGGTATGAAAACGAGATGCAAAAGACAAGTTCGTCTATGTGAAAGCCTCCTCGAACTGAGCTTTGCTTCCCGTGTGGCTGTTGGTTTTCTGCGCAGTCTTTATTGTTTTAGCCATAACTCCTAACTCGGAAGTCCAAATGATGCTCCGTTTGTTGCGTTGGAAAGTTAATTTGACAAGCTTTCACACCATGTGCAGCATGCTCCACGAAATATTATAGATTGGTACAGTTTTGCACGAGAACTTGAACATCAGGCAGACTGTTGACCTTCTGACCAGTCTTCGCTAAAACAGATCGGACGTCACGATGGAGTTTCCAAACTGGTCGGCACTTGTTTCAATAAAAAGTAGACTTCATGAGCTTTCCAAAATGGGCTCATGCACCTTCATAGGTTTTGGGAATCAAAAGTTATGATTGTTTCTTTGGGACTGTTTTAGAGGGAAGGGGGAAACTAAATTCAATTTGCTGAGTGTCTGCATAAGACACTCGGCAAACTAACACGTATGTCGAGTGCTCAGTGTAGACACTCGGAAAAAGGGAAAGTTCGTCGAGTGCCTGCACAAGACACTCGGCAAATTGACAGGTATGCCGAGTGCGTAGTGCAGACACTCGGCAAAGTTCTAACGGCGGTCACGCCGTCTAGCGGACGTCCCACGTGCCCATCACGTGGGACCTATTTGCCGAGTGTAGGATCTTTGTCGAGTGTCGTGTTGTCTTTTTGCCGAGTGCCTGTGGCATCCCAGCCTAAACCAGGACCTTAACACAGTGTTATTGCCGAAGCAACCTGTTCCACATCACAACTCGTACAGCAATATATTACATCCACACCTTAACGAGTACAACTCGTTCCAAATTTACAACAGAGTCTCATTATTGCAGCGGAAGTCTTAATTTACAACAAAGAGTTTATCGTCGTTTACAGGCATACAACAAAACAGCTTAACTTACATTCTCAAGCCCACTGAGAATGTAACAACACAACACCACACAACAAACAACTAACTCCTAAGCCGACGGACCGTACGGGTTCAACGTCCAAACACCAGAGTCATCGTAGAACTGAGCAGAACCTGAACCTTCATCGAACACGTAGCCTAGAAGAGTAAAGACAACAAGCCTGAGTACACAAGTACTCAGCAAGACTAACCCGTCTAGGACATATTATAAAGTCCGGCTCTCAAGGATATGCCTGGTAACATTTGGTGGAAGTTGACCTAGATAGCCTACAGCTTACTAGGAGTGCATCCTTAGTTCAAGTTCTAGCAATAATATTATGTGGTTAACCTGCAACTACAAATTTGCACCTGATCTAAACAACTGACAAGTTCATCCAAGAAACTGTGTAAAATAATATTAACATCATCATAAATAAATTATCATTCATCATCATTAACCCTTATTATTCAAGTTGCTACTGCGCAGTAATGTACAGTGACCAAGGTCATCCATTCCGGGAGTACGACAATTCGAATTGATTTCAATATCTAGCCAGACAAACCCAACCACACGCTTTGGTGCATCGCCATGCCCCATAGCAACCGTTCACAACTGTGGATTAGGAAATGTCACTGCACCGCTCGACCTAGGGCACTGGCACCGCTCCAAAGTCAGGAGCTACCCAATCACTTGCAAGCTTCTCAGTCATACTACCCTGCCAACCCGGACCACCAACAGAACAAAGCGCGTGCAGGTCTTCATCTCGTAAGCGTGTGCAGGTCTTCATCTCATAACCCTCCACAGAGTTACATAGGTTTCCTGTTCCCATAAAACAATATGTGGGTGGTACATTCAACCCTTGGTTTGGGACAACGACGAGTAGTTCCTTAGCGACCAAACGAGGCTAGCATGCGAACCGTGTTCCATGCTATCATGCACTCGCCCAATACTTTCATTGTACATTTCACAGGATTCACATTTCCCAGTTTCAAGGATTCCTAAAGACCAAGAAAAGTTAGAAGCGGAAGGTTACGGAGCCACCCAATGCCTTCCATAAAAGATCTCGCGATAGTGGCCGACTCCCACTATCGACTTCTACCGTGTCCATTGCGAAGCAATAATCGTCTTACACATACTAGTTTGAGTTAGGTACGGATACGAGTAGGTTGGCTCATGCAAGGGTTGCAAACAACTCCTATTATGCACAAACTTAAGTTTAACTATGATATAAATATATAAGTATCCTAATTAAGCGATGGGAATGCTCCGGGGCTTGCCTTGTTCAGAGGAGTGAGAAGGAAGAAGGTTAGGGTCTTCTTTTGCGAAGAATTCTATAGGTACTCCTCCTTCAAGATCTTCAGCTACACCTTCATGTTTTTCCTTGTGAACGATTTCAGGTTCAGCAGACTCCTCGGATCCTATCATGTAATGCAAAACAATTTAAATAAACTTGTTCAAGTTCATGATCATGGTATGCATGGTTGGATCAACTCAAGGATTATGCATATATGCAACTCAATTTATGAATGCAAAGTTGAAATTGAAGTTGAACTTAAGTTTGGGTTCAAATTTAAATTTGAACCTAAAAGGGAACATTTTATATAAGTTTGAGATTTTGAAATGCGGAACCTTAAATGGTTATACTTTTTAACTCATAGACTTGTGAAATTGGTTCTGAAAAAAGAATTGAATTTGAATTTAAACTTGAAATTTAAATATAGAAACCACTTTACAAAGCAAGTTTGGATTTCTGAACTATTTTAATTAGTTTGATAATTTTCCCAGGTTGTAAACAATGTGAAACTACTTCATTTTAATTTTGGTGAATTTTGGAGTTTATTAGCCATTTTAAATAAATGTGAAAATTAGTTTCAAACCATTAAAAATTCACTTGATGAACTTTGGTGAGGTTTCTGATTATGAAACTTTTTTCTAGTGAAACATATCTAGTTGATATCCTTCTCCTATGTATTTCATGAATATTGAAAAACAGGAACTTATTTAATTAATTAGAACTAATGAATACAAGTTAACCAAAATTCATTTTAAATAGTTACACATGGTTTCTGGGATTGAAGCTTTTTCTGAAGATGCATAATCATGGAACATATTTACCATAAAAATTTCAAGGTAAATACTTTAACAGGTTAATAGTTATAATTTTGTGAACCTTAAATACAACAAGTTGATTTATCAAGTTTCACAGAGTTATATTCATTTTCTGGGATTTAGATATTTTTCACAGAACAAGTGTGATGTGAAGTGTATTCTGGTATTTTTTTTCATAATTTTTAGTGTAACAGACTAATTTATACACATTAAAAGCATTTAAACATGTTTAATAATTATTCTGGCTGAGCAGTGACATTTCAAGTTAAAATAAATGCTCAAAAATGTAAATCTAACCATTATAAGTGTTCTGCTATTTATTGGGAATTTTCCAAGCTCAAAAAGTAATTAATATGCATTTTAGAAGCTCTTGAACAATTTCTGGAATTTAAAACTAAATTTTTATTCAGTCCAGGGACATATTCGCAAAGGTTTCCAAAGTTTTAGGGCTTTTCGGTCAGTTTTCAAGGCATAGTGCACAGTAGGCGCTAAAACAGTGAACTCCAGGGGCTTAAATGAATTTTTCTCGGTGCTGACCAATCAGAGCGGAGCCACACAGCCGCACACATGGTTGGCGCATGGGATCCCGCACCAACACAACAGATCCTGGCGCGTGGGCACTGGTGCGGTGCGCCTGGCGCACAGGCTATGGACCGGCGAGCTGAGCAACTTTCGGGTCCATGGTGTGCCGGGCGCATGGGTGAAGCGGTATGAGGGGCGCGCGCGTGGGCCGTTGAATCAAAGATCAACGGTCCGGATTTTTATGAAGCGGGTCGGCTCACCGGGGAAGAATAGGCGGGCCGTCGGAGTAGGGTTTCTCGCGGTGGCGCCATGGCCGGGATTAAACGGAGCTCGCCGCTGGCCTCTACAGTGCACCTCGCACTAAAAGAATAGGCTCGCTGGGATCGGGAGACGATGGGGAGTTCACCTGAGGTCTCTTCTACGTGAGTCTCGGCGCGGTGGAGCGGCGGGATGCGGTTTGATGCTCGGCTAGGGCTTGGAGGGGCAGCGATGATTTCCGAGCGATCTAAGGCACTAGGGGCGGCGAGGCTGGTCTAGGGCAGCTCTGTGGAGTACCTTTTAGGTCGTCGAGGTGAATAATAAGCTCGGGAGGCACTGGTTTGGGCAGAGGCGAGGATAGACCGATCGGGCTAGGGTTTTGGCGGTTTTGTGCGCGGCGGCGTCATCCTGGAGGTGAAAAGGAGCTGGGGAGGTGTCTAGGCAGGCAGGGAGGAGGTGTTTCACCGTCCTAACGTGAGAAAATCGCACGAGGACGCGTGGAGTAGGAGGTGGCGCAGTGAAGCGGTTCAGCGGCGCTCGGCTTAGCCAAATAGAGTCACTGACGTGTGGGCCCCGCTGAGTCCGTATTTATCCAACATTTTTTGACTTGATTTTTGCAGCAGCATTTGAATGGTCAAATGAGGTCCAAATTTGATGAAATTTGTTTTGTTGGAAAGGGCTCAAAATGAAGTTTCCAAAGGTGTATGGTGAGCTACTTGAATTTGAGCAGAATTCAAACTACAGCATTTTGAATTTGGTTAGAATTTGAATTACTAGGATTTATTTGAGAGTCTAAATTAATTTGTAAAATCTTGGAAAATTTTCTAAAATTCTTATTTGATATATATTTCATCTAGGAATTTTATCAGGGCCAACTTATGTTGCAAATTTTCAAGTTGCTTCACAAAGGTGCCTTTGAATTGAATTTCATTCAAATTAATTTGAACTAAGAACTGGTTTGACCAGGGTTTTAAAGTTTGAAACTCAAATGTTACCTAAAAGCAAAGTTGTTAGGATTAAATTAATCTACAACTTTTATTTGGGCAAATTTTTAAGTTCTATTCAAGTTTTCAAAGTTATTTACTGCACAAACTTGGAATTTGAGTTAAATTTGGAAAAATTTCTCAAGTCATGCAATGCCTTGATGCATATGAGTGCAATGCAGTAGCTTTAGTGACATGGGGTGTCACAGTGCCTCTGATGAGGAACTCGGCAAAGCTGTATTTCGCCGTGTGTTTTCTGTTTGCCGTGTGTAACAATTATTACACTCGGCAAAGAGCTTGTTTGCCAAGTGCCCAATATAAAGCTTTCGGCAAAGAATTAGGCACTTGGCAAAGAAAAGTGTTTCCGGTAGTGAGTGGAGCGGCTCGTGCTCATCGCGGCAATTACACAAATGGAGAGTAATTCGCGGGACGAATCTTTTAAGCCTAATTATTTCATGATTTGACAATGTAGTGCTACAGTAAACATGTGCTAATGATGGATTAATTAGGCTTAATAGATTCGTCTCGTGATTTACTCTTCATCTGTGTAATTGGTTTTATAATTAATTTATATTTAATACTTCTGATTAGTAACTAAACATTCGATGTGACAGGTGTAAACTTTACGCCCCTAGAACTAAACACCCCCATAGCTGTTTGGTGACAACCCACCCACTCTCTCTTTAATGTGCTTAGAATGAACGAAATGTCTAGTAAGGTCTTGTTTAGTTTCCATCCAAAAATTTTACATCCTGTCATATCGGATGTTTAGACACATGCATGGAGTACTAAATATAGACTAAAAAAATAATCAATTACACAGATGGAGAGTAATTCGCGAGACGAATCTTTTAAGCCTTATTAGTCTATAATTTGACAATGTGTAGTGCTTCAGTAAATATGTGTTAATGATGGATTAATAATTAGACTTAATAGATTCACCTCGTGATTTACTCTCCATCTGTAATTGGTTTTACAATTAATTTATATTTAATACTAGTTAGTAACCAAATATTTGATGTGACTGGTATAAACTTTACGCCCCTGGAACTAAACACCCCCTAAGTTGACGTGCTATCTTTATTGTAAATTTTTCTTCATATGGCAAACAAGCAGTACGCGCCTTGAACCTGCAGTGTAGATGACTGCTAAGATTACTTTGAAAATGTTGGAATACATATATAGGAAACCAACAGAGAACACCATGCAAAATTTGGCGACCTACCCAACTCTCTTTAACGTGCGCCGTAAAAGAGCTCTATTACAAACGTCAAAGTTGGCGATTTTATTGTAAATTTTTCGTAGCTACGCGCCATGAACCCAGCAGAAGCATAGAGGACTATGGATGCCAAGAGTACCTTGAAAATGTTGGAAAATATATAGGAAAGCAACAGAAAATCAATGCAAGCAGCACCTGATAATGACGCACATACGTTCGTCACGTCAATGTCGTAATTCCGGCTACAGTGGTGTTTTGTTTTTATTCGGTAATAACTGTCCAATCGTTGACTAATTAGGCTCAAAACGTTCGTCTCGCAAAGTACAACCAAATTGTGCAATTAGTTTTTGATTTCGTCAACATTTCGTACTCCATACATATACCACAAGTTTAATGTGACGGGGAATCTTCTTTTTACATAGTGCTAAAGTTTAGAATTGGGGGAAACTAAACACCCCCTCAACTGAACTGAAATGACATGCAACCTGATGTTTAATTTCGACCTGACAACCTGCAACTCAGCTACTCCCTCCGTCCCATTGAGTTTGTCGCTCGGGAAGCGGGATTGTGAGGGGGGCACGGTTTTCAAACGACAAACTCAATGGGACGGAGGGAGTAGATGTTTAATTCCGACCTGACAAAATTGAATGCACATCTAACCCAAGCTTTCCAGATCATGAAATTTGAGGAAAGTCACATACCGCGCCTAACATTTTTGCAAGTTTTTTCACTCTCTCTCCATCACATTAAATCTTTGGACACATGCATGAAGTATTAAATGTAGATAAAAAAAATAACTAATTACACAGTTTGATTGTAAATTACGAGACGAATCTTTTGAGCCTAGTTAGATCATAATTAATTGGATAATAATTATCAAATACAAATAAAAGTGTTATAGTACCGAATATTGATTCTAACTCTAATCTAAACAAGGTCTAGCTAGCTCTATCCATTGATCGATCTTCTAGGCTACTCGAGGCGCATCATCAGCTGCAGGATGCGGCAGCGGCGTCGCTGTCCTCTTGATGCTGCTCGCCGTGCTGGCCGGCACCTCGTCCGCGCAGCTGTCCACCGGCTTCTACTCCTACTCGTGCCCCGGCGTGTACGACGCTGTCAAGTCGGTGATGCAGGCCGCCATCGCCTGCCCAACTCGCGGCAGTACTACGGCTTGGGTCTTGGAGCTTGACCTGGCGTGATGGAAGACACGGTGGAAAGCACGATGCCCCTCTGATGCGCATGAGGATCGAGATAATCGACAGCAAAGTTGCCCTGTTTAGTTGGGCTATTTACATCCTTCCAATTCACTATTCATCACCACTTCACTATTCATCCCCCTCACAAAACACGCTTCCCAACGCAGTTGCTACAGTAGTTGCCCCAACTTTTCCAACCATACCCTGAAAACAGCAGGCCGAAGCAATCGACAGGACGGGACGTGCGGCGATTGTCAGTTGTCAGCATGCACGGCAGGAGGAGAGAATATTAGGGACTTGTTTAGGGGGTGTTTGGTTCTCTAGACGCTCCTAAATTTTATGTTACATCAAATATTTATAGATTAATAAAGAGCATTAAATATAAATTAATTATAAAATCAATTATATAGATGGAGGCTAATTTTCGAGACGAATTTTTTAAGCCTAATTAATCTATCATTAGCACATGTTTACTGTAGCGTCACGTTGTCAAATCATAGACTAATTAGGCTTAAAAGATTCGTCTCGCAAATTAGTCGCAAATTGTGCAATTAGTTTCGTAATTAGTCTATATTTAATACTCCATACATATGTCAAAACATTCGATGTGACAGGAATTTTAAGAGGAGGGGAAGGAACAAACAGGCCCTTAGATTGCAAGTTTTTTCACTCTCTCTCCATCACATCAAATCTTTGGACACATGCATGAAGTATTAAATATAGATAAAAAAAATAACTAATTACACAGTTTGATTGTAAATTACGAGACGAATCTTTTGAGCCTAGTTAGATCATAATTGGATAATAATTATCAAATACAAATGAAAGTGCTACAGTACCGAATATTGATTCTAACTCTAATCTAAACAAGGTCTAGCTAGCTCTATCCATTGATCGATCTTCTAGGCTACTCGAGGCGCATCATCAGCTGCAGGATGCGGCAGCGGCGTCGCTGTCCTCTTGATGCTGCTCGCCGTGCTGGCCGGCACCTCGTCCGCGCAGCTGTCCACCGGCTTCTACTCCTGGAAACAGCAAGGCAGCGAGTCTGCCTGGAAACAGCAGGATGAAGCAATCGACAGGACGGGACGTGCGGCGAGTGTCAGCGTGCACGGCAGAAGGCTGGCAGCAGACAACGATGAGACTCGTGGATGAATCTGCGATGGAACATCTCGTCGGGAACCGATAACAGATCCGATCTGTTCGGCGTCGGCGGCTTCAATAGGGAATAAAACCCGAAATTTTTCTTTCACAACCTCATGTCTGGCTCTTGTAGCAGTTGTTAGCATGTTAGCAAATAATTCGTAAATAATATCAAAATGAGACACAGATTTTACATGAAAAATCCTTAAGAAAAAATTGCGGGCACCAACCGACGATCTTCACTACATGAGAAGAGTTCCAACCTTTTACTACAACTATTATAGATAAAATAATACAGTTGTGTTAAGACTTTTTACTAAATAAAAAAGTTTAAACTACAAAGTTGCATATATCGAAGGGATTTATAACTTTGGTTTTGGTCGTTTCTCCATCCGAGGCTGTTTGAGAAATTCAAATTTTGAAATGTGAGAACTTCAAACATAATTTTGGTATACTAAATGAATTCAAATAAACAAAGTTTGAACTACAAAGTTGTATGTCTCGAAGGGATCTATAACTTTGATTTTGGTCGTTTCTCTATACGATGTTGTTTAAAAAATTCAAAAAATTCAAATTTCAAAATGTGAGAACTTCAAACAGAAATTTGGTTCTGTAAATGATTTCAAATGAAAAAAAAATAACTACAAAGTTGTAGATATTTTCAAGAACTACAATTTTCATATAAAGTTTGTCTTCATCCGAATTGTTTTAAAAAAGTTATGAATTTTACTGTGCTGCAGCTATTTTTAGAGGCGGTCCTAAATCCCAACCGCCTCTGAAAATGTATTTCTAGAGGCGGCTGGCGAGCTGAAAATATTTCCAGAGGTGGACCAAAAAATCCACCGTTGCTGAAAATAGTATGTGTAGTAGTGTGTACACGTGCTTCAGTAACAAAAGGCTAAGTTCGAGTGTTTTGAGGAGGCTTGTGTATGCAGAATGTCCATACACGTAGTAGTGCTCACAGGAGAATTGTTTGAAATTTCATCAGCATGCGACTGGCCGTACACGGACCTTGGAATATAATAGGGGCTGGTTGATTTGGCACCATGTCTCGTTTTTCAGAAAAATGCGGTAGTAGTATAGTATGCTGACGCTGTGTTTAGTTCAAAAAGATTTCCCAAAAAATGCTACAGTATCCATTACATCGAATCTTACGATACGTGCATGGAGTATTAAATGTAGACGGAAAAAAACTAATTGCACAGTTTGGTGGAAAATTGCGAGAAATTTCCAAACTTCAGCCAACTAAACACGGGCTGAAACTGAAGTGCCTGTGGGTTTCACAAATTTAAGTGCCCCTTTGACGTGTAGCCAGTCAATATGCGCTGAATTTGACCTTACGTTACCTGTCCAGAGCTAAGGTATCTATTTCTTAACTGTCAGTGATTAGTGGGACAAGTCTAAGTTTAGTTTTTGAACGGAAAACAGTTTTATAATTAAATAATGGCACTTGTATTGTATGGTGACACATAAAAGGTGTCGTGCATAGAACAGTTGCTTGGCAGGATTGGTTGGTCCGTTTTTAAAATTTCAAATTGACAAGCTAGCCGTCACACAACAGAAGCAATGGCTGCCGACACAAATGTGACACGAGCTCGAGTACATTATAGTGTCGTCGTCGTCATCATCTCATCACTAAAGTCTAAGGCCTTGTTTAGATACCCTCAAAATTCCAAGTTTTTTCACTCTCTTTTCATCACATCAATTTTTAGCCGTTTGTATAGAGCATTAAATGTAGGTAAAAAAAAATAACTAATTGCACAGTTTAGTTGGAAATCACGAGATGAATCTTTTGAGCTTAGTTGGTCCACGATTGGACAATATTTACCAAATAAAACAAAAGTGCTACTATTTATCTGCTTAAAATTTTTTACAATCTAAACATGGCCCAAATGATTTACCCCGATAGAAAATCAAAAGCAGCACAGGTACACAGGGCACAGCACAGCAAGCACCTCTCGCCTCTCTCGCAACGAAGAAGAAGATTGTTGAGCTTATTGATGATGGAGGTGGTGGTCAGCATTAGCAAGCTAGAGGCGCTAGCCGCCGTGGATGACGACCCAGATGTCGGAGAATGCCTGGAGAATGTCGGGGTAGTGGCGCGGCGCGTTGAGGGAGAGGTAGCCGCGGAGGAGGCGCTCCATGTCCGGCGCGCCGAACAGCTGCCGCTCCACGATCATCTCCACCATGGACGACCGGAAGTCGGCGTAGGGGTCCCGCGACCGCTTACCCCTTGGGCACCTCACTACTAAATAACATACTTTAGAACGATATCCTAATTTAATATTAGCTTCGGCATTTTTTGTCCAGGACTAAAGGTTCCTGTCCAACGGTCGTCCGCGAAGCAGGGATCTTTAGTCCCGGCTGGTATTACCAACCGGGAAAGGTAAACCTTTAGTCCCGGTTGGTAATATCAGCCGGGACTAAAGCTTTTAGTCCCGGTTTGGGTGATGTCTCGGAAATAAAGATTAATCTTTAGTCCTGGTTTGGCTCCTAACCGGGACTAATTATCCTGGCCTATAGACCAGCTCATTTCTTCCTCCCCGAGCCCGAGCCATTCCATTCAAACTCACTGTCTCTGTTCTTCAGCTTGCTGTTGTTCTTGCTCTCTCCCCCTTCATTGGTGTTGCTATTCGATTTTGGAGGTAACAAACTTAATCCCCTTATGTTTTATCAGTAGCTTATCTCATTTTGCGATGTAGATGCATGTGTAACTTTATATGTTGGACTTTATTATGATTGTATGTCATTTTTAGCTCAAAATCACATGATGATTTGCATATATGTTTGGATAAACAAAAGTTAAATTAGTTCATCAAAATCACTTGATAGTTTAGTATTGCTAGTATATGTAGTACATTTCATGGTTTAGTTAGATAAAATAAATATTTTTATTTTTTTAATATATTACTTTAGAAATGAGAAATTTACAATAGTTTGCAAAAATAAGTATAGAAAGTAACTTGATATGGTGGATTTGATTATGATTTCTATGTCATTTTTAGCTCAAAATCATATGATAATTTACAATAGTAAAATCACTTGATAGTTTGGTATTTTACTATTATATATAGTACATATTTCATGGTTTAGTTAGATAAATAAATAATTTTAGTTTTGTTTAAATATATTATTTTAGAAAATGTGAAATTTACACTAGTTTGCAAAAATAAGTATAGAAAGTAAAGTAGATGACAACTGGTACCGGATCCTCGGCCTCTCGTTCGGTTGCGAAACGACTGAGGCCAGAACTCCCTCTCATTATCTGCGGCAAGTGTAAGCAGAAAATTGTGATGGAGTACCGAGTCAAGAGACAGGGACCCAACAAGGGTCGTGTTTTCTACAAGTGCCCAGATCGCGATGTGAGTTTCTTACGCATTTGATTATTATGGCTAATTGATCTGCTTTTCTTGAATATTGTTGACTAAATATTTTTTGGCTTTAATTTCAGTGGGAGGGCAATGGATGCGATGGTTGGTACTAGGGGAAAGATTATGCTACATACGTGTAGAATTCGGGTGCGCTTGAGGTAGCGGCTGCTGATGATGAGGCAGTGAGCCAGCAGGAGAAGCTTATTGATATTCAACAGACGAATGATTTGTCTGTTTTAGTTGCGTACGGTCACGAAATAATTATGTTACTGAAGTGCATTGTAGTTTTAGTTTGTTTAGTGATAGTTGGGATTGCTTACGTTGTAGCCAGGCTTAGTTAATTAATCAACCGTGTGTGTGTCATCTATGTTGTGTAATAAAATACTTAATTATGTTCAAGGTTTTCATAATTTATCGTGTAATGCAGATTATGTCACGTCATTGGATGTACAATGCCGATCACCGCTCCCAAGACTTTATTGAGGGCGTGCACTATTTCTTAGATGTGGCCGAGGCAAATAAGTGGGATGGTTTCATGTGCTGTCTATGTGTCCTATGTAAGAATTTAAAGGAATATTTAAGCTCAATGGGTCTTCATTCACATTTGCTTAAGTCAGGTTTCATGTCAAACTATATATGTTGGATTAAGCATGGAGAAAGCGGGGTCATGATGGAAGAAGGTGAAGGAGAAGATTTAGACATTGATGATATTATTGCTCAGTATGGTGCCTTTGATGATACTACAATGGGGGGAGATGAAGAAGAGGTAGCGGCAGAAGATGATCTCGGTGATGCTCTTGGCGATGCCATTCGTGATGCACAACAAGAATGCGAAAGTGAAAAAGAGAAAGTTAAGTTCGAGCGCATGCTTGAGAATCATAGGAAGTTGCTATACCCGACGGTCGAAGAGGGACAAAAAAAAGCTGGGTATAAACCAAGGCAGGTTTCACTGGATACTCATTGTCATTGAGTTAAACTCAAGTCGGTTAGTAATCTTGAACTCATTGAAAAAAGAGCGGACACTATACCAAGATATGATAGACATTATCCATGGGTAATTTTGATCTCTCGCGTATAACTATTATTGAATAGACTTTGCCATAATTTATTAACGATCGTACATTATTGGTCGCACAGGGTTTGAAAAGAGTTTATTCGGCAACACCGCAAGGATTGCAAGGCACCACTTAATGTAGTTGAAATACCAGTAAATTGTACTATATATACTTCCCCACGTGTTTAATAACTATATCGTACTTCAATTTACGTGTGAGATGATGAGAATAATCTTCTTCTCGTACAGTGGTATCTGCGGCAGCAACCTGGTAATAACTTGTGTGGATACTACGTTTGTGAATTTATCACTGCGCACATAAGAAGAACTCCTGAAGATGTCCTCAGAGTACGTATATATCAATTTTTTATTTATTTTTAAATGAATATATATATATATATATATGTATTAATACTTTTCCTTTTATTTCAAATGCAAGACTGAATGGTTGAAACAAAGGGTCATGCAAAAAGACCATCTGAAAGCAGTTCAAGAGTCAATAGCAGGATTTCTTCTAGAAAAAATGCTAAATCCCAACGGCGAGTTCTACTTTGATCCTGAGGAATAAATGATGTAAATTAAATGTTTATTGATATCGTTATTTCCGAGAACAAGATTATGAAAGTGTTGTATATATACATATATATCTATAATATATATAGTTTCATACTTTATTCGAATATAATAATGTTCGAGATGAGAATTAGATGTAATTATATGCGTGTGTGTATTTATATTAGCAGCGTAGAATACATACATAAAAATATATTATATATTAAATAAATATGTGTAACTAAACTGAAAACAAATTAAACAAAAAAAAGAAAAAGAAAAGGAACCTTTAGTCCCGGTTGGAGTTACCAACCGGGACTAAAGGGTGCGGCCACATTTGCTCGGCTGGAGGACCTTTAGTTCCGGTTGGTAACACCAACCGCTCTTTAGTCCCGGCTCGATGACCCGGAACTGAAGGTTTCACCTTTAGTCCTGGGATCATTGTCCCGGCACGGTAACCGGGACTAAAGGCTGTTACCGCCCGGGACAACAAGGCCATCCTGCAGTAGTGCCTGCTCCTCCGCCACGCACACCGAAGGGCGGAACCCGTTCCACACGCCGCACATGTCGCAGCCGCTGCTCACCGCGCTGTGGTGGTGCCGTTTGCCGGAGGTCTGGCCCTGGCCCCGCTTCTGAGGCTTGGTGTAGAACTCGGTGGAGAAGCTCCGCGAGGAGCAGCAGACGTTGTGGGAGTCGTCGTCGGAGCTGCTGAAGCCGTAGGGGTTGGAGAGCAGCTTCGTCTTCGTCTCGCCGCCGACACCGAAGCGGTACTCGCGCGGGCTCTTCTCTTTCTTCTTGGTGGGCGGCGCACCGACGGAGAAGAGCGAGGGCGGCGCCGGCGCGGCGGTGGAGAAGGACTCGGTGCGGGCGACGTGGGATGCGAAGTCGCGGCGGGAGGAGGCGAGGAAGGAGTCCCTGCCACCGCGCGCGACGGCGGCGTCCGCGGCGCGGCTGGAGGAGCACGCGGAGACCGGCGGCGGCTCCTTGGTGGAGGACGCCGCGGCGCTGGGGACGGCGGTCGACGAGGAAGAGGAGGAGCAGGTGGAGGCGGTGGTGATGCAGATGGAGCGGAGCAGCGAGGCCGGGTGGAACATCTAGGCCAGGCGGTCCCGGAGGCGGCTGCTGCTCCTCCCTCCCCCGCCGCCGCCGTGGTCCATTGCCATTGCCGTGAGGAGAGGAGCAACAGAAGCCTCAATACGCAAGCCCCGTGCAGTAAATAGGCCAAGGCATTAGAAACGAATAAATAAAGGCGCCTCTCTCTTTGGTTGTTGGGGGCATGAATCCATTTAAATTTGGGTGTTTGTTCTTCCCCAGACGTCCGTGTTTGATATGGTTTTGTCTATTCTACTTTGACGGGTTGATGATAAGTGGAGTGCTATGATCTTCTGCAGCATTGTGTGTACATGATTTTGATCAGCATGTGACTAGCTACCATCGCCCATCGGTGCTTTGATGGGATACTTATGGTGGTCTTGTGCTTTGGCACTCGAGTATGATTACCTTCTTAGAAAAGATTCATCATGATTATAATTAAGAATCAACATACACACGTGCGAAAACAAGGTCCTCTGTTATTCTCTCATGGCCAAATTGCTTTGAACTTATTCTAACATTTTTTATTGTTAATTGTTATTTTAGGAGAACGGGAGGGGAACCCCTTTCCTTTTCTTTGAATAAAAAACCGTTCTTACAATGTAACTGTTGCCGAAGGGGGCAACATGAACTGAAAAAAGAAAAGAAGAAAGAAAGACAGGAAAAGGTGCCCTTACAAATAGATTAATTGTTATACATCGTCCCTGGAAACAGATTAACTTTCATGAAAATTATTTCTTTCCTTTGATTTCTGGTTGTCTGGTGTGACGATGGGTTGATTGCGTTTCTACTTCGAAGGCCATACTGAAATGGCAATTAGTTAGGCACGGATGTTTACGATTTATTTGTTATCTTTTTTTTATGGATCTGAGTTATATACATATTATATAACCTTATCATTCTTGATATGAAGCAAAACAATTGTGGAGTCATCCTAATAATGAATTTCTAAATATTAAAGTAAAATTGATTACAGGAATAATGGACCTTTGAGAAACTAGAAGTAATTGGATAATTTTTTATGTCATCTCATGAGCCTTATGTTGATATACTCTATATTACCCTGCCCTGCTGAAGATGCAGCTCCTATTTTTATTTTTGGGTCTAAATTGTTGATGAATCAATAGCTTATGTTTTCCTCTGGTCAAGGGTGCGTCTATTCTGCCTGGACAGTTGGCTTCCTGTGCATCAGTTACAAGCATCTTAATCATGCCTCTGAAGCAACCATGAGACACGAACTCTGCAACACATAAGCAGCTGAAGGTATGTCCAGGGGTCATTTAGACGCTTGCTCAATTAAGGGGGTGTTTAGTTGGGAAAGTTGGGGCAACTTCACTGTAGCAAATGCGTTGGGAAGCGTGTTTTGTGAGGAGAATGAATAGTGAAGTGGTGATAAATAGTAAATTTGGGGCAACTTTCTTGCCCAGCTAAACACCCCCTAAATTTCTATGCCAGAATAGGAAGTACACTTTGTTCGGAACAAGCACAAGAGGACTTTTTAAATTGTTGAAGCAGTTGGGCGTTACAGAGAGATTACCATCAAGTTATGATTTTCAGTGCTCATTTCAGGAATTGTGGTAAGTCCAAGATTCAGTCAGGGGTTCTTCCATGTGCTCCATGAAAGTACTATAAATCGGTGCTTATCTTCTTGTGGTGAAAAACAGCCTTTTTAGTTCATTGTCCCTTGTAATGGTAAACCGTCATGTCTACTGTACAAGGGACATTAAGTCTCGAATGTATAACCAAGGTTTTTGCCTTTGGCTACCAAAATACTTTGTCTACTTAATTTGTTAGTTTATAATGTTTTGCAATGGAGTGCACAATACACAATTTCATATACATAGGTACATATATGTACGGCATTTTTTAAGTTATTAGAAATCATGCTTCATATGGTAACATCTTATAACTAACATTGGTGACTAATCTTTTAATCAATTTTAGACATAACAGGTAAACTAGTTACAAACACATAATCATTATTTAAATTCAGATCCCTCAGCCACAAGCATTTATAGCTTGGCAACAGTCTGCCAACTGATGAGAACAAAAACGAGCTTTTATAATGTTGTTCACTTATTTGGGAGGTGTAATGTGACTATTTTAATCAATTGAATTAATGCATAGAGCTACCTGTTTAGGAAAGAGATAGATTACACTACAGGGGTTGCACTACAAGTTTACTCCGTGTCTTCTCTAACCTTTGTTAAATGGCACCATTACCGGAGACCAAAATTTGCATTCTGTTCGTCTTAAATGGCTTTCCGTGACATCTCACATTTGTAGCCTGTAATTTTTGGAGTCACACTACTAGAGAAAGGAGCATTCGTCCAATTCACGTTAATACCAGTTGCATTTTGAGCCGGTACTAACGTGCAAAACAGGCTCCAGGCGATGTCACTGGGCCTATTTAGTACCGGCTGCGGCCCCTGACACCAAGGCAATGGCTAAATTCCTCTGGGCCATTTAGTACCGGCTGGTGGCTCCAGCCAGTACTAAATGTGCACCCGTAGTACCAGCTAGCGCCACTAGCCGGTGCACGGCGTTTAGTACCGGCTGGAGCCACCAGCCCATACTAAATGGGCTTGATTAGTACCGGCTGGTGGCTCCAGCCGGTACTAAATGCGCTCCCTTAGTTCCGGCTGGCCCCACCAGCCGTGCATGGCATTTAGTATCGGCTGGTACCACCAGCCGATACTAAATGGGCTCGATTAGTACCGGCTAGAGGCTCCAGCCGGTACTAACTTCCATCCTATAAAAAGGTGCTTCTTCCTCCCTGAGCCGACAGCCAGCCTCCAACCGAGAGCAAGCTTAGCTTCACTCCATGGCGCAATAGGGGTTGGTGCTGCCCATTTTTCTAAAATTTGTGGAGATTTCACCCATCCAAGTGCTTTAAAGGTTAGTAACTTGATTCTTCTTTCTCTAATGTTTAGTATGTTGTATTTTATGCTTTGTAGCTAGAGTAATTTGTGATTTACCAAGAATGAGGGAGAAGAGAGAGATTTGTGATTTATTCATGCATTTTCTTATTGATTTTACTAATCCTAGTGTCAAATGGATAGCACTTTTACTAATCCATGCATGGTTAGTTTGCTTAGGATTTTTTTATTTTTTCATATAATAATTATTTTTTCTTTTCAACATATAAGAAACTATTTTTTATTATTTTATAGTTGTAATGTCTAGTGAATTTTTTTCTGACTATTATTTTTAGTTATTTTTTATTTTTCATATGTTTACGAAATTAGAAGTAACATAAGAATAGTTATAGAATATATGAAGCAATATAGAAAAAAAATTGGAATTATATAGAAAGTAGCTATCTTTTTTGTCTTTTATAGAATAAATATAGAATATTTGTTTCGGTTGATAATACTAATAATGTTATGTTTTATATTAAAATTAAAAGTATTGTCAAAACAACATGGCTTCTGCTGCTGGAGATAGTGGTGGTGGGCAGGATAATCGTCGTTTGTCTCGTGGCAAGGGCAACAATCAAGTAGGCCCTAAAGAGTATAAACCGTCCAAACATTGGATGAGAGCACAGCTTTGATATTTGGAAGCAACACATGAAGAATATGTTGCAGCGGGAGAGGAACCTCCTTTTGATATTGAGAGTTTGAGGCTTCGTTATTTGTCGGTGCCAACACCAAACCTGGCGGCTACAGCTCCACCATCCTCTTCTACGGAAGGAAAAAATAATCCTCCAGTGGATTCGACTGTCCCACCCAAAGATGGTTGAAGACCTTTGTCGTGTTGGTTGTTTAATGTTTCATGGCTATGAATTTGTGTTGAATAAATTATGTTGTTCATGGAGACATTTGTATCGAATGTTAGGAAATTTGTATTGCATGTTAAGGAATATTTGCACAACATGATTAAATTTTTGTTTTTTTAGTAATTTTTGAATGTGAAACTATATTCCAGCCTCACCGCTTAATTTTCCTCATCGGAATTGCGTCATAAAGGTTACATCTATTTTGTAGAAAGAACAATAATGGGAAATTATCGATGTAGCAATGGGGATAATTAATAATATGGTTGCAGATGGACCGGCAATGGATGTACAGCGATCGATGCAGCATGGCGTGGATTACTGGCCTGAATACCTTTCTCGATGCTGCAGAGGCCAACCGGTCGGCGAAGGGGTTCATGTGCTGTCCATGCAGAATTTGCAAAAAATGGCAAGGAATACTCTAAGCGAAAGACGCTACACGTGCACATTTATTGCGAAGGTTTCATGGATAACTATTCTCTTTGGACCAAGCACGGTGAACCTGGAGTTGTGATGGGAGAGGGCGAAGAAGAAGATGACATTTTGGACTGGGTTCACTTACATGAAGCCAATAGTGCCTTTGAAGATGATCCGATGGACGAGGCTAATGAAAATGCCGCAGACAAGCTCGGTCGGGTTTTGCTAGATGGCCAAAAAGAAAGTGTAACCGCATTGGAGCACAAGAAGTTTGAGAAGATGTTAGAGGATCACAAAAAGTTGTTGTACCCAGGCTGCAAAGAGGAGCACAAGAAATTACGTACCACACTGGATATGCTACAATGGAAGGCAACACATGGTGTTTCGGACAAGGGATTTGATGAGTTGTTGACAATCGTAAAAGATCTCCTCCCTGCCAATAATGAACTTCCCCCATCAACATACGAGGCCAAAAAGATTGTTTGCCCTCTTGGATTGAAGGTACAAAAGATACATGCATGCCCTAATAATTGTATCTTGTACCGCGGCGAGGAATATGAGAACCTGGATTCTTGTCCTGTTTGCGGCGCGTTGCGGTATAAGATCAGGCGAGATGACCCAGGGGAGGTTGAGGGGGAGCCTATCCCGAAGAGAATTCCATCTAAAGTGATGTGGTATTTTCCTATAATACCGCGTCTGAAGTGTTTGTTCAGAAGGAAAATGCTAAGTTGATGCGGTGGCACAAAGAGGAACGCAAGCAAGACGTGTTTCTTAGACACCCGGCGGACGGGTCCCAGTGGAGAAACATTGATAGGGAGTTTCCAGACTTTGAGAAGGAGACAAGGAACATAAGGTTTGGTCTAAGTGTAGACGGAATGAATCCATTCGGTAACATGAGCAGTAGTCATAGCACATGGCCTGTGACCCTGAGTATATTCAACCTTCCTCCCTAGATGTGCTTGAAGCGGAAGTTCATCATGATGCCTGTGCTTATCCCAGGACCAAATCAAACTGGCAATGACATTGACGTTACCTAAGGCCGTTGGTTGACGATCTTTTACTACTATGGACAGAAGGAGTATGTGTGTGGGATGATGACAAATAGGAGGACTTCAATCTTCGAGCATTGATTTTCGTTACCATCAATGATTAGCCTGCACTTAGTAACCTATCCGGACAGTCGAACAAGGGATATCGGGCATGCACCCACTGCTTAGATGATACCGACAGTATTTACATGAAATATTGTAAAAAGAATGTGTATATGGGCCATCGTCGATTTCTTCCCGCTAATCATACGTTAAGGAAGGAAGGGAAACATTTTAAAGGGGAGAAAGAAATGTGTTCTAAGCCTTTGCACCGTTGTGGCAAACGCTTACACTCGATGTTAAAGGATGTTGAAGTTATCTATGGTAAGGGCCATGGTAGCAAACCAGCCCCAAAAGACGAGAATGGACGCGCTCCAATGTGGAAGAAAAAGTCTATCTTTTGGGAGCTACCTTATTGGGAATGCTTAGAGGTTCGCCACGCAATTGACCTTATGCATGTGACGAAATGTCTTTGCGTGAACTTGCTTGGCTTCCTAGGTGTATATGGGAAGGGAAGAGATACAATGCAAGCACGTCAGGACCTAAAACATCTGGGGCAACGAAAGGACTTACATCCAGAGAAGAGGACTAACGGACAACACTACTTACGTCCTGCCAGCTACACTCTTAGCAAAGAGGAGAAGCAAAGCATGTTTGATTGCTTGAATAGTATCAAGGTCCCGTCCGGGTACTCGTCCAATGTTAAGGGAATAATTCAGATGAAAGAAAAGAAATTCACAAATCTTAAGTCCCACGACTGCCACGTCCTGATGACACAATTGCTTCCGGTTTCCTTGAGGGGTATTCTACCAGAGAATTTAAGATTGGCAATTGTAAAGCTATGTGTGTTCCACAATGAAATCTCACAGAAGGTAATTGATCCAAACAAACTCTCAAGGATGCAGAATGACGTGGTCCATTGTCTTGTCAGCTTTGAGATGGTCTTTCCACCTTCATTCTTCAATATTACGACACATCTCATTACTCACCTTGTCAAAGAGATCTCGATCTTGGGTCCTGTATTCCTACACAATATGTTCCCTTTCGAGAGATACATGGCAGTCTTAAAGAAGTACGTTCGCAATCGTTCTCGCCCAGAAGGATGCATTGCTAGTGGCTATGCAACAGAGGAGGTCATAGAGTTCTGTGCTAATTTTATTGATGGCATTGATCCGGTCGGACACCCCGTGTCATGCCATGAGGGGCGACTAAAGGGCAAGGGATTAACACTGGGGAAGAAAGCTAATATGAACATCCTTGAGTCTGAAATCCGCAAAGCAAACTTTACAGTTCTGCAAAATTCCTCATTAGTTGCTCCATATATGGATCAACACAAGAATATTGTACGTTCAGAAAACCCAGAGAAGAGTGAAGCCTGGATTACACGGCATCACAAAGATAATTTCGCAACTTGGCTCCGACAACTTCTTATGGGTAATGATACGATTGACAAACAACTTCAATGGTTGGCTAGGGGACCATCTGTCACAATCTTGCAATACCAAGGGTATGATATAAATGGAAATACATATTATACGAGGAAACAGGACCAAAAGAGTACCAACCAGAACAGTGGTGTCCGTATAGATGCAATAATAGACAATGATGGAACAAAGGAGACATATTATGGTGTCATAGAGGAGATATGGGAACTGGACTATGAACCTTTGAAGGTCCCTTTATTTCGTTGCCAATGGGTGAACCGTGCTCAAGGAGGCGTAATGGTGGACCGATATGGGATGACAACAGTGGACCTCAACAAGATTGGATACAAACATGAACCATTCATTCTAGCAAGGATGTCACTCAGGTTTTCTATGTGATGGACATCTCAAGCAAACCCAAAAAGGGCCCTAATAAGGATCAGCCAAAACGCCATATAGTCCTCTCTGGAAAGAGGAAGATCGTTGGAGTTGAGGACATTTCAGATAATTCAGAAGATTTTAATCGGCTTGATGACCTCCCTCCATTTTCAATTAATGTTGACCCTAGCATCCTATTGTCTAGAGAAGATGCTCCGTACTTACATCGCGATCATAAACAAGGATACTTAGTTAAGAAGAAGACTGTCAATGTTCCGTTAGTTGACGAAAATTAGTTCGTTCCGAAATGTTGTATGAACTCAAGTGATGTATTTTGTGAACTTATTTAATTTATAAAAGTATATTGATAATTCATTCTATTTTATTGTATTCTGTACGTATAAAATAATAACTTTGTATGTTGATTTATTATAAGTCAGATATTTACACACTCAATTAATGTTATATTTTTTCCTAATTTTATTTAGACTCTGAATTAATGTTGAATCATAAAATTAAAAAAAATTCTCAAATAACCATTGTATAAACATTGAATTTTGAAATAAATAAACAAACATCTTAAATATTGTTGGCATTAAATTACAGTTTATTATATCTAATATTTATCGTTATTTTTGCATGTTCAAAATAATTTTTTTTTTCTTTTTAATCTATTTTGTATGGTTAAAAGAATTATAACAAATGGTTTAGAAGTACTAAAAAAGAGGGAGATTGGCGGAAAACGAAAATGGGAGGCCGATTTAGTACCGGGCCTTGGAAAGAGCCGGTACTAAATGGGCCCTTTTCATTTCCCGCCAGGAGGTGACATTTAGTATCGGCTGGTGGCACCAGCCGATACTAATGGGCGACGATTAGTACCGGCTGGTGGCACCAGCCGATACTAAATGCCCTCATTTTCACTTCCCGCGCCGAGGGACATTTAGTACCGGCTGGTGGCACCAGCCGGTACTAAATTGGCACGCCTATATAAGGCGCGTCTTCTCCACAGCGGTGGCACTTCACTTCGCTTGATCCCCCGCCTCGTCGCGCTCCTCCCTCACCGGCGCCGCTCCCTCACCGAAGGCCGCAAGACACCACTACGAGCATCACCAAGCCGAGCTGCACCTACTGCGCCGGCCTTCTTCATCCATCTTGCACCGGAGCGCCGTCGCCGCGTGGAGCTCCAAGCACCGCCCGCCTTCGCCGATTCCGGCCGCCTCACCTCGACTCGGCCCTCAGTGAGAACCTCTACGAGTTCCTCTTGCCCTCCTCTTTCGTCTCCTCCCCTCGGCCAAGACGGACCCGAGCGCCGGCCACCGTCCCCGATTTCGGTCGTGCGCAGTCGTCCCCGCCGGTTGTAAGCACTGGATTTGTAGGTCACTGTAGGGCATTCAATCCTCGCCGTCTAGCATCGGATTTTGACAGAATTGAAGTAGGTTCGACTCGATTTGTAGCCTGCATTCATGATTTGTGTGGAAATGGAAACGGTGGAATTTTGGGGAGTCATCGGCACCCGCAAGCAAGGAGTGCTCTGTTGCGATGTTTCAATTGATTTATGGAGAGTTGGACATTGCCATCCACCACTGTAATTTGCAGGCAAAGTGTAATTTTTTTTCTTATTATTGTCCTATATTTGAAGATATGAATTTGGGGATCGACGTGGCATCGCATGACATGATCAGACCGACATGTATGAGTGTTGACCGATGACGCGTATCGTTTGAAGCCTTAAGAAACCGGCAGAGAAAGCGGCAGTTTATTTTCCGAACGACCCAAAAACTTGTAAGTAGTGTTTCGGTTTGTTTCTTCGGTTCGGCTATCCGATGATGGATTGCTGCTTTCCGGAAGTTCTTGGCAATGAATTTCTCGTATAAGAACTTGTTTTTTATTTGGCTGCTCGGCTAACAGTGTCGATGAAATCATGCGCATAAACTCAACAATAGTCTAGTTTTGGGTATATTACGTTTCAAAAGAAAGGCATTTGGATAGGTTTCTTCATTTTCATTTTCCATTCTGAAATGTTCCCATGTTCACCGATAAATATTAATTTAATTAATTCCTACCTAACCATCTTTTCTAATTAAAAGCAAATTAGGCTTATACTTCATTTTTTTATGAATAAAGCTCATATGATTAATATTGTTATAATTTCTTTCTAATAATAACATGATTAGTTGAGCACGAATAATAAAGTTATTCGATTAGATGTTCTCTCCTGCTATGTTTTCCAAAGTTAAGTATTTCATTGGTGTAGTTTATATATGAACTTTGTGTTCTTATAAGTTAGCCCCTGGACTCTTAGTTTAATTGCAAATTAGCCCCTAGACACTTTGTATTCTTATATTGTACAAGTGCATTTCGAGATTTATTTAACATATATTCCAAATACAGAAACAGAAAGCAAAGAATACACGAACCTCTCCCGGCTTGAAGAAATAAATATGATTTAAAATCGATGGAGCAAAATCACTTCACCAGGTCGACGATCTATGTTCGGTTCTGCATGCCAATTTTGCAAGTATGTTACCAAATGTATTAAAAGAAATAGATACTAAAATATATGTTCAACCAAAAGTATTAAAAGAAATAACCAAACTATTCAAGTTTGCAAGTATTTCAATAAGCCAAAATATGTCCGGGCTTAAACATGAGCAAACCTCTATTATTATATACAAGAGCAATCAATTTTCTTTCATTGTACTGTCTTTGTATTCTTATAAGTTAGCCCCTGGATTCTTAGTTTAATTCCAAATTAACCCCTGGACTCTTTGTATTCTTATAAGTTAGCATTTTTACAAATCGCAGGAATTGGTTGGATCGTAACATTTCTAGACCCTCCAAGTGTGGAAATGGCTGGTGAGGGTGGGAACTTCGAGGACTTCATGGCAAATCTGATTAGGCAAGGCACCCAGTTCGAATTACCCCCTGAAGATGATCAACTTCCCGCAGGCGAGGATGATGGCAGCCAGTATGTTAACACGACTGGGGAGGGCGAAGATAACACTAATGAATATGAAGAAAATCCTGAGGAAGAAAATGTGCCCGAGGTATATATAGAGAGAGACATATGATTAGAAGTTTCAATTCGTACTTATCATCATTTCTAAAATTCTATATGATTGCATATCTTCTTAGGCTTCTGGGTCGAGGAAACGTAAACGGAGCACAAAAGCAAAGATGGAGGGGAAAATAATCATTACAACGATCGCCGACGACGGCACCCCAACCGCTCCCGCCAATGCTAAGACAAAGTTTGTCAATCAAATTGGATACATTGTCAGAGAGAACATCCCCATCAGCTTCTCGAAGTGGAAAGCCCCTAAGGGTGAGAAGGCCGAAGACCATCCAGATGTCGTTCCTGATCAAGAGAAAGAGTTGTGTTGGGAACAGTTGCTCATGCACTTCACACTTCCAGTTGGTGAAGGCATAGAAGAAAAAGTGAAGCACTACGCCTTTTTGAAGATGGCAATTGCTTTCCAAACATTCAAGAAGAACCTGAAGAAAGAATTCATCAAGAAAGGGACGACACCTGATTTTGAGACCAAGTACCAGAAGCTTTGTCCTCATTGGGATGCGTTCGTCCGATACACACTCTCGGAAGAACGAGCTGCGTTGGTTAAGCAAAACACAGAAAACGCGAGCCACAAGAAGCACTCCCATAGAACTGGGCAAGGAGGGTATGCAGCGACAATTCCCAAGTGGGAGAAGATGGAAGCTGCCCTGATGGAAAAAGGAATCGCACTTGCGACCCTTCACTGGCCAAGAAGAGCTAAGTGGTACTTTTATGCTCATGGCGGCAAACTGAACCAAGATAATGGAGCATTGATCACATCGGATCAATTGCGAGCAGCGGCCGAAAGGCTGGAAGCTGTGCTAAAGGCTAAGCGGAAGGAACCTTCAAGCCTAATCGAGAGAAAGACGAGCTAAGTTACGCCCTCGGGACTCTAGAACACACTGGTCGTATGCGAGGCTTGGGCGTAGTTCCATGGAAGCATGGCTTCTCTGAAGATCTTGAGAGTTATAGAAGTCGAAGCAGAAGCAAGGCTGAACAGGCAGAGCAAATGCGTGCACTTGAAGAA
This sequence comes from Miscanthus lutarioriparius, assembly GCA_904845875.1. Lineage (NCBI taxonomy): Eukaryota > Viridiplantae > Streptophyta > Magnoliopsida > Poales > Poaceae > Miscanthus > Miscanthus lutarioriparius. The sequence continues at coordinate 71,616,566 of CAJGYO010000012.1, read as the reverse complement.
CGGGTCGCTGCAACTGAGCAGAAGCTGGCGATGCTTACACAAGGACAAGATATTGTAATGGTCAGCCCCACATCTCAGCAGAAGAGCAGCGTCGCTTCCACAGAGAACCAAGGCACACCACTAATTGCCCAGAGCGAACGGTACTCGGTGGACGAAATCACCGCGAGGACCCCCTGCGAGCTTGTTACCCCCGTAGGGAAGAAGACAAAAGTGGTGGCTCAAGCGATCGCTGAGGTGCCTGTACAAGGCGGGTTAATCCATGGAGTGGAGATCCCCGCGGGGTATGCAAGGGTTCAAGTCGACAGAGTGGAGCTAGGCTGGGAGGACTTGGATCTCGAGATCGAAGGAGGCGATGGTGAAACGGAACTTGGACAAGCCATCCACACTTGGATCTGCTGGCCCAAGAAATACATAAGATTTTCATGTCCTGAAGTAACAACATCATCGGCGCAGAGCTCAAGGCCAAGCTCACCACCGCAACCTCCCAGAGCTCCGAGCATGGATCCATCGTCTACTGCAGGCGCAGGGGACCCAAGCATGGATCCACGATCATCACCTGCGGCACCTCCACCACTGCCACCTCCACCTCCGTCACCTTCACCTGCGGCACCTGAGGCAACTGGACCTCCACCCACTGCGGCACCTGCTAGTCGCAAGAGTACGAGCAGAGTCGGGACAAAGCCTCCACCACCGAAGCCCACTTCTGAAAAGGCACCTCCTAGGTAGAGGAAGCCAAAGCCGGCACCACCGAAGCTCGCTTACGACAAGACAGATGAGGAGCTCGAAGAGGCAGTCAAAGAGTATAACAGAAAGTTCTTTGCAAAAGAGAAGCCGCAGCCGAAAGAACCAATTGATCCGAAAGCACAAAAACACTTTATTAGGGAAGCGGCTAGAAATTTGCAACCCAAGAAACTGCCCTTAGATTACGAGCGCTAGATCAGAAAGGCCAGCCAAAAGAAGAAGGGTAGGCCCGTTCCCCAGCTTGGTGAGCAATCCAAGCAGTCCGTACCTGATCTCAAGGTGCTTTCAGATTCGGAAATGATAATGATCTCAAGGTGCTTTCAGATTCGGAAATGATAATGGTTGACTTTCTAGTACAGACGAATCTAACGAAAGCCCAATTGAGAGGGGAGGACGATATCCCAACTGCTCCACTTGCTGCTAGGAAGCCATTTGAATTGGAGCAGCCTCTAATGTGGCTAGAACTGATCAACCAGCTGCCAACAAAGATGCGTGCACTGCATAACTGGTATTTGAAAGCATCTGCAGAAGGTCAAATGGTCATCTCTGCCCTGGTAAAAGATGAGCATTACTTTCGAGGGACCGATAAAATTATCATTTTTTTCAAAGAGTTTTGGTATTTGTACCATCAAGACGCCTTCGACAAGTCTTTACTCAGCGCATGGGTCCTGTAAGTGTTTTCGATCCTTGATTTGAATATCCCGACTCAAATCCATCGTTTGCACTCTCACACGTATTTTATTTTTATCATGTAGAATGGAGATTCAAAGATGCCGGCCGAATGGTTTTTTTGGTATCGGCTTCATAGACCCATATACCATCCACGGGCCTAATATAGCGAAGTATCCCAATAGGATGAGGAATACTATAGCCCACTTCTTCAATAAACAACATCACAAGGAGATTATTCTCTTCCCGTACAACTTTGGGTGAGTCATTCAACCATTTTCTCATCCATTAATTATATGTGCTTAATACTAACAACATTGCATGACCGTCATCAAAATGTCTCTGGACAGCTTCCATTGGATTCTCCTAGTTATTGTGATCGAGCGAGGCAGAGTCCTGGTACTTGACTCATTAAGGAAACCTATATTAGAGTACCAAGATCTCATCAATGTCCTGCAGTTGGCATGGGAACGCTTCACCAAGCAACAACCAGGACTGAAGGACAGACTTGAAATAAAGACAGACTTCCTGGTACGAACTGAATCTTCACATGTAGTAGTGTCATTTCTTTTAATTTAACACCATAAATATTTAACAACTCATGCCATTGTCTCTCTATATATATAGTGCATGCGGCAAGAGAAAGGAAACAACCTATGTGGATACTATGTATGTGATTTTATCCACAGTCACTACCGGAAACACCTAATTTACCGAGTGTCCCCACCTTTGCCGTGGGCAAGATTTCGGGCACTCGGCAAACATGGTGTTTGCCGAGTGTCCCAAAGACGACGCTCGGCAAAACTAAAACTCACGGCATAACAATTTACGCCGAGTGCTGACACTCGGCAAATAAAAGACACACGGTAACTTCATGTCCGGGGTAACACCGTCACCTCCGTTATCATTTTGCCGAGTGCCACCCGTTAACACACGGCAAACCAACCTATATGCCGAGTGTCAAAGTACAACACTCGGCAAATCCTACTATATGCCGAGTGTCAGAATATGACACTTGGCAAACATTTTTTTTTATTTTACCTCCCAAACTTTTTGTACTGTTGTCTTACAATACCTGTTGCTCTGTGTTGAAGTTTTGTACATTTCTGAGTTATTTTACTATATTTCGTCAATTTATTTTAGTCAAATGAATTTTCGGTAATTTTTTTATTTGAACTGCAAGTGCTTCGAATATCCGAAAAAAGTGAATAAAAAATGATATTCTTGTCACTGAGTCTGTTTTGAGACCGTATCCAGGGCCAGACCAGAAATTTCGAACATTGTAATCGCGAAACATGAGCAGAAACGCGTGGCGGAAAAGTCTGAAAATTCTATAAAAAGGAAACGAAGTCTGAAAATCACGAAATTTGTCGAGTTGTCATGATATCATACGTGGAGGCTACGGTAAAAAATTGAGAGTATTTCGGCAAAGTTGACACGTACGCTGCTTACAAATCGGATCATCTCCGAAAAAGTTTCTGAGATTTAAGAAAGGTCCGGTAAGATGAGGAGACAATTTGAATGTCGATTTGGAGTTTCACTTCAAAAATTTTTGTATATACAATAGAGAACAAAAATCGCTTCTTGTGAATTTTTGGCAATTTTTCGGAGCCATTTCATAATTTTAATTCTTTCGTCGCAATTATTGAATTTTAGATGCGTGATATACAAACACGTGAAATAATAGTCCAATTTTTGTACAAGCTTGAAATTCACATTTGTGAGTGCACCTAAAAGTGTAATGCAAGTTCATTTCATGAAATTAGTGAAACATGAAATAAAGGAAAGTAATTAAGTAGAGGAAAGAAAAGGGCAGCATGAAATATAGAAATAAGTTTGCCGAGTGCTGCATAGGTGGCACTCGGCAAAAATGTAATAATTTTTGTTTTAAATTTTTTGTTAAGGGCGAACAGGGATTTTTTAAAATAGAGAAAATAGGAGGGCACTTTTTTTTAAAAAAAATGTTTGTCGAGTGCCCAATCGTCACGGCACTCGGCAACTAGGCGTTTAGGTTTTTTTTAAGTAGTTTACCGAGTGCGCCATCGGCCGACACTCGGCAAACTGATGGGATTTTTTTTTAAAAACGTTGCCGAGTGTCGTATTGGGCCGACACTCAGCAAACAGGCCGCAAAATAACTAGGCCGCTGGCCGGCTCTGTTCATTTCATTTCCACGCGCACGCGCCGCCGTCGACCTCCCTCCCCTCGCGCCGCCGTCAGCTCCCCCCGCCTCCTCCTCCCCCCACTCCATCATGCTCCCCACGCCCGCCCGTCGTGAGCTCCCTCCCCACGCGCCGCCGACCGCACACCCTCCACCGCAACCCCTCCGCCGCCCCCTCCTCCCCCACTCCTCGGCCCCTCCCTCCCCACCCCCCCCTCCTCCGCCGTCGACCTCCACCCCCCGGCCCGGTCTGCCACACCACCGGCTGCCCACCCTGTCCCCGCCCACAAAACCGAGCGCGAGCGACCCCCGCCCATCTCGCCCCAGCCCGAGTCCTCATGCCACCTCGGTGCCCGCCCGTGAGGAGCCCCTTGCTCGGCGCCACTCCGGCGACCTCTGGGCGGCTTCTACAAGTGACCGCCTCTCCGATGATAGCTGTTCTCTGGCGACCTGGTAACTCAAAATCGCCCTGCTCGGTTGCTTCCGATTTGGGACTCGTTTCAGTTTTGATTTCGGTTTCAGAAGTGGCAAATTTTGATTTCGATTAGATAAGTGCATAGGGAATAATACGTGATGCATGCATTCATATGCATCTGTTGCTGATAAAGCTGATAAAGCAAGCAGCAGCAGGATTGGGGGGAGGGGAGGGGAGGGGAGGGGTCAATCAACACAGCCATCTGACCCTAGCTATAATTTTGTTGTTGATTTGAAGAACACATTGTTCCTAGTCTTAAAATGTTTATGTGCTGGAGTATTTGGATGCCAAATTCATTTTCCAACAAATCCCACAAAGTAGCTGCAAAGGAAAATTACTGTCGTTGGGTGGAGCATTAGTCCAGATTAGTTCAGCCTTATTTAGCCTACCAGCAGTATTCTCTGCATTTGCTTGCCAACCCTTGTTCTAAATTGCATGGTGATTACTATGCAATATATAGATACTCTGCCATCTGGACTGGATGTGGTAGCAAATAAGAACTGGTTTTAGTTTTTTTTTTGTCAAGCTGAACATCTGTGCATGCCTTACTGAAAATCTGATTTCCTGGCATTATCCTCGTGTCTTTGCCAATTTCCATTTCGTGCACTGGGCAAGCTAAAAAATATTTTCTTCTTGGAAAATTTCTAGATTACATTCAGTATTGTGTTGAGAACTTTCACGATCATGTGTACTGCTAGCTTCTTCATTTGAGATAGTAAATAGCTCGTCAGGCGTGCTTCTTGTTTGATTCAAATAGCTATCGTCCCTAATGTCCATATTGGTGGAACAAGCATAAGTTTCCTCACACATGCTTCTTTTGCTACTCTGAGAAGTCCCAATCTTTTCAGTTAGCATAGAGTATATATTTCCACAGTGCAAATAATGTGCACCTCCAACCTTATTTGCGGACATATGCCTCCATGTGGATGATGCACCAATAACGCTATTGAATGGTGTCAGCATCAACATCTTCTTTACCGAAATAAGATCCTCATAAATTTTTTTAGGTGTAGACAAACAGTTTTGAGATCTCAGACCACTTGAGCTTTCCACATAGCAAGGTGTCAGTATATTTCCTTGTTGATCCCTGCTAAAGCACACATGGTCTTCCCTACTCGAAGTCCCATGAATCTCAGATCTTTGAGTTGTGCCAGATGATTCAGGCTGGCCAACAAGATTCCAGATTCCAGCCAATGCAGATACAAACTGGGGAGTGGTCAATCTTCTGCAAGCATATGTTCTGCAAGATTGAGAACTTTGGCTTGATTGATGATTGGCATCTCGCTCCTTAGTAATCAAAGCATCTGGCTCAAATAAGTGGTGCTCATCTAATGAAAACCTGTGGTAATTGATTGTTGACTTTGCCGCTTTTGAAGCTCGGCGTGTCGAGTTCATCTTTTACTAGATTGCAAGGTAGTAATAAGTATATAAAAAAAAAGTCCAACTAATCGGCTGCTTGAGATCTGCAGGAAGCAATAATGAACAGAGTATTTAGCTCACTGAAGTAATTCTCTAGAAGCTGAGTCATTTCAGTGGCTACCAAACAGAGAATATAGCTAGCACGTAGTATCCGACAGTAGCACCCTACCCTAGTAAGACCGAATCTCATGAGCATCAGCAATCTACAAAAACAGCCGAGCAAGCAGAAGCAATCCAGTTGCTGGAATAGGATGACCAGGATCTGAAGGCTCAGATAAATAGAGAAAAATTCACGGAAAGTCCGAATGCCAGCTACTCTGCTATACGGGGCGTTTCTCCGAACACCGCGTGTGCGCGAGACGAAGAGCAAGCTCCCAGTCCCTGAGCGCCTCATCCCCCAGCATACGCGAGCTAACAAATGAAATTGAGACATGAGACCGATTCAGTTTGCTTGCTTCCGGTAGCAGATTATTTTCTGAAGCCTGCCCTTGTACACCTCACCCTACCACATCCAGTCTGTCACATCAGCTTAGATTGGGGTAGCAGATTATATTGGTACATAGCCCCTCTGTCAAATAATTTGCTAAAATCTATTGCTCACAGGTCACATCAGCTTAGTCTCACAGAAACAATATTTTTCAGAGTTCAGAAACCGATCTGCTAGTTTAGTAGAAATTTAGACTCCCTATGTATAGGCCTAGGCGAGAACTAAAAAAACTCACATCACACAGGAGGCTGAAAAGTCCAGATCATGGTTTTTGGAGTAGCTCTTGAAACGTAGAGATGTTTTGAGGTCCTGTTTTTGGGAACCTAGCTAGCTAGCTTCTATTCGATGAAAAGTCCAGATCTTGTTTCTTTTTACTTTGTTTATGGTGATATAAAGGTAATTACTTACTCGTGTGAAATGACTTATTCTTTTAGGGAGGACTGAGGCTTCTAGCTGTTTGTTGGTGTTCCGTGGACCTTGTAGCGGTTGAGGCTTCTCCTGTTTGCGGGACAGTGAGGTGAGGCATAAAACACCCCTCTTTTCCGTATTATGCATGTTTGTAGAGCACGTAACCCGGTTAGGCGTCTCCCGTTCGAAAGAGATACGGTTGGAAATATGCAGCTCTTTGCATATCGATAACCGTATCTGTTTCGAATTGTCCACGTTTTTTGACAGCCCTAGGATGCGTAGATGGGGTTAGTCTCCGTGGTCTACTCCGTTCCGAGGCAGAGTTTCGACAGCATCTCCCTGTTGTTCTCCGGATACACAATCTTCCTACCAGGACGTGTATTTGGAGAACAGCGGGGAGGTGCTACCGAAATTCTGTCTCGGAGCGGAGTAGACCATGGAGACTAACCCCAGCTACGCATCCTCGGGTGGGATTAGGACCTATCCTGACCTATTAGATGGTAGGAACATCGCGTACATGCAATTGATTGTTAATGTCTCGCTGGTATATACATATATATATATATATATATATATATATATATATATATATATATATATCGGGAGGATGGATGACCGTGGTGGATGTACACGGGCACCCAAGTCAAGCGTGCTTTGACCGATGAATGGATTGAGAAGACGGAGGCTTTCATAGATAGAGCATTTGCCCTAGTTCCGGAGAGTCAGCCATTTGGTGTCCGTGCGGTAGATGTGCAAACAGTGGCCGGCAACCAAAGGATGTCATGTCTACTCATCTTTGCAAGAATGGATTCACGGCAGATTATACTCGGTGGATCTACCACGGTGAAGCCGATCGGATGAGAGAGGAGGTCGTGAGAGCACGCGTCGAAGATTTCGATCTTGATGCCGGGTAGGTGGTGGCTAAATGACTTTCACGAAGCACACGTAGGTGAAGAAGGTGGGGAGGAGGAGCGAGGCAACCGCAAAGGCGTATTATGACATGTTATCTTGACGACGAAACCCCTTCACGGCCACACAAAGGTTTCTCAACTGGATGCCATTGGACGGGTAATGGCCTTAAAGGCTCGATTTAGCATGAGTCGAGATTATTACGATGCTACGTTGGCGATTATTGGCGGCTTGCTTCCGAAGCTCACATTATGCCAAAGAGCATGTACGAGTCGCAAAACTCCTTCGTGCACTCAAGATGCCATATGAGCGAGATACATGCTTGTCCGAAGGGTGCGTCCTATTTAGGAAAGGACACGAGAAAGCAAAAGTCTTGTCCAAAGTGTCAATCCTCTAGGTACCGGAGGTAGAGTCCAGTGATGGTCGGAAGAGGCGACTTGAGATCCCCGTGAAGATCCTATGGTACCTTCCATTCTTACCGAGGATCCAACGGCTATACATGACCGAGGAAACATGAAAAATGTGACGTGGCACAAAAATGGCACTCGTCATACCCGAGAAGATGGTACATCCATCTGATGGTGAAGCATGGACCCACTTTGATGGGATTCATCGTGAGAAAGCTCTTGAGGCTCGTAATGTACGTGTTGCGCTAGCAACAGATGGGTTCAATCCTTATGGACTGATGGCTGCCCCATACACTTGTTGGCCAATCTTCGTTATCCCCCTCAATCTCCCCCTCAGTGTCGTGTTTCGATGACAGAATATATTCTTGTCATTGATAATTCCTGGACACCCGGGGAGTAAGATGGGTGTGTTCATGGAGCCTCTGATTGATGAGCTGGTCCGTGCTTGGGAGGAAGGGGTGTTGACATATGACCGAGCTACGAAGAGGAACTTCAGAATGCATGTCTGGTACCACTACTCCCTGCATGACTTCTTGGCGTATGGGATATTCTGCGCCTGGTGTGTTCACGGGAGGTTCCCATGCCCATTATGCAAGACAGCTATGCAGTTCATTTGGTTGAAGAAGGGTGGCAAGTATTCTTCGTTCGACAAGCATCGACAGTTCCTCCCTATTGAGCATGCATTCAGACGAGACATCAAGAACTTTACAAAAGGTGTGGTAGTGACAGACCCCGCACCGCAGATCATGACTGGTGCCGAGGTTCGTGCTCAGATAGATGCTCTCATCGTCAACCCACAAGGCGATGGTTTTGTGGGATATGGTCGTCAACATATGTGGACTCATAAGTCGGGCTTGGAGAGGCTCCCCTATTATGATGACCTCCTTCTTCCACATAACATTGATGTGATGCACACTGAAAAGAATGTAGCCGAGGCACTTTGGGGAACACTCATGGACACTGAAAAGTCAAAGGACAACGTTAAGGCTAGAGTGGACCTAGCAACGTTATGCGATAGACCAAAGCAAGAAATGAAGCCTCCTAGAGGCGGCAAGACATGGAGCAAGCCTAAGGCCAATTTTGTCTTGACCAGGCCCCAAAGAAGGCAAGTACTTGAATGGATGCAAACGTTGATGTTCCCTGATGGGTATGCAACGAATCGGAGGAGGGGAGTGAACTTATCTACTCTGCGAGTCAAAGGGATGAAGAGCCATGACTTCCACATGGATTGAGCGGCTTCTTCCGGCGATGATTCGTGGCTATGTCCCTGAGCATGTCTGGCTAGTGCTGGCAGAGTTGAGCTATTTCTTCTGCCAGCTTTGTGCCAAGGAGTTGTCTCGAAAATTGGTTGAGGACTTGGAAAGAATGGCGCCGGTGCTTCTCTGTAAGTTGGAGAAGATATTTCCACCCTGCTTCTTTGTTCCGATGCAGCATTTGATCTTGCACCTCCCGTATGAGGCACGAATGGGGGGCCTGTGCAGGGCCGTTGGTGCTATCCAATCGAGAGATGTCTAAAGGTTGTTCGAAGTAAATGTAAGAATAAAGGCAAAATTGAGGCTTCCGTTGCAGAGGCATACATTCTGGAGGAGGTGTCAAACTTCACAACAAGTTACTATAGTGACAACCTTCCCAGCGTGCATAATCCACCCCCTCGCTACAATGCTGGTGAAAATGAATCGAACCTCAGCCTTTTCCAAGGGCAGCTCGGAAGTGCAAGTGATTGGAAACCCAAGGCATTGAGACATGAAGAGTGGCGCACTATCATGCACTATGTGTTGACCAACCTTCCCGAAGTGGAGCCATACATGCAGTAAGTTCACAACAAACTTGTTAAATATGCTGTCACTATTTGGTATCCAACTCTCTTGTCTCTCATTGTTATAGGGAATTTCTTGATCACTACTGGCATCTATCAAGGGAACCTACCCCGCAGGAATGTGATACCCTTCTTAAACAGGGTGCGGGAAATGGAATGCCCGATTTCATTTCTTGGTTCGCACAGAAGGTATTGTCCAACTTTGCTCGTACTTAGTTTGACATTACAAGTTGCTCGTACTTAGTTTAACGATATATCCTGCTTGAGCTTGCAGGGCCAAACCGATTAGTCTATGGATCCCGAGTTAGCACAGGTGTCCAGTGGCTTTCTGTATAGGGTCAGGTCATTTGCCGCTTATGACGTGAATGGATATCGCTTTCACACGACAGCACATGAGGAAAGTCGGCCCAATCGAAGAACCACAAATACCGGAGTTCTTACGCCCGGCACTGATGGGACCGATTATTATGGGAGAATCGAAGAAATCTACGAAGTCAAATTTCGTGGTTCCAAACCCCTTAAGTCTGTCATATTCAAATGTCATTGGTTTGATCCTGCAGTAACGAGACGGACCCCTAATCTTGGGCTGGTTGAAATTTGTCAGGATTCTGTCTATCTAGGGGAAGATGTCTATGTTGTTGCTCAACAGGTGACGCAAGTTTATTATCTGCCATACGCGTGCCCAAATGACGATCGTCTTAAGGGTTGGTATATTGTGCAGAAGACATCGCCACATGGTAGACTACCTCTCCCAAATGATCAAGATTACAACTTAGACCCAAACACATATGACGGGGAGTTCTATCAAGAGGAGGGGCTAGAAGGGAGTTTTGAGATAGACTTAACCGGTGCGATCGAAATGGAAGTAGATAATGAAAGGGTTGATGAAGAGGACGATGGAGATGAGGTGGAAAATGTGCAAGACTTAGAATTACTTGAGCGAGTGCGTATAGGCAATGCCGATGATGACAACATTGGTCCTTCGGATAGTGTTGATTATTTCGACATGTGTGATAGTGATGATGAGAGTTATGATCCGGTTGATCCCGATCATGATGCCTATTTCTAATACAAGTAATACTATCATTTTCTAATTATGTTTCGTTTATTTTGCATTTCTTTTTTAGGTTGTCCTGTTTATATGTGCTTATTGGTTTACTCTTTTTAATTGCAGGTGATTGACAAAAGATGGTGGGTGGTATGAGGTCTGTCGGGTCATTTTACCGGAGCTCGGCGTCCGCTCCAGCTGAGGAGGCTCCTGCAGCTGAGGAGTCGCCGCGGAGGCGCAGGGGTCGGCCGAGAGGCCAGGGTCGGTAGGCGCGTGCAGCGACTCGGCCGCTGTCGCCTGTACCTCCCTCGCCTCAGGAGGAGGCGGAGGAGGAGGAGCACGAGCACGAGGAGCATGAGGAGCAGGCCCAGCAGGAGGAGGGCGAGCACGAGGAGCCCTCGGCGGGGGGTTCCTCTTCCTCTGCTTCGAAGATCTGGTTGCGAGGCCCTTCACGCCTCCCGGAACAGCCTATACCTTTCACGAAATGGCCGGTGATTCACCCCAATGGGCCAAGGTAAGTATCTTAAGATGTTATCGCTACTTCATTTGATAGGTTTAACATGGCAAAATACAAACTAATATTTTTTCGTTAATCACTTGGACAGGGGATGGAAGGTTGTGGCTGCAGGTGATCACAAACGCCTTCCCGGTGGAATCCTGTGTCTTCTGTGTAGGGAACACTTCCCTGGCCTGGTGGACTGGGCAGGAGGGGTGGAGCCGGCCTACACGTTCGAGCACTACGCCTCTGCCCCCGATGTACGAGATCGGGAAGGCAGGAAATTCGACAACAAGGCGCAATGGGTTGTGAAAGAGCTGTGGGTAAGCCTTCCCCGCACTATCTTGCTCAATACATCGCATTCCTATCACATCCTTGAAATAATGACTACATACATAATGTTTATATGCAGGATTTCTACAGATGTGACGAGGGATACGAGGAGAGGGCCGAGAGGCATGCTCACAAAGCCTGCTACAAGCTCGTGAAGGACATGCACTACGAGGCGCATATCCTGGCTGTACAGCAATACAAAGCTGTCTTCGAGGAAGTGAAGATCGACAAAGACCTCGCAAGAACCTTGACGCTGACCAAAGAGCAATACATGCTGGTAAATATTGTTTCTTCCTGAGATTAAGTACACTTACTGTGTTCTTATATGACAAATGCTTGTTGACGTGTAGGTGCCTCCAAATTGGGTGGCCGGTAAAGGCGAGTGCTGGAGGAGGATGGTGGACAAGTGGTGCTCCCCGGAGTGGTCGGAGACACATGCCGCTTGCCGGGAGCGGCGTTTGATGATGACAGGTGCACCACACCATCAGGGGAACCTTACCCTTGCCGAGTACGCGGAGAGATGGGTACGTGACTTCATTTATGTATTCCAACGCTTACTTCTGCATAGTTTCTAATGATCTTACTGTTTGTTTCACAGTCGGCGTCACATGGTGGCGCACCCAGGATTTCGACCCGTCACAAGGGCAAGGCGACGTCCACCGTCGACTTCAACCCGGAGGACCCCCCCTCGGCGTACAGCAATACCTCCATCCACAGCCGTCTCACCGAGTACACAACGGCGGCCAAGGCGGTCCATGGGCCGGAGTACGATCCGAGCACCCGAGTTTTCAAGGAGACCTTGTCATGAGGGTGGGAGGAGGCAAGGAGCATGGCAGTGTATTGGCTTGGCGACAGCGTCGTCGACACGGCCACTACTCCCACTCTCTCCCGGATCCGAGCAAGCGACATGGGCCAGAGGCGCCCCATACGCCCACAGCCGACCCAAGACACAAACCGCGCCATGCAAACTTTGCGAGTTATTACTCTTTTATTAAATGTTCATTGTTTCTTACATACCTTTGATTCCCATTGTAACATTGGGGTGAAATTTTGTAGGCCGAGCTAGAAGAAGAGAGGAGGCAGAGAATAGCATTGGAGGCGAAGATTGGCCGATCGGCGGAGGCGAGGAGCAGATGTTTGATGGATGCAAAGTCTCGGCGCGAAGATGGGTGAACCTCTCGCCACAAGCGCTATTCCTTCCTCCTCGTCCTCCTCAAGACACTCCTGTGAGTACATCGACAATTCCCTTTTTCTATTTATTAGTGCAAAACAGTCCCGCAGTTGTGTCGAAAAACAAATAAGAATCAGCACCTACAATTCCTCATGAAAAAAAAAATCATCATCCAAAATGGTGTGTGCACGGGAAGGGTAGATCAGTAGATGTAGTGGTTACAACTTAAGGGATAGCAATTGTTTGCCTTTCTAGAAAGTATTTTCAAGTATGCATTGACCATTAAACTTAGCTTAGAATTTGTTAACAGTCGCTACAAAACCAACATATTATCATAGTATTTAGCCAACAAAATCAACTCCGCTCCCTCCCCTCAACCACTTTGGTCGAGACGGCCTGATCTTTGTCGCCTGAATCTGGTGAGGGAGCTCATCTCTACACCTCGCTTCCCAACCCAATCAACTCCGCTCCCTCCCCTCTTCCGCATTGGCATTAAGATCCACATGCTGCCGGCGACGTGAGTGCATGTGGACTTGGCCATTGTCTCATCCTCCCGGACAGCGAAACTTGGAGAGTAAGAGAAGAAGGGGTCGGGATCTGGTGCTAGAGGCGACGGAGACAGTGCTGGCCTAATATGCCCTACATTTTTTAATGGAGCAAGAAAATAGTGGTAGTGGAGCTATATGTTTGACCACAGTAGTAGTATGTATATTATACCTTCGATACTCCCACTCTTCTTCTGGCCGCGTAGTCCAGATGATTGGTTGTACGTGCAATTGGAATGTGGGAAGAAATTCAAAGCAATGGAAGCACAGACAGGAGTATACCACTACGGCTACGCCAATGGCCCTGCAGACGCACTAGCCCTTTGCGGCTTGTTGCACCAACAAATAAGCCAGCAGGTGCGTGGCCTGCTGTGATTCAAGTTCAAGGACAGACAGAGGTACGGCGTCGAATTGGTGGGTCGCACTCAAAGCCAGCAGACACGCCGGGCCGGACATTGCTGAATCCAGAAGCCAGGAAATGTAGACCGGACCGGACGGGTGCTAATCTTGTCCCCGGGGGAAACGAGACCGTGCTCGGTGGCGGTGCTCACCAGTCACCAGCAAAAACAGAGCGGACGGTGGCTCCAGCGATGCTACTAGCTATATACTCACACACTCACACACACACAGTTGTATTTGTTATATTGCCTTTTGAATTGCAATGCTACTAGCTATATATGTCTCAACAATTCCTTTTGCAGCTATCAAGTAATCTTATATATTCTTTGTGCAGGGTTAATCGGCGGCATCAAACGATGTACCTCATGACCCACCGCAGCAGTCGCCGTGGTCTAATTGGTGATTTGCTTCTTTTCATGTGTTGAACTTATTCCTTGTGTTGCACTTATGCTTGTAATGCACTTATGGTGGATACTTTAAACTCGAACCTTATGTTGGTATTGTGGTATGACATTTGTGTACCATTGTGGATTATTGTGATGTATGTGATATGTGGAGATGATATATATCTGTGCTGTGTAATATATTTGTGCTGTGAAACATATCTGTGCTGTGATATATATATGTGCTGTGAAATATAATGCAAAAACAAAAACAATCAGATTTCTGAGGCTTTGCCGAGTGTTATGACCAAGACACTCGGCAAAGTAAACACAATTTGCCGAGTGTTATCACCAAGACACTCGGCGAAAAGATTTAAAAAAAAAACCAAATACTGTTTCAAAAATGTTTGCCGAGTGTCTGACAGTGCGACACTTGGCATATGTTTACAATTTGCCGAGTGCAGCACTCGGCGACAAGGAATTCTAAAAATCAAAAATATTTTAAAAAAAATTAGTTGCCGAGTGCCTTGCCGTTTGACACTCGGCGAAGTCGCTGTTAACGGCGGGTCTGGCGTTATGACCATTTCTTTTCGCCGAGAGCCAAACTGCACACGGCAAAATGTTTGCCGAGTGTCCGATAAATGGCACTCGGCAAAGTTGGCTTTGCCGGAACTGTTTATGGCGAGTGCTATTCGCCGAGTGTTACACTCGGCGAACAAGTTGCCGAGTGTTTCGGACACTCGGCAAACTCAAGGAGTCCGGTAGTGAGTCTAGTAGGTCACAACAAGCAAATGACGGCCGCGGAGCTCGAAGTACGTAAAAACAATTTATTACCTTTATTTCATGTACCGTTGTCGCATTGCATTTGTAGGAAACATTCATATCTCGCATATAATATAATGTTTTTTTTTTTTGCATTTGACAGGTTTTGGAGATGCAAGAAAACCTCATGCCGTCAGACCAAGTCCGAGCAATTCAAGAACAGCTCTGTGGATTTCGACGAAGTTATCAATCCCAAGGGCGAGTTCTATTACGGCGGAGCACCCTATCATCCCCAAGTAATCCCAGACAAAGACGATGAGGAGTGACAATTTAATATATGTACATGTAATCTAACTTTGCCTCTCGAAATGTATATATGTTCTATGTATGTAATATATATATATATATATATATATATATATATATATATATATATATATATATATATATAATATGTATGTATATCTAGTATCTTTCTATATTTTGTCTTCTGAATAATCAAATAGTTACGAGTACGAGAATACGTAGGAACCACTACTACGTGTAGCAACGAAACAAATATAACAACAAAGAAAGATAAACAAAAAGAAAAACAATAAAGAAAAGAACAACAAAAAAGGCGGATGAGAAAAAAAAGGCGCCGGAACATTTAGTACCGGCTGGTATTACTAGCCGGTACTAAATACTTGAACATTTAGTACCGGCTGGTAGTACCGGCTGGTAATACCAGCCGGTACTAAATGGCCTGACCCACGTTCCCGGCGGGGTCGGTATTTAGTACCGGCTGGTGTTATCAACCGGTACTAAATGCACCCCGTTAGCACCGATTATTGCAGCCGGTACTAAATGCTGGCCAATTAGTACCGGAAACACGGTACCGGTTGCATAACCAGTACTAGCAGGGGCTACGGCCCGCTACTAAAGGTCAGTTTTATAGTAGTGTCAGCTTTAGATGCTAAATCAAAATTTGAATATCAGTTTCAATTTCTAAAATTTTATAGCATCCATGTAATTTTAAAGCATGCACGCAATCTTACTTGTTACTTATTAGTTATTGCCATAAGCATCCATGCAATTTTAAAGCATGCATGTGTGGCGGAACCGCCCCAAAATTAATCCAGCTTAAGTGTACTCTAACCACCACAGGCGATCATACACTTAAATCGGATTAAAATGGAGGTCCGTCGAGTCAAGCTCGAGTAAACCACGTATTTCCGATCGAAACAACACACTCGCACGATGGCGATTCCCAGAGATTACAGCATTCCACAGATCAAACTTAAAACGGGAATTAAAGTTATTACAGATCAGTTCAATTGTTATAAAGAGGTACTCAGAGTTTCAAAACGAAAAGAGACAGAGTTTGATTTCAGCGGAAATATAAAACGAACTAGCGTCGATACAAAGGTAACGTCAGGGTGAAGCCAGCCCTAGCGCTACTCCACCCGATCCTCGCCCGAGGTCGAGTCCCATTCGATGGTCCAACCAGGAGGAAGCTGGCTCGGCCAGGTGAAACTGGCTGCGGCCTCCTCGACAGACATACCTGAAAAAGATGAGCCACAAGCAAGGCTGAGTATATTAATACTCAGCAAGGCTTACCCGTCGGGTGAAAACTACATCACCGACTCCTAGACATGCAAGGCTTTTGGCTGGTGGGTTTGTTTTGCCAAAAAGCGACTAAAATTGGGTCCTTACTTTCAATATTTTGACCTAGACTATCCTTTCTACGCAAGCACCTATCTAACCAATCAAGTGGTTCAAACAATTTATTCCAAACATCGATTTATGATCACCACTTTTCTTCCACTTGTTACTCAATGCAGCACAGCGGTCAAGCAGTCTCATTAACCGCGAGAAGCGGACAGTTCGAACTGAATTTTGTAACCTTACAAGGGAAACCCAAACACACGGGATGGTCTACCACACATGGCAAAACACACCCCAGGCTTTTCCCCTCGATCCGCAGGTGGTTTCCAGATCCCACTAACTTAGGACAAAGGCTATCCGCACCCGGCGTCGCACATATACCCACATGTGATCAACAGGGGAAATACACTTCCAAGAAAGCAGGCTAAAGGTCCTTCCTGCATCAATCAGGTACTGGCCTTACCGGTCCCATGTCCCTAGCATGTGTTTGGTACGTTCAAAAACTTGACACAAAGGTACCACACGTTTCGACCTTAAGTCACTTTGATCTACACAGGCGGGACAAACACGGGTAACATAGTCCCGCCCGGCATCCTTATCATTCCAGTATATCTAGAAAAGTACAACTCCTATAACTCGCGAGTGACAGGAAATCACTCGACTTTTACCGTGTCCTTAAAGCATGGCAGCTATCGAGCTTATCAACTAGTATTCAAACACTGGTACTTAAGGAATATGCAACTAAGGTTTCAAACAACTCCTAGAAACGTAAATGCACAATCATAGGAATCAGAGTTGCATAAACTTTAAATAGTTAGGTTATGCTCTGGGGCTTGCCTTCCTGCTCGGGGTTAGTGTCGGGTTCTTGGGGTGCTGGCTCGACATTGACGACGTTCACGTCTCCTTCTTGCTCCTCTTCTCCCGATTCCGGCACAAGCGTGTAGCTCCCGTTGGCGATGGCAGAGTCTACATGAGATGCAATGCATGAGGATTTTATTCATGCTTTAGGATTTACTTCAACCCATACGTGGATATGTGACAATATTCACCTAGACAAGATTAATAGAGTCCATTCTCTTTATTAAACAAGTTTCGTTAAATAAACGAGGTTTATTTTCTCTTTGATGGTGATTGTGTACATATATAAGGTTTGGTATTAATTCCTTCACCAACATCACTTTTGTTTTCTGTTTAAATGAATTCTCAATTGTGATTTCCATTTCTTTGCTTAAATACTTAAATCACATGAAATGAAGGATTTTCATTTAATTTCTCCTTTTTCAATGATTTCAACTTGAATTTATTTCTGGAGTTCAGTACATCTTTTAGGGCTGAAACTTTTACAGTGCATTGACTTCAATATAACTAACCTTCAATAAAAGGATGAGCTAAAACAGAGCTAGAAATAAATTACTAAAAATGCAGCAATTTATATTGGCTAGGAACAAGATAAATACATACAAAAATAAATACTAACATTTTCTACTGGATCTTTTTACCAGGGCTAGTCCTAACCCAAAGTAGCTTACCTACCAAGTTATAGTGAAAAATTTGCAGTGGATCTACCTAAACCATTGTCACTCCAAAATCCTTCTCCAATTTATTTGAACATGTAAACAGTGTTAAAATGAGTCATGCCATTTATTCTAAGTACTAAAGTGTCCTACTAAGCCACTTCAGAAAGATGACATTTATTGGCAGAGTAAAATAATTTCTAAAATTCCTAGATCCAAATAGTGTTGCTGGTACAAAATAAATCATAACTCGAGCTAGAGTAGATATTTTTGTGCATCTTCACTCCACAAGACTATTCATAACCTAGGCAACAACATATCCAAAACTTAGATACAGAGCATGAGTAGATTTTGAATTAAGATGAATCTTGCTCAAATGGTTTTTAAATTTTAATTCAAAAAGTAAAGCTCAAACATATAGACAAGCTTTGCATGAAATGAAGTTCTCATCATAAGGAGTTCAGCGAATTTTAGTTTGCATTTTTCTGATTTTTCTACGTTTTTTAGTCGATTTTTGAAGTTCACTGTGTGGTCAACTAGATCTGAAGTTTGCTTATTACCGATAGGTCCTCGGATTTTACAGATAGGCCCTCGGAAAGAATTGGGGGCTCGCAATGTAGTCCTTCACCGGAAATCCGAGCTCGGCGGGTTCGATTCCGGCGAACGGCGGCGATTGGAGGTGGGGGAAGTTGGGGGAAATGATGAGGTGCTCACCTTGGTTCGATTCGTGTGCTTATTGGGGTCGGAGGCGAGCTGTGGCGGGCCGGCGGCGTGCGGCCAGGGAGGCGGCGGCGGCGCGGCTCTGTTCCGGCGGGGGTGGCGGTGCTGGAGCTGATTGGAGGGGCTGGTGAGTATGAGTGTGAGGAGGAGAATCCGTTCCCATGCTCGGTTTGGGAGGAGGAGGACCGGAGCGGCGTGGCCACGTGAGCCCGAGCTTGTCTCGACCATGGCGCTCGGCTCTATTGGTTGGCGCGTGGAGGAAGAAAGAAGGGGAAGTGCACGTCGCTGAGGAGGATTTGGGGCCTTTTATTGCCGCGGCGAGGGAGAGCACAGTCGGGCCTGGCCGACGGGGCAGCGCCGCGTGGTGCGCACGGACAGGCAGCGTGGGCGGCGACTGGCCGAGGGAAAACGGGAACGCGGCTCAAGGCCAGCTGACGGGGTGGCAGAGCGTCGGGGAACGAGCTCGACGTGGTTGGGTTGGAGCGTAGCGGGGTCAGGAATCGTCAGCGACGTGGCGAGCATGCCGGCGAGATGCCCTGCTGCCCAACCGTGAGGGAGAGAGGCGGTCAGAGGTGGAAGAAGACCTCTGACAGCCGGGCCCCACGTGTAAGTGAGCCAATTTTGAATTTTTCCAATTTAAATGTTTTGCTTCAAAAGAAATAGTTCCCGAAGTCCAAAAATTGCAAATAAATACATTTTGGAAAGCTTAGAACAAGGGGAACAATATGCAAGTTGAAAAAGTTGAAAACTAGTTTTGATTTGGTCGTCGTTTGAATTCAAAAAGACATGAATTTGAATTTTGCCCGAATTTTAGCTTTAGCAAACAATCTCCAAAAATCTTATAAAAATACTTTAAATTCACCATGTGAACTCTAGTATTTTATAGAATGTTTAGCTAGCACATTTGTAGAACAAAATTTGAACTTCCTTCACAAAGTCATCATTTAATTCAATTTCAACAATTGCTTAAGGAATGTTTGTGGCACTTTTCCCTTCATTGTTGGACCAAACTCCTATTGAGAAAGTTGTTTGGTTTTAAATTTTCTACAACTTCTATAAAGGCCAAAATTTTAAGTTTTGAATAAGATTTGGTTTCTAAAGACGGAAAACGAAATCAGCCTTTCTAAGTTAACTAGCCTTAGGATTTATCATTTCATGTGAACTTTGGTTTCTTTGTTTTCAACTCCCATTACATGTTTAAGTTGTTATTTCAACTTAACCTTCTATGTTTTGTGAACTCAACATCTAAGAGGTTATATTTGACTTACCAAGTTTGGGAAAACGAACGGTGTCCAGGTTTGGAGAAACGCACATACAGCTACAAAATCAAGCTTTAATAGGTTTGGCTAAGATGGGAGGATAGTTCCAACATTTTGGAATCTTGGAGCTGGTTTCACCCTATTTGGAGAGAACTTTGATAGGAGTATAACTTTCATGTAGTGTGTAGGGTGAGTGTTGACGGAACAACAAATTCATGGGAATGTGAAGCACGAACTTACAATGTTCACCATGACCAAAAGACTGGGCTGAATCTCGGGTGTAGCTCATCTACAGTTTGACTTTAGTTTAGCCAAGATTTGGAAGTTTCAAGTTTCGTTTTAAAATTATAAAGACTTCTTCAAAGAACATTGTTTTGAATCAAAAGTACTACAACCATTCATTGATCAACATTCTTGTTGTAGATAAAAATCTTATTTATTTTAAAACTAAGATATGGACACTTGGAGGTTATTAATAACATAAGGTTTATTACTTTGAGTGTTTAAACCTTTCATTAACAATTAGTCCTTTAGCATTCCACTTGAAATATTATTTTATTTACACCTCAAGTTAACCTTCTTTAAAAGGGTTCGTAGCACCTTATGGTCTTATGTGATTTCGTGTGCATGGCATTTCGAGTTTGCGATTGAATCCTTTTAAGTGAAATCATTAAGCTCTCAAGTTGGAAAGTTTTTGGTAGGGTTCATCTGTCATGACGATTAATGATGTACAAGTAGCTTGCAGCTCGTGTCTAGCTTAAGACAATTACTCATACTTATGATTTTTAAAAAGTCCTTTGGAGTTGATTTCTTTTCAAAGTCCATTAAGTATTTGACTAAGTTTAAAAACTCTCTTTTATGTCTTTAAACACCAGAGGTGTTACAGCATGCAATTAGTTACTTTTGTGTTCATGTTCTTTTATGTTGGCACATTTTGCTGAACTACCTTGAAATTTAATAACACAACGGAATTTACTGAACTACCTTGCCGTTTAAAAACGTCAACACAATGTAACATACCTTTGTCATAGTGGCCCTTCCATGAATGCAAGATCATGTCTAATGCTTCCCTATCATAGACGACTCACACTACTACACATACTATTTTCAGCAACGGGGTTTTTTGGTCAGAGGCGGCTGGCCTCTGCAGCCGCCTCGGGAAACCACCCCGTTGCGAGCCGCCTCTGGAAAAGTATTTATAGAGGCGGCTGGCTCTACAAAGGTACTTCTTAGAGCCAGCTGTCAAGTCTAGCTGCCTCTAAAAATGCCCTACATTTTTAGAGGCGGTTGGCTCTCCAGCGGCCTCTGTAAATTGCTCCGGACCCAAAATTTTGGTCAAACTAGGCTCATTCGCACTCCGCGTCCGAAATTTTGGTCTGAAGTCCCGAGACGCCGCCGCCGCTGCCTCCCGTCTTTCCCTCTCCTCTCGCCTCTCTCCTCTCCCTCTCCCTCTCCCCCGCCCCTTCCGCTCACAGATCTGGTGGCCAGATCCGGAGGCCCCCTCCCCCTCCGGCGAGTAGTGGTGGCTCTGGCGGCGCAGCCCCTTCCCTCCTCGCCCGAGGGCACGGCAGCCAGATCCGGTGGCCCCCTCAACTCTCCAACGAGCGGTGGCCTGCTCTGTCGGCGCCGCCCTTTCTCCCCCCGCTTTGAGGGCACGGTGGCCCATAGCGGGCGCAGCAAGTCAGCGGCCCGGCCAGCGGCAACGAGGCGCTCCCGGTGAGGCGGTGCGGTGTGGCCCAAGCGGCAGCCCCAAGCGGTGGCAGTGGCGCTCCATTCCCCTCTGGCTCGGATACATCTCCGCCCCTCTCCCTCTCTCCCTCCCTCCCTTAGATCTAGCGCCAGGTCTGCGCATGCAAGCCTGGCAGCGGTGGCGGTCACGGTGTCGATCAGTCTCTCTCCTCCCCCCCACTCCTCCCTCTCTGTCTCCCTCCATGTCTCTCTCCCCTGCCTCTCTCTCTCCCTCCCTTCCTCCCTCCCTTAGATCTGGCGACGTGCGGTGGTGGCGCACGGTGGCGGTGCACAGTGGCGTCGCAGGCGGCGGCCTGTCTCTCCTCTCCCCTTCCCTCCTCCTTCCTCCCTGAAAGGATCTTCTGGATGCCTAGAGGGGGGGTGAATAGGCAATTCAAATAAAACCTAAAATTCTTTCACGAAACTGTCAAATTGCCGGATCTTCCGACGCAGTCTCGAATCTTCCGGTGTACCGGAAGAACCGGAATATCCGACAATGTACCGGAACTTCCGGCAGTGAGAAAGTTCTAACTTCGAGATTTAAAAACTAATTGCCTTTTCACAATTTCACTTGAATAGAAAGCTTAGAACAAGAGTCTAGATGCTATTGAATATGATCTTTTACAGCAAAAACTAATAAGCACGTAGATCGGTTGATTGCAAGCTCAATAATATATATATGAACAAAATGAACACAAGTAAAACAAGGAGACACAAGATTTTTTACCAAAGTTCACTCCACAAAGGAGCTACATCTCCGTTGAGGCGCCCACAAAGGGCAGGGTCTCTTTCAACCCTTTTCCTCCCTCAATCGACCACAAAGATCAAGATTGAGTCACTTACTCAAATTCTCCCACAAGAGAAAGGTAATACAAACTTCCAAGGCGCTCACAATCAAGGTGCTGCACTTGGCGACGCATATCCGTCTAGGAGCCAAGCTCTAAGAGTAACAAACGTGATTTATCAATCAAATGATGAACAAATGCTTGAGAGATGGAATTTTCAAGGCTCTCAACTCAAATCCTCTTCCTCACTCAAGGGTTGGATGATTCCTAGCAAAGATTAGCTTGAGAGTGGAGTAGAGAGGTGATTGTAAGGCTCAAGAGGTGTTTTGCGTGTATTAGCTCAGCAACCCAATGAAGAGGAGGTGAAGGGGTATTTATACCTCACCTCCCAAAACTAGCCGTTATGCAGTTTTCGAGCTCACCAGAACTTCCGGCACATAGTCAGAACTTCCGGTGGAATGACATAATACACTGTCAAACCAGCTGTCAGCGACCTCACCGGATCTTCCGATGGACACCACCGGATCTTCCGGTGGGCACCCGAGGCTGCCAGAAGATCCTGCCGGGTCTTCCGGTGGAATGATAGAAAACGCTCAGACTAGCTGTTAGTGGCCTGACCGGATCTTCCGGTGGTAGTCTCCGGATCTTTTGGTGGGCACCCGAGGCTGCCGGAAGATCCAGTCGGATCTCCCGGTGGGATGACAGAATACACTACAACCTGGCTGTCCACGGCCTGACCGGATCTTCCGGTGATAATCACCGGATCTTCCGGTGGGCACCCGAGGCTGTCGAAAGATCCAACCGGATCTTCCGGTGAGACGCAGGAAAGGCCAACTAGTTTAGGTAAAGGGTTTTTGGGATACAACCTCTCCTTTTTGGTTTTGTTAGCATCTCTTCAAAGCATTTGATCAATTTGATCCATATTTCATGTCCCTCTTTATAGTACAGTGTTTCTAAACTCAAATTCAAATGATAAATAAATTTAAATCCTCCTTTGAGCTTCATCACCAATACTTATTGTAGAATAACTTCTCATAAGCTCTTTACTCATTTTCTTCTCTTTTACCCTTGCACACTTAATAAACATGTGAAATCTCTAATTGTGTTTGTCATTATCACCAAAACTAATTAGAGGACCCTAGATGCACTTTCAATCTCCCCCTTTTTGGTGATTGATGACAACACAATTTGGGTTCAAATAAAAGAGATAAATTCATGTCTTCTTTGCTATGTGTGTGAGATTGCTCCCCTAAATATCTGCATGATCAATTTATATAGGCCTCAAATGCCTTGGCACATATTTTGTGGAGACTTTCTCACAATATAATTTTCATACAAAGAGTGCATATGTGAAGCAAAGAACCCGTGATGCATATGACAAGAAAATCACTCAACCAAAGTGAGAAATAACATTTCACCATAACATGAGCATCATACCATAGATTAAATTCAACAACCACACTAGCATAAGAGATAATTAAGTCTTACAAATGAAAATGTCTCACGTGGCACACCACACATAACACATTCATAGTTCTTACATGTCCATCAACTAAACATAAAGAGATAGATTGACAAAAGTTTTTGAATTTGAATTTGAACCCCTTCATTGTTCTCCCCCTTTGGCGTCAAACACCAAAAAGAGAGCTACTCATCATCGTCGTTGTCGTCTCCATCATCGTCCTCGTCCTCATTATCATCATTGTCTTCTTCTTCATCATTGCGCTCCTCTTCGTCACCATCCGTGGAGGATTCATCGTCGACGACGGGAGTAGGAACACGATGAGAAGGATCCTCCATACCACCAAGATCTTCTTCTTCATCAAATGCACCAAAGTAGTGAGCTTGAGAGGAAGAACCGGTCTCACCACAAGGATTGTAGATGGGAGGTGGAGGAGTGAACTCTCGAGCTTGGTGAACAGGAGAGTGAGGGATATCAAGCTTGGTCATTATCTCCTTTTGCCTTGTTTCTAACTTGATGCGCTCCTCCTCCAAATATTGCCTGTGCTTGTGTGCATCCTCCGAGATTTGTCGACAAGCATTAAAGCAAGCAAATAGACCTTGAGCAATGAAAGCAAGCTTGCCTTTCTTGCCCGTGGGAGCCCCGTAAGCATGAGTAGAAGGACCATGAGTAGATGGAGGAGCTTGAGCAATAGACGGACCATGGGATGAGGAAGCACCTGGATCCAATCTAACCCTAGTGGAGGACCTTGGAGCAATGTTTGTGGCGTGCCGCCCAACCTTTAGGAGTTGTTCGAGCTTTCCCTTGGGTGGCTTGTATGGAAGATGGACCTTGCTTGGAGTGATGTCAAGTTGAGTCATTTCCTTGACTATGTGGAAGATGTATGGAGCATAATGACAAGCACTCTAAGCATCATGAGAGCAGCCAGCAATCTCATTCCAAAGGAAGTTAGACACAGAGAAAGTCCCTTGAGATGGCGCCATTCTAAAGAGCAAGTTCTTGGCCCAATGAGAGATATTTTCTGAGTCACCACCCCTCAAAGTCATGGTGAATCTGAAAAGCTGGTTGAGCAGCTTGTAGAAAGGCATGAGGCCCTTTGTGTGACCAAACAAAATACCCCCATAGGCTTGATCATACATGAAGCTCAACTTGCTATACTCCAAAATTCTGCCACTATGAATACTGGTGTCATTCTCATCATTAGTCCCAAACCCAAGCAAGCTTGCAAACTGAGTGGTGGTAATTCTGAACCACTTTCCTCCAAGTGCCCAGTACATTTGCCTCCTGTCATCATCAATATGAAGAGTTGCATAGAATTGAGCAATCACCTCCTCATTCCAATCACATTTGAAAGCCATGATGTTCACAAGACGCTTGCGTGTGCACTCAGCATAGACTTCATCAACAACTTCTTTGATTGGAGAGGCGAGAGAGCGGAGATAGTTCCAATCAACATACTTCATCTCAGTGGTTGGATTGGCCCATCTCATGATAACGCTTTTATACCAATCTGCTTGAAATGGAAGCCAGAATCGAGAATCTCCATAAAAACCTCTAGCCTCCGCTCTAGGATTAATGCCATACCTAGTGGCCTTCATGTCCGTGGTGCCCTTCCTGAGATCAACCATTGGAGGGTCATTGGCAACATGAACCGGTCTAGTGATGGCGGGAATACCTCTCTCAAGATAGGTCAGATCAATGTCATCATTGTATTCACTCGCTACATTGGCCCTTTGGCGCTGTGTGCGACTTGAACCTTGACCGCCGCTTTGGGGCAGCAGACGGCCACGACCACGGGCACGAGTGGGAGTTGTCTGCCTCTTGACCCTTTTTCCTTTTCCCTTGCCTCTTTCCTCTTGAATTTCCTCCTCTAACTCAGTATGAGAATCATCCTTAGACTCACTAGGAGTAGGCATCGTGTTCTTGTACTTGGTCGTCTTGGTGCGAGCCATCTATCAAAGGAGTTAACGAGAGCAAGTGAGAAAGGATTGAGCATAGATGAACAAAACTTGAAAGAGCTTAGACTCAGACGCCTGTTGGATCTTCCGGCTCAGGGTCGGATGATCTGGCGACTGGATCTTCCGACCCTGCGTCGGAACTTCCAGTAGAGCACGGGCACGAACAAGATGTGATGAATCGAGAGATTTAGCCCACCAAAATCTACCAAAACTTAGACATGACTTCTATGACATAGCAAGAACCTGTACCTAAGAGGAAATCCCTTAGGGTTAACCACATTGGGAGATCGAGAAATATGAAGATTTTAGAGATTAACCCTAGGTTCGATTTCTAAGATTTTGATTTCCAAAGCATGTGAGATTCAAGACATGTATTCCAAGATGTTGTGTGACTCATCTACCAAGAGGAAACCTTGTAACTCCTTCAACATTGGGAGATCGAGCGACGGGATTTTTGAATGGATTTACCTTTGATTTTTCCCGCGCAAGAACGAAGGAGTCGAAAGATGAATCGGATGTTCTGGAGGACATAGAAGTGAATCCAAATGCCACCCGTGACTTCCCTTGGTTGAAATCGTGAATCGCCTCCCGAGAGAGGGGGGAACAGAGGAGGCGGCGGCCGGTTGGAGAGAAGAAAAGTGGAGATAGGGCTTCAAACTGCCCAGATTCACTTATACTCGACCTCATCGGAAGATCCGGCATAGTGCCGGAAGTTCCGGTGGGAGGCTGAGCCTGCCGGAACATGTGGCCGGATGATCCAGGGGCCGGATCTTCTGACCCTGTGTCGGATCTTCCGGCAGAGCAAATAGGAGACAATTGAGAAGAAATTTGATTTGAGCTTCGATGAGATTTAGAAGATGGATATATAAGAGACTTGACTCATAATGATCAGCCACAATCAACAATACATAACAATGATCATTTTGAGCCAAGTAATGATCCCGCGATCACAAATCCAACATTTTTTAAAAACTCACACAAATAAATCATTTTATTACTATCTAGTCATCAAACAAATATGTGCACGACATCAAGCCAAGTTACGAGAATCCAAGATATTTTGCTCATTCCTTAAAGCACAAAACCTTCACTCGTCAAGTGGCTTTGTGAAGATATCGGCTAGTTGTTTGTCGGTGCTCACATGGCGTAAAGAGATATCTCCTTTGGTTTCGTGATCTCTCAAGAAATGGTGTCTTATGTCTATGTGCTTTGTTTTTGAGTGTTGCACGGGGTTGTTGGCTAGTTTGATGGCACTCTCATTGTCACACATTAGAGGAATTTTTGTGAACTCACATCCAAAGTCACTCAAGGTTTGCTTCATCCATAAAAGTTGGGCACAACAAGCACCCGTGGCAATGTATTCCGCTTCTGCGGTGGATAAAGCAACCGAATTTTGTTTCTTAGAACTCCAAGACACCAAGGACCAACCAAGAAATTGGCAAGTCCCCGTTGTACTCTTTCTATCTACTTTGCAACCGGCATAATCCGAATCGAAATATCCAAGTAGATTGAAAGTGGAGCCTTTAGGATACCATAAGCCAAGGTTATGAGTGTGTACCAAATATCTCAAAATTCTCTTAACGGCCATTAAATGGCACTCCCTAGGATTGGCTTGAAATCTAGCACACATGCACACACTAAGCATAATATCGGGCCTAGATGCACAAAGGTAAAGCAAGGATCCAATCATGGAGCGATATACCTTTTGATCCACCGGCTTACCATCTTTATTGAGATCAAGATGTCCATTTAAGGCCATGGGTGTCTTGATAGGTTTGGCATCGGCCATGTCAAATTTCTTGAGCATGTCACTTATATACTTGGTTTGACAAAGAAAAGTCCCTTTCTTCAATTGCTTGATTTGAAATCCAAGGAAGAACTTCAGTTCACCCATCATAGACATTTCAAATCTCTTGGTCATGATCCTACTAAATTCTTCACAAAACTTTTTATTAGTTGAGCCAAATATAATATCGTCAACATAAATTTGACATATGAAAATATTTTTATCAACTTTGTGAATAAATAGAGTAGAATCGGCTTTGCCCATCATAAAGTCATTTTTGAGAAGAAAATCCTTAAGGCATTCATACCATGCTCTAGGAGCTTGCTTGAGCCCATAGAGTTCCTTATGGAGTTTATATGCATGGTTAGGATACTTTGGATCTTCAAATCACGGTGGTTGTTCCACATACACCAACTCGGAGAGGGGGCCATTCAAGAATGCACTCTTCACGTCCATTTGATAAAGCTTGAAATCATGGTGAGAAGCATAGGCTAAAAGAATCTAATTGACTCAAGCCTAGCTACGGGTGCATAGGTTTCACCAAAATGCAAACCTTCAATTTGGGTGAAACCTTTTGCAACTAACCTTGCCTTGTTCCTTGTCACCACACCATTCTCATCTTGCTTGTTGTAGAAGACCCACTTGGTGCCAATTACATTTTGCTTGGGTCTTTCCACCAACTCCCAAACTTCATTTCTTGTGAAGTTGTTCAATTCTTCTTGCATGGCTAATACCCAATCCGGGTCCTCAAGAGCTTCTTCGACGCTAAGTGGTTCCAAGGAGGAAACAAAGAAGTAAAATCCACAAAAATTTTGCAAGCGAGATCGAGTGGTTACCCCTCTTTGGATACTACCAAGGATGTTATCAACCGGATGATCTCATTGAACACTTTGGTGAGCTCTTGGATGAGCAACTTGAGATTGTCGTTGAATTGGTTCCTCATCATCTCCATCATTATCATCATTGTTTTGACCTTGAGGCTCATGAGTTTCACCATCTTCACGAATCTCTTGATCTTGTTCATGATCATGATCGTCACCATGATCTTGACTTTGACCTTGATCTAGTGGTATGCTTGGAGGTTCAACTCTTGTTGATGATGAGGGTTCATCTTGCTCTTGAGCTTGTGCCTCTCTTGGTCTTACTTCACCAATAGCCATTTTCTTGATAGCTTGAAAAGGAGGCTCTTCTTCTTCTACAAGATTTGGATTAACTTGCTCTACTTGAGAGCCGTTGGTTTCATCAAAAGTCACATCTACCAAGGTTTCAACACAACCGGTGGTTTTTTGAAAACACGGTAGGCATGTTCGTTAGTACCATAACCAAGAAAGAAACCTTCATCCACCATTTTTCCACGACAGTCCATGGTTATCATATAGTCATTGGTGTAGCTTGGGGATGGTTCATGAACAATCTCATCAACTTTACCCTTTCCTTTGCTCTTCTTCTCATTTTTTATCTTGTTGATCACTTCTTGGTTCACATTGCTCTTAGGAACCCCATGAGCTATATTCATCAAGTCACCAAGGTTGGTTCCTTTTGTGAATACGGGACCTTCCCAACCTTTGGTAACTTGCTTACCATTGGTCTTTTTGCCCCTCTTGAGACCAAGACCATCCATGATGCTAGAATGTCTCCCGACATCATAGTTGACCTTGGTTTTGGGCCTTTCATCACCATCATACCCAAGTCTCACTAGCATGTTTAATCTATTTATTTGATTGTCCTTAGCCTTGATGGAATCTTCTAGCTTTGCAATGTTAGTGAGACAATCATTGACATTAAATTTATAACATTTAGAGCAACCTTCACTAGTAGAGGCATTGGAGTTAAGAGTTGCCTTGGATTTAGAAGAAGTGCTGTCCCAATGAGCATTGTAGTTAACTTCAAGTTCCTTGAATTTTACATCTAAGCATGAAAAGTTTTCTTGAAGTTCACTATGAGAGTTCTTTAGTTTGGCAAGAGAGTCATTTGCCAAGTTTAGGTCCTTAGACATCCTCTCTTTAGAGTCATTGGCTAGTGACAAGTTCATTGCTAATTTTTCTACTTTTTCTTTTTCCTTGACAAGTTCTTTTTCTAAAGCAAGGTTTCTCTCCTTTTCAAGAATAAGCAAGTCTTCTTGCTTTTCAAGAGACTCTTTCTTTTTCTCTAGCTTCTTCATTAGTTTTTTAATTTGCTTAAAACCTTTCTTTCCAAATTCATTTATCATGGTTTTCTCAAGAATAGCTTCTTCATCTTCACTATCATTTTCTAAGTCACTAGATGAAGGGGTTGATGAAGAGGAGTGGGTTTTTTATTGCACCTTAGTGCCTTTGGCCATGAGGCAATGAGGATAATGATCTTCATCATCACTAGAGAGGTTGTTGAAGAGACGTGTTGATGAAGAGGATGGCTTATGCACGGCAAGAGTTGCCACACCTTCATCTTCCGACTCTTCATCACTTGAAGTCCACTCCACACCGATATGAGCTTGCTTGAAATATTTTTTCTTATGATCATAGCTCTTGTTTTCCTTCTTGTACTTGTTCTTCTTTTCATCCTCCTTGTCCTTGTTCTTCTTGTTTGGACACTCGGCAATGAAGTGTCCATTCTCTCCACATTCGTAGCATGGTCTCTTCTTAGGTCTTCTCTTGTCTTTTCCACCATTGCTTCTCTTGAAGTTTCTTGATTTCAAGTAACTCTTGAAATTTCTCATGAGCAAGGCGGTTTCTTCATCGGTGCTTTCTTCTTCATCACTTGTATCTTCTTTCTTAGCTTTGGATGATTTGCCCTTCACTTCAATTTCATCTTTAGCTTTCAAGGCAATCCCCTTCTTGTTATTCTTGTTGAGAGAAGATATAGCACTCTTCTCGGCAAGCTCATGTTGAAGGAGCTCACTAAGAAGATGAATCGGTGCCATCTTTCTAAATGACTTGTCTCTCCTAATCATGGCGGTGATGGCATAATTTCTTGGAGAGTAAGCCCTCAACATCTTCTTGGTGACTTTGAAGTCACTCCAATCATCACTTCCAAGAGCTCTAATGTCATTGACAAGAACCATGAGCCTATCAAACATTTGTTGGATTGTTTCATCTTCAAGCATGACAAAATCTTCAAGTTGCTCATGAATCACGTCGATCTTTCCTTCCTTGATCATACTTGTGCCTTCATGTGATTCCTTGAATATATCCCAAATATCCTTGGCCACTTCCACATGTTGAATTTTGTTGAACTCTTGGGCACTCAAAGAACTTGTAATGATTCTTGTTGCTTGAGCATTGCGATGATAGTCTTGAGCTAACTCCGGCGTCATCTTCCCTTTCTTGGGTCTTTTTACTCCTACATTCACAATCTCCCAAAGCAAAGGGTGAAGCCCAAAAAGATGCATTTTCATGTCATATGCCCATTTGGGATAGTTCGTTCCATCAAAGTATGGAGGCCAACTAGTTTAGGTAAAGGTTTTTTGGGATACAACCTCTCCTTTTTGGTTTTGTTAGCATCTCTTCAAAGCATTTGATCAATTTGATCCATATTTCGTGTCCCTCTTTATAGTACGGTGTTTCTAAACTCAAATTCAAATGATAAATAAATTTAAATCCTCCTTTGAGCTTCATCACCAATACTTATTGTAGAATAACTTCTCATAAGCTCTTTACTCATTTACTTCTCTTTTACCCCTGCACACTTAATAAACATGTGAAATCTCTAATTGTGTTTGTCATTATCACCAAAACTAATTAGAGGGCCCTAGATGCACTTTCACTCCCTCTCTCTTTCTCTCTCCCTCCCTCTCACCCTCTCTTCTTCCCCTCTGGCGGCGCGCAGTGGCGGCGGCCCAGCCGCCGCCCCTCGCTCCTCCCCTCCGCAGCCCTGCCCCATGCCTCGCCTCTCTCTGTTCGATGAAATATCTGCCTAATTTGATATGAACAGATTGCTCACAGAACAGATTATGTTGCGGTATAATACTCGATGATTATAATGGAGGTGTTGGATGGCTACATTAGTAGTAACCCACCCTATGAGAGTATTTCAGTAGTAAAACTTTAGTGAAATTTAGTGAGTTTAGAGATTTTAGTGTAACTTTAGAAAAAATTTAGAGATTTTAGTGAATTTAGTGAAATTTAGAGATTTTAGTGAAATTTAGTGATCTTAGAGATTTTAGTGTAACTTTAGAGAAAATTTAGAGATTTTAGTGAATTTAGTGAAATTTAGAGATTTAAGTGAAATTTAGTGAATTTAGTGAAATTTAGAGATTTTAGTGAACCTAGTGAAATTTAGTGATTTTAGTGTAACTCCAGAGAAAATTTAGAGATTTTAGTGAATTTAGTGAAATTTAGTGAAATTTAGAGATTTTAGTGAAATTTAGTGATTTTAGAGATTTTAATGTAACTTTAGAGAAAATTCATAGATTTTAGTGAATTTAGTGAAATTTAGAGATTTTAGTGAATTTTAGTGAAATTTAGAGATTTTAGTGAATTTAGTGGAATTTAGTGAAAATTATAGATTTTAGTGAATTTTAGTGAATTTTGTGAAATTTAGTGAATTTTAGTGAAATTTAGTAAATTTTAGTGAACTTTAGTGAATTTTGTGAAACTTAGTGAAATTTAGTGATCTTTAGTGAATATTTCAGAAGCGTGTTTGGACGCCAATGTTTGGCGCATCCGTCCCACCGGCGGTGGACCTTCAGGAGCCGTGGAGGAAGGTGACAACATCGAGGACTGCATCGACGAAGGACTGCCCCATCCGTTGTCCCAGGTGGCTGCGAGCGCACGAGGGTGGCCGTACACATAAGAGAGTGGCAGCTAATACACGCAAGCTGGCGCGTGTGTTCGTGCTACTCAACGGCCAGCGCGTCGGGAGCGTGATTGGTGGCAGCCCGTGCGTGTACACGCAGGCCAACAAGACCCGACTAGCAATCACATTCGTTTGGTATTGCGTGTACATGCTTTGTAGTTTAGCTCGAAACCGCCCTCGGGCCGCTGAGTACTTAGGAATGGATAATATGCCGGTACGTAGTGTCCTCAGCGGGTCGCCCCCTGTCGCTTGTCTGCGTCCCGGCATGCATGCGCTTGCTCTTGCTTGCAAGAATATCAAAAGTCTTGCAAAAAAGTGCAAGCATATTATCCATTCATAAGTACTCAGCGGGCTGAGGGCGGCGTCGAGCTCAGCTATAAGGGCAAGGATAATAGGCCCGAGGGCGGCGTCGAGCTGAGCTACAAGAGCAAGCATATTATCCATACCTATGTATTCAGAGCAAATATTGCACATTGTAAAGAAACTCAAGATTTTGTATGCAAACTGTTGAAATTGAATAATATTAAATATGCATTTTTATACAAATGATGCTTTATTTTATTTTTTTTTGGATTTTAGATTTTCAGACCTCTAGAAAAGGATTTCCAGAGGCGGCCAGCCACCTCTGTAAATCATTTCTAGTTCACCAGCCGCCTCTAGAAATCTTCCTAGCCGCCTTTGAAAAACCGATTTCCAGACGCGGTTGGCGAGCCGCCTCTGGAAATCACGATTTTTACTCATCTTTAGATATAGCCACCTCTGAAAATGCTCCCCAGCCGCCTCTGTAGTGCATTACTGTGCTAGTGTCAAGCCAAAATTTGTAAAGTCCAAAACTATTCTGTATTTTGATTGACCAAACACTACTTTGGGCTCTTTTTGGTCTTTCCCAACATATGCCTTTTTGTTTCCTTTGGTTAGTCTAATTCTGGATCGTTTTAATTGCCATGTCAAACAGCTACATCCGAAAATCAAAACCGCCCTGCTAAAGAAACAGAATGAGAAATCCAGTGGGGTTGCCATCGCACGGGCCCACCTGCCAGTGGCACTCTATCGTTGATCCATCGTCTGGAAGCACAAGAGGTCCTGTCATCCTTTTTTAAGACAGCTAGTTAGTCTACGGCGATTGTTGGCGCACCAATAACCTGATCATGTCCTTAGCACCTACAAAATCTATTTTGGATGCATGTTTTTTCATCCAGGTGATCTCACATCGATCTGAAGATGCTTGCATGGTCCCTGCCCCGTGCGTGATGATGTGGTACTGGTGTGTTGCTGCACAATTGAAAGAGGAGTCTGCCTATGTTGTTGGAGGACTGGACCGACCCGATTCCGGGCAAGGAATGGATTGGATGGATAGGTACTTGCTCGTATGTGACGTGAGCGACCTCTACTCATTGTTGACAGGGTGCATGTTTTTAGGATCGTAAACTACGACCAGAGGGGTGAATGGGAGCTTTCAAAAATTCGGAAGCGATTTAAGAATCTGAGTGAAAAACAAAACTCACGAACTCAACAAACCACCCTCTGTATAGCTCCACGGAAAATCTTCCAATTAATTAAGTTGACAAAAACCCAGATTAAAGAAAGATTAGATTTTAGATGCAGCCGATTAAAAATCAAACTCAGAAAAACAACTGATGTGCTAGTCCGAGTCTGACAAAAGAAACAGAGTCGGGCAAGACGGAAAAATTCCAATCGAATCAGAAAGCTCAGACAGCTGATTGAAATTTCAACCGAGGGAACAAAGAGTCGGATCAACACCAAAAATTGATATTAAACAAATCTGACTCAACTCCGACTCAAAATCAGATTAAAAAGAAACTCAGCCGGTTCAAATAATCAAAATCACGCTCAGAGCAAAGTCACGATCAGCTCAACACAAAAATAGTATAAAACTCAAGGAGTCGGAAGAAAACGTGCAGAGTCGGATAAGATGCTTGGCCGGGCGAATCGGAAAAGTAGTCAGCAGAGCATCTAGCAAATGGTTGATTCAATGACAAGTAAAAGGGTCGGATGAATACTAATAAACAAAATCAAACTCGATCCGACTCTTCAGAATCAAAGTTATAGTAAAGAACTCAGCCTATTCAACGCCAATTCAAACTCAAGGAAAAGCGATTAAGGCCGTGTTTGGTTGGGAAAGCTGGGGGCATTTTCACTGTAGCAACTGTGTTGGGAAGCGTGCTTTGTGAGGGAGATGAATAGTGAATTAGAAGGGTGGAAATGGCCCAACTAAACAGGGCCTAACTTGCTCTGCTGTTGACTGACGTAACAGAAGGTCGGAGATGACATCAGCTGAGCAAAACAAAGATTCCAGTGGCTGGGAGTGACGTAAGCAGGACTCGGGCGAGCAAAGAGTCAGGCGAAGCGAAGGAATATTCGACAGTCGGGCGAACCGGAGAAGCAAGGCTAAGGTTGGGCAAATCGGAACCTTTTGACGGAAGTTTCACCCGAGAAAATAAGCAAGCTAAATCCTATGCCTTCAAAATCGATCGATGCAAGAACCTCAAGAAACTAAATTAAAGATTTAATTAGATCAGGAATTAGTCTTACAAAACTTTATTCCTAAGTCAGCATCTAGCATCCGCCCTGCATCCTTCCCTCTTTCTGATGAAAAACCTGAACGTCTGGAGTCGTCCGGCTCTCTCTATACTTTTTAGATCTCAGGCTAGAAAAACTCTTCTCATCACGCACGCACACCTAAACCTAAGGGTGACGTGACCCTTGACAACTCTTTACAGTTATATCCCTAAATTAGTCAAACTAAACTAATGAAAGTTAATAGTCTGAAATCTCTATGGAATCTTCCGCAGAAGTCCCGTCTTCAGCCACGTCCATCTCCTGGGCACGCTGGAATCTCCTGTCAACCGAGTCCGACTCAAGCACGCATGCTAGCAGCCGAGTCCCTCCTGGACATGCTGCGTATGCCATCAGCCGTGCTGTCCTAGACACGTGCACAGACTCAGTTTTGAGGCCCTCTAAACTGAAAAACCTTCCTTCAATGGTTTTCAAGATCTACCATCAAACTTTCTATCGGTTTTCAAGCCCAAACCGAGAAACTCTCCTTCAATGGTTTTCTAGCTCTACCATCAAACTTTCCATGTGTTCTCCCGTTGTCCTTGCCAGGTACTCCGTACAGTAGACTTAGCACCGCACGACTTCAAGTCCCTCTGACGCAAGACTCGCATCATCCTTCACCTCACCAGGTCCGTCGGCATGACCTATCATCCTTCACCGTCTCTCGGTCCGTCGGCATGACCTATCCTCGTCATTCACTCCATCGTCGACTACATTTGTCTCCACCTGTCACCTGCAAGACGTCGGCCAAGAACACATCACACGCAACGGCGTTTGTCAATCACTCCTCACTAAGGAACTCCTCTCAGTTTTCCTGACGAGGAAGCTTCTCAACCTGCCATGGTGTCCTCCGCCGGCTTCTGGTGTGGCTCTATCACTTCTCGAACTGGGAGCGCAATCTTGCTATAAATTTGATCTAAGAATTTCCTGCTGTTTTTTGTTCAGGTATGCACCTTTAACGTTTCAGAATTTATATATATATCAAGCGAGAACTCTCTCTTATAATAAGAAAGAAAAGGAGTATCGTAATTTTATATCCCCCATTTAGTGTCGGAAAACTATAGAAGCGGTTGTGTAGTTGCAGTAGTCTAATGCTAGCTTCTTAGGTATGTACGCGCCTTCTTCAGCTGTACGCATGCACGACAGGAAACTGGCTCTTTGCCGACTGCAATTTTCTTTGCCAACTGTTTTTTTTCGACACTCGGCAAAGAGGTCCCTTTGCCAACTGGAATTTCCTACAGTCGGCAAAGCAGGATTTGCCGACTGCCTGGCTTTGCCGACTGCCAGCAGTTGGCAAAAGAATTGCAGGTCGGCAAAGGCAGGCCATGGTTGACGCCATCCACACCGTCACCTTTGCCGATTGCCACTCCGTCAGCGATCGGCAAAAGCGCGAGGCTTTGCCAACCGCCATCCTCCACGGGAGTCGGCAAAAGAATTTTTATTTTTTTTATTTTCGATCCCGTTTTTGTGTTGTCTTGATACATGTAAGTACATGATATATTCCAAGTTTGGGATCATTTTGATTTATTTTGCTATATTCCGTAGATTTTTTACATTTCTTTGATTTTTTCCGTGACTCCAGATTTGAACTGCAGTACATGAAATAATGGAATCCGGCGATTGAAAAATGATATTCATGATGTTTGGAGCATGTTGAGGTCGTGTCTGCGGGCCTCGCGTGAAATTTCGACCGTGTTGGTGTGTGGAACACGCCGAGCCACGCCAGCGTGAAAAGTGTTTTTAAATTTTATAAAATCGAAACGGAGTCCAAAATGACGAAACTTGACGACGTGTCTTGTCATCGCATGCGGGAGGCTGTGGTAAAAATTTGAGAAAGTTTCAAGCAAAGTGGCGACGCCGGGTGGCTAAAACTGGACATCTCCACAAGTGGCGCCGTCCTCGCCTCGCCTCGCCGTCGCGCGGCGCCCTCTCGCTCCACTGCGCCGGTGGCGCCGTCCGTGACGACGAGGTAGTAGTAGTACTACTAGTAGTAGTAGTTTACTTTGTTAATACCGCTTATATTCTTCGCATGGATTGGAAATACATTTGTGGTTGTCGGCCCATCGTGCACGACATGTATATGTGTTTGTCGGCCATCGTGCCGTCTTTTCTTCTTGCGAGTTTGGTAACCTTCCCGTCTGCGGGAGGTCTTTGCCGCCAAATTTTTTCGTTCTCACTAATTGTTTTTCTTTTTCGGAGGGCTCCCATTGGAGGCTAGCCGAGGAGCACGACTTCAAGCCTTTGCCCGCTTAGCCTTTCTTCACCGGCACCTCTGGTATGACCCCTCTTTCCGCCACATGTAGTCATAGGTCGCGTTACCCGGTTAAGCGTCTCCGTCCAAAGCGGATACGGTTGGAAGTATCGTTCTTCGCATATATATAACCGTATCCGTTTGAATTGTCCACGTTATTTGGACAGCCCGAGGATGCGCAGACGAGGTTAGCTCCCATGTTCCGCTCCCGTCCGAGTCGGAGTTTCGGCAGGACCTCCCCGTTGTTCTCTGGATACACACTCTCCCCGCCGGGACGTGTATCGGGAGAACAATGGGGAAATCTTCCAAAATTTCTCCTCGGACGGGAGCGAGCATGGAAGCTAACCTCGTCTGCAAGCATGCTCGGGTGGGATTAGGACCTATCATTCACCTATTAGATGGTAGGAGCGCGTTGTAGATGCACTTGCTGGTTTTATCACATGTTAACATTGCCGCATGACGAGCATGGGTGACCGTGAGTGGATGTACTCGGGCTTCGCATAAGTAAGAGCCACGAATGGATCGGGGGGGACGATCGAGTTCTGGAGCATGCATTTGGCCCACCTAAAGGGTCGATTCGGATGCCGTGTCCTCGCAGCTGAAAAGCGAGAACAAGAAGAAGAAAGTAAAGGCTCGGTGTTGAGAGATCTGTTCAAGCACGGGTTCGTTCCAAACTATACCCGTTAGGCGCCACCATGGTGAATACCATCCTATTAGGGACGAGGTGGTGCGACCCGTCCTCGAGGAGTATGATGGCGATCTTGGGATGGCGAACATGATGGCGGACTTCCACGAAGCACGGTTTGGCGAAGGAATGGATGTGGAGGAAGATCCGGAGGAAACCGCGAAGGCCTTCTACGACATGATGGAGTCGGCACGAAGCCCCTTCACGAGAAGACAAAGCTTACGCGAATCGGATGCCGCCTCACGCTGATAGGGTTGAAGTCGCAATGGGCATTAGTCGAGACGGCTTCGATCTCGTGTTGAGCATTGTTGGGGACCGCTTCCGGCAGATCATGTCCTCGCCGACGCGCCTACACCAAAGCGAGACAACCCGACTTCGTCGGCGTGGCCAAGGTGTACTCACTGCGGGCCACGCAACTTCCTAGGGTGCGGCCGCAATTTCCACCAAATACCAATGATCACACCCGTGGGCGACGTAAGTAACCATTATTGATTTCACTACTTGTTCATATGACATGTCAAAATCGAATCAAGACTAACAATTGTTCTTGTGACATATATGTGAGATATATGTGATGTTGTGCGTTATTGTGATATATGTGGTGATGTTGGCGACAAATGTGATGAAATTGTGATATAAATGGTGCTACCGGTGCTTCTGGTGAAATTGGATTATAATTTGTGATTTTGCGGGGTTTTGATGCGAGAAAAGCGAAAACAAAAGCAAAAAAAAATCCAGCTTTTGCCGATCGTCGATTGGCAAAGTCGGGCAAAACCCCAGACGTGAGTCTTTGCCGATCGCAATGGGAGGCGATCGGCAAAGAGAGTCAAACCTTTGTCGATGCAACTCAAAAGCGATCGCAAAAAACATTTCAAAAAAATTTCTTTCTTTGCCGATTGCCGAAGTTGGCGGCGATCAAAAAACAATTTTTGAAAAAAAAATTCTTTGCCGATCGCCCGAGGAACCAAAGATCGGCAAAAAGCACCGTCGTCGGTCGACGGCGCCCACGTAATATATGCCGATTCTTTGGCGTGGCGATTGGCAAAGGCTTTGCCGATTGTGTGCCATGTGGCGATCGGCAAAACCGCCTTTGCCGACCCGGGCTTTGCCGACTGCTCTTTGCCGATCGCCACGCGGCTTTTTTGCGGTTAAGCAAAGCCTTTGCCGACTGGTTTATGCCTTTGCCGACCGAGCCAGCAGCGCGATGCAAGCAGAGTTCTCTGTAGTGATGGTAGGCTTAAGACTTGTTTAATGAAGCAGATGAAGCACAAAGTGAACTGTGTTTATTAATATATTTGTTTTGGTCTCATGAATTTTTTTTCAGTGTCGGTGTGGATACTTCCCCTCTGGTGCGCTGATCTACTGCTGCAGATTTGGTTTCATGATTCGGCTTATTCGGCTCTAGACGCCAAATACTATATCCTGCAGTGGTCGGACGAGCAACATTTGACTGGTGGGCCTACATATTAAGGTCCCTTTTGCATACTTTGGGCTAAACTCTAGCCCAATCACTGTAAATGAGAATCTTGCCATTTAGGAATATGTATTAAATAAAGTCGGTTTACAAAATTTTTTGCACAGATGGATGCTAATTCGTGAGACGAATCTAATGAGCATAATTATTCCATGATTTGCTACAGTGATGTTGCAGTAGTGTCGCGCGGCGGATTCCGCCACCGGCAAGTAAATTTAGGTGTGTGCGTTAGCGTTCGGGGAGTGCAAGGAGAACACGGCGATGTATACTTGTTCAGGCCGAATGCCCTACGCCCAGTTCAGAAAGATCGTGTTTCCAGCACCGAGCGTGCGGACTTGTAGTAGGGGGTTACAAGTCTCGTGGAAGAAGAAGAGCGAAAGAGAGTGTCTACGTGAGAGTGTGCGAGCGTGGGAACGTGCCCCTCATGGCACCCCGCCTCTCCTTTTATAGATGCAAGGGTAAGACGGGTCACAAAAAGAGGCAAAGAAGAAAGAAAAATCTAGCGGAGGGGGTCCTTCGTCTTCGTGCTTCGTGATCAACGGTGGTCCGACCCTTCACTGATCCCTCCGACCCTATCATAGCCGTTCGTGTCGTTGATGAGCTTCAACTGTGTCGCTGTTGATGACATCAGTGATGACGTTGCGTGGGTACTTCGTCGTTGTAGCCACTCCGGGGCATTAAATGGCAATCACAGCTTCTTATCTCCTTCGTACGGAGGGTTAGGCGGTGGCTTCCTGGAGAAGGGAGGGTTAGGCGGTGTTTTTGTAAAGGTGCAATTCACCAGTTGCCACTCAATTCGCGAATCAATTCGTTGTTTGCCACTTTTGCCAGTTTTTTCGCAGTCCCCTCCTCCACCCCGAAAACTTCGTCATCGTCGCATCGGGGTCCTCCTCCTCCTCCGCCTCTCGGTCGCCGTTGCCGCCGCCACCTGACCTCCCCGCACGCCAGTGCCCCCTGCCCAAAGACTCGCCTACCCGCCCACGGACCCCGCCTACATGCAAGACTTTCATGCTTGTGCCGCCGCCCGCCCCGCCTCACCCGGCGGCCGCCCCGCCCAGCACCTCACCTGCTAGCCGCTCGCCGCCCCGGGAGTCGTGCGGTTCCGGCCGTGCCACCAATTGATTCGCGAATTGATTGGCAACTGGTGAATTGCAGATGAAAATAATGGCATTCTGCACGAGGCTCACGAATTTGGTGGCAAATTCTGAAATCTCCCGATTATTTCCCATGGAATGAGAAAAGGCACCCCAAAGAAAGAAACACCAGCTACAATAATTTGCATATTACGTAATATATTTACCTTCAACAGTGAAACCTTGAAGTTCAGAGGTATGTCATTTACAGATGGTATTTTGTAAGCGCCAGGTCCACAGGTAAAGAGGTGTCCAGGTCGAATCCACTTGTGGTTATTATCACCCCATTTTAACTCTTCCATGGCTACCCAACCCAAACCTTGTATGAAAGCTCCTTCAATCTGAAAGATGCAATGGTAAGGTAATTGTATGGTAGAAGGCATGACTTCTCCACAATATTACTGTGGCGGCGAACATTTCCTCAGTTCAGAACATACCTGGCCAATATCAATTGCTGGATTAATTGAAAAGCCGAGGTCCATAACAATATCTGCTGTTCTTGTGTGAAAATCCCCGGTTAGAGTGTCAATCTCAACTTCGGCAAATGCAGCCCCATAAGTGAAATAAAGGAATGGAGTTCCCTTGCCATCCGCCCAGTCAAACCCAATATCAGGTGTGGCATATCCATGAGCAGAGAGATCCACGCGTTCCATATAGCATGTTTGAGCCAACTGGAAAATATGAGGCCACATTAAAATTAATTTAAACCAAAAATTTCTGGGATCAGCTTCCTTGAAAAGGATAACTTAGTTCTATTTTCATACGGAATCCAATCGACCCTTTCCTATATGATACAGAAACAGGAGTTGAGGTGTAGCGAGAAGGAAATGTAGAAACAAGTAAGCTTGCTGACCTACGGGATCACCGGCTGACGACAGTGAACCAGATAGCCTCTAAACCACTAGCCTCACACCCCTGACCTCCAGACCACTAGTCTCCCACTACTAGTCTCTATCGCTGAACACCATGAGCCGCAGCCTACTTCCCCCGGTCTTTGGGAAGATGATTCCATGATTCACCGTCCCCTTGACGTAGCGTAGTAGCCGTTTCACCGCAGCCCAGTGATCCTCTCTGGGATCCTCCATGAAGCGACTGACGTAGCCCACGGCGAACTCAATGTCCGGCCTTGTGTGGACTAGGTAGCGCAGACCGCCGACGATGCTCCGGTAGAGTGTTGCATCCACTTTCGCCGCGGTGCTGTCCTTCGTCAGCTTCAGCCGCTCCTCCATCGGAGTCACGCATGGCTTGCACTCCACCATGTCGCTCCTCTCCAACAGTTTGGAGGCGTACGCGCTCTGCCCGAGCGTGAGTTCCTCCTTCCCTTGCCTCACCTCGATGCCGAGGTAGTAGGAGAGTGCGCCGAGATCGCTCATTCGAAAACGAGCTGCCATCTCGCGCTTGAAGCTGTTGAGGTCCTCCGTGCGTACGCCAGTGACGATTAAGTCATCCACATACACGCCGACCACGAGCTCTTCCTTCCCCCGTCATCGCGTGTAGAGCGCGTGCTCGGTTGCGCACCTCTGAAACCCAAGCTCGCCCAGCGTGGTGTCAAGCTTGGCGTTCCATGCTCGAGGGGCTTGCCGCAGCCCGTAGAGCGCTTTGTGCAGTCGGAGCACCCTGTGCTCCTCTCCCTTGACAGCGAACCCTAGAGGTTGCCTGACGAAGACTGTTTCCGCTAGCTCGCCGTTGAGGAAGGCCGATTTCACGTCCAAGTGATGGACGCGCCATTCCTTTGCTGCCGCCAAAGCAAGTAGCAAACGGACCGACTCCATGTGCGCTACTGGCGCAAAGACCTCCTCGAAGTCGATGCCCTCGCGCTGGACAAAGCCTCGGGCGATGAGGCGCGCCTTGTGCTTGACGATGGCGCCGAGCTCGTCCCTTTTGACTTTGTACACCCACTTCAGGCTGATCGAACGGCATCCTGAGGGTGGATCGACGAGCTGCCAAGTCTCATTTTCCTCAATCGCCTTCATCTCCTCCAGCATTGCTTGTCGCCAGTTTCCATCGCGCTCGGCTAGCGCGAACGTGGGTGGTTCCTCCGCACTGACGAGTAGCAGCTCTGTGTCGTTAAGCAGCCTGGCCGCCAGTCCTGAGGGACCTGTGCCGCCGACGATATCATCCAGCCTGTGGAACCTCAACTCCTCCCCTTCGTGGTAGGCATCCACGAACTCAGTGGTATCACTTGGAGGTGAGACGAACTCGATCGGGGACGATGGAGTTCCTTCTTCCGCCAGAGTGCCCTGCATAGCACCCGAAGTGCTCGGCACTTCTTCTGGACTGCTCGTCATAACTCCTGCAGTGTTCGGCCACACTGTAGGAGTGCCCAGCCTCAGTCTTGGAGTGGTCGGTACCACAGTAAGACGTCTTGGCCCCGCTACGGGAGTGCTCGGCACCCGTCCTGAAGTGGTCGCCACCACTGCAGAACCTCCTGGCTCCACTCCTGACGTGCTCGGCATCCCTCCAGAAGTGCACGACACTCCTCCCGGAGTGCTCGGCATTGCTCCCGAAGTGCTCGGCACTGCCCTAGAAGTGCTCGACTCTACCGCCGGAGTGCTCGGCGCTCCTCTCGGAGTGCGTGGCACCTGTTCCACAACGTCTCCACCGCCGTGGATGACCAAGTGCTCGACGACGAAGGTTTTGGTGAAGCCTCCCGCTTCCCCCATGCTCGGACTGTTCCAGTCCCAAGCTGCCTCCTCATTGAACACAACATCGCGCGAGACATCACCTTGTCTCCGCGAGGGTCATAGAGCCGGTACGCCTTGGTACCCTCCGCGTAGCCTAGGAACATCATGGGTGTGCTCCTGTCCTCCAGCTTGGTGAGGTTCGGCTTCATTTTCCTGACGTGGCCGATGCAACCGAATATCCGGAGGAATGACACGTGCGGCTTGTGCCCGTACC
The DNA here is from genome assembly GCA_904845875.1 of Miscanthus lutarioriparius. NCBI lineage: Eukaryota > Viridiplantae > Streptophyta > Magnoliopsida > Poales > Poaceae > Miscanthus > Miscanthus lutarioriparius. The sequence continues at coordinate 71,573,289 of CAJGYO010000012.1, read as the reverse complement.
AAGCTTCGAACGACGTCTTGACCGTTAGGGCCTTGGTTGGAGCACGGTTGAGGATGAACACCGCCGTGGTCACCGCCTCTCCCCAGAACTTTACCGGCATCCCTTTGGCCTTCATCATGGATAGGGCCATGCCGACCACTGTCTGGTTCCGTCGCTCCACCACGCCATTCTGTTGTGGCGAATACGGCGCAGTGTGATTTTGCCCCACACCTTGATCCGCACAGTACGTAGCAAACTCCACCGAAGTGAATTTGCCACCCCGATCAGTCCTCAGTACACGGAGCTTCTTGCCGCTCTCGGCCTCCGCGAGCGTCTTGAACTTCTTGATCGCCACCGCCGCTTCGTCCTTGCTCGTCAGGAGTTGCAGCCACATGTAGCGACTATAATCGTCCACGAGCAGGAGGAAGTACCGCCGACCACCGCATGTAGCAAGCGTGATCGGCCCGTAGAGGTTGCCGTGAACTAGCTCGAGAGCTTCCTTCGCGCGATACTTGGCCGCCTTTGGGAAAGGTAGCCTCCTCTGCTTCTTGGCCAGGCAGCTGTCACACAGCTCGCCTCCGTGTTTGATGTGGGGTAGCCCTCGAACCATCTTCCCCAGCCGACCAAGCGCGTCGAAGCTGAGATGTCCGAACCGGACATACCATATCCACGGCTCCTCGGAGTGCCTTGCCGCCAGGCAGACCGGCTGCTCTACCTTTAGGTCGAGCAGGTACAACCGGTTCAGGGACCTCTTCACCTTGGTTAGAAGTCGCTGCTCCCGGTCTCTGATCCTCAGAACGCCGTCCTTGATCAGAACCTCGCTACCGCGCTCATCCAGCTGACCAATGCTGATGATGCTGGAACGCAGCTACGGGATGTAGTATACATCCGTTAGCGCGTGGTGCTCCCCGTTCTAGCATCTGAAGATGATGATGCCGCGCCCTTGGATGGCCACCCTTGAACCGTCACCAAACTTCACCTTACCGGTAACATCACCGTCGAGCTCGGAGAAGGAGTCCTTGGAGCCTGTCATGTGGTTACTATCACCAGAGTCCAGATACCACCGCTGCTCCTGGTCGGCGCCCACACGTCCGAGATGGACTTGGGCGCGTGGTTCGTCGAGGTTGACGGTCTTCAGGGCCTTGCTAGATCCTTCCACCGTTGTCGCCTCTTCCCTCTCCATGGCCTCGACGTCGTGCAGTGCACAGAACGTCGTCATAAGGATAGTGGCCTCATCATCGGCATTCGCTAGGTGAGCCTGAGCCTTCTTTTCCTTCTTGCGATTTGGGCACTCCCGTGCCCAATGGCCCATCTTCCCGCAACACCGACAGGCGTTGAAGTCGATTTGCTTCTTCTCCGAAGAAGCCCTGCCGCGATGTTTGCCGTTGCCACCGCGACTGGAGGAGGTTGCTTTCCTAGAGTTTCACCGAGCAGCCCACCTCTCTCCGTCGATAGGAGTTTCCGCGTCGCCGTTCTTTGTCGCTTTGCTCTAGGCGCTCATCCACCGCCATGCAGACGGCCTGCCACATCCTCGATGGTGAGGGTGGACAAGTCCAAAGATCGCTCTCTATGGAGAGAGCGATCTGGATGTACTTTGCTTGCCGGCATGGAGTGGAGGAATATGGAGACCGCCTCCTCTTCGTCGATGGTGGCCGCGGGCTCTTCACTTCTTGATGAGTCTGCACGGAGGGAAAAGTCCTCCACCGTTTCACCATCCTTGAACTTGAGGTTTGCGTATACGCTTCGCCGAAGTTGGGCGTCGCCTTCTTTGCGCTGGCGTCGGAACCGGCCGACGCCAAGATCGCCGCCGTAATGGCCTCCCACACCCTCCTTAGCTGAGCTTTTCGTCCCCAACGGTTCCACAGACTCACATGCGTACACAGCAGCGAGGATAGCCTCCAACGCCGACATGTCGTCTTCTTCCACGTCGGTGCCCTTGTCAACAGCATTCCGAGCCGTCGGGCTCGAAGCTTGACCTTCATGGTCACCGACCACTCTCCATAGTTAGTGCGAGTCGTCGTCGGCCAAGTGGTGCGGCCGACCTCCCGCACCGTCGCGGACAACTACCTCCGGTAGTGGTCAAGGCAGCTATGACAGTGCCACTGCCGTCGCCCAACTCCAAACCGCATGTCATCGCCATCAGTTAGAATGACGACGACGCTTGTACGAGGCTCTGATACCAGTTGTTGACCTACGGGGTCACCGGCTGACGACAGTGAACCAGATAGCCTCCAGACCACTAGCCTCACACCCCTGGCCTCCAGACCACTAGTCTTCCACCACTAGTCTCAGACCCCTGGCCTCCAGACCACTAGCTTTCAGACCACTAGCCGTGCCGACCACCGTACCGGCTTTGTCCGTACCCACTCACTACAGATCGAGCTAGAAGAAGAAGGGAGAACAGAGCAAGCACGCATAATACAAGACAACAACGTTGGCCGAGGCCCTGTCTGTGTGATGGTAAATCTGAGCTATCTTTACTGAGTTGCCTTGGTGCCCTATTTATACAACTCTATCTATCTAATTAAAGTACAGCGCACATGCTGTAACAGTAACTAGATAAGCATACAAGGCTGACTTTATACCGCCAACGCATGTGCCTATAGTGTCAGCGGAGGTGAGCTGTCTGGCGTCTGCACTGCATGACTCTGATATCACAGCAGGGGGCAAAGTCGGCGCCGTCTTCCTCTGCTGTGTTCACACAAGGTGACAGTAGATTAGCTAACAAAGCTGTCGCAACCAAGCCAGATGATGCAAAATAAGACATGGTTTTCCTGTTTGGTCACTATTACAAAAGGTGAAGAAACTTGATGGAGAGAGGGATTTAGCCAGGTCACCCAGGCCTCGGGTGCCGATCTGACAGCTGAGATTGAGTTATGCCATAGGGCGGGCAGCTGTACAGTTTTTTTGTCTTTCCTTTTTTACATATCTAAATATACAGTACATTGACTTAGTACGATCTTGTTATAAATCATTTGTGTATGAGATATGAGAAAACATTATATAACCCTAGTAAAACTTAACAGTTGTTAGAAACACCGAATTGCTGAGGAAATGTTGTAAATAATTGATAATTATATACTTTGTTACCAGGTCAAAAAAGTTGGAAAAGTTTTTCGAGCAATTGCTATCATGAGTCATCCCATTCCAAATACTGCTGAATCGCACTCAGTTCAGATTATACTACCACAGAAGCAGCTTGGCCGTAAATCAGACATGTAAGTATTTCTTATGTTGCCTCAAACTTTGATCCACTAATTGGTTGTTTCACGTTAACATATTTATTTCACCTTTCATTTTGTTTCTGATAAAACAATGTCCTTGTTTGTATGCAAGGTATGTTTTCTGTTGCTCCTACTCTCATAACGTCGCATCAAAGGGGAAGTTCATTGCATTCGTGTCCGCACAAGCAGAGACTGATAATCTACAGACAGAACTGAAGCCTGGGATCGATCTTCTTGAGCCAGTGGATGAGTTATTTTTGGACACATATGACAGATATGAACCTACTAATGACTCGTCATCAGACAATTGTTACATCTCAACAGTAAGTAACTTGGGACAAGCTTGCTACTAGACATTAGAGAACGGGCACTGTCCTTCGCAGTTAGCACTTCAAATCTACTGTGCTAAAAGACCCAAAGCTTCATGCTTTACATCATGAGCATTTTGAAATTGGATTCATTGCCCCCATGTCAGTTGATCACATCCGTAGCTGCTTGCCATTCTGTTACTTTAGTTGCTTGTTTCTCAGCTGTCATTTTGACTAGTTCCATTCTCCCAAATGGCTTTGCAGGTGGACCTTTCTATTGGTCACCATATATTTAGCAGTATGTTCACTGCTTCCGTCCGTTTTGCCTTACAACTTAATAACTGCAAAATGTTACCTTTTGTTGATTTCACCTTTTTGTGTTTGCGTGTTACTCTTAGTTTGCAACAGACATATCAGCTCATGGATGTTGGGTGTACTCAAAGAAAATCTCAAGGAAAGCTGATGAATCCCATGGATTTCTTAATTATGATGTTGAAAATCGTGGCCTTTCCACTTCTATATCTGTAGAGTTGAAAAAGGATGAGACAAATAAGTTGCCAAGCTATTATGAACAAATAGTGAATGAGAAAAGAGCTGGGTTCTGGGGATGTTGCATGCAAATCATATACTAGGTTTGGACTGGACTATATATACTTTTCCTTGTTAAGAGTTACGTGTCTGTATGTTTTGTGCCATCCTGATAGTTTTGCCAATTCAGTGTTGCTATTGTTTGGAATGTGCCGCAGCAGCATTTGATGATTAAGTCACAGCATCATGTTTGATAATTGGTTCTGTACTAAATGATAGTCCTATACGGCTATACTGCATTTGTTCATCTTATTTAGTTTCTTTTGAGTTGTTGCTATGCAGCTGCTATGATCATTGCTACCTTTTTGTGTTCTACATTTGAAAAAGTTCAAAACGATTTCATGCCTAAAACTATTGAATTTCTTAGTTTTTTTTCCCTTGGCATCCTTTACCAATTTCCTTTCCTAAAATACTTCTATCACCACAACGCAAAGCTTCTGCCTGCTAATGAACTCCTGAGATACAGGGCATGTGTATTGCTGTTGCCTGATATTCTTTGCCTATATGCAGACTAGTGCAGGCGCAACAATTTTGACTGATGTCACATTTTGGGGGCTCCTTGTGCCATTTTTCTACCGTGACAAGTTTGGGTTAGCATTGGTATGTGAACATTCTGATTTGTGTACATATTCTTTCATGTTCTTCTTCAGTAGTACTAGACATTAGCAAGCCTCATAGTCCAGTTATATATTTTGATTGTTGCTATCCTGACTTGATAACAGGCACAACTTTCATGCTTTTTTATATCAATATCACATTGGTATAAAGTACTAACCATTTTATTGAGTGATAGAAAAACACTCTACAAACTCGAAACTTTGAAATCAAATAGTCGGTGTTGAACATGTCATCACGTCAATAAGCAAAGCCTGTTGGCTATTTGGTAGAGCAATTAGCAATCCATGGATTTTCTGAATGCTGCTCACCTTCCAACTGAAGCCCTTATAGAGGTGAATCTATTTTTTTTTTTGGAAACAAGGCAGGAGCTCTGTGTAACGACCCCAAATATCAAATCATGATCAACATGTAATAACGAGCATCATGAGCATCATTAGCACATAATAAGGCATCATGACATAAGCATTTGTGTGCACTTGTGAATTATCGAATATTGATTAAATTGTGTCCTTGTGAAGAAAATTCAAATTTTGTGTTGCAACTGTGCTGGGTTAAAATTTTATAAAATACTAGATTCCAAATGTGAATTTTAGAGTATTTTTCCAAGATTTTTGGAGTTCATTTAATGGGGTTAAAAATGCATGCAAAATTAAAAAATGAGTCTTTTTGAATTCAAACCGCGGCCAAACCAAAATTTGGTTTCAACTTCTTCAAGTTGCAAAGTGTTCTTTGTTTTCTAAGCTTTCCAAAATGCATTTATTTGTGATTTTTGGACTTCGGGAGCTATTTCTTTTTGAAGCAAAACATTTGAACTACATTTTCAAAACCCGAGTCCCTTACGCGTGGGTCCCGCTCGTCAGCAGGCTTCTTCCACCTCTGGCTCCCTCTCTCTTCCACCTGGAGACCGAACACAGGAGCCCCTCGCCACCTCTCCACCATGCATCGGTCCTCGTCGGCCTGGGCACGCGAAATGCCGCTCTTGCCCCGCTCGGCCTCCTCCTATTTAAGCCCCAACCGGCCGGCTCCTTTCCCCCATCCAAACCCTAACCCGTTCCCCTCCATTGCCGCCGCCACCACTGAGCTCGAACCGAGCTCTGCTCCACCGCGATTTCCCCACTGCAGCTCGCCCCTCTTCGATTCGACCCCACCCACACCATCTCCTCCGCGCACCGAGTCTTCCCGAGCCGCTCAGCACCACCGCCTGCCTCCCAGTCGAGCTCGCCACCGCCGCCGTGCGTTCTGCTCCGCCGCCGCACGCCACCACCCTCGCTCCGAGCACCATTCTCCAATCCAAGGTATAAAACAGAAAGCCCTCGGCCTCCTCATGCTCACTGTGCCTTCCTTCCTCGCCGGAACCTCGCCGCCGGCGAGGAATCGCCGGTCAAAACCGCCGGCTTCAATTTTGACCGTGCCGAGTCACTGACCGAGCGGTCCCACGAGTCAACCTCTGTGTGCGCTGGCCGAGCCGCGTAGATCTAGGGTTCTTTAGGGTCTTTTTTGCAAAAGCGTCTTTACCTTTGTTTAAATCGGCTGCAATCTTGGAAAATGCATAGAAAATTGTGTGGTGCTCCAAAAATTGTGATTCTTGTTTCGTTGGACTCCTTATGAGATGTAGTTTGATACAAAAATGTGTTTGCATGTTGTACTGTTGTGTAGATTTATCTATGATTTAGATTGTTCTAATCTTGTTAAATGCATATTAAATCATAGGTGACTCCAAAAATGATAGATCCAATTTTGCTAGATGCTCTAGGTCATGTATTCACTAGATCTATAGCTTAACACCAAAGTTCACATGTTTATACCTCTCTTTTACTTTAAATACTTGCTTGCTGCCTGAAAATCAATTAATGCTTTATAAATAGCTCAAAAATGATAAAATGATGAAACCACTTTTTTTTAGTCTTGTTTCTCTGTTTAGTATCTAGGAAAAATGTTCTACCTAATTTTTATGATGTTTAACATGCCTTTTTAGAATTAACTTGTTTCATGATGATTAACTTGTTTAATTAATATTTAAACATGCATAATTGCTTTTGATACAAAACCAACTCTGTTAATCATGTTTTAACAGTGAGCTCATGATATGTCTAAGTTAAACCTTAATTCCATGTTTAGAATTTATTTGTGTATTTCTATGCTTGCTAGTAGTTTAATCATTTCCGATAATCCTTGATTGTCATTTCATGTCTTTTGAGTGTTTTAGTTATCTTGCTGTGACGCTTTTAATCATCATGCACCTTTCATTCATCTCATGCTCATTCACATCATGGCATCATCTCTAATGCATGCATGCATTCATCCTACAGGGGGTGGGGGTCACGTTGGGCTGCTGCAGCTCAGCGGCCTGCTCCCCGAGGCCTGGCCGACGGGCTCTGTGAGGCTCTTCCTGTTTCCTCCGTGAAGATGATGTCCTGCTGGAGCAAGTCTGCTCGCCGCGCAGTGAGGTTGGTTTGTCGGGACACGAAAAGGGCGCTCGAGTAGCTATAAATGGAGCCCCCTGGGGTCTTCGGTACACGCTGTGTTTAGTTGGAGGGAAAGTTGGAATTTGGGTACTGTAGTATTTTTGTTTTTATTTGGCAAATAGTGTTTAATCATGGACTAATTAGGCTCAAAACGTTCGTCTCACGATTTCCAACCAAGCTGTGCAATTAGTTTTTTTTTCGTCTACATTTAATGCTCTATACACATATCGCAAGATTCGATGTAATGGGTACTGTAGCACTTTTTTAGAACTTTTTTTTTGCAACTAAACACGCACTAACTTTACTCGGGTCGGAGGTGAGTCCAGTTTAATCATAATGGGTACATGGTTGGCTCGTGCGCGTCCTCCCGATAAGAAGGCCGCTGATTCATCCAGCATCTGGTGCTGTGCTAGAAGAATGCTTGCGAGCGGCAGAGGATCTCCTTCGGGAGCCGGCTGTGGTCCGGGCCCCTTCCACGCCCGGTCACTTGGGAAACTCGCACAGGTGACCGAGGGGAGAGGGTGCCCGAGCTGGTCACCTTCCGTGTCCGAACGCCGCCACCCTCTCTCTTAACTCTTTGGGGGACGGAGAGAGGCCTGCCTCCTCCTGGCGTGCTTGCTCTTGTGCATTTCCGCTGTTTGTATTCAGGGTTTCTCTCGATCGGCTGCGTCTCTCTTGTGTGCGTACTGTTTGTTTCTGTGGCAGTCGATTGATCGATCCGATACGTGCAGAAATAGCTAACCTTGTTCAGGGACGCAATCATGTGTACTAGCGGCAAGAAATGGTGCGTCGATCTGGTTCAAACTGGTAGTTAATTGTATCCGGAAATAAACACGTCTCATTGATTTGTCCAAACGAGATTTCACGTGCCTAGATAAATTACAAGCGGCAAGAGATTTGCAGGCTAGATTACACATGCCATTTTTACGGCAAATTAAACATGATCGTCTATGTATTTATCAGGGGAGTAGGGTCAACTTGAATTCAGGTATTAAGTTGAATACCTAATTCTTTTTAAAAAAAATAAATAAATTTATATATAGTATATGGCATGTACATAAATTTAAAAAAAATAAAAAAATGACACAAGTAACACCATACCTATCCCTCTTGCAGCCCAAAAACCATTCTACTGCGCACCTACAAACTTCAATGGACTATATAGAAAAACAAGCAAAGAAGCAAGATACAGAAAAAGAAATACTTGAAAAGATTGCTTGCTTACAATTGTTGTAAGGCAATTCTTTTTGCAACAGGTTAATGACTAGGACATCATTACTCATTTCCGAAACACGAAGGATCAGAAAGTTGTCCTATAGTTTGTAAGCTTTCTTATCATTTTGCTGTTTTACATCCTCTGCGTTTCAGGCATTGCCACTTTAATATGTTGAACAATTAGTACCTCTATATGTTGAACATTTGGGATCACTTTTGTGTTTTATCTTTTTGCATATTATACAATTTGTCTTACGACTAGGTGATGCTCTATATCAAGTACACATGATAAAGGCTATGATTTAGGCTATAAAAACTTTAACACTTCAAAAATTTGTATACTCAGACTCAAAATCCAAGGTGCGGCTCTGGTATTGATGTGTCAGATATTAATCATGGTGTGTGGCACCAAGGCCCTACAGCTGATTTCTGGTGTTTTGCTTCTATCGATCCTTCAGGAGTCGGTAAATTAATACGCCTACCATATTGCCAGGCTGCTAGGCACCAGGAGTGCTGAGTATGGAAAAGCTATAAACAGGACTTGCTGAGCATTTACAGGCTGTTTAAATGGTAGACTTGATACAGAGTTCATCCTGAATCGCAATCTAGGATTCTTTTATCATCGTCTATAACAAACATAAACAGCCTGATCGCTGGGCTGGGGCTGGCTGGCCAGCCCCCTCACATGGCTACTATTTACGCGAACCAGCCAGCAGTACTTCTCTCTCATATAAACGAACCAGCAACGATACGAACTAGCCAACCGAACAGGCTGAAAGCTCAAAATTGGGCACATGTAGCCATCTATATTTCAGGTCATGTGGGTTTACCAATTATTGGTTCTTGTTTGGTATATTTATACATCGTATTATATGCTCCCAATGTCATATTTCTCATGCCAACAAATATTGACTAACATATGATATGCTACTAATTCATTTATAATATCTTATATGAATTTTCAGTATAAAAGTTTATTAAACAACCACTAAATCTTAATAGTTAGACCCTGCAAAGCCAATATTCGAGTGGAAAAACTACAACCACAATGTCGTCAACACCAGTGGCCCTGTTGTGTAAATCAACACACATCTACCCGCCACAGAACCGCCCCCAGGCCACAGAGCTCTCAAACCAGATCTTAGAAAAAAATGACAAATCTAGCAAGGGAGGATCCTTGTGTGGTTCCAGGAGCGATTGACAGGCGACACGTATATATATCATATGTGGGAGGGTCACGGCCCCTGCTAGCCTGTTTTGAAGTGGTGTTCAAGCGAGGGCTAGTGAGTTGGCTCCCTCCATCTAGCACAAGACATAACAGATAGCTGGGTGCAATCACTTGGGGGTATATGAAGTTTTAAATCATGTCATCGTAATCTTTAGGTGGCATGGTAAAAAGCAAACAATACCAAGGAGAATTGGGATCTAGCAAATAATAAATCTGCTGTACTGTTGCAGTGTTCTTGCTTTAAGAGATAATAGTTTGAGGAGTTTTATGATGACACTCTGGATATTAAGAGGATTAAGTATAGCATAATTATTTTGCTTCCTAAGATTAAAAAAGCAAATAAAATTCAACAGTATAGCTAGGCCAATTTGTCTTCAAAATGTGTTATATAAAATATTCACTATGGCTTTAATCCTTAGAGTTTAGGCTGTAATGAGGAAAATCATAAACAGATGCCACAATGCCTTTAGAAAAGGAAGATTTATAGTTGATGGCATTATATGTCTGCATGAGATTGTACATGATACTAAAATTGGGAAGGCTGAAGGTATCATCCTGAAATTGGATTTTTTTTTCTCGAACGTGCACTGTAGCACGTATTTCATTAAGAGAAAGCAGAGAACATCCAAACAGATACACGACGCAGCTACGAGAGAACCCTCGTAGCACAGGTTACAAACCACGAAGCAACACATAGTTGACACAGAGGAGTTGCAAGTAATCCCAAGATTACCGACGCGAACCCAAGACAACGACGAACACAGCAAGAAAACAAGAGAAAAAAAACCCCAGAAACTAAGCTATGCCTGCTACAAGAGATACATCCGCACAATGGTCGCCAACCAGGGAGGGTCCAGCCGCGGTGGCAAACCTCAAGCAACCAGGAAGTCGCGAGGTAGAACCGCCAGTGACCAGGTAGCCACTGCGAAGGAGACAACGAGCTCCAGAGCCTCCAGCGACCAGGTAGTCGCGAGGTCAAACCGCCAGTGACCAAGTAGCCACTGCGAAGGAGACGTCGTACCGGTGACCAGGTAGCCACTGCGAGGGAGACGTCGTAGAAAGCCTCAAGCGACCAGGTAGTCGCGAGGTCAAACCGCCAGTGACCAGGTAGCCACTGCGAAGTGCAACGACACCAACATCCGAGCCGGACGGACCAAAGTGAAGAGGAGAGAAGCACAAAGCGAGCACAACACAAGGTAGAGCGGCTCCGGCGGACCAAATCGGCCTCCACACCACCACGAAGATGACAGGCACCACCCTCCAAGCGACGCCTCCAAATCCGAGGGAGAGGGCCCTCCGATAAACGCTTCCAAGGAAGAGAACGGCGCCCAAAGAAGTCGCCGTTATCGACCCAACAAATGGGTATAGCTTTCGCCATGGCACCTCATCCCTGCCGACGAACCGTGAGAGTCAAGTGTGCCCGCTTCGACCGACATCGGCCTCGCCACCATGACGCTGCAGAATCTGGCAAACGCGCGGGACGACGCCATCCACGCCACCACGGCGTCGACGACGCACGCACAGCCAGAAAGCAGCCGCCCACCACCACCACGATGTATGGCGACGGCGCGACGCTCTCGGCGCACCACCCAAACACCCCACCCTACGAGCACCGGAGTCGGAGGAGTGTTGACGCAGCGGAGAAGACCGACGGAGCCTTTCTTTGCTCGTCCGTGATGAGCGAGAACCACCCAACGGCGGCTCCAACGGTAGTCTCGGGGGGCGCGCGCCGCAGACGCGGCCGCAGCAGCGCCGCTTCGCCAGACACCGGCCGCCAGCCCACTGGCCCCACCAGCGTGCGCAGCCGTGGCGAGCGAGTCGGGCGGCGGGGCGCGGTTTGAGCGAGGGACACGGATCCGGTGCAATGTGGGCCGGGATCCGGTGTGTGATGGTCGCCGCCGACCGACCTTGGCCGCACTGAGCGCGAAACCCACCGGCCAAGAGGCCCTTGACGCCGCCGCCCGATGCGTCGTCGCTGGAGCCGCCAGTGCACCTCTTGCCGCCGCACCCGAGATCCGGCCATGGGGCCGCCGGATCCGGCGAGGGAGCAGCCCTCGCGACCATGCAGCTTCAGCCGTCATGAGCCCAACACCGAGGAGAGGAGAGGAAGGTTGCGGGGGAAAGAAGGGGAACACGGGAAGGCCTCGCCGCCGCCGTCCTTGCGGCCGCACGGAGTCCGGGCAGCACGCTCGAGCGGCGGCGAGGCTTGCGGAGTGGCTGGCGGAGGGGCTTCGGCGGAGGCGCTGGGGAGGAAGCAGAGTTTAGGTTGGACAAATTTTCATTGAAATTGGATTTTGAGAAGGCATATGATAAAATAAGTTGGGATTTTCTCTTTAACTGCCTTGAGGGTAGGGGATTTTATCCTAAGTGGTGTAACTGGATTAAAATGATTGTGAAACATGTCACCCTTAGTGTGGTTGGACCTTATTTCTAGAGTGGAAAAGGAGTCAGACAAGGTTACCCTTTATCCCCACTCTGTTCATTCTAGCAGCAGAGACACCCTAGCTAAATCTGGCCCAAATGGTTGGTACCTAATTACTTTGATAAGGGTATTGTGTGCCTACAGTATGCTGATGACACTGTATTGTGCCTTCAGGATGAATGTTGAATTAGCAAAAAATTTGAAGATCCTGTTGTACTTGTATATATGAAGTGATGTCTGGCCTTAAAATCAGTTTCACAAAAAGTAATCTGGTAACTATAAAACATGATGCTTTGAAATCTGTTTTTTACTCTGATCTGTGGTGTAAACTAATTACGTGCGTGTGTGGTGTAAATCTGATTCTCAGAGAGTATCACTTATAGGGAATCTCTATCGAACAGACCACCGTTTCTGCAATTTCCCTATGTTGAAATTTTAAGGAGTATCAAAACATGTGGCATTGCATAACCACAATTTTGTGTACATTTCTTGTTGATTTCGAGAGGGGTATACTAATGGTTGATCGCATATATAGTTGGCCTAACAACAGTACTTGATGTTTTCTATTGCTGTAACCTCAGAAATAAAGGTTTGAATCGTTTTCTATTACATATATTGCAAAATCGGGAACATACGAAACACAGCTGCTGCGGAACACTCTCCGAGCGTACTGAGCTAGCAAACATATGATGATATGAGCACATAGCTGTGTGCTGAATCTGCAAGATAAGGCAAGAGATTGACATGATCGTCACTGTACTCATGGAGCCGTTAAATTAAGCTGCAGCAGACAGGCTTCTACCAGTAACGATATAAAAAATCACAGGGGAATATCCAAAAAATGTGCCCAGCAAGCAGGATACATGCAGACGAATGAATAGAAGCATGAATCGCAGTACTGATTAAGCTTGTGATGGATAAAGCTACCGGCTGGTTCAGAGTTTCTTCGAGCACAAGAGATTGAAAATATCTGCTGGGTTCATTATATTACAGCATCACACATCAGACCATGCATATATAGTTGTGTTTACTGTTCTCCTACGAGCATTACATCACAGATCACGGCACAAATGGCAGCGTCGGGAGCCTCGATTGCTTCTAGCTGCCCTCGGTGGCGGCGGCGACGGACGACGGTGGCTCAAGCAGTTCAATCAAATAAATCTAAGGTATCTTGGTCGTCCTTGCCTCCACCATGTTCCTCTAGCTCTCCTGGGGCAACACTCTTAATCTGTTCTTTGATCTTTTGCATCTCTTGCCTTATCTCGCAGGCATCCGCCAATATATCGTCACGAGCCGGTCATGTCGAGGCGACCCACGATGATCCACTACCACTTGGGCCAGCTTCACCATCACTACTACCGACAGCATTTTTGGCAACGGGGGGCAAATAGATCAAAGGCGGCTGGGTTTACGAGCCGCCTCTGTAGTGCCCCGTCGTGAGCCGCCTCTGGTAAACAATTTCCAGAGGCGGCTGAAGAGAGAGCTGCCTCTACAAAACAATTTTCAGAGGCGGTGTAAATGTGTTTTCCAGAGGCGGTTGAGCCAGCCGCCTCTGTAAATAGCCGCGGACCCGAAAAATTTCGCCAAATCGCCTCATTCGCGCTCGGCGTCTGTGAGGTCCGTCTTCAAATGGCTAAGTCCCGAGACGCCGCCGCCCGTCTTTCCCTCTCGTCTCGCCTCTCCCTCTCCTTGTCCCCCGCCCTCCCTCTCCCTCTCCGGCGGCCAGATCTGGCGGCCAGATCCGGCGGCTATGGCGGCGCTACCCCTTCCCTCCCCGCCCGAGGGCGCGGCAGCCCGTGGCGGGGCGCGGTGGTGGTGCGGCCCGAGCGGCAGCGGCGGGCGCTCCTGGTGAGGCGACGCGGCGCGGCCCGAGCGGCGGCGGCGGGCGCTCCTGGTGAGGCGGCGCGGCGTGGCCCGAGCGGCGGCCCCGAGCAGTGGCGGCGGGCTCTCCTGGTGAGGCAGCGCGGCGCGGCCCGAGCGGCGGCCCCGAGCGACGGCAGCGGCGCTCCCTCTGTCTCAGGTATATCTCCCCCTCTCCCTCTGTGTCGGTGCAGCGGCGGCCAGATCCGGCGGCCCCCTCCCTCCCTCCCTCTCCTCTCCCCCTCCCTGTCCCTCCATCTCTCTCTCACTTAGAGAGGGTTAAACTATGAATAAAACTGACTTCCAAGGGTTAAACTACGAAGAAACTAGGGATCTAAACGTGATTATCTGAACTAAACTCGATCGCGGGTTGATTTCTAGCTAACTCAGGGGCTCTTCTGCTATGCGACCACGGCTGACCGGTACTGACCAAAACCGATCTAAACTGGAGCATTGGATCTAAACCTACCGGCTCAGGTTGGGCATCAATTAGATCTAATCGTGGTTGTGGAAAGAAGATCGAATGGCGAAAACTTGCGGGAGCGACGGCCGGCGGAGCAGCTGGCGACGGCGAGCAGAGCGCGACGGCAGAATGGCATCTAGAGAGTAGGCAACGAAGACAGTGGGAAAAAGTTAAAATCCCAATAATCATCCAAAGATTTGATGTGATGGGGCTAATTATTAGCCCACGTGATTCAAACAGGCCCCTGATAAATTAATTATTTGATTGACATCAGCAACAACTGATCTGATCTCATGACGAATTGAAAGAATAAAAGGCAAACAGGTTCGCGTTATCAATTCATTTAACGATCGCCATGCAAATATTTTTAGAGTTCAAGGGTATAAACCCCAATCCATAAAATAGGACCAAACCAAGTTCAAATACAGGTTCAAGGCTGCATACAACTGCAGTTACCGCATACACTTCCGCACCTAGAACTTAGCTAACCCAAACAAACCACCCATCAGTATCCCAGCCAGATGACCATCAGACGCACGGCAACAGCTTCCATCCGCCCTTCTCGTCAGTCACCCGAGGCATAACCTTTGAGCTCTTGAGGAGAGCAGCTCCATCCTGTTGATGAAGATTGACCACTTGTCCAAGTCCCTCACCGGGCATAGAATCTCCCAATGTTTCAGCATAAGCGTCACACGCCTCCAAAAGTTTGAGGTGTTTCTCCAACTCTCGTTCTGAAAATACAAGGAATTTCTTAGCTTCCACAATCCCCACGGGATAGCAGAGGAGGCCATATTTAGACAACCGAATTTCTTATTACACAACCAAAAGTTAGCAACCGACACAAAATTCTTGCCTATGTCCAACTCACAGATCGCCATGCAAATCTCGCGTATAAATCAACTTGCACGGCACACGCGGTCTATCTATCTACCTGCAAGACTCATACAGAAACAGAAGAAAATGGCCTTCTCCTGCTCCTACCATAGCAGTGCCGGCCTGCTCTTTGCGCTCCTATTCTCTGCAACTCACAGTAGCAGCCAGCAGGTCGAAGCCGCTGTCGATCCTCTGCTTCCGATGTGCAAGACCGTCGGCGGCGGCAGCAAGTACGTCGGAATCGACTTCTGCCTGTCAGCCCTCCGCTCCGACAATCGGAGCCGCAGCGCCAAAGGCTACAGAGACTTCTCCAGCATCGCATAGCACGGCGGTACAGATCGATCACCTACTGCAGAAAGGCATCGACGCCGCGACGAGCGGTTGCCTTCGGTTGTGCCAAGAGTTGTACATAGAGATCGTGGGAAGGCTGTCAGGCTGCGCCGATGGTGTCAAGGACGGCAGTTTCGAGTTGGCGCAAGTGAACCTGTGGTTATTAGCGAGTGATTTGAAGAAGTGCGAGGCCGGGTTTATCGCAAGCCATGTGGCGTCGCCGTTGAAGGTGGACGACAACAATGCGTTCAAGCTGGCAAAGCTTGCCGATGGTTTGCTGGATCACGCCACCTTATCATCATGATAACTGTAAAACGTTTGCATGAGAGAAAGCAAACGATGAGGGAAAAAATGCTTGTATTTTTTTTTATTTCAATTTGGACCGATGTTTGCAAGGGATGTCGATGCAACACGATGCCGTCATTTTACCTCTAGATAAGTCAGTTTCGTGACAAGATATATTTTTCCCTTTCAAGTCTTTTTGCGAGGCTTGTCGTGTTCCCTTTTTTTTTTTTTGCACCTTCTCCTGCAGTGTGGTTGTGCTGTCGTCGTGGACATTCGTGAGCCGTTGCCGCCACCAGGTGCAGTGGTTGCTCGACGGGGAGCTCTGAACGACGGTGATCCACCTCGTAGTTCAAGCTCGGTCAACCTCGTGGAGGCATGAGAGAAGGCAAGGGAGAAAGAGCACAGCGAGATCACTGCAAGACTAGATGATGGCGAGTTGCAGCGGGAGCGCCAAGCAGGGGAGACGGAGGACTTGGTCTTGGTGGGTGGCGACGAATCGGTGACCTCAGAGGCGGGCGACCGCTCTGCTCTGCTCGCGTGCGGCGGCTCGCGCACGCTCGTCATCCTCTCCGCCCTGCGTTCCTTCCTAGCTGCGGCAGTAAAATCGACGGCGTCAGGAGCTCCGCAAAGTAGCAGCGGGAACGCGGCGGCGCTCTGGCGTCTGGAGACGGAGATGGCTCGGCGCACGCGGGACTTGCGGGAGAATCCGTGAGGAGAGAGCTAGCAGATGGGCGGCGCATGGACACCTTCGTCATCTTGTCTTGTGTAATGGAGGACGCCGCCGCCTCGATCGAGCAGCTCATGTTTGTCCACCAACGCATTGGCATTGGCGCATTGCTCAAGATGGTCTCCGCGTCTCTCTCGATTGGGGCCATTGGGTATGCTGAGGCAGCCAGGTGCTTGGGATTTGGTTTTGATCAGGACTGCATCGTGGATGTCACAGGTGCAGCACCGCGCCACTGAAGGAGAGGCCAGTTTTCAACGACGGCCTCCATGGCTGCGCAAAATGTGACGGGCTCATATACATACTGATGGTTCATGACGTAATCAAAAAGAAAATGTAATTGTCGAGTGCAAGCTAGCAGAAGGCGCAGCAGTTGGGCCACATGTGATCAAAATGGTTGGTTACACTCAGAGGTTGGAGAAGCTGGGCTTCCCACTTGACCAAGAGTTGGCCACTGACTTCATTTTGGCATCTCTTCCGCCTAGCTATGGGAACTTCATCTCGAACTACCACATGCATGGGGCGGAGAAGGGCCTGAATGAGCTGTGTGGCATGCTTAAGACAGCAGAGGGTGATTGAACGGCAAAAATTTGTAGCCAGCAGATCTGCACGGTTGTGGTACACTGATATCTACAAGTAAATCACGACAAAGTCTACCCAACCCATCTTCTCATTTTGTCCCTGCCTGGTTGCTGCCTGGGGACTCTGGAATCAGGAGCAACCTTGTGTGTAGCAGCGGCGGCCAGCCTTGGTGAAGCCCTTCGCCTTACCAGCAAACTCGAGCTCCTCATAATGTGATTATGCTCACAAATTGCTCGTGCTGATCGCTGGTGTTCTTGTTCCTTCAACTTCCTCTCAAGCACTTTGTTCTGACAAAATAAACAATAACAAAAAACTATCCACATAGCAGAGTCAAATATAGTAAAACCTATAGGAGTCACCTTTTGTTCCACAATTGATGGCTGATGTTCTTGTTCTTTCTCCTTTAGTTTTCCAGAAAGCAGACACTGCTGTTTCTCTGATGTAATTTGAGAATGCGCCTTGGAATCTAACCGGCCTTCAAGCTCTTTTACCTATTATATATGTTTCAACAAGGTTGTCAGGTACAAATGAGCAATAGTATAACTGAGAAACATGAGAAGAACCAACTCTTCAAATTTTACCCTCGTCAATCCTATATACCTTCTCTTGCAAGTCCTTGCAAAGTTGTTTGTCCCCTTTGGCTTTGCTCTTTAAATTTTGTAAGTCTTTTTCTAGCTTTCTGACTTTCCTGCTTAGTTTCTTCAAGCTTGCATTCATTTGGCGGGAAAAATGTAAGATATATCATTAGGCAAGCTTCAATCAGGTTACTAGCACAGTACAGAAGTTCATCATGAAAGTCAGATTCAGGAAAAATGCACAACTAAAACTCACCATCTGTCTGGTGTTTTGAAGTTGGGCACTATGAACCTGCTTCTTTGCTGGCCCCAATTCAATATGACGAAGACAGCTAGCAAAACTTAATGACATCAAGGTTTCTGAAGCATCGCTTTCTGATGGGCTAATTTGAACAAGCATTAATGCTTTAGAGTTCCCTCCTATTATCAATGTGAAAAGCACAGAAATAAAATTAATCGTGTGGCTAAGTCAATAAAACAAAGAAGATACTTATTGATCAAGGGCATGGTTTTCCTTCAACAAGCTGATAATCTTACCTAGAGAATCTTGCAGCAAGTATGTCAGCTTGGAATTCCTGACCAGAAAAAGGTAAATAAATAGCAAGCGATAAGATCAGATGGGGCCACACACTTAAATACGCACGTTATATGAGTACCACAAACCTGTAGGGTATATGGCTATTTTTCATAGCAAGAGCAGAAATGACACCACGCAATGCAGAAAGTGATCTGTTAATATACTTTGCTTCATTAAGCTGTTCACCTTGAGCATCAGTCTTGGTTAAGCGCTCACTTCCAGCCAAATCTACAAGCCAAAGTTTACTGCTTGTACATTCTCCATTCAGATCATTCTTTGCTCTCACCTTGATACATATCATGCTGAAACAAAGTTATGAAGGTTAAAAAAATGGACAACAAGCCAAAAATACGAATATATAATAATACAATTGTGACTAACAAGTGTGAACGACTGCTGTGCGTATTCACGTTGTTTGAACCTACGATGAAACGTCATCAAGTAAGAAATCTGTAGTGGATTTTAATGGAGCCAATGGTGGGGAGATCATGGTCACAGTTACTGAAACTACTAAAAAGACATTCAAATTCGACAGAGTGTTCACTCCAAAGGATGGTCAAGGTACATGTTTGAACTGGACTGTGCTAGTTCTTCTTCCATTGTAACACTATCACTGTGTTAGACTGGTGGCTGCATAATAATTCATGTTTGGTTAAAAAGAAAAACTTCGAGACACTATTAGTTTAACTATTTATGTTCTTTTATGTCTGCTAGTCTACCCCAACTTGTTTGTGATTAAAGGCTTTGTTGTCGTCGTCGTTGTTGTGTTCCTTTGTATCTGCTAGCATGCAAAACTTTCCTTGCCCGACTGTTGGTGTCTAATGTGCAACTTGAATGAATATGCAGGTGTTATATATGCTGACATGTCTCCATTGGTCACTTCAGTCTTAGATGGCTACAATGTATGTATTTTTGCCTATGGACAGACAGGATCAGGAAAGACTTTTACTATGGAAGGGACCGAAAGAGATAGGAGGGTCAATTATAAAAGTCTGGAAGAATTATTCAAAATTGTGAATGAGAGGAAGCCACATATAAATATGACTTATCTGTGAGCATTCTTGAGGTGTATAATGAACAAATCAGGGACCTTCTTGCGACGCATTCATCTAAAAAGTATGAAAAAGTACCTTTAAGTCTTTTTTGTTTTACAGCAGTATTAGTTTGTGGTAAATTAATGTTTATCTTTTGAAATTAGTCTGGAGATCAAGCTGGACAGAGATAAATCCTCTCATGTGCCTGGAATAACGGATGCCAAAGTCAAGGACATAAATAAGGTTTGGAACATTTTGCAAACTAGAAGCGCAATGTTCCAAACCTCATTTGTGTCCTCATTGGCTCCATTAAAATCCACTACAGATTTCTTACTTGATGACGTTTCATCTTTGCTTAGGGGTCGGCACCAACAGAAAACCCTAATATTTCCTAAAATAGTAGAGATAAACAGGAATTGAAATATGAAATCAAGTAAATGTTAAGTGTAAACGACTGTAATTACACTTCAAAAAAAAGTGTAAATGACTGAATAAACAAAGAACAGTACATACCTTTGGTCTCCTGAACAATATTATGAAGTTTCCTGTTCTTGTCCAACTCTTTATTGTACTTAAATTTTAAACATTCATGCTGGGCAACTGTAATAACAACAACATACAATTACTATTGAAGTATTGACAACTGAATGTTTTTGTAATTGCAAGTCCACAACAACGCCACTTCAGATATTACCTAAGTCCTGAACCACACTCTTGATCTTACTCAATTCAGGAAATGCATTTGCACATTCACGTACTTCATGATTCAACCCTATCTGTGCTTGTTTCAGGCCCTGAGGATTAGTGAGCGAAAAATTGTTTTACTTAACCAATTCCAGCTGTTGGTGTGATATGGCATGCATTCAATTAGCTTTACCTTGATTTTCCTTTCCAAGATAGGAATGGCAGCAGCCCATGATTTCTTGTCATTTTCATATTTTTGAGAAACATTTCTCAGTTGATCACTCTCTCTACAAAGGGCTTGCTCTGTAGCAAATGGATAAAAATGGTGAGTATATACAAACAATTAGAATGAGAAAATGATTGCTGCCCTGGCATAATCCATACCAAGCCTCTCTATTTCCATATCCTTTTGGCAGAGCTCTTTTTTAAGTCTGCCAAGCTCCAGATTGTTAGAGTCTACCACAGAAACCTTGACATTGGAATCATAGCCTGCAGCTGCATCGCCACCAGCATTAATGAACAGAACAGAGTCATCCACTTCGTGAAAGGCAGCATGGGGGAGTAAGAGGAGCTCCATAGAGCAACCATAACATATTAAAGTAAAATTTCTCAAATAATTCTATTCTTCCATTGGCAATTTGAGAACAGAAGCAATCTCTAATGATCTGTGTATATATGATAGGCAATTTAGAAACAACTACGAAAAAAGTTCAGAATTTTGCGTGGCTGTTCCAACCAAAGTGTAGATCTGTAGTAACAAGCCTACTTTCACATATCAAAGGTTCGCTTCCTTGCTCAACAGTGGCACAGTGCTGTGACTTCAAAGCCCCATAACATTACTCTAGTTTCAGTTATAATGTGAAGCTCTAACTTTACTGACATACATGAGAAATCTACTACATTCTAAAAAATCTGTACCTTATTCACTCTATGGTATCAGATCAAGAAATCATACCAATCCACTTAAAGGCTTAAAGCAGCTATGTTGGTAGATATTACAACAAACCACAAAATGATTTCTTTATGTAAAGGCATTGTTCAACAGTTTCATTGATTAGGATCTAGAAAACAGTGTTTTATCAAGTCTGATCTAACATACTAACCATAAAAAGGTGCACGACAGTTCCACTGGCCACTGCTATACTATGTTTTTAAGGCGGTAAGGCGAGGCGAAAGGCGTTTCACCCCCTTCCAACCGCTTAGGCAACGCCTGGGCGTGTGTAAGGTGAGGCAAGGCGATGCCATACTAATTGTTAGCTAAGCTAATAGTTAATAGCAGCCTGGATTCACCTACTAATAGACGGTTAGATAGTTGTTTCCAACTATTAGCACCTATTAGCAGCCTACAACTAGCTAATGGACTAATTGTTAGGGTGGGTGGCTAATTGTTTTAGCAGGTCTATTAGCAGACATGTTTGGATCCTCACCAACTAATTTCAGCCGCTAACTACTAGTACTAATGGATCCAAACGGGCATTAACCCAGCAACAAAGAAACCCTAAAAAGGTAGCCATTAGAACTCCACCTGAAATGCCGGACAGCCTCTGTCTAGACCTGAGGATCGGTGAACGGGCCGACTCTAGGGCCAGGGCAGCCTCCTCGTCACGGGCGGGGCTGGCGCAAGGAGCCCCCTTCTCCCCGTCAACGGCCCATGAATCGGCTGCCGTGGCCTTTGAAGCCGCAAGTCTTTGGCTTCTCCGCAGGGTGGTTGGTGTCGGCGCCACCTCCTTCGATTTATGAGGGGTCCTCGTCGTCGCGTGTACTGGAGTCCAGATCGGCGTGGGTGCAGCCCCCATGCGGCGGGTGGTGCTGCGGCCGCGGGAGAATGGGCTCTAGATCTGCTGCTCATCCCCAGATATCACCGCGGCCTTCGCCGCCAACTTCATCACTGAAGTCCCCGGAGTGTTCGTGCCGATCTCTTCAATCCCGTCGACCTAATCCGCAACCAAAACCCCACAGAAACATATGAGAATCCCGATTTCCAAACCAATCGATCAAAACAGATGGGTAATCGAATACGCTTACCGAGCTTAGGCCCTCGAGCGCCTTGATCATGGCATCGTTAGTAACGTTCGCACGGACGCCGTTACGCTTGCACAGCGCCTGGAGCTTGCGGCGCGAGATCTTGTGGAAGTCCATGGATCTGCGACGATAGAACCCAAACTCAAAAATAGGTCATGCCGTCGTGCACAGTGATCTGGGTACCAAAAATACACTCCAACAAAAGACCCAAACACACACCCATTTTTGCGTACCGCGGGAGATGAGACGCAAAAATGCGTCGTCCAGAGAGGGCGACGCAAATTCTTCCGCGCCGTAGTGGTGGACCCGCGGCAGACGCGGCCAGGCGGGACCGCGTCGGGGAGCCGCCGGCACGGTTAGGAGCGGGGCGAAGCGGGGTGCGGGGCGCGGCGAGGAGCAGCTGGCCCGCGGACGACGACGATGCCGCCGCAGGAGGTGGGAGGCGGGGCGACGGCGGATCCGCGGCGGGGCGGAGAGGCGAGCCTGTGGCCGGCGCTTCCAGGCGGGGCGACGGCGGATCCGCGGTGGGGCGGCGGGGCGAGCCCGCGGCCGGCGCTTCCAGGCGGGGCGAGGCGGAGGATTTGGGTTCGCTGCTGTTGGAGTTCGCTTGTGTCTGGGTTTCCTGACAGAGGAATAGAGGGATAGGGGCCGCATTAATTCTACCGGAGCAACGGCTACAATTTGCAGGCGACGCTCGGGAAACGCTAGCCAGCGCGGAATTACCGAATCTGCCCTCGGGCTGTGGTAGTTTTCGTTTTTTTTTTGGGTGGCGGCTGTAAGGTGAGTCCGGTTTCATGTCCCACCTACCTAGACTGCTACATATTTTTTTTCTTTTTATTGTGCACAAGAGAAGAGTTTCATGAGAATGAACTAACCTACATATATGTCTAGCCCGTGTTTAGTTTCCAACCAAATTTCTAAAAAGTGCTATAGTATCTATCACATCGAATCTTGTGATACGTCCATGGAGCATTAAATGTAGACGAAAAAAAACTAATTGCACAGTTTGGTTGGAAATTGCGAGACGAACGTTTTGAACCTAATTAGTCCATGATTGAATACTAATTGCCAAATAAAAACGAAAGTGCTACAATAGCCAAATTTTCAAATTTCAGCCAACGAAACACGTGCCTACTGCAACTGGCCTAAACGTGCATGGGAGGAGTGGTGAGAGAACCAGAGGTGTTTATGAGGGCGTGTTCGAATGGTTGCGAAGCACGTCACCGAGTTTACATTTGCTCTAATTTAAATTCTTCTTTTATCAAGCACCAAAGTGATCACCTAGAGGACTAAATTAGCACTAATCTTGTCATGTCAAGTCCCTCTAGTGTTATTTTAAATAAACAAGTTCTGTACTTCTGTACTTTGTTGTAGCATTGTTGGTAATGGAACAGCCTTTGGCACCTTTAAGAGCTGCTGTATTGTATTCCAGGCTTCAGAACTGCAGCAGAAAATTGAAAATGTAGGGGGACAAGCACTCAAGGATTAGAAGATAAAGGTTACCAAAATTCAGTCTGTAAGTATATGAAATTTTGACCTGTATCCGTTTCCCTTTTTGGGTTACTCTATTTCTTGTTATTTGATGTTTAAAACATCAGGACCTTGACAAAACAAGCTCACAAATCAATCAACACAAAGTTCAAATAGCCTCATCTGAGAAGAAGGTGACAAGGTTGTCCAAGGGCGTTGAGGAGTCCACAAAAGAGAAAGATGATCTTCTCGCTGAAAAGGAGAATATGATGTCTTTTCTCAATAAGATTCACGAGAAGGCCTTTGTTCTTTAGGAAGATTATTAGAAAACACAAGAGGTTTTTATAATATTAAGTGTGGGCGAGCTCGACAAAACTAAGGAACACTACAACAAATTAAAGAAAGCAATGGATGAACTGAGAGCCTCTCAGAGGTTTCTAACTTGTATTTGTTAAGTGTTACTGTCTTATGCAATTGTGCTGTATTGTTTCTTCTGTGGTTAATGTCTCATCCAGGTTACCAAACGCCTTCCCATTTTGACAGTTAGAGCTGGCCCACCTCATGTCCAGGCTACCAAACAAAATCTATGATTTTTTTGTTTTTATATATTAAAAAAATAGTTTTTGCGAAAATATATCGTTAAAAAAGAAAAAAGCAAATCTATACCTATACCACCAGTTGATCGGCAGAAGGAAACTTACCGCCGGTTCAACTGGTGGTAAGGTCCTTCCGCCGCTTGAAACGGCGGTAACCACTTACAGCCGTTTCAAACGGTAGTAAGTGGACCTTCCGCCGGACGAGTCGGCGGAAGGTTCCTTTCGCCGACTCATCCGGCAGTAAGAGGCCCTTCCTGTTTTTTCCATTTAAAATTAATACTTTGAGAAATAAACATCAAAATAAACGTTGTTTCATTTAAAAATGATTACGTTGGGAAATATACGTCAAAACATAAGCTTTGTAGATTTTTTTTAAAAAAAATATACATCAAAATGAAAGTTTTTTCACTTAAAAATAATTATTTGGGAAAATATACATCAAAATAAAAGCCGCTTCATTTGGCAAAAGACATATATGATTGAAGGCCTTATTTCATTAAACGGCGGCATCCAATGCATCATCCGGTCGTATCGTGAAGCCATAAGGTCTGATAAAAGAAAGGACAATGGCTTACGACACTTCGGGGGGCACTAGTTGTAAGGATAACGTGTCTTAGTTAAGTATAAAAGCTAGTTCAACGCGGATGGTCTACTGTGTGAAACGGAGGAACTAGCCCTTTCTAGTCCGTCCGTCAGATGGTTCCCTGCCATCAGTATTGCGGCCATTATCATCCTCTGTTTGCTGACGTAGTCTGGCCTCACGAGCAGCTAGCTCATTCTCACATTGCTGTAGCACTGCCTCACGTTCTTCTAAGGCCTTGCGCCCACTACTCAAAATACCTCTCTTGCCACGGTAAAAAAGAAGCCTAAAATGGTTGCAATAGGTGGAATTGCAACACGTTTTTTTCATTGCTATCCGTGGCAAGTACCTCCATTGCAATAAGGTATTGCCACGTCATTTTTTTTTGTGTGTGTTACAATAGTTATACATAATTGATCGTTGCAATAGTATATATTGCAACACACCTGGGCGTTGCCAGAGAAACCAGTTGCAACGGATCAAAAGCGTGACAATAGGCATATTAATGTTGCAATAGATTATATTGCAACGGATCAAGAGCGTTGCAATAGGCGTAGTACTGTTGCAATATATTGTATTGCCACGGATCAGAAGCGTGGCAATAGGCGTATTAGTGTTGCATTATATTGCAACGGATCAGAAGCATTGCAATTGGCCGAACCTCTGTTGCCACACCTGCTGTTTGGTTGCTATACGTGGAGCCCAATATTGCCACACTAAATATTTGGTTTGCTATAGGTGGAACCCTCTATTGCCATACTAAATATTTGGTTGCTATAGATGGAACCCTCTATTACAACGCTAAATGTTTGGTTGCTATAGATATAACCCTCTATTGCAACGCTTACTGTTTGGTTGCTATAGGTGGGATCCTTTATTGCCACGGTAAATTCTTGGTTGATATACATAGAGCCCTCTATTGCCACGCTAAATGTTCGGTTGCTATATGTGGGATCCTCTATTGCCGCACTAAATATTTGGTTGTTATAGGTTGCCACACTAAATACTTGGTTGCTATAGGTGAAACCCTATATTGCCACGATAAAGTTTTAGTTGCTACACGTGAAATTCTCTATTGGTTGCTATACGTGGAGCCCTATATCGCGATACTAAATATTTGGTTGCTATATGACTTTTTATTGCCACGCCAGTAGTCCATATTGCAACAATTTGTTTAGTTGCATCAAACATTATTATGATGCTATGAATATTTAGAACAATATATGGTTAATAATAAAGCACGTAGACAGCCATGAAATGAAAATATGGTTAATAAAACAATCCAATGTCAAACTAGGCTTAGATACACGCCGTACTCGAACACATAAGTACCCAACACACTGGTTTAAACAGATCAAATTGTAATGAGCTACATCTAGCACTGCAGCAAAGGTTGGCTTCATGTTGACCGTCCCGTCACTCCTGCGCTCCACTCAAACTCTAGCTTCGTCCTGATTCCAATAAGCAATAACGCAAGAGCTTCCCACTGCAATTATTTAAAAAGAATAGTGGGGAACGATCAACACAGCTGAAAGTCAGAACTATAGCACAAGATCACTCGCAAAAGGAACTACCTCACAAGATCAACACAGCTGAAACTCATAGCTAAAAATGTTTCCAAAGCTTCTGCTTGCGGGGATGGTTTCTCTGAACAGCAACGTGGCAGGCTTTCCAGAGGGACATCTCACTACCAGAAAACCGAGCATTCGTCCACGTCACGTTAGTACCGGTTGCATTTTGAGCCGGTACTAACGTGCAAAACAGGCTCCTGGTGACGTCACTGGGCCTATTTAGTACTGGCTGGAGCCACCAGCCGGTACTAAATAGCGCCACCTCCACCGCAGCAACGGCCTAGAGCCATTTAGTACCGGCTGGTGGCTCCAGCCGGTACTAAATGTCGCCCGTACTAATCGAGCCGGTACTAATCGAGCCCATTTAGTATCGGCTGGTGGCTCCAGCCAGTACTAAATACTAAATGAGCTCGATTAGTACCGGCTGGTGCCTCCAGCCGGTACTAACTTCACCGGCGGGACCCACCAGTCAGTACACGGCATTTAGTACCGGCTGCAGCCGATACTAAATGGGCTCGATTAGTACCGGCTGGTGGCTCCAGCCGGTACTAACTTCCATCCTATAAAAAGGGGCTTCTTCCTCCCTGAGTCGACAGCCAACCACTCCACTCTACCCGAGAGCAAGCTTCTCTTCACTCCCATGGCGCCTTAGGGGGAGGTGCTGCCCATTTTTTCAACAATTTGTGGAGATTTCACCCATCCAAGTGTTCTAAATGTTAGTAACTTCATTCTCCCTTCTCTAATGTTTAGTATGTTACATTTTATGCTTTGTAGCTAGAGAAATTTGTGTTTTACTTAGAATGAGGGAGAAGAGAGATTTTGTATTTGTTCATGCATTTTCTTATTAATTTCACTAATCCTAGTGTTAAATGGATAGCAACTTGATCTTCTAATCATGCATGGTTAATTTTTTATTTTTTCCATATAATAATTATTTTTCCTTTTCAACATATAAGAGAATTATTTTATAGTTGTAATGTCTAGAGAATTATTTTCTTTGTTAGTGGTAAAATTTATTCGACTATTATTTTTAGTATTCTATAATAGGAAGTAAGTATTCTATAATTAGTGCTAAAATTTTAAGTACTAACGTGACGTGGACGAATGCTTACAATTATTTTTTTTCATTTCATTTCAAAATAGGAAGTAAGATAAGAATAGTTATAGAATATATAGAATATACGTAAGTAGCTATCTTTTCTTTTTGTCATTTATAGAATAAATATATAATATTTTTTTCTGTTGATAATACTAATAATGTTTTATTGTATAACAAAAATAAAAGTATAGTCGAAACAATATGGCTTCTGCTGCTGAAGGTAGTGGAGGTGGGCAGGATCATCGTCGTTCTTCTCGTGGCAAGGGCAAAAATCAAGTAGGCCCTAAAGAGTATAAACCGTCCAAAAGTTGGTTGGGAGCACAGCTTCGTTATTTGGAAGCAACACATGAAGAATATGTTGCAGCGGGAGAGGAACCTCCTTTTGATATTGAGAGTGTGAGGCTTTGTTATTTGTCAGTGCCAACACCAAACCCAGCGGCTACAGCTCCACCATCCTCTTCTACGGAAGGAAAAAATAATCCTCCAGTGGATTCGACTGTCCCACCCAAAGATGGTTGAAGACCTTTGTCGTGTTGGTTGCTTAATGTTTCATGGCTATGAATTTGTGTTGAATAAATTATGTTGTTCGTGGAGACATTTGTATCGAATGTTAGGAAATTTGTATTGCATGTTAAGGAATATTTGCACAACATGATTAAATTTTTGTTTTTAGCAGTTTTTGAATGTGAAACTATATTCCAGCCTCACCGCTTAATTTTCCTCATCGTAATTGCGTCATAAAGGTTAGATCTATTTTGTAGAACGAACAATAATGGGAAATTATCGATGTAGCAATGGGGATAATTAATAATGTGGTTGCAGATGGACCGACAATGGATGTACAGCGATCGATGCAACATGGCGTGGATTACTGGCCTGAGTACCTTTCTCAATGCTGCAGAGGCCAACTGGTCGGCGAAGGGGTTCATGTGCTGTCCATGCAGAATTTGCAAAAATGGCAAGGAATACTCTAAGCGAAAGATGCTGCACGCGCACATTTATTGCGAAGGTTTCATGGATAACTATTCTCTTTGGAACAAGCACGGTGAACCTGGAGTTGTGATGGGAGAGGGCGAAGAAGAAGATGACATTCTGGACTGGGTTCACTTACATGAAGCCAATAGTGCCTTTGAAGATGATCCGATGGACGAGGCTGATGAAAATGCCGCAGACAAGCTCGGTCGGGTTTTGCTAGATGGCCAAAAAGAAAGTGTAACCGCATTGGAGCACAAGAAGTTTGAGAAGATGCTGGAGGATCATAAAAAGTTGTTGTACCCAGGCTGCAAAGAGGAGCACAAGAAATTGCGTACCACACTGGATATGCTACAATGGAAGGCAACAAATGGTGTTTCGGACAAGGGATTTGATGAGCTGTTGACAATCGCAAAAGATCTCCTCCCTGCCGATAATTAACTTCCCCCGTCAACATACGAGGCCAAAAAGATTGTTTGCCCTCTCGGATTGGAGGTACAGAAGATACATGAATGCCCTAATGATTGTATCTTGTACCGCGGCGAGGAATATGAGAACCTGGATTCTTGTCCTGTTTGCGGCGCGTTGCGGTATAAGATCAGGCGAGATGACCCAGGGGAGGTTGAAGGGGAGCCTACCCCGAAGAGAATTCCAGCTAAAGTGATGTGGTATTTCCCTATAATACCGCGTCTGAAGCGTTTGTTCAGAAGTAAGGAAAACGCTAAGTTCATGCGGTGGCACAAAGAGGAACGCAAGCAAGACGTGTTTCTTAGACACCCGGCGGACGGGTCCCAGTGGAGAAACATTGACAGGGAATTTCCAGACTTTGAGAAGGAGGCAAGGAACATAAGGTTTGGTCTAAGTGCAGACGGAATGAATCCATTCGGTAACATGAGCAATAGTCATAGCACATGGCCTGTGACCCTGAGTATATTCAACCTTCCTCCCTGGTTGTTCTTGAAGCGGAAGTTCATCATGATGCCTGTGCTTATCCTAGGACCAAATCAAACTGGCAATGACATTGACGTGTACCTAAGGCCGTTGGTTGACGATCTTTTACTCCTGTGGAGGGAAGGAGTATGTGTGTGGGATGAGGACAAACAGGAGGACTTCAATCTCCGAGCATTGATTTTCGTTACCATCAATGATTGGCCTGCACTTAGTAACCTATCCGGATAGTCGAATAGGGGATATCGGGCATGCACCCACTGCTTAGATGATACCGACAATATTTACCTAAAATATTGTAAAAAGAATGTGTATATGGGCCATCGTCGATTTCTTCCTGCTAATCACCCGTTAAGGAAGGAAGGGAAGCATTTTAAAGGGGAGCAAGAAATGCGTTCTAAGCCTTTGCACTGTTGTGGCAAACGCTTACACTCGATGTTAAAGGATGTTGAAGTTATCTATGGTAAGGGCCATGGTAGCAAACTGAAATGATCTCGATTTTCCTCGAAGGGAAGATCCACAGATACGATTTATAATGTAGTAGATCACGAGAATAATCCATCTCATTATCAATTATTAGCTGATATCATAGTCATACATCGTAGATTTACAAGTTTACACAAGCTTTACAACACTGGTTAACACACCTATTACATCGATTAATCTAGCGAAAACGCACACACATCTTCATCAAAGTCGTTGTAGCGCATCAGCGGGTGAAGGCTCCTCCTTCACGGCAGTCATCTGAGTTGGCGTAGAATGTCAGCGGGCGTAGACTCCATCTTCTCAACCACACTTGAGCGTAGGCACGAGACCATCTACTCCTAATCCAAGTCCTCGTGGTCTTCATAGATTTCGTCCAAACCTGTCCAAAATCTATCAGTATGATTTATACTGGCCACTGTCTCCCACCCTATGCTTTTGCGTATGCTTTGTGGTAAGTGGAATGCAAGGGTAGATGAAAAGGCCTATATATGGCTGTAGGTTTCCTATGCATGTTCAACAAGATTTTATAATAATAGTTCATCAAGTTTTAACCCATCTCATCCACACGTTCACCCATCCCATCACACACATCTCACCACACTCTCACTCTCTAGGCGGCAAGGTCGACTCCCGCTCGTACCTTGCCTCAACGGCCAATGCCGGATCCAACACCAAAACCCAGGGGGAAGGTAGAAAGGACTCCTCTCACTAGTCAAGTGAAGCATAGGTCATAGGAATGTCCTTATCCGCGGACGCGGCTATACGTATAGATTGATCAACTCTGCAGAGCATGTACACCTGGAAATCCACAAGATCACCATCATCGGTGGTGCCTCGCCTAGGCTGATGCCGACTGCCTCCCAACTGGTACGATACCACCCTACCACTCAGCCCTAGGCCACCCCGGAGTCCACCGAAACGATGAGACTGTGAGACATAGTACCGGGCCCCCAAGGTCACTACACTATCTTAGGAGGGTGTGGGCCCACATGCCCGTACCTCCCTACACTATCACCTTCCAACCTAGTAGTAGTGGCACCACCCTAGTCAGTCGGGTAATCGTCTCCCGCCCATCAGGAGCGAGTGGTGTGCACGAAGGGTCCTATGATTCCGGTTCTCAAGACATACCAGTCCTTAGGGGGACCGGACAGGATATCTTCTTAAGGGGATAACCAACACCCCATGCCTCGACGGCACCTCCACCGGGGATAACCAACACCCTGTCTGCTCTCACATGCACCCGCCATAGGTACCTCTCACGAGGGATGCCCAGGTCGCACCCCACCGGCATGACTTGCCCCAAAGACTCGTCGTAGGATCCTGTCCGATCGACTCAACCCTCACCACACACCCAAGATGCACGCCAAGATCTCCCCAAGTTCATTATCCACCTTTACCAAGTTATCGGCACCACGTGCCTTATCCACTCACGTTATCCCTTCACCAAACATCACATCACAGGTATAATGCGTAGTGAAAGTAAAGCAGTAAGTAGAATGCGAGCGTCTAGCCTAACAACGGGTGTGCAGGGGAATAGGTTGCGACAAGGTAATGGCTCACAAGCAATCTACCATGCAACCTATCACAGTTCAATTGCATAAAAGTAAAGCACTAGCATCTACATTGTAGCATGTCTAATAGGTTCTACGAGGTTGGGTGGGACGTGGAACACTTGTTAAATGTCTTTTCCGAGATCCTCGATGCACTTGTAGTCATACTCCTCCATGGTACTTCCTCCACCCGCATGTCCTTCCTCTAACGGTCCCGATCCGATCATCGCTATCCTTGATGCAACTACCTCGAAACAGCGACAAGCGAAAGAGCAATCAGACCACTAAACCTAGAAAGACTGTGGAAAGAGAGGCAACAAGGCGCAGAAGAACTACACCAGAAGAACACAAAAAGGGGAAATGACTTAGCCCTCTCGGCGGATGTCCGATCCCTGGGCCAAAGAAATGCAAGTGGTGATTTGCTAAGCACAAACTTAGGTCTTAGCCTAGCCAGTACTTCTCGGGTCGATCGTGTCGACCGGTACGGCTTAAATAGAAATGGCATAGGCCCTAGCTCATTCTAAGCAAACACCACAGCTCGCGGTCTTCGATTCGTGCGCCATGGAGACTGTCGAGAACCGAAGGACTACAAGCAGGAGAAGTTCCGTTCTCTCTCAATCCGTACGCCATTATACTTGACGAGAACCAAGAGAGGGTGGAACGGGGAGAGAAGAGAAGAGAGAGGAGAGGCGGTCTACTTCCAATACACACGCCATGGCAAGAGATGAGGCATTGGAAGGGAGCAACACACAAAGAACACGAGTGTCCAAGTTACTTGTAGGGTACCACGACCTAGGTGCACTTAATGCACTAAGACATCCCTAGGTACAAGCATACAAGAGCTTAAGCACGATAGAACCAAAAGAGGGGAACACAAGATTCACCTTCCTCTGATCCATTCGCCATGGCAACGACGGGAATCAGGGAAGTGGAATCTAAAGAGCAACAAACACCAAACAAGCCAAAGGCTCAATCCACATCTTACTAGATCAGCGGGGATTTAGAGGATTTAGAACAAGAGAGGAAGAAGAAAGAATGGAACCCGCACTCCTTCAACCAACTTGTCATGTAATGGATGAAAGTTGGATGAAAGGAGGCACGATCCACAACCCAAACCAACTCATAGGGCACCACAACCGTGCAACTAAATGGCACAAGGCTACTCCTGTGGCTCATAGTGATGTGGTTGTCATCGCTAGACCTGAAGGAACGCTGTGGTAGAAGTGGTACAAACATACGAGGTGGTTAGGACAAGAACGAGAGAAAGAGAGGTAGAGCCCGATGGTCATGGCGAGGTGAACTCGCGGCCACAAGCTGTACCTACACAAGTTGGCTCCCGCTGGTACCAAGATTGTCGTCCCCTATCTCATATCCCACTAGATTAGGTCTCACAGGGCTCGAATGGTGCAGATGAGAACCGCGTCGATAACGATATCAAGTCCATGGTGACTGCATCCTAGGGACGTAGGTAGGAGCTCTCGATCATGGCACTATGAAGACAACGAAACACAAGGGAACGAGTTATGCTCGGCACCACGGCCACGGCGGGATAAACCCACGATCAAGATGGACGAACACAACGTTTCCCAACCGGCTCAAAGGCACGGTCCACATAAGACACACGAACAACCCATGAAGGACCACAAGGCACAACAACGAACCATGACTCGACAACTGACCACACACGACGCGACGTGGAGTAGCACTTCTCCATAGCAATCACAAGAAGATAGATAGTCCAGCGGCGAAGGCACGGCACAGGCATAAAATAAATAAAGATCTTGATCATGTATAGACAATGGATATTGATAGATCAAGTAACAGTGTAGATAAATGATATTGATGATCAAAGTCAACAAGTATGAAGAGAACATGGAAAAGAAAGGCAAGGGTCTTGCCGACATCGCGTACGACGTCGACTAGGTTCGAGGGGGTCAACCTTGATGAAAGCGGGGAGGTGGAGGGCTACTGTGGCTTGTCCTGGGACATGGCAGCAGGCGGTTGAGAGACGACGAAGCACCTGTGTTGTAGGACGGGGTAGCCACACCAAGAGAAATGAGGCGTAGCCTCCCAGCAAGGCAAGGATTCATGGCACGAAGGCCAAACACAAGGATGGACATGGCCAGGTGGTGCTGTCGTCCTCCGGCATGGTGGCATTGCGGGGTCGCTTCCTCCCTGCGATAGTGGGAACAGCGGCACGAAGGCCGGGCTCAGCATGAGTAACGGTAGGGAGGGGAAAAGATGGGGTCCTGGGCTTTGGGTGCTCACCGTCCGCTCGGGTAAGTCGTTGCGGTCTTGGAACAGGGGCGCGTCGAGGTGCTGCCACCGTGCTTGGGGCATGGACGAACATGCTGCGGCAGTGCATCAAGGCGAAGGCTTGCTATTCTAGTTGCAGCTTCAGCATGCGATGTAGCTCCTGCGTCTCCGCCATGGTGATGTCGGTGTGGGTTGAAGTGGAGAGCACCGGTGCGGCCTCGGTGGAGCATGACGACATCGGCGTGGAGAGGCTCGTCATGACCGAGACAGGATCAGGGCTTGGCGTGGCCGCGGCCGAGGACGAGGCGCGGAGCAGAGGCTCGAGGTGGACATTGACGAGGTGGTGCAGCTGCGTGGACGTCGAGGGGTCCTCGGGCTCGACCTGCGGTGGTTGTCGCAAACGCGCTCGCAGAGATGCGGCCACGGACGACGTCGAGGACAACGAGAACGTAGGGGCGAGATGGTGCTCGCGGACGAGAGGCAGACGCGCGGTGGTGGACAGGCTCGGTGTGGCCATGAGCGTCGAGCGACGTGGCGAGGCCGGTGTCATGGCCACATATGTCGACGCGACGCAGTCTTGGGCGAGGAGACAGAGGACGGCGCCTCGGGCTTAGCCTCAGGTCCGGGACGGCGCTCATCGGGCGGCCGGGGAGCACGGCGTCGCGGGCGGCGCCGCGGCTTCGGCAGCGGCTCTGGCTTGGCGTGCTCTCCGGCGAGATGCGGGGCACGGCAAGGTGGAGTAGGGGCTTGCGGTGGCGAGGCAACCGGTGGCGCGTCGGAAAGTGGCTGCTCGCGCGGAGGAAGAGGGAGAGGGATGGCGGCGGCGGCTGAGAAATGGAAGAGAAGGGGCGGCGCTGTGGCGGCCTTTAATAGCGCTGCGCGCTAGGGCTTCTAGGAGGCTCTAGTCATCCTCGGCATCCGTGCCCGGGGAGGGACACGCGGCGCGAATCGAGGAGCAGAGCAGGTGAGGCACGGGTGAGGGGGCGCTGGCGTGCACGTCGCGCAGCGTGCGAGCGGCGGCGGCGCTGGGAGCTCCCTGCTCTCGCTAGGTCTCCCCGGGGCGGCTTGGGCCGGCTGGGCCACAGCCGCGAGCTGGGCTTGGTCTGGCAGGGAGAAAGTGGAGGGGAAAATAGAAATGGCTGCCTGGGCGACCGGGTTGGACAACAGCTGGGCCAAAAGGAGAGAAAGAGGAGAGGTGAGTTGGGCCTCGCTGCTGCTGTCAGCGTGGGCCGAGATGAGAGAAGGGGGGGAGAGCCGGCTGGGCTGGTTTGAGGAAGAAAGGAAAAGGATTTTCCCTTTTAATCATTTGTGACTTAGGGAATTTGGGAAAGGGAATTTTAGCTGAAGCTTGGAAGAGTTCCAAATGGGATTAGAGATGACTTTCAAAGGAGATTTCGAGTGGGAAATTTTTGGAGGAGGATTTGAGGGAGAATTTTGAGAAGAACTCAAGGAAAGTTTGAGAAGATATTCAGATGGAAAAGAGATGCAGCTCAAGAGAGAGATTGGGAGGAACTCTTGCTATGGATTTGTGCACTCCGACACAAAACCCTAAACCAACTAAAGAACTCCAGCACACTCCTACAAACAACCTACATGTATGCAACAATTTATTTATAAATTGTTTTTTGTTTGACCTAATATCTATATGTTTCACACATTTGCATGAAAAGTTTTAAAAAGTTTGTATTTTTGGTTTCCAGGAAAATCCAGGTTGTTACACAAACCAGCCCCCAAAGACGAGAACGGACGCGCTCCAATGTGGAAGAAAAAGTCTATCTTTTAGGAGCTACCTTATTGGGAATGCTTAGAGGTTTGGCACGCAATTGACGTTATGCACGTGACAAAATGTCTTTGCGTGAACTTGCTTGGCTTCCTAGGTGTATATGGGAAGGGAAGAGATACAATGCAAGCACGTCAGGACCTAAAACATCTGGGGCAATGAAAGGACTTACATCCAGAGAAGAGGACTAACGGACAACACTACTTACGTCCTGCCAGCTACACTCTTAGCAAAGAGGAGAAGCAAAGCATGTTTGATTTCTTGAATAGTATCAAGGTTCCATCCGGGTACTTATACAATGTTAAGGGAATAATTCAGATGAAAGAAAAGAAATTCACAAATCTTAAGTCCCACGACTGCCACGTCCTGATGACACAATTGCTTCCAGTTGCCTTGAGGGGTATTCTACCAGAGAATGTAAGATTGGCAATTGTAAAGCTATGTGCGTTTCTCAATGAAATCTCACAGAAGGTAATTGATCCAAACAAACTCTCAAGGATGCAGAATGACGTGGTCCAATGTCTTGTCAGCTTTGAGATGGTCTTTCCACCTTCATCCTTCAATATTATGACACATCTCATTACTCACCTTGTCAAAGAGATCTCGATCTTGGGTCCTGTATTCCTACACAATATGTTCCCTTTCGAGAGATACATGGCAGTCTTAAAGAAGTAAGTTCGCAATCGTTCTCGCCCAGAAGGATGCATTGCGAATGGCTATGCAACAGAGGAGGTCATAGAGTTATGTGCTAATTTTATTGATGACATTGATCCGGTCGGACACCCCATGTCACGCCATGAGGGGTGGCTGAAGGGCAAGGGATTAACACTGGGGAAGAAAGCTAATATAAACATCCCTGAGTCTGAAATCCGCAAAGCAAACTTTACATTTTTGCAAAATTCCTCATTAGTTGCTCCATATATGGATCAACACAAGAATATTGTACGGTCAGAAAACCCAGAGAAGAGTGAAGCCTGGATTACACGGCATCACAAAGATAATTTCGCAACTTGGCTCCGACGACTTCTTATGGGTAACGATATGATTGACAAACAACTTCAATGGTTGGCTAGGGGACCATCTGTCACAATCTTGCAATACCAAGGGTATGATATAAATGGAAATACATATTATACGAGGAAACAGGACCAAAATAGTACCAACCAGAACAGTGGTGTCCGTATAGATGCAATAATAGATAATGATGGAACAAAGGAGACATATTATGGTGTCATAGAGGAGATATGGGAACTGGACTATGGACCTTTGAAGGTCCCTTTATTTCGTTGCCAATGGGTGAACCGTGCTCAAGGAGGCGTAATGGTGGACCGATATGGGATGACAACAGTGGACCTCAACAAAATTGGATACAAAGATAAACCATTCGTTCTAGCAAAGGATGTCACTCAGGTTTTCTATGTGATGGACATCTCAAGCAAACCCAAAAAGGGCCCTAATAAGGATGAGCCAAAACGCCATATAGTCCTGTCTGGAAAGAGGAAGATCGTTGGAGTTGAGGACATTTCAGATAATTCAGAAGATTTTAATCGGCTTGATGACCTCCCTCCATTTTCAATTAATGTTGACCCTAGCATCCTATTGTCTAGAGAAGATGCTCCGTACTTACGTCGCGATCATAAACAAGGATACTTAGTTAAGAAAAAACTGTCAATGTTCCGTTAGTTGACGAAAATTAGTTCGTTCCGAAATGTTGTACGAACTCAAGTGATGTATTTTGTGAACTTATTTAATTTATAAAAGTAGATTGATAATTTATTCTATTTTATTGTATTTTGTACGTATAAAAGAATAACTTTGTATGTTGATTTATTATAAGTCAGATATTTACACACTCAATTAATGTTATATTTTTCCTAATTTTATTTAGACTCTGAATTAATGTTGAATCATAAAATTAAAAAAAATTCTCAAATAACCATTGTATAAACATTGAATTTTGAAATAAATAAACAAACATCTTAAATATTATTGGCATTAAATTACAGTTTATTATATCTAATATTTATAGTTATTTTTGCATGTTCAAAATAATTATTTTTGTTCTTTTTAATCTATTTTGCATGGTTAAAAGGATTATAACAAATGGTTTAGAAGTACTAAACAAAAGAGGGAGATTGGCGGGAAACGAAAATGGGAGGCCGATTTAGTACCGGGCCTTGGAAAGAGCCGGTACTAAATGGGCCCTTTTCATTTCCGGTCAGGAGGTCACATTTAGTACCAGCTGGTGGCACCAGCCGTTACTAATGGGCGCTTGGCTTATTAGTACCGGCTGGTGCCACTAGCTGGTACTAAATTGGCACGCCTATATAAGGCGCGTCTTCTCCACAGTGCTGGCACTTCACTTCACTTCGCTGGATCCGCCGCCTCGTCGCGCTCCTCCCTCACCGGCGCCGCTCCCTCACCGGAGGCCACTACGAGCATCACCGAGCCGAGCTGCACCTACTGCGCCGGCCTTCTTCATCCATCTCTCACCGGAGCGCCGCCGCCGCGTGGAGCTCCAAGCACCGCTCACCTTCGCCGCGATTCTGGCCGCCTCACCTCGACTCCGCCCTCGGTGAGAACCTCTACGAGTTCCTCTCACTCTCCTCTTCTGTCTCCTCCCCTCGCCAGCGCCCCCCCGCCCACTAGACCGCCCCGCCAGCCTAGCGCCAGAGCCGCCCACCGGCCATTCATGATTAATATTGTGTGGAAATGGAAACGGTGATTTGTAGGTTCGACTCGATTTGTAGGCTGCATTCATGAGAATTTTGTAGGTTCGACTCGATTTCAGGCCTATCTGTGTGGAAAACTGGAAATGGAAACGGTGGAATTTTGCATCTCGGCTATTAGCGCGATGCCGTGGCTTTTGAATTCAGTGCTATGGAAAATTCAGTGCATTATAAATTTGTAATTTTGTAATTTTGTATTATTGCATTTGAATTCAGTGCTATGGAAAATTCCACTTATGAAGTGGTTAGTAGATCACACTACACATGATATTATCTTGTCGCCTTGTATATAATAATATCCTTTTTTTTTGCGAGTAAAACCATATCCATTTTGGAGATTCTGTTCTTTTTTGCATGAATATTAGTACATATAGGCATCCTGTTATTTTTTGCATTTTCTATGTCGTGTGTGCAATGCAAGTACTGAAGACAAATCCTTGACATACTTGTTTGTTCGTCGATGTACTTGGATTGAGTTGAATACTATTAATTTTCTGCCAACTTTGTACGCATTATTATCTGTATGGGCTTTGAATTAGCTAGCTAGCATCTGAAAAAGGTCCGCATAATCATATATACCTGAATGTTCCGAATAAAATGCAACCTAACTTAACCGTTTTTTTTTTCTAAACCAAACCCAACTTAATTAAGAATACATAGGAGTAGGTATTCATGCCGTCCTTTTTAGTTATCATTTTCAACATTGATAATGTTTCTTAGATAATATTAAAATCACTTATTACAACCGAATATTTTCCCTTCTCTTCTTTGGTAATGATCAGCAATAATGGCTTGTCTACCGGTAGTATGCATGAACCAATAGATACACTGTCAATGGACACTACGCACTACGGGATACTGATTAATTACCGAGTGTGATAAACACTCGGCAAATATGGATAAACACTCGGTAAATTTTTTACCGAGTGCCACACTCGGTAAACATGACTCGGTAAACAACGATTCGGTAAAGTTAGTTTACCGAGTGTCAACTAACGGGGCACTTTCGAGAATAAATTTTACCGAGTGCTACGCCGCTTTCGATAAACAACTTCTGACGTGACGATCGTCGGTCCCCAAGCTTGCCGTTAACGGCGTCGTTTACCGAGTGTTAGACATAGCACTTTCGGTAAGCAGATAACCATTTTCATGATTAAAACAATTCCGCAAATATATTTTTCCTAATATAGTTTACCGAGTGTACGGTAACACTTCGGTAAACATGTAACTCATTTACCGAGTGTTCCACTCGGTAAAAAATAGCACATATATCCGAGTGGGGTGTCGTGGCACTTTCGGTAAAAAATAACACTCGGCAAAATTAATGAAATCGAGAACCAATTTGGTTACATTCTGCTTTACCCGAGTGTAACACTCGATAAACATCACCATTACCGAGTGTAACACTCAGTAAAAACTTGTCCACGATATTTTTGTTTGTTTCAAAGCATATCCAGTCACAATTAACAACAATTATAACGAGAATATCACGATTACCAACAGATAGACAATATATATCACATATATGTCCACAAATGTCACATCCACTCATTATAACCAACATATAGCTACAACAAATGTCACAAGCACAATGCAAAGTCCACAAACACCATCAACATGTCCAAAGTCCACAAAGTTCAACCCACTTCTAAGTTCAACATACAAACAAGTGAAACATGGTCCATGTCACATGGTGGAGCCCTCTCAGAGAAAGCGGAGACAAGTCCAAGTCTTGATCGTTGTTCGATCCAAATTGTAGAAGGTCCACGGAATGAGGGAGCAAAAGAAAATAAACATATTTGTCAATTAATCATAAGGTAGTATGCCAAATTCAAATATTCCTTGAAAGACCAGGTTAACGGTGACATCAATATATAGGCATATAATAGATAACACATATCAAGTTAGTTCTTTGTTTAGTTCTCCTCTATGTGCAAGATATCGTCACACATGGTCGAGTAGATGAACATGAATTGGGCAAACACCTATGTACTCATGTAGAACCTAACATGATGCCTTTCAAGGTCTGAACAATATTACTAATAATCTAACTTATACATGTATGTATCCTACTCTCTTCTAGGTTCTAACATGATAGTGTTGATGTAGCACAATCTGAACTGAAAAAAGCCTTTCAAGATGAAGAGTGACTCACAGGAGTGCCGTCAGTGAGGAGGTGGAGGCACCAACGGTATCATCATCGGCGGCGGAGGCGGTGGAGGCTGGCCCATGCTCGAGAAAAGCTGGCCATGTACTCATGCAGGCCTTCTGCCTGCCGTTGGAAGGCCTCAAGTCGGGCACACACTCGCGCCCTCTCCCGTGCCAACTCGGCTGGTGCGATAGTGGAGGGCTGGCCCGCGCTCTGTGAGGCCTGCTTGTGACTCTGTGGGGCTTCAATCTGGGCCTACAATTATTTATCACATAGTTAGAATGCAAATAAAGAACGGGTAGAAAATGAATGGACAACGAATGCAATGAACTAACTTTGAGTGCTACCACAGAGGGCTGTGGCGTGGGCGTATGGCCGGGCTCGAACTCGTGCTCGGGCTCTAATGGGCGAGTGTCCGAGTGTTGGCCGTGTCTATGGTGCTTGTTGCCCATATAGTACCTCCCGTGTGGCTTACCTGGTCCCAACCTCATGACGATGTCACCCTCGAGGTCAGCGGTGCTCGGATCAAATTCTGGCCCATGGATCTCTCTCGCCATCGCCGTGTACTCGCTGAGGCGACTGTGCACGCTCAGGTTACTGTATGCCTCGGGCGGGTCCTCCGGGTTGTAGATGAGGTCGGGGTCCTTTGCCTTGCCCTTGTGTGCCAAGGCATATGCCTTGAACGAGGCGCACTCCTGGCCGGGGTGGAACAGCGTCTGCGGAAGAAGCACAACAATAAGATATTATGCATTCGAAGTTAAGCGTAGCAACAACGAAATGAAATCAACGTACATATCTGGCTGCATATTCCTTGAGGGTAGTGGGCCCTTGTTTGTGCGAGGAACCTGCATCATCGCCGCGGCAACGTGAGCGTCTGGCGTGATATTGCTCGTACTCCTCACTCAACCACGTGTCCACAATGGCCTCCCCAGCGAGCTTGTCCATCCCCGCACACCAAGCGGGAGGCACACCGCACGTACTGCGAGCACATGACAAATCATAAATCAATTTCGATTGCAATTAATCACGAACGATGTAATCTCATGTTTTATCGTCAAGTATTGCTCCTTAGTTAGGGGCGGGTGCCTTTGCCTGCGCCTCTGGTGACTCTGTTTCCTCTGCGGGCATGGTAAATTCTTCTGCACAGGAGCTTTGTCTCGTAGAAGAGGTCCTGCACTCGGTGAACACAGACTCTGTTCACCACGTCATCCGCGTCCTCCCTACGTACTCCCTCCGCCAAGGTGTAGTAATCCTACAAGCAAATACAGTCAGTAATATACAATTAATGTGATGTTATTATCAGCATAGTGCGATGAACACGTACCCACAGCTCTTTCATCACCCGGTCGGCCTTGCTGTTATAACACCTGCCAGCTCGATCGGTCGATCGGCAAGCGGCGTGCTGATGGGACCACTTCATGGCGGGCTGCACAACACCATCGATCCTCACCATCCCGGGGTAGTTTGCCACCTGCACGAAGACCGTGATCCCGTTTACTCGGCGAGAGTGACTCCACAGGATCACCATTTCCCAATCCCTGCACAAAGTTATTGAGATTGAATATTAGTTTCTGTTATAACTTAAAAACCTGTGAATTAGTGTTAACATGCAAAAATTACTTACTTAGTTCCGGATGGTCGAATCACTGGCCGTCTCTGTATGGGTAAGTCTGGGAGGCGCGACGACCCTCGCAGCCAAACCGTAGGCACCCCATTTTCCTCTGCCACCAAGTCGGCATCCTCCTCGTGCTCAACCCGCTCGGAAGCATCCTCCCTCCGTGCCTCCTCCACCGCCTCTCCGCTATCTCCTCCTGGGTCTCCTCCTCCTCCTCCTCCTCCTCGTGGCCGCTCTGAACTCGTGTGTGTCGTCCCTGTGGAGGAGGTGTCGCTCTCTCGGCGCCCTCGTCGTCGCCGTCCTCCTCCTCCACCACAGGCTCCTCCTCCATCCTAGGCTCCACCTCCTGAGGCACGCCTCGCTGTCGTCCTCCTCCTCCTCCCCAGGCACGCCCTCCACCTCGATCATGCACCCTCCTCCTCCACCACAGGCTGGACCCCTACGCCACCAGCCAGTGAGGTCATAACCGACCTAAGCTTCTGATTCCACCGCCCACCATCAATCACCTGCAACAAAAGGAATAAACTATCGATGCATATACAAAAAGTAAATGTATCATACATGTATAAAAGAGATGCAAAATAAGTAAATGTATCATACATGTATAAAAGAGATGCAAAATAAGTAAATATATCATACATGTATAAAAGAGATGCAAAATAAGTAAATGTATCATACATGTATAAAATTGCCATAAGTACTACAGATCTTACATGTACTAGAAATAATCATCAAGATCATCGATAGGTGGGCCAAAAATCTCATCATCGCTATTGTCGGCGTAATTATGATCGTCTCTCAAAGTCTCATCACTAGCGACACTTTATCGAATGGTGTTGCTCAAGTAATAACAAGTCCTTCGCGTTGTGAACCTCCTCTCCATCATCCCGTCAATAATGATCGTATCATTGTCTACTTCCATTCTTAGATCTACATCTAAGACAATCTCAAAACTCCCTTCTAATCCTTCTTCTTGAAAGAACTCTCCGTCATATGTGTTTGCATCGATGTTATAATCATCATCGTTTGGGACGGTACTTTACCATCTTGGCGATACCTTGTACACAACATCATACGCCTTAAGACGATCTTTGGTTTGGCACGGGTATGAGAGATAATAAACTTGCGTGGCTGTTGGGCCCACAATGTACACGTCGTCTCCTAACAAGACGGATGACTTTAGAACTTCGACTAACCCAAGCTCAAGGGTCTTTATCACTTCTTTGGGATCAAACCAATGGCATTTGAATATGACAGGATGAAGAGGTACACAACCAGGAAACTTGAGTTTGTATATTTCTTCAATTATTCCATAGTAGTCCAACCCATCTGTGCCTGGCGTGAAAACACCGGTATTTGTGGTTCTTCGATTCGGCCGACTCTGCTCATGCCGAGTTGTGTGAAAGCGATATCCATTGACATCGTTACCACGAGAGAATGACTTGACCCTAAATTCAAATCCATTGGCAACTTGCCTCAACTCAAAGACTCATAGACATGTCGGTTTTGGCCTGCTAGTTCAAGTAGGATGATTCGTTATATATTTGTCAAGTTGAGAGTTAAGTACAAACAACAAATGAAATTGAACAGTACCTCCTCCTTGAACCAACAAATAAAAGTGGGATTTCGTTCTCCCGCGCCATGTCTTAGAAGGGTTTCAACTTCCGCTTGGTGGGGGTCCCTCCGTGATGGACGATGGTAGAGGAGAACAAATTTGTTATGAACGGACGTTAACAAGAGGGTTGGATGGGTGCATGCGAAATCTTGACAAGAAAAGAAACAAGTTTGTGTAAAACTTACATGATATGCACGGGCCAACCTCTTCAAGGTTCCGCAACACATACACATGGATAGAGCGCCACTCTTCTAGGCTCAACATCTTCAAGGTAGGTTCACTTGCACTTCCGAGTTGCCCTCGGAAAAGGGGCGAGGGTCGGCCCGATTGTCGGCAAGATTATAACGAGGGGTGGATTATGCACGTTAGGAAGGTTGTTGGCATAGTATCTTGTTGTGAAGTATGACACCTCCTCCACAATGGATGCCTCTCGCATAGGAAGCTTCAATTTTGCATTTATTTTTGCATTTTGTTCTAAGAACCTTTAGGCATCGCTCAATTGGATAGCACCAACGGGCATGCACAGGCCCCCATTTTTGCCTCATATGGTAGGTTCAAGAGCAAATGTTGCATCGGATTGAAGAAGCCGGGGAAAGATCTTCTCCAACTTGCGAGCAACACCGGGGCCATTCTTTCCATTTCTTCAATCTCGGTCCGAGATATCTCCTTAGCACATAGCTTGCGGAAGAACATGCTCAACTCTGCCATCACTGCGCCGATGTGATCGTGGAAATAGCCACGAACCATCACCGGAAGAAGGCGCTCAATCCATATGTGGTAATCATGACTCTTTAGCCACATGTGATTCGCATGGTACTTAAGTTCACACCCCTCCTCCAATTCGG
The DNA here is from genome assembly GCA_904845875.1 of Miscanthus lutarioriparius. Lineage (NCBI taxonomy): Eukaryota > Viridiplantae > Streptophyta > Magnoliopsida > Poales > Poaceae > Miscanthus > Miscanthus lutarioriparius. The sequence continues at coordinate 71,528,972 of CAJGYO010000012.1, read as the reverse complement.
CGCATACCCGTCGAGAACATCAACGATTGGAACCATTGAAGAACTTCTTTCTTTTGGGCCCTCGTTAGGATGAAGTCGGCCTTAGGCTTCTTCCATGACTTCTAACGTAAGGGAGGCAACATGTTTAGCTTTGGTCTATCGCATGCAGCGTTGCTTGATCCAATCTAGCCTTGACATTGTCCTTTGACTTTTCCTACCCATGATTGTGTGAAGGACCGCCTCCTCGTGAAATTCTTTTCGATGTGCATTACATCAATGTTATGTGGAAGAAGGAGGTCCTTAAAGTAAGGAAGCTTCCACAAGCACGACTTGTGTGTCCCGGCATGCTCTTTTCCATATCCCACGAAGCCCCCCTTTTCATTGTCGACCACAAGACCATCTAACATCTCAAGAACACAGGCACTGTCATCATTTCCGGTCTGAGAGTCTTCCACTTTGTGACACCTTTTTCGAAAGTTCTTCTTGTCTCTCCTGAATGGGTGGTCAAGAGGAGGAATTGTCGATGTTTGTCAAACGAAGAAAACTTGCCCCCTTCTCCAACCGAAAGAACTCCACAAATGACTTGCATATCGGGCATGGCATCTTCGTGTGAACACACCAACCACAAAATAACCCATAAGCCGTGAAGTCATGCATGGAATAATGGTACCAAATATGCATTCAAGTTTGTCTTTGTGAATCGGTCGTATGTCACTACCCCTTCGTCCCATGCACGGACCAAATCGTCTATCAAAGGCTCCATGTACACACTCATATTAGCCCCGGTGTCCTGGAATTATAAGTGACAAGAAAATATTTTGCCGTTGAAAGGCGGCGCCAGTGGGAGGTTGAGAGGATGATGAATACGGGCCAACATGTGTATGGTGAAGAACCCATTCCATAAGGATTGAACCCATCGAGTTGCCGATTGCAATGCGTACATTCTGAGCCTCATCGGCTTTGTCGGTATGCTTCCGATCGAAGCTTTTCCATGATTCACCATCGGACGGATGTATCATCTTGTCGATGTATCGGCGCGTCCGTTTTGTGCCACGTCATCTGTTTTGCGGATTCCTCGCTCATGAAAAGCCGTTGGATCCTAGGTATGAAAGGAAGGTACCTCGGGATCTTTGCGCCGACTTTTTTTTGCGTCTTCCGACCATCACCGATTCTAACTCAATGTACCTAGATGCCTTACACTTGACCGGTACTTATCGTCGGCATGTTCTCCCCGAATAAGATGCATCCGTTCGGACAAGCATGTATCTGCTCGTACGACATCTTGAGTGCACGAAGGATTTTATTTGACTCATACGTGTTCTTTGGCAGAACGTGATCATCCGGAAGTAGGGTGCCAACTATTGTCAACAGTTGATCGAAGGATTCTCTACTCCAGCTAAACTGGGACTTCACACACCATTAGGCGTGCAATGGCATCCAGTTTAGAAACATTGGTGCGCCCGTGAAGGGGTTGTTGTGCCGCATCCAACATGGCGTAAAAAAGCGCCTTTGCGTTTGCTCGGCTCCTCGCTCGCACTTCCTTCATCGAAAGCCATGTCATGGTCATTTAACATTTCTGCCACCCGGCTTGAGAATCAAACTCCTCGATCCGTTGTCTCACGACCTCTTCTCTCCATACGATGGCGTTCACCATGCATGGTCCACGGGTATAGTTCTCTACAAATCCATTGTTGACAAGATCTTTAGTCATCTCCTCATATGTTTTCATTGCCTTGTTCTTACACTTCCTACAGAGACACCAGGCATGTCGCCGTCCGTTTGCAAATGCCTTCGTCATGAAATCATTGGCCTTCTCAATCCATTCATTTGTGTATTGACCCCTCTTCTGATAGCCCGTGTACATCCACTGACGGTCATCCATCCTAACATATAAACGATATTGCAGTTTAGAGCAATAGAGTAGTAGTGCTAGAGAAAAACCATATGAGATGATAAAGAGACATTCATGTTCTTAGTCGATTCACATAGAAGATGTTTGCTAGATTGGATGATGAGATTTTACCTAAGGTTGAAAGGCCGCTATGTTAGTTTCAAAGTTTAACCGTGGTAAACATATGGTATATGTATCTCATTATCAAAGCACTTCTTTTCTAGTACCTGTGCTGGAAATAAGCGTCTTTTTTAGTTAGTCGGTCTGTTTGAAATATATGGTATATTGTACTGCAAGTTCATTGAATTTTAGCAGGGCAGGCTCAATCATGATATCACAATAAAAGTTAGGAAAAGGTAAGATTTTGGTATATCTTCTGTCAAAGCTTTCCTCACTTTCATTTGATAACCTTATGCCCTGAAATAAACTTTAGCCTCGCTGACTATGGACGTCCCTGAAATCTGAATTGCACTTGCATTTGGAGCCATGTTCACGGACCAACACGCATTTGACCGGACGGACCCGGGACCCTGGACCCGTCACGTCAACATCCGGGTAGGGGAGGGGATCTCCGACAGTACCGCCCGGAAGCTGCTGCTGCTTGCCTATCTCATTTCTCAATCCGTGAGTGCCTATCTGTCTCATGATTTCGGTTGGACAAGGTAAACACGGATGGTTACTGTAACAGACTAACAGTGGTCAACCTTTTGGTTACTGCCAGTCGGAGGAGTACGTATGCATGTACTTACTGTGTATAGTGATGGATGTCAAAAAAAAAAAACGCAGGCTCTTTGCTGCTCCAATTCCTTTTGCTGATGCATGCCGGATTTATATTACTATATATACTATAAATGGAGTACTCCTAAATACTAATACTACTATGGCCAGTTGGCCCCCCTTTGGACATTGGACATTGGACTTTGGAGTCAAAGGCGCAAAGCAGTCTCGGCTCGGATGCAGATGCACATTGCACAGCACAGCTGTAGCACATGCTCCAACAACTCTACTCCATGCTGGAGATCCTCAATTCCGAAATGGGAGCAAAATGCCTAGCAAGATTTGGTCGCAAGGCTTTTCGGTTAACTTATTGACAACATGATCACACTCCATGTATGTCAAGAAAAGATGAGTGTTCAGTAGAAGAATTTTTCACAGATGTTGATGTCTTGATGACACATCTCTAAGGTGTTGTTTGAATCCCATCGGATTCTGAGAATCCAGATAAAAAGAATCACAACAGTTTTATTGGATTTGAGTATTTTAAATATCTATGAGTGAAAATCCCTCTAAAATCAAGACTGTTTGATGAGATACTAGGATTTTGGGAATTTTTCTATGTGGATTCTCAGAATCCAAATGGTTCAAATGGGGCCTAAGAACTGTTGTGATTCTGGTAATTTTAAGGTTCCTCTCCTTTTATTCCATACGGTGTTATATGTTAAACTTATGATGCTAATATGTTGCTTGTCGGGGTAAAACTTCATGCCCACGGGTTGTGTTTGTGCTCAACAATCAAACTGGAAAATCGAGAAACTTTCATTGATTAACCTTCAAGAAATAGAAATCCTACAGTTGAGAGGATCTGAACATGAAGTTTGTTTTGTGAAGCGACTATTCAATTGGGCAACAGCACTGAACAAGATAACAGCATCCATCAACCACTGAATATTTTCTCTTTCTCTCTGATTTATCTCTTCTCTAATTTGCGTGCTTGGATAGAATCAAAGCAATGGGCCAAGTTTTATCAAAAGCAAGGGATCTATTATACGATTGCAAGGAAATTACCGGCGTTTGAGAGCAATGCTTGATCGTGAGATGAGCAGGTCCGGAGCTTGGAGGGAGGGCGGCGGCAAGGGCGGGCGCATCCCATGATGGCGGCGGGTGACCGCCTCCCGGTGGCGGCGGTTGTGGGACCGCCAGTGGCGGCGGTGGTGGAGGAGAGTGCTCGCCGCCGCCGTTGCTGCTGGGGCCCACCCACCCCACCTCGCGGAGCAGGAGCGAAGGAGGGAGCACGGGCGGCGTCAGCGGAGGGGATCGTCGTCCGGTCTGCGCCGGTGCCTGTGTCTCTCTCTCCTCTCTCTCTCTCCGTCTCTCCGGTGGCGGCGGCTGTGGGGACCGCCCGGTGGCGGCGGTGGTGGAGGGAGGGCGGCGCAGCGGTGGGGGAGGCGTGTGCGGTGTGTGTGTGTGTGCGTCATGCACGATTTGAGGAGAAACAGGCTGTGTTGAATGCTTACATTTTACAGTGCACGGATGTACGGCACTTTCGATGCAGCACTCGATAAATAGAAGCATGGCAGCCCAATCGTGGGCAGGTGGGCCGTGGCTAACCTTTACCGAGTGTTTCAGTCACACTCGGTAAAAGTATCCATTATTTCATGCAAAACAAAAAAGAAAAATGCCAATTTAATCCTAAAATTCACCAAACTTTCACATGAACTATTTCATGTCATCTATTTACTATCTAAAAAAATTCCAAGTTCAAATCATATTGTTGAATTTCACTCTTAATAGAAATCCTACTCGTCATTGTGAATGTTTAGCGTCTCTTTGGGAGATGTACCGGTTCGGCAAATGACGAATGTAAAAAATACTTCCAAAACGTTATGAAATTTTTCTATAACATAGATGTATGCTTCAATGTTAATTCTTCCAATCTCGTGATTTATCGAGTTCGATTTTAATTATTACAATTAAATATACACGATATGTACCTAATTTTCATAAAGAATGAAAATTTTGTGAAATATAGTAAATAAATCGAAATAAACACCATATTTTGGAATGGAGTACTAAATATCATATGTGGATAGAGGAAAAGAATGAAGGGAAAAACAAGAAATTTGGTTGAATTTTACCGAGTGTTGCGTCAATACACTCGGTAAAAGATAGTGTTTACCGAGTGTTGTGCAGTGACACTCGGTAAACATTTTCGATCTTTTATTTGCTATGGGCGCTTTGGGCGGAGCTGTTACCGTGATTTTTGCCGAGTGTACGCTCATAACACTTTCGGTAAACATGTCATGCCGTGGCGCTGCCGTTCGGCCGCACGGTTGCTATCCTAGGTGATGTGGCACCTCAATACCGAAAGTGTCTAGTTTTACCGAGTCGCCCTTTGGTAAACTTGTAGTTTTACCGATTGTCTTAAGTTACCGAGTGTGTGGACTCGATAAAGCGGTCTGCTACGGGTGTTTTTGTTTTCCGAGTGTTGACACTCGGTAAATATTGTTTTCCGAGTGCCCCGACTTCTGATACTCGGTAATTGTCGGGGCACTCGGTAACTACACAGTCTCCGGTAGTGACGGTTCTTATTTCTTCCAACCGTAGTAAAAAATTCTCAGTATATAACTATCAGTCCATTATGAAAAAGAACCAGTAGTGATATTTGAGTATCATCATATCGGTTCAGTCATTATTACACCATTTTTTTCACTAAGGTCCTTTATTTACACTTGGAATTCAAATGTGCGCTAATCTCTGATAGTAATAATGTGACTAGAAATAAATATGATTTAAAATCGTTGGAGCAAAATCACTTCACCAGGTAGACGAATGTATTAAAAGAAATAACCAAACTATTCAAGTTTTCAAGTATTTCAATAAGACAAAATATGTCGGGGCTTAAACATGAGCAAACCCCTGGATCCTTAGTTTAATTCCAAATTAACCCCTGGACTCTTTGTATTCTTATAAGTTAGCATTTTTACAAATCGCAGCAATTGGTTGGATCGTAACATTTCTAGACCCTCCAAGTGTGGAAATGGCTGGTGAGGGTGGGAACTTCGAAGACTTCATGGCAAATCTGATTAGGCAAGGCACCCCGTTCGAATTACCCCCTGAAGATTATCAACTTCCCGAAGGCGAGGATGATGGCAGCCAGTATCTTAACCCGACTGAGGGCGATGATAACACTAATGAATGTGAAGAAAATCCCGAGGAAGAAAATGTGCCCGAGGTATATATATAGAGAGAGACATATGATTAGAGTTTCAATTCGTACTTATCATTATTTCTAAAATTCTATATGATTGCACATCTTCTTAGGCTTCTGGGTCGAGGAAACGTAAACGGAGCACAAAAGCAAAGATGGAGGGGAAAATAATCATTACAGCGATCGCCGCCGACGACACCCCAACCGCTCCCGCCAATGCTAAGACAAAGTTTGTCAATCAAATTGGATACATTGTCAGAGAGAACATCCCCATCAGCTTCTCGCAGTGGAAAGCCCCTAAGGGTGAGAAGGCCGAAGACCATCCAGATGTCGTTCCTGATCAAGAGAAAGGGTTGTGTTGGGAACAGTTGCTCATGCACTTCACACTTCCAGTTGGTGAAGGCATAGCGGAAAAAGTGAAGCACTACGCCTTTTTGAAGATGGCAATTGCTTTCCAAACATTCAAGAAGAACCTGAAGAAAGAATTCATCAAGAAAGGGACGACACCTGATTTTGAGACCAAGTACCAGAAGCTTTGTCCTCATTGGGATGCGTTCGTCCGATACACACTCTCGGAAGAACGAGCTGCGTTGGTTAAGCAAAACACAGAAAACGCGAGCCACAACAAGCACTCCCATAGAAGAGCAGCATCGCTTCCACAGAGAACAAAGGGGAACGGTACTCGGTGGACGAAATCACCACGAGGACCTCCTGCAAGCTTGTTACCCCCATAGGGAAGAAGACAAAAGTGGTGGCTCAAGCGATCGCTGAGGTGCCTGTACAAGGCGGGTTAATCCATGGTGTGGAGATCCCCGCGGGGTATGCAAGAGTTCAAGTCGACAGAGTGGAGCCAGGCTGGGAGGACCTGGACCTCGAGATCGAAGGAGGCGATGGTGAAACGGAACTTGGACAAGCCATCCACACTTGGATCTGCTGGCCCAAGAAATACATAAGATTTTCATGCCCTGACGTAACAACATCATCAGCGCAGAGCTCAAGGCCAAGCTCACCACCGCAACCTCCCAGAGCTCCGAGCATGGATCCGCCGTTTACTGCAGGCGCAGGCGACCCAAGCATGGATCCACGATCATCACCTGCGGCACCTCCACCGCCGCCACCTCCACCTCCGTCACCTTCACCTGCGGCACCCGAGGCAACTGGACCTACTAGTCGCAAGAGTACGAGCAGAGTCGGGACAAAGCCTCCACCATCGAAGCCCACTTCTGAAAAGGCACCTCCTAGGCAGAGGAAGCCAAAGCCGGCACCAACGAAGCTCGCTTATGAGAAGACAGATGAGGAGCTCGAAGAGGACATAAAGTTCTTCGCAAAAGAGAAGCCGCAGCCGAAAGAACCAATTGATCCGAAAGCACAAAAACACTTTATTAGAGAAGCGGCTAGAAATTTGCAACCCAAGAAACTGCCCTCAGATTACGAGCGCCAGATCAGAAAGGCCAGCCAAAAGAAGAAGGGTAGGCCCGTTCCCCAGCTTGGTGAGCAATCCAAGCAGTCCGTACCTGATCTCAAGGTGCTTTCAGATTCGGAAATGATAATGGTTGACTTTCTAGTACAGATGAATCTAAGGAAAGCCCAATTGAGAGGGGAGGACGATATCCCAACTGCTCCACTTGCTGCTAGAAGCCATTTGAATTGGGGCAGCCTCTAATGTGGCCAGAACTGATCAACCATCTGCCAACAAAGATGCGTGCACTGCATAACTGGTATTTGAAAGCATCTGCAGAAGGTCAAATGGTCATCTCTGCCCTGGTAAAAGATGAGCATTACTTTCGAGGGACAGATGAAATTATCATTTTTCTCGAAGAGTTTTGGTATTTGTAGCATCAAGACGCCCTCGACAAGTCTTTAGTCAGTGCATGGGTCCTGTAAGTGTTTTCGATCCCTGATTTGAATATCCCGACTCAAATCCATCGTTTGCACTCTCACACGTATTTTATTTTTATCATGTAGAATGGAGATTCAAAGATGCTGGCGGAATGGTTTTTTTGGTATCGGCTTCATAGACCCATATACCATCCACGGGCCTAATATAGCGAAGTATCCCAATAGGATTAGGAATACTATAGCCCACTTCTTCAATAAACAACATCACAAGGAGATTATTCTCTTCCCGTACAACTTTGGGTGAGTCATTCAACCATTTTCTCATCCATTAATTATATGTGCTTAATACTAACAACATTGCATGACCGTCATCAAAATGTCTCTGGACAGCTTCCATTGGATTCTCCTAGTGATCGTGATCGAGAGAGGCAGAGTCCTGGTACTTGACTCATTAAGGAAACCTATATCAGAGTACCAAGATCTCATCAATGTCCTGCAGTTGGCATGGGAACGCTTCACCAAGCAACAACCAGGACTGAAGGACAGACTTCCTGGTACGAACTGAATCTTCACATGTAGTAGTGTCATTTCTTTTAATTTAACACCATAAATATTTAACAACTCATGCCATTGTCTCTCTATATATAGTGCATGCGGCAAGAGAAAGGAAACAACCTATGTGGATACCATGTATGTGATTTTATCCACAGTCTAGTAGGTCACAACAAGCAAATGACGGCCGCGGAGCTCGAAGTACGTAAAAACAATTTATTACCTTTATTTCATGTACCGTCGTCGCATTGCATTTGTAGGAAACATTCATATCTCGCATATAATATAATGTTTTTTTTTTGCATTTGACAGGTTATGGAGATGCAAGAAAACCTCGTGCCGTCGGAACAAGTCCGAGCAATTCAAGAACAGCTCTGTGGATTTCTTTTGGAAGAAGTTATCAATCCCAAGGGCGAGTTCTATTACGGTGGAGCGCCCTATCATCCCCAAGTAATCCTAGACCAAGACGATGAGGAGTGACAATTTAATATATGTACATATAATCTAACTTTGCCTCTCGAAATGTATATATGTTCTATGTATGTAATATATATATATATATATATATATAATATGTATGTATATCTTCTGTAGATATATGAATAATCAAATAGTTACGAGTACGAGAATACGTAGGAACCACTACTACGTGTAGCGACGAAACAAATATAACAACAAAGAAAGATAAACAAAAAGAAAAACAATAAAGAAAAGAACAACAAAAAAGGCCAGATGATTAAAGAAAAAAAAGGAACATTTAGTACTTTGGAGCCGGTACTAAATGGCCTAACCCACGTTCGCGGCGGGGTCGGCATTTAGTACCGGCTGGTGTTACCAGCCAGTACTAAATGCACCCCGTTAGTATCGGTTGTTGCAGCCGGTCCTAAATGCTGCCCATTTAGTACCGGAAATGCGTTACCGGTTGCACAACCGGTACTAACAAGGGATTTTAACCGGTACTAATGTAGGGTTCTCTGGTAGTGTCTGGTAAGCGCATCAAAAAATTTCAACCAAAGCTGCCCAATACATGACCCAATTACCCAAAAAAGGAATATTGTACGTATATTTCTTTCCACAGTTTATGTATGTATCTGTGCTATCAAAGAGAATTCCAGAAAAGTAAAAAGTTACAGAAAGTACAGCAGATATTACAACTCACTGAAATTCCAGGCTCTTACTTAGTTCCTACATATTTAGGAGTAATATACCCAACCCAAGTTAAAATAATTTCATTGATCTGGAGAAGGTCGTTATTCAGTTCCAAAAGATGTAATAAATAGCAGAGATTTGTTAGAGTAACTGTCTTAATATTAGCAATACTTCTACTTCAATATAGAAACTATTTTCAGCTGCAATTGACTGTCCTCTCTGGAAATGCCTCGTCGCGAGCCGCCTGTGGAAATCTAGCCAGCCGCCTTTAGAAAACTGATTTTCAGAGGCGGCTGGTGAAAATGGGCCATTTTCAGAGGTGGGTGGCAATGCCAGCCGCCTCTAGAAATCCATTTTCAGAGGCGGTTGGGATTCGACCCGCCTCTAAAAATAGCTGTAGCACAGAAAAATTCATAACTTTTTAAATAAATTCAGATGAAGACAAACTTTATATGTAGTTCTCGAAAAGATCTACAACTTTGTAGTTGACAAATTTTTCATTTGAAATTATTTACAGACCCAAATTTCTGTTTGAAGTTCTCACATTTTGAAATTTGATTTTTTTGAATTTTTCAAACAACATCGGATGGAGAAATGACCAAAATCAAAGTTATAAATACCTTCGAGATATACAACTTTGTAGTTCAAACTTTGTTTATTTGAATTTATTTAGTGTACCAAAATTATGTTTGAAGTTCTTACATTTCAAAATTTGAATTTTTCAAACAACCTCGGATGGAGAAACGACCCAAACCAAAGTTATAGATCGCTTCGAGATATGCAACTTTGTATTTTAAATTTTTTTATTTGAATTCATTTAGTATTCCAAAAATCTGTTTCAAGTTCTTACAGTTTGAAATTCAAAATTTGCAAACGACATTGGATGGAGAAACGATCAAAACCAAAGTTGTAGATTTTTTTCGAGATGTACAACTTTGTAGTTCAAACTTTTTTATCTGAATTCATTTAGTATCTCAAATATTCATTATAGTGTTTAGAAAAGTGAATACAAAAAGAAAGTATCTCTTACTTGGTCACAAGTCACTATGGGGTGGAGTGGTTAGAGGAGCATGCACGGGAGCGGAAGGTCCTGGGTTCGAATCTTTGCATCACATGCGCGAAAAATGGCGTGACTTGTGTGAGTTCTAGTGGGGCCTCCTTAGAAATTAAAAATATTTTTGCTATTTTTACGCGAAAAATGGCGTGACTTGTGTGAGTTCTGGTGGGGTCTCCTTAGAAATTAAAAATATTTTTGCTATTTTTTACGCGATTTTTTAGTTCTAATTTTTCGATTGATTTTCAGAGGCGGCTGAGAGCCACCCACATCTAGAAATTGAAAACAATTTCCAGGCGCCTCCTGAAAATTGATTTCCCGAGGCGGCTGGCCAGCCGCCTCTCGAAATAGCGATTTTTACTCACCTTTAGTTAGAGGCGGGTTGGCCAGCCGTCTCTGAAAACCCATTCCAGCCGCCTGTACAAACGTTCTGGGTAGTAGTGATACCTGCAAAACAAGACTTCCTGAATAGTCAGCGATGCCACCCATGACATCTAAACGTCCAGATGCCCTTGCTACATAAATTTCCTCCTGCGAAGTAACCAAGTGAGGCAAATCACTATGACAAACCAATAATTTATTCTGCATTTTGAGTAACATACTTGACTTACCCATGTATACAACAAGCTAATAAAACTAATCAAGTAATTAGTTACTAAAATTTAAGTTAACTCAGTGAAAAATACAAGGAAACGAGAATGCAATAGATAGCTCGAGCAAAAGAAAGATTGATGAAAGAAGCAAGTTCATTCACAACGACATGCGTCTGAAATTTACATGTAAAAATTGTGATAATAAGTTGAAACATGAATGGCTATGTAGTATCTTATTAAAATCTACTCGCAGACGTTCCGGAAGGTACCATCTAATTGTACATCATTGCAACTTCCTGAAACCTTGCTATCATACATTCTAGATATGATGCATTACAAAATCATCAAAGTGGGTGCACAGGTTCATATACAATTCATTAAAATGAATATAAGGGCCTGCCAGATTAGTACCTCCCAGTCAAAGAGCACAGATGCAGCAGTTCTCTCTCGGGGTTGCTTCTCAGGGCTGCAGACATAAATATTCCACATGGAGTAGAATGTGTATATGTTGTTTCGGAGGAGTTTCAAATTTTTTTGAAGTCATCTACTATTTTCTAACAATTAAATGAATTTATGCGTGCTTTTCGAAATTAATTCTGAATTGAACTAATAAGGTTTGAATAAACCAACAAAAAATATATGTGTGCTCCTATGTCTCATTCTATCCCTTATCCAAGAATTGGATGGAAAATTCAACGGGTTGCTATATATAATTGAAACATTACATCTCCCAATTGGATTACAAAAAATGTAATAATATGTAAACTTGGTCAAAAAATTGTACAAATTGGCGTGCAAACATATTTTTGGTCCATAATCACTACATAAAAAAATCAAATGATTTTATCAAAGTGAGTATATACATTGTTCACAGATGAATACATCGTTCACAGAGTCTCATATGACTCTAAGACAAACATTCAGGTTTGCATACTTCATGAAATTTTCGAACTTGTATGAACTCCAAATTTTGACACAAGGTTATGTTTACCATGAAATTAGAAAATATGAAGTTACATTAGCAATTTTTATGAAAAAAACATATTATTCTATTTTATGATTCGACGGAAGAAAACAAGTTATGGAAAATAGGGCCAACAAATAGATATTAATATACAAATAAACGCAATCAAATGAAAGAGAACGATTTTAGAAAAAATCAGAAAAAAGAATCGTCAAATTTGAAGCTCGTATGAGGGAGAAAAACCAGTTACAAGTTTTAATTCCGGATTAAAAAGAAAAACACAAGTGTTCTTCCTTGACTAGCCACATGGCTCCATGGGATTGGCCCGAGCGGATGCATGCGGATCGCCATGTGGGCGGGGGGTGTGGCCCAGCGCTGGAGAAAACAAATAAATAAACTTGTCCAATTTCACTTAAACTTGCTTGTGTCGCACATAGAAATGTTGTTTTTTTTAAGTTCCTAAGCATGTGTAAGTTTAAATTGGTTCACATTTCACTTAAATGCTCATAACTCATGCTCATGCGTAGTTTAGTAAAATCTGAACACACTATGATGAAAAAAATTTCAAACAAATTCAACAATTTTTGGGGATGTTGATGTTGCCTTAGAACAACACCGCACCAAAATTCAATTCAAAATTCTATGTATTGTAGGAGGTAAAAAGATAAAAAACACTTTTCATTTGTTTTTTTGTTACACTCAAAGTATGATGATTTTGAAACTCAAATTTGGTGCACACATGTAATATAACTTTCATAAACTTTTGTAATATAGCATTTAGGCTGTTGGAATTCCAGGTCCCACGTTTTCTTCTACCAAGATTTTGACTGAATCCATGTTTGATTTATCTAAGGTAATGGCATTGGAAAAATCATGCCTATATATTCATGTGTGCTTCTTTGGGGGCAATGGATATCGAAAGTTTATATGGTAGTTGGATGCCACATGTTCACTTATCTTTATTTCAATTTTTTTTATTGAGGTAATATAAAAGTGTGAAGCTTATATGATAGTTGGAAGAAGCAAGTTCAGAATATGGGGCGTAGTTTGGGCACATAAGTTTGGACAAACATGATCACCATGTATGCGTATATATGTATGAACTTTTATCTCGTATCGTGATAGATCTTCATTCATGTCAATAGTATTGGTCCTCTATCGCTTCCTAAAGAACACGGTGTGTCGCAGCTTACAAGGACTTCTCTCTAATCTGTATATGATTGATGAACAGTTCCATCCATGTTTAGTGAGCCAATATAAGATACTATTATAAACAAGCTCACCTCTTCTGGCATAAGCGGACATGAACCACCCATCTTTCTGGATACTGAATCAACTGATAGCTGTTCCTTTACAGTTCCTCGTTTTATCATCTGTTTAGTGAGCCAAACTTGCAGCATCACAACTCAGATCAGCAAAGCCAAATCAATCCACGCTGGCCAGAGAGGTTCAGCGGATCATTGTGGATACATACAATTACCCTCATCACAACAGAATGTGTTAGAAAACCTTTTTTTTGCGAGTATAATTCATTTCATACAGCAAGCAAAATGTTCAAAGCTTGTAATTACCCATGTTTTCACCCTTTCACAATGAGTGACAGCAAAAATTCAAGTCTCGCCCTGCAGCTGCCCGCGCCCAAAAATTCACGGCGCGCGCTTGCTCCTTCGCCGCGCTCCGCTCACGGGCTAGCGCGAGACTTGGGCCAAAATGTTCAAGTCTCACGCGTCGATCCGCCCGGCTCTGCAGCGAAAACCCCCCATCCGCGCGAAGTCCCTGCAACCGCGCCCGGCTGCCGGCCGCCCCTCCGCCCGCGCCCGGCCGGTTTTCACTTAACTTTTCACACAGTAAACCCTAGCAAACCGGATACTCCAGTTTAAAACCTGACATTCCGGTTTCACATAGAAACCTACATTTCTCAAACCGAGAGTAACATTCCGGATTAATCCGGATACTCCGGTTTTTCACTGAACCTTTTCAGATTTTGAAACTCAACCTGGTGTTCGTGAAACTTCACTTGTGTCCCAACCAAGGTTAGTTAGCAACTTTTGAGCATCGAGACACGCTAAATCATCTAGTGTTGAGCCCCTCTTAATAGTACGGCTTTTCCCTATACTCAAGATAAAAGATTTAACAATTCAAACACTTGAGCATTTTCAAATAACCGACGCCGCTTCTCAACTTCATTTTTGGGGGGTCAACACTTAACCTCGAAACATCTTTACCTGTTCATACACTCAATGAATGCATTAGACCCTTAATTGATTGTCATTAATCCACCAAAACCCACTAGGGGCCTAGATGCACCTTCAATCTCTCCCTTTTTGATGATTGATGACAACCCAAATTAAGGCTTACATTTGAATTTGATAAAGAGTTTTGAGTGTAAGGATATAAGATGATCTCCCCTAAATGTGTGCCTCAAATACATGAAACACAAATTTAAAGAGAATGTGAGAGCTCCCCCCATATCCTTGCATCCGTGGGGTGCTATGTGTACGTGATCATCATGTGAAAATTGAGACAAGATATATAATCAAGATGATACACAATAGCTACAACATCATGAGCATGAGAGGAAACAAGTAAACAAATAGCACATGACATTGAAGCATAAACAATTATATCAACATCTTGACATCACAAAGCTTCACAAAGTCTCAAAATCACAATAAGAGATGATGGATCACATAGCAACACAAGAATAAGGATTAACTTGACCATACATAAGAAAGAAGCATTGTAGCACAAGGTTCAAGTTACATCACATCACACATGCATAAACATAAACATAGCCAAGTTTGAAGTTTTCAAATCCACACAAACAATGATTACATGCCCCAAGTTCTAGGATCAAATTCAAAGAGACGACAATAGATAGATAGATTCACTCCCCCTTTGGCATCAAAGCACCAAAAAGGAAGTGAGAAGATCAAGGCACATGAAGAGATCACTCCTCACCATCGTCGTCGCGTCCTCCTCATCTCTCCCCTCCTCATCGTCGCTAGCCACCTCCATCTCCGTGTCTTCATCACCGCTACCCTCCAACTCGCGGATCTCATTATCCTCCTCCTCCGTCGCCGGTTGGCGAGAAGTGCCAACACCGGCAGCCCGCTGTGTGGTCTCATATATCTCAAAGGGATCCTCAAACACCGGAGGTTCCCTATCCGGAGAACATGGAGGAGAAAGGTTGAGGTGGCGGTGAATCTGCTTCGTCCTCTGAGTGTTCTTCGCTATCTCCATAGAATTACTCTTGCAAACATTGAAGATAGCTCGAAGAAAGGATCAGATAGGAGATGTGGTAGAGGAACCTGTGGAGGGTGCCAAAGCTGGAGGTGGAACTCTGGAAGATCCACTCGGTGCTTTCCCTCCCCTAGGACGGACAGTGCAACACCCCGTTTCTTTAATTAACTATAGCTGTGATTAACACATGCATTAGTGCATAACTGCATTGCATAGTCATGAAAAACTTTAAAATTTATTCAAATTCAACTCAAATGTGTTTATAAAAATTCAAAAGTGAAATTTGAATTTCGAAACTAGCTTGAGAAGCCTTTAAAATAAATTCAAGACTTTAATTGTAAGAAAACCTAGAAAATTGTCCTATTTAAAACTTTCTTAAAGTTAATGGTTTTGTTTGAAATCAAACCTTGAAAATAAATATTTTAACACACCCTATGTTACTAACCTACAATTAAGCTTAAACAGGAGATTTAATAAATTTAAATTGCATGGGTTGAGCATTAAAAAGTTTAAAATTTGAATAAGTGTAGTGTAAATAATATTCAAAGAATTTGTTTAAATTCAAAAGTTAGGTTTAAATTCAAAGGTATTTTAAATTGAGAGATCAAAATTTATTCCAAAATTTTGAAACCTTATTGTTCCAACCGGGCCCTTTTCTTTTATTTTTCCAGCCCAACTCCATTTCTCTCCTCTTTTATTTCCTGCACAGGCCAGTCTTCCCCTTTTCTTTTTCCTCGACCCACTTCTCATTTTTCTCGCGCTGGCCTGCCTGGCTTCGCCCACGCGAGCGCGCCCCGGCCCACTGCACCGCCCCGACCCAACTCCCACGCGCTCGCCCAGCCCACGCGCCATGCCGACCTCCCCGGTCGTTTTCCTCCCTCTCTCGTTGTCTCGCCCGAAGCCACCCGAAGCTGCTCGACGTCACACCGCGCCGCATTGACCTCACCCTCTGAACCCGACCCAGCCCTGCGCGCCGCCACTGCTCTGCCATGTGTCCCACCGTCGTACCATGTCACTGCACGCCACTCTCTCACACCCCCCAATTCTTGTTTTACCGTGGTGCCGGAGGGTGTAGAAAAATCAAAATTCACCTCCCCACCTTGGCTATAAAGCCGAAGGCCACCGCCATTCACTTCTCCCTTCCATCGTCGACCTCCTGAGCCAATTAATCGAGCCAAACCACCAGAAAATAGCCCCAATTTTGCTTTTTCCCCAACTTCGATCCGCCGCCGCCATTAGAAATCTTCCGAGCTTCCCGGTGAGTCTCCCTTCGATTCTTTCCATTTGAGTAATTCCCTTAAGCCGTAGAAGCTTCCTGGGTAATCAATTTTGTGGGCGCATTATTGTGGTGAGCTCTACACGTGTGAGTGCTTCGCCCTGCCGCCTGCGCACATCGCCGGCCGCCGATAACGCCGCTCCGACTACGCCGCCTGCACCTACACCAACTCGGCACGCGCATGAAGCCCCCCGACCACTTAAACCCCTCGCCAATAGCCTCCCACGCCCTCCGCTATCTCCCGCGCCCGGCGCCCACTCGGCCACCCCTAGCCGCCATCGTAGCCGTCCTCCGGCGAGGCCACCTACCCTCATGGATGCGTCGTACTCCACCTCACCCCATCCGCCACTTGCCGCCCACTCCGACGAAATGCTTGCCCCAGACTCCCTACTCCACCGCCATGGTATCGGTCCATGGTGGACGGCCTCCCAACTCCCCTCTAGTCCCTAGTCCACCGCACCTTAGCCCCCTACCCGTGGATCATTTGTGGCTACACAAGATCGCGTGTGGCCATCCCTATAACCCAACATCTGGCTCAGTTCTAATTGGATGAGATGCATTTTTTTCAAAATAGCCCCTGCCTTTTATCCTATTTAGAAGCACTATTTTCTGTGTCTTAGTAAACCCACGTAGAGGCCCTAGAACTTTAGGAATTTCACAGAAATAACCTTGGCCCATCTAAAATGTCGTTTTAAAATTTCAGAAATTACTTGGAACTTTGAAAATACTTTAATAATAGTTCTTTTGCTCAAAATTTTCCAAATCTTTTTCTGTGAACTAGTAATAAGTATATCTACATGTTAGCACAATAAATTTTAGATGGTAATACTACTGTTTTTATAAAAAAATTCATATAAGTTTAATACCTTTTAATTTGTATAAAATAAGTTAGCGCTAGAAAAAGTATAAGAAAATACACATAAAACCCTCCTTACATGTAGGTTCCAATAAAAATACTTTCATAAGTTGGAATATATGTTTATTATAACAATTAAGTTTTCTTGTATAATAATTTAGAAGAATTATTATAAATAATCTGTTCATGAGTTTTAATTTAAATTTTGATAGAAACTAAATCTCTTAGGTGTGTATCTCTAGAAAAAGTTTCAACCTTAGAAAACTTATGCAACTATTTAAATTGAATTTAATTCAAATCTTACTTAGTAATTTAATTAATTAAAATAATTTTTGAATTCCAAAAATTATTCAAAAATTATATTTAAATGCTTTACATTAATAATGAGTTAGGAAAACTATTAAACTTAATTATTCAATTTTTAATTATTAAACATCTTTGCAAAATTGAATTTCAAGTCAAATTCAAATTTAGATTCAAATTCAAATCCATTTCCAACTCATGCATTAATAAACCTTGCATAAGCATGCATATACCTACATCCAGAGTTGACAAATAGCTTGTGAGAGGTAGTTATATGTTATGATGGAACTATTAGAAACATATGCATCTAAAACCTTATTCATTCAACTTACACACTCATAACAATTGCGTTGCACACACCTACCTGCGTACGTCCCCGCGCTAACCGCCTACGCATTTGCGCCTACCGACGTATGGTGAGATCCGCATGGGTGCGGTTGCCTCCGGTCATGGCGCTAGTATCGCCGGCGACGTCGTCTCTGGCATCGGGTCATCCGTGCAACGGTGGAGAACGCCGTTCCGATCGGCAACGAAGACCCAGGAGCCAAAAATGAGCGAGGCGCCTTCGTCGAGCTTGGTGACGATGAAAGCGCGAAGTGATGCCATCGAGATCAACGGTGGATTCTCGGTGAGTGGCCCCACGGTGGGCGCCAAATGTCGGTGTTTTATACCGGCTGGGTTCTTGAGGGGGTACCATGAGAGTTAAGGTGTGACGCTAAGTCGTCGAGAACCAAGAACTCAAAGGTGACAAGAGACTTTAGACAGGTTCAGGCTGCAATATGCGTAATACCCTATGTCCTATATTGTTTCTTGTATTGATATGTTGTAGATTCCTGTTTTGGAGGGGTCCCTGTCTCGCCTTATATATCCGACGGACAGAGTTACAAAGGAAATCTGAATAAGAGAAGTTTTGTACAAATACAATTCAACTATCCAATCCTAACCGAAATCTTTAAGTCTTGTACCCAGGCCGGCCCACGATCATAGGGTGGCCCAGCCGGGGTTCTTTTATCCATGAGGATAATCTACCGACAAGCCCCTGAGCACTTGATCACCTTGAAGTACAGTCTTGTTGTGAGTCTTGAAGTCTTACGGAATTGTTTATGAATTCAACCGAAGTTCTTCTGAAATCATCCGACCTTCACTGGAAGCAGTCGGAGTACTTTCGAAGTTATCCGACCTACTCTGGAAGCAGTTGGAGTACTTTTGAAGTTATCCGACCTACTCTGGAAGCAGTCGGAGTACTTTTGAAACCAACCGAAGTTCTTTCCTTAATAATTGGAATTCTTCTTGCAACTAATCATGAACTCACAACCAGTCTGGGCAAAAGGTATGATGTGCTCAAGAACATCTTTAAAGAATTTCCATTGGTGCGCACTGAACAAGTGCACCCAATTGGGCAGCCCCCGAGCCTCGTTTTGCTTTGAAGAAGGAACTCGAGGTTCTGCATTGAATTTGTCTTTGAAGAAGCCCAATTTTCGAAGAATCCGAGTTCTTTTGAACTCTGGCGAAGCCTTTCAAGATCAAACCATAACCAATTTTTTTTTGAAGAATATTCAAGATATACCCGCAGCCCCCGAGCCTTGATTCAATTCCAAGAAATCAAGTCAAGGATCAAGATCTGAGGTGCTTTGAAGAATACCCAAAGAAGAAATCCAATAAATAGCAGAAAAATAGGTCAAGCCGCAAAAGCTCGAAACCTAGATCTCCCCATATTCATCGAAAAGCCATCAATTTGGTTAGAAGCCGAACCGTTTCTGACCGAGATCAATATAAGCGGTTCGCTTTCCCCTCAATCCGCACGCACTCAGTACATTTGAAGCAAGTGCCGTTGAAATCTAGGGTTAGCAAGTGCAATCAAATCCTCTCTGTGAGCACTTTGATCCAGAGCCCCCCCCCCGAGCGAAGATCGTCCATTCCCCGCTCAAGATGGCCGAAGACAGCAGTTCCTAGAGTGGCGGCGCTGCAGAACAGAACAAGGGCAAGGAGAAGGTCGAAGAAATGCAATTGATCCCTAGATGCTCTTGGAAGCCGTCCAAACTCACCAAAAGGCAGATTCAGTCCTTGGAGCGGAAGGATTTCTCCAGAAGCATTTGATCGGATGGAGATGTGCCCTGGGTCATGAGAGTCCTTTCGAGGAGACCAAAGAACTTACGGTATTCAAATCTTTCTTCGAATGTGGTTTCGGAATCCCCACCTCGGACTTCTTTAGAAGCATCCTTAATTTCTATCAGATAGAGCTCTGTCATCTGACCCCCAATTCCATCCTCCACATTTCTATGTTTATTCATCTCTATGAAGCCTATTTGGGGATTGACCCCCATTTCCATCTTTTCCTGCCATTTCTTTCACCTAAAAGCTATTCTTGACGATAATAACCCGAAAGTGGTTGGGGGAGCTTTATTCCAATTTAGACAAGGGACGAAGAACAAATATATCCCCTATTCCACCCAAGATCTTTCCAAAAGTGATTGGCACCAGGATTGGTTCTATGTCGCCAATCACTTACTAAAATTAGGGCCAAGAACCGGGCATCCTCCAGTAAAGATGGTCCAGTGGAGCAGCCCTCTCAACAAGAATGATGAAACTCAGATCCCAGATCTGCTTGAGTTGATCAAGGGTGTGAGAGAGAAAGGATTAACAGGAGCCCGGGTGTACATCAGCTTTCTCTGGAGAAGAATCCAGCCTATCAAGCAGCGGTGTACTCCAGGCTATTTATACCAGAGGGCCAATGAACCATCCCGCAACCTGCCAGAGGAATTCCCCACTAGCAGGGCCTTGTTGTATACGAAGAAGTATTTAGGCGTATCCACAAGCCCTGAGGCGGTAGCAGAGTACTTCATAGGGAATCCGCCACTAGAGGTAAATATTATGTCCTCTCTGCCGAGTTCTTGTCCGCAATTCTAAGTAGTAATCTAACTTGCATTGCCTTTTGATGAAACAGGATCGAACAAATTTATATGTGAGTCCTGCTCCATTAGATCCGAATGCGGTGGAGGACTATGTCAGGCTCACCAGGATCGCTGGAGAGGTACCCCACCTGTTTCGAAATAAGCAAACATCTGATGAATCTGATGAAGAAATTGAAGATTATTTTCCATCTTCATCGGATGATGAACAGAAGAAGTCCGGAGGCAAGGCGTCGAAGGATAAAGAAGAATCTTCATCCACCCCGAAGCGTCCGGCCGAGGCAGGGATTATAGCCCCTGTGCCCAAGCGCGCCCGTACTGCTCATCCGAGGAGAACAGCGCCTAAAGACATAGTGCGGCCATCCGCAGTCGAAGAACAAAGTATCCAACAGGTCGACTCTGAGGAGATGATCGATGAGGTATGTACCCAAACCAGTGTAGCCAATTAAGGTAACCAATAATAAGTTTCAATTGGTGATATAACCACCTTGTCGTAGGATGTGCTTCCTTTGGCGAGTGCGCCGAGTGTGGAGAGAGAGGAGACCACCCAGGCGCCGGTGAAGAACTCCGCCCAAGAGCAGAGTGAAGCCGGACTAAAGCCGGGTTCATCCAAACCTTCCACAACTCATCAAGCGTCTGAAGCCGAAGAAATGGTTATGAAGGCGCCAAAGCTACCAATTCGTCGTCCTCGACGGTAAGAGAAATCTTTTTGTAATACCGAAGTTGGTATCTGTCTATCTGTACTACAGACTAACAAGTCCACTGAAAAACAGAGTATCCACCAAGGGAACTCCTACAACTCTGAAGCCAGCTGCAGAAATCCAAAAGAACCCCAATGAGGGAAGATCTCAAGAATCTGCTGCACCAGAATCGAGGGAGGGTCCCCAGATTATGGGTGATGATGCAGGAGAGCCCCAGAGCTGCCCTATGGAGCCTGAAGTCCAAGCTGAGTCCACTGTCGTAGAAGAAAATGCATTTCCAGTACCCGCAGCTCAACAAGAAGAAACACCTACACCAGCAGTGGCATCATCGAGCATACCCACGAGGGAGAGTACTCCGATTGAAGAGATTGAAGAAATACCCCGAGTACCATCCTCAGTCCGAAGGGAAGAGCTGCCGATGGCAGAAGGTGACTTCCGCATCGACTACTATAACCCCGACGACAGGGCAGAGCCACCAACGGAGTTCGACCTTGTATACCATGAGGCAGAGGCTGAAGACAATATACAAGAACTCCGCAATCTGATGAAGCGCGCCTCAGAGTATACTGAAGTAAGTGATTCTTCCCAAAAGCCAAATAATAATTGCATTATCGGAGTACTTTTACTGATCCGTTATTCAATCTTGTAGAAAGTTGCCAATGAATCTATCCAAAAGACAGAATTCATCCGCAGGATGACCATCTACCACATGAAGGCAGAACGGCTAGAGAAAGAGCTAGAGCGAGAGCGGGCGAAGTTCCAAGAATAGTCCCAACAAGATCGGCAGGCAATATCTACACTTCACGCCTATACACGGACGTTGGAGGTGGAGAAAGCCAAACTGAAGATGGACAATACCGCGCTCCACAAAGAGAAAGCCAGTAAGTCACAACCCCTGTCTTCGAATCATCTTCACAATAAGAACTCCTCCAATGACCAGTCGTTGATGACCATAGACGCAATAAAAAGGATTGAGCAGCTGGAAGGTATCATCACAGAATGGAAAAATGTTGCCTACCGCCGTGAAGCCCAAGCAGAGGAACTATATCAAGAGAAGGAGCACATAACAGTGGAACGAGACAAGGCCATACGCGTGAACTCTGATGCCGAGAAGGAGCTGGTAGAACTCATGCAAAGAGTGAAAAACCAACATGCTGAGATTGAATTGCTCAAGGAGGGTAAAGCCGCAGCAGACGAAGAACTACGCAATCTGAAGGCAAGTAAAACCGTAGTGAATGAAGAACTTCAAAAGTTGAAAGAACAGAATTCCCAACTCAAAGTTGCGGTAAAGCCCCTGGTCAACGCACTAGTCCCAGAAAAGAACCCTGCAAGGCCTGCCTCATTGCTTGATCGACTCCGAGAAGCGCCCAGGAAGTGGAAGGACTATGTGAAGCTGACAGCCGAGACCTGCACAACTCATGTGTTGGCGGTCGTCAGGTTACGATTGTCCATCCTCAACCTAGAAGATTGCCCCGACGGAGCAGCTTTGGACTACGACGATGAAAAGTATGAATTCCTAAAGAAGGTCGTCGGTCCAATAGCTGCAGACATCGTAGAGCAACTAGAATTGTAGTAGATTGCTGATGTTCTGTCGATGTTAAACTGCTTATGTCATTGATACTCTGTACTTCGATATATGTATAAAATTGCATCCTGTTGATGATTGTCCAAGATACTCGAGTAATTGTGCCTTAATGAAGGACTTAGTAAAAAAAGTAGTCCATCCAGTAGTCCGCATAAAAGAACTCCGGTGAACCATTGACCGAAGTCAAATATCGAAGAGTAGTTGTAGGTATGCCGAAGCAAAACCTAAGATAACCTCCCAAGAGGTAGATGCCATAGAGTCAACATGAACTCGGCAAAAGTAGTGAGCCGAAGCTCGAATAAGGGCGAACCCGTATGAAGTGTTCTCAAAATGGGTGACAATCCGGTAACAGTCTTCAGGAAAGAACCCCGGAAAGAACCCCACAATTATGTTGCGATGCCTAAGAAGGCCATATGTAGGTAACAATCCATTATGGCCTCCATAGGAGTGCCCGGAAAGAACCCCGCGTATTTGATGCAATGCCTAAAAAGGCTGCCGTATGGGTAACAATCCGTTATAGCCTCTAGAGGAGTACCCAGAAAGAAACCCCGACAAATCTATAAAGTGCCTAAAAAGGCCGTCGTATGAGTAACATCCCGTTAAGGCCTCCATTGAAGAACCCGGGAAGAACTCCGACAAATAGTAAAACACCTGAGTAGGCTGCAGCCGAATGATAATCCTGGCTTTATGAAGACACAAAGTTGATAACCAGCCAATATTGCATTTTCATATAATCATATTTTGACAAAGTATATCGACGAAACCAGAGGTTGGAGATTACAAAGCTTCATGCATAGAATTTGCGCAAATGCTCGATGTTCCATGCGTTAGAAATATCCTCTCCCTCCTTTGTCTGAAGGTAATAAGTGCCAGGTCCAACCACCTTTGAGACAATGAAAGGACCTTCCCAAGGCGACGAAAGCCTGCGTAGACCGGTAGGATTCTAAATGCGTCGGAGTACAAGATCACCGACTTGAAAAGACCTGGCCTGCACATGCTTGTCTTGATATCTGCGGATGCCTTGAAGATAGACAGCATTATGAAGCAGAGCTGAAAGTCAAGCCTCATCAGTAGTATCCACATCAAGTCTCCCTTGATGCTCAATTTGTCCCTCGTCATAATGTTGAACATGAGGAGCTCCAAAGATCATATCAATAGGCAATACTGCTTCGGAACCATAGACCAGGAAGAAAGGAGATTGCCCTGTCGCCTTGCTAGGTTGATCAAAGACACGAGCCTTGAGACCATCCAGAATCATTCCGTTGGCACGCTCGACTTGTCCGTTAGCTTGAGGATGCACCACGGATGCATAACAGACTTCAATGCCACATTGATCACAATGGGTCCAAAAAGCGTTGCTTGTAAAAGTGGTCCCCAGATCTGTGATAATGCGGTGAGGCACCCCGAAACGATATGTAATATCTTTGATGAATTGAACTGCCTTTTCTGCGCTGTGTTGTACCATCGGAAAAACTTCGATCCACTTGGAGAACTTGTCAATGGCGACATACAACCATTTGAAGCCTCCTAGAGTGGTTGGTAGTGGTCCGACCATATCAAGCCCCCAGCAATCAAAAGGCCAAGATGGAGGGATAAACTTGATCTTGTGGGCCAGAGTATGGGAATGGTGAGCGAAGTACTGACAAGACTAGCAATGTCGAACAATCTCTTCAGCATCATGCAAGGCAATCGGCCAATAGAACCCCGAGCAAAAAGCTTTCCCCATGATTGTCCTGGAAGCTGCATGATTACCGCATTCACCAGAATGAATTTCGTTGAGGATGTCAATGCCTTCTGCTCTGGAGATACACTTCATAAGAATTCCATTACGAGTACCGTGTCAATACAGAGTGTCACCAATCAAGGTGTAGAGCTTGCTGCGGCGAACAATCTGTTCGGCTTCTGGCTTCTCTTCGGGCAATTTATGGTCCCGGATGTAATCAATCAGAGGTTGCGCCCATGTCATGTCAATTTCCATGATAGGGAGACAAGCGACGGAGTTGTTTGAATCAACCGGATCGGAGACCGACGGTTTGGACAACTCATTGACGAAGGTGCCGCAGGGAACTTCAGCTCTGGAAGATCCGATCTTGGATAGAACATCTGCGGCGACGTTGTTTTCTCGTTCAACGTGATGGAACTAGAGCCCAAGGAAGTTCTTTTCAAGCTTGTGGACTTCTACGCAGTAGGCATCCATATTCTCCTTGGTCCTGTTCCAATCTTTGTTGACTTGCTTGATGATGACCATAGAATCTCCATAGACCAACAGACGCTTGATTGTGAGTGATACAGCGAGTCGCAGGCCATGGAGTAAAGCCTCGTATTCCGCCTCGTTATTGGAGATAGGAAACAGGATCTGAAGAACATATCTGAGTTGTTCTCCATTGGGGGAAATCAGAAGAACACCGGTGCTGCCTCCTTCTAGCCATAGTGAGCCATCGAAGTACATGGTCCAGTGCTCCGGCCTCGTCGTCGCAGGAGGAAGTTGATGTTGCGTCCATTCTACGATGAAATCGACGAGGGCCTATGACTTGATAGTATTACGGGGCTTAAATTCGATGGTGAAAGAACCCAATTCGACAGCCCACATGGATATGCGTCCCATGGCATCACGGTTGTGAAGAATTTCCCCAAGGGGATACTCCGTGACTACCATGATGGTGAAGTTCTGGAAGTAATGGCGCAATTTGCGAGACGTCAGCAGCACGACATAGAGGAGTTTCTGGACTTGCGGGTACCACACCTTGGAATCGGAAAGTACTTCGCTAACGAAGTAGACCGGGTGTTGTACCTTCTGAAGATGTCCGTCTTCCTCTCGCTCAATGACGATAGCAGTGCTGACAATGTTGGTAGTCGCTGCGATGTACAACAACAAATCTTCTTTCTCGATCAGAGAAGTTAGGACGGGTGGTGACGTGAGGAACTTCTTAAGATCCTCGAACGCCGCCTGAGCCTCCTCCGTCTAGACAAAGTTGTCCTGCTTCTTGAGCAGCTTGAAGAACTCCGTTCCACGTTCCCCGAGCTTGGAGATGAAACGGTTGAGAGACGCCATGCACCCAGTCAGCTTCTGAACATCCCGAGCCATCTTGGGTGGAGGCATATTCATAATAGTGGAGATCTTCTCTGGGTTTGCTTCGATCTCACGCTCGCTGACAATGAAACCGAGAAGTTTCCTAGAGGGAACAACGAAAACGCACTTGGTGGGGTTCAATTTCCTCCTGAATTTCCGAAGATTGTCGAACGTTTCAGTAAGGTCGGCGATCAAGTCGTTGGGGTTGTTTGTCTTGACCACCACATCGTTGACATAAGCTTTGACGTTACGGTGGAGTTGGGAAGCTAAGCACATCTGGATTGCCCTTTGATATGTTGCCCCGGCGTTCTTGAGCCCGAAAGACATAGTCTTGTAGCAAAAAGCTCCATAAAGGCGTGATGAAGGATGTCTTGATCTGATCCTCTTCTTTTAGGGAGATCTGGTGATACCCTGAGTAACAATCGAGGAAACAGAGTAATGTACAGCCAGCGGTGCTGTCAACTACCTGATCGATGCGAGGAAGCCCGAAGGGATCCTTCTTGCAATGCTTGTTGAGATCAGTATAATCAACACACATCCTCCATTCATTATTGTTCTTCTTGCGTACAAGTACCGGATTGGCGAGCCAATCGGGGTAGAATATTTCTTTGATGAAACCAGCAGCTAAAAGCTTGGCTTGTTCCTTCTTGATAACTTCTTTGCGGTCTTTTACAAAATGACGAAGCCACTGTTTCTTGGGTTTATCTGCGAAATCCACCTTGAGTTCGTGCTCGATCAGCTCCCTGGGCACACCGGGCATGTCCGAAGGTTGCCAAGCGAAGATATCCCGATTGCCCCGAAGGAAGATGACGAGCGCGTCTTCCTATTTTGGAGAAAGTTGCGCGTCGATGATCGCCGTCTTGGAAGAATCACCGGTGTGCAGGTCGATGGTCTTGGTGGTAACTTCGCTGGGAGGTTTCATCTTCGCAATTGCCGGCTTCTTTGTGGGGACTTCAGAATCTTCGTCCATGAGCTTGTCGGCGAGCGCGAGGACTTCTTTCTGAGTGACGTTGAAGGCAGATTGTACATCGAAATCAATAGCCTCCTTGTCACATGTGTAGGACCGTTGGAGATCACCCCTAAGGGAAAGTACTCCGTTAGGCCCAGGCATCTTCAGAAGAAGATAGACATAGTGTGGGATCGCCATGAATTTGGCGAGAGCCGGCCGTCCGAGGATGGCGTGGTAAGAAGTCTCGAAATCTGCAACCACAAACCTGACGAATTCCATGCGGTAATTATCCGTTGTCCCGAAGGTAACCGACAAGGCGATGTGCCCAAGAGGCACTACAGCAGTGCCAGGGATGATGCCATAAAATGACGAATCGGCTGGTTGAAGCGCCGTGGAGATGTCAAGCCCCATCGAAGTGAGGGTCTTGGCGAAGATAAGGTTGAGGCCGCTGCCTCCATCGATGAGGGTTCTGGTCAGCCTCTTCCCTGCCATGACAGGGTCCATGACGAGGGGGTAATGGCCTGGCGAGGAGAAGCTAGTCCATTGGTCCTGCCTAGAGAAGGTGATCGCGTATCCGACCACTTGAGCGGTGTAGGGACCGCGGGTTCAGCAGCGTAGACTTCCCTCTTGGCCTGTTTGCGCGATCTCAAAGATTACGGGATAGCCAGACCACCAAATATGACGTTGATGGTCTGGATGTTATCGGGGAACCCCTCGTCGCCCTTCCTGTCTTTGTGGTCGCCGTCGGACTTCTTTTTCCCTTGCTGTCAGAAGACCCAAAGGTGTCCCGCAAGAGGTAACAATCTTCCATGGAGTGCTTGCTATCAGGGTGATAGGGGCACTTTTTCTTGAGGAGCTTGGCGAATTCTTCCTTAGGTTGCTTGGACGACTGGGCGCCCCTGACGGACTGGAGCGTGGCGACGGTGTTGTTGGGGCCTCGCTTACGGGAGTTACCTCCGCGAGAGTCGTTGCCCCGGCGTTTGTCGTCGTTGCCACGACGGTCGGAGTTGTTGCCACGGCGATCGGAGTTGTTGTCGCAGCGGTCGAAGTTGTTGCGCTCTCCGAAGCGCTCCATCTCCTGGTCTTCTGCATCGGCCCACTTGGTAACAAGGCCATGGAGTTCTTCCAGGTTAGTGGGTCCGTTCCTCCGGAACTCACGGTAGACGTTGCGGTTGTATAGCCCATTCTGGAAGATGTCGATGACGTCGTGATCCGAGAGGGATATGCAGGTGGCCTTCTTCTTGAAGAAGCGATAGTTGTACTCCTGAAGTCCCTCGTTGGCCTTCTGCTTGTAGCTAGCAAGGTCGTAATGACTGCCGGGGCGTTGGTAGGTGCCCTAGAAGTTGTTAACGAACTGCTTGGAGAGAGCGAGCCACGAATCGATAGAGTGTGGCGGCAAATTTTCCAACCAAGTCAGTGGTCCTGTCTCCATAGCGATGGGGAAGTACAGGAGCTTGGTGATGTCGTCCCCGCTGGCTGCCAAGATGGCAGTGGAGTAGCGTCGGAGCCACATCTGTGGATCCGTCTTGCCGTCATACTTGTCTATCGGGGGTGGTTTGAAGCCGACGGGGTAAGTGGAATCGGTGATGCGTGGTGTGAAGGCAGGGAAGACATCATAGTTGTTCTCCGCTTCTTGTCGCGCGTGCTCCACTCATCGGTTGTCGATGATCTCTCATGCGTCCTTGCGTGGCGGGAGGTTGTGACGTGCGTCGTGAATGGAGAGGCTGTGCCCGGGGTGCGAGCTCTCATGGTGGCTCTGCTCGCGATGGGGAGGTCGATCGTTCTCCCGAGGAGGGTCTTGACTTCTCGACTCATTGTCCTGAGGGGCAGTTCTGCTTCGTGAGCGCGAATTTGCTGACGAGAGTGCATCGGGTCCTATTGATTGACCTGAACCACTGCAGTCTAGAGCATCTCGCATGCTCGCCGGAGCTCTGGCGTTGAGCCTGCGATGTCGAGTAGTCTGGTGGCAGCGATGATGTTTGTTGTGGGGGTGTTGAAGACGCCTTCTACAGCATCGAAATCCCGCATGAGGTCTCTTCCCTGGCGGCGATTGGTTCTGATATGGTTTCGCTCCAGGCGGGCGGCGCGGGTCGTCGTGGATTCCCCATTGACGGACTGTTCATCCTCGGAGATGGCGGGGACGATGGCGCCGATGAACACCTAGCGTTCTGGGTTGTGACTTCCAGAACTGTCATTGTCAATGACTTCCGTAGGAGTGTCTTCGGGGATCGGAGTGAGTTCTCTCCCATGCTGGAATGGGAGCGGACTTCTTTCCTTGAGGACGGAGACCATGCACGACTCATAGGGTTTAGGGAGGATATGAGAGATGTCCGTCTCAGGCCAGTGGATGATGGGGCCGACTAGGGTGTGAGAGAGGACAAAGCCTTCCTGAGCACCCACGAGCGGAGTTGTGGTGGACACAGCGCGCTGGTAGATGAGCACGGAGTTCTTGTTCCCGAAGGATTGCCGGGCTAGTTTGGAATTAGTCCAAACCAAAGAATCTCTGGTGCCAGCCTCCAAACGAGGGGTGGTCATGGCGCATTGCCGGACTAGTTTAGAACTTGTCCGAACCAAAGAAGTGCCGGCGCCAGCCTCCCAATAGGGGGTGGTCATGGCGCGTTGTTGTGCCCGACTAGAGACTGGGTTGAGGGTGGTGTGGGAGTTGGAGTCGAAATCGGCTCGTCTTCCCGAAACAGAGTCGGAGTAGAATTCCACTTGGGCCTCCAAGTACTCCTCCGAGTCGGATATGATCCAGGGACCGTGTCGGAGTTGTGCTTCTTGGAGATAGGGCGTGGTCAGATCCATGGGGGTGCGGTTGCCACTGGTGATGGCGCTGGTATCACCGGCAACATCATCTCAGGCGTCGGGTCATCCGTGCAACGGTGGAGAACACCGTTCCGATCGGCAACGAAGACCCAGGAGCCAAAAACGAATGAGGCGCCTTCGTCGAGCTTGGTGATGACGGAAGCGCGGAGTGATGCCATCGAGATCAATGGCGGATTCTCGGTGAGTAGCCCCATGGTGGGCGCCAAATGTCGGTTGTTTATATCGGCTGGGTTCTCGAGGGGTACCCCAAGAGCAAAGGTGTGAGGCTAAGTCATCGAGAACCAAGAACTCGAAGGTGACAAGAGACTTTAGACAGGTTCAGGCCGCAATATGCATAATACCCTACGTCCTGTATTGTTTCTTGTATTGATCTATTATAGATTCCTATTTTGGAGGGGTCCTTGTCTCGCCTTATATATCCGGCGGACAGAGTTACAAAGGAAATCCGAATAAGAGTAGAAGTTTTGTACAAATACAATTCAACTATCCAATCCTAATCGGAATCTTTAAGTCTTGTACCCAGGCCAGCCCACGATCATAGGGTGGCCCAGCTGGGGTTCTTTTATCCATGAGGATAATCTACTAACAGTACCTATCCCAAACTAGCATGTGTAGGATGTGATAGGTTGATTTTGCAAATTAGGGTTACGGTAGAAGCTCGATGTTGGAGTGGCTGCAGAGTGAACTCACAACACTTCCTTTTCCGACCTTTTTAGGCTTGATCAGTGTAACACCCTAGGTGTTTGGCTTCTACATTTGCACTTGCATTTCATGAACATGAGCATCATTCATTCATTCACAAGCTTATATCACATGAAACAGGTTTTTGAAACATTGCAACGTATCGTTATGTTTCATGTGTGTTGTTTCCATTATGAAATGAAAAGTGTGCAACACTTAAGTGCAACATGTGCCACTCACTTTAGTGAAACAAAGTTAGTTAATACTATGCAACAAGATCATGAAACATGTGAAACATGACTATGAAACATTTGTAACATTTCATGTGTTTTTCATTGTTTCAGTACATACCTTGCTTGATTCTTGTGTGACCAATGTATGGTGTGGCTAAAAATTCTTTTATGTAACTTAGTTACACCTAGAATGTCATTTGGAACATTGTTCATGTTGATCATTTTGACTAATTAGGTTCCCAAGTCATGGTTTGACCAATTTTGACCCCTAAACCCTTTTGTTTGACTGTTTAAAAAGTGTAGCTTAGGATGTTTGCATGTCTGAGCAACCTAAAACAAAGTTGTAGCAAATTTTATAAGGAACAAACTTTGTTTAGAAGCCAAGTCATGAAAATGTGCACAACATGTTCAAAAAGGACCCACAAGTCAGTATTGAAGGCTGATTCAACACTTGAAAATATTTCTAAGTGTTAGTTGCAGTTTCAGTTTCATGAACTCGACTTTGGCTTGATACAACTCTTGATCCATGGAGAACTGGCTGTTGATTTCTAAAGTAAAGTTGTAGACCTATCTTAACTCTACAACTTTCATGTACATTGCTTCCACTAATTCGTCACAGTTTAAGAGATCTAACGCCGTCAAGTCTCACTGTCACGCGTTGAACGTTAGCTGAATCGATGCTACAGTACCTGATCGGTTTCAGAAAATCACCGCCGCGTGGCGCCACCCGTTGCCGGCCGTCTGACCACGCTGCCACGCGCCGCGGATGTCCTGGCATGGCCGGCCATGGCATGAACCCTCCCACGCGCCTACCCGACCAGTTCGCCAGCTCAATTTCCATTTCCATCGCCTCCACCACGAGCAGCAACAGAGCTCAGCCGCTCCGCCATTGCCGAGCAAGCCGCGCCGTCGCCTAGCTTGCTCGCCGCTGCAAAAACGTGAACCACAGCTCGCAAACAGCTCCGTCGTGTCCTCCTCTACCTCCTCCACCTCTTAGCTGGGCCGATTGCGTCTTGGTAAGGGCACATTGGCCACTTCCGCCGTCACCGCCATGAGCGCGACCTCACCGGAGTTCGAGGCCACCGTGGTCGGGGTAGCTAGGAGCCATATCGTCCTTGTTTCTTGCTTCCTTAAGTTTCCCCGCGTGCCCTAGGAGCTCGTACGAGCTTAGCCGCACCCTACTCGGCCGGATGTTGCCGGAGCGTCGCCGGACTCCTTCGCCGTCCGCCATTGCACGTCGCCGTCGGTGTTCGAGCTCGGTAGAGGTTGCGGGTAGGACATGGTTAGATGCGGTTCGTCGAGGCAAGCATGCCGGTGCCTTCGGCCTCGCCGGAGTCCTCGCCGTCGGCGAGCTAGACCACCGCCGCGCCATCGAACGCCGTCTCCCCTGTTTCCTCTCGCTGACCTGTGGGGTCGTCTGACCCGAGGGCCCCGCTTGTCAGTGACCAAGTGTTAGAAGCTAGTTCAAATATTTCCAGTTTTGAATGTTGTTTTGTAAATTTCGTAACTCCAAATGTGTAGATCCAAATGGTGTGATTCAAATTTTGTTAGACTCCCAGTGAGGTCTAGTATTTAAGAAAAATATGTCTTGAGCACATTATGTAGAAATTTTGGATGAATTAAATAGGAACTTGAAAAGTGTTTTTGAATGCATGCAAACTTGTTTAAATCATATCTTGAGTTTTTGTGATCCAAAAATTGTGAAATTTTGTGGGTAAGATAGTATTGCTTAGTAGAAGCTCTGGTTAAAATTTGAGAGTCATTGCATGTATAGTTTTTGAGTTATAGATTTTTCTTTTATCATTGGTGGATACTTGTGTGAATTTTTGTAAATTATCTAGGAATCCTATGGCCATGAAACTTGGTAGGTAGTATCTTAGTACCTTAAGGATGCTAAGAAAAATATAAAATCTGTTGCTTGACACTTTTCATTAGGGTTTCCTAATTATGCCATTTTAAGCCATTATGCCTTATCATTTTTGTGTAGGTTGTTATACTTGCTCAAATGGTGTGAAATTTTTATGGTAGTCTACTTAGGGCATGTAGTATCTACTGTAATTTTTGTAGATTTAATGGTGTAGTTTTCATATATGTTTACCACTTCCTCTAATTAATTAAATAAATTAAGAAATGTATTAAAAGAAATGTTTTGGTGATGAACACCCTACTTTCTGGTGTTCTTGTGATATGTGTAATAAGTGAGTAGAGTTAGTTTTATCCAATTATGTGTTTATATCATAAGTTAATAATTATTTGTTTGCATTATGTCCTTCTGGACAGATCTGGGGACTTTAGAAAGTTCCCCATGATATTTTGGTTTTCTGTGAATGTGGTGAATACAAGAGTTGTAGATAATTTATGTATCTAGCTCTTGTCAAAATTTGATGGTATTTGGCCCAGTAGTTTAGAAACTACAGCTGTTTAAAGTTAGGTTCCAGTTTTGCTTACTCTCTGCCTTGTGAGGACAGAGTTCTGTTGATCAAAGAATTCGACTTGGTAAAGTGTTGAATCATGCTTAGAAGTCTAAAAATGAATTGTAGACAATTTCATAAGCTTTCCAAATTGTCTTGTTGCATGTCATTTGGATTTATAAATCTCCAGTTATGGCTAGTTTACTGTACCGCTACATAGTCTTCATTTTGCTGAAATACAAATGATTGAGTGTATGTTGTTGCAATGTTCTCGTTGATTGTTTAGGGGTTAGCCTAACTTGAGAATATGCTTAGGTTCAGGTGCTAGGTAATTAACTGAAGATGAGGAATTATACATTAGGTTGTATAAACTTGGTAAGTAAAGTGATTTGAATAGGGCTTAAGTTTGAATATGCAAACTACAGCGAACATGCGCATTCCCCGAGCATCCCTGACATTCGTTCATGTGCATCCATGATATTTGTCTTGCGCATTCATGCAATAGGTGTGTTAGAGGGAGTGATGTTGCTGGAGTTCGAGGGAGCGAGCCAGGAGGAGGAGCCCGAGGTGCAGGCAACCGAAGAAGCAGCCGCCGAGGAGGAGTTGCCCGAGTGCCCTGACCACCGTCCATCCTCTTTCCTGAAAGACAAGCCCCGGAGCATTATAAGTCTCCCATGTCTTTACAAATATATTGAGTATCTTTTATTGTTGATGTTGCATTAAGTATAGGAATTGGTTGGAACCAATTGCTGCATTATATATCTATCCTTGTCCAGATATCGCACTTGAATCCTATTTAAGTTCAGGAACGGGTTAAATGCTTAGCCATGCTTAGTGCGGTAGAAGTCGGGTGATTTCCTGTCACCTGCGAGCTTTAGGATGAGGTGGATCACGGTTGGCTATATTTGCTATCGTGGAAAAGAACCATGTGAATAATGAATTAAGACCGGGCGGGGTCTTGTGTAGGTTTGAATATAGTGACTCCGTCTGTGTCGTTTAAGGACCGATACGCTGTACGTCCTCAGGTCATGTTGAACGCAGCCTAACACTTAGTTGGCCGGATAAGTCGTTCCGACCGCGAAGCCTAGTAGCTCAACTCAGGCCGGGAACCGTGGGGGTTGGGGCATTCTGGAGGTAGTAAGGATGTGCGGAGAGCCATTGGCGTAAGCCCAATGTCGGGTTAAAGGCCCGATCACCCTTGGCAGAGTGGTTCTCTGAGAATGCCGGGCGGCCCAGACCCATGACTTTTCTTTTATTTCTTCTGAGTTGTGGCAAAGGTGACTTATTTGCGACCCTGACGGGGGAAGCAGGGTTTGTGTTAGGAATACCCCTCCAGCAGGATAGGAATCGATTCGAATCGCCATCTCTCCCGGATAGTGAGAACTTGACTTGAGCAGCGGCAACGTAGATTCACTTAATTTAACGATATGGTTAAATGGAAGATGATGATGATGGATAATGTTGCCACAATGAATACCTGATATGGTTATTAATGTTTGCACCCTAATAAAATGATTGCTTCGTACAGGTGCTAATATAGTTGACAGGTTAATGGCTTAAAGTCACTGCTAGCTTAGGTTAAAAGTTAATCATTATTACTTATGCTTTTCCGCAAAAAGGAAGTGTCAGCCAGATCCACTAAATAAAGCTATGCATGATCCTTGGTGTCATTTATTTTGGTTTCCGACGGGTAAGTCTAGCTGAGTACATTCCCGGACTCAGGGTTTATCCCCTCTTGTTGCAGATGACCTTCTATATCAGGGATTCTATAAGTATTGTCTCCACCCGGCGGGTGACGAAGACTAGATCATGGGCATAATCTCTGTTCTCTTATCTAAATGCTTTTGTGGGCTGTGATCAGCGAACCAGTATGTGTATTTGAACTCAGGTGTGTAAGTTAAACTATTTGCTTCCGCATGTTTTACAAGGCTGATTTTGTAATAACGACAACTCAGTGATGATGTAATCTATTTGTGAACGTCTGTGAAATGTTGTAACATACAATATGTTATGTTGAATTACTGTGATCTTGGTTGTATGCAAGTTGGTTTGAGATCCTTCAAGGTTTCAGTTGACTACCGTGTTTATATGGGCTCAAGTTCGAGAATTTGATCGTTTCGGCGATTGTTTTTGTACTTGTGCTCTTATAAATTGGTCAGTTCTGTGACAGCTGGCATCAGAGCTAGATTCAACATTAAACATGTCTTACGGCTATTTAAAACAAAAGTTTTTGCTGTAAAAATGGTTTTCCAACTTATAGTTATATATAAGTGTTCAAAAATCAAAATTTTTATGGTATACTGGTGATCACATCCTTTATAGTCCACTTAAGGACTTCTAGGTGGCTTATATATAGTTACTAACTTGGGGGAAATGATTGTTTCTTTTCGTCGTCCATGCGGCGTGATATTGCATGGGTGCCACTCGTTTGAGTGGTAATGTATGGATCAATTGCCTCTACGCTAAGGTAAGTGTGAGTTACGAGAGCATGACCGTCGAACCGTCGGTCTATGGGAGAGCTAGTTGTGGTTACTGGAGTATTTACATGTTGCATACATGTATATATGAAGGTACTTAATTGTGGGTACATTTGTCGGGTAGTTTGGATACCAAAGTATATATATCGGGGGATGTATATATGGAGAGGATCTTAGTTACTACTTGTGTAATTAGCAATATATCTTGTTGGGTTGGGCTGCAATGAAGTTTCTGCAGGTACGCTAACAACGCACCATGTAGATCGACTAGTTACCGCAAATTGAGAGAACGTATGTATGCCACCGTATATTCCGCTAAAGCTTAAATTTTCATAGGTTGGTGAGGACGTACGGAACGTGCATGCATCATATTCACTCATGTCATTCATATTGCATTACTCCCTCCCTTATAAATTGCTTATCCGGTTATTTATGCTTACCTTGAAGGATAATCTCTCTGGTCAATCATCAAATGGTGATGTG
Source organism: Miscanthus lutarioriparius (assembly GCA_904845875.1). NCBI lineage: Eukaryota > Viridiplantae > Streptophyta > Magnoliopsida > Poales > Poaceae > Miscanthus > Miscanthus lutarioriparius. Next base: position 71,493,020 of record CAJGYO010000012.1, on the reverse strand, counting down.
GGATGTACCTTTTAATTCGAACTTGGCATGAAATGTACCTTAATCCTCTCCCTTTGGGATGCTTATCTTAGTTGGTGAATTTTTAACTTGTCATGTTGGAATGCATTGCGAATGGCGCTAGTAATCTAACTGATGATGTGGTGATTGGAGAATGAATTATTGCTGCTATTTTACTACATGAATTTTACATTCTCTCTAGTAAATTCAGTTTGGCATGATTATATTGTTCCTCTCCAATGTGCTGACATCATCAATAATTACTGGTTGTGCATTGTGCAGATGCCTCGTACTCGTTCTGCCGGTGCGGGTGATGATGATGATGATCTTCCACCGCCACCACCACCCACACCAACGGAATTGATAGCAATGCTTGCGGAAGGACAGCGCACTATGGCCGAGGCCCTCCGTACGATTGCGAATCGGGATGGTCGTGGTCCACGCCAAGGGCCGGAACCAAATCAATATAGTGATTTCAAGGATTTCCTTGACCCGAAACCCCCGATCTTCAAGGAGGCTGAGGAGCTTCTACAAGCTGATGAGTGGTTGAATACTCTCGAGTAGAAGTTTCATCTGCTCCGCTTGACTGAGGTGCTGAAGATAGAGTACGCATCTCACCAACTACATGGGCCAGCTGGCATTTGGTGGAGTCATCATCGGTCCACTATGCCCGCTAATGCCCAAATCACTTGGGATCAGTTTAAGTCTGCTTTCAGGGGAAATTACATTCCTCCTGGTCTCATGGCGATCAAGCATACAGAGTTCATGAAGCTGACCTAGGGGAACAAGAGCCTGAATGAATACCTGCAAGCTTTCAACAACCTTGCAAGGTATGCTACCGAGTTTGTGGACACCGATGCCAAGAAGATTGCTAGCTTCAAGCGGGGACTTAGCCCCAAATTGATGAAGACCATGGGAAATTGCAAGTGTGCTCTTTTTAATGAGTTTGTGAGTGATGCCTTATCGCAAGAGAACAACAATGTTGTATATGTGGCTTCGAAAAGTCGTAAGAGGGCCTATGAGGCGGGCGCCTCACAATCTAAGGCTCCCATCACACAGAGGGCTCCATTCCGTCCTCCAGCGTTAGCCGCTAAGTTTCGCCCACCACAGCAGAAGAAGAATCTAGGGAAGACTAGATTTTGCAAGGCTTTTACAGTTGCTCTTCCAAAGGGCACTACCAGTCAAGGTAGCTCCAGGGTTCCTCCTAGCAACATGCCATGCTTTAACTGCAACAAGCCAGACCACTGGTCAAGGGAGTGTCCTTATCCCAAGAAGAATAACTACCAAGGTGGCCGTCAGGGGCAGGTGAACTACACCAATATTGTTGATATTCCTTCAGGAGAGGTAGTAACTGCTGGTAAGTTTTGGTTGATCAACACCCTGCAGTTGTACTATTTGATTCAGGTGCTTCACATTCCTTTATTAGTCCCGCATTTGCATCCAAGTTTATGCAGAAAACATACACTGTTGAGGGTGAGGGTTATTGTATTAGGGCTGCCAGTGGTATTATCCCAACCAAGCTGGTAGTTGGGAACATACAGTTTGAGATAGAGGGGCGAAGTTATCAGGTTGATCTGGTAGTTTTACCGGGGCTAGGGATCGATGTGATATTGGGAATGAATTGGATGAGCCATCATGGAGTGCTTATTGATACATCGACTAGGGTAGTCATGCTCAGAGATCCTGGTAATTAGGAGGGTTTTCTAGTACAGTTACCTCGAGACATCAATCTTTCTTGCACGACCAATGCGGTGCAAGCAAAGTCTCTGGCAGATATCCCTGTCGTGTGTGACTTTCCTGATATTTTTCCCGATGTTTTGTCTGCATTACCCCCGGATCGAGAAGTGGAGTTCAAGATAGAGTTGCTTCCTGGTACAGCTCCCATCTCTAGAAGGCCATATAGAATGCCTCCTAATGAACTAGCCGAACTTAAGACCCAGTTGAATGAACTTCTAAAGAAAGGCCTTATCCGTCCTAGTTCATCTCCGTGGGGGTGCCCAGCTATCTTTGTGAAGAAGAAGGATCAATCTCTACGCATGTGTGTAGATTATAGACCCTTAAATGCAGTTACAATCAAGAATAAGTACCCTCTGCCACGCATAGATATCTTGTTTGATCAGTTGTCTAAAGCAAAAGTCTTTTCCAAGATTGATTTGAGATCTGGGTATCATCAAATCAAGATTCGGCCTGAGGATGTCCCAAAATCCGCATTCTCTACGAGATATGGTCTATATGAGTACCTGGTTATGTCTTTTGGATTGACCAATGCCCCCGCACATTTTATGTATCTGATGAATTCAGTGTTTATGCCTGAGTTGGACAGATTTGTGGTGGTATTTATAGATGATATCCTGGTCTATTCTGAGAATGAAGAAGATCATGTTGAACATTTGCAGGTGGTTCTCACTAGATTGTGGGAACACCAGCTGTATGCAAAGTTCAGCAAATGTGAATTTTGGCATCATGAGGTACCTTTTCTTGGACACGTATTGTCGGATGGTGGAATTATGGTTGATCCCACCAAGGTGCAAGAAGTGTTGAACTGGAAGGCTCCAATCTCGGTGCACGAGGTTTAGAGTTTTCTAGGGTTGGCTGGCTATTATCGTCGCTTCATCCTGGATTTCTCTAAAATAGCCAAGCCTATGAATCGGTTGCTACAAAAAGACATGAAGTTTGTCTGGACTCCCGAGTGTGATGTGGCTTTCCATACCCTGACGAACTCTTCTAACTTCGGCTCCGATTTTGGCATAACCGGATATCGAGAAACCTTTTGATGTGTTCTGCGATGCATCAGGTATTGGGTTAGGAGGTGTTCTTATGCAAGAGGGTAGAGTCATTGCTTATACCTCTCGCCAACTTTGGAAGCATGAAGTGAATTATCCAATGCATGACTTAGAACTCGCTGCAGTTGTTCATGCTTTGAAGGCCTGGAGACATTATTTACTTGGCAATATGTGCAACATCTACACTGATCATAAAAGTCTCAAGTATATCTTCACTCAACCTAAGTTGAATATGCGTCAGAGAAGATGGCTCGAGTTGATCAAGGATTATAACCTCCAAGTGCACTATCACCCTGGCAAGGCAAACGTCGTAGCGGATGCCTTAAGCAGGAAGTCTCATTGCCACTCATTGATTGAGAGTGATGTCCATTTGTCAAAGCTCCTTCATCCTGCAGTCCTTCACAACATCACTGTCAGTTGTACTCTACAGAGTCGAATTATCGAGCTACAGAAGACAGATGCCGGTGTGTTTCACATCAAGCGCAAGATGAAAGAGCAAGAAACCAAACATTTTCGGGTAGATGAGAATGATGTGTTATGGTTCAAGGATAGGTTGGTGGTTCTAAAGGATAGAGAACTTAGAAATCAAATCATATACGAAGCCCATTCCTCTAAATTATCTATTCATCCTGGCAGTAGTAAAATGTATCATGATTTGAAGCCTCGATTTTGGTGGACCAAAATGAAGAAAGAGATAGCCGCTTATGTGGCTAGTTGTGACACTTGTTGTCGAGTCAAGGCTGTGCACATGAAAGCTGGGTTACTTCAGCCACTCTCTATTCCAGGTTGGAAATGGGAGGAGATAAGTATGGATTTTATTGTTGGACTCCCTACTACGCAAAGGAATTTTAACTCTATTTGGGTGATTGTAGACCGTTTGACCAAGTCAGCACACTTCATTCCTGTCCACATAGACTTTCGTCCAACCGACTATGCGGAGTTGTACTTTAATCAGATAGTCCGACTTCATGGAATTCCTCATACTATTGTCTCGGATAGAGGACCACAGTTCACTGCTCGCTTTTGGGAGCACTTACACGGATTATTAGGAACTAAGCTAGTAAGAAGTTGTGCCTATCATCCGCAAACCAATGGGCAAACTGAGCGAGTCAATCAAATCTTAGAAGATATGTTGAGAGCATGTGTCATCTCGGCTAAGGGCTCATGGGAAAAATGGTTGCCCCTAGCTGAATTCTCATACAATAACAGTTATCAAGAGAGTATCAAGATGGCACCGTTTGAAGCTTTGTATGGTCGAAAGTGTAGAACCCCGTTAAATTGGGTAGAAGCCGGTGAAAGGAGATATTATGGAATTGATTTTGTTCAAGAAACCAAAGAACAAGTTCATACTATCCAAAGCCATATGGCCACAGCTCAAGCTAGGCAGAAAAGTTATGCTAATCGATGGAGAAAACCTATTGAGTTTGAAGTTGGAGACTTCGTTTATCTGAAAGTCTCACCTATGAAGAGTGTCCAATGCTTAGGTGTGAAGCAAAAGCTTGCGCCGAGATATGTTGGTCCATTTGAAATCATTGGACAAAGTGGTAAGGTGGCATACAAGATTCAATTACCTCTAGAGATGAGTGCTATCTTCAATGTCTTTCATGTATCCTAATTGAAGAAATGTCTTCGCGTCCTTGAAGAGAGAATTCCATTGGGGGATATCGAGTTAAAATTAGATTTGACCTTTGAAGAAAAGCCGATCCGAGTGATTCACACTCGTGAGCGAGTGACTCGGAGTCGGGTGGTCAAGTTTTACAAAGTCATGTGGAGTAATCAGGATAGTGAACGCGATGCAACATGGGAAAGGGAAGATTATTTGAGGGATGGTTATAAGGAATTCTATCAACAATGGTACGCTTTTCAAATCTCGAGACAAGATTTTTATAAGGGGGGAGGGCTGTAACATCCCAGGTGTTTGGCTTCCACATTTGCACTTGCATTTCATGAACATGAGCATCATTCATTCATTCACAAGCTTTATCACATGAAACAGGTTTTTGAAACATTGCAACGTATCGTTATGTTTCATGTGTGTTATTTCCATTATGAAATGAAAAGTGTGCAACACTTAAGTGCAACATGTGCCACTCACTTTAGTGAAACAAAGTTAGTTAATACTATGCAACAAGATCATGAAACATGTGAAACATGACTATGAAACATTTGTAACATTTCATGTGTTTTTCATTATTTCAGTACATACCTTGCTTGATTCTTGTGTGACCAATGTATGGTGTGGCTAAAAATTCTTTTAAGTAACTTAGTTACACCTAGAATGTCATTTGGAACATTGTTCATGTTGATCATTTTGACTAATTAGGTTCCCAAGTCATGGTTTGACCAATTTTGACCCCTAAACCCTTTTGTTTGACTGTTTAAAAAGTGTAGCTTAGGATATTTGCATGGATGAGGAACCTAAAACAAAGTTGTAGCAAATTTTATAAGGAACAAACTTTGTTTAGAAGCCAAATCATGAAAATGTGCACAACATGTTCAAACAGGACCCACAAGTCAGTATTGAAGGCTGATTCAACACTTGAAAATATTTCTAAGTGTTAGTTGCAGTTTCAGTTTCATGAACTCGACTTTGGCTTGATACAACTCTTGATCCATGGAGAACTGGCTGTTGATTTCTAAAGTAAAGTTGTAGACCTATCTTAACTCTACAACTTTCATGTACATTACTTCCACTAATTCGTCACGGTTTAAGAGATCAAACGCCGTCAAGTCTCACTGTCAGGCATTGAACGTTAGCTGAATCGATGCTACAGTACCTGATCGGTTTCAAAAAATCACCGCCATGTGGCGCCACCCGTCGCCGGCCGTCTGACCGCGCTGCCACGTGCCGTGGACGTCCTGGCACGGCCGGCCATGGCATGAACCCTCCCACGCGCCTACCCGACTAGTTCGTCAGCTCAATTTCCATTTCCATCGCCTCCACCATGAGCAGCAATAGAGCTCTGCCGCTCCGCCATTGCCGAGCAAGCCGCGCCATCGCCTAGCTTGCTCGCCGCACCAAAAACGCGAACCACAGCTCGTAAACAGCTCCATCGTGTCCTCCTCTACCTCCTCCACCTCTTAGCTAGGCCGATTGCGTCTTGGTAAGGGCACATTGGCCACTTCCGCCGTCACTGCCATGAGCACGACCACACCGGAGTTCGAGGCCACCATGGTCGGGGTAGCTAGGAGCCATATCGTCCTTGTTTCTTGCTTCCTTAAGTTTCCCACGTGCCCTAGGAGCTCAGACGAGCTTAAGCCGCCCTACTACTCGGCCGAAGCTGCGGAGCGTCGCGGACTCCTTCGTCGTCCGCCATTGCACGCCGCCACGGTGTTCGACGCTTTGCCGTAGAGGTTGCGGGTAGGATGGTTAGATGCGGTTCGTCGACATCCCTCGTCTCGCCAGAAGTCCTCCACCACCATTAGACCACCGCCGCCATCGAACACCGTTCGAGCCTCTCGGTGGGGTCGTTCAAGGGGCCCGCTTGTCGATGACCAAAGTGGTTAGTTCAAATATTTCCAGCTTTGAATGTTGTTTTGTAAATTTTGTAACTCCAAATGTGTAGATCCAAATGGTGTGATTAAAATTTTGTTAGACTCCCAGTGAGGTCTAGTATTTAATCCTATGTCTTGAGCACATTATATAGAAATTTTGGATGAATTAAATAGGAACTTGAAAAGTGTTTTTGAATGCATGCAAACTTGTTTAAATCATATCTTGAGTTTTGTGATCCAAAAATTGTGAAATTTTGTGGGTAAGCTAGTATTGCTTAGTAGAAGCTCTGTCGATTTGAGAGTCAATGCATGTGTAGTTTTTGAGTTATAGCTTTTTCTTTTATCATTGGTGGATACTTGTGTGAATTTTTGTAAATTATCTAGGAATCCTATGGCCATGAAACTTGGTAGGTAGTATCTTAGTACCTTAAGGATACTAAGAAAAATATAAAATCTGTTGCTTGACACTTTTCATTAGGGTTTCCTAATTATACCATTTTAAGCCATTATGCCTTATCATTTTTGTGTAGGCTGTTATACTTGCTCAAATGGTGTGAAATTTTTATGGTAGTCTACTCAGGGCATGTAGTATCTACTGTAATTTTTATAGATTTAATGGTGTAGTTTTCATATATGTTTACCACTTCCTCTAATTAATTAAATAAATTAAGAAAGGTATTAAAAGAAATGTTTTGGTGATGAACACCCTACTTTCTGGTGTTCTTGTGATATATGTAATAAGTGAGTAGAGTTAGTTTTATCCAATTAAGTGTTTATATCATAAGTTAATAATTATTTGTTTGCATTATGTCCTTCTGGATAGATCTGGGGACTTTAGAAAGTTCCCCATGATATTTTGGTTTTCTGTGAATGTGGTGAATACAAGAGTTGTAGATAATTTATGTATCTAGCTCCTATAAAAATTTGATAGCATTTGGCCTAGTAGTTTAGAAACTACAGCTGTTTAAAATTAGGTTCCAGTTTTGCTTACTCTCTGCCTTGTGAGGACAGAGTTCTGTTGATTAAAGAACTCGACTTGGTAAAGTGTTGAATCATGCTTAGAGGTCTAAAAATGAATTGTAGACAATTTCATAAGCTTTCCAAATTGTCTTATTGCATGTCATTTGGATTTATAAATCTCCAGTTATGGCTAGTTTACTGTACCGCTACATAGTCTTCATTTTGCTGAAATACAAATGATTGAGTGTATGTTGTTGCAATGTTCTCGTTGATTGTTTAGGGGTTAGCCTAACTTGAGAATATGCTTAGGTGCAGGTGCTAGGTCATTAACTGAAGATGAGCAATTATACATTAGGTTGTATAAACTTGGTAAGTAAAGTGATTTGAATAGGGCTTAAGTTGGAATATGCAAACTACAGCGAACATGCGCATTCCCCAAGCATCCCTGACATTCATTCATGTGCATCCATGATATTTATTTTGCGCATTCATGCAATAGGTGTGCCAGAGGGAGTGACGTTGCTGGAGTTCGAGGGATCGAGCCAGGAGGAGGAGCCCGAGGTGCAGGCAACCGAAGAAGCAGCCGCCGAGGAGGAGTTGCCTGAGTGCCCTGACCACCGTCCATCCTCTTTCCTGAAAGGCAAGCCCCGAAGCATTATAAGTCTCCCATGTCTTTACAAATATATTGAGTATCTTTTATTGTTGATGCTGCATTAAGTATAGGAATTGGTTGGAACCAATTGCTGCATTATATATCTATCCTTGTCCAGATATCGCACTTGAATCCTATTTAAGTTCAGAAACGGGTTAAATGCTTAGCCATGCTTAGTGCGGTAGAAGTCGGATGATTTCCTGTCACCTGCGAGCTTTAGGATGAGGTGGATCACGGTTGGCTATATTTGCTATCGTGGAAAAGAACCATGTGAATAATGAATTAAGACCGGGCGGGGTCTTGTGTAGGTTTGAACATAGTCACTCCGTCTGCGTCGTTTAAGGACCGATACGCTGTACGTCCTCAGGTCATGTTGAACGCAGCCTAACACTTAGTTGGCCGGATAAGTCGTTCCGACCGCGAAGCCTAGTAGCTCAACTCAGGCCGGAAACCATGGGGGTTGGGGCATTCTAGAGGTAGTAAGGATGTGTGGAGAGCCATTGGCATAAGCCCAAAGGCGGGTTAAAGGCCTGATCACCATTGGCAGAGTAGTTCTCTGAGAATGTCGGGCGGCCCGGACCCACGACTTTTCTTTTATTTCTCCTGAGTTGTGCCAAAGGTGACTTGTTTGCGACCCTGACAGGGAAAGCAGGGTTTGTGTTAGGAATACCCCTCCAGCTGGATAGGAATCGATTCGAATCGCCATCTCTCCCGGATAGTGAGAACTTGACTTGAGTAGCGGCAGCGTAGATTCACTTAATTTAACGATATGGTTAAATGGAAGATGATGATGATGGATAATGTTGCCACAATGAATACCTGATATGGTTATTAATGTTTGTACCCTAATAAAATGATTGCTTCGTACAGGTGCTAATATAGTTGACAGGTTAATGGCTTAAAGTCACTGCTAGCTCAGGTTAAAAGTTAATCATTATTACTTATGCTTTTCTGCAAAAAGGAAGTGTCAGCCAGATCCACTAAATAAAGCTATGCATGATCCTTGGTGTCATTTATTTTGGTTTCCGACGGGTAAGTCTAGCTGAGTACATTCCCGGAGTCAGGGTTTATCCCCTCTTGTTGCAGATGACCTTCTATATCAGGGATTCTGTAAGTATTGTCTCCACCCAGCGGGTGACAAAGACTAGATCATGGGCATGATCTCTGTTCTCTTATCTGAATGCTTTTGCAGGCTATGATCAGCGAACCAGTATGTGTATTTGAACTCGGGTGTGTAAGTTAAACTATTTGCTTCCGCATGTTTTACAAGACTGGTTTTGTAATAACGACGACTCTGTGATGATGTAATCTATTTGTGAACGTCTGCGAAATGTTGTAACGTACGATATGTTATGTTGAATTACTGTGATCTTGGTTGTATGCAAGTTGGTTTGAAATCCTTCGAGATTTTAGTTGACTACCGGGTTTATATGGGCTCAAGTTCGAGAACTTGATCGTTTCGGCGATTGTTTTTGTACTTGTGCTCTTATAAATTGGTCAGTTCTGTGACAATCAGGACCTCTTGAAACTGGGAAATGTGAATCCTATGGAAGTTGAACATGGATGTATTGGACGAGAGCACGGAAGTATGGAACTCGGTTCGCATACTAGCCTCGTCGGATCGATTAAGGACTGAAAGTGACGTTACACTCATACCAAGTTTGAATGTACCATCACACACTGTCATATGGGGATAGGAAACCTATGTAACTTCGTGGAGGGCTACGAGTGTGAAGACCAGCACGCACTTTGCTCTATAGCTGGATCGGGTTGTCCGAGTAGTATGGTCGCGAAGCTCGCGTAAGGGTGTTTCGAGTCCCTCTTTGGAGTGGGTCCAATACTCGGTGTTAAACGGTGCCGTGACACTTTGTAATCCATGGTTGTGAACGGTAGCTGCGGTGCATGGAGGTGCACCAAAGCGTGTTGATGGGTTTATCTGGCCAGATTAAAATCGATTCGAATCGCCGTACTCCCGGAATGGACACCTTGGTCCCTCAGCATTACGTCGTAGTGTTTTGTTAATGATGATACAAAGAATATGTTATTGATAATGAGAAATTTATTTATAACAGTCTCTTGGATGAACTTGTTTGATTAACTAGTTCAGATGCAAAACTATAGTTGCAGGTTAATCACTTCACTTGCTGCTAAAATCTTGAATTAAGGATTCACTTTTAGTAAGCTGTAGGCTTTCTAGGTCAGCTTCCACCAAATATTTATCTAGCATCCACTAAAAGTGTTGGACTATTATACTAAGTCCTAGTCGGGTAAGTCTTGCTGAGTACCCCTGTACTCAAGCTTGTTGATTTAACTCTTTTAGGCTGCTTAGTCGAAGAAGACCTTCTCGCTAATTCCAAAAGTTTCGCAACAATGAAGGTGTCTAAAAAGTTGATATTCCCGTCGCCTTTAAGAAGTTCAACAACACGAGGCAAGTATGTTATACAAGATCAAGTATGGTTGCATGTCTCAATGATCTCTCATATAAACCCGTAATTTATGATGTTTGGTAATATTTCTTCCGCTGTTAATTCCAAAAGTTTCGTTCATATTCTTGAAATTCCAATTTTTGTCATGTTTGGTTGTAATATAAAAGTTGGCAAATGATGTGCAACAGGTCGCCTTTGGCGATAACACTGTGTTGATCCTGGTTAACGGAATCGGGTCCATGACAAACAGTGTCAACAACACGAGGCAAGTACTTCAAGTGCTTCCACTCCTTGTCAAATACCTTGTTTGTCACACTCTCAATCATAAACATGATGTAAGGAGCATAAGGGTATATCTTCGATCCACTCTCGGAAGCACGAGAAATCTCCTCCCAAATAAAACTAAAGACACTGAATGGTTCTGCATCTGGAGCAAGCCTGGCAAGTAGGTTCTTGGTGATGCTAAGGATGCTAGAAGAGTCACCAACCTTGGGCAAGGGTGTCTCCCTGATGATCTTGTTCAATATGGAGTAATAGGGAAGCAATCCCTTGGTGGTGCCATACTAGACATCTGAGGCATTCGGATCATACATGAAGGAAAGCTCTCCCACTGTCAAGATCTCCTCACCATGAACCTACTTGTGTCATCCTACTTGTGTCATGTCCTATGGCCCAAATCCCAACAAAGCAACAAAATCCTCATAAGTCACTTCATACCACTCCCCTTGTGTCATCCACTCAATCTTCCTGGGAGTCATATAAAGGGTAGCATAAAACTGGCAAATGACTTCAACACACCAATCATATTGAAAACCCATTATGTGCTTTACCCTTTGTCTCTCGCAAGTGGCAATGATCTCATTCAAAGTTGGCTTGTCTTGCTTCGCCATGCCACTCCAGTCAATCCACTTAGGATCTCCAAGATTTGACCCTTTGGCCCATCTGGCATACCTGACCGTCTCATACAAATCCGCTTGCCAATGGAGCCAAAAGCACGGGTCGGCTAATTCCTTTTGCCATCCCCTAGGGTGCTTCTTTCTCTCCCTCCTAATGGCGGTGGTCTTGCTGGCGTAGTTAGCCACTCGCCGCCCAACGCCGCCAATAGCTAGATTTTCAGGCTGCCTCATTTGAAGAGGCCCAACATGCTCTGGAGGATTCCTTTGTGCTGGGTGAGAACTTGAAGTCCCTGCCTTGCTCTTTGGGCGCTTCCGGACAACCTTGCGAACCGGCACCTCGAGGCGGCGGCGGGGCTTGATCTTTAGACCCGGAGTCAGAAACTGGATCATGCCTCGCCTTGGTCAGACGTGGTGATTGAAAGGAAGATCAAGAATGGAAGCATTTGTCACAAGAAGGAATGAATTAGCAAGAATTTGTAGAAAATAATGCATGATTGCAGTTTTGTACAAAATCGGATTGTCCGAAATAAACCGGAGTGTCCGAAAATTTCGAATACTCCGAAATAAACGGACTATCTTGTTCTATACAGAATTGACACAATGCAATCCAAATTTCTACAAATCCAACCAATGAAACATGGATTCCTTCTAGGCATTTGATCAACTACTCTAGGGAAACACTTCTATCAAAGAGATTTGCAATCTTTTCTAAGAATCAAAAGAATGCCCTAGAGAGGAAAGACGAGATTTGGAAGAAACGGGGTGTGGCGGAACCACTCCAAAATTAATCCAACTTAAGTGCACTAAAAACCCTATCGAGGCATTCATACACTTAAATAGGATTAAGCTGGAGGTCCATCGAGTCAAGCTCGATAAAACCACGTATTTTCGATCGAAACAACAAGCTCGCACGATGGCGATTCCCAGATATTACAACATTCCACAGATCATCATTAAAACTGAATTAAAGTTATTACAGAACAAGTTCAAATGTCAACAAAGTACTCAGAGTTTTCATGCGGAAATAGACATAAATGTTTCTTGCAGCGGAATTAAACAAACTATCGTCCATACAAGGGTAACGTCAGGGTGAAGCCATCCCTGGCGCTACTCCACACGATCCTCGCCCGAGGTCATGCCCCATTCGATGGTCAAGCTAGGAGGAAATCGCAACTCGCCAGTGAAACTTTGGCCACTACCTCCTCGACAGTCATTCCTAAAAAGATGAGCTGACAAGCAAGGTCTCTGGCAATGATGAGTATACTAATACTCAAAAAAGCGTGGGTCGGCTTAGGAAAGCTTACCCTGTCGGTGAAAACTACATCACCAACTCCTAGACATGCAAGGCTTTTGGTTGGTGGGTTTGTTTTGCCAAAAGCGACTAAGGATGGATCCTTACTTTCAATATTTAACCTAGTTTATCCATTCTAAGCTTCGCAACCTATCTAAGCATTCAAGTGGTTCAAACAATTATTCCAAGCATTGATTTATGATCACCACTTTTCTTCCACTTGTTACTCAATGCAAAGACAATGTCAAGGATCTCATTAACCGCTATGAAGCGATTTGCAATCTTTTCTAAGATAGTTCGAACTGAATTTTGTAACCTTGCAAGGGAAACCCAAACACATGGGATGGTCTACCACACATGGCAAAACACACCCCAGGCTTTTCCCCTCGATCCGCAGGTGGTTTCTAGATCCCACTAACTTAGGACAAAGGCTATCCGCACCATCCTAGATTTTCTAGCAGGAGGTCACGGCCAGTGACATATACCCACATGTGATCAACAGGGGAAATACACTTCCAAGAAAGCAGGCTAAAGGTCCTTCCTGCATCAATCAGGTACTGGCCTTACCGGTCCCATGTCCCTAGCATGTGTTTGGTACGTTTAAAAACTTGACACAAAGGTACCACACGTTTCGACCTTAAGTCACTTTGATCTACACAGGCGGGACAAACACGGGTAACACAGTCCCGCCCGGCATCCTTATCATTCCAGTATAGCTAGAAAAGTACAACTCCTATAACTTGCGAGTGATAGGAAATCACTCGACTTTTACTGTGTCCTTAAAGCATGGCAGCTATCGAGCTTATCAACTAGTATTCAAACACTGGTACTTAAGGAATATGCAACTAAGGTTTCAAACAAATCCTAGAAACGTAAATGCACAATCATAGGAATTAAGTTGCATAAAATTTAGAACAATGGGTCATGCTTCGGGGCTTGCCTTCTTGCTCAAGGTTATCTTCGGGCTCCGGTGGGTCTTGAGTGGTGATTCTGGCACGAGGTCGTAACACCCATCAGCGATCGGAGCTTCTACACGAGATGCAATGCGAAAAGGGTTTAATTCTAGTTCTCGAGTTTACTTTGATTTGTAGGTGAATAGGCGACCATATTCACCTAGACAGAAGTTGAATATTTACTTTTCTTGTTAAACAGGTTTAGTGTAATAAAAGGAGTTTAATCTTCCTTTAATGGTGATTATGTACATATATAAGATTCATTCCTTTATTTCTTTACCAAGCCACCTTTGGTTTCTGTTTGAATGGGTTTTCAATTTGATTCCCAACTTTCTTGCTTGATTTCTTAAGTTACATGAAATGAAGGATTTTCATTTAATTTCTCCTTTTTCAATGATTTCCACTCGAATTTATTTCTGGAGTTTGGTAAATCTTTTAGGTCTAAAACTTTTATATTAAGTTAACCTTATTATAACTAATTCTCAGTAAAAAGTTGAGCTTAAACAGAGTTAAAAATAAATTACTAAAAATGATGTAAATTACAATAGCTAGGAACAAGATAAATTCACATAAAAATAAATACTAATAATATCCACTTGATCTTTTTACCAGAGCTAGTTATGACTTAAAGTAGTTTACCTACCAAGTTATAGTGACAATGTTGCAATGGAACTACCTAAACAATTGCTACTTCAAAATCCTACTCAAATTTATTTGAGCATCTAAACAGTGTCAAAATGGGTTCAACCATTTATTATAGATGCTAGAGTGTTTTATTAAGCTACTGCAAAAAGTTGACATTTATTTGCAGAGTAAAATAATTTCTAAAATTCCTAGAACTAAATAGTGTTTCTGGTCTAAAATAAATCATAACTCGAACTAGCAAAGAGATCTCAGTGCATCTTCACTACACAAAGCTAGTTTTAACTAGAGAAACAACATATCCAAAATGGAGCTATAGAGGAACAGTAGATTTCAAATGGTGCACAAGTTTACTTTTTTGGTTTTTGAATTTTAGTTTAAAATGTGTTGCTCAAACATATGTATAAGCTTTGTAGAAAATGAAGTTCTCATCATCACGAGTTCAGAGAATTTTAGTTTGCATTTTACTGATTTTCTACGATTTTTAATCGATTTTTGAACTTCTCAGCATTTCACTCAAAACTTGAAGAATCTAATTACAGAGTGGTCCTCGGTTTCTTTCACTCGGCCCCTCGGCAAGATTGAAATTAAAGCAATCGAGTCCTCGGGAGAGGTGATACATGGCCGGCCAAATTCAGGCTAAACGGCGACGAGAGAGGAGGGGAAAGGTGGGGGGACATGTTCACGGCCGTACCACAAGTCGAATGGAGGTGGTCTTGAGGTCGGAGGTGGCCCGACATGCTCTCGCGGCGGAGGAGGCGGTGGTGGTGAGGTTCGGCCTCAACTTCGGTGAGCTCTAGGGCGAGTGGGGGTCAATGTGTGGACTTGTGAGCTTCGGTGGGTGATGGCAAGTTGAGTGGTGCAGCTCGTTGGCAGAGGAGAGGGCTCGGCTCGGCTGGCGACGTGGGAGCGGAGCTTCGGCAGCAATGGCGTCGGTGGGGAAGATGTCCGGGAGGGCATGAGCGTGAAAGAGACCTCCACTTTTATAGGCAGGGCCAAAGTGAGGTTCCATCGAGGCTGTCAAGTGCTCAGAGCAGCCTGCGACAGCATGGGGCGAGTGGACGAGGCGAGGCACTAGGGCGGCCGCCATGAGTGACTGGCGAGCTTGGTTAGGGTGCCGTTCGTTCGTTGGTCGCCGGGGATTCACGTGGGACAGGTCGGGAGATCTTGGCGCGGAAGAGGGGACTGAGCTGGACGCTCATTGGGCAAGAGAGCGGGTCACGGGGGAGCTCTGCCCAGCGGAGAGCGCTGGCTAGTCATGGCTGCGCCGAGCTCGAGGACCGAGCGGTGTGGCGTGGGAAACGGGGAGCGGACCGGGGTCGACTTGTCCCGTCAAGTGGCCACAAGCATGCACGAGGAGCCAGGACACAACTGCCGAGGGTTGGTTGGGGCAACTGGGGCGCCGGTGATCGCCGGCCACGTGGCGTTGCCCACGGTGTTCCCGCGGCGCAAGTGGTGACCGCGATCAGAGGTACTTGAGTGCACTCGCGAATCCGACAGTTGGCATCCAACGTTCTCCAAAATTTTGAACTGTGCAACAAAATCTTCCATAGTAAAAGTTGTAGATGTTATCCTGGGACACAACTTTTACAAAGGTTGACATATGAAAATGTCGATGATTTGAGCAGTGGCGAGCTAGGAAGTTGGGCCGGTTTTGGACGGTTTTTCAAATTTTTGAATGGCTTCCGCTCAATTTTACAAAAAATCATTCAATACCAAAGTTGTTTCATATGTGAATCTGAACAACTTTTATTTTTGGATATTTTTAAGTTTAGTGGAAAAATTTGATGATTTGGCCAAAATTCAAAATCAGCCTTTGTGACTTAGGTCAAATTTAAATGTGGCTGACCTTAAGTGGTGTTTTCACCTTTTTCTCCCCATTTTTGGAAAAGGTGAATATAACAAAAGTTGCTCTATTTGAAAAGACTAACAAATTTTATTTTGGTAGATTTTTAAGTGTGGTTATAAATTTTTGCTCTTTTGGACATTTTCCAATTTTGGCTCTTATGGAAATGTTGAAATTGAGCTTATCATTTTATGTTCCACAATGTCACTTCTTCTTTAAGGTTTTAATTTCATATTTCCAAAGTTTATTAGGTCAATTTGATTGCTTAACATCAGAGATGTTACAACCTACCCCCCCTTAAAAAGAATCTCGACCCGAGATTCAAAAATTATAGGTCGTGTGGAAATGTGGTACCTTTGGGGTCGGGAAGAAAACCAAGAAAATTCTTATGGAGGTAGTCTTCGGTTTCCCACATGGCTTCTTCCTCGGTATGATGACTCCAATGGATCTTGTACATCCTAACTTCTCGTCTTCTCGTCTTTCTTTCCTTTTGGTCAAAGATTTTGATTGGACATTCATCATAAGAAAGATCCGGTTCGACACATAATTTGTCTTGTTCAACGATTTCGGTCGGAACTCGGACACACTTCTTGAGTTGTGAGACATGGAATACATCATGAATAGCTAAAAGTTTGGTTGGAAGTTTGACTCGATAGGCCACGGGTCCGCATTTCTCAATGATTTCATAGGGACCAATGTAGTGGGGTGTGAGTTTTCCCGTTACTCCAAATCTCTACACTCCTTTGGTGGGGGAGACTCGAAGATAGACAAAAGTCACCTAATTCAAACTGTATTGGCTTCCTTCTCTTATCGATGTAACTCTTTTGTCGTGATTGAGCAATCTCGAGATTTTTCCGAATAACTCTCACCTTCTCCGGCTTGGCACCAACTTAGCGGGGTTCGACACCTCCTACCATACAATGCTTCAAAAGGTGCCATTTTTAGACTTGCTTGGTTGCTATTGTTGTAGGAGAACTCCGCTAAAGGTAAGCATTTATCCCAATTCTTGTCATAATGAATGACGCAAGCTCTAAGCATATCTTCAAGTATTTGGTTCACCCTTTCCATTTGACCATCAGTCTGTGGGTGATACGCTGAGGTATGGATCAATTTGGTGCCAAGGGATTCCTGCAACTGTTCCCAAAATCGAGCCACAAATTGAGAGCCTTGATCAAAAACAATCATCTTAGGTATCCCATGTAGGCAAACGATCCGCTCCAAATAGATTTTGGCGTATCTCTTGGTGGGATAGTTCACTTTGATGGGAATGAAGTGAGCCATCTTTGTGAGCCGATCCACAATAACCCATATGGAATCATGCTTTTGAGAGGTGGTAGGAAGTCCAACAATGAAGTCCATACTTATGTCCTCCCATTTCCACGATGGCATAAGCAACGGTTGGAGAGTTCCGGTGTGGTAGAACCGCCCAAATTAACTTGACTAAAGCACATTTAAGTCGCGTGACAGGCGATCATGTTCTTTAAGCAAGTCAACTCGGTCGTCTATCGGATTCTTTTCGATAAACCACTTTATAGGATCGGGAAGCGGACTCACACGAGGGTGAGCGGTTCCAAAGATTACAATAGTCCATTCAATTAACAAGTGCATCGGTTTATTACAACAAAGGAGTTTGGAAATCCACACGAGTTTGCAAAGTGTTCAGCAGCGGAAATAAATGAAAGGTAACTAAGCGTCGATGCACGACACCGTGACGGCGATCACGATATCAGTAACCTCCATCCTCGCCGTCCGAGGAGGGAGTCCACTCGACCGTCCATCCCGAAGGGAGCTGGGAGGGCCAAGCGGTACCTTCTTCCACAACAAAACCTGAAAAGATAAGCCACAAGCAAGGCTGAGCGACTACGCTCAACAAGACTTAACCGACCGTGGTACTAATCCACACATCTAGACATGTAGGCTGTTTGGCCAGAGGGGTTTTTTTTGCCAAAAGCGACTAGTGGTGGATCCTTACTTTCAACATTTTAGCCATAAGTTCTAGTTCATTAACCAATCTACATTTGCAACTATACTAAACAGTCATAGTTGTACAAACAATTAATAGAAAGCATCAATATTCCAACATCATCATATTCCATTCTTACTCAGTGTAGCATAGTGATCAAGTAGTCTCAAGCTGTGAGAGGTAGACGAATTCGATCCAAGTTTTAACCATGCATGGTGGAAATAATCCCATGACATCCGCTCACCACAAAGGATAGCTTCACTTGTCCACCGTCCCCATCAATTCCCAGGCGCATGTCAGGTCCAAACCGCCTTTGGCATGCAATGCTCCATAGTCCCGGTCTCTACCGTACTGTGACCGCACTTGCACCCACATGATGCACCATGGGAACTACGTTCCAAGGACAGCAGGGGTATAAGCCACTTGCCGGTTCAATCAGGTACTAGGCTTCCCCATCCCATACTAGGTATGAGATTAGTACTGTTCAAACACTTGATCATGAACACTAGCACATCTCGACCTTAGTCCAATTTCATTTAGACAGACGGGGCAATCCACCGACCACCAAAACAGTTCACAAGGCCCTGCCCCGTCCATTGTCCTTATAGTTGTTGCAAAAAAGAAAGCAAGCAACTCCTATAACTCGCGAGTGACAGGAAATCACTCGACTTTTACCGAGTCCTATTTAAGCAAGCAATTACTCGAGATCCTATCATGCTAGTATTCAGAACAAAGGAACCTAGGATCATGCAACTAAAGATTTCAAACAACTCCGGTAATGTAAATGCGCAAACATTAACAACAGAAGGCATGCACAAGTTTAGAAAAACCAGGTTATGCTCCGAGGCTTGCCTTCACACGCTAAGTTAGCTGGAGAGTCTTCGACGGACTCTGCAACGAGCTCTGCTATGGCTTGTCGTAGCTCTGCAGTAGCGTCCTCTTCAAACACTTGGTGAAGCTCGTAGGTGCCGTCGGCAACGTTCACTTCTACACGAGATGCAATGCAAGGATAAGACACTTAGACGGTTATTTCAACAGTATTTGCAAGGATTTAAACCCAAGACTGTAGCAAAACTACAGGGAAAGGTGTGAAATCTACTTTATTGGATTCTACTCAGAACGAGGATTCCAACAAAAGTGATTTCACATTTTTCCGATTTTTGCTCGATTTATGATGCCATTACCAAGTTTCTGTTGATTTAATTCGGGTTAAAAGAGTCGGATCGGGAAAAACTTACGGTTTGACCCTTAGACTTAAGGAATAACTGTACCGGGATCCTCAGATTTAACACAGAGAAGTCCTCGGAATTTAACACAGATACCCTCGGTCAAAAGAAAAGACACAACCGAGCCCTCGGGCGAGGCGGACAACGCTCCGGCGAGGCGGACAAGGTCCGGTCGCTTTCGCGGTCGATTCAGGTCGGGAAGAGCTGGAAAGAGGTCGGCAGCTCACCTCCGGTCCACTGACGAGGTCTCGGGGTCGGGAAGAAACAAGCTGGGGCGGAACGAGGAACAACGGCGGCTCGGGTCGGCGTCACGGGAACTGGCGGCGGCGATCCGGCAAGACAGGGGCCTCGGGGGGGTCCTTGAGCGGGTCGGCGAGCTCTTAGAATAGGTCGGCGAGCTCCAGGCGACCAAGACGAAGCTGAAGGTGAAAGAGTCGCTACGCGGGGCTGGCCGGAGTGGCAGCTCCAAGTGCGGCGGTGAGTGCGGTGGAGAAAAACAGAGCAGGGAGTGCGGCAATGGCGAAGGGAACTCCGGTGAGAGGCTTCGGTACCTTTTTATAGATGTGCGAGAGTGTACCGACGAAGGAAGAGGGCTCGAGCGCACGAGAGGATAAGATCGATGGGGAAGGAAGTGCTCTGTCGCGGTGGCAATTGGTCGGCTTCTCCATTGGCGAGCTCGGACACAATCTTGCCTTGGTTGGGCAGCAAGGATTTGGTGCTGGGGCAATGCGGGTTTGTCGGGCACGCGAATCTGCTCGGGTCTGCGCGCGTGTTTTGTCGCATCGCGCCGGTTACTGGGCGAAGGCATGCGCCGGTGAGCTTCGGCGGCGTGGCGTTCGTGGAGAGAGGAGAGGTGGAGCGGGATTGGGCGCTAAGGATTGGTAACAGAGAGAAAGATGGCATGCTGGCGCGATTGGGCAGTGCTAGCGCTGTCCCGTCGCGTCACGGCTGCGGGTTGGTTGCCGGCGAGCTACCGGTGGGGGCGTGCCACGCGGCGACGTCGCACAGGGTGCTCTGGTTTGGGGCGTGAAGAGAATAGAGCAGTTACTTGCTTTGCAACTCTTCTCCAAAAATTTGAACTGCGCGCCAATTGAACCCTTTAACAAGTTTCTGTCCTTGAACCCGTGCACAACTTTGCCAAAAGAAGTTAGATCGAGAGCGCAATGGATTGGAGTTTGGGCTGGTTAAGGAAAAACAAAAGCTGAGAACCAAGGTTGCTGTGCACAAACGTGGGTTAAGATTTCGACAGCAGTTTTAACTCCTTAAGGCCAGGGTGGTCTTTTTACTGTAAAGGTTGCTGTTCATTAGCTTGGTTAGACTCAAATGATCTTGCTGATCTTAATGATGTGCATTAGAGAGCTCGTTCGTTACAGTCTACCCCCCTTAAAAAGAATCTCGTCCCGAGATTCGAGTGAGAAAGATTAGGGTGATTCTGCGCAACATACCTCCTTGCTCGAAGAGAAAACCTCGGAAATGAGTGTTAAGGTACTCTTCTGTTTCCCATGTGGCTTCATCCTCAGTGTGGTGATTCCACTGAATTTTAAAGATTTTGAGGTTCTGATTCCGGGTCTTTCGCTCCTTACGGTCAAGGATCTTAACCGGATACTCTTAATAAGAAAGGTCCGTGTCCAATGTTACTTCATCTTGTGTGATGATGTCCGTTGGAACTCGGACACATTTCTTGAGCTGAGATACATGAAAGACATCATGCATTGCTGCAAGGCTTCGGCGTAGCTTGAGCTTATATGCGACGGGTCCGCATATTTCCAAGAGCTCATACGGGCCAATATATCGGGGAGCTAATTTTCCCTTGATCCCAAATCGTTGCACTCCTTTGGTCAGCGAGACTCGGAGGTAGACATGATCACCAATATCAAACTTCAGGGGTCATCTTCTTCTGTCCGAATAACTCTTTTGTCGAGATTGGGCGGCCTTAAGATTGGCTCGGATCACCTTAACTTGCTCTTCGGCTTCTACTACTAGATCAGGACCATAAGTTTGTCTTTCCCCAACTTGTGACCAATTCAAGGGTGTCCGACACCTTCGACCATACAAGGCCTCAAACGGTGCCATCTTCAAGCTAGCCTGGTAGCTATTATTATAGGAGAATTCTGCTAATGGCAGACACTTGTCCCAGTTTTTGTCATAATGGATGACACAAGCTCGTAGCATATCTTCTAGGATCTGATTTACTCTCTCTGTCTGACCATCTGTTTGAGGGTGATAGGTTGAACTATGGATTAGCTTGGTGCCAAGTGAAGTTTGTAATTGTTCCCAAAAATGTGCTACAAACTAAACACCTCGATCAGATATGATCATCTTTGGCACACCGTGTAGGGAAACAATGCGGTCAAGATACAACTCTGCATACTTCTTAGCTGTGTAGGTGGTGTGAACAGGAAGAAAGTGCGCGGTTTTGGTGAGACGGTCTACTATAACCCAAATAGAATCATATCGCTGAGAAGTAGGGGGCAATCCAACAATGAAGTCCATACTTATATCATCCCATTTCCATGACGGAATTGGTAGTGGCTGTAGAGTGCCTGCTGACTTCAAGTGACTTGCTTTAACTCTTTGGCAAGTGTCACATTCAGAAACATAACATGCAATCTCTGGCTTCATGCCATTCCACCAAAAGTTTTGTCTAAGGTCATGGTACATCTTGTTACTGCCGGGGTGAACAGAGATCTTAGACATGTGTGCTTCAGTCAAAATTTGCCTCTTAAGCTCGGGGTCATTAGGAACAACCAGTCGATTCTTATAATATATGATTCCCTTTTCATCCTGTCGGAAGTGTTTAAATCCATCATCTTTCCAAGCAATCTTTGTCTTAGTGAGCTTCAGTTCTTCATCTTCTCCTTGTGCTCGGATAATCTGATCCTCCAAGGTGGGTTCAATGCATATATGATTCAGGGTGCCCCGAGGAATAATCTCTAAGTTGAGCTTAGCCATCTCATGACATAGAGTTTCCTCGAAACTGACTACCGACAAGCAATTGCAATGGGCCTTGCGGCTAAGAGCATCCGCAACCACATTTGCTTTGCCGGGGTGATAGTGCACTTCCAAGTCATAGTCCTTGATCAACTCTAGCCATCTTCTCTGACGCATATTCAGATCGGCTTGGGTGAAGATGTACTTGAGACTCTTGAGATCGGTATAGATATTGCAATGAGTGCCCATCAGATAATGTCTCCATATCTTCAGAGCGTGAATCACTGCTGCCAACTCAAGATCATGTGTAGGGTAATTTTGCTCGTGAGGCCGTAATGCTCGTGAGGCATAGGCAATGACTCGGTTGTCTTGCATGAGAACACATCCAAGTCCAGTGCCAGAGGCGTCACAATAAACATCAAACAACTTGTTGGCGTCGGATTGAGTTAGAATCAGGGCTGAAGTCAGAAGTTGTCTCAAGGTGTGAAAAGCTTCTTCACACTTGTCACTCCACACAAACTTAACTCATTTCTTCAACAATTCAGTCATAGGCTTGGCTATCTTGGAGAAATCCGGAATAAATCGGCGATAGTAGCCTGCTAGACCGAGAAAACTTCGAATCTGATGGACTGAAGTAGGTGGCTTCCGGTCCATGACTTCTTGCACTTTGCTTTGATCAACTGCGATGCCATCACGAGAAATAGTGTGTCCTAAGAATTTCACACTCTCCATCCAAAAGTCACACTTAGAAAGCTTGGCATACAGCTGATGGTCTCGTAAGCATTGGAGAACGATGCGAAGATGTTCTGCATGTTCCTTCTCATCCTTCGAGTAGACTAGAATGTCATCGATGAAGACCACGACAAAGTTGTCAAGTTCGGGCATGAACACCGAATTCATGAGATACATGAAATAAGCAGGTGCTTGGTAAGCCCAAAGGACATAACTAGATACTCGTATAGTCCGTACCGTGTGGAGAAAGCAGTTTTAGGAATATCACAAGGTCGGATCTTGATTTGATGATAACCGGAGCGAAGATCAATTTTTGAGAATACTCTAGCTCCAGCCAACTGATAAAAAAGAACATCAATGCGGGGAAGGGGATACTTATTCTTGATAGTCACCGCATTGAGAGGTCGGTAGTCCACACACATCCGTAGACTCTCATCCTTCTTTTTCACAAACAAAGCTGGACAACCCCAAGGTGAAGTACTCGGGCGAATGAAACCTTTCTCCAATAACTCATGCAATTGGGTTTTTAACTCAGCTAGCTCTGCCGGTGGCATTCTATAAGGTCTCTTGGAAATAGGGGCTGTGCCGGGGATTAATTCTATAGAAAACTCAACCTCTCTATCGGGTGGCATTCCCGGTAAGTCATCTGGAAACACGTCGGGATACTCACAGACTACAGGGACGTCTTCTAGCCGTGTCTCAACTGCGGGATACGCGCAAGAATTTTCACATTCCTGGCGAGGCAATTGGACAATAGAGCGGCCCTGGTGAGGTGAGTTAATATGGACAGCTCGGGCTGAGACATCTAGCATGACTTGGTGTCTAGTCATCCAGTCCATACCCAAGATAACATCAATCCCTTCTAGACCAAGGATGATAAGATTTTCCTTAAAGAGTGTTTGGCCTAGCTTAATAGGCACATTGACATTCATCTTATCTGATGTGATTTTCCCACCCGGTGTAGATATCATAAAAGACCCTTTTGTTTGACATTCCTTCAACCCATATTTGTCACTAGTTTTACTTCCAATAAAACTATGTGATGCTCCTGAGTCAAACAAAATCAAAGTTGAGTGATTGTGGATAAGAAATGTACCCGTCATCACTGGTGCACCTTCGGGAAGCTCTGCTGCGCTGGTGAAGTTCAGCCGACCCTGGCGAAACTGCACCTTGGGCTTCTTCCCCTTGTTGATCATCGCATTGCTCTGACCTGGGCGCTGATCTTTGTTTCTGGGACAGTCCTTGGCGAAATGTCCCGTAAGACCACAAGTGAAGCAGCGGTTTCCATTGGCAGGGCGAGGCGGCGGTGGTAGGGTCGGCCGCGGTGCCTGCTGCTGAAATCCCGGGAAACGAGGTGCTGCCGGGGGTGGCGGATGAGCAACCCATCTTCCCGACTGCACTGGTCGGCGAGGTGCTGCGGAAGGAACCATTCTGAACTTGGGTGCGGGAGCACCGGGTGATGGCATTGGGGCCTTTCTCTTCCTCTCTGCTGAAAGAGCTATCATGCAATCCTCCTGTGATATGGCCAAGTTGACCAGCTCATTATATGTATCCACCTTTATTGGATTCAGTCTCTCTCTGAGCTCCAGGCTCAATCCTCTGCGAAACCGGTCCTTCTTCTTCTGGTCCGAGTCTGCATGATATCCTCCGTAACGACAGAGGTCGTTGAACGCCTGTGCGTACTGCATCACACTGCGGCTCCCCTGAGTGAGAGCCAAGAACTCATTGAGCTTGCGCTCCAGGAGACCTTCAGGGATGTGATGGCCTCTGAACGCAGTCTTGAATTCTTCCCAACTGACAACATGGTCAGCCGGCAGCATAGCGTTGTAATGGTCCCACCAAAGACGAGCAGAACCACGCAGCTGCTGCGCTGCGAACCGTGCCTTGTTCTGATCCGGACACGGCGCGACAAGAAGCTCAAACTTGGACTCGACCGTGCGAACCCATGCATCCGCGTCAAGGGGATCGTCCGACTTGTGAAAGGTCGGGGGCTGAGTGCCCAGGAAATCCTCGTAGCGAGCAATGTGGGGCTGCTGTTGAGCCCTTCCTCCCTGAGGCTGTGGCTGCTGCTGTTGCCCTTGGACAAGATGTCGCAAGAGTTCAGTCTGAGCGGCCAGGAGTGCCTCCAGGGTAGGCGATGCCCGGGGTGGTGGGGGAAGTTGCTCCTCCCTAGCACCGGCCGGAAGTGATCCAGAACGTGTGCCACGCGCCATCTGCAAGTTATTTTTCTTCCATTAGTCACATAATTCGAAAGCTTGCTTGATCACAAGGAAAAATTATGTGCAGAAAAAAAATGGTCGTCTTGCCACTTCCTCGTTGCACTCGCGGATCGAAACAAAAAGAAGAAACAGAGTTGAACAGGAACTTGTCGTGTTGCTGTTCTTGCTGTTTTTCAGCACGCTGAGCGTCGGTAAAAAGATGCTCATGTGCGTTTGGTAACTCCGATGGGGCAGGAATTTTACAAGCAAATCCAACACAAGTTTTTACCCACTTTGGTTTTCAACCCTCGGCTCAGGAATGCGTAGAGACAAGGTGAAAACTGAGATCAATAGTGACTGCAGAACTGCCAACTTTTTCGATTACACCATTAAATCATGACAAAAGCACGTCCAATTCGAATCAACAAGTTCATGGCAGCTAAAAGGAAACTCAACTCTAGGTAAACCTATTACATCCAATACCCAAAAGCATAGGTTACCGAGGAGTGTTGCAAAAGAAAAAATCATCCAAGCCTTGTGACTCCTCTAAACGTCATCAAGGTTACCTACGGAGTCCATGCTGACCGCGGGAGAGTGAGCGGCTGCTGTCGGCGGCTGAGGTGGTGTTCCCTCAAAGTCCATACTCGACACACCTTCCATCTCCTCTGGGTCCTCTTCCTCCTGGACCTGCTGCGCCTCTTGCTGTGCTGCTTGATGTCCAGCTATGACCTCATTAGCATCGGCTAGCTCCATGTTGACATCATAAAACTGATCGTTTAGCAACTCCATCTCGGCCTCCATATTCACCTTTTCCTCCTTCAATTCTGCTATCTCAATCTGCATGTCATGGATCCGAATGTCTTTTTGCACCAATTCTAGAGATAGATCCACCATGCCACTTTGAACGGTGGACAGAGTCACTCGGTTGGCTATGGCCATCTCACTCAGAGTGGTCATCGCCCTCTCGCGTAACTCGTTCAGCCGGAACAGTGCGTTCATGCACCGAGTGGAAGTGAGGATTGTCTCCGCAGGACGTAGCCACCTCATCAACTCCTGGTGGTTCACCCTATCGATCCAATCAGCATCCTGGTGGTCCTTTGCCGGGAACAAACCGATCGGCTCCACGACAACCTCCAGCGGGTGTCGTCGGCAGAAGAGGGTGAGTGTTTCCAGTGCGGCAGTCTCCCATGCGTCCTCCAGTGTGTGTCCTGTGACCGTGACCTCCAAAGGTGGCCACTGTGGCTGCTCCGCGGGCGGGGGCACATTTACATGCACGCTGCCCCGGGGTACTCCACGCTCCTGGTACTCCTTTCCCGAGTAGAGAGGTGGTGCGGTGTACCCAAAAGTCCTCAACGTGTCCCACAAAATGAAGGGAAAACCCTCCCAGTGAAGGCACGCGGAGTGGACGGTGCCGTCCGTGTCAACCACCACGTACACGGGGTCAGCCATCTGGAACAGGGATGACAAGTGAGAACGAATGCAATACTTGGAAATCAAAGCAGATTTCTAGTGAGTTAAAGAAAAACTCATAACTCAACAAGTATTACTTCAAAGGTGTTCACTTTTCGCCAGTAGGTCAACTAGGAAAATGTTAACAACTCTTCTATTCCAAGGTGGAGTTGAAACATCTATCAAGAAAGTCAAAATCCATTCAGTGTGTAACAGCTTTCCTGAAGTGGTTCCCAACGGAAAAGATCATTTGGAGGGTCGGAAAGGTAGAACTTCGACTATTACTTAATCAGAAACTGAAACCGACTGAGACTGCAAGATTTTGGTGTATCTCCCAACTTACTGAAAGAAAACTTCTCACATTTTACCAACAGCTTAACCATGAGATTGGGCACATCTTTTGCATACAAAGTTTCTGGAGATGATAAACAACCGAGGAGGAACAAAACCCACAACCAGACTGCTTAAGAAGGGGAGGCTGACAACTAGTGAGCATTATGTGAATTGCTTAGGCGTGAGGGAGGTTAATTTCTTCTCATCTTTTAGCTTGATTTCTTAGGTTGAGATGCATGCAAAACCTAACACGTCCTCACAATCTGAAAGAAATTGCCCAAAAAGCTTTGGGACTTACGATGTTAATGCCGGTGGCAAGGCAACACATACGTCTCTCACTATAATAGCTAGTCGGAAACTATTCTTACTTTAACGCAAGCGCGGTTAGTGTACCTGCAGAAAAAAAAACCACAACACCAATGAACCTTTCGTGCCAGCACTCACGAAAGCTTCCCCAATCATTACCGTTCACTATAGAAACGGTACCCATGCGTTCAACGCTGCATGGACAGCGCCACAACCTGATGTAGGTTCTGTGGAATAGAACCGTACACCCCTTCGCATTCTCGTGATGCGGAATCATGCGCACGTATAATAGACGTGGGCGAACAACCTGATATAGACTCTGTTGAATAGAGTCGTATACCCCTTCGTATGATCAACATACGGAACCTTGCGCACGTATGAAAACACGTGGGCGAACAACCGTGATGATAGGCTCTATTTGAATAGAAGCTATCACCCTTCGCATACTCGCGATGCGGAACTTGCTCACGTATGATACATGTGGCCAGAAGTGCTGGAAGTTAGCTTAAATAACCAATAATACTAGCCACCTAAAAATAACCCCAAAATCCCCTAGGGCTTCTCGTACTAAGCTTATCCTTAACGAGCGTACGAGATTTTCAAACTAATTTCTTGCAAGTTTTAATTTTTGAAAAACATTTCAGGGTTTGTTGCTTTCTCTGTCACGCTAACTCGCTCTGATACCAGCTGTGGCAGAACCACCCAAATTAACTTGACTAAAGCACATTTAAGTCACGTGACAGGCGATCATGTACTTTAAGCAAGTCAACTCGGTCGTCTGTCGGATTCTTTCCAATAAACCACTTTACAGGATCGGGAAGCGGACTCACACGAGGGTGAGCGGTTCCAGAGATTACAACAGTCCATTCAATTAACAAGTGCATCGGTTTATTACAACAAAGGAGTTTGGAAATCCACACGAGTTTGCAAAGTGTTCAGTAGCGGAAATAAACGAACGGTAACTAAGCGTCGATGCACGACACCGTGACGAAGCCGATCACGATATCAGTAACCTCCATCCTCGCCGTCCGAGGAGGGAGTCCACTTGACCGTCCATCCCGAAGGGAGCTGGGAGGGACAAGCGGTACCTTCTTCCACAACAAAACCTAAAAAGATAAGCCACAAGCAAGGCTGAGCGACTACGCTCAACAAGACTTAACTGATCGTGGTACTAATCCACACATCTAGACATGCAGGCTGTTTGGCCAGAGGGGTTGTTTTGCCAAAAGCGACTAGTGGTGGATCCTTACTTTCAACATTTTAGCCATAAGTTCTAGTTCATTAACCAATCTACATTTGCAACTATACTAAACAGTCATAGTTGTACAAACAATTAATAGAAAGCATCAGTATTCCAACATCATCATATTCCATTCTTACTCAGTGTAGCATAGTGATCAAGTAGTCTCAAGCTGTGAGAGGCAGACGAATCGATCCGAGTTTTAACCATGCATGGTGGAAATAATCCCACGACATCCGCTCACCACAAAGGATAGCTTCACTTGTCCACCGTCCCCATCAATTCCCAGGCGCATGTCAGGTCCAAACCGCCTTTGGCATGCAATGCTCCACAGTCCCAGTCTCTACCGTACTGTGACCGCACTTGCACCCACATGATGCACCATGGGAACTACGTTCCAAGGACAGCAGGGGTATAAGCCACTTGCTGGTTCAATCAGGTACTAGGCTTCCGCATCCCATACTAGGTATGAGATTAGTACTGTTCAAACACTTGATCACGAACACTAGCACATCTCGACCTTAGTCCAATTTCATTTAGACAGACGGGCCAATCCACCGACCACCAAAACAGTTCACAAGGCCCTACCCCATCCATCGTCCATATAGTTGTTGCAAAAAGAAAGCAAGCAACTCCTATAACTCGCGAGTGACAGGAAATCACTCGACTTATACCGAGTCCTATTTAAGCAAGCAATTACTCGAGATCCTATCATGCTAGTATTCAGAACAAAGGAACCTAGGATCATGCAACTAAAGCTTTCAAACAACTCCTGTAACGTAAATGCGCAAACATTAACAACAGAAGGCATGCGCAAGTTTAGAAAAACCAGGTTATGCTCCGGGGCTTGCCTTCACACGCTAAGTTAGCTGGAGAGTCTTCGACGGGCTCTGCAACGGGCTCTGCTACGGCTTGTCGTAGCTCTGCAGTAGCGTCCTCTTCAAACACTTGGTGAAGCTCGTAGGTGCCGTCGGCAACGTTCACTTCTACACGAGATGCAATGCAAGGATAAGACACTTAGACGATTATTTCAACAGTATTCGCAAGGATTTAAACCCAAAACTGTAGCAAACTACAGGAAAAGGTGCGAAATCTACTTTATTGGATTCTACTCAGAACGAGGATTCCAACAAAAAGTGATTTCACATTTTTCCGATTTTTCCTCGATTTATGATGCCATTACCAAGTTTATGTCGATTTAATTCGGGTTAAAAGAGTCGGATCGGGAAAAACTTACGGTTTGACCCTTAGACTTAAGGAATAACTGTACCGGGATCCTCAGATTTAACACAGAGAAGTCCTCGGCAGATACCCTCGGTCAAAAGAAAAGACACAACCGAGCCCTCGGGCGAGGAGGACAAGGTCCGGTCGCTTTCGCGGTCGATTCAGGGTCGGGAAGAGCTGGAAAGAGGTCGGCAGCTCACCTCCGGTCCACTGACGAGGTCTCGGGGTCGGGAAGAAACAAGCCGAGGTGGAACGAGGAACAACGGCGGCTCGGGTCGGCGTCGCGGGAACTGGCGGCGGTGATCCGGCAAGACAGGGGCCTCGGGGGATCCTTGAGTGGGTTGGCGAGCTCTTAGAATAGGTCGGCGAGCTCCAGGGGACCAAGACGAAGCTGAAGGTGAAAGAGTCGCTGCGCGGGGCTGGCCGGAGTGGCAGCTCCAAGTGCGGCGGTGAGTGCGGTGGAGAAAAACAGAGCAGGGAGTGCGGCAATGGCGGTGGTGGCGAAGGGAACTCCGGTGAGAGGCTTCGGTACCTTTTTATAGATGCGTGAGAGTGTACCGAGGAAGGAAGCGGGCTCGAGCGCACGAGAGGATAAGATCGATGGGGAAGGAAGTGCTCTGTCTCGGTGGCGATTGGCTGGCGTCTCCATTGGCGAGCTCGGACGCAATCTTGCCCTGGTTGGGCAGCAAGGATTTGGTGCTGGGGCAATGCGGGTTTGCCGGGCACGCTAATCTGCTCGGTCTGCGCGCGTGTTTTGTCGCGTCGCGCCGGTTACTAGGCGAAGGCATGCGCCGGTGAGCTTCGGCAGCGTGGCGTTCGCGGAGAGAGGAGAGGTGGAGCGGGATTGGGCGCTGAGGATTCGGAACAGAGAGAAAGATGGCCTGCTGGCGCGATTGGGCAGTGCTAGCGCTGTCCCGTTGCGTCACGGCTGCGGGTTGGTTGCCGGTGAGCTACCGGTGGGGGCGTGCCACGCGGCGACGTCGCACAGGGTGCTCTGGTTCGGGGCGCGAAGAGAACAGAGCAGTTACTTGCTTTGCAACTCTTCTCCAAAAATTTGAACTGCGCGCCAATTGAACCCTTTAACAAGTTTCTGTCCTTGAACCCGTGCACAACTTTGCCAAAAGAAGTTAGATCGAGATCGCAACGGATTGGAGTTTGGGCTGGTTAAGGAAAAACAAAAGCTGAGAACCAAGGTTTCTGTGCACAAACGTGGGTTAAGATTTCGACAACAGTTTTAACTCCTTAAGGTCAGGGTGGTCTTTTTACTGTAAAGGTTGATGTTCATTAGCTTGGTTAGACTCAAATGATCTTGCTGATCTTAATGATGTGCATTAGAGAGCTCATTCGTTGCATCCGGCTACCTTCAAGTGGCTTGCCTTTACTCTCTGACATGTGTCACACTCCGATACATACTTTGCAATTTCTCACTTCATTCTTGTCCACCAAAAATTTTGTTTCAAGTCTTGGTACATTTTATTGCTACCAGGGTTGATTGAAAATTTGGAGAGATGAGCCTCATCCAAGATTTGTTTGCGGAGGTCTGGTTTCTTTGGGACCACTAGGCGATCTCCAAACCATACAACTCCCTTCCAATCTTGGCAAAAACCTTTGTATTTCTCATCTCCTTGAGAGAGCTTTTGTTTTATGATTTTGATGCTCTCATCTTCCAATTGTGCCATGACGATTTGATCTTGTAAGGTAGGTTCTATAGTCATGAGATTCAACGTGCCATGAGGTACGATCTCCAAATTAAGCTTCTTCATCTCATGACATAGGGTGTCAGCATAGGACTCGACGGAAAGACAGTGACAATGAGACTTGTGGCTTAAGGCGTCCGCAACCACATTAGCCTTCCCGGGGTGATAATGCACCTCCAGATCATAATCTTTTGCCAACTCTAACCACCTTCGTTGTCTCATGTTCAAGTGGGCTTGGGTGAAAATATATTTGAGACTTTTGTGATCAGTGTAGATGTTACAAGGAACACCCATGAGATAATGCCTCTAAATCTTTAGAGCATGAATAATTGCAGCCAACTCAAGATCATGGGTTGGGTAATTCTGCTCGTGAGGTCGGAGTGCTCGCGAAGCATAAGCAATGACCCGATTTTCTTGCATAAGCACACAACCGAGGCCAGTGCCTGAAGCATCGCAATAAACATCATAGGGCTTGGTGTTGTCGGGTTGAGCTAAGACTGGGGCAGATGTCAAATGTTTTCTCAAGGTGTGGAAAGCTTCTTCACATTTGTCACTCCACACAAACTTCCCTTCTTTAATAGCTCAGTCATTGGTTTCGCAATTCGAGAGAAATCCGGGATGAAGCGGCGTTAGTAACCAGCTAAACCTAGAAAACTTCGAATTTCATGTATGGAGGTCGGTGGTTCCCAATCCATCACCTCCTGTACCTTAGTGGGATCAACAGCAATGCCGTCCTTGGAGACTGTGTGTCCCAAAAATTTTACACTATCTAACCAGAATTCACACTTGGAGAATTTGGCATATAGTTGATGATCTCTAAGTCGTTGAAGAACAATGCGGAGATGTTTGGCATGCTCATCCTCATCCTTGGAGTATACAAGAATGTCGTCAATGAAGACCACAACGAACTTGTCAAGCTCGGGCATGAAAACCGAATTCATGAGATACATGAAATAGGCTGGACCATTTGTGAGCCTGAAAGACATGACTAAGTACTCATAAAGTACATAGCGAGTGGAGAAAGATATTTTGGGAATGTCACAAGGACGAATCTTGATTTGATGATAGCCAGAGCGAAGATCAATTTTAGAGAATACTCTGGATCCAGCAAGTTGATCGAACAAGACATCAATGCGGGGAAGTGGATATTTGTTTTTGATGGTAACCGCATTGAGAGGCCGGTAATCCACACACAACCTCAACGTCTCATCCTTCTTTTTCACAAAGATAACTAGACAGCCCCAAGATGATGCACTTGGGTGGATAAAACCTTTGTCCAGCAGTTCTTGAAGTTGAATTTTCAATTCAGCTAGCTCCTTGGGCAGCATTCTATAGGGTCTTTTGGAGATTGGGGCGGTTCCGGGTTGAAGTTCAATAACGAACTCAATGTCCCTGTCTGGTGTCATTTTAGGCAAGTCGTCTGGAAAAACATCGGCGAACACGCAAACAACGGGAATATCTTCTAGCTTGTGCTCCATTAATGTGAAAAGCACATGAGCTTAAGTAATCCCGTGATGGCAAGTACAGGGTGACACTACCATGGGTGGGTGAGTTGATTTCAATGGTCCGCTCAAAAATATCTAACACGGCCTTATGCTGAGTCATCCAATTTGTCCCCAAAATAATATCTATTCCTTCCAGTCCTAACAGAATCAGGTTAGTGAGGAAAACCTTACTACCCAACTTAATTGGTACTTGTCGGGTTACTTGGTTTGAAGCTATTTTTCCTCCCAGTGTGGTAATCATGTATGACCCTTTTGTGTGGCAGAAATTTAATCCACATTTTGCAGCAAATCTTGTGCTTATAAAGCTATGTGTTGCACCAGAATCAAATAGAATAACTGCAGGCTGGTTTTGGATAAGGAATGTACCCGTCATTACTGGTGCTCCTTGAGGCAGTTCAACCAGGGTGGTGAAGTTAATCCGTCCCTGCCTGACTTGCACCTTCTGTTGCCTGCCCTTGTTAGGCCAGTTGCCTGCACGCGGGTTGGGCTGCTGCTGCTTGCCTTGGGGGCAATCCTTGATGAGATGCCTGTCACTCCCGCA
The DNA here is from genome assembly GCA_904845875.1 of Miscanthus lutarioriparius. Classification (NCBI taxonomy): domain Eukaryota; kingdom Viridiplantae; phylum Streptophyta; class Magnoliopsida; order Poales; family Poaceae; genus Miscanthus; species Miscanthus lutarioriparius. Next base: position 71,459,734 of record CAJGYO010000012.1, on the reverse strand, counting down.
TCGGAAACAAGTGTAACCAGTTCCCAAGCGGAGCGGTGGCTGCACATTCTGCCTCGGACCTTGCTACTGTTGGGGTGGAGGAAATCTAGGAGTAGCCCGCTATGGGGGCCTGGCTATCCAGCGGCCAGTCGGTGGTGCTCGCTGAGGTGCTGTGGGTGGAACCATACGGAACCTCTGTGGCTGCCCACTCGGAATGGGAGCAGGAGCCTTCCTCTTTTTCTCGGCTCGGTGAGCCAAGATAGCATCCTCTTGCGCGATGGCCAAGTTGACCAATTCGATGTAGGTAGCGGTCCTCACGGGTAGCAGATGGTCCTTGAGTTTGGTGCTAAGACCACATCGGAATCGCTCCATTTTCTTGGCGCCCGAGTCTGCATGGTGTCCTGCATACTGGCAGAGGCTATTGAAAGCCTGAGAGTACTGCAGCACGGTACGAGTGCCCTGAGTTAGAGCAAGGAACTCGTTTAAGGCCTTGTTTAGATACCCTCAAAATTCCAAGTTTTTTCACTCTCTCTCCATCACATCAATTTTTAGCCGTTTGCATGGAGCATTAAATGTAGGTAAAAAAATAACTAATTGCATAGTTTAGTTGGAAATCACGAGATGAATCTTTTGAGCTTAGTTGGTCCACGATTGGACAATATTTACCAAATAAGACGAAAGTGCTACTATTCATCAGTTTGAAATTTTTTTCAATCTAAACAAGGCCTAACTTCCTCTCCACGAGACCTTCGGGAATGTGATGGTTCTTGAAGGCCTGCTTGAATTCCTCCCAGTTCACCACATGGTTGGCGGGGAGCATAGCACGGTAATTCTCCCACCATAGCAGTGTTGTGCCTCGAAGCTGTTGGGCAGCGAAGCTTGCCTTACGGTCCTCGGAGCACGGTGCTACGAGAATGGTGAACTTGGATTCAATGGTGCGAATCCAGGCGTCGGCCTCCAGCGGTTCCTCCGCCTTGGCAAAAATTGGGGGTTGTGTGCCCAAGAAATCCTCATAGCGGGTGACCTGAGGGTGATGGTCCTGGCGCCCACGGTGCTGATGCTGAGGTGGCCCTTGAGCCAGTTGCTGGAGGATGGCCGTTTGTGTAGCCAAAAGTTGTTCCAGCGGCGACAAGAGTGGTGGTGGAGGCGGGTTGATGCTGCTGCCCGGCTCATTAAATCCACCGGGAGTACGGCGGGTGGTTAGTCCTGTCATCTGCAGAAGTGAACCTCCGTATTAGCCACATATATCATAAGCTTGCTTGATAAAAGGACAAGATAGAATATGGGCATATAAAGGAATGTTCAATGCTGCGAAAATGCGTGACCGGAAAATAGCGGTTTCGGAAGAACTTTCTAACTCCCCAATCCGAAAGAATTCCACATCGATCTTTGGTCAGCGGATCCAAAATTTAACGCGTTCCAACTTTGGTATTCAATTTGGAATTGGATTCGACTCGCATGGGGGTTGAAAAATTAAGTTTTCATTCCTTCGCTTAGCTGTTTTTCGTTTTGGCCGAACTGTGGTGTTTTGAGCATAACTTGAGCGTCAAAGCTCCAATGGTGCTAAATTTTTGCGAGCGTTTAGTTCACAAAATTTCTCACAACTTTGGTATTCATTTGACAGCCCAGAAATGAAGGGAAACTACGTTAAAATTTCATCCAAGGTTCAGCTGCAGAAATTTAAAGCAAACAGTTACATCATTCTTCAACTCTAAGGTGGAGATACTCAACTCAAGCTAGCCTATTACATCCAATGTCCAAAATTAGGCTACACCGAGGAGTACAAAAATACTACCCTAAGGTGCCTAGAAGTCATCTAGGTTGTTCACCGAAGCAATGCTACTAGCGGGGGAGTGTGGTCGGTCGATGGGTGGTGGCACGTTCTCCTCGGTGTCCATCTCTGACACTCCCTCGACCTCCTCGGGGTCTTCTTCTTCCCCGTTCTCTCCCTGTGCCTCAGCCTGAGCTTGCTGCTCATCAATCATGGCTAGCATGTTGTTGGCATGCTCTAACTCCCACTGTGCGTCCTCGAGTTGGGCCTCTAACAAAGCCTCTCGGTCAATCCCTGCATTGCAGGCTATTTGGAGCTCCGCAAGCTGCCTCTCTAAGTCCTCAATCCGTGCGTCCTTCACAGTCATCTCCACGGACTGCTCCACCAAGCGAACATCCCTCTCACAGTGATGTGCGAAGGAGTCGGCCATCATCCCGGCCATGCCGGCTAAGGCCTGGCCAAGAAGCATCTGCAGTCGGTCGAACGCCTTCATGCATCGCACGAAGGTGTAGGCTGCCTCGGTGGGCATCGCAGCCACCAAAGCCTGTGACGACTGAAAGCGGAGTAGCCAGTCCGAGTCGTCCTCCTGGGCTGGTGGGAACAACCCGATGGGAGCTGCCTCCACTAAGTCAGGGTGTCGGGCGCAAACGTGGTCAACGCCCAAAGTGCGGCGGTCTCCTGCGTGTCTGCCAGTCGGTACCCGTAGACTGCCAGCTCGATGGGCTGCCACTCCGGGTGCGCGGGGTGAGGAGCCACTGCAAGGCTCACTCGGCAGTACACCCTCTCCCACGTATACGTATAGTGGGGAAGTAGTGTAGCCGACTGCTCCCAACACTGTCCACAAAATGCGGGGAAAGCCTTCCCGCCCAAGACAGTCTGAGTGTGTGAACTCCCCAGCAGTGCCAGAACTCTGTGCGGGGGCTGCCATCTGACCAAAAAGGGATAAGGGTGAGAACCGATAAAATTTATGGAAATAAAAACAGATTCTGGACAGTGTGGAAAAAGTGCAAGAACTCGAAATCTATAAACCCAAAAATTCCCATACTTGGCCAGAACGCTCTTCGAATATTTGTGAACAAGTTTGGTATTCAAATGTAGGGCAAAAACTGAGGTCAAAAGGGTGTAAAAATTCAATTTCTAACTCTCATTAGTTCTGAATTTCAGCATGACATGGGGTTCTCTTTTTGTTCGTGAGTAGAGTTCTAACGTCCCAATAGAACTGAAATTTTTATGGTAGATTCTTGGTTTATAACTAAACAACTTTTGTATTTTGACTTGGTCACTTTCAGAGGTTTACATGATGCATGAATGACCTATTCGTCCTCACAAAAGCTCACTTGTTCAATAACTTTTGAACGTACGTGGTTAGTGCCGGTGGCTAGGCAATAATTCGACTCTCCCTATGTTAACTAGTCGATCATTCTAACCATTTTTACTTTATGGAATCGTGGTTAGTGTACCTGCAGAAAATTCATTCACATCGAACCTCCCGTGCCAGCACTCACGGAAGCATCCGCATTCATTACCGCTCACTATAGTAGCGGCATCCGTACGATTTACGCTGTATGGACAACGCTCATACGCCATCGAGACAGCATATTGACTTTATTTTTGTGCCGCCATTATATTCGCATATAATGCCGTAGTGTGTTACAGCAATCGCCGCACCTTGCGCCAAACCATTTGTAACATTCATACGCTACCAAAATAGCGTATTGACTTTGTGCCGTCACCATACTTTCATATGGTGCCGTGGTACGCTACAGCAATCGCCGTACCTTGCGCCAAACCAGTTGTGCAAGAAAGTAAGTTTTGACAGAATTTAAATGTGCTGGAAGTCAGTCATAAGTAAATAATTAGCCACCTGTCATACGTGATCCCGTAACCCACATATAGGCTTCACGATCTATACTTAATCCTTAGCGATTCGACCCTTATTGCGAAAGAAGCTAAGGTTGCCAAGTTTTATTGAAAATGTTATTTAAGGTCTGTTGCCTTCTCGGGATGCGTGTTTCGGCTCTGATACTAGCTGTGGCGGAACCACTCCGAAATTAATCCAACTTAAGTGCACTAAGAACCCTGTCGAGGCGTTCATACACTTAAATAGGATTAAGCTGGAGGTCCGTCGAGTCAAGCTCGATAAAACCACGTATTTTCGATCGAAACAACACGCTCGCACGATGGTGATTCCCAGAGATTACACCATTCCACAGATCATCATTAAAACTGAATTAAACTTATTACAGAACAAGTTCAAATGTTAACAAAGTACTAAGAGTTTTCATGTGGAAATAGACATAAATGTTTCTTGCAGCGGAATTAAACAAACTATCGTCCATACAAGGGTAACGTCAGGGTGAAGCCATCCCTAGCGCTACTCCACACGATCCTCGCCCGAGGTCGTGCCCCATTCGATGGTCCAGCCAGGAGGAAGCTGGCTCGGCCAGGTGAAACTGGCCGCTGCCTCCTCGACAGTCATTCCTGAAAAAGATGAGCCACAAGCAAGGCTGAGTATACTAATACTCAGCAAGGCCTACCCGTCGGATGAAAACTACATCACCAACTCCTAGACATGCAAGGCTTTTGGCTGGTGGGTTTGTTTTGCCAAAAAGCGACTAAGGATGGATCCTTACTTTCAATATTTAACCTAGCTTATCCATTCTAAGCTTAGCAACCTATCTAAGCAGTCAAGTGGTTCAAACAATTATTCCAAGCATCGATTTATGATCACCACTTTTCTTCCACTTGTTACTCAATGCAGCACAACGGTCAAGCAGTCTCATAACCACGAGAAGCGGACAGTTCGAACCGAATTTTGTAACCTTGCAAGGGAAACCCAAACACACGGGATGGTCTACCACACATGGCAAAACACACCCCAGGCTTTTCCCCTCGATCCGCAGGTGGTTTCTAGATCCCACTAACTTAGGGCAAAGGCTATCCGCACCCGGCGTCGCGCATATACCCAGATGTGATCAACAAGGGAAATACACTTCCAAGAAAGCAGGTTAAAGATCCTTCCTGCATCAATCGGTACTGGGCTCACCGGTCCCATGTCCCTAGCATGTGTTTAGTACGTTCAAAAACTTGACAGAAAGGTACCACATGTTTCGACCTTAAGTCACTTTGATCTACACAGATTAATATGCAACTGGTTTCAAACACATAAATTTAGACAAATACGGGTAACATAGTCCCTTGCCCTTATCATTCCACCTTTGGATATCTAGAAAAGTACAACTCCTATAACTTAACCTTGAGTGACAGAAATCACTTACTAAAAGTTGAGCTTTTTACCGTGTCCTTAAAGCATGGCTCCACTTGATCTTTTTACCAGAGCTTATCAACTAGTATTCAAACAAGTTATAGTACAATAAGCAATGGAATATGCAACTAAGGTTTCAAACAACTCCTAGAAACATAAATGCATAATCATAGGAATTGCTAAGTTGCATAAAATTTAGAACAATGGGTCATGCTCTAAATAGGTTGCTGGTATTCTTAACTCAAGGTTATCTTTGGGTTCACTGGGTCTTTTAGTGAGTGAACATATCAAAATGGAGCTACAGAGGAACAGTAGATTTCAAATGGTGCACAAGTTTTTTTTCGGTTTTTGAATTTTAGTTTAAAATGTGTTGCTCAAACATATGTATAAGCTTTGTAGAAATGAAGTTCTCATCATCACGAGTTCAGAGAATTTTAGTTTGCATTTTCGTCTATGATTTTTAATCGATTTTTGAACTTCTCATTTCACTCAAAACTTGAAGAATCTAATTACGAGTGGTCCTCGCAATGCAAGATTGAAATTAAAGCAATCCTCTCGGTTTTAATTCAAATTCAGCTAAACTCGGGGGAATGTTTACTTTGGAGGTGGTCTTGATTTGTAGGTGAGGTTCGGCCTCAACTCCGCGAGCTCTAGGGCGAGTGGGGTCAATGTGTGGACTTGTGAGCTTGATGGGTGACTCAAGTTGAGTGGTGCAGCTCGTTGGCGAGAGGAGAGGGCTCGGCTCATTGGCGACGGGGAGCGGAGAGCTTGGCGGCAATGGCGTCAAGGGGAAGATGTCCGGGGCGCGCGGCCTTGAAAGAGACCTCCACTTTTATAGGTAGGGCCAAAGTGAGGTTCCATCGAGGTTGTCAAGTGCTCAGAGTAGCCTGGACAGGAGGGCAAGTAGAAGGCGGCGGCGGAGGCGGCCGCCATGAGTGTCGACTTGTCCCGCCGTTCGTTCGTTGGTGGCCGGGGATTCGCGTGAGATAGGTCGGGAGATCTTGGCGTGGGCGAGGACCTTTTGGGCAAGAGCGGGTCAGGGCTTGGTCGGGGTCAACAGCAAGTCATGGCGCGGCTGCAGAGCTTGGGGACCGAGCGGCGTGGCTCGGGAAACGGGGAGCGGACCGGGGTCGACTTGTCCCGTCAAGTGGCCAGAAGCGTGCGCGAGGAGCCAGGATACAACCGGCGAGGGTTGGTCGGGCAACAGCAGCGCCGCCACGCGTTCCTCACAGGCGCAAGTGGTGACCACGATCAGAGGTACTTGAGTGCACTCACGAATCCGACAGTTGGCATCCAACGTTCTCCAAAATTTTGAACTGTGCAACAAAATCTTCCAAAGTAAAAGTTGTAGATGTTATCCTGGGACACAACTTTTACAAAGGATGACATATGAAAATGTCGATGATTTGAGCAGTGGCGAAGTAGGAAGTTGGGTCGGTTTTGGACGGTTTTTCAAATTTTTGAATGGCTTCCACTCAATTTTACAAAAATCGTTCAATACCAAAATTGTTTCATATGTGAAGCTGAACAACTTTTATTTTTTGAGATTTTGAAGTTTAGTGGAAAAATTTGATGATTTGGCCAAAATTCAAAATCAGCCTTTGTGACTTAGGTCAAATTTAAATGTGGTCGACCTTAAGTGGTGTTTTTCACCATTTTCTCCCCATTTTTGGAAAAGGTGAATATAACAAAAGTTTCTCTATTTGAAAAGACTAACAAATTTTATTTTGGTAGATTTTTAAGTGTGGTTATAAATTTTTGCTCTTTTGGACATTTTCCAATTTTGGCTCTTATGGAAATGTTGAAATTGAGCTTATCATTTTATGTGCCACAATGTCACTTCTTCTTTAAGGTTTTAATTTCATATTTCCAAAGTTTATTAGGTCAATTTGATTGCTTAACATCAGAGATGTTACACGGGGACAAACCGGAGGAAATGAATCGGAGGGATTGAATCTCCGGTTGATGAAGTCCAATCTCCCACTTTAGATCGAGGAATGTCTTGGCTCGGTGAAGAGATCGATGAAGAGCACCTCGGGTCGCCGAAGGGTGAAGAGAGAGGTGAAGAGAAGTGGTAAAAGGTTAGAATGAAAGGGTAACTTCTCCGGATTCACCCTTTAACCCGACAAAAACCGGATTGTCCGAAAATTTCGGACTGTCCGGTTTCGGCCAGATCCGAAAACTGAGAGTGACATTTCGTTTTAATCCAGAATGTCTGGTTTCCACTGCTCTCTAGGACATGAAACTGAGATTGACATTCCGGTTTAATCCGGAATGTCCAAAATTGACTTAAGGAAATTTGAGAAGATTTTCAGGGGAGGCTTCAGAACTGAGGATGACATTCCGGAAAAATCCGGAGTGTCCGGTTTAAACCGGATACTCCGAAAATTTTGGAATGTCCGAAATTTACTGCTTCAGGAATTTTGAGAATGAAGATTGAATTTGAGAAAGACTTTGATACTTGAACTTTGGGCATATAATTACCATAACTTATGACCAGAAACATTCAATCAATACAAAGCAATGGTCACAAGCCATGATATGAAATAGTTTTGAAACAAATTTTCAAAATCACATAAGCATGGCATTAAACTCATTTTATTTTCAAGCCTTTTTCATACAACAAGTCAACCTACGTTATGAGCATCAAGAATATTTATTTCATTCCGGAGTTGACAAAAACGACGCTCATCAAGAGGTTTTGTAAAGATATCGGCCAATTGTTCTTCGGTTCTCACATGTTTGATATCAATGTCACCTTTAGTGGAATGATCTCTTAGGAAATGGTGGCGGATATCAATGTGTTTGGTTCTAGAGTGTTGGACCGAATTATTGGCTATTTTTATGACACTCTCATTGTCACACAAAAGTGGAATATAGTTGAGGTTATAGCCAAAATCCATCAAGGTTTGTCTCATCCATAGTGAAAGTGCATCTAGGCCGATTTGTAGTTTTGGTGATATAATGACAACATAATTAGAAAAAGGACTAATGGCACTTGTTAAGTGTAAGCAGAGATTATACATGATCAAGAGCAAGCAAAAAGGAAGGATATATGTGGAGGCCCCCAAATTTTCATGAGAATGCATGTCAAGACCAAAAATGAAGGTTTAGCTATTGATTTTATCTTTTTGAGTCTTAGGACATACCGTACTATTAAGGGGGATGGAAAGTTCACACTTACGATGAAAAGTGCTCAAGAAAACCATACAAATATCCAAAAGAGCTTAGAAACCAACCAGACCCAAAAGCCTAGTTTTTTATTTGTGCAGTTCTGGCTGGCCCGGAACTTCCACGAATTTTCCCCAATAAGAACATGGAATGATATGCTAAGAACATGGAATGAGGGATGCAAACTTGCAAAGAGTCAAACAGAAGGCTAAAGGCATTAGCAAACATACTTTTAAATATAAAAAGTAAAAAAGAGTAAAGTTACAAATATAAACAGAAAAATGAGACCTGAGACATGTTCTTTATTTAAAGGAACTGAATGGATTCTAGAAGTATGCACATAAATGCAGACAAAGAGGATAGAGATGGAGTTAACTCAAGCAAGAAACATTATGCTGACATTTCACATTTTGGACAAATTTATCCATATTCTGCCCGAACCATGAGATTTCTAAATTCATTGAATAAAAATAATTAATCTGTGCTCTCAATCCAGGCACATTTCAAAGAATACATAATTTGTAAAAGCCAAGCTCAAAGGGACCACAATCAAGCAATGTTGATATTTTCAATCATCATCCTTCCAGTTATCGAAAATTAACCAAATCAAGCAAAGCTTATATTATAAGCACTAACAAGATGGCCATCACCAATGAAAAAGAGATTATGGTTAATTGCATTGCTAATATATGGTTGGTGCTTAAAGCCATAATTAGTGCTTGCTGAAGAAATCATACTGACCAGTGACAGATATAACAGAGATAATTTGGCAGACTAACAGTAAATACCCTATGCCACAAATTCAAGCATCTAAGTACATCTCTTTTCCCTTCAGTCTATAGGTTTTGAAGATGGAACAAATAAGAGACTATATCACCAACACAAAGAGCGCAATTTTTGCCATATTAGCAAGCCACAGCATTAACACAGGCTTTATTAAAGCCTCACATCTCAGATAACTTATTTTAGAAATGCATGTTAATAAATAAATGCATCCTCAGAAATCCATTGAAAATGACATGGCATTCATAACGTAAATGGTTCTGGATCATTTCAAAATTCTATTTCACAAACAAATGTAGGATCAGTTTAGCAGCCATTGGAGTTGGTTATGTTTGCTAATTAGTAGTGTCCCTAGGTGACAATGCTTCATTTGGTAAGTTGTACAATGACCTAGGAATCCTTTGGCTTGTACAATGACCTCCTTTGGCATTACTTGCAATAACTTTCGGCATGAGATGCTTCGGCACTCTCCTTTGATGCTAGTGGAATACAATCTACCAATTTGTCGAGCCACTTATCACGATTTTTCTCACCATAAAGTGCTTTATATCTGACAAGGATGTCATAATTCCTTAGGTTATCACTTCCAGGTGTCTCTGCTTTTGGAAACTGCTCAGATTTGCCAACTAGAGATTCTCTCGTTACATCTATAGGGTTAACAGGTCTTTTACGTAGGCCTCGTTTATTTGATAAATGATCGCTGTTGTCCATAGGTGTTTCTTCAGGTTCAAGGTCAGGAAGCTGCCCAATACGGTCTATTGCTTTCTTAACAAGGAGATCAATCTCTTGTTGCTTGTTATCCTCATAGTCCTTGTCCGTTAGGTTCCAAAGTTTCTTCTCAACTGCATCGTAGACCTTCTGGACAATAAATCCAGGGTGTTGCTTTCGACTGGGAATTTGCTTGTGCTGAGGAATGAAATGGACCACACATTTGTGCATAACTGACTCTGCAGGCACATTATCGATATGAAAACTGTAAAATAGCTCTCTCATATCACGTGCTACCCAATTTCCACCACCCTTCTTATCAGCCTCTTCTGGTCTATAAAACCAGTCACATTTAAGCTACCCTCTGTTTGTGTTATATCCTGCTCCAAGATAAGTAGCATGCAAATGTGTTACAAAAAATCAAATATCATAGAGAACCATAGCAAGTAGGTATCTGTATCAAAAACTAAAACTATGGATCACTATATTAAAACATATCGTTCTGGTTGTAAAATGATAAGGGAATTTGGCCTCACCACTAGCAAGAATGGGTAATCATTCCAGTCAGAGAATATAAGGTAAGGCTGACATTAAACTGCTCCACACAAAGGTTGGCCTCAGCTTAGGGTCCATTTACATCCATGGCAACATAAGAAACAAAAAATCAAACCCAAAATGATGCCTAGCAGCAAGCACTTAATTAGTTAATGTTCACGAAAAATGTCAACTATGATGTCCATTTTCCAACACTTCAAAGCAACAGTTCGAAGTTAGTAGTAACAACCAGATGCAGGGAACAACATAAACAATCCAAAAAAAACTTGGCATTATGACATTTAAAGGAAGCATTTATGCGAAAGCTGTGAGGTCACATAAACAAACACCTTGATACAAATCTATGTGAGTTACAGTCTAGGCACAATGCCAATTTGGAAATAGCACAAATGAGAACCTAGCCTAATCCCATGTGCCTAGTTAATTAGCATTCATAGTAAAATGAACATGTCTATCTTACTGGTATAAAGACTCCGGTCACTCAAACTATCACAGAACAGAAGCATCAATAGCTGCAAACTCATCAAGCTTTGTGAACTAGCCTATGGAACCCTACAAACAAATCGAGTAAAAATAATAAAATAACATTTAAATTGCCGAGTCCCTGATCTGATCGCAGACCTTGAGGATGGTGACATAGGGCTTCTGAGTGCGGTCTTCAGGTGTGAGCAGCACGGGGTCCTCCTGCACGATAAAGCCCACAGCAATCAGCCAATCACCCACCGGAAAGGAAATAATCCGTGCCTCCCGAAACCCTAAAACCACACAACACGGCGGAAATCGGGAAGCGGAAGAGGAAGGAGGCGGCGGCTTACCAGCTCAAAGGTGTTGCCCTCGTACTCGAAGGAGATGTAGTGCTTCTTCTGCTTCTTCCCCTTACCGGTGACCTTGACGGGGTCCCCGATGGGCACCGCCTCCGTGTTCTCCTCCTCTCGGGGCTCCTCCTGCTGCTCCTCCTCCTCGGACTCCTCATCCTCACTCTCCGGTTCGCGGCGGCGCTTGGGCCGTCCACGGTGCCGGCGATCACAGCCGTCGATCAGCCACCCCGGGCGAGATCCCACCGCATGTTCCCGAAATTTTTGAGCCGTTTGGGGGCAAGTCTGAAGCACGCACTACTAGAGAAAGGAGCATTCGTCCACTTCACGTTAGTACCAGTTGTTTTTTTAGCCGGTACTAAGCCAATTTAGTACTGGTTGGTAAGCACAGAGACCCCCCGGGACCATTTAGTATCGGCTCGTAAGTACAGGGAAACCCCGGGACCATTTAGTACTGGTTTGTAACACCACCTGGTACTAAATGGTGGCATTTAGTACCGGCTCGTGTTACGAGCCGGTACTAAATGGTCTGCCTCGGTATAGTTCAAAAGGATAGCATATCCCACCTAGTCACAAGTGATGCATAGGTGGGATGGTAGAGGAAGCTACGCACGAGGCCGAGGTCGCGAGTTCGAACCCCATGGACTGCGCACGCGCATTTACGCGTGAAAAAATCGCGAGCCCTCCCGACAAGTTCAAAAGTTTTTTTCTTTTTTAAGCTCAAAACCATTTAGTACCGGTAACATCAACCGGTACTAAATGGCCTACGCCACCTCGCGTGGCGTGGGCAGTCGTTTAGTACCGGTTGGTGTTACCAACCGGTACTAAATGGTCCCGTTAGTACCGGTTGCAACGGTTGTTGCAACCGGTACTAAATGGCTACCCATTTAGTACTCAAAACCATTTAGTACCGGTAACACCAATCGGTACTAAATGGCCTGCGCCACCTCACGTGGCGTGGGCAGCCGTTTAGTACCGGTTGGTGTTCCCGTTAGTACCGGTTGTTGCAACCCATACTAAATGGCACCGAAAATGCGGTACCGGTTGCACAACCGGTACTAAAGGGGTTTATAGCCCGGTACTAATGCTAGGATTTCCAGTAATGACGGAAGTCGGTGAGTCCGGGGGTTGCACGGATATTGAATGCGCTGGGATACGTTGTACCGACAAAATCTCTTCTCCCTCTACTTTTAATGCTTGCACTTTTAAATATTTTAGAGCAAATCTGTAAGGGTGTTTTTAAGCCTTTCTAAGAGACATTACTTATACAATAAGTTGTCTAGGACGTTGGGGTTTGGGTTTAGCTGTTTAGCCTCGAGGAAGAAAGGAATGGACAAGTCAGGACTCAGGAGTGCACTACGGGAGAGCCTGGCTTTGCCGAGTGCTAAATATCGGGCACTCGGCAAAGAGCTCCTTGCCGAGTGCCAGGCACTGCCGAAATGTCGGCAAAGCTCTCTTTGCCGAAAGTGCCCGCACTCAGCGAAAACCGGCGCCGAACAAAGAGCCTCTTTGCCGAGACCACACTCGGCAAAGGACGGCCCTCGACAAAGAGCTGACGGGGGTACTTGCCGTCAGCTTTCCCGAGTACCCCCCCGTTAGGCACTTGGCAAAGAGTCTTTGTCGAGTGCCAGAGTTGGGTACTCGGCAAAGTTTTTTTATTTTTTTTTTGTTTTCTGCCTCCAAACTTTTTCTTCAACCCTTACACATTAAGTTGAAGTACATCCTCAAATTTGGCACATTTCTCGTTCTTTTTGCTATATATCCATAATTTATTTCATTTAATTGCATTTTTTCGGGAAATGTAAGTTTGAACTGCAGGTGCATCGAATCATGGAATTCGACAAGTGGAAAAATGATATTCGCGTTACTTATTGTATTTTGAGGCCGTTTCCAGGAGCATGCCTAAAGTTTTAAACATCTCACGCACGAAACATAGCGACAAAATTGCGGGTGAAGTGTTTTTTAATTATATAAAATGCAAACAAAGTTTGAAAATCATGAAACTTGGTGACGCGTCTTTACATCACATGTGGAGGCTATGGTAAAAATTTGAGAACATTTTGCACACGTTGTCACATAGGATGGTTAGAAACCTAGACATCTCACGTGAGATGTCTAGGTTTCTAACCATCATACGTGACAACGTGCGTGAAATGTGATCACACCTGAGATCACTAGGTTTCTAACCATCCTACGTGACAATGTGCGCGAAATGTTCTCAAATTTTTACTATAGCCTCCACATGTGATGTAAAGACGCGTCACCAAGTTTCATGATTTTCAAACTTCGTTTGCATTTTATATAATTAAAAAACACTTCACCCGCAATTTTGTCGCTATGTTTCGTGCGTGAGATGTTTGAAACTTCGGGCGTGCTCCTAGAAACGGCCTCAAAATACAATAAGTAAAGCGAATATCATTTTTCCACTCGTCGAATTCCATGATTCGATGCACCTGCAGTTCAAACTTACATTTCCCGAAAAAATGCAATTAAATAAAATAAATTAAGGATATATAGCAAAAAGATCGAGAAATATGCCAAATTTGATGATGTACTTCAACTTAATGTGTAAGGGCTGAAGAAAAAGTTTGGAGGCAAAAACAAAAAAAATTATGCTTTGCCGAGTGCCTAAAGGGGGGGCACTCGGCAAAGGTGAAAGTTTTTTAAAAAAAAACGCGGACGATTTCGGATTTTTTTAATCTGAGCTTTGCCGAGTGCTAGATCTGCGGCACTCGGCAAAGAGGTAAGGTCTTTTTTCTTTTAAGTACGGTTGTTTCTTTTTTTAAAAAAAAAAGAAAACTTTTTGACGAGTGCCATATCTACGGCACTCGGCAAAGATATTTGAAAAAAAAAATTAAAAATTCTTTGCCGAGTGCCAGTTCGCAGGCACTCGGCAAAGGAAAGGAAATGTCCTACGGCCGCCCACCCCCAAGCCCCATCGGCCACACACACACAACACGCCAAGACCTGCCTCGTCTGCGACCCGCCCCCGCCACCCCCCCCCCATGGTGAGCCCCGCCCCCCACCCCACCGTCCGCCCACAAGCCCACGCCTGCCAAAGCCTTCAAAGACCGCCCCCACGCACCAGCCACCCACCCTGCCCACCCGCTCAGCCCCCCCCCCCTGCCCCCTCCTCCTCCTCCCCTCCTCCTCCCTCCCTCCTCCCTCCCTCCACGCCCTACCAAGCCCCAGCCAAGCTGCCCACCGCCCACGGAGAAGGAGAGGGAGGGCCATCCTCCTCCTCCCCCTCCGTGGGGGGCAGCGCTAACCCGCCCCCCCCCCTCGCCGTCGATTGTTGGAGGGAGGAGGCAGAGGTGAAGTAGGAGGAAGGAGAAGAGGAGAAGGAGGAAGGGAAGGAAGGAGAAGAAGAAGAGAAAAGAAGAGAAGAAGGGGAAGAAGGAGAGGAGGAAGGAGGAAGAAGGAGGAAGGGGAAGAGAAGGAGAAGGAGGAGGAAGGAGGAGGAGTTCTTGGCGTCTTCTTCTGCGCGTGCACGTCCCGCCACCGCCCAAGGTATATGCACCGTCCCTTTGTGAATGTCGGCCTTCGTGTCATGAATGTCGACCTTCGTGCCGTTGTGAATGTCGTGAATGTCGGCCTTCGTGCCCTTGTGAATGTCGGCCTTCATGCCGTTATTTTTTATAGGTTTTGGAAACCTCCCTGTACAGGGGAGGTTCTGTCGAAATTTTCAACTTATAGTGTTGTGTTTCTTGTTTTGCAGAGCAGGGCCTGTCGGAGGGGACCCATAGTACCTAGGCGACCCAGATCGTCTTCGTCGGTGCTGCGGTCCTGCCTGCACAGCCTCGCCTCGCCACTGCACCGACTCGCCACTGCCCCGCTAGCCTGACTCCACCACCACCCTAGGTATAAATAACCTCTCTTCCTTATCGTTGTCGTAGATCGGTGTAACCCAGTTAGGCGTCTCCCGTCCGAAAGAGATACGGTTGGAAGTATGCAGATCTTTGCAAATGTATAACCGTATCTGTTTCGGATTATCCACGTTTTCTGGACAGCCCACGGATGCGTAGACGAGGTTAGTTTTTTGATGGTTCGCTCCAATCCGAGACAGAGTTTTGGCATCACCTCCGTGTTGTTCTCCGGATACACACTCTCCCGCCAGGGCGTGTATCCGGAGAACAATGAGGGAGGTGTTGCCAAATTTGTTTCGACTCGAGTAGACCATGGAAACTAACCTCATCTACGCATCCGCGGGTGGGATTAGGACCTATCCTCACCTATTAGATAGTAGAAACACTACGTGAGATGCAGCTTGATGGTTACGTTACTCGTTGATATCTATTTTAGAGGATGGATGATCGTGAGTGGATGTACATGGATATACGAAGTCGAGTGATTTCAAAGACTTTGAATGGGGGCGAAGACCAAGGCTTTCTTGGACCGTGCATTCGCCGAAGTGCGAATAGAGCGCATCTAATGAAGTGTCCCAAAGCATGTGTGTGCAAACAAGTAAAATGGCAAAAGAAGAACAACATGGGTATACATCTTCAGAAGCATGGCTTTATGCCGGACTATACCCGGTGGATCCACCACGGTGAAGCCCATCGGATGAGAGAGGAAGTGGTGAGACCACGCCTCAAGCATGTTGATGATGATGGCGGGGTTGCGGACATGTTAGATGACTATCAACAAGCATAGATCCCTGATGGACGTGCGGAGGAGACGGAGGCATCCGCAAAGGCGTTCTATGACATGATGTCTTCGGCACAGAAACCCCTTCATGATCGGACAACGGTTTGTCAACTCGATGCCATTGGACGCGTGATGGGGTTCAAGGCCGAGATCAACATGGGTCGACAACACTTCGATGGTATGTTGGCCTTGATTGTTAGCATGCTTCCAGAGGGCCACGTTCTGCCAAAGAGCCTGTACGAGTGCCAGAAACTCCTTGATGGACTCAAGATGCCTTACGAGCAGATACATGCTTGTCCAAATGGGTGTGTCCTCTTTAGGAAAGAACATGAGCATGAAAAGTACTGTCCGAAGTGCAAATCCTCCAGGTACCTGGAGGTAGACTCTAGGGATGGCCACAAGAAGTAGCTTACCGTCCCGATGAAAATCTTACAGTACCTCCCGTTCGTGCCGAGGATCCAACGGCTATACATGAGAGAGGAATCTGCTAAGCAGATGACGTGGCACAAACAGGGCACATGATACAATCTTGACAAGATGGTACATCCGTCCGATGGTGAAGCATGGAACCACTTTGATGGCATTCATCATGAGAAAGCATCAGAGCCTCGTAACGTACGTGTTGCGCTGGCAACAGATGGGTTCAATCCTTATGGTTTGATGGCTGCCCCCTACACATGTTGGCCCATGTTCGTCATCCCCCTCAATATCCCCCCCCCCCGGCGTCGCATTTGAACGTCAGAACGTATTCTTGTCATTGATAATTCCTGGACACCCAGGGAAGAAGATGGGTGTCTTCATGGAGCCTCTGATTGATGAATTGGTCAGTGCTTGGGAGGATGGGGTATGGACATACGACAGAGCTACAAAGACACCCTTCAAAATGCATGTTTGGTACCAGTACGCCATGCATGACTTCCTAGCGTATGGGATATTCTCCGGTTGGTGTGTC
The DNA here is from genome assembly GCA_904845875.1 of Miscanthus lutarioriparius. Classification (NCBI taxonomy): domain Eukaryota; kingdom Viridiplantae; phylum Streptophyta; class Magnoliopsida; order Poales; family Poaceae; genus Miscanthus; species Miscanthus lutarioriparius. Next base: position 71,443,088 of record CAJGYO010000012.1, on the reverse strand, counting down.
CACGAGAAGTTCCCATGTCCATTATGCAAGGATCGTCTGAGGTTCATCTGGCTCAAGAAGGGTGGCAAGTATTCGTCGTTTGACAAACATCGTCAATTCCTCCCTCCCGAGCATCCATTCAGGCAAGACACCCAGAACTTTATGAAAGGTGTCGTAGTGACAGAACCTACACCACAGATGATGACTGGTGCCGAGGTTCATGCTCAGATAGATGCTCTCGTGGAGAATCAAGAAGGTGATGGCTTCGTGGGATACAGTGAGGAACACATGTGGACTTATAAGTCGGGCTTGACGAGGCTCCCCTATTTTGATGACCTTCTTATGCCACATTACATTGATGCTATGCACACATAAAAGAATGTCGCCGAGGAACTCTAGGGAACAATCATGGAAACTAAAAAGTCAAAGGACAACCCTAAGGCTAGAGTGGACCTAGCAGAGTTGTGTGATATACCACATCAAGAGATGCGTGCTCCTAGAGGCGGCAAGACATGGAAAAGGCCTAAGGCAGATTTCGTCTTGACCCCAGACAAAGGAGGGAAGTACTCCAATGGATCCAGACGTTAATGTTCCCTGATGGGTATGCAGCGAATCTGAGGAGGGGAGTGAACTTAACTACTCTCCGAGTGAACAGGATGAAGAGTCACGACTACCACATATGGATTGAGCGGCTTCTTCTGACGATGGTTCGAGGCTTTGTCCCTGAGCACATATGGACAGTGCTGGCAGAGTTGAGCTACTTCTTCCGCCAGCTCTGTGCCAAGGAGTTATCTCGGACCGTGATTGCAGACTTGGAAAAAGTGGCACCTGTCTTGCTTTGCAAGTTAGAGAAGATCTTTCCACCCGGCTTCTTCAATCTGATGCAGCATCTGATATTGCACCTCCCGTATGAGGCACGAATGGGGGGCCCGTGCAGGCCCATTGGTGCTATCCAATCGAGAGATGCCTAAAGACACTTCGGAAAAAGTGTAAAAACAAAGGCAAAATTGAGGCTTCCATTGCAAGTGCATTCACTATGGAGGAGGTGTCAAACTTCACAACATTGTATTATTCTGACAACCTTCCAAGTGTGCATAATCCACCTCCTCATTACAATGCTGACAAAAATGCCTCGAGCCTCAGCCTTTTCCAAGGGCAACTTGGAAGAGCAGGTGCATCGACCAATAAGCCCCTGACAAATGTGGAGTGGCACAAAATCATGTTATATGTGCTGACCAACCTTGAAGACAGGTTGCCAATGGCTATGACCAAAGGGTCAAGTCATCGGATGCCTACGACATCAATGGATATCGATTTCACACAGGAAGCTACGAGCGGAGGCGGCCCAATCGAAGAACCACAAATAGCGGGGTTTTTACACCCGGCACTGATGGCGTAGACTATTATGGAAGAATTGAAGAAATATACGAACTTTCATTCCGTGGTAGCACAAATCTTTATCCTGTCGTATTCAGATGCCATTGGTTTGATCCGGGAGTAACGAGGAAGACCCCTCATCTTGGTCTAATCGAAATTCGACAGGATTCCGTCTATCCAAGAGACGATGTGTACATTGTGGCGCAACAGGCCACATAGGTTTATTATACGTCATATGCTTGCAAGACTAGACCGGATCTTAGTGGTTGGTTTGTTGTGCACAAGGTCTCGCCACATGGTTGACTACCTGTCCCAAACGATGAAGATTATAACTTCAACCCAAGCACGTATGACGGAGAGTTCTATCAAGAAGATGGGCTACAAGGGAGGTTTGAGATAGACTTAACCGGTGAGATAGGAATGGACGTAGACAATGTAATGGTTGATGATGATGACGATGGAGATGAAGTGCGAAATGCAAAGGACTTACAAATGCTTGAGCAATTACGTGTAGGCAATGACAATGAAGACAACATTCCTCCATCGGATAGTGTTGATTATTTCGACATGGTTGATAGTGATGATGAGACTTACTATCCAGCTAATCCCGATCATGAAGATTATTTGTAACATACATGTAATACTTTGTAATTTTGTAATTTTGTTTTGTTTTGTTTATTTTGCATCTATTTCTAATTACTTCTTTCTTCTTTTTAATTGCAGGTGACTGAACAAAAATGTCGGGCGGCCGAAGAGAGGAACCTGAGCTCGTTCTACCATGGAGCCTCCGGTGTAGGAGCCTCCAGCGGAGGGGGCGAGGAGGAGCAGGGGACGTCTTCGACGAGGCGGAGGAGCACGAGGACCATGACTAGGAGGAACAGGAGGACCACGCCCGTGGTCCAGCAGCAGCAGGAGGAGGAGGAGGAGGAGGAGGAGCAGGTGTAGCAGGAGGCGGGTGAGGAGGAGGAGACACCGGTCCAGGAGGAGGCAGACGAGGACGAGGACGAGGACGAGGATGGGGGCGGGGGCGGGACGGGAGCTACCGCTTCCTCTAGTTCGTCAGGTGTCTACTTGCGAGGACCCTCCACCCTCCCTGACCGACCGCATACTTGTCTACGCCTAGTGATTCGCCCAGAGGAGCAAAGGTAAGTGCCTTTGCATGTTATCACTTTTACTTCATATGCTATGTTCGATATCGAAATAGAGACTAATATGTTTTCTTAATCACTTCTGCAGGGGGTGGGAGATTGTGTCGGGGAACACTGCCTCCCGCCATGTCAATGGCATCCTAGGTCTCCTGTGCAGGACCCACTTCCCTGGCATGGTCATGCATGCCGGGAACCTCGAGCCCGCCTTCACGTTTGCCCACTACGAGTCCGCCCCCCACGTGGAAGCAGGCACCGTGGCTGCGCTCGTCATTCGGGAGTTCTGGGTAAGTCTTCCTCGCACTACATGGCTCAATACAACGCATTCATTGGACTCTACTAGAAATAACTAATGCATACATCGTGTCTGTATATGCAGGAGTACTTCAAACTTGACGACGGATTCGAGGGCACGACAGAGGCAGTGGCTAAGCGAGCTTGCAGGAAACGCGTCATCGACGTCCATCATGAGGCGCGACTCCAGGCCATCATAGATTACTATGGGACGAAGCTCGGACAGAAGGTCACCAAGAAGGACATCCGAGAACAAGACCTGACACTGACCAAACCCCAGTTCCTTGAGGTAGCTAAAGAACATTAAAATTGGTTCCTTTTGAGATTAAGTATGAATCACTTGTTTTTCTAATATGTCAACTACTTGATGACGTGTAGGTGATTCCTTGGTGGTGCAACGGGTGCCCCGTGGCTTGGGCGAAGATGGTGGACAGGTGGTTAAGCGCGGAGTGGGCCGCTCAGCACGCGGCTGCCCGGCAGCGGCGTTTGTTCATGCCAGGTGTATCACACCATCAAGGCAACCGCAACCTCTCCGGATACACCCGAGCATGGGTACGTGGTCATGTTTCTATTCTTCTTGCTTTCGTTGAACTCGGCAAAGAATTCTAATCATCTTGTTTTCGTTCTTGTAGTTGGCGGCACATCAAGGCCAAGAGTGCTCCAACTTCGCCGCATTTGCCATGGCACACAAGGGCAAGGCGTCGTCCGACGTCTCCTTCAACTCGGACGACCCGGCCGAGGCGTACACAAACTCGAGCGCCTACGAGAAAATCATGGAGTACACGGCGGCGGCAAGGTCGATCCATGGGCCGGAGTACGATCCACGGACCGACAACATTGATGCAAACACCGTCATGAGGATTGGACAAGGCAAGAAGCATGGCCGCTACTGGATTGGCGACAGCGTAATCAACACAGCCTCTACTCCCACTCTCTCCCAGATCCGAGCACAGAGCACGATCGCCTCCTCACTCCCGGCGATACGCTCACGGCTGAGCACTTCACAGCACCGGGTTGACACACTCCAGGTTTTTCATGTTTTACTCGGCGTACATTGATCTTTACACAACTCTATTTCCTTTGCATTATTGTAACATTAGCTTTGCAACAATTTGTAGGCCCAGGTGGAAGAAGCAAACAGGAGGGCCCAGGAGCTGGAGCTGGGGTTGGCGGCCGAGCGGGCCGTGCGGGAGGCCGACAAACTCGCCCAGGAGAAAAGGTTGGCGGACATTATTGCCTGGATGCAAACTACGACGGGTGCTGCTATGCCTCCTGGGTTAATGGGTCCACCTCAGCCTCCTCACTCCGCTACTCCAGTGAGTAATGTCACACATGCAAGGAATTGCTACAACCGCTATTCAACTAATCTTGTCTCATGCAATCTCTTCTCCTGTGTGCAGCCTCAGTTGGCAGGTTTGAACAACCCAGCTCAGGGCACTCCGAACGAGCAGATGTTTCCTTTCCCATCGTCAGCAGGATGGCCACATCAAGGGCCGCTTTAGTGAGTAGCGCTTGTAGTTTCATGTCTTGTTCTCTTCGCAATGGATTTCTGTCCGAGACAATGTTGTTGTCATGCATGTGTTATTGTGACATGTGGTGATGGATTTGAACTACTTGTTGAATGATGTGGAATCCTGTCGAATAATGGATGGAATTACTGTGACATGTGGTGAACGGATGTGATTCATGTGGTATGTGTGATGGATTGTGATATATAAGGTGCTGGATGTGGTATATATGTGATGGATGTGATATATATGTCATATGTTGTGTTTGCAGTGATCGAAAGCAAAAAACAAAAAAAACAAAAAAATTTGGTCACTTTGCCGAGTGTAACACTCGGCAAAGAGCCTTTGCCGAGTGCCTTTTGCCCTGGCACTCGGCAAAGCTGCCAAAAAATGCACTACCAGGTCTCTTTGCCGAGTGCCAGTACCCTGGCACTCGGCAAAGCTGTGTACACTACCATGTGTTTCGTAGCTTTGCCGAGTGCCAGGGGCAAAGAATTTTCCAAAAAAAAAATATTTTTTCTTTGCCGAGTGCCGTCTCAGTTAGGCACTCGGCAAAGATTTTTTTTAAAAAACATTTTTTTTCTTTGTCGAGTACCGGGTCAGGAAGGTACTCGGCAAAGGATTTTTCAAAAAAAAAGGGAAAAGCTTTGCCGAGTGGGCACTCGGCAAAGACGCCGTCAACGGCTGACGTCCAATTTTCTTTGCCGAGTGCCCGACAAACGGCACTCGGCAAAGAACCATTCGCCGGATGCAGCTTTGCCGTTTGCTCTTTGCCGAGTGTGGCACTCGGCAAAGCTTTTGCCGAGTGCAATAGGGCCTCAAAGAGCGCGTCTCCAGTAGTGGTGGGTAGGCCGGGTTCCACATGTCATAGTAGCTTTTGTGTCGAAATTGAAAATAAAAACAAACACTAATCGCGTTTTCCTCAGCCCTTTGCAACTTGCAAGTTACAACTCACTCACCACACTTTCCTTTCCATGATGGGGAGAAAGGTAATTACAAATGGACACTTCATCAGAAATTCAAATAGGCCTCCAGGCAATGCAAATCCATCCTATATATTTGCTTTTTACACAAGTGATATCCAAATATTTTCTTTGACACTAAATTTGTATGCCAAGATTCCTGACCAATCTCGCAACCGTGCAACGCTTTTTGCCAGAGTATGAGAAGCAGAGAAGGTGGTGCCTACGCCGAGATCGTGTTGCCCTTCAACTTGCTGCGCAGCAGGCCAATTCAAGCGTGGGGGAGGCCAACTTGACGCTGCTTCTGATTGAGTCTTTAACGTAAAAATATTTAAGAAAAAAATACACGAGTAGCGGGCCGGGCCAAAAATTTACGCGACTAGCAGGTCTCCTGCCCGCTCGCTGGACGGGAAAGGCCTACACGCGGGCCTAGGCGGATGTCCCGCCTGTTGGCTGGGCGGCTTTAAATCCCGCCCGACCAGCGGGCGAGTCTTCGATGCGGGGCGGGCTGATGAGTGGGGCCAGGGAAGTCCCGCCCGGCCGTCGGGCGGGATTTCATAACCCGCCCAACAGTCGAGCGGTTTCTTGGCACCCAATTTCCCTCCTAAAACTTCAATTGAAACTTCAATGACAATAAAAAGTTTCTAAATAAAGTCAGAAAAATAAATAAAAGGCTTGTTGGAAAATACATTCCGAGTACTACCTACTACGTAGTGGTATAACATGCAGTAGTTGAAAAGCCAAATATTTTAATTTATTCAATTTCAAACAAGGGGAGAAATCATATCATATAAGAACTCATGATGTGGAAAAACTTTTAAAAATGAACATCAGAAAGCGGCATCTGATTAGGTGGAATACATCCTCTCAAATTACAAACAACACAAATGAAAAGAAAGGTTAATGCATAAAATGTTCTCATTTAAATAGAATAAGATTAAACTGGCCTTACTCTCATAAACTGGAATTGTCAATCGGCAATACATCAGTGCAGTTTTTGCCAATCTTGTAGCTCCATATATATCTGGACCAGTAATAAGTTATTATTAAGATAGGAGAGTGTAGCTGAATGGGGAGTCGCAGTGGTGTTGGTTGTGCCTATCAGCCTAGCCTAACCTAAAAAACCATAGTTGATTGGACCATGTATATCTGGACCAATAAAAGGTGTTATTAAGATAGCAGACCATAGTTGAATGGGAGTGGCATTGGTGTTGGTTGTGCCTATTCTACAGAATCACGACTAGGAAGTAGGAACCTATCTAATAAAAAAAAAGGGATTATCTAATAAAAAAAGGGAGTGGCACAGGTTGCTCTAGTCGCTTAGTTTGTTCCCTAACTGATTCATACTAGAATGGAAATATACCTTAAGGAGTGTTTCACGTGTGTGCAGCAAAGTAACTGAGTAAGCATGGTAGAGCTTCCGCTCTAACTGCTCAATGATCTTGTAGATAGGACCTGCTTCAGTATTATCTATTGTCCCTCATTAAGGTGATACATAATCATTTTGGTCATCTGTTAGGAATATAGGCACCTAATCATGAAAAAGGATACTTCCTGATGAAAGAAATGAAGAAGCTTTATCCGATAGCGTTGCAATTTCACTTCTCATCTTTTCTATCTCCCCCTCGTCTCTAGAAACACTACATTTCTGGCATTTATAAGCTTTTTCTCCTACAAAAGTTAGATTTATACAGAATATAAGATTCAGGATCACTGAAACAAAAATGACCTTTTCAGTTTCAATAGATACCAATAAGATATTTGGTAATTTCCAGTAATTCAATTGGTGCTTTCCTGTCTTATCAGCAACCAACCTGAGGCGGGCAGCAGATAGCCATTACATGATTGGTTTTTGCATCTATAACCCTCAGGGAGAGCATCTTCTTCAGAATCCTGTAACATTGGGAAAAATGAAAAGCAGAGAACATCTGGATTGTCAGAGATGTGTTAATTTTCCTCAAAAGAGAGAAAAATAGTGTCCAGTCAGAGTGCAAAACCTTGACACAGCGTGGACATGTGCAGGTGAAGAAGTACTGTTTCAGGTCATTCTGTCTCTTCTTAGTAACGGCTGCAGTCTCAATATAGCTTATTGATACCTGACAAAAGATGCATACTAGCATCATCCAGAAGGAGAAAGGGCAAGGAGGGGGAGCAAGGGCAAAGGTGGATCCCTTACCTCTTCATCCTTGCCTATAGGTTGTAATGCACGAACATAAGCTGTCCGACCATCAAATATAAAAACTGCATTTGGTACGCAACTAAATACGCAGAAAGGAAAGAGTTAAAAGGAAACAAACATTTATCAAATATTCAAATCCGAGGAAGATGCTAAACAAGAGAACACAAATTTAGTATACCACCTGTGGTTAATGATAGATATACCAGGGTATAGTCCAGTCCCAAGAGGCCTAAGTTCAGGATCACATAAGGCGTCTTTGGATGCCTACACCACCCCCGTCCAGGCCCGCCGCATGCAGCATCCGAGCGTTTGGTTGCCTGGTCGAGCGGCTGGGCCAGGCCACGCCCGTGCGGCCGTACAGCGCGAGCCAGGCTCGCGGGAAACGCAGACAGCGGCTGTTTCCCGCGGGCCTGGCTGGCCGGGTGCGACGATTAACATTTTAATACCGTCATTAGTATATGATTAGTATATATTAAGCGATATTAAAATATTTTAAAGAAGATTAAGATACAATAAGATAAATAAGAACTATTATAGTATAATTATGTAAAATAAATATCATCTTCTTGATTATTTAACGATTTTTATCTCATGCAACCTTGGCTCATACGGGCAACCAAACAGCATCTCTTCTAAGACAGGCTCAACAGATACAACCAACCAAACAGAGAGCAGTTGCATGAACTCAGCCTGTCCCTGGCCAGCCAGGCTCCCAGATGCAGGCATCCAAATGCCCCCATATTGTATGGGCATTGCAGGCAAACTGCAGGTGTGGCGAACTATCAATTAGTTAAGCTTAATTCATCACTAAATATCCTTGAACTTACACATTAGTCCTTAGAACAAAGGATTATATAAATATGACTGCCCAGAGAAAGCTGGCAAAAGCGGTAATAACTTGTAATTTGTCATCACGGTGACTTACAAGTCACAACTTATTAAGACCTAGATATGAGAGCAAGTGTAACAGCACGCAGTAGCTCATATATTGGAAGGGTTGATATACAGAAGGGACCAGAAGTAAAGAACATGCCCATGGCCTAGGATGACAAACATTTCTAAGTTAATGCTGTGCTTAAAAGCCAAACAGTTTGTAAAATAGTCCTAACGTTACACAAAAAAACCATGTCATTTTTGTTAGGAGTTGTTTTGATTCATGAGATATTCCTGCCTAGATGCTATTCCAGTTATCCTTGGTGAGTTAAGTTTAATTCCAGTTCACATTTTTCAAGGTGTTAAGACCAAACTGACCACATTTAAATATATGTTCTGAACTGTGTTAGAATTGATCTCATCCATCTTGACCCAACGGTCGAGACGGACCCCTTGACCGCGCCCTGATCGGGGACGTCCAGCCATCTAGTGGCTAGTGGGCCTCGTCGCACAGTGCCTATAAAGAGGAGGTGGGGCAAACGACTCTTGGTACGAGGTTCACTGCCGCCGCCACAACCCCACCGTCTAACCCTAGTCCGATCGAGAGGAGGCCTTGCCAAGGCAAGGAAGCGCCATCGGCTCCACCATCGTCGGTCTCCACAGCTACACCAACCGTCATTTAGTTCATGCGCGCGCAGATCTTCACCGACGAACCAGAGAAGGCAGGGAGCTCCTCCGACGGTCATATGCTTCTACGTCTCCCTCTCTCTCTGTCTCCTACTCCCTCTGAATCTCTAAGTCACTGATTATCCCAAATACAAGTAAACACCCACTGGATCTACACCTAGACGATCTAAAGAATCTAACAATGGTATCGGAGCCAGTCTAGTTCGTAGATCTGGATCGGGGAAAGAAAAGCAAATCAAACCCTAACCCTAGATCGGGTACGGAAAAAGTGTGAATGAGATTGAGACACGGTTTCAACAAAGAACCCTAACCCTACCAATTCGCCAGCCTAGGGTGTAGATCTAGGGTTTCCTAATCAAAAGCAAAGAAAAACGAAGAAAAGAAAAGAACGGATTAGATCCTTCGGATCTGAGCAGACAGAACGGGTTCCTTAACCCTAACCCTAACTGGGTGAAGATAGAAGGGGCTCGACCTCAAGACCGCTTGATCCGAACCCTAACCCACTATAGACTCGGGGAAGAAGAAGAACAGGGTGAATCCCTAACCCAAAACCCTAACCCTAGATCCAATCCCCATCCCCAAATCGATCAAAACCGAGAAGAGAAGCAAGATCCAAACAAGCAGAAACACAGAAGGGGAAAGGGAAAAGCAAGGCCGGTGGCTTACCTCACCGCAGCCATCTCCGCCGTCGTGCGGGAAAGACCGGACCACGCAGGTGTTCGTCGCTGAGATGCATCCGCGTGGAATGCGGGTATAGGGAGCCCCACACGGAGCCGCAGCTGATGCGCGCTTCTCCTGGGGAGCGTCACGCCAGAAGAGGGCCCGCGATGGCGCCGTCTTCGCCTTCTCCTCGAGCTCACTCCATGCCGCTCGAGTTCTTGAGAGAGAGAGAGAGACGCGCGAGAGAGAAGGGGAGCAAAGAAATCAAGCTAGGGTTCCGGGGGAGGCCGGCCGCGTGGGTTTTTGATCGGGCGAACGGCCGGACGGCCGTCGGATTTTATCCGACGGCGAGGAGTCACCGGCCACTCAATGCCCTAGGCGGCGAAAGCACGCCATGACGTTTCGCTGGCCAGCCCATGTTGTGCGCTCTGGGTGGTCTGCGATGCGCGCCGTGCCGAAGTTGGGCCGGGTCGTTTTTGCGGTTGGGCCCACAAATAATAAAGAATTAAGCCATTTTATTTTTCTAATTTTTCAGTAAAATGCAATTTCCTAGAAAATGATAAATGGCTCAAAGAAAATTGAAAAGAGAATTTTCCTATGGGTAAAATTCAACAATTATGTCCATAGTTCCCGCTGCAAAGATTGTTTTATACTCCGATTAAAATTTTGGATTATTTTAATTGGAGGAATAGTTGGTTTAAAGTTAAGATAAATTATAATATTATTATTTTCTGATCAACGTTGATGATAACAATATTATAAGTTTATTTATGAGTTTAAGTTTAAAGTTAAATTATGGTGTTGTTATTTTCTGACCAACGTTGATGATAACAATATTATAATTTTATGAGTTTTATGATTAAAGTTTAAATCTCTGATGAATTTTGCATCAAAGTGACTAATTTTTAGAGAATAGATAAAGATCAAGGAATGCTCTTAAACTAGAGAAATGTATTTTCATGTTTTCACTGAAATGAAGTTGATTGTCTTCTAATTAAATTCGAACCAACGGGAGAACTTAATTTTGAGGAGCAGTTCTATGTTTTCAAGATTATTGAATTTCTATACGTTAATTCCATTTCTGCCCAACGGTGATGTGGAATTAATGTAGAAGAATGATGTTTTTATTCTATTTCTGCCCAACGGTAATATAGAATAGAACATAAAGATTTCAAAGTTTAATGAGCATTATTGTTGAATATTTTTTAGATAAAAGAATTCCATGCTTTCATTCTTGAAGGCAGTAAGAGAAATGAGCTGGATACTTGTGACTCAAATAATGAAATACCTAAGGACAAGTTATGTATGATAGAATGCCATTGCTTAAGGGACTGTGTTCTCTTTAAAGAATGGCTTCAAAAGAAAAAGATTCTAGGATATTGATCCAAGAAAAAAATAGATCAATGAGAGTCTTCATTGAGAAATGTCTTTTATGTACTCTCTGTGAAGAAGAATTTATTTTCAGTTTCACTTATGAGAGTTATAAAGTCATATACATGTTTAATTTGACTAACATTGGATTAAACATGTGTGTTGAAAGAATATTCGGATTTATTTCTAAATTTGATGATTGAACACAAGCCAATCCTGACAATTATGTCCGTTCAAGGGAATTATCTCGCATGGCGGGAAAAGTTTGTGATAGTACCCACATGGCGGGAAAAGTTTGAGAAAATACCCACATGGCGGGGTAAAGTTAGCATAGTACTTATCCCGCATGCGGAGAAGGATATGATGACTCATGTGCTCTAACTGTATCTAGCACATGGAGATAAGTTTGGGGTAGCTCTTATGCTATCCTAGTACTGACCGTACACTCTGATTGTGTCATGGTCATTAAGTATTCAATGAGTTTAAGAACAAAAGAAAGTTGCATGTGAACCAAAAGATAAGAATGAAATGCAAGCGTGACTTGCAGAAGTATTGAAAATAATAGACTATGTTGAGTTTTGAAGTGAAATGAGGAAAATGTACTCCCATACGAATTTTGTTTGCATGATGTAATCATGTAGATGAAGTAAGTAATCAAAGTTTCCTCATTTACAAGAGTTCAGAATGTTTCAAAATTGTGGTAGAAAAGTTTATACCATATTTTGAGGGGAGAAATGGAAGATAGAGAAAGACAATTAAAAAAGATACTTTTTCATACTTCAGATAATGAAATGCATATTATGCATTGAAGGTAAAAGTGATCTATAAAAGATGAATGTGATCGTTGAGGGAGTAAGATGGTCATAATAATGATATCCCTAAAGTAAAGAAATAGCTAAATTCCTGGACCTTTTACAGTTCCGATAGGAAGATAGTATAGTCGGCTAGTATTTATACTGGACGAGTTCAGAGTTATCAAGGCGGTGCTAAACGCGCCATATGAGTTTTTTTAGCAGATTAAACCAAAAATAAGAAATTTGAAGATACACCATCTTTATAGAAGATGGAGTAATCTGGGGGAGCTTGGTATGTAAAATACCTAAAGCTTGAATAGAAGTGGGATTACATATCCACTACAGTGTTTTAGAGCAACAAATTGCTTAATACATGTTGATGTTGTATGACATATACAACAACTGATGTTAGCTCTTAAAGCAGATGAATAAGTAAACAAGAATCTTGTGATACAGGAGGCTATAGAACATTTGTCTTTTGACAATAAAGAACAACAATAGCCCCATATGAAAGAAGTGCCACGAGGCCCTAGAAGGTCTCAAAGAATAAGAAAATCAGATATTTCGGTGACAACCAAATCGATACTTGATACTTGAGTTAGTGAATAAGCATGTGGATAATTGAGCTTTACAGAAGTCAATGAATAAGAAAGAAATTCAAATGGAGGATAATTCCACCTCATTTGAAAAGCCATGAGAGGCGTTCACTCGTCTAAATGACAAGAAGCAAAGGAAGATGAAATGAAATCGATAAATACCAATGATGTTTGGGACTTAGAAGAAATTTCCAATTGAGCCAAAACAGTAGGTTGTAATGGGTCTACAAGACAAAGGTGACTCCAAAGGAAATATAAAAAGATATCAAAAGAGAATATTGAAAGCTATAAAGCGCCACTTGTGGTGAAATGATTTACACAAAGAGAAAGAATATATTATAATCAGCATGCAAGAATTCTTTTAGAATCATAATGGTGTTAGTGGCACATTACGATTTACAGTTACATCAGAAAGATGTAAAGACACTTTTCTCAACGGGGATTTGTATAGAAAAGTTTGCATGGAATAACTCAAAAGGTTTTGTCGTGGAAGGAAAAGAATGTAAGGGATATTGCCGGAAGAAATCCATTTATGGATTAAAGCAAGCTTCAAGACATTGGTACTTGAAGTTTAAAGTACAATAAGAAAGTTTGGGTTTTAAAGAGAAGTAGAGGACAATTGTATTTATGCAAAGTTTAAACATGGGAAATTTATTTTCCTAATCCTGCATGTGGGTAGCACCTTACTCGCCAGTAGTGGTGTTAATCTACTGTTGGAGAAGAAACAGATCTTGTCCTCAAGTTTCAATGAGAATGATCTTGGTAAAGCGTCATTCGTTCCAGGAATTGGAACTTACCGAGACAAAAGGAAAAGGGGTATTAGAACTATCTCAAGTATATACTTAGAGAAGATTCTAAAGAAATAAAGTATATATGTGAATAAACTTACGCCTGTTCCTATAGTAAAGGGTAATAGTTTTGGGAACTTTCAGTGTTCCAAGAATCAATATGAGATCGAAAGGACGTCCTATATGCTTCAGCTGTTAGAAGCTTAATGAGTGCTTATAAGTAAGAACTTATCCTGACATAGTTCATGTATCCGGGATGTTTTGGCAGAAGTCCAATCCAGATATAGATCACTGGAATGGAGTTGAGAATGTTTTGCAATTGTGCAAAGTTTTATAGGCCTCATGGTAAGTAAGAAAGAATAAGTACTCTCAAATAGTTGTGGGTACAAATGTTAAATTTTGACGAAATGTTTAGTGAAACCCACATAGTAGCTAACACTCGCAGTTTGAGTTTTATTGTGGAAAAGCTCCAAAGAAACAGTTGTGATGTCATCAAAGATGCATACCTACAATATAGCTTGTTATGAGGCTTAAGGACAGACGAAATGGTTAAAAGAACTTACACCCGGAATTAATAATGGTATACAACAGTAATAACCATTTAAATAGTTCGCTCCTATAACAACGGGTCAAGTGTGCTGTCAAACACATTGATGTTAAAGTTATACGTTGTGAGGGAGAAAGTCCGAAATCATACTAAAAGTATTGAACATAAAAGTAACAAGCAAGTGCTTGTGGATCCGCGTACAAAAGGCTTACCACCCAGTGTGTTTGGAGAACACACAGTCGACATGGGTTTATGGTATAGCCTATGATTTCCGGACAATAAAAGGCCCAAAAGTTAAAGAATCTGTTTCAGAACAGAGATGCGTATTGTAGCTGTTAAGTCTATCGGTGATTGACCGTGACAATGAAGCATGCTCTATGCACTAATCTGTGATGGAACAAATAAAAGTGAAAGGGATTAAAGTCAAAGTTTAAAGTTAAAGTATGAGTTGAGATCAAGGGGGAGAATGTTAGAATTGATTTCATCCGTCTTGACCCAACGGTCGAGACGGACCCCTTGATCGCGTCCTGATCGGGGACATCCAGCCATCTAGTGGCTAGTGGGCCCCCGTCGCACAGTGCCTATAAAGAGGAGGAGGGCCAAACGGCTCTTGGTACGAGGTTCACTGCCGCCGCCACAACCCCACCGTCTAACCCTAGTCCGATCGAGAGGGAGGCACTGCCAGCGGCGGGAAGCGCCACTGGCTCCACCACCGCCGGTCTCCACCGCTACACCAACCGTCGCTGCCCATGCGCAGATCTTCACCGACGAACCAGTGAAGGCAGGGAGCTCCTCCGACGGTCATATGCTTCTACGTCTCCATCTCTCTCTGTCTCCTACTCCCTCTGAATCTCTAAGTCACTGATTATCCCAAATACAAGTAAACACCCACTGGATTTACACCTAGACGATCTAAAGAATCTAACAAACTGAATTTATATCACAAGAGTAATATATGTTCAAACATAATACTAGAAACCAGCTATGACTAAGTACATAAAAAATCACTGATGTAAATTTGAGCATATATATACCTTCTACAGTAGTTAAATTATTGTAATGTTACACTGGAGCAAAACTACATCGGCTTATGATCATGATTAGTGAACATTATGCTGAGAATTACCTTAGAAAAATTGTGTGCAATTTCCTTAAGATCGAGCTCGAACGAAGGAAGAATCAGGTGTACATGATTGGCCATCTGAGCATAGAGCACTAGTTGCTTTTCATCAACTTCAGATATGTCTATTCATATGAAGTCAATCCAACATTCAGGAACCATAATATTTTCACATCAATCAAATGTACCAAGGGTACAGGATACGAGACTCCAAGGCATCTACTAGATTGTAGTTATCAGTTCCTGAAGATGGAATGGCCTGTCCATAGCGACTATTCAAATTGAATTTCTTGTCATGTTTGAAATTGAATAATTTGAAATGTGTGGCTTTCCAAGTAGTGCATGTCGCACCACTGCGTAGTTCTCGGAATGCGCTTTCCAACAAGCCTAATTTCGTACTTTTTTTACTTCGTTTGACCAATTTTCAGTGTGTTTAAAGTTCGAAATCTGAAAATCAGGGAAAATGGTCAAATTTGCACGTTGTAAAGGAGCGTAAGATTCTTCATGGAAACTGTTGGAACAAAAAATACAGCGTCAAACTAGAGGCCAAACAGTGAATTTACATAATTTTTCCATGGATTATTGAAATTTTTTTCTGCACACATGAACTAGTCAATTTGAATTTCTTGCCGTGTTTGAAATTGAATAATTTGAAATGTGTGGATTTCCAACTAGTGCATGTTACACCACTGTGTAGTCCTCGGAATGCTCTTTCCAACTAGCCCAATTTCATATTTTTCGAACTTCGTTTCATAAATTTTTTCTATGTTTGAAGTTTGGCAAACCGAAGGCAATAAAAAAGGCAAAAAACCAAAAACGGGGAAAACCCGCCCAACGGTTGGGCGGGATTTCAAATCCCGCTCAAATCCCACCCGATGGCCGGCGGCATTTCTCTCTCCCACGCGCCGCTGAAAGACCGCCCGCTGGTCGGGTGGGATTAAAGTTCACCCTACCAGCGGATGGGAATTGGCCTCGGACCAACGCGGAGGCGCTTATCCGCCCATTGGTCGGGCGGATATGATGCTAGACCTGTAAATTTTTAGGGTGGCCCGTTAGATTTGTATTTCTTTTTTTTCTAAATAATATTTCCGTAAAAAATTCGTGCTTTTGCCATTTCGGACAACGAAAACCGTCTCGACTCTCGACCTTCCCCTTGGCGGCCACCGAATTCTGGCTCCATTTCAAAATTTCGGGCCACCGCCTCCGCCTCCGCCTCCACCGCCGCTTCGGCGCCGCCGATTCACCTCAGCTCCCCCGTGGCGGCTCCCCATGGCGGCCTCCCAGCTCGCACCTCGCGACGCCTAGACCGCCACGCCCAGCCCGGGGCGCCGGCGGTGGGTCCGGTCCAGCCGCTGCGGCCGCGGACCGGTTCGGGAACCCTAGCGCCCCCCCGGATCCGCGCCTCCGGCGAGATACCCGTGGACCCCACCGCCGCCGCCGCAGCAGCCGCAGCCGATGGAGATGAGGGATAGCAGGTTCCTTCGGCCCCCAGTGACATCTGTCGCGGCCGGCGCCGGCAAGAGCCTCGCGGACCCCGCCGCCGGGGACACGGCGGCCACCAACCTGTCGTCGTCCTCGGGCTCCTCCTCCTCGATCTGCACTCCGGACTTCCTGAGCCAGGTTAACGCCGCCATCAAGCGGCAGCCGGCAGAGGCCTCTCGGTGAGTGGAATCGAACTCGAGCCTTCACTGGATGTTGCTTCAGACCTAGGGTTCTAGTGCTATTTGATGCTCTTACCGTGCAAATTGAGCGGCTCGGAGCATATTTTTAGCTACGAAGGTTTCGGATTTACTAGGACCCTGTAGAAAACTTCATGTCATCTCACGATTCGGCGGCTTTGTCATTAGTTTTTCCTTTCTAGGAACTATTTGCGATGCTGTTTGGAGTATGTACACTGCAGTGGTATCCGAATGGATTATACAATATGTGTAATTATTTGATTTTAACTCACCTTGCCCCAGGTTCAATGCAGCCCAACGTTCCTCGAGCAACCCGAGTCCTTCTGTCCAGAGGAGAGGGTGCAAATAAACCTGGTGCCAGCCCTTCTGTTTCACATAGCTCCGAAGGAAAGGTTATGCAGCCGCAGAGAGGCTTGTTGGGACCCTCCAGACTGCATAATGCAGTACCTGATCATAAGAAAGTTGCCCGCACTTCTAGATTAGGTTTTTCTACTCCAGATGAGTGTACTTTGGCTACACCTTCAACGTTGGGAAATATCACGGATGTCTGTGATCGGAATGTTGGTCAGAACCACCACCGGATGTGTGAAGCAGATCAAATGGCAGCTCACGATTCATTGGTTGGGGAAGCTTTCAAGAAAGAGCAGTTCTTTTCAGTTGGTGGTCGACAGAGTAAGATTCCTTGCATTTTCTTTATATTTAATAGATGAATGCAATGTTGTGTCCACTTTTAATTATCAGTTTACAATGCAGGTGATAATGTAGCAGTCACTGTTGACAGTAGAATGGACAGCATGTTGTCTTATCTACATTCTGTTTCATTGACAGCAAGAGATAATTTTCCGGCAAATCAAGGACCACATGATCTTGAAATTGCTGATGAAGCAGTTGATATGGATATCAAGTATGATGCAGTGAATTTGCATGAACGGGGGATTGAGGAGGCTTGTAATCAGAATCATGCCGAGCCACTGACCCGTTGCTCAGCCATTGGTTCATCTACTGCTGTGTCACTACATTCAGGGCCTACTGTCCGAAGTACACAAGCTCCACAGGTTAGCCGATATGCTTCGCCATTGCAGATACAAGAATCTGCGGTAGAATCATGTAGGAGTGTACAGGACCATGGTCCTCAGAAACAGCGTGCAGGTGTGACTGGTGTTGGTGATTGGAATCCCCATAATCAACAAGTTCAGAATGTAGATAATGGTGCCACGGACAGCTGTTTCTGGCATTGATAGTTGTTTGTCGAATGACCAGTCTATGTCTGCTAGGGATGGTGGTGGTTCCCAGCCTAGCAAGGTTGAGAAGGAGCGTGGTAAGAAGAATTATGATCCCAATGTATTCTTCCTGAGCCAGGTTAATGCCGCCATCAAGCGGCAGAGGCCTCTCGGTGAGTGGAATCAAGCTCGAGCCTTCTCTGGATGTTGCTTCAGACCTAGGGTTCTAGTGCAATTTGATGCTCTTACCGTGCAAATTGAGCGGCTCGGAGCATATTTTTAGCTTCTAAGGTTTTGGATACTAGGACCCTGTAGAAAACTTCATATCATCTCAAGATTCGGCGGCTTTGTCATTAGTTTTACTTTCTAGGAACTATTTGCGACGCTGTTTGGAGTATGTATACTGTAGTCATATCCGAATGGGTTTATAAAAGGTGTGTAATTATTTGATTTTGACTCACCTTGCCCCAGGTTCAATGCAGCCCAACGTTCCGCGAGCGACCCGAGTTCTTCTGTCCAGAGGAGAGGGTGCAAATAAACCTGGTAACAGCCCTTCTGTTTCGCAGAGCTCCTAAGGAAAAGTTATGCAGCCGCAGAGAGGCTTGTTGGGAGAATCATGTAGGAGTGTACAGGACCATGGTCCTCAGAAACAGCATGCAGGTGTGACTGGTGTTGGTGATTGGAATCCCCATAGTCAACAAGTTCAGAATGTGGACAATGGTGTCCACGGACAAGGCTGTTTCTGGCATTGGTAGTCGTTTGTCGAATGACCAGTCTATGTCTGCTAGGGATGTTGGTGGTTCCCGGACTAGCAAGGTTGAGAAGGAGCGTCGTAAGAAGAATTATGATCCCAATGTATTCTTTAAGGTGAATGGGAAACTTTACCAGAAGCTTGGTAAAATCGGCTCTGGGGGTAGCAGTGAGGTTCACAAAGTTATATCAGCTGAGTGCATAATATATGCCTTGAAAAAGGTCAAGCTTAAAGGCCGTGACTACCCAACTGCCTATGGCTTTTGTCAGGAAATCGAGTACCTAAATAAGTTGAAAGGAAAAGGCAATATCATACAGCTGATTGATTACGAGGTACCAAGTTGCTAGCATTGTCTCCAAACACCTTTTTTTATATACATATATTTGTTTAGTGTTCTATAGGAAGAGGATTCAGTTGCTTCGTCATCTAAACAATGATAGCATTATCCAAGTAAACCACTGCCCAGGATTTCTTTCTTTGAATTTCCACTGCCCAGAATTTTTTTGTAAGCCTTTGTTTGTTATTTGCTGTAGGACCATTATTAACAAGAATGAATGGAAAGTATCAATAATCTTTATTATCATGCAAGCACCATGCGTGTTTAATACTGGTAATTCTTTTCAGGGTTTATCGCATTAGACACTTGTGCATAATTAAACCGGTGTTGTTTAAAATTCTGAGTTTCTTGTGTTTATTAATTCTCATTCATGCATATCATGAATCACAGTTGTGCAGTACTCCCTCTAATGCTGTTTCTGGGTCTAGTTTCACATTGCCAGGAGAAGAACTTACTAGCTGGCAACCTCTGTATTTCTGTTATTTCATTGCTCGTACAGGAGTTCTGCAGTCATTATGTTTAGTGCCCTCTGCTCTACCCCTAAATTTATAATGTCCTGCAAAATTTCTCTTACATTACTTTCAGTACTCGAAATCAACTGATGACTTTGTTATATGCAAAATCTTTTATTACAAGCACCACTATCTATACATCTACAAAAAATGTACACTTTGCATAAATCAGTCTTTTTTGATAAAGTTGTTAAACCGTGTGTGGTGACTGACATTTTCAACCCATGTTGGTATACAAGAGTAATATGTAAGCAACTATTGCTTATCATAAAATGCACCTGTCATCTAATTGTTCTTTTTGCATATTGGTTTTCATAACCTGATATTCCCTACATCCAAAGACATGATTTTTTTCTTTACGTAGATAAGTTCTCCAATTTGCAAGTTTGAACATCTGAAAATTGTAGTAAAAATTTGAAACTGCTATATGTCGCAACAAATCCAATTGGTACTATGTCCATATGACCAGTAGAAATAGTTTTCTTTAAAAATATTTGTCAAAGTTAGAGAAGGTTGCCTATTCAAGGATATCATATATCTACGAAATGGAGGGAGTGGTAGACTGGTAGTTATCAATATGGATGATCTCTCTCTCTCTCTCTCTCTCTCTCAAAAGATTATCTGATCTGCCTGTGCATTTTGCATCTACCAGGTCACTGATAAAAGTTTACTCCTAGAAGATTCCATGTCACCCAGAAAGGATGGAAGCATTAAAGATGATCACTACATTTACATGGTCCTTGAGTATGGGGAAATTGACTTGGCTCATATGGTTGCTCAGAAGTGGAAGGAGAGGAATAGCTCAAATATGAAAATAGAAGAAAATTGGCTACGGTTTTATTGGCAGGTAACATTCACTTTACCCAAATTAGGCTGAAGTGAGGAATTTGAATATTAGATAATTCTGTTCCACTCTAACTAAGATTTATGTTCAGCTCTTAACTAAAGGAGGCCCGTTTTGCTCTTGGGTGTTGAAAAAAAATTATCATCTTCAAATCTTTGTAGAAACAGCTCTTTTCAAATTGTGCTTGAATTGAATAAACTTTTCACGTATTGTCATATATCATTGTTCCTAATAGTATTTACCCTTCATTGCTAATGTCACTAGTTTCAATGTTTTTCTAGGATTAATAGGTCAGTAGTTAGATCAAATATATTTAGCCCAGCTGGTTTCTGGTTCTGCTAGCTATTTGGTCTATCTTTATTCAACAAGTTGTCTATGTTGTGGTCTCAGCTCAGAGTAGTTTTAGATTTGCAAAACCTTAAAAGAAAGGATTATATTGAATAACATGTTGTATCTTATTGCCCAGTTTGAGTGTGCGACCATATCACCGCATATGCTTATATGTGATTAGCTAGAATCTTCCGTTGTTCATTTGCACCTATCTTCTGTATAAAAATGCAGTTTACAGATAAGATCTGTTTGAAATAATAAGTTGAGCTAGAACCTTGTTGTGCTATTTGGTGTTGGACTTACATGATAAAATTGGATGTCAATGTCTTCTCATCATTATTTTCTTTGGTCTATAGCAAATACTTGAAGCTGTCAATACAATACATGAAGAACGAATAGTGCACTCTGATTTGAAGCCTGCCAACTTTATGCTCGTGAGGGGTTCACTTAAGCTTATTGACTTTGGCATTGCAAAAGCTATAATGAATGATACCACGAATATTCAACGCGATGCTCAGGTACCATCAGATACGCCTTGCCATACATGTATACCAGGACTTGTGCATTATAGATGCTGTTGTCTGGCATGCTGATTGCTGTTTCTCACCCACAATGAGCAGGTAGGAACACTGAACTACATGTCACCTGAAGCATTCATGTGTAATGATCAGGACTCAGGTGGTAACGTTATAAAGTGTGGATGCCCCTCCGATATTTGGTCGCTAGGTTGTATTCTTTATCGGATGGTATATGGTAACTGGTAAGACACCATTTGCAGACTACAAGACTTTCTGGGCGAAATATAAAGAAGTCACTAATAGGAACCACAAGATTAAGTATGACACAGTTGACAATCCATGGCTTATTGATTTAATGCAAAGGTGTCTTGCCTGGGACCGAGATGAACGATGGAGAATACCTCAACTGCTTCAGCACCCTTTTCTCAATCCTCCGGTTCCATTGGATTTACCTCCCATTGATCGTGATCCATGTGGGTTCCAAGACTTTGTTCGGAGGATCAGAGTTCACTGGGATAATCCTGTGGTTGCAAGACTACGTTCAGAGATTGAAAAACTCGGTGAGGATCAGTGCTAGGAAGAGGGATCTTTCATTCATAATTGCTATCCCAGCTGGGGCCTCGGGCGCAGCATGAGTAGCAAGTATCTGTTGTAATTTGTAATTGTAAATAGTAGCTGCATGAGTTGGAGACGTGGGAGCAATTTTTGGGTGGTGCCCTGGCATTCTCTGCCCCCTGGAATTTGGAAGTTGATGCAGCAATTTGTCAGAAGCGGCGAGTGGCTAATGTTAAATTGGAGGTATTTTTGTTTGTTTGATGCAGGAAGCATTTCCATGTTTACATATTTGAACCATTAGGCAGCGTCTGTACATATTTGAACCTTTTATGTTTTCGTTTGATTTCCTTTCATTGGACTACGGGATTCCTTTTCATAAGCATAGACTTTGCAAATCCATGCAATTGAAGTATTGAACTTGATACAAGATCTTATTTCGTACCCATCTGTTCATCACGTGTGAGAACAGAATAGAAAGTGGACGTGCTGGAGTCGGCTCGCATGCCGTGCCCGTCTTCTTTCCTCTTCCCTTTCCCCCCTCCCTATAACCATCGCCCTCCTCGTCCTTGATCCAAAACCAAAAGAAAGAAAGAAACCTACCCTCCTCCGCGCATCATCCATGGATGCAATAGCGTCGGAGAGGAAGACGAAGCAGGAGCAAGGTGGAGGAGGTGCGAAGACGAAGAGGACACCGCGACGGCGGCGTCGCGGGCGGTTGAGCCCCCGCGGGGAGGACAGGATGGGCGGCGTGGGCGGGTACAAGCGGTACGTGTGGCTGGTGCTGAAGCACGTGCACCCGGAGCTGGGCGTGTCGGGGCGTGCCATGGAGGTGCTGGACATGTTCATGGCGGATATGTTCGAGCGCCTTGCGGAGGAGGCGGCGCGGCTCACCAAGGCGACGGGCCGCGCCACGCTCACGTCCCGCGAGGTGCAGAGCGCCGTCCGCCTCGTGCTCCCCGGCGAGCTCGGCAAGCACGCCATCTCCGAGGGCGTCAAGGCCATCTCCAAGTACACATCCGCCGCGTAGGCGTAGCTAGCTACTGACACTACCTAGCAAAGTGCTCTAGTAGGCAGTGCAATCAATCAATGTACCAGCAGCAGCTGCAATCAATTTGCTGTTTGCTTCTTGTTGCTGTATAGCGTCATTCAGGTTTCAAATGGTGCTGCACAACTGATTGTACTACTAAACCTTCGTCTGATCCGAGTAGCAAACTGGATAAACATCAGCAACTCAGCAAAGCAAACAGAAGAGAACTAAAAGTTATACTCTAGCTTTGTGCTAAGTCAAAGTTTTGCAAAAGTTTGACTTAGGACAAAGCTAGGGTGTCATATATTTTGAAATAGAGAGAGTACCAACCAATCATTAGTTTAAGGCAACTTCATAATTCTTCGGTACAACGAAGCAAAAGGTTTAACGGTACAAAGGATTGAGGAAAGGTTTCTTCAGCCCAGGCCAAAATTTACTAGAAAGAAACTACAGCAATAGATCATTTCTTCCCTTCTTTTTCGAAGTTGAGCAGTCTGCTGTTGCTTCTTGCTCAACTGATTCCACCGCATTTTCTCCCATGTCTGGTTCATTATCTGAACATTCACTATCAGTTTTGGCAGCGTGAAATT
This sequence comes from Miscanthus lutarioriparius, assembly GCA_904845875.1. Classification (NCBI taxonomy): domain Eukaryota; kingdom Viridiplantae; phylum Streptophyta; class Magnoliopsida; order Poales; family Poaceae; genus Miscanthus; species Miscanthus lutarioriparius. The sequence goes on along the minus strand of CAJGYO010000012.1, from coordinate 71,419,845 downwards.
GGAAATCAGGTGCATCTTCATGCTTTCTGCCGCATTCTTTTGCGAAACATTTTTCAGAGTGCAGAAAACTGATGATATTCTGCAGTATGCTCACACCATCAACAGTCAGACAAGCACTCCTCTCCCTATGACAACAAAACATTTCAATTGCTCAAATGGGAATAATAATTTCAGACTCTACGCAAATAAAGAACCATTTCTGAAGTATCAAAATTTTCTAATGAACCCATAACATGCAGCAAACAGAATAGCGGTACTCCCTCAGGTGTCAAAAAAGTTGTTTTGGAGAAGGTGACAGTTTTAAAGTTTGACTATTAGTAAGTTTTAAAATATTCAGTTTGTGAATATATAAAGCATATGTATAGATTTGTCTTGAAATGTATTTTCTTAATACCATGCGTCTTGGTTTTTATACACATATTTTAGTAGAAAATCATGGTCAAAGTTATATCTTGAAGACCGTGTCTTTGTCTAAAGCGACTTCTTTTTTGAGACTGGAGGGAGTAAATATTAACACCAATAACATTTCGTAAATGCGCATAGATGTGCATACCGAATAGATTGATTGCAGATGTTCCTGACCTCTTCCAACAATTGTGCACCGATAGTTTCTAGAGGGCCCCTCTGCTCCAGCCAGGAAATGACACATCTAAAGAATTGCGCACCCACTGTTTACTCTAGATTGAGCTGTCCCACTGTTTACTCTAGATTGAGCTGTATGATACATTCAGTAAAAAAAGTTGGTAAAAAGACATGACATCTGCAATTAATAGAGAATATTTGGAAATACAATACAACAACAACAACAACATAGCCTTTTGTCCCAAGCAAGTTGGGATAGGCTAGAGATGAAGTCCATAAGAAACAAGGATAGGAGAAGCATAAAAGGAGCACAGGACAGGAGGTAGAGTTAGGTCACGGCTCAGGCACGTTTATTGCTAGTCTCCAAGCGCTCCTATCTAAAGCTACCTCTTTAGAGATATTCCACTCCTTAAGGTCTCTCTTAACCGCTTCGTCCCAAGTCAGTCTTGGTCGACCTCTACCTCTCTTTACATTGTTGACCCACTTTAGAACCCCACTACGCACCGGTGCCTCGGGAGGCCTTCGTTGTACATGTCTAAACCATCTCAACCGATGTTGGATCAGTTTCTCCTCAATTGGTGCCACCTCTACCTTATCCCGAATATCTTTGTTCCGGACTCTATCCCTTCTTGTGTGCCCACAACACCAACGCAACATACGCATCTCTGCTACACTCAGTTGCTGGATATGTTGTCTTTTTGTAGACCAATATTCAGCACCATATAACATCGATGGGCGAATCGCCGTCCTATAGAACTTACCTTTTAGTTTTTGTGGCACCCTCTTATCACAGAGGACCCCAGAAGCTTGACGCCATTTCAACCAACCAGCTGAAATTCTATGCCTAACATCTGCATCAATGTCGCCATCCTTTTGTAGCATCGATCCTAAATACCGGAAAGTGTCCTTCTTGACCACCACTTGCCCATTGAGGCTAACGTCTCCATCCTCCTGGCTAGTCACACTGAAATCGCACATCATATACTCGGTCTTGGTCCTACTAAGTCTGAACCCTTTTGATTCTAAAGTATGCCTCCACAGCTCTAACTTCCTATTAACTCCTGCCCTACTCTCGTCAACTAGCACCACATCATCAGCAAAGAGCATACACCAAGGGATATCCCCTTGTATATCCCTTGTGACCTCATCCATCACCAAAGCAAATAAATAAGGGCTCAGTGCTAACTCTGTCGATGTTTTACCACCGGCAACCCGCCACGGGAGTACCCGGGGCGGTGATTTGTTCGGAGGGGTATCGACGTTTGCAGGAACTCGATGGTAAACGCAGGGAGACAACGATTTATACTGGTTCGGCACGCCGGAAAGTCACGGCGCCCTACATCCAGTCTGGTGTGGATAGTATATTGCGCCCTGCGCTATTTGTTGTGTTGTTGCGAGGTCTGTCGGTTATGTTTGTCGCTCATGTGTGTGTGGGTCTAGAATAGGTCTCTCGATCTAGGGACCCCTACCCTCCTTTATATAGTCCAGGAGAGGCGGGAGTCCTAGTCGGTTACAAAGTAGAGATCCTAGTAGGATTACATGCACTAGTCCTAGTAGGATTACATGAGGAGAATCCTATTTAGACTAAGTCTTCTTCTCTCTTCACCGTGGGGAACCTTATGGGTCCCGTATCGACAAGCCCCCCGAGCATCTCATGGATGAGCTTCGGAAGCCTTCTTGTTCTTCTTGGTCTTCGTTGAGTTGTTGTAAATCCGTTCGAGGTTCTTCTTGAAGTGAAACCTTGAGATGATCTTCTTTGTCTTTTCTTCGGCTGATGTGCACTTTTGGATAAAAATGCACTCAGTGAGTGTAGCCCCCGAGCCTCTTGCTTGTTGGGACAAGAAGCCAGAGGGTCCCTTTAGTCTTCTTGGTTGCTCTGAGTTCTTTTTCGGTGGGTGCAATTTTTCATAAAAATTGCACTCACTGAGTGTAGCCCCCGAGCTTCTTGCTTTTGCTTGCAAAAGTTGGAGGGTCCAGATTCTTGTCTTCAAAAAAATTTTGGGGTTATGTATCCCACAGCCCCCAAGCCTTCTCCGAGTACTTTTCTTTAGAATAGAAATCGGATGAAGGGTCTTGATGTGTTGTCTTTGTTGTAGTCTTGAGTACTTGTATTCTTGGTCTTTCATCCTTGAATTCGAGCCCCCGAGCGTAGTTGAAGCGAATGCCGAGCCCCCGAGCTTAGTGTTTGACTAAGCTCTTCCGAGTTGTTTTTATTCATCCAGGTCGTTTTCTAGACTTCTCTGGTTCTTGATGTACCTCTTCCAGGTTGTTTGCACTTCGTTCAGGTTCTTTCTGAACTTGTATGTACCTTATCCGGGTTGTTTTCTGATCAATCCGGGTTCTTTCTAAATTTGTCTTGTTACTTGCAGCACCTCTTCGGGGTTGTTTTCTGATCGTTCCGGGTTCTTTCTGAACTTGTATGTACCTCATCCGGGTTGTTTTCTGATCAATCCGGGTTCTTTCTGAATTTGTCTTGTTACTTGCAGCACCTCTTCAGGGTTGTTTTCTGATCGTTCCGGGTTCTTTCTGAACTTGTATGTTCCTCATCCGGGTTGTTTTCTGATCAATCCGGGTTCTTTCTGAATTTGTCTTGTTTCTTGCAGCACCTCTTCAGGGTTGTTTTCTGATCGTTCCGGGTTCTTTCTGAACTTGTATGTTCCTCATCGGGGTTGTTTTCTGATCAATCCGGGTTCTTTCTGAATTTGTCTTGTTTCTTGCAGCACCTCTTCAGGGTTGTTTTCTGATCGTTCCGGGTTCTGTTTTCTGATCAATCCGGGTTCTTTCTGAATTTGTCTTGTTACTTGTAGCACCTTGTTGGGGTTCTTTTTTGTTCAAACCAGCTTGTTTCTGGACTAGCTCTCAGCTCCCCTGCATGTTAAACATAAAAAAAATGTTGTAAATGATATTCCGGATATGAAGTCGGGAGCATGTCCCCTATTTGAATAATCAATCGTATGGGCCCGGCATTATGAAATGCATATAAATTTTTTTGCGCCTTGCTCTTGTTAGGCCATGCAAATTCCTCGTAGTGTCCTCATTACGTTTAAGCACTTGAATCTCTGGCGTATGGTTCAGAGGTTCATGACGTGACCATGTGAGCCTGGCACTCGGTTCGTGACCGTCCATGTGAGTAGACAAGCTTCACGGATTAAGGCGTGTTCTACCTGAGGAATTCGGCGACCGTTAAGAGAAGACCTAGAGCACTATGTTTGGTCACATGATGATTTTACTTGGAGCACTATGTTTGCTCGCATGATGATTTTTTGTGTCTTCCCTTGCTAGGTCGGTTAATTTCCTGGGTAGTAGCTTGTTACGTTTAAGCACTTGAATCTCGCGTATGGTTCAGAGGTCTATTGACGTGACCACCCGTATGGTTCAGAGGTTCTTTGACGTGACCATCCGTATGGTTCAGAGGTTCATTGACGTGACCATCCATTCGAGAAAACAAGCTTCACGAATTAAGGCTTACCATCCGAGGAAATTAACAACTGTTAAGGGAAGATGATATGGCCACAGAGGCATACGAATAATATCTGAAATGTAAAAAATTAAAGCGTTACTTAGCTTGGTGTATGGCAGAGTTGTGTAGCCGGCGCCATGGCCAAATAGTGGATTACTGCAGCCAGGTTGTCGTTCACGGTGGCGAATAGTCGTTCCTTGCAGCTGTAGCCGAGTAGTCGGTATCGTATCTCTGTCGAGTAGTTCACGGACCAGTCTTCCAGGTTGTTGCTGTGCGTTTTGCATGTATATATGTATATACGGGTCTCATCAATATTTAATTGGCTTGCATGTACGTCTCTTCTGATTAATTGTGTGGACTTCTTTCTAGCTTGCTTGCGTCATCAGCGTGTCATGGAGCTGTAGAGCACGAATAATTTGCTTGCTTCCTGCTGATTGGATCCCTATTGTAGTCGGCTTGCTTGCTTGTTGGCTCGGTGTAGCACTCGGAACCTGTTCAAATCCTGTAGCTTGTACGTCTTCCAAAAAATCAAGTCGTATCGCCGCGCAGACTCCTTGCTTGCTTGTTGGTTTCTAGCTTGCACGGTTTCGAGTTCTATACGGCATCCTTGTCTGATTTGGTGACGAAAATAGGCCGGCGATCCGACTTGGGTCCGACTCGAGCCTTCCCATCAGACGGTAAGTGATTGTAGGAAATTAATTCGGTAAGGAGCAGAGTGCAGATCGAGCTGCTCGAAATCCAATCGTGTCACGGTTCACCGAAGAACGTCATCTTGTGAGTCCGAGTTGCCGCGGACGTTGTTGATCGTAAGGGTCGACGAGAGCCGCCGCGACTTGTCGACGAGGGCCGACGAGAGCCGCAGCAAGTATTAAGTCTTGATCACGAGGTCCACCGAGCTCTCAAACGCAAAGCGCCGAGGGCCCCTACCTGGCGCGCCAGCTGTCGATGTTTTACCACCGGCAACCCGCCACGGGAGTACCCGGGGCGGTGATTTGTTCGGAAGGGTATCGACGTTTGCAGGAACTCGATGGTAAACGCAGGGAGACAACGATTTATACTGGTTCGGCACGCCGAAAAGTCACGGCGCCCTACATCCAGTCTGGTGTGGATAGTATATTGCGCCCTGCGCTATTTGTTGTGTTGTTGCGAGGTCTGTCGGTTATGTTTGTCGCTCATGTGTGTGTGGGTCTAGAATAGGTCTCTCGATCTAGGGACCCCTACCCTCCTTTATATAGTCCAGGAGAGGCGGGAGTCCTAGTCGGTTACAAAGTAGAGATCCTAGTAGGATTACGTGTACTAGTCCTAGTAGGATTACATGAGGAGAATCCTATTTAGACTAAGTCTTCTTCTCTCTTCACCGTGGGGAACCTTATGGGTCCCGTATCGACAGACTCCTGATGTAGTCCTATTTTAATTGGAAAGTCCCTGGTGTTGCCATCACATGTTCGGACGCACGTCATCGCATCCTTGTACATATCCTTGATAAGGGTAATGTACTTAGTTGGGACTTTGTGCTTTTCCAAGGCCCACCACATAATATTTCTTGGTACTTTGTCGTATGCCTTCTCGAGGTCAATAAAGACCATGTGCAAGTCCTTTTTCTGCTCCCTATATCTCTCCATCAATTGTCGTATCAAGAAAATCGCCTCCATGGTCGACCTGCCAGGCATGAACCCAAACTGGTTTTGGGTCACACTTGTCACGCTTCTTAGGCGATGCTCAATAACCCTCTCCCAGAGCTTCATCGTATGGCTTCATTGTATATTTGGAAATACGATAACATAAAAAAATATGGAGGTAGTGAACTTTTCAAATCCACAGATCTTCTGGATTTGGTCTTTAAGAGTAGCTTGACATTTATATATAAGCTGAATTAGACAAACATGGAACGTGAGCATACCTTGCTCTTTCATAGTCACGTAATTTGACGTAGCAAGTGGCAGCTTTCTCATGCATGCCAATCGACTCATAAATCTCCGATGCTTTTTGCAAGGAAGCTTGGCCCATCTCCAAATTTGTGGAGATGACACGTTCTGCAGTTGAGAAAAGTCCTGCAGCTCTTGCCCACTTCTCTCTATATCCATCACCAGCCTTTTTAAAACACATTGTAGCCATCTCAAATTGCCCCTCGTTGAATAACTAAAATAGGGGAAAAGGTTTACATTTGTTACATTGAATAACAATTATTAAAGAAAATGTACAATAACATCACAAACTAATCTACACTATACTTGGAAAAGGCATGTGAGCAAATATTTCAGATGTCAGAATGGCCCACATGTTTGAATTAAAACAACCATAAGTCGAATTTCCTGGGTTGTACAGCATATAGCTTCAAGAACTAGCTTTTGCATATCAAAACATCAGCCAAGTATAAGCACAACCTTAGTACCACGTAGCCTCCAATCATCAGCACTGCTCCCTGTCTGCATTGCTTGAATCAGAGAAGTATCAAGTAGTCTAACCTCCACAATGCACAACTTCTTCCAGTAGTCAAACATTGGTCGACAGTAGTCATCTTTATTCCCACATATCCAGAGTCTTTGCCTAGTTCGTGTGATCGCGACATACAGCCGCTTCAGCTCTGAACACAGCAGATAATGCTTGTTTCTATCGAAATCTGGATGAGACCCCTCTTTAGACAATGCTATAACATTTTTATTCTCCATGTAATCATACAAAACTCTCCATTTGTTCCTTAACGGTGATGAACTGAAGAAGTTATACAGCAGCACGTCCTACACAAACATATTAAGTATCCTCCAAGTCAGCATAAGGCAACAAACTTTACAATGAAGATATGTTGTAACACAAGCAACAATGAATAGAAATGATATGCTCATACCTGGAACTCAAGGCCCTTACATTCAACAATTGTCAAAACAAGAGCTTGTTTACCAACAAGGTCCATAACGTGCTTCTTGGCAGCAGCATCGCGAACCAATATGACTTGCTCAGCACCAAACCCATGCTGATTACTATGCTCACTTCTGCTTTCTCCAAAAATAGTCATAATTAATATTGCATTTTCATCATTACCAGACTCAAGCAGCACAGGGGCTTCTCCATATACCAGCCCAGTCTCTGGATTCAGCTTGTCAACACATGATGGGAAAAAGTAGTATAAAAGGCTCATTATGCTCTGAGCTATACGAATTATACCACAATGTGTGCGAAAATTTTGACTGAGCTGGAACATATCTGTGATACGAACTTGTTTGCCATGTTTAGTTCCTTGATTGCATTGTTCAATTTCTGAGAGGAATGATGTATAAAACAGTGAGCGAATATCTTCAAACCTGAACTCAACACCCTTTGCTATAGTCTGTGTCGTGTCACCAGCAAAAACAAAACCCTCCTTGAAGTTCCTGTAGACATACTTAAGAAGTGATATTTGTCTCATAGTAAGATCCTGCACCTCATCTATGTAAATAAAATCCACCAAATTGCCCTTGTAACCCTCGGAAACTAGACGGCTATGAAGACTATTTACAAAATCAGACAAATCGAATTCTCTTGCTGCCCTCTTCATACGCTCATAACCAAGAAAAATATCATAAATCCTATCTCGCAACTCACGGTTCAGTGATGAAAATCTTTTATCAGAGAGCATGACATAATCCAGCCTTTTGAGTTTGCCACTGGAGAGCATGTTTGCGTTGTGGCCACCCTTTATGTGAGAAATTATTTCTGTATAGACAGTTGATGCATCAAGTCTCTTTGTCAGTACTGAATTGAAATGAGGCCAATAAGTGACAGAAAACTTATCAAAGGTAACTTCCTTAGATTCAATAAAAGCTTGCAATGCACGAGATATGGAGTGCCCTCTTTCAATGGTAGACTTGAGATCACCATAAAACATATCAAAAAACGAACTCTGAAATGTCCCATCAAGCATCATCAAGAATTTGCGGTATGTTATAATAAGAGGATAGTGTTCCCTTGGTAGATCACTAAAATCATCGGGTATGTCTGTAAACTCATCCAGGTCATCAATGGTATCATGCATATGAAGAATATCGGGCTGATCAGATACATCACCAGAGCCAAATCTATAGATTCAAAAGAACACAAAGATTAATGTCACAAACATGGATGGCATACTAGCATAGCAACCAAAGTTAATATCTTCCAGAAGAGGTAACTGAAATAGTTTGATAAATTTTAGACAAGAAAAAGATATCTGAAAAGTAAAGTCTGTAGAATGCAAGTTATTTTTATAATTGAAAGGTTATATTAACTCTGTTCACTTTAAAATTAAATACATGAAAATCAACTAATACCATACAAATCCAGTTCAGATAGCTTTACCTTTTAAGTCTAAGAATCTGATTCTTTATAGCTGAACAAAGTTTTGGGCTTACAGTAATAAAGACTTGTTTTACAAAGCTTTCTTGTTTGCCGGCATCCTTTGACTGTACAACATTTTGGTTATCCACCTCAAATGAATCAACTTCACCTAAAGCTGGCCCTTGGGATGCAATCAGTGACTGCTGCTCAATCTGAATCAGTTTCATTGTCAATACAGTGGTTTTCCCAGTGCCTGACCTCCCAAGTATAAAGCTAGTTAGTGGGAATCGAATTATTGCCTCCTCTTCATCAGAAAGTTCAAAGGGAATATCGATTTCAGTTCCATCATTAGCCGTCAGCAAATGTTTTGCCACACCAGATGATAAAGAGTAAAATTTCATCAGCAAGAAGTTTTCACTAACTCTTGTACTCTCCAGAGCACATGATGTGTCCACATGATCATGATCTTCCTCTTCATCAACTCTGCTATCCTTCTTATATCGAATAATATCGTGCACATCTTCCCAAACTATAGGAACTTCAAGTTTCCTGACACCCAGAATAAAAAGTAAAAAAAATTAAAAAACGTAGGTAAAAATGCAAAGCAAAATTAAGATAATCATGATTGTTAGAAAGATTTAGCTTTGAAAACAAAAATTGGGGAGGTGAAGGCCACAAACAATCAAACATTCATTATATGAGGAGAGTTACAGCACAAGAGAATGTTAGAATGATTCTTCTTTCCCCTGTGACTATGGACATAAATATGTAGGGGACAAAATGTATAAATTCTATCTGATTGGTTTCTGTTTGCAGCCAATGACAATAGCAGTATCTTTTTTCAGATCCACAGTTATAAAGCATCAAATGATTCAAATCCACATAACCAGTATATATACGTCATTCAGGAAGAGGCATACCCCTCTGTCTGCACTTGTCTGCAGTGGTCAAGGTAATCATCTGTGTACATGGAAAAAATATTTTCAAGACGTTGTAAAATTCTTGCGACATGTTGATGTGACAACAGATCCCAAATTCTTATTATCTGGAAATATCTTTCATTCTTCTCCAAATCATTACTCCAAACAAGATAAAGGTCCCTGATCCTGTACACTTTTGCAAGCTGAAAAGCGTCGGTTATATCATAATTCTTAACTGTAGTCCGCCAGCCACCACCAAGTTTGACAAGTTTTTGCAATACCTCCCTCCTCAGATGCAGAGATTTTAGTTTCATGGAAGACTTTCTAAAGTTGTCACTAAGAATGACCTGTTGAATTGACCAATGCACGAAAAAGAACTTCAGTAAATAGAAGTATCCAAGAAAAAAATATATAACGAGTACTATAAATTCCTGGTTAAACTGAAATTAGATTTTGTACACTCCTGATATATTTTATATATAAACAGTGTCACTCACACAAATACAAGGCAAAGAAGCAAGTGTGCGCGAGTTTAGTGTGTGAGTGCCAGCACCTCTGGTTTAACTAGTGTTTTCAAAACAACTGTGATTTTTCACCTCTTCATACAAAGACACCAGGTTCTATTGTTTTGAGTGAAAAAAAGATGGTTTATATAATGTGACAATAATAGTACTTGTACAAAATAGCACATATCTACTTGCAAATATTAAGTGCAAAACCTAACAGAGAGTTAAATCATAACATCAATAAAGTATGATTCCAAAAATATCCAAATCTAGCAGATCCCTTTGGCACAGATGTGCATAGGTGTGTTTTGAAATCAGGTAGCAAATACAAAATTCAGTCTGAAGCATTTAATAAACACAAACCAACTGAATTAGATACTTGGGGTTAAGGAGATTCCGTTATAGCAGTGGGTGCATAATGTGTGCTGTTTCGATACAAATCAATGTCAATATGTTCAATGATTATGACTATCAAAGGCTGAAGAGATTAAAAAGAAGAAGCCAAACATCATAAATCCCAATGGACAATCTGGGCTGGACTCATCCCACCATCTGCGGAGGATGCTAGAGTTAGGGCCACCGCCACATAAGGGGGCAGAAATATATACATATAGAGACGACAGAGAGAAGAAAAAAACCCTAACTGGTGCAATGTGCAGCTGTCGGTAGAAAAGAACATAGTGCACACACATCAAAAAATACTTCAGTAATATGAGTGAGTGAGTGAGTGAGTGAGTGCGGGAGGGAGTTAGGGCAACCAGCAAGAAAAAGCTCTAATTTGTAGACCCCGGTAAGCATTCTGCAACATGCGTATCATGACACGAGACCGGTTGAGCATGTTTCCGACTTCCTATTACCCTGGCAACACTACACACAGAACGTTTGTACAAGCGGCTGGAATGTGTTTTCAGAGGCGGTTGGCCAACCTGCCTCTAGCTAAAGGTGAGTAAAAATCGCTATTTCTAGAGGCGGCTGGCCAGCCGCCTCTGGAAATCGATTTCCAGAGGCGAGTGTCTCTCCAGCCGTCTCTGGAAATCGGTCAAAAAAATTAGAACTGAAAAATCGCGTAAAAAATAGCAAAAATATTTTTAATTTCTAAGGAGGCCCCACCTATCTGTCTTAGTCACAACCCACCAGAACTCACACAAGTCACGCCATTTTTCGCGCATGTGCGATGCCAAGATTCAAGCTCAGGACCTTCTGCTCTCGCATGCGCTCCTCTAACCACTCCACCCCATAGTGACTTGTGACCAAGTAAGAGATACTTCCCTTTTGTATTCACTTTTCTAAACACTGTAATGAATATTTTTGAGATACTAAATGAATTTAAATAAAAAAAGTTTGAACTACAAAGTTGTACATCTTGAAGAGATCTACCACTTTGGTTTTGGTCGTTTATCCATCCGAGGTCGTTTGCAAATTTCAAATTTCAAAAATGTAAGAACTTGAAACATAATTTTGGAATACTAAATGAATTCAAATAAAAAAGTTTAAACTACAAAGTTGCATATCTTGAAGAGATCTATAACTTTGGTTTTGGTCGTTTCTCCGTCCGAGGTTATTTGAAAAATTCAAAATTCAAAATGTAAGAACTTCAAACATAATTTTGGTACACTAAATGAATTCAAATAAACAAAGTTTGAACTACAAAGTTGTATATCTCGAAGGGATCTATAACTTTGATTTTGGTTGTTTCTCCATCCGAGGTTGTTTGAAAAATTCCAAAAATTCAAAATTCAAAATGTGAGAACTTCAAACAGAAATTTGGGTATGTAAATGATTTCAAATGAAAAATTTATCAACTAAAAAGTTGTAGATCTTTTCGAGAACTACAATTTTCATATAAAATTTGTCTTCATCTGAATTTTTTTCAAAAAGTTACGAATTTTTCTGTGCTGCAGCTATTTTTAGAGACGGACCGGAATCCCAACCGCCTCTGAAAATGAATTTCTAGAGGCGGCTGGCATTGCCACCCGCCTCTGAAAATGGCTGGCGAGCCAGCCACCTCTGAAAATCGGTTTTCTAGAGGCGGCTGGCTTGATTTCAATGCCAACCGCCTCTGAAAATGGCCCATTTTCTCGCCAGCCGTCTCTGAAAATCCAGTCGCCTTTAGAAATAGATTTCCACAGGCGGCTCGCGACGAGGCATTTCCAGATCTTTTTGTCCTCCGTTGCCAAAAATAGTGTCTGTAGTAGTGCAAGCAGGTTGTGCCTCGAAAAACTTGTCCATTACTAACGCTAACGCATGCATCGTATTTGCTCAAGTTCCTCTAATAAATCCAAGTCCATCTAGACTTTGCACATAGGGGTCCAGTGAGTATTGACTAAGACACTGTTTCCAGTTGAGCTCTTCTACTTATCTTGCCTAGACCAGACCAACCGCGCCCGTCACAATCCACAATTACATTTATTACCGTCGTATTTGAACGACTGCTAATAGACACGACTGTAGGAACTTCCTAGTATCGAATATGGCAGCTTGAAGATTGAAATAATGCGCCCGTCATAACTGACAAATGTACACGTCGCGTTGTCCCGCCTGCGCTCCAGTAGTTAGTTGAGTTGATCGAGTCCAAACCGCCAGTTCTTGTTTGCTGTTTCAATTTTTCCGGTGCCTCTGACATGCGATTTTCCCTGTTGGTCCCCCCCTCCCCCCTCTAACATGCCATTTTGACACCACTTTTTATATCTTGGCGCAACTGATGAAATATGTTCTATGTTAATGATAAAAAACAGATCATATAATTCTCATGTTACAAGGTTTCATAGTCTTTCATGTATCAAATGCTTAATGTTAAACATGGTGGCACCGGGTTTTATTCTGGGACCAAAAAACTGGCAGGAGTAGGTAACGAGTGCCACCGTGTCAGGCGCGCAAATTTGACTGCCAAGGTCGACTTTGATTGTCTGGTCTTGGGAGCTTTGACTGATTAAGGGTTTCTTTTGTAGAGCTCCGGCTTCTCCAAAAACGTCTTCGGCGGTGGCTTCGGGGGTGAAGTGACTTTTTTAGTGGAGCTGAACTCTTTTTGCCCCCGTTTGGCAGACCGGCTTCTGCTGCGGCTTCTCGGTGTATTTTAACATTTTTATTTTCTTTTTCTTTTTTTTTCTCGCATCGGGTGCGACCGGGGGAGGCCGGATCTGGAGGTGCGTCTGCCGGAGGAGGCTTGGGGGGTGGGGGCAGACAGAGGGGTGACGCGAGGAGGGAGACGGGTCGTGAGGAGGAGGAGCGGGGAGAAGCCACGTTCCGCTGGCTTCGGGCGACCAGTTGGAGCGGGGGGGCGCTGTGCCGGGGGGCTCCTCCCGCGGAACCAAGCCGGAGCCAGAGCAGCGCGTTTGGCACGCGCGGCCGCGGAGCCGGAGCCGCGGGCAGAGGCGTGCCAAACTGCCCCTAAACCATTATATACTCCGAGGTCGCTCTCGAATCTCGATGGCGGCATCCCACCGGTTCTCACTCTTCAGTGTCCGTACACTCATCAGTGACTCAGCAGCAATGCATGACTGTTAGGGCATCCAGTCAAAGGAGATCTGACTGGCGGTGTCTATTTTGTTTTATCTGCCATGCGTACAATCTCCAAATGAACCTTTTACAATATGCACCCCAGGCCCAATACAATGCATCCACAGACATTCGCCAGCCCACAGCCAAATCCGCCTCAGCCTTTCTCCAATCAGATACACACGAAGGAGACAGTCGCGAGTCCTCGAGTCTTTCGCCTTCCGTCCCCGTCTCCCCTCTTCCGCCCTCTCAGCCTCTCCCATGGCACAATTTCAATCGTTGATTGCCCACTGATCGAAGAAACGGAGAAGCAGCGCAGGTCGCAGGAGGAGGAGCCTCTCCTCGCTGGTCGGGACGGCCGCGGCACGAGCGGGTTGCAGTCTGCTCGCCCCCTGCTGACTCTCGCTTGCATTCTTCAACCTTAGGTCGAACACAGGGTAAGACAGAGACCCTCAACATCCTTTCAATTATTTCGATTCCTATCAAGTTGGGCATCCAATTTTGTTTAAACTAATTTGTTCTTAGCCATATTCTAGGGTTACTTTGTCTTTGTTAGGGTTTTAGTTGTAATTGGGAGGTTTGCTTGCTCTTGGTATTGTGACATGAGTACTGGACACAAGTAAAATCTGAATATTCTTGCAAATGATAGGTAAAACATGGAAAAGATGTTGAGGTTGGACCATATATTTTGCAAACGTCAGATGTCTTTTGTTCACCATGGCGTGCTGCTACATTTGCTTATTTTGGTAGATGCAGGGCCCTTGGGTAGATGATAAATACTGTTACCACTACTACATTGTCACTGTACATGTTGGGCTATTATTTTAGATTTTGTCGTTTGAACATCTTTTTTTTTCAGATGATCACTTGAACATCTTTAATTGAAATGAAGTATTGCACCCGCCTCAAGTTTACTCTAGCTCCGCCCCCGAGGGTTCTTGATAGGTTTCGGGCTTTCGTTTGAACAGTACATAACAAAACGGCACGTGAGTGATTTCTTGAGGATCTCTCCTTTTTTCGGGAGTTTAATTCCTAGTAACCCGTCTTGTTGCTTTTGCTCTGGCTCTGGTATTTTCCTCTCGTGTGTCATGTCTAAGTGGCCCATATTTCTGGTGGCTTCATTGGTTGGTCAGGGGAGGGAACGGAATCTGATTGGGGTTTCAGAGGATGAGTGGTGCTGCTCCTGATACGGCATGCCGGAAGCGGCTGAGGAGTCATGACAGCACCATGATGAAGATTCAGAGTGATGACAATGAGGAGGGAAAGAAAATGAGTGGTGGTGGCAGTGAGGTGAAGAACAGGAAGACATCCATAGCTGCCTTCTTGGAGAAGGGGAAGCAAAAGGAAGGGAGAACAAACAGCAACAAGAATATGATGGCTGATGACCAGGAGAAGGAAGAGAGGATTATATGGAATGGTCACAATAAGGTGAAGAGTACGAAGGAGGAGTCCACTGCATCCCTTGAGAAGATGAAGAAGAAGCAAAAACTTTGCAATGCCAACACCAAGAAGAAAATGCAAATTGATGATAACGACGAGGGAAAGAATAGGCATAGTGGGAACCATAAGTTGATGAACAGGAAGGAGTCCCCCACGTTATGTGAGAAGGAGAAGAATAAGGAAAAGCTGAACAAAACACACAAGGAGAAGATGTGGGCTGCTGACCGCAAGGAGAGGAAGATACTGAGCCGCCACAATAGCATAATAAAGAGCGGGGAGGTGTCCACTGCATTCTTTGGGAAGGAAAAGAAAGGAAAAAGGCTGAACAAGACCAACAATGAGGAGCTGCAGAGCAATGGAGATGAAGAAAATGCACCATTCACACTTGCTGTTAAGGAGAAGAGAATGAGGCTCAGTGAGAGCACGGAGGCAATGATGTGCCATGACAAACCAAATAGGAGAAGTTTGCCATCTATTGTATCCAAAGAGAAGAAGATCGATACATCTAGTGGTTCTAAATATAAGAAAAGGAAGAGGGATCACACATTACCCAAAAAAGGAAAGAGGAGTGATAATAAGATTCATAGTGGTAGGGTGCAGGAAAAGAAGATATGTGGTGCTGGCAAGGAAAAGAATAAGCATACTTCCTTCGCATTCTTCAAGATCATATACAGCAGCTTCGAGGAATTTCTGGTAAGTTTTTGATTCTTACTGTTTTGCTCATAAGCTTATCATTTTTCTTGATGTTTGGGTTAATAGTAGTATCTTTTTCTTGTTTTGTTTGTGTGTTATGTCATGGTGCCTATATTAAACATCACAAACCTGTGTATGTTGTGCAGCTTATACCACCAGCTGTTGCACGCAATTTGGCAGATTTGACTAATCACCATGTATATCTTGAAGATTCAGAGAAAAGACGTTCAGAGGTCGGGCTATCTGTGGTGAATGATTCCCTCGCTTTTTATCAGGGATGGAATATTTTTGTCTCAGACCATTTCATTAAACGGGGGGAGTTTCTGCTGTTTGAGTACATTGCTAGGAAAAAAATTTCTGTGCGGATTTTTGGTATGAATTCTTGTGAAAGGTTGTATTTCAAAAAAGACCCAAAAAGAGTTGAACATGGGGTTGGGTCTGGATCAGCGCCACAAGATAACAATAATGAAGATGATGCATGCATGCACAGCCAAAGAAAAACAGTAATTATGATTTCGGATTGAGGAGCTTCAGCACATACGAATTTTTTATATTAAATAGTCCTTTAAAAAAATATTTTAATAATACCCCCTGCCGGACTTTATTTCCAATTTCTAGCCCTTTTGGTAACGCCACGGACGCTGGCTTTACAAAAGAACACTGCAATGGCGTTACAAGGGCGGCCACGCTGGCATCCCCTTGCCCCGCGTGGTGACGTGAAAATCCGACGGGGAAAGCTGAAAAGGGGGGAGGCTCTGTAACGCCACTCCCTTTGGCGTTACAGGACCTTGTAACGCCATGAGGGGAGGTGTTACAGAGGAGACTTATACCAGGGCCCGCGTCCCTCCTCCCCGCACGGCTGCTTCATCCCCCGCGAGCTCCAGCAGAGACAGCGGTCATGGCGGCCTGAGGCGACTGAGCGCCCCTCCCCTCTGTCCCCACCCGATATCCCCTTGTTTTCGCGCGATTTTTGGAGAAAACAAGTCAACTCAGGTACCTCTTCCATCCTACTACCTGCATTTTCAATTTAGTTGTGTGTATTGCGCGGATTTGGGGGGCTAGGGTTTAGGGTTTGGATGAATTTTTTCGTGATTTTTTGGGGGGGTCGCGTTGGATCAAGTGACGGTTCTCGCATTGGTAGCCTTAGACATGTGTAGCTCGTCACGCAGATGCCTTTATATGTGTTTGTAGTCGTGTGTAGCACGAGATTAGTTCGTGTAGATTTTAGGTTACGTTGTATACGATAGTGGGGTTGAAAGAGGCAAATGTGGACGGTAGAATTTGCAGGTGCTGTAGTCCTGCAGGTGGAAAATGGGTTACTTTTCTGTATAAGCAATTGCATGTTGGATTAGGTCCGGTTAAGTCAGGTTAAGGGGAGGATTTCAAATAAGACTCATGATAATTTTCGTTAAGTTTGTGATGGCAATGACAAGTTTTGCTATATGTTGTAGATGGATCGTGTCGTGCGGATGTTTCACGGGGGTTTGGTCAACAACAACGGGGAATTCGAGGGAATGGAGGATGAGGTGTTGGTTTTTGAGATTGGATGCTATAGTGGAGCGAGTTAGGTTGAAATTGAAGTGTGGTGGTATTGGAATGCGAATTCGTGGTCGGTTTGACTCAGGAGGTGCTAGGGCTCACTATGCTCTAATGGAGTTAGCTTCGGAATTTGATTGGCAGACATACAAAGAGGTTCTAGGGGCATGTCAAGTCAAATTACCGGAAGTGGTTGTTGAATGGCATGGAATGGATAGCCTTCATGTCGGAGTTAGGGCTTCAGTTCCAGTTGAAGAGGAGCCTGTCCAGCATTTGACCCAGGAGGCACCATGCAACGAGCCTGTTGGTTGGGTTGGCGCTGAGGAACATGTCGGAGTTAGGGCTTCAGTTCTAGTTGAAGATGAGCCTGTCGAGCATTTGACGCAGGAGGGACTATGCAACGAGCCTGTTGGGTGTGTTGGCGCTGAGGATGATGCCCCTAGTGCTGGAGGTTGTGATGGTGGAGTGGGTTACGACTTGGCCGTCGTGAACAATGACTTTGACGATGCGACATTTGAGGAAGAGGCGGCGGAACAAGCCGAGGAACATAGGATGGAAAACGAGGTATGGTCAGATTCAGATAGGGAGGAAGATGGAACGGGAGATGATACTAGTAGGGCAGATGAAAATGATGGTCATGGCCAACAACAGGAACATGTGGAAGACGCCAAAGGGCAGGATCGGGAAGAATATGTTGACTATGGTGGTTGGCAATCAGCGTACACAGCGCAGGAATTGCGAACATTGACGGCTGTTCATGTCCATCTACCGGAGGTCCCGTTGTTCGTTGATGTTAGCTTGGCGGACGCGGCGGTCTGTGACAGCGGCCTTCTGACCAGCAATGATGAGCCGACAACAGAGTCTGCGATAATTCGTAAGGGGATGAGGTTCCCCACTCTAGAGGCGTTGAAGTTGTGGCTTCAGGACTATGCAGTTCGGCACCATCGTCCATTCACTGTGGTTCACTCGCAGCGATCAACGAGATATACAGTTATGTGCCAGATGGGCTGTGGGTGGGTCTATGGGCCCGTAATGCATCTAGAGATGGAATGCCATGGAAGATAACACGGGTTAAGCAGCCTCGCATCATCGCTTGTGCAATCCATTTATGCATGGATTCACCGGGTACTGGGTGACATATGGAAAGGCTTGGAGGGCAAGACAACATGCTTAATTTGCAGTACTTGTGGGGAGACTGGAAGGAGGCATACAACCGGGTGCCAAGGATTTTACTGGCGATGGCACATCGGAACCCGGGGTTGAAGTATTTTGTTGACACCGGTGGTATAATGTGGGTGACTAAAGGAGGTGTACGGAAGGAAGTTTTACTTCGTGTTTTCTGGGCTTTTCCTTAGGCAGTGGAAGCATTCAAGCACGGATGCCACTTTCTTGACAGGAGCTTACAAGGGTGTTTTGATGATTGCCACGGCGTATGATGCGAACAACCAGCTGATACCCCTAGGCTTCGGACTCACAGTGGGGGAGAAGAATGAAAGTTGGAGTTGGTTTTCTCGTGCATGTACGGCAAGTAGTGATTGATTTCCGATCGGCACCACGGGCTCCTCAATGCGGCTCGATGGTGCATGCGGCATTTCGCCGCTAATGTGTGGAAGAGACAGAAAAGCAAAGAAGTTGTCGGGAAATTGAAACAACTGTGCAACGCACTTGAGGAAAGAGATTTCAATGAGAGGCTTGGGGAGGTCTGAGCGTACGATGCTGGTGGGTGTAGGTATGGCATAATGACAACGAACATCTCAGAAGTCCTAAACAAGGTGCTGAAAGGAGTAAGGGGACTAGCCGTTTCCGCAATTGTGGAGTGCGTACACTTTCAAGAAATGCAACGAGTACTTTGTTAGTCGATGGAAGAAAGCCCGTGACAGCATAGGGGCAAACTAGATGTGGGGCGTTGCGGCGAACAAGCACTTGGCGGATGTAGAGCTAGAATCAACAAAACAAGTTTGTGAGGAGTTCGACCCTAACCGTCATATCTACTCAGTAAGGTTGGCCGGCCGAACCAATGTTGGTGGAGAGAGGTTCCGTGGTAGGATTTATAGAGTCGACTTGAGCAGTGTACAATGCACGTGCATGACACCACAGTTGAAGCATGCATGTACTCAAGCGTGCTGCCTGAAGTACTCAAGGTACCTCCTGTACTCGGAGGCTCGGTGCATGGGCCCGCTCCAAACCTCCAGTTGGTACTGAGCCCGACGCGCCCAAGTCTCAAGATGAGCAGCGAGGGTGATGCGCCAGTTGAATCTGAGACAAATAGAAGGTATCGACTCTGGAACACTACATACACGAATAGGTTCGAAGTTGAGGCATAAAAACGTGACCTGAGTGGAGATGACCTCGGGCTGTGGTGGAGCAAGCTTCCCGAATTACCTATCAACCCTGTGGACCATGTGCAACTCAACGATGTAGAAGCATATTAGGGGAAGTCGGGCGCGCCAATACCCGGAATGCTGCTGCACATACGGATCGAACTCCAGTTCAGCCACCTCAGCCCGTTCATAAGGCTGCCACTCGATCTGCAAGTGCATGGTATGATGATGGGACAAACCCAAATTGAAGACAATGTGAGAGTAAAAGAGAATGTGTATGGTTCTTACATGATTCTGGCCCACCATGTCGAACTCGCTTGTGTAAGAACGGTATCGACGTAGTGGGTTGCCGCGCACGGACTTGATATTCGTCCAAAGGTAGGCAACCGTACGTGGGGCGGCCGAGCTCGTGTGTCCAAGGCTGCATTGCATTAAACAAAATGTTCAAACGTCCCTTTATGTAACTAGACAGTAAGACTAAACTGAATTACGCACTCACCTGAGGGACACTGCGGTAAGGCCGACCGACAGCGAACCTTTCCCAGATCCAGACTTGAAGAAGCCAGACGCACTCGCCGAAATAGGCACCATGAGTACTACGCCGGCAACCCTCACATAGCTGACGGTAAAGCCATGCAAGGGTGGCTGAGCCCCAACTATACGCCTGAATGGACTCCCATCTCAGCCCAAGTATGGGGAGCCACATCCAGGAGATGAGGTCCCCCGTAGCGTCGGGGAAAAGAAAGCCGGCCACTAGGTGCCACAACCAGGCCCTAGCGTGCCGCTCCACCACTTCCTCGGGTGCATCGGCTGGGCACCCCTGAAAATTGTCTCGAAGCCAGCTCGCGGAGACACCTGCGCTCTTCGTGTCCTCCGGGGGCTCCGACGGCCGAAGCCTCAGGAGTTGCTCTGCCTGGTCACGCCATCCCTGCCCGTCGACGATTCCGCATATCGCGGGACCATCAATAGGGAGCCCAAGGATGTGTGCGACGTCCTGCAGGGTCAACGTCAGCTCACCCACTAGCAGGTGGAAGGTGTGTGTCTCCGGACGCCAGCGGTCCACCATGGTGGTGATAAGTGGTGTGTCCATCGGAGGTAGCCCGTTCACGGCCAAGCGGGCTAGCGAAATGAACCCTGCCCACGCAATGAACGGGGCGTACCTCTTGTCCCACACTAGGGGCCAGTGCGCCCGCATACGGAGCGGGGTCAAAGCCTGCACTCGAAACAAACAACATGAATAAGGCACTTAAATGCGTGCGTGCGACTATGGAAATGACAAACTATTAGTTTTTTCCCTCACCTCGTTCATGTCGCCGATGAGGTGAGCACGGTGCTCATTGTCGTAGAACGTCTCAAGGAGGGGGTAATTGGGGTGCCATCCCGGGAAAAACATTAATACATGCATTTCGTTAGCGAACCATTCATACAGTTTTCATAAAAAAATTAACCTGAAACCTAAAATCCTCCCCTTAACCTGAATTAACCGGACCTAATCCAACATGCAATTGCTTATACAGAAAAGTAACCCATTTTCCACCTGCAGGACTACAACACTTGCAAATTCTACCGTCCACATTTGCCTCTTTCAACCCCACTATCTTATACAACGTAACCTAAAATCTACACGAACTAATCTCGTGCTACACACGACTACAAACACATATAAAGGCATCTCCGTGACGAGCTACACATGTCTAAGGCTACCACTGCGAGAACCGTCACTTGATCCAACGCGATCCCCCCAAAAAGTCACGAAAAAATTCATCCAAACCCTAAACCCTAGCCCCCCAAATCCACGCAATACACACAACTAAACTGAAAATGCAGGTAGTAGGATGGAAGAGGTACCTGAGTTGACTTGTTTTCTCCAAAAATCGCGTGAAAACAAGGGGAAATTGGGTGGGGACAGGGGAGGCGCTCGTTCGCCTCAGGCCACCATGACCGCTGTCTCTGCTTAAGCTCGCGGGGGACGAAGCTGTGAGGACCTCAAATTTGACCCCGATTCACCCCATTGATAAGCCCCTCGGCTCAAGCTCAAGAAGTAGGAAAACTCTCGCGAGCAGTCCACACTCCGAGCTCCTAGTCGAGTAACGCATCAACCGGGTAAAATAGAGGCAAGTAGAGGGGCCCGGCACATGATTTGCAATGGTTCCCAGGAAAAAAAACCATCGCACACATGCTGTAACAACATTCACATCATCATCACACATATACATAAAGAGAAGTGCCCAATTCAGGAGTTTACATTACAAGAGTTTTCAAGTTGTTAAGTTCAAAGCATTTCACAAGTTCAACAAGTTTCGAGTGTTCAAAAGGTAGTGAAATGCAAGTCAAGTTTACATCCATTTAAGAAAAAGCAACGCAGCGGAAGGACCACTCCACAGGCTACAAAGAGGACAGCTCCTACTCGTCCCCACCTGTCGGGGGGATCAAACGGATCCCGACCCCACATATCAGAAAAGAGCTGACAAAGCCTTTCCAGTGAAATAGCGGCACCTGGGAGCAGTGATCTCGACGGGCCGACCCCCAAGGGAAGGCCCAAACGTCAGCTGACCTCGCTCGGTGTGGGGAGATGACCGCTCCCCAGGCACAGGAAGGAACCTCCGCCTCGTCACGCCGACAGGCGGGCCCCAAAGGTCAGCCGACCCCGAGGGGTCGGGGCACCCACGCCCCGACCTGCCACGAGGCGATCTCCGTCCCGCCACGCCGACAGGCGGGCCCAAGGGTCAGCCGATCCCAAGGGTTTGGGGGCGCCAGCGCCTCGATCCGCCAAGAGGGGATGATCTGCCTCGCTGTGCCGACAAGAGGGGCCCACCCTGGCGCATGAATCCCGCTTACGGGCTCCGCGAGCACGTCGCAATAAATGAGGTGGCGGGGCGATGATCCGCTTTGATACGATCTCTGGCGAGAGGGATGGCCGCTGTCAGACACAGTGGTTGGCGAAAGGCGTGCCCGGTCATGTCTCACGCCGCCCCATTTTCCCGCTATTAGACCGGGAAGAACGGCGTCTGAGCCGCTCACCCTGTCAGACGGAGCAGCACGTACCGACCAAGTATGGGCACAGGCGGCCCATCCCGTCGAGGCCTGGGAACTCGAGACGAAGACTTCTTCGGTAAGATAAGGAAGCCAACAGTCAACAATGTCATCATTGCACTTTTCAGGACAAAGGACTATCCCGAGTCCGGACGGACCCACTAATGGGTCGGGAATGGCGACACGTCGCCCCGGACTGCAGGCCAATCTTGGAAGCCGAAGACAAACCTCTCCCTTTCGCATTTCACCTTGTGTAACTTTCACTTTTACTACAACCACTATACGATGCCACCCCTTGGACTATAAAAGGGGAAGCACACACGAACCACAAGGGAGGTTGAAGACATACGCACACAAACCACAGAGACTTGGGAGCTCCTCCCTCTCTCGACCTGCTTGTACTCGCCCCTGCAAGCTTCAGCATAGTGAACACGAGCTCACGGCTCGAACTGGACGTAGGGACTTAGTGCCTGAACCAGTATAACCCTCGTGTCTCATTGTGCACCATCTCAGCCTAGTGACGCGCTTTACGATTTACTCGTTGGTCACGATACGAAACACCGACAGTTGGCGTGCCAGGTAGGGGCTTACACGTCACGCTTCGATTTCTCGCAGGTTTGAGATGGCTTCTCATGACGTGAGCTGGGTCCCGGGCGCCCACGTGCGCTTCGGGGATCTTGACTTCCTCATCAACGGGGAAGGGGAGCTTGAGCTGGTCACGCCACTCGCTCCTACTTCTGCTGACGCCGATCTCGACGCCATCGTCGAGAGCCTCGATGGCATGCACCTGTGCACCCCGCAGGGCCAGATCTAGGGTGGGATCCCCCTGCTGGGTCCAGACTTCGACTGGGACAGGCTCGAGCGCCAACTCGAGCTTGCCATGGGGCCACGACTGTCGCAGAATGACTTGCGACATCTCGCGTTCGCCCTTGCGAACATCACCACTCAGCTTTCCGGAGGGGAACCCCTCTCCCCTAGGGAGCACATGAGCGGCTTGGCTTCCCCGTTCCTGTTCGGGCTCCGGGGAGCCAATCTGCTGCATCGGGACCTCTTGGTCCGCCCCACGTTCCTTCCATGTCCCGCGCAGCTTCGCACGGGGCATGACCGCGACAACCATCATCTTGTGACCATGAAAAACGAGCTCGTCGGAGTGGTCGAGTACACGCTCGCATCTACTTCTGACGATGACGACTTCCGGGATAGAGGGACATTCCACAACGACGCCAGCAGCACCGGAAGCACACACCCCTCAAGGGAGTGCTTCATGGCCGAGGAGGACAACGGCCACAAATCCGAGCGACACGAGTCGCTTCCCTCACCTCAACCAGAGGACCAACCAGACGGCGACGCCAGGGAGGCCAGAGCGGCCACGCCACCACCTCGATCGCCACCAGCTGGCCTTCGCCGAGCCGAGGCACCGGCGTAAGCCCCCGCGAACTCACAAGACACGTCCCGCCACACTCTGGCCGCTCGGTGGGATAAGCTCGACCAGCTGCATGCACGGCAGCAGGAGCTTGAGCGGAACCGTCGTGAGCTAGAGCGGCACCAAGCGAGCCTCCTGTGCGAGCTCGAGCGCACCCGAGCCGAGGAATCCCGTGCGCGCTAGGGCGCGGGACGTCCGCCGCTGGATCGTGGAGGACGACGACGGATTGCCCCACTTCGAACAGGCAAGCCAGAACATCACCATGGCGGCGGCCATTCTGTAGGGGTTTCTAGAGCCCGCCACTCCAGAGGAGCAGCGGGCTCGGTGGCACATGTGTCGTCTCCTAGAGAAGGCGGCGGCGCAGCAGGTGAAGAGCTCACAAGCACGCGCCGGCAGCCGCTGCAACAACGACAGCCATGTCGGGGCCCCCACGTGACGCGCTCCCGAAGAAAGCGTCCGACAGGCGCCACCGGTCCGCGATCGGATTGGCTCGATTCGGGATGCGCGTGTCATCCTCGACGCACGACGACGCGCCGAGCCACGCAACGATCGGCACGGCAACCATCCCCGGCGTGACGGCCGGGGTTACGACGAAGAGGATAGGAGTCCCTCTCCACCACCTCTGGGGCCAGGAGCATTCGGACGCGACATCCTGCACGCACGGTTCCCTACGCGTTTCCTTGCCCCAAACACCATAGCCAAATACTCAGGGGAGACGAACCCTAGGTTATGGCTAGAAGACTACCGGCTGGCCTACCAAGCCGGTGGGGCGACTTATGACAACTTCATCATTCGCAACCTCCCGCTCTACCTTGCCGACTCGGCGCGGCAATGGCTGGAGCACCTCCTGGCCGGTTCGATCCAGAACTGGACGGACCTCATGAGGCTCTTCGTGGGAAACGTCTAGGGCACATACATATGCCCTGGGAACTCATGGGACCTCAGGAGCTGCTGGTAGAAGCCCGACGAATTACTTCGGGAGCACATTAGGCGTTTCTCCCGCCAATGTAACGAACTCCCGAACATCACTGACCCCGACGTGATCAGTGCCTTCCTCAGTGGGACGTCCAACAAAGCCCTCGTCCACAAGCTTGGGCGCAAGGGCCCGCGTACAACTGCTGAGCTCTTGGACATCGCAACCCGTCATGCCTCGGGCGAGGACGTGGTTGGCGTGGTCTTCTCCCATCCAGAGGGAAAGGCCAAGAAGGACGGGGCAGCTGGCGCTGACCCCTCAGACCGATTCAACAAGAAGCGCCACAAGGACAAACGGCGCCTCGAGGACAACCTCGTCGCGACGGCCGAGCCCAAGGGGAAGAAGCCGGCCCCGATGGAGGAGCCAGGGCACTTCGACAAGCTACTCGAGTAGCCTTGCCCAAACCACGACAAGCCCGTCAAGCATGCGCTCAAAGACTGCATGCTCATGAAGAAGCACTGCAAGGGCTACCGGGGGAAGGACGACCGCCCCAAGAAATTCGACCCCAAGGACGGCGGCGACGCGGGCGCTGGCGACGAGTTCCCCGCACTGGACGACTGCCTCATGATCTTTGGCGGCCTAGACGCCTACGCTCCCAAGCGCCAGCAAAAGCTGGAGCGTCGGGAGGTCTACTCGGCCGAGCCGGCCGTCCCCACATACCTCAAGTGGTCAGAGGAGCCGATCACCTTCGACCGCATCGGCCACCCCGACTACGTGCCGCGACTGGGTCGGTACCCTCTCGTGGTTGATCCCATTGTTGTCACGAAGAGGCTGACGAAGGTCATGATGGATGGAGGTAGCGGCCTCAACATCATCTACGCGGAGACCCTAGACGCCATGGGGATTAGCCGGTCACACATCCAGCCGACTGGCACACCTTTCTATGGCATCGTGTCGGGGAAGCAGACCGTACCCGTCGGGCAGATCGACCTGCCCGTCATGTTCGGGACCCTGCTCAACTATCGGAGGGAGACCCTCACTTTCGAAGTCGTCGACTTCCACGGCACCTACCACGCCATACTAGGGCGGCCATGCTATGCGAAGTTCATGGCCATCCCCAACTACGTCTACCTCAAGCTCAAGATGCTGGGCCCCAAGGGCATGATCACCGTGGGCACCTCTGTCCAGCGTGCCTGCGAGTGTGACCGTGAAAGCTGTGGCATGGCCGCGGCCGCCATCGCGTCGCTCGAGATCCCGGCTACGCACGAGGTCAACACGGAGGAGATGCCCGGCTCCACCCTGGCCGCCAAGACGTTCGAGTCCGTGGTCAAGACCAAGACGGTCTCGATCGACCCCAACGGGCTGGTCGAGATGACGGTCTGCGTCAGCACGCAGCTCGACCCTAAATAGGAAAGTGCGCTCGTCGACTTCCTACGCGCGAACACCAACGTTTTCGTTTGGAAGCTCGCCGACATGCCGGGCATCCCAAGGGAGGCCGCCGAGCACGCTCTCTGGATCAAATCCGGCTCGAAACCCATGAAGCAACGCCTGCGCTGTTTTGATGACGAGAAGCGAATGGCCATAGGCGAGGAAATCAGTAAGCTCCTAGCTGCCGGCTTCATCGAAGAAGTCTTCCACCCTGACTGGTTAGCCAACCCCATCCTTGTAAAAAAGAAAAATGGAAAATGGAGGATGTGTGTTGACTATACGAGCCTAAAGAAGGCGTGTCCAAAGGATCCCTTCCCTTTACCGCGCATAGATCAGATCGTAGATTCAACGGCAGGGTGCGAAACTCTATGTTTTCTCGATGCGTACTCTAGGTACCATCAAATCTCGATGAAGGAGTCCGACAAGCTCGCGACCTCCTTCATCACTCCGTTCGGCGCGTATTATTACGTAACAATGCCATTCGGGCTCAAGAACGCAGGGGCTACTTTCTAGCGGTGCATGGTGAAGTGTCTCGGCCCCCTGGTCGGCGACACCATCGAGGTGTACGTCGATGATATCGTGGTCAAGTCCAAACAAACGGACGACCTCACATCAGGCCGGTCAAAAACCTTCGACAGGCTCCGCGAGAACAAGATCCGGCTCAACTCTGAAAAATGCATTTTCGAGGTGCCTAAGGGCATATTGCTGGGTTTCATCATCTCTGAGCACGGCATCGAGGCTAACCGAGACAAGGTAGCCACCATCGAAAGCATCAGGCCCATCAACAACATCAAGGCGGTCCAGCGCATCACCGGATGCCTCGCCGCCTTGAGCCGATTCATCTCACGGCTGGGTGAACGGGGTCTGCCCCTCTACCACCTCCTGAAGAAGATGGACAAGTTTGTTTGGACCGATGAGGCCCAGGAAGCCCTCAACGGGCTCAAGAAGCTTTTGTCCACAGCACCAGTGCTGGTCCCCCTGACCCGAGGCAAACCACTACTACTGTACGTGGCAGCGACCACCCAGGTGGTCAGCTCCATGCTGGTAGTGGAACGACCCGAGGAAGGGAAAGCGCTCAAGGTCCAGCGGCTGGTGTACTTTGTCAGCGAAGTCCTCTCCGACTCGAAGACTTGATACCCATAGATCCAGAAGCTGTTGTACGCGGTCCTCATCACGAAGAGGAAGTTGCGGCACTACTTCGACGCTCACCAGGTGACAGTCGTCTCGACGTTCCCTCTCGGTGAGGTTATCCAGAACCGAGAGGCTTCAGGACGGATCGCCAAATGGGCGCTTGAGTTGATGGATCAAGGGCTCAAGTACGCCCCCAGGACAGCCATCAACTCCCAGACACTGGCCGACTTCATGGCTGAGTGGACGGAGACTCAAACGCCCCCGGCGCCCGTCGACACCAAATACTGGCTCATGCACTTCGACGGGTCGGTAATGAAGGACGAAGGCGGCGCTGGCATCGTCTTCATCTCCCCGTTGGGAGTCCACCTCCGGTACTCGGTCCGACTGCACTTCACCGCCTCGAACAACGTCACCGAGTATGAGGCCCTCATCAATGGGTTGCGGATAGCCATCGAGCTCGGCATCAGGCGACTCGTCATCCAAGGGGACTCTTACCTGGTCGTGAGCCAGGTAATGAAAGAAGCCAACTGCAACAACCCGAGGAGGCAGCCTACTGCCAGGAAGTCCGATGCCTCGAGGAGAAATTCGATGGCCTCGAGCTACATCATGTACCGCAGAGGCAGAATGAAGCTGCCGACGAGATGGACAAGTTGGCCGCGGAGCGCTTGCCGGCTTCGGTGGGCATATTCTCCAACGACCAATACAAGCCTTTGATTCGGCTTGTCGATCCCGTCGAGGTCGGCAACAGCGGCAAAGGGTCGGTAGACGTAGCCGACCCCTCCCCGTAGGCTGCCGACCCCGAGTCGGCTCCTACGGTCTTCGTAGCAGAGGCGGCCGATACGCTCCCCGCCCCTACGTCGCCCGACTGGCGGAAGCCTTACCTCGACCGTCTCCTGCGCGACAAGCTCCCCCCCTGGCAAGACCGAAGCACAACGCGTGGCTCGTCGTGCCAAATCATTTGTCATCATCGAGGGCGAGCTCTACAAGAAGGGCCACAACGGCATCTTGCAACGTTGCATCCCTTGCGAACAGGGACTGCAGCTGTTGTAAGACATTCACGTCGGGGTCTATGGCCACCACGCCGAACCAAGAACCCTCATCGGTAAGGCATACCGTCAAGGCTTCGACTAGCCCACAGCCGTCTCCGACGCTGAGGAGATCGTCTGCATCTGCGAGGGGTGTCAGTTCTACGCCAAGCAAATTCACCTCCCGACACAAGCTCTCCAAACAATCCCCCTCACATGGTCGTTCGCGGTCTTGGGGCTTGACTTGGTCGGGCCACTCACGACGGCGCCCGGAGGCTTCCGGTACTTGCTCGTAGCGATCAACAAGTTTACCAAGTGGATTGAAGTGCGACCCATCGCCCGGATCCATTTCGACGAGGCGGTCAAATTCTTCACCGACATAGTCCACCTATTTGGAGTACCCAACTCCATAATCACTGACAATGGTACCCAGTTCACGGCAAAAAATCCTCAAATTTTGCGACAACAACCACATTCGAGTTGACTGGGCGGCCGTGGCACACCCTCGCACAAATGGGAAAGTCGAGAGGGCTAATGGCATGGTCCTGTAGGGTCTAAAGCCAAGGATCTTTGACAAGCTCAACAAGTTCGGTGGCCGCTGGGTCGCTAAGCTCTCGGTGGTCGTGTGGAGCCTCAGGACGACGCCAAGTCGAGCCATGGGCTACACGCCATTCTACATGGTGTACGGAGCCGAGGCCGTGCTCCTGACCGACCTAGAGTATGGCTCTCCGAGAGTCACGCAGTACGAGGAAGCCAAGGCGAAGGAAGTGCTCGAAGACGCCCTCGACCAACTCGACAAGGCCAGGGATGTCGCTCTCATTCACTCAAGCAAGTACCTACAATCACTGTGGAAGTACCACAACCGCCGAGTCCATGGCCACGCCTTCAGCGTCGGCGACCTCGTCCTCAGGCTCGTCCAGAACAAAAAAGACCGAACCAAGCTCTCAGCTCCTTGGGAAGGCCCCTACATCATCCACGAGGTGATTCGACCCGGGACCTACAAGCTCAAGAACGAGGCAGGCGAGGTCTTCACCAACGCATGGAACATCGAACAGCTACGTAGATTCTATCCCTAGCTGTTTCCAAACGTTCGTTTTGTACATTCCGAGTATGAAACATTCCGAATGAATAAAATTTGGTTCACAAAGCTTATCCTCTCCCTGTGAATGGAACAAAAGTGGCGGCCAGCCTCAGAGGCCATCTTCGGCCGACCCCCACTCGGGGGCTAGTAGTAGGCATACTCACGAGCACGATTCCTTTGAGTAAGAAAATTTTTTCTTCCATGACCGACCAAAGCTTCTTGGCTAACTACCGGGGAACGAAGATGCACTGGCTTTTGGCCGAGTCGGACTGCGTCGCGCCTGGCGCCGCATGAGGCTAAGGCAGGCACTCACTCGGTCGAAATAGTTTTCATTTTCTAAAACACCGGGAACGGTCGGAAGCTAAAAACGGGCAAGGGCCGGTTCACTTCGACCTTTCTTACAAAAGGCAAAAAACGCATAAAGCAGTACTTCAGACAACAAAATAAGTATTTACAATGCATGAGTACTCATAATTGTTTTGTCTTCTACTTAATTACAAAACGAGGCCAAGGATAACGCGACGGCAGGCGCTACTCGTCTGGGCCGAAGACAATAGCGTGGTCGGCCATTAGCTCAACAACGCCGTCGGCCGTCACCTTCGTCTCGACCTCCAGCTGATCGACCAGCTAGTCCAACTTGTCGGGCCCTTCGTCGGCAATCTTCGAGTTAAACCTAGAAGACGCCATCTCTAGGTCGATCTCAATGTAGTGGGACCGGAGCTGAGCGAAAAGCCGGTTGGTGCCAAACCGCAGCGCCTCCCACGCAATCTCCCTTGTTCGGGCCACCACTCCATGGACCCCGTCGAGGAGAGAGGCGTCCTCGGTCGGAGCGGCGACACCGAGCTCCTGCACCACCGCCTCGGCCGCCCGAGCTGAGGCTGGCCATGGCGGAGCAGGCTGCGGCCTTCTCGGCCTCGGCGAGCCCCAGCCTCTCCTCAACAGAGGCGAGAGACGGTCACGCGAGGCTACTAGGAAGCAAAGGATTAAGAGGGAAGAAAATGGAAAAATCGATTGATGCAAATCAGGAGTCAAGGCACTCACCAGAGAAGCTCCCGCAAAGATCTGCGATGATGGAGGCCTGCTTCATGCAGGTATGACCCTTCAGCTCCTCTTCCCTGGCCTTCACCGGCCTCCCTCTCCTTGCCCAGGAGCACTTGCGTGTCGGCAAGCTGCTTCCGGGCCTCCTCGGCTTCACGACGCTGAGGCCTTCCGGGCACGGAGGTCGTCCGCCTCCTTCGCCGCCGACTCCCGGGCGACGCGCCTCCACCTCCAGGCGCTTCGAGCCTCGGAGGCCACCCGACGAGCCTCCTCCTTCTTCCGCTGGAGTCCGTCCGCCTCCTTAGCTGCCGACTCCCGGGCGACACGCTCCTCCTCCAAGCGCCTCTGGGCCTCGGAGGCCACCCGACAGGCCTCCTCTTCCTTCCGCTAGAGGTCCTCCGCCTCCCTCTCGGCGTCCTTGAGGCGGAGGATGCGCGCCCTCAACTCGGCCACCTCCTGCTGGAGCTGGCGGTTTTCCTCCCACACGTCAGCCTCCTCCCTGAGGAAGTGCGACTTCCCCATGGTGGTGTCTTGCAGACGCTGAAAAGACCAAAAAGAACCTCAAGCAAAAGCGTGAAGAAAGCACCGACTCAAAACCACTGCAACAAGGCCGCTTACCTGCAGGTCGGGAGCCACCTCCACGAAGGCCTCCCAGGTGTAGGTGAAGAACCGGTCGGCCATTTCGACCGCGTTCCTCACCCACGACCACCTGGCCTCCTCGGCCACGTCGTCCAGCTGGAAGGCGGTCCAGCTCGAGTCCATCCGGTCGGCCTAGGCCATGGGAGTATAGGCACCACGGCCGACGACCTCCCAGGCCACCGGGTGGACCACTAGGGCCAGCGCGTTGGCACCTGCAAAGGATTCCCCCGACACGAGGAAGCGGCTCTGCCTTGGGAAGACGGTCTCGGGTACCGGGGAGTCCCGACTCTCCTCGCCGAGAGTCACGTCAATGACGTCGACCCCCGCGCTCGCCGCGACCTCGCGGCACTCCGCAGCAGCCTCGGCGATGACCGCCGTGCTCCCCTCGTCCATACGCGGCGCCGCCGACTCGGTCTTGGTCGCCCTCTGCTCGGAAGACGGGGGCGTAGGGGCGGGCCTGGCTCGCCACCTGCCCCGACCTCGTGGAGGCTCACGGGAACCAGCGCCGACCCTCCCAGGGGGACCGACACGGTCGCCGCCTCTGCCCGAGACTCGGTGGGAACAGGGCGCGCGGCGCTCGGCGCAGGGCCCGGGTCGGTACGCAACCGCTTGGTCAGGTGAAGCACCAAGCCGGCGCCGGTCCTCCTGCATCAGAACACGGTAAGCACACCAACCTAACAAAATCTGAAACAGCTAGATTATAGAGTTCCTATTCCCGCTGGTAAGGAGCACGCCTCTTTTCTTCACTGGCGGCTGCTGCTGTGGTCGCGGCTGCTGCTATGCCTGCGGTCGTTGCTGTGGTTGCTGCGGGAGCTGCCGCGGTTGCGGCTACAGCTGTGGCTGTGGCTGCTATGGTGGCTGCTGCTGCGGCGTCTGTTGTCGCTGAGGCAGCGGCTGCGATGGCTGCTGCTGACCCTGCCCGGCGCCGTGCGGCGCCAACAGGGCGAACGTCTTCGCCATGGGGCTCAGACGCTCTGGGCGATGGTGGGGAAGCAGTGGCGGTGGAGAAGGAAGCTCTGCTGGGGAAGTGGCGAGCCGCGGCTGGTCCCGCGGTGGCTCACTCGGTGAAAGAGACGACGGCCGCCCCTCGCCTCCACCCGAACGGCGACTTGGGGGCGACTACTCCTGCGGCCGACCTTCGATCGACGCAGGGCGACGCGCTCCCGCCATGGGAAAGGCGTTGGACCATGGCGGCCACGCCTCCCTGGGCACGGGGCGACGAGCCGTGGCCGACGAAGACTCCGCCTGGTCGAAAGTGCGCTACGGCAGCACGGGCGCCGAGGAGGCCTCGGCGTCGTTGTCGGAGCTCCCCGCCAATTCGTCCCAATCCACCTCAGGATTGGCGGCGGGTGGGGGCACCACCGTATCAAGGGAGGGGTTGGAGCCCGAGCTGCCCTCGGACTCTGACACCCCCTCGGCGGACTCGCCCTCGGAGGCGTCGGGACCCAGCTCCCTCCGACGGGCGGCCCTCCTCCTCTTCCGATCCTGGTTGTGTATGTTCCGCTCTGCCCTCCTCCTCGTCTTCCACCCTCGCCGCTCGTCCGTGGTGCGTCTCTCCGCCGCCTCGGCAGTCCCCCTCGGTTGTGGGGGGTCAGAGCCCCTGAAGTTCCACGGCTGACGGGACAGGGAGCGACCGACCCGGTCAACCAGAACCATAGGAGGAAGAGTCTGGTAGGAAGTACTGGGAATAAGAAGAGGGGAAAAATACGCATTAGATTGATGAATCCCGGGTCGAGCCTCATCGGGGGATGGCCCGAGATAGGGTACGTGGGCAGCTGAATCCCATCAACTACCCAGTCGCAATCCACGCACAGTGCATCCTTGATGCGCTGCGTGATCTCTCAGTCGCTGATGGCGCCGACCGCCATCTTGGACTGTTGGAGGGCGACGACGTCAGCGTCCTCCGTCATCTCCCACATGCGGAGACGCCGGACCCGCAGCGGCGCAAGGCGACGCGCGTGGTATGCGCCAGTTATACCGGCGCTCGTCACGCCGTGCTGGGTCAGGGTCAGGATGGCGCCGACTGCGCCCTCCATGCTCTTGAACTCCCTCGCGGGCACTCCCTAGTTCCAGGACTGGGGGGCTGAGAGGATGCACTCGTTGTGGAAGGCGGGGAACGCGGCGCCTTCCGTCACATTCTTCAAGTAGAACCACCCCTCCTCCCATTCTTTGTTGGTGGTGGGGAGGGGGGTCGGTGGGTACGCTCTCGTCTAGTCGGAGCGGAAGCGGATGCCGGCACAGCCGTACGACTTCGCCAGCAGTGGTCCCCCTTTCGTCGGCTTCCCATCTGCCTTGGTCTCCAGCTGCACCTTGAAGTAGTACTGCTAGAGGTTGAAATGGGGCTTGATCCCCAGATAGCCCTCGCACAGTGCGACGAAGGCGAAGAGGTGGTGGACGCCATTGGGCGTCAGATGCTGGAGCTGCACGCCGTAATAGCGAAGGAGGTCGACGAAGAACTCCAACGGTGGCACGCCAAGCCCTCGCTCGTGGAAGACGACGAATGACACCACGTAACCCGGCGGCGGGCGGGGAATCTCCTCGCCCTCCGCTGAAATCCACTCCTCTGTGCTGGTAAGCGAGGGTAGTAGCCCCTTGGCCACCAGGCCATTAAGGCGGGCGGCGGTGGCCTTGGACGCGACCCAACCATCCGGGTTCGCGCGGACGACCAGCCTCGAAGGCGCCATTGCTTCGACGACGTGGGCAATGGGGGGAGAAAGCGTGGAGCGCGCTGTGAATCTGGGAGGCAAGAGCAAGGAGACGACGGCTGTTTTTTAGAGGAAACAAGGTAAGAATGAAACCGCCGCGCTCCTGTTCCCGTATTTGAAGGCGCGGCTAGACCCTTGATTCCCACGAAAGTAGTGGGCCCTTAACTGTCGCGTCAATCGCGCGTCGTGGCCAAGCATTAACTGCCCCGGACGGTTTCCAAAACCTTTTCCGTTGGACACCCATCCGACATGGGCCGTCCGTTCATCTCCCAAGGCCCACGAGTTGAAAGGCTGGCCCACCTAAGGGTTTGAACAGCCGCTCGGGCCCCCGAGTTCGAGGGCTGGCCCAACTAAGGGTTCGAACAGCCGCTAGGGCCAAATAGAGTGAGGGGTGCATGAGAGCGGGCCCAATAGCGGCTTGACCTAGTGCACACATGTGCCAGGGACGCTCTCACCCACGTTCGAGTTCCTAGGCGCGGGTCGCTAGCGTAGCCGACCCATGGTTCCCCTCCGAGGGGTGGCATCGAGCCCCCAGGATGCACCGACACATCCTGGGAACTATATGGGCAGGCGGCCGGGGCATGTAGGGGGGTCTGCCACCAGCTTGGCCCTGTTCTGGATCCCGTTCGAGGGAGGAAAAGGGACCCCCGCTGAAACTTACCCGTTAGTAGCTCAACGAATCCCGTACGGATCAACCAACGATTCAACCACGGGAAATGCGTACCACCGCAACCCGACGAATTTCGCTCGCACAAACCAAACCCAAAACGAGGGCAAACAATCAGCCCACACGAAAGTCCCCGAAAGACTCCCGTGCGAGCTCGGGGGCTACGCTCGTAGAGCGCGCTCGTGCGCACTCTACCGAACCCGAGACACACCGTACGGGGTGGGCAAATGATCAGCCCACACGAAAGTCTCCGAAAGACTCCCGTGCGGGCTCGAGGCGAAAGACTCCCGTGCGGGCTCGAGGGCTACGCTCGTAGAGCGCGCTCACGCGCACCCTACAAAACCCGGAACACGCCGTACGGGGTGGGCGAAGATCAGCCCACATGAAAATCCCCAAGAACTTCCGTACGGGCTCGGGGGCTACTGTTAGGAGGGGATCAAACGGATCCCGACCCCACATATCAGAAAAGAGCTGACGAAGCCTTTCCAGCGAAATAGCGGCACCTGGGAGCAGTGATCCCGACGGGCCGACCCCCCAGGGAAGGCCTGAACGTCAGCCGACCCCGCTCGGTGTGGGGAGACGACCGCTCCCCAGGCACAGGAAGGAACCTCCGCCTCGTCACACCGATAGGCGGGCCTCGAAGGTCAGCCGACCCCGAGGGGTCGGGGCGCCCACGCCTCGACCTGCCATGAGGCGATCTCCGTCCCGTCACGCCAACAGGCGGGCCCAAGGGTCAGCCGATCCCAAGGGGTCGGGGGCGCCCGCGCCTCGATCCGCCAAGGGGGATGATCCGCCTCACTGCACTGACAAGAGGGACCCACCCTAGCGCATGAATCCCTCTTACGGGCTCTACGAGCACGTCGCATTAAATGAGGTGGCGGGGCGATGATCCGCTTTGATACGATCTCTGGCGAGAGGGATGGCCACTGTCAGACATAGTGGTTGGCGAAAGGCGTGCCCGGTCATGTCTCACGCCGCAACGTTTTCTCGCTATTAGACCGGGAAGAACGGCGTCTGAGCCGCTCGCCCTGTCAGACGGAACAGCACGTACCGACCAAGTATGGGCACAGGCGGCCCGTCCTGTCGAGGCCTGGGAACTCGAGACGAAGACATCTTCGGTAAGATAAGGAAGCCAACAGTCAACAACGTCATCATTGCACTTTTCAGGACAAAGGACTATCCCAAGTCCGGATGGACCCACTAAGGGGTCGGGAATGGCGACACGTTGCCCTGGACTGCAGGCCAATCTTGGAAGCCGAAGACGAACCTCTCCCTTTCGCATTTCACCTTGTGTAACTTTCACTTTTACTACAACCACTGTACGACGCCACCCCTTGGACTATAAAAGGGGAAGCGCAGACGAACCACAAGGGAGGTTGAAGACATACGCACACAAACCACAGAGACTTGGGAGCTCCTCTCTCTCTCTCGACCTACTTGTACTCGCCCCTGCAAGCTTCAGCATAGTGAACATGAGCTCACGGCTCTAACTGGACGTAGGGACTTAGTGCCTGAACCAGTATAACCCTCGTGTCTCATTGTGCACCATCTCA
The DNA here is from genome assembly GCA_904845875.1 of Miscanthus lutarioriparius. Lineage (NCBI taxonomy): Eukaryota > Viridiplantae > Streptophyta > Magnoliopsida > Poales > Poaceae > Miscanthus > Miscanthus lutarioriparius. The sequence goes on along the minus strand of CAJGYO010000012.1, from coordinate 71,383,966 downwards.
GCCTAGTGACGCGCTTTACAATTTACTCGTTGGTCACGATACGAAACACCGACACCGCCCGTCGCAGGATAAAAGTATCCATACACGTATGGATCCTCACCTGCAAAAACAACTAAAAGAGCACCTGAGTACAGAATGTACTCGCAAGTCTTATCCAATAAATATAATCAAGGAATATGCATGAGGCTTTAGCAAGATCATGGTATTAGGCTAAGTAACATAAGCAATTGCATGAGTCTATAAGCATGAAGTAAAAATTTACATTAAGGGTGGCGCCTATGGGTTTATTTATTTGTTGACCATTAGCCCCACAAGTGTGAATTGCATAAATACCACAATTAAAATTTGAACGCATTAACAAGTGGTTCCCATTGGTACCACCGTACCAAGCCTTGCACTTCGCTAAATGCATCCACAACACATCTCAACTACGAAGTAGCAAAACCGAATCGGGCGTGCCCATGACCGAGGGCACGGCTATTGCAATAGATTTAGTTTTCCCGGGATGTACCCTTTTCCCACAAGGTGACAAGACCACCACCCATACGAACCACGTTCATAAGGGGTAATTCATGCACCAACCTTTCCATGTATGCCCTAAAGATTTGCATACGCTCCCAACATATGCCAAATGCCACGTCTCATAATGAACCCCCATGGCATTTGCGGATGCTTTCCTGATGAACAAGTAAACCCCTTGAACCATCACATCCCCTACACAAGTCGAGTCAGCCCACCAAATAGATATGGCATACAATTACTCGGCTTACCGGTCCCATAAATGGCATGTGGTGGTATGATAGAGTGCCCAAAACATTCGCACACAACGAACGGTCCTTAAGTGATCAAGCGGGGACCGGGAAAAGCAAAGGCAAATCCAAGAAGACTGGCGTGGCTACACCCGCTCAATCATCTACTTTCAACATTTTAACTTAACCAAGTGATAACATTAATAAAAGTTCCAAAGTCGGAAGGATTCCTATATCTCGCGATTAGTGGCCGACAACCACTAACCGACTTTTACCGGTTCTAAGCATGGCTAAGCAAATGGGCGATTCAAATTTTAATTCATCAGTCGCCCGTGAGCGACAAAGGGATTCACAAGGTAGATTTGACAATTTCAAGGATTGAGTAATATGCAACAACGGTTCAAATATACATATCATATCATGTTGGTAGCCCATGCAATATATAACCCACAATGTGATCATATTCATAGATAGGAATTTAAGTATGCATAGGTGCTTGCCTGGTGACTCTAAAAAGTCCTGTGAGTTAGACTCTAAGTTAGTGCCCCACTCCTCTGCAAGCTCGCTCCCATCGGCTTCAGGCTCCGCGGTGTCTACACGAACGAGACGCAAAATAAGAATGCATGAAATGCCAATGAGATGCAAGCTGGGAACGAAATGCAAGTGCAGGAACAGAATTTAAATATGCACAGTGCAAGATTGCACCATGGTTAACCAACACGACAAATAAAAGTAGGTGTTTAAAGTCCTTTTTCAATTAAATAGTTACCAATTTTTGTTTAACTACAAGTTTGGTTTAAATTATTTTCACAAAACAGAGTAGAGAAAGTCCTTTATCATGGATGAACATATTTTTCAAAGGTAGTGCTCGACACAAGGAGCACACAGGATTTTGAATCACCATTTTTGGAGTTAAAATGAATTAGTTATGATTTTTCAAAGTTCAGCTGGAAAAGGAAAAACTTGAAAACCGGACATTCCGGGAATAATTTTGGAGTTTCTGGAATAAAATCGGAGATTCCGGAACTTTTCGGAATGTTGGTCTCAGGTGAAAAGAAAATTCGAAATCGGAGGGTCCGAATTATTTCGGAATGTTGGTCCCGGGTGGGAAGATTCAAAACCAGAGAGTCCGGATTATTTCGGAATGTTGGTCTCGGTTGCAACTCTAAAAAGTCCAAGTGAAAACCGGATATTCTGGTTTAAAACCTGATACTCCAAAACTGAGCAATTTCAGAGACTTTCAATCAGCACAGCGCAGAATGGCGTTTCGGCGCAAAATTGGCGAAAAAGTGGCTCGGGAGGTGGGGTAAAGTTGTGGGGAAGGTGCATAAACGTGCAGGGAAACTCACCACGAAGGATTGGAGGTGGGAGACGAAAGAGATTGGCCGGATTTGGAGCTCGGAGGCGGCCGACGAGGTAGTGGCGGTGCGGCGCTTGATTCGTCGATTCCCGGAGGGAAAAGGCGAGTCGGCCGGCGAGGCAAGCTCCAAGGAGAGGTGGATCGACTGGAGAACGCAGGGGCACGGCCGGATTTGGCTCGGCGGCGACGGTCTGCGACGGAGGATGGCAATGGCGGCGGTTTGGATGAGGAAGAAAGAAGGGAGGAGGAGGCTCGGGTTGGGAGTGGAGGTGAGAGGAGGGAGAGGGAGTGAGGGGGGTTTGGGGGCCTTCTCTCCGGCCATGGCCGACCGCCGGCAGAGGGTCACCGCCGCGTGGCTGCGCCAGGAACGGACGGCGTGGTCAGGAGGTGGAAGGAGGGGCTGACGGGCGGGTCCCGGCGATTTTTCAAGTTTTCAAAATTTTCAGGACTGTGACAAATGCTGAACTTTGAACAATGATTTGGGCACCCAAATGGAGTCCAAAAATCACAAATGAGGGCTCATTGGAAAGAGGACAGAGAAAGGGACACAATGGTGCAAGAATGAGCCACATGCAGTAAGCAGATCTCAGGATATGTAATTTTGAAAACCAGCAGAATTGGAAATTCATGGAATTTTTGAGGCATGAAGATGGGCTCCAAAAATTCTGGGAAAATTTTAAAATTCACTACTAGAGGTGTGGAACATCCGTGTATTTTTGGTTTTCAAAGTTTTAAAGTAAAATTTCAAATTCCTTCAAAACCACCAAATTTGAGCTAATTTCAAATATTTTTAAATCAAAAATTTTCCAAAGGACTCAAGATTTATTTTCTTACAAAAGGTGAGATTTTGTGCATACAAAATTCTAAAATTATTACCTCAGGTTATTTCTCAGAAATTAAAATTCGATTTGAAGGTTCAACTCAAATTTTGCACTTAAAATGATTCAAAATTTGACTCCACAAAGTAGAAGGATTTTTGACAAGGAATTTTATGAAATTTTTAGACCAAGTGGTTCAAACATTTGAAATACCCAAGTTAAGCATTTTGCTAAAAGTTATTTTAAAACTCACACAAAACTCAAATTTTGAAACCACTCAACCATGCACTCAATTTAGTACGAAATTTTGAAAGTTTTCACACCATTAACCAAGATACACACGTGATCATGCTCTTACGGTAATTCAATTTTGGGGGTGTGACAGAAGCAGCCGTCTTGGGGGGAGGGGACGCGCAGGCCCTGGTATAAGTCTCGCCTGTAGCATACACCCCTCATGGCGCTTCTAAGGTCTCAGAACGCCAAAGGGAGTGGCGTTACAAAGCCTCCCCCTTTTCAGCTTTCCCCGTCGGATTTCCACGTCACCTTGGCAGGGCCAAGGGGTGCCAGCGTGGCCCCCTTGTAACGCCAGAGGCCAAGGCGTTGCAGTGTTCTTTTGTAACGCCAGCGTCTGTGGCGTTACCAAAAGGGCTAGAAATTGGAAATAAAGTCCGGCGGGGGTATTATTAAAATATTTTTTTAAAGGACTATTTAATATAAAAATTCCAGCACATAATGAGGATGTAGTGAATGTCACAACTTCAGATGCAGATTCAACACAGCATGTGACTATTAATACCAACAAAGTCCTTGAAAGAGTTCAAGGTGGTGTTGGCAATTTGCCTGATGGAGAGTGTGGAACCAACTGTGTTTCACTAGCATGCAGTGAAGGAAAATCAAGTTGTGAAATAATTGTAAATGATGCAGCTCCCTTAACGCATGAAAATGATGGTAGGGTGGGGCGTGAATTGCAAGTGCATGATTTGGACGAAGATTTAATAAGGAAACAAGGGATAAATTGCATTCCTTTAGATTCTATCATAGCTGTGGAGAAACATCAGATATATAACAATATGAATATCAGTCAGAACTTCTGCAGAAAATATGCAGCTCCTGGAGGTTTACGATGCTTGGAGAAGTGGTGGAGGGCGGGTATTGTGAATAGTCGAGCAGCTCTTGATGGCACTGTAGTGATTGAAACTGAAAACACAAAAAAAACTAACAGTAAATTCGTTGATGATTATGGTTCAATTGGGCTAAACACTGTGGATGGGTACTTTTGTTCTGAGGGCAATCATACACATGTCCCACTAGTATTCACCATGGCTGTCAAAGAACCCTCAGGTGCTGACAGAGTATCCAAATGCAGACATGGCGAAACAGAGATCGACCATAGTATAAATGAGAAATGTGGAGGTATGCTTCAAATCATAAATTTCTATGAATGCTACTGGTATCTGTTGTTAGAAGCTTTTGTACTGTTTTTATATCATGTATTTGATGTATATTTTATAGGAGTTGCTGTTCAAATTGAAACACAAGGGGAACAACTAGAACCCGTGGGAAGCATTGTAAATAGCCAAAGGAACAATGTCCCTGTGTCTGCGAACGCTGTAGTTCCAGGCAAGTACAGTGCAATAGGAGTAAACCCTGTTGGACCAGAAGTAACTTGTGTCTTTGTGGAACCAATGCTCACAGTGCCCGTTGAGAAAACCTCAAGTCCTAATGAAATATCCAAATATGGAAGTAGCAGGACAGAGATCGATCATAACGTCAATGGAAAAAGTGGTAATGTACTCTTTAACTTCTCCAGTAACACTGCAACATATTTTCTTTTGAAAAATCACTTTATTGTGAAGATACTTGTTATTTATAGCATATACTGAATCTATATTTGGTAGGAACTATTGTTCAACTTGAAACAAAAATGGATCCAGTGGGGAGCAGTACGTGTGTGTAGCCAAAGTAGTAACAATGCTATGTATGGCAACCGTGTGGCTGCACATGTGTCCGGTGAGCTCATTTTATCTAATTTTGATTGAATATAAAATTAAAAGGAGCGGTTTTCCAGTTGGATAGTGCATCTCTAATTAGGTTGTTGGATTCACCCATGCAGAACATTGTTTCTCCAAACAGGAAGGTAGAAAGTTTATTAATTGTGCGGTCCAGAGTCTTTGTTGCCTATGAAAGATAAAATTCTGGAGTCGGATGATCATTCTCTACTAAAGTTCAGCTTGCAACTTTGCGTTCCTGATACCACTCGGAAATGGCTTGTGAGTTGTGTAGGCTCCGTAAATAGTCCTCTTTCACTGCTGTTCTGTAACACATTATGTTATTATATGAGTAAAATGCACCGGCGGTCTCTAAACTTGTGATGGTGTGTCACTTAGGTCCATCAACTCCGAAAGTGCATTTCTGGATCCACAAACTTGTTAAGTTGTTCATGACATATCCATACATATCCACGCGTGTCGGTGTTTTATACCGGCTGGGTTCTCGGGGGTACCCGAGAGCTAAGGTGTGAGGCTAAGTCGTCGAGAACCAAGAACTCGATGGTGACAACAGGCTTTAGACAGGTTCGGGCCGCAATGTGCGTAATACCCTACGTCATGTGTGCTGTTTCTTGTATTATTCCACGATTGTAGATGATTGTCTCCGTTTTGGAGGGGTCCCTGTCTCGCCTATATATATCTCGTGAGACAGGGGTTACAAAAAAAGTCTGAGTAGGAGTAGAAGTCCTGCACAAATACAATTCAACTACTTAATCCAATTCGAATCTTAAAATTGATCGCCCATCAACAGAAGCTATCTTGAACGTTGTACCCAGGCCGCCCACGAACACAGGGGGCCCAGCCGGGTTCTTTATCCATGAGGATAGTCTGCTGACAAGCCCCCGAGCACTTGATCACCTTGAAGTACAGTCTTGTTGTGAGTCTTGAAGCCTTGCGGAGTTGTTTTGAAGTCAACCGAAGTTCTTTTGAAACCGTCCAAACTGCTCTCAAAGTATTCAGAGTTCTTTTCAGTATTACCCGAGTTGTTTTGGAGCCAACCAAAGTTCTTTCCTCAACAATCAGAGTTCTTTTTTGCAACCAAACAAAAACTCACAACCAGGCTGTGCAAAAGGTATGATGTGCTCAAGAACATCTTGAAGAATTTCCATTGGTGTGCACTGATTAAGTGCACCCAATTGGGCAGCCCCCGAGCCTCGTTTTGCTTTGAAGAAGGAACTCGAGGTTCTGCATTGAAATAGTCTTGAAGAAGCCCAATTTCCGAAGAATCCAAGTTCTTTTGAACTCTGGTGAAGCCTTCCAAGATCCAATGATAACCGAATTTTTTTTGAAGAATATCCGAAGATATATCCAAGAGCCCCGAGCCTTGATTCAATTCAAGAAATCGAGTCAAGGATCAAGATTTGAGGTGCTTGAAGAATATCCAAAGAAGTATCCCAGTAAATAATAGAAAAAATTAGGATGTGCCGCGAAAACTCGAAACCTAGATCTCCAATATTTACCGGAATGCCATCCATTTGAACAGAAGGTGAACCGTCCCTAACCAAAGTCGATATAAACGGTTCGTCATCCTCCCAATCCGTACGCACTCAGCGCATTCGAGCAACTGCCTTTGAGTTCTAGGGTTAGCCAGTATAATCAAATCCTCTTGATTCACCACATTTTCTGAGCCCCCCGAGCGAGGATCATCCATTCCCCTCCCCTTTCAAGATGACTGGAGGTAGCCGTTCTCAGAGCGGCGGCGCAGCGCAACAAAGGAAGGGCAAAAAGAAAGTTGAAGAGATGCTTCAAGAAAAAGATTCACTAGTTCCGGAATATTCTTGGAGACCATCCATCCTCTTGAAGAGACAAATTCAAGCTTTGGAGAAGGAATGATTTATCATCAAGCACTTGAGCGGGTGGAGGGATGCTCTGGGCCACGAGAGCCCATTCGAAGAAACCGAGGAAATCACGGTATTTAGATCTTTCTTTGAATGTGGTTTCGGAATTCCAACCTCGGATTTCTTCAGAGGTCTTCTTAATTTCTATAGGATTGAGCTATGCCACTTAACTCCCAATTCTATTCTCCACATTTCTATTTTGGAAAAAGTCTACTTAACGACCTTTCATACTTGGTCTACTTCACCCCCCCAACTATGAAACCGTCTGTTTTACCCTCTGAACTTTCCAAAACCGTCTATTTTACCCCCGGACGGTTTTTGACAGCGGTTTGCTATAGTAAATTAGATTTTCCAATTAATCTAACGCTATAGTAAAAATTTTATACTAAATCATACCGTATTATATATTCACTGTGTAGATCTACTCATATGGAGTCCAATAAAATTATATTTTTCTATGATTTACTATGATTTTTCAAAAATTCACCGAAAATTTAAAAATTCAAACCCATCGGTACTGTTGCAACCCCCATTACTGTAGCAACCCGCTGTTACTGTAGTAACCCGCTGTCAACACCCATCCGAGGGGTAAAATAGACGGTTTTGGAAAATTTAGGGGGTAAAACAGACGGTTTCATAGTTGGAGGTGAAGTAGACCAAGTATGAAAGGTGGAGGGGTTAAGTAGACTTTTTCCTTTCTATTTTCATCCATCTATGTGAAACCTACCTGGGGATTGATCCCCATTTCCATCTTTTCCGTTATCTTTTCCGCTTGAAATACATCCCTGATGATAACAACCCTAAGGTGGTTGGAGGGGTTTCATTCCAATTCAGGCAAGGGGCAAAGAACAAATATATCCCCCTATTCCACCCAAGATCTTTCCAAGAGTGATTGGCACAAGGAGTGGTTCTATGTTGCCAATCACTTGCCAAAGTTAGGTCCAAGGACTGGGCATCCTCCAGAAAAAATGATTCAATGGAATGACCCAATCAACAAGAATGATGAAACTCAGATCCCAGATCTTCTCCAGATGATTAAGGTTGTGATAGAGCAAGGCTTAACAGGAGCCCGGGTGTACATGAGTTTTCTGCAAAGAAGAATTCAACCCATCAAGCAAAGGTGTACACCCGGCTATCTGTACCAAAGATACAATGAACCAATAAGGAATCTGCCAGACGAGTTCTCCGTAAATAGGTACTTAGGTGTGACAGAAGCCCCTGCCATGATATTGGAGTTCTTTATGGAACGTTTGGCAGAGCTTCACTTCACTAGTGAAGTTTTTTTTTTTTTGCTTCAGCTCCACGAACAGCTCCACCAGTAGAGCTGAAGCGGTTTTGGTAAACCATTTAGCAAAATGGCTTCCCTGTGAGAGCATGTTTTCAGGGCCCTGGAGGAGGAGCTGGTAGAAGCCACTTTTTTTTTCTCCATCCCACCCCAAATCACTGTGAGAGCATATTTTTAGAGACTTTACCAGTGAAGCTATTTCACTTTACCCCGTTTGGTAAAAAACGGCTTCAAACGACTCCTGAAGCCGATGAAAAAGCCCTGCTAAACGGGGCCTTATATTGCTTTCGATGTACCAGGACCGTACCAACTTATATGTGAGTCCAGCTCCATTGGATCCGAATGTGGTGGAGGACTACGTCAGGCTAACCAGAATCATTGGAGAGGTACTCCGCCCAACCAAAAAATGCCAACAATCCGATCAATCTGATGAAGAAATAGATGATTATTTTTCATCTGCATCGGATGATGAACAGAAGAAGGCCGGAGGCAAGGCGTCGAAGGGCAAAGAAGAATCTTTATCAACCCAAAAACGCCCAGCTGAAGCAGAGATTCCAGCCCCCATGCCCAAACGCGCCTGCACTATGCAGTCAAGAAAGGCATCATTCAAAAGCGTAGTGGGGCCGTCCGCAATTGAAGAACGAGTCACCTGACCGGTCGACTCCGAGGAGACGATCGATGAGGTAAATACTCAAACCGATGTAGCAATTTGAAGTTGCCCATAATGAATTCCAATTGACGATATGTCCATTTTATCCCAGAGGAAAACTCCTACGCCGAGTGTGGAAAGGGAGGAGATCACCCAAGCGCCGGAGAAGAACTCCGCCCAAGAGCAGAGTGAAGCCGGACTGAAGCCGGGTTCATCCGAACCGTCCACAACTCAACAAGCGAATGAAGCCGAAGAAATGGTCATGAAGGCACCAAAGCTGCCTACTCGTCGCCCTCGACGGTAATAGAAATCCACTTTGCAATATCGAAGTTGTTTTGCATGTATCTGTATAGTAAAATAACAAGTCCGCTGAAAACAGAGTATCCACTGAAGGAACACCTTCAACCCCGAAGCCGGCAGAAGAGAGCCAGAAGAACCCCGATGAGGGAAGAACTCAAGAAACAGTTGTGCCGGTGTCAAGTGAAGGCCCCCAGACTATGGGCGATGATGTAGGAGAGCCCCAGAGCACTCCGGCGGAGCCTGAAATCAAGCTGAGCCCACCTCTGTGAAAGAAGACGTACGTCCACTAGCGGTGACTCAAGAAGAAGAAACGCCTACACCAACTGCGGCGTCAACAAGCATGCTTGTGAGGGAAGGTACTCCGGTTGAAGAAATTGAAGAAATCCCCCGAGTACTACCCTCAGTCCGAAGGGATGAGCCGCCGATGGCAGAAGGTGACTTCCGCATCGGCTACTACAACCCGGACGACAGAGCAGAGCTGCCGACGGAGTTCGATCTTGTCTTCCATGCCGCGGAATCTGAAGATAATGTCCAAGAACTCTGCAATCTGATGAAACGAGCCGCAGAATATGCCGAGGTAAGTAATTTTCCCAAAATTCAGACAGTAGTTGTATCTTCGGAGTACTTTTCGTGAATCCTTTGTTCATTATTTGCAGAAAGTTGCCAATGAATCCACCCAGAAGACGGAGTTCATCCGTAGGATGACCGTTTACCATGTGAAGGCAGAGCGGCTGGAAAAAGAGCTTGAGCGGGAGCGAGCGGAATTCCAAGAACAGTCCGAACAAGATCGGCAGGCTATATCCACACTTCATGCCCGTACACGGACACTGGAGGTGGAGAAAGCCAAACTGAAGATGGACAACACCACTCTCCGTAAAGAGAAAGCCAGTAAGTTATATTCCTGTCATCCGAAATCTTTGCAATAAGAACTCCTCTGTAACCAATCTTGATTGCCATAGGTGCAACAAAAAGGATCCAACAGCTGGAAAATCTCGTTATGGAGTGGAAGAACGTCGCCTCCCGCCATGAAGCTCAGGCAGAAGAATTATACCAAGAAAAAGAGCGAATAATAGTGGAGCGGGACAAAGCCGTGCGCATGAACTCTGATGCAGAGAAGGAGTTGGTTGAACTGTTGCAAAGAGTAAAAAACCAGCATGCCGAGATCTTATCTCTGAAGGAGGGTAGAACCGCAGCGGATGAAGAACTTCGCAAGTTGAAAGAACAGAATTCCCAACTTGAAGCTGCGGTGAAGCCCCTTGTCAATGCACTGGTGCCAGAAAAGAATCCTGCAAGGCCTGCTTCACTACTTGACCGACTCCGAGAAGCACCCAAGAAATGGAAAGATTATGTGAAGCTAACAGCCAAGACCTGCACAACCCATGTGTTGGCAGTCGTCAAATCTCGGTGGAAAATTCCAAATCTTGAGGACTGTGCTGATGGAGCAGCTTTGGACTGCGACGACGAGAAATACGAGTCTTTGAAGAAGTCCGTAGGTACGATAGCTGCAGACATCATAGAGCAACTAGAGTTGTAATAGGCTGCTGATTGTCTGTCGGTCTTCATTTGCTCACATTGTTGAAACTTTGTACCGAAAAGTACTTGCTTTTCTGTAATATATGTATAAAATTGTATCCTTTTGATAATCCTTCGAGATACTTGAGTAACTGTGCCTTTAGTAAAGGACTTGTAGAAAAAACAGTCCATCCAGTAGTCTTCAAGAAAGAACTCCGATGAACCAATGACCGAAGTCAAACAACTAAGAATAGCTGTAGGCATGCCGAAGCTAAGCCCGAAACAACCTCCTAAGAGGTGGATGCCATAGAGTCAACACGAACTCGGCAAAAGTAGTGAGCCTAAGCTCAAGTAAGGGCGAACCCGTATGAACTGGTAACAATCCGCTGATAATCTTTAGAGAAGAATGAGGAAAGAACCCCGCGAACATGTCGCAATGCCTGAAAATGCCAAATATGGGTAACAATCCATTATGGCCTCCATAAGAGTGCCCGGAAAGAACCCCGCGTACTTGACGCAATGCCTAAGAAGGCTGCCGTATGGGTAACAATGCGTTATGGCCTGCATAGGAGTATCCACATCAAGTCTCCGCTGCTGCTCAATTTCTCATTTGTCATAGTGTTGAACACAAGGAGCTCCGAAGATCATATCAACAGGCAATACTGCTTCGGAACCATAGACCAAGAAGAAGGGAGATTGTCCTGTCGCCTTGCTCGGTTGAGTACGAAGCCCCCAAACAATAGGATAGATTTCTTTCATCCAGTGCCCTTCGGCCTTCTTCAGTTGATCAAAGACGCGGGTCTTGAGACCATCCAGGATCATTCCATTGGCATGCTCAACTTGTCCGTTAGCTTGAGGATGTGCCACAGATGCATAACAAACCTCGATGCCGCACTGGTCACAGTGAGTCCAAAAAGCATTACTTGTAAAGGTGGATCCCAAGTCTGTGATAATGCGATGAGGAACCCCAAAGCGATATGTAATGTCCTTGACGAACTATGTTGAACCATCGGAAAAACCTGGATCCACTTGGAGAACTTGTCAATGGCGACATACAACTACTTGAAGCCCCCTGGAGCAGTTGGTAATGGTCCAACCATGTCGAGCCCCCAGCAAGCAAAAGGCCATGATGGAGGGATAAACTTAATATCGTGGGCCAGAGTATGAGAGTGATGAGCGAAGTACTGGCAAGCCTTGCAATGTCGAACAATCTCTTCAGCATCATGCAAGGCAGTCGGCCAATAGAACCCCGAACGAAAAGCTTTCCCCACGATTGTCCTAGAAGCTGCATGATTACCGCATTCACCAGAATGAATCTCATTGAGGATGTCAATACCTTCCGCTCTGGAGATACACTTCATGAGGATTCCATTGCGAGTACCACGCCGATACAGGGTCTCACCAATCATAGTGTAAAGCTTGCTGCGCCGAACAATTTGCTCGGCCCCTGTCTTCTCCTCGGGCAATCTTTGGTCCTTGATGTAGTCAATCAGAGGTTGTGCCCATGTCATGTCAATTTCCATGATAGGGAGACAAGCAACGGAGTTTTTTGGATCAACCGGATCAGAGATCGACGGTTTGGACAACTTGTTGACGAAGGTGCCGCAGGGAACTTCAGCTCTAGAAGATCCGAGCTTGGAGAGTACATCTGCGGCGACGTTGTTTTCTCGTTCAACATGATGGAACTCGAGCCCAAGGAAGTTCTTTTCGAGCTTGCGGACTTCTACACAGTAGGCATCCATATTCTCCTTGGTTCTGTTCCAATCTTTGTTGACTTGCTTGATGACGACCATAGAGTCTCCATAGACCAACAGACGCTTGATGCTGAGCGATACAGCGAGTCACGGGCCATGGAGTAGAGCTTCATATTCCGCCTCATTGTTGGAGACGAGAAATTGGATCTGAAGAACGTACTTGAGTTGTTCTCCATGGGGGGAAATCAGAAGAACCCCGACGCCGCCTCCTTCCAGTCGTAGTGAGCCATCGAAGTACATGGTCCAGTGCTCCGGTCTTGTTGTCGCAGGAGGAAGCTGATGCTGTGTCCATTCTGCCACGAAGTCGACGAGAGCCTAGGACTTGATAGTATTGCGGGGCTTAAATTCAATAGTGAAAGAACCCAATTCGACGGCCCACTTGGATATGTGTCCCGTGGCATCACGGTTGTGAAGAATGTCCCCAAGGGGATACTTCGTGACTACAACGACGGTGAAGTTATGGAAGTAGTGGCGCAGCTTGCGAGACGTCATCAGCACGGCGTAGAGGAGTTTCTGGACTTGGGGGTACCGCGCCTTGGAATCAGAAAGTACCTCGCTAACGAAGTAGACCGGGCATTGTACCTTCTGAAGATGTCTGTCTTCCTCGCGCTCAACGACGATAGCGGTGCTGACGACGTTGGTAGTCGCTGCGATGTACAGCAATAAGTCTTCTTTCTCGAGCGGAGAAGTTAAAACGGGCGGTGATGTGAGGAACTTCTTGAGGTCCTCGAACGCCGCCTGAGCTTCTTCCGTCCAGACGAAGTTATCCTGCTTCTTGAGCAACTTGAAGAACTCTGTTCCTCACTCTCCAAGCTTGGAGATGAAACGGTTGAGAGCCGCCATGCACCCAGTCAGCTTCTAGACATCCCGAGCCATCTTGGGTGGAGGCATGTTCATGATAGTGGAGATTTGGTGGGGTTCAACTTCCACCTGAACTTCCGAAGATTGTCGAACGTCTCGGTGAGGTCGGCGATCAAGTCGTCGGGGTTCTTGATCTTCACCACCACATCATCAACATACGCTTTGACGTTGCAGTAGAGCTGGGAGGCTAAACACATTTGAATTGCCCTTTGATAGGTTGCCCCAGCGTTCTTGAGTCCGAAAGACATGGTCTTGTAGCAGAAAGCCCCATATGGAGTGATGAGGGATGTCTTGATCTGATCCTCTTCTTTCAGGGAAATATGATGATACCCTGAGTAGCAGTCGAGAAAATAGAGCAGTGTGCAGCTAGCGGTGCTGTCAACTACCTGATCGATGCGAGGAAGCCCGAAGGGATCCTTCTTGCAGTGCTTGTTGAGGTCAGTATAATCGACACAGACATCCTCCATTCATTATTGTTCTTCTTGCGTACAAGTACCGGATTGGCGAGCCAATCGGGATAGAATACTTCGATGAAACCAGCAGCTAAGAGCTTGGCTAGTTCCTTCTTGATAGCTTCCTTGCGGTCTTCTGCGAAGCGACGAAGCCACTGTTTCCTGGGTTTAGCAGCGGAGTCCACCTTGAGTTCATGCTCGATCAACTCCCTGGGCACACCGGGCATGTCTGAAGGTTGCCAGGCGAAGATATCCCGGTTGGCCCAGAGAAAGCTGACGAGCGCGTCTTCCTATTTCAGAGAAAGCTGCGCGCCGATGATCGCCGTCTTGGTGGAGTCACCGGTTTGCAGGTCGATGGTCTTGGTGGCCACTTCACTGGAAGGTTTCATCTTTGCGGTTGCTGGCTTCTTCGTGGGGACTTCAGATTCGTCGTCCATGAGCCTGTCGGCGAGCGCGAGGACTTCTTTCTGGGCGACGCTGGAGGCAGATTGTACGGCGAAGTCAATGGCCTCCTTGTCACATGTGTAGGATCGTCGGAGATCACCCCTAAGGGAAAGTACTCCGTTAGGCCCAAGCATCTTCAGAAGAAGATAGACGTAATGTGGGATCACCATGAATTTGGCGAGAGCCGGCTGTCCGAGGATGGCGTGGTAGGAGGTCTCAAAATCAGCGACCTCGAACCTGACGAATTCCGTGCGGTAATTATTTGCTGTCCTGAAGGTAACCGGTAGAGTAATGTGCCCAAGGGGCACCGAAGCTGTGCCAGGGATGATGCCGTAGAACGATGAATCAGCGGGTTGAAGCGCCGTGGAGATATCAAGCCCCATCAGAGTGAGGGTCTTGGCGAAGATGAGGTTGAGGACGCTGCCTCCGTCGATGAGTGTCTTGGTCAGTCTCTTCCCTGCCATGACAGGATCTAAGACGAGGGGGTAGCGGCCCGGTGAGGAGAAGCTGGTCCACTGGTCCTGCCTAGAGAAGGTGATCAGAGTGTCCGACCACTTAAGCGGTGTAGGCACCGCAGGTTCAGCGGCAAAGACTTCCCTCTTGGCCTGTTTGCGCGATCTTGAAGACTGCGGGGCAGCCGGGCCACCAAATATGACATTGATGGTCTGGATATTGTCGGGGAACCCCTTGTCGCCCTTCTTGTCGCCATTGTTGCCGTCGGACTTCTTTTTCCCCCTGCTGTTGGAAGACCCAAAGGTGTCCCGCAAGAGGTAACAGTCTTCCATGGAGTGCTTACTATCAGGATGATAAGGGCACTTCTTCTTGAGGAGCTTGGCGAACTCTTCCTTGCGTTGCTTGGGCGACTGGGCGCCTCTGACGGACTGGAGCGAAGCGACAGTGGTGTCGAGGCCTCGCTTATGGGAGCCACCTCCGCGAGAGTCATTGCCCTGGTGGTTGTCGTCGTTGCCACGGCGATCGGGGTTGTTGCCGCGACGGTCGGGGTTGTTGTTGTTGTTGTTGTTGTTGTTGCGCTATTCGAAGCGCTCCAACTCCTGATCTTCGGCGTCGGCCCACTTGGTGATGAGGCAGCGAAGTTCTTCCAGATCGACGGGTCTGTTCCTCCCGAACTCGTGGTAGAGGTTGCGGTTGTACAGCCCGTTCTGGAAGATGTCGATGACATCGTGATTCGAGAGGGAGACACAGGTGGCCTTCTTCTCGAAGAAGCGGCGGTTGTAATCCTGGAGTCCCTCGTCGGGCTTCTGCTTGCAACTAGCCATGTCGTAACGACTGCCAGGACGTTGGTAGGTGCCTTGGAAGTTGTTGACGAACTGCTTGGAGAGAGCGAGCCACGTGTCGATGGAATGTGGCTTCAGGTTTTCCAACCAAGTCAATGGTCCTGCCTCCATGGCGACGGGGAAGTACAGGAGCTTGGTGATGTCGTCACCGCCGGCCGCCAAGATGGCGGCGGAGTAGTGCCGGAGCCACATCTGTGGGTCCGTCTTGCCGTCATACTTGTCGATCGGAGGAGGCTTGAAACCGACGGGGTAGGTGGAGTTGGTGATGCGCTGTGTGAAGGCGGGGAAGACGTCGTAGTTGTTCTCCGTCTCCTGGAGCGCGCGCTCTACGCGCCGGTTCTCGATGATCTCTCGTGCGTCCTTGCGTGGCGGGAGGTTGTGACGTGCGTCGTGGATGCAGAGGCTGGGCCCAGGGTGCGAGCTTTCATGGGCACTCTGCTCACGTCAAGGAAGTCGATCGTTCTCCCGGGCAGGAGCTCTGCCGCGTAACTCGTTCTCCCGAGGGGAAACTTGGCTTCGCGACTCGGTGTCTCGCGGGGCGCCTCTGCTTCGCGACTTGCTGACGGAGTTCATGGGGTCATATTGATTGACCTGAATTGCCGCAGTCTGAAGCATCTCGCGCGCTCAGAGTAGTTCTGGCATAGCGCCTGCCACGTCGAGGAGTCTGGTGGCGGCGATGATGTTCGCTGTGGGAGTGTTGAAGACACCTCCCACCGCGTCGAAGTCTCGCATGAGATCTCTGCCCAGGTGACGGTTGTTTCTGCTTTGGTTTCTGGCGAGGCGGGCGGCCCGGGTCATCGCAGATTCTCTGTTGACGGAAGGTTCGTCGTCGGAGATGGCCGGACGATGGAGCCGATGAACACCTGATGCTCTGGGTTGTTGCTTCCAGAACTATCGGTGTCGATGACTTCTGTGGGGGTGTCCTCGGGAATTGGAGTGAGCTCTCTCCCATGCTAGAACAGGAGCTGACTGCTTTCCTCGAGGACAGAGATCATTCGTGACTCGCAGGGCTCAGGGAGGACGGCGGAGATGTCCGTCTCAGGCCAGTGGACGATCGGCCCAACTGGGGTGTGAGAGAGGACGAGGCCTTCTTGAGCACCTGCGAGCGATGTTGTTGTGTTACAGACCGCCGTTGTTGTGTTTCCGAAGGATTGCCGGGCTAGTTTGGAACTAGTCCGAGCCGATGAGTCCCTGGCGCTAGCCTCCCGACGAGGGGTGGTCATCGCGCGCTTGACGGCCTCCAAGTAGACCGAAGCCGTGTTCTTGTAACCGAAGGGTTGTCGAACTAGTTTGGAACTAGTCCGAACCGAAGAATCCTTAGCGCTGGCCTCTCGACGAAACCGACGGGGGGTGGTCATCACGCGTTGCCGGACTAGTTCTGAACTAGTCCGAACCGAAGAATCCTCGGCGCTAGCCTCCCAACGGGGGGTGGTCATCACGCGTTGCCGGACTAGTTCTGAACTAGTCCGAACCGAAGAATCCTCGGCGCTAGCCTCCCAACGGGTTGGTCATCACGCGTTGCCGGACTAGTTCTGAACTAGTCCGAACCGTAGAATCCTCGGCGCTAGCCTCCCAACGGGGGTGGTCATCACGCGTTGCCGGACTAGTTCTGAACTAGTCTGAACCGAAGAATCCTCGGCGCTAGCCTCCCAACGGGGTGGTCATCACGCGCCTGACGGCCTCCGAGTAGACGAAAACCGTGTTGTTGTGCCCAATCAGAGGCCGGGTTGGGGGAGTTGTGGGAATCGAAGTCGAATTTGGCTCCTCTTCCCAAAACAGAGTCGGAGTAGAACTCCGCTTAGGCCTCCAAGTACTCCTCCGAGTCGGATACGATCCGGGGACCGTGTCGGAGTCGTTCTTCCTAGAGACGGAGCGCGGCGAGATCCGCGTGTGTGCAAGTACCGCCGGCGCCGGCGCTGGCGCTGCCGGCGATGCCATCTTCGGCGTCAGGTCGTCCGCGGAGCGGTGGAGAACGCCGTCCTGATCGGCGACGAAGACCCAGGAGCCGAAAACGAACGAGGTGCCTTCGTCGAACTTGATGGCGATGGAAGCGCAGAAGGATGCCATCGAGATCAACGGTGGATTCTCGGCGAGTAGCCCCACGGTGGGCGCCAAATGTCGGTGTTTTATACCGGCTGGGTTCTCAAGGGGGTACCCCAAGAGCTAAAGTGTGAGGCTAAGTCGTTGAGAACCAAGAACTCGATGGTGACAAGAGACTTTAGACAGGTTCGGGCCGCAATGTGCGTAATACCCTACGTCCTGTGTGCTGTTTCTTGTATTATTCCACGATTGTAGATGATTGCCTCCGTTTTGGAGGGGTCCCTGTCTCGCCTTATATATCCCGGCGGACAGGGTTACAAAAGAAGTCTGAGTAGGAGTAGAAGTCATGCACAAATACAATTCAACTACTTAATCCAATTCGGAATCTTAAAATTGATCGCCCATCAACAGAAGCTGTCTTGAACGTCAAGTCTTGTACCCAGGCCGGCCCACGAACACAGGGTGGCCCAGCCGGGGTTCTTTTATCCATGAGGATAGTCTGCCGACAACGCGTGCACGTAATGCTGACATGGCACGCTGACTACACGTCTCTCATCTCATTTATCTCCCTCTACTCTCAATCTCTCCAATCCAATCCTGCTCAAGCTGTCAGGTTGTCCATGCTGCCCTCCAACCCGCCGGCCAAGAGGAAGACCAGAAGAGGGAGATGGCATGGTGGAGGAGAAAGCTAGGGGCAAATGCGTTAATTCTCATCATAATCCATGTTGGCAGCCTTAGGAACGTACAATCAGCGTGCAAGGTCAGTGTCATGTGCATATGTGGATACGATGGACCCACGGTGAACTACTTGAAAAGTTTATAGACTTAGAAATGCACTTTTGGAGTAGATGGATCTAAGTGACCCACCCTCACAAGTTTAGAGACTGCCAATATATTTTACACTTACTATACATATCTTTTCTGTTGGCTTAATCAAAAGCATCCTTGCAAAAGGAAAAAATATAAAGAACTGGCTGATCCCACTTTATGCCACTATTCTAGATGCATGTCAGATTTATTTCAGTTTTAGCAGATAACTAGCATTAAGCATACCCTTCAATCTTGATAGTGGGGCTTCACAGATGTTGAAGGACACATTTAACACATTTATCTAAACAACTGAAGAGATTAAATATGCCTCATTGTTTTGAGGACAATAAATTCCCGCATCAATCAATATAAGAAAATCCCTAGAAGTATTTTCATCAATTGAGAGAAGAAAATGGGAAAGATCTAAACTACTTACTTTGACCGATAAAGTAGATTACTACATTAGCTAGGTATAAGTAGTATAGTAGTTAAACATTGTCCAACAAACCATGGATGGCAATTTAGATAGTGCTGTGAACTTTTACTAACCATGGATGCTTGGTTCAGCAATATATTACTACCATCAATTGTACTGTTTAAACTTTAGAAATAGCTTGTTGCCTGATGGTAGTGTTTCGTTCATGTGTATTTATAGTGTTCAGGCCTGAAGTTCATGTTCTTTCTAGTTACCTTAATCTTCAGTAGGTTATTGTAAAACATGTCCGTCTGCTGAGATTTAGCATGGACTTGACATAGCACTGAACTTCGGTTTTAATGTTGCCAATAAAGTATGTTGTGGAAAGTATCAATATGTAACAATAGTAGATATTATTTCTCTCAATATTGTTATGAACTTATGATACCAACTGCATTCTAGTTTGTTGAGGCTATTAGATTAATTTGATTTGATCCTTTCTTGACCTCATTCACCTGTTCATAGTTTTTACTTGAGTAAAATTTCTGATCTCCTTGCTAAAAAATAGTTTATGATTAATATAAGCTCTTGTCCTTTTGATCCTATTATAGGAGCTACCAAAGTCACTATCCAATGCTATTAAACAGAAAAGGCATGACCGGAACGTTATACTGCTGAAGGATCCCATGAAGAGATTATGGCCGGTTTTTTACCATCAGAACCCGGTATTTGTGGGCTTCACCGCGGGCTGGAGGCATTTTGTTGCAGCAATGAACCTTCAGGCAGGGGATCTCTGCGACCTTGTCAAGGAACCAGATGATGACGAGCCGGTGTACTCCGTTCTCATCACACGACAGTGACTGCGATAGTGTATATCATCTTTTGTAAAATCCAAAAGTAAAGTTGCGCTCCATTATTTAAGTTTTTCCTATCATTCAATTGATACTATGGCTGACTCTTCTTTCCCTAACCCTGTGCAGGCATCAGTAAGCATGCTTCAGTCAAACAACTCCGTGGGTTATGTGAAAACCGTGTGGATCTGCCGTTTTGCAGGAAGTCGTGTGAGAACTATGTGGATCTGCCGTTTTGGGGTGTACATAGTACCACCGCCCCGCCGTGGACAGTGATTGGTGGGCTTTTGACGATCTGCATCCTAGAAATATAGAAGTCGGGATGAAGGTTACATATATCAGACGTTGGAACTAGTCCATTTGTTCTGTGTACCATGAATCATGATGCTGCAGTGAACTGGCCATGTTTAACTTTTAACGCGGTGCCACTTACTTGATCCTGGTAATATTTATGTTAAGAAGCATGATATACGATTAGCAACTGCTAATCACTTTATTAGTCCAGGAAGTAACTGCCAGCCCGAACGGGCGCCTCGCCTTCCCGAACAGGCGCGTTCATACCCGAACGAGTGCCTTAACATCACCTCATCAACTATAAATACATGTACTCAACACATCTTGTAAAAAGTTGATGAATCAATGAAAGACTCTTTCTCACTCTGTTGATCTGTTCCTCATCATCAAAATGCATGACGAGATAAGTGAACCAAAGCTAATGATCGAGAAAAACGAAACAAAATTTAGACTAATCCAAAAATACCCTTATACAAGTCATACTAATCAACCTATACTAGTCATACTAGTACTTAACAACTATTAGTATGCTAGTATATCTTAACGGTCAGATGGAAACAAAACAATAGATCCAACGGTCTAAAACTATACTAGTCCTCTCTAACTACTAATATGATCCACACCGTAAAAGTTCTCTAATTAATTAAACGTGACTCTGCTTAATCATGGAGACGTGTCCGGTTTAGTTGGAAGATAACATGTCAAGTAACGCGGCCATTGAATTTTCAGAGAAGATATTTACCAGACTCTAGTTTCAAACTGATAACGTGTACGAGCAGTTTTCAGTTTTTCACGCATAATTTAACGCGGACATACAGGGACTTTATACTAATCAGGAAGATACTTACGCTAAGCTCAATACATTGTTTCGTGTTACTAAATTAAATTGTGCCACATAGTAATAATATTTTGTAGAAGCAATATCTTCTATCGTAGTATTGTTTTTAGACATCTTTAAAACAACTAATTAATATATTGTTGTGTCACAGAGTGGGCGGACCAGATTAGCCCTTGTAGGCTAACAAACACTTTTCCATTATTATGTAAAAAAAAGTAGTTGCAGGCGATCCGTACATAATCTCATATATTAATGAAATGTTCTAGCGTTATTTGCTTAAAATTTTATTTACTTCGTCACAGTGAAGCTAAAATTTCCTATTATAGAACTGGTCGGCTCAACATTACAGGAGAGGTGTGAATCATGGGTGCAAACTGCATATTGTTCAGTCAGTATGCTCTGAAATTTGTAGAGATTGTTCAGTAACTCCTGATTTGTGATATGGTCTGCTTCCTTTGATGAGAACTATATAGCAAAGTATGCTTCGAAATTCATTTGGAAATTTGCAGAGATGCTGAGATTTACCTTTCCTTCAAATTCATTACTTTGAATTTGCACCAAGTTAATAGTGCCGGGTCTTTTTTTTTATTGTAATGAGATGGATGAACCTGTCCTTCAAATTCATTAATTTGAATTTACACCAAGTTAATAGTGCTGGGTCTTATTTTTATTGTAATGAGATGGATGAACTGGTGTATCATGTCTAAATTATACTAGTATTGTTGGTTTGTAGATTTAGAATGTGTCGGCACACAACATGCTATATTGCTATATAGATGCTTACCATAGTTGATCCTTTCTATTCTCTTGACATGCAAAGAGTATCAAATTATATACTCCATAAAAACTAACACTATGGGTTGGGAAGAAACCAACACTACAGGTTGAGAAGGTGTGATTTCTTTGAGAAGGTGTGATTTGTCGGAGACATTACTCATGGAAATGGTTGGGATTGCCCTTGTGCCCTAGCTTTATAATGGCCGCAAATCATGCAACGATCCAGTTCACAAAGCCGGCCATTCACAGATAACAGTTGACGTTCTCTAGTCTAGGCAAATTAAACACATACACAGTGGCGTTCTCCCCCAACAACTGAAATCACCTCTCCAAAAGCAGATTATAGGGCGACCATCCAATACAACACACGACGAACAACTCATACGAACGCCGATGCAGTGGAGTGCACACGAACGAGCAAAAGCAAGCTGCAATCTGACGCAGGAGGTAGATTGCCACGTCAGCCGATACGGACGCTGACGGAGACGGTGCCGGAGGGAGCCCAGTACGCGTTTGGCACGAACAGGAAGCTCTTGGCCTCGGGGGCCTCCTCCAGCCGGCGGGCGCACGACACGGTCCCCGCCAGCGACAGCTTGCCGGCCTCGCCGGCGCCGGCGCCGCCGCGCACCTCCATCTTGTAGCTCAGGTCCCCGCCGCCCTCGGGCCGCGGGCCGACGCAGAGGAGGGGAGGAGGGACAGGGAGCGGCCCCCGAGGACGCTGCCGCCGTTGAGCAGCGCGAAGACTCGGCCCCTGCCGGCCTGCACGAGCACGCGCGACGGCGCGGCCTTGTGGAGCGTCACCGTGGAGCTCCGGAGGTAGGAGATGTTGGCGACCGCGTCGGCGTGGACCTCGAGGACGTGCTGGTACAGCCGCAGGCCACGGTAGGTGCAGCCGGCGACGGGCCAGCCGTACGGCGCGTGCGGGCATGCCTCCTTGTGGCTCCGCCGGTCGGCGTACCGGATGGTCTCGCCGCAGCCATGCTGCTTGAACCGGCAGAAGGTTTTCATCTCGGCGAGGACGTTCTCCAGCGGGCGGCACCGGACGTCGCCGATGGGCTCGTCGCAGCACCAGCACTTGCGGTTGATGCGCGCGCAGCACTTGGCGCAGGCGGCGTGCCCGTTGTTGCACTGAACAACGCAAGCAGAACGATCAATCCATGCAGTAATGTAATACTTCATTACATTACTATCAGCTTACCATGAAGATCTCAGCTTCGAAGGGCATGAAGCAGATGCCGCAATCCAAGGAGAGCGCGTCCGAGTCCCACCACCCGAGCCTGCTCTCGTCCTCGTCGTCCTTCCCCGGACGAAGCCTCTTCCCGCCAGAGCCCGTGGCGCGCGGGCTCGGCGGCGGCTCGCACCGGGCGCCGTGCCTGCTGGGCTCCTCTTCTTCGCAGTCGTCGTCATCCACCACCTCATCCTCCTCAAACGTGTACCGCGGCTTCTTCCGTGCAATTTTTGCATTTTGGTCTCTTTTGAAAATATTTTTTACAAAAAGACCTATGCCAAAACGTTTGCTGAAAATAGACCATTTTTAGGCGTCGTAGAACATGACGTCAAGGTATGAGGGTCGGCGTCGACTGACACGACGCCGAGGTCTTGCCACGTCACGGGCGACCCCGGTCGACGGCGACACGGTGGTGCATGGGGCCCACTACGTCGGCGTCGTGTCAGCCAACGCCACAGGTTGGGCATGTGGCGTTGGCTGACACGACGCCGACGTAGTGGACCCTATGCGCCACCGTGTCGTCGTCGACCGGGGTCGTCCGTGACGTGGCAAGACCTCGACGTCATGTCAGTCGACGCCGACCCTCATACCTTGGCGTCATGTTCTAAGACGCCTAGAAATGGTCTATTTTCAGCAAACGTTTTGGCACTTCAAGCCCATGCAGAGGCGGATCCAGCGATGGGGCAGATTAGGCTCGAGCCCCCTTACCGCCTCCCGCACAATGGAGCCCTCCTTGAGCCCCTCCTCTATTTTTTGGAAGAAGGAAGAAGAATTAAGAGGGATGAGGAAGAAAGGAAGGAGGAAGAAGGGAGAAGAAAAAGGAGGAAGAAGCAAGCCCCTCCTTGTATTATATGTTATATCCGTCCGTTGCCCATACAAAAAGATCCTATGGTTCTTTACATGATTGCATGAAAAGTGTACATCTATCCCAATTTGTTGATAAATTTGTCTTTTCCTCGGACTATTCTAAGGAGTATATATTCAATTAATTAATGAAACAAGCAGATTCTAATTACACGATCTTCTATACTATCCAAAACTGAATACCACTACAGTGCTTTTGAAGCGCCTTTTTCTTCTCCAACTGCAAAACTAGATATCACACTCCTGAACTCCGAGAACCGTTCAAATTAGCTCCTTGCTATGATTTGAAGTGGTTATGAAGATGTTTTGTCCTTTTTAATTAAAAATATAAATACTTATAAACCACAAAAATGTCTCCAAGCTTATTATTTTTTTGAGAAAAACCTAGAAATGTATTGGGATACATACAATGTATCCAAATAAAATATTTAGAGCTTTTGAAAATATATCTAGAAGCTTCTAAAAATTTTCTTCTAGGAAAATAATAAAATATCTAGAAAATTTGCAAAACATATTAATTGATGTGTAAACATGTTTTGAAAACTTCGACAATAAAAAAATCCAACATAATGAGCACGTATTATCGTTACATGTTAATGTGTGTAGCATCTATGCCGTTGCATCTCATATTTTTGTTGTGAAAAGTTTTCAAACAGGTTTAGTCATCGATTTGGAGATTTTCTAGTTTTTTCTGGATATTTTTTCCTATTTTTCAAGATCTAAGTGTAACTTTTGAAGCTTCTACATACATTTTTACGAGCTCTATATATTTTATTCAGATTCATCATATTCCAATCTATCTTTATGATTGTTCTTGGAATTTTTAAAAGTTTAGAGACATTTTCTACGGTTTGGAAATCTTATTAAGTATTTTTCAGATTTTATATTAATTGAAAAGGGTAAAAGCGTTTAAAACCACTTCAAACCAGGGAACCCTCTAGAACTACTATCCTCGAAATAAATAAATAAATAATCAACTGCATTCTGTCAAAGGTGATCCGATGTTGCAGCAGGGTCAAATCAGACGAGACGAAAGTCGTAGAAAGCTCGGCAGCCTTGAGAGCTGAGAATCAAATCAAATGAATTTGAGTTCACTTAGCATAGATCCTCTCCTCTAGAAACACGTTGCTCTCGTCGGGAGTTATCCCTTGCTTTCTCCACGTCTCCACTTCATTCGATTCCTCCCCTCCTTTTCTCCCATGACTTTCCTACAAAACCAGACCTCCCCTGCTCCAGAGTCCAAAAGAAACCAAGGCTGCTGCTGCCCTGTTTCTTGTCCAACTGCTTCTGCTGCGGCTTCACTTCATCTGCTTCCACAGAGCAACAAGTTCTCAGCAGCAATGTCTGCACCCGTGGTGGACGCGGAGTACATGGCCGAGATCGAGAGGGCGTGGCGGGACCTCCGTGCCCTCATCTCCAGCAAGAACTGCGCGCCCATCATGCTCCGCCTCGCGTACGTTCTCATGGGAAAGTGCTCTGTTCGCTTGGCTGATAAGCCATAGCTAAAAGTTGTTGACTGGTTTATTGTGAGAGAAAAATACTGTTCGTTGACTGAAAAAATACGGCTTATAAGTCAAACAAACAGGGTAGTGTAGTGTGGTGTGGTCTGACTTGCTTGTAACATCTTCTTGCTGAACATCCAATGCCACTTTTTCGATGTTGCAGGTGGCATGACGCTGGCACTTACGACGCCAAGACCAACACGGGAGGCCCCAACGGCTCCATAAGGTTCCGACAGGAGTACAGCCACTCTTCAAATGCAGGGCTCAAGATTGCCATTGACCTCTTAGGTCAGTTTTTCTAGTCTCCTAGTAGTGAATTTATTTGGAGTCAGATGCATCAAGTGGATGAAGTCTTGACACCACAGTTCTGCTTCCTCCTGTGCAGAGCCAATAAAACAGAAGCACCCCAAGATCACATATGCAGACCTGTATCAGGTAGTACAAAACTATGTCCCCATGTATTATTTATTTACCCAATTGACGTTGTGCTTCATCAACCAGCTTGCCGGAGTTGTCGCCGTCGAAGTTACTGGTGGACCAACCATTGATTTCGTTCCTGGCAGAAAGGTGAGTTAGTACTGTGCAAGTGGCAACCTCAGATTCTATCATTACTGAGTATATATCATTTTGTTAGACCTTCTTATTCTAGCTTTTCATGTTTGTAAAAACCAGGATTCATCGGCATGTCCAGAGGAAGGACGCTTGCCGGATGCTACAAAAGGTTGCTTCGTAACACCTCTTTAGAAGCTTCTTTTTATACAAAAAAACACAATTAGTACACGCAGGAGAGTTCTCAGCATTGCAACGCACCTTCGATGTTCATGGACAGACGTCCCAAATTCAGCACTTGCATTACTGAACAACTTTCAATTCTTCTTGCTCTTGTTATCTGTCACAAGGTGCTTCGCATCTAAGAGAAGTCTTCTACCGGATGGGTTTATCTGACAAGGACATTGTGGCACTCTCCGGCGGCCATACTCTGGTACACAAGAACATCTTTTCTTGTTCATGCATTATTTTTTAGTAGAGAAGGGTTAACAAATATGAACTGGTCTCAATTAGATTAACGTGGGTTGATTCTTTTTTAATCCAAAATTTTGTGCCACACAATACAAATTTCAGGGAAGAGCACATCCAGAGAGGACAGGATTTGATGGCCCATGGACTAAGGAACCTCTGAAATTTGACAACTCTTATTTCGTGTAAGCCTTAAGCTGACTAGTTCAAAAACCTGACGCCCGATTATTGTCTTTATTTTTCTCAGATTAATATGGTTAGTAATGTCACACCTGTCTGTGTCTATCACTTCACATCCTATGATGCAGTGAGCTTCTGAAAGGCGATTCTGAAGGGCTCTTGAAACTCCCTACTGACAAAGTTCTTGTGGAAGATCCTGAATTCCGCCAGTACGTCGAACTATATGCCAAGGTACACAACTATTCAGTTACCTTCTTCCATTCATGCTCGAACGGTTCCTGAAACCTTATAAAAAATACCTTATCAGAAAAAAAATAATGGTTCTTGAAACATAATTTGTTGTTTTCATTTGATCTCGAATTTTCAATAAAACCTAAATCAGGTAGGCACTGACATTTTCTGCATTTTATATTTTTCTCATTTCCCCCTTTTGAATCATAGAATTGTAATAATTACAATAACAGAACTTGTAGTGCCAAAATAAAACTTTAATAATCCAACTACGTAATGAAGCTTCAGTGTTTGAATTAAGGCCTGCAGAAATTGAGGGGCCGATTGGTTCTCTGCCCAGCCTTGCCAATGCTTGCCTCACAAACTTGAGTTGAGTCAACAAATTTTTCAAGCATTTAGTTTGTTATCAAACATAGTCAAGACTCATTATGTTAAGTTCATTTCTAGCTAATATCAGGCCAAATCATTTGATCAGCAAACTAGTCAATACTAGTATACTGCCCATGCTAATGCTACGGCAACAACATTCAGGCATATGCAAATTAGAACAAAAATTTCATTATTGAAAAAGTCTTGTCAAAACTGTAAAATGTCTTTGTTGGCACGAAATTTCAGAGACCAACAAATCAAAAGTGCACTAACATATTGGGCCCAATGAACTCTATTCTTTTCACCTTGTTGATACAATTCTTATTTTTACACACAAGCAATATTGATGCTAGATACGCAGTTGAAGAAACACTCTGAATAGTTCAACAATAAACGTGTGATGTAATTTTGTCCTACTACACCACAGACCAAGCATTATATATATACAGGGATAGCATTGATCTACAAAAAAAGCATGCCTACAATATATAGTGTTTCTTGACAAATATGTTTATTTGGTGGGGTGGCGTTTAAAAGGATTACACAATATTAATAAATAAATACATGATGATCCACAAGGAACTAAAATAAACCGCAACCACTTTGGACTGCGACTCTTCAGAACCAGAGAGCCATCCATGACAAGCACAATAGATGGACCTGCTCACACATCAGTGCCATCCAGCAAGTGCCCCATCACAATGAAATAGTAGGCAAGAGCACAAGGTATAAATCAGTCAATAAAAAAGTAGCAGAGAATAAAATGTTTATACAAGTTTCTAAATTTTCAAAATGTGATGAGAAACAGAGTGCATAATTTCTTGCTTTCTGCTTCATTTGAGTCTAGTGGTGGAAAGGTCCTTGGAGTGCATATGTGGGATACGCATGTGTCTACGAAAACAAAAAGGCAACACCTTTCAGAAGGACATAGATGAACATCTATATACTACTACTAATAAATAGAACAGCCAAAGATGAGCTGAGAATCTGAGATAGTGAAACGAAGGCATGAGGCGTGGCACATACCTGAGGAGACTGCACAAGGCTGCTCCCACGCATGGTTGAATCGGTTGGCGATGTCGTAGTCGTGGGGAGGCAATGAAAGGCACACCTAAAGAATCTCTCTCATTAATGCTGATCCTTACGGCTTCAATAATCTGAAAATATAGAAAATTATGCACCTTGCCATAACAATCTTTTATACAGTAGTAGTTGACATTAATCCTTGTTTGTTCACTATTCATTTTGCCAACCTTGTTTGCAGGATGAAGAAGCTTTCTTTAGGGACTACGCGGAGTCACACAAGAAGCTCTCAGAGCTAGGCTTCACACCCCCTCGCTCTTCTTTCACATGCAAATCCGGAAATAAACAAAAGTCCTTGCTGGTGCAAGCTGCAGCTGGGGTCGCAGTTGCTGCTGCAGTTGTCGCATGGGCATACCTGTGTGAATCCAACAAGAAGTTCATCTAACTTACTTATGCTCGTCATTGGTACAACAACAGTGGTGGAGGGTTGAAACTGGAGTCAAAATATTTCAGTGCTGTCCACTTGTATTTGCACCACTTGGCTACTTATTGATAATACCAAACGTGTTATATGTTGTGAACAGGTCAAAGAATGAAATAAAGACAAATCTAAAAATAAGAGAAAAAAATAGTATGATTATTTGCTCTAACTGACTTGGTGCCCAGATTTACTTGTTTGACTTGCTTGTGTAAGTTGTCTTTGCATCTAAAGGTGATCTTAACTAGTTATTAAATATGGACAGAACCACAAACAAATTTAGTTTAAATTAACCAGTAAAGATAAGGTAATTTTGGCAATTTTTAAACAAGAAATTCAATTTCCATTGAGTCTGAGACCATCCATGTTCTACACTTGAAGCATGATTAGGGAAAGCAGAAAAAGGAATTTAAGGCAGAGCTACCAATACTGTTTCTGTGGAGATAGGACAAAGATAGAGCAGACAGAGAAAGTTAAATCTGCCCTGCACATGCTCCGACACATGCAGCCGTGGGATGAGATATATGGGGATACGTGTCAGCACCAATACGAATTATTATAAATTTCAAATACTCTATACATACATATATATACTGTGGGACCCACACACATGAGTGGGATTGAGCGGCATGGGTGTGGCCTAGCTGGCCTTATCCTCTCCCCTTCTCTCTATTAGAATATGAATAGCCTAGAATTTGTGGAGTCTAGAATGAAGAGTCTTAGTAGTGGAAGAGTCTAGAACAAAAAGTGTTAGTAGTGGAAGAGTCATGTAACTCCTTTATAAACTCTTGATCAATGAATGGAACAGTGGGGAGAATTCCACTTACATGATATCAACTAGGAACCGTTCCTATCCCTCTCCCTAACTCTTCCTCTCCACCTGCCACCTCCTTCTCTTCCTCATCGCGTCCATGGCCGATGACGATACTCAGGCTGCTGCTGCTCTGGCCGCAGCAACCTCCCTTCCGTGGTCCAATCCATGGAGCGGCTCCTTCCAGATGTGGCCGATACCGGGCCAAGGCATCCTCGGCTCCCGCCCGGGTGCTGGCTTATTCCAGCAGCAGCAACCCCGTTACCTCCGCCCAGTTACCTCTACGGCTCTGGAGCGCCCCGGACCTAACGGCATCCTAGAACCAGGCTACCCTAGCCATCGACCCAAATTGGTATATGGACTCCGGTGCGTCCTCACATCTTTCTTCATCTTCTGGTAATCTCTCCTCCATCAGCTCCTCTCTTCATTCCAATTCCAACATCATTGTTGGTAATGGCACTCATCTCCCTATCACTTGTTCTGGTCATACTTTCCTCCCCAATTCACACCGTCCTCTTCACCTTTCCAATGTTCTTGTTTCGCCTCAGCTCATAGCCAATCTTATTTCAGTTGAATTTGACCCTTTTGCTTTATCTGTGAAGGATCTCCATACTAAGACGGTGCTCCACCACTGTGATAGCTCCGGAGATCTTTATCCGCTTCTTCCGACGTCCACCTCACATCCTCGTGTCCTGCTCGCTGCCCTGGAGACCACTTGGCACCGGCGGTTGGGGCATCCCGGCGCCCAAGTCCTCTCCCGCTTGAGGTCAAATAACTCTACTTCTCTTATTCCTCGTGATCATGACACCTCTTTGTGCCATGCGTGTCAGTTGGGTCGTCACAGTCGTTTACCTTTCTCTCATTCCATGTCAAGGGCTTCTAAACCTTTTGAGTTAATCCACAGTGACTTGTGGACGTCTCCTATTATGAGCTTATCCGGTAACAAATACTATCTTGTATGTCTCGATGATTTTACTCATTATTTGTGGACTTTTCCGCTTAAACTGAAATCTGATACTTTCACCACTATGCGCAATTTTCATAGCTATGTGCTCACTCATTTCAATTGTCGTATATAGTTTGTTCAAAGCGACAATGGTCACGAATTCGACAACAATGCAGCCCGCTCCTTTTTCCTTCAACAAGGTATTCACCTTCGCCTTTCTTGCCCTCATACATCCCAACAAAATGGCAAGGCTGAACGTGTCATTCGCTCCATCAATAATATCATGTGCATTTTGTTATTCCAAGCATCTATGCCACCTGCATATTGGGCCGAATCCCTTCGCACTGCAACTCATCTTTTTAATCTTCACCCCACCAAAACCCTTCAAAATCGCACCCCCACCAAGCTCTTTTCAGTACACCACCCACATATGATCATCTCCGAGTTTTCAGATGCCGTTGTTATCCTAACCTCTCCGTCACCATGCCCCATAAACTCGCACCACGCTCTATGGAGTGTGTCCTTCTTGGCTTTCCCGATAACCACAAAGGCTATCTTTGCCTTGACCTCTCCACAAACCGAGTCATTATCTCTCGTCACGGTGCTCTTTGACGAGCACCAATTTCCTTTTTCGTGCAACTCACCGGCACCTTTGAGTGTCTATGATTTTTTGGATGATACAGATGTTGATCAGGTGCTACCTGGCGCCCTCCCCGTAGTGGTCTCTGGCTCCGCTGGTCCTTCAACGACACCCAGTCCGGGCCAAGAGTTGGCCCCAAGCGCCCCTTAGCTGATCTAGGAGGACTGCCCCACTATCGGCCTCCGGTTACGCAGGTATACACTCGCCGGCAGCAACCACCTGCGACATTGCCGGCAATCACAGCACCACCGGTCTCCGAGGCACCACCCGCTGCTGTTGCTCCACCAGCGCCAGCTGCCGCTGCTCCACCAGCGCCCACTGCTGCTGCTCCACCAGCGCCTGCTGCCGCTGCTCCTCTAGCGCCATCACCTGCGTCCTCCGGCTCCACCACAGCTATCATCCCAGATGATATGCGCTCATCCAAAGCGCCTATTGTACCTATCCCTCCGACCATCAACCAGCATGCCATGCAAACCAGGGGCAAGTCTGGCATCAGCCAATCGCGACAACATGACGGGAAGGCATACTGCAATTTGTCCGCGGCTTCCACAAATATCAGCTTGCTTCCAAAAACATATCGTGGTGTTCTTTTTATCCGAATTGGAAGCGTGCCATGGAGGAGGAATATGGTGCCTCCATTGCTAATCAAACATGGGATGTTGTGCCACCACCGCCACATGCTAATATTGTTTCAGGAAAATGGCTCTACCGTCACAAGCACAATGCTAATGGCTCTCTGGCTCGTTACAAGGCTCATTGGGTTGTGCGAGTATTTTCTCAATAGCATGGTCTTGATTATGATGAGACATTCAGTCCCGTGGTTAAACCCACTACCATTTGCACAGTATTGTCGCTTGCCGTCTCCAGTGATTGGCCTATTCATCAATTGGATGTCAAAAATGCATTCTTTCGTGTCACTCTTAATGAAGTTGTTTATTGCCAACAACCTCCTGGGTTTGTTGATCCGGCTCGTCCCAATTATGTGTGTAAGCTCAACAAAGCTCTCTATGGCCTCAAACAAGCCCCACGAGCTTGGTACAGCCGCTTCTAGGCATTCATCACCTCAATTAGTTTTCGGGCTTCTAGATGTGACAACTTGCTTTTCATCTACACTCATGGGATGGATGTGGCATATCTTCTGTTATATATGGATGACATCATATTGACGGCTTCATCCCACCATCTTCTTCAACATATTATTGGCTCCCTGCAGCAAGAATTTGCCATGACTAATCTTGGTAATCTTCATTACTTCTTGGGTGTTTCTGCCAAGCGGTCATCCTCAGGTCTGTTCCTCTCTCAAGCTAAATATGCTGATGAAATTTTGGCCAAGGCAAATATGTCTTCATTCCAAGTTGTCCGCCCAAGATGGACCACCGGTTGTCGATCCTACTCTATATCACACTCTTGATGGGGCGTTACAATACTTGACGCTCACACGGCCAGACATTGCTCACACGTCCAACAAGTTTGCTTGTATATGCATGACCCCCGAGAGTCCCATTTTGCTCCCATTAAACGCATTATGCGATATATCAAAGACACTATGGAGTACGGTCTTACTCTCTCTCGCAGCCGGTCACATGATTTGATCATCTACTCGGGTGCCGATTGGGCAGGTTGCCCGGATACCCGCCGCTCTACTTCTGGGTATTGTGTATTTCTTGGCGATAATCTTATATCATGGTCGTCCAAGCGCCAACACACTATCTCACGGTCCAGTGCTGAGGCCGAATACAATGGTGTTGCCAATGCCGTGGCTGAGGCTTGTTGGATTCGCCAACTCTTGGGCAAGCTTCATCGTCCTTTACCACGTGCTACTCTTGTCTATTGTGACAACATCAGTGCCGTGTATTTATCAACAAACCCTGCTCATCACCAAAGGACCAAACACGTGGAAATCGATATCCATTTTGTCCGGGAGCATGTGGCCCTTGACGCTATGCGGGTTCTACATGTTCCTACATCCATTCAGTATGCCGACATATTTACTAAGGGATTACCAACTGCTGTCTTCCTCAACTTTTGATCCAGTCTCAATGTTTGATCATCTCCCAGTTGAGACTGCGAGAGGGTATTAGAATATGAATAGCCTAGAATTTGTAGAGTCTAGAATGAAGAGTCTTAGTAGTGGAAGAGTATAGAATGAATGGAAGAGTCATGTAAC
Organism: Miscanthus lutarioriparius; assembly: GCA_904845875.1. Lineage (NCBI taxonomy): Eukaryota > Viridiplantae > Streptophyta > Magnoliopsida > Poales > Poaceae > Miscanthus > Miscanthus lutarioriparius. The sequence continues at coordinate 71,351,120 of CAJGYO010000012.1, read as the reverse complement.
TCCTTTATAAACTCTTGATTAATGAATGAAACAGTGGGGAGAATTCCACTTACACTCTCACCTGAGCAGCGCTGAAATTGCCTAGGGGCAATTTGTCGAACACCTCTGGGGCACCCACCATGGCTGAAGAAAGAAGAGCAGCAACGACAACACGCCGGGGAAGACCTCCGCGGATGATAACGCCGGTGAAGTCGTGGGAAGTGCCACAGACGGCTGCGAGCAACTTGGCAGCGAGTGCGAGCCCACGGCAGCGAGCAGCGCACGCACAGGCAACTGGTGAGCGATGGCGGCGGCGAAGTACCGGCGAACCGAGGACAAGGCGCTCGTGGTAATGTCTCCCTCGTCTCCATCTCTGGCGGGCCTAGAAGAGAAGGGGCTCGGGGGAGGCACGCCGGCCAGGCAGTGGGGACGCCGGGAGGGTGGCGTTAGGGTTCTGGCGACGGTGGAGGCGGCCAGGCAAGGTCAGGGCGGGGGCAACCATGGCTATGGCGGTGGCGGCTAGGGGGGAGGGCAAGAAGGAGGTTGCTGCGGGCGCGGTAGGGTCTCACCGGAGCTCTGGGGTCACGGCCGCGAACTCGGAGCTCCGGTGAGACCCTACCGCACTGCGACGGGGTAGTGGGCAGTGGCGGTGGCGCTTGGCGGGCCTCCGTCGCCAGCTTTGATGGCTCCACGCCTTGCTAGGCATCTCCTGGGAGTGCCTGCCACTGGGGTCAGGGTAGGGGCAACGCTTGTGGAGGGGTCGGCGCCGAGGGAGGTGCAGTGCACCGCCTGCAAAGGCCGTGGCCGCGCGCTACCGTCGGGGGCCGAGCGCCGCCTGCTGGTATGGGAGGGAGGGAGAGAGAGACAGCCAGACAGGTAGAGAACCGGGATGAGATGAACAGAGGAATATGAGCTGCAGAACTGAATACTAGCTAGACTGTAAAGCTGGCACACATCTCAAAGGAAATCGAAGGGTCGCATGCGTAGAGGCATGAGCCCTTAAGGGTAGAATTTCCAAAGCACTGATGATGATCGAGTGGTAAAGAAACTAGAGATGGTTCTCAACGAAGGTGAGATTGTGACAAAAATGGACTTCGAAGACCCAAAAACTGTCTCATTAATTTCATCCTCCAAAAGCGGAGCCTCTGGAAGCTCATTTCCTCCAAACTACTTTACCTGGAAGCTCGTTATGGAATTCTCCATCATTGGTGCCTAGCAAATTTGGAAACAAAAGGAACAACTTCATCTTCGACCGTTGACGCCCATCCCTTTACTCTTGGAGGCAAAACTTATGTGAGGAAGCTAGTCTACTAAGCCCATAGATTTGGTGGTTTGAAAAGACCAACTTTCCTTTCATTGTTGAGCCTCTTTGGCCAAGTTCGAGTTCCCCATATCGCCCTTCTCGGGTACAGTTTTCCTGTTGTCTGTTTTGTTTTCCTCTCTTAGTTTGTACAGTTTTTTCGGTGTTTCTTACTTTTAATAAAATTCATACAGTGGGGGCCTGCTCTGCTGTATTTACGGTAAAAAAAACTACTTTACCTCCCTTATCTCAGAAATTATCTTCTTGGTTTACTCCAAATCTCTCGTATCCAAAAAGATTTTTTGAAGAACCATAAGCTAATTATAGCATACTTAGTTTCCATAATAGGGACATTAGGGCTCTCAAGCCCTGAATCCTCTCTTCTTTCTATTTCTTTGATTAGCAACTACCTGAAAATAAGGAGTATAATTATCCCATTCTTCAATAGTTTTATCCCTAGTTCTCAGCTTAGCCATGATCTCCCATCTGCCATATGATAAGCTTTACCATGATATCCAGCATTCTCTTCCTCTCACCCTCACTCCACTGGCAGGTTTCTTCAAAAACATCAAGAATCTGGAACTCTTTAAGGAGGTTCTGCTTAGCTTTTCTGATTTTAGATTCACTGTTAGAATATATATGTGTTGTGCGTGTGTATATGTTGGGCGTGTGCCTTCCCATCATCCCTGTGGCCAACCAACATGCCATGCGGACGCGTGGGAAATCTGGTTTTCGACAACCGGTTACACTTCAGGCGACCACCTTGTCACCGATTCCACGGACATATCGGGCCGCCCTTGCTGATCCTCATTGGCGTGCAGCTATGCAGGAGTTCTCGGCCTTCCTTGCCAACCACACTTGGGATCTTGTTTCGCGACCCCCGTGCTCCAATGTAGTGACTGGCAAGTGGATATTTAAGCACAAGCTCAAAGCAGACGGTTCTCTCGAGCGTTACAAGGCTCGTTGGGTTCTTCGTGGCTTTACACAACGCCCTGGCATTGACTATGACGAGACCTTCAGCCCAGTTGTGAAGCCTGCCACCATTCACACAGTTCTTTCTTTGGCAGTCTCCCGCAGCTAGCCAGTTCACCAGCTAGATGTGAAGAATACATTTCTCCATGGGACACTCTCAGAGACCGTCTATTGTGCCCAGCCAACTGGTTTTGAGGATACCTCTCGCCCAGACTTCGTCTACCGCCTAAATCGGTCTCTATATGGCCTGAAACAGGCGCCTCGTGCTTGGAACAGCAGGTTCGCCTCTTTTCTCCTCCAGTTGGGTTTCGTTGAGGCTAAGACGGATACATCTCTGTTTGTCTATCGACGGGGTTCAGAGATTGCCTATCTCCTGTTATATGTGGATGATATTGTGCTGACTGCCCCATCAACGGATTTGCACCAGTGCATCATTGCAGCTCTTCAGCGTGAATTCTCTATGAAAGATTTGGGAGAACTCCATCACTTTCTGGGCATGCAGGTTCAGTGCACTAGTTGTGGACTCTTCTTGTCCCAACATCAGTATATGTTGGATATACTAGACCGGGCTGGTATGGCAGACTGCAAGACTTGTTTCACACCGGTTGACATCAACCCCAAACTTTCCGCTGATGGCGCTCCCATTGCAGATCCTACAGATTTTCGGAGTCTAGCAGGAGCTTTGCAGTACCTCACCTTCACATGGCCGGACATTGCTTATGCCGTGCAACAGGTGTGTCTTCACATGCATGACCCGCGTGAGCCTCACCTTGCAGCCTTGAAGCGCATTCTGTGCTATGTTCGTGGCACCTTGCAGTTGGGCTTACATATTACAGCTTCCAGTGCACCTAATCTCATTGTCTACTCTGATGTGGATTGGGCTGGATGTCCTGACACTCGTAAGTCCACATCAGGATACGCAGTGTTTCTAGGGGACAATCTTATCTCCTGGTCCTCCAAGCGCCAGAACACGTCTCCCGCTCTAGTGCGAAGCTGAGTATCGTGCGGTCGCCAATGCCGTTGCTTGAAGCCTCTTGGATACGACAGTTGTTGTCTGAGCTGCATTCATCTCTACACCATGCCACTTTGGTCTACTGTGACAACATCAGCACCGTATATATGTCTTCCAACCCCATTCAGCATCAGCGCACCAAGCACATTGAGATTGATCTTCACTTCGTTCGAGAACGAGTGGCCCTAGGTGCTGTCTGTGTTCTTCACGTCCCAACGACGTCTCAGTTCGCTGACATCTTCACCAAAGGCTTGCCCACTGCTGTCTTCATGGAGTTTCGATCGAGTCTCAACGTTCGCTCCATCGACGCTGTGACTGTGGGAGGATGTTAGAATATATATGTGTTGTGCGTGTGTATATGTTGGGCGTGTGCCTGGTATAGCCGGCCAGCCCTATATATGGTTAGAGAGATATCAGGAGGAGATCTCGGCAGGTCCTATTTCTATAAGCCACCAGATCTCCTCTCCTATATATATGTACATAAATCTCTCCAATCAATTTATCTACAATTCCACGCAATCCTAATTGCTATCATTCACATTCAAGGTTCAACTCTTAGCTTTCTTCCTTAACAACCTAGCTTTAAATTACCAAATATCTAAAAGATCAAAGAAGTCATAAGTAGTATTCCATACTGTTTTAACCAGTTCATGGAGATTCCCCCTTTACAGCCATCACATATCAAACCTAAAAATGACAGGTTTTCTCTCCACCTCCAACCCAAAATTCTGGATAAGAGATACATGATCACTCCTGCTCTAGACACAGCCATGAGCCCGTGACACTATTACCTAAAGGGAAGTCCAACCAATATAACCTGTGACCACGTAAAACAAAGATTTACCATGAACTGAATTGCAAGGAACTGTCGTGGCTCTGTCTCACAAATTTCTCAATGTTTGGATTGTTCACCTTCCATTTCTCTTCACTTCCTTGGCTATCACCTGAAAAATCCAAGTTATATCAAATCCAAGAATCACGAATATACTAGAATAGAACTTGAAGGATACTCCACGCGTTGTTGCAGGCATCACGGATAATTTAGAATGAAATTAGACTACTTATATTTACTTACATAGAAGGATAAACTATCATAAATGAATGTTAGTGAATGGTGTGGACACTGACGTGGACAACTAAATGCATGTTAGTGGATGATGTGGCTCACTGATGTTGATAGCTTGAATGAAGAGATAACCATCACAATTACATGTAGTGGCTGCTGATGTGGATAGCTTGCATGGAGAGATAGACATGCTAGTAAGGTTTGCAAATATAAGATATATAGATATGAGGAGCCGCCTGGTTTCCTGGCAAGCCTCTTGCCTCTCCTCACTCAGCAAGAATTGTTGTTTGGTTTTATCCTTGCTTTGCCAAGCAAGCTCACCCACCCTAGCAAGGATATCCTTGCCCATCCAGGAGAGCCGATTTGGCTCTCCCGCTTGGGCAAGATTTGCTCATCCTGCCAACAGATTCAGCTCCAATGGAGAGAAGAGGCTAGCAAGGTCACTAGACAAGAGAACCAAACGACTTCCTCTTTCTTGCTATGCCTATCTTTGCTGAGTGAGGCAAGGCAGACGAGGTTAGGTTAGCCTAGCAAAAGATCCAAGCAGGCCCTAGTATCTAGGAAAAAAATTCAGGGGGTAGCCATGCTCAAATTAGCAAATAACTGCACACCCTCTCCTACTCAATGACATGCAAGTGGAGGTGACCTCTTGTTGCATCATGAATCTCCATTCTTCCTTTTCGCAACTCATTACAACCACCGTGTTATATGCAATGAGATCAACAAAACAAGGCCGATGCTGAATGTTCTTACTATCAGGAACAAGGATCAGCAGAAACAAATAGTAATAAAGTAGGCAACATACCAATTCCACCACACTATTTCTCGCTTGCAACCCAAACACCAGCAGTAACTTCCTTGATATTAGACACTGCAAATAACACACATAAGTAAAATGTACACATCAAATACTTTTTGGGCTTCTGCTAAAACTGTTACTTTTTGGAGCATATAAGCAGGAAGAAGGAGAGAATGTTTCTACCTTAGCTTAATACAGTTTGAGTTTATGAACTTTCAGTTTTCTGCAATGTTCCTTCAATTCCTTATTGCAATTGTAGACTTCTAGTTGTTCAAGTGAAGTAGGGAGACCCTCCTTGGGCAATGACCGTATGCCAGGGCATGTGTCAATCAGTAATACCTTAAGGGAATAAAGGCGATATAACCCTGCAGGCAGGGACTGCAGACTCCGGCAGCTCTTAAAATAGAGATTTTGGATGTTGGTAAGTAGCTGAAGTGCTTGCTCTTGCTCTTCTGTGAACCTCTGCATCCGGTTATCATATTGAAAACATAATGTGTGGAGGTTGATAGAGAGGTGGTCGCAAATGGGATAGACAAGAAGTTCAGAAATGTTGTCAATTCTCAGGTCTTCCAGTTTGAATGAACCATTCAACTTTGTCCTTGCTACTCCTGAGATCAGCTCAGCTGTTACTTTAGAATACTCATCATGACGGTTGACAACAACTAGTTTAGTGAGGCATTGAGTGATGAGAGGATCAAACCCGTCAACATTCAAATTATCGCAGTCAACTATTTCCAGATGGGTAAGGCATCTGAGATTTGAGAGCATAGCCATTGTCTTCAAGCTCTGTACATTTCTAAGAACGAGGTCTTTGAGGAATATAGGAAAAGGACACTGGAAAGTTGCTTCTTCCACGAACCACCTTGACAATAAGCTGTCACATCCCTGCATTTGTAATGATTCAAGGGATGTGAGGTACCTTAGTCCTCCATCCTTTGGATCCAGAAACAACTTCCTGCAGTTGCAGATCTCTAACTTTCGCAGTGAGATGGAAAGATGAGGCGGGAATAAGAGCAATCCTTCTTCATTCCCATCCTCCTTGTCCATATCATTTGTGTTGCACAATCTTGTTATATTTGGACAATCAGATATCTCCAAGTAGGAAAGATCGGTGAGACAGTTGAGAAGCTTTGACAGTTCCTTTCCTGTGATAGAACAGTCATAAATCATGAGTGATTTAACAGGAACGGAAATAGCTCCCCCCAGATTAGAATCACATAGCACACTGCTACAATACTTTATATCCAATTTCCTCAAGGAAGTTAGATTTTGGAGACCTGTCAATGAAAGTGAGGTCTTGCAAACATATAGCTCTTCTAGTTTATGCATACTGTGGAATGACAGAGCTCCATTGTATGCATCAATCACCAACTCATTCCTATTATAAGAGAAGTAGCCATTTGTAGTTTTGACTCTAACAAGATCTATTGTAGAAGTATGTGGAAGGGGAGGTAGAGACAACTGTGGGCAGGCCTCTATCACAAGCTCACACAACTTGGGAAACCAAGTCATGTTAGAATCTTCTGTAGAGGAGGTAATGCAATGTGAGAATGGCAGTTCACTAAGTTTTGGGCAATTTGAAATAGCAAGTTTTTTAAGCTGATGAAACAAATGCAGAGCACCTGCTCCTACACATTTTTCAAGTTGTGGCATATCAGCAATCTTAAGCACCATTAACTTTTGGAAGCTTCCATCAGTGATTTGTCCGAATTCTGTTCCTCCAAACTAATGCATTGAAGAAATGTTCTCCATTTTGAGCTCCATGAGATCTGACATTTGCCCAAAAGGTGGAAGAGTTTTCCAAGAAATACCATGTAGATGGAGGGGTTTCAACATTTTAATGGATCTCTGAGTACGCAACCAATATGGACATGTTGATCCTCCATGATCTTTAATGCACAGCTCTCTAAGATTCGGATGTGGCCTAAGACTCTCAAGAACATCTTCCACTGTTGGATCCCTGTTAGGCCACTGACTGTTCCAGACTAGTTTCAACTTATCAAGCTTCCCTTTCAAAATTAGTTTAGCTGTATCAGCATCTCCCTTTGTTTTGACATTTTCAAGATTGCATATGTTTAGTGACCCTGTGAGCTCTGTCAGCTCTGACAACTCATGTAACTCAAATCCAGTTACATCTTTTCTAACTTCGAATTTTCTCAACTCTTGTAAAAATTTCAGTTTACCGACCTCAGCAATTTTGCAGTGCAGATCTTTGTTAGCAAGAAGATGACGCAAATTGATAAGATGGCTCATGTCTCTAGGTAAACTAGAATCAGGACCCCACCCCTTCAGATCCAAGAACTCCAAGTGATAACATCTTGTGACTGTGTTAGGCAAAGAAATGACTGAACCAAATGGTACTTGGATTTTAAGATAACGAAGGTGGATGAGTTTTGAAAGCCTATGCAGTAAGAAGTTTGAAGGTAATGTAACTAAGCTTAGAACACGCAGTGCTCTCAATTCTTGAGAAATGTCTTCAAAAAATTTATCAAAGATAGCATTAAATTTTCCAATAAACAACAAAGTACGTAAATTTCCAACATCTACTGTTTGTTTCAGTTTACCTATTTCCTTCCTAATGTTTTCATAAAACTCTGATCCCTCACTGTATGTGTTGCTATCTTGAGCGATGAAAGATATATGACGGACTGCTGATTGGATGCCTTCACATCTAACATTGGAGCAATCTATTTGAATGCATTCATGTGATGAAATGCATGTTGCTAATTCGTGGAACAAACCATGCACGGCATAGTATGAATATGATTCTTTATTAACTTTACTGAAGATGCCACTATCCACTAATGTGTTCAGATATTCCAGCCCTACTTGTTCAATACTAGTGTTTGTACCATTTGAATCAATCATTCCTAGAACCATCCACATATTAATCAGCTCTAAACCATCAAACTCATAATCCTCAGGGAAAAGAGCACAAAATTCAAAACACTTTTTTAGATGAAAAGGAAGATAGTAGTAGCTTATCCTCAATGCTGGCATGATGTCATCGTCACCCTTCTGATATTCCCACTCTTTTCTTTCAAGAACTCTAATCCAGTGCAGTTGTGTGAGATCCTTCTTCAACAATCGACCAACAGTTATGGCAGCAAGAGGAGAGCATTTCAGTTTCTCTACAATTTTTCTTCCAATTTGAAGTAAACCCTCGTCTTGCTCTGTTCTGTAGTCATCAAATATGCATGCAAGAAAGAACTTCCAGAATTCTTTAGGCTCCAAGCCAGCCAGAGTTACTGGATTGGTAGTTTTTACCAACTCTGCTATACTTTGGAATCTTGTTGTAACTATAATCATGTTGCCGTCCAATTCCGCCCTTGTCAATGGAGCTAATAATGTTCTCCAATCAAGCTCACTTTTGCATGTCCACATATCATCCAAGACGACTAAAAACCTTTTTGACTTCAATCTTTTTTCAATTAATTTTTGAAGTTGATCCAAATTTGTTGGTTCCTGTGCTCTGCTTCTGCCATCACTTTCAGTGGGAGGTATGCACCTGAAAATTTCCTGAGAGAGCCTGTGCACACTAAAATTAAGTGACACACTAATCCAAATTATGATGGAGAAGTGTTCTTGTATTGTTGGGTCATTGCATAAAGTCTGAATCAACGTTGTCTTTCCAATGCCAGGAGGGCCCACTATAGGAAGAACCGAGAGTCTTTCGAGATGATATTCACCAGTAGTCATGTCATTTGTAATTTTATTGAGCAAGGTCCTCCTCCAAAACAGCTTGACCTCTGTACACATTGAGGTGGTAACAGGTCGTCTCAGAGCAGCTGTGCTGTCATGCGCAAGGCTGGAGATGTTTAGATTTAACAGAGGCAAGACAGGATCACATAGATCTTGCATGCGCTCTACCAACATCTTTATTCTGTTGGACATGTTCACTCTATTGAAAACAGGCCTTGGTGGGCTTTTAATGATGTCTACATCATCATCACCAATGGGATCATCACCATGAGTATGTTCAGGTTCATGTGAACACGAGCAGCATGAGAACCATTTGCCAATAAAATGGCGACTAACATGGCGAGCATGAAGAGCAGGACCAACGATGACACCATGAACCTCTGCAGCAGCCTCCTGGGTGTTATATAGCTTATCCTGGATGAGGAAATAGTCCAGTTCATCCAGCATATCCTCTGCCTGATCAGCTGTGTTGCTTAGCTGGTGCAGGAGCACTAGCAAGCCCTGGTTGTCCCTCACATCTCTCTTCTGGGCTTCATGCAGCATGCCATGTGTGTACCACAGCTTTCTTTTGATAGCTTCCATGTTGCTACTGAGCTCAGAGATTGCGACCCATGCTTCCACTAAATTACTGGACAGCTTGTTTAGCACCTTCCCAAGGAGCCAGTTTGCTGTACCAAGAGCAAGCTGCATTATGCTTAATAGAGACAGGGCAGTGGTATCCTTCTGGTGTCAGTAGTGTTTTTCTTGTGCAGTCAAAGAACCTGCTAAACAGTAGGATTGATGTAAAAACTGCAAACTTTAAATAAACATGATCTAGTAGGAGAAAATTGAAATAGAGTCTTGAAGTTTGCCACATCAGCAGATTCTGAGATCAACTTGTTTGTACTACAATGTTCAGGAAATATTAAATCGTGACTCATAAGAAAAAGTTATGCAACAGTGCCTTCAATAAACTGATTGTACTTTACATTCTGAAATCAGGTTCATGAACCCTGATAAATGGTTCTGCATATTTGAAGTCACTAATTCGTGAAAATCAATGAACTTAAACACAGTCTACAAAAACATGAGTACCCCTAGGTTTCTGGTTGTGTTTAGTCATTGTTTTGTGCCATTCCACTTGGGTTTCTTTGGGAGGTCCTTTTTCTGTCCTTTTTCAACAGGCCGTTTCGTTCTTTGCTCTTTTTTTTTCTCTTCAGAAAGTTGGTAGTTGTGGAACCCCGGTGTTACCCTAGTTGTGTATCCAAAATTCTGTTTTTGCTCTTTTCTATCGTCTAATAAAACCATGGCAAAGCTCTTCCCCCCTTCTAAAAAGAAAAAACATGAGTACCATGCATTTGCCTTACGACACCATAGAAGTGGAGATCTATAGATAACCTAATTTCACAAACCAAGCTAGCTTTATTCCAGCATATTTGAGATGTGCACCAAGTTTTTTGTTATAAATTGTTACCCCAATATTACAAAATTATGTTCTCAGTACTAACTGGAAAGACATGAAAGAAAGGACTGTCATAACCAAAAGGTTCTAGTAAATTGAAAAAGGGAAAACTTCCAAGATCTAATAACAAGAAGAAGAATCTCCTATACTCAACCATATAAGTATCCAACGGCCAGATTTCAATGTGTCTGCTACGGCCGAAGCCGCCCGCGACCCGTGGTGAGGGTTCGATCCCTCCTGCACGGTGTTTTTCTTTTCTCCGAGAAAAAAAAATGAAACATCGTCCTCTCCCCTCCCCTTCCCGTGAATCCTTCCCGTCCCGCAGCTAGGGTTCCCCGCCGCCTCCCCGTCAGGTCTTCGCCGCCGGTGTCGCCCTGCCCGCCTGGCCGCGCGTGAGAAACAGGACCGCCACGAGCACGACGGCCGCCGTGAGCGCGACCTCCCCTCCCCTCCTCCATGGACGGCGCAAGCTCAGGAGTAGGAGGCTAACCAAGTTCCCGTGCCCTACAGAGGTAGCCACCAGGAGGATGGGGCGTTGCTGAAGGACGCCCTGCCCTCCTCCATCCCCTACCGCTTCCTAGCAGTCCAACCCCTCCAATCCATACATCCATGTGGGTATGTTCTTTCTCTTTTCTTTGTTGATTTTGTTTTATTTTGATCCAGAAATAGGCTTTCTATTCATGGCATAGCTCTGTATCTTTTTGCAAAAAAGGCATAGCTCTGTATTCATGCTTTTGTTGACATACTATCTGCTCTCAAACATTCCGGATCGAGATATATAGCGACCAGGATAGTTGATTTCACTTTTTAGACTGCCTTGGACAGTTGGACAGGATTCCATTCATGATGATGGTCACGATGAAACTAATATGGCCAGTTTCTGAATTGCTAAGTGCTAAAACCAAGAAGAAGATGGAGGAATCCTTGGAGCCAAGTGGGGAGAAGAAAAGCAGTCAGCAAGTTCTTGAGATTCTGAGTAAGGATGCCAAAAAGGTGCCCATGAAGTTGGAGGTCTCACCTGTAGTTCAAACTACATCATCCATTGTGGCTTTTATGGTTTTTTCACTTAATTGACTGGTCTCTTTTTGCAAGGAATTATACAATTTTTTTGTTTAACAATTTAATCATATAGCATCAATTTAATTGTGTTGGAATGCTTTAGTGTTTTTTAATGCAAGACGGTAGTTACCACCCTCTGGAATCAGGGTGAGTATTGTTTTGTTATCTGTTCAAGTACCATTTTTAATTTCCATTATATTTAACAGGTTCAGATTTCTGATAGTTCATCACTTGTGCAGTGCCTGAAAGAATGAATGAAATGATGCATGCCTGTTTATTTTCATCTCCTAGACATGCCTCATTACAATGTTTTGCAGTAACCCATTCCTTTTCCTCTCAGGTATTTGCAGAACAACCAATTTACTGGTCATATCAATGTCTTAGCCAATCTCCCCCTTGAAACTTTGTGAGTAATCAACTATGAAATTCAACAACAACAACAACAATAAAGCCTTTAAGTCCCAAACAAGTTAGGATAGACTAGAGTTGAAACTCAGCAGAAGTAATAATCAAGGTTCAGGCACGTGAATAGCTGTTTTCCAAGAACTCCTATCTAAGGCTAAGTCTTTAGGTATATTCTATCATTTCAAATCTCCTTTTATTGCCTCTACCCAAGTCAATTTCGGTTTTCCTCTGCCTCTCTTCACGTTACTATCCTGGCTTAGGATTTCACTACGCACCGGTGTAACACCCTCGGTGTTTGGCTTCTACTAAGTGCATTTCATTTCATAAACATATGCATCATCTATGTCATCATCGCCATTGTTACTGAAACATGCATGTGCAACAATTTCAACTGTGTATGTTTCATGCTTGATTGTTGTGAATAGTAATGGTGTAACTTGTGAATGCAACATGAAATTCTTATACCATGAAACATGGCAACATGGTAGTAATGTGATAAGTGTAGGATAACAACAAGGTCATGCAACATGCGAAACATTGTATTGAAACATATGTATGAATTGCTTGTTTTACTTTCTTTATCACATGTGATCAGTAGAAGTGGTATAACAACTTTGTAAAATGGGTGATCATGGTCTAATACACCTTAACTATACTTAGTTTACTTGTTGGAACATTGTTCATGTAGACCAAAATGACCAAAATGCCCTCAAGTGCAAGTTTGACTTAATTTGACCCATGGAGTGTCATCGTTTGACTGATTCAAAAGTCCAACTTAGAAGCTTTGCATGGCTGTGCACTCTTTACAAAAGTTGTAGCTAATTTATCAAGGAACAAAAGTTGTTTTATGACCAACTCATGAAAATGGCTAGAACATGCTCAAACATGGCCCACAAGTCAGATGTACATGCTGATTTCATACTCAGCAAATTTTTCTAAGTCCTAACGTGCAGTACAGTTTCGTGTACCCATGTTTGGAGCCGTGTATCTCCCTAACCGAGCCACACCAGCTTGAGCTCCAGTGGAAAGAGTTGTAGTTCAAGGATAGATGAGCAACTTTGTTAACTACGGCATAGTCTAGATCATCACGGATTTGGAGAAAATCATCGTCGAATACTCATTTTGTCGTGCATTGTCATTAGCAATCAATCGCGTTTTCGATAACCGCCGAGTCACCATGGCCGACCGGTTCGAAACTTGAAGCCGCATGTCCGCCACCCGTCGCCGCTTCTGCTGCCACACGCGCCATGCGCACTCATCGGCCCACAGCGTCGCTTGAAGCCACCTCCACCACCCAGCGCCGCTCACCGAGTCACCGCTCCATTTCTCCCTTCCTTCGCCTCCTCTGCTCACCGTAGCTCTGTTTTGGATCACTGAAGCCACCGAGCCAAAAATCCACCGCAACCAAGCTCCATTGCCCGATTCGTCCAAGCCATAGCCCCATGATGAGTTTCTCCCCCGTCCGCGACCACACCATCACCGTGTTTTCGCGGTAGACATCATCACACCGTGGGTGGCTCCGCCAGTCGCCATGATGACCGCCGCCGTTGGCCTGCAGCAGCGTGGCCATGCTGCTCGAGCCCCTTCCATCCCTTTCTCCCCCTTGCGCTGGATTCTGTGAACCCTACTGAAGCTCGTAGAGCCACCATGTAGGTCTAGCCGCCACGGACACACACCTAGCGCCGCCGCCGCGCCATGGCCGGTTCGCCCGTCTTGTGTGGCGGGCGCTTAGGGACCACTAGAGCTTCGGCTTGGTAGGGAAATCGAAACGTGAGGACTTGGGAAGCACGCCGGTGCTGTTCGATTCACCGGAGGGTTCGCCGTCGGCGAGTTCCACCGTCGCCGAGGCCGCCTCCCCTGCTCCTCTTCTTGCCGACGCTTGGGTCCTCCTGTCAAATCCTTCACTGAGGCGGAGCCAGCCTGGACCGCCGTGTGTGTTGGGCATGGCGCCAAGGTCTTGGGCAGCAGCCGCCGGTGTGCTTTCATGGGGCCATTTGTTCCATTGGGCGGTCCAACAGTACTGTGGATGCGTTTTGTTTCTTATTTTATTGCTTTATTATTTCACCGAATTGTGTTGTTATTCAAAAATATGTAGCTCCTAGTATATAGATCCAGATGATGTGGTTCTAATTTTGTTAGGTTCCTGGTCATGTCTAGTATTTAACAAAAATATCATATGAGCACATGTTTTAGAAATTTTTGATGAATTAATTAGGACTTTGAAATGTGTTTTTGGATACATGCAAACTTGTTTGAATTTTATCTTGAGTTTCTGTGGTCCAAAAATTATGAAATTTTGTGGGCAGTCTGTTATTGCTTATTAGAAGCTCTGGTAAAAATTTTAGAGCTAGTGCATGTGTAGTTTTTAAGTTATAGAATTTCCTTTTATTAATAGGTGGATCTTGTGTGAATTTTCATAATTTTTCTATAGATCCAGTGAAGGTGAAATTTTATGGGTGCTATTCTTATGCTAGAAGGATGCTAGGAAAAATGGGAAATCTGTTGCTTGACACTTTTTAATAAGGTTTCCTAATTATGCTAGAAATAGACATGTCATCTGTTATTTTGGATACAGCAAGTTATGTTGGTCCAATGACTTTGAAATTTTTATGGTAGTCTATGTCCAGCATGAGATAGCTACTGTAATTTTTGTAGATTTTTATGAATAGTTTTACTATATATTGCTTAAATCACCTAATTAACTAAATAAATTGGAAAAGGATATTAAATAATTTATTTAGAAGTTAGCACTATACTTTCTGATGTTTCTTAGGTATGAAAAACAAGTTGGTAAACTTGGTTTGGTCAAATTAGGCTTTTGCATCATCGTTAAATAATTAAGTTAGCAACCCTGTCATTTCTGGACAGATTCTAGGTCTACTGGAATTGGTTTTGGTTAACTTCAGAATCATGCTTTGATGTTTACAAATGAATTGTAGAGAATTTCATAAGCTTTCCAGAATGTCCTCTTGCAAGTCATTTGGAGTTATAGAACTCTGGTTATGATAGAATTAAGTTACTACTTGTTGCATATGAAGCTTTAACTGTTATTTTAAGTATGTCTTTACTATTCTAAGTTCATGGTACTGTTCCTAGGTGTTAGGCCTTTAACTGAAGATGAGCATCTTTATCTCAGGTTATGCAAGTTAGGTAAGTTGCTCTTGTTATTTAAGTTAAGTTGGATACATGCTTAAAGTGATTTGAATAGAGCTAATTACTCGATAAGCAGAGTGTCCATGTGATGTTTTCATAAACACCCATTGTGATTCATTCATCATGAGCATCATGTCATTCCTTATGCATCCATGATATTTATCTTGTGCATCGGCATGCAATAGGTGTACCGGAAGGAGTAACCTGCTGGAATTTGAGGAACCGAACGAAGCAGCAAAGAAATGACACGGAGATTCGGGAGGAGCAGCCTTCAGAGAAGTGCCGACGAGGTCGCCGTTGAGTGCCCTCGACCACCGTCCCTTGCAACTTTGTGAAAGGCAAGCCCGGAGCATATTAAGCCTCCTAATTTCCGAAATGCGATTCTGATATTATTATTACATATATTGTTGCATTAAGTTTAGGTGTTGGATGCAAACCATTGCTTGCATTGGTTACCCATTCCTTGTCCGGATATTGTTACCTGAATCCTATGTAGCTCGAGCTCGAGTAGTGCTTAGCCCCATTAAACGCGGTAGAAGTCGGGTGATTTCTGTCACTGCGAGATATAGGATGATACATGTGGCACGGTTGGCTATATTTGCTATCGTGGAAAAGAACCGGTCTTAATTTGAAATGAAGACCGGACGGAGGCTTGCCGGTTTGCGATGACTCCGTCGTGTCGCTTAAGGACCGATTCTTGGAGCCTTTCCTGTTCATGTTGAACGCATGCCTCTCTCTTAGTTGGTCGTGTCCGATGACCGACCCATGGCCGAGTAGCTCACCTCGGGCCGGGAGTCGATAAGTATAAAGTGCGCCTCGGAAGGGAGCCGTGGCGTGAGTCCAAGGGCGTGTGATTTAAAAGTCCCGATCATCCTGGCGGAAGGGTAATCCACGAGAGTGTCTTGGCGCTGATCGAAACCGCGAATTTGGTTCTGAGATGTTCCAAAGGTGACCCACGCTACCCTTGCAAAGTATGCTAGGGTGAGAGTTAGGAATACCCCTCACCTGAGTTGTAATTCGATTCGAATCGCCGTCTCTCCCGGTTAGTGAGAACTTGACGGGCTTATCTCCAATGTAGAGACACTTAATATCTTAATGGTTCGAAATGATGATATGATGATGACAAACCTTATTATACCTGCTATGGTTAATATTGTTTGCTCCTAATAAGTGAGTGCTCTAGTACAGGTGCTAATTTAGTGGACAGGTAAATAATGATAAGCTTGATAATAAGTTTAAATTGGTTACTATAATCATAAGCTCTTTTATGCAACTATGTCAAGCTAGCCCACCGAAAAGCCTTGCATGATCCTTGGTGTCTTTTATTTCGATTTTTGTCGGGTAAGTCTAGTGAGTACCTTCTCGTACTCGGGTTTATTTCCCACACATTGCGGATGACCAATTCTTCTTTGGTTGTTTGCAAGTCACGCCTTCTCCTATTTGGGGATGAAGACTAGACCGTTAGGCGTGGTCTCTACTAGTTGTCGTACTGCTAATGCTTTTTTGTGGGACATGACTACGATCCGGCAATGTATTTGAAACTATGGAGTTAAGTACTAAACTATGTTGCTTCCAGCGCATTCAAACTTGGTTTGTAATATTTTATTTGAACTCGATGGATGTAATCCGAATGCTACTTGTGAAATGTTGTAACGAATGATGTGTTGTGTTGAATCATTACGATCTTGGTTTGTATGTCGAGAGTTGGTTGAAATCCTTCGTGATTTCCGACTCACCGGATTATGGGAGCTTAAGTACAGAATTTGATCGCTTCGGTGATTGTTTTTGTACTTACGTTCTTATGATTTGGTCGGTTCTGTAACAGCTGGCATCAGAGCAAGATTTGACACTAAACACATCATTTGTGTATTTAAAACAAAAGTATTTGTGAAAATCCTAAATTAAATACTAAGTATTGCCAGTGGTCATATCCCTTATGCCCAAATAAGGACTCTTAGGTGGCTTATTAAAGTACTAACTTGGGTGTTCCTGCTTGTTTCATTTAAATCGTCCATACGACGTGCTATTGTATGGATGCCATCCGCTTGGGTGGTAATGTTTGGATCAAATACCTCTACGCTCTGGTAAGTGGGAGTTGTGAGAGCATGACCGTCCAATCGTCGGTCTAGGGGAGAGTAGTTGTGGTTGCTCGCATATTTACATGTTCAATCATGTATCTATGAGAGTACTTAAATGTGGGTATCTCTGACGGGTAGCTGTGATACTAGAGTATGTGCATCAGGGGATGTATGTATGAAAGTATTTAGTTATTGCCTGCTTTTATGCATTTTGGGAAATTACTGGGCTGAAATGAAATTTTCTGCAGGTACACTAACAACGTATCGTTGTAGATCGACTAGCTACCGTATACGAGAGAACGTATGTATGCCACCGTATATTTCGCTAGCCTTTAAATTTTTCTAGGATGGTGAGGACGTACGGATCGTGCATGCATCATGTTCAAGCATACATGGCATTTCTTGCATTACTCCCTCCTTTAAAATATGATTGTCCCGACTAATTAAATTTCGTATCCCTTAAATGATTCTCCCCTTACGTTGTAACTTTTGCTACAGATGGCGCGCACGAAGCGCACTGCTCGCAAGTCCGCTGGAGGCAGGGCGCCTCGTCACCGTTTAGCTCCTCGTGAGCCCGTCCCCGAGCCTACTGAGGAGGAAAGGCTAAGGACAGAGCTAGCTCGGGTGACTGCTGAGAGGAATGCGGCTCAGCACCGCTTGGAGCAAGTAACACAGGAAAGGGACCAAGAGACCCTTGAGGTTCAGAGGTTGATAGTTGCTCACCGCAACTGTGAACGCATGTTGATTCACGTGATGAACCAACGGAATGAAGCCTGGCACGAGGAGGATGTGTTGAGAGCGCGACAGGTAGAGCTAGAGCAGCAAGTGGCAATTCTTTGAGGAGTATAATGACAATCTCCATGAGGAGGTTCACCACATACACAATCAACTTCACCCTCTCCCCGCCACCCGAGGATGAGGATGAGATGGGTTCTGGTGTCATCATGGTGAAGGTGATGATGACATGGAGGTCAATGGACTGAGGACATTCCACCTAATGAGGAGGAAGATGAGGAGTTGGAGCACCTAGTAGTGATGAAGATGGAGGAGAGATCTTCGACAATCGACTCCGAGGACGATCGTGTAGTTTAGCTTACTACTTAGCTAATGCGCAAGAGCTAGTCTTTTGTTGATCCTCATGCATGAACGAGTAGCTTTGGAATAAGTAATCGTTGGGATGTAATATCGAACCATAAGTTATCTTTGGATGTAAGTTTGGAACCACTATGGCTTGAATGTAACCTATCGAACGTATTATGCTCCACGTATGTAAGCCTTTGATAAATTCTGTCTTTGCGGTCTATGGATCGAGTGGTTGGTTAAGTTCATCGCATTTATGTGTCCATTGACGCGCTTTGATGAGTTGTGTGGTTGTGATGAATGATTGTGCCTCTGTTGATTATCTAAATGCATTCCTCCAATGGACTCGGTTTGGGCATAATTATACGATTCATCTACAAAAAATTTCCACATCGTCGATTGCTCATTGGCTATACATTTTGCGGATGGCTCATCATAACCTTCGTCGTCATGGTCGTGGCATGGGAAATGAGGAACAACCACCTCCGCCACCGCCCACACCAATGAGCTAATGCGCGATAGTTGTGGAAAGTCAGCGCATGTTAGCTGAGGCTATGCATCAGATGGCTAACCGTGAGGATCGTCATGTCCACCAAGGACCCGAGCCAAACCAGTACAACAGCTTTAAGGACTTCATGGATACAAAGCCTCCTATCTTTCGTGAGGCAGAAGAACCATTACAAGCTGATGAATGGTTGAGCACGATAGAGCAAAGGTTTGGATTGCTCCGTTTGACTGAAGGTATGAAGGCCACATATGCAGGACACCAGCTCCAAGGCCCTGTAGGCATCTGGTGGACACATCACAAGACCACCTTCCCTGCAAACGCCGAGATAGTTTGGGGTCAGTTTCAGGCGGCTTTCAGAGGACACTTTATCCCTCCTGGTCTCATGGCCATTAAGCATACTGAGTTTATGAAGCTCACCCAAGGCAACAAGAGTCTCAATGAATACCTCCAGGCATTCAACAACCTGGCAAGGTATGCTCCTGAGTTTGTCGATACTGACGCTAAGAGAATAGCTAGCTTCAAGAGGGGACTTTCCCCTAAATTGATGAAGTCAATGGGCAACTGCAAGTGTGTCACCTTCAATGAGTTTATTAGTGACACTCTGACTCAAGAGAACAATGATAAGATATATGCCGCTTCTAAGAACCGCAAAAGAAACTTTGAGGTAGGTGCTTCTCAGTCTAAGGCACCAATAGTATCCAAGGCCCAGTACCGTCTACCCAATGCTAATGTTCGGTACCGCCCACCTCAGAAGAAGAATCAAGCTAAAACTGGTTTTTGCAAGGGGTACACAATTTCCTTGCCAAAGAATACCTCTGGGCAGGGCAGCTCCAATGTCCCACCAGCTAACAGGCCGTGTTGGAACTGTAACCAGCCTGGTCATTGGGCAAATAGGTGTCCCCATCCTCCCAAGAATGCTCAAGGAAACGTCCGTCAGGGGTGTGTTCATTACACTACTGTGGAGGAAATTCCTGCTGGTGAAGTGGTCACCGCTGGTAAGTTTCTTGTTAATGATCACCCTGCAGTTGTGCTCTTTGATTCGGGTGCTTCACATTCCTTTGTGAGTTCTACTTTTGCATCTAAGCATAAGATGAATGTGATTACAATTGTCAAGGGTGGTTATTGTATTAGTGCTGCTGGGAATAATATCATGACTAACCAAGTAGTAAAAGATGTAAAGCTTGAAATTGGGGATCGAGAGTTCCTTACGGATCTTGTAGTGCTACCAGGGGTAGGAATCGATATAATCCTAGGAATGAAGTGGATGAGTGGGAATGGAGTGTTGATCGATCGTCAACCCGTGTGGTAATGCCGAGGATCCCGTGGATAAGAAGGGTTTTCTAGTGCGTTACCTCGTGATATCTCTATTCACAATATACAGTCAATGCTACCCTAGCCAAAGCCATTGAGGATCTACCAGTTGTCCGTGAGTTTCGGATGTCTTCCACGATGACTTGCTTCGGATTACCTCCGGACCGCGATGTAGAATTCAAGATAGAACTCATTCCGCACGCGGCTCCTATATCTCGAAGGCCCTATAGAATGCCGCCCAATGAGTTGGCTGAACTAAAAAGTCAGTTGAATGAGCTATTGAAGAAAGGTTTGATTCGCCTAGTTCTTCTCCTTGGGGTTGTCCGGCTATCTTTGTGAAGAAGAAGGACGAATCTTTAGCATGTGCATAGATTATCGTCCCTAAATGTCATACCATCAAGAACAAATACCCTCTTCCTCGCATCGATATTCTGCTTGATCAGCTCTCTAAGGCTAAGGTATTCTCCAAGATCGATTTGAGGTCCGGTTACCATCGGATCAAAATTCGTCCCGAAGATATACCTAAGACACTTTTTCTATCCGTTATGGTTTGTTCGAGTACCTTATCATGTCCTTTGGGTTGACAAATGCTCCAAGCACACTTTATGTACCTGATGAATTCTGTATTCATGCCAGAATTGGACAAGTTTGTCGTCGTGTTCATTGATGATATCCTTGTATATTCTCAGAATGAAGAAGAGCATGCTGAACATCTGAGAATTGTCTTAACTCGGTTGCGTGATAACCAGCTTTATGCTAAGTTCAGCAAGTGTGAATTCTGGTTGAACAAGATACCTTTTCTAGGTCATGTGTTATCTGGTGATGGAATTTCGGTTGACCCTACGAAGGTGCAAGAAGTCCTTGAGTGGAAGGCACCTACTACGGTCACGAAGTTCAAGTTTCTTGGATTGGTGGCTATTATCGTCGCTTTATCCCGGATTTCTCAAAATCGCCAAGCCCATGACTCGACTACTGCAAAAAGATGAGAAGTTTGTGTGGACTCCAAAGTGTGAAGAGGCTTTTCACACTTTGCGGACCTTGCTAACCTCTGCTCCTGTATTGGCACAACCTGACATCGAAAAGCCTTTTGATGTCTATTGTGATGCATGTGGCACCGGTTTGGGGTGTGTTCTTATGCAGGAAGGCCGAGTAATTGCTTATGCTTCACGCCAGCTTCGAAAGCATGAAGTCAACTATCCTACCCACGACTTAGAGCTAGCCGCAGTTGTTCATGCCCTGAAGGTTTGGAGACATTACTTGCTGGGTAATGTGTGCAACATCTATACTGACCATAAAAGCCTCAAGTACATCTTTACTCAACCCGAGTTGAACATGCGTCAATGGCGCTGGTTAGAATTGATCAAGGACTACAACCTTCAAGTGCACTACCATCCTGATAAGGCGAATGTGGTTGCTGATGCCTTAAGCAGAAAAAGCCATTGCAATTCCTTAGTTAGTGAAGACTTTCATCTGTCACACCTCCTTCATCCTGTAGTACTTCACAATATCACTGTGGATTGCTCTCTTAGAAGTCGAATTATCGAACTCCGTAAGACCGATGTGGGTGTGTTTCATATCAAACGGAAAAAAGAGAAAGAGAGAGACCAAGTACTTTAAGGTCGATGACAAAGGAATTCTCTGGTTTAATGATAGACTTGTGGTACCCAAAGATAAAGAACTTAGAAATCAAATTATGGTGAAGCCCATTCTTCTAAGTTGTCCATCCATCCCGGTAGTAGTAAAATGTATCAAGATCTCAAGTTGTATTATTGGTGGACCAAGATGAAGAAAGAAATCGCAGACTTACGTGGCAAGGTGTGATAAGCATTCTTGAGTCAAGGCTATTCACATAAGGCCCGATGTTGCACCACTCTCTATTCCTGGCTGGAAGTGGGAAGAAATTAGTATGGATTTTATTGTTGGATTACCCACTACCAACAAGGGTTGTGATTCTATCTGGGTTATCGTAGATCGTCTAACTAAATCTGCTCACTTTATTCCGGTCAAGTCTACCTATCATCCTCACAATTATGCTGAGATTTATTTTCAACAAGTGGTACGTCTCCATGGTGTACCCAAATCCATTGTTTCTGATAGAGGACCTCAGTTCACGGCTCGCTTTTGGGAGTGCTTACATCAGAATCTTGGCACTCATCTAATCCGCAGTTCTGCCTATCATCCGCAAACATCGGAGACGACCGAAAGCGTGTTAATCAAATTCTTGAGGACATGCTTAGGGCTTGTCTTATTTCTTGCAAAGGCTCTTGGAAAGACTGGTTACCTCTCGCTGAATTCTCTTATAACAATAGTTATCAAGAGAGTATCAAAATAGCTCCTTTTGAAGCTCTTTATGGTCGCAAGTGTAGAACTCCTTTGAACTGGGTGGAACCCGGGGAAAGAAGATTCTATGGTATTGACTTTGTAAAAGAAGCTGAAGAGTAAGTCCGAACTATACAAAAGAATATGACTGCCGCACAGGCTAGACAAAAGAGCTATGCTAACAAGAGAAGGAAACCTATTGAGTTTGAAGTAGGTGATCATGTTTATCTGAAGGTATCCCCTATGAAAGGAGTCAAGCGTTTTGGAATTAAAAGGAAGCTTGAGCCTCGATATGTTGGACCCTACCGCATTATCGAGAAAAGTAGAAGAGTAGCATATAAGCTCGATCTACCCCGTGAGATGGGAGCTATATTTCTGGTATTCCATGTGTCCCAGCTGAAGAAGTGTCTTCGTATTCCGGAGGAAAGAATAGCAACCAGAAAAGTCAACTTGAAATCTGATCTTTCTTATGAGGAAAAGCCCGTGCAAGTTCTGGATACTCAAGAAAGAGTGACTCGTACACGAGTGGTTAAGTTATACAAGGTAGTTTGGAGTAATCATAGTGAACGGGATGCAACTTGGGAGCGGGAAGATTATTTAAAGGAAAACTATCCAGCTTTCTATACTGATTGGTACGCTTTCCAAATCTCTGGACGAGATTTTTCTAAGGGGGGAGGGCTGTAACACCCTCGGTGTTTGGCTTCTACTAAGTACATTTTATTTCATAAACATATGCATCATCTATGTCATCATCGCCATTGTTACTGAAACATGCATGTGCAACAATTTCAACTGTGTATGTTTCATGCTTGATTGTTGTGAATAGTAATGGTGTAACTTGTGAATGCAACATGAAATTCTTATACCATGAAACATGGCAACATGGTAGTAATGTGATAAGTGTAGGATAACAACAAGGTCATGCAACATGCGAAACATTGTATTGAAACATATGTATGAATTGCTTGTTTTACTTTCTTTATCACATGTGATCAGTAGAAGTGGTATAACAACTTTGTAAAATGGGTGATCATGGTCTAATACACCTTAACTATACTTAGTTTACTTGTTGGAACATTGTTCATGTAGACCAAAATGACCAAAATGCCCTCAAGTGCAAGTTTGACTTAATTTGACCCATGGAGTGTCATCGTTTGACTGATTCAAAAGTCCAACTTAGAAGCTTTGCATGGCTGTGCACTCTTTACAAAAGTTATAGCTAATTTATCAAGGAACAAAAGTTGTTTTATGACCAACTCATGAAAATGGCTAGAACATGCTCAAACATGGCCCACAAGTCAGATGTACATGCTGATTTCATACTCAGCAAATTTTTCTAAGTCCTAACGTGCAGTACAGTTTCGTGTACCCATGTTTGGAGCCGTGTATCTCCCTAACCGAGCCACACCAGCTTGAGCTCCAGTGGAAAGAGTTGTAGTTCAAGGATAGATGAGCAACTTTGTTAACTACGGCATAGTCTGGATCATCACGGATTTGGAGAAAATCATCGTCGAATACTCGCTGTCAGGCATTGTCATTAGCAACTGAATCGCGTTTTCAGATAACCGTCAGAGTCACCATGGCCGACCGGTTCAGAAACTTGAAGCCGCGTGTCCGCCACCCGTCGCCGCTCGCCTGAGCGCGCTGGCCACGCGCCATGCGCACCCTGGCGTCGCAGCCGCACCTTGAAGCCACCCCGCGCCTGCTCCCCGAGTCGCCGCTCCATTTCTCCCTTCCTTCGCCTCCTCTGCTCACCGTAGCTCTGCTGGATCACCGAAGCCGCCGAGCCAAAAATCCACCGCAACCAAGCTCCATTGCCCGATTCGTCCAAGCCATAGCCCCGCAGTGAGTTTCTCCCCGTCCGCGACCACACCATCACCGTGTTTTCGCGCCAGGTAGACATCACCGCGTAGGCGGCTCCGTCGGGTCGCCATGACCGCCGCCGGTGGAGCGCGCGCGTGGCCGTGCTGCTCGAGCCCCTTCCATCCCTTTCTCCCCCTTGCGCTGGATTCTGTGAACCCTACTGAAGCTCGTAGAGCCACCATGTAGGTCTAGCCGCGCCGGGACACAGCCGAGCGCCGCCGTGCGCCATGGCCGATTCGCCGTGCGCCGTGGCCGGAGCGCTTAGGGACCACTAGAGCTTCGGCTTGGTAGGGAAATCGAAACGTGAGGACTTGGGAAGCACGCCGGTGCTGTTCGATTCACCGGAGGGTTCGCCGTCGGCGAGTTCCACCGTCGCCGAGGCCGCCTCCCTCGCTCCTCTCGGCCGACGCTGGGTCCTCCCTGTCATGTCGGCTTGAGGCGAGGAGCCAGCTGGGCAGCACCGTGTGTTGGGCCCCATGGCGCCAGCGTCTTGGGCAGCCGGTGTGCTCAAAGGCTGCTGTTCCGTTGGGCAGGTCCAACAAATTGTGGATGCGTTTTGTTTCTTATTTTGTTGCTTTATTATTTCACCGAATTGTGTTGTTATTCAAAATATGTAGCTCCTAGTATATAGATCCAGATGATGTGGTTCTAATTTTGTTAGGTTCCTGGTCATGTCTAGTATTTAACAAAAATATCATATGAGCACATGTTTTAGAAATTTTGATGAATTAATTAGGACTTTGAAATGTGTTTTTGGATACATGCAAACTTGTTTGAATTTTATCTTGAGTTTCTGTGGTCCAAAAATTATGAAATTTTGTGGGCAGTCTGTTATTGCTTATTAGAAGCTCTGGTAAAAATTTTAGAGCTAGTGCATGTGTAGTTTTTAAGTTATAGAATTTCATTTTATTAATAGGTGGATCTTGTGTGAATTTTCATAATTTTTCTATAGATCCAGTGAAGGTGAAATTTTATGGGTGCTATTCTTATGCTAGAAGGATGCTAGGAAAAATGGGAAATCTGTTGCTTGACACTTTTTAATAAGGTTTCCTAATTATGCTAGAAATAGACATGTCATCTATTATTTTGGATACAACAAGTTATGTTGGTCCAATGGCTTTGAAATTTTTATGGTAGTCTATGTGCAGCATGAGATAGCTACTGTAATTTTTGTAGATTTTTATGAATAGTTTTACTATATATTGCTTAAATCACCTAATTAACTAAATAAATTGGAAAAGGATATTAAATAATTTATTTAGAAGTTAGCACTATACTTTCTGATGTTTCTTAGGTATGAAAAACAAGTTGGTAAACTTGGTTTGGTCAAATTAGGCTTTTGCATCATCGTTAAATAATTAAGTTAGCAACCCTGTCATTTCTGGACAGATTCTAGGTCTACTGGAATTGGATTTGGTTAACTTCAGAATCATGCTTTGATGTTTACAAATGAATTGTAGAGAATTTCATAAGCTTTCCAGAATGTCCTCTTGCAAGTCATTTGGAGTTATAGAACTCTGGTTATGATAGAATTAAGTTACTACTTGTTGCATATGAAGCTTTAACTGTTATTTTAAGTATGTCTTTACTATTCTAAGTTCACGGTACTGTTCCTAGGTGTTAGGCCTTTAACTGAAGATGAGCATCTTTATCTTAGGTTATGCAAGTTAGGTAAGTTGCTCTTGTTATTTAAGTTAAGTTGGATACATGCTTAAAGTGATTTGAATAGAGCTAATTACTCGGTAAACGAGTGTCCAAAGATGTTTTCATAAACACCCATTGTGATTCATTCATCATGAGCATCATGTCATTCCTTATGCATCCATGATATTTATCTTGTGCATCGGCATACAATAGGTGTACCGGAAGGAGTAACCTCTGCTGGAATTTGAGGAATCGAACGAAGCAAGGCAGCACTGACACACGGAGATTCGGGAGGAGCGACCTTGAGGAGAAGTGCCGACGACGAGGTCGCCGTTGAGTGCCCCGACCACCGCCCTTGCAACTTTGTGAAAGGCAAGCCCTGAGCATATTAAGCCTCCTAATTTCCGAAATGCAAAGATTCTGATATTATTATTACATATATTGTTGCATTAAGTTTAGGTGTTGGATGCAAACCATTGCTTTGCATTGGTTACCCATTCCTTGTCCGAGATATTGTTACCACAGAATCCTATGTAGCTCAGTGCTCGAGTAGTGCTTAGCCACCTTAAACGCGGTAGAAGTCGGGTGATTTCCTGTCACCGCGAGATATAGGATGATATATGTGGCACGGTTGGCTATATTTGCTATCGTGGAAAAGAACCAGTCTTAATTTGAAAAGAAGACCGGACGGGCTTGCTTGCTTGTTTTGCGGTGACTCCGTTTGTGTCGCTTAAGGACCCATTCTTGGAGCCTTTCCTGTTCATGTTGAACGCATGCCTCTCTCTTAGTTGGCCGTGACCGATGACCGACCCATGAAGCCGAGTAGCTCACCTCGGGCCGGGAGTCGATAAGTATAAAGTGCGCCTCGGAAGGGAGCCGAGGCGTGAGTCCAAGGCGGGTGTGATTTAAAAGTCCCGATCATCCCGGCGGAAGGGTAATCCCCGAGAGTCTTTGCTTGATTGAAACCACGAATTTGGTTCCTGAGATGTTCCAAAGGTGACCCACGGCTACCCTTGCAAAGTATGCCAGGGTGAGAGTTAGGAATACCCCCTCAGCTGAGTTGTAATTCGATTCGAATCGCCGTCTCTCCCGGTTAGTGAGAACTTGACGGGCTTATCTCCAATGTAGAGACACTTAATATCTTAATGGTTCGGAAATGATGATATGATGATGACAGCCTTATTATACCTGCTATGGTTAATATTGTTTGCTCCTAATAAGTGAGTGCTCTAGTACAAAAGCTAATTTAGTGGACAGGTAAATAATGATAAGCTTGATAATAAGTTTAAATTGGTTACTATAATCATAAGCTCTTTTATGCAACTATGTCAAGCTAGCCCACCTGAAAAGCCTTGCATGATCCTTGGTGTCTTTTATTTCTGATTTTTGTCGGGTAAGTCTAGCTGAGTACCTTCTCGTACTCGTGGTTTATTTCCACATTGCGGATGACCAGTTCTTCTTTGGTTGCTGCAAGTATTGCCTTCTCCCTGCTGGGGATGAAGACTAGACCGTTGGGCGCGGTCTCTACTAGTTCTCGTACCTGCTAATGCTTTTGTGGGACATGACTCTGATCTGGCAATGTATTTGAAACTATGGAGTTAAGTACTAAACTATGTTGCTTCCGCGCATTCAAACTTGGTTTGTAATATTTTATTTGAACTCTGATGGATGTAATCCGAATGCTACTTGTGAAATGTTGTAACGAATGATGTGTTGTGTTGAATCATTACGATCTTGGTTTGTATGTCGAGAGTTGGTTGAAATCCTTCATGATTTCCGGACTACCGGGATTATGGGAGCTTAAGTACAGGAATTTGATCGCTTCAGTGATTGTTTTTGTACTTACGTTCTTATGATTTGGTCGGTTCTGTTACAACCGGTGCCTCTGGAGGTCTTCTTTGGACATGTCCAAACCATCTCAACCGATGTTGGACAAGCTTTTCTTCAATTGGTGCTACCGCTAATCTATCACGTATATCATCGTTCCGAACTCGATCCCTTCTTGTATGACCGCAAATCCAACGCAATATGCGCATTTCCGCGACACTTATCTGTTGAACATGTCGTCTTTTCGTAGGCCAACATTCTGCACCATACAACATAGCAGGTCTAATCACCGTCCTATAAAACTTGCCTTTTAGCTTCTGTGGTACCCTTTTGTCACATAGGACACCAGATGCTTGGTGCCACTTCATCCACCCTGCTTTGATTCTATGGCTAACATCTTCATCAATATCTCCGTCTCTCTGTAGCATTGATCCTAAATATCGAAAGGTATCCTTTCTAGGCACTACTTGACCTTCCAAACTAATATCTTCCTCCTCTTGAGTAGTAGTGCCGAAGTCACATCTCACATACTCAGTTTTAGTTCTACTGAGTCTAAAAC
This sequence comes from Miscanthus lutarioriparius, assembly GCA_904845875.1. Lineage (NCBI taxonomy): Eukaryota > Viridiplantae > Streptophyta > Magnoliopsida > Poales > Poaceae > Miscanthus > Miscanthus lutarioriparius. Next base: position 71,323,043 of record CAJGYO010000012.1, on the reverse strand, counting down.
CTTTGGACTCTAAAGTCTCCTGCCATAACTCCAGTTTCTAATTCACTCCTGTCCGGCTTTCATCAACTAGCACTACATCGTTCATAAAAAGCATACACCAAGAGATGTCCCCTTATATGTCCCTTGTGACCTCATCTATCACTAAGGCAAACAGATAAGGGCTCAAAGCTGACCCTTGATGTAGTCCTATCCTAACCGGGAAATCATCCGTGTCTCCATCACTTGTTCGAACACTAGTCACAACATTGTTGTACATGTCCTTAATGAGCCCGACGTACTTCGTTGGTACTTTATGTTTGTCCAAAGCCCACCACATAACATTTCTTGGTATTTTATCATAAGCCTTCTCCAAGTCAATAAAAACCATGTGTAGGTCTTTCTTTTTCTCCCAATACCGCTCCATAACTTATCTTATTAAGAAAATAGCTTCCATGGTTGACCTTCCGGGCATGAAACCAAATTGGTTCATAGAGACCCGCATTATTGTTCTCAAGCGATGCTCGATAACTCGCTCCCATAGCTTCATAGCTTCATAGTATGGCTCATCAACTTAATTTCCCAGTAATTAGTACAACTTTGAATATTCTCTTTATTCTTGTAGATCGGTACCAATATACTTCTTCTCCACTCGTCAGGCATCTTGTTCGATCGAAAAATATGGTTGAATAGCTTGGTTAGCCATACTATAGCTATGTCCTCGAGGCATCTCCACACCTCGATTGGGATACCATTCGGTCCCATCGTCTTACCTCCTTTTATCATTTTCAACGCCTCTCTGACCTCAGATTCTTGGATTCTCCGCATAAAGCGCCTATTGGTGTCATCAAAAGAGTCATCCAACTGAAAGGTTGTGTCCGTTTTCTCACCACTAAACAATTTGTTAAAATACTCATGCCATCGATGTCGGATCTCATCCTCCTTCACCAAGAGATGCTCTCTTTCATCCTTAATGCACTTAACTTGGTTGAAGTCCCTTGTCTTTCTCTCACGAACCCTAGCCATCATATAAATATCCTTCTCTCCTTTCGTACTCAAATGTTGGTAAAGATCCTCGTACGCTCTACCCTTTGCCACACTTACAGCTCGCTTTGCAGTCTTCTTTGCCACCTTGTACTTTTCTATGTTGTCCACACTCCTGTCATGGTACAAGCGTCTATAGCATTCTTTCTTCTTCTTCTTAATAGCCCTTTGGACTTCCTCGTTCCACCACCAAGTATCTTTAGTCTCGCCTCCACTTCTTTTCATTACTCCACACACCTCTGAGGCCACCTTCCGAATGTTGGTTGCCATCTTCTCCCATATGTTGTTTATGTCCTCTTCTTCCTTCCAAGAGCCCTCTTTGATAACCCTTTTTCTGAATGCCTCTGACGTCTCTTCTTTCAGTTTTCACCACTTTGTTCTTTCAATCTTAGCTTATTTATCCCTACGGGTGCGCACCTGAAAATGAAAGTCTGCCACCAAAAGCTTATGTTGAGAAACAACACACTCCCCTGGTATCACCTTGCAACCCAAGCATGCTCGTTTGTCCTTTCTTCTTGCGAGGACAAAGTCAATCTGACTAGAGTGTTGTCCGCTACTGAAGGTCACTAGATGAGATTATCTCTTTCTAAAGAAAGTGTTGGCTATCATCAGGTCAAAAGCTACCGCGAAGTTCAGAACTTCCTCCCCCTCCTTATTCCTACTACCATACCCAAAACCTCCATAAACTACTTCAAAATCTGCGCTTGTAGTATCTACATGCCCATTAAGATCTCCTCCTATAAAAAGCTTCTCACTACTAGGTACAGCTCTAATCAGGCCATCTAAGTTTTCCCAGAACTGTCTCTTAGCACTCTCGTCGAGGCCTACTTGGGGGGCATACGTACTAATTACATTCAAGACCATATCATCAACGACAAGCTTGACTAAGATAATCCTATCTTCTTGCCTTCTCACTCCCACCACACCATTCTTGAGGCTCTTATCAATTAAAACTTCTACTCCATTTCTATTCGCGATTGTCCCTCTGTACCAAAGCTTGAAACCTGTATTGTCCACATCATTCGCCTTCTGACCCTTCCATTTAGTCTCTTGAACGCATAATATATTTACACGCCTCCTAATCGCGGTATCAACTAATTCTCTTAACTTACTTGTAAGCGACCCTACATTCCAACTATCTAAACGGATCCTAGTTGGTTCGACTAGCTTTCTTACCCTTCGCACCCGTCGACTCAGATGTGAAGACCCTTGCTCATTTTTCACTACACCCGGACGCCGATGTAGCGCGCCACTAAGGAAGCGACGACCCGATCCTTGCTCACTTGACACCATGCCCAGATCGCGACACAACGCGTCACCAAGGGGGTGCCGACCCGGCCCTTGTCCATTTAACACCATACCTGGGTTTCGATATGGCGCGTCGCTAAGAGGGTTACGCTCCAACGGTTTTCTTTCGGGTTTCATCTCCATTAGAATGGCTAGATTTAACGTTGGCTTGCCACGCCTATCACAACCTTCCTCCTTTACCAGGGCTTGGGACCTGCTATGTTGAGACAACGTAAGCGGAGTTAGTAATCAATTATGAAATTCAATGGTGCTTTATTTGCATGTTCCGTACCATATCTCATAACCTGCCTGCCTCTAGGAAGAGATTGATAAATGCCTTCCAGAAGCCTAACCGCAAATTCACAGTCCATCCCTTTCATATAACACATTTCCCATCTTAACTAATCCAAGCTCCGGGTCTTCAGATACATCAACCAGTATAAAGAATAAGAGATTATATACTCTCAATTTTGGCTACTAAGTGACTGACTGTAAGCACTCTCTCTATGACATGATCAACTCGGAGAATTGTGCTCACGATATATGTGTTTGGATTAACTTTGAGGAAGAGTTTAACACGGAATCGAGTAGGTTTACAAGGCCGAACGAGCTCCTGCTCTCCGCCGCCGCCGATCTGGACGCAGCCGGCCTATTCTATCCTCTTCTTCCTCGTGTTCTCTCCCGTCCCCTCTCCCCTGTTCTTAACCCCTCTCCACGCCAAGTCGCTCATGCCACCTAGTCGGAGCCATAGTATTTAGAATTGGGCTTCCTAACTCGTGTGGGCTTCATCTCCTTGACCGGCCCTTGCTGAGAGCTCACGGTCTTCTTGTTGGGCTTCATCTTCTTGGCCGGCCTAGGTGGAGAGCTCACGGCCTCTTAAATCCTTCCCGCCTTTGAGCTTCCCGCCCTCTAGCTCTGTTCTTCTTCAGTTGGCTTGGTGACGACAGAGGGATCCCTGACATCCTCTCCTCCTTGATAGCCGGCTTGACCCCAAGCCTGTGCCATTGGGAACCGGAGCTTGAGCTCGTCTTCTAATTCCCAGGTCGCCATTGAAGGTGGCCATGATGACCACTGAATGAGCACTTCTGAAGCCAACCGAGTACCCTGAGCTTTAAGTCTGCGCTGCAGTATCTTGATAGGGAACCTCAAGAATCATCAATAGTAGAACGAGGGAGGTCAGTAGAAATCTGAAAATTGGGTGGAATGGCCTTCTTGAGTTGTGATACATGAAACACTGGGTGGATAGTTGTAGTAGCCGGCAACAGCAACTTGTAAGCTACATTTCCCACCTTAGCTACAATCTGATATGGTCCAAAGTATCTGAATGACAGTTTGTGGCTGGCTCTGGTAGCTACAGAAGTCTGCACATATGGCTGTAGTTTGAGATAAACAGAGTCTCCCACTTCGAAGGACCGTTCAGACCTATGTTTGTCAGCCTGATGTTTTTGACGTTGCTGTGCTCTGATCAGCTGTTGCTGCAACAGTTGGACCATGGTATGCCTTTGCTTGAGCCATAATTGTAAATCAGGTACTGCACAAGACTGAATGATGTCAATGCCCAGATGTCTTGGTTTTTGGCCATAGAAAACCTGAAACGGTGTAGAGTTCAGAGATGTGTGAAAACTGGTATTATACCAGAATTCAGCCAATGTGAGCCACTTTTTCCATTGAGTTGGACAAGCATGGACAAAGCATCGAAGATAGCACTCCAAACACTGATTAACTCTCTTAGTTTGACCATCCGTTTGAGGGTGATAAGAGGTGCTCATCTTCAGTTGAGTTTTGGTAAGCTTAAACAATTCCTGCCACAGTGAACTAGTGAAGATTCTGTCCCTATCAGAAATCAATGCCTCTGGTAAACCATGTAGCTTGAATACATTATCCATGAAGGCTAATGCTACTTGGAATGCAGTAAAGGAATGTTTCAGAGGAATAAAGTGGGCATATTTGGAAAACTTGTCTACCACAACTAGAATGCAGTTGTACTGTTGAGAATTTGGTAAGCCTTCTATAAAGTCCAGAGTTACTACTTGCCAAGCATAATCAGGAACAGGTAAAGGCTGCAGCAAACCTGGGTAGCTAACCCTCTCAGGTTTAGCCTGTTGACAAGTAGTGCATTGAGAGACATACTGTTTGATCATGTTTTTCATGCCAGGCCAGACAAATAACTCTTTGATTCTTTTGTAAGTAGCTGTATAGGCAGAATGTCCCCCTAAAGGTCCACAATGCAAGGTTTGTAGAATTTGAAGTTTGATAGAAGCACTGTGGCCAACCCAAACCTTCCCCTTGTATCTGATAATACCTTCTTCCAAGGTGAAATGACCAGCAGGACTTTGAATAGCTAGTGTAGCAAGTAACTTGGCAGTGTGAGTATTGGATGCATAGGCATCGGTGAGTTCCTTGAGCCACACAGCTTGCACTGCAGAAACAGCTAGAATTTCTTGGTGTGGTCCTGGTGGAACTCTTGACAGAGCATCAGCTGCCCTATTTTCTACTCCCTTTTTGTAACAAATTTTGAACTGAAGCCCCAACAATTTGACCAGGGCTCTATGCTGCCAAGATGTTGTCAGTCTTTGCTCATCCAGAAATGCCAAGCTTTTCTGATCTGTCTTGAGTATGTACTCTCCATTTTGCAGATAAGGCCTCCAGTGATCCAAAGCCAAGAGAATAGCTAAACACTCCTTCTCATAGGTGGAGAGAGCTTGATTCCTTGGCCCCAATGCCTTGCTAACATATGCAACAGGGTGGCCTTCTTGCTGAAGTACAGCACCTATTCCTTTGTCAGATGCATCTGTTTCAATGAGAAATGACTTTTGTAAATTTGGAAGAGCTAATACTGGGGCTGTGATAAGTGCTGTCTTCAAAGCTTGAAATGATGACTCATGTTCAGAAGTCCAGATGAACACAGAACCTTTCTTTAACAGATTTCTCAGTAGTTTGCAAATGGAGCCAAAGGCTTGAACAAAGTTCCTATAATATCCTGCCAGTCCTAGAAAACTCCTTACTTCTTTGGCTGATGTTGGTGTAGGCCAATCCTGGACTATAGCCGCTTTCTTGGGATCTGTTGCCACACCTTTGGCATTGATAACATGCCCTAGATAAGCCAGCTCTGTCCATACCTATCACCACATCAAAGTTAGCTAGTGGCAGAGTTCTGAAATCAGAGTAGAAACTGCACCCATCAACGGTCCATTGAACACTGCGCAGAATGGAGTCACTTAGCAACATTCCACGCCCTACAACCTGTACTGTGCTGGGTATATTGGAAACTTGCAGGGCAGTAAGTTGAGGAACCAATGACTGATTGATGAAAGAAGAGGAGCTGCCCGAATCAATCAAGATTTGAACTGGTATGTGCTGCAACTGAGAGCACTGGACTCCGGTTCTGAATCGGCTAAAGAGTCCTCTGAAGAGAGAGAATCCCACAACGCATCAACTGCTTGCAATACTTCTGGGGGGCAGCGATGATCTTTGCTCCACTTGTTGCCGCACTTGAAGCAGAGGCCGAGAGCTCGACGGTATGTCTTGAGCGCGGCCAACTTGGCATCAAGCGGTGGTGCGGCTAGAGCAGGCGTAGTTGGAATAGCTAGGGCCGCCTTGTCGACCAAGGTTGGCTGAGATTTGGGCGGGGTCTGGTGGACGAGGTAGCTGGGGATTACCTCTAAGTAACGATAGCGGAGGCCGGGGTCGAGTTGGAAGCCGCTGCTGGTGGGACTCGGTTGCTGACAGACTACTCGGCCGACGCGTGCTCAGAGGCGGAACCAGGGGGCTGGTAGGGGCCATGGCCCCCCCAATGCAGTGGAAATTTATTTGAATACCCTAAAAAAATTTCAATTTATAGCACATCAAAGCATAAATTCACTGTCTTTTTTCACAATATTATGATTTTTTTGTTATAAATACTAAGCACATGTGTAGAAAATATTAAAAAAACATTAAGACATACATTTATATGTAATATATTTATTATATTTAGAGGTGTCGTCGTATATATTCGGTCCTCCTAAATCAAAATCGCTGGTTCGGCAACTCGCGCGTGCTCCAGGGCCTCCGGCACCCGGCACAGCCACGAATCTCCTCGTCGAACTGCACGCGCCGGCGCTCGCCGCCGCGGCCTGCACGTATCGCCCGCGCCTGCGGCACCTCCGACGTCGTCGACGACGACTGAGCCATCTAGCTAGACTAGTCTAGACCACTGTTGTATGTACCACGTGCTTATCGTCCTAGCTTAGTGGCTGCGCACTTGCATTGTCCTGTCATATATCCTGGAGACCTGCTCACAGAATCGAGCCACGCTCGCGAATCACGGTGTGCACATACATACAACACGCACGTCTCCATTCACCATTCATTTTCGCACTTTTTTTTTTGTAGAATAGAATAATACGTGGACGGACTAATCTCGTCCGTTCCCTTTAGAAAAAGACCAAATTAACACAATATGCTCCTAGCTAGATGCATGCCATATGCAAGATTCTCGATTGCAGGATTCGCAACCACGGAAACACCTAGTTGCTTATATGGTCATGCCCGTTCAGACTGTGTACTTATGTTACAACTTATATGGTCATGCCCCTTCAGACTGATAAATGTACATACACTTACTCCAATGAACGAATGGTTTAACAGTACCTCTATAAGCATCTCTAATGACCAAGACTTAATTAGTAGATTTTGAGACTGACAAAGTCATCGTTAAATTCTAGAATAAATTCAGGAAAATACGAGCATCTGACTATTTAATCTGTTGGTTTTTTACGTTTAAATAAACCTGAGCAATGGCAAATTTCTTGTAATTTGGTTGGCAGGGAAAACCCCTAAAAAATATGTTCTTGTTCAAAACTGATAGGCAATTATATATATTTTCTGTGTCATTTATCACTCATGGTGTTTGCCAATGAATACGACAGAAACACACAAAGAAGATGTAGACATCAGTGGCACCAAAACAAGAAGCATCACAGATGAGAAATTAGAGACATGTCTATATACCATGTGTCTGTGTATCATTTGCCTAGGACACATGACAATGATACGTGCTCTAATGTTCACATATCAGACACTAGTGTATTATTGCAGTTAAGCAAGGAAGGTAATATTTATGTGCTTTGAGAAGATAGTCGAGACGGAGTATATGTAGGTGTATTTATTGTTTTTTAGAAAAGGAAGATTTTATTAAATCTTCAAGCCCATTACATCAAGTTGATACAAATAAAACCTTCAAAATAATTCTTCCAGCCTCTGTCTGACAAGAAGCACACTACCCATTAAAAGAGGGAACCATAAACACTCTAGTGACTATCAATCCCTACACTAGAATGGCACCCATATGCCTGGGAGAAGATAACCATGGCCACCGGTACCAAGTACTGTGGAGCTACCACAACCAAATCCTGTGTATCCAGCTTCTAGAGGATAGCCTACGTATGGAGCCAATGAATGACCAAGAAGATAACTTGCAAATGAGATGAATAGTTTTTCTTTTCAAAAACTATATCATTCCTACATAACCAAATCAACCAACAGTTGGCAGCAGCTCCTAGTAGAACTAAAAGCTTGAAATCTTTACTAATCCCTTCTATCCAATTGCCAAACATATTTGACACCTTACAAGGTTTAGCTAAACTCGAGGCCAGCTGAATTATTGACCAAACTGACCAGGCGAATCGGCAATCAAAGAACAAGTGTCTAATTATCTCTTCTTTGTGACAAAAACAACATATTTTGTTACTTGCAAGTTAATTTTCACTAAATGATTTTTTTGTGAGCACTACTTCTCTACATAGATGCCATAAGAAAATCTTGATCTTCAAAGGGGCTTTTATTTTCCACAAGAGTTTATTTAAATTGGACACCTCTAAATGGATTAGGCATGATAATGTGATTTCATCAAGAATTGTCCATTTGGAGTTAGGTTCCAGTAAAATACATCAGGCTCATGTCCTAATGTGATGTTAGCAATGCATGCGTGGTAGCAAATTGTTCCATACTACTAACTTGGGCCCGATTAGATCCCTACGCAGAAAAAAAAGATTAGGCGGAGATGTGCCGAGGTCTTCTACTATGGTAACATGTGGAGTCAAGGATACTGATCACATAAAGTTGTATTACCCAACCATTTATCCTCTCAAAATGGAACCTGTGATCCATATTTCACAATGAATGACCCAAATCGAAGGAAATCTTGATTTACTTTCATGAGACTGGACCAAAAATGTAAGTCTCCTATTTTCTAATCAGCTTGTACTAAAGGCTTAGAACCAAGGTACTTATTTCGAACCAATTGCTGCCACGTGTCATCCGATGTGAGAAGCTTGAATAACCATTTGCTAAGCAATGTTGTGTTTTTTTATAACTAGGTTGCGTATACAAGACTGCCTTGGTCTTTTATATAAGACACTCCATTTAGCGAGGCGATATTTCTTTATTTGTTAACACAATATTTGACGGTAAAAATGGACTTTATTCACTTCGAGGGCACTATTATCTTTACAATTCTTTTGAGCGTAAATCCTAGTAAAGGACCGAACAGGCAACCAGAGGGAGAGTGAATGGGAGCAAGTTAAAAAATTTAACCCAACAGCCTCTCTTCTAATTGTTAGAATCACATGTACCAACTCGTGATATGTTGACCTAGGAACAATTAGAAAATTCTCAATGTTGTAGAAGTAAAGATAGAAGCACTCAAAAGAAATGCAGTTCACAATCTAACAAGTCGAATAAACCAAGCTTTCAAAAGATTGCTGCGCAAAAAGAAAATGTCCTTAACCTCCCAACCATGATTACTACTCTAAGTGAAATGAAGTAATTTAATGCTTCAATGATGAGCTAATGATTATCTGAAGTAGTAATTCACTGTTGCAAGAAAAGACATTCACCCAAACAAGAACCATGCTGAAACATCCGAACAAAATAGAACAGACTTGCAACTCAAGCAGCAGCACGTGAACTGAAGAGCAACTGCTCTCAACAGAGCGCAACGACCAAGCTGCTGCTGTGACTGATTACTGCTGCACAAAACCACGAAAGCGACTTGATGCTGCAGAACGCAGAAAAGCGGAAGATCACCTAGAAAGACAAGCCGTGGGACTCGCAGCCTGATGGTCCGACGGTGTCAAGAAATTCAGCATCGAACTTGCAGCATCAGGAACAGATCAAAAGTAGAGCAACAGTAGAAAAGCACCGTCCGAAGGGCACGAGACAAAACAGAAACTAGATTAAATCAAATCCAACCAAGCTGAGATTTTGGACACGGCTTCACGTGATCATCCAGCATCCATCTCAAACAGATACACTGCCGGAGACAACTTCTTTGTCGAGTGTCCCAGACTTTGCCGAGTGCTTTTTATCGGGCACTTGGCAAAGAGGTGGCAAGCACTCGGCAAACAATAACACTCGACAAAGACCAGGTTTGCCGAGTGTCGAGCACTCGGCAAACCGGAACACTCGGCAAAGGGCCGCCGCCGTTAACCCTTTGCCGAGTGTCTTTTGCTGACAGTCGGCAAAGTGGTGATTTGCCGTGTGTCATTTTTTGACACTCGGCAAACCATATTTTTTTTTTCACTCTTGACCTCCAAACTTTTTCTGCAGTCCTCATACAATACCTGGTACTCCATGTTCCAATATGACACATTTCTCGGATATTTTCTATATTTCTTTAATTTATTTTATTTAATTGAATTTTCTTGGATAATTCAAATTATAACCGCTAGTCATTCGAATAATGAAAAAAATGAATGGAAAAATAATATTCATGTTATTTAGTATAATGTGAGGCCGTATCCAGCCAATTTCGAACATCTTATTCACGAAACATAACCATGAACTTACGGTCGAATTGTTTTTAAATTATATAAAAAGCAAACGAAGTCCGAAAATCATGAAACTTGTCAAGATGTCATGATATCATATGTGGAGGCTGTGAAAAAAATTTGAGGAGGTTTCGCGCAAGTTGTCATGTACGATGCTTGCAAACCGAAGAATCTCCGAAGAAGTTTCATGATTTCGTGAAGAGGCCGACGAGGTGGCAAGCATCGTACCTGACAACTTACGCGAAACCTCCTCAAATTTTTATCACAGCCTCCGCATGTGATATCATGACATCTTGACAAGTTTCATGATTTTCGGACTTCGTTTGTTTTTTATAGAATTTAAAAACAACTCGACCGCAAGTTTGTGGTCATGTTTCGTGAACAAGATGTTCGAAATTGGTGGTCTGTTCCTAGATACGGCCTCACATTATACTAAATAACATGAATATCATTTTCCATTCATTTTTTTCATTAATCGAATGACTAACAGTTATAATTTGAATTATCCAAGAAAATTCAATTAAATAAAATAAATTAAAGAAATATAGAACAAGTCAGAGAAATGTGCCACATTGGAACATGAAGTACTAGGTATTGTATGAGGACCGTAGAAAAAGTTTGGAGGCCAAAAGTGAAAAAATATGGTTTGCCGAGTGTCTGAGTTTGGCGCTCGGCAAATGAGCCTCTTTGCCGAGTGCCAGAATGTATGGCACTCGGCAAAGAATTTTAAAAAAAAATTAAAAAAACCCTCTCTTTGCCGAGTGCCAGGCCGGGTGGCACTCGACAAAGAATTTAAAAAAATTAAAAAATACTTTGCCGAGTGCTATAGGGGACACTCGGCAAAAGATTTTTTTTAAAAACCCTCTTTGCCGAGTGCTAGGCCAGGTGGCACTCGGCAGAGAATTAAAAAAAATTAAAAAAAATAGTTTGCCGAGTGCCAGATCGGGGGCACTCGGCAAAGGGGGGATTTAACCCCGCCGGCCTAGCCTGCCCACACACACCGCACACACGCACACACGCACGCAGGTAGACTGTGCCAGCGCCGTCGTCGCCGCCCGCGCCAGCGCCACCCGGGCCGCCCGTGCCCGCGCCAGCCCACGCCAGCGCCGCCTGCGCCCGCGCTGCCCCCCGCGCCGGAGGAGGAGGAGAAAGAGAGGAGAGGAGGAGAGGAGGAAGGAGGAAGAAGGAGGAAGAGAAGGAGGAGGAAGAAGGGGGCCGCCGAAGCAACGACGCCTTAGCCCTCATGCGCTCCTACAGCGGCGCCGCAGCAACGCCGCCGGGGCGCGGCGCGGCCCCGCAGCAGCGGCGACCCGCATTCGGCCATCTCGGTCGCGGCGGCACGGTCCTGCAGCAGCGGTGCTCCCTCGCACCGCTCTTCGAGCTGAATGGTCACCTTGCTCGTCATGCTGTGCTTCGCCATTCTGCAGTACTGAGCCCCTATGCCGTCTCCGCCTGATGGATGTGGATGCATGAATAGATTAAGATGTCTTGGTTAGGTTTTGTAATTTAGGGATCTAGGGTTAGGGTTACTGTACATTCCTATACATGTTTGTCTTGTAGAAATAAAGGATAAAAATTAGGGACTTTGATTTTCCTTGTGTATTGAACAATGTATAACTTCCCAAAGGTCACTAAACTAACTCATACATTCTTGCTTATATGTGTTGGAGAAATATTAGACACTACCTCACTCTTTTCAAGATTTTAGTAGCATTTGTTACATTGCTAGGTGTTCCTTCGTGTACATATATTAGTAATGGGATACAGATCCTGAATTTGTAATCCCTGATCCTTGCTTATCCTGATTACGTTGCTAGGTGTTCCTTACATAATCTTGTGCATGTCGGCTATCGTGCCGTTCATATATATGTGCATGTTGGCCATCGCGCCATTAGTTTTCTTGCAGGTTTTGGAAACCTCACCGTGCAGGGGAGGTGCTGCCGAAATTTTGTATTGACAGTTTTATGTTTCTTTTTTTGCAGAGAAGAGCCCATCGGAGCTGAGCCGGAGTACCTCGACGACCCCGATCGCCTTCCTCGCCGCTGCGGGTCTGCCTGCAACGCGTCGCCTCGCCATTGCACCAACCCGCCACGGGCCCGCTAGCCTGACTCCACCACCACCCTAGGTATACCCCTCTTTCCGTATCATGGTCGTACATCACGTAACCCAGTTAGGTGTCTCCCGTTCGAAAGAGATACAGTTGGAAATATGCAGATATTTCCATATCTAAAACCGTATCTATTTCGAATTGTCCACGTTTTTTGGACAGCCCGTGGATGCATAGGTGGGGTTAGTTTCCATGGTCTGCTCCGATCCGAGACAGAGTTTTGGCATCATCTCCCTATTGTTCTATGGATACACACTCTCCCTGGCAGGACGTGTATTTAGAGAACAGCGGGGAGGTGCTGTCGAAATTCTGTCTCGGATAGGAGTAGAGCATGGAAACTAACATCATCTACTGATCCTCGTGTGGGATTAGGAACTATCCTCACCTATTAGACAGTAGGAACATCATGTAGATGCAATTGATGTTTATATTACTCGCCGCTATATATGTTAGAGGATGGAGGACCGTGAGTGGATGTACGCGGGTTGTGCAAGTCAGGGTCAGGTCACCAATGAATGGATTGACAAGACCGATGCTTTCTTGGAACGGACATTTGGCGTGGTTGCTAAAGGAGCAAGTAAAATTTGCTGTCCCTGCAGCAAATGTGCAAACAGGAAAAGACAAACAAAGAAGGTCATGGGGGAACATCTTTGGAAGAATGGATTTACGGCAGACTATACCCGGTGGGTCTACCATGATGAAGCCGATCGTATGAGAGAGGAGGTGATGAGACCACGCGTTGACGATTATGATGCTGATGCCGGGGTAGCAGACATGTTAAATGACTATCACAAGGCACAGTTCGCTGAAGGACGTATGGAGGAGGAGCCAGAGGCAACCGCAAAGGCATTCTACGACATGTTTGCCGTGGCACAGAAACCCCTTCACGGCCAGACAAAGGTTTCTCAACTGGATGCCATTGGACGCATAATGGCGTTAAAGTCCCAGTATAGCTTGAGTCGAGACACCTTCGATGGTATGTTGATAGTTATTGGCAGCCTACTTCCGGAGGGTCACCTTCTGCCAAAGAGCATGCACGAGTCACAGAAACTCCTTCGTGCACTTAAGATGCCGTATGAGCAGATACATGCTTGCTCGTAGGGGTGCGTCCTATATTAGGAAAGAATACATGGAAGCAAAGTACTGTCCAAAGTGTAAATCCTCTAGGTTCCTAGAGGTAGATTCTGGTGATGGCCAGAAGAGGTAGCTTGACATTCCTGTGACAGTCCTACGGCACCTTCCGTTCATACCGAGGATCCAACGGCTATACATGACCGAGGAATCCATGAAACAGATGACATGGCACAAAAATGGCAAATGATACAATCCTGACAGGATGCTACATGCATCCGATGGTGAAGCATGGACCCACTTTGGTGGCATTCATCATGAGAAAGCTAAAGAGGCTCGTAATGTACGTGTTGCGCTGGCAACAGATATGTTCAATCCTTATGGAATGATGGTTGCCCCATACACATGTTGGCCCATGTTCGTTATCCCCCTCAATCTCCCCCTCGGTGTATGCTTTCAACGACATAACGTATTCTTATCGTTGATAATTCCTAGACACCCGGAGAATAATATGGGTGTGTTCATGGAGCCTGTGATTGATGAATTGGTCCATGCTTGGGAGGAAGGGGTATGGACATACGACCGAGCTATAAAGAAAAACTTCAAATGCATGTTTGGTACCACTACTCCCTGCATGAATTCCTGGCGTATGGGATATTCTGCGCCTGGTGTGTTCACGGGAAGTTCCCAGGCCCAGTATGCAAGGATGGTCTGAGGTTCATTTGATTGCAGAAGGGTGGCAAGTATTCATCGTTCGACAAACATCGGCAATTCCTCCCTCTTGACCATGCATTCAGACGAGACATCAAGAACTTTATGAAAGGTGTCGTAGTGATAGACCCTGCACCACCGATAATGACTGGTGCCGTGGTTCGTGAACAGATAGATGGTCTCGTGGTCAATCCAGAAGGTGGTTTTGTGGGATATGGAGAGCAACATATGTGGACTCATAAGTTGGGCTTGACTCGACTCCCCTATTTTGATGACCTTCTCCTTCCACACAACATTGATGTAATGCACACTAAAAAGAATGTCGCCGAGGCACTTTGGGCAACAATCATGGACATTCCTGACAAGTCAAAGGACAACATTAAGGCTAGAGTGGATCTGGCAACGTTATGCGATAGACCCAACCAACATATGAAGCCTCCTAGTCGTGGCAAGACATGGAGAAGGCCTAAGGCCGATTTTGTCTTGAGAAAGCCCCAAAGGAGGGAAGTACTAGAATGGATCCAGACGTTTATGTTCCCTGATGGGTATGCAGCTAATCTAAGGAGGGGAGTGAACTTCTCTACTATGCGAGTCTTAGGGATGAAGAGTCATGACTACCACATATGGATTGAGCGGCTTCTTCCGGCGATGGTTCGAGGCTATGTCCCTGAGCATGTCTAGCTAGTGCTGGCAGAGTTGAGCTATTTCTTTTGCCAGCTTTGTGCCAAGGAGTTATCTCGGACCGTGATTGCTGACTTGGAAAGAATTGCACCTGTGTTGCTCTGTAAGTTGGAGAAGATCTTTCCACCCAGCTTCTTCAATCCGATGCAGCATTTGATTTTGCACCTCCTGTATGAGGCACGAATGGGGGAGGGGGGCGTGTAGGGACATTGGTGCTATCCAATCGAGAGATGTCTAAAGGTTCTTTGAAAGAAATGTAGAAATAAATGCAAAATCAAGGCTTCCATTACAGAGGCATACATTCTGGAGGAGGTGGCGAACTTCACAACAACATACTATGGTGACAACCTCCCTAGCATGCATAATCCACCCCCTCGTTACAATGCTGGCGAAAATGAATTGAACCTCAGCCTTTTTCGAGGGCAACTCGGAAGCGCAAGTGCATCGACCCCCAAGACCTTGAATCATCAAGAGTGGCGCCATATCATGCTATACGTGTTGACCAACCTTGACGAAGTGGCGCTGTACATGCAGTAAGTTCTCAACGAACTTGTTAAATACGCCATCACTATTCTGCATCCAACCCCCTTGTTTCTCGTTGGTACAGGGAATTTCTTCATGAATTCTGGCGTCAATCAAGGGATCCTACCCCGCAGCAGCTAGATACCCTTCTTAGACAGGGTGCGGGAAATGGAATGCCCGATTTCTTTTCTTGGTTCAAACGGAAGGTACCGTCCAATTTAGCTCGTACTTAGTTTGACATTCCAAGTTACTCGTACATGCAAATAATATAACGATGTATCCTGCTTGAGCTTGCAGGGCCAGAGGGATGTGTCTGGCCCTGCAAGCTCATCGTGGACATGCATTACGAGGCGCGCATCCAGGCCGTCGTAACTTACCACGGGACCATCCTTGGAACGAAGGTCACCAAAAGGGACGCAAGAACCATGACCCTGACCCAGGACCAGTACCTACAGGTAAATACAGAACATTAATACTGATTCCTTTTGAGATTAAGTAGGCTTAATTTCATATTTTGATATGTCATGTACTTGATGGCCTTTAGATGATTCCTTATTGGTGCACCGCGCATCCCTAGTGCTGGGAACAGATGGTGGACAAGTGGTGCTCAATCGAGTGGGAAGAGACGCACAACTTGTGCCGGGAGCGGCGTTTGATGATGCCAGGTGTAGCACACCATCAAGACAGCCGTAGCCTCAGCGGATACGCAAAAACATGGGTACGCGAATTCATTTATTTATTCTAACGCTCAATTCTGCATGATTTCTAATCATCTTGCTGTTTTTCTCGCAGTCGGCGTCACATGGTGGCCAGCCTTGCTCCATCTTCAAGGCATTTGCTATGGCCCACAAGGGCAAGGCGACGTCCGATGTCGACTATAACCCGGAGGACGGGCCCGAGGCGTACATCAATGCGACCGTCCACAACCGCCTCAGTGAGTACACATTGATGGCAAGGGAGGTCCATGGGCTAGAGTACGATCCGAGCACCGAGGACCTTGATGGAGAAGTCATCATGAGGGTGGGAAGAGGTAAGAAGCATGGGCGGTACTGGATTGGCGACGAAGCAAATCGACTCGGCCGCTACTCCCAGTCTCTCCCAGATTCGAGCAAGCAGCACGAGCAGGAGCCCGGCCATACGACCTCGGCAGGACACTTCACACCACCGGGTGGAGGCACTCGAGGTTATTCCTGGTTTATTCGTCGTTCATTGGTTTTTTCATACCTTTCCTTTGCATTATTGTAACATTGGGGTGAATATATTGTAGGCCCAGCTGGAACAAGAGAGGAGGATACGGGAGCAGATGCAGGCGAAGATGGAGAGGGTGGAGGCTGAGCAGGAGGCCAAGCAATGGAGGATGGTGGAGATTCTTCAGTACATGCAAAGTCTTGGCGCCGCTACGGGTGTAGTTCCACCACCTTCGCTATTCGCTCCACCTCCACGTCCACCTCCTCACTATTCTACTCCTGTGAGTATAAATGTTTTAGTTTGTATGTTCATACTTATGGTCAAACCTAGTGGAGTATGAAAGTTTTATTCATGTATGGTATATATTTATCTTGTCTCACACATGCAACCTCTTCTCCTTTGTGCAGAATCAATCGGCGGCATCGAACGATCCTCATGCTTCAGCGAATCCTTCACCAAATTAGTCTCATTGGCCACGTTGGTGATGATACTTGTGGTTGTTAATGGTACTTCTATTTGCAATTGTGGTTGTAGATGATGGAGCACTGAATTACTTGTGAACTTATTTGTGATATATTGTGAGACATGTGATGTTTGTGATATATATGTGATGTTTGTGATATATATGTGGTGTTGGTGATATATATGTGTTGTTGATGATATATATGTGATGTTGGTGATGTTGGTTATATATATCTTCTGTTTGTTTGGATGGAATGTAAAAAACAAATAAAAAAGGCTTTTTTAGTCACTTTGCCGAGTGCAATGGCCATGACACTCGGCAAAGTGACCACCTAGGAACATGCTGGGAACATGCTTTGCCGAGTGCAAAGGCCATTGCACTCGGCAAACATCATAGATTTGCCGAGTGCCACGGGCCAGGCACTCGGCAAAGGTCGCTTGTTTGTCGAGTGTCTTGACAGGACACTCGGCAAATAGGCTACCTTTGCCGAGTGTCTTGCCGGTGGCAGTCGGCACAGTGGCCACCTTTGCCGAGTGTCTGAGTCAACGGTGCTCGGCAAAGCGGCGACCTTTGCCGAGTGCTTGACCTTGACACTCGGCAAAGCCGCCGTCACGGCGACTTTTCTTTGCCGAGTGCTCGATAAAGTGCACTCGGCAAAGAGGTCTTTGTCGATAAACTGTTTACCGAGCGCCCTTTGCCGAGTGTAACACTCGGCAAAGTATATCGGCCTTTGCCGAGTGCCTGAGGCACTCGGCAAAGAAGCTGAATCCGGTAGTGATACCACGCCCAACAATCAAGATTGAGATTAAATTCAGATAAAACGAGACACCCTAGAAAGGGGGAATTTTGGAAAAAATCATTGGGATGCAATAAATTAGTGATTGGGTTATCTCCTTACATGTAGCACCGATTTCCCCCAAAAATCTGCACCAAAATCGGAGCCAAAATTGAAGCACGAATTTTCCCAAGAAAATCCTCCAAAAATCCAGAAAAAAAAACAAGAAGAGAACTAGATGAACTCGAAATTCAGAGTCATGATTGCTCTATTCCATTCTTGAACGAGGTCAGGCACTTTGCCAAGTTGCACAGACATAGGTTTCAATCTCCCTCGCACCATGGATCTCTCATGTATAGATGCAGGAAAACTAAACTGGAGAAGATGGCTGGTTGGGGGCAACCACTATCTTATTTATAGAGCTATTACATATTCCCAACACGCCCTTAAATATTTTAGCTGAACCATTTAACCCTTGAGGCATAATGGTCTCACTTAAGATCCAAGCATCTGATGGCCATGGGCTCTTCACGACTTTGTTTTCGTCTCCACGCAAACTTCACGATGACGCCATATGCCTCCTTCTGTTGCCGCTGGACTCCAACCGGGTTTTGAGGCCCAAACCCAAAAACCGTCCAGCCGGTGGTTTTGAGGCTCAAACCATCCAACCGCCTGAAGAAGCATATCCGCTATGCCTCCTCCATGATCTCGACACATGTCACTATCGTCCTTGACCGCGTGATCACCAAGTCCTCTAGCACCTCTGCTTGACTTAGTCAACCGCCATCTTGACTTAGTCATCACGGTCAACTCCTCTCCATGTACTCCTTGTGGATGTCCCCAAGTGTCAGCCACCATGATCAGCCTTCCGGCCATCTTGGCCCCTCAGTCCATGCCCCACGTCCATCCTTCACCGCTTTAGGTCTATCGGCATAACACGTCTCTGCTTGACCTTCTCCATGTCTGTCGATTGTCCTGTGCACGACACTTGCACACTAACACAACCAAGAGACATGTTGCCCACGCATACTCACACCATGGTTAGTCTGATCATCTCCCGACAATCACTCACCACAAACTTGACACACAAGAGCACATATCAACCTTGTGTTTACACCTAGTCACATCTTGATCTCTTTCTCAGGAGGCTTCATCTTGGCAAAGCTCTTGGTCTCGTCCGAATGGCTTTCGTGATCTACCTTCCGAGGGGCTTCACCTGAAGCTCCGAGCATCATCTGAAAGACAAGAGACAAAGCCATGGAAACAAGGAGCCACGCCACCTAATTCGCAAAGCGGACCCCAACATAACCCATCGAACAATAAAGATCGGATTGTCTTAAAACACAAATTAATTATCATAGAAAGTATCCAAATTTGTCCAAAAGTATTACAACTTGGAGAGTTCTCTCGCCCCAACAAACCATAACTGCAATAATAACCTATAAAGTATCAAATTCGAATAATAATCCATAAGCAAATATTATGTTGTTGCTACAAGCTGTTGCTAGCTGCTCATGTTCTTGCTAATGACCACCTCGAGCATAGCCGCGACAGTCTCAAGCTTCACTGGTTTGGGCACAAACACATCAGCACCAGCTTGCATGAATGCCTCCTGGCCACCAAAATCTGCTGAGACTCCAACAATCTTCACCTCAGTAGCTCCCATGGCACGGATCTTGGCCACAGCCTTCCAAAGAATCCACCAAGAAACTAAATTTTTGTCAGTTATGAGTCTTACTTTAATTTTTGATGACGCTTAAGTTTACATTATATTGCTAGGGGAATCAAAAGTCTACTGTAAAAAATAATTGAATTGGTTTGTTAGCTTCATATACGCTACAAGTTTTTTTTGTTATACTGTAGCATAATACAACAAGCGAAATAACTGATAAGTAATACTAGTAAGTTGAAATGCTAGAAGATATCTTATTTCTATAACTTCTGGAGAAACTTGTGAATAATGTTCACAAAAAATAACAGGAAATAAATATAAATCTACTATATACCAAGTTGAAATATATTCCGTACCTCAGGACCCGACATTAAGGGCATATCCTTGTCCAAGAAAACAATGTCAAATGTTTTCCCTTCAACAAAAAGGTCAACAGCTTCTTTCCCATTCTCAACAACAGTAGCCTCACAGTTAAGTTTGTGCAACATATGCATGAGAATCACACAATCAACTTTGATATCCTCGACAACTAATGCCCTTGGGGCAGACCCTTGGTTCTTGGATGCCATGAAGATGCTGTAGACAAAATGAGGAAATCAATTTTAATAGCACTCATCACTTCCTGATACTATGAAGAAGATTAAGCAAAATCATAGTATTCTCTACTTGATTACAGCATCATACAACATATATTGTTTCCAAATCGAAGTATCATATCATGTATTAACAGCAAGGAGCAAGCATGTTTATGTTTTACAGTAGATTAGACTGAATGACATATACATAGATTATTACAGTAGTTCTAGATTAGAATGAATGACATATATGTAGATTATTAAGAGCTCCAGCTCTGGCTCCTCCGTGCACTATAGTGAGAGAAGTTGTTTTCTCTCTTCTCATAAAAATGAACTAGAAGCCAATGAAACCATTACTTTTAGGTTCACCGGCTCCTCCATGCACTGCAGCAAGGAACCAGAGCCGTTTTGAGCCATGCCATACAAGGCTTAATACTGAATTATACTAGCTACGACTATGGTCTAGATGAACTATACATATTCTAGAGAAAATATAAAAACAAAGAGAAGGAATTAAGGACCAACCTTGACTTCAGATGATGATGCACACTATCTTTCTTTCTTGGTACTCGGCTGCCTCTTTGAGTGCTGCATATCACAGTCACAGGCCCATTTTATAGGCAAAGCTAAGGGCAGAAGTTTGCCTACCCAAATCTGAAAGATTTTTCCTATAACTGCTTGAAAATAAATGCAAATTAGAAATCTGATCTAGTGAATTAATTCGCTCCTTGTTCCGAATCAAAATGCAAGATCTCACGCCCCTTGGGTTGTGACACATGTATATGTGGCATGTTGCTATTGATGAATTCACTCCTAGCTGTTGCATGTGAATCCACCATGGCAATGAGCAAGCCATTGCTAAACATTGATAGGACAAAGGAGCTCTTGAAACAAAAGATAGAAAAGGTATGGTGATTACATGTTGCTAAACATTGATAGGACGAAGGAGCTCTTTCTAAACATTGATAGGACAAAGGAGCTCAACCTTTTTGTTCCATATTTTTAGTATTACATGGTTGTTGCCACTTAGGTCAATGTATCACATCTCACTATTTTTGCCTTTTCTATAGGATATGTGTGTGAAAAACAATGAGGGTTGTGGAAAGGTTATGTTATGATCGATGATGAATGTAATGAATATCTTATTGTATGACAGGTGAGCTTGTTATTTGGTCATGAATGGAATATATTGACTTGGGACCATACATGTGTAATCCGATTTGGTTTTGTGCTCATGGACTATTGAAAAACATGTGATTTGTGGAAAAATAAATGTGCCATGCGATGGACCAAGAAAAAAATGTGGCACATAAAAGGGTTGGGCTTGACACAATAGAAATTAGAATCATGAAAAAACATATGGGCCAAAAAAATCATAAATCATAAAATGGGCTAGACCCAAAAACAAGCCCTCTAATTGGGCTTGGCCCATTATAAGTCTGCTTGCCATATGGGCTTTAACAGGCTACATTTCAGTTTTATGATATTTTTGTGACCTACCCTGCGAACTCAGCGCCACATCAACATTTATGAAATTTTCTGATCCTACGTGGCATGGTGCTAGAATCGCGACAAAAATAATGTCATAAACATTTGTGACATTAAAAACTAATGTCATAGATTTGTGACATCAATCAAATACACAAATGTCACAAAGCATGTTTCTGGACTCATGGTTTGCGACAAACATTTTCATCAACCAGATGTCACAAATCTTGAACTATGACATAAATTTATGATATTATGGCAGGAAAATGTTAAAAATGACACATCTCTTGTAGTGTGTGGTAGCAAATTATCTGATGAGCCGTAAAAGTCACTTGAGGATGTACAAAAGCCAACAAGAACTTTGTTTAAAGGAGGAGAGGATGATGAGTCTATGACTTCTCAAACTACTATTACTAATGGAAGTATGGGAAAGTGCATCGATTTCAAAATATTCAGAAGGTAATGCTATAAAAATTGTCCCTGTTTAGTTTGATACTATTCATGATGAACAAACATATACCATGAGGAAGGAGAATGAGATAGTTGCTCCTGGTTGATTTTGGTTAACAAATATTTTTAGAGGTGCAAAATTCAAGACAATAGAAAATATGGAACCAAGAAAATATATTTTATTGGCTCAATTCAGATTGACATCACTTAAATTATTATTACCATGTGGAAATAGTTCCAAGGTGCCGATATTCATATACTACTACTACTACTAGGAGATCCAAGGTGCTTACATGATTAGTATGCGGGCTGCATTATTTTAATATATATTTTGAACTTGTGTAGGTGTTCTATTTAATTAGGTAGCTAAGGTTGAGTCCTTTTTATGTTATTATGGTTGAGGGTTAGATAGGGACATGCTATAGTCATTGAGTCTGGTCTAGTGTTGTTAGGCTTGTGTGCCTTTATTTAGGGGCGTCCCCACCTTATAACAGATTATATTGGATTTTATTGTGGAGTTATTCCCTCGTTGAGTCATTGCTCGAAAACCCTAGAGGTTTATTGATCCGGATCCCAACAGCTAGTTTGTTTGGAGGGGCTATTTATAGCCCCCTTGACCAGGCATTTCAGAGTTGTTGGAGTATGCTGGAGATATAGGAGTGTTGAGACACACCACCAAGTGCTCCAATCACCATAAGTGCTTAAGAGAAGATTAGGTGATTAGTTAGGTGCTTTGTGAAGTGCTTAGGCTAGTTAGACCATGCTTATGTGCTTGCTCTAGGTGTTAGGCCTAGTGTTTAGTGAGGTTTGGATACCTCATAATCAAAGGTGCTTGCGCACACCATTGTTGTACTCGGTGGGGCATGTAAGTCTTTCGAGACGATACCAACCACGTTTGTGGTGTGGCCGCCACCGTGTACAAAAGGAACAAGGCCCGCGACATTTTGGCCAGAAGTTTGATAGTGAAGAGCATCCGGGAGATGCTTGCCGGATGGCACATCGGAGACCGACTTGCACGTGGGGAAGGCCCGAGGCTATCCATGGAGTTACCCGACCGAGACCCTTGCGAGGGCTTCCTTGCGAGGGAATCTAGTGAGGACTATGAGGAAGCTTGCGCACTTCTCAATACCTTGGTAAAAATACCGGAGTCATCGATGGGAGTTTGCATCTCTATCTCAATTAAGCTTCCATGTTTACATTGCTACCTTGGTTGTGCACTTTACCTTTCCTAGCTTAGTTGATAGGTTAGTTGTTAGGATTGGAAACAAGGTTGCATAACTCTTTTGCAGTAGAGATAGCAACACACTTAGCAAAACTATAGTTGCACATTTAGATAGTTTATCCATTGCATAGGTTTTGCTTAGGTTGAAATTGGAGGCCATAGTTAGAAGTAGAATTTTAAGTTGCCTAATTAACCCCCTCTTAGGCATCATGCATGGTCCTTTCCCATAGGCAAGCTATAGCCTAAGCACCATGCTTAATCTATAAACTCACTACTTTGGTCTAAGCTCCAATGAAATGAGACCAGAACACTCTTTAAGAGCGATGAAACCCATGCAAGATGTAACTACACTAAACAAGGTAGTTAACTAAGATACTAAGCTTATAACAAGCTCCAAGTATACTATCAAAGCAAGTATGCTTGAATGAAGTACTTGAGTAAAGTAGAAGTATATATTCAAGTAAGGAAAGTCTTTCAAAAGAGGAAAGATACAAGAGCTATACTATACTCCAAAGACTTCTTCTAGACTCGAACTCTTACTCTAACTCCCACAACTAGCCTAACTACTAGAGAGTGATCTCACTTGTGGCTATCTTAGCTCACGATCTTGGATATATTAATTAGAGATGATTACAAAGTGGCGCCAACAATCCTATTTATAGTACAAAGGAGGAGGGATACTTGTAGGAGGAGATGGGAGGCTAGTGGAGCCCTAGTAGGGTCGGGTGACCCCCTAGGTTCGATTGACCCTAGGATCCAATGTCTCATCATTTAATGGTGCAGGGAGCTCCTCCAAGACAGTTGACATGTATCCTAGGCAGTTTAATAGCCATAGCTTGAACGGGGATGCCTTGGTGGGTCCTCCAATCCTTGCATTAATTCATGACAACCCTTTGATGCAACCACCATCAAAGTAACATCTAGGATTGGCCCAAAGTGTGTTTCCTAGTCTTGGCATGGATCGGTGATGTGGCACCAGGTGGGGCCAGGTCAGGCTACCTAGGGTGGGGATAGCCAACCCCACTAGCTAGTCCCTGGTGGCCTTGCCAAGACCCCTTGCTACTTGCTGTTGAATTTGATTAAAATTTATCAACATTCAAATATCTTTCAAGTGCAAGTGGAACTATGTTAATTAAAATAGAGATCATCACTATGATGTTGATTATACCTTCACTTTAGGTGTAATGTTGATAGTGAAAATGGTGTTTCATGACCATCAACAAGGATGCTTACGATGCTAATAGAAATGCACTAGTCACGACTAGGTTATGACACTATGGTTTAAGTGGGCACCAAGGTTCCTATGGCCACCACAATGGTGGTAGGAACAGAGGGCGTGGAAGAGGTTTTCTTCCTGAATGGAGGTGCCTCATCAAACTCCACTTTACATGTTGGCAATAGAGCCACCGTAGTTTTTTTGAACAAGCTGTGGAGCAAAGCTCCCTAGACAAAATATATTAAAATGAAAGCACTATACCAATTAGCAAAGTGCTAACCATAGTTGGCATCAACACCTCCACCATCTGCTACAATAGCTACACCTTTGACACAGCAAGGGCGGCCCATCTTTGACACAGCGAGGGCGGCCCATCTGGGTGATTGCTTGGATTTGCTTTGTGCTAGAATCGATACCCCGATGGCTGATGAGAAAACCCAGGAGCTGTCCTGACAGGACTCCAAATACACATTTGGTTGGGTTAAGCTTCCACTTATATTCCCGAAGGTTGTCAAAGGTTTCCTTTAAGTCAGCAATTAGTGTCGAGGGATCCTTGGTCTTGACAACTACATCATCAACATAGGCTTCTATGTTATGACTAATCTGGTTTCTTAGGCATGCTTGGATGGCTCGCTGATAAGTGGCTCCAACATTTTTAACCCAAAGGACATAGTCGTGTAGCAGTAGGCGCCAAACGGAGTGATGAAAGATGTCTTGGTTTGATCTTCATTCCTGAAGGCAATCTGATGGTAGCCCAAGTAACAATCAAGAAAGGATAAGAGAGCCAACCCAGCTGTAGAGTGTATGATCTGACCAATGCGTGGCAAGCCAAAGGGATCCTTCAGGAAATTCTTGTTGAAATATGTGTAGTCGACACACATGCGCCACTCGGTCGACTTCTTCTTCTGTACAAGTACCGGGTTAGCCAGCCAGTTAGGGTGAAGAAATTCTTTGATGAACCCGGCTGCTAATAGCTTAGTGATTTTCTTCTTGATTGCTGCCTTC
Source organism: Miscanthus lutarioriparius (assembly GCA_904845875.1). Classification (NCBI taxonomy): domain Eukaryota; kingdom Viridiplantae; phylum Streptophyta; class Magnoliopsida; order Poales; family Poaceae; genus Miscanthus; species Miscanthus lutarioriparius. The sequence continues at coordinate 71,297,779 of CAJGYO010000012.1, read as the reverse complement.
TTATCTGGTGAAAACCATCATAGTCATTGGTTGACCGGCTTGGAGCTAGGATTTAATTCTAATTTGTGCTCAGCCAACTCTCTTGGGCCACCTAGCATGTCGGCTAGCTTCCAAGCAAAGATATTTTTGTTGTCCCTGAGAAAGTTGGTGAGTGCCAGTTCCTATTCTTTGGAGAGATGGGCACTGATGATTGCCATCTTGTTGGGATCACCAGTGCCTGTCGACTAAATATGCTCGGCAGTCCACCGAGGGGGATTCCCACAATGGTAGATTGATCGGAGAGGTGCGCATGAATAGGATCAAGATGGTGATAGAGACACAAGATTAGACATGTTTAGGCCGTTAGCTCAACGTAATACCCTAATCTTGTGTTCTGCTGGTTTGTATTGGCTATCGTATAAGATTGAATGAGTTTCGAGGGGGTCCCCTACCCACCTTATATAGCCCGGGGTAGGGTTACATGCCAATCAGGTCTAAGTCTAATCCGGTAACAGATAATCTTTACATGGAATCTTACATCTGGCATATCCTAACAGATCCCGTGCTGTCTTCAGGATGTCGCCGAGATGTCTTGCGGCGTGCGTTGAGCAGTCTCATGCGTCGCAAGTCTTTGTCTTGTGGATTGGACCATCCCTATTGGTGTGGCCCATGTCCATTGCCATAGGTACCTAGGGTCAGACCCCCACAGCTAGTCCCCTAGCGCCTTGTATCTGCTTGGTGACACCGTCTTGTTCAAATCTGAGAAGCCTAGCGCGAAGTCGATCAGTTTAACTAAAGATCCGAGCGGTGAAAAATGAAGCCAACCAATTTAACTGGTAGCCAAACCTGTTGAAGTGGACGCTAACCAATTTAACTTGTCTGTCGACCAGTAAAAATATCTGCCGACCAATTTAACTGGACAATAGAGCTTGGACTTAGCCAAGCAAGGCTCACCAATAGGATGTAAGGAGGTCAAGAAAATTTAAAAATTCTTCATCGTGGATGAAGTGTACACACTTAGGTGCTAAAAGAATTATCGGGTGAGTAACTGCAATGACTTAGTCATCTAAGAATAGCAATGGCAAATTTGTAACAACTAGGACTTAGTCAAGGCCAATCCGAAGAATAGTACATGCACCACAAGGTGCATTGTATACAATGTAGTCCCCAAGCCTGAGATTAGGAGTAGAATACACCTGGTGTCAGAGTCAAAAACTAAAAACTTGCAAATATCTAGGAAAAAAACATGAAATTTTTTAGCTTAACTAAAAATGCCACCAGTCCCCAGCTTAGCTGAGGATACAGTAATTCCACGGTGCAGCCAGTCCCTAGTTTAATTGAAGACAAAGCCAGTCCCCGATTTAACGGATTTTGGTTAACTGCAATAGACATTAGTACACTCACCGCTAGGTGAAGTGTGCACACTTAGTCCCCGAGCCTGCTAGAAGATGGAGAAAACATCTTGTAGTATTGTCAAAGAAAAATCAATTTTAATAATACCAAAAAAAACAATAGATCTTAGCATCATGTTGTGGCCCAAATGTGATGTGCCTTCGAATTAGGACCAGTTAGCGGCCTAGGAGGGCATGCGGAGGTTTCAGAAGTGAGCGCGGTGCGGTAGGGCGTGGTTTCCCAAAAACCTAGGAAGGCGAAAGGTTGGGGTCAAACCCGTATAAATCCACGGCGGCACCAGCTCACACTCCCATTTTTCAGCGCATTGTCTTCTTCCTCGCGCAAACACGTTCTCGTCTGCAACCTCTCTGCCATTAGGGCAAAATCAATTGCATAAACACCTTCACCCTGCCAGATCTACCCGATGGCGCCAAAGAAAAGCCATGCGAGCTCAAAGAAGGCAGCCCACGGGACCATCTACGATGAGAAGTGGGGGCCATCGACCAGCAGTGCAGAGGCCCTCAACAATCTAGTATTGCACGGTGTCTGACGAGATCCTAACATATGGTTATGTTAGGCCTTGGGATCAATGGTTCCCGACCAAAGAGACCCCCTGACCGACCTCTCCAGGATCGCCCAGGGGCTTAGGGGCTATACCTATTAGGTACGCTAGCGCGCACCCTTTGACCAAGAAACCTGACTGGGCCTGGGAATGGCGTAGCCCCCGCATAGGGCTTGGGGGCTCGTCTAGGCCTAAGGCTCCTGATCGATGACACACTCGAACTTGAGCCCTGGCTCCTGCCCAGCTTACGACACTAGCCAAGGTCTAGGCTCAAGAAGACAAGCCCCGAGCCATCGAGGCTCGGGGCTCCCAAACGCCGTGCTTTGGGCATGGCCTTGCTGGCCACATCCATGATAGGGTCACACACGGGGCGTGACACAATAAGACAAGCTTCCCATGACCTCCATGGGCTAGGCGGCTCTTGGGCTCATGCGTCAGCCCCTGGAGCCGACCTCCTTCGCCACCAACAAGACTCTAGAAGGTCCACCTAGGGGAGGATGGTCCAAGCTGACACGGCCTAACACGCAGAGTGTCAGAATAAAGCAGCCGTACTACACCCAAGGCTTCTTCGGCTCCACGACACTGCCATGGTACATAGAGCACCGATGCAACACCCTCATGGACTCTAGAGCATGTAGACCATAGACTCATCTCCCACAAACCATCATGTACCCAACCTATCTCATTATATAAGGGATAAGGTTGGACCTAGAGGAGGATGAATCCAAGACAAATCATTCCATTCCATTCCATCCGCTCCTGCTCAGCCCCGAGAGCAGAACAATCCAGAGAGGGGCACTGAGAGCTACTCCACCACATCCCATCGTCTTCCTTCTCTCCGATGAGGGGAAGGCTCCACCAGTGGTGAGGCAACCTTAGGATTAGCACTGAGCTAACCACCTACCAAATCTCTCTCTATAGTATGTTGTAACCCCCTGATTTTGGGTGCTTTTGAGTATAAGGATCATCAACTGCTGGATGTAGGGCATCGATTGGCCTGAACCAGTTTAAACCGTTGCGTCCTCTCTGTGATTCTTGTGTTCTTGAGTCCACCTGAGCCACTAGAGACCCATATTCTAACACCAACTCAAACAACTATGCTTGCCATGGTTCTAACCTCATGACAACTAGTGCGCTTGGTAGGGTGCAGCATCAAGTGTGATTCAGGCTCTATGGAGGCCGGAGCCACCTGCCTCATCGCTAGAGCAAGCGGTGCCCCCCAGAAGGTGGTGTCAGCTTCCCCGACGAGTTCTACATCATGGCCGGTGCCTTCGCTCCGGGCCAGATCCTCAACTTTAGGAGCTTGGCCTATGTCGTCGACTGCTACGGTGAGCTTCGACCACTCCATGGGGCTGCGCTAGCAGGCAACGAGCCCCCGGTGTCGCCCCTCCTCCAGGACTTTTGGGAGCATATCTCGAGGTCCTAGCCCTATGTTGGCGGTCCTTAACTCACATATTTTGACCACCAAATTAATCCAAAATGACAATATTCCATGGTATATTAGAGCAAAATATTATTTTATCTAACAAGTTTCCTGAGTTTTTGGTGTCTCATTATTTTGTAGGACATGCTTGATTTACGAAGGAAATGATAATACACAATATTTTCATGAACATACAAGTATTGTGAATCTCAAAAAATATGAAATAAAGTATGTGTATATGTGTACATGTTACATGACACACCACAAGGGCTCTCCCCTCTACTATTTCCAAGATGTAATAGTAGTACTAGCTAGTTGGGAGTTAGGGAGAGGTGCTAAAGTTTTGGAGGAGTCCTCGGAAGCCTAGTATAATCTTGTATCATTCCTTTGTACGACTAAAGTATTTCATATATTTATCTTCTCCAATTACTTGAATATCTTTCATGGTTATCTAGTTCATGCCTTAGTGGCTTAGCTAAGTACGGTTAGTATAGTGGTTTATGCCTTGGCATGGGATCTCTGCTCGACCGAGTGCTCTAGTTATCATGTGTGGCTAGAGTAGTAATCGATAGTGTAGATGTGGTGTCTAGACTATAGGTTGCCTGAGGTTGTGCCCAACCCCACGGATAGTTGTGGTAGCCCCAGAGGTGACAACTCTGACCAGGCCTTTGTAGTCCACCACATTCAGGTTGGTGTTTTCATAGAGCTTTTGGCAGCCGTCCCCCGATCACCCCTTCCTAGTCTTTTCGAGGATCAGAAAGGTATTGCTGCTCTAAAGTGATAAGGTGTCATCACTATGTCTGGCCTTTACTTAGTTAATGTCTTTCATCTGCTCTAGAATAGAATCACAGTAATGGAGAAGTAAATAGGAACCTTGAACTCTCCTATTGTCCTCTTTGATTAGCCTGTCCACTCTTCTTCCTTATCACATAGTTCTCCTATGTGTGTCATTTATACAAAACTCCAATTTTATCACTTACCCCATATTAGTCTAGTAGGTATACTAGTTAGTAGATACATGATGGTTGTTGATCAACTTCTTTAACCATTGCTTCCCTGAGGATAAATACGATACCCTAGAATACTCCTAGGCGAAAGCTACAACGGTATCCGCTCCTCAATGGTGATATATCCTACCAAAGCCATATGTATTACACATTGCAAAACCTTGAAACATATATTGCTTGTTATCATGTTGAGCTTTGTCAAATTGTTGTGACGCTTGAGAGATTCTCGTCATGTACCCATGATCAAGATTGACATACACACAGATATAACATGTCGACTCCTACACTAAGAGTTGCACAAAAACATGCCATCCATCCATGAAATAAAAATACTCCATTCATATGTCATGACCCTCTCTCAAAAATCATCCTTTGCCAAAGAAAATATGGGCTATGCAAAAAGAAGAAAAAAATAATGAGCATGAAGAGAAATCCATGCTAAAGAGCACGTGTAACAAGAGAGAGAGAGAGAAATAATATCCTTGCCAAAAGGCATGAGAGAAAAAGGAAAGAAGAAGAAGAAAAGATAGCCCATGTTTTCTAAAATGAAACAAAGAGGGAGAGAGTCATGAAAAAGGAGTCTACACGAAGAAGAATTTAATTTCCACACATTTGTACTTCTTGATCAAAGTGTATGGCTTGCATCTCCTTGGATCCAGTTTGACTTAGCAAAATTATGTGATGCAAGTTTGCATCTCTTTTTCTTCCCTACCCAAAGCTCCACATAAACTTTTTTAGAAGTAGGATGGAAAAGAAGGCAAATTCAAAAGCCTTTGGTAAGGATATAAACACCATTGAGTGACCTAAGAGTACCATTTGAGGAGAAGTATGATCGATGTTTTCAATTTCAAAAATACAAAAACTCCAAGTATTCTTCATAGAGGGAAAGTGATAACTTAGTGTCACAGCCGTTCCACTTTTCAACCGCTCAAGGCGACATGGTAGACACTTGAAAAATCCATGGGTATAAGGAATGACATGGAATAACTTTTATGCTAGCATCATATCTTATGAAGTCATACTTCATAATTACATATAACTTTGCTCGAGGACGAGCAAAGAACAAGTGGGGGGAGCTTGCTGGCGGTCCTTAACTCACATATTTTGACCGCCAAATTAATCTAAAATGACAATATTCCATGGTATATTAGAGCAAAATATTATTTTATCTAACAAGTTTCTCGAGTTTTTGGTGTCTCTCATTATTTTGTAGGACATGCTTGATTTACGAAGGAAATGATAATACACAAGATTTTCATGAACATACATATATTGTGAATCTCAAAAAATATGAAATAAAGTACGTGTATGTGTGTATATGTTACACGACACACCACAAGGGCTCTCTCCTCTACTATTTCCAAGATGTAATAGTAGTACTAGCTAGTTGGGAGTTAGGGAGAGGTGCTAAAGTTTTGGAGGAGTCCTCGGAAGCCTAGTATAATCTTGTATCATTCCATTGTACGACTAAAGTATTTCATATATTTATCTTCTCCAATTACTTGAATATCTTTCATGGTTATCTAGTTCATGCCTTAGTGGCTTAGCTAAGTACGGTTAGTATAGTGGTTTATGCCTTGGCATGGGATCTCTGCTCGACCGAGTGCTCTAGTTATCATGTGTGGCTAGAGTAGTAATCGATAGTGTAGACGTGGTGTTTAGACCATAGGTTGCCTGAGGTTGCGCCCAACCCCACGGATAGTTGTGGTAGCCCCAGAGGTGACAGCTTTGACCAGGCCTTTGTAGTCCACCATGTTTGGGTTAGTGTTTTCGTAGAGCTTTTGGCAGCCTTCCCCCGATCACCCCTTCCCAGTCTTTTTGAGGATCGGTAAGGTACTGTTGCTCTGAAGTATTAAGGTGTGATCGCTATGTCTGACCTATACTTAGTTAATCCCTTTGGTTTGCTCTAGAATAGAACCAGAGTAATGGAGAAGTAAATAGGAACCTTGAACTCTTCTGTTGTCCTCCCAGCTTAGCCTGTCTACTCTTCTTCCTTATCACGGAGTTCTCCTATGTGTGTCATTTATACAAAACAACAATTTTATCACTTACCACCATATTAGTCTAGTCGGTACACTAGTTAGTAGATACATGATGGTTGTTTATCAACTTCTTTAACCATTGCTTCCCTAAGGATAAATATGATACCCTATAATACTCCTGGGTGAAAGCTACAACGGTATCCGCTCCTTAATGGTGATATATCCTACCAAAGCCATATGTATTACACATTGCAAAACCTTGAAACATATGTTGCTTGTTATCATGTTGAGCTTTGTCAAATTGTTGTGATGCTTGATAGATTCTCGTCATGTACCCATGATCAAGATTGACATACACACAGATATAACATGCTGACCCCTACACTGAGAGTTGCACAAAAACATGCCATCCGTCCATCAAATAAAAACATGCCGACAGATCCGGCGCGGTTTGGGCCTGAACCCCACCATGTTGGACCGCTGCTAGATGTTCTACATGCTGGCCACTGTCCACCACCAGATTGCCACCAGCAAGGCACTCCCGCTGCCTCACTGCTTCTGGTACTGCCTCCTAGATCTACCCTTCGTAGTTCAGAGCGCGGCGGTGTCCTTCTAGATGGAGCTGGAGCACCTTGTGATCCGTAATGTGCCTTAGAGCCCCAGCCTCTTCGGTGCAATGCCCCACGAGCATGACGGCAACACCGAGAATGATGGGACGCCCCACGAGCATCGTCACACCGGGAAGCACATGAGATCGTGCTACCGGGCCAAAGTCCCCACAGCCACACAAGCCACCACAGGAAGGGGGCGAGTCACCTATAGGTGTGGCGAGCGGACCTAGAGGCCACCAGGGGGAGTACGAGCCCCAGAAACAGAAACTTGCGAGGCAACACTCTATGTGGTCCCCCACAGGCGACGGCGACGACCGCACCAGGACCCCTGGGGGCTCACGATGATAGAGGGGGAGGACGAGGAGGCTCCAACATCTAGCCTATCTGGCCCCCGGAACACGTTCGACGTACCCAGCGGCATGGCAGGTCCCTCCACCCAGGCACCTGGTCCCCCAAGAGAGACCGACCTAGTCAAGGGGAGCTCATGCCAATCTAACCCCCCGAGGGCCCATGCCTGATCCGAACCGAGATGCCACCGCCTCTACCCTCTGCAGAGCACTCAGGAGAAGGACGGAAAGCTACGTGACTCTTCCACTTTATTTCCTGTATTTCACCTTCCTAGATTAAATATTAAGTTCACTTCCTAGTTGTCGTTAATCCCCCCTCCTTCCGATAAGCGCGAAGTGCCACGCGCACCACTCGCCTAGTCGACTCGGCCTTCTTGTCCCTGTCTATTTGTGTTTCTTGGCACCCTGACCTAGTGCCAACGCCTATGCGCCATCGAAAAAGCTCACAAACCCTAGACACCCATGGCATGGCCAAGGATCTTGAGGGAAAGGAGGCCCCAAATACCGATCAAAAGAAGGTTGAACGCACCCGGCAAGCAAAAAAACATGGGTGATAAAGAAATGGCAAATAAACGAACTTAGTGTTTACAAAAACATTAAATTGTTCTGGGGGCATCCCCCACAAGTTTGACTATAGAACACTACTGGTTGACCTCTTTTCTCTCACAGGAATGGGGGAGGCACCGCACGCGCCCATCACCCTTCATGGTCTGGTGAAGGGCCACAGAAGATGGCCTCTAGTGGAGCGATTGCTAGGACGGCGTCAGCGGCTTCCTCTAGGCGGGGCATCAGGAACACCATGTCAGATTTCATGGTGTTCCCAGGGAATGCCTCTGCCACTTCACTGATGTCGACTAGGCCAGGGAAGTGGAAGTGCACCATGGCTAGGTCCAAGGCCACACCCTACCGGACGCCATCCTCCACAGCCTCACAGAAGCGTGCCGGCTGGACGTGAAGGTGCTCGTTCACCTCCATCTCATTGTCGCACACCCCCCGTAGGAAGAGGGCATGGCAATACCCCAAAGCTATGACACAAACCTCCCTTGACTCTGTGCCTTGGGATTTTAGGTTGGCTCATAGCCTGCTCGCCTCCTCCTAGGTGCCATGAAGCTGCTCCATCAAGCGATGGATCTTCTCCCTCGACCCTACACCGACAAGAACGAGGGACCTCAAAGCTAAACACTAGAAACATGGCCCATGGGCTGGTACCGGTGGGAAGCAAGAGGGGAAGGGAATGACCCATACCTTTGAGCTCCACCGTTAGATGATCCACCTCCGCCTACGCCACATCATGGACGTTCTGCACCGTCGCCGCCGCCAACCACTCCGCCTCGGCCTCCCTCTAGGCATCCTCGATGGCCCCACGGGCATCCTCCCGCTCCTTCCATAATGCCTCGACCACCGTCGAGGGGAGTGTGACTGAAGTGCTGTGGGAGAGCACCCTTGGAGAGGGAGCGCGCCGATCCGATCTAGCCGTCGAATGAAAAGGGTGACAGCAGGCGGTCCCGGCGTTAGGAAGGCTCGCCGCTGCTTGAGGAACCAACCTCAATGACTGTCCTCCTAGGGAAGCCCAGCACACGACAAGAATGTTGACGTCAAAGATAGTGACAAAGGTAAAAAAAACAAGGCCGACTCTTACCTATCCCTCTAAGGGGATGATGAGTGGGGTGGACTCAAGTCACACCTAGCGGGACTCCTTCGATGCCTTCATGACCCTCCACCAACCTCCACCACGTGGGCCGCTAGAGCCAGGACTGCCGCTAGATCTGGAGCCACCGCTGGAGGTAGGACGAGTGACAACACAGGCGCATCTGGCGTCCCTATCGGAGGCATCACCATCCACAACCACTCCACCTCAGAAGGGGGAACGGGGGGCTCCGACACCATTCTGGCAAACGGATGGCCTGTAGGAGGGGGATGTTCGACGCTAAAGGGGGGAGGCCCGACACCCTCCCCCAGGTACTCCGCACCGACGGCTCCAATCATCAGCACTCTTAGTAGCCCCTCCGAGGTGGTGTAAGGAAACTCCATCATCAGGTCGGTGATCCCTTGGTGCTGCCACAATGGGTGCACCTACTCCCTCAGTGGGAGGATCCGGCGCTGGATGAAGGTGTACACCACCACTAGTCAGATCAGCCCCTGCGCCCTTAGGGCCTCGAAAGCCCCCATGAGAGTTGGGACAGTCATGGCCTCCTCCGCCAGGGGGAACAACCACCATGATGCTAGAGTAGAACCTCCTAGCCTCTCCTCCACAAAAGAAGGCAGTACTGGAACCAAGTTGGGGAGGTAGAACCAGTTCTCCCACTAGCGTGCTTGGCCACCGAACCCCGACCGATGAGCGAGGGCGAGGTATTGGCCAACAACATGCAGACGCACCTAGATATGGGCACCCCAGCCACTAGGAACATGCCACTAGGGAATTACACAACCACCTAGAACACCCTAGCCACCGGGGCCGCTGGGAATGCGTCGCCAATAAGGCCTCGCACAGCATGATGAAGTTCGCGATGTGGAGGATCCCCTCTGGTGTTAGGTCGTGAAGACGGAGGCCATAGAAGAATAGAAGGCCACACGCAAAGGGGTGTAGAGGAAGGCTGAGCCCTACCCAGTGGAAGTCGGTGAAGGAGACGATCTCCTAGTCACTAGGCGCTAGTGCCAGTGCTCCGATGGTGGGAGGGAGCCAGCCCACCTCTAGGTCATTCTTCAGGGCTAGCCCATCATTCTCCTTCCTCTAGATCTCCGCCTCAGTCACCTCTGAAGGCTCCCATTCCACCATGGGGGAGGGGGGCAAGCAGAAGCAAGTGACGGTGAGCGGGCATATGAGGGCAGGTGAGACCTGAGGTTTTTGGAAGGGAAAAGGTTTTGTCAAAAGCAGAAGGTAATTCCCCCTCTTTGCCTCCTCTATCTCCGCTTTAGTACTACGCGAACGACAGCCACCATGCTCCCACGATCCCACACAAGATCATGCAATGTGGTGGCTATTGCCGGAGCCAAGGCGAAGGTGAACCGCCGCCTCCCTATTAGACTGACCTTGTTGGGCCAACCCACATGTGCCGCCCACTCCGCGCATGCCTCCTCGTAGGACTTTAGGGGATCCGACTACCATCGGGCCCACCAGTCATCATTGGCCGCCTGGATCCACATGCACCAAACATCGTGGCTCCTCCTCCACCAGAATTGCTCTAGGTGGCCCTGATGTCCCATCTCCCAGACGAAGTGGGACAGCATGGGAGCGAACGCGTTAACTCCTCCTTCAGGAACGATAGCCTAGATGTCGTAAAACCGCCTACACAAAGCGCCGGTGGACAAGATGTGCCCAGAAGCCACCACACCCGCTAATAAGGAGGCCTCATAATGGCCTTAGGGGCTGCGCTACCTCCCTAGATGGAGCTACTCAACCCCCTGATCGACAGGTGCTCGTGCGGCGCACCCCCAAAACGAACTAACTCCTCGAAGTTGAGTCGTGAGCCGCTAAGCGGTGGACCCAATGAGGGCCCCCACCAAAACTCGGTGCGCTCACCATGCCCTGGCCTATGGCTGTAGAAGGTCAGCCCTAGAAGGCCATCCTGAGAGGATCAGGGCCTACTATCGAAGCCCCTAGAAGGGTGTGGCACACCGGGTGATCAGGTGACCCTGAGATAGAGCCAAGACGCTCTTGATCACCGAACCCATGGTAGGACTCGACCTAAAGTAAGGGTGCCCCTGGCCTAGAGACAATAACTCCTAGATGAGTTCACTAAAGCCTCGCTCGGGCCACAGACCTATGCAACATGGAACAGAGAAGGGGTCAGCACCACTATCACTTGGCTTTGATAGCCAAGAGTCCCTTATCACACCAAGGGAAAAGGCCCCACATAGGGCAACACACTCCTTTTAGCAGGAACTGTCCTCGCCATGGCTAGTTCGATCACCAGAAGATTGAATTTAGCCCTCCATCGCCATTATGAATCTAGCCAAGTGAGGCCACGAAGGGCTCAAGGACTTCTGATGAGATCCTAACATATGGGCATGTTAAGCCTTGGGATCAATGGTTCTCAACCAAAGGGACCCCCAACCGTCCCCTCTAGGATCGCTCGAGGGCTCGGGGGCTATATCCATCGGGTACGCTCATGCACACCCTGATGATGAAGAAACCTGACTGAGCCTAGGCATGGCGCAGCACCCGCATAGGGCTCAGGGGCTTGCCTAGGCCTAAGCCCCCTAATTGACAATGCACCCAAGCTTGAGCCCTGGCTCTTGCCTGGCTTGCGATGCCAGCCAAAGCCCGGGCGCAAGAAGACAATCCCCGAGCCATCGAGGCTTGGGGGCTCCTAGACGCCATGTTTTGGGCGTGGTCTTGCTAGCCACTTTCATGACAGGGTCATGCACGGGGCATGACAGAAGAGGACAAGCTTCCCATGGCCTTTAGGGGCTGGGCAGCTCCCGGGCTCACGCGTCAGCCCCTGGAGCTGACCTCCTTCGCTACCAAGAAGACTCCAGAAGGTCCACCTGACATAGGCTGACATGTAGAGTGTTAGAACAGAGCAGCTGGACGACACCCAAGGCTTCTTTGACTCCACGACACTGCCACGGTCCACAGAGCGCCGCTGCAAGACCCTCCTAGACTCCGGTGCATGTAGACCATAGACTCATCTCCCCAAACCACCATGTACCGAACCTATCTCATTATATAAGGGATAAGGTTGGACCTAGAGGAGGACGAATCCAAGATAGATCAGTCCATTCCATTCCATCTGCTCCTGCTCAACACCAAGAGTAGAACAACCCATAGAGGGGCACCAAGAGCTCCTCCACCATATCCTATCATCTTCCTACTCTCCAATAAGGGGAAGGCTCCACAAGCATTGAGGCAACATTGGGATTAGCATCGAGCTAACCCCCTACCAAATCTCTCTCTACACTCTATTATAACCCTCGATTTTGGGTGCTTTTGAGTATAAGGATCATCAGCTGCTGGACATAAGACATCGATTGCCCAAACTAGGATATACCATTGCATCCTCTCTGTGATTTTTATGTTCTTGAGTCCACCTGAGCCACCGGAGACCCATACTTTGACACCGACTCAAACAACTATGCTTGTTGTGGTTCCGACCCTGCAACAGTGTCCTCCCCGATAGTGCGACCGGAGGGTGGCGTCTGGTAGCTGGTGAGCCATTTCCAATGCCCCACACTGATGAGCTTGTTGTTTTTGGGACTATTTCTATAGCAGTACCGTCTAATTTATAAGAGCATAAGTATAATAGCAGCCCGCAAGCGATCGCGCTGTCATACTTGAGCCCATATAAACCCTTGGCCTCACGTCTAGCCCCCCCCACATCCTTACTACCCTTCAGAGTGCGCACTCTTATAGAACGGGGCCCGACCTGAGTTGAGCTACTCGGCTTCGTGGTCGGAACGAGTTATCCAGCCAGCTAAGTGAGAGGCATGCGTTCAATCTCGACAGAAGTGCCAACAACGGTATGGTCCTTAACCGGCATAGATGGAATCACATGAGTCAACCTATACATAGACTCCGCCTGGCCTCCAGTTACATTACCTCATGGTTCTGTTCCACGATAGCAAATATAGCCAACTGTGCTTCGTTATCCACCTATATCTCGTAGGTGACAGGAAATCACCCGATTTCTACCGGTCAAAGCATGGCAAAGCATATATTCGATCTTGGACCTACATAGGGTTAAATGTATATATATATATGGACAAGGTAGTTCTATGCATCTAGTGTTTCCAATCAACTCTTATAGCCTAATGCATCAAAAATAAAGGACTCAAATGATATTTTGTAGAGCATGGGAGGCTTAAAATGCTCTGAGCTTGTCTTTTATAAAAGAAGTTGGCCTGTGGTCTGAGCACTTGGGTAAGTCTTCAAGAGTTTGCTCCTCTCCTTGTAGAGCTATGGCCTGAGGTGCCTCGTGTTGTTCCTCTGGCTCTTCTTCGAATTCCGATAGAGTTATCCCCTTGGACGATCCTATATGCATGAGCAGAAAATAAGATATCATGGATGCATATATAATGACATGTATAATATGATATGATGTGATGAATGCAACCTCATAAGTGTTCTTAGAAGCATTACATTAAGGTGATAACAATTTACATTTTCTTTTACTAAGTAGGTGCATATCTCTTTTCTAGTAACTTAAAGAAACACTTATGTAAATCATTTTCTGGACTACAAGACAGCAACCACTTGTTTTGACCATAATTTATAGTTATACACATCTAAATAATATGATTGTGGACATTCTGAAAAGCTTATAAAATTTTCTACAGCTTTCTTTTAATCATCTTAATGTGATTCAGTAGTTATCTAGGTGCAACAATTCAATCTTTCAGATCTGTGCACAGAGCAAGTATTTCTAACAACAGACTTCTAACAGCTATAATTCTTAAACCATAAGGCCTATGACTATGAAAATTTAACAAAAGATAGATAAGTAAGTTATCTACAACTTTGTTATTAACAATCTTTACACAAAATATCATTATCATCATGAAAGCAGCACCACAATAGAAACTATACATGTAGCCATCTAGTTGAATTATAAAGCAATAATTAACTAGTTGCATACAACCAATTACTTCTAAGCCTAACTAATAACATCAACAGATCATATGCATCACAAGCACCACAGAAAACCTTATGGTTATGCCTAACTAATTTATTTATATTCATTTATCAATTTTCTTATATAATAAGATGATTTAAAGAATAAATATTTCTATTGCTTACTAAATTCTGAGAAAATTATAGTAGCCTACAAATTACCCTAATAGTCTACTGTATAAATTTCATGCCATTTGGATAAGTATAGCCACCTTTACAAAAATGACAAGTAACATATGCTTATTTTAACAAAAATAGTTTAGCATAGTGAAAAGTGTCAAGCAATAGATTTCATATTTTTCTTACTTTCATCCTAGCATAAGAATACTATGTAAAAATTTGTATGATCATATGTTGTGTATTTTTAACCCAATTAATTTCACTAGAATCTAGCAATTAATTAAGATTAAATAGGAAGACCATATTACAAGTATTTTACTATAGGTTTAATATTTTTCCTAGCTAGAGCATGTCAACACAAGACCAACAAAATTGGAATCACAATTTTATCACTTTCCTAGCTCAAGTTATGCATTTTACAAGATATAAACTACTTTAAAAGCACTTATATTGCTCAATTTAATTTTCCTAGAAAAATACCCTAAATAGTAGATTTCATATTTTTATTAAATATTACACTTCAAGATGAATCCAAAAACATTTGGTTCACTTCATTTGGATACTCCTAGCTCTAGATATATTTTTTGTAAGTTAGTAACAAAATCTATGAAAATAAATAAATAAAGAAAATCAAATTTTCACTCGGGCGCTACAGCTAGGTGCACCGAGTCCATACACCCCGCTGTGACTGATGCGCGGGTCCCGCAGTCAACCTAGCCCCACATGATAGTGAAACAGAACAGAGGCGACGCTTTGACTGGCGAGAACTCTCCGACAGTGAGTGTGGCAGAACCTCCTAAATTATAGGGCCCACATGCATCTGTCACTGTCCAACGACCTTTGACATCTATGCATATGTTCCCGGTAACTTAAGAAGACTGTCGGGTGTCCTTGGGGAACCCCGAATCATCCACGATTTCTGAGTAGGATCATATTATAGAGTCATTGCAGTATTACAACAGTTTATTCAAATAGATACACCAGAGTAAAAATAGCGGAAGTCTTACAATAACATAGTTTACAAAATAGTTCTTTCAAACCTCACAACTAAGTTCGATAATTAATACAAACCAAAGTAGTGGAGTGACATTATAACATATTACAGAACACACAAATAAGTTGCTCTGCCCAAGCGCCACACATTTACTTATCGTCATCGCACTGAACAATAGTCATGCAGCACGATCCAAAACAGATATGCTCATGAGCCTCACCTACAACAAGGGTCAACGAACCCTGAGTACAAAAGTACTCAACAAGACTTAACCAAAAAAAACTGATAGAACTTCGGAATGTAGGCTCATGGGATTCAAGGTATGGCTTTAGCAATAATCAAAGTTCTTTTGCGAAAAAGCACTTTAATAAAATTCTTTATATCAACATTAAAACTTTATAAGATCATATACAAAACTGACACGATCCACAATGAGATCATGAAACTTCATAACCAACACCTTCACAGACCATCCTCAAGTTCCAGTTATTTATTACTACGATGATGAACAGTGAGTTGAGTGTTCATAACCGAGGAGCAACGGCGATTCGAACCGATTAAAAACCCAGCTGGGAATTCCAGACCACACGACATATGCAGGTCCCCGACTTACATATATCAACCTACTCTTGGATCTTCTAAAATAAGAACGGGTCCGCGCCACCCGAGAATATAGTACTCCACACTCCAGCCCATTGCCACGTGGGTACACGCTATTCCCACCATCTCTCCACTCCCAGTGCGCGAGTAGCCATTCTAGTAATAAAATAACCAAGTTAAGGCTTACCGGAGTATGTGGTTAGTACTACAAAGTCTCACATCATACAATTCAACAACGGTACAGACCTTAATCGACATAGGCGGAAAGAACCCGCTCACAAGACCTCCATGTCTTGTGGCTCACACACACCGAGTCCGCCCGGTCTAGATTTATTACTCCACATGCCCATATCTCATGATAACATAAGTAACCAAAGTTCCATTTAAAACTTGTAGGTGACAGGTAATCACCCGATTTTTATCGTTCTAAGCATAGCTAAGCAAAACTAGGCATATACGAATTTAAAACTGGTAATATGGTAAATATGGAATAACAAGATTGGTAATGTACCAATTTGGTTTTCACTTGACTCCTAATCACTTAATGCAGTAAAAAGAAGCAAAAGCGAAATCAATTTGTAAAATACAAGGTAGGGTTGTATGCATCCGGGCTTGCCTTCGTTGACGGAAAAATCTGGGTCCGGAGTTGTTCCACCGATATCAACATCAACCTCCACAGACGGATCAACCTCCTCAACTACTTGATTAACTACCATGTGTTCACCTTCGTTCACTACACGTAGTAACAATGCCATGTTTAACATGATGCGAAATACGAAACATGATGCTCGATGATGGATGCAAAATTAACAATTTGAATACAACTTTCCTTCGTGGTACAGTTATAAGTTAAACTAACTAAACCATTTTCGCAACACTCATATCAATTGCCAAGGATCATCACCAACTAATGACCCATGGACATCACTCAATCAAAAACTCAAACAAAACCTAAATCACTAAAGGTTACTATTTGCTTTTATGAATTAATTAATTAATTAAGAATTATGAAATAAATCAACTTGTTCCAATTGGCCTCAAAATTTTTGTAAATGTTCATCACATGATAGCTAAGTGACAAAACAATTTTCATAATTTTTGGATATATAAATAAGCCTAGAAAAATCCTAGAAACTCATTTATTAATTAATTGAGCAATTTGTATCACATTTAAAAAGTACTGAAAAACAACATTTCAAATTTTCCTAAATAATATACATCACAGAGAGTTCACACAAAAATTTTCATAATTTTTGGAGCTTTAAATAAATCTACACAAAAATAACAAAAACAGATACTATTCATTCAATTCTGAAAATAGAAAAAAAATCCAATTTGAACGCTGTGTCACTGACATCGGGTCCCACATGTCGTCTTCCACCTCTAGTTTTGACCGCGCGACACGCGCGCTGACCGGTGAATTCTCATCGCCGGTGAGACCAACGGTGACGGTAAAAGCACCACCACGTCCCCTACACTACTACGCTTCGGTTGGTGGCACAAACGAGACTAAACACTGACTGGACCGAGCACAACGATGGCCACGGCGGACCCGACGGCACGGCCACGCTATCCCGACGACACAAGTGCGGTAGAGGTTAAACACTTAGCACAGAAGGGTTCAGCACCTCACCCGAAACACGACTGAGCAACGAGCAGGGTCGAAGGAGCAACGAAGATGCTGGTCGACGTTTCGAGCAGGCACGGTGGAGCAGACCGTCGTCGGTGGTGATGCTCCGGTGGCTGTGGTGGTCAAAATGAGAAATCAATGGGTCATAGAGTACCATGGCATCGTGGCGAAGCTTACGGCATGCCAAGAACGAGCAGAGACAAACCACGGAGCTCTGGCCACGGCGAAGCGTGCTCGACGGAGACGTTGCCGATCGTGAGGAAGAAGAGCGCGCAGAGCAGTTTCCCAGTGAAATCAAGCAACAAAAGCAGGTCGGTTGGGTGCGCAAGGAGTAGGCAGAACTATTGAGCGCTACGCTGCGATGTCACAGGCGCTGGTTCGATGGTGGGAGCTCGCCGGAGATGAGCAAGGCAACGGGAAAACAGAGGAGGAGGAAAAAGGCAAGGACGACGACGGCTCAGGTTATAAAGGATGGCCAGGAAGCGCAAGGAAGCCACACCGGAGCCATTTACCTCGCAAGCGTGACGCCTAGATGGCCACGCACGTGACTGGAAGCAAGCCGAAGGATCGCCGGCAATGTAGCTTAGGCGGTGAACACTGTTCATAGAAATTACAAAATTGCCATTCATTTTAAAATCCAAATTACTCCCAAATTTGTATAATAACTCAAAAATCTCCAAAAATAAAAGTTGTTCAAAATCAAAAGTTCTACAACTTTGCTTTTATAACCAACCCCTAATTTGGTCTACATTTTGAAATGAACTTTTGAATTCAAATAGGGGACATTTAAGGAATTTTGCCTTTTCAAATAACTTCAAATTTTACTAAACAACTTGGAAAACTCCTGTTGACACCATTTTTTGCATGTGTCAAAATGATAAGAGTGGGCTAATCGGTAGGAGGAAAGTTACTGTATACGCTGACAGCCGATGAAAATCAGCTTGTAAAGATGGTTGCCGATGAATGGTGGTGATCGATGGAAAGGTTGATTTAGACTCGGGCGTTGCTGATAAGGTTGGAGATGTTAGTGTCGATGCCGATGAAGGAAGGCTTGAAAACTACTGCCGATGAAACAGGAAGTATGCCGATGGAAAGGAGGTCGGTGAGAATTCCATCGTAATTAAGGCGGACAGAGAAATAGATAGGAGTTCATTTCCTTTTCTATATTTGTTAGAGTATGATTCATGCAAGAGTCACGTGTTTCCTTAGATATGGACTTGGTGTCCTAGTCGTATTTGGTTATGTCTCTTTAGATCAGGGTATAAATATAGATTGAGGGGCAATGTAATAGAAATCAATCAATATCAAAACCAATTTTTACTCCTATTTGCATCTACTTACTTTTCGGCGACTTCGTCAATTTGCATATTTTTTTTCCTTTTTACGAGTTCTCATTGATTCGGCGAGTTGCATCGTTTCAGTGCGACCTTCGGCGATTCTCGAGTTCCACGTGAGTACCTCTTGGCTGTGACTTCCGGGCGTATCGCTGTTGTCAGGACCAAAGTGCTCGTATCTTCATCCTTGTCGATTAACAGGTCAAATCGACTGGCACGCTTTGGATATCGATTCGGGTATTAGCCCTTTGTGTTTGCAGATCCACTTTTGCATCAACACATCTTTTGGCACGCTTGGTGGGACCAATCAATCCGATCAATATGATCAATCCCGAGATCGATTCAGGGAACATTATCGTGGTATCAGAAGATGATCTTAAGGAAGAGCAGAGGCAGGCCATGGAAAAGGCTATAGAAGAATACAGGTATCTTTGTCTGAGATCGTTTAGCCTGAACAAGAGTGGACAAGTCATCCAGAAGCAAGATTTGTCGTTGCCTCGGCAGGTTACCTTTGACTCCAATCCTGGTAAACTTCAAGAGATGGTTAATTCTGCAGTAAATCATGCTTTGATTAATCATTCCAATGTGCTATCCAATACTGTTCATAATGCTGTGGTTCGAACTCTCAAAGAAGGACAAGCGTCACCGCATTACGTTGGGCCTGCCTATCACCAACCAGAGCCGGCATCTATCAATACTCCATCGGCTCCCTCGGCCGTTAGGGTACAGTGGTTACTTCTCCTCCAAAGATCGGCGGGCTTACCTAATATTCAATCTACACCGATACGATCAGATCCGGTACTACCAGGAGGACGAGTTCAGCTTAATACAGATCTATTGGCATCAGCTATGTTAGGCCCTGTGTCTCAGAATAGCCAGATTCCTGCTAATTGGTGGGGATATGGTATGCCTCTGGAGTCATCTGCTTTCAATCCTGGGTTACCTCAAGTGTTTGATGCAGTAGGAAAAGCTCCTATACCATCGGCTGTTTCGCCGATGGCTCAAGTGCCTCAATATGCCACAACAACTCACCAGTGCAACCAACTCCGTGGAGGTTTCCAGATGCCTTTGGTTCAAACACCCAATTCAAGTCCATCGGCAAGCTTACATCGTCGATGCAAAGAGAAAGCCCCTGCTATGAGTCGAACTGGGGTTCAGTTCATGCCTCAAGCTGGTTATAATTATCCAACAATGTCAGCAAATTACCAGCCATCGGTAAGTTTTGTACCGATGAGTTCTAATAATGGTTGGTTAGGACAGTTACCTGTTCAACATACAGTTCAGCAAAATCAGCAGGTTGCAGGGATTCAACAAGGTCATATGCAAGTTGGTTTCTAGAATCAAGCATCGGCAGCTCAGCCGATGAATCCTTTCCAGCAGGATAATGGACTACAAGTAACGGCAAATATGCCGATTGCTGGAGATCGTGGGCTACAAAGATATGTGGAGGGATATCAGTAGGTACCTCCTGTAGAAATTCAGCCAGTTCATCAGCAGGAGGCTAATGCTTTTTGGGCCGATAAGATAGCAGAAATTATGAAGGATCAGTTTGGGATAAAGCCCAAGGTCAATACTTATTCTTATCGGACTCCATACCCTCCTGCATATGATTTAATTCCTCTCCCAAATCGGTACAAGGTACCAGATTTCACTAAATTCTCTGGGCAAGATGATACATCAACAATAGAACACGTCAATCGCTTCATTATTCAATGTGGAGAGGCAGCTAGCAGAGATGAATTAAGAGTTCGATTATTTTCATCATCTTTGTCTAGATCGGCATTTACATGGTTCATTTCATTACCACCAAATTCTATTATTACTTGGGCTGATCTAGAAAAACAATTTCATAAGTATTTCGTTGCTGGAATCCATGAAAAGAAGCTTACCGATTTAGTAAAATTGAGACAGTGTAATGATGAATCAGTAGAAAGGTTTGTGCAAAGGCTACGAGATGTAAAAAATAAGTGCTACAAACTTGGTCTTTGGATGATCGGCACTTGCCGATCCGGCTTTCAAGGGTTATTGCCACATCTTAAAGATGAGATATGCTTCTCTCGGAGTTTGAAAGCCTCACTCATCTTGTGCAAAGGATCTCCGATCAAGATACTAGGGTTTTGAACCTAAAAAGAATTGGAGTAAAAAAGTATCATTTGTTGAAGAAGTAGGAGATTCTAATTCTGATGAAGAACCAGTTATCGGCTTAGCTGAGTGGGTTAAGAATAAAAAGCTGATATCTTGTCCCTTTGGTCAGAAAGAGCCAGAAAAGTTTACCTTTGATATCACCAAGGCCGACAAGATATTTGATCTTCTGCTTCAAGAGGGCCAAATTAAGCTATCACCTAATCATGTGATCCCATCGGCAGAAGAGTTGAAGAAGATCTTGTACTGCAAATGGCACAATGCAACTTCACACACAGACAAATGAGTGTAAGGTGTTCAGCAACAAGATTATAATCGGCTATTGAATCTGGGAGAATTAAGTTTGGTACTTCCAAGGCCCAGAAGACGATAAACATTGATCAACACCCTTTTCAAAGAAATATGTTGGAGGCCAAAGGAAGGCCAAGGTATTGACGCCGAGGTCACGAGAAAAATGCATCAGTGGATCCCCAACATCGGATAACTACCGATGATGCAAAAAGTAAGGGTTTGCTGGGAGAAAGCAGTAGTTCCAAAAACCCTCCTCGACCTGGCATTGTGATTACCCATCGAAGGCAGCAGGAGGGTTGGCGTCAGCGTAAGGACCGATATCGACAACAGCAAGAAGAGATACGTCGGGAAGAATGGTATCGGCATAAAGATCATTGGAGGTGCCCGTTTTTCATCCATTGCTGGGAAGAAGGTATTAAATTGCCAACTGTTGAAAATTGCCCTGAGTGCAATGGTTATTATGGGGTCAATCGGTCAGAAAGGAGGTTTCAACCTGGCAATCAGGGTTTATTTATCAATGAGCCGATCAGAGGCAGAGCATCAGTGCATGATCGGCTGGGGGGCAGACTTAGTGTACATGAGAGGCTTGGTAAACGCGCTGGATATTTTCCAAGGAATCAAGAGGAGCTTGAGGAGATGGCAAACGCAAGAGTTCCCGATGAAGAAATATTCTACAGGGACCCTAATATATGCCGTGTAGAATCAACTAGGACCTGTTATCAGCCGGTTTGGAAAACCAAGTTTCCTCGATGGTGCCCAAGGTCCGACAAAGACACGTAAAAGGAGGATGCAACGTGAGCATCGGGAGGATTTATACCGAGAAGAAAATTCCTCCAATGAGAGGTCCGGTCATCGCAGATGGCGTGTAAAACACAAAATAAGGGTCCATCGGCGGATGTTAATATGGTATTCATGTTGCCGGCGGAGTTTTTGGCACTATCTCGATAATGAGGAAGAAGTTGTTCTCTCGATCAAGTAGCTCAGTTGACACTAGATCCAATGATGGTTGTTTTTGAGAAACCTACCAATGACGAGAGACAACATCTTAAGGCTTTGTTTGTGAAAGGCAGAGTTGATGGGCAGCCTGTATCTAAGATACTTATCAACGGAGGGGCTGCGATTAATATTATGCCTTATGTGATGTATCGGAAACTTGGTAAGGGAGATCAAGACTTGACCAAAACCGATATGATGCTGAAGGATTTTGAAGGCAATGTGTCACCGGCTAAAGGGGCAGTATGCGTTGAATTGACCATCGGCAAAGAAAACCTTGCCGACGACGCTCTTTTTGTTATTAATGGCAAGGGTGCATATAATCGCTTTCTAGGGAGGGATTGGATTCATGATAATTGTTGTGTTCCTTCTACAATGCATCAATGCCTCGTGATAAAGGATTGGGGATAAGATTGAGGTTGTCCTCGGTGATTCTTCTTATATTATCGCATCGGCAGAATCAGATACTTATGAGCAAACTAAATGCATATCAGGAGAAGTTTGGGAAAAAGAGTTCCTTAGAGTTGCTGATTATGAAATTCCACCGATCCAAGCAGTCGGTTCTGAAGAAGAGTTTTAATGGATATGTTTGCCGATGATGGAAAATTAGGTCAAGGGTTCACATCGGCAGATGATTTAGTAGAAGTAGATATTGGTGATGGCGATGGGCCAAGACCTACTTTTATTAGTGCTAAGTTAGATTCAAAGTGTAAGCAGCAAATAACTGATTTGTTAAAAGAGTTTAAAGATTGTTTTGCTTGGGATTATACTGAGATGCCTGGATTAGACCGATCGATAGTTGAACATCGGTTACCTATCAAATCTGGATTTCGGCCACATCTGCAGCCAGCGCGCCGATGCAACCCTAATATATTTCCTGACATTAAGGCCGAAATAACTAAATTAATTGAGGCAAAGTTTATTCGACAGTGTCGATATGCAGAGTGGATCTCTAATGTGGTTCCTGTTTATAAGAAAAATGGAAAACTTCGTGTTTGTATTGATTTCAGGAATCTCAACAAAGCCACACCGATGGATGGCTATCCAATGCCGATTGCTGATTTGTTGATTGATGCTACAGCTGGACATCAAATTATCAGCTTCATGGATGGTAATGCAAGTTACAATCAAATATTCATGGCTGAAGAAGATATTCCCAAGACTGCTTTCAGATGTCTAGGTCATGTAGGGTTGTTTGAGTGGATAGTCATGACGTTTGGTTTGAAAAATGCCGACGCTACTTATCAAAGAGCTATGAACTTTATTTTTCATGAATACATCTGCACATTAGTGGAGATCTACATTGATGATGTAGTGATTAAGTCTGGAGATATCACAAAACATCTAGCCGATCTACGAAAGATACTGGAGTGCACAAGGAAGCATGGATTGAAGATGAATCCTAATAAATGTGCATTTGGTGTATCAACAGGTCAATTCTTGGGTTTTATGGTGCATCAGCGGGGCAACAAAATCAGTAGGAAGTCTATTGATGCAATTAACAAGGTGGTTGCTCCTGCCAATAAAACTGAATTGCAATCTTTGATCGGTAAGATTAATTTCATTAGAAGATTCATATCTAATCTATCGGGTAAGATCAAGGCTTTCACCCATTACTTAAATTGAAAGCCGATCATGAATTTGTATGGGGAGCCGAGCAAAGAGCTAGCCCTAGATGAAATTAAGAAATATTTAACAAATCCTCCAAAGCTAGTTCCACCTCAACACGGAAACCTTTCAGTTGTATTTGTCAACCGATGATACCGTTATCGGTTCAGCTCTTATTCAAGAATTTGAAGGAAAGAACGTGTTATTTATTATTTGAGCGTAAGATTAGTGGATGCTTTGAGACAAGGTATTCGCCATCGAAAAATTATGTGTCGTGTTTATACTTTTCTTGTGTCAAATTAAGACATTATTTGTTATCTCTGAATGTACGGTCATATGCAAAGACGACGTAGTCAAGTATATCTTGTCGTCGATGCCGATATTAAGTGGTAGAATCGGCAAGTGGATTTTAGCATTATCGAATTTGAACTACGCTACTTAATCGACTAAGGCGCTTATGGGGGCAAGTTATGGCTGATTTTGTCACTCAAAGATTGTAATACAATGGACTCTCTGGAGGTTGCTCCTTGGACACTTTTCTTCGATGGGTCCACATGTGGTGAAGGAGCAGTATCGGCATTGTGTTGATTTCACCTCAAGGAAGGAAGTATGAGTTTTCATTGCCGATTGTTGCTACATCGACAAACAATCAGTGAATACCAAGCCTTGATAAAAGGGTTAGAATTGCTTGAGGAGATACGTGCCGATCTTTGTTGAAATCTTTGGTGATTCTATGCTAGTTATAAATCAATTGGCTGGGATTTATGAATGCCGAAGTGAAGTTTTAATTTTGTATTATGAAAGATGTTTGCAATTGTTGAAAGGGTTTAGAGATTTTTGTCTTGAACATATTTCTCGACTGCATAATGAGGAGGCTAATCGACTAGCTCAGCATGCTTCAGGGTATCAGCCTATTCAGGAAGTGCTAACATCGGCAGTCGATACCGATGACTAGAGAAAGGAGATTGTTGATTATTTAAAGGATCCATATGAAAAGGTTGAAAGACGTATAAGGTTCCAAGCTACCAAGTATGTGCTCCTCGATGATGAATTATATTATCGAACTATAGATGGAGTTTTACTCGATGTGTTAGCGATGATGAATCGAAAAGTTTGATGGGTGAAATTCATGAAGGAGTGTGTGGAGCGATCAATCGGCTTTCAAGATGAAGTGGATGATCAGAAGGAATGGATACTATTGACCGACTATTCTTGAAGATTGTTTTAAATATTTTAAAGGATGTCAGGGGTGTCAAAAGTTTGGTAATATTCAAAGAGCGCCTGCATCGGCTATGAACCCTATAATTAAACCTTGGCCGTTCCGGGGATGGGCTATCGATAGATTTATCCGCCATCGAGCAAAGGACATAAATTTATTCTGGTTGCTACCGATTATTTCACAAAATGGGTTGAGGCAATTCCTTTAAAAAAGGTGACATCGGCTAATATGATCGATTTTGTGAAAGAGCATATTGTTTACCCATTTGGTATTCCTCAAACTATCACTACCGATCAGGGTACTATGTTTACATCGGGAGAATTTGATGAGTTTGCTATAGGTATGGGAATTAAAGTTTTAAATTCTTCTCCATATTATGCTCAAGCTAATGGTCAGGCTGAGGCTTCTAACAAAGGGATCATCAAACTCATTAAGCGCAAAATTAAAGAAAATCCTAAGAGGTGGCATACAGTATTAAATGAAGCCTTGTGGTCATATCGGATGTCATGTCATGGTACAACCAAAGTAACGCCTTATCAGTTAGTATATGGACACGACGCAGTATTGCCTTGGGAAATTAAAACTGGCTCTAGGCGAATACGTTCTCAAAATCAGCTGACAGCCGATGATTATGATACTCTTATGAAGGATGAGTTGGAAGATGTGGCGGGTCATCGGTTAAGGGCTTTAGTTAGCATCGAAGAAAATAAGAAAAGAGTAGCCAGATGGTATGACAAGAAGGTGAAGGTAAAGGAGTTTGCCGATGGAGATCTGGTCTGGAAATTGATTTTACCGATTGGGACTAAAAGTTCAAAGTTTGGAAAGTGGTCTCCTAATTGGGAAGGTCCATATCGGATAAATCAGTCTGTTCCTGGTAACGCATATATTCTAGAAACCCTCGAAGGGGTTGTGTTTCCCAGAGCATTAAATGGAAAATATTTAAAGAAATATTACCCTAGTATTTGGATGGATGCATAAAAGTATAAGTGCCGATAACAGTCCTATCGGCTAAAATTATACAAGGATGTCAATGTCTCATAAAGTGCCAATGCAATAGACAAGATTTACAAGTTTAACAAGGATTGGATAGCCAATATCGCACGCAGGCGAATCTGGTCGGCTTCCTTCATTTCTTTGATGTCTTCATCGGCAGCACCCTCCACAGGCTTGAGTTTTTTCTTCATGGCCAAGGCTTTGCGAGCCTGGATGTCTCTTTCTTGCTGAAGGGCCTTGATGGCATCGGGTAGCTGGCTTTCTTCTTGTTGGGCATGAGTTAAGGCTGCCTCAACTTCTTTCAATTCAGCCAATAGAGCCATCCTCTTTACCGATAAATCTAAGATTTTCTGCTTAAGTTCAGCGCCCGAAGTCTGCAAGTTGCCGATGCCCTT
The DNA here is from genome assembly GCA_904845875.1 of Miscanthus lutarioriparius. Lineage (NCBI taxonomy): Eukaryota > Viridiplantae > Streptophyta > Magnoliopsida > Poales > Poaceae > Miscanthus > Miscanthus lutarioriparius. Next base: position 71,271,547 of record CAJGYO010000012.1, on the reverse strand, counting down.
GTGCTTCTCATCGACAATCTATTTTAGGTGTAGCATGTCTTCTTTGAGTTGAGCCTGAGCTACTCTATCGGCAATGCGTTGAGCAGCCCATTGATATTGCAGTTGGCGGCTTTCTAAATGGGTCTTTGGGAAGAGTGCTTCTTCAACATCGGCAGGGACCTCAGCCACGGTTGTTTTGAAAATTGCCTTTATGGGTCCGAGTCATCTACCGGTTATGGTATCCTGCTGTAACAAGTCCGGAGAGCTTCCAACTTGGACTTAATTTCGCCGATATTGTTCCCAAAGGCAAGGAAGAACTTGTTTCCTCTCCATCATCGCCGTAAACGCCAATGGCAAAGGAAAATAGGTTGTTTGGGGAGTCTTGTTCTGAGAAAAAAGAAAAAGAGGTCGGTTAGGATAAGTATGAATATTATAAATCGACTAGGTCAATCGGCTTACCTGTTTCAAGGCAATTTCCTGTACTTGGCTGGAGGAAGCAGCTTGGAGTATGCCGTGTGGAGGATCGGCTGAGCTTGCCGATGGGATATCCTCTATGGCCTCATCGGTGGTTGGCCCTTGGGGTATGATGACCGATGGTATGTCCTGTACAGGAGGATTAACTGCTTGCTCAGTTGCATCAACTGATTCTGGCCGGCTTGCAGACATTGGGGCAGATGTGGGGATCGGCATGGACTTCTGTCGTTTTGGCTGTGCCTCGGCATCTGTTAAGGCTTTGCGCTTTGCTTGGGCCTCAGCAACGGTTGGCTGGAGGGCATCGGCACTTGTTGGTTGTGGAATTTGAACATCTGGTACGCTTGCCAATGTACCCATTTGTTGCTGCAAAACAAGTGTAAGGTATGATATTTAACAGATAAAATGTAAAATCAAAGGAATACCTCTGAAGGTTTGTCAGAGGTAGTGGTGCTTGATGTCGAAGGAATTGCCGATGATGATCCAAAGAAATGCTCTTACACCCCGATGATTAATGTTAATACAGCTTTGTGATCGGCATGAGTAGAAATAAACAGGTTTGTTACCTTGAATGCCTTGATCGTGGTTGTAGCAAAGACCAATGGAGTGGCCCTAGTCAGTAGCCAATTGGGACTTGGAGGTGATGGTCTTGCACGGGTCTTCCGGTGAGTCAAAGCAAAAGGTGGGGGCGCGTTGTAGCCGATCGGTGATATCGTGGAAACAGTCAAGATCGAAGGTTTCCACTTTTGCTCATAGATGGTGCTTTGAGTTGTTAACTGTCACGAGAAAGTTAGTTACCGATATATGAAAGGAAAAGCGTAAGGAGTTAAAAGAAACTTCATCGCATCATCGGAATGGCGTATTCGTGGTCGATCATGTGCCGATATGTGTGAGCAGATGTTGCAAACAGCTTGTTCCTCCACTCTCGCCACCATTGCTTATATGATTCGGTGATGAAAGATGCTGGTGTCCAGATGGATAGATCGACATCTGTAGTATCGGCATCGGGGGAGAGTCGTACTACCCTACTCCAATCTGTTCCGCAGGTGATTGTTTCTCTGGGTTTGATCACATCGGCAAAACAAAGTTTGATTGGCAGTTGCCCAAAAGCCAATTGACGGATACTTGCCGATGGATTGTAAAATTCATACGTGATATTGGTGTTTTTCCCGCTATCGAATGTGTTCACTGGGATTGCCCTGGGAGTAATGATGGCCATCATGAGTTCATTATCCTGATTCAGAGTGTCATCGGCAAAGTTGAAAAGAAGGGGGAATCTGTTTTCTTCATCAAAATAAGGTACCCAGGCCCTATGATCACGAGAAAGACCATTGTAGAAGCTTTGGAAGAATCTGCCGATCCGGGTCTTCATTGGCCTCTGTTCTGGGAGGACAATTATGGCTTCACCAAAATTGAGGGGTGAGCGTGTTGTCGATTCCTCATCCCCAAGCACGTGGTCTTCAAAGAATTTCTCGTGGGAATTGTTGGGCAAAGAAGTCCCATTGCAAACGCTTTGTGCATATGGGCATTCAAATACATGTTGATAAACCACCATGGGCCTCCTAAGTTGCCGATGGGTTCGCCAAGCAAAAGTTTCTGAGACACTTGATGAAGAAGATGATAAGTGGAGCTCAGAAGGTATCGGCCAAGAGGGAACCTTACACCATTGGCCAAGAGTTCAGCCGCGGGGAGGAAGGCGTTGGTTGGTCCTACTGATCGACCACAGAAGATAAATTTTTCTAACCACATATTCAAGAATGTGACATGTTCCCTCTGGTTAACTGTCCCGGTCCTCTGGCATTCTTGAATATATCCCATCCAACCGCCGATATTGCAAGTATTCACCCTATATTCGGATTTTCTGCCATAGATGGAGCCTTCATCGGCAGTTGAAATGTCCAAGCCAGTGAGCATGTAGACATCGGCAAGTGTGGGAGTAGCTGGGCCATGTCCAAACATAAAAGTGTTTGTTGTGTCTAACCAGAAGTAAGCAGCTGCAATCATCATTGACTCGTTCTTTTGCATATCGGCAATGGATAGCCTAATGCATTGGTCTAGCTTCCGTTCTGCCCAGTGTACTTGCATCGACTTGTTGACCCTCATGTACCAATCTTTCCACCCTTTGGTGGTTTTGGGCCAAGATCGGAATGTATCTTTCCATAAATTCAGAGAGAAATTTTGGGCTCTAAAAAGGATTCTGTTAACCTCTCGCATTAATCGGATCAGGTTGGATCTGGGGTTGCCCATTGGTCCTAGGCATTGGAAATGCGGCCGATCGGTTGAATAACTAATTTGTTGCGAAGTTCCTAAGTTTAGAGGATCCAAAGAACAAAGAAAAAGAGAAAATTACCAACCTGTATGAACTCGCAAAGACCGGAGGAATCGAGGTAAAAAGTAACGGAAGTGGAACGAACCGCAGGGACGCCGAAGTTGATTGCCATTATCTTGAGGTAGATGGGGGCACGAGCTGGAGATTTGAGGTTGACGCTAGAGAAAAGTTCTTGTTGGTTGAGGTCGCGCAGTTGTTCGTCGGAGTCGCCGTCGGAAAGAGAGAATGCCAAAGATTGGAGTCTGAGGGTAGAAGACGAGCGTTACGGAGAAATCTATTTATAAGCCGCTTGGAGTAGGGGTATTCGGACTTATCTCTATGCCGCGAGCATGTGGGTCGAGGTGGTTCAGATGGATATGGTAACTGTTCACACGATAATCAAGGGATTGTACAGATGATTTGATGGCAAGTAATCATGACTTGGAAGAGATCTCGGTACAGGATATTTTAATTCTGAAAATGGCGGCATTATTATGTTAGGATCTTGCCGATGGGTTATTGTTTCGATATCTTAACCATAATCGTGGCAAGAGTGGTTGAAAATTGTGCGATATTTACCGAGGTGCATGAATCGTGACTAGATTTGATTAGATTTGATAATGTATCAAGTTTTGGCTTGGAGCATGAGTTACGATAATTGGGCGAAGGCAAACGTTATATCGGAGTAAATTTCGAGCATTAATGGTTTTATACTCGAAATTGGGGGCATGTGTTGACACCGCTTTTGCACGTGTCAAAATGATCGAGTGGGCTAATCGGCAGGAGGAAAGTTATCAGATACGCCGACGTACCAATGAAAATCAGCTTGTAAAGATGGTTGCCGATGAATGGTGGTGATCGATGGAAAGGTTGATTTAGACTCGGGCGTAGCCGATAAGGTTGGAGATGTTAGTGTCGATGCCGATGAAGGAAGGCTTGAAAACTACTGCCGATGAAACAGGAAGTATGCCGATGGAAAGGAGGTCAGTGAGAATTCCATCGTAATTAAGGCGGATAGGGAAATAGATAGGAGTTGATTTCCTTTTCTATATTTGTTAGAGTATGATTCATGTAAGAGTCACGTGTTTCCTTAGATATGGACTTGGTGTCCTAGTCGTATTTGGTTATGTCTCTTTAGATCAGGGTATAAATATAGATTGAGGGGCAATGTAATAGAAATCAATCAATATCAAAACCAATTTTTACTCCTATTTGCATCTACTTACTTTTCGGCGACTTCGTCAATTCGCATATTTTTTTTTCCTTTTTACGAGTTCTCATTGATTCGGCGAGTTGCATCATTTCAGTGCGACCTTCGGTGATTCTCGAGTTCTGCGTGAGTACCTCTTGGCCGTGACTTCTGGGCGTATCGCTGTTGTCAGGACCAAAGTGCTCGTATCTTCATCCTTGTCGATTAACAGGTCAAATCGACTGGCACGCTTTGGATATCGATTCGGGTATTAGCCCTTTGTGTTTGCAGATCCACTTTTGCATCAACAACTCCAAAAACAAACTTTGTACAACTCAACAATCCCTACAATTTTGCTTTAAGGCTCAACCCCAAAATGTGCTTCAATTTTTAAATGGGTTTTCAGGGTAGGGTTTAAATATTAAAAATCAGGGTTTTTGGAATTTCAAATCAATACAAAGATTTCGAACTTGATTCAAACAATACCAAGCAATACTTATAACATAAATGTAAACTTGTTTTAGTGAATGCATATCAAAGTTTGCAATATGACCAATGCCTTGCAATGCATATGATGATATGTCCAGTTTTTAATATTTAAACACCCGGGGTGTTACAATCCTTCCCCCTAAAAGAAATCTTGCCTCGAGATTCATAGACATAGGGTAAGTAATGGAAAAGGAAATATGTCAATCCAAAAACATCCAATTCTTATTCATAAAACAGCTGAGGTTCCTTTACAAAACACAATTTGTAACAACCGAGCTCAACTAACATTACTCTATTCTATAATGACGCAAGAAACTCTAGAAACTTTTCTAACAAGTAATATTCTGATTCCCAAGTAGCTTCCTCTTCTGAATGTTGATTCCATTGTATCTTGTAGAACTTTATTGTCCTCCTTCGAGTAACACGATCTTTCTGATCCAACACTCGGATAGGATATTCTGAATAAGTTAGATCTGGTTCAAGTTCCACTCCTTCAACTTCAACATTCTGCTCAGGCACTTGGAGACACTTCTTCAACTGAGATACATGGAACACATCATGTACAGCTAATAAATGTTCTGGTAATTTCAAGCGATAGGCCACTTTTCCACATCTCTCCAGAATTTGAAATGGTCCAATATATCGAGGTGCCAACTCAAAACGGGTAACTCCCTTCATTGGTGATACTTTCAGATATACAAAATCTCCTTTGCTAAACACCAATGGTCTCCATCGTCTATCCACACAACTCTTTTGGCGGGACTGAGCTACCTTCAAATTACTCTGTATTTGCCTAACCTTGTCTTCTGTTTCTTTCACAAGGTCAACTCCAAAGAATCTTCTTTCTCCGGGCTCAGACCAACTCAACGATGTTCTGCATCTACGACCATAGAGTGCTTCAAATGGAGCCATTCTAATGCTTTCCTGATAACTATTGTTATATGAGAACTTGGCCAAAGGTAAGCATTCGTCCTACTTGTTGGAATAATTAAGGACACAACACCTTAACATATCTTCAAGCACTTGATTGATTCTTTCAGTCTGTCCATCAGTCTGCGGATGATAAGCTATACTATACAGGAGCTTGGTACCCAATGAAGAATGCAATTGTTTCCAAAAACTGGAAACAAACTGTGTACCCCTATCGGACACTATGGTCTTTGGTATTCTATGGAGACTCATAATTCTTGCTAAATATATCTTGGTATATTGGACAGTGGGGTATATAGTCTTGACAAGAAGAAAATGTGCGGACTTAGTGAGTCGATCTACAATAACCCATATTGAGTCAAATCCTTTTGATGTCTTGGGTAGACCAACAATAAAGTCCATACTTATGTCCTCCCACTAACAAGCTGGAATAGGCAATGGTCGTAATTCTCCAGCATACCTCAAATGTATAGCTTTCACTTTCTAACAAGTATCACACTTTGCTATATATCTTGCAATTTCTATCTTCATTTTGGTCCACCAAAATCTTTGTTTTAAGTCATGGTACATCTTGTTGCTTCCTGGATGGATAGATAACCTAGTAGCATGTGCTTCTTCAAGAATTGACTGCCGCAACTCGAGAACCTTTGGTACTACCAGACGATCTTTGAACCATAGCACACCTTCATTATCTATGCTGAAACATTCCGCCTTTCCATTCCTGACTCTTTCCTTGACATAGGCTACACCCTTGTTTTCCTTCTGAGCAGCAATAACTTGATCTCGAATAGTGGCTTCAACAATGATGTTGGTCAAACTACCTTGTTGAATTACTTCTACATTCAACTTCTCCATCTCTTGACATAAAGTCAAACCCATTGTTCTTACTGTCAGGCAATTGCAATAACTTTTGTGACTGAGAGCATCTGCCACCACATTTGCTTTACCAGGGTGATAATGTACTTCCAAGTCATAATCTTTAATCAGCTCTAACCATCTTCTTTGTCGCATATTCAACTCTGACTAAGTAAAGATATACTTTAAGCTCTTGTGGTCTGTATAAATATGGCACGTATTACCAAGTAGGTAATGCCGCCAAATCTTCAGAGCATGGACCATAACTGCTAACTCCAGATCATGAGTCGGATAGTGTTCTTCATGTTGCTTAAGTTGTCTGGATGCATAAGCAATCACTCGGCCTTCTTGCATCAACACACATCCAATACCAATACCTGAAGCATCACAATAAACATCAAATGGCTTCTCGATATCAGGTTGGGCTAATACTGGTGCAGTGGTCAACAGTCTGTTCAAAGTCTGGAAAGCCTCTTCATAATCAGATGACCAGGCAAACTTGACTTGGTTCTTCAGTAACTCAGTTATGGACTTTGATACTTTAGAGGAATCTGGAATAAACCGACGGTAATACCCCACCAATCCCAGAAAACTCCAAACTTGATGAACTGTGGTTGGCGGTTTCCAATCAAGCACATCCTTCACTTTGCTTGGATCAACAACAACTCCTTTCGCTGACAAGACATGCTCAAGAAATTGTACTTCCTTAAGCCAAAAATCACACTTGTTGAACTTAGCATATAGTTGATGTTCTCTCAAACGAGTCAGAACAATTCTGAGGTGTTTCGCATGTTCTTCCTTATTCTTGGAATATACTAGAATGTCATCAATAAACACCACTACAAATTTGTCTAGCTCAAGCATGAATACTGAATTCATCAAATACATGAAATGAGCTGGAGCATTTGTCAAACCAAAAGACATTACCAAGTACTCATATAATCCATATCTTGTGGTAAATGACATTTTGGGAATATCTTCAGGCTTTATCTTGATTTGGTGATATCCTGACCTCAAATCTATCTTGGAGAAAACTTTGGCTCCGGCCAGTTGATCAAAAAGCAAATCTATCCGAGGTAATGGATACTTATTCTTGATGGTCACTTCATTTAATGGACGATAGTCGACACATAACCTCAAGGTCTCATCTTTCTTTTTCACAAAAATTGCCGGACATCTCCAAGGCGATGAACTAGGTTGGATAAACCCCTTCTCAATCAATTCTTGCAACTGAGTCTTCAACTCGACTAACTCCTTAGGTGGCATCCTATAAGCTCTCCGAGAAATTGGAGCTGTTCCAGGTTGCAACTCTATGTTAAACTGGACATCCCTATCAGGTGGTAGACCGGGTAAATATTCAGGAAACACATCAGGAAATTCACATACTACTGGGATATCTCTAATTTCTTTGACGGCAGTTGCATAAACTTTGCCCACTGATCTTCTTAAGGTTGGAAGTTGGATGAGAAGTTGAGAAGTACTAGCTGGCAAACTCACCCTTATAGTTCTATTCAAAGCATCTATAACAACCTTATGCTGATACATCCAATTCATTCCTAAGATTACATCTATATCATGATCCTTAAGGATAATCATGGTAGTGGGAAAAATATGCCCACCCAGGTTTATGGGTACCTGGTATACCATTTCCTTAGTGCACAGACGTCCCCCGGGCGACTGTATAAAGAAAATTTCCTTTGTTGCCCCAATTGAAATTTCATACTTCATCACAAATGTTCTATTGATGAAAGAATGCGATGCGTCAGAATCAAAAAGTATAACAGCAGGATGGTTGGCAACTGGAAACATACCCATCATCACTGGCTCTCCTTCTGGAATTTCCCCAGCTTGAATGTAGAACACTCATCCTGTCTTCCTTTCATCTTTGCCTTTCTGAGCATTCTAATTGTTGCCCTTATTCTGTGCTAGACCCTGTTGTTGATTTGCAGGGTCCTTCTGATAATTGGGATTAGACTGCCTTGGATACGGACATTCTCTCAAGAAATGACCAGGCTTGCCACAATTGAAATAGGGATACTTGTGACCCTAGGGTGTTGAAGCAGAAACCCCAGAAGCATTTATCGGTTGTGGATTCTAATAATTTGTAGCAAGGCAGACATTTGATTGCTGACCGGCTTGAAACTACGGCTGACGATAAGGAGGACGATTATGATTTACTGGATGATAAATCACGCTCTGCCTCTTTGGATTTCCACCAAAAGATCCAGACGGCATACTCTTTTTCTTCTTGAGCTCCTTATGCTGCCGATACTTTGCCTCTGAAGCAATTGCAATATTCATTGCCTCATGATAAGTGACATTAGTACAAGTTGTCATCATAGTCTGCAATTTGGTATTCAGACCTCTCATGAACCATTTCTTTTTTCTTGGCATCAGTATTGACATGTTCAGGTGCATATTGTGATAGGTGATTGAATCTTCCCACATACTGCATCACGGTTTGATCCCCTTGCTTCAAAGCAAGGAATTCATCCAACTTCATAGCCATCACTCCTTCAGGGATATAATGGGCTCTGAAAGCAGTATGGAACTCCATCCAAGTTAACGGAACACCTGCGGGTTGCATGCCCATAAGATTTGCATACCAAGCACCGGCTGCACCTCTAAGTTGCTGAGCAGCAAAGACTGGTTTATGAAACTCTGTGCATGGTATAAGATCAAATTTTTGCTCCATGGTCCTAAGCCAATCGTGAGCCTCCAATGGTTCATCTGCCTTAGTGAACACTGGGGGTTTTGTATCTGTGAAGTCCACATATGTAGCCTCCTGCCTGTTATGATGGCGACCACGGTTTCCATGCATCTAATTCTGATTACTTTGAGCCATCTCATGAAGCAAACGAGAATTTTCAACCATCACATTGACAAGTGCGGCTATAGCATCCGCCAGATTTGTTGGAACTGGTGGCGGATCTGGAATACCGTTCTCATCTTGTGAAGTACCAAGAATATACGAACCCCGCGTATGACACATCTATTCACAACAAACCAAACTTTACTCACAAGCCTTTATTGATTGATAAAAGAGCGTACTACAACTCATTACACTAGTTTCACTTATTTAAACACAAGACCGCATTTAAACAAGACTACTTAACTTAAACTAGAACTAACTATTATACAACTCTACTCCTTTTCGCGATTACTTCAAACTTCAGGCTCGGTATCCATTCTGGAAATATTACCGCCTTTATTATCACTTTCATCAATCATTACTAATTCTTCGGGATCTTCTTCTTCCGATTCACTTTCATCGGTAAGGATGACACCTGGGTCCATTGCATCAGCTTGGGGTTCATGATTTGGATCTAGGAGATTGCTTAGCCTATGAACTTCCTCATGCAGATAGGTATTATGCTCTTCTAAGTCTTCTACATAAAATTCTAACTCATGAGTTCTAGCTCTAGCTACATTCTCTCTATGCCAAGCTTCATTCCTTCCTTCCACTGTACGAACTAACATACGTTCGCAGTTCCTGTGAGCGGTGGTGAGATGTCTTAATTGCTCCTGTAGTCTACCCACCTGGATGGCATCCATAGCCCTATCTCTAGTAGCTTGGGCTAACTCTGTAGAAATCCTTTGTGTCTCTGCCTGAGGATCAGGCCTAGAGCTTCTACTGCTAGCACCGTCATTTCTAGGGGCAAGTTGATGGCGAGGAACTCCTTTGGGTCCAGTGGACTTATGGGGTGTCTTCTTGGTACGAGCCATACTGTACAAGCAGGATTAATCCAAGTAAAACAATCTGACAACAGTCTCAAGAGCAGTAAGGATGGACTACACAACTCAACCCATACACACTACTCACCCAGACTCAGAGACGAAGGAAGTAACAAGTGAATTAATTATGATGCATGAATCGTTCTTACGAACAAAACCACCAAAGCTTATAACGAACATAAATAACATTTGTTTTTATTTAGGGCATAGTAAGATTACTACTCCACCACACAAAACCTTTTTAATCAAATAAGGAATGGTGAGAAAGAATTAAGATAAGTCAGAAGCAATTTGGACCAAATTAACAAGTTAAAATTAGTCATCCCAAGTCATTTTGAAGTTTTCGGAAACCAATACAACAAAAACTTTGTAATGATCGCTCTGATACCATTCTGTGGCAGAACCTCCTAAATTATAGGGCCCACATGCATCTGTCACTGTCCAATGACCTTTGACATCTATGCATACGTTCCCGGTAACTTAAGAAGACTGTCGGGTGTCCTCGGGGAACCCCAAATCATCCACGATTTCTGAGCAGGATCACATTACAGAGTCATTGCAGTATTACAATAGTTTATTGAAATAGATACACCAGAGTAAAAACAGCGGAAGTCTTACAATAACATAGTTTACAAAACAGTTGTTTCAAACCTCACAACTAAGTTCGATAATTAATACAAACCAAAGTAGTGGAGTGGCATTATAACATATTACAGAACACACAAATAAGTTGCCCTGCCCAAGGGCCACATATTTACTTATCGTCATCGCATTGAACAATAGTCATGCAGCACGATCCAAAACAGATATGCTCATGAGCCTCACCTGCAACAAGGGTCAACGAACCCTGAGTACAAAAGTACTCAACAAGACATAACCGAAAAAAAAACTGATAGAACTCCGGAATGCAGGCTCATGAGATTCAAGGTATGGCTTTAGCAATAATCAAAGTTCTTTTGCGAAAAAGCACTTTAATAAAATTCTTTATATCAACATTAAAACTTCATAAGATCATATACAAAACTAACATGATCCATAATGAGATCATGAAACTTCATAACCAACACCTTCACAGACCATCCTCAAGTTTCAGTTATTTATTACTACGATGATGAACAGTGAGTTGAGTCTCCATAACCGAGGAGCAACGATGATTCGAACCGATTAAAAACCCAGCTGGGAATTCCAGACCACACAACATATGCAGGTCCCCGACTTACATATATCAACCTACCCTCAGATCTTCTAAAACAAGAACGGGTCCACGCCACCCGAGAATATAGTACTCCACACTCCAGCCCATTGCCACGTGGGTACACGCTATTCCCGCCATCTCTCCACTCCTAGTGTGCGAGAGGCCATTCTCGTAATAGAATAACCAAGTTAAGGCTTACCGGAGTATGTGGTTAGTACTACAAAGTCTCACCTCATGCAATTCAACAACGGTACGGACCTTAATCGACACAGGCGGAAAGAACCCACTCACAAGACCTCCATGTCTTGTGGCTCACACACACCGAGTCCGCCTGGTCTAGATTTATTACTCCACATGCCCATATCTCATGATAACATAAGTAACCAAAGTTTCATTTAAAACTTGTAGGTGACAGGTAATCACCCGACTTTTATCGTTCTAAGCATAGCTAAGCAAAACTAGGCATATACGAATTTAAAACTGGTAATATGGTAAATATGGAATAACAAGATTGGTAATGTACCAATTTGGTTTTCACTTGACTCCTAATCACTTAATGCAGTAAAAAGAAGCAAAAGCGAAATCAATTTGTAAAATACAAGGTAGGGTTGTATGCATCCGGGGCTTGCCTTCGTTGACGGAAAAATCTGGGTCCAGACTCGTTCCACCGATATCAACACCAACCTCCACAGACGGATCAACCTCCTCAACCACTTGATTAACTACCATGTGTTCACCTTCGTTCACTACACATAGTAACAATGCCATGTTTAACATGATGCGGAATACAAAACATGATGCTCGATGATGGATGCAAAATTAACAACTTGAATACAACTTTCCTTCGCGGTACAGTTACAAGTTAAACTAACTAAACCATTTTCGCAACACTCACATTAATTGCCAAGGATCATCACCAACTAATGACCCAAGGACATCACTCAATCAAAAACTCAAACAAAACCTAAATCACTAAAGGTTACTATTTACTTTTATGAATTAATTAATTAATTAAGAATTATGAAATAAATCAACTTGTTCCAATTGGCCTCAAATTTTTTTTAAATGTTCATCACATGATAACTAACTTGCAAAACAATTTTCATAATTTTTGGATATATAAATAAGCCTAGAAAAATCCTGGAAACTCATTTATTAATTAATTGAGTAATTTTGATCATATTTAAAAATACTGAAAAACAACATTTCATATTTTTCCTAAATAATATACATCACAGAGAGTTCACACAAAAATTTTCATAATTTTTGGAGCTTTAAATAAATCTACACAAAAATAACAAAAACAGATACTATTCATTTAATTCTGAAAATAGAAAAAATCCAATTTGAACGCTGTGTCACTAACATCGTGTCCCACATGTCATCTTCCACCTCTAGCTTTGACCGCGGCGACACGCGCGCTGACCGGCAAATTCTCGTCGCCGGTGAGACCAACGGTGACGGTAAAAGCACCACCACGTCCCCTACACTACTACGCTTCGGTTGGTGGCACAAACGATTCTAAACACTGACTGGACTGAGCACAACGACGGCCATGGTGGACCCGACGGCATGGCCACGCTATACCGGCGACACAAGTGCGGTAGAGGTTAAACACTTAGCACAGAAGGGTTCAGCACCTCATCCCAAACACGACTGAGCAACGAGCAGGGTCGAAGGAGCAACAAAGATGCTGGTCGACGTTCCGAGCAGGCACGGCGGAGCAGACCGTCGTCGGTGGCGATGCTCCGGTGGCTGTGGTGGTCAAAATGAGAAATCAATGGGTCATAGAGTACCATGGCATTGTGGCGAAGCTTATGGCATGCCAAGCACGAGCAGAGACAAACCGCGGAGCTCTGGCCACGGCGAAGCATGCTCGACGGAGACGTTGCCGGCCGTGAGGAAGAAGAGCGCGCAGAGCAGTTTCTCGGTGAAATCAAGCAACAAAAGCAGGTCGGTTGGGTGCGCAAGGAGCAGGCGGAACTATTGAGCGCTACGCTATGACGTCACAGGCGCTGGTTCGATGGTGGGAGCTCGTCGGAGATGAGCAAGGCAACGGGAAAACAGAGGAGGAAAAAGGCAAGGACGACGGCGGCTCAGGTTATAAAGGATGGCCAGGAAGTGCAAGGAAGCCACGCCGGAGCCATTTCCCTCACCAGCGCGACGCCCAGACGGCCACGCATGCGACTGGAAGCAAGTCGAAGGATCGCCGGCAATGTGCTTAGGCGGTGAACACTGTTCACAGAAATTACAAAATTGCCATTCATTTTAAAATCCAAATTACTCCCAAATTTGTATAACTCAAAAATCCCCAAAAATAAAAGTTGTTCAAAATCAAAAGTTCTGCAACTTTGCTTTTATAACCAACCCCTAATTCGGTCTACATTTTGAAATGAACTTTTGAATTCAAATAGGGGATATTTAAGGAATTTTGCCTTTTCAAATAACTTCAAATTTTACTAAACAACTTGGAAAACTCCAAAAATAAACTTTGTACAACTCAACAAGCCCTACAATTTTACTTTAAGGCTCAACACCAAAATGTGCTTTGATTTTTAAATGGGTTTTCAGGGTAGGGTTTAAATATTGAAAATCAGGGTTTTCGGAATTTCAAATCAATACAAAGATTTCAAACTTGATTCAAACAATACCAAGCAATACTTATAACATAAATGTAAACTTGTTTTAGTGAATGCATATCAAAGTTTGCAATATGACCCATGCCGTGCAATGCATATGATGATATATCCAGTATTTAATATTTAAACACCGGGGTGTTACAGTGAGGTCACCGATGACGAGGCCACCACCGACATGTTCCCCACACCCTTGCGCACCCGTTGGTTCCCTTGTTTGGCTCGGCGGATCACCGGAGCTAGCTCATAGGCGAGCATGGCAGCGGCGTGCTGCGGCGAGCCCATTGTCTCCATCTATGGTGAGCCTATGCGAGCACTGCTACGGCACCTAGGAACCCTAGCAAAGGTCTACGACACGGATTAGGTCAAGGTGGGGCGGCGGCGAGGCTTGGCCATGTGCATGTCATCATGGTGGCGTGATCGCAATGGTGGCACGGCGGCGTTCTGCTTCGACGGTGTTGGCTTTGGCCTTAGGCTCTTGCCTTGAGCTAGACCTAGGTCAAACCTAACCCTAATGTCTAGAAGTGCGTGAGGAAGAGGGTATCCATAGCCACCACGGCGTGCATGGCAGTGGCGCTGTCAGCGATGGCGCGACGGCGGCGATGGCCCATAGGCCTTTACCTTGACTCGGGTTAAGGCAATGGGTGATCGGTGAGGTGGAGGAGGTGATGGTAGAGCTATGGGCAAGATGTAGTGGATGGTGGTGAGGTGGTGGCAGTGAGCGAGCTCGGCAAAGGTGCGGCGGTGATGGCGTAGTGCTCGGCTTGCTCTGGCGAGTGAAGGAGAGGCAGAGGGAGGGCGAGAGAGCGAGAGTGAGTGAGTGTGGCGGCTTTGCCTCCCTTTCCCCCCTGCTAGCCTAACTAGCCGGGCCGCTGCCGGCATGCTACCACCACACGGCACGGTCAGCCACGATGGCCAGCCGATTTGAATCGGTGAAGTCGATTCAGTCGACTGAAACCACCACCTTTACTCTCCTCTATCTCCTAATCTATTGCAAATTGTTGAAAACTTCAGTAATACAAAGTGTAGAGCTACATGAATACGACAACTTTGCTATAATGATCATGGCCTAATTTGAGCTAGTTTTTAAACTACAGTGCTCCAAAGTGGGGTACTCTAAAACTGTAAACCGGTTTAGGACAGCAAAATTTTCTAAGTTACAAACAACATTGAGTTGAAACTTGTGAGCTCTATTTGACCATGTTATGCACTAATTTAGCTCATGACCCTTAAATAAAGTTTGTTACCCTTGATGTGAACTACAACTTTTATTTAGGTCACACAACCATGCAAACAATCTTATCTACTGTTCAACTTTGGTCAAACTAGTATCATGAAAATGGCATTTCAAATAAAACCAACACTTAGAAGCAAATTTGGTCTATGTCATGAATATAAACAATGTTCCAATTATCATTCTAGATGTGTCTAAGGTATTTTGGTAACCTCACAACCATCTCATACATTGGTCACATATGATCATGTCGCACCCAATTTTGTATAGCAAAATCAAGTACTCATATATGTGCGCCCTAGATGTCCAAACACACATATACCACCAAATTGTAATAATATCAAAGTAAAGTACTTTATTACATCGCATATCTCATCATAATGTTAATACATAGTCTTGCTCATTGGCAACATTATTACACAAGCGGAAAAACTAGCCCAAACTGCCATAGGGACTCCAACTGGTGAACATCATCCAAGTAGTCCTGGACATCCTTCGGAAACTCTTCATATGTATTATCTGTTACCCATCTGGGATTTTCATTGAATGTGAAGCAAGTGTAAGCTCACCATGCTTAGCAAGTATATCAAAGGGATCTATGAGGCTCAAAGGCTAGACACGGTTTAACTGTGGTTCACAATTTTAGTTGTTCAAGTTTTAGCATCCTGAATCACTACTTTAGTGAATAATCCCAAATCCCAAGTGATATTAATATATAATCAAGATTATATCAATTCCCAACCATCCATAGCAACCACTAATCATGAGGGATCCAGATCTCTCGTATCCATGAGCACGGCTGTTATAACAGGTCAAATATTTCTACAGAAATTGTACAACTTTACCCACCGAGCCATGATTCCCAATGCTGGGGTTTGCAAAGCCCACAACACCGCTACCTAGGAAGTGTGGTAGGGTTTCACTATGTAACCCTTTGCTAGTCGCACTAACAAGTCATAGCTGCTAAGGTTTCAGCCGTCTAGTCGTATGTGGCCCTCCTCTAGGAGTGGCACGTGTGGTTGCGGCACGGTACACACCCTAGCAGGAAAGGAAACATACCAACTAGTGCCCCCCTCTTGCCCTTATGAAAAGCTACAGACGAGCTAGTACAATCTAGTTAACAGGTTAAAGTTAGAGCCATATGACACTTGGGGTTGTACGAAACCTCCTAGGTGGCTGCTTTAGGATTAAGTTCTTATGGAGAGGCACTAGAGCACTCAACCCAGTACTCTAGCCCCCTAATTGTTGCTAAAAAGCTCCATTTTAACATATTGCATAATACCTTTAATCATGTTTAACAATTATTTTATGTTGAGCGCTGCAGCATCTATCCCAAATGCATCCCAAACCATAGGTAACAAGGATATGTGGTATAACTAATAATCTAGGTAAAGTCCTTAAAGGTAACTCAAATTTAGACACATGCATGAATATGAATTGTAAAGTTCATAGGTACAAGGGGCCTTTGCTACACTTGCCTTTCTCAAAGTTCTCTTGCTGGTACTGCTGATCTTCCCGCTGATCCTCAGTCACCACGAACTACTCACCCTCTAAACGTGTTCCAATTCACCAATCAAGCATCCAATCCAATCATTACATGCATACAAATAGACTTCTATTATAACAGTACACAAAACATACATAGATTGAAAAGCTTATAAAACTATTCTACGTACTGCTATGAACACGTGAGCGAAAGAATCATTCAAATCGGACTTAAAACACAAAAGTTATGCATAAAACAAGTTTCAATGGCATTTCTGTAAATAAACTGAACTCAAATTTGAATTTAAACTAATAAAATCTGAATTTAAATGATTTATGGATGGCGCGCACTATTGCCGAAAACTACAAGGTCTAAAACAAATAAAAATAGGACTAGAAAGTAACTCTGTTGAACTGGACTGGACCGTGGGTTGATTCACTAAAAACCGAGTGGCTAAACTACAAAAGAACCCGGCTGACCGCGGGTTGACCACGTGGCTGCTGACTGGACGGCCACGTGGCTGCGCGTGAGTGGTGCGGTGCACCATGTGTGCGTGGGCGCATGCTGACATGGCACTGTGGACCGTGACCACGGGTCCATGGTGGACCGGTTAAGACCCCAAGGGGTATGCTCTAATCAGAGCCATCCACGTAGATCCAATGGCGAGGAACGAACGTGAGATCCCCCGTCGGCGGAACAGCGTCTCCGGTGAGCCCGCCATGGCCGACGGTGAGCCGTGCGCCACGGCAAATGCCGATATGGCGTTCTGGACCACCCTGGAACAAACCAAACACATAGGAATGAAGTACATACGCTCACAAACTCAGCGGGGTGCAAACCTAGGGCGGGGAACACATCAAGCCGATGGTCCCGTGACGGCGCCATCACCGGCGTGATTGGAGCTCATCGATATGGTGTTCCATTACGTCATTCAGAGAAATAAGGGCACGGGAAGGTGGAGCGGCTCACCGCGAGTCCAACAGAGGTGGTCGCGGCGTCCGGGAGAGCTCCGAGGGGCTGGGTCGATGACGACGGCGAACTCGAGAGAGAACAAGGCGCGGGTGTGGGTGAATCCAAGCGATGGGTTACCAAAATGAAGAATTGAGGGTACCTATGGCTTCGGTGGGTCACGGCAGATCTCCGAGGCGCGTCGGCGTCGTCGATTGGGGCTCTGGAACGGTGGATTGCGGGCGATGGTGAGAGCTTGATCGATGAACGAGAAAAGAGAGAGGGAGGGGTTTAGCTCGGGGTTTTGTAGGAGGTGGCGTGCGGTAGATGGAAGGGAGCATGACGTGGGTGAATTTGGACACCTTCCATGCTTGGCCCGGTGGCCCGGCGGGTGCGGCTGCCTCCGATGGCAAGCACCCCATCACCGACGAGGCGGGGAAGGAAAGGAGGGAGGCACGTCCAATTGGCGGTACCCACGTGCAGTGAGGGGAGAGAGTGACGCTCGGGCGTGGGCGTGGTAGCAGGCCTATGCGGGCCACAGTAGTGGGCTGCGGGCGTGCGCGCGTGCGAGCAAAGCCAAGG
This sequence comes from Miscanthus lutarioriparius, assembly GCA_904845875.1. Lineage (NCBI taxonomy): Eukaryota > Viridiplantae > Streptophyta > Magnoliopsida > Poales > Poaceae > Miscanthus > Miscanthus lutarioriparius. The sequence goes on along the minus strand of CAJGYO010000012.1, from coordinate 71,253,510 downwards.
CGCGGAGTGATGGCGCTGACCCCACGTGGCATCTTGTTCATTGTGGTTATTCCACACCACCTTACAGAACTTAATGACCTTGCTCTGGGTTACTCTTTCCATTTCTTCTAGCACTCATTAGGTATGCGGAGACATCTTTTTAACTGAGAAACATGGAAGACATCGAATATAGCACTCATCTTAGGAGGAAGTTGTAACTTGTAGGTGACATTTCCCTTCCATTCGATAATTTGGTATGGCCCTACTTATCTAGGTGCAATCTTCCTTTTTATTCCAAATCTCTGCACTCCTTTCATGGGCGAAACCTTTATGTACACATAGTCTCCCACTTCGAAGGTTATTGGTCTTCTTCTCTTATTAGCATAACTCTTTTGTCTAGACTGAGCTGCTCTCATGCTGTTGAATGATGCGTACTTGCTCTTCCACTTCGATGACAAAATCTATGCCATAGTATCTTCTTTCTCTAGGCTCAATCTAATTCAAGCGAGTTCTACATTTGCGACCGTACAAGGCCTCAAAAGGAGCCATTTTGATGCTCTCTTGATAACTATTATTGTAGAAAAACTCAGCTAAAGGTAGCCACTTTTCCCATGAACCCTTGGAAGATATAACACAAGCTCTCAACATGTCTTCTAAGATCTGGTTCACTCACTTGGTCTGTCCAGAGATTTGTGGATGGTATGCTAAACTTCTGATTAGTTTAGCTCCCAAGGCTTGGTGCAAGTGTTCCCAGAAGCGAGCTATAAACTGTGGTCCCCGATCAGAGATTATGGTCCTTGGTACTCCATGTAGCCTCACGATCTGAGAAACGTACAGCTCAGCGTACTTCCCAGCGTGATACCTTGTGTTAACTGGTACAAAATGTGCTAACTTGTTAAGGTAATCTACAATGACCCATATGGAATCGTGACCTTATTGTGTTAGCGGGAGGCCTGTAATGAAGTCCATACTTATTTCCTCCCATTTCTAGCCTAGGATAGATAAAGGTTGCAGTAATCCAGCATATTTCAAATGAATGGCCTTGACTCTACTAAAATTATCACACCTAGCGACATAGGTGGCGATCTCTTTCTTCATCTTGGTCCATCAAAAATAGGTCTTCAAGTCTTGGTACATCTTGCTACTGTCTAGATGGATAGACAACTTGGACGAATGAGCTTCATCTAAAATTTGATTTCTAAGCTCTCGATCTTTTGGTACCACAAGTCGGTCCTCAAACCATAGCACATCGCTTTCATGCAACCTAAAATGCTTGGTTTCCTATTCTTTCATCTTTCGCTTGATGTGGAACACACCCACATCTATCTTCTGTAGTTCTATGATTTTGCTCTCAAGTGAGCAACTGACAGTGATATTGTGCAGCACAACAGCATGTAACAAATTAAATCCATCTTCCATCAAGGCTTCCAAGGTGTTACAATGAGATTTCTCACTAAGTGCATCTGCTACAACATTGGCTTTTCCTGGATAGTAGTGCACTTCCAAATTATAGTCCTTGATCAGCTCTAACCATCGACGTGCCTCATGTTTAGCTTAGGTTGAGTAAAGATATATTTGAGACTCTTGTGATCAGTGTATATGTGACATATGTTTCCCAACAAGTAATGTCTCCATATCTTCAATGCATGAACAACTGCGACAAGCTCCAAATCATGTGTAGGATAATTGACTTCATGCTTTCGCAATTGTCAGGAAGCGTAGGCAATAACTCTTCCTTCTTGCTTGAGCACACACCCCAAACCTGTACTCGAGGCATCACAGAACACATTGAAAGGCTTTTCAATGTCGGGTTGTGCTAAAACAGGAGCTATAGTTAACAAAGTCCGTAGGGTGTGAAAAGCGGCTTCACACTCCAGAATCCAATTGAACTTTTCATCCTTCTAGAGTAGTCTGGTCATGGGCTTAGCTATCTTGAAAAAGTCAGGAATGAACTGACGATAGTAGCCTGCTAATCCTAGAAAACTCCAAACTTCATGAACCGAAGTCGGGGCCTTCCAATCCATGACCTCTTGTACTTTAGATGGGTCTACAGAAATTCCATATTCAGATAAGATGTGACCCAAGAAAGGTACTTTCTTCAACCAGAATTCACATTTGCTAAATTTGTCATATAATTTATGCTCCCTCAATCTGGACAAAACAACTCTCAGATGCTCTACATGATCTGCCTCATTCTCCGAGTAAATCAAGATATCATCGATAAACACGACCACGAACTTGTCGAGCTCAGGCATGAATACCGAATTCATCAAGTACATGAAGTAGGCAGGAGCATTTGTCAGTCCAAAAGACATGACCAAATACTTGTACAAGCCATACCTAGTAGAGAAAGTTGTTTTAGGTACATCCTCTAGCTTGATCTTAATATGATGATAGCCTAACCTCAAGTCAATCTTAGAGAATACCTTTTCTTTTGCCAGTTGATCGAACAGGATATCGATGCGAGGCAAAGGATACTTATTCTTAATGGTCACAGCATTAAGCGGCCTATAATCCACACACATCCACAAGAATTTGTCCTTCTTCTTTACAAATAAAGCTGGACATCCCCATAGAGACGAACTAGGTTGAATGAGACCTTTGTCCAATAGTTCTTGTAGCTAAATTTTAAGTTTGGCTAACTCATTTGGTGGCATCCTATAGGGTCTTCTTGAGATAGGTGCCGTACCCAGCACTAACTCAATCTTAAATTCCACATCCCTATCAGGCGGTAAACCCGACAATTCCTCTAGAAATACATCAGGAAATTCGCAAACCACTGGAATATCACAGAGAGTAGTGGTTTGAATAGCACAAGGCAAGTGTTGAAGATCAAAACTCTAGGGAAGTGGTACTAGAAAAGCATTACTACCCTTTGGTTCTCTCAACATAATTGTTTGAGTGGATGTGTCAATGAGAACTCCATGACCCTCATCCAATTCATGCCCAAAATCACATCTATTGCTAGTCCTAGCAATATTATAAGATCCATAGTGTACTCCCTCTCTTGTATGGAGATGAGCACATCTCTCACTAATTGATTAGTAGAAATAGTGGCCCTAGCTGAACTTATACTATAACCACCCTTGTCTACCTCAATTATCTTCTGATCATACTTAGATGTAAATGCTTGGCTCATAAATGAATGAGAAGCTCCAGAATCAAATAAAACAATGGCGGATTGTTTGTTAACAAGAAACATACTGGCGGTGACAACTTCTCCCACGGAAAATTCTTCCACGACTGTATAATGCATGTATCCAGGACGTGCTTTTGGATTGGCCTGTTTCTGATTACCCTGGTTTTGATTTCCACCCTTCTTGGGATGTGGACACTCCTTGGCCCAATGACCAAACTGATTGCAGTTGAAGCATGGCTGGTTGTTCCTTGGTCTAGCTGAGCTTCCTTGGTCTGCATTGCCCTTAAGTATGGCAATGGTGAATGTTCTATGAAATGTCTTCTGGGGGCGATTGGCTTGAGCTTTTGGCTGAGGAGGCCTATACTTAGGCGCTGGTGGACAGAACTGTGGCCTAGCTACCACTAGAGCTCTAGCCTAAGATGATCCTGAGGCACCTGCCTCATCTGCTCTTTTGCAGCCCTTTGCTGCTGCGTGCGAGTTGTTCTAGTTCTCCTAGGTTAAGGCATCACTGACAAACTCATTATAGGTGGCACACCTTGAGTTTGCCATAGTCTTCATTAGTTTGGTGCCAAGGCCTCTCTTGAAACTTTCTATTTTCTTCTCCTCTATGTTGACAAACTCTGGGGCATATCTGGAAAGATTGTTGAAGGCATGCATGTACTTAGTAAGGGTTTTGGCCCCTTGAGTAAGCCTCATGAACTCGACAGCTTTCATGCGCATTAGCCCCGGGGGAATGTGATGTCCCCTAAAGGCTAGCTTGAATTGTTCCGAGGTGACCTATGCATTTGCAGGTAGAGAAGATAGGAAATGGGTCCACCATATCCCTGCCGGTCCCTACAGTTGATGGGACGCATATTTGGCCTTCTAATGATCAGTAACCCTCAACAGACGAAACTTCTGCTCTATTGTGTTAAGCCACTCATCCGCCTGGAGCGGTTCTTTGGCCTCTTTAAAGATAGGAGGCTTGGTGTCTTGGAAATCTTTGAATGACTATATTGATTCGGTTCAGGACCTTGATGATGCTGGCGGGCATGAGCGGTGTTCTACACAATGAGGCGCAGTGTATCCTCCATGGCTCTTGATTACCTAGGAACTATGCGAAGAATTCATTCGCAGATGGTGATGGTGTGTAACACCCCAGGTGTTTGTCACCAGTTAAGAAATGAGTTTGAGCTCAAACATGACATGTTAAGTGGTGATGAAGGTGTCAAGATCAAATCCACAAGAGTAAGCTCCAACTTAAATTTGGACAACACACCCTACTTCCATGTGGATCCTTGATAAGATTTTGCAAAAGTAATGTTTAACATGCTTATTTCATGTACATTACATCAACATGCATCCATCTTGACCAGTGGAAAAGTTTCATGAAGTTTGGAATCAAGAAATCACATGAAATGATAAGTTAAAATCTTTCTTAGATTGCTTTATTAAGTGAACGGAATTATAGGTCATCAACCAAACCTTGCTACCTTGCCCAAACAACTATAATTGAACTCTACAACAAAAGTCACGAAGGGTTCGTATTGAGCAGATGTCAAGAAAATGCCTCAATCGGTCTGAAACTCTAATTTAAGCTTTACCGTGATGCTACTTTGACTTGGTTCGAACTGTGGCTTACAGTACTTGCATGGAGTTGCACCTTAAATAAAAGTTGAAGTTTGAGTGGAGTAGAACAAACTTTGTTTTTGGACCAAGAGCTAGATCAGCTTGGAAGCAAGTCAAGCCGAGTCCTCAAATTGGAATCCATGGCTGTTTTGGGAGCTCGGAATTTGGCTAAGTCTAGATGACTGAATTCATGATTTCAGTTTTCATGTACCCCACTTTAGATCCTTGTATCTCTCCAACTAGGCCGAATCAGACTACGATGCTTTAAGCAAAGTTGGAGATATCGCATAGCTCTACAACATTGGTTACTACCTCTGGTGCCAAGACTAAACGGATTCGGAGTTATGAAGCGACAAAGATTGAGACTTCAGTTGTATGTTTGAGGTGGTATTGGATTTCTTTCCTTCTTGATCAGCAGAAGTAGCAAGGCTGACCACGCATAGGGTCTCGACACCGCGTGGCTCCCTCGGCTCGCCTTGCTCGACACCTCGCTCGCTGCGTGCGCGCCAACTCGCCCTCGCTCGTGTTTTGGAGGCCGAGCCCGAGCCCTTGCTCCCTGCGCTCTCCATTCTCCCCATCCCTCTCATTCTATCTCTCGCCCGCCATGTCCGCCGTGGCTGAGCCATGTCCACCGAATGCACCGCCGCTACTCCCTACTCTACGCCTTCTCCGCTCCTATGGAACGCGCCACCGCTTTCCTCCGTCCGCGCCGCTTTGCCGACCGTGCCGCTGCTGCACGTGCTGCCCTGCAGCCATGGCCGCCCGTGGAAGCTTCGTGGCCATGCCACTGGTGGCCAGCTCAGGTCGAGCTAGTGCTAGCCACGGGCGCGGCCAATCCCGGCGCCCTTCCTCCGCCACCGCCGGCCACCCTGGCTGCTTGAACCGGTCTTCCCCGACGGCCTCCTCTGCTCCGACGCGGTGAAGAAGAAAAGTGAAGGACCGCAGACATGAATTAGAAGAAGATGGAGGACCTAAGTGCGAAACCATAGACTCCTTTAAATAGTGCCTAAAGGACCTGTTCGCTGACGTTGAGTTATGTTTTCTGCAGGGTCCCCGATGCAAGATTTACATTCCTTTTCTTTTGATTTTGGCAGATTTGGATGATCAAGTTTGAAAATTCATAGTAATTAGTAGAAATATCGTAAAATAGTAAATGAGTACTTTTTGGAATCCATGTGAAATTGTCTATGCAGTAGATCTATAATATGACATGTTTTAGTTTAAATATTTTGCTGTAAAAATAGATTTATGCAGTTAGGTTCTTAATACTAGTCATGTCTTGTCTTTTTCATAACTGCAGTTGTGGTGCTCAAATAAATGTGAAATGTTTATGGAGAGTTAGTCAGGTGGTGTTTGATTTCTGGTAAAAATTTCAGGAGTTTAGGCTTGATAGTTTAAGATCTATAAAAATAACAAATGCCCTGTGTTGTTTTGCTCCTATTCTGAATAGGCCTGCATGTTTGAATTAATTGGTTTAGTTAAGTTATGAATCATGACTTGATGATAATACATGAGTTGTAGTAATTTCCGTAACCTTTTCAAAAAGCTAATTAGCATGATTTTTGGTTAAGTAGATCTTGAGTTATAGTTGCTTAAATCTCTGTGGCTGTTTCTGCCCGAATCCAGACCGGGTTGCGTTGTTGGTATTGTGGGGTCTTCTTAATAGTATAATTAGCTTTAGGTGTTTATAACAAAGTTGTTTAGAATTTGCTAATATTTCTAAAAAGTTCAGAACCATATTTATTGGACATGTATAGCTCCAGTTATATCTGTTTAAACTGGCATGTCAGTTTCTGTCCATGTTTTAGATAGAGATGCATTCATTAGATTAATTGACCTTGTTATATATAGAATCATCTTAAGATGATAATAATAAAGTTGTAGATAACTCACTTAATTAGCTTGTGTTAAATTTTCATGGTATTTGTCCAAATAGTTTGTGAGTTATGACTGTTCTAAGTTGGTCTTCAGAAATTGTAGTTCTCTAGAATTTCTGGACCAGATTTGATAAATGTGACTGTTTGGCCCTTTTAACTTGGGAATCATGCTGGGATGATTAAATATGAATTGTATACAATTTCATAGTCTTTCCATATTGTCTTGTTGCATGTCTTTTGGATTAGTACAACTCCAGTTATAAGCTTGTGAAGTGGCATGGCAGAATCTGTCCAAGTCTGGACAGAGGTGCTCAATTGTGCTTGATTGACCTTGTTAATGGCGGAATCACCTTGTGATGTTAATAAACATGTTTTAGATAATTTAATTAGCTTTCCAGAAAGTCTAGGATCACCTTCTTTGGGTGTTTGGATCTCCAGTTGTGGGTAAAACAAGTGTTATCTGTGCTGCTGTCCAAATTCTGTGTTGTGCTTACAAGGTGATTGCTTTAGCTGCTCTTGTTTTGGCTAAACATGTTGGTTTGTTCTTGATCGATGTATGTGTGCAATATCTGAACTTAAGTTCACTTGTGTGTCATGCTCAATATGCTTGCTATCCCTCTATAATAGGTTATGTGATGTTTAGTTAAATAACTCTAGGTGCCTATGTCTTGCATGATCTTATGTTTGCCTTGAATGCTATTATGTGATGCATCTCATATTACCATTCTTCATATTCATGCACTTGCATCTTGCATCTCATCTAGGTACGCTAGATGAACCACGTGAAGGACGTGATGTTGGAACCGAACCCTAAGACGGTGTATGGTGGACCTATCCCGAAGATGGAAGGACTAGACAAGTGCTAGGATGGGAGATACTCGCCAAGCGAGTGTCGTCTAACAAACACTAACCTAGTGTTGGATCACAGGCAAGCCCCGGATGCATTTAAACCTAGCTTGTGTTTTACAAATTTATATCACTTTTGTTATTTAAATGTTGCATTAAGTGATTAGGAATTGAGTGGAAACCTAATTAGTGCATTACAACCTTGTTTTTTCCATATCAACCTTGTTACCAGCTTTAATTCGAGAATGCCTAATTATGCTTAGCCATGCATAGACTGGTAAAAGTCAGGTGATTACCTATCACCTGCGAGATATAAATGGATTTTTGGATGCGATTGGTTATTTATGTTATCATGAGATATAATCATGTGGAGTAATAAATCTAGACCGGGCGGACTCGGTGTATGAGAGCCACAAGACATGGATGTCTTGTGAGCGGGTTCTTTCCGCCTACGTCGATTAAGAACCGTCCGTTGTTGAATTGCATGAGGTGAGACTTTGTAGTACTGGCCACATACTCTGGTAAGCCTTAACTCGGCCATTCTTTTATGAGAATGGCTACTTGCGCACTGGGAGTAGAGAGATGGCGAGAGTAGCATGTACCCACGTGGCAATGGGCTAGATTGGTGGAGTACTATGCTCTTGAGTGGCGCGGACCCATTCTTGTTTTAGAAAATCTGAGGGTAGGTTGATATATGTAGGTCAGGGACCTGCATATGTCGTGTGGTTAGGAATCCCCAGCTGGGTTATAAGTGGTTCGAATTGTCGTTGCTCCTCGGTTATGGAGACTCAACTCACTCTTCATCATCGTAGTTAACAAATGGAACTTGAGTAAGATATGAGAAAGAGTTTGATATGAAGTTCATGATCTCAATATGGATCATGTTAGCTTTATATATGATCTTTATGAAGATTTAAATGTTGAAAGAAAGAATCTTGTTAGAGAGCTTTTACACAAAAGAACTTTGATTCTTGCTAAAGCCTTACCTTGAATCCCCGAGCCTGCATTCCTGAGTCTTCTCTGTTTTTACGTCGGTTAAGTCTTGTTGAGTACTTTTGTACTTAGGGTTTATCCCACCATGTTTTAGGTGAGGTTTCGGCCTGCTGAAGATGGTGGCTAACCGCCGGTGGGCTCGATGACTCTATGTTATCTCTCATCTATATGCTTTTATCTGAGGATGTCACTTATGCTAGCAATGTATTTGGAACTTATAGTAATGTAATCATTAGAAAGCTATGTTGTTTTCACTAATCAGTTTTGAAACCCAAACTTGTACTATTATTTGTGAACCTATTTGTAATATTATTTCCGCTACAACTCTGTGTATGTGATGTGTATTTGCTTAATCCGCGATCTTGGTTGTGATGTTGATTTACCGAGGTCCTTCGTGACACTCGGCGGACTACCGGGTTTATATAAGTGAAAGTATGCGCGTGTCAACGTGTTAGCGGGGACAACCATACTTGATCTTGTATAAATTGGGTGGTTCTATCACACGGCATTGGTGGTAAATCACCATCATTGCCACCTTGGCTGGTGCCTGCCCCAGCACGAGTGCGAGTCATCTGCAAAGTTGCAACAATAAGTGATTATTGGATGATGTCAAGAGATTGCAGATGAATTGTGTAATCATGCCAAACTGAAACTACTGGAGAGAATCTTAGTTCATACAATAAAACAGAGGCACAATAATCCATCCTCGCAACATAACATCACCAATTAGACCACTTATCGTACTCGCAACGCGCTAATCATGCATGTTGTATTTCACCAGTAAAATGAAACTATAATTTCATCAAAGTTCAACCCATCATGGATTAACATGCAAAGTACCAATATTACACCGAAGTTACGTGATGAGTACTGAAGTTCAAACTACAAGTCCATTACATAAATAGCAGGGGTATAACTAGCGCTTCAAACTAGTCACTAAACGGCTCTACTCTTCAATGTGCTCGCTATCGAGGTCGGAGATAGCATCATCCTCATCCTCTAGCTCCAATTCTTCTTCCTCCCAACCATCATCTTCAACTAACATCTCTGGATCTTCTTCTTCCTCATCTAGGATTGGGTGCAGTTGCTTGGTTAGATAATGCACCTCATGCTAAAGATCAACCACCACGTTCTAGGTATGTGCAAGCTGCTGGTGCAAATCCCTCTCAACATGGTCCTACTGTGTGGTTAGGGCTTCGGCTCTATTTCGTGCTGCTTCTGCCAGGGCTGCACGATTGTTTGCTTGGATGCTCTAGCACGTAGCTATGAGTGCTTCGGCACGAGTGACCTCCAGCTGCTCTCGGAGTCCTACTAGCACTACCTGATCGTCACCTCTTGCCTCTTGGGCGACAGCTCTCTGCTGATCAACTTGCTCCATTTGAGTGTAGAGATTTCCCAATGCTACATATACCTGATCAGTTTCCCATTGAGCCTCGCTTGCTGCCCTCATGTGCTTGCACACACGCTTCCTTAGTTGACACTATGTAGCTTCGGTTCTCATGAGCTTGTCCCTACAAGCGGTATAGGACTCCTGCTAGAAGTCCCAGGTATCTTGACGAGTATAGAACATCTTCATCATGGCAAACATTGCACTCATAGTGGGACTAGAACTATCTACCTGCTCATCCCGATCTCGGATCAATGCATTGTGGTTGCGCTGTGCCCAAACTATTGTGGATGGATCCACCCAAGGAAAAGTACTAGTGGCACTGCCAGTAAGCTCATCCCCATGCTGCTGACATATCTGACTCAGCACCTCAAAAGCCACTACTTGGGTAGCCTCCCAAGGAGTTTTCCTCCAGATTCTGCCTTCCACTCCTACCACAGGGGTGCTTGGGTATGAGCTAGTATGGTTAGCTGCACCTCATACCATGGCTGTCCTTCTAGGTATACCTCATTCTAGGAATACAGAGGCCGTTCGGTATACCCCACAAAATGCACGACCCTCCAAAGCAGGGCAGGGGTACCAAACATCTCCAGGAAAGTTTCACTCCCTCCTGGTGCTGCCATCTATACCAACCAAAAATGGTGCAACTCTCATGAGAACAATGTTATAACAGAAAAGAGTTACTTAACCGAATAAGAGACTTATAAGGGGAGGAACAATGCAAGTGTGTAATGAATGATTGATCATGATGCATGTACGTTTCGTAAGTCCTCACAAACTTAGGAAAATTAAACTTCTAACGACATACGCGGTGGCATACATGCATTCTCATATATAACATAGCTAGTCAGGCTACACGTTTCGCTGTTAATGTATCTACGCAAGAATTTCATTTTGGCCCAACCCCACAATTATATATGCAAAATAAAAAATCTAGGATCTAGGTTGCAAGCTAGATAATTCCATATATATACCCATATATATACTTCCGTATCAAAGCAACCCAAAAGTAAATATGTCCCATATATACATATAAATATGCATATACAGTCGTATCAAAGCTAACCCACAATTAAATACCTCCGTATATATATGAGACATATATATACTTTAGTATCAAAGCTAACTCTCCCCATTAGACCACACGCTCACATCTTGCAGTCATGCCATTATGATGATGAGTGGCATCTTACCTTGGGCATAGAGGCATTTGATCCATACATTACCACTCAAGGGAATGGCATCCATACAATAGCACGCCGTATGGACGACGAAAATAAAACCCCCCAAGTTAGTACTTATTTAGCCACCTAAAATTCTTAACTGGGCATAAAGGAAGGGATCACTGGCACACTTTAGATTCAAACTTTAGGTTTAAACACCTATACATATATATATCTATCAGTTGCCAAAACTTGTTTTGGAAAAACAAAAACCTTTGTTTTAAATACAAATGTGGCAATTAATGTTGAATCTTGCTTCGATGCCAGCTGTAGCAGAACTGTCCAATTTATAAGAGCACAAGTACAATAGCAGCCCGCAAGCGGTCGCACTGTCATACTTGAGCCCATATAAACCCGGTAGTCCATCGAGTACCACAAAGGGTCTCGATTCAACCAACATACAACCAAGATCGTACATGATTCAACATACATGTCACACGTTACATAAAGTTCACATATACATCAGAGTACGATTAAAAGTTATTACAAACCAAGTTCAAGTAAAATAGTAGCGGAAGCAAATAAGTTTGAAACCAACATCTGTCATCATTGTTCAAATACGGTGCCAGCTCATGATCACATTTCCACAAAAGCATAAGAGAGGTATTATCGTGAGATGCCATGCCTAGGGCGCTACTCATCCACGGTGGGATAGAAGCAGTTCTTACAGTAGCCATGATACATCGTATTATCTGCAACAACGGGAATAAAATCCTGAGTACGAGAAGGTACTCAACTAGACTTACCCGTTATAAACAAAAAATAAAGTGACTCCAAGGATCATGCAAGGCTTTATAAGTGGAGCTAGCTTGACAACATTTTGCATAAAAAGCTTACCAATTCAAGTATACAGTTATAATTCGGTCATCAAGTTAATTATAGCTATTCATATCTAGATTAGCAACTAACCTGTGCCAAACATGTGGTATATCATTTAGTAGCATAACAATAATAACCATAGCCGGTGTAGTAATTCCATGTTCTTCATAACCATCATTCCATAATACACTTACTACGAGATTGGGGCTAGTCAAGTTTCTCACTGTCCTAGAGAGACGGTGATTCGAATTGATTTCAACCAGCTGGGAATTTATTCCTAACACAAACCCAGGTAGACCAAATCAACGGTCACCTTAGGTCACCTTTGGTACATCTCAGGTCCATATTTCGTGGGTTCGATCAGCGCTTCACAATCAGGGACGACCAGCTGCCAGGACATTCAGGCCTGGCCTACCCTTGGGCTCACATCTAGCTCCCCACACATCCTTACTACCCTTCAGAGTGTTCACTCTTACAGAACGGGGCCCGACCTGAGTTGAGCTACTCGGCTTCATGGTCAGAATGAGTTATCCAACTAGCTAAGTGAGAGGCATGCGTTCAATCTCGACAGAAGTATCAACAATGGTACGGTCCTTAACTAGCATAGACGAAATCACATGATTCAACCTACACATAGACTCCGCCCAGCCTTCAGTTACATTACCCCATAGTTCTGTTTCACGATAGCAAATATAGCTAACCGTGCTTCGGTATCCACCAATATCTCGCAGATGATAGGAAATCACCCGACTTCTACCGGTCTAAGCATATATTCGATCCTAGACCTATACAAGGTTAAAGGTATATATATTTGGATATGGTAGTTCTTTGCATCAAGTGTTTCCAATCAACTCTTATAACCTAATGCATCAAACATAAAGGACTCATGTGATATTTTGTAAAGCATGAGAGGCTTAAAATGCTCCAGGGCTTGCCTTTGATAGAAGAAGTTGTCCTGTGGTCTGAGCACTCGGGTAAGTCTTCAAGAGTTTGCTCCTATCCTTCTAGAGCTATGGCCTAAGGTGCCTCCTATTGTTCCTTCGGCTCTTCTTCGAATTCCAATAGAGTTATCCCCTCGGACGATCCTGTATGCATAAGCAGGAAATAAGATATGATGGATGCATATATAATGACATGTATAATATGATATGATGTGATGAATGCATCCTCATAAGTGTTCTCAGCAGCACTGCATTAAGGTGATAACAAGTTACATTTTCTTTTACTGAGTAGGTGCATATCTCTTCCCTAGTAACTTAAACAAACACTTATGTAAATCATTTTTTGGACTACAAGATAGCAGCCATTTGTTTTGACCATAATTGGAGTTATACACATAAAATAATATGGTTGTGGACATTCTAGAAAGCTTATGAAATTTCAGACATCTTTATTTTAATTATCTTAATGTGATTCAATAGTTATCTAGGTCAAACAATTCAATCTTTTAGATTTGTCTAGAGAGCAAGTATTTCTAACAGCAGACTTCTAACATCTATAATTCTCAAACCATAAGGACTATGACTATGAAAATTTAACATAAGGTAGATAAGTAAGTTATCTATAACTTTGTTATTAACCATCTTTACAGAAAAGATAATTATCATCATGAAATCATCACCACAACAGAAACTATACATGCAGCCATCTAGTTGAATTATAAAGCAATAATTAACTAGTTGCATACAACCAATTACTTCTAAGCCTAACTAATAACGTCAATAGATCATATGCATCATAAGCACCATAGAAAACCTCATGGTTATGCCTAACTAATTTATTTATATTCATTTATCAATTTCCTTATATAATAAGATGATTTAAAGGATAAATATTTCTAGTGCTTAATAAATTTTGAGAAAATTCCACTAGCCTACAAATGACCCTAGTAGTCTACTGTACAAAAATGACAAGTTACATATGCTTATTTTAGCAAAAATAGTTTAGCATAGTTAAAAGTGTCAAGCAATAGATTTCTTATTTTTTGTACTTTTATCCTAACATAAGAATACTGTGTAAAAATTTGTATGATCATATGTTATGTATTTTTACCCCAATTAATTTTACTAGAATCTAGCAATTAATTAAGATTAAATAGGAAGACTATATTACAAGTATGTTTACTATAGGTTTAATATTTTTCCTAGCTAGAGCATGTCAATACATGACCAGCAAAATTAGAATCACAATTTTATCACTTTCTTAGCTCAAGTTATGCATTTTACAAGATATAAACTACTTTAAAAACACTTATCTTGCTCAAATTAATTCTCCTAGAAAAATACCCTAAATAGTAGATTTTATATTTTTATCAAATAGTACACTTCAAGTTGATTCCAACAAAATTTGGTTCACCTTATTTGGATACTCCTAGCTCTAGATATAATTTTTGCAAGTTAGTAACAAAATATGTGAAAAAATAAATAAAGAAAATCAAATTTCCACTCAGGCGCTACAGCTAGGTGCACCTGGTCCATACACCCCACTGTGATAGACACGTGGGTCCCACAGTCAACCCAGCCCCACATGACAGCGAAACAGAATAGAGGCGGTGCTTTGACCGGTGAGAACTCACCGACAGCGAGGTCACCGGCGACGAGGTCACCACCGACGTGTTCCCCACACCCTTGTGCACTCGTTGGTACCCTTGGTTGGCTCGGTGGATCACCGGAGCTAGGTCATCGGTGAGGATGGTGGCTTGGTGACAGCGCGCTGCGGTGAGCCAAGGCGAGCACTGCTACGGCACCCAGGAACCCTAGCAAAGCACTACGACGCAGATTAGGTCAAGGTGGGGCGGCGGCGAGGCTTCGCTGCGTGCATGGCACCACGGCAGCGCGATCGTAATGGCGGCACAACGGTGTTCTGCTCCAACAAGGCCAACATTGGCCTTAGGCTTGTGCCACGAGCTAGACCTAGCTCTAACCTAACCCTAACGTCTAGAAGTGCATGAGGAAGAGAACCGGGCATGCACAGCGATGGTGGCGTGCATGGCGGCGTCACTCTCAGCGATGGCGTGACATGGGCGGTGGCCCATAGGCCTTTACCTTGACTCGGGTTAAGGCAATGGGTGTTCGGTGAGTTGGAGGAGGTTATGGCAGAGCTGTGGGTGAGATGTAGTGGACGGTGGTGCGGTGGTGGCAGTGAGCGAGCTCAGCAGAGGTGCGGCAGCATCGGCGTGGTGCTCGGCTTGCTCTGCCGGGTGAAGGAGAGGCAGAGAGCGGGCGAGAGTGAGTGAGCATGGTGACTTTGCCTCCCTTTTCTCCCCTGCTAGCCAGACCAGTCGGGCTACCACCGGCATGCTGCCGCCACGCGGCGCGTGTGCCTAGGTGCGGTCGGCCACGACGGCTAGCCGATTTGAATCGGTGAAGTCGACTGAAACCACCATCTTTGCTCTCCTCTATCTCCTAATCTATGGCAAATTTTTGAAAACTTCAGTAATACAGAGTGTAGAGCTACGTGAGTACTACAACTTTGCTGTAATGATCATGGCCTAATTTGAGCTAGTTTTTAAACTATAGTGCTCCAAAGTGGGGTACTCTAAAACTATAAACCGGTTTAGGACAGCAAAATTTTCTAAGTTACAAACAACATTGAGTTGAAACTTGTGAGCTCTATTTGACCATGTTATGCACTGATTTAGCTCATGACCCTTAAATAAAGTTTGTTACCCTTGATGTGAACTACAACTTTTATTTAGGTCACACAGCCATGCAAAGAATCTAAGCTACTGTTCAACTTTGGTCAAACTAGTATCATCAAAATGCATTTCAAATGAAACCAACACTTAGAAGCAAATTTGGTCTATGTCATGAATATAAACATTGTTCCAATTATCATTCTAGATGTGTCTAAGGTATTTTGGTGACCTCACAACCATCTCATACATTGGTCACATATGATCACAAGCATAATTAAGTATATGAGCAACATCCCATGTGATAAAGAGAAGGTAAATGAAATGAAACTTCATATGCTCATGCTCATGAATGCTTGGATGATGCTTGTGCTCATGAAATGCAAATTTGAAATGCAATGCTTGACACTAGGGTGTTACAATTTCTATCGAGGTTTTGCTGTTCCTGTTCACCCCTTCCTCCGCGGCTTGGTTGCATATTATGGCATCAGCCTCTGCAATCTGAGTCCAAATTCCATGCTTCATGTTGCTATCTTTATCAATCTCTGTGAATCATATCTTGGGATCCTTCCCCACTTCGATCTATTTTGCCACTTCTTCTGCCTCAAAATCAAGGGAGGGAGTGGCTCTAGAGTGGTCAACGGTGTTTATCTATAGCTTTAGGATAGGATTATGAGTCAGTACATTGCCACCCCCTCAACACTTCTATTAAGTATTGGAACTCTAGGTGGTTTTACATTAGGCAGCACAAGCAATTTGTGCCATGCGATGTGGATCAAGTGCCGGTGAGCAACAAAAAGTGGTTGGCATGGCCCAATTCGAACGGCATGGAGCAGGTGAGGGAGATCCTGACTTTCTTGCTCAAAAAGCTTGATGGAGTTTGTAACAACCCAAAAATCCACATACCAAAAATCACAACTACAAAATTTTTGTTTAAACTCCCATGTGATGATGAGTGTCATGTATAGAAACTCAACCTAAGAGATGCATTAGGTCTAACCCAACCCAAGTCAACACATAAGCATGGCATAACTCTTGGCATAAACATGTAATTAAATTCCTAAATAAACAAATCATGCATGCATCCTTAATTCCACTTGTGATTTGGATTCTTTTGCTTTATGTGATGTTTAGCTAACTTACTTAATATTTATGAAAAACCCTAAGTAAAGAATTATTGTTGGAAGAATAAAACACCCCTGTATAAAACTTCAACTATTTTTGAATAACAAAAATAGCCAATAGTCCCTAATATATGGGATGTATTTTGACCACCAAATTGAAACACCTTGTGGGATGCACTACAAAACTCGAAGCTCAAAGTTTAAACTCTAACTAAATTTGAATCGAAGCAAAAGAAATAAAAGAGAAAGGAAAAGGAGGGAGGCAGCAGCTCAGCCCCGCCTGCCTCGACCGGCCCAGCTAGCCTAGCCAAGCCACGCCTACCCTTTCACGCACACAGCCGCTGACGAGTCGGACTCGCCCGTCAGCCGTCACGCGTCGCACGCAGCCACAACGCGCCAAGCGCCTAACAACTGGACCCCACGCGTCAGCCACCCCAGCCACAGTGTCGTCTTCCTCCCCACGTCGGCACCGCCTCCGACCGAGACCCGACCAAAGTGATAGACGTGGGCCCGAGGTCACGCACATCGCATGACCCTGTTTCCCCTTGAGCCGTGCCTACGCTACCGCACGCGGGCCGTCGGATGCGTCGCATGCATCACCACCACCCGATCACCGTCCGCCATTGGAGCCCTTGGAGCTCGGCTATAAAAGCCAACCCTCACGAGCCCTAACCCTCAGCCCGTTCGCCGCCACCATTGGTGGCACAGCACCACCCCATGTCAAGCCGAGAGAGAGGGAGGAGGAAGAAGCAAGGAGGAGAAGGAAGCCGCTGTGGAACCAGACCTCGCCGGAGCCAGGAGTGCCTCCCCGATCGGCTACAGCGACGTAGCTGGTCAGCACAGCACTGCATCGCCTCATCACGGCCTCGCCTCGCCACCGCACCACCATCCTACTGCCACGATCCCTACGGTGAGCCACGTCGTTCGCCACTCACCGTGCTAGCCGTACTCGCCATGAACACCACCGTGTTCCCGCATCTGGGGAAAACACAGAGGCGAAGCATTTCCGCTCCTGGACACGCTGCACACGCATCGCACGCGCACAAGCCCAAGGCCTGGCCTCACCGACCCTAGCTGCTCGGGAACACCAGCACGACCATACCTAGCCTCTCAGATGCCATGAACGGACCACGTCGGAGCACGAGCTCTTGCTCCGGCTTAGCCAACCGGTAGCATAGAAGGACCACCACGACCCTCTTGATGTGCCAAACGGAAACGCGAAGCAAAGGGAAGAAAGGGGGCGACACCGAGCCCTCTGCTCGAGAACACCAGCACCGAGCGCTCTGCTCATGCCATGCATACACATCGCACGCACGCACACGCTCACCATGGTCAAAGCGCAACCATGGCGAGACCACCGCGTCTTCTACGTCGCGGTAAAGGCGACATTGACACCCTGACTGACTCTGCCATGACGAGAGACACACCGCGCTCACCTTAGCCGAGGATGAAGCCCACCGGAGCCCTGCGTTGCTGCACCGCACCTCGTCGGAGCGCCACCGCCTCTGTTTTGCCCCAACCACCGTGGTCGGAGGCGTCGAGAACTCCCGGAGCCCTTCGACCTGCTCGCCATGGTCGTAGAAGCACCGTGGAGTCACACGCTCCACCAACTAGGCTCTCGCTACCACTATAGCCTGTCCATGCACGTCGACGAACCCATGCCACCGTTCACCATGGCCAGCCAACTGGAGCCGCCCGACCACCACGTTAACTTCACTAGGACACCCGCTATGGCATGGCCAAGCTTTTGCCCACCTTAATTGTACACCCGCGCCACTGGAGGGGCTCGCTGGTGAGCTCACCACCAGCGGGAGCACGATGGGGAAAAAGATTGTAATTTTTCCCTCACCGGCCACACGTCCGAGCACTTGGTGCACGTGAACCGAACACTGGGAAGGAGTAAGTGGACCAAGTTCTTCATAGACCGGCTCTACGGACTATGGACCAACACAGTCGGGTTCATCATGAACCGCGCCTCACCTGTCAGACGCCGTTTGACCCCGGACCCACCTGTCAGCTGCGGTTTAGCTCGGATGGCGCCATACTAACGTCATGCCGATGATGTGACCACGCCAGCGTCGGGGACTTCGGCAATCTCTCCGACCACGACGGCGACCACTCCGACCACCTCGGCAAGCTTTCCGACCACTTAGACAACCTTTCCGACCACCTAGGCGATCTCGCCGACCATGTTGACGAAGCTCTCCGACCACCTCGGCCAGCCTTCCGACCACGACGGTGATCTCTCTGACCACTTCAACGATCCTTCCGACCACCTCTGCAACCTCTTCGACCACCCCACCAGCTGATACACCACTCCAAGACCACGAGAACCAGTCACAGTCTGACACATGTTAACCCTGAATTAATCAGCCTTAATTTAATCTTCGAAAATATATAACTAATTTATACGATCTCAGAAAAATACAAGACCAGGACCAAAATCCATCTAAAATTGAGCTCTATGCAATGAACCCATGTTTGAGTGCATTTGGCTCTTTTGAATTTTCACTGCTTCTTTGTGCTGTTCTATAGGCGTCGCTAATGCGACGGTAATTCGATCGCTTGTAGACTCGGAGGAGAACCGGACGGACGAGGACCGAGAGTACCGTGAGGAGTACGGAGACGACTACACTGAAGGTGCCACATTCCACCCAATCTCGTAGCACCTATTACGCATGGCTAATATAGAAATGCTAGTGCTTACTTTATTGTCATGATCACATTATGGTAGGACTTGCATGGTAGTGTGTTTCTTGATGGCCTTTACCTTGACGCAACCTTACCCCTGCTCACCCTGCTGTTAGGCTAGTCACACGCTTGCTATTACATTTCATCGCTTATTACTTCTACTACACTTGCACTACATTGATGCGTGGTGGAAACTGGTGTTATCTGGACCATGGGGAGAGTGCTGCGTGTGTGACTTGGGTGCGTGGAGGGTGAGGGTTGTGTCGACCAAGTTGGAGTATACGATGAGCCTAGGGCAAGTCTTGTCGTGGGGTGCTACCTGAGCACCCCTGGAATGGATACCTGTGGTGGGTAAATGGTATATGAGGTGGCCCAGGGTGTGAACCTGTAATGGGAGGAGCCCAGGGTGGAGGTGCTGTGGTGGCACGGTAAATGGAAACCCTGATGGAGGCATTCTGGCTTGGTCATCCCTAAGGACTTACTAGTACTCAGATTCACCAGGAAGCCTTACGTACCACTCGCCCTATATGGTGCAGGACGGCCGGACTACTTGGTAGGATATTGCCACTACTGCTTGGTTGATAGCGGACAGTGTGAGGAAGGTACGGGGTGCGGAGGATTTCCCCCAGACCCTTCTGAGACTTCATGGAGACCTTGTGGACCTGGCTCATGACTCACAGTTTTAGCTACCCTAGACCAGGCTTGGGGTGTACCAGGGCTGAATGGTAGAGTGGCATTATCCTAGGCTAGCAAGCGGCCGGAATTAGCCAGTTGACGACGATCAGCGAGGAAGGAAGATCTTGTGGTTATGTAAAACCTCTGCAGAGTGTATGGTTGATCGATCGATACATATGCCGACTCGTCGGCAATGGACCTTTCCTGGGTTTCGCTTAAACTAGATAGTGAGATGAGTCCTTTTCTCCCCTAGGAGTGAGTGTTCGGACGTAGCCAGGGGCTACGGGCCTTGAGACAGTGCCGAGAGGGAGTTGGCCTATCGACTGAGCGATGGTATGCCTGTGGTATGATGATGGTGTGGGGATGGTGGTTTATCGTTCCCCGGATCGAAACCAGGCTCTAGAATGGGAATGGGGTGGAATGGGTATGTGAATGGAGTTAAAACTTGACCAACTATTATTATATACTTGATTTACTAATGCATAGGAAACCCCAACCTTATAGGTTCCTCTTGATTACATCCAATTTGCATCCAATTTCCACAAAGCAATGCTCATAGGGTTGGGAGTGGCCAGTACAAATCGTACTGATAAATTTTGGCACACAGGCTCTACGAAGGAGTATAGCTCCGAGGAGTTTGACGGTTGAGGGGTTCGTGCCTACGCTTGAGTTTGGCGATCTTATCTTCAAGCTATTCTGAATGAATGCTACTTTTGATTCCGCCAATGCGGCGATATAATAATTTATGTATTCCGCACTATTTGTACTCTGATATTATCATTGTATGGATATGATATTCGACTGGAATTTGGGTAATATGATCTACAACGGTCTTATTACACTTCAACTTTGTGGATTTCCCTTCGTGGAAATTGGGGTTGTTTCAGTTGGTATCAGAGCCATACTTGACCATAGGACGAAACCCTTAGATATGGACGATAGAATAGGACGTGAACAGCCCTTCTTTCGGTTATATACCGACCCTGCATTTACTTTCTATGCAAGGCTTATCTATTTATTGACCTGCTAACACCTGATCCTTGAAACATGTAGATGGCAACGAACGACGAATGGCCGCCTCTAGGACCGCTACCTCTGGACCACGTCAAGCTTACCTTCGACTTACGTGAGCTCGGGGGTTTTGCACAGACCCTCTGCCGAGTTCTCGTCACGTTAGGAGTCCCCGACGAGCTTGTCAAGGTCACCTCTACCGGGAAGTCAACTCAGGGAAGAGGAATCGAAGGACCAGTTGTCACCTCAGTCGAGTTCCCAGCTAGCACCACCTTACCGACTGTCCCAGCTTTCACTGAGTTGACTATAGAGGACACAGTTGAGGAGGGACTGTGAGCTGTCTCACACAAGGCACTTCACAGAGTGATGAGGGACCACTACGAGCACCTGATGATGACAGAGTTTCGTCTACTTCCCCAGGCTCTCGACCTCAGCCTTACCCCTAGCGAGCAGAGTTTTGCAGCCGGCAGAGTTATCCTTGCAGAGGAGGACAGATGCCTTCGTGTCTCCGCTATTCACCTACTGGAGAAGGACAGGTACGTGACCCAACTTGAGCAGAAGAGACGTCAGGACCGGGCTCTTCTGTGGGAGTGCCAGGAGCGAGACTCGCAGGGAGCACAGGAGCGAGCTAGTCTGCTCGAGACAGTTGCCAAGCTACAGGACGAGTTCAACCGTCGTGAAGAAGTCCACAGAGCCAAGGTCGCTGACTTATAGGACAAAGCAGCCGACCTAGGCAACAAGAACTGCTACCTTGACAACAAGGTCTTAGAGTTGTAGAGAGAGTTGGACGACAAGAAGGCCGAGTTCCACCGCAAAGGAGACAGAGAGAGGTCCAAGGGGATTCATATGCTAAAAATCCAATCTCGGAACAAGACCATGACCCAGGAGCTGGAGGAGTTCAGGAAGAAGGCCGTTTGCAACCAGGGTCACCTGATCGAGGCACTCAGGCAGACCGAGTACCTACAGGACAAGTGTGAGAGGACTTGGCAGGCTTGGCAGAAGTCTGACAAGAAGCGCCTTAGGGAGATGAAGGGAATGTGGGATCAGCTACCCAAGGAGATTCGCAGCAAGACGAAGCCTAGGATAGAGGAGTTCGAGTTAGCACCGACTCGCCTCAACTTAGATGCCTGCCCTACTCTACCTGGAGCCAAGCCTACTGAGGAGCTCACCGAGGCCTTGAAGTACGTGTCCCGACTTCACAAGTCTGACGAGGAGATCGAGATCGAGAACAGTCGTATCCCAGCTGTGGTGTACGAGTTAGAGTAGATGACCCTGCGTGGTCATGAGATATGTCAGTAGCTTCCATGAGTTGTACCCCATGATGTACCCCTTATGAGATGTATTATGAGACACTATGCGTAGTATGATTCTCGCATGTCTTCAAGTGTAGCTACTGGAGATGATGCTATGTAATAAAACCCATGTAATGAATGTTTTGGATCTTATTACATCTTATGGATCTTATTGCTTCTTTGTAATGAGTGTTGGATAGTATAAATATTTTTCTTAAATCGTCAAAATCATGTAATCATATTGAATTATAAGCACTTATGGCACAAGCACTAAAATTCCTATGATCCGTGTAGCAGATGCCGAACCGCCGATCAAATCGCCTAATGAACCGTGGGTGTGCGCCCACCCTTGAACTAGCTGAACCAAATGGGGGCCGTGGTGCCAACAACCGTGGCCGTGGCCGTGGCCATGGACGTGGTGGGATACCCTTCAACCTAGAGAATACCCCACCGCCTGCTGAGGAGAACATTCCGCCACCACCACCACCGAACTTGGCAGAAGTGATGGCACAATAGACCCAGCTTCTTGCAGCTCTTATTGAAGGAGCAAACCATTGCCAGGGAGGTCAGTAGAATGATTTCCAAAGGAAGCTGGAAGGATTCCTGAAGCTAAGGCCACCTACCTATGATGGTACCGACCCTGACCTGCTTGTGGCCGATGACTGGCTCAAGGAAATGGAGAAGAAGCTTGACCTCACCACTTTCACCGACGATGAATGTGTTAGAGCTACCACACACCAGCTCACAGGTGCAGCACGTGCCTGGTGGGACAGTTTCAGTGATTCCCATGAGGACCCTGCCAATATCTCATGGGATGAGTTTGCCAAAGCATTCACTGAGTATCACATTCCCAAGGGTATCATGGAGGCCAAAGCCGAGGAGTTCCGCAACATCAAGATGGGAAAGGACAAGGTGACTGAGTACACTACTCGTTTCACCAACCTTCTACGCTATGCCCCTTCCTATGTTGTGAACTCTGAGAAGGAGAAGCTATACTATTACCGTAAGGGACTTAATCCGCACATCAAACTGAAGTTTGGCGGTATTGAGAGTAACACACTGCGTGCTCTGGTGGATCGCTGCATCTAGATTGAGAAGGACCATGCTAAAGCTGGAGAGGAGTACAGGGAGAGAAAGCGTAAGCCTGAGGATTCTTTCCGTGACCGTGATCGCAAGAGGTTCCGCAGAGATGCACCATCCAGGGAACACTCACGCCACAACAGGGATGACAACCCTGGATCGAGTAGGGGAAGTGGAGGCTACACCACCAAATACTCCCGCCCTGCTCTGGATTGTTACAACTAGGACTGTTATGCTCAGGACCACAACACTCAGGACCATTTCAACCGTCTCCGCACTGTAAACGAATGCCCAGCACAGAACCGCTCCGCACTAGGCACTGGAAACTGGAAGGCACCCGCGCCAACCCCTACAAGGGTGTGCCTTTCACCTGCTTCGCTTGTGGCCAACCGGGTCACAAAGCCGCTGAATGTCCTCAGAACTCAGCCGCTCAGAAGTCTCAGTTCAAGGGATCTGCTACCCATGGACATCTCAACCATCTAGACGCCGAGGAAGGATAGGCTGCTCCTGACGTTGTGTATGGTATGTTCTTAGTTAATGGCAATACTGCATCAGTTCTATTTGACTCTGGAGCAACTTGTTCATACATATCATCCAAGTTTGCACGAGAGCATGATCTGCCTATAACCCCACGTGAAAAGCCTATCATCACCAGCTCACCTTTAGGAGACCTAAAATGCACCCACATCTGTAAGGGAGTGAGTCTTACCATTGTGGGTCTTATCTTTAAAGCCGACCTAACCCTGTTACCTTCCACTAACCTAGATGTCATCTTAGGCATGGATTGGTTAACCATTCACCGAGGCATCATATCATGTTCACCTAGATATGTCCAAGTGACCCACCCATCAGGCCAAGTCATTAGATGTGAACCCCAGTCCGGAAAGTCCACCTCTATCCTATGTGCCCTTAAAGCAAGTTCAGAATCACAAAAAGAGGAAAAGATAGTTCATGATGTGCCTGTGGTCAGAGACTATCCCGATGTATTCCCTAAAGAATTACCGAGTATGCCACCAGACCGTGATGTAGAGTTCATCATTGATCTTTTGCCGGGAACAGGACCCATTGCCAAGAGGCCCTATCGCATGTCAGTTGATGAATTGGCCGAGCTCAAGAAGCAGCTTGATGAGCTCATCTCGAAGGGATATATCAGACCCAGTGCTTCACCCTGGGGATCCCCTGTTCTGTTTGTTAAAAAGAAGGATGGCTCAATGAGAATGTGCATTGATTACCGGAACTTGAACGCAGTCACCATCAAGAACAAGTACTCCCTGCCAAGGATTGATGATTTGCTTGATCAGCTCAGAAGTGCCAAGTATTTCTCCAAGATTGATCTCAGATCTGGATATCATCAGATGAAGATTCGAGAGAGTGACATACCGAAGACAGCCTTCGTGACTAGGTATGGGCAGTTTGAGTTCACTGTGGTATCCTTTGGACTCATGAATGCTCCCGCATACTTCATGAACATGATGAATAAGGTTTTCATGGATGATCTGGATAAGTTCATGGTAGTATTCATTGATGACATCCTTGTCTATTCACCTACTGCTGAAGAACACGAACATCATCTGAGAACTGTACTTGAGAAACTAGCCCAACATCAGCTCTACGCAAAGTTCAGGAAATGTGAGTTTTGGCTATAGAAAGTTGCCTTCTTAGGCCATGTACTATCAGCTGAAGGTGTCGCAGTGGACCCAGCTAAGATTGAAGCTATGAAAGAATGGGATCAACCCCGTAATGTGACAGAAGTCAGAAGTTTCTTGGGATTGGCTGGATATTATCGCCGATTCATCGAGAACTTTTCCAAGATAGCCCGTCCGATGACCAACCTTCTGAAGAAGACTAAGGAGTTTGAATGGACGCCCGAGTGCGAACAAAGCTTCCAGGAATTGAAACAGAAGCTTACCACAACTCCTGTGTTAGCATTGCCTGATATCAGCAAGGATTTCGTGGTCTATTGTGATGCATCCCGTCAAGGACTTGGTTGTGTATTGATGCAAGATGGAAGAGTGATAGCTTATGCTTCTCGATAGTTGAAAGAACACGAGAACCATTACCCTACTCATGATCTTGAGTTAGCAGCAGTTGTGCATGCTTTAAAGATTTGGAGGCACTACTTGATAGGCAACAAGTGTGATATCTACACCGATCACAAGAGCTTGAAGTACTTTTTCACTCAAGAAGATCTGAATATGAGGCAACGCCGATGGCTAGAGTTGATCAAGGACTACGACCTGGAAATTCACTATCATCCGGGAAAAGCTAATGTAGTCGCAGATGCCCTCAGCCGTAAAAGTTACTATCACACTTTGATCACTGAATCCATACCACCTGAGCTCAAGGAAGAGATTGATGATTTCCAACTTGAGATACTACCGCATGGCTTGCTGAATGAGCTCCGCATACAGTATGATCTCACAGATCGCATCCGTCAAGCTCAGAAAAATTGTGAAGAGATCGAATATCTTCGTGGTCTGATGAAACTAGGTTATAAGACCAACCACCACGAAGATGAACAAGGAACCATCTGGTTCAAGGACAGAATCTGTGTACCTTTTGATCCAACCCTACGAGAGGAAATTCTGTTAGAATCTCATGATTCTAAGTACTGCATTCACCCTGGAGGTTCAAAGATGTATCAAGACTTGAAGAAACACTTTTGGTGGAAAGGTATGAAGACAGACATTGCAGGACATGTGGCATGATGTGACACCTGTAATAGAGTCAAGGCTGAACATCAAAGGCCTACAGGATTGTTAAAGCCTCTTGACGTTCCCGAGTGGAAATGGGAGAGTATATCCATGGATTTCATAGTCGGATTGCCCCGTTCATAGAAAGGCAATGATTCCATCTGGGTGATTGTTGATCGTTTGACCAAGATTGCTCACTTTGTACCAGTGAAGACCAAGACTAATGCAGAAAAATTAGCAGATCTATATATTGAGCATATTCTCAGACTGCATGGAGCTCCCTCTAGTATTGTATCCGATCGTGGTCCTCAGTTTGTGTCCCGATTCTGGGAAGCCCTGCACAAGTCCATTGGAACCAAACTTGATTTCAGTACCGCTTACCACCCACAGACAGATGGACAAACAGAATGAGTAAACCAGATTTTAGAAGACATGCTTCGTGCTAGTGTACTAAATTATGGCTCTGATTGGGAGAAATGTTTACCCTATGCAGAGTTCTCTTACAACAATAGCTACCAAGCCAGTATCAAGATGTCGCCGTTTGAAGCTCTATATGGCAGACCTTGTAAGACACCTTTGATGTGGTCTCAACTGGGTGAAAGATCGTTCTTTGATTCTGCTAAGATTCAAGATGCAGAAGGAGTTGCTCAAGTAAAGGAGAATTTGAGAATTGCTCAAAGTCGATACAAGAGCTATGCTGACAAAAGGAGAAGAGAACTTAAGTTTAATGTGGGAGACTTCGTTTATCTCAAGGTATCCCCGCTACGTGGAACTGTCAGATTCCATGTGAAAGGCAAGCTTGCCCCTAGATTTGTTGGCCCATACAAGATTTGCAAGAGGATTGGCAAGCTCGCTTACAAACTTGAGCTACCCGAGGAATTGATGGGTGTACATCCCGTATTCCATGTCTCACAGGTACGCAAGTGTATGAGAGTGCCCGAAGAAGTAGTTCCAACTGATACAGTTGACATTCAAGATACACTTGAGTATAAAGAACGTCCTATCAGAATTCTGGGCAGAGATACCAAAGAGACCCGAAGCAAGACTATTCCTATGTGCAAGATCCAATGGAGCAATCACACAGAGAGAGAAGCAACATGGGAGAAAGAGTCTGACCTCCGGCTACGATATCCTTATCTCTTCGAAGGGTATGCTACGCTTTAATCTCGGGGATGAGATTCTGTTAAGGGGGTAGGACTGTAACAACCCAAAAATCCACATACCAAAAATCACAACTACAAAATTTTTGTTTAAACTCCCATGTGATGATGAGTGTCATGTATAGAAACTCAACCTAAGAGATGCATTAGGTCTAACCCCAACCCAAGTCAACACATAAGCATGGCATAACTCTTGGCATAAACATGTAATTAAATTCCTAAATAAACAAATCATGCATGCATCCTTAATTCCACTTGTGATTTGGATTCTTTTGCTTTATGTATGTTTAACTAACTTACTTAATATTTATGAAAAACCCTAAGTAAAGAATTATTGTTGGAAGAATAAAACACCCCTGTATAAAACTTCAACTATTTTTGAATAACAAAAATAGCCAATAGTCCCTAATACATGGGATGTATTTTGACCACCAATTGAAACACCTTGTGGGACGCACTACATAACTTGAAGCTCAAAGTTTAAACTCTAACTAAATTTGAATCGAAGCAAAAGAAATAAAAGAGAAAGGAAAAGGAGGGAGGCAGTAGCTCAGCCCTGCCTACCTCGACTGGCCTAGCTAGCCTAGCCAAGCCACGCTTCCCCTTTCACGCACACAGCCACTGACGAGTCAGACCCGCCCGTCAGCCGTCACGCGCCGCACGCAGCCACAACGTGCCAAGCGCCTAACAGCCGGACCCCACGCATCAGCCACCCCAGCCACAGTGTCGTCTTCCTCCCCACACCGGCACCGCCTCCGACCGAGACCCGACCAAAGTGATAGACGCAGGCCCGGGGTCACGCACATCGCATGACCCTGTTTCCCCTTGAGCCGCGCCTACGCTACCGCACGCGGGCCGTCGGATGCGTCGCACGCATCACCATCGCCCGATCACAATCCACCATTGGAGCCCTTGGAGCTCGGCTATAAAAGCCAACGCTCGCGAGCCCTAACCCTCAGCCCGTTCGCCGCCACCACTGGTGGCACAGCACCACCCCGTGTCAAGCCAAGAGAGAGGGAGGAGGAAGAAGCAAGGAGGAGAAGGAAGCCGCTGTGGAACCGGACGTCGCCGGAGCCAGGAGCGCCGCCCCGATCGGCTACAGCGACGTAGCTACTCAGCACGGCACTGCATCGCCTCATCACGGCCTTGCCTCACCACCGCACTGCCATCCTACCGCCATGAGCCCTACGGTGAGCCACGTAGTTCGCCGCTCACCGTGCTAGCCGTACTCGCCATGAACGCCACCGCGTTCCCGCACCTGGGGAAAACACAGAGGCGGAGCATTTCCGCTCCTGGACACGCTGCACACACACCGCACGCGCACAAGCCCAAGGCCTGGCCTCACCGACCACTAGCTGCTCGGGAACACCGGCACGACCATACCTAGCCTCTCGGACGCCATGAACAGACCACATTGGAGCACGAGCTCTTGCTCCAGCTTAGCCAACCGATAGCATAGAAGGACCACCACGACCCTCTTGATGAGCCAAACGGAAACGCGAAGCAAAGGGAAGAAAGGGGGTGATGCCGAGCCCTCTGCTCAGGAATGCCAGCTCCGAGCTCTCTGGTCATGCCATGCATACACATCGCACGCGCTCACCATGGTCAGAGCGCAACCATGGTGAGACCACCATGTCTTCTATGTCGTGGTAAAGGCGACGTTGACACCCTGACTGGCTCCGCCATGACGAGAGACACACCGCGCTCACCTTAGCCGAGGATGAAGCCCACTGGAGCCCTGCGTTGCTGCACCGCACCTCGTCGGAGCGCCACCGCCTCTGTTTTGCCCCAACCACTGTGGTCGGAGGCATCGAGAACTCCCGGAGCCCTTCGACCTGCTCGCCATGGTCGTAGAAGCACCATGGAGTCACATGCTCCTCCAACTGGGCTCTCGCTACCACTGCAGCATGTCCATGCACGTCGACGAACCCACACCGCCGTTCACCGTGGCCAGCTAACTGGAGCCGCCCGACCACCACGTTAACTTCACCAGGACACCCGCTATGGCATGGTCAAGCTTTTTCCCACCTTAATTGCACACCCGCGCCGCTGGAGGGGCTCGCTGGTGAGCTCACCACCGGCGGGAGCACGACGGGGAAAAAGATTGTAATTTTTCCCTCGCCGACCACACGTCCGAGCACTTGGTGCACGTGAACCGAACACTGGGAAGGAGTAAGTGGACCAAGTTCTTCATAGACCAGCTTTGCGGACTATGGACCAACACAGGTGGGTTCATCATGAACCGCGCCTCACCTGTTAGACGCAGTTTGACCCCGAACCCACCTGTCAGCCGTGGTTTAGCTCGGATGGTGCCATACTAACGTCATGCCGATGATGAGACCACGCCAGCGTCGGGGACTTTGGTAATCTCTCCGACCACGACAATGACCACTTCGACTACCTCGGCAAGCTTTTCGACCACTTAGACAACCTTTCCGACCACCTAGGCGATCTCACCGACCACGTCGGCGAAGCTCTCCGACCACCTCGGCTAGCCTTCTGACCACGACGGTGATCTCTCTGACCACTTCAGCGATCCTTCTGACCACCTCTGCAACCTCTCCGACCACCCCACCAGCTGATACACCACTCCAAGACCACGAGAACCAGTCACAGTCTGACACGTGTCAACCCTGAATTAATCAGCCTTAATTTAATCTTCGAAAATATATAACTAATTTATACGATCTCGGAAAAATACAAGACCAGGACCAAAATCCATCTAAAATTGAGCTCTACGCAATGAACCCATGTTTGAGTGCATTTGGCTCTTTTGAATTTTCACTGCTTCTTTGTGCTATTCTATAGGCGTCGCTAACGTGACTATAATTCGATCGCTTGCAGACTCGGAGGAGAACTAGACGGACGAGGACCAAGAGTACCGTGAGGAGTACGGAGACGACTACACTGAAGGTGCCACATTCCACCCAATCTCGTAGCACCTATTACGCATGGCTAATATAGAAATGCTAGTGCTTACTTTATTGTCATGATCACATTATG
Organism: Miscanthus lutarioriparius; assembly: GCA_904845875.1. Taxonomy (NCBI): domain Eukaryota; kingdom Viridiplantae; phylum Streptophyta; class Magnoliopsida; order Poales; family Poaceae; genus Miscanthus; species Miscanthus lutarioriparius. The sequence continues at coordinate 71,223,276 of CAJGYO010000012.1, read as the reverse complement.
GTACGACTTGCATGGTAGTGTGTTTCTTGATGGCCTTTACCTTGACGCAACCTTACCCCTGCTCACCCTGCTGTTAGGCTAGTAACATGCTTGCTATTACATTTCATCGCTTATTACTTCTACTACGCTTGCACTACATTGATGCGTGGTGGAAACTGGCGTTATCTGGACCATGGGGAGAGTGCTGCGTGTGTGACTTGGGTGCGTGGAGGGTGAGGGTTGTGTCGACCAAGTTGGACTATACGATGAGCCTGGGGCAAGTCTTGCCGTGGGGTGCTGCCTGGGCACCCCTGGAATGGATACCTGTGTTGGGTAAATGGTATATGAGGTGGCCCGGGGTGTGAACCTTTAATGGGAGGAGCCCAGGGTGGAGGTGCTGTGGTGGCACGGTAAATGGAAACCCTGATGGAGGCATTCTAGCTTGGTCATCCCTAAGGACTTACTAGTACTCAGATTCACCGGGAAGCCTTACGTACCACTCGCCCTATATGGTGCGGGACGGCTGGACTACTTGGTAGGATATTGCCACTACTGCTTGGTTGATAGCGGACAGTGTGAGGAAGGTACGGGGTGCGGAGGATTTCCCCCATACCCTTCCGAGACTTCATGGAGACCTTGTGGACCCGGCTCATGACTCACAGTTTCAGCCACCCCAGACCAGGCTTGGGGTGTACCAGGGCTGAATGGCAGAGTGGCATTATCCTAGGCTAGCAAGCGGCCGGAATTAGCCTAGTTGACGACGGTCAGCGAGGAAGGCAGATCTTATGGTTATGTAAAACCTCTGCAGAGTGTATGGTTGATCGATCGATACATATGCTGACTCGTCGGTAATGGACCTTTCCTGGGTTTCGCTTAAACTAGATAGTGAGATGAGTCCTTCTTTTCTCCCCTGGGAGTGAGTGTTCGAACATAGCCAGGGGCTACGGGCCTTGAGACAGTGCTGAGAGGGAGTTGACCTATCGACTGAGCAATGGTATGCCTGTGGTATGATGATGGTGTGGGGATGGTGGTTTATCGTTCCCAGGATCGAAACCTGGCTCTAGAATGGGAGTGGGGTGGAATGGGTATGTGAATGGAGTTAAAACTTGACCAACTATTATTATATACTTGATTTACTAATGCATAGAAAACCCCAGCCTTATAGGTTCCTCTTGATTACATCCAATTTGCATCCAATTTCCACAAAGCAATGCTCATAGGGTTGGGAGTGGCCAGTACAAATCGTACTGATAAATTTTGGCACACAGGTTCTGCGGAGGAGTATAGCTCCGAGGAGTTTGACGGTTGAGGGGTTCGTGCCTACGCTTGAGTTTGGCGATCTTATCTTCAAGCTGTTCTAAATGAATGCTACTTTTGATTCCGCCAATGCGGCGATATAATAATTTATGTATTCCGCACTATTTGTACTCTGATATTATCGTTGTATGGATATGATATTCGACTGGAATTTGTGTAATATGATCTACAATGGTCTTATTACACTTTGACTTTGTGGATTTGCCTTCGTGGAAATCGGGGTTGTTTCAGAGTTTGTGTGGCGATGAATTTCATCTTCCGATGAGTTCAACCCTATAAGGAGAGGGTGCATCCTAGGTACGATTTATGGGGGAGACCATAGCACCCGTGAGGTGCCTGAGCCTATAGAACGGAACAAAGTTGTTCATCGCACTACGCTGATGTTCAACACCACGGTGCATGTTGCCATTAAGGAGCCTCAAAGAGCCTTCAACATTATGAATCCACCTACAGCGGTAATAGTCTACTTGGTGTGTATGCTTCTTTTTTAACATTTTGCAATGTACTCATTCATGTTTTTGAAGATTCATGGATAGGACTAGGTGGTATACTTCTCTGCCGTGCTGTCAGACGACTGGCTGATCACCGTTGATTCCTAGCCAAGCAGTCCCGAGCATCAGTCTAGCTCGAGAGCTGATGAGGACAGGTCGACCGGCCTGGGAGATGAAGATGAAGGAGATCAGTCCACCTATCTTCATGAGAAGGTTTGGGGAAAATGGCCAGTGGAGGATGAGCCATCCCCAAAGAGGAGGAAAACATTGAGTTCCTCTTGCCATGATGTGGGAGGTGTCAGCATTGGAGACCCCGTCCCTCTCCGAAGGTGGAAGATGGTCTGTCAGACTCGTCTGGTGACGATGAGACCATGATTCCCCCTCCTCTGACCACCAAGACGCCCCCGCTAGCTACACACGCTAGGGTGGAGACGAGTGAGAGGCACCCAGCATGGGAGGTGGCTAGCCAAGTCCCCAAGTGAAAGATCCTTGTTTGGTTTTGGTAATTGAGTGACAACCTTAGGTGGATTAATATGTGTTTGAGTGAGATACATAGGTGATTAGTCCACAAGTACATCATGTGTGAGCAACCTATGCCATGAGGTGAAATGGCTTGGATATGTTGCAAGGCTCACACATGTGATGAACGAGTTCATTATTGCATATGAGACATGAAATGGAGTCATGTGACTAAGGTGGAGAAGATCAAGACAAGACTTGGCTTGATGGACCGGTTGCAAATGTGAAGGGCAAGTTGGTGGCTTTGGAGCGATGGACCGTGTGGTGGTGAAGCTTGAGCAAGACTTGGCGCCAATGGACGAAGGCAACGGTGAAAAGCAAGTGAGGTCAAGATCGATGAACCAACAAGGTCACGTGATGATATGAAGTGGATCATGTCATTTGTTGATCAAGGATGGTGCATGTGTTGCATCAACATCGGAGGAGATGGAATGGAATGCGAAAGGCAAAGGTATATCCTATAGGGCATTTCATTTCACTAGTCATAGGTGTGTAGAGAATTTTATGACCAGGTTTAGGATAGATGGCCGTACTATCAAGATGAGCAAACTTATTTGCATATCGGTCATCTAGTGCCACTCGAGTGATCTAACTTTGCGTTGTTGCTAGGATCGAGTGGCATGGTGAATTGAGTGACTAATCCTTTGAAAAATGTTTGTGAAAATGCTAACACACATTCACATGATGGTGTACACTTGGTGGTGTTGGCACATTTGCAAAGGAGAAGTCGTTGGAGTTGAATTGGATCAACCTGGAGAAGAGAAAAAAGTTTTTCGGTGTACTCTAAACTATAGGATGGTTCTTGGATTAGAATTCTGCATTGATACATTGTGCTTTAGATCAAATATGCAAGTGGGATGTGTATCCCTATGAGTAAGCTTTCCAAAATGTCCAAGATCATTGAAATCAAACTTCGGAGCTAAGAGGTATAGCCGTTTTAGCGATGAAAGGTCTGTGACCGGACTTTGTGACCGGACGCGTCCGGTTAGCACCTACGAGTCCAGTCAGTATTTGTTTTGCATGCAAAGGTGACTGGACGGTATGAGAGTTCGATCAGTGATGACCTGACGCGTCCAGTCAACAAAAGAGCTCTCTAGAACCTCTTTGGAAGTGACCAGACTCTAGGAGAGTCGAGTCCGGTCATAGGAGAAAGGGGAGTCTGGTCAGTTGTGCAGAGGCGCATTGGTGACCAGACTTGGCCTTGGCGCGGCTGGTCACTGGACCTAGGTGCGTCTAGTCAGGAGTATATGTGCACGGGAGCTAGTTGTTGGCAAGCAATGGTTATCTTCGAACAACGAGGCTACATGGCTGCATCTCAGTGACCGAACTCTAGACCGGACTCTAGGGGTGAGTCTGGTCAGCTAGTCCGGTCAGTGCGTAGAAATTAGGATGAAGGGGGTAATGGCTATTTTAACCCTTGGGGCTATAAAAGGAGTGTGTGGCCAGCCTTGGCACATGCTTGGCACCCTTGGGACTTAGTGTCCATGCTTGGGGAGTGCTACGAGAGCCCTCTAATTCACTTGTGCTTGCAAGAGTGCGAATCGATTGCGATTGAGTGATTCTAGTGCGATTGCATTGTGAGATTGCATCGAGTGGCACTAGGTGTTCGAGTTGCAAGCCAGTGGTGCTTGTTACTCTTGGAGGTTAACACCTCCTAGACATCTTGGTGGTGGTCTTCATTGAAGCACACAAGAAGATTGTGCGGTGCTCTGGAGAAGGATTTGTGAGGGTCACCCCGCGAGAGCCACGAAGAGCAACACTAGTAGAGCGTGTCATTGAGCTACCCTCACTTTTGGAGTAGGTTCTTGCAGTGCCCAACTTGTGGGCTTGGCGGGTGATGCCAATTAGCCGCCAAACCACCAAGTGAGCAGTCGACACTGTAACACCCCAGGTGTTTATCATCAGTTAAGCAATAGGTTTGAGCTCAAACATGACATGTCAAGTGGTAATCAAGGTGTCAAGATCAAATTTACATGATGGAGCTCCAACTTAAACTTGGGCCATGCACATTGCTTACATATGGACCCTTGTTAAGATTATGCAAGAGTAATGTTAAACATGCTTATTCCATGTACATTACATCCCCATGCATCCATCTAGACCCGTGGAAAAGTTTCATGAAGTTTGGAATCAAAAAGTCACATGAAATGATAAGTCATATCTTGGCATGAATTGCTTTATCAAGTGGATGGAAACCTATGAAGTCAACCAAACCTTGGTACCTTGCTCAAACAACTCTACTTGCACTCATGAACAAAAGTTATGAAGGGTTCATGTTGAGCAGGTGGCCAGAAAATGCTCCAATGGATCAAAAAGGATAATTTAAGCTTCATCGTGATCCTACTTTGGTCAAAGTAGAACAGTAGGTTCTATACCAGTTTTGAAGTTGCACCTTAAATAAAAGTTGAAGATTGAGTAGAGTAGAACAAACTTTGTTTTTGGAGCAAGAGCCAGATCAACTTGGAACTAAGTCAAACAGAGGCTCGAAAATTGAATCAGCGGCTGTTTTCAGACTTAGAATTTTTCTAAGTCTGGAATTCATCGTCGTCGCCATTGGCATTCCGCGTTCTCCAAATTTTGCTAAGCAACTTGAGTTGGTCCAAAAATAAAAGTTGGAGATAATTATTTGGAGAAGAGGATACCCAAAGATGGGATCAATTGGACCAAGTTTGACTTCCCAAAATGAACAAAAACCGAGCTTTACTTTGATCGACATTAATTCATTGACAGTGTCAAATTAGGGCCTATTTATCTCTTAATCCTTTGCTCTAATGGCTATGAACCTTTAACAAAATTTGTAGAGCATCGGATGGAGATCAAACTTCGTTAAGGGCCCACCATCAAATTCCCTACCGAACCAGCCCAAAAATGGCTTCCAAGACGCTGGCTGGATCGCGCTCGCCACCGCTTTCGTCAAAATGCCGACGCGTGGCGTATGTGGCAGCCATGCGAGCCGAAAGCGCCCCCACCTCCATGCCGCGTGCCCCTGTGCCCGATCACGGATAACCGAGCCCCGCCGAGCTCTCCATCCCTTCTCCACTCCCCTGCTCGCTCCCTCTCAAGCTCTCCTCGCTCCGCTCTGTGGCGGGGCGTCGTCCCGCCATGGCCGGGCGGGCCGAGCTCACCGTCGCCGCCGCTCCCTAGCTTCCGAGCCCCCTCATGACCAACCATGCGAACCACCGCCTCCGCCTCCTTCTCCTCTCCGACCAGCGATCCTCGGCCGCGGAGAGACCGCTGCCGACCCAGGCCCATGACATCGGAGCTACCATTGTGTGGGCCGCCGCGACGTGGTCGGGGCTCCACGCCCACCTCGGGCCGAGCCGAGGCCACCGCATGAGTCTTGCTGAGCCTCCCGATGCTCCGCCGCTGCTCCACCATCGCCAAGAGCCCCCTCGACCGTCACCGACGAGCCACAAGTGCCTCCTCTCGCTTCCTAATCCCGTCGGGGACTGTTTACTAGAATTCGACGTAAGTCGTGGGCCTAGCTGCAATGTCAGTGACTCAGATGAATAGTGCCGATAAGGACCTATTTGCAGTAAATTTGCTGAATCTTTGGAAATTCATAGTAATTCATAGGAAATTCGTAAAATAGCAAATGATGACTTTTTGGAATCCTTGTGAAATTCTCTATGCAATAGATCTATAATATTACATGTTTTACTTTAAAGTTTTAGCTGTAAAAATATATTTATGCAGCTAGGTTTGTAATGCTAGTGGTATTTGTCTTTTTCATAACTGTAGATCTAGGGCTCCAAATGAAGTGAAATTTTTGTGGCATGCTAATCATGTGATAGTTGATGTGTGGTAAAAATTTCATGAGTATTGGATGAAGTATGAGTGAGTTATTGGTTTATCTTGCTCTCACATGATTTCTTGCTTTAGCAACTTGTCTTTTTCATAGAGGTTGCTATACATATTCAAATAGAGTGAAATTTGGACAGTAGACTATTGAGAGGATATGTGAGCCACTGTAATTTTTGTAGAATTTATTGTATACTTTTGGTATATGTTCATTAAGTCACCTTGTTATCTAAAATAAATTAAGAAATGCATTAAAAGAGTTTATTTGGTCATGGACCCTAGGTTTTCTGGTGTTCTTTAGTCATGTGTGACATGTTGGTAAAGTTGGTTTTGCCCAATTATGTGTTTGCAACATAAGTTAATAATTATTTTCTTGCCGATGTGGTTTATGGACAGATCTGAGAACTTAGCAAAGTTCTTCATGATAATGTGCTTTGTTGTGAAACTTGTTTATACAAAAGTTGTAGATAATTCATGTATCTAGCTACTGTTAAAATTTGGTGTCATTTGGCCAAGTAGTTTAAGAGTTACAACTGTTTAAAGTTAGAGTACAGGATTTGTTGCTCTCTGTTTTGTATGAACCAGTTTCTGTAAAGGTATAATTTCGACATACTTAACTTGTGAATCATGCTATGATGGTTACAGATGAAATGTAGATAATTTCATAAGCTTTCCAAAATGTCTTCTTGCAAGTCATTTGGATTTGTGTAACTACAGTTATGCTTCTCTGAAGTTGCAATCAGTTTTATGTCCATGTCTGGACAGGTCTGAAACATCTACATGTTTGACCTGTTTAACTTTGTAATTAGCTTTTTATGTAACCATCAATCTTGTATACAATTTCTATGGATTTTCATAAAGTCTTAGATCATCCTTGGGGGATGTTTGTAGCTCAAGTTATGTTTGAAACAAGTGACTGTTTGCTGCTGTCCAAATCTGCTTGTATCTAGAATTGTTTGCTTCTACTTGCTCTTGTTTGTATGATTGCAAATGGTTATCTTGGACACCTAGAGTTAAGGTAGCATGCCTAAAATGTTTTGCTAAATTGTGAAGTACTTGATCATGTATAGCTAGCTGGTTGTATGACATGCTTATGTGTGTATAGTGTAACATATGCTTGTTTAGTATGCTTGTTGCATTCCTTCATGTGTATTCTTTATGTTCATGCATCTGCATCTATGCATCTCATCCTAGGTACGCTAGGTACAGCACGTGGACGTGGAGCGCATGATGTGGAGACAGACGATGGTGTATGGTGGACCTATCCCGAAGGTGGAAGGACTGGACAAGTGCTAGAACGGGAGATGCTCACTTAGCGAGTGTCGTCTACCTAACACTGACTTGTGTCGGATCCCAGGCAAGCCCCGTAGCATATTAAGCCTCCTAATTTCCGAAATGCAGTTACAGTATTATTGTTACATATATATATATTGTTGCATTAAGTTTAGGTGTTGGATGCAAACACTTGCTGCATTGGTTATCCAATCCTTGTCCAGATATTGATACCCTGAATCCTATGTAGCTCAGGCTCGTGTAGTGCTTAGCCCTGCTCAAACACGGTAGAAGTCGGGTGATTTCCTGTCACCTGTGAGAGATAGGAAGATACATATGGCACGGTTGGCTATATTTGCTATCGTGGAAAAGAACCAGTCTTAATTTGAAATGAAGACCGGACGGAGGCTTGCCGGTTTGCGTGACTCTGATCCAGGTCGATTAAGGACCAATCTTGGAGCCTTTCCTATTCATGTTGAACGCATGCCTCTCTCTTAGTTGGCCGGGTCTGGAGACCGACCACGAAGCCGAGTAGCTCACCTCAGGCCGGGAGTCGATAAGTATAAAGTGCGCCTCGGAAGGGAGCCGTAGGCGTGAGTCCAAGGGCAGGTGATTTAAAAGTCCTGATCGTCCTGGCAGAAGGGTAATCCCTGAGAGTGCTGGCGCTGATCGAACCCGTGAATTTGGTTCCTAAGATGTTCCAAAGGTGACCCACGGCTACCCTTGCAAAGTATGTCGGGGTGAGAGTTAGAATACCCCTCACCTGAGTTGTAATTCGATTGAATCGCCGTCTCTCCAGTTAGTGAGAACTTGACGGGCTTATCTCCAATGTAGATACACTAAATAACCTAATGGTTCGGAAATGATGATATGATGATGACAGCCTTATTATACCTGCTATGGTTAATATTGTTTGCTCCTAATAAGTGAGTGCTCTAGTACAGGTGCTAATCTAGTGGATAGGTAAATGATGATAAGCTTGATGCTAAGTTTAAATTGGTTACTATGCTCATAAGCTCTTTTATGCAAAAGTGTCAAGCTAGCCCACCTCATAAGCCTTGCATGACCCTTGGTGTCACTTGTTTTGGTTTCCGAAGCGGGGTAAGTCTGGCTGAGTACATTCGAGTACTCGTGGTTTATCCCACCATGTTGCGGTGAAGTTCTTGGCTGTGTGAAGATGGTGGCTAACCGTCGATGGGCTCGGTGATTCTATAGTTACTTCTCATCTATATGCTTTTGTCGGATGATGTCACTTATGCTAGCAATGTATTTGGAACATATATTAATGTAATCTTTTGAAAGCTATGTTGTTTTCACTAATCGGTTTTGAAACCCAAACTTGTACTATTATTTTTGAATTCATTTGTAATATTATTTTCCGCTGCAACCCTGCGTATGTGATGTGTATTTGCTTAATCACGCGATCTTGGTTGTGATGTTGATTTACCGAGGTCTTTTGGGACACTCGGCGGACTACCGGGTTTATATGAGTGAAAGTATGTGTGTGTCAACGTGTTAGCGGGGACAACCGTACTTGATCTTGTATAAATTGGGTGGTTCTGTTACAGCTGGCATCAGAGCAAGATTAAGCATAATACGGTCATGTACATTGTTTTAAAAACAAAGTTTGGTTTTAAAAAGCCTATTTTAACTAAAACTTTAGCTACAGGAAAATTTGTCAAAAACTAATTTGCAAAACTATGCTAGCGACATCCTCCTTTATGCCTAGTTAAGGACTATTAGGTGGCTATCTAAGTACTAACATGGGGGTTTTTACTTTCGTCGTCCATATGACGTGCTATTGTATGGATGCCATTCGTTTGAATGGTAATGTATGGATCAATTGTCTCTACGCCCAGGTAAGTGTGAGTTGTGAGAGCATGACCGTCCCACTGTCGGTCTAGGGGAAAGTTAGCTGTGGTTACTGGAATATTTACATGTTATACACATGTATATATGAAGGTACTTAATTATGGGTATATTTATCGTGTAGCTATGGATATCAAGTATATACATCCGGGGATGTATATATGGAGAGTATCTTAGTTCTTCGCTTTCATTGTATGCTTATTTATCTCTTGTGGGGATGGGCTGCAATGAATTTGCTGTGCAGTACGCTAACCACGAATGCGTAGATTGAATGTAGCTAACGACTAGCTATATATCGAGAGAGTACGTATTATGCCACCGACATAGAATGGGATTGCCACCTTAGGCTGGCAATTTCGTGAGGACGAATAGGACGAGCATGCATCATGATTGTGCTTGTGCATAAATATGCTTCCCTCACCTTGTCCTAATGCTAAGTAGCTTGTGATCAATGTGATGTCACTATTTTCCCCACGTGTGAAGCTAGCCAAAATGCCTTGTCCCATGCTTTGCTTGAATAGCTATCTTTGGAAGTTAGTGTGTGATTAGCTTTTGCCTCGTATGTTGGCTTCCAAAGGAAATAGATGACGAGTTAATAGTTAACAAAAAGTTCACCCCTTTGAAAACTAAATTGCTAAATGTAAGTAAAACTTGTTTTGTAGAGATATCCACCTACTCAGTAAAAAGGAAACAAAAGATAACAGTGCCTTACCACCATGTTTTGCATGATATGTGTAGTGGTGTTGTTGTAGGTGACTGCTTGTTATGTACGAGCTTTGTGCTTCGTAATAGCCATTTAAGCTAATTGGATTGAGTGTTTCGAAATGCTCGCTTAAGACCATGATGTAGGCGTGGATGCTCGTTATCTAGGTAGTGCCATAGTTGTCACCCTTTTGTCCTCGGTAAGCATACGAGTGTCAAATAGCTTTATCCTAAAACAACGCTCAAGTTACGTAATCTTGCAGCTTGTCGTCTCCAATTAAGTTCTCTCTTAGGAACCTAAGCTCGTGTACATGTGGTTGCTAGCCTTGAACGTTGCGCTATGAAGACCTTTATCCATGCTTTTGCTCAACATTAGGCCCAAGCTTAGTTCCCTTAAATGCTTGCATATTTCATGGTTGTCCCGCTCCTATGTGGGAGGACCCTACTGCAAAAATCCTTGTTAGATCTTATTGCTCCTTCTCCTACTGATAATCTGGTGCAACGATAATCGCTATCTGCCCTGGCTTTGGAACCTTCTACTCGCAGATCATGTCGTTGCTTTATCAACTGAATCTCTAGTCACTGCAATGGCTCTGTCCCTCGAATCTCATGTATTTTGCCTCCAACCCTTTCAAGTCTCTGGATGTTTATCAGTCTTGATCTTATGATGCTACTCGACAAGACCAAATCTCATGTTAATCTTTATCTGGTAATCACTTGGGTGGACACAAGACGATATGGAAATTAGCAAGAGTCTCTGCTTAGTTGCCTTCGACAATTAGGCTATGTTCTTTTCTTGTTGTGTTTTGATCTTCTGATCGCCTCCTTGTTAATTCCTAACCTTGTGACTATCCTTGATTGCTATCCCTCTTTTGCACAATGCTTGTTCTTACAATCTAATTGGTGCCACCGGAAATTTCACTTTGGGTGTATGTCCAGTAATGGTGCCATGATTAGCGATCTACGGTGCCTCGACGGAACCTAGGGCCTCCTTGTGGCCGGCCGCAGACATGGTTGTGCTATTGGGTGTGCGCAGGTATCGAGGTTTCTAGTCATGATCCATTGTAGAACTGCACCGATGTGTTATTTTCACGTGAGCTCTTCCTTGGTTATCTATCCATATCTTATCGAAGATCCATATATCAGACCAAAAGTAGTAGATTTTCCTTTTGAAGTCACAAAAAGGATAACCTTTGAAGAACAGGTCACCGACATAAACATAAATAGACTACAAGAGGTGGTAGACAAGTGACTCCACTTGGTTGTCCTAGTATTGACGTCCGTCACCTAGTGAACAACTTATGTCATCACTGTTGGATCAGAAAGACACACAACAATTAATGTTGGATAAGTTGTTAGTCGATAAGAATCGAGCGTCACATTATGATTATGACCTGCTATCCAAGTCTTGATTATTATGTGTATGCTGATCGCATACAAGATCAACAATCTCTAGTGTGACCCCTTGTCTGCTGACTACGATGGCGACCATCTGTCATGCGTCAATCACACAGATAGTACAAAACGTTGTATCGGCTACGTAAGGAGCTAGCTAAAGCATGTGCCTTGTTTTGATCAACATCATTGTGCCCTAGGTACCACAAACGGATTTGTTCAAGGTTTTATTAGACCAAGTGCTAGAGAATATTCAGAAATGGTTCCTTGTCTCTGTAGGAATGCCCTACATGTGAAATAATGCTTTGTGCCCTGTGAGAACAGTCCACACTTCCAATGCTTGTGCATCATCAAGTTGGTGTCTAAATCAAACAATTTAAGTTGTTTTCTGAGAACCACATATGGAAAACCTTAGTCTACATCCTCAGAGAAAAGAGCTGCTGCTGCTGCTGCTATACAAAGAGATCGAGAGTATAGAACACACACCACAACGTACGAAGCAAAGAAAGAGAAGAACGAGAAATATGTCTACATTTTTAAGATACAGAGCCGAACATCTTCAAGCCAACGATTAGTGACTCAAACGAAGTTCGATTGACCCCAAACTTGGTGATCTCATTCCTTGCTTAGGACCCTTCAATGTCTTAAGTTGGTTTGAGTATTGGTTGAGTAAAACATCGGATTTGAGAGATATCTTGTCGGCTCGGTTTGCTGCCATTTCAGAACAGAGCAGTTTTGGTAGATGAATTGTTTAGAAGGTCAAACGATGTCCGGTTGAGTTGAATTTTGGTGAGTAGTTAGAAGACCCATGGATCTACATGCCCACCAAAATTTGTGCATATTGGAGCAGTAGTTTGTGAAATATGAATAGAAAACAAAAGGGTACAGAATCTGTAATTTCGCTGTGACTGCGATCATCCTTTGCATTAGATGGTTGTGTTTGTAATTCATGCCAAGAAATTACAACTTTTAGGTGTATTGCTGTTAGACAACCCTCCATACCCTTGAGAAGACTAATTGCACCCCTATGTGCCTTGCTTTTGCCCTCTTAGATCAGCAATGCGCGAGCAGTCCAGGTGTTCTAGAAGTCAAATTGTGCCCTTGCAATTCGAAAGTAATTGGAAAGGTGTTAAACCATAGATTTTTGGATTATGGTTTTTGAGATATTGATGGACCTAAGAATGGAAGCCTCGACGTCAAATATAGTTTAAGAAAGCTGGTTTTGCTACGATGCAAGTCAACCCAACTTGCTGTGCAACTGCACCACGAAGGCAAATTGTACTTAACCTGCTTGGTAGTGATCTAGTCCCTAGTTTTGTGATTACTTGCAACTTGTGTTGCCCTCCAAGCCTCGCTAACATCCTTCTGCATCAATGGTTCTCCAATGCTGACATGCCTAAGGTGTCTTCCATGTGTTTTACCCAAGGGTTTGCCTCAGATACAACTCAGATAACTATTACCGTTTGGATATGAGAATTCCCTTAAATAATGGTCGTCGAGAACGCTGAGTCAACAGAGTCAGCTATCACATTCACCGCTCACTCAACAGACTCAGATAATACAGTGTCGTTATCAGAGAAAGAGCACTATATATAAGGAACATTATGTAGCTTTCCATCAGTGACATCTAATTGATTGCATAGCTACAACCAGTTTGGATATTGGTTAACTAGCTTCTCATACCCTCAAAGGATGTTTACCCCGTCTATGATCACATCCTTTATGAGAAGTTGTGCTCAAACCACTTTAGTAGAGAACTGCTTTTCAAACCTTGGGAACAAATATAGCATCGTTGCAAGGAATATCTGTCAACAGACTGTGGGCTAGTGCAAAGTCCATAGGTCTATGTTGTATCCACTAGGGAAGTAGATGTTACAAGTATTTAGTCTACGCTTGTATCACTCTTCGTACATCGTGGACGAAGTACGCAGGACAGTGCTATCTTGGATTCCTTCCAATGTAACAATGCTTTATGGACGCCAACGAAAGAAATTCTTTAGACAACAACTTACGACAAAGAGCAAGTATCAGAAAGTGTCGTGACCAAATTAGTCTCTCTGATACTCCAAAGTTAAATAGCCTAATGCTATCACTGATGTTGGAAACTGGATGACAAGTTTTTCTTCCCTTAAGAGTCTTTCGCACCAAATCTCGGGACGCGATTCCTTTAAGGGGGGAGGGCTGTAACACCCCAGGTGTTTATCATCTGTTAAGCAATAGGTTTGAGCTCAAACATGACATGTCAAGTGGTAATCAAGGTGTCAAGATCAAATTTACATGATGGAGCTCCAACTTAAACTTGGGCCACGCACATTGCTTACATATGGACCCTTGTTAAGATTATGCAAGAGTAATGTTAAACATGCTTATTCCATGTACATTACATCCCCATGCATCCATCTAGACCCGTGGAAAAGTTTCATGAAGTTTGGAATCAAAAAGTCACATGAAATGATAAGTCATATCTTGGCATGAATTGCTTTATCAAGTGGATGGAAACCTATGAAGTCAACCAAACCTTGGTACCTTACTCAAACAACTCTACTTGCACTCATGAACAAAAGTTATGAAGGGTTCATGTTGAGCAGGTGGCCAGAAAATGCTCCAATGGATCAAAAAGGATAATTTAAGCTTCATCGCGATCCTACTTTGGTCAAAGTAGAACAGTAGGTTCTATACCAGTTTTGAAGTTGCACCTTAAATAAAAGTTGAAGATTGAGTAGAGTAGAACAAACTTTGTTTTTGGAGCAAGAGCCAGATCAACTTGGAACTAAGTCAAACAGAGGCTCGAAAATTGAATCAGCGGCTGTTTTCAGACTTAGAATTTTTCTAAGTCTGGAATTCATCGTCGTCGCCATTGGCATTCCGCGTTCTCCAAATTTTGCTAAGCAACTTGAGTTGGTCCAAAAATAAAAGTTGGAGATAATTATTTGGAGAAGAGGATACCCAAAGATGGGATCAATTGGACCAAGTTTGACTTCCCAAAATGAACAAAAACCGAGCTTTACTTTGATCGACATTAATTCATTGACAGTGTCAAATTAGGGCCTATTTATCTCTTAATCCTTTGCTCTAATGGCTATGAACCTTTAACAAAATTTGTAGAGCATCGGATGGAGATCAAACTTCGTTAAGGGCCCACCATCAAATTCCCTACTGAACCAGCCCAAAAACGGCTTCCAAGACGCTTACTGGATCGCGCCACCACCGCCGTCAAAATGCCGACGCGGCGTGGCGGGCGTGGCGACCATGCGCGCGAGCCGAAGCGCCCACCTCCATGCCGCGTGCCCCCTGCCCGTCTCGATGCGGATAACCAGAGCCCCGCCGAGCTCTCCATCCCTTCTCCACTCCTGCTCGCTCCCTCTCGCGCTCTCTCCTCCCCGCTCTATGGCGGGGCGTCGCGTCGCCATGGTCAAGGCGGGCCGAGCTCACCGTCGCCGCCGTTCCCTAGCTTCCGAGCCCCCTCATGACCAACCATGCGAACCACCGCCTCCGCCTCCTTCTCCTCTCCGACCGGCGATCCTCGGCCGAAGCGGGAGATCGCCCGCAGCAGCCAGACCATCGGAGCTGCCATTGTGTGTGGCCGCCCGTGCACGTGGTCAGGCTCCACGCCCACCTCGGGCCGAGCCGAGGCCACCGGCGAAAGTGCTTGCTGGCCTCCCGATGCTCCGCCGCTGCTCCACCATCGCCGAAGAGCCCCTACGACCGTCACCGACGAGCCACAGGCCTCCTCTCGCTTCCTAAATCCCGTCAGGGACTGTTTACTAGAATTCGACGTAAGTCGTGGGCCTAGCTGCAATGTCGGTGACTCGGATGAATAGTGCCGATAAGGACCTATTTGCAGTAAATTTGCTGAATCTTTGGAAATTCATAGTAATTCATAGGAAATTCGTAAAATAGCAAATGAGGACTTTTGGAATCCTTGTGAAATTCTCTATGCAATAGATCTATAATATTACATGTTTTACTTTAAAGTTTTAGCTGTAAAAATATATTTATGCAGCTAGGTTTGTAATGCTAGTGGTATTTGTCTTTTTCATAACTGTAGATCTAGGGCTCCAAATGAAGTGAAATTTTTGTGGCATGCTAATCATGTGATAGTTGATGTGTGGTAAAAATTTCATGAGTATTGGATGAAGTATGAGTGAGTTATTGGTTTATCTTGCTCTCACATGATTTCTTGCTTTAGCAACTTGTCTTTTTCATAGAGGTTGCTATACATATTCAAATAGAGTGAAATTTGGACAGTAGACTATTGAGAGGATATGTGAGCCACTGTAATTTTTGTAGAATTTATTGTATACTTTTGGTATATGTTCATTAAGTCACCTTGTTATCTAAAATAAATTAAGAAATGCATTAAAAGAGTTTATTTGGTCATGGACCCTAGGTTTTCTGGTGTTCTTTAGTCATGTGTGACATGTTGGTAAAGTTGGTTTTGCCCAATTATGTGTTTGCAACATAAGTTAATAATTATTTTCTTGCCGATGTGGTTTATGGACAGATCTGAGAACTTAGCAAAGTTCTTCATGATAATGTGCTTTGTTGTGAAACTTGTTTATACAAAAAGTTGTAGATAATTCATGTATCTAGCTACTGTTAAAATTTGGTGTCATTTGGCCAAGTAGTTTAAGAGTTACAACTGTTTAAAGTTAGAGTACAGGATTTGTTGCTCTCTGTTTTGTATGAACCAGTTTCTGTAAAGGTATAATTTCGACATACTTAACTTGTGAATCATGCTATGATGGTTACAGATGAAATGTAGATAATTTCATAAGCTTTCCAAAATGTCTTCTTGCAAGTCATTTGGATTTGTGTAACTACAGTTATGCTTCTCTGAAGTTGCAATCAGTTTTATGTCCATGTCTGGACAGGTCTGAAACATCTACATGTTTGACCTGTTTAACTTTGTAATTAGCTTTTTATGTAACCATCAATCTTGTATACAATTTCTATGGATTTTCATAAAGTCTTAGATCATCCTTGGGGATGTTTGTAGCTCAAGTTATGTTTGAAACAAGTGACTGTTTGCTGCTGTCCAAATCTGCTTGTATCTAGAATTGTTTGCTTCTACTTGCTCTTGTTTGTATGATTGCAAATGGTTATCTTGGACACCTAGAGTTAAGGTAGCATGCCTAAAATGTTTTGCTAAATTGTGAAGTACTTGATCATGTATAGCTAGCTGGTTGTATGACATGCTTATGTGTGTATAGTGTAACATATGCTTGTTTAGTATGCTTGTTGCATTCCTTCATGTGTATTCTTTATGTTCATGCATCCGCATCTATGCATCTCATCCTAGGTATGCTTAGGTACAGCACGTGGACGTGGGCGCATGATGTGGAGACAGACGATGGTGTATGGTGGACCTATCCCGAAGGTGGAAGGACTGGACAAGTGCTAGAACGGGAGATGCTCACTTAGCGAGTGTCGCCTACCTAACAACTCGACTTGTGTCGGATCCCGTGCAAGCCCGTAGCATATTAAGCCTCCTAATTTCCGAAATGCGATTCTGATATTATTGTTACATATATATATATTGTTGCATTAAGTTTAGGTGTTGGATGCAAACACTTGCTGCATTGGTTATCCAATCCTTGTCCAGATATTGATACCCTGAATCCTATGTAGCTCGAGCTGCTCGTAGTGCTTAGCCCTGCTCAAACACGGTAGAAGTCGGGTGATTTCACATGTCCGTGAGAGATAGGAAGATACATATGGCACGGTTGGCTATATTTGCTATCGTGGAAAAGAACCAATCTTAATTTGAAATGAAGACCGGATTGGAGGCTTGCCGGTTTGCGGTGACTCCGTCTGGTATGTCGATTAAGGACTGAATCTTGGAGCCTTTCCTGTTCATGTTGAACGCATGCCTCTCTTTAGTTGGCTGGGTCTGCAGACCGACCACGAAGCCGAGTAGCTCACGTCCAGGCCGGGAGTCGATAAGTATAAAGTGCGCCTCGGAAGGAGCCGTGGCGTGAGTCCAAGGCGGGTGATTTAAAAGTCCCGATCTCGTCTGGCGTAAGGGTAATCCACGAGAGTCTTGGCGCCGATCGAACCCGCAATTTGGTTCCCGAGATGTTCCAAAGGTGACCCACGGCTACCCTTGCAAAGTATGCCGGGGTGAGAGTTAGGAATACCCCTCACCTGAGTTGTAATTCGATTCAATCGCCGCCTCTCTCCCGGTTAGTGAGAACTTGACGGGCTTATCTCCAATGTAGATACACTAAATAACCTAATGGTTCGTAAATGATGATATGATGATGACAAATATTATATACCTGCTATGGTTAATATTGTTTGCTCCTAATAAGTGAGTGCTCTAGTACAGGTGCTAATCTAGTGGATAGGTAAATGATGATAAGCTTGATGCTAAGTTTAAATTGGTTACTATGCTCATAAGCTCTTTTATGCAAAAGTGTCAAGCTAGCCCACCTCATAAGCCTTGCATGACCCTTGGTGTCACTTGTTTTGGTTTCCGACGGTAAGTCTCGGCTGAGTACATTCGAGTACTCGTGGTTTATCCCACCATGTTGCGGTGAAGTTCTTGGCCCGTGAAGATGGTGGCTAACCGCCGATGGGCTCGGTGATTCTATAGTTACTTCTCATCTATATGCTTTTGTCGGATGATATCACTTATGCTAGCAATGTATTTGGAACATATATTAATGTAATCTTTTGAAAGCTATGTTGTTTTCACTAATCGGTTTTGAAACCCAAACTTGTACTATTATTTTTTGAATTCATTTGTAATATTATTTTCCTTTGCAACCCTCATGTATGTGATGTGTATTTGCTTAATCACGCGATCTTGGTTGTGATGTTGATTTACCGAGGTCTTTTGGGACACTCGGCGGACTACCGGGTTTATATGAGTGAAAGTATGTGTGTGTCAACGTGTTAGCGGGGACAGCCGTACTTGATCTTGTATAAATTGGGTGGTTCTGTTATAGACACAGCGGAGACTAGCGTGTTGGCAAGGACGTGAACCTCGGGATAAAAATCATCATGTCATCTTTGTCATCCTGTTGGTTTGCATCCTCCTTTCACAAGCTTGTAGTTACTTTCATATACTTCATGCTTGTGTAGTTGTTCTTGTAAGTAGTTAGTTTGTGTAGCTTGCTTGTTACCTTCTTTCTTGTGTAGTATAGAAGTAGCTCCCTTGCATGGCTAATTTAGTTTGAGTAACCTTGTTAGTCACTTTGCTTAGTTTGTGTAGCTAAGTAATTTGTGCTCTCTAATTGCACAATAGTTGCCTTGTTATTGAGCATTGCTAGTGAGCTTAGGCTTTGTGCTTTTGCATACTAGTTGTGTAGGAACTCCCCCATGCTTGAATTACTAGCTGCATAGGTTTGTGTGACCTTGCTCTAGAATTGATTAGGTGAGCTCTAACTAGCCCGACACCTTTGTTGCCTAATTAGGATCTTTGTAAGGAGCTTGAAACATAGATAGAGGGGTGTAGTATTGCCTAGACCGATAGTTTTAATTCCGCATTTGTTTTGGTTAGCTGGTGTGATTAATTTTAGAAAGGATTATTCACCCCCCTTCTAGTCTGCCATCTCGACCCTACACCGAGCCAACTCAGGAGTCCGCACCAGCGATAGTCGAGGTTGCTAGCCTAATAACTATACCAGCACCAGTTGGCCTTGTTGCTGGGCAGGATGTCTCAGGGAGGTCTTGCCACTTCAAGATGATTTAGCGGGAGTCTAAACTGTATGTTCTCTTCATTCGTAGCCGTTTTTGGGTAATAGGTTAATGTTTTACGAAGTTCTTTGTTGACGCAGCATGGAGTCAACCAAGGATCTGAGTCCACCGGGCATCACTGAGTATCAGCATGAAGCGGAGCTGGTGGTGCCGAGCACCGAACGGGCTAGGAGGGAGCAGACCCGATTGCCCTGGTTGTGGAGTAGTCACCAACTGTGGGGCCGACCACGTACAGTGATGAGGTGCATGGTGAGGAAAGGCGAGTAGGCGTGCCGACTGGTATGGAGACACCGGGCATGGTGGGTGTGCCAGTTGCCTCTATAGGCAGAGAAGGAGCTAAAGCCATAGGGAGAATACAAGATCCATCTATGCCCATAGGACAAGCAACGCCCGTGGTAGTGCAGCTAGTGGTGATAGGCCTTGGAGGGCCTATCTGACCACAGCACTGCCTAAGGAGCTCACCTCCAAGGGAAGCCACTATGGAAATCAAAGATATTCAATGGGGGCTGACCCAGCCTACGGATGCCACTCCTGAAGTCTTTCGCATGGTTCTCCACCGTGGGGCCGAGTTTGACATGCTGGAAGAGGAGGTGGCGAGTGAAGAAGTGAAGGCGCTAAGGGCTGACCTATCCATGATGAGCTAGATTGAAGTAAGTTGAAACAACCTTGTCGCTATACCCTTTTGAAGTGTAATCTACAACCACTACTCCTATAGAGTGTGATGAAGATGTCCAAACATAGCCGACACCTCCTAGAAGAGATGGCTCTTGTCCTTTCGGAGAACAAGTGGTTGTAGTCATCAGTGTATGATCTCAATTCTAGCCTGACTAAGGCATGTGACTAGGAGAAGGAATTGGAGCTATAGGTGGTCTAGCTAGAGACGAAGAACCGGTCACTGCCGGAGCGGCTTAGCCGCATCGCCAGTCAGCAGAAAGGTAAATCCTCAGGTTTTTTTCTATGCAGGTGTTCAGCATAATAACTTGATTGCACATTTGATCTAATGTGTGCGGACCTAGAGGTAGAGCTTGGCCTATCATGCGAGGCGATTGCCCTACTTCAAAAAGAGGAGGAGGTAGAAGAGCAAGCTGAGCGTGTCACCAAGGACCTTGAACGTAAGCATGTCTTCTTTGAGATCTGTGCTCACAGTGTAAGGGAGATGTTTAACATGCCGTTGTTGTGCTGTAGAATACTGATATAATGCATAGGAGCAGTTCCAGGTGTTCAGGGCGTAGGTGCAGGCCTAGAAGGACAAGTGCGAGGTACTGATTGCCGGGATAAAACCTATGCTTGACTACATCGACTTTGTGCCCTCTGAACCGATGATATTGCAACATGGAGACTGGCCTCCCCGACTAGATGCGATCATTGACAGGTGCAAGGGGACTGGGAGAGCTTCAAGGAATTCACCCACAACGCTAGCAACTTAGCCGTCGTCCACATGCTCATAGTGGTTAGGTCGCACTATCCCTCGGTTAAACTTGAGGTGATAGGGACTGGCTTCGCACAAGGGACGAGGTCAAGGAAGATTACGAAGTTGGAGGACGAGGCAGAGGAGGTAGGGGCAAAACTGGCCAGTGATGTCAACCTGTTTGGCGACAAGGAGCAGCAAAATCAAAATAATTAGGAAAAATTTAACAGAAAACTTTAAGCTTTTGCTAATCGGTGATGTAAAAACCATTATGTTTTTCTTTTGGAGTCGGTTCATATTTTAAATATGTGTTAGTTTCTTTCTAGTTGGTTCTATGTCATGTCACCAGCCTTGACTAGCCCAACACTCTATAGTGTGGAGGGACCGGCACCCGTGTACGCGTAAGAGAGGAGGCATCGCCAAGGAGCCACTGCTGACTGTCCATAATGTAGGGAGTGGCCTGTGCATGTGTAGGAGCAAAGTCAAGGATAGGGCCGCTTCTGGATGCCATGAGCAAGAACGTGGCTGGTCAGCATGTCAAGTGGATAATATCTTTAAGATATTGCACATGGAGAGTTTTTGGAGAACGAATGGCACATTGTGGAGTCATTAATTATGGAGAATAACTGGAGAAATAACAGTTGGAGAAACATGGCGACAAATTGGTGAAAAAAACAATGGTGAATTGGAGAAACATGGAGAAAATATCCGAAGAACACGACAAAATCTTTATTAAATCATCATATATGGAGAGGTACATATCTTTGTCTAAAACATTTCAGGAGTAGAAACGTCTAAGGAGCTTGATGTGCCAGGAGTTGGGGACATCTATCCCCTCGGAGTCTCACACCCGGTAGGATCCTAGTCGAGTAACCTCCTTGATGATGTACGGGCCTTCCCAAAGCGATGAGAGCTTGTGCAAGCCGTCGGTCTTCTTTTTCCAGCGGAGTACTAGGTCACCGATCGTGAAGGATCGCTCCTAGATGTTGGGATTGTAGTATCACCGCAGGCCTTCTAAATACTTGGCTGTGCGAACACATGTAACTAGGTGCTATTCTTCCATGTGATCAACATCTTCCTATTGGGTGATAGCCGACTTCTATTCATCAAAATTATCAACCCTAGGTGCCCGAAAAGCAATATCAGCTGGCAAGATATCCTCCGAGCCATAGACTAGGTAATATGGTGAGACACCAGTGTTGTGGCTAGTTTGGGTCTGCAGACCCTAGACTACTACCGGCAATTCCTTCAGTCATCTGCCTAGGTGCTTCTCGTCTTTCAGGTACAGTCTCTTCTTGGGGGCATCTAAGATGATGTCATTTGCCCGTTTGACCTGGCCATTGGCTCTAGGGTGGGCGACCGAGATATACTTGATGGAGATGCACCGGTCTTTGCAAAAATCCCAAAAATCATTACCAGTGAATGTAGACCCCAGATCGGTGATGTTGCTATTTGGCAGGCCAAATCGATGCATGATATCTTCAAACAGGTTGGCTACCTTTTTCATGGTTGCGATGATGAGGAGCTTGTATTCAATCCACTTTGAGAACTTGTCAATGGCAACATAAACATATTTGAAACCCCCTGTTGCTAGCTTAAAAGGCCCAATCATGTCTAGTCCCCAACATGCGAATGGCCAAGAGGCTAGAATCGTCTGAAGGGCTTGGGCTAGAACATGTATCTGCTTAGCGAAGAATTAGCAACCCTCACATTGTCGAACGAGCGCCTCTGCGTTTGTAATGGTGGATGGCCAATAGAACCCTGCTCAAAAAACCTTGCCAACTAGGTTTCTGGAGGTTGCATGGTTGCCACATGAACCAGCATGGATCTCGAGCAATAATTTCTCTTCCTTCCCTAGGAGATGCACTTCTGTAACAACTCTTCCTTTGCGTTCTTCTGCATCAACTTCCCCTCGACCAGAATGTAGAGTTTGCTATGGTAATGAGGCATTCTATCTCTGTCTTGTCATTCAGCACTTCGGCTATGGTGAGATAGTTGATGAACTGCTCCCTCTAGTCGGTGCTAGACGCTTGAACCGCCATAACTAACTACTCGGCAAGGGGTGTCTCCACGACATCCTGCCCTTGCTTTTATAGATAGTGTTAAAAGGTCTTGCAGAAAGTTTCCTACTGGTACCTTCGCCCTAGTTGATCCCAACTTGGAGAGGCGATTGGCGGCCTGATTGGCGTCTCGTCCGACATGATGGAACTCAATGCAATATAATTTCCCTTTGAGTTTCCTGATTTCAGTGTAGTAAGCATCCATCTTCACACTGGTGTAAGACTAGATCTTATTAGCTAGCCTGGTTGATAACCAAGGCAGAGTCACCAAAAACCATGAGGCGCTTGAAGCTGAGTTCTAAAGCGATGCGGAGGCTGTGGAGTGCTGCTATATATTCGGCGGCGTTATTGGAGGCTAGGAAATGGATTTAGAGGACATAGTAGAGCTCATCCCTAGAAGGAGTAACAAATAAGATGCCTGCCCTAGCCCATCAATGTTAAGGGCACCATCAAAATACATCTTCCAATGCTCATGGCAATCTATTGGGATAGGCTCTTGAATCTCTGTCCATTCCATGATAAAATCGGTGAGCACCTAAGACATAATAGTCTATCGGCTCTTGAACTCTATGCAGTAAGTGCCAAGCTCAACCGCCCATTTAATGATGCCACCATTGGCTTCCTTATTTTGGAGAATATTGCTGAGGGGAAACTCAATAACCACGACGATCTTAAAGGCCCCAAAATAATGGCAGAGCTTGTGGGATGTAATCAGGACCACATACAACAGCTTCTGCACTTGAGGGTACTGAGTCATATACTCGTTTAGGACTTTGCTGATGAAGTAAATAGGTCGCAAGATGTTGTACGCGTGCCTAGCCTCCTCACGCTCGACGACAATAGCCATGCTAACAACCTGAGATGTTGTGGTGATATAAACTAGTAAAGTTTCACTGGATTGTGGCGCAGTCATGAATAGAGGTGAAGTTAGGAATCACTTGAGGTCGACAAAAGCCTTATCGGCTTCCTTCATCCACTTGAAGCGTTCATTAGCTTTGAGCAGTTTGAAGAAGGGGAAACCTTTCTCACCCAGGTGCGATATGAAGCGACTTAGAGTCACCATACATCCTGTGATCTTCTGAACATCTTTCACATAGGTTGGCCACTTCATCTTGGTAACGGCCGAGACCTTCTTGGGGTTGGCTTCAAAGCCACGGGCACTGATGATATAGCCTAAGAGGATACCATATGGGACACCGAACACACACTTAGTGGGGTTCCGCTTCCATTGAAATTTCTTGAGGGCTTTGAATGTCTGCTTGAGGTCAGTGATGAGGTTGTCGGTAGTCTTAGAATTAACCACCACATCATCGATGTAGGCCTCAACATTGTGCCCAATATGGTCAGCAAGGCAACATTGAATGGCCCTCTAATAAGTTGCACCAACATTTTTAAGTCTGAAGGACATGGTGGTGAAACAATATGTGCCGAATGGTGTGATGAACGATGTCTTAACTTGGTCTTTGTCCTTTAAGGAGATCAGATGATAACTGGAGTAGCAATCTAAAAAACAAAAAAGTTCATAGCCAGCGGTGGAATCTATGACTTGGTATATGTGAGGCAAAGTAAAGGGGTCTTTAGGGCAGTGTTTGTTGAGATCGGTGTAATCAATGCACATTCTCTATTCTTTGTTCTTCTTTTGAATGAGGATTGGGTTAGCTAGCCACTAAGGATGATACAATTCTTTGATAAATTCGGCAGCTAAAAGCTGATTTATTTCTACCCTAATAGCCTCCTTCTTGTTCTGCACAAATCATCGGAGCTTCTGCTTGATCGGCTTGGCGATCGGCGAGACATGTAAGGAGTGCTCGATCAGCTCCCTAGGTGCTCCAACTATGTCTATAGGTTTCAAAGGAAACACATTAGCGTTGGTACATAGGAAGTTGACAAGCATGCCTTCCTATTTGGGGTCCCAATGGGCACCGATCTTGATGGTCTTGGTTGGGTCATCGAGGACAAGGCTTACCTCTTTGGTTTCTTTGGCCTTGGTGGCCACGCGAGGAGCCTCCTTCATCAGGATCTCCTACGCGTCTTTAGGTATCTTCTAGGATTCGGCGAGGTAGGCCTCCATGCGTGCGGAGAGGTCGAGCACCTCAGCGAGGGTGAGGCTTTCCTTCTCGTAGGCATAGGCGATGGTGAGGTTGGCCTGCAGGGAGAGGACTTCTCGGGGAACCGACATCTTCAGCACTAAATAGGAATAGTGTGGGACAACCATGAACTGGGTCAAGGCTGGATGCCCATGGATGGTGTGGTAGGCGGTGTCAAAGTCAGCCACCAGGAAGGTAATGTACTCAGTACGAAACATCTCCAAGGTGTCGAACTGGACCAGCAGCGTGATCTTGCCCAAGGGTTGGGACGCCCTACCAGGAACGATCCCCCAAAATGGAGAGTCGATAGGGGTGAGGACATTTTTGGAGAGTTTTTAGCTCAGATAGGGTGTTGGCAAAGAGGATGTTGAGGGCTCTCCCTCCATCGATAAGCACCTTCTTGAAGCGTACCTTCTGGATGGTGGAGTCCAGCACGAGCGGGACATGTCCCAAATAGGGGATATCCACCCACTGGTCAGCCTTGCTGAAGGAGATGGGCTGGTTCGACCAGAGGAGATATCTAGGGTCGATGATTCGTTCATTGCTCTTCACTCTAGGACCCATTGAGTGGTGAGCTTTTGGTCTTTCCTATTCTCGACGATGGTCTTATTGGTGTCTTGGAAGGCGTGACCCACTAGGGGCTCGCAATCCTTGCCGCTGTTGTCTTCTAGATCATCTTGTTTCTTTTGCTCACCATGGAAGGCCTTGGCTAGGCTCATGCACTCCTAAAAGGTGTTCTTTGCGCCCTTGTGGATTGGACACGGACCATCAAGGAGCTTTTCATACTGCGCGCTATAGTTGCGCTTAGCATGGGGCTAGTCAATGGAAGTGATGAAATTCTCTGGTCAGCGGTGTTGGAACTACCCTACCTTTGTTTGCGGTCATCATAGTGGTTATCATGGTCATTGTTGCGCCGTTCATTGTGGCATTCATCGTTGTGACGTGCTAGGCGATTGAGCCATGGGACTCGAGCGACATCTTCTCGATGGCGTTAGTCGGCATCCTCATCACCAACATACTAATTGGTCATCTAGAACATCTTGCCAATCATTGTCAGTAGCTTTCTATTGAACTTCCTTCGGAGCTCCTCATGGTGATATAGCCCTCGGATGAAGGCAGTAATGACATCGAACTTGATGATGTTCAGAATGCGATTCCTTACTTAAGAGAAGTGTCTGATGTAGCTCCAGAGGAGTTCGCCAGTTTTTTGGTAGGATCTTGCTAGGTCATGCATTGTCCTAGGCCGTTCTCATGTAGCCTAGTAATTGTCGACAAACATCCTCTTCAGATCATCCCAAGAGTCGATGGTGTCCGTCCCCAATCTTGTTAGCCAATTCATTGTAGTAGTCTTGAGCATGACTGGCAAATAGTTTGCCATCACGTTAGTGTTTCTGCCGCTAGCTCGAACGGCGATGGTGTAGCTAGTGAGCCACTGCTCGGGGTTGGCATGGCCGTCGTATGGTTTGACCCTGGAGATTTTGAAATTGGTGGCCACTAAATGTCCTGCAGCCTCGCTGTGAAGGCTCATGGACCATTGATGTCACCAATAATTGTGGCGTTGCCAGCAGCAAGAAGATCAGAGTTGCCGACCGCCTGCGGGATGGCGACACTGGTGGCGGGCCGAGCGGCGTTGGCTACAGCTGGGGCGGCAGCGTTGCTGGAGTTGGCTGGTTCCTGTTGGCAGTCCTTAGCAATCATATTCGACCGCCAATTTATATCCAAGACAGGAGAAATAAATAAACATTTGACACATATGCTTTTACTATTGACATATTTCCACGTGTATTGAAGACTTAGTGTTTTGCAGGACTCATTCATGAGATACATGGGAATATGATCAAAAGTGCACAATCTAGAAAGCGTAAAGCGGATCCTACAATAGCACAACAAGCAAAGGCCCATCCAACCATCACATTTGGGCTGAGCACCGATGTAGACAAGGCCTAGGCCCACCCAGGAACTGACCATGCGAAGGCGGTCGCGAGGCGGCCCCATGAGGGTGCGGTGCACCAGGGATGTGGGCGCACCCCAGTGGTTAGCTCCTAGGCCTGGCTTGCTCAGGCGGTTGCATGGCGGCATGCTACGTCGGTCCAAGGCAACTTCCTAATTTATCTACACTAGAACTGACCATAAAGTAGTATAAGAAGGGGGTAGTGCTCACCATTCACACACACCTCATTTGGGCTCCACCTCACTACCACCTCTTGTACTTTTACTTTTAGTAGTATTTTGGAGCTAGCAAGAGCTATCAAGGAGAGCTTGGCTCCTTGGAAGAAAAGGATCTTGACATGAATACTGTGAAGAATTCTTTCAAAATCTTGCTCTCATTTTATCCATATTGTAGTGCTTATGAACTAGAGTATAGTTTTCAAGTTATAATCATGACATATGAACTAGCATATAGTATTTATGTTATGAGCTTAACATGTAAAACTTTATGCTTAATCATTCATATAACTTGTATGATTAGAAGTAGAGCTAAGTCAAGGTGGCGGTTCATTGTTCCTTTGGGTTTGCCCATGTCCTATGCTTATCGATCCGTATGGTCGGAGTCTCGGGGGGATGTGGGTACTTTCCTTGTACACGGGCATGGTGCTCGGGTACACAGAAACCTTTGGATATGATGGTACTCCACGGTTGAGGGGTTGGTGGTAGGTGGTGATAGCCCTATCCGTCCCTTGTAATCCCCCACATTAGAGGATTGTGTAGGAGTCTTAAAGTCTCCCTGGCTTGCTGGCAGACCAGTGCCCAGAGATCTCGCCGTCCATATTACACTTAGGTCTAGCTCAAACCATGTAATTTGTATGATCATCAACTGTTCTTTGCATGGCTATATTAGAACATGCCTGCTCCACTTAGGAACATTGTTTTATTCTTTGTTTCTTTTTTATCCATGACGTTGGCCCGAGTGTGTGTCTACTATTCTAAAAATACCATTTTTACCCCTGTCATAAACTATTGGTTCACTATGCAAGTATGTAGTCATGTTCATATCCATGCTAGACTCTTACACCATGCCTTCCTTTAGGAAAATATAAATAATGATACCCTGAATACTTCCGGGTGAAATGCTACAACGATAGATCCATGCGCTTGTGGATATTTTATATAATCATTAAGAACTATCATGTTGGTGTTCCTTGGTGGCATTGCTAAGATTTACCCAAATCTTACTGGTGGTGCTAAGAAATACCAACAAGCATTTCTAGTGTCGTTGCCAGGAATGGATTCCATCTCCATAGTTGGAGATTGTGCTAAGAAATGCCAATAGTTCAATCAGCTCAAAAGCGGTGGCGGGGTTGTCCCATTCGGTGTCATACCCCTGACGGCAAATGATCTCCTACTCAAGGCATGAGTTGTGCTATCTCTCGATGTGGTGATGAATGTCATGGTGGTTGTTGAAATGCCCTCGAATATCGCCAATAGGCTGGTTGACCTCCTGGTTGGTGTTAGGGTTGGCATAGTGTGGTAGCTCATTGGGGTTAATGACGTAGCTGCCCCTCGAGCCCCTCTAGAGATAAGGGCTGACGGCTTGGAAGTGGCTTCCTCCTAGATGATTGGAGCGAGACTGCCTCGGACCACCAGATTGGTTGGTAATAGTGGAGAAGGACGGAGCTTGGTTTTTGCGAACCTTGTTGACTTGGACCACAACTTCTTTGGGCATCGCTATGGCCTTGGCGATTTTCGGTGTTTGCTAGATTCTGGTCAGCTCATTCAAGGCCACAGCGAGATTAGCACTTGGTATCAGCTGCACATCTATGCCATCGACTTGATGGAACTTCTCGGCGAGATTACGAACAACATGACGACCTCATTGCTAGTCGGCTGCGCCTTCGTCGACAACCGTAGCACCACCAGCGATCATGGCGGCTGTAGCGGCACCTGCTTTTATGTAGCGTCTGGCCCACTTAGCGTTCCTTCCTTCACAAGTGACACGCTAGGAGTTGGTTTCACCATTCGGGCAGTGCTATCAAAGCTGATCATGAAGAGCTCTCCAGGGAAGCACCGGGGGATGACGGAAGTGTTAGTGATAGTCTCAATGACGGTCTCAGTGATGGTCTTGGTGGAGCCCTCCAACTTTGCCCCCAGATCCTCCTCCAAGATGGGAAGCATAGAATCTTTGCTGAGTTGGTGGATATGCACCATGTTGATGATAGGTGCAAACCAATCAACCATAGGCAGATCGGGCTCGATGTAGCCAACCTAGTTGGTGTAACAAGCTCATAGGGCCTCTTGATAGGTACTAGCCGTGTTGGCTAACCTATAGGGATGAGCAAGCGTAGCACCCGAAGCTAGAGCTTCTCGACCAGCGCTAGGCCGATCGGATCTGGGGAGAGGTCGGCGCTGTACAATGCGTCCTTCTGGAGTCGCCATGATGGTTAGATCCGCATCTTGCCATCATAGACGGTGTGGTCGCGGGGAGCGCTTAGCACTAAATGCCTAGAGATGACGAGGTGGTGGAAGCTCATCGTCCTAGGGAGACAAATCTCAGACTAACTCCTCAAGTGACAATCTATTGGCTAAGCCCTTGTCGACCTGATCCATAGATGCTAACAGGTCGGAGTGATCAATCGGCTTCCTCGGACGGCGTGGTGCTGATTGCTGAATTTTTGGCGAATAAGGCGACCCTAGAATAGGCTTCAAGATTGGATCTGCTGATGCAGGAGCGAGTGTGGCCATAGGATTATCCTACTTCGGTCTGACAATCTCCCCATTGCCATTTGCATTGATGACCTAGGTAACTGATCCAACCGTGAAGGATTGGCCAGGCCTAGGAGCAAACAGAGAGCTCAAAAAGCGTACCATCTGGCCCACCATGGGATCAAGCGCACACCCCTTCCTAGCACACCAACTGTTGATTAAATATACTCGATAGTCCACCAAGGGGGATTCCCATGATGGTAGATTTATTGGAGAGGTGTGCATGATCAGGAGCAAGATGGTGACAAAGACACAAGATTTAACAGGTTTAGGCTATCAACTCGACATAATACCCTAATCCTATGTTCTGCCGGTTTGTATTGGCTATCGTATGAGATTGAATGAGTTTTGAGGGGGTCCCCTACCCACCTTATATTGCCCAGGGGGTAGGATTACATGCCGATCAGGTCTAAGTCTAATCGGGTAACAGATAATCTTTACATGGAATCTTACATCTAGCATATCCTAATAGATCCTATGCTATGTTAAGGATGTCACCGAGATGTCTTGCGGTGTGCACCGAGTAGTGCCATGCGCCACAAGTCTTCGTCTTGTGGGCTGGACCATCCCTATTGGTGCAGCCCATGTCTATTGCTGTGGGTACCTAGGGTCAGACCCCCCATAGTGCCCAAGTCAATCTTGATGATATCCGAGTTGGAAGGTGGCATAAGGATACCCGTCTTCTTAGTCGGAATCTCCATGTCTTCGGGCTTTGTTTACTATCCAAGATTGGCAATCTCTTGTGCTTCAAAAGCTTCTGTGTTGTAGTCATACGAGCGCTTTAAGTCACCTCAAAAGGAGAGTATGCCATTGGGATCCGACATCTTGAGCAAGAGGTACAGGTAATGGGGGACGATTGACGGTAGTTAACACTCATCATAAACCATCAATATAACTTGTATAAATGCATAAAAAGAATCACCAACATAGGTTTATGGGTTTAAACTAATAAATTCCACAAGTTTTTTTTCAATCTATGAATACAGGAGGATTTATCCAGAAAACGGGCAAGATGGATCTAATCGTCAGAGCAAATCACGACCAACCACGACGAAACTGACTTGGAAGGTTATAGAATCACCGTATAAGACTTACTATAACAGAACCGCCCAATTTATACAAGATCAAGTACAGCTGTCCCCGCTAACACATTGACACACACATACTTTCACTTATATAAACCCGGTAGTCCGCCGAGTGTCCCGAAAGACCTCGGTAAATCAACATCACAACCAAGATCGCATGATTAAGCAAATACACATCACATACATAGGGTTGCAGAGGAAATAATATTACATATGGGGTCACAAATAAAAGTACAAGTTTGGGTTTCGAAACCACTTAGTGAAAACAACATGGCTTTCAAATGATTACATTAATATAAGTTGCAAATATATTGCTAGCATAAGTGACATCATCTGACAAAAGCATATAGATGAGAAGTAACTATAGAATCACCGAGCCCACCGGCGGTTAGCCACCATCTTCAATAGGCCGAGAACTCCACCTGCAACATGGTGGGATAAACCCTGAGTACTCGAATGTACTCAGCCAGACTTACCCGTCATAAACCAAAATAAGTGACACCAAGGAGTATGCAAGGCTTTATCATTGGATCTAGCTGGACAGCCTTTTTGCATAAAAGCTTGAGTAACCATTAGCATTATTCACCTGTACTAGCATTGACTTTTAGCCATTACCTACCATCTATATTAGCACATGTACTAATCAATCACTTGATTAAGTTGCAAACAATAATAACCATATCAGGTATTTCATGGCTCATTGTCATTATCATCATCATCATCATCATCATTTAACCATATCTTTAAATTTAGTGAATCTACATTGCCGCTGCTCAGTCAAGTTCTCACTATCCGGGAGAGACGGCGATTCGAATCGATTCCTATCCAGCTGGAGGGGTATTCCTAAACACAAACCCTGCTTCCCCCGTCAGGGTCGCAAACGAGTCACCTTTGGTACGATTCAGGAGTCACAAGTCCGAACAGATCGACATTCTCAGAGAACCACTCTGCCAAGGTTGTTCGGGACTCTAATCCGCCTTGGACTTATGCCAATGGCTCTCCGCACATCCTTACTACCTCCAGAATGCCGCCACTGCTCGCGTCCCAGGCCTGAGTCGAGCTACTAGGCTTCACGGTCGGAACGACTTATTCGGCCAGCTAAGTGTTAGGCTGCGTTCAACATGACATGAGGACATACAGTGTATCAGTCCTTAAATGACACAGATGGGGATAGATTCACACCCAAGACCTTCATGCCTTGTTGCTGCACTACCATCATCCCGTCCGGTCTCCTTTCACTATTAACACATGGTTCTTTTTCATGATAGCCATTATAGCCAACCGTGACCAGAGCACATCCTAAATCTCGTAGGTGACAGGAAATCACCTGACTTCTACCAGTCTAAGCATAACTAAGCATCATTCGATCCTACACTTAATTAGAATTCATAGGATTTTATCTGGACAAGGTAAGGATATAATGCAACAATTGGTTCCAACCAATTCCTATACTTAATGCATCATCAACAATAAAAGATACTCAAGATATTTATAAAAACATGGGAGACTTAGAATGCTCCGGGGCTTGCCTGGAATCCGACACAAGTCAGTTCAGTTAGCTTGCACCGTCTTGGTGACACCTTCGGTCCTGGCACTTGCTTAGTCCTTCCATCTTCGGGATATATCCACCAAACCAAATCTTCGGGTTTGGCTCCAACATCGCATCCTTCACGTGATGCATCTAGCGTACCTAGATGAGATGCAATATACAAGTGCATAAATATGAAGAATAGTACCATGAGACGCATCACAAAATAACAAGCAAGACAAGCATAGTTAACACTAACACACTTAAGTACTTTGCGATGCTTAACTTAAACATCACACAATCTATCATGCTAAGATGGCAAAGAAGACGACAACACCAAGCATGACACAAGTTTCCCAAGATCTCAGGTGCTCTAACTCAGTCATCATTCAAGGCATAAGTCACACTTAACAATATACAAGCAAACTCTATAATTGGAATCTGCCAATTTCTGGATATGCAAACAGCAGCTACAAGATTTAGCTATAACTGGAGTTACACAAATCCAAATGACTTTCAAGAAGACATTTTGGAAAGCTTATGAAATTATCTACAATTCATATTTAATTATCTTAGCATTATTCTTAAGTTAACTAAGTCAAATATACCCATTTATAGAAACTGGTCCACAATTGACAGAGAGCAATCAATTCTGTAACCCAACTTTAAACAGGCATAACTCACAAACCACAAAACCAAATACCACCAAATTTTAACAGAAGCTAGATACCTGAATTATCTACAACTTTGTTATTATCACCAAAAGCTCATTCAAACCCTAACTTGATCAAACACTAGCATCTTTCAGATCTGCTCAGAATACAATCAAAACCTGACAGAAGACTTAAAAGTCATGTAACTCCTACACTATCAGGCCTATGGCCTTACAATTTGAACACAAGCAAGGCCATGAAATTTTCTACAACTTTTGTATTCACTACAACCATAGCAAACATCATTTACACCACGAAAATAATTGCACAAGCAAAACTGCAATTGCAACCCAACAGCAGTGGTACAGAAAACTGATAAGAACTTCAGAGAAGCATAACTGGAGTTCTAGACCTCCAACAAACATGAACCATAACTTTTTGAAAATATTAGGAAGTTACCTACAACTTTCTTATTCTCATATTAAGATGAGTCTACAGTTAGAAGGGTCAATTAATTCAATAATTGCATCTCTGTCCAAAACATAGACAGAAACTGACATGCCACTTTAAACAGCTATAACTGGAGATATACATGTCCAATAAATGTGGTTCTAGACTTTTTAGAAATATTATCAAATTATAAACAACTTTGTTGTAAACACCTAAAGCTAATTCTACTATTAAGAAGGCCCCACAATACCAACAAGGTAACCCTGTCAGAGTTTGGGCAGAAACAGCCACTGATATTTAAGCAAGTATAACTCAAGATCTACTTAACCAAAAATCATGATATTTAGCTTTTTTGAAAAGCTTAATAAAATTACTACAACTCATGTATTATCACAAAGTCATGATTCATAACCTAACTAAGCCAATTAATTTAATCTTGCAGACCTATTCAGAATAGGGGTAAGGCAATACAGCTAATTTGTTATTTTTATAGATCTTAAACTATGAAGCCTAAATTACTGAAATTTTTACCAGACATCACTAATCACATCAGTAACACTCCATAAACATTTCACATTTATTTGAATAAAATAACTGCGGTTATAAAAAGAACAAGACATGACTAGCATTAAGAACCTAACTGCCTAAATCTAATTTTACAGCAAACTATTTAAACTTAAACATGTAATATTATAGATCTAGTACATAGAGAATTTTACAAGGATTCCAAAAAGTCCTCATTTACTATTTTAGGATTTTTCTACTAATTAATACGAATTTTCAAAGTTCAACATTCAAATCTGTAAAAATCAAAAGGAAAAAGGAATGTAAACTTGCATCGGGGTCCCTGCGGAAAACACAAATTAAACGTCAGTGAATCGACCCTTCTAGGCACTATTCACTGGAGTCACTAGTTCTTCACATAACCCCCTACATTTTCACGAATTCGAGCACGAAGTCCTTCTCCCTTTCCTGTTCACCGAGTCGGAGCAGAGGCTTGGCCGGCCCGCGGCTCCGGCCGGCTGAGGCGGCGCCGACGGCCGTGGAGTGGCGGGGAAGGACCCAAAGCACTCGCGCACCCGTGGGTAGCCTCGGCTCGCACCGCGGTGGCCCGAGTTGGCCCGGCCACGCGAGCAGGCGGAGCGCCGGTGGCTGCTCCAGCGGCGACGGTGCTACGACGGCGAAGAAGGGCCGGGTAGGGGCTCGCAAGGCTAAGGAGAGGGCGGTGGACGGTAACGAGCGTGTAGCTAGGCATCGCGAGGCCGAGGGACCGTAGCAGCGCTGGCGGCAGCGAGCTCGGCGGCGTCACCCATGGCGGCCACGCTCTGGCGTGCTTGCGCGTGGAGGAAGAGCGCCAGGGTGGGCAGAAGCGAGTGAGGGAGGCAAGGAGACACACAGGCGCTCGGTTTTGGAGCAGCAGGGCGCGAGGCGGAGTGTGGCATGCAGGTTGGACATGCGTCGGCCATGTCGGGGCGCGCTCCGGTGCATGGCTGCCACGATGCCATTTTGTCGAACACGTGGCGCGTGCGATGGAGCCCGACTTGGAGTCCGTTTTTGGCATATTCGGCTTGGATTCGGACCTGGGTGCCTGAAGCAAAGTTGTTGTGCACAAGCTGCTCTCCAACTTTTATTAAGGGTGCATAGACATTAAACTCTCAGATTAGGAGGTAATCAAGCCTCAAGTTGACACTATCAGTGACTTAACAAGGGTTAAGTGTCGCTTTGCTTGAAGTCGAACTACTTGGTCCAAACATGGTTAAACTGATCCCAACCTTTTGTACGATCTTCTCCAATGGATTAGCTCCAACTTCTATTTTGGGGTCAAGTCAAGTTGCTTAACGAAAATATGAGAACGCGGAATGCCAATGGCGACGACGATGAATTCCAGACTTAGAAAAATTCTAAGTCTGAAAACAGTCACTGATTCAATTTTTGAGCCTCTGTTTGACTTAGTTCCAAGTTGATCTGGCTCTTGTTCCAAAAACAAAGTTTGTTCTACATGATATGGACTACAACTTTCATTTAAGGTCCAACCTCAAAACTGGTATAGAACCTATTGTTCTATTTTGACCAAAGTAGGATCACGATGAAGCTTAAATTATCCTTTTTGATCCATTGGAGCATTTTCTGGCCACCTGCTCAACATGAACCCTTCATAACTTTTGTTCATGAGTGCAAGTAGAGTTGTTTGAGCAAGGTACCAAGGTTTGGTTGACTTCATAGGTTTCCATCCACTTGATAAAGCAATTCATGCAAAGATATGACTTATCATTTCATGTGACTTTTTGATTCCAAACTTCATGAAACTTTTCCACGGGTCTAGATGGATGCATGGGGATGTAATGTACATGGAATAAGCATGTTTAACATTACTCTTGCATAATCTTAACATGGGTCCATATGTAAGCAAATGTGCGTGGCCCAAGTTTAAGTTGGAGCTCCATCATGTAGATTTGATCTTGACACCTTCATTACCACTCGACATGTCATGTTTGAGCTCAAACCCATTGCTTAACTGGTGACAAACACCTGGGGTGTTACTCTTACCACCAAAGATCAAACCAAGAGGCTGACAGGGGGGTGATTGGCCCCACCACTAGGCTGGCGGACCTGTGGTTCCTCCCTGTCAGGCCCTCCTTTGTATGTCGGTTTCCCATCGCCTTTAAGATTCCATGTCTGCCGTTGCTCAAGGTTGGTTCATATCGAGGGCTCAGATTTGATGTTACCATGGATTCATGGGCCCGCATGACTCCTTGTACCTCCTATATAAGGCCCCCCATACCTCCTCCTAGAGGGCATATCTCCCATCTCCAAATTCTAGAGAAGTCCATCAGAGATCAATATCAAGACACACCAGGAGGATTAGGTCTAGACTCTCTAATGTAGTAGGTTAGTATCTTGAGAGTTAGGATCGAACGGATTCATGTCCAGATTCCAGATCTAGTGTTGGAGGCTTGGTAAGCCATTGTATCAATATTTCTTCAATGCTTCATGTTATATTCTTATTTACAAGGTTATGCTTATGATGTTTACATGCTTAGAAGTAGTTGAAGTTATCTTTATATTCATGCATAGGTTCGTATAGCGTTCAACCTAGCCTTGATTAATTAGGATTGAGTAGCCAACTATGTGTAATCGTGGTGCTTATACAATGGTTTGCCTGTGGAGGTACACTGCATTCGATCACGAGGGTGACAATAACCTTGTTGAGTCCTTTGTAGTCCACCTCCTATCTGTAGGCCAAGCAGGACCTTATTACATGGAATAGCATACTCTGTTTGTGCTTTTCCTTATTAATCTCCCTTATGCATAGAAAAGAAGTTAATCTTTTGCTATAACTAAGTACATATACTTGTGGTAAGAATATCATAGGAATCTAGCTCACCCACTATACAATCAAGTTATTACATCTATCATTAATGGTGAGTGTCATTATGCCTAATTCCTATCATTGCATTCACCCCTACTCTAGTTATGCTGGTATGTTGATTGATAGTTACTCCTTTATTAGTTAATAAATCTTTATTCCATTGTTTCCCTGTGGTAAACTATAAATAATGATACTTGGAATACTCTCGGTGAAATGCTACACTGATGTTCTATGTGCTTGTGGAATCCGTAATATTATATTTGCACTCCCAAACATCAACAACGCCCATGAACTTGGCCAAAGCTGGTCGCTCGAAGATGGCATGATAAGATGATTCAAAATCAGCCACCTCAAACTTGATGAACTCCGTTCAGAAATTATTTGGGGTGACAAACATAACTAGGAGCATGATCTATTTGAGTGGCATAGCTGCTTTGCCAAGTACTATCCCGTAGAAGGGAATGTCAATCGGCTTGAGCTGGCTGGTGACGAGATCCTAACATACATGTATGTTAAGCCTCGGGTCCAATGGTTCCCGAACGAAGAAGACCCCCGACTAACCGCTTTAGGATCGCCTAGGGGCTTGGGGGCTATGCCCATCGGGCACGCTCGCGCACACCCTCTGGCAAACAGATCTGGCTGAGCCTGACTCAACCGTAGCTTCCACCTGGGGCTTGAGGACTTCCCCGAGCCTTGGGCTCCCGATCTATATCACGACCAAGCCCGGTCCTTGGCTCCTTCCTAGCTCATGATGCCAGCCAAGGCCTGGGCACAAAAAGATAGGCCCTGAGCTACCGATGCTCGGGGGCTCCTTGGCGCCGCTCCCCAGGCATGGCCCTACCAACTGCTCCTCCCACAGGGTCACATCTGGGTGTGACACAAGAAGACAAAGCCTCCCATGGCCACCGGGGGCTCGTGGGCTTCTAGGCCCACACATCAGCCCTTGGAGCCGATGTAACCCCCTAAAAATTGACCTAGTTTAAAAATCACTAAAAATTTAAACTTTTTAAATATTGCATAAGAGATAGCATATATAACCAACCTGAATAATTTTTACAAATAAATTTACATAGGAACATAAGAATTCATGTGTGAAACTTTTTGTGTGAATGATTGCTTAACTTGTTGAACAAATGGTGGTACATTTTTGCACACTCATGCATTCAAATTTGAATTTAAAATCATTTAAACATATGCATATTTGAGCTGGGAAAAAGAAAAAGGAAATGGAAATGGATAAAGCCACTTGGGCTCAATCTCTCCCCCTCCCTCCTTTCGGCCCGTAGTAGCCCACTCCCGCAGCAATGCCATAGCGGCCGTGGCCTAGCACCGACCCCAGCTCGCCCGCGCCCTTCCCTTCTCCCCTCTTCCTCCCGCTGATGCCTAGGCCCCGCCCGTCAGCTCTGTCATCAACCTTGCTACCGGCAGCTGTACACGGCACAACCGCTGCGTCAATGCCTGCCAGCACCACCCCGGTGCTAGTAGACGTCAACAACGACATGGCAACAATGAGACC